>JARWMC010000016.1:0-5000000 GCA_029959065.1 Colias behrii
CCTAACCTAACCTAACCTAACCTAACCTAACCTAACCTAACCTAACCTAACCTAACCTAACCTAACCTAACCTAACCTAACCTAACCTAACCTAACCTAACCTAACCTAACCTAACCTAACCTAACCTAACCTAACCTAACCTAACCTAACCTAACCTAACCTAACCTAACCTAACCTAACCTAACCTAACCTAACCTAACCTAACCTAACCTAACCTAACCTAACCTAACCTAACCTAACCTAACCTAACCTAACCTAACCTAACCTAACCTAACCTAACCTAACCTAACCTAACCTAACCTAACCTAACCTAACCTAACCTAACCTAACCTAACCTAACCTAACCTAACCTAACCTAACCTAACCTAACCTAACCTAACCTAACCTAACCTAACCTAACCTAACCTAACCTAACCTAACCTAACCTAACCTAACCTAACCTAACCTAACCTAACCTAACCTAACCTAACCTAACCTAACCTAACCTAACCTAACCTAACCTAACCTAACCTAACCTAACCTAACCTAACCTAACCTAACCTAACCTAACCTAACCTAACCTAACCTAACCTAACCTAACCTAACCTAACCTAACCTAACCTAACCTAACCTAACCTAACCTAACCTAACCTAACCTAACCTAACCTAACCTAACCTAACCTAACTAATATGAGGTTGCTGATAAAGTTAGGTTAGTGTAGGTGAGGTTAGGTTAGGTTAGGTTAGGTGAGTGTCGCTGAAGGTGTGGTTGCTTAGTGAAAAACCGTTGGGGCCAAGTTCTTCCTCTCCTCGTGTTGAGTAAAATAAGCCCAAACACGAAGGGTATCGGCCCAGAGGTTTACAAGATAGTGTGAGGGGGGGTGAGGTAAACTTTCCAAAGGGAAATATTGAGCTGTTGGAACCACGTTGTTGTTCTTAGTCCAACAGCTTAGGAGATTGGGGTGAGGGGGGGTGGGGTGTGTGTTTTCTCGAGGGGGGGTTTAACTGTTGGGGCCAAAAGATTGCTCTTGAGAAGGCGAGTTGAATGAGCCCTTACACGAGGGTGTTGCTCCAACGTAGTTTAGGTTGAGGGGGGGTGAGGTTTGTGTTTTCCGGAGGGGGGGGGGGAATTTCATGAGGTGAAAGGGTATGGACTCCCGGTTTGAACAAGCCTAACACGGGTAGTAGGTTTCTCGGCTTCTGGTGGTGGAGTGTCAGCGCTGGACTGCAGACTGGTGATATTAAATAAATAATAAATACCGCGGGCGGCTACGGGGTCTTCAATTATAGTTTGCGTTTTGCGTCGCTAAGCCAAATAGAGGTTGCCTAACGTTAGCTTGTTGTGTTGTGATGTCGTGGCCGTATTGAGGTCACCTGCCGGCTGCCTTCCGTTTGACGTAATATGTAAGTACGACGTTACTAAGTCGAATAATAATAGTTTAAAAAAACTAAAAAACACGCTTTTTATAGAAAACCGAACTAAAAAATAGAAAATTTTATCAAATTAGTGTATTGTCATCGGTCCTCAATAAATCTACAAAGTTTGAACGAAATCTGACCGTTTAAAGTGGGTCAAAATCGCGCCCAAAGAAGTCGGTTACAAACATACAAACATACAGGTGAAGCTAATATAAAGCGTGTAAAAAGGGTTACACGTGCGAAGTTTGGATCTTAATAACTTCCCAACCGTGTACCCGATCGCCAAGATGGTGGTGTCAATAAATTGGTCACAATTAGGCCTACGTGTTGATATAAAAACCTTTTTGGTGCGACGCAAGCTGTGGATGTAATAGCCTTCCGAAGTGTTCTCCTTCCCTGGGATGAATCCCGTCCGCTCCAGACACTACAAACACTGGATATTGTTGATGGTTATGTTATGAATGCGATAACTCACTTTTACGCGCGTGGCTCTAAAATTACTATTTTTTAATAATTTTATATCGCGGAGCCAATGTTGATCGTGTAAAGTCTAGGTGATTACTTTAATAGTTAGGTTAGTTTTGGTTAGGTTAGGTTAGTGTCAAAGTTAGGTTAGATTAGGTTAGGTTAATGTCAAAGTTAGGTTAGTTTAGGTTAGGTTAATGTCAAAGTTAGGTTAGTGTAGGTTAGGTTAATGTCAAAGTTAGGTTAGTTTAGGTTAGGTTAATGTCAAAGTTAGGTTAGTTTTGGTTAGGTTAACGTCAAAGTTAGGTTAGTGTAGGTTAGGTTAATGTCAAAGTTAGGTTAGTTTAGGTTAGGTTAATGTCAAAGTTAGGTTAGTTTTGGTTAGGTTAACGTCAAAGTTAGGTTAGTGTAGGTTAGGTTAATGTCAAAGTTAGGTTAGTTTAGGTTAGGTTAATGTCAAAGTTAGGTTGGTGTAGGTTAGGTTAATGTCAAAGTTAGGTTAGTTTAGATTAGGTTAATGTCAAAGTTAGGTTAGTTTAGGTTAGGTTAACGTCAAAGTTAGGTTAGTGTAGGTTAGGTTAATGTCAAAGTTAGGTTAGTTTAGGTTAGGTTAATGTCAAAGTTAGGTTAGTTTTGGTTAGGTTAACGTCAAAGTTAGGTTAGTGTAGGTTAGGTTAATGTCAAAGTTAGGTTAGTTTAGGTTAGGTTAATGTCAAAGTTAGGTTGGTGTAGGTTAGGTTAATGTCAAAGTTAGGTTAGTTTAGATTAGGTTAATGTCAAAGTTAGGTTAGTTTAGGTTAGGTTAATGTCAAAGTTAGGTTAGTTTAGGTTAGGTTAATGTCAAAGTTAGGTTAGTTTAGGTTAGGTTAATGTCAAAGTTAGGTTAGGTTTCTGACCTGGGTAGGTTTCTCTATAACAACTTAAAAAAAAAAAAAAAAAAAAAACAGTAACTTAAAATATTTCTGTAGCCCTTTGTAGAAGTCCAAATTCAAAAATTTTCAAATATTATTTATCAGTTATAATTTTTTTATTTAAAAAAAAAATAAAAAAAAATAGGTATAAAATTGTGCAAACCGAGTTGATGTGCCTAAGAGATGTGGACTGGGAGGGTGGGTGGGCGCTGCGTTTCGTTTTTCGCTGATTTCTCCTAAACCGGTGGGCGGATTTTTACAAATTTGGTATCAAATGAAAAGACTTTTTGAGCCGCATCCCTGGACACCAAATGTAATGGGGTGCATAGCCCAGTTTAATAGATATGAGAGGTGGCTCCCAACGTGATTTTCCTCATTTTCTCCTAAACAGGTGAGCAAATCCTCATAAAATTATTGTTAAACGATAGATCTCGCTATTGCGCATCCGTAGACACCAAAATAAATAATATTCATTAACTGGTTAATTAATTATTAGAGGGAGAGATTTAGCATTTTTGGAAGTGATTTTCCCCTACTCCTCCTCAGCGGGTTGATAAATTTTCACAATATTAGTTTCAAATAAAAGTTCTTATCGATGCGCATCTATGCATACCAAATTCAATGAAATTGAACATACGGTTAATAAAATATACGAGATAAGATTTTAACGCTAATCCGCACTATAAAACTCGGTTGAACAATAATTATTATGTAGTTATTTTGTTATTTACTTTTATTTTTATTTTAGACCCCCTGTCTAACACCGTCTTTGAAGTCTTTAGGGTAAAAACAACAAAAACTTCACGTTCACAAATAAAATAAAATAAAATAATGCTGTTTTAAAATTGTTATATTATTATGTAGTTAAATGTATTATATTATAATATAGAAATGAAAAAAAAAATTAGTTGTAACTACCTTTTATAACTACTATCCTCCTTAAGCAGTAATTTACAAGAATAAAGAATAATAATAATTAATTTTTACATATTAATGTCTTAAGTGATTCACTTAAGATACTAAAAGATAAAAAAATACACTACAAATCCACACAATACATCTAAATAGGGTATATAAATTATAATATCATCTGATGTCGATAACTCGCCGATAAACTAAAAAATAATAATTAGCATGCCCACCCGGGCTCGAACCCCGGCCCTTTTGGGTGGACTTTAATCACAGAGTGCTGCTTCGTTTATTTTTTCATCCGTCGCATAGATGGCCTTGTTTCCAAATATAAACATTTTCATTATATCTATCGATAATCATAATAATACGCATAAATAGATAAAAATTAATTTAATGTAGAATTTATTTTAATCGTCATTTCTATAGTACTGTCCTAAAAATGGCTTAATGGAGTGTTCACGACAGATCGTTCGATATAATTAATATTACTTGAGTAAGGTGATAATAGATGGCGGTAATTTATTTTATAGTATTTCTGTATCGCACTATAATTGTTTTTTCTCGAGTCCATATATAGAAGGGTCAGTGTAGTACTGTAGCATTTGACATGTGATGGACTACTTAGAATTGCCGATACCGCCGACAGAAGATCCCGTCGTGTTCTCCCCTGGTCGAGTCCAAAGGATGATTCGACGAACTAAACTGCGCAAAGCCCCCGGTCCCGACCGAGTCACCAACGAAGCGCTGCGTCACCTACCCCCGCGAGCCATCGCGACGCTGACGCGGCTCTTCAATGGAATCCTCCGTACCGGGCACTTTCCATCCCCGTGGAAGCTCGGCCGAGTCATCCTGATTCCCAAGCAAGGCAAGAACATCATGCTGCCTGAGAGCTATCGCCCCATCACTCTTCTGTCCTCTATCTCGAAAGTCTTTGAGAAACTACTGCTGCTGCACATTACGCCCCACCTTCAGCCACGCGACGAACAGTTCGGTTTCCGCGCCGAACACTCCACCACTTTACAAGTGACGAGAGTACTGCACCACCTCGCTACCGCCTATAACAAGCGAGAACAATCAGTTGCAGTATTCCTTGATATGGAGAAGGCGTTCGATCGCGTTTGGCACACCGGACTCATCTACAAGCTGTCCACGTCCACTACTCCACGTCGAGTAGTTAAGACTGTGGCCACCTTCCTGCAAGACAGGCATTTTCAAGTGGCGGTTGAAGATGCTTTGTCCTCAGAGCGCCCCATCCGAGCCGGTGTGCCCCAGGGAAGCTGCCTGTCGCCCGTCTGCTATAGCAGATACACGGACGACATTCCAGTCGCTGGCGGAGCCATTTTAGCGTTGTATGCCGACGACGCTGCGTTCATTACCACCTCGCTGAACGCCAAGCACGCATCGGTAAAGATGCAGCGAGCACTGGATGCACTTCCCTCATGGCTGGAGGACTGGAGACTCAAGGTCAACGTGGGTAAAACTCAGGCGATTTCCATCGGGCGGGCGCGCCTTTTGCCGCCCCCGGTGTCTCTCATGGGCGAGAACGTCGAATGGTCACCGACGGCCAAGTACCTTGGTGTGACCATTGACAAGACACTCTCGATGCGGCCCCATGTGAAAAACGTGGTCGCCCAGACGCGAGCTGTGCGGAATATACTCCGCCCCATGCTGGCGTCTCACCTGCCTCTCCGTACGAAGCTGTGCATATACAAGGCGTACATTCGCACGCGACTTACCTACGCGGCCCCTGCGTGGTTCGCGCTGACCAACGAGACGGACCGCAAGTCTCTGCGAGCGCAGCAGTCGCTAGCGCTCCGCACCATCTCCGGAGCACCACGCTTCGTACGGAATCAGGTCATCTCCAGGGACCTGCGCATGGAGAGCCTGGACGACTTCGTTCGCCGCCTGAGTTCCTCAATGTTCGCGCGCGCCGACGGAGCGCGATCCCAGCATTTGCACGGCATCGCGCCATACCATCGACGACCGCCGGACAAAAGAGGCCTACCACGTGACCTAATCTCCTAGGACACGACCGCTTCCTCGCCGCTGGCTGACGGGCGCTCACCGGCACACTGCCGGCGAGCTCGACCTCGCTGAGCGGCGGGTGAAGCACACACGGACATTCCCCCCTGCAGCAGGTCGCAGATCGCTCGCGATACCCCGCGGACTCGATCGCACTGCAGCAGGATACCTCCCGGATATGACACCTTGGACCATCCGGTCCCACCCAGTGCCCCGCCTGTAGTAGCAGGCGGCGTTGCTATCACTGAAAGGGGCCATCGCCCCGAACAGTTACCCCGAAGCCTGTGAAGGCTTGCGTGGAAGACCCGAGTAGTACTGTAGCATTTAAATAGGGGTAGTTCTTCGTTCGTTGGTTTGTTGGTTCGTTTTGGTTGGTTGGGTTGATTGTTCGGTTCTTTCATCTTTGATTCTTTGGTCTCTCGACTCACTGATACGTCTTGTTCTTAGTTCTTAGTTCTTACTTCTTAGCTCAAGCAGCTAAGAACAATTCGTCCTGTGAAGACGTCTAAATTCTGTAATAGGTTGTGAATGTTAAATTTTTACTCACCCAGTGTGTTGCATTGGCAAATGGCAACTCTAGGTGTGGGGAATTAGTGGGGAGAGAGTTGGTTTGGGGAATTTAGACCTGGAGTTTTAATAACCATAAAAGGTAATTCGTCGGCGTAGTCGTCGTTTCAGCCGTGGGACGTCCACTGCTGGACATAGGCCTCCCTTAAGGATTTCCAGTATCGGTCACCGGCGGCCTGCATCCAGCGGCTCCCTGCCACTCGGACCAGGTCGTCTGTCCATCTTGTGGGAGGTCGTCCCACGCTTCGTCGCCTAGTACGTGGCCTTCATTCCAGAACCATTTTGCCTTTTTTAAGGTAATTAAATACCTTAAATTCATTGTTATGATAATATGTTAAGGATTAATGCTGTTTTGTTTGAAATCGCCCGTAAATTGGTTAATATTCGTCGTAAAAAGTAAATAACATTTTTTTTTATTGTAGGATATTATCAATAAAGATAGACATAATATTATTGTCCATAAGAGATGACTGACCGGTTGGCTTGGTTGGTAATATCTCTGCCTTCCAAGCCTGAGGTCGTGGGTTCTATTCCCACCCAGGGCAAATATTTGTGTGATAAACATAGATGTTTGCTCTGTATCTGGGTATTCATTATTATCTAATACATTTAAAATTATATTTGTGTTGTATGTTTATCGGCCAGCTGGATTCCATAACACAATTTTACTCTCTCAAATTTAAATCTCAACGCGCCTAAAGAAGTTTCACTTCAAAAAAGCCGCATCATAATCCGTTGCGTAGCTTTAATGATTCTAGCATACATACTACATAGGGATTTATTTATTCATACTTTATTGCTCTAAAATAACTTAACTAGGAACTTAATCTAATTATAAATTAAAACAAATATCACAGGGATCTATATCCCTATGGACAGAGAAAGCGACTTTGTTTTATTAGACTACAAGCCCGCATAGGACAAAAATATGGGTCAAATGAACCACCAGGGGATATATCTAGAACGATAGCAGAGCAAAAAATAATAAGATTCATCACTATGCCGTCACTTGTAAGCTGTCCAACTGAGTGCAGATGAGAATTGAAAAGTACAGGTAGACTCGGTAAATTTTGGTCATATATTTTTATACGGCATTCTTAACCATCGATAGATCCATTAAAAATAATAAGAAACCGCTCAGTGCCGTACAAAAATGGTGGTCCACCAAGTCGGAATTTTTATTTAATTTTTGAGAGTTACCGGGGGTAAATTTGGTCATTTGACCATGTACGGCATCTGTGTCATACTATTGCTATACTGCTTTTAATCCATTATTCCGCAACGCCGTACAAAAATCATGGGGACAAGGGGAAAAAATCGAGAGTTGCAATCCCCTCTCTTTCCCCACTCCAGGGGGTCATTTGACTAAGTACGGCTTCGGTTCCAAAACATTATCTAGCACTCAAAAGTACTATTAAAAGCAATGCCGTCAAAAAATAATTGTTCTTTTAAATGTACACCAATAATCATCTTAATTTCATCGAATTCTTAATATAAAGAGCTGTAAGGTCATTTGACCCTGTACGGGAACTTTTTTTTTAACATGATATTGTAAAATTCAATTGTTGTATAGTATTGCCGTTCAAAAGAAACCGTTCTAAAAAAAGTTATAGAGAAATGCAAAACCAGAAATTTTGTTAAAGTTTAAACATCGTAGATTAATGAAATATAATAGTTTTCTACACTTTATCAGTTGTTTTAAATAGTATTAACATAGATAAATTAGGAAAAAACGATGCCGTACATTTTTGTGCAGACCACATCTTTTAGGCTGATGAAAGCGACGAAAGCTACAATTTTAAGGGTGCTTTATGGCCATTTGATACAGTACGGCATTAACATATTTTTACCCAACTACGGCAAAGCAAAAGGAGGGTTATGGTTGTTTACAGGTCATGTATGTATGTTCATCTATTCCCTCGTAACTTCTAAACTACTTATCAGAATTCGACAAATGACATATCATTAGAAGCGTCTGAATTGTTCACTGGATAACCAGCGACTAGCTAGCTAAAGGCTATATGGGGTTTCACAAAATCTAATGTGGCGCCCTCTAGCGGACAAAACATACAGAGTAAAAAAAATGTGTGCGTGTACTAGAGTACACACGTAAGAAGTGAAACTTCTTTATGTCCTTATTTTTCAAAAAATAATTTACTATATACAATATTAAAGAAATAAGTTAGTCACACGCTCGTCGCTACCTACTTAAATATTTACACCGGCCGCTGCTGCAACTCGCTCGCTTCGCTCGCTCGGCTCGTGCGGTAGTTCAAAAGTTAACCTAAGATGCTCGTCGCTTCGCTCCTCGCTACCTATTTACATATTTACACCGGCTGCTGCTGCAACTCGCTCGCTTCGCTCGCTCGGCTCGTGCGGTAGTTCAAAAGTTAACCTAAGATGCTCGTCGCTTCGCTCCTCGCTACCTATTTGAACATTTACGCCAGCCACTGCCGCGACTCGCTCGCTTCGCTCGCTTGGCTCGTGCGGTAGTTCAAAAGTTAACCTAAGATGCTCGTCGCTTCGCTCCTCGCTACCTATTTAAATATTTACACCAGCCGCTGCTGCAACTCGCTCGCTTCGCTCGCTCGGCTCGTGCGGTAGTTCAAAAGTTAACCTAAGATGCTCGTCGCTTCGCTCCTCGCTACCTATTTGAATATTTACGCCGGCCACTGCCGTTTTCAGCTTATATAAAGGATTTCGACTTAGGCGGATTTTGATTGGACAGAGAGTTTGAGGTTTATTCTTATAAATTTTGAATTCATAAAATTATAATTGAACACCTGACACCAATCAAGCAAACACGTGTTTACGTGAGTCATAGATTTATTATCGTATACTCCTAAAATGTTTTCTAAGAAACAATTGTGTACTTACATTGTCGGCACGTTCTTAAAGTCGGTAACTTATTTTTGTTCGAACAATAGAGGTAATAAATTCCTAATGATCAAGTTGTAAAGGTTGTAAAATAAAAAATATTCTATATTAAAACGTATACTTAATATAATATAATATGTGCGTCATTAATTTCTGACTGTTTCGAAATTTGGTGCAAAATAAAATAGTGTGTAAATAAAATTTGTAAAAAATCAATAAAATAAAACAATTGAGTAAAGATCTATAGGCATATTATGTATGTATTTATACAAGATATGTATATATATTATTTATACAGGGAACTTCTCAACGTGTTATCTATGAAATTATACTTTTACTCAATTGTTTAATTTTATTTACACACTGTTTTATTTTGCACCAAATCTCGAAACAGTAATGTACCACAATAACATTCAAGTATTAGAAAAAATTTATACATAATTCCACCCACGTGCTAGTGTATCTATACATATTATCTATACATATTATAATAAAATTGAAAAAAAAAAATTGAAAAATACAATCAAAAAGTGAGGTTAATTTTAAATAACTTAGAAAAATAAATACCATAATTACACCTAAGTATTAGAAAAAGATATGTAATTACTTACTTTTTTTTTAAATTCACTGGAATTAGAATAATTAAAATAAACACTTTGATTGTGCTGATCACTTTAATAAAAAGATATGTAATTACTTACTTTTTTTTTAAATTCACTGGAATTAGAATAATTAAAATAAACACTTTGATTGTGCTGATCACTTTAATATAATATTATCACGTCACCATAGAGCGTTGGAAATAAATACGAGTGCAATAGAAAAACGGTCAAGTAAAGTGGTAGGACGTACGTTAAAACGATACGATATCCCTACTCCGCTGGAGAAAGTATACGTCGAATCACGCGTGGTAGGGATAAGAAAAAAAATGTTACGAGTACGGCGTAACGCAAAAATGTAACGCGCGCGGCGTAACGCAAAAAATGTAACGCGCGCGGCGTAACGCAAAAAATGTCTCACAAAATTTTTGTCCACCCCGATAAAGAAGTTTCACTTCAAAAATAAAGTTAAGATAAATATGCGGTGTTTGGTACCATTTGAAAGCGCTTTACTTGTACATTTTGAATATGTATATATTACTAGCATTTGCTTGTGACTTTACCTGTATTCATGGACTGATTGCATATAATTCACATCTTTTCGTTCATAGCTTTTTTATTAGTTCATCAATTTAACGGAGTCCATTCCACCTGACTGTCAATTTCCAAGGTGATAATTAACCACCTCGAGCTTCTTAATATTAATGTATATTTATATTTTATTATTAAAATATAAAGCAAACATTTCGTTATATGGATTTTTTTCTTTTTCAGATTTTTCCCCTTTGAACCAACGAAAATGTACGGCACATGAAAAAATATTATCTATGCATAAAATACTTTAAAAATAAATTTATTTCGTGTTGTGTCAAATGACCCCCTGGAGTGGGGAAAGAGAGGGGATTACAACTCTCGATTTTTTCCCCTTGTCCCCATGATTTTTGTACGGCGTTGCGGAATAATGGATTAAAAGCAGTATAGCAATAGTATGACACAGATGCCGTACATGGTCAAATGACCAAATTTACCCCCGGTAACTCTCGGAAATTAAATAAAAATTCCGACTTGGTGGACCACCATTTTTGTACGGCACTGAGCGGTTTCTTATTATTTTTAATGGATCTATCGATGGTTAAGAATGCCGTACAAAAATATATGACCAAAATTTACCGAGTCTACCTGTACTTTTCAATTCTCATCTGCACTCAGTTGGACAGCTTACAAGTGACGGCATAGTGATGAATCTTATTATTTTTTGCTCTGCTATCGTTCTAGATATGTCCCCTGGTGGTTCATTTGACCCATATTTTTGTCCTATGCGGGCTTGTAGTCTATATACTATGTAGCTATGGACTAGATGAAATCCGAAAAACGTATTCGTAAGCTAATCCCCTGATATTTAGGGTAACACTTCGTGGCGTCGATAGATTTTTCACATGCACAGTAACTATAGTATTATCTGATACCTTAATGCTTTTTATGACGTTTCAATCATTAACATAATATAAAGATAAGCGATAGCGTAGGAAGTAAAAGGAGCTCGCAGGTCGGGTCGAGCCCGCAAAAGGCGAGCATGTCGAGGACGAGCGTGACGGTGGGCATCCTGGCGGCGCTGAGCGCGCTGGTGGCGGCCGGCGACCGGTACCACCCGGACGGCGCGGCGGGCGCGGGGCGCAGCACGGCGGCGCGCGCGGCCGCCGAGCGGGCCGGCGAGCGCACCGCGCAGTTCTGGCTGGACGACGCGCAGCAAGCCTTGCGCGCGAGACTGGCGGCCGGCGCGGCGGGCGCGGGCGCGGGCAAGGCGCGCAATGTGGTGCTGTTCCTGGGCGACGGCATGTCCGTGCCCACGCTGGCCGCCGCGCGCACGCTGCTCGGCCAACGCAACAATCAGACGGGAGAAGAAGCTCAATTGTCTTTTGAAGCTTTTCCTACGGCCGGCTTAGCGAAGGTATTAATTTATTTAACATCATAAATAGTAGAATACCTTGTGTTTGATTTTACGCGAGTAAGTATTACGCGTTTAGAAATATATAGAGAGTGTTTTGATCCCGACTATAATGAATAGATCGCGTTTAAAATCCGTTAGTAATTTCTAAAAATATAATACCGACGGCCTTTACAAAATAGAGTATTGGGGGAATTTCGGATGTGGGGTAACTTCGGAAAATTGAGAATACCACTTTAGGGCATTGCGTTATTGTAAATATCGTGAAGGAATGGCATGGCAGCATACATATTCGCTTAATCAGTCACTAGTACGTGTATTAATTTTACTTATAAGACCCCGTCGCGGTCGCCGGAATCACCCCAATGCACCTTACTGAATACAATGTACCAACTGAATATTATTTTGGAGCACGCTGTTTTCTACAAACAGCTTATTCTGTTTGGAATATAACAATTGTTTGATAAATATGGTGGCTCGTTGCGCAGACGTATTGCGTGGACGCGCAGATCGCGGACTCGGCGTGCACGGCGACGGCGTACCTGTGCGGCGTGAAGGCCAACCGCGGCACCATCGGCGTGTCGGCTGCC
Source organism: Colias behrii (assembly GCA_029959065.1). Lineage (NCBI taxonomy): Eukaryota > Metazoa > Arthropoda > Insecta > Lepidoptera > Pieridae > Colias > Colias behrii. The sequence continues at coordinate 12,288 of JARWMC010000016.1, forward strand.
GTGCCGCGCTGGGACTGCCCCGCCTCGTTGCAGCCCGGCACGCGGCTCGACTCCATCGCCGCTTGGGCGCTCGCCGACGGCCGCGATGCAGGTACTCTTCATTCATTTGTAAGCCTCGATAAGCAGAGTATGTATTCTAAAGAATAAATTGAAACTTTTTTTGTTACTTATCTATGTACCTGAAGCGGCAACGACGCCAATATATACAATAATTATTTATACAATACATTTTATGAGTAAATAATAATAATAATAATTTATTTATTAATTCAAGCATCAGGACTCATTTTGTTAGTAACAATTGATAACTTAAAAATTATGTTAGTAAGAATAATACAATTTAATAAAAATCATTATGATTACTAGGAATGCACTCCACTGCTACAGTACTATCAATGAAGCAGACAGTTTGCAGCAGTGGTTTACATACCAGCAGTCGAGCCGACTCGCTATACAGCGCATGATTTAATTGGGGCTGTCCCGCACACGGCGCACCAGGGATGTGCAATGTGCATCTCTTTCGCATTGTAGTGTAAAAACAGTCTATACGAGCTTCTGCAAACATCCCTGATGCGCTGCAATAATTAAAAAAAAAATAGGGTGTTATTGATGTAATATCTAACTCGGCATCTGTCGAGGCAGGCATAGTGACGACGACGCGGGTGACGCACGCGTCGCCGGCGGGCGCGTTCGCGCGCGTCGCCAACCGGCACTGGGAGAACGACGCCGAGGTGCTGGCGGCCGGCGCCGACCTGGCCGCCTGCCGCGACATCGCGCACCAGCTCGTGCACTCGCACCCCGGCAACAAGTTCAAAGTGAGACGCTCACTCGCTCATTACGTGTATTTATTGCACATAAATGCCTTAATAACCGTTCCATTTTCACTGAAGGAAGCCGTTTTACTGAATGCCTAATTTATATTATACTAGCTTCCGCCCGCGACTCCGTCCGCGCGGATGTCGGTCTTCGCGTGGATGGTCTCCATTTTGATTAACTCTGACAATGACATCTTATAAATATCTATTGGACCCAAATACGGCTGGGCCTATAATAATACGCAACGTGTGTTCGCGGTTCTACCGAACAACGTCTATGGATAAAACTGAAAAATTAAGATTAATTTTTTTTCTACGTATTTTTCCAGGATAAAAAGTATCCTATTTTACGCCCAGGATAATAAGGTATAATCATACCAAGTTTCATCGAAATCGAACCGTTAGTTTTCACGTGATGTCTTCACATACAGACAGACAGACAGACAGACAGACAGACAGACAAAAAAAAATTTAATCACATATTTGGGTTTGGTATCGATCCAGTAACACCCCCTGCTATTTATTTTTTCAATATTTTCAATGTACAGAATAAGGAATTTGTAAAACGATAATAAGTCCATTTCCAAATGTATATAGAAGTGTTTACCTAATTACTCACATGAATGTTAAGCAAAGAACAAGAGAGAATTTAGAAAGTTATGAGGACTATGCACAAAAGAATATAAGTATTACCTATTTTCTTTGCATGAGTTGTAAAAAATGGGAAACATAATTTTATTGTGTAATGCATATCAAATACCTCTAGAAGTAAAGCCAGGTTCCAAGCGTACTGAGATTCCACACCGTTTATTCATTTTAGAATATTTTTTTTCCCCTTTTCAAAAGTAAAATAAATAATAAATATATTGTTTAATCTATTCATATAATATAATATATTTAAGGTTATTCTTGGTGGGGGTCGGCGCGAATTCTTACCTAATGATACGATCGATGAAGAAGGCTCCTCGGGCCGCAGGACCGACAGGCGTAATTTAATTCAAGAATGGCAAGACGACAAGCTCAGCCGCAATGCAAGCTACCAGTACCTGTGGAACCGGCAGCAGCTAATGGCCGCGAACGCATCGCTGCCGGAGTACATGCTGGGGCTATTCGAAAGCACCCATTTGCAGTACAACCTTCGCGCGAATCACGAAACGGAACCCACTTTAGCCGAATTGACCGAGGTGGCCATTCGCATGCTCAAACGTAACGATAAGGGATTTTTCCTTTTCGTAGAGGGTGGACGCATAGATCACGCTCATCACGACAACTACGTGGAGCTCGCGTTGGACGAAACCATTGAGCTGAGCGCGGCCGTGGCCAAGGCGGCCGAGCTGCTGCCTGAGGAGGACTCGCTGCTGGTGGTGACGGCCGACCACGCGCACGTGATGGCGTTCAACGGCTACACGCAGCGCGGAGGCGACGTGCTCGGCCCCTCCGACGACCGCGACTCAGACCGCGTGCCCTACATGACGCTCTCCTACACCAACGGCCCGGGCCACCGCCCCGAAGTAAACGGACGGCGAATCGACGTCACTCTTGACGAAAATTATCGTAAGTTCTTGCCTAGCCTTGACGTGCGGTGAAAGATATTTTATAATATAATAATTTATTCAGAGAGTCTCCCCCCCGCAGGTGACATTCGCTGGCGGACGCACGTGGACGTGCCGCTGAGCTCGGAGACACACGGCGGCGACGACGTGGCGGTGTTCGCGCGCGGGCCGCACCACGCCGTGCTGTCGGGGCTGTACGAGCAGAGCCACCTGCCGCACCGCATGGCATACGCCGCCTGCATCGGGCCCGGCCTGCACGCCTGCACCAGCGCAGCTCCTCTGCTTGCGCCCATCTTCTCTCTGTTGTCGCTTATCATTGTAGCTGTATGTTCACTATAGTCGTTCGTATGTCATGTCTGTATGTATGTTAATATTTATTTAAGTATGTATGGATAGGATGGATGAAGTGGATAGCGCAGCATGAGAAATAATATCTAATACTAAGAATCTTTTTTACTACATGAGGAATTTGTTAAATAGATAAGTTTCATTTGAATATAGCTGTGGAATATAGATAGATTAAGAGTTAATACGTTTTGATAATATGAAGCAATAAATACGTATTTTATGTATTATCTTATTTTAATCCCACAAATCCTTTAACGAACACAACATTGCGATAAGCAAAATGTCGACAAACATGCACTTGACATAATTAATAATATTTTGACACGTATATGATAAAGATTCATGATAAATTATTGATTGAGTGCAGTGGATATGATGAAAACACATTTCTCTTATAATACTCAATGGTACAGAAATACTGTGTAATATTATAGGCTTTCATTTAAAATTAAAATTTCTATACCGTGCAAGCAACTTGAGCAATCATTCATTAAATGATGCCGTTGCCACTTTGAACAACTTTTATAAAACTTTACTGAATTAAAGATAGTTTAATATTTTATACTTTATTTACTTTCTCCAAACTTATTAAATCATTATTTTTAAGTTACATGTGTGCGTATTAATTTTATGTGTTCCTATTGGACAGATCTAAGAATTGGCCAACATCTATTTTTCCTTCCTCTAATAAGATAAGAGTAACGCAAAAAAAAAACGTTTGCCCGGACAGATAACTTTAAAAATCTAAATTCAAATAGTTACCACAATATAATATTAGTAAATCTCACTATTCTACGCCTAATATTATCGAAATGCAAATACTATATTTAAAATCATTCATAAATTCAATTTTAAAGACCTGATAATGTAACATTGAAATTTGAAAAACATTTTTTCATCCCTATATACATAATATTATTATGTAGGTAATACTATATTCTGTGGTGATCGCTAATATACTATAGTATCCGCTGTCCTCAGTTAATTATCTTTACATCGTTTTTGACGAAATACATTTTAAAATTTGTAATACCACCTGAAAGCTCCGTCACGCTGGAACCCGCTTTAAAAAAAACCTTACTTTTTTTCAGCCTATTTTACCTACAAACGATGCTAATAAATGTAGTATAGGTCAATTTTTTGTAGTCTTATTAGTTACTTAGAAAACATCATTGATATCGTTCGAAGTAAAAAATATAAATAATAGCGTGTTGATTAGTTTTGGAATGGGTTCCAAATTGATTGTAGTTTATTGTAGTGGCAAGAAAATTCTTTATTTGCGTTGTTTTATCTCAAATTATTGCAAGAAGGTCACAATAACAAGATTTTAAAAAATAAATAACACTTGTTCAAAAACTACAAACGATGCCAATAAATGTAGTATAGGTCAATTTTTTGTAGTCTTATTAGTTACTTAGAAAACATCATTGATATCGTTCGAAGTAAAAAATATAAATAATAGCGTGTTGATTAGTTTTGGAATGGGTTCCAATTTGATTGTAGTTTATTGTAGTGGCAAGAAAATTTTTTATTTGCGTTGTTTCATCTCAAATTATTGCAAGAAGGTCACAATAACAAGATTTTAAAAAATAAATAACACTTGTTCAAAAACTACAAACGATGCCAATAAATGTAGTATAGGTCAATTTTTTGCAGCTCAAGTTTTCTTTATTTGCGTTGTTCTTTATTTGCGTTGTTTTATCTCAAATTATTGCAAGAAGGTCACAATAACAAGATTTAAAAAAATAAATAACACTTGTTCAAAAACTACAAACGATGCCAATAAATGTAGTATAGGTCAATTTTTTGTAGTCTTATTAGTTACTTAGAAAACATCATTGATATCGTTCGAAGTAAAAAATATAAATAATAGCGTGTTGATTAGTTTTGGAATGGGTTCCAAATTGATTGTAGTTTATTGTAGTGGCAAGAAAATTTTTTATTTGCGTTGTTTCATCTCAAATTATTGCAAGAAGGTCACAATAACGAGATTTTAAAAAATAAATAACACTTGTTCAAAAACTACAAACAATGTAGTTGATTGTAGCTAAACTCATATGTTTGTAGTGGCTGCTGAACCCCTGTAAGCAATAAAAAACAAAAAATTTAGTGTTCAATAAGTTAATATATTCAAAACAATTATGAGCCTTGGATTTCGTGTCGTTTGTAGTTTAAGAAAAAAAAATATTCATGCTCATACATACATCTTCGCACACGTGCGTGTTTGTGTATGCGTGTGGGAGTTTCGTAATTTAGTGTACATTAAATTGCACATGATATATGTTAAAAAAAAAAAAAGAGTTGGATATCTTTAATGTTCAGTAGTTTGCTGTTCAATGTTACAAAGTCACTTAATAATCTGAAACTGCTGAGACGACAAAAGTAATTAAAATGAAATAATGGATAAATTCCATCCGAAACGAAAAAAAACTCAAAATAGTGCAATATAAAAAATTGGAATTAATATTGTCATTTATCGTTTATTGTAGTACTGGTAAAATAATTTATCCTCTAAAATAACTTCAAGAAAAATCAGATAAAACTAGCCAAATTGTAGTGGTATAATAAAATGACACTGGCATAAAAACTACAAACGATATGAACAATTGTCACAGTACCTTTATATTTGTATGTCTTGCTTATTACTGATTATAAGTGCGAATGAATAAATCTACTTAGTGTTTGATAGAGTGATACATTTTAAGACGTTAGAAAATAGAAAAGGAAATCGTTCGTAGTTTCACAGTTTGTCTTCCGACAGCATACCTTTATATGTATATGGACATTACCGATTAAATATAAGCGTGCGTACACAAGTTTACAGTTACTATAGTGCCTACAGTAAATGTAGCATCGATTATACCTCAAAATATAAATTCAAAATCGTTGGACTTACAAGTATGTGCTGTTTTTCGTATTAAAAAATAATGACAGCCAACTATACACGGACTTTCGTAAGTATTGAAAACTTGAGCTGCAAAAAATTGACCTATACTACATTTATTGGCATCGTTTGTAGTTTTTGAACAAGTGTTATTTATTTTTTAAAATCTTGTTATTGTGACCTTCTTGCAATAATTTGAGATAAAACAACGCAAATAAAGAATTTTCTTGCCACTACAATAAACTACAATCAATTTGGAACCCATTCCAAAACTAATCAACACGCTATTATTTATATTTTTTACTTCGAACGATATCAATGATGTTTTCTAAGTAACTAATAAGACTACAAAAAATTGACCTATACTACATTTATTGGCATCGTTTGTAGTTTTTGCACAAGTGTTATTTATTTTTTAAAATCTTGTTATTGTGACCTTCTTGCAATAATTTGAGATAAAACAACGCAAATAAAGAACAACGCAAATAAAGAAAACTTGAGCTGCAAAAAATTGACCTATACTACATTTATTGGCATCGTTTGTAGTTTTTGAACAAGTGTTATTTATTTTTTAAAATCTTGTTATTGTGACCTTCTTGCAATAATTTGAGATGAAACAACGCAAATAAAGAATTTTCTTGCCACTACAATAAACTACAATCAATTTGGAACCCATTCCAAAACTAATCAACACGCTATTATTTATATTTTTTACTTCGAACGATATCAATGATGTTTTCTAAGTAACTAATAAGACTACAAAAAATTGACCTATACTACATTTATTGGCATCGTTTGTAGTTTTTGCACAAGTGTTATTTATTTTTTAAAATCTTGTTATTGTGACCTTCTTGCAATAATTTGAGATAAAACAACGCAAATAAAGAAAACTTGAGCTGCAAAAAATTGACCTATACTACATTTATTGGCATCGTTTGTAGTTTTTGAACAAGTGTTATTTATTTTTTAAAATCTTGTTATTGTGACCTTCTTGCAATAATTTGAGATGAAACAACGCAAAAAAAAAAATTTCTTGCCACTACAATAAACTACAATCAATTTGGAACCCATTCCAAAACTAATCAACACGCTATTATTTATATTTTTTACTTCGAACGATATCAATGATGTTTTCTAAGTAACTAATAAGACTACAAAAAATTGACCTATACTACATTTATTGGCATCGTTTGTAGTTTTTGAACAAGTGTTATTTATTTTTTAAAATCTTGTTATTGTGACCTTCTTGCAATAATTTGAGATAAAACAACGCAAATAAAGAATTTTCTTGCCACTACAATAAACTACAATCAATTTGGAACCCATTCCAAAACTAATCAACACGCTATTATTTATATTTTTTACTTCGAACGATATCAATGATGTTTTCTAAGTAACTAATAAGACTACAAAAAATTGACCTATACTACATTTATTAGCATCGTTTGTAGGTAAAATAGGCTGAAAAAAAGTAAGGTTTTTTTAAAGCGGGTTCCAGCGTGACGGAGCTCCACCTGAAGGGAAAGCATAGAAAATTGTACATTTCATTACTTTTGAAGAGAATGAATATTGCATTGAAAATTACCGAAATGTCTGAAGAAGTAACTAAAGCCTGTTAAAATGACATCCACTGTATTACTTACATCCATCGTTAGGGTCACATAAAAGGAAATTTTAATTAGAAAGATTTCATTCTGTTCTAATTAAAATTTATTCTTATAGTTGGCTTTGTCATTTTTAGCTGTCACGTTTTAGGGCGGCCGTACACGGACCGCTTCAAGCAGTTGAGACCGACCGCTTGAAGCCGCGACCGCGCGGTGAACTATAGGCATTCATTCACCGCCGTACACGTGACGGCTCGAGCCGTCACGACCGTTTCAAGCCGTCAACTGCATGACGAAATTCCACCGTGTCGTTGACGGCTCGCGAGCGGTCGTGAGGCATACACCAACTGCTCGAGCCGTTGACTGCGCTAGAGCCGTCGACAGCTCCCTCCCCCCTGAAAATTAATGACGCGAGTAGTCAAAAAATCAACGGCTCGAGCGGTTGGTAGCGACGGCTCGAGCCGTCAACGACCGACCGCACGAGCGGTCCGTGTACGGCCGCCCTTAGTCTATTTAGACATTAAACTCGATAAAGTCTAGACCGATAGTATTTTATACATTTTATATAGGTATTTTGTAAGTGAGTAGATTTCGGCTTAAATGGTTTGAATTCCCATTGATAATGATTTCCCTATCGAATCATGACAATGGGTTGTTAAACTCTAAAATACATAGAGAACCTACGAGTTTTTTAAAATCTTCACTTAAATTTTAATATACAGTCAATTAATATTATTTAAATATATTTTGGAGAGGCTTGTGGTGCAGGGACAAATTGAGGGCAAAAGATCACGGGGCCGCTCACCTACACGTTGGACCGACCTTATCGGTAAAACGACCCAGTCCAGCCTTGTAGAATGTGCTCGTAATGCTAAGAAGAAGAAATACATTTTAAGAAAATAATGTTGTAATCTACACTAATATTATAAAGAGGAAAACTTTGTTTGTTTGATTGTAATGAATAGGCTCATAAACTACTGGACCGATTTTGATGAAATTTGGCATAGATAATCTTAAGACCCTGAGAAAGAACCTTTTATTGCGAAATATGTACTACGGGCGAAGCCGGGGCGGACCGCTAGTGTTAAAATAAACGTATTGTTTACATAAAAACATTTGAAAACGTTTTGAAGATCTTACCTTGTAGGTAATCTGATATTTTATCAGCTCTGATATAAACGCAAATCATAACGAGATCTTCAAGAATTTCTCTCTTTATATATCAGTTTAAAATATCGAATCTAGAAACTGTAACATTCATGTCGAGTGCACAATGTGTAGCAAATATAATATTTATATAGTTTTACTAGCAGTTATTCTTCATAATTCAGTTGGTAAATAAAATTTATGATAAATCGTATTTTTCTTATATTGACTACCAATAAAACGATTCCAACTATATAATTTTAGGTGACGAATATCATAAAGTATATCGAAGTAGATTACGTCACGAGTTAAAAAGCGATGCAGCTGAGTGGACTAGTGATTATTGGAAGGAAAAGGCGAACATAGCCATACAGGATCGTCTGCCGAACAGACAAGAGCACGGAGCCGAGCGAGCGCGCAACGTGGTGCTGTTCCTGGGCGATGGCATGTCCGTGCCCACTCTGGCCGCCGCGCGCACGCTGCTCGGCCAGCGAGACCACCGCACCGGGGAAGAAGCTCAGCTATCCTTTGAAAACTTCCCAACGGTCGGCCTTGCAAAGGTTCAATAAATTTTATATTATAATATAAGAGTACCTTAAAACTAGTCACGTTGACTAAGTAGTAGGTACATATAATATTTTGATAGTGCAACTGAGCTGATCCGCCCCGGCTTCGCACGGGTGCATTGGTCAAAATCGCTTCGAAAATTAGCCATTATTCTATCGTTAAAAGACTTAAAAGGTAATGAAAAAGAAATGTTATTGTGGGATATCCCTAAGATATAGACATAATATACCATTACCATGTACATAGTAACTCAATGACCACTACGGAGTTTTCTATAGATCTTTATACATACTAATTAGTTCTGTATACATAATACAGAACTAATTAGTGCAATAAGTATTTTGATAATTAATCTCGTCAGCTTGCGTTTGCAATGTTCCAATGTTTGGAATTAATGTTTTTATTTACGACATCACATTAGAAGCCTCACAAATATGAGGATGTTACATACAAACCTTTCTCTTCAATCACTCTATCTATTAAAAAAAACCGCATCAAAATCCGTCGCGTAGTTTTAAAGATTTTAGCATACATAGGGAGTCCCTATGTATGTATATTAGGGACACATAGATATAAGGACTTTGTTTTAAAGGTACTATGTAGTGATATAACTTATTAGTTATTACATATTATACAAAAAGAAAAAAGGACTTGTTTGTTTTAGACGTACTGCGTTGATGCTCAAATAGCTGATTCAGCTTGCACGGCGACCTCTTACTTATGTGGAGTTAAGACGAATCTGGGAACGATCGGCGTGACCGCAGCCGTGCCTCGCGGAGACTGCCCTTCGTCAGCGGACAGCGCTACCCACGTCGAGTCGATCGGCGCTTGGGCGCTCGCCGACGGCCGGGACGCAGGTGACTGTGTTCAACGATCTTGGGTACCATTTCATATAGGTAGTAAGCCAAATCAATATTATTGTTCCATGAAACTTTTCAGGTATCGTAACGACAACCCGCGTGACGCACGCGTCGCCGGCGGGCGCGTATGCGCACGTCGCTAACCGCGACTGGGAGAGCGACGTAGACGTGTTAAACGACTCACACGATCCCGGAATGTGCCCTGATATCGCTTATCAACTTATCCACTCATATCCTGGCAGCGAGTTTAAGGTACAATTATTTTTTTATTTTCAACTAGCGGTCCGCCCCGGCTTCGCCCCTGGTACATATTTCGCAATAAAAAGTAGCGTATGTTCTTTCTCAGGGTCTAAAGATTATCTGTGCCAAATTTCATCAAAATCGGTCCAGTAGGTAGTTTATGAGCCTATTCATTACAATCAAACAAACAAACAAAGTTTTCCTCTTTATAATATTAGTGTAGATAAAACTCTCGAAGACGTGCAATGGTTAATTGCTTATAACACTTTTAGGTAATCCTCGGTGGAGGTAGAAGAGAATTCATCCCGAATGATGCGATCGATGAAGAGGGGACGGCTGGCAAAAGAGTGGATGGACGAAATCTTATTGAAGAATGGCAAATGGACAAAATTGCAAAAAATGTCTCATATCAGTATCTTTGGAATCGAGAGCAGTTACTTAATGTGAACGAAAATTTACCTGAGTACCTATTGGGCCTGTTCGAAGGAAGTCATATGCAATACCATTTAGAAGCAGACACGAGAACCGAACCTACGCTCGCCGAGCTAACGGAGACCGCGATACGGTCTCTCAGTAGAAACGATAAGGGCTTCTTCCTTTTTGTAGAAGGAGGGAGAATAGATCACGCCCATCACGAAAATAAAGTGGCGAAGGCGTTGGACGAAACCATCGAGTTAAGTAGAGCCGTGGCGCGAGCGGCCGAGATGCTGTCCGAGGAAGATTCCTTGATAGTGGTGACTTCAGACCACGCACACGTGATGTCGATCAGCGGCTACACGCACCGCGGCGGGGACATCCTGGGGCCCTCGGACGACGTGGGCGACGACGGCCTCCCCTACATGACGCTCTCGTACGCGAACGGGCCCGGCTATCGGCCACACAGCGCCGATGGAAGAGTCGACGTTATGAAGGACGACAACTATGGTATATAATATTTTTTTATTTATAGTAAAACAATATTTGTTTAAATGTGTGCTACATGTTAGCGTAAATACAATTGTTATATTTAAAATATTCGTCGGTAACGCACACAAAACATACTTTTTGTAAAACAAACAAACAATTAGGTACATTAAAAGTTAAAGTAAATAAACAGTCTAACGAGAAGATTGTTCATGCACATATTTTCATTGTTTGTGTATTGAAAAGCAGGCTTTACAATCTATATGGTACTTTCTGTGATTATTTTTTTATTTTAAATTATGATTTAATTAATGTTTCAAAAATGAACAGCTTATAGCAATCACGATGAAAAATTGTATTCTGTAAGAAGAGTGAGTGCATTATGCGATGTGGGTGACGCACAGGTGACGCGAACTGGGAGTGGCCGGCGGCGGTGCCGCTGAGCTCGGAGACGCACGGCGGCGACGACGTGGCGGTGTTCGCGCGCGGGCCGCAGCACGCGCTCTTCTCCGGCCTGTACGAGCAGAGCCACATCCCGCACTTCCTGGCGCCAACCCCGCGCCCCTTAAACTGTCCTTTATATCCAATCTATAAAGTATGATGTGATTCAAATCTGAGTTTCATGACATAATACACAAAATAAATATATTGCCTCACAAGTATGACTTGTTTTATTTTATGTAACGTACGTACCTAAGTAAATTTAGTTAATTTTTTATCAGTGGGGACACTTACGTAAAAAATATACAATTTGTATTGTGCATAATGTGTTAAGTAAAAATTTTCTTTTGTAACTTAAATTACTATTGAACTATTCTGATGTATTGTATCGGGAAGGCACAGGCTCCTGAAACACAGCGAAAGCTATACTTATTGGGAGTCTGGGGTCTATATTTTGATGTAAGGAACCTTGTTCAATAAATTATTTTTATTTTATTATTTCATTTTTTTTTATATTATCATGAATATGCAAAATAATAGTTATTAGACCGAGACCCTTATTGTAAAATGTTTGTTACAATAAAATGCTTACGACAAAATTGGTTGAATATGTCAGGTCAACGCCCAACGGCCATCGCGTCGTTACCGCTGTAGCTCGGCGGCAGAGGACGAGTATCCAGTGGACAATCAATCAAGACGAGCATCGTTAGGAGTGTCTGTCGAAGGAGCCGCTTATTGACAGGCTTTGTGTCGTGACGCGGATTGATGTTGCGCCGTGCGCGTGACGTCACACTGCTGGGCGACACGTCTGCCGCACGGCTCGTACACGCAATGTCACTGAACATATAGGTACCTACAATACTACGAGTCTACGAGATATGGGTAAAAACGTCTATTTATAATAAACTAGCCACTCCGCGCGGTTTCACCCCCGTGGCTCTTCTCCTGTTGGTCGTAGCGTGATGGTATATAGCCTATAGCCTTCCTCGATAAATGAGCTATCTAACACCGAAAGAATTTTTCAAATCGGACCAGTAGTTCCCGAGATTAGCGCGTTCAAACAAACAAACAAACAAACTCTTCAGCTTTATAATATTAGTATAGATAATAATATACTAAATAAAGAGTAGAATAGTTATAATAAAATTGTAGGTGGAAAAGCAACTGCCCATATTAATCCAGCTAGCCCATCAATCTTCGTTTCGAAAATGGGCCCTCAATCATAAAAATAAATTTTCACTTCAACCACTGCCTTATTCCAGCGATAAGATCTTTCAAGCAAACAATACCTATAAATAGCTGTTATAAATAATTATAATATTATTATGTCAACAGATTGTCAGGCAGAATTAATAAAAGTGATTATTTTCAGAATCGGTGGTGATTGCGTCCCTACTATTTATCATTTCAAGAGCAAGTGTCCGCTATGTTAACTGCATTTATCATCTATCCACTTGTCGCTTGTCAGTTGTCAGTGACTCAATGACGCAAGCGACCACCAAGCGACCACGACCGGCGCGGGTGCGCCCCCCGAGTCCCGACCGCTGCCCGCGCTACGCACTCGACGCTTCGCCGCGCAGTCTCCGGGCGGTTCATGGCTTGCGCTAAAACTTATTGTTTAATATTTTGATTGTTTGAACAATAATACATAATATTTTTAGCATTCTGTGAATAGAACATGAAATATTTAGTTTTCCTATAAATTAATGGTTCTGGATCTGGTCCTTGTCGTACGTGTTTTCGGTACTTTATCTATAGGTACATACTATATTATTATAATAAAATCGTAGGAAAGTCAAAACTGTACATTAAATAAAATTTTTGTAAAGTATACTTGGGGCGTGATCTACGATAGATACCGAAGCTAAAAATATAGTTTTTAGAATTTTTGTCTGTTTGTCTGTAGGTATGTCCGGGGTAATCTCAAAAAGTACTGCATGGATTTACTTAAAATTTGGTACAAAGATAGATTGAGACCTGAGGAAGGACATAGGATAAGTTTCATCGCGAAAATCTCACGGAAACAGGAGCTACGCGGGTTTTTCTTGGACTGCGTGGGCGAAGCCGTTGGCGCAAAGCTACTATGGTAATAAATCCAACACCGACGCCTTTCCACTCTGGTGTCCAATAAACGGTGATCATTTGCCATAACAAGAATTAAGTAGAAATAACATAGCAATTATTCATATTGATGGGTCTTTATAAACAACTAGCAGTCCGCCCCGGCTTCGCCCGTGGTACATATTAACGTTTTCTCTACGTAAGAACCATCCTCGTACTTCAAGGAATATAATAAAAAAAGAATTATCGAAATCGGTTCAGCCGTTCTCGAGTTATGCGCTTACCAACACATTTTGCGATTCATTTTTATATATAAGATAAGAATATTATAACTCGACGATTGATATCGACGAATGTATGATACTACGATAGTCTCTTAATGTTTGTTTGTTTGAAAGCGCTAATCTCAGAAACTAATGTTCTGATTTGAAAATTCTTTCGGTGTTAGATAGCCCATTTATCGAAGAAGGCTATAGAATATATTATATCAACACGCTAAGACCAATAAAAGCGGAGCAATGCGGGTAAAACCGCGGGGCATACCTAGCTAGTTTTAGATGAAGATAATATCGCACATGGGCAGTTAAAAGCATTAGCCATTACCATAATATTATGTTTTACATGAAATGCTAAGAAGCAGCTGGCGAAGTCATTACTTTAATAATGAAGTGAGTGTCCCTCGACATTACAAGAACGCATGATGTGTCAATTATTTGCAATTCGAGCAACACGCGCGCAATCAATCTCGCACAAATGCGCCGCCCTCCGCGAGATGCGCTCGCTGCGCGAACTTCGATCTTAACCCACGCAGATAAGGGCGACTATATCGTGTACGTGAACAATGCTCTCATGGTGATGTGAATAATCCGCCAAATCCGAGTCGATGCATTAAAACGTGCGAAATGCGAGCAATCGAGAAGGTGCACTTTCATTTAGTTTAGATATTTTATAAATTTATAACTTAGAATAGAGAAAAAATGAAAAATGAATTCGTGATCGAATTTTTTCTATTCGATAAACTTAAATTTATTCCTATAAAGAATATTAATGCCATAAAACCAAAAATATCTTAGATATTTTATTTACACCAGACAAATTACAAGTTGCCATTTGCCATTTGTCTTAGTTAAAATGCATGCGTAGTCTACTTCCTTATAAAGTATCCTAAATATGTATAATATTTACTTTAGCCATCGCTAAAATATTATTATGTGACATTTTTTAAGACTTATTATATTATATTTCAGTAGTATAAAAATTTTAGAAAATTAAAATTATGGGGTAGGTACAGGTAGTAGGTAAAATCCTATTTACTACCTAATATAAAAAAAACTTATCTTAAAAATTAAAAGCTACGTACCTAGTAGCTTTCCACTGCACCCGCAGCATAGTCAGTGTAGTATTTAAAGAAAAACCAGCACATTTCCCGAATTCGTGTGATTTCTGGGATAAAACCTATACCTATGTCGTTTCTTAGGTTTCATTATAATCTTATATGCCATAAAACCAAAAATATCAAAATCTTATAATAGTACCAAATTTCATCCAAAGGTGCAGTAGTTACGTCCTTCTTTAAATACTGCGTTCCTGCGTCAGCAGCGCGATGCGAGTGTATGGGCCCGGCTGCATCGCGGCGTGTTCATAACGCTCAATTAGCGGGATGCAGCGTGCGAACATTACAGAATGTCATTCGAATCATTCGTCAAAATTTTCTCGAAGAGCGGCTGAAGCGGCTCTCTCCGGGCGAGTCCTGCCAGCCCCCCCGCCCCCGCGCCGCGTCCCGCCCCGCTCGCCCGCTCGTCCTGCAGCCGCGGGCGCGCTGGCCGCTGCTCCCGCTCCGGCAGTCAGGATCCCGCCCTCGTCGCGTTGACGTCACGCAGCGTCTCGTTTCCCCGCGTCACACTCGATAAACTTTTCCGAGAAGTATTCGCGGTTAAAACTTTCTCAATGTTTCGAGTGTGACGCTTCATAAAGTTCGTAATCGGATAAGCTGTGTTGTGCATTATTCGTGTGAAGTGTATATTATAGAGTGATTAAAGAGTGATATTAGTGCAGTGCCCAGTTTTATCTTTCGAGATTGTTTATGAAGGACGACCATCAATAATAATCAAGGTGAGTAAGCCACAGATCGACATAACTTATTAGCGATAAGATAAACTTAATTGAATACCTTGACCATAATTTAAATAGTATGTATATGTAGACATAATATGTATTTATTTTTATTTATTTTATTTATTTATTTATTTGGAGATCTTACAGAGACAATTAAAAGGGTATACATAAATTAATGACATAATCAATAATAACATTAACAATTGTTTCCTCTACGTCTCAGAGTGAACATAAATAGAAAAAGTAAAAGAAAAAAAAAGAACTCACTTGTACAATAATCTGTTGCAAGGTAACCAAATACTTAAAACTAATACAGACTTCTGAAATATTAAATCGAGAGAAAAAGCATTAATTGGACGTATTTATGCAAAAAGGGACCAACCCACACCGAATCAATTTCGAGAAAATGAGGTTTTTGTGAAAATCGTTTGCAAAAACTATATGTTGTAAAATTTGGGGAAAAAAAGTTGTTAGGCGTGTGTATCATATCGAATCCTATCTAGGGATACCAGATACATGGATATTTATTAAATTTTAACAAAATAATCCTTGAAAAACCGCCCGGTTCTGTCTTGCAAAAAAACACTTTTGTGGGTTGGTTCTTTATAGCAAAATTATTTTGGTTTTTATTGTTGCCATAATTAAAGAAAAAAGTTAAGCATCCGATCAAAACAGGCTAAATAAAGCAGCGACAGTTCGCTGGAACTAATTGCAACTTACGTATGCCCTTAAAGTTAACAGGAAATATATAAAAATCCTTGATTAGACTTGTCGTACTGTATGGATTGGAAAGCTGGGCAGTGAAAAAGATGGAAGAAAAACGATTGCATTTAGCGCAGATGAGAATGTTGATATGGATGTGTGGGTTGACAAGAATGGATGAAGTAAGGAATGAATATATAAAAAGAATATTTAAACTGGTTTTATTACAGAAAGATTGAAAGGGAATTGTCTGTCTTGGTATGGACATGTGGTGAGGATAGATGACACGCATATGACTTAGAAAGTGATGGATATGAATGTTGATGGATGCAGAACAAGAGGAAGGCCAAGGGAAAGAGGTGTAAGTGTGCAAAGTTATATTAAAAAAGAAAAATGAGTAAAATATGCCCTGATGTTTGTCAGGAGAATAGAAAAATAAACCGTGTTAAACCGACTCCAAAATAACATGGATTAAGGACACGAAGGTCACGATAATTTTGTAATAATATCAAAATACATATATTTGTTTCACTTTAATGACACTACTTTTGTATTTAACTAAGATACAGTAGACCCATCTTCTGCTTTCATCTGTCTTCATGATAGTGATGATTCATTGTGTTTTTTTTTTATTTAGAAGAGATTTGTGAAGACAGAGTCTTTTGTTTAAGTCTTTTTACATATTTAATGATTTATATGTAGTTTTCCAGGATATAAACAGTCTTTGTTTTATTGAGCTCAGTACTCAGTACTCAATCGGCCAAAATCGGTAGCTTTGGATAAAAAACTGTGACCAGACACAAAAAAAATTATGACTGATTTGTTTTACTGTTGGATGGTCAATCATGAATGCTTTAAGCATCCTCGTTAGTTTGATTTGGATCACGGAAAGATTAAAAAATGGTGTTGAGCGTTTAATATTCTGAAATAACTCCTGCGGGGCTCTGCTTGCTCTGGCCCACAACCATACGTACTCCCGAGGAGAAATTACTGGATTTAAAAAGTTTTTTTGCATCT
The DNA here is from genome assembly GCA_029959065.1 of Colias behrii. Lineage (NCBI taxonomy): Eukaryota > Metazoa > Arthropoda > Insecta > Lepidoptera > Pieridae > Colias > Colias behrii. The sequence continues at coordinate 29,544 of JARWMC010000016.1, forward strand.
CATTCCGAACAACGCTCAAATTTTTTACAAAAAAATTAAATAAAAATAAAGACCAAAGATATTGTAGAAGATGATATCAATGGCTTTTCCGCGACTCCCGATTTTGAAGTAATAGATGTTTACTTATATGTAGATACATTTTTTTTTGTAAAATTGTAGTAAATCATTTTGAAAATTCTTATTTAGTGCTTTTTATAATAAAAACATGATTAAAGTTAAAAAAATAGAACATATTAATCAAATTCAACATAGAACCAAGCCCCTTGCATACTTAAAGGCCGAGAAATTTCATTATGCAAACAAGAACCAAAGTCAGTTGGTTCTGGTTACCTTGAAAACTAATGAAGCTTTTTGTGATAAAATAGAACCAACCAATTTTGGTTCCATCTTGCATAATGAAAGTTGGCGAAATTGGGTTGGTTCCACAACTGACATGTAAAAAACTGTACTTACAGTTATCAAAGCTCTACCAAATTTTTTGAGAAGGTAGAAAACGTTTTTTTAACACTATCTGTGTACTTAACTCAATTTCGCAAAAGATGTGGGATGGTCCCTTTTTGCATAAATAGGTCCAATTAAGCATGTACTTAACCAAAATTAGAAGGTTTATACATATAATTGGTTTATTGTACATTTGAAACTATATCGGGAGCATGAAAACAGATCTATTTTATTTAGTTTGTCATTGTGTAAGACACACATTCTGTGAAGTGGCGCCGCGTTGTCCTGCGCTGGTTCTGGTATGTTGTATGTGAAAAAGACATTTGGAACGAGTTGGTCGCGAAGGCTCACGAAAGGACAAGTCGGCTTGTAAGTTCGGAGAATCTATTTCACCCACACAAATACCTCTTAAAGTGACAGCATCATGTATTACCTACCATTATAATAAATTATTGACAACACAGCAGAATTCTGGGAACTCTTTTTCCAATAACAAGCCTGAATCAGTTATGCAATGTATGATCTTACAAAGAAACATCTGGTCCAAAAATAAACGACGCTTTTCTAGTAAATTTATTTTATGTTTTTTAGAAGTAGTTCCATAATTTATAAAGATACTTCCAGTCCGATATTCTAAAGCTTTTAGAAATTTATTTTGAATTTTTTCTTTTCGAGTAATGTGGACATTGTAATAAGGGCTCTATACAGTAGATGAAAATTCCAAAATACTGCGAACAAAAGCGTAATAGTTATAATATTTTATAAGTGGACGGTTGTCGAGACGAAGTATCATTCCTAGTTGCTCATAGGCTTTAGAGATTATTAATTGTATTCCATGCGTAAATTAAAGCGTAGTTTTATATCAAGAATAACTCCTAGATCTCTTACTTCCGTGACTCGTTTTATTTATGACCGGAAAAAGCGTAATCGAAAATAAGAGGATTACGTTTTCTGTTGAATGAAATTATTTCACATTTATCAGGGTTAGTGTTGCAACAATAGTTGATGTTGCAGAATAATTCAAACTTCTCTAAATCTGATTGCAATTTTGAACAATCTTCAAGTGTATTAACTGTCATAAAATTTTTTGTATCATTGGCATAAAGTAGATGGTGTGAATTTTGAAAACAAGAACCTACCTATATCGTTTATATAAATTGTAAACAAGAATGGACCCGAATGGGAACCTTGTGGAATACCCAAAGGAATCTTTAGGAATCTAGAAGTGTAACCCTTAAATACGATTGAAGCCAGCGGAGAAGGTCACTGTGTAAACCAAATTACGAATGTGGAGTGATTAATTTTATCGAAAGCTTTTGAAAAGTCAATATACACGGCGTCCACCTGCAGGCCGGCATCAAGAGCATTCAAAAGAAAGTTCGTATATCTTAATCTTAATACTATTATAAAGGCGAAAGTTTGTATGGATGTTTGTTACTGTTTCACGTAAAAACTACTGACCGATTACAATGAAATTTAGCGCACATATAGAGGGTAACTTGAATTAACACATAGGATAGGTTTTATCCCGGAAATCCCACGGGAACGGGAACTATGCGGGTTTTCCTTTGAAAACGCGGGCGAAGCCGCGGGCGGAAATCTAGTATAGTATAAGATTAGTCTCTACGCTACACCCCCGAAAGAAACCACGTTGATGCTGTGAAATATGTCGAGATGTTATCTATTTAATTGGTTTGTGAATATCTTTTCAATGTTTTTTCCTAATACGCATAATTTTGAGATCGGTCTATAATTTTGAACGTTTTGTTTATTACCGCATTAGCATAGCATTTTGTGTAATTACTTTTAGGTTTGGTTTTATCGTGATAAAACCAAACTTAAAAGTAATTACTTCAAAATGCTCTGGCAAAGCTCTCGCAAATATATATTAAAGCATAATATATAATTTGTTTATGAAATAAAAATCATAATAGGTATCCCACCAAAAACATTTTCATGTAAAATGTTGCCAAGACGAGCCCATATGACTCGCACTGTCAAAAAGTTATCAGATCTCATGTAGAGCCAAGCTTCTAACACTACACGCCCTAACTCTACAAGGCCTAACTTCACAAACTCTACACGTTAGTCAAAATATGTGGCTTGGCCATTTCGCTACATTCACATCGGCGTAAGGTGAAAAATTAATTCACTGTTCATTACTTTTGTGTTATACAATAGTTCTTGTAGTAACGAACGGCCAAGCCACATATTTTGACTAAGGTGTAGAGTTTGTGAAGTTAGGCCTTGTAGAGTTAGGGCGTGTAGTGTTAGAAGCTTGGCTCTACATGAGATCTGATAACTTTTTGACAGTGCGAGTCATATGGGCTCGTCTTGGCAACATTTTACATGAAAATGTTTTTGGTGGGATTTCATTTCTTTTTGTAGGTTGTTTGTAACAATTTTTTTTTTAACAAGGAGTACCTATACATATATATATCTAGGGGAACCAAGTTTTAGATTATTAGATTAGACCTCTAGCGTCATCAAAATTTAATTTAAAATTACAGGTCTCATACAAACTCCCATCCCCTAGTTTAAGGGGTTGGGGGATGAAAGTTACAAGTTTTATAATTTTTTTGTTGTTTGTGTGCTAATACTAGCTTACATACAAAATTTCAGCTTTCTAGGACATTAGGAAATACCTTAAGAATTTTGATGATCATCAGTGAGTCAGTGACGAAATTAGCGTTTTTTAGATATAAATAAAATCTGAAGTATAAAAGCTAATGTAATTAAAACTTAATATGTTCAATAAGTCCGCTATTGACAATATATCCCGAAAATTTTGTTGATCTAGCATAATCCAAACCCAAGTTATGAGGGTTCAAAAAAACGTCGAAGCGCTTCGAGAAAAGGTAGGTAGTGCCCGTGCGCCTCGCTTGGCTTGTCTTGGCGGGGGCACTACCGTGCCCCCAGATTATGTCCATGTCAAGTAGAAAACGTAAAAGTGTGAAAATTAGAGGTAACTTCGTGATTTTTTTTATCGAGTAAATTTCAATACAGTTTGATATATAGTTTATTTTTTAGATTTGGTCTGGAATATTACACGTATCATCTAATAGAAGATTGGCAATTTTGCTTTAAATACCTCTTAATATGAAAACATTACCGTTTAGGTCCATCATTTACATCGTCCCACAAACCCAATAGCATACACGAATACAGCTCAATTAGTATTACCCAGTGGAATCATATTATATCAAAACTCAAAAATGATTGATCGACACAAGCAAAGAAGCTCAGCCTGCGGTCAGATCGCACGTGCTAATGTTTACATGACGTATTAGGCGACTGGAGGGTGGGAGCGCAAGTCACAACTCGCGACCTCTACTCTAGTAATTGACTCGTTTCGTTTCCTGTCGTTGCGTATGAAATTTAATTGGATCCATACGCGATCCCATTGTCGCGAGATTTCAAGTACCGCTTGTTATACAGAAGGCTTTTTTTTGCATCGTATTGGAACGAGCAATCAGCAAACAAATATTTATATGAGTATTGTGGCGTCCGTTGTTGAGCTTTAACGATCATTCGGCGCCACTCCGTGCCTTTCCTGCATTCTTTCTAAAAGCACATTGCCTTACACATTACATAGGTACATGAACCACAGACTAAGTACAGGGTTGCCACAACAGTGACATAGGAAAAATTAAAGTTAAGTTTTTCTAATATAATCTAATACGCCCGATGAGTGGAAAATCGCTGTAATATAGGGTATATTACAACGGTGTGTACAGCACAAGAAAGGTGACATATTTGATTGCCAGAATTATCACGGTATATCTCTTTTAAACACGGCATATAAAATCTTCGCCTATGTCCTTTTCAATAGAATATCTCCACACACAGAACTTGAGGCCCTAACCGGTCGACTACTGATCAGATTTTGAAACACTTGAGTTCAATGTCATAACACACCATATTATTTTCGTGAATTTCAAGGCTGCATACGACAATGTTCACCGAAATTTCCTGTACCAAGCGTAGACTGAGATCGGCATTCCACCACAATTGGTGTTACTTACAGCAATGACGTTAAAAAAAATATTTAATAACAAACCAGAACGAAATATCTGCAGAAATATGTAAACGAATTATGGCTGCTTCGGCCTTCTAAGATATTTTCGATCGAAACTGCTATCCCGAAACATAAAGGTACTCCTATAAAAGACCCTACTAAGACCAGTACTAACATACGGGCCCAAAAGTTGGGTCCTGAACAAAAAATGAGGATTGCCTGCTGGTGTTCGAGCGAAAAATCCTTAGACGGATTTTCGGTGCTAAGCTGGAAAATAGACATTGGAGAACGCGGTATAACCATGACCTTTATGAAATGTTCGAGGAGCCGAATGTCATAAAGACCATAAAACTAGGCCATTTTATGTTTAATTAATTTAAGATAATGATTTCTATGTAGTTATTTAATTGCACGCCTCATAAGCGAAGCGTTGAGGTGGGTACTACTGTCACTTCGCGCAAAACATCTGATTTTTCAAACTTAAAATGTCTTTATGTATCATACATTGCACTTGTAAGATAATACATACACACACATATTAAGAAAAAACACTATTTTTAACGTTCATGATATTTTTGATGTCATTTTTGTTATTTAAACTAGTTAAAAAACATGATGCGGGTTCGAGTCCCGCCTCGTGATCGAATTTTTTCTATTCTTTATAAATTTATAGTTAAAAAACAGTTTAAAAAAGTTCTGTCTTGGACGTCCGTGTGTCTGTATGTGCGGATCCTTTTTCTTGTTAACACGATAGCGATCGAAATACTTTACTAATCGAGTCTTTTTTTTCTCTTACGCTTGAGTATGCTCAGGAATAGAACCCTTTCATTTATCAGGGTCTGATTCGATGTGGTTTAATTGTTATTAAATAAACAAAAATAATAATTAATAAATATTTATTAAAAAAAAATTATGAGGCGTGCACTTTTGGATTTTCCAAATCTTAATCTTATCTTCTTTCTCTTAATACTATTATAAAGGCGAAAGTTTGTATGGATGTATGGATGTGTGGATGTATGGATGTATGGATGTATGGATGTTTGTTACTCTTTCACATAAAAACTATTGAACCGATTACAATGAAATTTAGCACACATATAGAGGGTAACTTGGATTAACATATAGGATAGTTTTTATCCTGGAAATCCCACGGGAACGGGAACTATGCGGGTTTTCCTTTGCAAACGCCGGCGAAGCCGCGGGCGGAAATCTAGTTATTTTATATTTATGGTGAATAAATGATTATGATTATGATTATGATTTACGCTGGGCCGGACACGAGGCACGTATGGACGACAACAAGGCACCTCTGTGTCTTCTCTATGGAAAACCAGATGGGCCGAAGCTCCGATGGTTGGATGGCATCGAACGATTGCTGTGAAAAGCTCAGACAAAGGACCGAGAGATCTGGAAGAAAATACAAGACTAGGCCAAGGCACACTAGCAGCTGTAGAGCCTCAGATGATGATGATCAATCAGCGAGGAAACTCTTGTATTTCATGATAACTTTTTGAGTATGAATTTTTCGTTTTCTTTTTCATTTTCTTGAACCATTTGTTATATAAAATCATCTTTAATCTCTTCATATAATGACCTAAACATAAATATTTAAACAAATTATTATTGAAACAACGACATAAACTTTAATAGTTACGCCATAATAATAACTTATCAAAATATTATTAAAACGGCCTATTTATACATAATACACTTAAACAAAGAAAGCATTTAATAAAGTACAGGCATAACGTGAAATTATGTCGTTAACTTTAGAATAGTAATTGATAATACAAAAATGAATTAATATGATTTATTCAAAAACTGCATTTTAGTACGAAGGTGACCTAATACGAATGACGGTCTTTTTAAGATTAGAACATTGACAAAATATTTACTTACCTTTCGGTAAAAAACCGCCGCAATCAGTATTGAATCACTTTAAAACTAAGAAATGTAATCACCGTGCCGACATAATACTAAAACCACAGATCACAGAAATAAAAGGCTAAACGGTCACTATTTTAGCGGAGGGACGTTTAAAATACGCAAATTATAAAGAGACGCAACATACGTGTTTTTTAGATTTCTAGGTGACATAGGATAGTTTTTGATTTATTAAATGATAGAATACCTTATTCTGAGTCATTTTATGAGTATAACTCATTTTTGCAAAATTTTGAATTAGGTCACTTTCGTTCTCAGCGTGCGATATACCATCGCGGACTTTTCTGTAGACCTTTTCAATGTGTTACAATACTTAGTATGTACATACATTATTTTGATAAAACTCGTAGGGTTCACGCTGCGTTTGCAATGTAAGCGGAAAAAATGTAATTATTTACGACATCACATTAGAAACCTCAAAAATAACAGTACTTCTCCACTATTTATTAGATGTTATTATACATATAAACCTTCCTCTTGAATCACTCTATCTATTAAAAAAAAGACGGGTTGCACTCCGGGAGTGCCGGCAGAAGTGAAAACTTGATTATTAACGTTCAGCATGTTTGATATTTTGGAATGGTATCCGTCTTACGCATGGAATATAAGGGCTAAAAAAAACATCCGTCTTACGCTTTTTCGATCAGGCCACGTGTCCTGACGCGAGTTAAGATTTTATACCCAACGCCGCTAAAGAAGTTTTCACTTCAAAAACCGCATCAAAATCCGTCAGTTTCAGTTTCAAAGATTTAAGCGTACAAAGGGACAATAGGGACATCGGGAAATAGGGACAGCGAAAGCGACTTTGTTTTATACTAACTATGTAGTGATTTACGTATATATGCCATTTAAAATAAAAATTTGAATAACTACTTATTACTCATAGTTTATAAAAATATCAATTTATCTCAATGGAAGTAAATAATATTGACACAATATCGAAACAATAATTAGTGCAATATGAACGGATTAAACGAAATCGGTAAGCACCGACGTGTTCATCATCTAGTTTCTTTAATTATAATATTATCGTTATGAAATATGACAGTATCGCGAGATTAGTGAAGCAATGGCTCGTGAGAGATAAGCGCCGTCACGTGAGCGGCGCAGAGTGGTCGTCGCGTGCGGCGCGGCGGCGCGCGGCCGTGCCGAGGGTGTGCCCGGAGATACGCGAACGATCAACTATTTTATTTTCTTACTAGCTGTACCCCGCGGCTTTACCCGGATTGATTTGTTCTTATTAGTTCTAGCGTGATAAAGTATATTACAATATGATAATATTATATAGCCTTCCTCGTCCAATGAGCTGTAAGAATTTTTCAAGTTGGACCCGTAGTTCCTGAAATTAGACCGTTCAACCAAAGAAACCCTTCAATAAATATTTAGCTATGTTACGTATGTAAAGTGTGCATGTTTCCAATGCCAAGAATTTACTGTTCCCAAACGTCCATCAGTACGCCAGTAGCAGGCTGCAGGGTTCGTATCGGCAACTCTTTCATTGATCTAAGCGAGATGTCCCCCGAGGTATGTTTGATCTTTGATGGCATATAATATGCCTTTCTTGTTAAATGGACTGTCCTACACAATCTTTTTCAAATTGGACCAGCTGTTCCTGAGATTAGTGCGTTTAAGCAATTGAACACACCAAACAAACTGCTTCATAATCTTATATATAAAAATGAATCGCAAAATGTGTTGGTAAGCGCATAACTCGAGAACGGCTGAACCGATTTCGATAATTCTTTTTTTATGATATTCCTTCACGTACGAGGATGGTTTTTATGTAGAGAAAACGTAAACATGTACCACGGGCGAAGCCGGGGCGGACCGCTAGTATTAGTATAAATATGACAGAATGAGCCTATAATTTATGAGATGGCATTCAAATATTGGTGTCGACAATTTGAGGGTAATCGTGAAGAGTTTTGTAACACTTGAGTGTGCGATAGCCGATAACGCGCAGATAGCGGCAGGCATGCCATGTCATGCGCTGCGGGCGCCGCGGCCGCATGCAGCATTATCTCGCACTTTATATTGCGTATCGAACGTTCATACATTTATATCGGTTTAGATATTTATTTATTTCAATAATTATTAGGAGTCAAAAAGATACCTAATGTTTTTTTTGTATCTAAATTATAAACTAGCAAAATAAATCTTTTATTTATTACAGTTCGGAGCAATAACCACCGAACACCCTAGTCAGTAATACTAGATATCGCGGGCGGCGTTTAAGACCGTGCACGCGGTCCGTGCGCAGTTTGGCTCAATAGATATTGATTTATGCAATAGATATTTGACTTAATTGTAATTTATACATATTGCAATAAAAGAATGTCTTACTTATAAGATACATTTTAAAAAATCAATTAAGGTATCTCTATTATTTTTCTTATTAGTATAAATATGACAGAATGAGCCTATAATTTATGAGATGGCATTCAAATATTGGTGTCGACAATTTGAGGGTAATCGTGAAGAGTTTTGTAACACTTGAGTGTGCGATAGCCGATAACGCGCAGATAGCGGCAGGCATGCCATGTCATGCGCTGCGGGCGCCGCGGCCGCATGCAGCATTATCTCGCACTTTATATTGCGTATCGAACGTTCATACATTTATATCGGTTTAGATATTTATTTATTTCAATAATTATTAGGAGTCAAAAAGATACCTAATGTTTTTTTTGTATCTAAATTATAAACTAGCAAAATAAATCTTTTATTTATTACAGTTCGGAGCAATAACCACCGAACACCCTAGTCAGTAATACTAGATATCGCGGGCGGCGTTTAAGACCGTGCACGCGGTCCGTGCGCAGTTTGGCTCAATAGATATTGATTTATGCAATAGATATTTGACTTAATTGTAATTTATACATATTGCAATAAAAGAATGTCTTACTTATAAGATACATTTTAAAAAATCAATTAAGGTATCTCTATTATTTTTCTACAATTTTTTTTAAAGTACTAACTATAAAACACAGCGCGCGACCCGATTCAAATCAGGGCAGCGAGCCTTTCCAGAGAGAGGACATGTTGCTGGGCGCTCTCCTGTTGACCTATGCTGTTCATAGCAAAAGGATAGCGCAAGCTACGATAGATCGCGTAGATTTTGACTTTAGTTAAATTGAATAAGCTCTCTTAGCCTAAATTATAGACTAGAGTAGATAATTTTTGAAACAAAAAAAAATCGCAGTCGGATGAAACCCATTAGAAAAGGAGGAGAATATGATAAAAATGTAAGGAAAAATAAATTACGGTCAATCCGAGTTCGGGAAGCGGGAGGGGGGAGCTTTTAAGAGAAAAAAATGGTTTCTCTCGATTTCCGACAAAACTACAAGTCTTATAGAAAAAAGTTCAATGGCAAAGTTGTAGGTAATTAAAAGTTCTACAACCTTTGTATTCACAATTTTTTCACATAACCTCAAAATTTAGGTGAAAAATTCAAAAAACCAAGTTTTTGGTCTTTTATTTTTATCTACTTCAAAATTTATTTTTTTTCTACGAAATTTGGTTGAAACTTACTTTATTATGTCCCAAATACACTGTAATTTATTTGATTGAAAATATTTATTTTTTCGCCTTATTTTTAATTAATACCAAAAAAACAACCTAATTTTCAATCGAAAAGTCACCCGTCAAAATATCAGCTTTTTTCAAAAACTTGGGGTGCCTTTTATTCATTGAAATCTCTACTTTCATATGGTGTAAAAAAAATAAACACCACCATAGTAAATTTTCTCAGGAAATGCATACAAACAGTCCGAAAATTAGCTTTTACTAAATCAGGCACACTTCTCGAACTACCTGAAATGTTTTTATCGACATCATTTTGCTTTTAAATATGCTGTAAAATATTAAACTTAGAACAGATAATTATTTTTTTTTTAAATATTACCGAAAAGCCGATACAAGAGAAGATATAGAGTTCAAGAAGTGTGCCTGATTTAGTAAAAGCTCATTATCACACTGTTTGTATGCATTTCCTGAGAACATTTACTATAGTGGTGTTTATTTTTTTTTACACCATATGAACGTAGAGATTTCAATGAATAAAAGGCACCCCAAGTTTTTGAAAAAAGCTGATATTTTGACGGGTGACTTTTCGATTGAAAATTAGGTTGTTTTTTGGTAGTAATTCAAAATAAGGCGAAAAAATAAATATTTTCAATCAAATAAATTACAGTGTATTTGGGACATAATAAAGTAAGTTTCCACCAAATTTCGTAGAAAAAAAATAAATTTTGAAGTAGATAAAAATAAAAGACCAAAAACTTGGTTTTTTGAATTTTTCACCTAAATTTTGAGGTTATGTGAAAAAATTGTGAATACAAAGGTTGTAGAACTTTTAATTACCTACAACTTTTCCATTGAACTTTTTTCTATAAGACGTGTAGTTTTGTCGGAAATCGAGAGAAACCATTTTTTTCTCTTAAAAGCTCCCCCCTCCCGCTTCCCGAACTCGGATTGACCGTAATTTATTTTTCCTTACATTTTTATCATATCCCCTCCTTTTCTAATGGGTTTCATCCGACTGCGATTTTTTTTATCTTTTCATTATTTTTAAAGGCTTCTACCCCAGTCTATTAAGTCAGTCCACAAAACAAAATATTACCTGTGATCTGTGGTCGCGACGCGTAACATTTTAACATTAAACATATAACATAAATATAACAATTATTTAAAATAATAATTAACATATAATATAACAATCAACAATAGCATTAACAATTACTAATAGCAGTGATTTTAGTAATAAATTAATTAGTGTACATTTTAGTGTGATTTTACAACAAATCCCTCCAACACTAGCCACGAAGCCCACCGCTGGGAATATCGCCCTACGATTGTCTTCGAAGATCGCATCATGGTCTTGCGTGATAAAATAATCGGAAGAATATTTCTATATTTTATTACTCCTGTCGGAAAACGGAACTTGTTTAGATAAAGTTTGGTTGCGTTTCTATTTTTGAAATAATTCTCTCAAATATGTGCCCTATGAACCTTCTTGCAGATGTAGGATGACGTCTTAAGCACAGTTGACAGATATATACGTACACTAGCGGTCCGCCCCGGCTTCGCCCGTGGTACATATGAAAAATAGATGTTGGCCGATTCTCAGACTTACCCGATATGCACAGAAAATTTCATGAGAATCGGTCCACCCGTTTCGGAGGAGTATGCAGACTAACATTGTGACACGAGAATTTTATATATAAGAATACAGTGGAAACTAAGCCCCTGCGATGAAATTATGACGTTAGCACTGATATAGCTATAGGGCTGTTACCTTTTTGATATTTAACCGACTTAAAGGAGGAGGTTATCAATTCGGCCTCTATATTTCTGTTTGCTTTTTTTTCACAGTCGATTTTGTGGTAATTTTGAGATTAAAACTCGTTAAAATACAAAAATGGTGTAGCCTAAGTATGAATTTACAAGAAGAAACAATCCGAATTAAGTCAATAATAAGTAATCCTTGTAAAAAAAAGTAAATACGTTTTTATCAGTGCTATATTTCGAAATCTTGTTTTGTTATGGACGCCGAAGGTTATCCCTTAAATTGATTTCGTCCGTTTTAAAGGACATAGTATTTATACACATGCTGGCTCTGTTACAGTAGACCTAGGCATTGCCAATTGGTATATTAGGAAGGTACTAGCTATGTCCTTCGCGTACATGGAGGTTTCGTTAGCGAAGCGAAGTACAGTCGCGAATGGTGACCATTTGAAATTTGCAAAAAACGGATCTTTTGATTGTCCTGATAAAATTGGTTATAACTGTAAGTATTTTGGCTATTTTGCTTATAATGTTATATTATTAGTCAGAATACGATTGTAAGTATAGTATTTTGACATAATTTTTACGTATTTTACAATATTTGTATTAAAATTTTTAGTTTGTTTATGATGTCCCATAAAACGGACGTTGACAACTTGGAGTATACACTAGGGTATTCTTCACATGTCCTATGTAACGGACGTTGCCAATCAGGCCCTCCATTTTCAACGTCATCATTTTGATATATTTTTCTTTATTTTTATTATATTTAACAGGAGCATGACTTGGCACTCAATAAAAAATTCCCTCACTACCTCTGACGGAAGCTGAAGAGTCTGGCGTTGAGTTGAGATGACGATTTCGAAGGAAATGTAGACCTACGGGAGTGATTTCACTATGATAACAGTGTCAATCATTTACTCCCAGCACCATACCTCCGGAATTATACGACATATTGATTTGAGTCACAATGAAGATCCAAAAAGTCAGAATTTTTACCATCAACAAAATATTATTGCTGCAGAATTACAGCCCTTACATGCGGTGCGAGATGAATCTTCCCTACTTCTCAGTAGTTCTTCAGCCACAGTATCATGTTACTTACCAGAAATACCACCCAATGTTTGAAAATTTAAATAATAATACCTTACAAATTAAAAAACTGGCAGCAAATGGATATATATATGCCAAAGAATCCAAAAAAAAGCGATTTAAATTTCCTGTTTGTTTTGGTACTTCAGGCATGGTATACGACTTCTTTGCATACGATAAAGCAAACACATTACAATCTGTACAATTTAGTGAATGGGAAGAGGACTTTCTTGGTGTATAAGAATAAGTTCTCAGGCTATGTAATACTATTTCTATCCCAATTCTTAGCCAATTCTTATGCTGTGACTTTTGAAGGTGTCGTTCTTAAAAATCCATTATTTTTAACGATATCGTTAAAGTTTTAACCAATATTTTAAGACAGATGTTTGAAAAGCTTATACTTGATCGTCCATAATTATAATTTGATAATAATTTTGAATTATAGAGTTGAAAATGTGCATTTTATATATGTACCACGGTTGCAGGAATAATGTGCAATGTCCGTTATATGTGACGGTTCGAACATGTACATATAATTGGCAGTGTCCGTTTTATGTGACATAGTGAAAACAATAGAAAAAATTTAAATTTTTAATTTTTTTTTTCATTTTCCTCTTTTCTATCCTAATTCCAACACATCCTCCAAATTTGGACATTATACACCCAAGTTATCTAGGGGTGACAATTTAAGGGTTGTACCTAAATTATTTATAATGCTTGATATTTGTATTATAATACAAATATCAAGCATTATAAATTATTTAGTGTGCGTAATGAGAGAATTGATTTAGTATAAATACTTATATTCAATAATTATTTTAAACCAGAATTTACAATACTTGTATGTATTTATACCTACTAAATTATTTATAAAACGATAAATTAAGTTAAATTAAAAAACACAAAATAAGCAGAAATAAATTAAAATTATTATTATACGAGCATAGAACCTCCACCTTTTTGTTTTAGGATGAAAAAGAAAATAGTTTGACAGGCTTAGTGCTTGACAAAGTGGTGACGTCACGTATCGATAAAAATACAAATAAATAATTATAATATCTATCTTTTATGTATTTATGTTTTAACATTTTGATGAAATATCAAATACCTATATTATTTCAGTTTAATTTGAACACGCGCTTGTAGATAAGTTGATTTCGGCGATCATTTTAAAAATGCCACGTACTAATTGCGCAGTATTCGGCTGCTTGAATTCAACTATACCAATTTATACCACCAGATGATTTTATTCAATATGTCGAGAAAATGGATAACATTTTCGTTGCTGCTTTAATGGAGAACACATAAACTGTAAAGTGGCTAAATTAATTTACAACGAATGAAAAATAATCATTAATCAGTTACTTAAAAAAACTGTTCATAAGATTGAGAATATTTTACACTATAAAATTTAACAATAAATTCCGGATTAGTCGTAGTAGACGAAAGTATTTTTCAGTAAATAATTTGTAATTTTTTTTTCGGATAAAGGCATATTTATGTAATGGTTATTTTAATATCTATACATATAAAAATGTTGTATGGTTTTATGAAACCACGGTAAAAGTGAAACTTAGGCACAAAATTATCGTATTTGTACGATAATTATCGTACGGTTCCGAGCACTGCCCCCCTAGACAAGTGGCTTTCTATTAGCGTAAAGTTCAATAGAATAGATTATGAATGTATGAGATTGACGTTTGATTACGACGACGACGACGATTGATTACGTCAATCTCATACATTCATAATCTATTCTATTGAACTTTACGCTAATAGAAAGCCACTTGTCTAGGGGGGCTGCTTTATACCTACTCGGCAGCCGACCGTCACGCGACATGCACTACACAGACCAAAAAGTTTGAGACGATGTAATAAAAGTTTCACTTTAATAAAATCGTAGGAAAGTCAAAACTGTAGATTGAATATTTTTTTAAAAGAATACTTGGGACATTAGATACCGAAGCCAAAAATATAGTTGGGCTACAAAATGAAACAATCGATATTTATTTAACGTGAAGTCATTGACATCACTTTTCTATACTATGTAGAGATAAACTACGATAACATCGCCATGTTATCGTAGCCCCTCCAAAATTCAAAACGTTTGAAAGTATTTGTGAAAGTATTTACAATGCACCACCAAGATTCACAACGCATGTGTGCGTAATGAGACGGCCGTCAAACAAAAACAAATCCACGGATTTGTTGCTCGACTAGTCACGCTCTAATCGCTCATTATTATTAGTAATGGCGCTGCACTGACGTATTCTATGAAAACGACACGTGCGTTGTCTTGGGCGCTCGGCAACTTATGATTAGTTGACCAACAAATCTGGACGTAAAGTACTAAAGACGAATACGTACAACTACATACAAACTCCTTCGTAAGGATGTCACTACACACATTGAAACAGTAATTTGGAGGGGCGCGCCATGTTATCGTAGTTTATCTCTATCTTTGTCATTCAAAATCTGTGGATATGTCACCCGCTACTATCGATCCCCCTGAATACCCTTATGATTCTCGTAAACACGCTTGCTTGAGTGCGTGAGCCATTTCGAACGTTTTGTATGAAGTTTCCTTACTGGTCTTAAGCATGTAATATTATTATAACATTTCGTCACCAGATATAGGCATTCCATATTTTGATTACTGTTTATGATTGGTAGATTTGATATGCAATATATATATATATATATATATATATATATATATATAGCTGTATGTGAGATAATTACAAATTTTCCTTGAAATTGTCATGCCTATGTACTTTTGAAATTGATTTTTGATCTCAGTGATAATGTCACTGCTTTCGGGGATACCAATTTCAATTAATGTTACAGCATAAGTCGCGTTGAATTTGATGGCCTGTTTCTGTTCTGTTTTCGGCACCGGTAATTATTGTGGTTCATTTGAAGATAGACTACGACGTAAAAAATCCTTACATGAAATAGGCTCGAGGTGTTGGTTCGCATGACCCTGTGGGACAATTATTCAAACACGGTATTTCCTCCTCAACTGGGAATCTCTTCAGAATTATTTTATTATCTTGAGTTGGGGGTTAATTGAATGTTGTTCTAGCCTAATGTTCGTCAAGCTGAACTCTTCGAAAGCCCGAATTCTTTTGCACAGCGAGGAATCAACTGCTTTGGGTATCACTAGGGTAACCACGACTCTATCCACCGTGTTTCTGCTTTGCTTTAATGTTACAGTGTTGGCTCATTTTATTAATTGACTAGCGGTCCGCCCCGGCTTCGCCCGTGGTACATATGAAAAATAGATGTTGGCCGATTCTCAGACTTACCCGATATGCACAGAAAATTTCATGAGAATCGGTCCACCCGTTTCGGAGGAGTATGCAGACTAACATTGTGACACGAGAATTTTATATATAAGAAGATTAAACCATCCTCTCAGATTTGACCAGCAAACGTTGAGCGTCACATTAGGGGGAGAACCAGGTATATTGTGAAATGAACAATTAATTTTATGATAAAGTTTTATCATTTTTACGGTTTCCTCGTGACATCAGTAATTATTGCGTAATAAAATCAAAGATTTTGAATTTCACAAAAAAAAGAGGAAAATTATTTTTTCCCACCTTATCTACTATTATATATCTGTAATTTATAAATAATAAATAAAAAAATGTTTGCACGATGCAAATGATGATCAACTAAAAATGTTAAAAAAAAATTACTTTAAAATGATCGTGAACCCTGCCTGAAGGTAAGATGCTTAGGTAAGATGGCATTTGAATGGCACTTAGGCATGTGAATTCTCATGTGCACTAATTATATGGACATAATATTTTAATAGTGAAAATATGCTTCTCCCGTATAGCTGAAAAATAAAAAGTTGTTTTTATAGGTACATTTAAATCTTATTACTATTGCTGTTCGCCATTATGTAATGTATTTTTATTGACAAAATAATGGAGAGGATTTAATTGTTTCTTCCGAAAAGATGGTGGAGCTCGTGGTTGTAGAGTTTTCATTTTAAATTTTATTCTATTTCTATACTTGTTTATTTCGTCGTCGTTGGTAGTATGAGCGAACCACAGGACCGAACCATTACCAAAATATCATGAGCTTATGTCAATAAGTGTCAAAAAATAGCGATATGAGTTTCTATTCCCGTTATTATATTCTTCTGCCATTAACCACATACACTAAGAAACCTAGCAATTTAACTTAGATTTATATTAGATACTCATTAGCCTATTATAGTGAAAGGCTAGATCGCAATTTCCAATACTGATACCCTGGTTAAGTTCATTATTTTAGTTTAAACAACCTTATCATAGGCGTATACAATGGTCCAACGAAATCATGTTAGTTATAGCGATTTTTTATCACACCGACATAGACTCACATTCATGTTCGCAAGTTGTTATTATAATCACTAGCATAAAACCAAGTTTTTAAATAGATAGAGTGTTTCAAGAGGAAGGTAACTATTAGTATTTAATTTATTAGGTTTCAGACAAAACGGGTGAAGCCGCGGGTGGTAAGGAAAAAGTTAACGTTTTCTCGTGCTCTATTTTTATTACGCTTCTATTTATTTCTATGAGATCGGTTTTCGACATGTTTCGTTGGAGAATCAAAGACTTCCTCGTGTTTGGGAAAGTTAGTTCCCGAAGCTTCGAGTCTTGGACTTGACGTGGAGCTCTACACGAACTACACAGGGTGTTTATTGAAATTTGAAGTAGGCATTTCAATTGATTCGCCTAATGTTTTACAAGCATTTATGATACTCATACTCTTGCAATATCTAATGTCATAGGCCAGCTTCACACAGCCGGATTTCTTTTCTGAATTCCGAATGCTCAGAATCCTTCAAATCTAACCTTTTCTCTTTATAATATTAGTATAGATTAGTTTCATGTTAAAATTTAAAACTTAAAAAAGGAGTATTTTATTTTTGGGTTTGTTACCTCAGAACTTTTTTTATTGGAAAGCCTTCCGACCTTTGGTCTCACTTAAATTTTGTCTAGTAATTCTGATAGCGGTTTAGTTTTGTTGTAAAAAAATATCCTATCGTTTTGTATTTTGTATTGAATTAAATTGAAACTTTTCAAGCGTCATTAGTTTGTATTTCTAAATACGAGTACTAAGTCATAGACAACGCCACGAACATTACTTACATTTGTAATTTGAAAATAATTTATTATTTCAGTTACCCTCATATTATCATTATTGTTATCTTTTGTTACAGACGATGTCGCTGGCGCCGGGAGCGACCGCGGCGGCGCCAGGGGAGTGAGGCGGGGCGGTGCGGGGTGCGGGCGGCGCGGGGACATGCGCGGTGATGGTGCGCGGCGGCGCGCGCGGCGGTAACCAGCATGGCGGACGACAACACCATCATCGAGGGCACCGTCAAGTTCCGCGACGGCAAGAAGGTACCTGCACATTACACACCGTTTGCACTTTCAATTAAAGATATTGTACTCGTTACCTTTCCACTAAGAACGGCCTGAGTGTTATTTACATACGACATGGGTGCCGAACAACTATAGACACTCAAACTCAAATTCAAACATTTATTTATTCAATTAGACTTCTTCTAGAAGCACTTTTGAAACGTCATTACATATTTTTAACATTTACCACCGCTTCGGAAAACAGTATCTACGGAGAAGAACCTGCAAGAAACTCCATAGTTGCTCTTTTTAATCATGTCAGTTTTTTTTTACAAAATACATAATATGTAACATCATAATATTATATTATCGTAATATGCCAAAGAACTGTCCTGTGGTTTTTACGCGACAACCCTCCATGGGTTTTTATCGTCCATATATATATTCCTTAATACTGTAATAGGCTCTCTGAACTAGTACATTTTTTATATATTACTTAAGTTTTAAATTTAGAACTACTAAACTATAGGTAGTAAGACCAGGGTCCAGGTACCTACTTTAATAAACTCCTAAGTCCGTTAAAAATAAAATATTAGTTTCATTATTAGTTTAATATTAATTATATTACCTACCTATAACTCGTATCGACGGTAATTTATTTTTCCTTTATTTTTTTCATATTGCCCTCCTTTTCTGATGGTTCTACTGTGTTTTTGTTTTTTTTTGTTAATCATTTTCGAAGGGATCGGCACTATAGTATTATTATAGTCTAATTTGAGTTACAGCTTACAAAAACATACTAATAATGGTTATATCATAAATGGAAAAAACTAGACAATTTGGATTTCATGCGGTTTTTACTAGTAAAAAAATTATGATTCATGATTTAGTAAAAAAAATATGATACTACTATCTAGCCATACATTTAGATGACTTAATAATTAGAGTGTAATACGTTAGTTGTGTTAACAATTCAATGAATTATCAAAGCCTGGTCATCCTTTCCCTTAAACAACTGTGCAAACAGCAATAAACTGGGTTTGGGTTAAAAAATGATTAGTACAATTTTTTTATTTGTTTTTAATGTATATTTGGAAATCAATAATAAAAATCTTGTTATTAGTATAAAGGAATAGTCTTCTTTCAGACAACGAAATCATAGTAAATCAATAGTTTTCTAATCGGGATAAAAGCTTTCAGTTTGGACTCTCGAGCTCGTGATTCAATTATTATAATACTAAAGAATGGCCAAAGTCCAAACCTTGCTTCTATCGAAGTAAACTGATGTACCTGGCTAACTAACTAGTTGGTTAATTTTATACAAAAACCAATTTACTATCTAGCCATACATTCCCATAATTCCGATCGATAATTTTATTTTATTATATTTAACTGATTAACATTCACACATTTTGCTGACACCCCAATACTTTTCCCTACTGTACATACCTACTGATCTTGAACAAACCTGCAGATAAGAACTTTACGCTCTGCTTATAGTAAACTAGCTGCGCTCCGCGGTTTCACCCGCGTGAATCCGCTCCTGTCGGTCTTAGTGTAATGATATATGGTAGCCTATAGCCTTCCTCGATGAATGAGCTATCTAACACCGCAATAATTTTTCAAATCGGACCAGTAGTTCCTGAGATTAGCGCGTTCAAACAAACTCTTCAGCTTTATAGTATTAGTAAGTATAGATTAGAGAATACTATACAAGTAGTGTTGGCATAAGACAGAAGTGATTTTAACTCTGTGTATTGTTCCAGTGGAAGTCGAGGTGGTGCGTGATGAGGAAGCTGTCGCCCGTCGCTGGTGAGCATTGAATGACTATCTTTTGTTGATTTGGAGACCTTTTCTAATTTTTTAATTATAAAAACAACTGTTTTTTGTTTAACTTCATAATGATAATAAATAATAATTACTAAAGTTTCATATGTTTGCTTGTGCCGAGCGACACAGTTCAGTCTACAGACTGCTACGGCAAATCGTAGCTGCTCGTAGATGCTGAACCGGGCTGTTAACTTTTTACCCGACTACGGCAAAGCAAAAGGAGGGTTATAATTTTGACAGGCTATGTATACATAATGTTCATCTGTTCCCTCGTAGCGTCTTAATTGTCCGCTGGTGATATAGTATTGTATGACATTATTGTCAATTTACAACGAAGGCATCTTGGTAGAGTCTACTGTGTCCATTTACTTGCAACTACATTAGCAACTTTGTTCAGTTCAGTAAGTATTCTGAAAATCATGTTTTATACTTTTTCAGCGCCGTTTTTTTGTCGTAGTTGGGTTTTAGTTTTTTTACTTATAAATTGTAATCCTATTATTTCGTAAAACTTGTTGAAAATGGAGACCGAACTAATTGTGATCTCGTTTGAGGATAACGCAAGACGTATCGCGGGCAGCGGGCAGCGGGCGAGCGGGCACCGACAGCCTTTGTAGTTGTGCGCAGTGTTAGACCGGACTCTCAGTGGAGTTTCGTTTGCAAAAATAGCGGACCTAAATCTGACTTCTGATATATATTGTATAGATCCCAGACATCCTATAGACAGATGTTGCCAACCAGTTTTGTGGTCCCCCTCCCCCCACTCCGGTAATTAAATATGGCATACAAAGAAAAACATAAAATTTTCCAAAACATGCCGTGTGGGGTATCAAATGAAAGAGCTTATTGAGTAGAGCACGAATATATAGCATACTATAACATTTTTTACACTTTCTCTAAGATTTTTTAGAAAATTTACGAAAATGCTCCATTTTTGAGTTAACTTTAAACCACTATAGATTGAAAACTCATGAATATATTTTTTAAAATATTATTATTTTAAATAATTAACAATAGTCCATTGTTTACGATTCAATAGTTCGTACAGTGAAATAGTTGCATGGGGGAGTGGGGGGAGCATTCAAAGATGGCGAGTATATTTTCAAGTTTATGCCAGAAATAAAGGCCTAATACAAAAATGTCGGTGTCAGGGGCCAGGGCTTAGAATAATTATAACAATAATAATATATTTATCAGCCTCTGTGTGATTAGATTTCAAATCGGTAACTTCAGTGAAAGTTGCGCCTTGCAATTTAAAACATTTTGTGCGGTCATCAAATCCACCACATACAGCTCACTTATATTATATTACGAACTATTGAATCGTAAACAATAGACTATTGTTAATTATTTAAAATAATAATTTAAAATTTTAGTAACGTTTAATATAACGTTTAGTTATAAGTCAGATAAATTAACGTTTAGTTATAAGTCAGATAAATTAACGTTTAGTTATAAGTCAGATTTAGGTCCGCTATTTTTGCAAACGAACATCTCCTTGGAGCCTGCTCTATGTGGCGTTTAATCGAGATTTTGTGAATCCCGTCGGGCTGCGGATCTAATAACTAAATAAAACAACCAAAATCTCTCCATCACGAGGCGGATTTTTTAGCATGCCGGAGCCAAATGGCAAAAACGGATCCCTTATAATTACGTATGTCCAAGTCGTTTATTAGCCGTTATATTTAGTCGTTTATTATTAGTTATTACATTTTTGGGCGAGCTTTAAAGATATTGAATAACAGTATGTATATATATGTATCTGAAATGCAAAAAAAACGTATAATTCTTTTTACATTATCTTTTTCTGTAGATTCTGTATTCTATACAATAATACGATAGTTAATTTGTTAAGTTTGGAAGTACATCGACCATCGATGTAAGGCGATTGTGCAACCTGTAGCAAGTAGGCATTCAAGTAGCGTCGCTGAAGTAAATAAGTAGCGAAGTTGGAGCGGCCGTGTGCCGTATCAGCTTATCTGCAGAATAATAGGCACTTGCTTCGGGGGGAGAGGGGTGAGGGGAGGAACAGGGGGCTCAGATAGTACAGATCATCCGAAACGACAAGGCGACGTGGCGTGATGTTGTCATTTGCAGTTTGAACAGCTTGATGTTTATCAAATTGAAAAAAAAAATCAGTTGCAAATCTTTTAGGAGCAATCTAGGAATTATTGTGGCAACCTGGACTTTTTGCAATATCGAGGCTTTGTGTGATATTAATACCTTTACCACCCTTTACACAACATAATATTATTCGTTTCCCATATGTTCACAAGGTGCACAAGGGTTAAGTTCGTTACAACTTTGTAGAAAAACCATCGGAAACTTAATAATTATGTACTGATTTAGAGATTTTTTAAACGAGTGAATTAGGCTTATAACATGTTCCCAAAAACAATAATTTAACCCTCCGTGAACCACGTGGATAAAAGTTACGTCCTGCACTACCTGGGGTTTCCTGGACCCAATAATCTTTCCACGTTTTTATAGCTAGTATTTATTGTAAATTTGTAATGTGTATATTATTATTATCCCTTGACTATAAGAGGTTAAAAATAAAATAAATTTATCAAATATTATAAACATTTATTATATCTTTAGGCTATGTAACAGAAATAGTACTTTTTACCAACTAAAATAAGACTATATTCGGTTCGGTGAGACTTTAAGAAAAAAAAAATACGTGTGGCACTCGGGGATTGCCGCGGTAAAGATATTGCATGCTATGCCTTCAAACCACACCTCCGTGCCCGTCGGAGTGGGGAGCGTGAGGTTTTTCGTTACGGAATTTCTGGATTCGGTCCCCGCGCTCAAAGCCCGCGATAGAAGCTATGCAATAGCTTAAAAATTAATATCCTGTACATCCTCTTCACTTTCACTTTCAGACTGAATGCTCAAGTGATCCGAGTCATCTTCACTTCCAGGTAGAAACAGCTCATCCGTATCGCTATCATTTTCTTCCATAAGTGCGGATATTATTGCATTTTCATTGATGTGATGAGCCATAATGAGCCCTAGAAACAATTTCAGATAATTTTAAATAATAAAAAAACAAACTAAATAAATATTTATATATAAATAGTCGTATTTTATCACACCATACTGCTCACCTTTTAGTGGACGTCCCGAACTACGTGGGGTTTCTGACACCCAGCTGCACTTTGTCGGCGTCCGTTTACCGTGTCTGCGACGCTATTACTAAACCAATGTCGCTAAGAGGTCTGGCAAGGTCGCAACTCCAGCTACACGAGGTTTCAAGACTTTCGCACAGTGTTTGGAAAAGATACAAAGATTTTTTGTATGGCTGGGGTGTATTAAACCCCACATGGTGCACGGAGGGTTAACACATACTGAAAATCGAATTATCCGTCGCGAGACACAACATTCTATAAAGTATAAAGTTTAAACTTTGAGGCACAATATTTAAGTATGTATTTCATACTACGTGTATAACAAAATAACATTGGAATTCTAACTATTTCTCTGTTATCTAGGACCTAGGTGATCAACTCGATTCGACTCGAGCACCTAATAACGTAGTAATCATTTCTGCGTATTACCAGTATTGCAATTACAGGTGCCATCTGTTGACGTTTGATGAAATAATATTCCGACTAGTATTCACGTTTTGCCGTTTTAGTAAATTACATTATGAGCCAATTTTAGGGCAGTGCTAAATGCTATACGGTAATTCAAACGGAGATCCTAATATACGAGTCCAATTTTTTTACTTGTTCTAAGTTCTCGGTCTATGCGCTTTACCCAATTTCTAAAAAGCAATAATCAGAACATCAGTTATAAGACCTGCTTATGGCTAAAATTTTTTGGAAAAGTGGGAAAAACATTATTACGACGATAAATATTGCCTTCGGCTTCACCGGGAGACTGGACATGGCACATATCGGTATCGGAGCTGACGATGTTTGCACAACGTTTAATAACACAATTTGTCTCAAGAACGCGACCGAAACGTTGCCGAAGAGTGACAACGAGGGACGCGCAGCGGCGGGGAGGGTCGCAACCCGCAACCTTCGTAATGTAATAAAGCGTTATTTTGCACGAGACACCGCTTACTTCGCTATTTATTGAAAACAATTTAGCTTTGTAGCAGCGTGCTCTGCGCGATGAGATAATGTTTGCTTCTGTTTTCAGGTGGAATATATTTTGCAGTATGCTTATTATTCTGGCTTGTTTGTTTCCTTTATTTGATATCCATACTGAAAAACAATATATTACTATTAATTTTTCGTTATATACAATGAAACAAAATTAGCAAACTAACTTGCGCCCA
The DNA here is from genome assembly GCA_029959065.1 of Colias behrii. NCBI lineage: Eukaryota > Metazoa > Arthropoda > Insecta > Lepidoptera > Pieridae > Colias > Colias behrii. The sequence continues at coordinate 53,806 of JARWMC010000016.1, forward strand.
GAGGTCTATTTGAAACGTAGAGACGGATTGTTTATATTTTGCAAGTCGGGCGGTCCCGTATGTGCACTGTGCAGACGTATTGAGACTAGCAAAATAAGGTAAAATGTAAGCAACGTTGGATACACTAGTCCTAGTGTATGTAAATGAAGGAAACAGGAAGGAGACAGATTAGGTCGAGACTCGCTCGTCGCGCGACGCGGCGCTTGGAAAATCTGCACGTCTCCACACACGCGTCCTAACATACACTTGATGGTGGTCAATTTCCTTCACATAATAATATGATCCTGTTAGTGTGAATCATCGTTTGACAGTTTCTGTGTATTACATGTAAATATAATCCGCTTAACAAATATAGCCATTAGGGGACGTCAAAGGGTCGCTATCAATGAGGCACGGGCGTCGGGCAATTACCGGCGCGGATAGGTGCAGGTCGCACGCAGCGCGCGCGTGCTCGGGGGACACTCCGTGCGTCCCGGGGGAAAACTGTAACTATTTTATTTATGATTAAAAAAATAGTGATAACGCATTAACTCATTGACTGTTTGGGGGGTCGTTTACGTTTGATCTTTTTGCAGAGTTCGTTGTTTTCCTTAGAAACAGTAATATTATTATATCGACGTTCGAAATTATCAATTACTAGCGACCCGCCCCGGCTTCGCACGGGTACAATGCTGATACTAAATACACTACAAAAAACTGTGAACGTTGTATATACTTAAAAACATAGCGCCCTGCTCCGACTTCGTACGGGTATAAAATAGATAGCCGGGCGGCCGGCCGGCCGGTAACACCGCAAACGCTACGTCCCGCAATTTTTAAATCTGTAATATCTTCGAAAATATTCACTTAAATCATACGGTGTAAAGGGCCATATAGATCTATATTAAATGAACAATGTATTCAAGGTATTTAATTGGTTAAGGATTAATGCTGTATTGGTTAAAATCGCATCGAAAATTAGCCATTATTTGTCGTAAAAAGTAAATGACAAAAAAAGTTATTGTGGGTTATCCATAAGAGATAGACATATACCACCGCGGACTTTTCTGTAGACCTTTTCAATGTGTATAATACTTAGTACATTATTTTGATAAAACTCGTAGGGTTCAGCCCACAGGTTCAGCCTGCGTTTGCAATGTAAACGGAAAAAATGTAATTTTTTACGATATCACATTAGAAACCTCAAAAATAACAGTACTTCTCCATTTTAATGGATGTTATTATACATATAAACCTTCCTCTTGAATCACTCTATCTATTAAAGAAAACCGCATCAAAATCCGTTGCGTAGTTTCAAAGATTTAAGCGTACAAAGGGACCTTTCCTTTATGGTTTGCTTGTACAGGGTGTCCAGTGGCAGATTTCAATGTTTGAGGGCTTGTAAAAAAAGAAGTATTATTTCTAAACAAAATATTTTTATTAAAGTCAAAAGAAGACGAGTGCGGATTTTATCTCCTGAAAATTACATTTTCCAAATGTCGCCCTTCTACTCTCACACACTCCTCAATCTATTCCGCATGTTGAGAAAAACTTGTTTGCAAAGGGAACTGGGAATTCTGTTTATTTCAGCCCGGATATTTTCCTTCAGTTGTCTTATGGTTGTTGGATTTGATTGGTAAACCACAGTTTTTAGATAGCCCTACAAGAAAAAGTCACATGGACTTAGGTCTGGTGACCTGGGTGGCCACGGGATGGTGCCGTTTCGGGATATGTGCTTTTCAGGAAATAACTGCCGCACTGAATTCATTGACACATTAGCAGTATGAGCCGTAGCAAATCTTGAATAATCTGAATTTAGTATGGATGGAGCTTAACCTTTTTTCACATAATGACCTGAAAAACGATTTAGGAATTCCCAATATCGACGAACGTGTGCGAAGTGATAAACGAGGATTTTCAATTACAGAATTCATAACAAGTTTAATGTTTTCTATCGTGGATACTGGTGGTGCTGGTCCCGGCCTAGGGTTATTAATGACTGAACCTGTAGCCCTAAACCTTGCTAGCCACGACTGTATCAAATTTATCGAAGGTCCATCTCTTAAACGATGAATTTGATAATGGTTATTAAACCGACGGCGTGTTTTTGCCAGCGAAATCACCCGAAAAGTATGCCTCAATAGCATAAGCGCGATGCTCTCCGCTCCACTGCTCCATGGCGACTAAAAAATCCGCAGAACTCACGCGCTGAATGACACCCCCCGCGTCCCCCTGGCACGTCGCGTTTTAAAACTAGAAGCGTTCAAACATTGAAATCTGCTGCTGGACACCCTGTATTACACGTACATTTTAATGTAGTTTTTATAGTGTAAAACTTAGTTTCGCCTACAGAATGTTAATAAACGCGTTGTGATTAAAATATTTTTAACCCAAGCTTCGCTGTAAAATGCGTCACAAAGGCGGGAGTAATATTAAGTTTATAAAATAGATGTTGTGTGACAATATAGTGCAGGCAAAGAATAATAACTAGTAGCTAGCAGGAGGACTAAACGCCGCCGCTCCGGCTGGGATAATTATGACGGGCGTCGCGTCACCACCGTCGCGGTCGGTCGGCTGAGTTACAGCTTAATCTTTGGATTAGTGACTCCTGCGCTGTACGGTCGTTTTAGTCTAAGATCTCACAGCAGGATTAAGTAGTGCGTTCACAGTTTTTTTTTGCTAAAACCAAACTTTTATGTATATTTATAATTAGGAGAATATTACAATATATCGACTGGGTTGCCAGTAAAAATTTGGCCGCAAGCTTTAATCATTATTTTTTTTTCTAATTGATTTCTCGAAAAAGCTTGCGTTCACTTGTTATTTATATAAAATGTAGTCGACATCATGGCAAACCATATAAAGATTCTAAAAAATCACGGTTACCACGGTTGCCTAATATGAACGCACTATAGTGCGTAAACGAAATAGTATAAAATCCCACCGCAGGATTATAATCCTGCGGTGGGATTTTATACTATTTCGTTTATAAATTTGATATAAATACTAGGGTTGTAACGGAACTCCGCCTCCGCCTCCGTTACTGCGGAACTTCCGCAAAGAATTTAACCTCCGCCTCCGCATCCGCCTCCGCAAAATTTATGCGGAGTCATATCGGAAGTTCATTTACGATCACAAACAACGCGCAAGGAGCGACGCTAGGCGACGCGGTCGCTCGGCTGCGTGTTTTCAAGTGAAATGGTCGAGTTTGCTTAAGCCACGGGAACACGGCCAAGCGGGTGGTGGGAGTGTGAGTGAATGAATAACAGGAATCAACTTGTCAAAGCGTTCGGTACCGTGATTGAGCCGTGATTGTTTTAACTTTTAAGTAATTTTGTGCGTAATTATTAGTTACTAGCTGCTCCGCGCGATTTCACCCCCGTGGCTCCACCCCTGTTGGTCGTAGCGTGATGTTGTATAGCCTATAACCTTCCTCGATAAATGGGCTATCTAACACCGAAAGAATTTTTCAAATCGGACCAGTAGTTCCCGAGATTAGCGCGTTCAAACAAATAAACAAACAAACAAACTCTTCAGCTTTATAATATTAGTATAGATGTTATTTAAATAACGTGATGAAGCCGAAAACTAGTGAAATTTGGCAGTACTTTGTAGAAGTAGACGATAATTATAAATTTTGCGAACAAATTACACCTCCGCCTCCGCCTCCGTTAACCTCCGCATCCGCGGAGGCGAACCTCTTCACCTCCGCATCCGCCTCCGCCTCCGCTAAGTAGGCCTCCGTTACAACCCTAATAAATACGTACTGACGATAAACTTCAGTTGCGATTGCAATATAAATTAACATCTTGTTATATATATATATATATACTTATATAAATAATAATAAATAAATAAATATTATAGGACATTATTACACAAATCAACCTAGTCCCACAGTAAGCTCAATTAAGGCTTGTGTTGTGGGTACTAGGCGACGACGATAAATATAATATTTAATAAATACATATATAGATAATAACACCCAGACCCAAGAACAAATAATTGAGTTCATCACACAAATATTTGCCCTGACCGGGGATCGAACCCGGGACCGTCGGCTCAGTAGGCAGTTACTTTACCACTGCGCCAACCGCGTCGTCGTATATATATACCTAATATATGTATTAGAATTGTCCTGGGTATAAGTAAATTTAATTGTTTACTTTCTGTTCTATAGGAAGCTGAAATTTATAAATATGTACATACATTATACACCAGTAATGTAGTTTACAATTCTTTAATAGCTATACCACAGTATTACAATATAATATTAAATATGGTAATACTGTGGCTATACACTGTGTATATTATGATGTTAATAATAGGCATGACTAAAGATTTTGAAATACTCTTCCATAATTTGTGTCATATGTTTACTATACAAGAAAAACCCTTTATTTCGGTATTATACTTAAATTTAACGAAGATAAAAGGCATTTTTCAAAAAATATTTATTAACTGGGCCAAAACAGCTCACAGGTGTCTCGGCGTCGGCGTGACGTCACTCTATAGTAGATACGTCATTATCTGTAAGCTTATCGAAGTAAATGAACAAATTATTTAATTAATATGTGTTATAGAAACGAATTTCAAAGTTTATAAGTGGTGTGCAGTATTGCAGTGTGAATCCACATAAAAATAATTCCCAAAAAAGTGTTAGTACTTGTTCCAACCGAGAAAATAATAAGAAATGATTGTATAAAGCTCGCGTGGAGAAACCCAAACCATGTATTCGCAAATTTGCAATTATATTTCTGTTCTGAGTCGATAAAGCATATACGTGAAACAATAGAAAATAAATAAAAATGCGTATTCTCAACATATTCATAACAACAAAACACACCTGACGTGAAGTTGTTTACATAGGCGTGAGTCGTGACGTCACGCGTGTTTCAGTCAAAATGGCCGACTGCAGAATTTCAATGTTTTATCTTATTGATAATCTCATTAATCTTAATGTTTCAAATATTTCTATGTCACTATTTTTAATTTATTTATTATACATTTTCTCTTAAAAACATTAATTCGATCATTTATTGATACTGTCGTCATGCCTAATTTACCGCTTTCTCTTTAAATAACAGGTCGCGTTATAAAGCCTGAACGTTTGCATCTCTATACTTTTATAGCGAGATAAGAATCGCGAGTGAAAGGAAATCCGAAATACCATAATTTGCAAACAGCGAAGAAAGAATAATGAAAAGCGCAAAGAACCGGTAGTTTGTGTGAAGTTCCGTGTAAGTCTCGTACGAGAGCCCCGATGCGCGCCGCCGCAGAACCCGGGCGGAGTCCTTACTGCGCCGTGCACTGCGCTCGCTAATGAGCACTGAACACAATCTAATTATTTATTTACACTTTTTATTCACACGTCGTTAAGCAACAGTTGCGGTGTGAAATAGATTTCCGTAAGGTTTTTACTTTTTACTTATCAATCCGGTATAAGGTCCCACCTTATAATATATTATAATAATCAGCCGCGTAAGAAAGTTGAAATGTCAGCGATACGCGTCAGGTGGTACGTGATGGGCTGGGCGCGGTGCGGGGGCGAGGGGGGATGCGGTTTGGGAGATAGCGCTCGTTATCTGCTTCACCCTTTAATTTGCTGTCATAGACAATTTGAGCAATAAACATCAAGATTATCACGAACCTGCAGACTGGTTGTTTTAACGGCAATCTGAGAGGAACGCCATTAATACGGAATTAATGGCCCGCTCTTGACGACTGCTTACCTTTGCAATATTATTTCGATCGTGTTCTACTTGAGTTTCGAGTTCCGTATTGAAAGGAACAAACTTTCCTTCTTAGTATAATCCTCACAAATATTCGAGTCGAGTCTCGTACATGCAATGAAATAGTATTCGGATGATTCCGTTTATGAATATAATCACTAGGTACGAAATGTGTTGTTTTATTTAAAACAGAAAGAAAGTTTTTTCTTTTCACTAGATGTAGTAACATTCTGAATAAATTTTAAGACAATTAAACATTTGATTATAATAGTTCAATGTATTGTTTGAAAGCTCTGCCTGCCTGCGGCGCAGGGCTAGCTACTTCTGGCATCCAGAAGTCGCCAAGTCGATCGAGTGGCCATGGCATCTCTTCAAGTCAACAGTCAATTCGTTAACGTTAGGAAGGGATGTGGAAGAAATAGCACTTCTTCTACATTATCTTCTTTTTTATCCTTCTTCTTTTTCTTTTTTCAGTATCGAACCTCTATTAGTTAGGTACAACAATATCAACTACGATATTCCAATCGAACGTCCAAATGGCGTCTGACTGGCGGCTGAGTGAGCGATGTTCAGTTTATTCGTGTAGATTATAGTGGCAACGTCGCCAGGCCGCCAGAAGATCCAGAAGCAACGTAGGAAGCTGCTCGTGGCCACGGTGCCCAACTTGATACGTATAGCTGGTGACTCGTGGCGCCATGGCGTCCTTGCAACGCAGATCTCTAGTCACATATTTGAAATTTGTGTATATATCCATACTAATATTATAAATGCGAAAGTAACTCTGTCTGTCTGTCTGTTACTCAATCACGCCTTAACTACTGAACCAATTTGTTAGGTCGGTAATCAGACTTGTGCGCTTAATCAGCCGTAATTCGCAGTAATTTGCTAATTGTTAGCGAGTGTCACGATGCCATATAAGTTAATTTTATTTAATTACAACACATTCGATGGATGCGGAATGAGCTACTTTATTATTTTAAAATTTGGTTCAAAGCTCTCTTAAATTCATTACATTATATTGAAATTGTTATCCAGTAGGTAGTATAGTTATATGGTCAAATGGATTAATATTGAGTGCATTGACGATGTAAATTCGTTTCAAAATATTTATTAACTAGCTTTCCGCCTGCGGCTTCGCCCGCGTTTTCAAAAAAAACCCGCATAGTTCCCGTTCCCGTGGAATTTCCGGGATAAAACCTAGCCTATGTCACTCAGAAATGATGTAGCTTTCCAACAGTGAAAGAATTTTTCAAATCTGCCAAGTAGTTTCGGAGCCTATTCAATTCATACAAACAAACAAACAAAAAATCAAACCTTTCCTCTTTATAATATTTGTATAGATTACGTATTTAAGCGTATCTTAAAGTTTAAAGAATAAACGTAAAAATTAAAAACTTCGTCAATGTTACGTTTAATAGATATGGCGTGACAGAGTAAGTGTCTTTGAACAAGCGACAGTCGGCCCTCCCTTCATTCGACACTCGGGAGGGACCACAGCTCACAGGCGACGGGCCTCGCTCTGACACACAATAATTGCCAATTGCGATGCATTGCTTTGTATTTTGAGATTTATTTGTTGTGTACATATTTTGAATCTGTCCAAACGTTTTTGATGATTCTGATCATTTGAAGGCGGTTAAGTTTTTTAGTATGACCTTAATCGTAATTCGTAATTATAGAAAGCTAGCTTGAGTGAATTAAAAAAATTGGTTGTCTGTAAAGTCGGTTTACTGACGATAGTTGAACGTGTCAACGTCCGATTGTGCTTCTTTGTCGCTCGTTCCGCATGTAACGCCTCAGAGCGAGGTAACGCCGCATGAGTCATGTTTTTTCGTGCGTGCAGCCGGCTCTATCGAATTATAAGACATTGTCACGTCAAAAAAATGTTTGAAAAAATTTAAAAAATGTAGCTGAGATACTATAGCTATAGGTATATTATGAAGTATGAAGAAGCTTTATTTGTCACTACTTTAATAATTAATATTCTTCTTAATGTCTTGTCCCGTGGGAAACGTTTCATTAAAGGACGATTTAGTAGAATCATGCGTTCACGAGCCCCGTCCGCGTGTGATGACCGCCAAGTGTACAGGCCTGGTCATATATTCTTTGATCTGTGGGCCTGGTGGTCGAATGCCCCCTCCCGCCCTCCACGTCGCTACGGCGTGCGCGACAGTTACCGCCGATAAACAAGCGCTTCCGCGAGCCGCGCGCCGGCGACAACTGCCCGATTTACGAGCTCATATGCGACCGAAACTTCATTATTCACATACAAATCTCGCGTTACACATCGCTTTAATAACTCCGCGTTTCCGACGCTTTAATGTTTCCGGACCTCCATAGTTTAAGGATTTTAAACGCTTTTTTCATTGGAATCCATCTAATGGAAATTTTTGAAACGAAACTCCACTCTACATTATGCAGTTTGGGATGCAAAATTCGTTTCAGTAGGTATGTCTAGTGGGAGAAGTGTTAAATTATCTTGCGGAAAAAAATATAACTTGTGACTTGTTTTATCGTTGGGAAAAGTTAGTTTAAAGTCGTAACGGAGATGTATAGGGAAGCTTAGCTAATACAGATATACAAGGAACGTGATATAATTGATTTGGTCGTGTGAAGTGTAACATTACGGACCAAAATAGACGTGCGAGGGTGGATCGAGTACGGAGAGTACAAAGCATTCCGCGGCGATTATTTTCGACTCCATAAAATACGAAGAATGGAATCGGATCCCCTCGCTCCCTCTTTGTGTCACCGCGACTTATTACACACGCGCCGCTTGCTCCTGACCTTTATTTCCAAAAGTTTATTGTGCGATTAAAGAAGGGTCTATATTGATCGATATTCACTAATCTTTGCAGCGCGAAGATTATCAATTGGCAAACGGTTCAACTTTATTTTGAATTTTATTTAATTGAATTTAGAATGTGATGGTTAAATTTTTGAATTGAAAGCTCTTGAAATACTTACTCCATTTCAAAAATTATCTTGAATTTAAATCCTAGTTTCTAAATTTTGTAGTTAAACAGTTTTTAAATAAAGAGGTAAACAATGAACCAAAATAAACATTTATTTTGTTTATCTACAATTCGACGTATACCTTATGTAGTTGGGCGAGTTACGCGCTACGCAGGCATGGTTGTGTAAAGCGCACGGTGTGTCCGCAGACTGCGTGCACCTGCAGGTGTACCGCGACTCGAAGGCGCGCTGGGGCGGCGCGGCCAGCAAGGCGTCGCTGTCACTGCAGCAGTACCTGGGCTGCGAGGCGGGCTTCACGCTCGACAAGCACTCGCACACGCTGGCGCTGCTCTGCGCTGACTTCACCGCCGTGCTCGCCTTCGAGACGCGCGAGCGTCTCATCCAGTGGCAGGTTAGTGCAGCTCCTCGCACTCGTTCAAACTCTGAGAGTGTGATATATTGTGGACTTAGCAGAACACTTTCAATACAATATACATCATGAAATCGGAATTCCGTTAACACATATAGCAGTTCAATTGCATTTTTGAGCAGAACAGTGCCTTTAGCCAAACGTCAAAACGCAAAGGAATAGAATCCGCTAGCGAAACTAATTGTCATAAGCGTACGATATTTCGCTAAGGATTTTTTCACTCTACCAACGACGAAGACGACCACAAACAAAATTTTCATCCAGTCGCAATTTAACAAAATTGTGAAAAACACACTTAAAAATAAAATATTAAAATTTTTTGTCGATCTGGTGATTGGAATTTTTTTTGAGATTTTTTTTTAGATCAACGAATGAAAAAATAGATTTTTCTTAGAAACGGTGGCTCCTAGATAAAAATGTATTTGAAGTTTTTTATAGATAATTTTGTAATCTACAATTTTGGTAAAAGATAATTACATATATGATTAACTTACCGTCTCGGCGAAAATCGCAAAATATCTATTTTTTATTAATTGACCTCGAATTTTTTTTCTTCCGAGTACCAGTATGACGGGAAATTTTAATATTTTATTTTGAACGAATTTTGTCTGGATGAGAATTTTGGTCGTCGGCGTCGTCGTAATTTTGGTAGTGTGACCGAACCATTACTAAAATGTCATGAGCTTATGTCAATAATAATAATTAGCGATAGCAGTTTCTATTCCTTAGCGTTTATTCTAATCTCTGCCGTTAGTCTCGGCCTGCAGGAATTATTTGCTTAAAATTGGTCAACTATGTTTACAAGCTCTTAAAAAGCTTAGTTGACCACTAATTTAAAACAATGATAATAAACTTATAAAAATCGATATCGTTTTACTTAAAGTTTAAACTATTGACTATGACGGAAGAAGGGCCCAAAGGCTATTTTTAAAAAGAGTGACGCCAGCAATTCTGACGTCACCATCATCAGAGCAGGCGCTCATACTCGAAGTAGAACGCCCGTAGGTATTTTACTGCCCTTTTAATCTACGTGGAAATTATAGAGAGAGCTCCGAACGCTCCGACGGCCGGCGAGTGAATGTGCTCTGTGCCGTCGGGCAATCGCATTTAAAGCAAACCATGACTCACAAGAATTAGTTTGAGTGTTGCCACTCGAATTTTTACAATGAATTTTTATCATTTTTAACAAAGATTAATTATTTCGTTAATTTAATTATTTCATTAGTCGTTGATTAATGAATCAACCACTTATTTAAAAAGATCAAAGTAAACTTTAGCTAGTTATAATTATTTAGTAGTTTGAGGGTAGTCGTTTATCGTCGTTGCGCCGACACGGCCATACTGACAGGCGGTGCGCGCTCTGCACCAGCCTCGTTGTAAATGTCTCGTTGTAAAAGCAGGTCATTAATGCGCTGGACTGACCAAGTGAAATCTGCTATAGGAATTTGTGTATCAGACTGCACCAGACAGTCTAGTAACAGGAAGACATGGCGGGAGATCGTGCGGAAAGCTGTGTCCGCCTCCACTACCAATGTGGATGTCTCAACGTGACCACGACCACTCTGCCAAGAGTGAATCGACAAAGAAGAAGAGAGAGATTCTCGGCGTATTTTGTGTCGGTTCTCGGAGAGTCTCAAAGGTTCTCGTAGATTTCTCGGAGGGTCTCGTAGTTTCTCGGAGGTTCTCGAAGGTTCTCGTAGATTTTAAGTCTAACACGGCCATACTGACAATCGTACGTCCTCGTACGCCTTTTCTCGTATTACAACACTACGGTAGTTCATCTCGGGATTTCAAAAACACACTGCCTCGGCCACACTGACCTTTCAGAATACTGAACACTCCACATGACAGAGACAGTCCGTTCGCGTATCATGTGATCAACACCTACTCATTTGTGATATAGGCAGATTCTCGAAGGTTCTCGTAGATTTCTCGGAGGTTCTCGTAGATTTATGCTTATCACAAAGAGAGGCGCAGCTCAGATAACACACACAATTCCTTCGATGAACTACACTCCCGTTACAATAATCCACGTAGTTAACAAACTTTTACTTTACACAACGCACGAAAAAACACAAACGCCAGTATGCCGTTACAAAACTACGTAAACGTTTAACATTTAAAAAGAGTGAGCTTGAATTCTATCCCACTTCTGATGACGGAAGAAGGGGCCCAAAGGCTATTTTTAAAAAGAGTGACGTCAGCAATTCTGACGTCACCATCATCAGAGCAGGCGCTCATACTCGAAATAGAACGCCTGTGGGTATTTTACTGCCCTTTTAATCTACGTGGAAATTATAGAGAGAGCTCCGAACGCTCCGACGGCCGGCGAGTGAATGTGCTCTGTGCCGTCGGGCAATCGCATTTAAAGCAAACCATGACTCACAAGAATTAGTTTGAGTGTTGCCACTCGAATTTTTACAATGAATTTTTATCATTTTTAACAAAGATTAATTATTTCGTTAATTTAATTATTTCATTAGTCGTTGATTAATGAATCAACCACTTATTTAAAAAGATCAAAGTAAACTTTAGCTAGTTATAATTATTTAGTAGTTTGAGGGTAGTCGTTTATCGTCGTTGCGCCGACAACTATGATTGAAATTCATTTATTCATATAAACGTTTATAACAGGTGAAGGTGAACGGTCACCTGGGCGAGGCGCGGCAGTACCTGGTGGTGGTGGGCGCGGGCAGCGCGGGCAAGCTGGCGGCCGGGCCGGCGCGCCTCACGCTGCACCAGCGCCGCTTCGCGCTCACCGCCGGCGTGCCGCCCAAGCTGATCGGTGTGTGGGATATTGGACACCTTAGGTACTTATACTACACCTTTCATATAAAAGTACTTACTAAATTAAATATGTTTAAGAAACCACGACCCCATGAACCTATGTAGAGAACTTTCTATTTATTTCGTTTTAAAATTTTCACTGACGTGTTTTTATTTTGTAGACGTTATGGAGTCGTGGAAGGACGATTTTGCTTCGAAGGTGGCTCGCACTGCGGCAAAGGTGAAGGCCTGCACGTGCTTGTGTCGGATCAAGCGGCCGATATTGTTAGAGACTTTGATCTCGCTTCGAGAGGACAGCTGTCTCCAAAACGTAGACCTTTTCTATTTAAGAAAAATAACGGTAAGTTGAATAGCTCATTATTTTTTTAAAGAGGACTGTTGAAGGCTTTAACTATAATACATTTTATATTTTCAAGGTATTGAAAGTCCGAAGTCACAGAAAGCATTCCGATCAGATGTGCGGTTAGAATTAAACACCATTGATCGATCACTACCTCCAACTGACCTGCGCTTATACGAAGATCCGTGTATTGGTGACGAAACGGGCGCTATTTCTCCATATTGGCCATCAGCCGAGAGATCTAATTATGACGATAACATGGGACTCGGAGATACAGCGTCAGTTAATGAAATGGGAGACGGCACGGACAACACTCCGTGGAGTGGCAATGCTAATGTGATGTTGGAAAGATGCATGAGTTGCATTTCAAAACTAGGAGCTTTATCTAGATCTTCGACTGCAGCCCTCACACCTGGTGCCAAACATTTCAGTCCAGCTTGGACGATGGAGGAAGTAGATGAAGGTCGCAGTGACGTTGTTACGGATGAAATGGTGCGCAGCACTGACAAGCTCTCTAGATCTGTATCTAAGACTGAACAAGTTTGCCGTTGCAGTGTGGAACGAGTACCTGATCGACCACCGAAACCAACAAAATTAGACTTAAAATTAACAAGAAAACCTCCAATGCCCTTACCAGTTAGATCATTTAGTCATGCTCATTTATCGTCTATACAAGAAAATTCATCTTCTAAAATAGGACCGTATGAAAATTATGATGTGCCAAAAATACCATCAGCAGAGGTAATAATAAATTATAATAGAATTGTATTCTTTTTTTATTTTTATGTACTTGTATGTAAAAAATTGTTTTCTTTGTAGGTTGATGGAGAATACTACGATACACCAAAAAGGCTAAAAGAATGTTTAGATAAAGATTTATTTAAAATGACTAAGAGCGCTTCTGCTCATGCGATAGTTTTAAAGAAGCCTTGTGGATGTTTATTAAAGTTTGGTAAAAAACCAAATCAACCGACAGTGATAGATACTGATGAAAGTTTTCAACCGTCTAACTGTCCGTGCCAAAAAGTTACAGCTTGGGCCAACAACTGGATCAAGCTGCCCTATTGCAACAAAGCCCCAGAAAATGATAGCCCTTTACCAAACAAAGAAAATGTCAAACCAAGCATTACTGATAGAAACGCTTTATACGCTACGATAGACCTTTCTAGAAAAACAAGAAGAAAATCGCTTCATCAAGAATTCGCAACGCCATCAAACGAATGTGTAAAGAGAAGCTTTGAAACTCCTGAGATAGATGAAGGCCCGCTTGCGAATTATGAAAACTTAAATTTTGCTTTATCTTTGGAACATTATGAGAACGCTAAAGACCTTTTAAAGAGAGCGGGAGTGACGCAACACGAATTGGATGCGCTCAGTCTTAATCTCAATCCACTAGTCGCATTAAAAACGGAAAAAGAAAAATCAATGTGTACAAAGTGTGGCCATCCACAAGGAAAAGGGGAAAATCGAAAATCATCCAACGACGAATATCTAATGATGGAACCTAATTCGATCGAAAGTAATAAATTCGACCGGGATAAATCTCTGCCGTCCGGCTACACGCCCATGTCGCCAATCGGTGGATTCGCGTTTCACACGTTGAAACATCATCCGAAGAGCGCTATAAATCGACTTCTGGATGAAAAATCTGCGAGCAACCCGACACTGTGCGTTTCGGAAGAATCGAGACAGACGAACGCATCGATCGGGGACCGCGTCGAACTGAGAGCGCCTCACGAGAGAGCGGAGTACCGCAAGCGCTCAAGTTCAGCGGATTCGTCGCGCTTCCTCGAGGACGTGAAGGAATTCGACGGCAGCGTCGGCAGTCGCGGGTCAGCGTCGTCGATCGAAACCCTGCGGGACATCGGGGCGCGCGAAACGGGTGCCGCGTGCGACTGCGCGACCGGCAAGCACTCGGACGCGGACAGCTCGGAGGCGTCCAAGACGAAGGGCGCGGCGGCCACGGCGGGCGGCAACCGCGACTCGTCGAGCTCGAACGACTCGGGCGTGTCGAGCTGGTCGCTGCGCGGCGAGGCCGCGGGCGAGGCGGCGGGCGCGGCCGGCTTCGAGCTGCCGGCCACCACGGCGGCGGCGCGGCGCCGCTACCGCAGCATGCGGCGCGCCGCCTCGCCGCCCACCGCGCCGCCGCGCCGCTCGCGCTCGTCCGGCGCCGCGCGCGCCGCGCCGCCCGACACGCACAAGTGCTGCTCCGCCGAGGCCGAGGTGCCCGTGCTCGCCAATAAGCCTCTCCGAGGTGAGTCACGATACATCATAAACGTTATATAAACCGTAGTTAGGCCATAAACTATATTCATTTAATATTATTGTTACCTACTCGGTCCTCCGGCAATGTGTTTGCATTCGAATTCGCGGTACATGTGAAAATGTGTCATTAACTGCTAACTGTCCGTCCAGGCGTGGTGGACACGCACAGCACGTCCAGCGGCACGTCGGATATGTCGGACTACATCGAGACGCTCTCCATTTGCTCTTCACATTCCTCTTCGGACACACCGGTTACTATGCGGTAAGTTATCGAAATCGAACCTATTATAAATTTCACGAAAAATATGAACTGTTCCTGCTATTTAAAAGTTAATAAATGTAATAATACATAACATAATATATTTACCTTATTTTACATAATTATTTTTACAAGTTACAAACAGCGTGTAACAAACAAATTATTAAATTGTTATTTATACACCGAAATAAAATGAAATGTTAATATAATATACTAGATTTCCGCCCGCGGCTTCGCCCGCGTTTTCAAAGGAAAACCCGCATAGTTCCCGTTCCCGTGGGATTTCCGGGATAAAACCTATCCTATGTGTTAATCCAAGTTACCCTCTATATGTGTGCTAAATTTCATTGTAATCGGTTCAGTAGTTTTTACGTGAAACAGTAACAAACATCCATACAAACTTTCGCCTTTATAATAGTACTAGCGACCCGCCCCGGCTTCGCACGGGTGCAATGCTGATACTAAATACACTACAGAAAAACTTTTAACGTTGTATAAAAAAACATAGCGGCCCAGCCGGCCGGTACCGCCGCAAACGGTACGTCCCGCAATTTTTAAATCTGTAATATCTTCGAAAATATTCACTTAAATCATACGGTGTAAAGGGCCATATAGATCTAAATTAAATGAACAATGTATTCAAGGTATTTAATTGGTTAAGGATTAATGCTGTATTGGTTAAAATCGCTTCGAAAATTAGCCATTATTTGTCGTAAAAAGTAAATGACAAAAAAAAGTTAGTGTGGGTTATCCATAAGAGATAGACATATGCCATCGCGGACTTTTCTGTAGACCTTTTCAATATGTACAATACTTAGTACATTATTTTGATAAAACTCGTAGGGTTCAGCCTGCGTTTGCAATGTAAGCGGAAAAAATGTAATTATTTACGACATCACATTAGAAACCTCAAAAATAACAGTACTTCTCCACTATTTAATGGATGTTATTATACATATAAACCTTCCTCTTGAATCACTCTATCTATTAAAAAAAACCGCATCAAAATCCGTTGCGTAGTTTCAAAGATTTAAGCGTACAAAGGGACATAGGGACATAGGGACATAGGGAAATAGGGACAGAGAATGCGACTTTGTTTTATACTATGTAGTGAAGAAGAAGATACTGCTTTCCGAATCGGTGGTAAATGTTGAAATATGTAATGACGTTTCAAAAGTGCTTCTAGAAGAATTGAATAAATAAATGTTTGAGTTTGAGTTTGAACAATATTTTCAATTGAACTACTTTCTATGAATTTATCGAATTCCTTTTAGAATTTTCTTTTCAATAGAAAAGTTCATTATTTTCTGAAAAATAACATCCTCGTCTCCACCCGCAAGTTTTGTATGTAACATAAAGTTGTATGGTTTGGCAGCGTGGTGCGGCAGACGACGAGCACGCTGCGGCCGCGCTCGGGCAAGGAGTACCAGCCGCTGGCGCCGCGCCTGGCCGCCGGCCTGCGCGCGCACACACTCGCACACGCGCCCACACACGAGCACCGCGCGCACACACTCGCACACGCGCCCACACACGAGCACCGCGCGCACACACTCGCGCACGCGCCCACACACGAGCACGCCCGCGCGCGCCCCTGCAACAACCTGCCCTAGGCCCTCCACTGTAGTAACGAGAGAGCCTTGATCACGGATACACTTGAAATTTCAATAATGACTATTCTAGTCTTTCCATAACGATTTGGGTGCAATCCGAGAGTCGAACGTCATCATGCCTCCAGGTCATTTTTGACAAATCATTTTGTAAAAAAAATTGAATCATATATGAAGCATATTTTGACACGGTATTAAACTTTAGAAAAATATGTAAAATATCGATTGCTAGGATAAAATGTTTGATTTAAATCGTACAAGTGTTATTCGTGTTCAGGACTCTCGCCGACAGCTTCTTGTGATTGCGGTTAAAACTTAGGTTCGAGTCGCAGTTCGTTCAAGGATTATAGAACTAATAACTATTGATAAACATATTTGTTATTGTATATAAATTTACAAACACGTTCAATGTTTCATATTTCATTTTGTAAAAATTGTAACATAAGGATACTCTTTATATTTCCCTTACAAACTTGAAGGTATATAAATATCCACTATTTAAATATTTTTTTTCGATAAAATATGTTCGCTTTGAGTGTGGTGTACCGTGTACTGAAACTCGATGTATATTTTCATTTATCGAAAGTCCGATAAGAATTTGGTCCTAGAAATGTACTATATCCTCGATTGCGTTTAAACCATGAACATGAATCGATGTAAGTTTATTTCGAATGATTTTAGTAGACAAGGTCCGTCCACGATCGATACAGTCACCGCGCTCACGTCTCGTATCATCTTCATGTAACGAATACCATTATATATTTAATAACTTCGGCTTAGTCTTGGTAATGCTCATATTACTCCAAATACAGCAGTCAGGTTTTATATCGGCTATAATAGAACGTTTTGCAACGTAGATTAAGGAAATGCGGATTAATTAATCTTTTTATTGTAATAATAATATAAAATATATTGGAGACGCTTTATGTTTGTACGGGACGATTTTCAGCTCCTTGATGAAATATGATTATGACATGAACCCAGTCATCGACCGAAATAATATTATGATCTTGTTCATTTGTAAAAAAAATACAGTTATGTGAACGTCGCACAATGAGCTGAAATTTAACTTCTTTACTTCGATGAAAACCAACTCTTTTTATAAATTATTGTTAATGAAAACTAAACGAATTATAGAACAGGTAAAGTATCTTATCGTTTACCAGCGCTCGTACTTATAGCCTAAAAAGCCAAATATTATTTTCTTTCTAGTCATTTATGAATTATCTTAGGAATGATGCATTTTCTAATGTAAATATACGATTCGGAGACGTAATTTTATATTTGATTCAGAACTCACAACGACTCGTCTCTGACTTGTTACATTATAATATTATGATATTTTGATATTAAGAGTTTATTTATTATAAGTTAATTTATCGTCTGTAATGAATTCGAAGTCTGAATGTATTCTAGTTGTACGCGAACGTTATCTAGTTGGCAAATCGGCTCTGCGCAGGTGCTGCAGCTACGTGCAATTCATTTTCACTGTTTCCAATGAACATTCGCTGCACCTTTGGGCACTCGAGCGGGTCTCAAGCGGCGCGACTGCAGCCCCGCGCAGGGCTCTATCTCACTATAGCAATAAGAAATGCAACAAGAGGTGATCGCATGTATGATATAGTTTATATAAATTATGATATAAAGTAGATTCGGTAAGGAGCGGGCGGACCGGCGCTAGAATGAATTTATAACTACCTAATGTTAACTCGAATTTCTAAATAAAAACATTTAAAGTATCACATGTTTTATTTATATATTCCAATTAACTGTAGAAATATGAAGACGGATGGAGTTCGAAGGGAGGGAATAATGATGTCGGAAAAAATGTGCCGTTTAGGCGCTATCGTGCACTCGAATGACAAAGAAAAATTGGCTCGATAAAGTGACGCCACGGCTCGGGGGGACATGTTAATTATTAGAGGGACATGAGCCGCTCCCGTCTTTTGTACCACTTCGAGATGCCGCTCTATGGGTTTCATTGTTCGGAGACTGCTCGATACTACCTATTACATAATTTAAACTAAAAAAAAACAGGAAAAATTTTTTGAAATCAAAAAGAAGCTTTTTGTAGCAATGTTTAGATTTCAGTTACTCATGAAATCCATACTAATATTATAAAGCTGAAGAGTTTGTTTGTTTGAAGTTTGAACGCGCTAATCTCAGGAACTATACTGGTCCGATTTGAAAATAATCTTTCGGTATTAGATAGCCCATTTATCGAAGGCTATAGACTATAAATCATCACGCTAAGACCAATAGGAGCGGAGCTATGCGGGTAAAACCACAGGGCACAGCTAGTTATAGATAATTATATCGAATAAAGGATAAATACTAAATAGGTATGCTATAAAAATGAAAAATTAAATGCACGGTTGTAAAAAAAGCCTTTATTGAATCAGTAATTGAAATTAAACAGCACTAAATAATGGAAATTTACATAAATAGGAACATTATTGTTGTACAACATTTCAGTAAATTCCAATCGAGTCGTTCGCGCCAAAATCTTGTAAATTCGTTTGTTGTGTGTATGTGTTGATCATTGATGTAATTGTCGTGACGTTACAATGGTCAATGCAGGCGCAGTATATTTGTGTGGTTGTATTGTGGCGAGTGCGAAGCGGGGTGATGCGGGGTGACGCGAGGTGACGCGGGCAATCACCGCGTTGGCAGAGCTTTGACGCGCGCCACAGTGCACCTTGCAACAAGCTCCGTAAACACGGAAAATTCGCTTGTAGTTAGCCGGCAGCCAAGCGAATGAAAAGTTGTGCATCGCATTTATAGTTAACTCATTATTAGTGCCATTCATTGTAATTTAATAAGAACATTAATTTTAAGTCAAAATGCACGTATTTGAATTATTATGTATTTTTTATATTAATTTCAATCAGTATCAGTGTATGGTTATGGCAATATAATAGGTAGAGTTATCATAAAGGTAAAAAGCAAAATACAACCGTAATAATATTTTCATCTGAAATATACCTTCATATTTATCGAGGGTCACTAGCATTATTCAAAGTTCAGGTCACAAAGTAACTTTTATATATTGTAGAGCATGTACATGAACATAAAACCCAACGTTTATAATTTAAACATTGTATTCAGACGAAGATCCGTATCGCCCCACATCAAGCTGATATCGATTTATCTAGAATAACAAATCTTTATGTTTTCTGTAGTCCGCTATAAACTTATAACCCCGTTTATAGCGTTTTAACCGACTGCGTATGATAATAGAGATTTGGCGATCGTTAAAGTATTTACGACGCGCATTATTATTTAAGTGGGGGATTTTTATTGGTGTTTTATCTGTTTATAGTATTTTATAGCGGGCAGTGGACGGGCAGGGCGGGGCAGGCGCACCCGCGGCCGAGACGCGCTCCGAATCTTTGGTTGTCAGAAACAAAACTTTTTTTACATTATCCTATTTCCTACTTTATAAACGCGAAAGTTTGTGAGAATGTATGGATAATGGATATATGTTTGTTTATCTTTCACGCGAAAACCACTGAACGGATTTTGTCAATGATAATTATTGGTGATGCAGTTTAAGTACAAGAATAACAATTATTCATCTTCGATGCTGATGAACTTTGTTCTATTTGAAAAGCCTCTATAGTCTATCATAAGCATCCACCAAGTATATTAACTGACCAAAAATATAATTTACCACAAATGTATTTATTTATACAAACACTAGAGAGTTTAATCGAGAATTCGGTGTTCATTAATAAGGTAGATAGTTAATATTATAATAACGTTTGAAAATGAAAATGAAAATGAAAAATGAAAAATAAATTTATTTCATACACACAATTTTCAAATACAGAAAGTGGATGAGTCCTCCTAGTAAGTTTACAAAAACCTGTGTCAGGAGGACCCGCTCTTCCTTAACTAAAGTTTACAAATATAATACGTGTGCAGATGTATATGTATAAGTGAGTGAATGAGTGTGTGTGTGTGTGTGTGTGTGTGTGTGTGTGTGTGTGTGTGCGTGCGTGCGTGCGTTCGTGTGTGTGTGTGTGTGTGTGTGTGTGTGTGTGTGTGTGTTTGGGTATGTTTAAGCTATTACGGAATATTATAAAATGTAGTGTAGAAGCGCCTCAGTATCCTCATAGGAAAGTGTTTTTAAATAATGAATAACTGTTTTTTTAAAATCACGATGATTAAGTCTATGTATATCCAAAATATTATTAAGACGATTATAGAGGTAAATGGACCTTGCTTTAAATTGGTGTTTAGCAAAAACTGTTTTGGTACATATAGTGTTAAAAACGTCTTTCTTTCTCCTTCTATTTTCAGTTGATTTGTCAAAAGGAACCATTTTACGAATTTTAGTAGTAACTAAAAGAATGTACAACTGTCTAACTGTTAGAAGATCGCAGATTTTATATAGTTCCGAAGTTGAAAACCTTCGCGGTTTAAAATACATCACTTTAAGTAGACAACGATGGCCACGTTCCACGTCCAAGAGTTTAGTTTTATTTGCTCCACCCCAGATAGGGATACAATAGTTAATTACAGATTGCACAAGAGATTTATAAATTTGGTTAATGAGTTCAGGAGTGGTTATATGTCTTAACATTTTAAAAATCCATATAAATTTCCGGGTTCTTTCATTAATATAGTCTAGATGGCAATACCAAGAGAGGCGATAATCTAAAATTATGCCTAGATATTTAGTAAAGGAGACTTTTTCAATTAAATTACAATTACAATTCAAGTTATTTGTATTATTACATTCATGAAGTTTTAAAGAAAAGTTATTATTAGGTTGAGTTCTATTGTTTATTGAGAAACAAATATAATTCGTTTTTTTAATGTTTAATGTAAGTAAATTCAATTTAAGCCAATCATAAATCTTTGAGAGACCCAGTTGAGCAATAGAGTACACCATATTCCATGAGCGCCCAGAAAACACTATAGCGGTGTCATCTGCGTACGAAATGATTTTACCACCATCAATAGGAAGGTTAGTAAGATCGTTAATGTAAATTAGAAACAGAGTCGGGCCAAGGACACTACCCTGGGGTACACCAAAAGTAATGTCCATATCCCGACTCACTTGATTATCAATTTTAACTCTTTGGGTGCGGTTTAACAAATAATCCGTTAACAATTTAAGAGGTGTTCCCCGAATTCCTACACGCTCTAATTTGTGAACAAGAGTGGGAAAAGAGACGGTATCGAAGGCCTTTTTTAAGTCCAGAAAGACAGTTAAACACTTATTTCCTAGGTCAAGTTGGTCTATGATTGAAGATGTGAGAGCCAAAACTGCATCTTCAGTGGATAACCCATGTCTAAATCCGTACTGTGAATTCGAGAGTATACAGTTTTTTTCAAAGAAGTTTAACAATCTATTATTTAAGAGTCTCTCAATAACTTTAGATAAAGCACGTTTAAAACGATGATAATAAATTAATATAAGCGTGAGGAGAAAATGGTAGAGCGATAAGGTAAATAAATGTCGAATATTAAAGTTAAAAACAAAATTTTCCACAATAATTGAAGAGGCAGAACTTGAAAATGTAAAATGTCTGCTGTGAAGTGGCGGCGGCGCGCGAATTATAATTTTTCCGACTGGGAGAGGCCTCGGCCGGACATGCTGCTAATTTGTTTATCTTCCGAGCGCTATGAAAATACACTCATTAAAATTCCAAATTCGGAGGCGATTTTTAATATGAGTTAGGCGGAAGCAATATGTAGCTCCGAGCGCAAACAGTGCAGCGCTTTGCGGCGCTGCGGCGCTTCTGTGCAGCGGATTTGTCTCGCTGTAAGTCATATTTAAAATTGGTTTTTGACGCGGAATTTTCGCTTAAGCCACGCTGGAATTGATGCAGTCAAGGGAATAAAGAATCCATTTAGCAGTTCTTAAATAAAGATTAAATAAAATTTATACTGTACAAATTGCATTAAAAAATCTGCGAAAAATACTGTGAAAAATTGGGACTACCTATAACATTTTAAATTATCATTAAGCTAACGTTTTCTCATCAAATATTTTCTATTCAACGTTTTAGTTTTTCATTGCAATATGACATAGTTAATAGTTTTTTAATTTTTATATTCCAACTAAATGGTGAAAATCACGTGAAAATGTTACAAAGTAGTAGGTACTTAAGTAGTTATGATTAATAAATATAATAAACGTAACCTTTCGTGCACAATGAACAGCTTCACTATTCTCTTGCTATAGAAGATCTGATAAAGAGCTTTTGCGAGAACATTGCGAATTTTTTGGCTGAGGTTTCCCTAAAAGTGAAAACATTGGGTTGAACCGTGATCGGTATGTGGCGGGCGTCGATAAACGCAAATATTAATCAAACGACCCTCGACGTGATTACAACCCTTCTCTCTGTTAGTATTCTAAAGACCTCTCCAATATAATCCTCTGTTGCAGATTACAAGCAAAGCTGTCTTAATACGGGTATATTAAATGCTATTGATTTGTGTTTCTGTGTAATCGATACAAACACATCGCCTCTCCGTGTTCTGTGAGACAATCGGCCAGATCTGTTGGAGTTCTGTGGCAAATAGATAAAGATCCTTTACATTACGTTGTTGTACCTAAATTACATAATTTATTTGCTAGCAAAATACACCGAGACCAACTGATATTTTTGGATATACTTGTTTACAGATTACAGTGAAATATACTAAATCTCGATTCTCGATTTAAATGTCAAAATAAAGATACATAAAATTGTAAATCATCCCATTTTCATGCATAGTTCCATGTCCCTCGATCGCCAATATCGCTACGATTTATAGCAGATGTCGGCAGATCGTTGTCGTGGTCCAGGCTCCATCCAATCAGCGCAGGGCACTGCCGCTCGGAGCTGTTCCTTACGCGCCCGGCGCCTCATTAACCTACAATTTATTTCCATCTCGTTGGTAGACATTTGCATTGGCCGCAGATTTGTATTCCGATGTGAAACGCCATCTTATTAATGAAAGCCTGCGTCTCGGGATTAGGGAATTGCCGTTACATAAATTGGAGAAAATAATAGATTTTTTGATGGATAGAAGGAAAGCTCGCAGATGGGACTTTCGGATTCATCAAATTACGGCCGTGTTATTAAAGACATCCGGTAAAATATGGAACAATCAGGGATTACAATGTTCTATAATTCTCTTTTTCGTTTAGCCTTTAATCGTATCTGATAAATAATGAATAAGTGTATATTTTATAGTTATTTTAGTATAAGTTATGGATTTATAACGATTTAGGTAGCTCATGATTGTAGTTATGAGCCTTTTATATATCCGTTGTCATTTCAATTGAAGCCGAGCTGACACACACACACACACACATAGCGACACAATCAGGTGTGTTTCAGACAGATAATATGGAAAGCAGAATTCAGAGCACGGCGGCGGAGCCCGGTTGGGACGGGTTCGAGATTTGATAAGCGCTGCTAAATTCTCCAGAATTGAATAAGTATTGTACCTCGACGATATTAAATAAGAAAATCCCGCACAATACGAACGAATTATACATTTTATCATACTTGTTGCTAGCGTACTAAAAGGTAACTCAATTCCTCATATTTTCCTATTCCATAAATTAGTATTGGTAAAATGATAATATTATAAGGATGGCAACCGCTGAATAATCAAAATTGTATTAAAGAAAATTCTTATTTTCATCATGTATTTAATATAAATATACAGGGTGTAATCGTTAAGTGTGCACAGGCGATTTTTCCGTAAGTATTACAGATAACAAAAATTTTTAAACTGATATCGAAAGTACTTAACCTAATGAGTAAAATGGCGGTAATAAATTTTTAGAAATTTTTTGGTTTTCTGCTTTAATTACTTCGCAAATTTGAAGTGACATTTTCCACGTTCTTCCGGACATTTTCACGCATTTTCCGGATATTTTCCGGGAATTTTCCGGACATTTCTCAGGCATTTTCCAGGGATTTTCCAGGCATTTCCACGCATTTTCCGGACATTTTCACGCATTTTCCGGGTATTTTCCAGATATTTTCCAGGCATTTTCCAGACATTTCCCTGACATAGCCTGTAAATGTCTGGAAAATGTCCGGAAAATCCCCGGGAAATGCTAGGAAAATCCCCGGAAAATGCCTGGGAAATGCTCGGAAAAGTCTGGAAAATATCCGGAAAATGCGTGGAAATTTCCGGAAAAACCGTGGAAAATGCCTGGAAAATCCCTGGAAAATATTCGGAAAATGCGTGAAAATGTCCGGAAAAACCGTGGAAAATGCCTGGAAAATCCCTGGAAAATATCCGGAAAATGCGTGAAAATGTCCGGAAAATATCCGGAAAATGCGTGAAAATGTCCGGAAAATATCCGGAAAATGCGTGAAAATGTCCAGGAGGAGCGTGGAAAATGCCAGGGAAATGTCCGGAAATGTCTTGAAAACATCCGGTAAATCCCCGGGAAATGCTCGGAAAATCCCCGGACAATGCCTGGGAAATTCCCGAAAAAAAACCGGAAAATGCCTGGGAAATGCTCGGAAAATGTCTGGAAAATATCCGGAAAAACCGTGGAAACTTCCGGTCAAACCGTGGAAAATCCCTGGAAAATATCCGGAAAATGTGAAAATGTCCGGAAAATATCCGGAAAATGCCTGGAAGATCCCCGGAAAATGCCTGAGAAATGCGTGGAAAATGCCTGGAAAATCTCCGGAAAATGCCAGGGAAATGTCCGGAAAATGTCTGGAATCATCCGGAAAATCCCAGGGAAATGCTCGGAAAATTCCCGGAAAATGCCTGGGAAAATCCCGGAAAATAACCGGAAAATGCCAGGGAAATGTCTGGAAAATATCCGGAAAATGCGTGGAAATGTCCGGAAAAGGCGGGAAAATGCCTGGAAAATCCCTGGAATATGCCTGGGTAATGTCTGGAAAATCCCCGGAAAATATCCGGAAAATGCGTGAAAAATTGAAAATGTCCGGAAAGAGCGTGGAAAATGCCACTTCAAATTTGCGTAGTAATTAAAGCAGAAAACCAAAAAAGAAAAAGAAAGCTAAAATCTTTCATATTAAAATATGTATATGGGATATTCATATTTCATACTTTATGTATGGGAGGGTTTAAAGATAATTTTTTTGATATTTCTCGATTTATTTTTAAAAAATTATTACGGTCATTTTACTCATTAGGTTAAGTACTTTCGATATCAGTTTAAAGTTTTTTGTTATCTGTAATACTTACGGAAAAATCGCCTGTGCACACTTAACGATTACACCCTGTATAGCACTAAGTATATAAAAATTCAAATTTCCTTGTCTACTTTGCAAAACAGGATCTACAAAGAACAGAAATAATTACAGACAAAATGAAAACAAAAAGCCATCTTACTCACTTTTAAGCACCTAACGCTGTAATCCTTCATTATAAGCAGACAATGATTATCAGAACATGTTAATTGCGACAATAAACAAAGCTAATTACGTTTCAATAATCAATATGAATAAATGAAATAAAATAACCGCTAAAGTTCAAAGGCAATGTGCGAGCGATTGGCCGGCCCGCCCCGGGCCACGGGCGCCTCTCAATAATTTTCACCACAATTACACCCGTTATCGAGAATTTATCTTTAAACGACTTGATTGATTTCCACGAACGTTTTATGCGTTTGTGGTTTGATGTATCAAAGCAAGTTCATTGTTTTTTTTTTCATTAATATTATTATTTATAATCTACCATCTATAACAGAATTTACGTGTATATGGTATATTATACATTTTCAATAGCACTATCAAGCAATTTTTAATAATCGCATAATATGTAGAAATGCAAATAAACAACGGTTTGGAACACGACATCGACACCGCACCGCGTCAACCGCAACAGATCTCATTATCGGAATGAGGTCCCATTGAAGCGGCGCTCACTGAAAGGCGGAGATGGAGTCTGATAAAGCAGCACAAATACAAGATCGAGCGCTGCGGCCGCGCGGATGGTTGTGCACTAAATTGTGCTCAGCTCGCTCGTTATCGCCCCCCCGCCGCCCGCCGCCCAAATGTTAGGATAGTTTCAATAAATATGTTATCACAATATACCATATTGTGTTTTATTTTAGACTAACTTTCCACCCACGGCTTCGCTCGCTTTGTTAAAATCTAGTAGATACTAAAACCTTTCTCTTGAATCACTTTGTCTACAAAAAAAAACTGCATCTAAATCCGTGCCGAAGTTTTAAAGATTTAAGCATACAGAGGGACAGAGAAAGCGACTTTGTTTTATACTATGTAGTAAAGTAATTTAACTCTATGTAGATACAAAATGAAATAAATTAAATTTTTAACACAATCAGCATAATATTGTATTTATTAAAGCGACGATTTCTGCTAACTAGGAATATAGACTTAAAACAGCTTACCTTATTGCGTGTTTCACGACATCCCTTATTACTCGTGTCTCACAAAACATATACGTATAAATGGGAAGATTGGTGGTTGTATGAATTTGGGCACTTTGTTAATTAAAGCGAAGCAACCGCAAACTTGCCGCGTATTGATTTAGCGCGAAGGTAAGTAAGTGAAATGTAATTAATATAATATAACCGGCGCTTTGATCCCGCCCGTTGTCCCGGGCTCAAAGAGAGTGCTATCTGTTTGCGATAACCGAAGGCTCGGACTTTCTGTTTATACAAATGTATTCGCAAACAAATACAGAGAAACGAATACAACTTTTGGCTAAACCTGGATACGCAAATTTCATCAAAATTTTTGTATAGGTAGTTTAGAATTGGTAGGTTACATATTAGGTTTTATGATTTATCTTATAGAAGACTATTTATTAAGAATATATTTCTAAAAAGGTAATATAATTTACATTTAATTTAATATATTATGGACAATTAATGCATCAGAAATATCAGCATAGTTTGAATTTTAAATGTCGTATCTTGAATCTTTAAACCGAATGTCGATGCCATTCTCTCGTTCGCGGAACTTAATAGATTAAAGTAGAGATGTGAAAGGCTGTAAAATAGTAAAAAGAAAGTCGGTCAAGCAATAAACTATAAAGACGGCGGCCATCAGTAAGTAAAACGAATGGGAGAGCGTTCGCTTTATGAGTCGTGTGACGCTCTGCAGCGGACGCACTAACTTGCTCTCAGGAAACTGTCGCCGTTCCATGAACTTCTTACTTTATACAGCCTGAAAACCACTTTCATTTTATTACCGAATCCGAATTATATATGGTAGTCAACGATGGTAGTATATGACTGAAAGTTTATGTGTAAGTAAATACTAAATAGCTAGTAAGATTGCAAAATAACCTCATAACAGTAAATATTTTGAAATACTATCACGCGCTGATACCACGTGTGTGTCAGCATGACGTGTAGATCATTATCGTGACGTGTATATAATATGAACCAGTGTCACTAGCAAATATATAAGACTGTATTAAAACTGTAAAATCACTTATTTTGAAAATTGCCGTAAAATTTTACAAATTTAAACACATTGTTCTGAACATTTTTTTTAAAAAGTTTTTTTTATTGCCATTTTAAATGTAGGTACATATCGAAGAAAACTGTATATGCTGTCAAATTATGCGTTCTTGTGGAGTAGGGGAGATAGCGGCTGCGTGATTAGCGTCGCCATTAGCCACGGATGTGATCCCATCGGGGCTGTCGCATCGACACGGTCGCACACGTCGCACACATACATATTATTATGGTGTTTTATAAAATCGTAGCTGATTATAAATTATATTTTTAAGTTTCGTATTTTTTACAGTGGTTACGTTAGGTACCTATATTATAAGGAAATAAAAATTGAGAAACGTAATTGACCTTCTGAAACCACTGGTCATAATATAGGGCTTAGGTTCCAATGACAAAAATCCATATACTCTAATATCAAATTTACTAGAATTATTGGGAAAATTAAAAAATAATAAAATATTTATATTAAATGTAAAATATAACCGTTACTTGAATGAGAAATTTCTTAATACAAAAATGAAACTTTTTTTAAGAGGACATACAAATTGTACATATATTGATATTGATGAAGATTATACATTTTATAATTCCAGACTTAATTATATTGAAAATTTAACAAATAGATTAAATATAGAAATTGACAGCTTAGAATATGCAAATACATTTTTAAATCCCAAAAATATTAAAAAAAGGCTTGCTTCTTCAAAAAAATGCAATATATTCCAAAATAATCAAAACAATTCCTATCCAGTAAAAAAAGGCACTATTCCCTATTATTTTAAGAGGTCAAAAAATGTTTTACATACTCTAAAACCGAACCAGTTAAATGAGGACATACCAAATAGTAATTTAACATTGAAAAATAAAAATACTCCATCAAATTCAAAATTTTTTCGTATCTAAAACACAATTTTTGACAATTTTACATCAAAATATAGCTGGAGCTATTAATAAGTCAGAAGAACTGTATTTGGCAATATCACAACTAGATAAATCACACAACATTGACATCATATGTTTATGTGAAACGTTTATTAAAAAGGGAAATGAACAGTTACTTAAATTACCAGGATATAAGTTAATATCATCATTTTCTCGTAAACAAAGAAGAGGTGGAACATGTATTTTGGTTAAGCACGACATTCCATGCACCAATCTAGACTTTATAAGGGATTATGGTTGCAATTTATTTTTTGAATGTTGTGGTATAGAATTAAAGCACTTAAATACAGTGATAATTTGTATATATAGAATCCCTAGTCAAAACATAAATATTTTTATAAGAAACCTTCAGGATATATTACAAAGGATTGGACTTAAAAATAAAAAAATAATATTATGTGGAGATTGGAATATTGATATTCTTAAAAAGACTAAGTTTTCAGATGAACTCATTACTTTACTACAGAACTTTAATATTGAATGCTTAATAAAAACACCTACTAGGAAAAATGCATGCATAGACCAAATAGCAACAAATATAAAAAGAAATGTGAACACAGAAGTACTACACCTCGGTTTGTCAGACCATGAAACGGCACAGATATTAAAAGTTAGTATGATAAAGCGCAAAACAAATGTATCCTGGTTTGAAACAAAAAGAGACTACTGTAATGAGAATATTCGTAAATTTTGTGAATGCATGTCATCGTTAAGCTTCTCTGAAATACATGAATTTAATAACTTAAATGAATGCTTCAATGCTTTTTATGAGTTATTCAAACTGTTTTATGATCTTTGTTTTCCTATTATTAAGATAAAGAGAAGTACAGGAAAATCTAATCTTAACTGGATAACAAAAGGATTGAAGAAATGTTGTATACGAAAGCGACAACTTTATCTTAAAAATATATATACAAAAAAAATGTATACTCATAGTTGGAATCATTATGTGAAATATAAAAATATACTAAAAAGGTGCATTCTTAAATCAAAACAAATTCAAAGTGAAAAATTTATTAAATTGGCAAAAAATAAAAACAAAGCATTATGGCAAATGATATCTAATAATATTAATGACGAAACCAATATTACAGAAATTGAAGAGATTGTAGTTAATAATAAAATATACGACTCAATGAATGAAATTTGCGAACAGTTTAATAATTTTTTTATTGACATCACAAATCAAACAAAATTTAATTTGGATGTAAATGCCATAAAAAAGACTTTGACTACAGAAAGTTGCAATACTATTTTCTTAACACCTACAAACAGTAACGAAATTTGTAAAATAATAAAATCACTTAATAACACTAATTCAGTAGGAACAGATGGAATAAGTACAAAAATATTAAAATCATGCAGTGACCATATTTGCGAACCGTTGTCTTTTCTTGTAAATTTATCGATGGAACAGGGAACTTTTCCACACGCGCTGAAAACATCAGTGATAAAACCATTATTTAAAAAAGACGATCCGAAAGATATTAAGAATTACAGACCTATAGCGTTAATACCAGTGATATCTAAAATATTTGAAAAAGTAATCTTAGAAAGAATTAGAAATTATATTGATAGAAACAAGATCTTATGTAAAGAACAGTTTGGATTTAGGAAAAATAGTTCCACTTCATTAGCATGCTTTGATATGGTGAAAGAAATAATTCAAGCCTTCATCGAAAAAAAACCCGTAAGCGCTATATTTCTAGATATGAGCAAGGCATTTGATTTTGTAGACCATGAATTACTCTTGCTTAAGTTAGATAAATATGGTATAAGAGGAATTGCCAAAGAATGGATTGCTAGTTATTTAAAGGATAGAGATCAGTTTGTGGAAATACAAAAAATAGTAAATCAATCAAGAAACGTATATAGATCAGTAAAAAAAACTAATAGATCAGGTGTACCACAAGGAAGTGTGCTCGGCCCGTTTTTATTTCTCTTGTATATTAATGACCTACCGAAATCAGTGAAACACAAATCAGTTTTATTCGCAGACGACACTACCCTAATTGTTAAATGTACTGAAAAGGAAACGTACGAGAGAGATATAAATGAAGCAGTTAAAAATATTGTAAAATGGTTAGAAGACAACAATCTTAAAATTAACTTATTAAAAACAAAAATAATTCAATTTTATACAAAAAATTGCTCTAAAATAAACCTAAATATAAAGTGTGATAACCAAGTAATAGAACAAGTAGATCATCATAAATTCTTGGGTGTTTTGTTGGATGAAAGTCTAAAATGGAACAAACATATTGATTACGTTTGTGACAGAATTAATCGTTTCGTTTACGTATTACGGCGTTTAAGAGATACTGTTTCTATGAATGCAGCAATAAATGCTTATCATGCCTACGTTTCCTCTGTACTTTCGTATGGAATCATTCTTTGGGGACAATCTTGTGATGTGCGGAAGGTATTTGTCTCACAAAAAAAATGTATCAGAGCTCTGTGCGGTTTGAACCAAAGAGACAGTTGTAGACCTCTGTTTAGTAAATTACGGATCCTTACTTTAACTTGCATGTACATAAGAGAAGTATGTTTATTTGTAAAATATCACCCGGAATACTTTAAGAAGAAAGGAGATGTAAATTCGCATATGTTGACAAGATACCAAAACAAATTACATTTCCCAACGTGTAGAATTAACAAAGCTAAAAACAGTGTAATATTTATGGCTATTAAAATATATAATAAAATACCGGACAATTTCAAGGAACTACCAGTAAACTTTTTCAAAAATAAACTGACGAACTGGTTGATGGTGAAACAATTTTATGACATTGAAGAATTTATGACTTTTAAGTAGTGTAAACTGAATTGTGTGTGATAAGTGTGTGATATAATCGTGTTAATCGTAGTGCGTTCGCGTAATTGTGAAAATTGAATTGTGTGTACATTTAAATAATTAGACTAATCAACTTTCTTTTCAATATTTGCACACCCAATCAATGGGTAGAATGTATTAGCCACATAATATTGTAATTAAAAACATCTATAATTTGTAACTACATTCTTGCAAATAAATATAATTTGAATTTGAATTTGAATTTAAAATATTATCTACTAGATTTCCGCCCGCAGCCTCGCCCGCGTTTTCAAAGGAAAACCCGCATGGTTCCCGTAACCGTGGGATTTCCGGGATAAAACCTATCCTATGTGTTAATCCAAGTTACCCTCTATATGTGTGCTAAATTTCATTGTAGATAATCGGTTCAGTAGTTTTTACGTGAAAAAGTAACAAACATCCATACATCCATACATCCATACTTACAAACTTTCGCCTTTATAATAGTATTAAGATTAAGATTAAAGAAGTTGCATGTTATTATTTCACTCTTCATCATCTACAACTATTTTTCTATTCCCAAGTCATGAGGGTTTTGAAACCATATTTTCATTAACTTTGTTGTTGTTACCTATTCGAACATACATACATTTTTTAAAACATACAGTAGCAATTACTTTTTATACATAAAATGTTGATTTATTTAGCATTACATGCAATAATAAAGTTACATGTAGCGACTGCGCCGGGCAGGCGGTGTGTCGTGCGACAACTAACGACTTCCGCGTCCGGCGCGGACACGCGCCGCGTCCGACACGACCCCAACACTACACACTAGCGGCAGACACGCGACGTTTTTATTGCTAGAATAATAAAAATAAATTTTTTCAATATTTATGTATAAGGTGAAATTTAAATTATAGGAAAATTCATTTCATTATGCTGCAAAAAATAATAGTTATAAACTGTAAGTATTATTTATTAAGTTTAGAGACATTTATTTCAAAGACATTTATTTATTAATAAATTGTACATTATTATTTATATTATGCACCTAGCAAAGTGTTTAAATTAATATTAAATGACTTTAAAACAAAATAAAGGCTTTCTCACTTTGAGTTAGGTATTGTTTTACCTTAAATTATTAAATATTTTACAAAAACTGTTCATATGAGTAGCAAAAGGAAAGCTGCGTCGAATGCGTTTGAGAGTAAACCGCCTAATTTATTCCACTTGTGCCCACCGCAGCGACCCTCGTTATTCACTAAGCCGATTGGGTGCTCGCGCGGGCCCCGGCGGGAACACACCCGCGCACACAATGTGCCCGATGACGGCCGGATGCGCTTGCAATTTTACTCGTATCAGTGCGTCTGCGGATGCAGCGTCGTCCATGCTACATACGAGCTCAAGAGATCAGATTCGAGGGTTTTATGGGGAGACGTAGTTATATCTAATTAATATCTCAAAAATTTATGTAGTTATGATCGCAAGCAGGGCCATAAGTCGTTAATATTGGTTGTTCGCTTGGTACTGTGGAGGAAAGAGTAATAAAGTTGGAACAATGCCGCCCGGAACAGACCGAGATCTTAGATACGATTGAAACACTTAAGATTCAGATAAACGAAAGTGAGCAAGCACAATTACTAAACGATTTAGAAATTTCAGGCGTGCCAGAGAGTGCGTCTGAAAATCCATCACACCTGATCATGACTCTTTCGCAAAAACTAGGCATAAATGTCGACGAGCAAGATATCATGAGCGCCCATCGTGCAGGAGGTAGGCGCGATCGCACATCCGATGCGGACGGCCACGGCGCCACCTCCGCCCCCGCACGTCCTAGACCTCTTGTTGTGCGTTTCGTGCGGCGCAGCTTGCGCGACGAACTATTGAAGGCAGCACGGGTACGACGCGGGGCAGACACATCCGGGACCGATATACCAGGAGAGACCAGGCGGTTTTATGTAAACGAGCGTTTGACCTCCATTAATCGGCGCCTATTTTACCTTGCTAGGGAAGAAGCGAATATTAAGAATTGGCGCTTCATATGGACGCGAGGTGGACGCATTTTTGTGAGACGCGATGCGAAATCGTCATCCCATTGGATACGGTCTGAAACTGAACTGCGCAAGGTTTTTTCCTCGTTTTCCAATTAGATTGTTCTATTGGAATTGAAAAACATGTAATAGATGTTAAAATATTATGTATTACTTTTATTTATTTAAGTAAAATAATTAGAAGAGTGTTATTTTACTGTCTATATATTTTTAAATTTAGTTTTTGTAATCACACATTTTGTACACAAAATTATTTTGGTATTTTTAAAATTGAGTCTACATGCCATATTCGGTATCTTAACTTAGAAACTTTGATCGGAAACTTGTATAATGTTGTGCCCTCATGTAACAATTCATTCAATTACAAGGTTTGTCATTCTTACTCACCTCGTTGTCATAGTTTAATCGTCTGTAGCGTAATATGTGTGGTTGTGTGCCGGTTTGCCTTTATGAAAGCCCCCCCAAATACTCTCAATAAATATATTTGTATTTCACCCGTGTGTATAAAATATATTAAAAATGCGGTTTTAAAAGTATTATATTTATGTATTGATTATTACATCGTAGTTACATTTATATATCTATATTTATTTAATGATGAATGGGAATAATTTGAAGATTGGTTTTCTTAATCCGGGCTCACTGGGAACGGGGCATGAGGAGTTTATCGTCGCAGTAGAGCGGCATAATGTAGATATTTTAGCACTTAATGAGACCTGGCTGCGTGCGGGAGAGGAGGGGCGAGCGCCGCGAGTGCCTGGCTATCGACTCAAACACATCCCTCGACCAGCTTCTATACGAAGTCGGGGTGGAGGAGTTGGGTTTTACATCAAGCGAGGTCTAGCGGTCGCGTTGCTCTCCCATCCCCCCAATGATCTTGTGGAACAGATGTGGATTAAGTTGGCTGTCCGGGGCAAGATCCTTGTTATTGGTACTGCCTATAGACCGCCTTGGTTGGATTGCGATACATTTTTGACGCTATCAGCGAATCTCTGGCCTCGTTTGTGTGGTCTGATAGTGTTATATTATTGGGAGATTTTAATATTAATTTTTTAAATAAACAAACAGCCAATGCAAAAAAGTTAATGCATTTTTTAGAAACTATGAATATAAGTCAGTACGTAACAGAACCTACTCATTACATTGACGAAACACAAACACTACTGGACCTAGTTTGTAGTAACTCTCCGATAAAAGAAGTTCTTGTTGACTATATTCCGAATCTCAGTCATCACGCTTTTATCTGTTCTGTTGTGAATGTCAAAAAGGAGAAGGCGGTACCCAGATGGATCACCTTCAGACCTCTTAAGGATATAGACTTTGCGGAGTTCAATCAATTCGTTTCTAATTTAAATCTGGATTTCATGCGCAATCTGTCAAATGTAAATGAGATGGTAAATGCCATAACAAACTTAACGCTTACCATTTTTGATTACTTTGCTCCGAATAAAACAAAATATATAAAAGAGAAAAGCTATCCCTGGATAACATATAATATTAAACTGATGATGAGGAGACGAGATGAAGCACATGTTAAGGCAAGACAAAGCGCTGAGCATAGACCCTATTACATTGAGCTAAAGAAATATGTAAAAGAGGCCATAGTGAGAGAAAAAAATGCATATTTTGATAAGTACATTAACTCAAATTTTGATCATCCAAGAATTCTGTGGAAGCACATAAGAGATCAGGTAACTCTCAAGGAAGGCAAAGACGCTGATTTGCCATTAAATATTAGTAATCCTGAGGAAATTAATACTCATTTCCTTAATGTGCCGGGAAATTGCAACATTCAACGGAGTATAATTGATAATTTCATTGTAAAGCGCTATCGGGACAGTGATACGATGTTTCAGTTTACAAATGTATCTGAAGAAAACGTTATGCAAACATTAAAGGCGCTTCATTCGAACGCAATGGGTGTCGATGGTATCTCTTTGGATATGGTAAAGCTAGTATTGCCAATCATAGTACCAGGAATGGTTAAGATAATTAACGCTTCTTTTAGCACGAATACATTTCCTGAGCTGTGGCAAGAGGCAATTGTGAGGCCAATTAAAAAAACCAGTACTCCTATTGATTATACGGGGCTTCGTCCAATTAGTATTCTCCCCTGTCTCTCTAAAATAGTAGAGAAAATTGTACACCAACAGATTACTGCGTTCTTGGAAACAGAGAATATATTGCCTCATTTACAGTCAGGATTTAGAAAAGGACGAAGTACAACAACAGCTCTAGCCGACGTTGTGGATAATGTGCTAGCCTCACAAGATCAAGGTCAAGCCACAATTCTGGTCTTACTCGACTACTCTCGGGCTTTTGATGCTATTAATATAGAACTTTTGCTGTCCAAACTAGTTTATTATGGCTTTGGTCCGCAAGCAATACTCTGGTTTGAAAGCTATTTTAGACATCGATTTCAGTCTGTAGTGGTCAATGGAGAGGATGGCAAGGCGCGTTATTCACAACGCAAACGTCTTACAAGAGGCGTTCCTCAGGGATCTATTCTGGGACCGCTACTCTTTATCCTTTATACTTCGGACATAACAAACTGTATGCTCAACTGCAAGTACCACCTTTATGCAGACGATATTCAGTTGTACATCTCTTTCCATCCTGAAGATACGCAACTGGCTATTGATAAACTTAACTCCGATCTAAACCGCATAGCAGATTGGTCCAAGCAAAACGGTCTGTTATTGAATCCAGGAAAGACAAAATTTATGATTCTTGGCACTCCCTTCCTTATTAATAAAGTAGAATCGTTGCTTCAACCAGTAGTTATAAAGGGAAGTGCATTGGAGCGTGTAAGGGAAGCCCGCAACCTTGGCATTATTTTTGATGAGTCTCTCAGATTTGAAAAACATATAAGTAAGACAATATCTAATTGCTTCTATCGACTGAAGGTGTTATATCGAATCAGAGATCACATAACACCATTGCTAAGGGTAAGGCTGTGCGATACTTTAATTTTGTCAAAATTCAATTACGGGGATGTTGTATATGGCGAGCGCATCCTTGCGCGAACAAGGAAAGCAATCCAGCGAGTACAGAACGCATGCGCTCGCTATTGCTGGAACATACCTGCCAGAAGCCATATTACGCCTTATCTAAATGATGCCAAGGTACTGAACATGGAGAGTCGACGAAAGTTGCACTTTGCGGTTTTGCTATTCTCTGTAATACGCTCCAATGTTCCTATCTATTTATACGATAAACTTTCCTGGTTAGGTGACTCAGATTCATCTTATAAAACTAGAAACGCTTCAATCAGATTATCGGTACCCAAGCATCATACGGCAGCTTTTCGAGGCAGCTTTCGTTACAGCGCAACGAAATGCTGGAACAACTTGCCTCCTCCTCTGCGGGATACAAAAACAATAAACACATTCCGTCTAAAATTTAGGCGATTTGTTTTACAGCAGCAAGTCCAACAATTTTCGGTGCGTCTGTAACGAACTTAATACTTAGTCTGTGCTAATAGTATAG
This sequence comes from Colias behrii, assembly GCA_029959065.1. Lineage (NCBI taxonomy): Eukaryota > Metazoa > Arthropoda > Insecta > Lepidoptera > Pieridae > Colias > Colias behrii. The sequence goes on from JARWMC010000016.1 coordinate 90,876, forward strand.
GTAGGTACCTAATATTATGTGTGTGAAAATGTCCTGAAATATTTGTTTATTTTATTTATTTCACTTTACTTATTATGTTTTATTTAAAGTTTTTTCATGTAGGTATTCTATAATAATATAAGCGTATTTTATGTAAGTTATGGTGACCTTATTTATTTATCCGTATCATGTATCCACAAATTATATTTAATATATTATTTTTAATTGTATCTAACATGCAAGCGGCTGACAATCTGGATGTCGGAAGGGTGTCACTGAAAATCAGTGCTGAGGCGTTGTGCCTCAGGTATCCTGAGTGGCATCCTTTTTTGGCGCACGCAACCTCACATATTTTGATGGTTATATTATTATTTTGTTTTACTTTACTTAATTTTTTTTTTCTTCTTATTTTTTTTTAACTTCGTACTTTGTAATGTTTATTATGTACTTGTGAGTTGTGTGTGTTGAAATAAATGATTTCTTTCTTTCTTTCTTTCTTTCTTAATATTTAATCCCATCTCGAGAGACAATTGAAATTTTAACTAAACGATTGTATTTTTTACTAAACAAAAATAAATTTTATTGCAGGTTTTGTGAAAATTGAATAGGCTAGGTTCATTTAAAGTAACTATAATATGGTTGCGTAGCGCGGAGCCGGGAGCGCCGCAGTACCGTCGATGACTTTATTTCGAATACGATTTTTTATCACCGCACTTTATGATGGCGGCCGTTGTCGCGCCGCGGAATATAAATCAATATGCGAATGCGATTTTTGATTGTCATAATGTTTTTTATTGCGACACGAGTGAATTCATTGGTTCATCCGGTGACTGCTGCGGACTGATAGCGAAGAACGATGTTTTGAAGGAGGTTTTAGTTTTGCATGTAATGTAGGCAATTGTACAATGGATTTGCAAGATCAGGTATTAAATGGTTGGCTGCAATGGAGAAAAACTGCCGCAATTCAATAATAATTTTGGGTTATTCTTGTTATTCAGTATAAATTATCTTGCATTTTATTTGGTTTAATGTAAAAATAAATAAACATTTAAATAAAATAAATTTTAATACCTAGGTACATACTTAAATTGATAGAATGACGGTAAAGAAAGATTTTTTTGTATTTTAAAATATTCACATATTTTTACATCTTTTGCTATGCACAATAAAAACAAATTTATGCGTGCCTTAAAACAGAAAGCGTTAAATCTCCATAGAAGGGGTTCCGCGTGGAGTATGGTAATGGCGATGCAAATTGTATCGCAAAGGGATAATATTACTTATTGCGTAATTACGTTTGTGAAGTGTGACGCCCGCGCCCCTCGCCCCTCGCCCCGTGCCCCTCGCCCTGCGCCTGTCGCATGGGCCCTCGAACTTGATGCTGTGTCACTCCAAAAATTGAAATTAATCATAAATTATGTACTTGGGTTATTTCAATTGTTACGATTGTAGTACAATACTTTTTAATAAATTCCGCAAAGCATGAAAATTTAGAGGCAAGTAGCACCGAATGTTGATGTGATACAATCTTTATACATAAGGTAGGTACTTAAATACAAAGATAATTTTATTCGCTTCTTTATGTTTATCTTTATCTTTATCCAAAGAAAACAATATAGATACTGATTTTAAAAATAGTTTAATACCTACCTATCTAATAATAATTACATTCCTTATTAATTTAATATCCGGTAGAATATGTCAAAATAAACACTTTATGGTGGGTATTTTACCCAATTTTCACTGTAACATAAAATAATTAAAACACGCCCACATAGAAAGCCATAATAATAATATTATTAACAACAATTCTGCAAATGAATCTGAATATTAATTATTAATTCTGCAAAGGCAATTAAAACATAATTTCTAAACAAGTGCTATAGTTGCAACGCTTTGATGTGTAAATATAACAAGCACATTATAATTGGATCGAAATTGGTTGGTTCAATTCTGACAGACTATAACCCTGCGTGTGACGCGCAGGTGACGGGAGGTGACGCTGTGTGACGCGCCGATTGACGTGCTGTCTGACGCGGAGGGTGTAGAGGACACAGTAACATGATATCTTACAATTAGATGATCCTAATATCTTGATGGGAAATTCATGGAACAAATTAGTTATTTATTTAGTAGAGCAACGTTTGCAAATTGAATATTTGGTTGTATTTATAAATATGTATTGAATTTACATAGATATACTGAACTAGCGGTCCGCCCCGGCTTCGCCCGTGGTACATATGAAAAATAGATGTTGGCCGATTCTCAGACTTACCCGATATGCACAGAAAATTTCATGAGAATCGGTCCACCCGTTTCGGAGGAGTATGCAGACTAACATTGTGACACGAGAATTTTATATATAAGATTAAGAACTATATATATATAAGATATTAGTTATGTTATTGAGGATTTTCAAGAAAACCAATTTGTTTCTCGGTAAATTCAAAGTTTTTATTTTAGAAAGTTTTACAATAGTTAATTTACAAGTTTGTTATAATAACTTAAAATATTATGTAATCTCACCTGTAAATTCAAAGAAACGACATTTAAAGTCCACATATAATAAATCCCCAATTATATCCATTCTATCTTTAAGTTTTATTACAAATTGCGTTGCACACCAGCTCACAATACTTTAATCGTATCTCCATTTTTTCTTACCGCTACGTCAATCTGCGCCACAGATAACATGAACGCGCGAAGCGCGGCAAATTTGAATATTGATGAAATTTTATTTCATTACATATATTTTAGACATCCGGTAAATGGCGTGCCACATGAAACCTAAATTCCCAAACATGATGTCAACAACATCTTGTTAAACAATTGTTAACTTGTTAAGGCAAATAAGACACCTGTTCGACTCATTTGTCTCCCGTCAATATGCAGATAACAAGTCGTTTCGTTAAAGGAATAAAAAATCGAAAAGTCGTCAAACATTTGCTTCCCGTGCTCGCTATCTCGCCTGCCGCTGCGAGATAACGCACCCGTTCCCTCGCTGATACATGCACCTTGCGAGGGCTTCGTGTCGCCTTGTTTATGGTGAAAATCAGATTTTTATTCAAGATTCATTGGCAGTTGGGAAGGGGAAGAACGGGATTTTTAGCCACTGCGTTATTTGAAAGGGTAGACAATAGACATAAAATGTCGTCTGGACATCAATACTAATTTTACGGGGATTAAACATTAATTTGTACAACAACCAGATAGTTCAACTAAATAATGTAAAAAATAAAGCCAACGATGTACACCTCATTTTCCATTGCGTAGTGTAGTGAAATAGCATCGCATAAAAGATGAATCGCTCCCTTCCTCTGACATTAAACAATATAAATGTAAAAGTATACGCATTTGAAATAAAAATATTTAAAGGAACATTTGAAATCGTCGCATCAATGCTCCGGCGATATCCTTTCAAATGTAATCCGGTAAAAAGGACGAAAAATAAAAGTATTCCGACCTCAAATGGAAGCGCGCTTGTCTCGGGATGATTTTAATAATTCGAGTATCGCGAGCATCGGGGATGTCTCGTAATGAGCGGGTGTTGGAGCGGGTCGGAGCGGGTCGGAGGCGCAGTATACAATACAGTATACGAAGCCGGCAGATATTGAAATGCGCTCACGACTCACGACAAATTCATCAGCACGGTGTTACGCCGTGCTGCCGGAAAGGTTGACAACCTTTTTTAAACTTTGCGTTTGCTCGCGGAATATTGTCATGTTTTCTTTTTCCTCAATGTCAATGTTTTATCCGAGTGTGCTGTAACGACGATGTTTATTATTTTTAGAAAGGAGACATTCGTTAATGATATTGTAATTTATAATATTGTTATTGCATTTACTTTATGTGGATGTTATGATTTAATGTATTGATGGATCCTTATAGTAATCTATGACAATTGCTGAGCAAATCAGCGCGGTCAGTGAACGTAGCGCGTCCGAGGAAAACGCGTGAGTCGCCATTTTCCTCGGCCGATCCACGTCCACACTGAACAAGCTTCGAGAGGCTGCTCGCAATGTGAGGACCCGCCCATAAAGTTTCATATAGCGCTAATTATATTAAATGTGTTCCAACTTTTTTATAGTAAAGAAGTAATAAAATGAAAACACAGTAAGTTGCACCATTCACTAAAACTGAAGTTTGAAGAGTGTCGAATGCGGGCACATTAAGCGCGCGCTACGCGCTACGCGCCAACAAAGCCTGTTATAAGTTTATGTGAACTACTCCAACCAGACATTTGTTTCGCAGACGATGCTTCTTTGTGCCATCAATTATAAATGTTTGCTACTTTCCACTGTTTCGTTTGGCAGCTACAGATAGATTGTTGGACAAGTTTGTACCTCATTATCATTGGGTTCGAATTTTCTGTTTCTTGTATTTTATTTTGTCGCTTTCACAAAAAATTTAGTTCTTTAACAAATTGGTATCTGTGTGTTTGAAAATCTAATAAAAAGTATAAGTACCTATCTTTGTTTTATTTTCATAATATCAAAACGAATGACTTTACATGAACAGCGAAATAGACATTATTAAAGGTTTACAATCATAACATCAGAATAATTGTAATTCTGAAATAACAAGACAAGACGAATAAATATTGTTCTTATTTCCAATTTCATGTTCAAAATTGAATACGCTCATAAAACGTCATCAACATGAGAACCCAACCAAAACACACGATTTACACACCAAGAACGGCGTTTTCAAGACAATCTTCCTCACAAATTATATTCAGTTGTATTTCGATATAGATAGTAATAATAATTGTGGAACATAAGCCGAAAACAAGAGCTCGGAGCTTCACTAACGATACAACGTGTCGTGTGTACAAGCAAATATCAAATAATAATCAGCTGGTACTCATTGTGTGACCCACTTTACCTGCAGGTACGTTCCCGGGGATTGTGCCCGAACTTTCTTAGAAACTGATATTATTTGCTCGTTACGATATATTCAATGGTACGTGTTGTAATATAACTATAAATATTAAACATCACAATATATTGTGAATTATTTATTTTGAGAAAGGCAAATCATTCATTTATTAATTCTGTTTAATTCAGAAGTATTGTAGAAAATCCAGATAACCGATAAGGTCGGCATAACGCTTTCATTTCATTTAATTTCTATACCGAATATTTGCACCAAAGTTCATCCAAATCGGTTCAGTGGTTCAGGCGTGATGCGCAGACAGACAGAAAAACAAACATAATTAATATCTATTTTTATATGCGAAATGTCAATGTGTCTCCCACATAGAGCAGTCCACAGACAAGCAGTCAGCAGTCAGCAGCCAGCGGCACGCGGCAACTACAGCTGACTCGTACTTATTCATTACACCGACTAAATATTTATTCAGTTTCCATAGGAATCGTAACTTGAGCGTCTTATTTACCGAAATTACAATTTCGTGTTCTAGCTTCAATATTAATTAAAACTTTATGTATGGAGAGTTGTAAATTTGTTTGTTTTGTTCGATTGATTAATTTAATTAGCTCTGACCTTTCTATAAAATATAAAAATGTAATTTACATCTAATGTTTTTTTTGTGAAATTGTGAAATGTGATTTGAACGTTATGGAATTCTGTCTCTTAAAGCTCTTTTTAAGAAAAACGATATTATATTCTGACGATAAATGTGAACAATGAAATTCTTATTCAAATCAATATTTACAATTTGAACAAAGCTTCTAAGTTAAGTAATTACGGAAGGTATCTTATCAGAGAGCTTTCATTCCCAACTGTGATTCCCAAAATGGTGACGCAGTTATCATTCAAAAAGGGCAATTCAAATGAAATGTAAACTCGGGCACACACCTCGAGCACGCTAAAACGCAAATAAAACGTGGCTCAATGAATGATTAATCCTCGGTCAATATTTAAGCAGGATAATTGACAAAGTTTCGCGCTTCGCCCCGGTCCCGCTCCGCTCGCCCCGCTTCGCTCGTTTCTCCAGTTTGCGAAGAGCAGTTAGTCGGATCGCGGCGAGTAATTGTGTTAATGTAAATCCTTGTCGGGATCGCTGGTGTAATGTGCATTGTTAATGAACAATCGGGAGGTCGGACTTTCTGCTTAAGTAACTTACCTACGAGTTAGCGATCGAGACTCCGCGCGTTTAGTTTCAATTTCAATGTGATTTTTTATTGCAATTTGTTTAATTGGCTTACTTGTGGAATTACATGAATTGAGTTTTAATGGAGTTTGCAACTAATTTATTACTTATTCAAAATTTACTATTTTAACGATTACTTTGAATTTAGTTTAGCTTTTAGCAGTTAAAGTTCCCCAAATTACAACAACTCATCCCGACTATCCTAAATTATTGGCAACAAAAAGCATCGTCATTGTTTCGTCGTCAGGTCTGCTAATGATCGGGATCCATTTCAACTTTGACTCCATTCCTCTTTCGCTCGACCGACATAAATATTATTGTTTGTGACAACGCTATTATTTATCGGGTCATTGTTGAGGTTCTATCATTTAAATATAACTAAGTTACCTAACTATTACAATATAGTCTCTACTTTCATTTGATATTGTATCACGGCGTTTATTTTTATTTAGGTTTAGCATTAAATAGATTTTTTTGTACATTTTTGATAGAAAGAACAATAATACACAGGATTAGAAATTGATTGTTATGATATAAATTCAAACAGCTATCGATGACGCCAAAAATAACATCAGATATAAAGCTCGGTTTGGATACAAATAGGCAACGTATGCGAGCGTTATTTCCTTGTGACCCAAAGCTAGTAGTCAGTAAATTTGAGCGTAACTGTCCACGATCGGAAAATGTTCAGTGTGGTGCGGCAGAGCGGCGTGAGCTCAAAGAGGAGCTGTCGATGCTGCAAGCTGTAAGGATAACGCGGCAATCTGTAACATTTATTTATATAAGAGAAGAGAAAATAAACTATAATATCTTGAAATATTACAATCATTAATATAAATAATGAATCGTTGCTCAATTTACATATTTCAACGTACTTTCGCTCGACTTAAGATAATTAACAAAGATATATACCCATTCCTAAGATGTGCTTTTAGCCAAGCACCGTACATATGTCATGATAAATTAAGAAAAGTGTTAATTATGTACAACGTTAACGTTTATGTAATAGTACCGGTAACGGTTATCCAAAAGAATTATAAATTATAAGATCCGCTAGATAGAGTTTAAGAACGTAATTTCAGGTGCAGTGAATATCCATGATCTTAGTTCGCGAATAATTAAACTCATCTCAGTCCCGCGACCGGCGACACATCTGCGCATCTGCCGCCAACTCGTTTGGAAGCAAATTGCAGCGACATTATTAGTTTTTAATTAAGATTAAACTAAATATGCACATTGCAATTAAACAAAGCCTTTCTGGGATGATATCAAAACTGTTTTAACTTTTGTTTGAACTGATTAATTAGCTGTTGGAAAGTAAGTTTTGTTATGAGCTAAAATTATTATGTAAGGGTTCTTATAATTGTAGAGCATTATTGAGTTGGTAATAGGTATAGGTACACTAAAATTATACATGGACCATTTTAAGTGGAACGTCTTAGAAATGTACAACAAATGGTAATGAAATACAGGCTGAAATCTCTCACGCTTCCTCGAGTATAAAAATAAAGTGCGTACACGGAGGGAGTTCCCGGGGCGGGCCGGCGGCGGAGCGGAGCGCAGAGGAGCCGGCATGTCGACGGCCGAAATAATTTATACGCGGACTTGTTAATCCACAACAAAAGCCTTTGATCTGGAGCACAAACTTCCCCTTCACGATTTACGTTAAGAATTCGCCCGCTTTTATCTTCAAACAACGAACACTTTTACCGAGTTCTCGCTTTTTATTCCGTCCGTGTTGTGGCCACTCGCCCGTTGTTTTGTTGTTTAAGACGATGTAATAAGGACCGTTATCCTTTGCGATCGGATACCTTTTATTTGCGGAGAGGAAACTGCAATTGATTTTCGTGGAACTTTTAAACTGTTGGGTGCTGTCCGGCTCAGGCCGGCGTCTTATTGCGATAATTAGAGCGCGTCAACACTCGCCACAGTACGCTCTGAGGAGACCTTTAAAATGGCTCTTTTGTAGATATGCCTTATATTAGAACGCAATTTATAACTTTCACGTTTTATTTAATGTTTATTTTACACCATTATTTAAAACAAAATATGGATTTAGAAGGAAAAATGAAGAAATAAAAACCATCGTAAAACAACCTACAGAACTTTCGAATGTGGGCGTTCAAACTATTTTAAACGTTCTATAAAACACTTTTAAATATTCCATCTACAAAAACGGAGGGAATGTGAAATTGCATTTTAAAGTCTTTGAAGCCAGTGTCGTAACACGTAAATGTTTGCATGTTTCCATACACAGGGTGACCGGGCTCAGTCGACTGCTCTCGATTGAAGCTTTGACAATGGACGATGGACGGCGCTTGTAAATTAGATGACTTTAGCTACGAGCTTTCAGCTGATATAATAAAGATATTTCATGTCACACGAGTGTAAATTACCTTAGAATATGAGTCCAATTTTCTCTTATTGGCAATTTGGAGAAGTTTTAGTGAAGAGAAACAGTTTGATTATTTTATATAAAGTTACAAAACGTTTTCTGAAAATTTAAATCCTTCAGACAATCTCAACACTTAATCTTGACTTCATTCACTTCATACTATTCAGACGATTTAGAACTTTCATTATTCTAATACAATTTATAATAATTTTGATATTATTATAATTGTAACGAGTATAAAATAAATAATTAATACACAACTAAACAATCAAAAATCAAGGAAAAAAAAGGAAGGAAATGATACGGACGAGTTAAATAGCTATAGTTGATAGAACATAATTTATCGAATTTTATAACAGGCTTAGACAATGGAGAAGTCGGTTAAAAATAGCATATAGGCATTACTTATCTTCTGATAAGTGAAAGAAATAGATAGTAATTATTATTTCTTTCCCTTATCAGAAGTAATTAGCGGTACCTACGTCTAGGCCGCTTTATTAAAAATATGTTCATGCAAATGAGAAAAAATAAAATGTAAAATTAATGAGCACATGGAGGGCAAAATCATTTTATAAATATGAAAAATAACGAAGTGCAAAACGTATATTAAAACAACTCGCATTATTCCATATAAAAATAATGTTCTCTTGTTAATAAAATTGTTTGCGCTAAGAAATAGACGAGAAACAATCTCAACGGGCCTCGACTTTGCTAATGTAATGAAAAACCCTTGTCTACGGCTTCCTTCGCGAACCATTGTACGATAAAAAGATTTTCGACAGAACACAATTTTGTAAACAACTTACAATACAACCTAATAAGCTCGCGATGTGTATATTTAAACATATTGATAAAATTAGCTCGAGCAAATTTTGATATTTCATAGAAATTAAATTACTTGACTTGTTTTTTTCTGTACAACTCATGAATGGGTAGGTAGTTAGTTATTATATTTTTCATTAAATGTGCTCAGAAAAAGAAAGTCGTGTTATTTACACCACCTGTAAATTAAAAAGGCGTATTCTGATGTTTCTGAATTATCGAATCCGATGACAACTAACCGGAGATAGAATAGTATTTTAAAAAAGAGCATGTGTGTTAAGCACACGTGTCAGAAGTGAAACTTTATTGGCAAGATTCAAAGATACCAAAATTGTCGCCTTACTCCATGACGTGACAGGATTAGCATGACGCGACCTTGAAATTTTACTCTCAATGCGCCTAAAAAAGTTTCAGTTCAATAAAACCAAAGGGAAAACATTACATGATTATTGTCTTGTGTTTCTAAAAAACATTGAAAGCACAATAAAACGCGCTGAGTACGGTCGACAAAACGGAGAGTCTCAGCGAAAGGGCACGCTGTACCGTCAACAAACAACACATTAGAGCTGCTTCACTCGCATGAGTGTAATTGTGGCTGCGGTCGCTACCTGACCGTGTGCGATCCGCTTTTAGAGAGTTCAGTATGGATGTCGAATATTTCTTTATTTTTAAACTATCTACTGCGATGTAAAATGTACAATTCATTATGACAGAGCAAGCAAAGGTGTGACCTGATGTTATGTAGTCACAACTTTAACACTGGTTTCACAATACGTAAATTTCAATTAGGTTAGAGTTCTGATGAGAACTATAAAAATAGGCTACAGACCAACTTAGCCGTAAATAAAATCGATCAGTGAAACATAATATTATGTTGACACGCATCCGGCCCACACACAATTAGTAGATTAGTACTTCACTTGTAAATTGTAAATGCAAATTTAAAAGATTGCTGCCAAATGATCTTAATAGAATATGGTAGACTGTATACTAATAATGCATTAATTCAGATGATTGCTAGTTTAATAAACGACAAGCCTTGTGTTGTAGCTATCAGAAATTTTAAATTAAAACTAGCGGTCCGCCCCGGCTTCGCCCGTGGTACATATGAAAAATAGATGTTGGCCGATTCTCAGACTTACCCGATATGCACAGAAAATTTCATGAGAATCGGTCCACCCGTTTCGGAGGAGTATGCAGACTAACATTGTGACACGAGAATTTTATGTAGAAGATGTAACATAAAAAAATCATTTCAACTTCACAGCATCATTGCTTCCTTGTATTTTCCGTGATATTAAATATAATATATTAATAACACGTTTGGAAAATAAGGCTCTCGTGGGTTTGATCATCATTTATCACTCACGCATTAGATGTTTAATAACACGTTACATTAAAATATTCTGCGCTATATTATAGAGCTACAGATATATGAAAAAATATTAATTTACCGTTGTTCAATTATTAATCGATCTCACATAGAATAAACGTTATGTTAATGATTTAATTGTGAATAAACCGAATTACATAATGCTAAATGCGTAATCTCCTTCTCTACAGTATTAATTAAGTGTTAAAAAGTTCATAATTGGATGTAAAAGGCAATCTTAATTATAAAGTGATAAAGGTAATAATGAAAGGAAGGCTTAACAATAACCTTAATAATTTTACATTTTTTATAATTGTAACTCTTATGAAAATTTTCACGGGGTTTTAAGTTTTATTTTATGAACACACAAAATTTTGTTTTTGCAACGAATAAATTTCAAATTGCCAAAATAACACAGCTAATTCCACTATTTCAACAAATAATCTAACATGAATGTAATTAAATGAAAATAAATCGGTTTCAGGGAATTAATCATAATTTCAACATTATAATAATTTCAAATTAAGCCTTTTTCAATAGATCGAATTTTGATATACTTACAGAGTTAGATTGCAACAGGAGTCGAATGCAGGGCCAAGTGATTGTAAGAAGTGCGTTGAGCTATTACGTACAGACTGCAGAGCGAGCTTGCTGTGTAGTTTTGAGAAAAAATATTATACTTAATTGTAGATTTTTAAAGTTAAGTTTGTTGTTTAAGTATTGAGTTTGGAACGGAGACTAACCTAAGCAGAACCCAAGAGAAGACAAATTATTGTTTATAGCACTTTTATTTACAAGCGTTATGAAGAAAATAAAACCTTTTTATCATTTTTTGAATAAACTACTGTTTGCCCAGAAAACGAAACAGAATAACAATTGTCATGCAAAAGGGACACGCGAGCGAAGCCGGGAGGGGAAATCTAGTACATATTTATTTTTTTATAATTATTATTCTTGTATTAAAATTATTATTAATATTAAACGCTTGGTTTCAGCAATGACACAGTTTAAAGTGAGCAAAAACGATTCATTAGTAACTCAAATGAGGGCCGACTGGTGTCCTCTCGAAGAAGCACAAAAGGAAAGCTCACGAGGTTACAATGAAAATAAAATCTAATTTCGCAAAGCTCCGTAACAATTACAGCGAGTTGTACTCGCAGGTAAGTGAAGGGCCGTTAATATTTAAACGGGTCAGGCCTGGCGCTAGGGTTGTCTCCACGCGGTTTATTGATAAACTGCTGACGGTGTTTAAAATTATATTAACACAGGGTTAAATGTAAGTGGGGCTGTTTGATGACGAAATAATTTATTTCAGTGTATTTATTGCTAAGTTCAATAAACATTTTTTTTGTTAATATTTTTTACAGATTTTTGTTCAAACATAGTGACGTAAGACTATAATATTATTGCTATTTTTATTATGGCACAAATTAGTACTGCATCGATCAAATAGAGATTTTCTCTATTTGTCATGCCAACAAAGCCTTTACCTTCCGTAGTACTAAATTGTTACCACCTCATTTCGCTATCAGCCCTATCGCTACAGGGTGTACGCGGGGTTCGCGCGGGTGGCAGGAGGGCTGGGGAGGGGAGGGGATCAGGGTAATCGCTCGCAGATTTAATAACCGTCATCATTTATTTAGTGCTGTTGTTAGTTTCTCAATCTGCTGCGGTCGTTCGTCACATTATAAGGGACGTATAATGGTGTGTACTGTGTAGTCGCTTGTTGCATTATTGCTTAACTTTAGATTAGCTGTTGTTTTACAGCCCTTATTGGTGCTGTAAATCATATACGTTTGTCCTATTATGAAATAAAAGCGAGATGTTTCTATAGGTAAAACTGTGGCATAATTATTAACTGACTATTCTGTAGAGCGCATTTGGCTGTTACTCACGAAGCTACAGATTCTTGTAGTTTTGTTTAGATATTTTTTATTTGTTTATTAACCAAAACTATTACGATGTTTTAAGATTTATTTGAATTTTAAGGTAAAACTAATAATTTATAAAGTTTTGAATGAAAGTCTACAGCAAATTAATTAATTAATATTCATTAAATTTGTTCAACTTTTCAAACTAATTTGTCTATCATTGAAGACTCTTATCTTCTTTTATTGATATTTTTACAGGTTTTCTTTTAGAACGAATGTTTCAAAAAATTTATATTTATACTTACACATTTATGTGATAAAATTTAATCCTAAATGCATAAAATAATATTTTATCTATAACATTTGAAGCAATGGAGTCGCAAGTTATAAATCGCTGATGACTACGGCTCTTAATGCGATAGAAGAGAAATGGTTCAAAGTGCAGTTTTGGGAAAGAATGAAGTGTAACTTAGCTCTTAGCGATAAAACTCATGTGGTCGACTGAGCACGACTTTCATTGAAAATATAAAATCTTTGAAAGTGAACTCGACCATTATTTAATGAAGTTTCATAAGTGTGTCGATCTCACACAATGTTCAATGTTATTCAATTTAGTTGTAGTTTCTACTTAATTCACTTGTTGGAACTTTTGCTTTGCTGTTGCAACTGCTTTTTAATGTCGTGTTTCATATAAAGATACATCATCCATAGTAATTGTAAATATTTTCCATATTATGCTACGGAAATTTGATTCTTCACATTTTTTTTTAATATTGTGATACTAAATCTGCTGGCTGAATCTACTGCTATATGGATAGTATAGTTTAAAATATATCGTGGCAAGTCGCGGGTCAGAACAAGTGCATCTAACAGGCTTTATTTTAAATCTAGATAGTAGATAGGTAGAATTCAGGTGCAATTTGCGAGCAGGCTTCCACGCTGGAGGCCCGAAAGCGCTTGTTCCAATCGAATATAAACGTATTTCTCTCTTCACGTTTCAGGGATTTCTGTTCCAATTTGTGTTTAACTTTGTTCAAAATCATCTTAGATTTGTCTGTATTTTGCCGAACTGTAGAGTAGCGTTTTACACAGTATTATAAATATTTGTCAGTAAATTTAAAACAAATGACAACTATTGATGGGTAAGATTATTTGGGGAAATATCTCCGCATCGTTTTATACATTTTTTCATTCGATTCGGTATTTTTTCTCCTTATTTGTATAACAAACGGAAGTTTGATGTAATCAAAAGATATTATAATAACACATAAAAACTAAACTTTGTACATTACGGAATTCCCTTCAAATGCCACCACAAATGTCTTTGCTACCACGTATCGCACAATCAGCATTACGAATGATGTCCCAAACTCAGAGCTGTAACGATGAGAGCGAGCGGCGACGGGAACAATTACATGTAACTCTGATGGAAGAACGCTGATTAATATATTAGTAGCGGCCGGGGGTGTACCGGGCTAAGAATTGATAGGCACAGAAATCATTTTCACATGTGTATGTGTAATAGTGTAAAATGTAAATGTAGTTGGAAGGATGTTTCTCTGTCTGTCTTTGTGAGTTGCAATGGTTTTAGTTTGATTGCATATCGGTTAAAAAACTCGAAGCATTTTTGTTTAATTAGATTGGTAGTATTTATGTACAGCAAGACACAAGTACAAACATTTTTATGTGTATGAAGTAAGAACGAATATGAAGTCAAAACGCGGTAAATCTCATATGCTTTCATGCTTAACGCTAAGCTTATTCTTCATAAACTTCAAAAATAATTTTAAAAGTATTTGCCAGCGCTCCCAGTGTGCGGCAACCCTAACAGCAGCTGTCCCAAGCGACGCCCTCCGGTTTCCGCGCCACGTGAGCGCCGAGCCTCAATGTATCAATAACGAGCCTGTTTATTAATTCCTCGATGGATTACATTAACGATTGCCGTATTATTATGAATATAATGTTTTATTATATCCAGGAATAAATTTCAGTGTAAATATTTAACATAACAGCGACCTGCGTCCGGAGAGCTTTGCGGAGATATTTAGTACGAGAATATCATTGCTCCGACTCGTTTTAACGAAATAATTTTTCATTTTTTAAATATTTCAGTTCAAATAAAAAGTAAATGTTGGTTTTAGAATGAATGTATTAAAAAAATTGTATGTAATATAATTAATATTTTACGCTAAATTGACATAAAGTTGATTATTTTTTTAGCAGGTTTCATCCATGGCCTTCGGTTGTACGAAAAACAGTGTGATGTTAATAGATTGTTCAAACTTCTAATTAATGTTAAATAAATATCATATTCATGTACTCAGTGTTGTACACACTTTATGCGAATTTTAAAACCATTTTTATTACCTTTTGTAAATCATTATGCACCAAGCCAAGTATTACTAAGTTTAGCAATTCGTTCGTTGGGAAAGAAACGCTGCGCTTTTATTCACAGTATTTCACCGTTCACGTGAAGTCCTGGTTCAGCGGAACTGTGTGACGACGTGTTACTTCCACTAACAATTACGATACGACAAGTTAGAAGAAATATATTTCATTGGAAAATATATATCGTTCATTACATTTTCTACGTATTGTTGTTATTAGAAAATTGTATTTTTATAATATTTAATGATGGTACAGAACTCATTAAAAAACCTGTTTACTATTTTTACTAGCAGAAATATTTATTCAAAAAGTAGTTCTCGTATTCTCGTATATTAGTAGTATTTATTTGTCATGTCAAAAATCGCAATATCAAATATTATTACGTTGCAGTTAAACAAACTTTTAATTATGCTTAATATTTTATGAGGAAAAATATATCGCGACGGTAATGTGTGTTTTATGTAATGAAAACATTTGCGAAATGAATACATGTTTTATTACCCTCATTACGCCAAGCGAAATATGCGGACATTTTTAATTGACACACATTACCTTACGGCATTAACGAGGGCGGGTGTGGAATGTTGGGTAGAGATGGCGCAATGTATGGCGAAAAGCTCTACGACTACGTTGTGAGAAATGTACGCTGTCAGCTATTAAGGTAAGGGCAGGTTCAGTTATCCACTACAATACATATGTAATGAGGGCTAATTTAATTAAGGCGACCGTCGGCGGTACAAAGTGGGACGAAATAAATAATGAGAGGCGAGAGGAGCCGTCTTATGAGGGTACATTTCTAAGGCAGGATGTTTGGGATCTTTGGACAAACGTTGGTTCATGTTTTCAACTCCGCTGAATACTTATAATATTTATTTATGATTATAGTGTAGTAAACGATTGCAGGATAATTATTATTAATTATTATCAATAGTGAATTTTAAGAAAGATATAAAATTAGGTTCCTGAAGGCTGAAAGTAAACTATTCATAAGTGAAGCTTAACTACGAATAGGCTTCGATATTTTATATATATGTAGTATTTTAGTATATTTTTATATTCTGTTTCAACAAGCATTTGTAATATATTTTTATTTTCTGTATAATCATAATTTGATACACAATAGATTCTAAGAAAATTCTGCTGATATTCTTTCTACAAAAAATATATATTTGGATAGATATTGTGTATAACCTAAAAACACAATAGGCATGTTCTAAGAAATATCAAACTGTGATATTTTTTCTATGACAAGATTGAAAGATACTTAAAATATATCAGCTCGGTATTTCAATCCAATATTAGAATAACTATCAAACCTGAACATCACTAAGAAAAGGATTCGGTAAAATATCTCAGTGAGCTCGTAGACGGGAGAACGAAGACAATATTATAAATTTATGAAGATTCCGCTATGGAATTAGTTAAATTTCCCCGGAGTATATATTTCGCCATTAAAGTTAGTACAAAGCAATATTAGCCCAAAGTGAGACGAGCTATGTTGCGGACGTGGCGTCACGCGTGTTCAGGTGCTCTGACTCCGATAAAGGGGACTTCACATTCATGTATAGCCAATAAATGGATAATTAATTAGCATAATAAATTAAATAAATATTATAATTACCAAACAAACATTAAAAATAATACTTAAATATACAAAAACAGAGAGAGAGAGAGAGAGAGTCTAGCATTCTTCTTGATAGTCATATAGGAATTTAGATTTACCTCTCTTAAGTGGAATGGAAAGGCAATTTATTAAAAAATATAGGGTATTTAAATAACTATGCTACCAAATATGATTCAAATAAAACATGTTTTTTTATTGGTAAGTAAATAATTTTAACTTATTGATCACCGCGTTTCTTTGTGCACAGTGTCATAATTCGGTATTGAAAAAATAGGCAAGTTCAATAATATGTTTCAATAAATATAAATCGATTAAACTGCACAGAGGGTTAGATTTCCTTCTAACTAAATATACGCTGAAATGCACTAGCGTGGTTCCATCCGAACTTGAGCGCTGCCGGTGAATTTCAATGAGGATTCTCAAGCGCATCTTATCACGAATGTTCGAATGTCTACAGCATTTGAAGAATATGCTAGAAGGAGTGAAAACTGTATAAAACCTTTTTTCACATAATTTCCTACCTTATTTTTAAATTGTTTATAACAATATTAATTTAATTTAATGCAATGTACCTATTATATGAACAACATAATCCTCTCCTTTTCCCTCCGTTAATCTGGTTGTGGCTGGAAAAAAATACTATTTAGCGATAAGACCGCCAGTTCTTTCAATTATTTACAACTTTTATAAGGTTAAGGTTATTTCTAATTTATTTTAGAGCAATAAATCGATAAATAAAACTGAAAGATTAGACGTCCAATGTGTAATCCCCTCAAAGTAACTACTAAATACACAGAAATAGCAGTAGTCACAAACTATAGGCGTATTTTTTTTTTTTTTTTTTTTTTTTTTTATGTATAAGTCGGCAAACGAGCTTGCGCGTCACCGTACAGAAAGCGATGATTGGCGCCGCCCATGAACAACCACAGACTCTGGAGTATTGTGGTTGCGTTGCCGGCCTTTGAGGGAGGAATACGCTCTCTTCTTAAAGTATTCTAAATTATAGTCCTTGGGAAATGCCGAATTTGGAAGGTCGTTCCACAGAGGAGTAGTGCGCGGTAGGAAGTGCCTCCTAAAACGCACGGTGGAAGAACGCCAAGTATCGAGATGATGTGGGTGAAATTTGAGCTTGTGGCGTGCGCTTCGGTGGTGAAATTCGGCGGCTGGTATTGTACCGAACAGCTCTTCAGAGCATTCACCGTGGAAAATGCGGTAAAAAACGCAGAGAGATGCGACATCTCTACGGAGAGCCAAAGAGTCCAGCCGATCAGTAATACAAGGATCATCCACAAACCGTGTTGCACGTCGCTGGATTCGGTCAAAAGGAAGGAGCTGGTACTTGGGTGCACCGGCCCAGAGATGGGAACAGTATTCCATGTGCGGCCTGACCTGTGCCTTATAGAGTTGAAGGCGTTGGCCGGGTGTGAAATACTGTCCCGCTCTACAGAGCACACCAAGTTTTTGAGAGGCTAACTTAGCCTTGCCTTCCAGATGACAACGAAACTGGACATCACACGAAATGTCGACACCAAGTATACTAATACTAACTGAGACTCTGGTAGGAATGCCCTGAAAGCATGGAGATATGATGAAGGGTGTTTTTTTTGTGGTAAACGCACAAACTTGTGTCTTTTTAGGGTTAAACTCAACGAGGTTGGCTTTTCCCCAATTCGAGATCTTCTCGAGAGAGTTCTCAATTTGAGACACAAGTTCGTTCCGGTGCTCAATAGTGGTATCCCGAGACATATTGCATCGGCCGGTATAAAGCGCGTCAACAGTACTGTCGTAAGCGTATTATCTTGCTCTGCTCCACACCGCTGCGAGGACGAATCTCTGCTATTATTTATATGACGGATATATGTCTCAGTGAATGTTATTCTGTACACAAATCTGTAGTTAAATGTCCAAGTATTTTATAGAATTTTAGGTGTAAATTTTTATTTTAAAATGAATTTAGTATTTAGTCCGTTTACTTTCTTTGAGTAGCTCTATAAAATGACTTCTTTTTATTTCATCTAACACGATTACACGAATAAAGTAAAATAATTGTAGCGCTTATCGAAAGCCTCAAAGATAAAATAAATGAAAATACTTGGAAATAAAATAAGGTTTGAAGCTAAAATTCAGCAAAGTTCTAAGAATAACACCGTCTGTCGCATTCATTAATAAACAAGAGACTAATCAAGATACGGATCGTTTTACGAAGTCTGTCTGTCTGTCTGTATCTACTCGCTGGTCTAAAATTATCGCGTCTTAGGGTCTGCTTGGGACCGCGACGCAAACTTTACTTAACTTCGTCTCTGGTCCAACTGAATAATTGCTGGTGTCAGTTTATCATGCTAACGTTCTTTGAAGATCTATAGAATATATTATAAAATGGAATTATTTCGATTTATGGCAAAGAATAACGATTTACTGGAAAAAAATATCATATTTCCAATATAAAATTACTTTGTATTGTACTGAAGAAATAATAATTAAACAAAGCATTTAAATATAAGATCCTGTTGAAGCCCATTTTGTACTTTATTTTCGCTTTCAATTTATTTAATCAGAAATCTATTAATAATTTTGCTTAACTATATCTTAGTGGCTCTACTTTTCTTTATAAAGAAATTCAATCGTATAAAATAAAGCTAACCTTTAACCTTTATAAATATTAACAATAGCAGCTAAATATACTATTAATACGATTAACAAGAGTATTTCAGTGGGCCAATTATTCGTGAAATTCCCCGAACATTATAATACCCGTGCCCCGGAGACGGCTACTAAATAATTCCTTGTGTCAAGCGATGCTCAGATCAATGTAATTGTGCTAACTCGCTAAGACGAGCGACGCAGCGTGATCGCATTAGTTTCGAGTTCCCCGTTTGTACCTGAGAGGGTCACAGTTTATGTTTGGAGTTATGAAGTTACATGCCGTGGGAAACGCGTTTTCAGTGCGAAATTTAACCCATTTATAAAGATTTATATAATTGGTTTATCAATTAGCTAAGGATTAGCGTATTCGAAAAAACAAACAATCCAACGCTTAAGCTTTATATTAATAGAACAGATATAGTATAATAGATGAATATTACTAGCCGCTAGACCCTACTCTGCTCAGGTTATTTCGAGCTAAAAAGAAAAAAAATTGCCTACGTACAAAAAATTAAGCATTTTAAAACCATAGAGTGTTTATTTATATATTTTTGCTTTTATTCACTACACCCATACCCGAAAAATTATAATTGTATTAGAAAGATACAAAACCGAGGTAAACAGGTATTCATAAGATTTCAGTTGGACATATTTTTACTTAGCGCTTTTACAGAAGTAGGTATTATGTGATATTTAAGCTGCATCACTTTCCCTAGCAAAAAGCATAAAGTACGAAACTATTGTCTTGCCACTTTCATTTTAATTTCGTCTGTGAAATATAGCGTTGTGGAATATTTGCAGGCGTCAAAGAAAAAGGAGCGCTTAGAGGCGTGCGCGGGCTTTCATTTAAATGCATTTTACAGACATGGCGGCTTCTGGCCAGATTGTCTATTTTTTGGTACAATTTTCCGGCTTGTTATGTGAAAATAAGTGTGACAATAACTGTGCTGTGAAACCGATGCCCAACTGTGAAAAAGATTGGATGAAATTTGGATTTCATGTTGAATATTATTATATAGTATCAGAACTTTTCTTAGCTTCGTTGTTATGCAGATGATGCCTTATTATGCAAAGTATTTGTAGAATAAAATCCTCTTACGAGTAACTATTGGTTAATTTGCTTGAATTTATATTAATTCTTTAGTTCCAAGAATGTCGCGGTTTGAACTGAAAATTGTTCGATGCTCGAAACCGCTTTATAAACAAACTGTGGAAGTTGATTAGCGAACATTTTAACTAGTAATTTTCGAAGAACTCAAAGTTATGTTGAAAGCGAGTGAAACTTAAAAATTAAATTCCCGTTAACGCGAAGTTAGCGGAGTTACCAGCAGTTAAAAAGTAAGCTCCATTATATTTTTAGTTCGTTTTCAATGCGGAGCTGTTTAATGAGAGCAAACACACAGTTCGTGGTTCTAACTGCAGCCTGTAACTCGGTAGCGTGTGTGCGAACCATTGCTGTGTACACCCGTCTGAAACACATGAAAAGTAACGGAATTTTATCATGGCCTAGTTGGCCACTTGGGTTACCTATCTTAATCTCGAATTTTAATATTCCGAATATCATAATCCAGAAAACGTTTGGACATTTTTTCATAACCCCGAATTTTAAAATTTCGAAGTTTTGTTTGCCATATAATCGCAACTCCGAATTTCATTTGCCCATTTCTTTATTTGTACGACGTTTTACAATCCAGACGAATGAGTTCCAGACATACGAAATCTAAATGCACAAAATCCAGATGACCGTAATCCATATGCACGAAAGCCAGATTTTTAAAACACAAATTTTTGAAATACAGTTAATTGATATCCAGACAAACGATGTCCAGATTTTTGAAATTCAAATAAACGATATCCAGCAAAACGTTTTCCTTCCAGGGGGACGCAGCACGAACCTAACCTAACCTTCTGAATAGATTTTAACACTTTAACCTTTCTGTAATGGGCAAGTAAAACAATTGCGAGTCGGTTCTGGCACTCGCCGGCCGCTGCCGCGGCACGCTCGCTTCGCTCGCTCGGCTCGTGCATGGGGGGTCACAGTTCAAACCTAACCTAACCTACTGAGTCGAATTTGACACTTAAACCTTTCTGTAATGGGCAAGTAAAACAATAGCGAGTCGGTTCTGGCACTCGCCGGCCGCTGCCGCGGCACGCTCGCTTCGCTCGCTCGTCTCGTGCATGGGGGGTCACAGTTCAAACCTAACCTAACCTACTGAGTCGAATTTGATACTTAAACCTTTCTGTAATAGGCAAGTAAAACAATAGCGAGTCAGTTCTAGCGTGGGGGTCGTATTTCAAACCTAACCTACTGAGTCGACTTTGACACTAAAACCGGTCTGTAATGGACAAGTAAAACAATAAATTTACTTACTGACAATGTTTATTTTCAGTCGATAGTAAAGGTATAATCACGATTGTATGGAAATCAAATAAAAAGATTATGAAAATCTGGCAATAATTTATCTGTTATACGATTATATGGGAACCAAATAAAAAGATTATGAAAATTTGGCAATAGTTTATTTGGAAAATGGTACGATGGGAAACAAAAAAAAGTATTTTGAGAATCTGGTATAATGAGATCTGTATTATGAAAATACGGGAAACAAAAAAATACTTTTTAAAAATCTGGTTTTGGTGCATCTGGAAATTGATTCATCTGGGAAATTAAAAAAGGAATTTTAAAAATTTGTCATTCATTACATCTGTCTTTTAAAAGTTCTAACAACCGTTTTCGGGATTTTAAGATTCGGGTAATAGAAATTCGAGTTTTTAATAGGTTACCGGCCACTTGTATAAACCACCACGAATGTATAAACGTAGGCTTTTATATTTTAATCTTGTTATATTCAACCTATAATCCTGTTTTAATAGCGCGAAATGTTTCAATAGGTAATAACATGTACTTTCTTGTGAATTGTATGTGAAGCAGGCAACATTACATAAATTATAACAAGAAGTCTAATTAAGTTCTTGAGATTACCAATCACATTGCATTCACTGTAAAAATTGTGAACAAAAACTATGACCAAAAGATCGTGCTTTAACGAGCATCCAGGGTGGTGTAGAGAGGTGGAGGGGGAGGAGGCTCTGAAACCCAGAGGTTCATTAGCGGCCGAAATGTAGGCGATCGCTTCAACACCAGTTTTGGGCATTATTCGCCGAGTTTAACATGTTTGGGGTTAAACTGGAAGCTGCATTGGGCCTTCGGTTTGTGTAGAATGTGAAGGTGTAAACATAATATGTTATAATAGATGACATAATATGTATGTTAAGGTTTCATTGAAATACGAAGGTATGAAAAGCTCACGTTAAATCTCAATATTTTTATGTCATACATTGACACGATTTCTGAAAAATAAAATAATATATTAATGTTTTTAAAACATAACATAATAGAAACTATTAATATGTATTCGGAATTAGTAGTTTATCTACCAAATTAGGTAAGTAGGTTTTCAGTAGAAGTTTCCAATCCGTATGTAAAAAGTAAAATTTAATTAGTAGAAATTCACTAACTATACAATTTGGGCAAATGATGGTTAGGGAGCCAGGTGCAAATTTGGTTAACTATTTCCTCTCAAGAGATAATTCGTCAGACGCATGAGAGTATAGTATTATAAAGCCTCGTGAACGTCAGCTGGCGCTCGGTTGGGGGGGTGAGCGGTTGTAGCCTCCCACGCACATAGGAAAAAAATACATTCATTCATTCATTTCCTCTCAGCTAAAAATTTGTCAAATTGTAGCTAACCCAATATCTCAACGAAAAAAAATAGTCAGCTGGTTACAACATGGTGTATTATACGTCAGCTGGTGTCTCGAACATGAAAGTTAAATTTAAAGAAAAATTTATTTTCCCTTATTTCCTCTCAAACAAAAATTTACCTGATGATAGCTTATATGTAACTGTGGACAAATATATATGTCAGCTGGCTGTATCTTGGTGAAAAAACCGTCAGCTGATACGGGAGGCTACAACCGCTCTTCCCCCCAACCGAGCTCCAGCTGACGTTCACGAGGCTTCATAATGCTATACTTTGATGCATTTTACTAATTACCGCTTGAGAGGAACTTGGTCATAAAATCTGCTGCTGGCTCCCGGACCAAAAGTACGATAATGCATCGAATATTAAATTAATATTATAGTAATGTATTAGTATGGAATAGAACAAATAAGCACCATTACTGAATTCGCGATTCTGAATTGTATAACAGTATAAAGCGGTAGAACGTAATTGGTTAAATTATTTATTTTGAGAGTCTGTTTGTGATTCAAATCGCTGAATAGTTGACATTATTATACGGCTTTAGTTAAGGAAATTAGAATTGTATATACGAATATGAAACACTTAAACAATTTTTATTAAATTGCATTATAACCGTTATATATTGTTGTTTATTATACTTCTGTCTAGCCCTGAACAGAACTAATTCATACAATTAATTAATAATATTACTTATGAATAAAATTTGGAAAACATTAAATTTATTTTGATGAAAGCTTTTTACGTGGATTTTTCTGCAGTTGTCCGCGGAGCATCGCTGCTAGTAACTTGAAGGATATAGTTTTATATTTAATAAAATTAGCAAAATAAAGTTTTATCGGTTAGGTACAATAAAACAGCATTAGAAAGAAAATAAAAAATGACTGTAACCGGCATGTGAATTAGGTCACTTCATCTTCCAGCTAACAATTCCTTGCATTCTTGCACAGCAAATAAATACGCATGTAGGTCGCACAGAGTAGCGTGTCGTGTTCACGGGTCGGCGGGCGCGGCTCGTTATCCCGCGAACTAAATGGAGCCGCGTTGCGTCTGTGGAAAGCTGCTCTGTGCCGTCACGGCTGACAAGTTTATTGTGGTATTTTTCATATTCAGTGTAGGTTTAAACGGAACGTTTGTAGGCTTTCGCCGTGGCTTTGTGTTTAATGCGTGGGCTGGGTAATGTATGCTTCAATTGTTACTCGTTAGTTGTTTTAATTAGAGGTACTTATACATATTTAATCTGAAAGAATAAAATATATGTTTTTTGTTAAACAATTAAATATTAATATATAATCTTTATCCTGTACGTTAAATTATTCTCAAATTAATGAATTCTCTTTATACCTATATCAAAAGCGAAATAAAGAAGCCACCAGACACCAATCGCTAGGCCAGGAGAATCCACGCGCACCTTAAACGCAATATTCAAATCAATCGTTTGCTATTCCGACTCGTGCGTTTCACAGCGCATTTCGACTCGTATGTGAGTGTATTTATCAGCGCTGTAATACTCTGCTAAGGCTGGTTATACGAGAGCGAGTTACACGCTCCGGTCACTTGAATGATAAATATTACAAAGTTTAAGGCAGATAATGGGGTCAAAAGTGCATGACTTAAAAGAAAGAAATGGTTTAAACGGCCTAACTACATCCTATGTTGAATTAAATACATAAATTATAGTAGGTATACCTATGTATTACCTATACCAGAAAATTATTGCTGGTCATAAAAACCGTGAAAAAATTGTTTTATATGTTATGACAAATACAAACGTTTATATTTTATAGCATAAGTAGATTAAGCATCTTTCTTCACCCTGTTTCACCACTGGAACAGCTCAGTGTGTAAGTAGCCTAAACCCGTCTGAAGCTCTCTCTTTGATATGCAAATGCGTGCGCGCCTCTACCAATGTGTTTTTTCCTTTTTCTTCCTGTTTATTCAGCCTTTATTGCGTCTTCGAATCGAACTCGATAACGATCTTATCGACGCTTGCGAACTTCATTTCCTCTTACAATAGAACTTAATATATTTTTGTTAGAACAACTGTCGGAGAGATAGATACTAGCTTGGCTAAGATCGAACTTGTCTAATTCTACAAAAGTTTGCTTTTTAATCTAAACATGTTAATTTATTTAATAGTATAGATGCTTGTTTCTGCATTTAAAATATTACATGTATTTCGATTATTGAATATTAAAAATTCCAAAAAATGACGGTTTACTGTTAAGTATTACATAACATTCTAAAAGTTTGCTACTACATTGTATAGTAGTTCCCAAAAGGATAACCGATAAACCTATCTGAGTGCACTTTAAACGGCCAGATTTCGTTCAAACTTTGTAGATTTATTTAGGACCGATGACAATACACTAATTTGATAAAATAAATTATAGTTAAAAAAAATAAAAAACACGCGTTTTATAGAAAACCGAACTAAAAGCGTGTTTTTTAGTTTTTTTAAACTATTATTATTATTTACTCAAAAGTTTTGTTCTAAGAAAGTTGAAACTAGTTCTAGGATCTCAGGTATACTGTAACTAAGATTTCTAAATCTATACGTAAAGTGCCAGTGGCATTATGTACTTATACTACTTAGGACTCATTTCTGGAATGTATTTTTCACAATAAAGATATGCGGTATAGTAATAAAAATGTATAACTATGTATAAAATCATTACTACAATAATACATTACCATTTGACGTATTATTAAAAATTCTTAAATCAGCATCACTATTATAGTAAGGTTACAAGAGTCACTTTCTTCGGATCGCGGGTTTGCTCCAACTTTGTGAATATAAAATAAAAAGGATCGCTACAATATCTTACGGGCAACAATGTTGTGTAAAGAATATTTTATTAATAACTTCGGGTCGTAATCACTCGAAGGATATTCGTAGCGACCCTTTGAGCGTTTGATTAAGTTCCCGAAAAATATTCTCTCGCAAAATATCGTCAAACAAAATTCTCAAACTGAATTCCCTTCAAGTTTTTGCGCTCGGATTCGTTGTAACGCGCCGAGTGCTTTCAACTTTCAAACAAACATCACTTTCAAAATAAAGAAGGAATCATTTTTATACCATTTCTTTATAGCCTCCCTCACCCCGTGGCCCAGACATGAGCCGAATGTTTCTTGTTTACTGCACAACGCAGTAACGCGTAACCAGCCAACCGATATCTTGAAATGACGTGGAAATGGAATAAAGGTAAAGGTATTTATTTTGAACATTAATGCTGCGAGTGTTCTACATTATCTTTCCTCTTTATCATGGGAAAATATTCTGTTCTTTTGCTTTTCACTCTCGCTTACACAAACTCGAAGCGTATGCCCATCTACTGAAAATCAACTGGCAATAAAAATATCTAAAACAACGAGACCCCAATCTTGAAACTAAATAAAAAACACGTAAAACTACAAAACACTTATCTAAAAACATATCCCATCATATAATTGTTACATACAGAGATACACTATAATATACTCGTGTCGTTTTTCAAGCGAGCACAGAGCAAGAGATATTCGGATGCATTAGTGCGTGCGGAATGCGGTACATTAGCCTGTAGCCCAGGGACTCAGGGAGGATTCCATCCGTAGCCCAGTGCGCGGCCACTGTTGTTCCCATTTCAACGAGATTTCAACATCTAGCTCCGAATGTATGCAGCATCTTAAGTCTTTGAAATTGCTGTTTCAAATTACAATAATATTATATCTACGACTGTTGTTACTGATATTTTGTGTGGTTTTTACTACTTTTAGGTACCATTTTATGTTATGATCACGTCACAGTGAAAGTCGATCGAAACTAAAAGATTAATCAACACATCAAATAATCAATCTAATTAAAATTATTTATGAATATAAGTACAATTTTACAAGCTCCCTCAAATCGTTCATGATTTAATTATATAAAATGATCGATTATAGAAAAACCAGCTACAGCTAGATCGATAACAGCCAGTAAGAAATCGCAAATATCTTTTAAAACTAATTCAAATGTATTCCATAATGCACCCGCTTTCCTCCGCGGATTTCTCGAAAAAGAAAAAAGCAAGTGATAAATTTCGCGGTTTCGCTTCGGCAATAAATCTGCGGC
This sequence comes from Colias behrii, assembly GCA_029959065.1. NCBI lineage: Eukaryota > Metazoa > Arthropoda > Insecta > Lepidoptera > Pieridae > Colias > Colias behrii. The sequence goes on from JARWMC010000016.1 coordinate 117,942, forward strand.
GGATTGAGATGTAGCCCGCTCATTAATAACGAGCCTCGCAAAAAGCTAAACAACTAAAGCGCTGGGAGCGTCTTCACTAACTCGGAACTTCGAGAGAACCCCCTAGCATTAGAGGATAAACTATTAGAATCTATTTCACGAGTTCGTGTTAAGTTTTGAAGATTCACTTACAGTAAATAAAACTAAAATCGAATCCCTACTAATATTATAAATTTTCGTGGGTGATATGATGCGGCGAAGTTAATAGTTATAAGTCTATTTCAGGAGAAATTTTTATGCAAATTCAGCAAGTGTTAATCGATGAAATTGTGCTTTCAACACTGCGTGTATTGAAGAGTTTTTATTTATTTATGAGTTCAAGAGTAGATTATTAAAGGATTTATTCACATCCCTGCCGCGTGGAGCCGTGCACTGCCGCCCTCTGTATTATTTACCGGAGGGCGCTCGTCACAAACAAACAAACTCGCATGAATTTGTGAATAGATTCTGATACGAGCTCAATGTAACAACTATTGTTACCTTTCGAGTGTTATTGGGATGCGGGTCGAGCGCGTTTGGAGATCGCTAATTGTAAATATATGTATAGGATTGAGCTTTTCATGCGTGTTTCCTGTTCTCCTATAAAGGTATTATTCCTGTTTTCTATTAGACCCACATGCCAAATTTCAGATGAAAAAGTTCTATTTTTTTATGAAAACATGGTTTAGTAGAACGTATGTATTACAAAGGATTATCGAGTACCTAATTAGGTTTGATTTTAAAAGTACATGTCACTTGTTACACGAAAATTATTAGGGTACTAGATTTCCGCCCGCGGCTTCGCCCGCGTTTTCAAAGGAAATCCCGCATAGTTCCCGTTCCCGTGGGATTTCCGGGATAAAACCTACCCTATGTGTTAATCCAAGTTACCTTCTATACGTGTGCTAAATTTCATTGTAATCGGTTCAGTAGTATTTGCGTGAAAGAGTAACAAACACACATACACATGACACACACATCCTCATAAACTTTCGCATTTATAATATTAGTAGGATTAAAACTGCTTTTTACATTATCTCTCTGATTATTTTTTTTAATTTATCTATCAAATTAAATACTTAATTAAATAAATAATAATATTACCTTCACAATCGCCTAACAACGGTTTAGAGCAATTACTCCAGTCAGTCAAGACAATCAATAATTCACAATAATTCCAAAAGTTTTCAAACTACGGTCAAGTGAATGGTACATTGGGACGACAATAAATCTCATTTTGCAACCTTGTCCGCAGTCCGGAACAATGTTAAAATTGCAATTAAATTATTTTTTTTTGGTGTATGATCTTGGAAAAAAATTCCATACTATGTATTAAATTTGCAACCAATCTAAGTGTACGGAACTTATGGATTTTTGCTGACTTATAGAAATTTTTGCGGCAAAGAGAAATTTTCCTCACGTATAGAAATTTTCCTGGCTTATAGAATTTTTCCTGACGTAAAGAAATTTTCCTTGTATATAGAAATTTTCCTTTCTTATAGAAATTTTCCAGCTTATAGAAATTTTCCCGACATGGAAATTTTCCTGACTTATAGAAATTTTTCCTGACTTATCGTAATTTTCCCGACTTATGGATTTTTCCTGTCGTATAGAAATTTCCCTGACGTATTAAAATTTTCCGGACGTATAGAAATTTTCCTGGCTTATAAACATTTTCGTGACAAAAATTTTCCTCACGTGTAGAAATTTTCCTTGTTTATAGAAATTTTCCTGTCATATGGAAATTTTCCAGCTTACAGAATTTTTTCCGACTTATAGATTTTTCCTGGCGTATACAAAATATTTTCCTCACGTATAGAAATTTTCCTTTCTTATAGAAATTTTCCTGGCGTATAGAAATTTTCCTGGCTTATAATAAATTTTCCCGCTTCTAGAAATTTTCCCGACGTATGGAAATTTTCCTGACTTATCGAAATTTTCCCGACTTATGGCGTAAATTTTCCTGACGTATAAACATTTTCCTGACTTCTACAAATTTTCCTGGCTTATAGAAATTTTCGTCATGTTTAGAAATTTTCCTTGTTTATAGAAATTTTCCAGATTATATAAATTTTCCCGACTTATGTATTTTTCCTGGCGTATAGAAATTTTCCTGACTTATAGAAATTTTCCTGACGTATAGAAATTTTCCTTTCTTATGGAAATTTTCCAGCTTATCGAAATTTTCCCGACTTATGGAAATTTTCCTGACTTATCGTAATTTTTTGTCAATCGAAATTTCCCTATTGTTAAAATCATTTTTCTAATCTTCCTAAAATTGGAAATTTTTACGACTGATTAAAGTAAACCACCCACCTATTCCCACCCACATCCCGTACGCTATGCTCTCTATCCACAGGCCGCGCGTGCGCAGAATGGCTCAGTATCTGCATAGCTAGCGAACGTATAAACTCGCCCGGTCGTTGGGCGTGGTACCTACATATTTCGCAATAAAAGGTAGCCTATGTCCTTTCTCGGGTATCAAAATATCTCCATACCAAATTTCATGCAAATTGGTTCAGTAGTTTAGGCGTGATTGAGTAACAGACAGACAGACAGAGCTACTTTCGCATTTATAATATTAGTATGGATTACACATTTTATAATGATTCTGAAACTGAAATGAAGACGAAAATACAATAAAATATAAGCCATCTTTTTAAAGAACAATTATTTAAATTTTAATCGTCACAAAAAAAGGGATCCTCGAAGAAATCGTAAGAATGAAGTCTTCAAGAAGAAAGTCGTTAATGTCAGTTCGAGGTTAACGGCTACTATAATAAATAATTGTATAAAAGAATAAATTGCGTCGAACATTTATTCGCAAAGCGTTGTTTTGTTGGGAAACAACGAAGTAAAGGTATCTTTGGATTCAAGGTGCGTCCGGGCGGTAATGAGCGCTCAGCTGGGAGGCAATCGCCGTAATCGCTTGAGATTCGCGGCAGAGCACGGTACGGGTTACAAAATACTCCGTTTTATATACTTTATGTACTATTTCATCGAAATTCTTCTAAACATAGTTCATGGTTGTATCTGAATACACATGTTACTCTGAAATAATGTAATGTAAAGTTACATGTGTATTGCTGTAGCAAAATTGTAAAGCTATGCTAACTATCAAACATATTACATAATATAAAGTTGAAGAGTTTGTAGAAAAACTGCATTACTCCTTAGTGGTGAGGTTATTTTATGGTAATCTTTATCCCGATTTTTACATCACGATAATATTGCAATTGGTAAGAGATTCAAGATATTTTTGTGGGGACAGGTGAAGAGCCGTCGAATTTTTTCATCGATACGATTTTATTATGTCGTATACCTTCGTCATCAAGATTTTTTGTTAAAAATAAAATATTTTCGTTTCAGTGAAATATTTTTCTATAAATGGATCCACTATAGATTCATTGTATTGTTTATAAAATAACTTGTGAAAAATATACAAAAGAGCTGACATTTTTATTTGAGAGCCAAAGCTATGTCGGCTCTTATAGTCGGCACTTTTTCACAGAATTTAAACTTATTTCTATGTATTTTTAACGGATTATTGAATATTTTTTATGAAGTTTGTTTAGAAGTTCTCGAAAATTTGGAATTATAATAAATAAATTTTGCCAACATAAATGTTCATTAAAAAAAAACGAAGACCAATATTGGCTGATATTACAGATTGCATTCTTAGCGTTAAAATATTATTTCCCGAGACAGTTAAATGCCAATTCAAAGAAGTCATAAAGTAATTAAAAAAAATAAGGTTTGTATTATTACAATAATTTCAGTAAAGTACATAATAAAGGCTAAGTTAAAAAATAACTGTGTATATTCTGATGCATATTTTCATATCGTTTTGTATTTAAAATGTTATTAAGTGTCAATTACACCTTCGGATCAATAAAACCATATACTAAATTAGATAAAAATAAAAATACATTGCTCCATCACGAAGCCGCGACAGCTGTAGCACTTAGTGATAATCCGCAATGGACAGCGACCATCTGTCCTCTCCCGCTCTCTGTAATTAATATTTATCTCCACACTCGTATCACAAATCGTTTGGGAATTATTGTACTGCACAAATATTTGATTTGTTTCTGATATCTATTTTATGTGATAAATAAGTTGATATCCGAAGAAAATAATATATAATTTCGACACACTATCGTTGGAAATATGACATCTAACTAATTATTCTACTTATAATAACTATTTATTAGTTTGTTGTTAAACTAAAATGGAGTTTAAGATGTAAGCAGTGTATTTAATTTTATGTTGTACAAATTAATTTATAAAGCCAGTGGCTGAGCTTCTTTTAAATCGTGAAAAATGTTTGTAGAAAATATGTAGAAGAACGTAAATTAAATTCGCAAGCTAAGCCGTAAGTTGACATAAAGTGTAGTGAATTAAAGTCCAATAAACATTTCTATGTTCTAAAAATGTTTTTAATAAAAACTTAATTAAACTAGTGATGAAGGTAAATACGGTACTATTTCTTATAACTAAATAATCATTATTAAAAAGTCATTAAAGAAAATAATATGTCCAATTTACTTAATTATATTGAATCCCAATTAAAAGGGCAGACGTTAAAATGTCAACCCCGTTCCAGCCCAATGCAGAGCAATCTAATTTTTTTGCTTGTTAGACGTAGACAGGTAAACTGTCAAATCGTGCCAAAAAACGTAATTGCTGGAAAAGCGCTGAACGAAGAACTTTTTTCCTTCATTTCTTCCCGTAACTTCTATACATAATACCTACGTAAGTTGGAAAAAATCTGTAGTTTTTTCCTTTAACAAAATGTTTGTAAAATATTGTTGACATTTGAAAAGGTTACACAACCCTTCATATTCACAGTTTGTCCTAACTAAAAATTAAGCGCTTGTCGTTAACAATTTACAGCAAAAATATTTTAAAAGGCAAAAGCAATTAAACCGGCAATTTTATTCACAAAACTAAATACAGATGGCTCCGATAGACCGCGTATCGGATAGATATCAAATTGAAATTCGCCTGGATATTATTTTAGCCGCACAGAGGCTCAATTAACGTCGGCATGATTTGTGACAAACTCGCTTCCATTCGATTACAAACGCTCCATATTTATTGTTCTGTGATATTGCACGATTGCTGAACTCTGTTTATATTTCAAGGCGCTTTTGGCAATTGATAGCTATTAGCTTTTGTCAAAGATTAGCAATGTTAGGAGATTCGACGTGTCCTTTGTATTGTGACGTTTTCTATTGTTACAAGATTGTTACAGAACATGTGGGTTAGATCTCTTGCGTGGGATATTTTATTTTGAAAACTTTATATTGTAAACTTATCAGTTTCTTTGATAAAATGGAGATTTGATTAAACGTAAGTACCATACCGTATATATCAGCTGTATATAAATATATACGGCATGATATCTTTATTAACAAAAAGAGGTGACTATAATATAATAAGCTAATTATGTTGATATCGAATCGATATATAACTTTTTTTTCTTAAAAGCTATTGTAACATTTAATATAAAATACCTGAAATAAAATTTTGTAATATCAATTTATACCGCCAACCTCCTTTTAAAATGTATTAAAGTGATAAATATAAAGGGTGAAATTTATCGCACATAGAGCGTAAATAAAAGAGAAATTGTATCAAATTTTCCGTCGCGTATCCAACGAATAATTTGTATGTGATTACTTTTACAATATATTGCACAAAATAAGGAAATAGAGGGCGACGGGCGAAATTGCGGAACGAGGAAAAGCTGCTCGGCTCGGCATGTACCGGGCGTACTTAGAAACACGTTACTATTTTTTATAAATCTTTTCAATCATTACTTTTACTTTGTATATTTTTTCATTACTATTACTTTGTATATAAAGTAAACGAGAGCAATATAACTGCTTAATATATAAAAGTATTTATAAGAAAATATAAGTATGTATGTATAACGTAACAGTGACGCAGAAAAATTTGTACATGAATTTTGGGTATTAATTGGAATTAATAGAAAAATAGATAAAAATCCGAAAGTAACAAGAAGATTTCGTACTCAATACGAAAAAACAAAAATAATATTCTCTAACTTAACAAAACGATCGTGAGTGAGCCGCCTAACATATGAATTTGCGTAGGTTTAGCGGGAGTCATGTCTGCACGCAAATACACATGTCTCATACAACGACACAAGACTCGCTAACACACTCATTGTCATATATTTTCTTTATATTCACTGTTATAGAACAAAACACTTTGCGTGCCAATTGACTGACTGAAATAAATGAGTGTTTTATACAACATGTTTGGACCTCTACCATTTTCTTATTTGAATTATTTGAGGAAAACAATTGACACAAGTACGTACTTGGTGTTTCCTTTCCCAAATGGAAAATAATATTTTTACGACAACTAGCATGTTAACAAGCATATTCAATATGAATTGTTCATTGAAACAACTTACGAAAAAATTGCACCTTTAAGAAACACAAAAACAAACTCAAATGTTTGTAATTCTACTGAATATTTTTTTAACTACTATCTTTAAAATGTACCTATTAATTACAATAACTAATTGGTGTGATTATTTAAAATTTTAAAACAACAACCATAATCTAAATATAAATAGCTACAAAGCTCGTATGTTTGAATGGCGGGCCATGCGTCAGGCTCGGACACACATCGCAATGTTTATTCAGAGGCCATCACTTGTAGCATTACCAGCGGTTTCGTGTTCGCTTCCCAATTGTACATAAATTGTGACTACTGTCCTGATAACCGGCCTTCCGCCGCCTCCTAAGATGTCGTCTGTGAGGGCAAATGGCAAATGTTATGAATAATTCAGTTAAGAAATAGAAAGTGGTTTAAATGCAATTATTTCAAATAATCGGTCTTGAAAAGCACTGCATGCAATATACATTTGTTGGAGTATGAATAATATTTTGTTATTGCTTTTGTAAGAATTATCATCAAAATATTTACTTATCGTCTCGTTATTCAATAATAGCCTAAATAATAAGTATACCGATGCTGTGGTTCTATATTGAAAAACATTATTAAGTCGCCTAATAAACATTTTAATAACCACACTTTCTAACACTAGATAACAGAAAGCTCACGTCAGCTCATACGATTAATTGTCACGGGCTCACCATAATCCGAACAAACCCCTTTATTTGAAAAATAACAAGCAGCTTGTTCATATGTAGACATGTAGCGGAACGACAAAAAGGCAAGACGGTGTAAATGAGAGCAAACGCCGCTCTAAGCCGACGTTTGAAGATCGGATTAGCCGAGTGGAGGGCACTCAGCCCTTTACGCGAATGTTGCTTTTGCACGTCTTTACAATGTACTGTTTTAAATTGCTGTTAATAGGAGGATTCGTGTTGACAGCGCTGAGAACTTGCTGAGTATGTGGGTTAAGTAATTGTTTATGAAGACACTTGTATGTTTCAGTTAATTATGATCATCATCTTAATACATTTTACATTTAATAACAAGAAAGTAATCAACCTATTGTTGTCGCTCTCTTGAACCGCCAATCTGAAAAAGAAAATAGATTTTAGCTTTCCGTAAAAGCAAATTACTCAACTAAAATGAATTAGTAAGATAGGACAAAAAAACATACTCATGAGAGAGAAGTATGACAAAAAACTAGCACATCATTAAAATCTACACTGGTTAGTGAAGAACTTTTACAGTTTGTCTATCTTTTACTTTTATCTATCTTCGAGTTTTCACCGAACAATTTGTTTAACATTGAACAAGTGATAATTGCAGCAAACAAAAGCAATATAACGCCTGACACATCTGAACCGACGCATTACCTCGCGGAGTTAACGAGCTCCGCGCATGCAGTCACACTCGCGCCGGAATTTCCACCGAGAATATGAATTGAACTTTAAATATAATCCCGCGGCGTGGCCCACGCTAACGCTCATTGTAATTTTTCAATTTCGCCAACGTCTGCCGGGACCGTAAAAAACTTCACATTTCAATCGAGCCATTGTGAACCCACGTACACCCGACATTCACTAATAGAATATATTTTAAATTCCCGCACGAGAAAATCCATCCTATTCCCCGGTAATACGGGTCAAAGTGTCGCGGAGGTCGTCCCGAAGTTTTAAGTCGATGTTAGCGCTGAACTCGGTATGAATATTTCAAAGAAATAATAAGGCTTTTACGTTCGTTGGAGATTTTCATTCTCTTATGAGGATATAATTGAACAGCTGTTGAATATTATGTAAGTAGTTTCTGTGTCAGCATTAACATTTGCTGAATTTTCTTTGGTTCTCTTTTGCTATGTCCGAGAATTTCAAATGAAGATTTCGCTTGATTCTATCAGTTATACTTCATGTTGTATAATGTATATTCTGTGTTGTTTTCTTTAAAATTATTAGAAGCTGAAATAAATTAAAAGCAAATTTACGTGACTCAATTAAATTTTTGTTTTTCATTCGGATAAAAAGTAAATATGAAAGTCATTTTTAATCAGTAAAGTTGGCGTATAATAACAGTAACGCTTCAAAATAGAACTATTTTTGCTCGTACCATTAATAAGGTAATTCTGCCCAAAGTGGAAGACATTGACTTAAATAGATTATGTGTGTATTTGTAACAGATAAACAATAACTTACCATTTTAAATTTGGCGTGTTCGCGGGAAATGTTATACATTCAACAAAAGTAGGCTTTATGAAATCTCCATGAAATTTTTTGTAAAATAGTAACATGGCGGCGAAAGACATAAAAGTAAAGGCGGGAAAAGTGTGGAAAGAACGTTTGCTTCGTAAGTGGTTAAGTGTAGTCTCAAAGCCTCAGCTGCAAGGCTTTCGGTGTCTACACTGCTATAATATTATGTGTAACCAAAACTGCGTCTTTCATGTAATATTATAAACGACATAATAATATACGGATATGTATTTACATTTAGCATTGAAATAAATTATTAAATATAAAATCTGGAAATTATTATTGAAAATAAATATTATGATAATATAATGTACCTAATTAATGTTTGAAACATTACAATTTTACAGCATACACACACGGTTACACTCTATTGAGAAAATGTCTTTTTTCTTTACGTACCTATAATAACTTAAGACTTCGTAGTAGTTTCTTCTTGTGTTTTTGTTGTTAAGCATTTGTTACAAGAGACAATTATGGCAAATATTTTTTTAAGAAAACATACACCAAGGCCATTTAGTACATTTACCAGCAACAAAAGCATTTTACAGATACTTAACAAATATCTCTCCACGTAAGCCGGTCGCTGTCTGTTCCTCTCCAGCGCCTCAATATCGCTCCACCAACTATTCCATCTATTACCGCACACAGGAACAATTCCGCGTTTACACATCGGTGCACTGCGCACTGGCACGAAACTGTTAATTAATACTCGCGGTTGTCGAATTGCTTCAAGTGGAATACAAAAAAATATCAACAAATTTTTATTAAAAAACTAGAGATAATGCTTTTAGAAGTCTTCATGTTTGTAGTGTTGTGTGTAGTGTCACGTGTCACGTGTGAAGTGTCACGTGTCACGTGTGGACATGTGAAGTGTCACGTGTCACGTGTGGAAATGTGAAATGTCACGTGAGAAGTGTCACGTGTGTAGTGTCACATGTGAAGTGTTACGTGTGAAGTGTCGTGTGTGTAGTGTCACGTGTAGTGTCACGAAACGGATTAATATTAATCAACACGATTTGATATCAAACACGGTGTAGATGTTGTAATTTATTGTCATTACGATCTATAATTGTAAGTAGTTCGTTCTTACATCAAACATTTTGACTGGTCATTAATCAACACATTTTGTTTTTATGAAGATGAATAATATTATAATTTATTATAGACATCCATGGAGATTAAGTATGTTAATAAATAGCTTATCCAAACTAAAGCACAAAAAAATATAACTTTTTGTCACTTATTCATCTTAAACTATTCATAGAAGACAAGAATGAAGTCACCATTTGTGTATAGAACTAGACTCAAACTCAACTAATCCTAAAGAACGAGTTTTTTCTATAGAGAACTCGCTTCGCTAGTTGTTTTCATTTTACAAGTATTTAGCTCGAACACTTGAATGCTAATGAGTTTGCTTACAAGAAGCCATGGCCTTCCGCCACCGATTGTATGGGCCTAGATACGGCAGGTATTTTTTTACCGCGGGCTTATATTAATATCCTATCTCATACTAGTATTCTTAACAAAAAATAATTTTAATGTTATAATACCACTACAATTTCAAATATTAATGTTTCACTTGTCGGTAATATTTACTATTTTAGTTTAATATTTCGATTAGCTTTTCACCAATATAAATTTATAAAGAATGGAAAGATCCCTTGACACATAAAACTGAAAGAATAGAATAAATTCGATCGCTCTGGCGGTCACGAGTGGCTGAGGTGGTCAAGTATCCGCCCCGGATTGGCGTGAAAGGATGCGGGTTCGAGTCCCGCCTCGTGATCGAATTTTTTCTATATATATAAAGCATTTGAATGCCATAAAACCAAAAATATCAAATTTTCACCAATATATTTTACTGTTGTTTTATATAAACTACATAAACACGTATGCTTCTCTCCTGAATAGGTTAAATATACCATCCAGTTTAACATAGGATCGTGGCACCCAACATTAAGATGTCAATATAAAAAGCAATATGGAGTTGCGTCGGTTTTGAGTGCTTTTTATTTTGTCAGCTTCGCTTATAAAGAGTTTCTTATTTGAAATGTTTTCAATGCATAACGTGTTGAAGGCTTACCGAGTTCTATTAAAACTTTTTCGATTCAATATTATTTGAAATGTCAAACGTTTAATTGCGTTTCGCAAGATTTGGAATTGTTCAGCTTATTTTGAAAGGAAATTATATAAATAATGTAAATATTCGATCGAAATCAGTTCATTCGGTCAAGCAATCAAGTTATATGAAATTGTAACGAAAATAAAATAACAAAATTACTAGGTATAGGAAATTAAACTAATCGTTTTAACCTTCAAATGTTCTATATATTCTTCTTAGATATTCTTTTATTTATTCAAATATGTTACTGTTCTAAATATTTCGCTTCCACAGAATCTTAATAAGTGTCCACATTAAATTTTTTGACAGCTTAATGCTCTATAGTCACCCAATGTACACGAAGCAAACCAACGCTACTTACACGTATTTCCAATAATTTGTATTACGTCTGAATCGAACGGCTCATTCGTGACCCACATCTGCCAACATTTCAGCAATATCGGGCTAGCTGGTCGCCAAAATAATATGTTCCGGTTGACAAAAGCGTGGAGGCAATATTGAAAGAATTTGCTATTGACCAAAATCCATTGAAGATATATTTAGCGAGGTGGGCTGACGAGGGACGGGATTTATGGCACGACACAATATGTTTAGCTCGACTGATGTGAGTGAAACCGATTTATTGCTTTTTGCGATTGTTTTCATATTGTACATGATTGTACAAGCAGGTCATTGATGTGTAAACGAAACATTTGAATTAGAATAGTGAATTTGTGTGACAAATTATTTACGTAGTTTAAATGCATGTTTAAAGTTAAGGATGTGTTTTCAAAATTACTCATATAAAATGCTGACATCATTGGACATTAAAAAATACTATCATTAATGTATAAAAGGCGAGATAATAATTCATGAACAGCAATATGAGAATGAGATACATAAAGCAATGAGAATAAAAACTGCAATGATCTTTTTCCTTATCCTGAACACTGTTCAAATCATTGACTCGACTGGAATGTTCGAGAACCCAAGCCGGCCCGTTCAATCTGTGCTGATGTCGACTTAACCTTGCTATAATTAAGGAGGCTCATTGTCCCAACCCACGCTATAAGAATACGCAATGTTACATCATAACAAGCCCTTATTAAATCGATTCCAAGACGCGGTTGGATACACAGAGCAATCTAAAATCTTTGCGGGTGCGTAGCGTTGGTAGCGTGTTTGCGCAAGGGAATGTACGTAATTGTTAGACTGAAAGTACTGCGGGATTTTATTTTAGTTTTCGTTCGCGTGTGGGTATAAAGGTTGTTTGAAAAATACATTATACTTTTACGGTATTATGTCAAAAATCTTTATTGGTTCGATCTATAATACATATTACGAACAATTAAAATGTTATCATACCTTAAAATATTTAATAAATTAACAGCGCTCATAGAATGGTACTCTAAGGCTCGTTATTTCTTCACGCAACTTATAATTAGAAAATTCGGAATCATCGTAGCGAAAGATTATAATTTGACTAGAATGGCAGTAGTTAGTATTGAGATTTGAGAGGTCGTCTGAGGGCGGAGGCTAACAAGCAAAGTTTCAAGCTCGAGGCCCTCCTCTGCTGAAATATGTAACATGTGTTTTGGGAATAGCTCGTATACTTAGTACTTATTAGTTAGTACTTTACTTGTAAAGTTCTACGTAATGAAATTGTGTCATAGTTTGAATGATTGATTACATAACTGATGGAAAGTAATAATTAGCTTTAGGGAAATTATATTGGCGAATTAAACTTTCTGAGAATAATGATTCATTTTTAATTAAACAAATTATCTATTCCTACCTTCGAGATTGATTCATATTGAAAATTAATAAGGTTATATTTATATTTCATATTTCTATAACGATTTAATTCATTCTTAATTAACAAATACAACTGTTTCATTATAAATTAACTAGTACCTATGGAACAAATACAATATACGTTGCCACGAGGCTTGACTATGAAAAATATAAAATTTACAATGCAAATACGGTTTAATTTAAAACCCAGCGAGCTATAAATCCTTCGACTATATATCTTCAAATTCTCCTTATTTATGATATGTAATATTAAACCAATACGTTAAAATGAAAACAGGCGCGTCACGCTCGCTCGAAGCTTCATTTAAGGTAATAAATAAAAGCCGTAGTGCGCGCAGTTTGGTTGTCCACCGCCCTTGAATTGTCGTCGGAGCGATGACCGAGTTATTGTAGTTTAAAGAGAAAATTCTACAGCTTTCGATGTGTGAGACCAATAAGAATATAGTGCTATGCTGGAATTTTTCAGTCGTTTAATACTGTTAAAATTGTGTAAAAGTCAGTTTTGTGGTTGCTACGTAAAATGCTACGAAACCTACGATAATGCTACGTGCTGCTACGGCTCTATGGCTATCAAATAAACTGCAGCGTGTTTTCCTAACATCGGTTTACTTTGCTTTTCATTATTTGTTAGTTGGTTAATGGAGTGTAGTGTGTGAGTGTCGTATCGAGTATGTAGAAATAAACTTACAATGATTTAGTTCAATTTTTTGTGACATGCATCTAATATATATTTCTAAAAAGCAATTTTTATTTGTATTATTGAAATTCATTCTCTATTCCGATTCAAAAACACGTATACAAAGGAATATTTCCCACGTAAAGCCCAACAATACAACTAAAGATAACAATAATTATAAGGAACGAGACGAAGTTAGATACACGAATAAATATAAAAGTACGTCGTGACTGAAACCTAATAAAATGTTATACTTAGTCTACTTCGTTCGGAGAATTCCTTTTTCCAGTCTTAATTACATCTTCGCTACTATTTCGTCGCGAATACTTTTCAAATAAAATATCTTACAAGAGTAGTAACGAGTGTAGAGATATATTTTCATGGATAATAAAGAGCAACATAAAGGCGGCCCCTAAATAGTGCCAACTCCGCCGGATTTCCGGGTTCAAGCGCGCTTTCATATTATATTCTTTGCGCCGAGTTCTGTACTCGATTGTGTGTATTCAGATCTACCTTCAAATTCTCAACATTTCGCTTCAAGGGTGGTTTTTTAAGGACAGCAGCTGAAGAGTTTCGTTGTGAAAAAGATATTGTTAAGTATATAGAAAATTTATGTCGTCTAGGTTACTGTCTTTATATAAATTTTCAGCAAATGAATTTCAACACTTTTTTCATGGTGGAATACATAATAGATATTTCTTCATAAGTATTATATCAATTCTATAAAATTACAGTGGGTATTTTGAAATGAAAATTTAATTTTCATTTTTGTGTAATAATTTATTATATTCCTGATTATAGTTTAGATGTATGCAAATGTTAGCCTATTTCTCTTTCTTTATAAACTCTTTGCCAGGAAACATAAATATTGTTCCAAAGTACTTATATTATGTATTCGGAATGTATTCCCTATTTTTTTAACTGGATTTCTGAAATAGAGCGTGTTATTCTTTTGCCGTAGTAACTACAATGTGTTGGATTGTCACGTAGCATTTGCGTAGCGCTCTCGGTAGTTGGGTCTTGTTAGCTCGAATATACTTTTTATCTGATGATTCTATATAGGTCTTATTGTATATACTATATAGCAAGCAAGATTTTTTTTTTACATATAAGCTACTGTTTCTTAATTTGTTGAATCTTAATAAGCACAATATAATATCACAAACAATTTTAAAATCACTAAATAGTTTCGTAATTTATTTTAATATGAAATAAATTACGAAATACGAATTCAATTGAACCTTTGTGTACTTACAGAAAACTCTACAAAATTCACACTCTAAAAAGTCCACACACTATGATCATTAAAAGTCATTGAATAATCAACTTATTGTTACGCTATTTTCAAACGTAAAATATGAAGCATATAGAATTAGCGATCTTGGTCAAACAATAAATCCAGTTCAATAGAAACACACACTGTTTGCAAAAGTAAGTTAATTCGTAGATTAAACATTATCGAGAGAGTCCCGTCGACACGAGCGAGGCGGGGCGGCGGGGCGGAGGGGCGGCGGGATCTACAGGCTCGCTCTAATTAAATAGATCGAGTCACCATTTAATATTACCTTTACCAAATAAAAGTGCGAAAAGAAACCTGTACTTTCGTGAACATTTTGGTCCAATTAGCTTTGAAATTTGATTATAGTCTAGAGGTAATTAGGGAAGATGTTAGTGCCTAATTGAAGTGAAATATGAAGATTTGGAAACGTGTGGACAATGTGTAAATATATTTATAAAGCATTTGAATGCCATAAAACCAAAAATATAAATTCAACAAAAAAGGTCGTGTTCCATCGTTACAATATTGTATTCACTGAAAAGTGCTTCATATTGGTTGAAATGGTTGTTAATCATCTCAATAGATGGCGCGCGGTGTGTCCCTTCAGACACATAAAACTGAAAGAATAGAATAAATTCGATCACTCGGGCGGGTCACGAGTGGCTGAGTTGGTGAGGCATCCGCCCCGGAATGGCGCGAAGGATGCGGGTTCGAGTCCCGCCTCGTGATCGAATTTTTTCTATTCTTTATAAATTTATATTTATAAAGCATTTGAATGCCATAAAACCAAAAATATAAATTCAAAAATTTATATTAATGTGTAAATATGTAGGTAGTCTAATTGAATAAATATGTGGTTGAGATTATTCATCAAGTTTGAATAAAAAATCATATTTTATTTTGCTAGTGCATGTTTATTAATCAATTAATGTTATGATCAATGAGAAACAATATAATGTATTTAACAATTAGTATTATAATTTATAGGTAGGTAATACCCTCAACAATAAATTTTATTTCCTTTTATTATACATGGATAGAAAAAAAGTTAAGACATAAAAGCACCAAATTGTCATATAGGAAAATGCAATGCGACATGTATGTCAGTAGGAACGCAAAACGTCATGTTTACAAGCTTCCGAGAGCTCGCGCTGTCGTTGCATAAAATACATTGTTTTAAACGTAAAATTGTTGCATTTTTATGAACCCCTACGTTGCAATGGAACTAAGTAATGGTTGAAATATATGAATAAACGCGGCGCTGTATCTCGATTACTTTATACAGAAACGATTATTCGTTATTAAAGCTCAAACAACGTGACGGATTTTATATTTCTTTATTCTTTTAGTGCGGGGGCCAAATGCGAAAATTTGTATGCACATAAATTAGTTGTGCCAAATCCTAAAATGCTATTTGTGTATGAAATTATGATTGGACACATACTTTGATATAGGAATGTGATATTCGTAAGAACTGCCATTTGTTTTCAGAGCTTTGTGTTATTATACAATATATTTTGATGGCGGAATAAAATACTGTAACGCTACTGTAACAATACTAGGGTAAAGCTCTTAATATTTTTATATAAAAAAACCATTTCAATTACAAAATACAGATTATGGAACTACGTACATTAGTTACAGACCCTAAAATCTATGACGGTTTTCTATGCATTGATCAGGTCAAGGTGTTCACATTTAATCTGCAAGTCATAGAGGTACGTAGAGAGGGCAGATTCGATAAATTACGAGCGCCTGGTGGCTGGTCTGTAATTCTAGCTTATGGCCACCGACTACCTGCCTCCTCCTTGCTGAGATTTACGTGCTAAAGATCGTGGTTTCAACATTCAATTTCTTGGCCATGGAACGAATATTAAATTGCAGTTAGTGTGTTAGTTGAAGCTTGATTAAGTTTTCTTGTTCTTAGTACTTACTAAAAGAAGAGTTTAAAAACTGAATACTGAAAGATATTTCTTCTTAGCACATTTACTATAATGGTAAGATATTTTTTTAAACGTCATACACAAAATTGAGATATTTAAAATGCTGCTACAGCTTTCGTTTATTTATTTTAATAAAAAACTTCAATGTACCTATACCAACATAAATATAAATAAATAAAATGTTTTTTTAGGTTTTCAGAACTTACAATATAAATATTAAAAATATTATTTAATTCTCACCATTAATTAATGACGGGTATGCACTTAATGGAGTGCGGTATAAGCAATTAAACTGACGATAATCCCACGTCAGCAGTCAGCAGGTGACATTGACAAAACTCAAATCAAACATTCCGCTATAAACAACACGCAACCAATAATGTATTCATCAAAACGCTGAACGACGACTAATAATTAATATCCAGCCGTTAATATTAAAAGATTAGTGAATTTTGTAGTGCTTGCTGATAGGGCTGTCAACTGTTTAATCTTCGATGTCATTCTGTAATGAGAATTATCGAACAATTTTTCTATAGAGGATAAAGTACAAAAAATATTGTTGTCTTTGCACTTCTTTTGAAATATTGAGTGGCTTTGTGCTCGTATAGATGTTACAGGTACTATTTATTATTCAAGAGTAGACAACCCTAGCCCCGTGTGTCCACAAACTAGCGCTTTGTCTGCGAACTGAATTATTCAACAAAACTCAAAAACTTCAGGCGGAATAACTAAATGTTCACTGTTTTATGAAGTTTCCGTTTTTGTAGTGCTTTTAATTGATTATGTGCTCTAAGTGCTTTATGAAAGATATCTCGATTTAAATTATTCCTTTTATATATTTTATCAGATGAGGTATTCAAATAATAAAATAATATTATAATATATCTTTATTCATAAATGAGTCGTTTGTTATGTATCCAACGATAATTAATTTAACGTTGTGTATTTCTACAATTTTAATCACAAATACTTTGTCTTTAATGCCTTATTTATTTTAAAGTATTCATGTAAATAATGAATCCGTTTTTATATATGATAAAACATACTCTTGTTTTACCAATATTTAGCAACACTTTGAAAAAACTTCAAACATAGAATATTATGATAATATTATTATGATTCAGAGAGAATGTCTTGTAAGAGTATTATATATTTTGCTTAGTTGATACACATGATAACATAATACAAAAACGTCTAAAATGCGATATTTCTCCAACCAGGCCACGCCAGTAAATCAGATGTTTTGTCAAATAAATAGGTGTTGCAAAAATACATAAAACATAAGCGTCGTCCGCCTGTCGCTGCCGTAAATATTTTCCGGCGACTGCTTCTAATAGCTGAGCATAATTCGGCCATAAAGTAAAATCTCCGAAGCGCTAACAGCCTCTAACGCGCGGAGCCATTAGTGTTGACGCCTGACGCCTGACGCCTGAGGCCTATCCATCGACTTCTTATCCATAATCCTTGATAATATAAGAAATGAGAAACTCTGCTTACCTCATCTGCTGCGCTTTGATACCGTCTTAACCGATTTTGATCAAATGTTTACGTTATATGTACGCAGAAGGTCTAGACTGGGCAATCCCAGTAGTAGCAATTTGTTGCTTTGCCAATGCAAAGCAACAAATTGCTACTAAATAGTAATAATAGATCAATGTTGTTTACGTTTACGAGGAATGGATATAGTCATAGCTGGAAACTTACGTATTAATGCTGTTTCACGCAACTGATCAAGGGATTTTAATTAAAATTGTAATGATTTTCATACCTAAATAGATAAAACAAAGAAAAAACACTGATTCGACGAATCTTTCATATTTTGTACCATTTCACTACCTATAAGAATATAATATTTTTATGAACACTAGAACCTATGTATCAGCGCTGGATATGAAGTGGAGGAACGCTTTAAAGTATCAAACTTTAATTCAAACATTTATTCATTCAGCTTCCTTTCAAAGTGGTTTCAATTTATATTTTATATTATCGCTTAGTGTTTCATTTTCTGTTCATATACATTATTCGTTTAATCTGTTATGAAATGGCTGAATTTTATGAGAAGCACCTTTGGTTAACGTACATTTTAAATTAAAATCCACGAAAGCAAAACCTTTCATGTTTATCATTATGTAGTCACTTCTGTAAATTATAAAACGTTAACCCTTAAAATGATAAAGTCTAACAACAGCAGTTAACAAATTGTAAGCAAACAGCATGTCGACAACATCTACAATACCAAACGTCGACATAAAACAATATGTAATTGGCAAAAACTCCTCTCTGTAATTACACAGAAAGTTTTCAAAGGGGAAGTTGAAAGAAAATGCGACATAATCGCTCCGATGTATCGTGACATCGGAACTCGCTCAAAGACGTCGGCTTTGTCGTGCGCTCTCCCACTTTGCCGTACTTTGTCGAACTTCCCAGAGTTCGCACTAATTAGCGCTCCGTTTTGTTTACGTGCAAAATTACTTAAGTACACATTGTGTCGGAATTTTAATTGTCTGACGGAGTACAGGAAGCAATATTCGCTTACGAGGTTGTAATAACGTGAGTAGGTACTTCTTTATTAATATGTAATATCAAGCCATGTAGAATAGTTTATTACAATAATATTTTTATCTTGTATAATTATTCGCGAATAAAGACGAATGAAATAAGAGACGTAACGAAAGTTGAAATTAATATAAAACAGCGTAAACGATACACTCGTAGAGCGCTTCCAACGTCTATTTGAGTGCAAAATTAAACATCAGAGTATTTCATTCGAACCGCTCCGAGATGAAGTTTCGTCAGAATTCTTAAAGATCTACATCTCGTAACATCGGAGCGTATTCCTGTATAATTATTCTCATAACTGTCGAATACCAAACTCAATTGTAGCAAGCGATGAATCCTTTGAAATTTTAAGCAAGTATTTGCTGTTTCGAGTCGAAGTTGCTAATGTTTACTGTTTCATCATAGTTTTATGTCAGACGCGATATTCGACTGTATTCAGATACCGAGGCACAGTTCGAGATGATTAAATTTGTACTGGGCGAGACTGTTACCGCTGCCCTGAATCGAATTTACTCGGACGCAAAATCGCCTTAAAATAATTAATTGTATTTGCTCGTGATTTGTGAAATTTATATTTGTAATGTAATATAATATGTAGGTAATATCTTAAAATGATTTAAACGTAGCTGCGCGCGTAGGTAGCCTAACAGTATGCGTGGGTTCTAAATGGTGTTAATTATATAAGATCAGTGTCTACGTAACTATGTATCTCAGTGGGTAAAATTCGTGTCAATTAATATTGTTTATTTATTTATATTCTCCGTTAATAATATTTGAATTAAGTCCAATTGTAGTTGTACATAAACAGCTCACTCTCTGTTTGTTTTAGTTATACATCTACTTTAGATTATTAGTTCAGTTAATTTTCTACGATCATAAAACATTACGTAAATATTGATCATAAAACATTATGTAACGAACTAAGCAATGAATAAGGTAAGCTAGCCGAAATCTGTGTGCCACTCAAACAGTTTAACTGCGGCATTGTGAGCACAAAGAGGGCTTTGGCAGTTCTCGGCAGGACTTGTTTGCGTTGGCTTTACTGATACCGATATTATACCCATCCACGACAATTTATTATCCATTGCCGCATATATCCGCGTTTAATAGTAAGTGCCGCTAATAAAAGAGGCAATGTTGTATCACAAACTGGAAGAGTCGAGCCACAGCTGTGTTGGAGGTATAAATGAGTGGACAAACTGACAAAGCAACAAGTCCTTTTCCGGATATTTTATTTTAATTAGATTTTGCTTTGAAAGGGCTCAGATTAATTGTGATCAACATGGCAACGCTTGTGTCAAACGCGTTCCGTGACGTTATTCTGTGAGGGTATACTGATTTCAGCAAAGATACAATTTTTTTAATCTTTTTAAGCATAATATTAATTGTAAATTGATGATAGTATCAGAGATATAGAGGCCCGTTGTAAATTTATGATAACACGGGGTCAAGCAAGCGTATTCTTAAAAAATTATTTTCCTACTGCTGCTTATATTAAGTATATGAAATAATACGTTATTTAATATAATACAATAATACGAACCGACGTATTTAAATCAAAGATATAGTTGAAACTGAAGCAAAACGGACACATTAGCTGCGAATTAAGTGCCCGCAGAGACCCGCTTCGGGCCCATTGTTATACATTTAATGTTATAAGACCATAGCTGCATTGTTTCTGCTTTTGCGTTGTTACACTCATAATGTACCGGAAATCGGAATACAACATAATCTAGTACTAATATGGAAATGTGCAAATGGCTTTGTTTTACTAATATTTAAATTAATTATAAAAGTATTAATACATTTCACAAGAGCGGTGTGAACAGTTTTGCGGAAGTTTCTAAATTTAATAACGAATTTTTATCTCCGTCAAAGATTACTATGACTGATAATTTTTTATGATTGTGATAAGAACCTTCTGTATACCTAACTTAATTACAGGCTACTAAAACATATTTTCTGTATTAAAAGCGAACATAGAGCATTATTATTGGCAACAATAATAATGCTCTATGTCTTTTAAATATACATTTTTATAGTAATAATAAAAAGTATATCAAAATACGCTTAAGATACAATACTGGTTATTGATTACAGTGACATACTTCTACAAGTTACATTGACAAATTCCAATCACAGGTCCTGTATATAACAGCTGAACACTATCCCAATAGCATTAACAAAAACATCAGTAGTTCGCAACTCCGAGGCAATAGCCTTTGTCGCTGCCCGCATTCCGAACAAAGGTATTTCACGCAAACTTTAAACACACTGCACGCTGGACCAACTTTAAAACCTGAATCCTTTCGTTTGAGCCCGGAGTCCCGACAGACCTGTTTCGTTTAGTTATATCTTTCGGTATTGCAGGATTATTTCCGCTACGTTTGGTTCACAGTTCACAGCGTAAAGATCAGAGGTTTAATATCATAGCAGCAGTCAATCTTTTCACAGCGCTCGGTTGAGCGAAAAATGTCTAATTTTATGTTACCTACCCTTCGCCGGCATGTAAAGGTCCTTTCAATTTGTTCGATTTATTAAAATAGAAACCACGTCAATACAAGTTTTGTGCGTAATTTCTTATAATTATACCGTTTTAGAATAACTCATAATAATATAGGTAGGTCATGTTTGTTGGTAGGCTCAGTATTTACCCTAGTTACGGGATTTGAGGAGCGGCTATAGAAAACGCGATTTGTTAGTAAAACACCGCACCAGCGCAAATACTAGTTAGGTATTACTTATAGCATAATAGGTATCTGCTCAAAATTTAATTGCGTTGTTGTTGGAAATAAGATTTATAAAATTAATTAAAATTTAAATACTGGAAAGATTTTTAAGACATTTTCATTGAAATAATTAATGTATGTTTAAATTATCTAAAATTGTTTAAAATTGACTAGTATCCATAATAAAAAAAATACTAAATTGGGCATGAAATTTGCAGGCATATCCGACCAAGGCTTCATATTAACTTTTAGTCGATAAGGTTTGAAATAAATTTCCCTCAATTGCGAAAAAGATTTCCTTAAAATCCGTATAGTTTTATGGGATAACTAGTATAGTATTTATTTAACACTAGTGGACTACCCGTCTTCACGCTGAAAGAATTTTTCAAATAAATTCTTAAGCATTATCATCAGTATACTAATTATTATGTACATATTATTATAATTAAACAAGCATACAAACAAATCTCGTTGTTCCCAGCCGCAAGTCGGGCACGGGCCACTCGACCGGCTGGCGACCATTAAGACGACAATCTCGACTCGTTAGCGAGCGGGTCAACTATTGAAAGGTTCCACCAAAATGGCCGCCATGCTGCACTTTATTTCACTTGCCACTAATGGACTCGTTATGAGGTTAGGATTTTAATGTGTGGAATTAATTAAATTAGAAAAACTTTTAAATTTAGTTTTTTTTTCATACTGTAGAATATTGATGTGTTACAGTATTTACATAATATAATATTTTAGGCGAATGAAGCTTTTGCTGTAAAAAAACTAAATGGGTATCTATTACGTAACAAATATAATAAATACATTATAACCATTAGAGCGCAAATCAAATCAAATTATTATTATAGTAACAGTGGACGTTAAATTGAATAATGTATTTCCCATCTGCCAACATTTTGCGAAACCAAAAGCAAATTACGATACTATTGAATACCTATAATCCGGTTTTGGACAAACGTAATCTATTGGCCCTCGGCACTCGGGAGGCGAGAAACTTGCTAATTTGTCGCTTTATTCTACTCGTGTATTAAGTTATTTGAACTAGCCTGTAAGTCATAGTAATTTGGACATTTGGCTTCAAAAATAAAAGCTCTGGATTTAATGTATATTAATTCTTATATCAATTTTATTCTCGATGTTTCTTAAAGTAATGAAAACATAGAATAGAAGACATGATCAAGAGAAGACTACGAATTTTTTTTAAACTATAAACCACTTTTCATTTTGCTCTATAAATATAATGTATCTAACGATTATCGATTTTGACCCATGACAATATTTTTAAGCATTTTTTTCAATCAATAACAATTACCTACATACAAAAGACTTGAAATACAAAAGCGAATTCTCGGAATCTTGTTTCGTGTTAAAGTCCAGTTGAAAGAGATAAAACAAATCCTGTTTTGACAAATGCGTAATCCATCGCCTTTATAGAGTTTCCAGATAAGCTCGGTACGATCGGGGCAGAACTTCAAAAGACCTGCCCCTTCTTGCTCCTACTTTGTGCCCCTACTTCGTTGTAAGCCGATTTGCGATCTTATTGTTATTTACACTGGATAATGTGATGATTAAAAGTGTATTGGAATGAGGTGTTATGTATTTACTTTAAATTTATTGGTTTCGTTAAATATTTGGATTGAAATAATATTCTTTTGTGCACAGTGGTACTTCTCGACAGTATTCACTTTGATTATATCAAAGTGTCTCGTTACAAGTCTGATAATTATTATAACATTAAGAATTAATTTGTACGTTTAGTTCTATATAAATTATAAGTTAGTAAGTAAATGGTATTTTTGATAGTTTATAATCTCCCGAATTAGATTGAAAGCTATGATAATTTTAAAGTAACATATACAAGTAGAAACCTGTATCACAATAATTATAATCATCAAATATCTCAACCAAAGCATATTATTATCAACAAAGGTTCCTCGGTTTTTCCCGCCGCGGTGATGCACAAAGCCGTCGCTAATTAATTTACAACGAGTAACATGCACTCATGGCTCTATTATAGTGTATCCTGTATGTAGGTTACATGTTATTGTATTAGTTATACTTACGTTTATACGTTTTATTGTGAAAAACTAGTAGATGTTACGAAGAGTATTATAGAAAACTGTGTAATGTGGTAACATGTTGGATTGCATTCCCTATTTAGTAGGGTGCTTTTAGGGAAAAGGATATGTAAATGTATGCTTTGCTTATATAAGTTTCAGTAAATTTAAGTGCATAAAGAAATAGGTTTGTTTGTAAAGCGCGTTTGGATGCATTTTTTCACTAATTGTTTAAAGAGCTTCTCCAAATATATTATGTATTATATCATTCGTGCCGAATACTGAGTTGGTCCCTTTTGTCAACGTGAAAATGCCCAGTACCTTCCCACATTATATGAATACATATTTTGATGATAATTACTTATTGATGATAAATAATTTAATGTTTGTATTATATGTGTGTTGCTAAATGTTTATATTGTGTAAAATCTCATGCTCTGGTGTATTTGTGTGATGTTGACAATAAACGTGTATTTTTATTTATTTATTTTTATATATAAACGAATAGAATAAAGAAAAGTACTAAGTAGAATAATAGTACTTAAAAGTTTGAACTTGATGCATGCTTTTAATGTATTTAAAGTCAGTGTAAGCTTGATAAGAAAACATAGAAACACACATCTCAAATTTCTTGCACAGTTTTTCTTAGAGCAAATATTTCTGGAAGTAAATTCTTCCCGCACGAGATCTGACCGGAACAAAAACGTCCAAAGCTAACGAGTTAACCGCCACTCGTTTAATTAAAAAGCGCCACGTAAAAACAAATACAAGATAATTGAAGAGAAGGAGACAATATTTTTAATATCCTTCCACACGTAGCCGCAGCGGAGACGAGGAATTTAATTAAAAGCTTGCTTTGTTCGCAATTACCGCTAATAAGTGAAGAGATTACGTGTTCCCTCACAAAGGGCTCGGCTGTCGAACCTGTGTGTATTGTTGGGCTGAGGAGCTGAACGCGCGCCGCATTGCAAGCGCCCTGTTTGCATGTTTGCTGTGCCTACTGCACACACACACACACATACGTGTTTGGTACACACATAGACACGGTATGCAGTCTAATATCTAATATCTAATATTCTAATATCTAATATATGTATATTATAAAGGCGAAAGTTTGTAAGGATGTATGGATGTATGGATGTATGGATGTTTGTTACTCTTTCACGTAAAAACTACTGAACCGATTACAATGAAATTTAGCACACATATAGAGGGTAACTTGGATTAACACATAGGATAGTTTTTATCCCGGAAATCCCACGGGAACGGGAACTATGCGGGTTTTCCTTTGCAAACGCGGGCGAAGCCGCGGGCGGAAATCTAGTATTATATTTTATTGTTACCTAGTTAAGTATTCATTAGAAATTTTTAGAAAAAAATATTTTAAGCCAAATAAACTTTATATATTTTTTTAATACATTACGACAAGCTTCGTCAACTGAGAGAAAATAGAGACTATATTTTTACAGATAATATCCTGAATACAAAGGAAAATTCATTGAATTTGCTTACAGAAGGTAGAATATGATATATTTTTTCATTACATAATTTTCTAGGAAAGGAAGATTAAAACTATGTATTATTATTATTAATTATTTACTCAAGTTATATAGGTTATAAAAATATTAAATTCGAACTCTAACTCAAAAAGGAATTATCAAAGCTTTTCCAAGTAGTATTTTTAGCCACAATCTTGTCATCTTTATATTCTTTTCTTTTCTTTATTGTCTTTTACTAAAAACATACCTACAATTTCATCGTAATAATACTAGATAGCATTGTTCGTAGTCGCCTGAAGTACTTACGCCTACAGCAGCTGGTCAAACACCGTATTTTAATTAGAAAACAAGATATTTCAGATAAACGCCGTTTAATTCGGTTTATTCCACAGATGAAAGCCAGCGAGCATTGATGTTGATGTAAAATAATTTGACGTTGTTTATTGGGCTGAGTGTAAATTATTAAGTAAATGAAAATGGAACTGTGAAGCGAAGTAATTTGTATGGCCGTAATTACAGGCGGGCGAGTGCGGGCCGCAGGGGGGTGGGGACTCGCGCGAGCCAGGGGGGAGGGGATCGCGCGAAATTGTTTCGTTTTGTCTGATTGAACCAACGAATATTGTATTCCGATGCGCACAACAATTTTCGTGCGACTCCCGGTGAGGTGGTTGGTGTTGCCACAGTCGCAATTAATATTGTGATTAGGTACTTGCGAGATAATATGAGGGCAAAGACAAATCACTATCGAATTGTTCTTTCCCCATAAATGTGTAAAATTTAAATTAAAAGTTAATTTTATTTCCTTATCAATTTTATGAAATACTTCTCATAAGCGTCGCAAAATGTTGAAAAATTATGTAATTCCATGCTAGTCATGTAAAAACTGTAATTTAAGCGCGTGAATATTACGATCCAGCTGCAATGAAGGAATCTGGCTCCTTATATTATAACATGGAACTTGAAAACTTTGTAGTAGGTAAATATTTTGATATAGAGTTCACAAAGCTTTTCTAGCGTTATTCTTACAATAAGCAGACTGCTTTTAACAAGTTTCTCTATACGAGAGGTGAGAGTATCAACTACACTCATATTACTGTAAATGCTGACAAAATGGGCAACCGTGAAGGCGCAATCTAAGTCAAATTATTCTTTATTAATAAATCGACGACGGCCCGTGACGGAAGAGTTTCAATTAAAATTAAAATCCATTCTAGCTGTTGCGGACGCGTTTAGAATTGTTTCCAGTTATCAGACGAATGGCCATTGTTTTGAAATTCATTACGCTTTCATTTGACACGTTTTGTATAATTAATCAATCGATTTTAAATAGGAGGGTATTTCTAAGAGCGCTTGTTTATTTTGAGTACTGATATCATAGATAAGTGTGTGTGATATTGAATAATTAGGTGTAAAGTTTTCAGTGACACTTCAAGCTAGGTAAATTTTCTTGCATAACAGGGAAGAAGAATAAAGCAGCTTTTATAAACATTCAATATATTATGTTACTTTATAAACCTAATAAAATACAACAACCTAACAACATAACTGTATTCATAATACATCCCCAGAATACATAAAGAGCGGTGGAAAAGTTAGAGTCGCGTAACACCGAAGCAAACAGAAGCACCTGATTAGATTATTTGCAGTCATATTTGTCTTGCGTCGTTTGTTTTGGAGTCGTCTCCGGGGATCGGATCGGCTCGGCAACTGCTCAGCATTGTTTGAAATACATGTGTTGTTGAATTGTGATTAGATGATGGTATTGAACACGTCATGGTGTGGGGCATTTAGTTGGATGCTTAAGATGTGTTGGGTTAAGGAATTTGGTAAGAATCCAACCAGATCTACTGATAATATAATAAACATGAATGTTTGTGAGGATGGATAGAAATAGACTAGGTATAGTTTGAATGGATAATTTAGATCCTCGTACCGCTATATTTACGCTCTATCTGTATTTCAACAGGCCGATAAATTTACTAAAATATCTACGCAAACTATGAAAACAAACAACGAGTAATAATCAAATGAACTTATCCTTGCAAATAATAACATCAAATACCATACATCAATCATCTCTTCATACCACCATTTTCCTTCTATGATTCGTTGCTAGCGTGACGCTAAAGCATGCTCCCCGGGGCCCGGGCAAGCGTTGGGCTGTGGGCAAATAATGTGCACAGAAATAACGAAACTAAACACCTCATTAGCGAACCTGTCTCCACTAATTACTGGCGGTTGAACGTCCAATACCATTAATATTTTAATTACCGAAGCTATTCGTTACCGAATGCATATGTTCTGTTTTGTTTTGCGTTATTGCGTGCGTATTATGTAGCGAGATTATTAAATTGTTATTAATTAGTTTACTATTTGATTATGTTTTATGGATGTTGAAGTTGAATTTTTGAAAGTTTACAATAATTATAAAATCAGAGATATATCATTTTGACGTGACAACGTCTTATAATTCGATAGAGCCGGCTGCACGCACGAAAAAACATGACTCATGCGGCGTTACCTCGCTCTGAGGCGTTCCATGTAAGGCTTGAAGTGCAAACGAGAGCGCGGAACGAGCGACAAAGAAGCACAATCGGCCTTAAGACGTTGTCACGTTCAACTATCGTCAGTAAACCGACTTTACAGACAACCAATTTTTTATATATCAAATTGAACTGTTATTTAATAAGATAGGGTTAGATAAACGGTGTTGTTATGGTTATAAAAATACTGAAACATTTGAAAAAAGAAAGAAAGAAGAAGTTTTTCCCCTATTATAAATTATTTAGGTATTTATTCTACATCAATTATTGTCAAATAATAGATACTTCAATCATATGTGTTATACATAGACAACAATTCCATAACATATGGCAAATGCTCACAGTAGTGGAATATACAAGATGTAAACAACAAAGGTCCAGTGTGTCTCAGGGAGGTCTAAATGTGGTGATATTAGCACAATTTGTGAAACTACCGCTTGCATATTCATAAGGGAGGGTCGAATGTAACCTCATTACAATAAGCTGTGTTTTGTGTAACGCTCTCTTTCTAGTTTTACGTTTGCAATCTACATTTTTAAATGCTGTTTCTTTGTAGTTCGTACTTATTTTTAATGGATATCTTGAAATGCACATTTTTTGCAGTTCTTTCATGTTATATAAAAATTAAGGTAATTAATATAGGTTTAGACTTTTATACTCTACTATATTAGTGAAATTCAATTAAATTAGATTCAAAGATTACCCTGGACAAACGGTTAAATAAATAAACAACACACAAAACATCAAATATTTCGTAAATTATGTTTTAACATAAAAATAACTACTAAACAAACAGAGTGATTTTTACATCAAAGTAATATAAATTTTTAAACTAAAATAAAAACCACATGAAACAACCAACAAGTCATAACATAACAACGTCTAACAATACATTATTGTACGTTTAAATGTCGTTACAAGTAAAACTATAATTCGTATGAAAGCTGCACCGCACGCTAAAATCATAGAGTTTATGGCGTAGCGTCGTCACATTAATTACGAGCGGGAGTGAATTGAAAATGACAGCGAGCCGCTACAGAATTAATTCCGACGGAAATTTTAAAGAGCTTTGCGAATAGTTTTAAGGGGATTTCGTAGAACTAGCTACGATTTCAATCGAAGGTTTAAATAGATACGGTTGTTGGTTTTAATGGTTGAATAGTAGTAGTATTATCGTTAAAATGTTATTTAAATGGGATAAAGGTAAAAGGTTATGTGAAATGTTAGCGACGAATTAATGTTTTGCTCATCAAATTGCATTGGTCAAGAATAAAAAGATGTTCGTGGAAATTATTTTTAGCAGGATATTCGCAGAGGCTAAAAATACAAACTAAAAATACACGCCATCATAAATGATGGCGTGTATTTTTAGTTTTCAATTTATTATGTTCCTGTACCTGATTTGTAAGTTTATAGCATGATGTAATAAAGCATGAAAAAATATGATATATTCAGCTAAATACTTTCAGTTATGCCTTCTGAACATTTGTAAGTCAATTGAAGTTATCATTTACAATGACCACAATAAAACGAATTTTAAAATAATAATATAATTTATGAACACAAGCATTGAAAATCCCTTTCTCAGCGTGCGTCGTCATCGACATTTTTGCAGGAAAGAAATGTCGACATTACATTAGCGCGTAGGTTCAAAAACAAAAGAAGGATACCTTTAGTCCTATATGAGTTGTGCGACACGCCGTAGTAGCGCTTCGTTTGTTAACTCTGTCTATTCGTATCTGATATTTAATGTTTCTACGCTTTAATTTGCTTCAACTTGTATAAATTCAAAATTGTTTCAAGTAATAAAGCAACCCGTCATGGCTGTTCTTCATTGTCATAACTCGTGTTGTGGTCGAATAGTACAACTGCCACGACTTGAATTCCGTTATGCAGTCTTCTTTACTGTCGCAATGCATCGTGGATATTTAATTAGAGTCTAATTTTGCGATGTGGATTTTCGATTGTGACCACGACGCGTTATTCCAAGCAACGTAACAAAATATAAATTAAATTGCCTTTGCCATATTTATCCAGATCATCTTGCAACCGTGTCCGACTACAAAGTAATATTTACATTAAATTATGCCATTATACACAACTGCAACAAGCTTAACTCTTTCAAACCGTCGATATTAAGCAATCACAGTACAGCCAAATCCTTTGCATCGAGTCGTGAGTCGCATTCATGTAGCTGCATCAAAATTCACGGCAGCACGTGGAATCCCCGTGGACGTACAAAAGTTGCTTCCTGTCGGAGATTGCTCTCAAATACATTTTTCTCGACTAACGAGCCTTTGTTGGCGTCGGTCAGTCGATTGTTCATTCATCAGAAATGTGGTAATGGCGGTTTAAAATCGGTTGCACGAATGTATAAATGTGTAGATACAGGTAGATACCGCTTTAGTCTTTACTTTAGAAAAGTGTAGTTATTCTTTTTGCAGTTGATATTATGTGTGAGTGATGAGGAATAATTGATCGTGCTAGTGCATATAATATACCTAGTTCTGGTATAAAAGGAAATAGCGTTAATTGAAGTAATTTCTATCTAAATAATCAGATAATTCCGTAGCGATAGATAGAGATAATAATATATTTTTAGAAATAATTTTACATCGTTTGTGTCGTTTATTTATCATTTCAAACATTATACTGATTTCAGACTGATAGTTTAAATCGAGTTTAAAGTGTACAGGGAAACAATAAATAAAACAATTGATGTATTTTTAAAGACTGACCATAGGATAGAAAAACGGTTGGCAAATTGAAAAAGAGCGTTTAAAATATCATATAATATATCCACTATCCCTTTTTAATAACACAAGGGATGTAAGGCGAATGGAAGGATTTACAAAATCAATTTTTGTTTTGATATAAGGCGCTTTTGTAAATTGAAAAAATATCTCCCCTCGCGCATGAGATTATTTGATACGCAGAGATTGAGTTTAAGACAAAAGTGATATTCAGAATTTACACAATTCTATGTTTATGTTCTT
Organism: Colias behrii; assembly: GCA_029959065.1. Lineage (NCBI taxonomy): Eukaryota > Metazoa > Arthropoda > Insecta > Lepidoptera > Pieridae > Colias > Colias behrii. The sequence continues at coordinate 148,844 of JARWMC010000016.1, forward strand.
TTTAAACATGAACTAACTTTTTACTATTCCGTATATTTTATTACGTAGCTTATAAATTTGAGTCGTAATGTTTTATTGGAGCATAACAAATAAAAACAGTCCCAGACAATGTCGTATAAACCTGACCCTAAAGCCTAGACAGACTGGAAAATACTCGATTGTTAACACAATATTTTTCTTTCGCAAATACAAAAATATCATACAATATTTAGTGTGTATTCGCCCTAGGGTACAAATGGGAGAAATATTAAGCGTTATTAGATCATTATGTCATCACAGACCCTTTAGATAATTATCGGCTGTGTCATTACGATGAGTCATGAGTCAGCTGTTCTCGTCGGGTCTGACATTTGTCGCTACAATTCCACATCGCTCTGTATTCAATCCATTGCTGGTTAAGATGCCACTTACTACCATAAACATGTAATGTATGCAGCAGTGAATGACAAACGGGCATTTATTTCAAACGACATTGCATTTGATTTGGATATAGAGAGGGATTCGTTCCGCTTTGTAGTTAATTCACTACTGAGTACGAAACTTACTCTCAGGCCATATCGATCTAGGACGGAAATTGGTGAAGTTCCGTTGCTGTAGTGAACAAATTTACTGATCGATTTTATTCATGGTCAAATGTACGAAGGATTAGGCTTTTGTGTTCTTGGAAATTGAACCACTCTCTCAAATACCGCGAATCAGTAGATCAATCAAAGAACGCGATCAATCAGTAGACAATCTTTATAGCCAATTTATAATTTTCACCTATTTTAAATCAAATAAGTACACAGACATTTTGTTTTAATCGCGGTCAAGCCTCGTCGAAGAAGTTTATAATATTTTTATATTAAATTAAAAAAAAAGTCTCTGGACACCACAAATTATAGTGATTACAATTTATGCCCTAGTTTAACATAAAAGCTAAGTGTATAAAATTATAAATATGTATTGGATGATATAATAAATGATAGTAGAATGGATGTTGACAGTGCGGTCACATCCATGTGATGGTAATTGTATTATGCAGCCCCAAAAACGTATTGTTTAACGAACCGGCATGTATGTAATAAGTAGGCGTGATGATAATAGAATTACTTTTTTTGATATGTGTGCTGAATAATTTAGGGGCATTAAGATCTTTGATAAAGTTTATCAAATAGCATTAGTCTTGTACACCCAAAAAAGATAGGCAAAATTTTGTATAGTTCAAGTTGAATGCAAAACCTAGTATAGATACATATAAAACATATTTTAAGAAATACTCGTAGCGTCTTACAGCTTTATAAGTTTGTTTTCACAGCAAATATTTTGTTTCTTATTAGCAGACACTTCTTAGAAGAATGTTTAAAAAGCGCAACAAAACTTTCATTCAACAAAAAGTCCATTCATTGTTAGATTCATTTACTAAAATCAAAATTTCACAAACGGCCAGGTAGTTAATACGTTCATTAGAACAAATTAATTATCGTTACTAGTATCAAATGGTAATAGTCAGATAATGCAGCTGGCGAGCAGCCAGCGCGGGCGGAGCGGGCCGAGCGGGCCGCGGGCGGGTGCGGTACTTTGCGAGCCAATTGATGAGTGCAGCGTATTTGCTTTAAAGATTATCTATGATTGCTCTGTTTGAGATGCCATCTATTGTAGTCCTAATTACACTGCAATGAAATGTTAGAGCGATTATCGCATTTGTAAGCAAGCTATTTATAGATTCACATTTAACGTTTGCTTCTATATTTGTAAAAAAGTGTTTTAAGAGTGCAATATTATATTATAATGACGGGTTAAGTATTATAAAAATAATAGATAAAACAAGTTATGCATGTATATTCTAAGAGAAATCTATAGTAGGGGAGCCCAGGATGCTAAATGTGGATTTACTCGAGCGTCACGGGAACCTATTAGAATTGGTAGATTAGACCATAGCGAGAAAAAAGGTCCTATAATGTTTTCACTTTTAGCGGTGGGGAAGGGTTTTTTGATTTTTTTTAATTTAAAAAAGAAAAAAATTGGCTTGGAAATACTCAAGTGCGTTAGATATTGATATTTTGCATGCTCCACAGGACGTCACTGAAAAAAAGTATACGTTAATCTGACGATTTAAGTGGCGATTTAATCGCTATGAAGAAAGGGTAAAAAATTAAAGTAATATTATTCGAGCGCGTCAGATTAATATATGGGGGGGTTAATATTACAATATAAGAAGTCCCCATTTCGCTAATCTGACGATTCGAGCTCAACCTTAGGGAATTATGGATTATTCAAATTTTCCAGCGGGGCCCCTGAGCGCACCCACCAACCATAACTGCTCATATTGACTAGAGGTACTAATGAATAGCTAAGGTACCGTCCCTTATAGTAATCTGACGCGCTCGAGTAAATCCCAAAATCCCCCTCTTGGCCTCCCCTACTACTAGAACATTCTACATTGAACGTTACACAATTAAGATATTCGTACATATAATTCAATTCCCATATTACAGAACAATATAACAATAATTATTATATGCTCTCGAGCTCAAGCGTGCTCGCGCTGAGCGCTCGTAATGTTCTGCAAATTGCTAATTGTAGTTTGGTAGCCAAGTGGAAGGATTACCGACCTGATCACAGACGAATTATGTCTTCATATAACGAAGCTTCGTGGAACTTCCATTACAGAGACAACGCTCTGTAGATATTTGCGAGAATTAGTTATGAACCACCATATTATTATTGTTTAGTAGCTAGCGTTCCGCCCGCAGCTTCGCCCGCATAGTCCATGAAAAATCCGCCTAGTTTAAAAACTATTAAAAAAATTAGGGTAAGGACGTTTATTACCTACTCAATCATATTTGAAAGTTAGGTGCTTAGGTTAGTTTTATTAGGTATGTATTCTCATGACAAGATCCACAATCTCAGAATAAACTTCATTTTTTTATTCCCGGTAGAAACTACGGATGGTTAAATATGCAATATTATACCTGTAGAGTTTCGAAAATATATTCATGAAGCAATATTGCTTAAATAATATTGAAAACGATTTCAAAATTTCAATATTAATATCCTCCAAGTTATTCTAGCGAAAAGTCTGCGGAACTAACAATTTGTTAAAGTTTCTAAGCCACGCGCAAAGGCTTTAAAATGATGAAGCACAAAGGAATATCAAACAGATCTGGAAGGTTCTATTGAATGTGACGTCACAAAGAATCCTCCAGAAGAGCAGCGAAGCGAACATCGGCTCACATTCAAAGAAATGTCCTGTCTGCAGCAGGTAACGATGCTTAAATAGCCAAACTATTTATTCCAAATATATGGGATACAGGTGGGATACAGTGTGACGCACGTAATCTAAACTTTGGGTAAAACCTTCACCTGTTTGCTTGTTATCAGCCCGCTTATATCGCTATTTTCATACTATTTCTCTTATCATATCACATTTATATACAAAGAAGAAAGTACATTCATATTTTAATCGACGTGATGTCAAGCAATGATAACGCGTTGAATGAAATGTGTGTCAACTGCAGTATATTTGGTTATTTGATTTATTTATAACGTAAAGTATGTTGTATGTAGCACTGACATCGTTTGCATTGCACATCTAATTTATGAATGGATAACAGCTATTGTTAATGTAGGAATTAAAAGTCTTTTCAAATAAAATAAAATATTATAGTTGCTATAGTTTCAACCAGTGCTGACTCTCTACACTCTAGAACTTTGTCCGTGGTAAGTAATGCTAAGAAATATTCAACGAAAAAGTAAGTCGTTTGTTCTTTCTCCAGTCTGTTTAACTTCAATCTCAGATTCAAAGCTATCACGCAACGTGCACACGAGTTTTCGATCCCCTGTCTTTTACCTCCAATTTGGTTGAAAAACATGAATTATTTACGTTCAATAAGCTTTAGTTGAAGTAGCGCACGTGAGTAAACAGTGCAATCGCCAAACTTGCCCCAAGCAGTGGAGGTCGTTGACTCGGACCCTTTGGGATGTGACGTTTGATGCGGTCGCCTTTGTCATAGAAAAACTCTTTTTACGCTCTGCCGCCCTGGTATAATGGCTGGCAAATATTGCGCACATGCGGGAAAATAAACTTGGATTTTTATTTTGGGTTTCAAAAAAAAATGCTACATTAATCCGGCCATCTTTTTGCTTTTCTGGCCTCCGTCAATCATCTACAGAGCGTATGCATAAAGTTTCTTTGCAGTTTTATATACTTATCCATTTAGTGGATTTTAAAAATAGATTTCGAGAAAGCCTGATGCTTTTTAAATAACCGAATAATAAAAATTCCCAATGTCATTTAAACCGCAATTGATATGTATTGAAGGAAATTTAACATAATACAAATGAACCATTTCATTTTGTACAATTTTGTGTCCCAGCGTTTAATTTAATTAACGTTACGTACAAACTGTTGTAATTTTGCAATAATTAGTAGATACTTAATCAACAACGTAAACACTTTTCTAGTTGTTATATTCAAAGTAGGATACTTTGAATATTTAATTTATTCTATATTATTTCAGCATTCCTTTATACATACACTAGCGACCCGCCCCGGCTTCGCGCGGGTGCAATGCTGATACTAAATACACTACAGAAAAACTTTTAACGTTGTATATAAAAACATAGCGGCCCGGCCGGCCGGTACCGCCGCAAACGGTACGTCCCGCAATTTTTAAATCTGTAATATTTTCGAAAATATTCACTTAAATCATACGGTGTAAAGGGCCATATAGATCTATATTAAATGAACAATGTATTCAAGGTATTTTATTCGTTAAGGATTAATACTGTATTGGTTAAAATCGCTTCGAAAATTAGCCATTATTTGTCGTAAAAAGTAAATGACAAAAAAAGTTATTGTGGGTTATCCATAAGAGATAGACATATGCCATCGCGGACTTTTCTGTAGACCTTTTCAATGTGTACAATACTTAGTACATTATTTTGATAAAACTCGTAGGGTTCAGCCTGCGTTTGCAATGTAAGCGGAAGAAATGTAATTATTTACGACATCACATTAGAAACCTCAAAAATAACGGTACTTCTCCACTATTTAATGGATGTTATTATACATATAAACCTTCCTCTTGAATCACTCTATCTATTAAAAAAGACCGCATCAAAATCCGTTGCGTAGTTTCAAAGATCTAAGCGTACAAAGGGACATAGGGACATAGGGAAATAGGGACAGAGAATGCGACTTTGTTTTATACTATGTAGTGATATAAACGTAACACCAGAATAATAAACAAAACTAAACTACGCCCATAGCTATTCAGTCTCAGACCCTTGGGGCTTGGGACGAATGCGTGACGCGGTCAAGTCAAACCTTTTTCATAGAAAAACTCTTTAGACGCTCTGTCGCCCTGGTACAATGCCCGGAGGGGCCCTTACTTCTTGGAGCAAAAAAAAAAACTGAAAAAGCCCATTAGTAATACAAGTATTAATATATTTTTTTATATTTTAGGAGTGAAAACGCCCTCGTAAAATAGCGTGATTCGTGACACTTAGGTCATAGTGAAACCTAGGTGGAGGCGCATAAAAATAACTAGGTGTGACGATTAAGGCTGTTAACCTATATACTAGAAAATAACGTACAGTGAATTCAACTCTACATCGCTTTAGCAAAAGAATGATACAAAACAAAAGGTATTTAAACGAATTCAAAAATTATGATTCAATTATGTAATTGGTTATTTCAATTTGCTTGTATCTAGACTTGTATAATATCTATAATTATGTATATTTATGTTTTACTTTAAAAATAGGATTTTATTTTGATTTAATATTATATCGGATATCATGTTAAAATCTGCAGGTATGTGCTGTGTATAGTTAAAAAGTGTACTGCGAGTCTACGAGTTGTATGATTTATTCAAATCTACTGGTTTCACATAATATTATGAAAATCGCGCTAGCCAGACATTGACCTTTCACAAATATCCATTTTTAAACCATTATTAAAACATTACCTCCACGTATTTTACATTTTCCCGTATATGATACAAAACAAACATGCAATCGACCACAGCCCACAATAGTGCTTCATATAGCGCGGTTTCAGTCAATAAAAATAAAAATTGTGGGCGGTTAGATTTAGACAAATAACTGAAATAAGCGCTCAAATATTTTGCGGGAAACCCTTGACTGGTAGCATGAAATCCATTCAGTTTTTTACTGCCTGTATTATTTGTATTGATATTTAAATATACTTTCTTTTTATTTTTAAGTAAATTTCCCAGCATGGTTACTTAAGCGGTATAAAAGTCACCACGTAAAAAAAAATGTTGTGTGGTTTTATGAAACCACGGTAAAAGTGAAACTGTTCGAACGGTTCCGAACACTGCTTTGTGTAGCGCATGTCGCGTGACGGTCGGCTGCCGAGTAGGTATACCTACTCGGCAGCCGCGATACACGCCACAGATTAGAGAATAGTTACTTCGTACACGCGACATGCGCTACACAGACCAAAAAGTTCGAGACGATGTAATAAAAGTTTCACTTTAATAAATCGTATTATTATAATATAAAATTATAATTTTCGAATACTTAATTATTGCACGCCTCATAAGCGAAGCGTTGAGGTGGGTACTACTGTCACTTCGCGCAAAACATCTGATTTTTCAAACTTAAAATGTCTTTATGTATCATACATTGCACTTGTAAGATAATACATACACACACATATTAAGAAAAAACACTATTTTTAACGTTCATGATATTTTTGATGTCATTTTTGTTATTTAAACTAGTTAAAAAACAGTTTAAAAAAGTTCTGTCTTGGACGTCCGTGTGTCTGTATGTGCGGATCCTTTTTCTTGTTAACACGATAGCGACCGAAATACTTTACTAATCGAGTCTTTTTTTTTCTCTTACGCTTGAGTATGCTCAGGAATAGAACCTTAAAAAAAATATTTATTAAAAAAAAATATGAGGCGTGCACTTTTGGATTTTCCAAATTATTTTTAAATGTATGGGCAACTAACATGGGAGAGTAATAACAAGTTTATCCTTGGATTCATTCATCTTCGATCTTTGGTATAAATTAGCTACTTAGCTGTTAGTAAACATTAAACTGAACTTTTCAATAAACATTTTAGTATTAAAATGAGTAATTACGCGTGTAGCAGTGTCGAGAGCGAGGCCGGGCTGCGGTGGGATTACGCATTCTGCGGCCGGCGCGCTGCCTGGCCTTCATTATTGTATCATTCAGCTGTGGGTACAATCATTATCATAATATACATTATATAAATGACGAAATATGTACAATGTTCGTGTAGTTCTTTTAGATAAAAAGCCGTTCTAGAGGCTTATTGTAGAGTGTGGAAGGAGCAGAATTTTATAGTATAATAACGAATTAGCATTCAATATGGGGCATACAAACATTCAAACAAGTAAAACTATGTCAGTAAACGTATTCTTATAAGGGCCGATTTTTCAATGCTTGGATAAAACTTACCCGTCCAATAAAGTAGGTATTACACGATAATATTAAAATGTCACGTAAACTGTCAAATACGGGAAATTAGAATACGTTTTTAAAATGGTAGTTATTTACATTATTCTACAAATAAGTTTTATGCAAAATCGGCCTTTAATCACACAACAATACGGTCTATCTCCTCTCAGGCGAAATACAAATATTATGATGATAATGGTGAATTTATGTGAGATAATAGTAAAATAATAAGGCAGAATCTTTATGCTAGGTACATAATTAATTTGTGTCAAATTGATAATCCTCTCTATTGAAGTTTTTAAAGGAACAAAGTTAACCGAAAAACGATTAAAATTAAATCAATGAGGTAAATTAAACGAATCTGAAACAATGTGATGAATGAATTATTAATTGCCGCGAGTGTTGTTTTATTAATTCATTTCAGTTGCGCTTAAATCATTGTAATTGTTTATAAAATAATCTCCAACTGTTTGATTGTATCACAATTGCATACATAACAATTTTCCACACGTTATCATTGCAGCCATGCGAATACTGCCCTAGTGCATATTGAAATAAAGATTATGTTTCATTGCACGGTTTGTTGCGGTGAAAAGCTCTTCGCTGCCTGTACATGATTGAGCCTTTTGAAGGGGAAATTCGATTTACAAGTACCAATATGCTAGTAAAATATTATGAATAAATTCCGCGGCGACAACAGAGCAAGCGGCTAGGTAATAAAATTATTTCTGTCATTTTTGGGTTGAAATTAAAATTCCCGGACCAATGCGGTGCTCGGAATTGTTTACTCGACTCTGATGGGATTCTGCTTCATAATTTAGCCAGTCGATGAACGATTTTCGTTATTAGTAGGTATTATGTGCAAATAAATGCGTAGTTAATGCTATTATAAGTAGTATTAATAAGTGTTAACGGTATGGGGTTGTTTATAAGTTAAGTTTAGAGCTATAACGCACTGTCGACCAGTCGCCGGCGACTCAGTCGCCGGCGACTGGACTTACTCCTGGACGACTGACGACTAAGTGCGCAAGCCCCTATTTAAACTATAGTAAGTCGCCGGCGACTTGTCGACAGTGCGTAATAGCTCTTAAGGTTCGATAGGATATTTCTGCTTGATTTTTATGTTAGGTTAGGTTAGGTGCAATGTTGTTGTTTACCTAATGTACAAAAGCATCCTCTTAGTTACTATGAACGACGACGAACTAAACGACGAACTATTTTTGAACGTCAAATCCAATAACTCGTATTTGTTACTGAATAAATTCTTTTAATATTTTGATGAGTAATAGTATTAATAAAATACAAAATATAATACATTTAATGAAAGCAGTTGCGACATTTTCAAAGAACTATTTCAGTCGGCGAATTCTAAATTCAAGTTATTTGAAATGCGATGTCTTTGGATACCTTTCAGCTCTCAAGCCGAGGCAGTGAGGCGCGGGTGGGATCCGCTGCGAAGTGGGATTACGTTTCCTACTTTGAGTATGTATTTTGAAATTGTATGGGATACTGGTTATAAAGCTTGTATAGAGGACGATTTTATATTCGAGTGAGTATAGTGACTTGTATTTTGTAATGTCAATTTTAATGGAATTCTTAATCGCAAATGGGAAAGTTGACGTCAGACATTTTTTATAAGTTTTTTCATAGATAAATTTATTCATTACTCCTATTAACACGTAGATTAATTTACATACACAATAAATTTTACATCATACTTTCGTTAAAATTTTGAAAAGTAATTTTATATTCAGTTTATATTATAAACAACCTGTTCGTTTTGCTCCTATTAACAAGGTTATATCTTTAAATAAGACGTACCCGGGTATTACCCGGGGAAAGACCCGCGTCAAAAGTGGCGGGAATCAACTGAACTGCCAGCGAAACTGAGGGAAATGTAAACAACGGCACATTGGTAATGACAGTTCCACCATTTCGATCAGTGATCTACATAAACATATTTTGTAAAGAACTAAAATATAAAATTGGTACTTTAACGTGGTTGATGTGTTTGTGTTAATACAAAATAAAGAACGATTTTCATACTGATTAGGTCAATTAGTAACTATTCAGGTTTTTGGAATGATTTTCATTTATTTTTTACACAGATATTCTATTAAAATCTTCTAAGACAGAGCTAAATTAACATAAACTAAAACTCACCTCTTAATAACTGAATGTAAGGCTATAAAATTTTATAAATTTGGTAGATCACAGTTTAAAAAATAACGTTCACAAACGACGACTTATAGACAAACCGCCATAATTAAAAAAAAAACTCTACCAACATAAGTTCTCTATTTATATTTTTTTTCACAAGTTATAACACAAAGCCACAGTAACATGAATATTCAGTCCCAATACCAACAGTTAGTAAACAAAACAAAATCCGTCGTCGCACAATATTTGACTTGAGGAATTGTCTGTCACACTAACACGCCGTGAAATGATAAGCAAATATCGCCCAAATGTTTATCATCAACTATGTATTTTGGTCCCTTTTTTCATGTTTCCTATGCGAACTTATTTCAACGGATATTTTATATTAAGGTTCATAAGTTTTCATGTCCAATACTTGGAACAGTTATTAAAACTGTGATTTACATTTGATATCTGACGATTGTATCCCCCTTTTTATTTAAAACTAGCTGTGCCCTGCGGTTTTACCCGCAGTGATCCTGTTGGTCTTAGCGTGATGATTAAGTGGCCTATTATAATAGTCTTCCTCGATAAATGGGCTATCTAACACCGAAAGAATTTTTCAAATTGGACCAGTAGTTCCTGAGATTAGCGCGTTCAAACAAACAAAAAAACTCTTCAGCTTTATAATATATTAGTATAGATGACACGACTTGCTTATAATGACTAATAATAATTAACTATAAAGCTCAGTTAATAAAATAATAATATTTGTTATTTAACTTAGACGTAGATAAGATATAGCCAATAATATATTATATTCTTTCAACAACTCGTTGATGCTGTGACAAATACGATTTATCTTCAAACAAAAAGATTTTATCGTGTGTTCTCCAATGGATAATCTCCCTTTTGAAGTCGATAGAAAACCTCTGCATATTATGATGAGGGAAAAGATTTATACAGGAATAATACAGTATTTTATGTTAAAACAATGCGCTCATTTTAAACTGGTACAGATAACGGAGGTTGTGAATATTATTCAAATGATTTTTTATTTCACGTGCGGTTGTGTGTTCAAATAAATACATTAAAATAACAATCAGTCAATTAAATGGTTATTAAAGTGATTTCAATTTAATGACAAAGATAAACTCAGTAAAGTTACTATTAATTCATCAGTCACATTAAACAATACAAAATATAAATGAAATTATGAATAACATCACATTTTCCAACTGTATAGAACAGTTTCAATGCTCCATTATGTTGGAATGAATGAAATACATCAATTTATTTTATTTATTCGTTGAAATACGTCGTTTAGTGAATGTCGAACTAGATTACATTTGACACGCTTAATTTCACTCTGTGCACGAGTTTTCATATTTTCCTATACACTAAAATACATTTAAAATTCGATTTTGAAATTCCATTTGATAATAAATTTTCATATTGTGTTCAAATATTAAAGCATGGTACATCATGGTATCCAGTATTTACCAGGTTTGAAATCGGACGACAAATATAATGAATAGTATGTGTAACCTACCAGCCCAGTCTAAAATTCTAAACATTAAACTATTGTGTAGTGTAGTAAGTAAGAAAATTACAATTGAAATTAAAAATGGTATTGAACCACCTTAGTTACGTAAAACATGCCACAAGAATTATTTCCTCTAAAAAACTAAGTTCCATACCTAGTTGAGATAAATCTCTACATGAATCCCATAACTTCAGGCCAAAGGCTTACAGTAATCCATAATTAAACCCACATCTTACAAGGCCTGTGCTCATATGAGCGTATACAATTAATTTGTGACGAACTCCACACAGTCAAGTTGCATGACATACTTCGTGTTACATGAAATTTGAGCAAACCTACACTGTGTAAAACTACGAGCGTTTGATTTAATAGATAAACTGTTTTGTAAAACTAGTACTTAGTGTAGTACAGAAATAAGTCTTTAATAATATTGTAGGTTGTTTATTATGTTGTAACGTCATGTTTCCCTGAATGATTAATAAAGCTGTCTCGTATCATGAGAATTGTTTTTTCGGGTAATTAAGATAGATTCATCATATAAGATTGACTACACAATTCCTACTTTTACATGATAGAATATGAAATCCAAATATAATATAAGAAGCAAAAATCCTATATCGTTAAGCTGATGTAATAATCATTACGTAAGAAAACACTCGCATGTTTAACAGGTATATTATGTAGGTAGTTGAAAAGTGCAAATAAAATATGAGGTATGCAATCAATGTTTTTTGTTAAAAGAACGGAAGATTTGAAGCGGCTGTACACAGGCATGTTATACAAAATGATAGTCTATTTCCCGCTTAAGGCACATTTTGTCCCGGACAATCGGCACATCTCTAATCCGGGCTCTACCCGGGTTTATCCCACAAATTACACGTTGTCCGTAGTGTCGTGTTATCGAATTAAAAGTTAACTCAACTCCGTCATTTTCTTAACTAATTAATGAAGTTTAATTCTAGACGAAACTTTGTGAAAGCTTAGCTTTAGGATATCTCCTGACGTTATATTATTGTACTTGTTATTGGAGCTGAGTTTCTAAAGAGATTAGTAGATTATCGAACATTGGACAAACATAAATAATTTGTAATAAAGCTTCGATTTTCATTTGATACCGTTAAGAGTGTTAGTTATGTCTGTAGTTATTATGTAATAATTCTCATCTCAATTAATTATACAGCCTTTATACGTAAAGCTGTATTAATATGTGTCTGTAATTACCATACAAAATATATAATCAAACTAACAAGAGCTTTGGTAATCTAATGAATATCTTGTCATTGATAACCAATTTCCCAAAACATTTGTATAGTTACATAATCTTTTATTAGTTTATTTACTACGTTTAATAATACCTTGTATACGTAGTATATTATTATTAGTCTGTGATAATACATAGTACTAATTTCACGATCCAAACAAATAGGTACAGCAATTAAACTAAAAAGCATGAAACCAAGACAATTACGTACGTCGTTAAAGCATTCCCTTGGTAACCAATCTAACGATATCCTACAAGTGTACGAAATACTACACATGTAGCAGTTTTATTCCCAACTATCCGGGATTCCCTAAGCTTATCCGGGGTATATTGGATAATGATTTTGACACTCATCCCGAGTGGCTGTGATTCGAGATCAAAGGAACAATTCGCTTGTTAAGAACGATTGATGTTTACGTTTTGAATGATCTGTTAAGATAAACAGTGGAAAGTAAGACGCAGGTTAGAAATCAAATAATTGTATTGGAAATACAGCTATTAGCGGAAGTGTCTGAGGATGGTAAGATGTTTTCTTTTCACGTAATAAGCTTAGTCTTTTTTCTATTACAGTTAAATAATATTTTCTAAGTATCATACATAATAATATGAATGAATGATTGAAAATACTTTATTTGCACCAAAACAGAAGACAATACTAAAAGACAGAGACAACACAAATACATACAAAATGGCGGTCTTATCAGTTTGCGTAGATTATAATATTCAAAGGGAGATCGCAGTTTTTATTATTTGTTCAGTTTTGTGGAAGCAGTTGCATCAAAGCACCTGGGTTAGGGGTCGAAAGGACATCACACTTTCACGTAACAATTCCCTTTTACGAGGTCCTTAGCCTTCCGACCCGAACCGACTATTTTTTATGAGTTCGACGGGTTTCGAACCCAGGACTGAGTTATATATTAATTTATGTAATCGTAATAAATGACATAGAATAGATATAGCGGTGGACAATTTAAATTATTGGTACAAGTAACCGCAAACCTTTAAACCTAATTGTAATGTTTCATCTCAAATACAAACATTGTTTGAAAAAGAAGTACAATTCAAACAAACGATACAAAAGTTGTTTGTATTCTTAAATATACTTTGTAATATTTTTATTAAAAAGGTAAGCAAGCAAAATCCTTTAAAAGATCAACTGATTTATATACTCGACTGAGAACACTTCTAAAGATAACACGTCGAGTCAACAAAGTTCGCCATCTTTTCATTATTGTCGCCCGACACGATCCATTCTCCACCCTAACACTACGGAATAAATCTGATAATCTAATAAAGCGCTGTAATCATTTAGCAATAAGGCTTTCCATTTTTCTCGTATTTACCAAAAGAGGGTTTGCGCCAATAAATGTTTGAAATCGCCAATGTCGCCGAACTTTAATAAAGCAAGGTTAATTCGGCCAAATTGAAAAGTATATTTCGTTGTCGCAACGCGGCGAGGCGGGCGGGTTTCAGAACCGGCCGCATTATATACATTAGGGTGATTGCAATATTTGAGAGCTGGCGAAGTGAACAGTCAACACTCGACAACAATGGCCATACACTTATTATTACGTTTTAGGGAGTCAATGAGGTCGATGTTTTAACGAAATTGCTATAAACCGAATGAAAATTGTTTGTTTACGATGCGAAACCTTTTGTGCACAACGGTATTTCAGGATTTTGTTGGATCAAGTCAAAAGTTTGACGTTTTGAACCTTATATTTACAGAAAAGAAAAATATTTTCGATTTTTTTCGACAATAGATATAGTAGTAGTCTTTTATAAGGTTTATTAAATGAACTCAATATAATAAATATCAACTCAATAAATAAATCAATTTCCCTCTCGGACACTGTGCAGTACAGACGTGTTCCATTCTCTAAGTAATTTGTATTTTTTTGTACTAAAATTAAAGTGAATTGTGAGTTTAATTTAAACAAAATAATAGGAGCTCATAAGAACCAAAGAGTTCGCATTGGGGTAAACAATACGAAGGAATTGCCGCTATTTCCTTCATTCATCCAATATACCGTACGAGTCACAAATACCAGGATAACATAACGCGCAAGGAGCCGCTTGTTGTATTTCTATTGTGCGCTTGCGCATGCGCTGCACACATAACGTGCTCCAACTACCACCGTAATTCAACGACGAGTACTAGGAGCGCATCAAACGCAAGAACTAAGTGGTTGTGAAGAACGGGACGACACGCGTGCGACGAGGACAAGTTGCGTGAGTGACTCATCTTTATACATCACTGCAAAACAAATCCTTCGCTCGTTCCGATATATTAATAAGTTGTTAAGTGAATTTCAACCTTGTACCGCACTCACACGAGTTAAAACTGTGTACCGTCAGTAATCGAAAACTTTATTTATTCGCAATTATGTCCGTGCAACGTTCACCACCTGATTCCTTGCATACTCCAAATACTAATTTGCAATACAACTCGGATTCAGCTCTCAACACTTCGTGTATGCAACAATCGGCGGACAACTACTTTAATGTAACGAAGCGTCAAAAGCGTTCCTATGCGGAACTTCCCGTTACGTCATCCGCGTCAAATTCCGACATAAAATCCATGTTCATCGAACTTAAAGAACAACAAGATATGAAATTCGAATCTTTAAATAATGTTTTGACTACTATTATGTCACAAAACCAGGACATACAAAAATCAGTAGAAACGATTTCGGGACAACATCAAGATTTATTGTTTAAAATACACGAATTAGAGCAAGAAAATAAGGAATATAAGGATCGAGTGGCTTCCCTGGAGTTGAAACTGGAACAACTTGAAAAGTCGGCCCATTGTACTACTCTTGAAGTGAGGAACTTACACAAACAGCCTAATGAGAATAAAGAAACTCTTACAAATATTATCTCCAACATCGGTTCGACATTAGGCGTCGATTCGCCAATTCAAAATTCTGAAATACGTGAAATATTTCGTACAAGGTCAGACGCTGTATTAGTGGAATTTACAACATCTTTCCGTAAGGAATCCTTTATGTCGAATTTTATAAACTACAATAAAAATAGGCGCCAAAATAAAGAATCCCAATTGAACACTGAGCATATTAACTTACTAGGTCCATCGCGTCCTATTTATATTTCCGAGTTCTTATCTAGTAAAATGCGAAGAATTTTTTACGTTGCGCGCGAGAACGTCAAAAACAAAAAGTTGTTTGCAGCATGGACCTCTTACGGAAAGATATATATTA
This sequence comes from Colias behrii, assembly GCA_029959065.1. NCBI lineage: Eukaryota > Metazoa > Arthropoda > Insecta > Lepidoptera > Pieridae > Colias > Colias behrii. The sequence goes on from JARWMC010000016.1 coordinate 164,455, forward strand.
AAAAAGATTCGAATTCGAAACCCATACGTATTGTGAATGAAATTGAACTATTTCAACAAATAGCATGACTATATAATGTACGCATTATAAATTTCAATTTATTGTTACGCATTACACTTTATATTACTCTTTATTTTTATATAATTTTTTCAACTTGTTCTATACCTATATGCGGACCAAAACACACAACTACTTATAAACAACCATTATACATACAATTAACTCACTACACAAAATACACAAAATTCAGCTACCCACACACATGCTGCATTTTATACACATCCACACTAAATATAAATATCATACCTATTCCTATAAATAAAACATCCCATACAATTATTATCAATATCAATTTTCTATTTTACTTACTAATTAAAAAACAGCTAATAGCCACTTGCGTTTATGATCAGAGTTTATATTATTATTTTTATAACAATAATTATTATAGAATTAACGTGCCACGGTGTTGCCGTCGACACGTAATTTTACCCCGTTTAATATATAACTTAAAATGATGCCAATAGTTGAAACCTTAAACTCTGATCTAGATAATATACAAGTGGCCAATTCTATAATATGCGACATAGATAACATTGATAAACATCTCATAAATTCTAATAGTAAGCTCAATTTGAATATCTTGTCACAAAATATACGCAGTATTAACCGTAACATGCCGAATCTTATAACATTTCTCCAAAGATCTAATATTTCGTGGGACGTACTTGTGTTATCGGAATGTTGGCTGTCATCAACTAGAAACATCCCAAGTCTTGATAATTACCATTACATTTCTACATCTTCTCAAAACACTCAAAACGAAGGAGTAGTTATTTATTACAACAAACACCTCATTGTAACGCACGAGGAACCTTGTCTTAGTGATACTAACTGTTTATTATTGTCCGTAAATTCAGAAACTTGTATTATTGCAATATATCGCCCGCCGAGCCAAACGAATACATCGAAATTCATAAACTCTCTAGACGTACTCCTCACTAAACTTAGTTCTTATAAAAATATTATATTGTGTGGGGATATTAATATAGATATCTCATCAAACTCAACTGATAAACGGGCATACGATTACCTTAATTTACTAGCTGGTCATCGCATCTTACCTGCCCACATTGTGCCAACTCACGGGAGAACTTGCCTCGATCATGCTATGATCAGAACTAATCTAAAAGCTACTTGCTTTATAATTGAATCATCTATCACGGACCATGAGTGTGTTGCCGTCAACTTACAGCAAGTAACATCATCGTTCAATAACTCTAATAAATCGTATCTTGTGGATTTCTCGGGCCTTGACGCAGACTTATCAAATTTTAATTTCAATTATATTTCTGAATTTAATGATGCTAACCTTGCTACTGATAATTTTATAAACAGTTTATCAAGCTTCATAATTAAAAATACTCGTACTTTTAAAACTCCATTACGGCAAAGAATACGTAAACCATGGATAACTAAATCACTTTTGCGCGTGATGCGAAATCGTGACAATTTACATAAAAAATTAAAGCGAAATCCTAATAACGAAACGCTAAAAGTTACTTATCACCGCTATAGGAACTTTTGTAACGCTCTATTAAGAAAGGCAAAACGAAACTTTGAAAAGCAGGAAGTCCAGAAATATAAAGGAAATAATAAAAAAATATGGGAATCTATAAAATCTATTTGTAACTGTAAAAAAACATCAGTTGTTAACATTAGCTTAGGGTCTAAAAATCCTGTCCAAAGTGCTAACGATTTTAATAATTTCTTCGCTAACGTTGGTGCTGAATTGGCGGATAAGATAATCAGCTTGAATCAAAATTCACATCCAGTAACTGACTCATATTTATATCCAAGTTGTTCATCCTCTCTTGATTCACTTGTCTTACTTCCCACTGATAAAGAAGAAGTACAAAATCTTATTAATGGTTTAAATAATGATTCTCTCTCCGGTGTTGACTTTATTTCAGGAAAAATTGTTAAGAGGTATGCTAACTTGTTGATTCCACCAATATTACATATCTGCAACTTGAGCTTGGTATCAGGTATATTCCCTAACGCTTTTAAAATAGCTTTGATAAATCCAATACATAAGGGAGGTGATAGAGACTGTGTGAATAATTACAGGCCTATATCAATATTGCCCACATTATCCAAAATTTTAGAACGCCTAGTAAATAAAAGATTAATTGGTTTCTTAGAGTCAAACAATAAGCTTTCTTTAAATCAATATGGGTTTAGACGCGGCAAATCCACTAGTGATGCTGTCCATGAGCTAGTCAACTCTATCATCAATAATTTAGACAAACATAAAAATTGTTTAACGATCTTTCTTGATTTGGCAAAAGCATTCGACACAGTCTCTATCCCTCACCTATTAGATAAACTAGAAAGTATCGGTGTACGTGATATCCCATTAAAACTAATCAGTGACTATTTGACTGATAGAAGACAACGTGTCAGGCTAAATAGTGATGCAACTAGTGATGAACTATCAGTTAAATATGGAATTCCTCAAGGAAGTATACTCGGGCCAACGCTTTTCTTAATTTATATCAATGGCTTGTGCAACCTCAATATCTCCAATGGTAAAGTCATCACTTTTGCCGATGACACTGCCCTTTTCTTTGTTGGCAATTCATGGGAGGAGGTATTCAATTACGCTCAACAGGGATTTAATAGTGTCTGTAACTGGCTACAACGCAACATTCTAACGTTAAACGTTACGAAAACAAAATATATGGTCTTTGCACATAGAAATAAAATGCTTCCATCTACATCTTTTGCTATTGCAGCTCATTCTTGTTCTTCCATTCTTCCGAATTGCCAATGTCCAATACTCGAGAGGACTGAAACTATTAAATATCTGGGCATAACTATTGATCAGCTCCTATCTTTCAAACCACACATAAATGTACTTGTAACAAGACTGCGTAAATTAATTTACATTTTTAAGGGCTTAAGACATATAGGAGACCACCAAGTCATTAAAATGGTTTACTTTGCCCTTTGTAGCTCTTTAATAAATTATTGTATCACATCTTGGGGCGGTAGTGCTAAGAGTTACCTGATAGAAGTTGAGCGTGCCCAGCGCTCGATCCTCAAAGTTGGTGCTGGCCTCCCTTACCGTTTCCCTACCACCGAGCTTTACAAAAAGTGGGACTTACTGACGGTTAGGCAATCATTTATACTACAGACAATCATAAAACAGCATTCTCAACTAGTCTTTGACAAAAACCTACATTCTAGCCAACGTCGTAAAGATAAAATATGCCCGACCTTACAATTCAAAAGTTTTCACTCACACAATTTTTTCTGCTTTTTGGGACCTTTTCTTTATAACCTAATAAATAAAGCGTTAAACATATATCCTCAAAATAAATATAATTGTAAATCAGCCGTAACTACTTATTTGAAAACCCTAGATTACCAACAAACTGAAAATCTTTTAAATATAAAAAAATAAAAAATAATTCACTGTATTAACATCTTATTGTGTATGACACACACACTCACAAACGCAAAAACGCACGCACACACACACACACACACACACACACACACAAGTAGACGCACACACAAACATACACATTCACACACACTCAACATACAAACATACATATATACACGCGCACACACACATGCAGACAAACACTCATTAACACACTGGTCACGTATATAATTTTAAGTTACTATTTAAGCATAAGTAGACTTAAGTTCAGTCTATTGTTTTTGTTTTCCTCTCCTTATTGTCGATTGATATTTAGTTATTGAAACTTAAAATGTATTTTAGTAGTGCTATCCGCGAGGGGGGCTAGTGATCTGTACTACAGGTCTTTCAAAGACCTATTTCAGACACTAGTCCTTCACAACGAAAATGCTACACGTTTACATATTTAGTTCCATTGTAATAGTTTTAAGTTGTGAAGGCAAATAAATGAAATTTTTATTTTATTATTATTTTATAACTTTTCTGATGTTAATAATATAATAAATTTATGTTAAATTACAGTTGTTCAGGCGTTAAATTTAAAAGAAATTATCTTCGAATAAAATATAAGCAAAGAAATAAATCTCTATACAAACTAAACTTTAAACAACCGTGTCCTAACTATGAACATAAGAGTTGATGAAACCCACACGCAAGTTCCATAAAAGCTTATCACATCAGGGTCAAACTATCAGTCAAGCTATAGTTCCTGCATTGTTAAATCCTGTATGATTAACAGAAAGAACATCACTTAACAGTAATTTGTGTGGCAAGAGCGATAGTCGGAAATGTTTCAACACTAACGACGTGCACAAATAGGACCTCGATTCGATTCCGGACGAAGCAATTTATTGGGCTTATTTGTTCGCTTCTCGCACCTTAATGCACTTTTACTGAATAAAAAGCGAACCTTCAATTTGTTGCTATTGTTCATGGTTATGCAGTAGTATTGTGAGTGGATTTTGTAATCTGTTTTTTTTTTGAACGCAGTTTCAATTGATTTATAATCCACGACGATTGAACTAAAATATATAAATAAATAAATATTTCAGGACAATTTTAACACACGGCACGATCTGATAAAGCTTTCGCTTGTTTTATGGAAACCAGAAATGGCTGTTAAACATACATACATAATTTTTAAATAAATACTTACTAGTATGTAGATAATTAACACCCCAACACAGTTCTTAAAAAACAATTATAAAACCACAAATAGATGAACACTAACTATCAACTCTAATCCAGTGGATTTTCAGTGAATACATTACAATACACCTTCCAAATACTCATTTCTCAAAACAGAAAATTTTAAAAACTTTCAAAGTTGAGCTTTTAAAAGTGGTTAAATAGTAAAGTTGATTGAACACAGCTAAGTGCGGAAAGGCTCTGTGGATATTGTTGATACATTGCGACTGACAGTGATGAATGTCCCAACTTACACTTACATTTTTAACTTTATTTCAAGTTATAAGTTGTAGCGTGTTTGAGGGATTCAAAGTCTTGAAGTTCGTTGCTGTGAATCTTGTTAGTGGGCGAGTTTTTATGCGGATAGTTATGTATTAAGCTCTAAAATCTAAGATCGCGCCTTTTTCGACTATGTGTCTTTAATTGTTAAGCATGGAAGCAGGAAAAATAAGGTACGGTCTATTATTATGGTTAAACTGCTATGTAATGAGAATAAAAACCATGATATTCAAACCACAGATAATAATATAAAAGTATAGATTAAAATGTAGATTTTTCCATGTATTGTCCATGTTTTGTAAAAACGGTAGTATTCTTTTTGAAGATATAAAGCCGTAAGCTTAAAGCAGCATGAAGCCTCATTCTTTGATCTAAATTCTAAACCAATTATGTACATAGTTAAGTAGTACAAATTTTATTTTTATCAGAACCTTCACACTTATGTGTAGCTATATTCAATTATTATTGTTTGTATTATCTTTTGATAAATATCTCAAAGCTTGTGGCGCGCGATATCAGCGGAAAGAAATGAACTCGTAACAGTGCAGCATTGTGTAGCCGGCGATGTGTTTGTCAGTCGAATCTTCGCAACCATTTATATTTTTTGTACGGAACAACTTATTTGATAAATGATGAAACTGCGCTAGAAGTTTCCATTGTTCAATCTGTGGGTATGGTTTTATAGGGTTTGGTATGCGCTTTAGCGGTTGTTTTTAGAGTTTAAATTTTTTTTATTATTTCAAATTTATTTCAGATTAAAGTATGAATTTTGAATCATCTTTTCCTAAATAGAACCACAACCAGTACCTACCTATCTAAGTTTATAAATTATTTGGGTTCGAGACGAACACATTATTGAATACTTGTTAGCTGGTCTAAAATAAAATAAGTAAGTAATGAGTAAGAAATATAAGAACAATTTTGAAATCACAGAAAAATATTATTTTACGAAGAATGTTCTTGGTTTCATGCAACGAACTCATTAAATTAATTAAATAAGCGCAGAAAAAACACCCAAAACGTTTGTATAGCCAGCTGGAGAATATTCTTATCTATCTCTTATCAGATGTTTTATTCTACTTCCCCTCAAAGTAAACCATTGTTCGATTCTTGTTTTCTTAAAAATGTTTTAGGTATTTCGACGTTTTTCTTCATAATGACATATAACGAGTAGTAAGCTTTCATTCGTTTTTCATTGTCTTAAGTTTTAGAGAAAATAGCTCTATTATGAATTTTATAAAATCTTTGAATTATTTAAAGTATCTTGCAGCAGAATTCGTTACGAAATGTAGTCTGAATTCATTGAAAAATGAAATGAAATGAATTGATTCTCCTATGATTCTAGTTAATTTTTATTTGTTGTACTTTTTCAAAATATTGTTTTATCATAATATTATTTCTTTAATTAATTCTGCATTATTGAAACTGTTATTAATATTAAATCTATTCAAAGTCGATTAAGTTAATATACAACACAATTAATCAAACAAGTCAATAATTAATAACATACCGTTCAATCTCCCGCAACTGAAATATACGTAGAACATAAAATACGGCCGCAATTTGAGAACAAACAAACATGAATAATCTCGGAGGGAGGCTGATAGATTGTAATCGTTGATTAAAGTGTAGAATCTTGCACCTCATCGTCGGCGTGCACCTGTGCCCTGTGCGCTGTGCGCTGTCGCCCGCTTGCGTGCTACCTTATATTTACATGGAGTGTTTCGTATTGAGTGTCTCGAGATTATAGAAACTCGTAAAACATTTTTTATACATAATTCAAAATTGTACGTTTTTTTCAATTATAGTCATCTCTTTTCCTATAAAATTTAAATAATAGTTTTTATTTACTTCATTGCCTACTGTTTGCTTCGACGGGGGGGTTTCACTTGCAAAATAATGGTCCTTATTACGAGGAGCTTGAGGCAACGCGTTATAAGCCTTATTTTTTTTAACGTTATAATAATTATTATAATTCTTAAAAATTAAATTAGAATATTTATACATCATACCTCAGAGAGTGATGTCCTGGTACAACAACGTCTGCTGCGTCAAGCTATTAAGCATAATTATATACTTATGTTTCCTGTTATTTACCAAAGCGCCGCGTGGCCCCAAAATTAAAATCACAATGACGAATAGCAGATGAGAATGGGACATTTGAAATATTGCTCCCTTGTACCGTCGCTAAATATTAATGTAACAGAAATATCAGGCTTTTCCTAAATCTGACAGTAACAAATGAATCTACAAATAATGTGATATTACGTTTAATGTACCATTAACGGATTCTAACTGATAGCGATATTTTAGCTTGCTCGCTCTAGGCACTAAAGGCATGGAATAACTTATATACTACATTAGGAACATAAAAATATCTACAAATGGTAAGACGACAGTAGATTTAGTCAAGAGTATGTGTATATTTCTACGTATGATGCCATTACATGCCGTGTGTCGTTATTTATAAAGAACTTTCTTTCGTCTCTTTTGATTAAGTATAATATGAACTTTCTTTGATTACGTTAAGAAGGAAGAAAGTTACATAAATCATTTCAATGTATATTAGTTAAATAGTTTCATATAATAATAAACTGGGATCGAAATCGAATTTAAAAACATTATTTCGATCTCTATTCCAATCGTCTCTTTATAACATTTCAATCAAATCCAAAAATAAATAAAACTACCACACCAATTCGATAAAGTTCGCATTGATCGATTCAACAAAAATCTCTTAAGCCGAGCTTTTCTTACTTCCAAATATACCTCCGTATAACTAGCGAATCCCCCGGAGATGCTCGAGGGGTGACTTGTAACTAACACGAGTCGGGCACAGAACAAAAGAGCGAGCGGGAGGGAAATATTTCATTACTTTACAACTGAAGTTTATTTTAAGAAAGTTTACGAATAATAACAGAAAATGTATAGTCGAGCTCGAGCATCGGAATGGAATTTGACAATTTTTTATAATTTACAATTTTTTTTTAATTAAATGTCAAATAATAAATAATGTGATATTAAATTGGTTTCACTTAGAGGAATAAATTTGTTATTATATTATTGTATGTATTATAATAATCATATTTATGTGGTAAGCTACTATGCTAACTTGAGGTAATATTTATTGAATAACACAAACTAAAATCACATTAATTAAAAGACTTAATTCTCATTTATTCTGCTCTAGTCTTCATAATATATTTTACATTAATCCGTATACTTGCCTAAATATATAACCCATTCTCCTAGTTCACCTACACTCAAAAATCCCCAAACAATTACAAGAAGGTACTCAGTTAACAGTTGGCAACTCTCAAGTCCACCTTTGACAAAGCTGAGCCAAGTTCTACAACTTGCTTCCATAGTTGCGGTTCAACAAATCACAAACAGGAACTTCTGTGGTCTTGAACAAGAGTAATTTCGGCCAGTCGATAGATAGGTGTGATTAGTTAACAGAGGGAGCCTCTGCTTGAAGTATTTGAAACATTTTTGGCAATTAAATTTAAATACGCTTTAAGAAGGGTGAAATAGGGGAGTGACTTGCATTATTTTAATGGGTTCGTATGAATTATATATGACTCGAGCGACTTATTTATCAGTTTATTATATAGCGATCTATATTTATTCTTATTTATTATATCAAACTAGCTGCGCTTCGCGGTTTCACCCGCGTGGCTCCGCTCCTGTTGGTCTTAGCGTAATGATATATAGCCTTCCTCGATAATTGGGTTATCTAACACCGAAATCATTTTTTAAATCGGACCAGTAGTTCTTGAGATTAGCGCGTTCAAACAAAGTAACTCTTCAGCTTTATGATATTAAAATTTGAACGACTGTTCAAAATCAATGTATTGTTGTTATACATAATTACATCAATTTACATCCAATTTATAATCAACAATTAGAAAACATACTGCCAAACCCTACTGCTAAATTAAACTTCAAATTCAAATAAAACCTACTATCACAATAAATCTCATTGTAATCATCTAATTACCCTTTCCCTCGCCCAGTACACTTGACAGTGTAAAGCCCAGTCAACCCTACAATGCGTCTAAGCGGCCGGTTAAGCCATACAACTTCAATTAGCGGCTTAAATGCATTGTCGATGTCGACGCGTGCTGCTTTACGATTTGCCTACAACGAGTGTGTGTAAACAATGGAAACAAGTCAAGTATATAGAAATTCTATAAAATTGGATTGTTTTCTTGTTAATAACTTTCCCAAGCTTGATATTATGTATGTTTACAATATTAAAAAAAATCAAAATCGTTTCTGAAACGCGGATTTTTGTAACAATTTTTAAAATACATAGGTAAAAACAGTCTATATTGTATTGCTTGTTGTACTCCTTATTTTGGAGTAATTACGCTCATCTTGTCGCTTTAATAATCATGTATTTGTACCAATTATCTCACATAATTAGAGAGAACTACAGCAATTAAATGATTTCAATTAAGTTATTACCAGATACGTTTACTATGTTTTGTATATCAGTTTAAAACGAACGTTAAAAGCAAAGTAAAGCATCGGAATGTGAGGGCTTTGTATGACCGCTAGTGAAACGGGAGCGTGCAATAATTATACGGGCCTCAAAGGCCCGCAACTATTCGGAAACTATTGTGAACGCAAACGAAGGGTTAATCTGTAACGAAACCTTTGAAGCCTCCTTTGTTTATGTTTTTGGGAAAACCGTTTTTCATTGCGCGTTTAGAGCGTTTAACATCCGATTTGTTATTGTTAAACTTGACGCTTGTAAGTTAAAGGGATATGAATAATTTGAGTAACACGATATTACTTACGTTTATATAATATTTCGTACATTTTAAAATATTATTAAAAAAAAGCAAAGTAATATCAGAGTATTTCAATATTATTTCTATTGTTATACTGTGGTAATATTATGAGCAAGCAGATTTAGTTGGCAAAATGTTTATAAATGTGCCTAAGTAACTAAGTAGGAATTTGGATAATGTAGGTTGCTTTTATTGACTGATATAATATTTTTCTTAAACATAAAACATAGAGACATAGAGATTATAGCGCATAAAAATATAATTAATTCACAAAGTACTAAAGTAGTCGGATTATTAAATTTTTATCTCGCGCTCGATAGCTGTAACGACTCCGTCTTCATCTATTAAGCAAAGTGACCTTCAGCGCTGCGGGCGCTTATCGTCAACATCAAAGTAATGAGAGCAGCGCTTCAAGCGCTCGTTGTGTCGCTGAGTCAAATTTCATGATATCTTTGGAGTTTGGAGTAATTTCACAGACGTTTCACTGTACATCATAAATAATTCTATTTTACATTTTCCATTAACCGCTGGCTATAATTTCCCTTTTAGAATATAACTATGAAGTACTCTGTTTTTATGTTATTTAAGATACATAATATTATTATTTAACGAATTATGAAAAAAACATAAGATAGCGATTAAATAATATAATTATTATTTAACTTTTTTTATTAAAAGTTAACATTTTAGATATATATTTCATTAAATTAAATAAGATGTTTTGTTGATAAATGTATTATAAGGGTAATGCGTACTCATTCCTTCTGGTTTGTGGATGAGGACGTTCATTGTTTCACATTAAGTGACTTGCAACTTCGATTGCCAATACTCTACGCCTAAGCTCTACGCATATTTAACTTAATGTTAATTAATCATTATAACGGTCAAGAATGGAAAAAGGTAAAGGTATCAGTTACTTATAATCATCTACCTAAAATATGTTGAATGAACACAGATGTTACCTACCTATTAAATCGAAATTCGTAGTTTTTAATTTTTATAGAACTATAAAAATTACTTATGTAAAACATATGAATTATTATCATGTAGTTTTCAACAAATTAAATTACCGAAACATGGGAATTAATCAAACAGTATCCAAAGTGAAATTACAAGTTAGTGCAGACGCGGCGTAATGAAATTTTAATGGGCTCGGATTTGGAGCCTATCTCTGTCACTTCCTAAAGGTTGAGGGTCGGTAATTACTTGAGCCGAGATAATCATCTGAGCACTCGATTATCATCTTAGTTATGTACCTACTAATCATCTTTTCGTTGGCTTTAATATAATTGGACGAAGGTTTTTGAGAGGGCTTGAAATAGTAGATACCCATGTAATGTATTTTTTTTTATTAAATAATAAATTACCTTTGGAATCGTTTATTATAATTAATATATTCTTCACAATTTAACTACCTATCACACCATAATATCGTTAGCCCTACGCAAACGGAGGAAAGTATAACGAAAGCTCAATTTTTTTTTCAGGAATCGAATCCGCGAAGCTATCGACTACGACTGCGAACTGCGTTTCCATTGAATCACTTGCACATATATACGAAATATTTGTTTTCAAAACGGAAAAGAATAAATCTTTCTTCTTCTGAAAATATTAAGTAAATGTGCTAAAAATATCCTGCAATACAATCAGCATAATGTTATTGTAATCCCTTTCGTCCCGTTTTTTCTCGCATTCGCCGATCGTTGGCCATTTGTCATGGAACTAAGCATAATATTATTAGTTATAATAAATAGTTCTCCGGTAAAATGGCTCGGAGCCAGTATTTCGCTTCTTCCGCGATTCATAAATACTTAATGTTCTGTGATCCGGTACAAAAATGATGGCGGCGCGGGCGACGGCTCTAAGGAATATTTCTTGTTATGTGAAACTTGGAGTTTTGTATTTTGGTCAAAATAGGTAGTTCTTTAGGAGATTATATCATTATGTAATAGTATTGTTATAGAATATAAGAAACTTAAATGATTGTGAATTATTTTTATAACAAAGCTATCTTTTACTATAAGTATTAATTAAAAATAATGATCAGCAACATTATTTTGTGCTCATAGTCTTCTAGTGTTGAGTGGAAATTTCACTTCCTTGTAACTTCCGAGAAACGTAGATAAGGAACACAAGATATCGTTAAGACACTCTCAACTCGTGAGCGATGACGTCACACGTGACACAAAAACCCTTCCAAGAAAAACTTGAAGAAATCATAAATCGCTGCAATCTTGAATCGGGTCATGTCTCAACAATGACAAATAGTCGGTCCCACGAATTAAATGAAATATAGCGCTTTTATAAAACATTTTCCGATGTTGGCTTTTGTTTCGCGCGATTTGAATATTTATATCCAGCGCTGATGCATCGCTGCAGCGCTGAAATATTGTAAAACTATCGCTGAATATTTATAACGAGCTTCTTGAAGATATTTTAGAAGCTCGGCTCTACTGCTCTAGCTATCTTGGAGTCAGAAAATTTCTCGACAAATAACTTATCTTGTGTTTTATGAAACGTTCAACAAAATAAGAGCTCGCAAATGAAATGAACTGAAAAGGAATTTATAGAAATTTTCCAGAACTTCATTTTAATTATAGTTTTATTCCTTCACGTTAAAGTTAACTCTAAAATATTAAGAATTCAATATTTTTTTGAAGATTGTAGCGCTTATCTTATAAAATGAAATTGCGATACAGTATGGTCACTCACTATAAATATTTTAAAATACCTAGGTTAGTAAATAATAAACATAATACGTTAGATTGTATATACATAGGATAATAGGTACTCTCACTCATACTCTAATGTCAATAAACATTATTAAATTCATAAATACGAGTTATAGAGCCGTTAAAAATATGCCCATATTCCAAATATTATACTTTAGAATTGCAGTTATCAACTTACTGTTAAATATTATAAATATCTCAACAAAATTACATAATATCGTAAAGCTGAACAAAACGCTCAACTCATAATTTTATCCCGCGAGATGTTCGTAATAAAAAAGTTGCTCCACAACGAATGAGTTTCAAAAAATACGGATTTGTTGAACCAAATGTGCTCACAAGTTTCAACTTGAATTATGTTCAGATACAGTTCAGGGGAGGGATGGAATTCGTTTTTATTTTTATGTGACGCTCGTATTTTTAATCTGTGTATGAGTGGGTTTTTAAATAATTGCAGCGTAAAGATAGACGTGCATATATAGCTATTTACTTTTAATTTGGGATTTTAGAAAATGTAAATATGTATATGTAAACAACCCAACATGTTATTCTTAGGATGGCTCTTGCTGGGTCTTAGATTTTGCCCCTTTTCACTTAAGTATAACATTATTCAACTTTTTTCACCTTTTTGGTCACTGTAAGTTTGTACTTATTATAATATTACAACGTTGGTACTTTGTACTTTGATGGTTCAAAGTAGAGTTGATTTTATAAAAAGCTCTCTCAGATACCAATCAAAAATTACATACTTATTTTCTACATAATATGACAAGTATATATACGTACTACTCTAGTATATAATATGACAAGTAATTAAGCTAATTACACATACAACACAACATCAAACTTATCAATTTTTTACTAAAATCACAAACACTATTTAATAAATATCACGAATATAAATCGAAAAAACGACTGACCGATGAATATTTATACAATTAACAGTTTCGAACGTCACAAAAATATATTATTTTTAGCTTCAAATATAAACACGGGTGGTTCAGCTGCAAAATATTGGATCAAGAACAACATTTATTTATGCAAATAATCATTGCGTCAAATGCACCGGTTATTTTCAATAACTATCAATTATATTTTATTGTACGCTAAAGTTGTTTCATTTACAATTATCCCGTTAAATACACTCAGCAATACATCGTTTATGCGAATGCTAATAAGGTCGAAAGTTGTGTGACGTATTTTTTTATTAAAATGTCGCGTGAGGGGTTGTATGTGGGTCGAATACGCGAGATGCATAACCATTAGGAGCTGTGTAAAATTGATTAAAAATAACAAGCATCTCACTCTGTGTTTGGAATAAATAATGTTCCATGCAAATAGTATAATTGGAACTCTCTGATGTAAAGCAGGTAGTCTGTAACAGGCATCAAGCTCTAACTTGGGATATTATTATGCAATTTTTATTGAAAATGTATCATTTTCCAAAATAGAGCTTCTTGTGTTATTATTCAACAATTTTTCATTTCCAATAAAAATTGAAATTAACCAAGCCACACGAAGTTGAAGATGATAGAGACAAATTATTTTATATTTTTGATAACTAAGTATGTAAGTGATGAATATATTATGCATATAAAGTAGTATTCTAAGTAGATAAATTACCATAGGTAGAATATTTAGATGCTTCTTATAACTATTCGAAGTAGAAGGGACTAAAAATATTTCGATAAGTAATATCTCCAACACCATGTTTGTGGACAGAAAGAATTATAAATTGTAATTTTTCCTTTATTAAAATATTGACTATTCATAAGCGCTTGTAAAGAACAAAAAGTTGCGAGTTTGGGTTTGAGTTTTTAATAAAAAAGTATTCTCGATGTCTTCTTTACTCAGCTTCATTCCAATTGTATATTTGTAGATATGAATATTAAACCAAACCACTTTATTTTACTAATTGCACAGATTTTTATTCATTACTAGCGGTCCGCCCCGGCTTCGCCCGTGGTACATGTTTACGTTTTCTCTACATAAGAACCATCCTCGTACTTCAAGGAATATAATAAAAAAAGAATTATCGAAATCGGTTCAGCCGTTCTCGAGTTATGCGCTTACCAACACATTTTGCGATTCATTTTTATATATAAGACTAGCGGTCCGCCCCGGCTTCGCCCGTGGTACATATTTACGTTTTCTCTACATAAAAACCATCCTCGTACTTCAAGGAATATAATAAAAAAAGAATTATCGAAATCGGTTCAGCCGTTCTCTAGTTATGCGCTTACCAACACATTTTGCGATTCATTTTTATATATAAGAAAGAAGAAAGAAGAAGAGATTATAAACTTTCTAAAATTATCATCAGTTTCAATAAATGATCATGCTATGTTATGATTTGCTGTCATATTATAGCCAGCCTCATGTAGTATTTAATTATTTTAGTTTGAAATAAATTTCAGATAATATTATATATAGTAGTTTTAACTCTTTTACACTATGCAAACTTATTTCCTCGAGGAAAGAAAGAATATTAGTAGTCGATTATCATTTATCTCACTATGTAGGTCGCGAAAACACGTCCCAAACACATACATTGCTGTGTTTTGCATCAAAATGCCACGTAAATAAGATTCCGTCTCAAACATCTTACGCTTTATAAAATCTACATTTTCCTTTTGTAAGCTACATGTTTGCGATGGAAAAGGTTCTTATTACGTGGCGGTAGGGTTGAATTTCGTGTAGGTGAGGTCGGTTTAAGTTTGTAATGCGATTTCCGACCCAGTTCGGAGCGAGCCGTGAGGCGTGCAGTGGATCTGGAGATCCTAAGGTTGTCAACACATTAGACCTCAATTCATCATCATTTTGCGGTAACTAACTCGTTATAAAGCTACTTGAGTTGGTTCCTTGATTGGGTAAATTAAGGAGTATGCTCAGAGTATTACAACAGCATTTAGATACAGGGTAAGATGAAACAGATCAATTTATTTTAAAAGAGCGGTTACTATTTCTGTTTCGTTGTCTTTTTTTCATATGAAGACACTAGTTCATTATTTTAGTAGATATGGAATACATAAAATTCGTTTTTCTAAAATAAAATTGCCTCTACCAAAATTTAAAATTATTAATTGACAAGTATACTTTCATTGGATTGATTTTTCATTCGGCGGGAATTAAGAATATTAAGTTTCCATTTTTATGTTTTTAATAAAACTAGGTATAGTATGCAATATATATTTATTCATTTATAATTTATTAAATTTAATTATATCTTTATTGATTTATAATTTAATGCTCTAGAATTCAATTTATATTAATTTGAAAATTCTCGTACACATGTGGAGCGGCCCTAACCTTCATCTGGTTTGATGAGATTACTAATCTCTCATTAAAGGACACGTGTGCTGAGTCTTTAAAATTTCCTTTACACTCGCTAACTTTATTTATTCATACACGAAATTGTTAAGCTTCTCCAGTGTATATTGAATTAGAAATTACAATGTTGTGTAGAAAAGACATAGCTTAAGTAATCTAAAGTTGTAACTTGCTTTATTCTGAGCTCGTGGGTCGTAGATCAGTAAAATGATTGTGTAATTTGCATATATGCTTACTAATCTTAAGAAAAAAGTACCTAGGTAAAAATTAATCTAGGTATTCGCTCTAATTTCTGAAATCAACTTTTTGTCCATTCAATATTCGTTTTCTTTTATTTAAGGATAAGCTTCTAGGATAAATAATACATCAATAATCATCAATAATTAATAATTATTTAACTATTTCTTAGGACCTCATATTATGCGTGTTAATTACAGAAACAAGCATGTAACCATTTCGCGGCGCTCCGCAAGGACAACCCGTCGCAAGGGGCCGTAATGGCCAGAGGGCCAAAAATGAATTTTAATGGTCACTTAGGCCCGGGTAATGAAGACTGCGCCGGCTGTGAGCCTGCGGCGGTTTTTCCCCACACTGTTAATGAGAATGGGTATTTCTCTTTGGACGTTTCGGTGCCATGTGTTTATCGTAGGGTTGAATTATTGTTGGGATTCCTTTGTAAGAAGACTTGACGTCTAGCTCCTGGCCTTCTGGGTGTGTTTAATATTCAAAAGATATTAAAATGTGGACGACTGCTTTTCTTCGTATTAGCGACATTGCTCCCTAGAGAAGCAAATGATTGCCAAACACATTTCGATAAAACATTTATTTTTATTTTAAAATCAATGTCAAATAACATAATCTGTAATAATACCAATGAATAATCTCCCGTCAACACCGTTTTTCTCCCAATTACTCGCTTTTTATTTCGTCCTTCTAAATGGTTTGAAATACCGTTTTATATGGGAAATCTTTTGTATATCATCGTATATTGAAGAAAATGTATGTTATTCTTGTATTCAAATTGATTGCGATCGTATATCGTTCAATTATACTTGCTTTATGAATACAAATTATTACTCGTCTTAATCGGGATTCATGTACTTCGATCGTTAATTATCAAAATACAGACGTAATTGTAACGCTATTTTGTAATAAAAATAACATGAGCAATAAGCGAAACCTAAATATATTTTTACAGTAAATTATAAACAGTATTAGGAGCAAATTATTAAGCGATACACTTATTTCTTTGAAGATAAAATTTTCCGTATTAATCCTTAACATTCTGTCCCGTGCATGCAATATACATCCATCAATATTCTCAGGAAGCTACACGCAAACCTTTCAGAATAAGAATTTTAATAAAGTGTCAAACAAACTTGTCACAAGCTCAAAAATGGGCTGTCAATTGCGGCGATGATAAATTCAGTGTGACGTGATGTGACGCGCTGTGACGCGGTGTGACGCGACCCGCGTCAAGCGGCCGGGCGCGGACATATCGGCCCTTGCCGCAGTAATGGGTTACTCGAAGGGTTGTTTATTTGGGTATGGAGAAATATTGATTCTAGTGCATAATTTGTATGGTGAAGTAGAATAATTGTTGACTTTTTATCAATAGCAGCAGGAAAATCCAACAAAAAGTTATTAAAATTCTTACCTAATACATCGACTGATATCGTGACATAATTAGACGGTAAGTAAAATTACAGTCGTATCCTTTGTTGTAAAAATTGAGTTTTATAATAAACGTGCAAAAATAACACTCATAAATAACTGAAAGTAAAGTCGCAACCATAACTAGAGACCGACACAGTCCAATCTTATCCTTACAAATCGACGCGGCGAAACAAGATTAAACTTTAGCAAATTAATTACGAAACTATTCGCGCTGTAAAGCAAATTAAATTCTTTCCACGAACCCTACTTTTTGTTTACGCTGGAAACTCATAAATTACTCGAAATCTTAAGTGAGAGTGAGTAAAATCGAGGGGACTTTAATTACGTAGGTGTTGGAGTGTCGTAAATAAAGCAAAGCTGAGGCATATCGCTTCCGCACACCTGGGTTTTTATATGTGCATACATAATCGGTGTTGTATCAACTAAGTAGTATGTTTGGGGTTTGCTTGGGCTTAAGTTGGCAATGACGAATTATAGATATTTAATTTTCTGCTTTATTAACTAAGAAACAAATGAATAAACAATTCATTGAGACCGTCCTTAATCAGTCATAAAAAAATGTTCATTTCTTATACATTTACAAGAAACACTTCATACGAAATAAGAAAATAACAGTTGATTTTCGTCCGTTTTGTATAAGACTCAAAAAACAAGCGCAGAAACGGCGTAAAGAGGGAAATCTTTCTCGTCACGGCGATATATCAGCCGGGTCATTTATATCACAACACATTACAGTAACAATGCGAGGAAACTAACACTGCCAGGGTTTTGTACACTTTTTGTGTGTGCTATTTTTAGCAGGCTTATGGCGTGTGGTAGATATACATTATACACATCATGTTTTCCTTATTATTTAATACTGAAGTGTATTTATTACAAATTTAAATAGTAGCTAAAATAATTCCATAATATAACTTACTGCATTATTAATCTATACTATTAAAACCATAAAAGCATGTATGAAATACATCTGATAGCCTAATTTGGCACGTAAGAATTGTTTTTTTTGTAATATTCAACGCATTGTCTAGCATCTTCTACCTCTAAAAGATGACACGCTACAAATACTAATTTTCATATCAAAAATCAAACTATTAATCTTCCATAATTTTAACTACAACAAACAATCGATTAAAACAACGACATATTTAACGACATGTCCTCAGAGAAAAAAGACGTTAATGGATGCCTCCGCAGTCTCAGCTGATTTACGATCTCTCCCGGGACTCGTTTGTTCAAATACTTTCACCTATCCTGAGATACACACTTTATTATGAAAAATTGGTGCCACATTCGGCGATGAAACACGGATTTGTATGTGGAGTAGGGAAGTGTAATATACAATGAGTATTGGTAGATATACTTGGTGTGTCATGTGACAAACAGGAAATATTCTTGTTTAAAAAAATAAGCTCCTAATACAATGTGTTATGAAAAATATGTCACGAGTTCAGTTTTCTACAATGTTTATACATATAATTTTAGCAGAATTTTCTCTTTATTTTACTATAATTTAGTGTCAACTCATGATAGATAGTCAAAATCGAGTTTTATACATAATTGCGCTCGGCTTCACCCACTTTGTAGAAAACTTAATAAATTATATACTTAAACTTTCCTCAAGAACCACTCTATCTTTTAAGAAGCTCTTCATCAAAATCTGTTGCGTAGTTTTAAAGATTAAAACATACATAGAGACGGAAGGACAGCGATAATACTATGTAGTGAATAGTAAATATATTATGCGTTGCAGTCTGACACTGTTCATATGCATATTATATATTATGACAGTGACTAAAGCCGGCGTTTCGTTCAACAAAAGTGTGTGTTATTCCAGTCCACAATTTATCTGTATGCGAAATTTTCAGCGAATTCATTCTGTAGTTTTTGACCAACAAAATAAATAGCATACAATATAAATACTACTTTATCTTAACTGTCTCTTACATTATGCAATTGTACAATATAAGCTTCAAGGTGAAATGATTTTAAAAATAAAATATAAATAAACCAATCCAAATAAAAACTTATTACTCCAGAAAATTATTAACCTCCAATTTTAATAAGCGCTAACCATATAGATACAAGTTTTCATTTCAAAAATTAGAAGACTATAATAATCTACTGATAGATATTAAAATTGTAAATTACTTAGACTTCGTGCTGTATCACGATTTATGTTACCGATTAGAACTAAGGTAGCAGATTTAGATAACTCTATTAAAGAGAAACACTTAACCCTATAGGGTATAGGATATTATTATCAAAAGACTTGTCTAATATAGCCAAGACAATCTCAACTACCCTTAATAACAAAGCGGATCGTGATGTGGGGATAATCCTTTCATATTGTAAAATAAATTGCCGTACGTAGAGTCTTCGTTTTTTATGTTGATATTTTTTACATTATGAAATAAAAATGAGGGCATCCTGTGCATTAATATGTAAATAATGTAATGAAAATAACGTAATATCTTTCAGTGCATATATTTTATTAATTTATCCGGCTAGATGACGTCAGTTAAATTTGTCAGTAGTGCACGATGCACAACTATAATGCCTTGCTATTTTCAGAAACTAAAGTTTTTTTACAATACAAGGTTCATAATATATTAAGAATTCAACTTTAGGAATGATAATTATACACCCCTCTAAGAAAACATCGTTAATAAATCGATATAATATCTCAACGATCTGCCACACGAGAAAGCAGTGGCGTGTTAACAAGCTGTTAATGGAATTTAAGCACAATATTAAACGCGGAACCAATTGCATCGGAAACTAACCACTCAAATATTAATTACGCGGTTATCTTTGATCCGTACTTTAATTAATTGCTTCAATTAAATATTCTCAAGTCGGCGGGAAAATTCATTAGTGTGATAGAAAATGAGTTTGAATGATGAACTTTGTGAAGAGGTCTGGTTCTTGTGTAGGAAACTTAATTGGTGGCCATCTTTTTGTCTTAGGTAATTGATATTCTACTTTCATTTCAGTATTATATATTATAACAAAATAACACGTGTATTATAATAAGCCAACGCGTTTTTGTATAGGTCATTTGTAACCTTTTTGTAACTAAATGAAATTGTGATTTGTACTTTTTATAAAATTATAAAAAATTATGTAGGTTATGTAAACTGTTCAGTCGGTGTCTATAAAAGTTCGCGTAAAAATCGGTGCAGTAGACCAAATTATGAATCAAAAGCACACAATACGAAGTTATTTCATATTACCATCATTATGTCCACTACAGTCGATAGTAAAACATTGTTCCCGTATTAATGTCCTTACGCAGGTAATTAAATGGAAAACAAATATTGGCGTACAATGAAAACCTAACAATATACGTGATTAGGAACATTTGAATAATAAACAAACATTAGCTTTTAGCGTAATTGATAATGGACGGAATAACCACGAATTACGTCGTTAGCTCATTTTCTAAACGACGCTCATTACTCAATGAAATCGTTTATTATTCATGTGCAATATGTGCTTTTATTGGGATAGTTTGGGAGCGACAATTAATACTCAATGAGCGAAGTTATTTTAAACGTATTAAAATTCCATATCAACATTTTTATATCAAAAATTAATCATCTCTACTGCGGAAAATATTGTATCTATGTAGGCACAGATGTAGGCGCAGGCCTAAATAGGCACTCTTAACCAGAGTTAAGTTGAAATAGCCTGTAGTTATAAGTATTACTTGTGAGTGTTAAAATGAACAATTATAATGTGGCGTTCATTAAAAAAACGTTACAAATTCGGCTTGAATTGCCACGGCCTGAACTTGACCTTACGGTTGAGACATATGATTTTTTAGAAAACTCAAAACTTAAAAACGAGCTAGTGGTTATTTACAACAGGGAAGATTTCCATAACACTGATGGTGCGATAGCTTTACTGCAACACTCCATAGAGGTCAGTAACCTGGAGTCAGTTTTTGTCGATAGTAATAATTATTAAAATTAATTTGTACAATACCGATGACCTCGGTCGAAAGTGAGCGCTGCTTTTCCACCCTAAATAAAGTGAAAACTTTTACGCGTAATAGCATGACACAGGACCGTTTAAATGCATTGCATGCATTTTTGCACACCAAAAAGAAAGACGTACATGCATTTCCTATATAAGTATTTTTTTTAATAAATTGTACTGCTTTACACCATGTATTTTCAGTGTTTTATTTCAAGTGAACACCCATAAAATTTTGTCACGAGCCGCCTATGCTCTTAACAACATATAAATACTTTTATTATGAAACCTTAAAATATAGGTAAAATATTGAATGTTTTTAGTCTAGTAAGGATTTAAACAAAGAGGAAATAGAGATGTGTCCTATTTGTAGCGATCACAGATGTATTAGGGACACGCTTATTCCATCCATCTGTGTACTACTATAAAGTATTACTTCCCGTCTCATTATTTGAATAGTGACTGCAAATGTACGTGTTAATAGTGCTATCAAGTCAAAGATGTACAGTCATTCGTATTGTTACGTATTTGCGAGTCATCGCACCAGCAATAGGTCTAACAATGGGTGTAACAATAGCTAAATTAGTTGGTGTTTGCTGTCTGTCTGTCTGTCAGTGAAGCAGCCATTAGTGTTGAATGCGTTGCATTAAAATTCATTTCAACAACTGAGGGCTAGTTGCACGATAACGGCAAACGGTTTGTTAAAGCTGCTGTCAATTCCGTAATCGATGTTTTAGTTAACGTGACGTTTTGTTATGGCTGACTGCTTTTGTTGTTTTGTTTTATTCACGTTTACACTGACTGCATATTCTGTTTATTAGGGTTCTGTTTAATAGACATAAATATTCAAACATGACATACGTAAATAATACTATAAGTTCTCATTATTTTTCTGAATCTCAATCACATAACTTTATAATATTTTAAAAGTTCTCTCATTAAAAGTTACAACGACTTAAGATTTCGAATATAATTAGGTTAATAAAAATAAGCAATCGAATATCATGTTAATATAATATAATTATAGAATCAGGCAAATGTATTATTAGGTACAACTACCTGCAAAAAACTTAAACCATCAAACAAATCTAAGTTTAAGTTCTCGTTGCGTGAGTCGGTACTACCGGGCCTCGTCTCAACTATAAGCAGGACGCTTATCACACAAATGGATTTCCCGCTCCCACCCCACTCCTCCCCCCCTCTCCCTCCTTCACCCTCGTAATTAAAACCTCACTTATTCATCTTAAATACTTTCGTCGTACAAAAAGATACTGCTACTTAACTTTATTAGAATCGTATTCATTTTTTATCTCAATTACGAGCGAGTAATGAACTCCCTTTTCACGTATTTGTACAAAATTTGTTACTCTATTCAGTTTTAAATGCAATTTACATTTTGCGAAACCGTTTTGAGTTCTTTGTAAGCGTTTTATTTTTAAGTAATAAATTGGTAATTGGACGTCCTTGTTCTGGGCTGTATTATACGCAGTTATAGCCTGAAATTTCAAAGGCCTAGTTTATTATTTAGGATTTATCTGCAGTTATGTTCTTTATTGGGTTTAAAGAGAGAAAATCAATGATGATTCATTATAATATAATACAAATTAATTCATTGATTAAATGCATTTTTAATATTTTCAATTTCTCTGAAACTATGGAGTTCACTTCTTTTAACACTTGTTGTGTTCTTTCAATACCTTAATGAAGCAATACATAGAAGTATGTGCCACAAACTTATTATGTATTTTTTTTAATCAGATAATAATTATATGTATCATGAAATTATAATTCGTCATAACTAGATCAAGTTATTTCATAAAGAGTCACATTTGAATTTCTATTGAATAAGCCAAAATAAGCTTTAAAGTAAAAACACGAGTAAGAACAGTAAAATTTATATTTTCAGTAAAATAATAAAATATTGCCTCTCCTTAGGAAACTAGAGCGGCTATTAGCGCGGCCCCGCGAGCGGTCAAGTGTGAGTTCTCACCTCGATTTCACTCGTTTACGAAATTATGTAAAACAGGGATTAACTTATGATTCAACGTTTAAAATTGTGAAAGTAACCCCCGTTTGTTAAGCTTTGGTTTCACTGTTTTGAATAACTTTGTACGTAAGGCTTTAAGTCCGATAATTGTTCTCTTTCATATTTATTTTTCTTAATTTTCTATGTAACACTTGGTTTCTTAATATTACTTGAAAAATTGTATTTATTTTCTAACCCATAATATTATGATTCCTTTAATAATAATTTAAACCATTAAATCATTTCACGTGAATTTATAAGTCCTACGACCATTAAAAACGTCAATCCCTGTACTCAGGTGAAGCACTCACCAACAGGCATTAAATTCACATTTATATAAAAACCCACATAACGTAACAAAGCAAAACAATCCCATTTTATCATAAAAACACAATTAAAAACGAAAGTGAAATATTTCAACGTTACAAAGCCCGCCAAAATCCCGCAACAGTATAGCGGAACAGTTTGAAAGGAATTTTTAATGCAACCTTTTATTTCATGGATCTTCATTGTAATTCGTTACCCTGCCATTCACGACACTCGATTTATCGGCTGACGAATGACCGGTCGCAGGTGCGTAACCGGCCTAACGCGCGACTTGTATCTATTGTGGACTGTATTCTAGATGATGTAGGTACAAATTCGCTTGGCTGGCAGATAAATATTTTGTAGGATTTCAGTAACAAGTTGATATAGAGCGATTGACACAAGTATGCGGGCTGGGACGGGTATGTTGTTATATTGCACGCCTCATAAGCGAAGCGTTGAGGTGGGTACTACTGTCACTTCGCGCAAAACATCTGATTTTTCAAACTTAAAATGTCTTTATGTATCATACATTGCACTTGTAAGATAATACATACACACACATATTAAGAAAAAACACTATTTTTAACGTTCATGATATTTTTGGTGTCATTTTTGTTATTTAAACTAGTTAAAAAACAGTTTAAAAAAGTTCTGTCTTGGACGTCCGTGTGTCTGTATGTGCGGATCCTTTTTCTTGTTAACACGATAGCGACCGAAATACTTTACTAATCGAGTCTTTTTTTTTCTCTTACGCTTGAGTATGCTCAGGAATAGAACTCTTTCATTTTTCAGGGTCTGATTCGATGTGGTTTAATTGTTATTAAATAAACAAAAATAATAATTAATAAATATTTATTAAAAAAAATTATGAGGCGTGCACTTTTGGATTTTCCAAATTTTTTTTTATTTATACAAGGGTGTGTGCAAAGTGGTGAGGCGGGTTAGGATTATGAAAAGGGCAGTAGTAAATATTATACAAAGTAACCAGCTAGAACTAGTTAGTAGGTCTTCTGAATATCATTATAAGGGTGACATGGTAATGACTCAATTTAGTATTCAGTAATTATAATAGTCTAACTTTAATAAAATAATATTTGTATGTACATATTTGTATTTGTTTGTATTGTAGGTAGGTACAGGTTTTTACTCATGTAAAAACTGAGTGCAGTGCATAGGTACCTAGGCAAAAGTTTTTATTTGTCTTGTGTATTTTAATAGACAGTAATGTATGCAAAAAATAAGCACATTTTTCCTAGTCAAAGTAAACGTAAACCATGTTAAACAAGCCCTTATGTCGATACGTGGGACGATACAAATTTCTAAGTAAGGAATTCCTTTTTCGCCGCATTTTATTTATTTGTTCCTCGCAACCTCTCAACGACGTCGAGAATTCGTAAACCTTATTTTAATATTTTATTAAATAACCTCATTTTTGGATATTGATAAGCTCAATATCGAAAGAAAGAAAGAACGTATTGAGTATATTATGATTTTTATATTTTTATTAGAACAAATAAAATAAAATTAATAAAGTAGAGTTTATTTATTTGTTCGTAGAACATTGTTGTTTTTGAGTTTGTAACTCTCTTAGAATAAAAGATTGACTTATTAATTATTTTACTACAAACTTTTCTTCTTTAAAAAACTTTAGCAAAATGCGAATAATACCTATCGCAACATAAACACTCGAAACTGTGTGATGCGTTTATTAAAAGCAAATTTCACGGAAGTATCCCCTTCTCGCGGACCCAACCTCGCATCAGCAAATCAAAAAAGGTTCATAGTTTTATTAGCCCATAAACAAATACTGAACGGAATGAGGGTAGTGTCACAAACCAGCGAGGATATGATAATATGATAAGCGCTATCAGAAACATGTGTTGTGACGTCATACCTTCCTAAATCCTTCAATCTTTCTTTTATTTGTCTTACGATGTGGCCAAGTTACGAGCGCTTGTTATCTTCACTTCGTATTTCGTAAAAGACAATATTTTTATGGATTTGGATAAGTATTGAGTTGAAATATCACATTCTTCGTCAGCATAATAGACCAATTTTTAATTAAAAAAATATTAAAGAGCCAGTATCAATTTTTTTGTCATATTTGGCAATGGTGGGTCACCTGTAGGTAGCTGCTGCCTAACCTGCTAACCTGCTCATGCACATTTGCAGAAATGTATCTAAGGTTAATTTAAAATAGTATGTAAATATAAATAAAAACTCGATATTAAATAGGTTTATAATTTCCATGATGCGCCTAATTCCATACTACTTGACATCCTTTCTCTTTAATGCTTCTACAAATTTCTTTCAAACAAGTTCAATATTAAATCTTGTACCACGCTCTTCAGGGCTGAGCGCCGCTCACTAAATTTATGGCGGTTACCTTCGCATTCCAGAGATTTATGAAACGGCCCATCGACGACACGCGCAACTTACACTTTTTGCGTCCCCCTCTCCTCCCCCCTTCCCTCCACTCGCCTCTAATGTGCCTACCCAAGGGCTAAAGCTATGAGCGAACGAACTGGGAGATTTTTGGGTTATAGTAAACTTGGAGCATGTTGATTGGCTGGATGAAACACTTGATATAATATCTTCATATTTGTTGGAAATGAATTGGGTTTTACCAAATAGTAGCACTGCACTCAATTGCTCAGTAACAAAAACATTTCAGATTCAGAAATGTGTCGCTAGTATTTTGAAGTAAAATTATTATTCTTCTATTTTTGGACATACGACGTTTTCTAGGCAGTGATTTTGAAATTCAGACGCTTATTCAGACGCATATTATAATTTATTCAATCGTTGAATAATTTACTATTTTATTGTGTAGTGAAAGCCTTTCGAGAACAATTTTCACATAGCAGAAGCGTAAAATCCTCACCACTCTGTAAGCAATTCAGATTTCTTTCTTCGTTTTATTTTTGCTAACTGTTACCTGCGAATTTTATTTGAACATTTCTGTTCGCATTATTTGTAGAATAATAATAGTTTAAAAAAACTAAAAAACACGCTTTTTATAGAAAACCGAACTAAAAAATAGAAAATTTTATCAAATTAGTGTATTGTCATCGGTCCTCAATAAATCTACAAAGTTTCAACGAAATCTGGCCGTTTTAAGTGGGTCAAAATCGCGCCCAAAGAACTCGGTTACAAACATACAAACATACAGGTGAAGCTAATAAAAAGCGTAAGATTATTAGTGTACAACAATTAAGGCTATGTAAAAATTCAGCAATTTGATTTGATCTAATTAAAACTAAACCAATAAAATTTACCCCAAAATTGATTTAGTAGAATGCGTTAAAGTATCAAACGATTCTCATAATATTTATCATACAAAAAGCATTTACGATTTCGAATAAACATAACAAAGGCACAAACTATTTGAATATGAACAGTGTGATAATATCTTTAAAGTATTCTGTATCTGTGACACGGTTATAAGTTAAACACAAAGGGATTTCGCGATGTATAGTAATGAATATTTTATTCCGCTCACAGAGGGATTTTACTTGTTGCTTAGATTTCATTTTAGTGCTTTTAAACAATGTTTTTTGGTGACGACAGGGACGAGTTTAACTACGTATTAAACTGCACATTATTTTACCGTTGTTTATTTATAAAAATAAATGCAAAGTCTGCAATCACAAAATATTATATTATTATTCTTAAGTTACTCAAATATTACAATTAAATTGATTATTTTAAAAATTACTCAACTGGTAAAAGTTTAAAATATTATTTTATGTATTGGTTTATGGTTAAAAGAAGAAAATGAATAATGTAGAGGTGATTAAAGTATCAAATAAATTATAAAAACTAATCTTATTTTTATACACCTCAAGAAAAAACTATTTGAGAATAGAGTACTGCAGAGAACCCAAAGTTGATTGCTTTGGAAACTTTAATGAGCTCGTTTTGATTCGCAACTTCTGACGACCGACTCTTTTGAAATCTTTTGAATTTTTCATGTCCCCAGTTATTTAAACATCAACATCTTATTCCATAATTTTAGTAGACGATTCTTGCTCGAAATGTTGGACATTTTTACAGCGAGCAGTCTTAAGCAAAATGCATTTTAAGATTTTCGCTTTGCAATGGTAATTTTTTTTGGTTTATAGAGAAATGTACCCTGTAGAGTTTTATACATGTTTCGGAATAGTTATGTTCGGAATTGAGGAGCAACTTTGAATACAAGGCAATTTTCTATTCATTTTTATTATATTTTTAGTAGCAGATAATAATGTATATACATATGTATATGTAATTCTTATTCGTTATTCAATAAAGCATGATCAACGTAAATATATTATTATTATGCTCTTTGTAACAAACTGTATGTTAATCACAGTTTCGTCAACGCGCAACTGTATGAAATTTTATTTTATAATTTTTTTGTGTAGGTGTATTTCAACAAACAGTAAATCTAATAAATAAACTTCTACTTTAACCAGCTTTACTCAAAACGCTTTACTCTTTAAAGCTTCACTCAAACACTACGGAACGGATCTTTAAAATTCAAACGCATTATTAAACTTAACCTCTATCTATCTGAATAATTTGTGAAAGAAATTAATAATACACATTTTAAAGAGAATGCAGGTAAATAAGTTGTCGCATTGCAGTAAAATAATATGATGCATGCGCTACTTGCATTTCGTATGACAATAATTCGTAGTGTGCACAGCTGGTTGCAGCCCGCGACTTCGTTCGTTTTATCCTCTATTTCACTCACTAAATATCAGTTTGCCTTTCATTATGTGCGTCTAAGTGTCGAGTAGGGTAACCATGATGTTAAATCGGGTTAGGATTTCTTTTTTAACACGCTTTTTATCAAAGTATTTTATGACATGATACAAAATACATTATTTGAGCGTAATACGTAATACATAACTCCATAATTATTTTGTAATTTGTACGTTAATTTTTCACTTGACACTGTTTTAATATAATACTATATTGAAATATACATACGTATAATCTATTAATCTTTCTTAATTTAATAAAGTTAAACATGTATTCTTACCTGTGAACTATGCATATTTCATTTGTTTGTGTCTTCCCTAAGTCTAGTAATAATAATCGAGCGTCTACTCACACTGCACGCTAACCAAATTTCTGTCAAGAGTACGAAAAACGAACTTAAATCCTACAAAACCAGATTTTATAGTCCCCAAGAGGCTCTGAGCGGCTGGAGGAGGCTCCAGAGTGAGCAGATGCGAATTGGAGCAGAGTTTTTACCCGACTGCCAAAGAAGGAGGGTAATGTTTTTCGAGTGTATGTAAGTATGTATGTATGTCTTTTCCTTTGTGACCACCTGTAGCCTAAACGGCTTGATGGGTTTTGATGTATGAGGTATCGTTAGATTTGTCTTGATTACGGGAGTGTCATAGGATACATTTTATCCTAAAAGTCCCACGGGATAAAGACATAATAATATTTTTTCTAAATTTTTACTCTTTTTTTAGTGTGCAGTCGGGTATTTTGTTTTTTTAATAATAATTACTTGTTTAATTAAACCAAATGTATCTTGATCCTCGCCGTTAACCATACGCTGTATAAACGACGCGGAATGTAAAAATAAACAGTTTCATTTAAATATATTAAATGTCTATTTTTTCTGTTACAGGGATTCGTCAACGTTGTGCAGCTGGCTGAAGATATTTCTTGTGCTATCTTAAAACTGGGAATTGCTATAATGTGCTAAAAAAGCTAGAAGCATTCATCTACTACTACTACTATTCGATAAAGTGTTCATCCAGCATAACATTGACTGTGCCAAACACTGCTTACCTCGTAGATTTTTACATAATATTAGTATTATCCAATCTTTAACTAGATATCACCCAACGAAAATGTTGTTAAGAGCTATATAATATATATAGTACAAGAATTAGTTATAAAAAATTTACCTCCACTTTCACATTAAGTTTCTAAAAACCAAAATGTCACTCATAATTTTTGATCTTTCTTTATAGAAAGCCTATGTCTATCCAGTTGGAACAAATTGAAGCTGATAGTCAAATATGAAGCCACATGTAACAGTACTTGAATCAATTTCTGTCCGTACCGAGAGTTGAGAATGTTCTATAGCTTTGTATAATTTACTTTGAGTAAATTTCGCGTCTAGTCGAGACCTTTTGAGTCATTAGGAGGATCTCGTGCAACTTGGTAACAAAGGCTTCGATGTACCTACGGTTAATATTCAGCTTTTTATTTTGATATGACTGTATGTATTAAGGTTGTAGCTGGAAAATGAGGAAGGGAAAGTTATGACTCGGAAGGCAAACGGATGATGGTTATGAGATGCATGGATGTTACCTATTATTTTATGTTTATCATTTTAATTATTGTTTTATATCGCTGTCTGTAATCTGAATAAAAAACTGTCTGTTTTTGTATTTGCATAGAAATAACAAAACATATAAATAAAATCTATTTTAAATATTATGTTAATCATTTTAAATTATCTAAAAATTATGTATGCATCTTACTATTTAGGATTTAAAAGTATTCAAAGATATGCAACCAACTACAAAAATATAAAAATTATTAAAATTTCAAAACATAATTACGTCGTCCTAATTCGCAGTATCCTCGACAAAGCAAACCATTGAAAAAGGAATCGAAATTCGAAACCACGAACCGTGAAGCCATCGCCTTTGCGAGCAGCGCCTCATTATGGGCCCCTCGACGCGCCCTGATTGGCGGCGCGCAATTATACCGAGCCTGGTCACTTGCCATCACTTACTAGTTTCACTTTAGTGGCGGCTTCGTAAGTCCTGTGGGCTGTGGCCGATATTTTATGGACACTATAGCTATGGACCTCATTACTATTAGTCCTTGATGTTCTTTGTTTAGAGCCTTGCAATATACCGAGCCTGGTCACTTGTCATCACTTACTGGCCGTTAAGACATAGTAGTTAAAAATAAGTTTTATGATAACAATACATTTTTAGTGTCTATTTCCTAAAAACAATGTAATTTATAACAGGTATCATATAAAATAAAATTTTATTTACGGGCCTCATTACCGCTTCAGTCTGATAATAATTTAATGTTCCACATTACTTATAAAGTTAAATTAAATATTTTGTACAACAGCCTCATTTTTACTTTAATAAATGTGTATCATGATGTCACCACCTGAATATTTGTTTAGATAACAACCCAGCACCACAGTTTGTCCCAGAACTTAGCCACTTACTGCAAAGCATATCAGCTGAAACTTGTATCTCCTCCATTCCTACAGCGGCGCGCTAAATCTTGGTGTCATCGCTCTGGCTCACAATTTATCGAGAGCCGCTGAAAGCTTTTGTTATCGCGTGATATATGGACTTATAATGCTAGTTTAAGTTTATGTGATGGAGCTTCTTGCGTGTTTACTGATCGGTAGTTAGTGCTGAGATATTAAAAGTGTTATAAGATTGTAACACTTTGTCTTGAAAGTAAACATAGTGAGTAAACTGCTCAAATTAACTACGTTTATTGATGAAATTAAACTGCTCTTGACTGTAATTAACCTTGAAGCAATGTTACATATTATTTTGAATTGTTAAATATAGATAAAAATTCGTATGTACCTACATATATAATATTGGTCAACTTTAAACCTATTTAAATAAACTTTATACAATTCTCGATGTAATGTATCCTCTGTAGTCTTATTTTATATTAAAAAGAAACTCGAATCTTTTGTTAGGTAATCAAAAAAGTTGAGATTTATTCAAAATTTAAACGACATCCATTATCTTATCAGGAAATTAACAAAATATAAAAAAATCTCCGACTGAATGATATAAACGTTCAAAACAGAATCGCCCCAACACTAAGTTCTTCAATATTTCAAAAAAGTAATTAAGATAATTATGAAGTAGTCTTTTAACAAAATGATTTAAAGCTTCCTTCCGCGAACTTTTTCTGCTTTTCTCGAGAACTGCGAAAATATGAGAGATCTCCGATCTATTTTATTTCACAGACTTTGGTTCCGTAACTTTTCAATTAGTTTTTAACTGTTGAAGAAATTGCTATTGGAATATTTTAAATCGTTTGATGTTCCTTGTTACAGCTAAATTATTCATTTTTACATTGTTCATTTTCGTTTAAAGACTCTACATTTTATAATTTTATAGGTTCTTAGTATATTTTTTTGCAATACACTGATTCGTAGAATTAATTATGTTTCAAAACTGTATATCATGGCCGGGATTTCCCTATCCAAGCTATAATACAAAGTAATTCTAAATAATATCTTTTTTTTCATTATTAATAGAATTTATTTTAATAAGTTATGAATTTATAACATCAACACAACAAAATATAATAATTACTATGAAAAATAACCAACTTGACACAAACATCTACAATCATTCATTTGTAAGACGGTGTAACTTTGATTGTGGGTCCCTCTAATACAGAAATATGACCCCAAATGGGAACATAACTCAATGAAGCGTCTGCAATCTCAGTTAAATCTACCTTCCAGTACATTAAGTAAGATAAATAACTTGTTACACAAACCAATATATTGTAACGTTGAAATATTGTTTGTATTATATAAAATGATTTGAGTTTTTTGTGTTTCTCTTTCATAAGATTGAGATTTTAAAAACAGCTTAGTTGTTAATAATATCACCTAATTAATTATTAGTCTAAAATAAACGAGTTTTGGATAAGTAAATATAAATGAAAATGAAAACTATTTCTGAAAATAAATCATGTAATCACTTTTAATTATATTATTTAACCACACTCTTAATTTATTTTACAGTATTTATTCTAAAATATTCAACCAATTTCGATCGAAAACTTTATGATCAGTCACAAAAATTGGAATTATTATTTTTTATTTATTTATTAGCCTTAATCAGACACAACAATGGTAAACAATATGTGCATATAACAACTTAATTAAGACTCTGATGAGTCGACATCGGCAGATCGGTCTGTTTGCCCTAATTTGGCAAAGGCCTCCTCCATTCCCTTCCACTCTTTTCTGTTCAGTGCTGTTCTCGTCCATGTTTTTCCCGCTGTTGCTACGATTTCGTCTTCCCACCTTCTAATCTGTCTCCCCCGTTTCCTTTTTCCATTTTTGGGATACCAGAAAATCAATGTTCTATTCCATTTTTCACATCCTCTTAATATATGGCCAGTCCATTCCCATTTAAGCTTCCGTGTTTTACATATCACATCTTCTACTTTCGTACGCTTTCTGATTGTTTTATTCCTTACTCTGTCGTTTTTCCTAATCTTTAACATGCTCCTTTCCATAGACGTCTGGCATGTCCTTATTTTTGAGTTTTGCGCTTTGGTAAGTGACCACGTTTGGCAACCATAAGTTAAGACTGGTAATACACATGTGTTAAAAAGCTTCTTCTTAATGTATACCTTTGTTTCCTCATTTTTCATTATTTCTTTCAGTCTCCAATAACTTTTCCAAGCAAGACCAATTCTTGCATCGATTTCTTTCGACATAACATTATTTATGGATATCTGTTGGCCTAGATAAGTGTATTCTTTCACATATTCAATGGGTTTGCTGTTTAATATAATAGGAGATTCCGTAGCATTCGTCATGATTTTAGTTTTTGTTATATTCATTGTGAGGCCGACTTTACGACTTTCCCTCTCTAGGTCTTCTAGCATGCTTTGGAGATGAGTACTTGATGCCGCGAATATGACAATATCATCGGCGAAGCGCAGGTTGTTTAGGTGTTGTCCATGTATATTTAAGCCATATTGATCCCAATCGAGTTTTCGAAAGATCTCTTCTAAGACCGCGGTAAATAATTTAGGGGAAATAGGATCTCCCTGTCGTACGCCTCTGTTTATTTTTATTTCTTTACCATGTTTTTCTAATTTTATTTTCGCTGTACTAATTGTGTAAATATTTTTTAGAATTCTGATGTATTTTAATTCAACTCCTTGATTTTTTAAACTTCGCCAGATGCATTCGTGATCGATTGAATCAAATGCCTTGTTGAAATCAATAAAACAACAGTAGAACGGTATATTGTATTCTTTATTCTTTTCAAAAATCTGTCTCACTGCGTGTATGTGGTCCAGCGTCGAATATCCTGCCCTGAAACCAGCCTGTTCTCTAGGCTGATTCTCGTCTAGATTCCTGGTTATTCGACGGAGGATGATCTTTGCGAATACTTTATATATATTAGACATCAGGCTAATGGGCCTATAGTTGTTGATTTCACTCTTATCTCCCTTTTTGTGGAGAAGGGTTATTGATGAGTTCGCCCACTGGGTTGGTATGGTTTCCGTGTCCAGTATGTCATTAAATATATATTGCAGTATTGGTGCAAGAACGCTTTTACACTCCATTAATAGTGCATTGCTGATAGAGTCTGGTCCGGGAGCTGTGTCAATTTTTTGTGTTTCTATAGCTTTGATTATTTCTTCTTTCAGTATTGGTGGAACAGTTTCGTTGCTCTGTAAGTCAGTTTCGTCGGTTTTATTTTTTTTGGAATACAGGTCTTCGTAAAATTTGGTGGCGATGTTTAATATATCGTATCTTTTGGTCTTCGTCGTGTCCTTTCGGTCTTTCATCTTTGGTATCCAGTTTGTTTTATCTGTTATAAACTTAGCAGCTTTTTTAATTCCCCCTGTCTTGGCAATATGTTTCTCAAAGATTTTTAGTCTAAAACTCTTACGATCTTTTCTCATTTGTGTTTTGATCTCTTTACTTAACTTACCTATTTCCATTCTTATGCTTCTAGATTTATTAGGTATTTTTATTAGATTTAACCGTTTTTCCAAAAGTTCGTTAGTTATTTCAGATATTGTCGATTTCGTTTTAATTGTTTTTTTGCTTCCAGATTTTGTTATTAATATTTCATAGAGCATATCATATTTTTGTTGAGTAGTTAGGTCTTGAGTAAGCGCTCCTTTCAAAGAATTTAATTTATCTCTAATCGTAGCCGATGATGTTGCGTTAGTTGGCGTTCGAGTTTTGACTTTAAAAGGGCGACTGTTGTCTGAACCTGACGATGTATTTAGACGAGCCCGCATCATTCTGTGGTTGCTATTGAAATTTAGATTTGCGATAGTACTGCAGTCTTCGAATGATTTCGTTTTGTTTGAGAGAATATAATCGATTTCGTTCTTATAACGTCCATCCGGTGATACCCATGTCCATCTCTTTGATTTTCTTTTCTTGTATAGACTATTCAGTATTTTCAAGTTATTTTCAAAAGCAAACTCCAATAATTTTTGCCCGTTTCTCGATCTTTTACCTTTGCTGTGAGGACCTAGGATGATGTCTTCTCCTGTTCTTGAAACTCCAACTTGAGCGTTGAAGTCTCCCATGACTATGCAATTTTTGTATGTGTATTCATTGATGGCATTGTTTAGAGATAAGTAGAAGGAGTCAATTTCAGAATTAGACGATTGCTCAGTCGGGGAGTAAATCTGTATAATAGACCAATTTTCTTTCTTTGGCGGAAGTCTTATGTTTAATATCGCAATTCTTTCTGAGACGCCAACAAATTCCTTGATAAAACTTTTGAGTTCTTTTTTTATTAAAAAACCTACTCCGTGTCTTCCGGGTGTTTCTCCTTTGTAGTAGAAAAGAAATTCGCTGTGTTCTTCAATAGCCTCACCCATTCGTCGTACTTCACTAAGGCCTATGATGTCCCACTTAATATGTTGGATGGCTAAAATTAGTTCTTGTAAACTCTCATCTAACCTTAATGACAGCGTGTTAAATGTTGCTATATGAAAAATTTGTTTTGAATTTCGTTTATCGCTTTCTGAAACGATTGGCGCGGATGTGGAATTGATTGGAGGGTAGTGGTCGCTTTTCCCCGCGGTGACCAGCCGTCTTGGGGTGTATTGATTGGTTTTTTTGATATTAAAAGAAGTTTCGTTTATTTGTTTTTGTTTCCGGTTGCCGATGTCATTTAACAGTTTTTTGACGTTGTTGGAATGGTTAATGACGAAGATCTTCCTCTAGCAACATAATCCAACATATTTGTTTTGTTAACCTTCTTTGGAGCAGGCATGGTTGCGTGATTTGGTGATTTACTTGGAGATTCGTTGCGATCTCGTTTTCTTTTGTCCTTCTGATCTTCTTTGTTTTCCTTAGTAATCAGTTTATCTTTAACGAGGTAGCAGATTTTACCTTTCGCTCGTTCCTCTTTTAGTTGGGGCAAAAGCTGTCTTCTCTTTTCTAGAACTTCTTTACTGTAGTCTTCTTTTATGTAAATATCCGAGTTTAATTTCTTTTTATTCTTGAGAATTTCCATTTTCCTCCAATTTGTTGTGAAAGTTACTAGTATAGGGCGCATGTTTTTATGGTTCTTTTCTCCAAGTCTGTATGCATTATTAATTTCATGATGATTCAAACGGATATTCATATTCTCATCAAGCAAGTTTATTATCAGATCAATTTGGGACTCATAACGATTTTCTTCCTTTACGCCAAAGAATATGAGGTTGTTTCGTCTTCTATCTTCTTCCATAGTTTTG
Source organism: Colias behrii (assembly GCA_029959065.1). Lineage (NCBI taxonomy): Eukaryota > Metazoa > Arthropoda > Insecta > Lepidoptera > Pieridae > Colias > Colias behrii. The sequence continues at coordinate 200,749 of JARWMC010000016.1, forward strand.
ATTTTATCTTGTAGTTTCTTAACATCCGTTTTTAGGTTTTTATTTTCTTCCGTAAGAGCAATTAGTTTCTCATTTATGCTTTCTGTAACGTTTTTAGTGACTGCTTCTGTTATTTCTCTTGTTTGTGCCGCCATTTGTTCCTTCAATTTTACCCAAAAATTTTCCATTTCTTTTTCCATAATTTTGGGGAGATATTTATCGAATGGCAATACTGAATTGTAGTTGGCAACACTGAAGTTTATGATAGAAATGTAGGTTGGTACTGTCAATGTCTATAGTCTATGGTATACTTTTTGTTAGGTTGGTACTTTGAACTGTCACTTTTGAAAATGATGTTATTGTTATTGACTTATTAACCACACTTTTTCGTTCTAATGTTTCTGTTTAAACACTTCACTTTTGCACTGTTCTCTTGTTATTATTAGTTTATTTTATTCCTTGCACATAATATTCACTGTTTATGATGATTATAACTTGACGAGGGTGAGTTATTTAAACTTTTAGAATTAATTTATTAGCGAGATATGACAGACGTGTTTACTATACGGAAGCCGGTACCGGAAAAAAAAAAAAATTGGATTGGATTCACAAAAATTGGAATTAAGTACGTTTTAAAAAGCTCCTTTAAATCGACATATCTAATACATTTTATACTATTATCAACGACATCGTCTTTTTAAAATTAATCTTATATCTGCATATATTTAATGAAAAAATAAGGTACTTATTGCAATACATATAGCTGCAAAGTGCAAGCCAACAATGAAGCCGCATAGCCTTGCCCCGCGGCGCCGCGCGCCGGCTGATTGCAGCCGCTCCGAATTACACCAATTACGAGCCAATTTACATCCCATGTAAGACTCGCCGCAATATCATGGATACAATGTTATTCAAGTACCTTCCGATTTTATATACATGTTGTAATTTTAAGTTATATTTTATAGGTATTGTGATAATAGAATATAAAAATCTGTAAAAATACATAGAAAGTGTAATTATAATGTATATATGTAGGGTTTTGTTGTTAAAGAACGGCTTCTTCGATCTCTATCTTACCTATATATGTATAGGAATAAAATAGCATAATAATATGTAGATATACTATTGTATTTATTATGTAAATAATATTTTTTTTAAATAGAATAGATCTGTATTTACAGAACCTTAATTTCTACCTGAATTAAACCGTATGTAAAAGTAAATAGAATTTCCAAGCTTTCACTTTAGCTCGTAAATTCTGTACCGTAATAAGTTTTGTGCATCAAAATAGACTAAAATACATAAATCGAGTACACTAATGAAGCCGCTTCAACAGTCTCTAAATTTCGCCAATATTCAAATACTAAGTAGGTCAATTATAAGCTATTGTAAGTGAAGTTTAGTGAACCACGTGCGCTGCAGCGCTGCAGCGCTGCGGTCAGCGCTTTCCGGTATTTCGAGAAGTGCAGTCCAACTTCGTAGCTTCAGTTTCAGATTTAAGCGTGTGTTAATCGGTGTTTGATTCCAGTTTAAGCCATTTAAATGGGTGCTGAGCTAAGCGATTTGTGGCCGAGAGGATTTAATTAAAACTGCAGCGGTTACTGGTCCACCGCGGCTTTATTGGCAATTAGATTGACAATCACAATGTCGATAATGTTTAGCTTTTGAATAGTTTATAATTGTTAGCATTAGATGAGTAGGTACGGAAGTAATTGCGTAGATATTCCGAGGATTGGCCGAGAGATTCAATTTAATGTACACAATGTATATTATAAGTGTGATAGAGTATGCCTGCAGTGAATAAGAATGGGACATGATCGTTTGAAATTTGTTTTACAAACTAAGATAGCTATGAAAAATGAAGCTTCAGGCTACAATAGATTTTCTACTTGAGAGGACAAACAGAATCATCCATCATGGTTATTGTTAAAGTATTATGTAAATATGTCGTAGTTAAGATTGAAATAAATGAGATGGAATTTTCTAAAACACTATATTTTAACGAAAACTCGATGTATAGATAGAGTATAATGACTTTATGAAAATGACATGATTTATGATTATATCCTTTGTACCTATTGCATATGCATAACTTTTAAAACGTTCTGTAAAGTATATTTTATAAATACATAATTGTGAGCTAGCACAGCAATTATATGCAGCAGATAAATTTGTGAAAATTTGCACTGGAAAATGACCTTCTTTCATAATGTTTATTTATTATAACAATATAAATAATATAATTAACAAGCTATATGAGTATCCGAGCAATTTGAGTATCTTATGTGAACATCTTAATTCACAAAGTGCGTGAAACTTCTACTCTATTGTTATGATGTTAAGATTCATTTTATCCCGACATCGATTTGAAAGCAGAGCAATCGACTAAAGGCGTTACAATTGGAATGATTAAAACAATTGTTATTACGCGTAATTGTGTTGTTGTGGCAATTCAAAGTGTTGTTGTAATTATAGGTTTGTTTACGAATATTCTGAGGTATTTGATTACAAGCTTTTGGATATTTGTTTTTAATCTCGGTTACAATGTTATTTCACTACAATTTTGGGATAATTGATAGATCTCGAGTTGGAGAACTTGTCCGTAAACGAACCCGATCAGTAAAAATCGAAGTAAAACTATAAATAAATGAGGGTAGTTTTAAAGATACAATATGAATTTCATAAGATCCAATTAGAGGAAAGCATCGAACCGATATTTTTTTAATTACTAATTACTAGAGCGGAAGTATCACGTAGTCTAGAATAGCAGTTATAGCTGCAAAAGGGACAGGAAACACGAAGTAATTTATATTATTACAGAGAAAATATCGATGTAATATTTAGTTTTACCGTCCATTTTTATTTTCTACGATTTATAGAAAAAATATTATATTTTTGTTAAATCAAAATTACAAATAAGTAGATTAAAAACAGAATAAAGAGTCACTAATAGTATTACTTTATCGTCCATAAAAGCCTTGATTACGCAGAACATTTCCCGGAACCGAGCCTTTGATTCTCAATAAATTTAAAACTCGGCATCCGGATGATCCGGGACTAAGTTTGGTTCATCGGTCCCTCGATTATCCGGGATCTACGACACGTTTATTCAATTAGACTTTCAAGTATTTAGTGAAATCCGCGCGAGTAATGGGAACGGCTGCGGGAAAAAAGTTTCGAGCGCGTGGCGTAGCGCGTTCTGTAGCTCAGGTGCTACGGTGCTACGAATTGACTACGTAATGATTTATGAATGGCGGCAGATAGGTGTATCAGTATTAAAAAAAAATTCATCATACTGTTATGATAAAAATTTTCGCTTAGAAAATAAACCCGCCTGTAATATTGAGAAGTACCTAATTTAATATGCTTGTAACACAATACAACTGACTCTATTTCCCACATCTAGTAATTCACAGACCAAAACGAACAAACAATAACTACGCTAGTACATGTCAGCCTCAAATAATAGGTTCGACTTGGCCTTAAATCACCGTGAAGATATTTGGCAGCCACCGCCGGTTGGCAAGCTTCATGCTCCGAGCTCTGTTCCTACATCGGGATTTCACGCAATTAAAATATTGTCCACTTGCATCCAGAACTCAATTACCTGTGATGAACTTAAGGCGCTTGTTTGCTAACTGTTCTTAATTAATCTACTACTGAATGAGTCTATTTGCAGCAATGCAGCGCTACAAAAACTGTATAAATTGGGTTTTGTTCAAGGGTTAAGTTATCGCCTTCAATATATTATATTATTGTACGATTATTTTATTAATAAGACACACAGTCATATTATAAAGAAGAATGAGAAGATACACGAAAATATACACTAGATATTAAGTAGCATATTATTTATGTATCTTTTAATACAATGCATGAATAATTTTTCGAATATTCTAACATAAGAAAATAAAATATCATTTACAATTTACATTATAATATGCAATCAAAAACAAATCTCATTAAAGTAAGCGCAATACATTTCAATTGTATTAACAGCTCATTATCATAAAGTACATTAATTATAACTTTAGCAAGAAGCACAATAATCATCGTCTCGAAACTCCGCCACAATATCAAAACGCGAAGTTTCTCCATTTTATAATTAGTCGCGAACATTCCGCGATTCACAACATCCACAAAATGTAGCGAGTCAATTAAATAAATTGTCTCGGATGATTCGTCAAACTTTGAAAATACAAGCTTTGTTTATGGAAAGTTTTATGTAAATAAGATATTGTGGAGTGTGCCGTCTGAAATTAATTGACTCACGTGCCACGTTTCGTGTTTGCTGGACATAATAAGACTTTAATTAACCTTTTTGTGAGCTATTAAAGCTTAAATTCGTTGATTTTAACGGATATTTCGTCAATTCCAACATAATTTGACTATAAATTACATACATTTTAAGATGTACACTCTCATTACCATGAAAAAAAATAATAATTAATAGATTCCAATTGCTCCTGTCATGCTGATGCAGCAGTATGTAATAGTTAGTAGGATAGAAAGCTCCCTTACAGTATACTCACACATGTATCCTGCCCAAATTTGAACACATTATTACATACAATATTCATATAACGATGTTCTTACGCTTTAGTAATATTCTTGTTCATTTCATAACACTGCAACATTTTTAGAAAGCTCGCGAAGACATGTTCCTTTAAAATTCCCGCCCAGTTATAGCCAATCGAGTTAGAGGTTCGTTAGAGTAGTTGAGATTCTGGTGCCCTCTCGCTACCTCTAGTAACTGCTGAGGTAATTCTGTTTTACAGACAATGCGATATTTCCAATGATTTATAAATTTAAATATAATGTAACGTTTTATAGAGACGACCCTATCAACAGCCGCTGTTATTTTGGGGTTACTTTTTACTCAATAACTGCAAGAGTAATTAGGAAAAATGTCTAAATTGGTGCTTCATTTTAATACAGGTACAGGTAGGCCTAAAAAGGTATCAAAATCATATTGCTTTCTGATAAAATGTGTATGGTATGTGGTTAAATCTCTTTATAACTACAATTATTAATATCATAATATTATTCTAGGATAATAGCAAAGGCTATAAAAGCTCTGATTTACGATATGTTTGTTAATCTTATCACAAGAACACTGATATTCAGTCTTAAATCAAAGTTTAATTTTCTCTCAGCACGACACCAGCGTCGTCGCATTATTACATCATGTTATGTTGTACTGTTGCTGTTTATGTATTATGTTATAAGAATGAAATGTTATTACGTTGTGATTTCATGTGTTATTTGTACTACTTAGCTATTAATTTTACATGATTAATATAAATTATTATGTTAAATATTGCAAGTGAACGTTCAGTAAGAAATGAAACAGATGTATTGTAAAATTTGGTTTGCAATGACCACACTGATTTACTTGCATTTTTATTTAATAAAATTAAATTCTTTTTTTATACTTTTATATTAGACTTATACATATAGCCAATAGAAAGTAAAATAAAAAGTAGTGATTTAAATATGCTTTCCTAACACTGACTTCTGGTAGGCACCTTTTTTGTAAAAAAAAATACTTATTTATATTACTTTTATGCATAAAGGTAATACAAATATATTTAGCAATGGGACCGATTGTAATTATTTCTCAGCGTGTGATCGAGTAACAAGCAGGCTCATTGAAATACATCCCTCTCAATAAATTAAATAAACAACCCTCCATTGTGAGGAAATCGCTAGTTAAGATAAGGGAGGGATTTTTTAAAGGGTCTTTAGCTAACAATTGCAGGGATCGTAAAATAAATACGATAAGAGAACATTTTTATAATATTTATTTTGATAAGATTTTATCAATAAATCGCTTATTTCAGTCTAGAATATGTTTTGATACATTCTGTTATTATATTGTTTTTATAATAACAATGAACTAAATCAGAGCAATTTTATTTTTCTATATTCTGGGCGGCTAATGATTTATAAAAGTTATATATTTTAAACACATTGGGAAATAAAATTTATAAAACTTTTTATTTATTAATGAACATAATAATGTAATTGAAGACAATACCTTAAGTTTTCAAACCAAAAGTCCAGAAGTCACAATTTCGAACAAATATTAACCCAAAATAGCCGTCCATGAAGTCTTAAACCGCTTATCAAATCAGCACGAGACATTAAACAAGCCGAACACTATCAGCAAATGGTTAAAATGCGGGTACTTGTAGAATTTGGCAACGGTCGACGTAATTGAAATGGCGGACGACCCCGCAGTATACAAGTAGTGCCAAGAAATAAAAACTTCTTTATTTAGTGTCGTAGCTTTGACGATATGTGGGTAGTCTCGGATTTATATATAGTGTAATAGTGTTGTTTTTTATGTACTTACTAACTTATATTCATGAAAATTATGAATGAATCTTCTTGTATGAATTCTGACTAAGAAAAACCACAGGACAGTCCTCTGGCATATTATGATAATATACAGTTACATATTTTGTAAAATTAAATTGTAATACTGATATGATTTAAAAGAGCAACTATGGAGTTTCTTGCCGGTTATTCTCCATAGATACTGCTTTCCGAATCGGTGGTAAATGTAAAAAATATGTATTGACGTTTCAAAAGTGCTTCTCGAAGAAGTCTAATTGAATAAATAAATGTTTGAGTTTGAGTTTTGTATTTTTGTATGTTTGTATTGAATAGGCTCATAAACTACTGAACCGATTTCAAAATTTCTTTTACCATTTACTGGGATTCTTCCGAATCCGTATAGGCTAGATTTTATCCCGGAAAACGTAAATATGTGCCACGGGCGAAGCCGGGGCCGCTAGTGTTATATTATTTTTGCTACTAAATTATAATATTTGGCGCTACTAGGTTATCTTTATAGCTGGAATATTTAATAGAGCTGCTCTTGTTGATACTATTTAAAAGTATTTAATAATTAAACACTATGGACTATGTAACTTGATTATTTAGTTGTCATATTATGGATACAGTGTTGTACATATCCTTATGCCCACATTTTCGTTTAACCCAAGTTTCTCCCTGACGTATAGCAAAATCTTATTTTTATATTATAATAAAGTAAATAAACTTCGAATACAATTCTATTTTATACATCATAAAATGTTTAATATCGTATAAAATAATAAACTCCAATGTCTTCCATTATTTTATTGGGTTAATAATGTTTTAATTACCATTTTCTTTAAATACCTAGCTATAATAATTACTATCTTTCGATATGAGTAATAAAAGCAGTAATTGGCAGAATATTTAAGGGTCATTACCCCGGGCTGCACTAATTGCCATCAATGCGGCTAAAGAAAGGGCCCCATGCTTGTCAAATGAGATTTTAAATTAATTTTGACGGTGTAATCTTTAAGTATTTTGTATTAAAAACTAATTAAGACATAAACTTTCTAATAAATTACTTATTAATAATGAAAAACTCGGTTAAAAGGTAATTCAATTATTATTCGTATTTTAATAATTGACATGAGTTCGTGATTCCTCTATATTTCTCTAAAAAAAATGTTTATTATCACAGAGTCCCAACTCAAATTTAATTTCATAAATAAACTATTGAAGATTAATATATTTCTATTTTACACGCTTTACCTATAATTTATAATGGATTGTAAAATATATCCATACTAGCGGTCCGCCCCGGCTTCGCCCGTGGTACATATTTCGCAATAAAAAGTGGCCTATGTCCTTTCTCGGGTATCAAAATGTCTCTATACCAAATTTCATGCAAATTGGTTCAGTAGTTAAGGCGTGATTGAGTAACAGACAGACAGACAGAGTTACTTTCGCATTTATAATATTAGTATGGATGTGCTATTTATTAAATAGGTTTGAAGTTGGTGCCGAACATTAAGCACTTAGTATTAAGCCCGTGCACCGACATCAAACCTTTTTAATAAATAGCACATATAAATAATATGTAGTAAATAATAATGTCAAATCTTATTTATTTCTTACTTTTCCGTTTTTGAAGTCGGTTGTTTTTAACGCAGTTATTTTTATTAGTGAATATTAAGCTTTCCGTGCGATTAGAGCTTTTTATGAAAATTAAGCTCTCCGTGTGATTAGAGCTTCTTGTGAAAATTAAGCTCTCCGTGCGATAAAAGCCTTTAATGAAAATTAATAGACTAGAGTAAATAATTTTTGAAACAAAAAAAAATCGCAGTCGGATGAAACCCATTAGAAAAGGAGGGGAATATGATAAAAATGTAAGGAAAAATAAATTACGGTCAATCCGAGTTCGGGAAGCGGGAGGGGGGAGCTTTTAAGAGAAAAAAATGGTTTCTCTCGATTTACGACAAAACTACAAGTCCTATAGAAAAAAGTTCAATGGCAAAGTTGTAGGTAATTAAAAGTTCTACAACTTTTGTATTCACAATTTTTTCACATAACCTAAAAATTTAGGTGAAAAATTCAAAAAACCAAGTTTTTGGTCTTTTATTTCTATCTACTTCAAAATTTATTTTTTTCTACGAAATTTGGTGGAAACTTACTTTATTATGTCCCAAATACACTGTAATTTATTTGATTGAAAATATTTATTTTTTCGCCTTATTTTGAATGAATACCAAAAAAACAACCTAATTTTCAATCGAAAAGTCACCCGTCAAAATATCAGCTTTTTTCGAAAACTTGGGGTGCCTTTTATTCATTGAAATCTCTACTTTCATATGGTGTAAAAAAAATAAACACCACCATAGTAAATGTTCTCAGGAAATGCATACAAACAGTCTGAAAATTAGCTTTTACTAAATCAGGCACACTTCTCGAACTACCTGAAATGTTTTTATCGACATCATTTTGCTTTTGAATATGCTGTAAAATATTAAACTTAGAACAGATAATTATTTTTCTTTTGAAATATTACCGAAAAGCCGATACAAGAGAAGATATAGAGTTCAAGAAGTGTGCCTGATTTAGTAAAAGCTCATTATCACACTGTTTGTATGCATTTCCTGAGAACATTTACTATGGTGGTGTTTATTTTTTTTTACACCATATGAAAGTAGAGATTTCAATGAATAAAAGGCACCCCAAGTTTTTGAAAAAAGCTGATACTTTGACGGGTGACTTTTCGATTGAAAATTAGGTTGTTTTTTTGGTATTAATTCAAAATAAGGCGAAAAAATAAATATTTTCAATCAAATAAATTACAGTGTATTTGGGACATAATAAAGTAAGTTTCCACCAAATTTCGTAGAAAAAAAAAAATTTTGAAGTAGATAGAAATAAAAGACCAAAAACTTGGTTTTTTGAATTTTTCACCTAAATTTTTAGGTTATGTGAAAAAATTGTGAATACAAAAGTTGTAGAACTTTTAATTACCTACAACTTTGCCATTGAACTTTTTTCTATAGGACTTGTAGTTTTGTCGGAAATCGAGAGAAACCATTTTTTTCTCTTAAAAGCTCCCCCCTGCCGCTTCCCGAACTCGGATTGACCGTAATTTATTTTTCCTTACATTTTTATCATATTCCCCTCCTTTTCTAATGGGTTTCATCCGACTGCGATTTTTTTTATCTTTTCATTATTTTCAAAGGCTTCTACCCCAGTCTATAAGCTCTGCGTGCGATTAGAGATTTTTGTGAAAATTAAGCTCTCCGTGCGATTAGAGATTGTGTGAAAATTAAACTCTCCGTGCGATTAGAGCTTTTTGTGAAAATTAAGCTCTCCGTGCGATTAAGAGCTTTTTTGTGAAAATTTAGCTTTCCGTGCGAATAGAGCTTTTTGTGAAAATTAAGCTCTCCATGCGATTAGAGCTTTTTGTGAAAATTAAGCTCACCGTGCGATTAAAGCTTTTTGTGAAAATTAAGCTTTCCGTGCGATTAGTTTTTTGTGAAAATTAAGCTCTCGGTGCGATTAGAGCTTTTTTGTGAAAATTTAGCTTTCCGTGCGAATAGAGCTTTTTGTGAAAATTAAGCTCTCCGTGCGATTAGATCTTTTTGTGAAAATTAAGCTCTCCATGCGATTAGAGCTTTTTGTGAAAATTAAGCTCTCCGTGCGATTAGTTTTTTGTGAAAATTAAGCTCTCCGTGCGATTAGAGCTTTTTTGTGAAAATTTAGCTTTCCGTGCGAATAGAGCTTTTTGTGAAAATTAAGCTCTCCGTGCGATTACAGCTTTTTGTGAAAATTAAGCTCTCCATGCGATTAGAGCTTTTTGTGAAAATTAAGCTCTCCGTGCGATTAGAGCTTTATGTGAAAATTAAGCTCTCCATGTGTTTAGAGCTTTTTGTGAAAATTAAGCTCTCCATGCTTTTAGAGCTTTTTGTGAAAATTAAGCTCTCCGTGCGATTAGAGCTTTTTATGAAAATTAAGCTTTCCGTGCGATTAGTTTTTTATGAAAATTAAGCTCTCCGTGCGATGAGAGCTTTTTGTGAAAATTAAGCTCTCCGTGCGATTAGAGCTTTTTGTGAAAATTAAGCTTTCCGTGCGATTAGAGCTTAATGAGAAAAATTAAACTCTCCGAGCGATGAGTTTTTTGTGAAAATAAAGCTCCGTGCGATTATAGTTTTTTTTGTGAAAATTAAGCTTTCCGTGCGAATAGAGCTTTTTGTGAAAATTAAGCTCTCCATGGGATTAGAGCTCTTTGTGAAAATTAAGCTCTCCGTGCGATTAGAGCTTTTTTTGATAATTAAGCTTTCCGTGCGATATGAGCTTTTTGTGAAAATTAAGCTCCGTGCGATTAGAGCCTTTAATGAAAATTAAGCTCTCCATGCGATTAGTTTTTAGTGAATATTAAGCTTTCCGTGCGATTAGAGCTTTTTATGAAAATTAAGCTCTCCGTGTGATTAGAGCTTCTTGTAAAAATTAAGCTCTCTGTGTGATTAGAGCTTCTAGTGAAAATTAAGCTTTCCGTGTGATAAGAGCTTTTTGTGAAAATTAAGCTCTCCATGCGATTAGAGCTTTTTTGTGAAAATTAAGCTTTCCGTGCGAATAGAGGTTTTTGTGAATATAAAGCTTTCCGTGCGATTAGAGCTTTTTTGTGAAAATTAAGCTCTCCATGCGATTAGAGCTTTTTTGTGAAAATTAAGCTTTCCGTGCGAATAGAGCTTTTTGTGAATATAAAGCTTTCCGTGCGATTAGAGCTTTTTTGTGAAAATTTAGCTTTCCGTGCGATTAGAGCCTTCAATGAAAATTAAGCTCTCCATGCGATTTTATGCGGTTATTAATTCGGCCGGTATATTTTTTTTTATGTATGTACACCGATTACTCCGAGGTTTCTGAATCGAATTACGTGATTCTTTTTTTGTTCGATGCGGGATGGTGTCGAATTGGTCACATAATTTTTTTTTTCGGATAGGCCCAGTAGATTTTATTTTATGAGCATTTTTGTCTGTACTCGATGACTAAGTTGATATGTAGCAAGTAACTTTGATTCACTTCCCGGTAACCGATTGAGCTGAAATTTTGTATACGTATGTAAGGTGGCCATAGCAACTCAGTAATATATTGACTCAACTTTATCGAGTTTGGGCTCGTTTGATTCGTGTTGAAAAATACACTAAAAAGTATTAAATAAAAATAACTGCGTTAAAAACAACCGACTTCAAAAACGGAAAAGTAAGAAATAAAAAGATTTGATATTATTAACTACTATATAATATTATTGTACATAGTTCGCAATAAAAAGTACCCGAGAAAGGACATAGGCATGTCCTTTCTCGGGTATCAAAATATCTCTATACCAAATTTCATGCAAATTGGTTCAGTAGTTAAGGCGTGATTGAGTAACAGACAGACACACAGAGTTACTTTCGCATTTATAATATTAGTATGGATTATAAACTACAAAAATCATGGTTTCCATAAAAATACAATTAAAATATTTAGTTAATTAGTAAGTTAAATATATAACTCAGTTTAATCTACCCTTTATTAGATACATTTGCATATTAATCGACACCATAATTAATCAAATTCCGAACATCGCACAATGATAGAAGTATAGTGTAATTCCTAATTAAATTTAGCAAATGAAGATAAACATAAAAACAATTAAACATAAATTAGAACATAATAATATAAAGGATGATGCTACATGCCATTTCAGTACCTATAAAAATAAGAATAAATACCCTTATTTCTAAACAGGTAAAGCAGATGACAATATGTTTTCTCGAAAAAGAATTACTTTACAGAATATGATCTCGAAGGAATAAGGCTTAATGATATTAGTAATATTACGTAGGTATTCTTAATTTTTCAGAAGATTTATCACAAAGAGATTCTTCTGATACACATAGTCGAAGTGCTTATTCAAATTCTCTATACATTGGTAAGTAATCAAAAGTGGTTTTAACAATTAACTAAATTCTTATAAATATCATTAATTACAATTTCTTCTTAAACGAGTACATTTGGTGTATAGAACCGTATCTTATTTCATAAGAAGTACATCCTATATATTAACAGACGGTATCAGCCGCTATATAAGCAAAAAATTATATTTATATACACACAATTGTAACGAACGTTTGTAAAAATGAAAAGCATTAGATTAATATGGCTGTGTTTAGTGTTGATGCTGAGTGGGTCTGCCCTAGCGGAGATAGCTCTCGATCCAGTTCGGGATCAAATCGAAATATATAGACAAAGAACTGCGGTGAGTTTATCATATTATAATAATTATTAGCTCTTACAACAGCTAGCTCGCAGTTTGAGGAAATTCCCATGCGAATGTTATATTACATCCTGGAACAAGTAAAAACATTTAAGTAGACTAAAGTTTTTGACGTGACAACGTCTTATAATTCGATGGAGCCGGCTGCACGCACGAAAAAACATGACTCATGCGGCGTTACCTCGCTCTGAGGCGTTCCATGTAAGGCTTGAAGTGCAAGCGAGAGCGCGGAACGAGCGACAAAGAAGCACAATCGAACGTTGTCACGTTCAACAGTACTATCGTCAGTAAACCGACTTTACAGACAACCAATTTTTTTTACGAAGAATTAGAATTTTGTTTTAAAAATAATGGGAAGACAATAATCGATTAATATCTTTAAATTTAAAATGAAATTCTAATGAAATTTCTAATTCCCATACGCTATAATATTATGTAATCGTATATAATTATCAATAACAGACTATTAAAACAAACACAGTATTAAATTAACTCAACAATGGTGATAAGCCTATCGCTACTCTCTATATACGGTAGAAATGAAAAAAAGGCACATTTTAAAAAATAAATATGACATAGTACAGAAATCAAATAAATGTACCTACAAATGAATAGCTTGGCGATAATAATATTATGGGTATTCTCAATTCGGAGATAATTTATTTACTGACGAAAGAGAAGTTAGCGTCAAAATTATATTTTTAAATACATCGCAGAACCAAGTCTATGTCTACTCATAGTTTGCCTGCACTTAGGGCAATTTCGAAGTTAGCAGGAGTATTTTAAGACGAATTGATTAAAATGTGCTTCAAGGAAAATAATTTCAGCAATAATAATTAAAACTTCATTACTGATAAAACACGTTAATAGAAATGAGGAAGAAAATTCTTATAATGGTTGACTTGCAAACAACGATAACTGCATTAATATCAATAATATTGTGTGCATGTGAAAAGTATAACATATTTAATTTTATATCTCAGGGAGCCAGCCTCCTCATGACCACGAGTAGCGGCGCGCCAGTGGAACGTCGCGACACCTCGACCTTGAACAGAAGACTGATTTACAACAACTACTTCATGGACTCTCTCTCCCATGTCACTCGTGAACGAATCCAAGAACGCGTCGTTCACTCTAAAGGAACGGGCGCATTTGGTTACTTCGAAGTTACACACAACGTCTCTCAATACACTAAAGCCGATTTTCTAAACGGAGTCGGAAAAAGAACGCCTATTTCAGTGAGATTCTCACCGACAGTCGTAGAACGAGGAGGCAGTGACTTATTCAGAGGTGCGCGAGGATTTGCGGTTAAATTCTACACAAAAGAAGGAAATTTTGATTTTGTCGGATTCAATACCCCTATGTTTGTTGTTAGGGATCCAATATTATTTACTACTTTCGTACGTGGGCAGAGAAGAAATCCGTCGACAGGTATCCGGGATAGTAATATGATGTGGGATTTTTTGACAATATACCCAGAGAGTTTAAGCCTATTTTTAATTACATCAGGAGATGATGGCGTACCTAAAGGGTACCGTCATATTCCTGGGTTTAGCATACACACATATCAGTTTCAGAATAAATTTGGCGAGATCTATTTTGCTAGATTACACATAACCCCCGATATTGGGAAAGCGAGCATTACCTCCGAAGAAGCTAGAGAGTTACAGGGCACTGATCCTGATGTGTTTACTAGAGATTTATATGAAGCTATCGCTTGCGGGAAAAAGGTCAGCTGGACCTTTAGTATACAGGTAATGAGTCTGAAACAAGCACTTAATTTGAACATCGATGTCTTTGATTTAACTTTAGAAATTCCTGAAGATTTAGTACCACTCGTTCCTGTGGGACGATTAGTACTTAATAGAAATCCAGTAAATCAGTTTGCAGAAATAGAACAACTAGCGTTCTGTCCTTGTAACCTAGTGCCAGGTATTGACGGAGCACCTGATAAGGTATTTGAAGCTCGATGTTTCGCATATAGAGATGCTCACCTTTATCGTTTAGGAGCTAACTTTAATAAAATTAAGGTTAATTGTCCATTCTATGCACACGCATATAACAGAGATGGTCGCGCTCCTGTGGGAGACAATGAACGGGATATACCAAATTATTACGAAAACTCTTTTAATGGACCAATGGCGTATAACGATACTTATAGATCGGAATTAATAGAAATTTTTGAGAAAGAACCAAACAATTTTGCTCAAACAGCACGTATTTACCAAAATATGTCGACAGGTGAGAAGGACCGCTTAATCAGCAATCTTTTGAGTAGTTTAGGGCCCGCCCTACCGTCTCTGCAGGTTAAAGCAGTGAAAATATTTAAGGAAATTGACCCAGAGCTCGGTGGCCGAGTGGAGCAAGGTTTAGAAGAATATCACAGAGAAGCTGCTTGCACCCTACCATTTGAGGATTGATACAATACAATGCTATTAGGTTTTTAAAACATGATTTATTTCTTGTACATGTTATTTAAAGCTCTAAACAATGTTGCTTGAATAAATACACTTGATTACTTAATTGGTATCAATCGTTATTGTATTTTTGTTGTAATAAAAATATATACAATCTACTCTTCATTTACTTTCCCATTTTCAACTAGCATCATAAATAACATTATTAATTTTCATCCGAAAATACACATCCACATTCCACATCAATCCTTTAGAATAATGTGAGTATAAAAATTTATTATTGGTATGGCAGAAAAACGAATACGAGTAATGGGAAGTAACAGAAAAGGTTTAAGAATAAATTTGGCGAGATCTATTAACTACATAATACTATTATGTTCAAAGCTAGTGAAAATAAAATTCATATTTACGATTAGTTGTTGCAAAGTTAAATCGCCTTGAAATTGTTATTATGTGGTTTAATAAATAGATTACTTATTTTCATGTTTGAGTTAAATAATACTCACTTGTGATTTTACATAGTTTCAAAATGATCATCAATAATTGGTTTTCAAAAATATTAAATTAAATCATTTGTATGAAATACAGTGGTTTTTTACTAAATATTATAAATATTCAATCACTCAAAATCACTGTGAATATTTTTGGAAGTGGGACACAGTTTATTACTTACCCGACAGACAAAAGCTAATCATAAAAATAATATAGAATTCTATTATAACAAGAATTTGCATATTTTGATAAAGAATCGACACTTATAAATTGGAAAAAGATAAATACATACATGTAGTACTTTGAAAAAGGATGTTTTATTTTATTTTACGTAGCAAAGTTTTTTCATTTAACAATATGTTTTTTTGAAATTGGAAAAATTGTCACATAGAAGAGGCTCTACTTATTTTTCTTTACTATGTTCAATAAAATGAAGAAGAAAATTTTTTATGCTTTACCGGTCAAATACTACGGACAAAATCTAATAATATCGGTCATGAATGTCCGATATTTTGTTAAGTTTGACTGTACGTGATTATTTTGCAGTTTAATATAATATTAAAGCGTAATTAAATTAAATTTATGTTTTTATTACTTTTTTAATTTACAATGCTATTCTTGTGTATTGAAATAAACGGTTTCTTTCTTTCATCCTAATTCTTACAAACGTATTATTGAAGGTTGTTTTATATCAAAATATACAGTTTGTAAATAAGTACAACCTGTATATTCGATATTAATTTTTTCGCTATAAAAGCAAAAGTGCCTATGTTATTTTTACAAATAATTCTGAATTGGCATACAGTGCTATTACGTATGGTATAATGATGTGCGATATGTTTCCATTAAAATGGTTGAGTCTAGTGTTACTTTTTTTTTTTTTTTTTTTTTTATACTTAAGCGGGCAAGCGAGCAGGCGGGTCACCTGATGGAAAGTGATGCCCGCCGCCCATAAGCATTCGCGTTGTCAGGGGCACCGCGAATGTGTTGCCGGCCTTTAAGAAATTTGTATGCCCTTTTTTTGAAGGTTTCTTTGTCAAAGACGCTTGGAAACACCTCAGATGGTAATTCGTTCCACAACGATGTTGTTCTAGGCAAAAAATTACGGGAGAATCGCACTGTGGTAGAGCGCCATGCATCCAGATGGTGAGGATGATACTTTAGCTTGTGACGCGATGTGCGGTTGTGGAAATCGGCGGCTGGAATCAAGTCGAAGAGTTCCTCAGAACATTCCCCATTATAAATTTTGTAAAACACACAGAGAGAGGAGACGTCTCTCCGCAGCGACAAAGCATCAAGCGATTTGGCAATCTCGGTGTCGTCAATGATGCGGATTGCTCGACGCTGAACGCGGTCTAGTGGTAGGAGCTGGTATTGGGGTGCTCCGGCCCAGAGGTGCGAGCAGTACTCCATATGGGGCCGGACTTGAGCTTTATAAAGTTGCAATAGGTGGGCGGGTGTGAAGTACCGTCTCGCTCTGGCGAGCACCCCTAACTTCTTTGAAGCAATCTTGGCTTTGTCCTCCAAGAATCCACGGAACTGCACGTCAGACGTAATCTCAACGCCGAGAATGCTGATGCTTGGTTTGATAGTCAGGGGACTGTTCTGGAAGGTAAGTGGTACGACAAAGGGACTTTTCTTGGTTGTAAATGCGCAGACCTGTGTCTTCCCTGGGTTGAACTCGACAAGGTTGGATTGGCCCCACGCAGAAATTTCCTCGAGTGTATGCTCAATGTTCGATACAAGCTCGTTTCGATGCTGGTTTGTTAGTTCCAGAGAGGTTTTTGCTTGGCCGGCATAATGCGTGTCACCAGTGCTGTCGTCCGCATAACAATGAATGCTACGTATTCGCAACATATCATTGAAATGCAGAAGGAACAACGTAGGCGACAACACACAGCCTTGTGGGACACCAGCGCTAATAGGCATAGATTCAGAGCATGCTCCGTCGACGACGACTTGGATGCTACGTGCCTGGAGAAAGCTAGCTACCCAATTGCATAACCTCTCCGGTAGTCCATAAGATGGAAGTTTGGAAAGGAGCCCCCTGTGCCACACCCGATCAAAGGCCTTCGCTACATCTAAACTTACAGCCAGCGCTTCCCCCTTATTTTCCACTGTTTTTGCCCATCGGTGAGTCAGAAATGCTAAGAGGTCACCTGCAGAGCGACCATGACGAAAGCCGTATTGATGGTCACTTAACAGTTGGTTGTCCTCAAGATATCGCAAGAGCTGACTGTTAATGATGGACTCCATCACTTTAGAGAATAAGGAGGTGACTGCAATTGGTCTATAGTTAGATGGATCGGAGCGTGTGCCTTTCTTAGGGATCGGATGTATCAGGGAGGTCTTCCAGGATCTAGGGACAATACCAGTGGCATATGAGTATCGAAAGAGATGTGTTAAGACCGGAGCCAGCTCGGGAGCGCAGGTCTTTAGAACTACAGCAGGGATGCCGTCAGGCCCATTTGACTTATGAATGATAAGAGAACGAAGTGCTTTACGCACTGCAGATTGCGTGAATTTCACTTCGGGCATCGTGCTATTGCAGTCTGAGATGGACGGTGGTGTTTTTCCCTCATCATCCAGCGACGAATTTAATGCGAAAAGAGTCGCCAAAGTATCAGCTTTTACTTTAGCTGTGTGAGCTAAAGAGTCGTCGGCCCTGCGTAGTGGTGGAAGTGACGATCGGCAGAAGTTTCCCAGGATAGCCTTAGCAAGAGACCAAAAGGCCCGTGTGCCTGAAGGGTAATGTGTCAGCTTTTTACCAATTCTGTTGATGAAGCTTGACTTTGCTTCAGCAATTTCCCTCTTTAGTGATCTGGAGGCAGAGTTGTACAGTTTCTTGAGATGCTTAGCTTCAGGATCTTCCGCAGCAAGAGCTTCTGCCCAGTTTCGATAACGATCTTGCTTCGTTCGAGATGCTTCTCTGCAAGATTGCCCAAACCAGGGCTGTGACTTGCCGCCGACAGGTACCACAGAGCTCGGGATGAAAAGCTCCATGCCCTGTAGCACAACATCAGCGACACAGTCAGCACAAGCATCGGGATCTTCATCTGCAAAGCAGACCTGTCTCCATGGGTAGGAGGAAAAGAACGTGCGCATCCCATCCCAGTCCGCCGACCCATAGTGCCAGACACGTCGGGTAGTAGCTGGGCGAGACCGAGATTGATATGTGAGGGGCACTGTACTCTGTATAAGACAATGATCGGAGGATCCAAGAGGGGCTGCGACGCTCACTTTGTAATTGTCTGGAGAGGAAGTTAGAAATAGATCTAGCAGAGATGGAGTGTGGTCCTCGACATCAGGTATCCTTGTAGGCGAGGGGACCAGTTGTGTTAGATCGTAGGCCAAGGCGAAGTCACGGAAAGAACGTCCGGCATGGTCAGTATTGCGTGAGCACAACCATTCAACGTGATGAGCGTTAAAGTCACCCAAAACCACTATCTCGATCGTTGGAATCTTTTGGAGCAGAATATCGATCGAAGTCTGAATTTTCTCGATGAGTCTGTCAGTTTCGGTGTTTCCGCTGTGTGACCTATACAGGCACGCATAGACGCGGGGTTGGTTATCGCAGTCTACACGTAGCCACAATAACGATAGGTCAATGCCTTCCAGGTCACCCAAGCGACGACAGCAAATATCTTCTCTAGCGTATACACAAACTCCGGCGCGCGGAACAAACGTATGTTCCAGAACATAGCCCGGGTAATTCAAATAAGATGTGTCAGCCGGAGAAGATATTTGAGTCTCCGTTAAAAAGAGGAGGGCCGGCTTGGCTGTCTCGAGATGGTGGTGTACAGCCTCGAGGTTTGAATTTAATCCCCTGATATTACAAAAGTCCACTGATAGTAGTGTGGAACAGTTGGCCGAAAGGTGTTTAGTTTTTTTACCCCTAGTGGAATAGAAGCGCGGAAACTTGCCCCCCCCAGAATACGTGGGGCAGCCTGAGTGGGAGAGCTCAGGGAGGGATTCTCTAGGATCGCAGATACTAGTACCCTCCTGGGGTAATCTTCTATTGAGTACCGCTGCCATGTTTGTTGAAGGGCGATGGGGTTGGGCATCCGGCAATCTCACTAACGCATGCGAAACGCAAGAAGATGCTTAACGCCGGTATTACGTGAGACAGTGGTACTTCCCCGGACAAGCTACAGCCCAGTCGTGCTACACACAAAATAAATTGTATGTAGCTGTAGCTCTACCACTGTAAAATGTAAACGCCAGAGCCTCGTCTGTTGATCGGCAGGGTGCACCACGGGCAGGTGAGGTTGGCTTTGGCTGAGAGATGGTAGACAGCCATTACACCCCAGTTACTGAGTGGATGTGTTCACAGTCGGGATGTAGAGCTTGATCCAGTTCGGGATCAAATTGAATTATTTAGACAAAGGAATGAGGTGAGTGCATCATAAGGTAATCCTACTAAATACTTTCATAATTCTAAATTTTTGAGGACGGAGGCATGAGTGAGTAGGTGATTCGATAAATTTTATAAATTATTCACAAATTATTAAAAAACGGCATAAATATTTTTTTTAACAATAGAGCTGATAAACTTATCGCTTCAGTATTATTTATAGAGATGGTAACTAAAATGTGTAGAATAGATTAAAATTGTATGAATTTATTCCAGAAGACTACCGTCATTATGACCACGAGTAGCGGCGCGCCAGTGGAACGTCGCGACACCTCGACCTTGAACAGAAAACTGATTTACAACAACTTCTTCATGGACTCCATCACCCACGTTATTCGTGAACGAATACCGGAACGAACCATTCACGCTAAAGGAGCTGGAGCATTTGGTTACTTTGAAGTGACTCATAATGTAGAACAATACACTAAAGCCGATTTTCTTAATGGAATTGGAAAGACAACTCCCGTTGCAGTCAGGTTTTCGCCGACAGTCATAGAACGAGGGGGCAGTGACTTATTCAGAGGTACGCGAGGATTCGCAGTTAAATTCTATACAAAAGAAGGAAATTTTGATTTTGTCGGCTTCAGCACCTCTATGTTTTTTCTTAAGGATCCAGTATTATTTCCTACATGTATACGATCACAGAGAAAAAATGCTGCCACGGCAGTTCGAGACAGCAACGTGCTGTGGGACTTCATGACATTATATCCAGAGAGCATTAGCACAATTCTAACTACGTTAGGAGACGATGGTATACCGAAAGGTTATCGACATATGAATGGATTTAGTATTCACACGTACCAATTACAAAACAAATTTGGTGATATTTATTTTGCTAGGTTACACTTTATTTCCGATGTTGGAAAAGCGAGCATTACCACAGAGGAAGCCAGAATTTTTGAGGGCACTGATCCTGATGTGTTTACTAGAGATTTATATGAAGCTATCGCTTGCGGGAAGAAGGTCAGCTGGACCTTCAGTATACAGGTAATGAGTCTGAAGCAAGCGCTCAATTTAAGCATCGATGTATTTGATTTGACTTTAGAGATTCCTGAAGATTTAGTCCCGCTCGTTCCTGTGGGACGATTAGTTCTTGATAGAAATCCAGTAAATCATTTTGCAGAAGTAGAACAACTAGCATTCTGTCCTTGTAACCTAGTGCCAGGTATTGACGGAGCACCGGACAAGACATTTGAAGCTCGTAGCTTCGTATATAGAGATGCCCACCTTTACCGTTTAGGAGCTAACTTTAATAACATTAAGGTAAACTGTCCCTTCTATGCACATACTTACAATAGAGATGGTCATGCTCCAGTCAGAGATAACAAAAAGGATTCACCAAATTATTATGAAAACTCTTTCAACGGACCAGTGCCGTATAACGATACTTATAGAGCGGATTTGATTGAAATTTTTGAAGGAAAATCCAACAATTTTGCCCAAACAGCACGTATTTATCAAAATATGTCGAAAGGTGAGAAGGACCGCGTGATCAGCAATATAATGGATACCTTAGTATCTGCTATACCTTCCCTACAAATAAGAGCAGTAAAAACATTTAAAGAGATCGATCCCGAACTCGGTGGTAGAGTTGAAAAAGCTTTGAAAGAATATAAGAGAGAGGCCGCTTGTATCCTTCCGTTTGAGAAATAAACTTTGATTAAGATCGTGTAAGATTGCCATTGTAAAAAATTTAACTATTTATATATTCTTATAAATTTCTAATAACTGTCGTGAACGGCATGTGTTAGTTACCAATACTTAAATGTTTGTAGAAATGTTTTCAACATTTCAATGTGAATTAAATTAGCGTGATAAAGAAATTAGTAATCAATTACTTATTTAATCTATAAACACCTACTAGACGCCAACATAAACAACATAAACTAATGTTTTATTGTTTCAAGCAAAACATACATCCATATTTGTACACTTTAAAAATGAAGAAAAGACAAATAAAATGAATTTCCCAATGAATCCCAAGCCTCGTCGGCGATAAATGCTTCTCAACCACCCCGTTACGAATCGTCTCACTTCGATCTTAATACCCACGAGATTTTTATCTGCTTCCACTGCATTTTATATCGAAAATAACTGGCAATAGCATAACCTGGACAGCATTATGATTAGTTTTATTTATTTTTACCGTTACCATAATGTTTATGATAATATTATATAGAAAACGAAAAATCTACTTTCCCCCCGTGGCTTCACCCGCTTTGTCTAAAACCTTATAAATTATTTACTAAACATTTTCTCTTGAATCATTATTCATATTTATTATATCATTATTAAAAAAAACCGCACCAAAGTAGTGATAAAATATTAAGGCAACAATTTGGTCAAAATCGATCTATTTGTTTATTGAGGCTGCCAGAATAAAAAAAAATATTAATAATTAATTTTAAAGATAAATTCTAAAGACTGTGTTTACAGAAGAGTTATATAAATATACGAATAATTTGTAGATCAATTATTTTGTTATCAACATAGCACCTTTTTTATCATTGTGAATTTGCATAACTTGTGTTTTATCGACCCATTATTGCAAATAGTAAAAACATCTTATAAATTTAAATTGTACATTATCTTTGTAGACGATAATTTCCTATGTGTGTTAATGTGATGACAGAATCCAATATAATTTAGAAAACTTGATCAGCCTGTTTCATTATTAATAAAATTCAAACTCAAACTCAAACTCAAACATTTATTTATTCAATTAGACTTCTTCCAGAAGCACTTTTGAATCGTCATTACATTCTTTAAATTTACCACCGATTCGGAAAGCAGTATCTATGGAGAAGAACCGGCAAGAAACTCCATAGTTGCTCTTTTAAAGTCATGTCCATATACAATATAATTTTACATTACATGTTACTTACATCTAACTACATAATATTATATATTATCATAATATGCCAAAGAACTGTCCTGTTATTCTTACGCGACAACCCTCCATGGATTTTCATCTTCCATATATTCCTTAATGCTGTAGTAGGCTCTCTGAACTAAAAAAAGACGTGTGGCACTCGGGGTTACTGCCGATGTAAAGCTATTGCATGCTATGCCTTTAAGCCACACCTCCGAGCTCGTCGGAGTGGGGAGCATAAGGTTTTTTCGTTACGCAATTTCTGGATTCGGTCCCCGCGTTCAAGGCCCGCGATAGAAACTATGCAATAGCTTAATAATTAATGTTTATTATGGGGATATAACAATTATTATTAATCTGAAAATTGGTTTACATATAGAGTTCTGAGAGTTCTGTATATATATCTCACTCGCTTCTGTAAGCGAATGAAATTAAAATACATTATACAATTACATAATACTTAGCAATAAATTAGTGATTCATTTTTATTATATTATTATGTGTAGATTTATAATCAACCAGCGGTCCGCCCCGGCTTCGCCCGTGGTACATGTTTACGTTTTCTCTACATAAGAACCATCCTCGTACTTCAAGGAATATAATAAAAAAAGAATTATCGAAATCGGTTCAGCCGTTCTCGAGTTATGCGCTTACCAACACATTTTGCGATTCATTTTTATATATAAGACTAGCTTCCGCCCACGACTTTGTACGTGCATCCCCGTTTTTCCCCGTTACCGCAAGAATTTCGAGAAATCCTTTCTTAGCGGATGCCTACGTCCTAACATCTACCTGCATGCCAAATTTCAGCCCGATACGTCCAGTGGTTTGGGCTGTGCGTTGATAGATCACTATATCAGTCATAATTGAGTTTTATATATATAGATAGAGGAAATAAATAAAGTGCAAATAACATCTCGTTAAAACTGTAACCACTTCGGTACCTGCGACAGTCTGAAGCATCTTGTTTCATTTCATTAATATTTTACTACTGCATTTACACATTGATTTTCCAATAATAGTCTTTTGGTTATTAATTTGAATATACGAATGTAATGTTTATTCCTAGTTTCAACCTTCTTCAATTGATATATAGGTATATACCAATTTGCATGATGAATTTCACTAACATCGGATCGATAGTTTTTGTGTGGAAGAGGCACATCCTTCTGACAGTAGGTATATTTCTGTCTTGGTCTATCGTATAAAATAGTACTAAGTTGAGGCAATTCCGTGTTTCTAATTTCTATTTTTCTATCAATTATTTTGTATCGCAAAGGATGTATTTGTTACGTTTCAAGATACTTACATATAAATAAATACATTGTTATGTTCATCAATGAATAATTCACTAAACTTGCACATGAGCTACATTTAGTGTAATCGAAACGTACCTAATATGAATGTATGAATAGTCACAAGTAATTAAAGCACGTTCCTATTGTGGGTCTTCCTTGATCGTCAAAGAGCCCGTAAGCTTGCGACACTTTGTAGGGCTGTGCACTGTACAGACATACTTTATGACTATGTTCAATCATTTTGGAGAACGAAATTTGAACTGAAAGACACCATGATAATAATTATAGGTTTAGATATACTTACATCCAAGAAAGTAGTATTTAATTAAGTTTATTATATTATAATGATCAAAGTAAAAGGAAAGATTTATGTGCACCAAATTAAGATTTTTAAGTATGATTATATATTTTATACTGTTAAAACTACAATGGTATCTATATTTAACGGTGAAAAGATTAATGTACGTACACCTTATATACACTTTCAGCTTAAATCAATTCAAATCCATGAGTTAAATGTATAATTAAAACGTTTCTATGTTCTCACAATTACCTAGAATTAACTAAGTACAACACTCTCTAATCCATTTTCTTATTATTCAGTATATTTAGGCATCTCCCAAAACTAGCAACTCCTAACTCAGCTATCAAAAATGAAACCAAATAAACTCAACCATTCTCGTATTCAAAAGACGACTAAAAACAGTATATAACCGTTCAAATCTCGGAACAAAACAACGCAGTTGGCAGCCCTAAGCATTGTAACACAATATACATGTTGGCTCATGTCCCATTATACTGAAGTCCAGGCATTAACAGGATATTGTCGCCTGTGCAAATCTAGACTTAGCCATTGATATATGTAGCTCAGATAATAATACCGCTTAGGTACATAGCTTAAGTATTTTCTAACTGTTTACGGAATGTATCGGTTTTAAAGTATTGTTACTTATTTACGTATTGACTGTATTGATTCTATTCCCGATTAGTGTTGCTATTTAACTTGAAATACAATAGAGCAAATTTATAAGTTGATAAACTAATCATTTTTGATTTCATATTTAAACCTATCTGTTGAACAGAATTTATTAGTGCAACTTGAAAGTTGCCTCGTTTTATCGATCTTCAAATAACTATAAAACGGTAATCTAAAAATGTTTCAGATGAAAACAAACGTAGACAAAAAAATGAAAAATTAATGATGCGAAGTACATAATAATATTATGTAAGAATTATATTATAATATTTAAAAACGATGTAGCCAACTAAAACTCAAGTACTTACAAACAATCAAATACGAAACCTTTTTGAAGTCGGTAAAAACAAGATACTTTAGCTATCCCGTACAAAAACCCAAGCACGCATTATGTAAATAAGCACGGTAGACCCCTCGGGAGCGAGATGGGAGAGTGTGATTGTCTGACAGATCAATTGGTCTGTATTTTTTGTATGTGTCTGTCTGTGTATACCTCTAAAACGAGCAAATCGATGTTTCACTGGTAGTCGCAATTTGCAATATTGACAGAGGACTAAAGCTCGTAAAGGGGTAGGTACGTGGTAAGTAGCTTTATTTGATAAAGCATACATAAATATCTCATAAATGAATGGAAAATAATCTTAATCCATACTAATATTATAAATGCGAAAGTAACTCTGTCTGTCTGTTTGTTACTCAATCACGCCTTAACTACTGAACTTGCCTTGATACCCGAGAAAGGACATAGGCTACTTTTTATCCCGGGAAATAGGATAGGTTTTATCCCGGAAATCCCACGGGAACGGGAACTATGCGGGTTATTCTTTGACTGCGCGGGCGAAGCTGCGGGTAGAAAGCTAGTATTTATATAAATCTCGTGTCACAATATTTGTCCTCAATGGACTCCTAAACCACTTAACCGATTATAATAAACTTCGCACACCATGTGCAGTTCGATCCAATAGGAATAGGATAGGATAGTTTAAACATGTAGGTACCACGGGCGGACCGCTAGTAACTTATATACATAAGTATAATTTACGATTCAATAAAATAGCTTTTCCACTAAAAATCATTAAAATCATATCTCTTTTGTAAAATAGAAATACATCGACGTATCTGGGTATTAGTAATATTATATACAAACTTACAAAAATTACAAATATATTTTGGCATATTGGACTCTCTTAAACCCCGCTTATATGGGATATATCATATACCTGAAGTTACAATAAATTTATATACCTCTAAGTAGAAAAACTTTTGCCTTTTTATTTGGAAATTTGTAACTCTCGTACCTAAAGCTAACTCACACAGGACTTACCTGTTTATCCTGCATATTTAAATATTCAATGTCCATACGACGTTATACCCCCAAGGCCCTAGGGACAAACCAAAATCGAGGGTTTAAGGTACCGTTCGCAACCACACTGAATTTAAAACAAACATAATATAAAAAGAAAATACGGTAAAATATTTTGATCATCTCCCGAAATCCAAGATAAACCGTTAAACCTCACAAATGATTTTTAAACGAGGCATTAATTATGCAAATGAGCGATCGTGGCGAATTGAAATTATAGGTAATGTGGACGGCTAATTATCGTGCAAATTATTTTTCTTTGGGCAATGAATTCTAACAGGGATTGGGAAATTATCAACTTTTAATTACCTTCTAGTATTTTGATTGACCTGCCGTCTATCTCTGTACCGTTAGAAGTGTCGGATGTAAAGTGTCGCGTTTGAAGTGACGTGTGAGAAGTGTCGAGTGTGAAGTGTCGAGTATAAAGTGTCGCATTTGAAGTGTCGTGTGTGAAGTGTCGTGTGTGAAAATTCCTGTTTGAAGTGTCGAGTGTGAAGTTTATACTTTACACCCGACAATTACAATTCACACATGAAAATCATTATATTCCTTCAACCACATGAATTTAAACCCTCTAGTACAAGTGTTAAAATTTAATTCAAAACGTAATGCTATCATATCGCAATAACATTACGCCTTACATACTTAACATGTAATAATCCCCGATATTGAGATACGGAGACAATCCCATAAAATATTACTCATATCTCGAAACCAATTTCTTTGGTTGCACGCAAAACGTCCACCGGCCCCCGGGACCAACGAATAACGTATAGCTGTATAATGTGACATTCGCCAAAAATGAATTTTAATGTACCACAGGTCCTTCACACCCCGCGATAATATCGCTCTGCTTCCTTCCATTTCTGCATTCCAACCAATACAATAAGCTCATCTCATGCAGACCCAGCAATGTGAGCAAATTATATAAGTAAAGGTAAATTAGGGTAAGGGGAAGGCTGTCCAGTTTTGAATTGCTGATTGCCACCTCGAGCTACTTGTTGCTTTGGGAATAAAATCGTTTTTAATCTAAAACGTTGACTTTGCCTTTGAATAATGGGGAGACTATTTGGCCGGTCCGTTCTCGCATCGGCGATTTGTAATTATCTGAACCCTCATGCGTCGTCATTCCGTAGATTTGACTGTCTCTAATTTAGCGTCTGGCTCTAGGAGCAAAATAAAATGTGTTCGGTATTGTGAGATTGGGAGAGGCGTGATTGCTTCGCACAATGCGTTGGGATTAAAAAATAAACAATGTATTTTGTGACCAATTTTAGGGTACAATGTGTGTGACATAAAATATAAAGTATTTTTGTCGTTCCTTAAATTATTACACATCTATTATTATCTTTTATTTGTTCTTATTGATGAATTAATTGCAACTTTAATTTTATTATTACATATCATGATTTATGATATTTATATCAAGTGAATAAATAGATTCAATGTGTGTAACAGTAAAAACAGAAATTATATTATGTGTAATATTGCTTTTCTTATCCTATATGCAAATATGCAAATCAATATTTTCATGTGAAGTACTTTATGGTGGTATATCAGGCGGAGCCACGGCGGGGAACTAGTATAGACTAATAAATCTCACCAATACCCAATACAAGAAGAATCGTTTCTTCGAATTTCAATCTAAAAGAAGTCAATTGGAAGCCATTACCGATCCACTGAACGTTAAATTAAAACGTCGCTAATGACCCGCCCAGCTAATTGCGACCCACTCAGATTGGATCTCACTCGAGTTAGTGAGACACTCAGCAATTCGTTTCAATTAACGAGTCATCGGTGCATGCAATTTGTTGAGACAAGTGACGAACATTAAGAAACAAGTGGACTGTGAATATTTGTAAATTGCATGTTATCTAATTTTAAATTCCTTCAACTTGATATGATTTTGAAATTAACACTATCGTTATAGTGTCTACGTAAATTATCTTAGGTAGTTCACGTATACGTGTTGCTCAAACCCCGAAAAAATTGATTGATCGAAAAACGAGCGCTGAGGTCAGAATGAAAGATATACATCGCGAACTTCGTGTTGTGGCTCTAATGAAACCGCTCACATCGCAATGTGGTAATTAAGAAATGCCACCACGCATTCTATAATATTGTATTCGTATCTCATCCATTAAGCTACACAGAGGAGATACAGTAAATCACAGATTGAGTGAATTACAATTATTTGTGTGAATGTTAACGAACGCCAGATAATTTTAACATATATACTGCATTTCGGATATTCTCGATAACATACATACATACATATACATACATACATACATATATTGGCAATATTTTTATACAATCTAGATGCTAATATAGCGCACAATCATGTTTGCTTTCCGTTAGGCCATATATAAGCAGTGTGGTGGCGACGCTTAGCAGTAACCGAGCGTAATGCATTGTATGTGTTAATTACTGTGTGCTAAGACTAGGACCCTCATCTTGCCCTACATGTATACGATTATGGAGGATTTGGGAATGGATATTGTAGATATAATCTGGGATTAATGTATATGATTTATTGGAGATTGAAAATTCTGGTAGAGGTTTACAGGTAGCTTTTATTTTGGCAATTGTTTCTTTGGGAATAAAGTTACATTTAGTTTATTGGGCTGGCATTTATTTCGATACAAAAACGAATATATTAGCAGCTTACTTACAGAATCGTACAAATGATGATGATGGTCTTGGATATACCGGCTGCGTTTTTTGTTAAATATTGATATTATTATTTCCGTATGTATAAGGATTAGTGTTATAACTTACTATTTCAATTCAAAATAACATGAAATGAATGTCTGTGAAAAATATAAATTTATGTAAGAGAACTATTTGAACGCTGACATGTTAGAATTAAAAACCCTATAAACGCACTTCATTAATAAAAAATTCCACATAAATAAGCGGAAAACACTAAAACTAGAACAATTATGATATTGCTTGCGAACAAAGCAGAGCAAGGAATTGTAATGTTAAAGTTATGCAAATTCCCGCCGGCTCTCTTATTAAAAATTTTAATATTTTCGCCATAATATAACACTGAACTAGGTCGAGTACATTGTGGAATATGTAGATCAAAATAAATATGAAGCATACCTTAGCTTAGCCTCTCGTAATCTCTTCAAGATATACTTTTAAATAATGTTTGAATTTTTTGAGAGTGTGTTACGCGAGTCTGTTTATAGACATGAGGGTGGGAAATAGAACGCAGATTATCCTTCCTAAACATGCTCATATATTTTTCACAATTTAAGATTTTATTTGCTCTTTTGCTCTATCAAACTAATTAATGTATCACATTAATTGACTCTTACCCGAGATCGAACTTGGCAACTTCACCTGTAAGTCTCTCACATTTACCACAGTATAAAATAGTTAATTTTATTAAATACATAGCTCCTAGCTTTATGAAATGTTAATATATCTATCACACTAATATTCAACTCCATAGGTGTGATATTTCAATCAGTAACAGTTCCACACAAGGGATCTATATTCCCGTGCACAACGCTTAGACACTATCTAACCTACGCCTGCAATTTATTGATTGTATTAAATCTCCTGGGGCCTGTCACAGGTATCCACTACCTTTGTGTACAACTTGACAAATCATTTTGTTACAGCGGTCTTGATTTGTTTTAAATAATCTATGCAAATATTTGTCGTTTCGTGATTTATAATATTTTGTGTTTGTAAGGATCGACAATTCGATGGGCAAAAGTAAGATGTGGTGATATAAGGTCAGGTTTTACAGTAGACATATTTTTAATTTAATTTTAAAATAATAGAGTCAGATTTTTACTACGTTTGTATTTTTTGTTTATATTCTCAAATGTAAGAGTGCGATTGTTATAGAAAACAACACCAAAATTGACTAATTGGAGTGTTCAATACCTTCAGTAATAAAGTTGTGTACTCGACATTGTAGTGTGTACAAACGAACATTGTTCTCTTGTTTGTTTGTTTTATATAGTTGTGTAAATAAAGCTCCAATTACGTAACTGTAGTCTATATAATTCCTCTATAACATTTAGAGTTACATCGTTTCCGCAAATTATTTAAACCAATAACTTTAAAGCGAAATTGCGAACATGACAAAGCGACGAAAATGAAGGTCCCATTTCTGGCATTCGCTGCAAGTCTCGTAAAAAGGTCTCTTGGGTATTATTAGGAAATCAATTGTAAGATTCAGAATGCAGTATATTGGCTCTATCTAGAACCAGCCCCCGTACTTTGTCTCAAAGCAGTAGTATTTCCAGTGTGGAAGAAAGACAGCGCTATATAGGTCGTCTAGCGCCGTCACTTTCCCACGTTGGAAATGATACTGCTAAAAGCCATCATGGTAACCCCCAGGTTTGCAATATCTTGACATATCGCTTAATATATGCGAACGTGCATGCGGCGCATATTAATTCTAGTTTCTCTTGTATTTTAAAGCCTCCGTAATATGAGCATTTGCATACTTAATTGGGATCTTTTGTTTTATTATAATGAACTTTTGAGTTATAGAGATTAAGGAATATATTCCGCTTGACTGCGATTTAGTTTATTGTTAAATATTTTATACAGTAGAGAATCGTGCTGGTATAATTTTGTCGGAGATTATATGAGATAAACAAAACTTTGTTGCATATTTTCTCACATTGTATAAATTGTACTCTATTAAATGTTCATCTTCAATCCCTTAGCCCATTAAAAATATATATTTTTTTTAGTTATTTTTTGACAAAAAGTATATTATTTTCATCAAATAGCATCATTGATGTGGCTTTAAATGTTTATGTATGGAAGATAAAAGACATTAATATTGTTATAAATAATTTTCTATTGTAATAACTAAATGTAGCGTTCAGAATCCTTTGTATCAGCAAATCCCTATAATAATTAATCACCTAATAGCATTTTCTCAACTTTTATCTTCGCATTTATAATTATAAAATTTAAATGAGACTAGAAACCGCGAATTGTTTGTTTTCCGTTTTTCAAAATACACTTAAAGTTGAGCTTTTCATAATTCTATTTCATTTAAAGTTTTAATATTTAAATTACACACGTTATGCAATTCTGTTCTCATCAGTTATTCTGCCGCTCATTAGTGTGAGTGTAATATAATATGCACACACACACACACATGCAACCTTTGAACACGCTTGACTGAAATACGTATGGTTCTTTGCAATTCATCCTAATTGAATTAGCATTAACATAATTCGTTTTATGGTGTTAGATTTGGTATAAAAGAGCAAGATTAAATTTTTCCTGAATGTCGGTTAAAATCAAAACATTATTCAAATGTATGAATGAATGAATGAATGAATGAATGAAAACATTATTCAAATGTAATATGAGAATACAAGTTATATTTGAGCTAAAATAATATACGAACTTTATTTAAATATATTATGAATGATTTAAAATTAATCCAGTCTGTAGGTATTTATGCTCTACAAAAGGTGGCGTAGAAAATGTTTTGAAATGAATTTGTTTAGGTATGAAAGGTTAATCAAAATCCAAGTTTTCGACCTTGACGGACCCAGGCGCTAGCCGCCATCTTGAATTAAAGGTGCTAAAATGAGGTATATTTTAAATAACTTCTCAATTGTTTACTAAATCACAAAAGTGTCTATGAGGGGTTCAAAGAAGATAAAATTACCTACATTTTTTTCATACATGATTATTCTGTAAGTCTTAAAGGTAAAAAGTTACAAGCGACGGAAATAATAATATTTACAGAAATCATATAATTTGAATTTTGTTTAAAAATTGTACAGCTATCATTTTTTAATTCTCTTTGATGGCCCGGGCTGGTTAATGGTGGCTTCTTCATTATCGTCGCTGAAATTTTCTGTTTCATTGTCTGTATTTTTAGTTTCTAACCATGAAATTTCGTCATCATGACCAGAAGAAATCGAAGACGCTGGAGCACGCTTTCTAGTAACTTTTTACGGAGGGGACATGGATAAGGAATCCTTAGAAGATATCCGATATGAACGATTCGTAAAGTTATCAATAAAAAGTAAATTTAATCGACGAAATTTCATGGTTGGAAACTAAAAATACAGACAATGAAACAGAAAATTTCAGCGACGATAATGAAGAAGCCACCATTAACCAGCCCGGGCCATCAAAAAGAATAAAAAAAGATTGCTGCACAATTTTTAAACAAAATTAAAATTATATGATTTCTGTTAATATTATTATTTCCGTCGCTTGTAACTTTTTACCTTTAAGACTTACAGAATAATCGTGTATGAAAAAAATGTAGGTAATTTTGTCTTCTTTGAACCCCTCATAGACACTTTTGTGATTTAGTAAACAATTGAGAAGTTATTTAAAATATACCTAATTTTGGCACCTTTAATTCAAGATGGCGGCTAGCGCCTGGGTCCGTCAAGGTCGAAAACTTGGATTTTTATTAACCTTTCATACCTAAACAATATTGTTTCAAAACATTTTCTACGCCACCTTTTGTAGAGCAGAGGCTTTTACATTTCCCCACAGACTGGACTAAATTTACAATCTCTTTAATTTCTTCTTAATCGATAAGACGTGAAACATTAAAAACGATTAATGCATGTCATGCATGATGGACTTTTCTTATTATAGGTATATGTTCATAAATTAAGCGAATATATTTTATCAGGCTTGTAGCCTTGTACTTGTAGGATATTAGAATTCTAAGTATTTTAGACGTATTTTATTGTTACCATCTATCGAACTGAGTAAGTACCATTCTGGTTATCGACCCATAACATGATAGATATAATGGTAATGTTAGGAAGGTAAAAAAGTATGAAATGAAACAAAAATGTACAAATAACTATATGTTTATTTATGCTTATGCAGATACATACTAACTTGAAGTGATAGTCGGTATGGGATTGGTAATGCTAGCGATGTAACTACAGATATGTTTGTAACAATGAGTAAAATATATGACTTCCATGAATTTAGACCGAATCCAATTGATACAAATTTTGAGTGAGAAATTTTTAAATATACATTTGTGTTGTTTATCAAATTATCAAAGGTTAATACAAAAATTATATGCAATTCACTGACGAATACATAATTTTATCAATCCATAATAAAGCATACTGATAATAAGTTACTTAAACATAATTGTAAACAATAGTATATTGAACAAAAAGTCTGTAATATTATGATCAAGCGTTACTAATAGGATTAAATAGATTCTATATAATATATTTTTCTTCAATATTAATATAATACGACTTCAACCTATGACTAGTGAATATGACACCACATTTCATATTATTTTATTCGTCAATGAATAATAGATAGAAAACATGTCTAAAACATGAACCTTGGGGCACTCCAAGAATAAAATGTAAATGTCAAATTTCTATCTTTCTGGATGGGATGTGGAATCAAATACAATAGTCAAAACGATTACGATCAATAATTTTTAGCAATCGTTGTTTGAATATTCACCAAACTTTGTACAATATTATACAATTACCTTACATTTTGTTTGTTTCACATTATAAATGTATCAAAAGATTACTATTGTTATATAAAAATGAAACAAATTGTTGACTAGATTTTGAGATAAATATGAAACTAAAAAGAGCTAATTATTCAGTCTTTTGTAGTATAAATAAAAAATCTAAAATTCCTTGACTAGAGAGTATTTAATCACTAAATAAAATCCGTTTACAAATAATATTATTAGAAGCTTTAGAAACAATGCTTATAACTTAACAATACAAAAAGAGTTTGAAAATCATTTAAAATTCGCATTGAGCCCAGTCTCATAATAAATATCAAAATCGCAAATAAACATTCAAAATAAAGCCTGGAGTCCACTGCTAAAGCTAATATTAATAAAAAGTGATAATATTGAGTAAAACGTATAAAATCTTATTCTATAACAATGTACTAACATTCAAAAACACAACTGAGAAAATGTAAAACAACAAATTAGCCGAGTTTATAAAAATACAAAACACGTCGGTAAAATGATTAAGGTATCTAAAAAGAACCCTTGGTTAATTATACAGTCTCTCATTGGTATCCTACAATATTATAAATAAACTATTTATTCTCGGGTTATATATTTAGGACAGGTTAGTATAATTGGCAAGGTCTTTACCATTCTTGTACATAGAGGTTATAATAGGATCTAAGTTATGATATTCTTTGCCTGAGCGTGGACGCAACGTGCTGGTTGGCTGTCGATTTATCCTGTGACATAAATAATACAGCTTAGTATAACAGGAAAATGATTTGTATCGAAACAATACTCTTATGCTTCAAAAACAAGGCATTGTACAGGTGTAATTTATAAGTAGAAATTTAACAATTATAATAATATTGATGTAAGTGAACTTAGCAGATCATTTTTAGCAGATCAAAAAAAAAATGTGAGTTCTTATCGCGTGCAGTTGAGTTCTACAGTTCCTGATACTTTTTAGAAATAGTTCTGGCGTTTTTACCTCAAAAAACGACATTTGAAAAAATGATCTGCCAACTTCCCGTAGCAGATCATTTTTAGCAGATCAAAAAAAATGTGAGTTCTTATCGCGTGCAGTTGAGTTCTACAGTTCCTGATACTTTTTAGAAATAGTTCTGGCGTTTTTACCTTAAAAAACGACATTTGAAAAAATAATCTGCCAACTTCCCGTAGTAGATAATTTTTAGCAGATCAAAAAAAATGTGAGTTCTTATCGCGTGCAGTTGAGTTCTACAGTTCCTGATACTTTTTAGAAATAGTTCTGGCGTTTTTACCTTAAAAAACGACATTTGAAAAAATAATCTGCCAACTTCCCGTAGCAGATCATTTTTAGCAGATCAAAAAAAAATGTGAGTTCTTATCGCGTGCAGTTGAGTTCTACAGTTCCTGATACTTTTTAGAAATAGTTCTGGCGTTTTTACCTTAAAAAACGACATTTGAAAAAATAATCTGCCAACTTCCCGTAGCAGATCATTTTTAGCAGATCAAAAAAAAAATGTGAGTTCTTATCGCATGCAGTTGAGTTCTACAGTTCCTGATACTTTTTAGAAATACTCGCGTAAAATGAAACACTAGAAAATTTATTTATGTCATATTTCATCACGCCGTAGCACCATGCCGTAGAATCATGCCGTAGCATCACGCCGTAGCATCACGCCGTAGTATCATGCCGTAGCATCATGCCGTAGCTTCATGCCGTAGCATCATGCCGTAGCATCATGCCGTAGCATCATGCCGTAGCATCGCGCCGTAGCATTACGCCGTAGCATCACGCCGTAGCATCACGCCGTAGCATCATGCCGTAGCATCACGCCGTAGCATCATGCCGTAGCATCACACCGTAGCATCACACCGTAGCATCACGCCGTAGCATCACGCCGTAACACATGCCGTAGCATTACGCCGTAGCATCACGCTGTAGCATCACAGCGTAGCATCACGCCGTAGCATCACGTCGTAGCATCAATCGTCGTAGCATCACGTCGTAGCATCACGTCGTAGCATTACGTCTTAGCATCACGTTAAGCCGGGTCCAGGTCGGGTTTTTTCAAATGTCGTTTGTTACGGTAAAAACGCCAGAACTATTTCTAAAAAGTATCAGGAACTGTAGAACTCAACTGCACGCGATAAGAACTCACATTTTTTTTTTTTGATCTGCTAAAAATGATCTGCTACGGGAAGTTGGCAGATCATTTTTTCAAATGTCGTTTTTTAAGGTAAAAACGCCAGAACTATTTCTAAAAAGTATCAGGAACTGTAGAACTCAACTGCACGCGATAAGAACTCACATTTTTTTTTGATCTGCTAAAAATGATCTGCTAAGTTCACTAACATATAATATTGACATCTTCTTTGAATAAACTTGGAAACATCACTACTATGCTCTGTTAACTACGAGAACAATGATATTATTTTATTCATTTATTGTGAGATATATAGTTAATGAATTAAAATTAAATACAGGAAACATAGTTTAAAGTTTATTTACCTTACTCCTGACGTATCGGATGAGGATTGAGATGAGGTAAGCGATAGAGTTTCTATATAATCCGACATGTCTGATGTACCACTGGATGTGCTGTGTGTGTCCATAACACCTAAAATAAGAACTTCACATAATATTTTGGATAGGTGGTATTTTATTTAAACTTAAACATTATTGCTTGAACACAAAATTTATTATCAAACTATGTTTATTATATTATTATTTATTCAATAAAAAATTGCAAGTCCTTAATTACGTTACGTTTCAATACAGTATTTGAATGAATGTAATGTGAATTGATATAAATTGAAAAAAATACCTTTTATCTGTTTGGGAGGAAGCACTGGTACTTCTGCTTCCGCGGACGATGACTTTGCTCGAATGTTAGCTTTGTGAATTTGCATAGACATGTCTCGCAAGGGATCCGATGACTTTGATTTTCTCGGTAATGAAGAGTGTACGCAACCGGAAAGACTTCCCCGTAATCTCTTCTGCATCATATAATGATACCTCGATTGACCAGATGTTAGTGGCATCTCAAACTCTTGGAAATCGCCAGCATGTTTCATAGAACAACTTGAAACTCCAGAATCGTTGGAGCTAGAAGAGTCTCTGTTACCGCCTTTACAGGGAACGCTTGAAGATCGTTTGATTTGCGCATTATCCATGTGTTTATTTCGTAAATGAGGTATGTCTTTTGTAAAACTATCGTCAGACGTTTTATTTTCAGATCCAGATGACTTGCAGCAGTCATAGCACTCACCATCGTTCTCACAAGGGGACTTTAATCTATTTTCTTCAGCTATGTTTCTCAAAGTTTCTAATGAAGATGATGTCATATGGCTGCCAATACTACTATCAAACTCTTTCAAATCTTCGAGAAGTGGAGCTGAATCTACAGAACTTGATCGTTTTTGTAGAGATTCTCTATTAACATTATTTGAGACGTCCATATCACGGTGTACCGATGAATTACCATTTAGTGTTGGTATGCTCTGAGATTTTTCAATATCTATTCGATATAATTTTTGTAAAGGATGTTTGAGACTTTGCGACCAATTTGGATTCGGTACCATTGGGGTATATCCAAGGTTTGCTCCCATTGTACGATTTTTATACTCAATCTTAGCATCTTTCGGGGGTTCCATAAGAAGATATTCATCGCATTGGCCTTGTGAGTTATGTGGCCGGTCTTTTGAAGATTGGCAATGGCTACATTTAGTGCATAGCTTTTGTTTCTTGGGCAGAGTTTGAGATGCCATATTTATATTTGCACTAAGTGCATTTAATTCGCTTTGAGTAACACCAGCTTTTTTCAATAAATCTTTCGCATTTTCGTAATATTCCAATGACAGTGCAAATTCTAAGTTTTCATAATTCCCATACGATCCATCATATTCCTTGTCATCTGACATTTCCATGTTTTGATAATTAGTAAAACCCGCTTCGGAGGAGCCCTGACTAGAGTCCTTATCGGTGGATGTACTTTGACGATTAGTTTTTCTCGTAACATCTACGGTGGCGTATAGAGCATTTTCATCTTCAGGGTTCAGAATCGATACGTCAGTATTTACTTTTTCACCACTCGAGCTACGTTTGCAATACGGAAGACCAATCAAATTATTTGCCCAATTAGTTACTTTTTGGCAAGGGCACTCGACAGGTCGTAGGCTATCATCACATTCAACTACAACTGTTTTCTTCTTTGATCCAAATTTGAGAATACAACCGCATTGTTTCTTTAGTATTAGTGAACCAGGTATAGAAGTGTTGGTAACTTGAAATAGATCATCAACTATAGCTTGTTTTATTTTCTTTGGCGTATCATAGTGCTCTGCATTATCGATCTAGAAAAAAATTTCACGTAAATGGTTAACTTATATTTTACGTTCAAAATGTGGTAAATGTATATCAAATAAGAAAATAGCAGTAAGCTGAAAGCGCAGTTCGAATTTCATAGAAATATAGTATAACTCTGCATGACTGAGCAAATGGGACAGCTAGTTGATAAAAAATCAATAATATCTGGCAAAGCGTGGACATTCGTTTGGATGCCCTAATTAAATACTGACCGATGACCATTAACGTAAAATTGCTCCAAATATCTTTTGATACATTCAAATTACTTTATGAAAATTTATAAAAAAATTAATTAATAAAAACTAAATACAAGTGACACAATTCATTAGAGAATTAAAAGTATTAAACATGCCGCTCCGCTAACATCTTTTTAACCGAATGTTTTAATTATTCAAGTGGCAACTAACCTCTGCATGCAATGTTTTAGGAACATCATAGTTTTCATAAGGTCCAACCTTAGGATTATGTACTGGAACAGGAACTTCGTCGTTTTTTGTACAGCTACATGACTGCTGCGGAAGAGGGGCAGGCGGCTTCCTCTGGTCAAATTGAGATGGTTTGGGGGGCCTATCTGGAGGTCGATCTTGACATGTGCAAGTGTTAAGGTTTTTCTTTATAGCTCTCGGTGTCAAATATTCAGCGCTATTCGAAGAATTATCTGAATGAGTTCCTGGTACAGCTTCCATAGTCCACTCTGGATTGAAGCTAGTTTCTGGCGTTAAAGCCACTGTTGATGATCGAGAAATTGCGCCGAGTTTTGATTGACAATTGCTACAACGCTCTAAAGTTACGTGATCGGCTCCTTCCCAGGGAGCTTTGGGAGGATCCAAGTCTGGTCTGTAGTCTTGTTCGAACCCTCTCGGTTCATCAGAGGGCCAAAAGGAGGAACTTTCACCGCAATCTTCGCCGAAATAATTTTCTTCGTAAAGCGCACTCGCTGAATCAGGCATCGATTGGTCAAACGTTTGAGTGTTTAGATCTGACATGCGTGTATTAGGCCGCGATTTGTTTCTTTCGTGGCCTGCGAACAGATGAACGAGTATTAACAACTTAAAAAAAAAATATATAATATAATAATAATTTGCATTTTTTTACAAACATCGGTAATTATAAACTTTATTAGAAAGAAAGAAAACGTTTATTTAATGGCATAATATTATTACATTAAAAGTAAAAAACTAACAAATTACTAACAAAAATATTAATTCAATTTTTAATAACAATAATTTAACTAGATCGTCTACTTAATATTTAAATTCATTTAAAAAAGAAAAAAAATTACCCGAACTACCACGTGTCGACCGTGCTGAGGGTAGGCTACCGTGCGCTGCCTGATCGAAGGCATCCGATATGTCTTGAGCCTGGTCTGATATCAGCATGTGTAAGCCTTCGCCCTTGCCGCAATGCGAGCCGCCTTCGAAACAAAACCGCCCCTCAACGACTCCGTAACGCCTGCGAAATTACAAAAATACTGGTTATAATAATGAAGTCGCTTAATATCAAGAAATTAGAGATAAGATTTATATATTACAGAAACAGAGGCCAATTTGTACACTTTTTACTTGCCAGCCACCCGGCTCATCATGTCAACTCATCAAGTAAAACTACTAGTTTTCACCGATTTTATTTCTAGAGATTTTAAAATGTAGGCTCCATTTGAAAATGAGTTGGTTATTTTTTACCCGCTACTCCGTCACAGGCAGAAGCTAGTTTGAAATGTAAATGAAAACTAAACAATAATCGGAATTTCGGCTTTCAATCTTGAACATGAACAACATGAACGAGCAAAGTTCACAGGAAATGAAGGCAAAAAGGCAATGCATAAGAGTCTGTGTAGAGTCAAGGGTGCTCCTACACATTCGATCACTCTCGAAGACCACTGGAACGGAAATCTGATTGGATTGAGGAAATCATGACGTATTTACATTTCCTTAAGTGTGATTTTTAATTGTCCTCTCTTTCAATCACTTGTATGTATATTTCTTGCGTAGATATATTATAATGCAGTTAGAATTTTATCCGGGTTCTAAATTATTTAAAAATATATTTTAATTTCCTCAAAATAGTATCTAAGATGATGAAGTCGGTTAAAATATGCAGTATTTTAATTTTACGCATTAAAAAATTTATTTTGACCCTACAAAACTGACGCTGATGAGATCTAATAAGTGACAAAAAACTCGTAGAATGAGAATAAACAACACGACGATATAAATATTCTAAATAGCCATTAGGTAATAATTTATAGCCCAATTCAACATGTTGTACAAATTCGAATACACTCCCCTGAATCATCCCGCATCATTAAAAATTAAAATTCGCATCCCCAACGTAATTACAACGCAAAAGATTCCAAAAAATAGATACTTAAGTAATGCATAAAACTTCCCTTTGTGGTGGCAGCCATTATAAGCCAACTTTACATGCTTTAAGCTGAAAATTGCAGAGTTACTGAATAAAGCGAACTGGGAGCTGCGGTTACTAACTCATACCAACTCATACGAGGTTCCTTTCTAATGGGCGTCGCCGAACATAAAAGGTTTGGTCGAGTGCACCGTTTACGTACACAATGTGACAGTTTTAGAGAAATTCCCAGTTTGTTACTTGCTTCATGATTTTCGTATTAGCTTGCGATAGTTTTGGTGTTTAATTATTTAGAAATGTGGCGTGTGATTCTTGTTTGTGAGTGGAATTTAATGTTAATATCGTGATGGTTTTATAATGAGAGGTTTATGAAAATAATTTAAGGATCCTTTTATTTTGTGTAACGTAATTAATGTATGTATCCATTTATGTAATTCGCATTTACAGTTATCGATGCAGATTACATCTCGCTCGCTCACCTACCCGAGTAAGGCAATGGACTTTTGTACCGTATCAGCAACCAAACTTTCGTATTGCTATTCTCAGGCATATGTGCAACATATCTATGACTTCAAAAACATCATAGAGTCATTTACGACTAATATATTTTATCATACGCGTTCAAAACATTCTAAATAACAAATAGGTACAAGCACATATTTTAAATCATAGACCAACATATCGTTATAAACCATCAAATACTTTATTCCAAACAGTCGAAACTCATATTTATTGTGTTTCTAAGTTAAAAATATACATATTCTGGCAAGACACGGAAGCGCGGCAAGATGGCGTCTCCGTGGCGCGCACAAAATGGCGGCAGCGGATGTCGACACCATTAACTCGGCTAGACGGACTACATAAAGCAGATGTTTATGGGCCACCGCGGAATGATCGCGTTTTATTATTTCGTATATCAGTTTTAAAGTAATGCTTTAATGTTGTTTATCCCGATGGTCCTACACAACAGCATCCTTGTAACATGGTAGGTATCTAACCCACATAGGAATTTATACCTAGCTAAGAATATAGCATGGTTAATGGTTATGTACCTGTATTAAAAGTATCATAACATGGGATAAGTAGTTGGCTTGTTTAGGTATAATAAACTTGGCTTAATTTTAGATAGGATGCTGATTGATTGATTGATTGTGTGCGGTGTTGGAATATTTACTTTAATATTTATTTTAAATTATTTATCATTGATTTACTTGTAATACGCAATAATACCTCAATGTTATTTATATTATTTTTATTTTTGTTTTATACGTCATAGTTCACAATGCACGCTTTATTCACCTAATAATTGTATTTTTCAATATCAATTATAATTATATTATTATTGGTAGGTAACTGATATTCATCTGCCTACAGGTACCTACACATTTAATTCGATTTGTTTTTAAAGCGAATTTTGTTAAATTCTATATAAATTTTAAAACAAACATAGCGCTTGTTTTTACATCATCAATAATAATTAATGGCGGGCAAATTAATGATAAATTTCATTAAAGCGACTGTAATGGGGAGTGACAAACGATTGGGTTGTGACCTTGTTAACTTGAATTTAATGTTTATTGGCGAAATTTATTTTATTTATTAGTAATATCAGTATCTATTATGTTTATTATCATATTAATGAATGTTCTTTTACAAGCTGTGTGTGAAATAATTAAATTTTTACTGCTACTATGTGACGAAATAGGGTGTATGTATGAAAAGTTTTACTGATGTTCGATATTTCTCTCGATAATTTATAGCCTTCTTATTTAAAAATGTATTAACACAGTGATTTTTTCATTATATTTAGTAGCTCATTTAAAGCCGATAAATAAGATGAACCTTCATTAAATCTCGATTCCCATACGCAGGTATGTAAGGTAAGAAAATCATATAAACTAAAAAACAATTATTTAATCAACCATTATAATTATTATACTTACCTTAAATGTGCAAGCTCCCATAGTCCGAGTACTCTAGGAGGCACCCCGCTAGTTAGTGTGAATCGCTTCCCTTGCAGGTGTAGTCTCGCCGGGCCCGCTGGTAGCTTCCTCGACCCCACGTTACCGACCATCACGAGGAACTGCTTCGAGGACCCAAGCAGACTCCCGACCTTCACTTGCCAAGCGATAAGACGCTCTCTCGTCTCAAACGCAAGGACTACAATAACGTCTTGGCATATTATTGCGATGGTGTTGGATTCTTTATCTAGTGTGAAGCCAGATTCGAAACCGAGGTAGTGCTGGAGGGAGAGGGACGCTTTGGTTTGTCCCTTTTTGTATCTGTCTTTCGGGTCCCGGTAGAGTTGAAGGTGAAGACAGTCTGGAACAAGAAGAAAACATTGGTTGATGAGGGATTTATTTTATTTTATGCAGTTTTAGCTACATAATTTAGTGTATGTTTATTACCAACATGTCATATTTTATCTGTTTTGGGAATATGTATCGATTGACGATGGTATTTTTTTAATAGTAATTTATGTAAATATTTTGAACCGTTTGTTATTCTCAGCATAGAAGGAAGGTACATGTAAAGTTACTTTAGAAATTAGCCGACTACACTAGAGCTATTCAAGTGCTCATTGCACAACTATGTGTTAAACCAGATCTAACATAGATCAGAAGCATTTTGTTCGTTTTAGCATCGCTATTCTATCAGAAAGACAAAGGAACATCTAACCTTTCTAACATTGGTTTAATGCCTACTGGAATTTGCTTTCAAATTCATTATAGAATCTGTTGCTGAACAATATATTTATTATGAAAAGACAAACGTAACATTTCTCTAAAACTAGAACAACAATTAATCATCATTTCTATTGAAATTAATGTAAGTAATATGTACTCTACAATTTTTAAGCACCTCTATTTCCAATTGAAGATTCGTGTTACAAAATCTGTGTCGTCCTCCTTGTAATTAGCAAGTTATTCTCACAAAGAAAGTCGACGTGAGTCTTTCAAACCTCCGATAATTAAGAGCTCTCCAACACATAGATTTCAGGCTTCAATTAGGCTGAGCTGGGAACCAGGCCAACGAGCTACGGGATCACGTAAATACAAATATGTAGCAGGTTTTATAGGCACGTGTAGTGCATGTTGTTTATTGTATATATGTAGGGTATATATATTTTATGTTTAGAGAAAAAAAATAGGTAAGTATCGAAGAGAAAATTTTGTTAAAAAGAACTCGCTAC
The DNA here is from genome assembly GCA_029959065.1 of Colias behrii. Taxonomy (NCBI): domain Eukaryota; kingdom Metazoa; phylum Arthropoda; class Insecta; order Lepidoptera; family Pieridae; genus Colias; species Colias behrii. Next base: position 244,579 of record JARWMC010000016.1, read on the forward strand.
GAAAAGCTACGAGAAATGAAAATTTCTTTTGCTTTTGGGAGTGTCAGTAAAAAGAAGCTTATACAGATATACATTAGAAGATTGAACTTGAAGAAGACAATTTAACTTGCCTATTGCTTATTAAGATGTTATTTAATTTTATTGAAATTTTTACACTAACATAAAGTTTATGTTATGTATAAAATACAAATGAAACGATTTTATGGAATCCCTTTTATGTAGATCAAAACAAACATTCATTATCTTAAGTAAGAGAAGTAAAGCTCTATTTAAACTGTTAATGAATATCCGAGTCATTCTCAACTAAGCCCATATTACTTCAACCGACGTATATTGGCGAACAAATCAACAAATCATTAAACATAAGAATGACTGTACGGAAAGTTCGTTACATCACTAACGGATAGCCGGGTAAAAGCCGAGTCGTGTTCTGTCCGGTTCAGACCGGTTCGAACAGGATTCCAGCGGACCGTGAACCGGTACAAACCGGATAAAGGTTTATTGAAGGTTAATTTATTGCTTGAGTAAGATGTAGGGAAACTGGACGGCTAATCCAAGCAGAGATTACTGCGTAGTAGTCGTGTCAATGTAAAGTATTTTAATACATTGAATGAGTGTTTATGTAATGTAATAAGTAATTAGATGATACAAGTAATTTTTGAAGTGAAACTTCTTTATCGGGGTTAGACCAAAAATTTAGTGTAACGTTTTTGCGTTACGCGCCATCTTTTTTATTTTACAACCTTTACAACTTGATCATAAGGAATTTATTACCTCTATTGTTCGAACAAAAATAAGTTAACGCCTTTAAGAACTTGCCGACAATGTAAGTACACTATTGTTTCTTAGAAAACATTTTAGGAGTATAATACGATAATAAATCTATGACTCACGTAAACACGTGTTTGCTTGATTGGTGTTCAATTAAGATTTTGTGAATTCAAAATTTATAAGAATAAACCTCAAACTCTTTATGTCCAATCAAAATCCGCCTAAGTCGAAATCCTTTATAAGTTGAAAACTCTATAACTCGAATTTTTTGGCGTCTCCCTTGGTCTTTTGAACTACCGCACGAGCGGAGCGAGCGAAGCGAGCGAGTCGCGGCAGTGGCCGGCGTAAATATCCAAATAGGTAGCGAGGAGCGAAGCGACGAGCATCTTAGGTTACTTTTGCACTACCTCACGAGCCGAGCGAGCGAAGCGAGCGAGTTGCAGCAGCGGCTGGTGTAAGGTAGCGAGGAGCGAAGCGACGAGCGTGTTAGACTAACGTATTTCTGTAATATTGTATACAAGCTGTGCCGCGCGGTTTCACGTTATAATATGTAGCCTATATTACTCGTGGATAATGTAGCTTTCGAATGGTGAAAGAATTTTTAAAATCAGTCCAGTAGGTAGTTTATGAGCCTATTCATTACAATCAAACAAACAAACATACAAACAAAGTTTTCCTCTTTATAATATTAGTGTAGATAGTAAATTATTTTTTTAAGTATCAATGTATTCCAAACCCAGTCCAAATTGTCAAATAAACTATTATTAATGAAGATTAGTATTTGATGTCACTGTGTCGGTATGATAGCGCAACTAGTGGTAATCTTTGTATCACAGGAGACTGTGAATTCAAATCCTTATAGATAGATGTGTAAGTAATTATATTATTATCTCTAAAATTATCTGTTCATGGAAATAGAGGACATCACGTTAATCATCATTTTATTTATCTCCTTTTCTTCAGTTAATAAACATTACCTATTAATAGTCATAATATCTATCAAATTCAACATGAAAAACAAACAAAAACGCAATAATGATTTCACAAACAAACGAATCTACGTTCAAACAGAAACAAAATATACAAATTAGCCATAACGATGTAAAAGTTAGAAAATATTTAAAAGTAGTTACTTGCTAAAACAGTCTAGGGTCAGCTCCCTTATTAACTAAACTTTAAAGCTCTGTAATTCTGAAAGCAGTGTAATTAGTTTTAAAAATGAGAACGCTAATTTTGTCTGCTCTTTGAATAGCACTTAGTGTCACTTAATGCGTTTTAATTGGAGTCTACTATTGTGCTTGATGAAGGCTGTTGTGTGGCTCTTTCGATTGAAAATGGTATTTTATATTATATTATTCAGTTTTTAAGTGAAGATATTGTTCATAAGCTTTCGAATATATCACTGCTTTCTCATTTATAATTTTTAATAATACATATATCAATATAATCTAAAATATAACAACTCTATCGTACTTTAAAAAACGGGAAATTATTGAGGTATTTATAATTTTATGCAATTAGGTACTTAGTATTAAATAAATCGCTTATATGGGAATAATAATCCTATGTTTTCAATATAGCAAACATGATTGATAACACATTATTATTATTTGCGTATGAAATATCTATTACGGTTTGTAAACACAAAGCCCAAATAATTTGGGAACTAGTGATTCAATTCGATTCGGTGATTAACCATTTTAATAATTATTATTTTACTTAAATAAAATACAAAGATTTTTCCTGTTAATTTGGAAATATACAGAACTTTAAGTACTTTGAGGTGAAATATTATTAATGTACTGTAGGGCTACTCAAATACCATACATACGAAAAAAATGCTTATATTTTCTAGCGCAGTCAGGTAACACCAACCTACAATCTCTACATAACCCCAATGCGTCACCCGTCACAACTTTGAATATTAAAAATTCAATCTTATCATTCCAAAAATCAGTCCCTTTGAAACAACAAGCCGTCGAATTTCTAAACTTGTTTCCATTAGACTTCACCTTTTTCCTCTGAGACTCCAATAAGGCTTTAGGAAACTTTAGGAATACATTAGCCCCGGTAGAACTGACAAATTTGTGACGACGTCCCCCCGTATCCCGGTCGCTCTAACTATCGGCGTCTCGGTCCCCACGGTGATACCAAGATACATTGCTGCTTGGACAAAGGATGATTGAATAATTCATTGTACTAACGCTTCAAAGGATACGCTGCAGGGTAGATATTCTCAAGTTATACACGCTTAGTTTGAAGTTATGCTCGTTGGAAGAGGGTAATAGATCACATGTTTGGAATGATTCGAAAATGATAGCTTTTACACACATGTATGTATAAAACTTGATGTTGACGTCATACGTTTTCATATTAACGATGGGTAAAAGAAGCAGACGAAGGATACAGAATAATAAAGAAAAATGAACTAATGTTTATTTCATTAATACCCAGTTAAGTGAAGTTTTGTAAAAGCTTTTAACTATTTATTACAACTTTGCCAGTTGCTCATTTAATTATAATGTATTAATTTACAAAAACAAAACACGACTAAAACCTCCATTGCATTTTTTTACATAGGTATACAATTTTCTCAAGCTATTTAAATTTAAGTACATACATATTATGTTAATTTAGTTGTTGCTTACTTTAATGTTTTTAATGATTGGATACTGTAGTCATCTTTGAGCAAAATTGGTAGTATTAATATGGTTTAATATTTCATTATTAAACTTAATCTTTTTGAACCCTTTAAACATTAAGTTAGAAATATTGTTGGCTTCTCATAAGCGCATTTACGTGAAGGCAGGATATCGGAGCTCAACCCTACATCAATAATCGATCAGCCAGACCCTGGATATTAAGATTGATGATGAAGAGCTTTTTGTTAGATAATGTATGGAAAATGAAAACGCTTGTCATTGGCTGACAAGTAAATTAATACAGATGGATATGACGTCTTGTTAAGATAATGTATGGAATCTTCTTTCTATCATACACAAAAGGTAAAGTACCTATATATTACAATATATAGACTAGAATTATTATTCGCTATTTTAAAAATAATTGATTATACATAGATACTCGGTCACACATTACTATTGTAAGTATACTTGTAAGTATACTGAAATGAAAGTCATGTAAGTTACCAAACTCACTCAAAGTTATCACCCATGTAGTAGGAAAATATATTTAAAGTTATCCCAAAAATTTCAATTTCAAAAATAAATGTACTGTTTATTATAATAATCATCCTAAGTATACATAATATGAATATGCGAATAAATAACTGCTGAGTCAATGATGTATACATTTTGTCAATATTACAAGCACCGATTATTTTCCTTATGAATTTCAAAATTTTCAATACCAAGTGCAACATAAACTTACAAACGAGTAACATAGCCCGCTAACAAACGAGTGAATTTTTAATGTGCCTATAAAATTAAACCGGCTTTAATACCAACGATCGTCATTAACGCACACGGAATAATTGATCGCGTATTGGTTACCAGTTACCACAAATTACAACGAAATTAAATTTTGAAAACTTCCCCTGTGAAATGCGTCGATAATAACAAAGTATTAAATCATGCATAATTAAAAGGTCCTGTAGCGCTAAATGGTCGTTTAGTCGTTAAATGAATGCCAACAGAACGCATCGTTGATTAGCATGGTGTGTACAATGTTTTACAAAAGTGGTTTTCTGTCTATATACTGTTTAAAAAGCGCTGGTAAGTCTGGTTGAATCACAGGGTTGAATAAATAAATGTTTGAGAAGATGCAAGATGGAGTAAATCAATGCATTAACACGCTTTTATTGTGTCGAGTTTGAATTAAATATCTAACTATGCTTTAACTTTATGTACAAAAACGTCAGAGATGAGATTGAGTTACAAGTTTAGTTTATTAAAAATTCGTTAAAATACTGTTGATAATAATAACAATATTTCATATCGATTATGCGCTCTATCTACTGTAAATAATATAAGAGACCTATTTTCACAGAGTTAAGTCAGTAATATTGTACGTGTTTATAATAAAAAAGAATAAAACTACAATAGAGTTTAAAAATATCTTTATAATGTTGTGATACAGATAATGAAACTTTAACTGTAACTATGGTATAGCAGTAATCGCCCCTCAATTGTATGCTGATTGATGGCGAGTACCTCACTGCGCAATTTAGGGGTCCTGAAATGATACGCTGTTCAATATTTAACATAATATATAAACTGTTGAAAAGAAAATAATATATGTAAATGATCAAATTCCATTTAATCGATGGATTTATGCACCTATATAAAATGGGACAGATTAAGTTGGGTAAATAAAGATTTGTGTAATGATTTCAAAGCTTCATAATTGTAACAAGGTTTTCTTTTTATTAAACCATTCCAAATATGTATATGTTTCTTCTACATAACGTAAGTATGTACTTATTTTATGTTTTATCCTTTAAAATAAAACAATAACACATAAATTAAGATCTCACATACGATAAAATCAACTCAACAGTCAACCAAAACTATACCATTGTTCGCGTGTGGTCCAAATCATGACTAAAAACCTCCAACGTAATATATTGTTCCTTCATCAGTTGACGACATAATAGGATTATAGCATATTTGGCCCTATCTCTGTATCATATTGAGACGTTATTCCGATCCGATTACCAGCGGCGGTGTGGGGCGAACGGTGACTGATTTACATCGAGTGGTTGCTATGGAAACGGTAGTTAAAACTTTTTAAACCTTGTGTAATTTAATTAGCTATTATTATTTCACAATGTAGAAGAAAATAATATGTGTATTTATATAGTTTTAGAAATTATTTCAATGGATAGAACAAGTAAAAGTAATAGTACATAAACATGAAATTATTCTCCTCTGATAAATATAATTTATGCCTAAAATAAAATAAAAAGTGTGACTATTTTCAGATCTACTCTTGCAGTTTCACCATGTAACAAAATGTCGCATAAATAATATTGACACATCCATCATTCGCGCATCCTCGCTGCTCCTTATAATAGCAGGGATCATTTTATATCAGCTTGGCTCGCGCCCAGCGATGCCGCCTCCACATTATTGCTCGCTATCTGCATCCAACAACTGATTTCGTATATGAGTGTATTCTGATTGGAGACTGGATGATAATATAGAGGCTTTTATGATAAGTGACAGATGAAGGATTTATTTTAATGTTGTAGCTTTATTTTTTTCTTGGCTGCCAATTATAGTGTACATCTTTGCAAATTAAGTGACGCCACTGCGTTCGTTTGTATTTTAGTTTTAATTGATATTCAAATGAACGAATAAATTATATTTCAAATTTAATTCTGTTTATTTTATTTTCTCAATAATTTAAAAAGTTCATGAGTACCTTTCAATATTTACTCATTATTCGCTTCTATTAGTTACTATGATATATATATATAAAACTAGCGGTCCACCCCGGCTTCGCCCGTGGTACATGTTTACGTTTTCTCTACATAAGAACTATCCTCGTACTTCAAGGAATATAATAAAAAAAGAATTATCGAAATCGGTTCAGCCGTTCTCGAGTTATGCACTTACCAACACATTTTGCGATTCATTTTTATATATAAGATATATCCAGTCTAAACGTAGTTATCCACACCTGTTTACACAACAACTAATCATAGCTGTTTACAATTTATATAATTAATGCAACAAGGCATTCCTAACAAGAGGAATTTCTCAATTAATCAGTAATAGACTGCTTTAGACCGTAATGGTGGATGATCAATTCGACTCGCACAATCTTGGACAAATAATTATTATATTATTGTAGTTAGAATAGTATAATATATATGTTTGGTTATAAATAACAGCTCTAATAAGATTTTTTTGGATTTATTCTTCTCCCAAACGAGTTTAAAATTGAACATTACGCCTACGCTTTATGAAGGCAGATCATAATACAAAGTCGTTATTTTTTCAGTAGGCACCCTCTTTATTTTCATTATTTCTTTAGTAAATTATACACTGATAAATTGAATCATTAACTACGCTGAAAATTGGCAATGTTTTTCATAATTTGCGTTTGAATTCATAGATCACATTTCACGAACAAAGGCAGAATCACCGCGACACGCTCCAGAGAACTTAATTAAATCTATAAACTTCAAACGGTAACAAGGAATAAATTCATAAACATCGCTTTGATCTCGAAACTTCCAATCAAATTAATGCGAGAAAATTTATAAGCTCGAATAAAAACCTGCATCTTGTTTAATGAAATAACGACAAGAAAAATGTAAATGTTCTCTAACGAAGGGTCCTTTTTATTTGGCCGTTTTTTATCTGACCGCGAGTGTAAACAGGAGCAAAGTTAGTTTGTACCTGCTTGTTGGAAAATAAACCTTAATATAACTACATAAGGATGTCTTCTGGGTACAGTATGTTTGTTGGTTTGTTCAACCGTGACAGAGTTCCTTGGTAGTGTTTTGTATTTATTTGGTGTCTCGTGAATTCATAGTGGAGTCGTAAAAACATTCGTTGAAGATTGTTTCCTACAATCGATTTAATTCAGTAACAATGGAGGTTACGCTTCACCTGGATATAAATATACAATGTTTCTTGAGAAGATGGAATCTGAAGATGATTCTTTTACTATAACGATCACAGAAATACTTGAACTATATTCTGAAGCGTTATTTGAAGGCTGAATTTGAAAGCAAAGTTAGTATGCAGTTATAGGTCAATAATATGAATATTGTCCCAAATTGCGATGTTCACGTACATACCTGCGTTCAAAAAATTAGTACCTATGTTATATTTAATTACAATTTATATAAAAAAAACTTATATTTTATCTTTTTGCACGTAAATAACTTTCATTTACCGTTTCCCAATACACGATTAATTAAATAAGTACAAGAGATCACCTGTTGTCGGCCATTACGGGGACATTATGGAGTAATTACAGACTACTGCGGGACAACTTCGCAACACGCAGTTAGCAATTGGACCAGAAAGCGGATAATTAAGTATTTCAAACGTAGGTACAACTATATAATTGTATGGCCATTGTCTTGGTTTTGTATAGAGTATAGTGTATAAGAATAGCGTGCTAGTTGTTGTACATGAAATATCTACTGTACGTAAGTATAATTTAATAAAATAACGTTTTATTTCTTGGAATAACAGTCTTTTTATTTATATTTATATCATTTAATAAAACACAATTTATCTGATTAGAGCAGCATTAGATATATTTACATAACCATAAATAGATTTGAGCCTTCTTTTGACATTGCCAGCATTGTAAGATAAGCTTACATCTCTCATCTCTCATCATCTCTCTTATTTACCTTTTTCAAGTAAATACCAAATTTTTCACTATACTTATGAGTTATGACATAGCAAACACCATAACTACGAAAATAGGTCGTTACCATTCAATTTCCAATCCCAAATTTGCAATTACAATGACGACCAGACGGATCTCATCACTTGCACCAGAGGAACGCTAATTTAGGCAAACGATCCACAAGGCACCGCGCGACCTCTCATTTAGGGCGCGGTAATTAAACGAAAATAACTACTCTTAAAAATTCCACATAGATAAACGTACGTTTGGAGAACACACGTAATTCAGGATTACTTAAGCAAGCTACAGCAATGCTAACGAATGTGGTGAAATAAATATTTAAATGAACCTAGAATTTGGAACATATTCGCTAATTAATGGGCTGCGTATGTGCTGTTGTTGATACCTGATACTTGAGTGGGATAAAGTAAATTGTACGAAACTAATTTGAAATACACACCAATTATTATTACAATATAGACATCATGTTTGCAAAAAATGCGCATTGCGCACGTCTATTCTAAAGGTACTAGGTACTATTACTTTTTTTACTTTAGTCGAAACCAAAAAAGCTTAAACATATTTTGAAAGAAACAGTATTTTAAATAGGCCAAAATATCACAGTAACCAATATCTAAATTCTCTTTTTTCCAACTATCCAATAAATTAATTATTTGCTCTATCATTTTTGTATAAAAGAGCCATTTGTTTGCCAAATATAAAAAGGATATCTCCCAAAGTACATGAAGTAAAACAATTAATTCCATAAGACTCAAGCACCTCAAATCCTTAAGGTAACATTAGAAGCCCTCGACCCTCTGTTTATCGAATTACCCTGTGTACATGATATTCGTACACTTGTCCTTTTTGTGTTTAATAAAGTGGTTTTGTTTAAGTTGTTTTATAATGTTTAGTGTGACAAATTTTGTTAAGTGGATACGAAAGTATCGTATGAAATATTTTTTTGGTGGTAATGTATAATAATGATACAATGATACAACAAAAAATATTTACACTATGCTAATTGATTTCCACCTTGTTGTTTATTCGAGTTTTTTATTTTATTTTATTAAAATAAATTCGTTTGTTATTTTCGATATGTTTATAATATCTATAATCTTTTATATTATAGGTAGTTAATAATATCTTAAGCACTTGCATTAAAAAGTATTGGGGTAACGGAAGAGTTTGCAAAGGTCCCCGGGGTCTTAAGCGATACACTATCAATGACATTAAATCAATAAGAATATAATACTCGATTACTGCCCTTAGGGTGTCGAACACCCTAGTTTGGTAAGAGCAATTTATTTAAGTATACCCCTTTGATCTGTTTTTGTTTCAATTCTCATTTAATAAGCGCAACATAATATAGTTACGTACGAATCGTTTCGTAACGTATATTAAAAGAGAATCGGATTCATATCAAATTTTATAAAAAAAAAAAAATACATGTGGCACTCGTGACTCGAGGACTGCCGTGGTAAGGCTATAATTGCATAGCATCGCATCGCTGTGCCGGTTGGAGTGGGTGGTGTTAGGTTTTTTCGTTACGGATTTTTTACATTCGGTCGCCGCGCTCAAAGTCTGAGATAAAAGCTATGCAATAGCTTAAAAAGCCTATAATATAGTGATAAAAAATCTTTTCCAAACGATATTGCCCCAAGAGAAAATAATTTTCATTAAATCACCAAATTATATTTTTTATAACTTGAAAACTATAATAAATTTATCACCTACCCAATTACAATTACATAAAATACCTATACCAATAAAGAAACAAAATAATCCACAAATTCTCTTTCGTCGAAGTCGGTACAATGAATGCGGTACTCCCGCGAGCCCTCTCTCTAATGGTTTGGGAAAAACAAAACAAAAGCTGCCAGTGGGTTTGACTTGGATAAATCATTGTATCTCCATTAGAATACTTTTAGGTAACAGTGTGAGGAAATAGCAGTTAATATAATAGATATTAAGCATAAGTTCGCATTTAACTAGACACTTTTTCTTATTATATTATACTTGAAAAAACGTGTTAAAAGTAATATAACATAACAGAACCGTTTCTCAACGTAACATCAAAATAAATGCTTCTATTCAATTAAAGTATATTTTGATTATAGTTATATTTATTGAGTTGAAATTAGTATACCTATAGTTCAATTTTGCCCGATAAAACTCCTACATACATTTATTTAGCTAATTACATAAATAATTCATAACACACCTACCAATCCTATTTATACAAATCTCACTATCCCACGATTTCGAACCAATAAAAAAATATTTGTAAATACTCTATACCAAATATCATCTCTCTATGTTTAATCCATCAAGAGAGTAAGAACGGTGGGAGGAACGTGGGCGTGGGTCAGCTATTAATACTTCTCAAAAACATCGTTTGCAAAGGATCACCGATTTATTAGCTCCCTTGCTCCCTTCCTTTACCCCTCTGGTTGAAGCGTTGGTTAATATAAACTTAATAACTGTTTATTTATGATACAAAATAGAGAAATATAATATTATGTGTTAAACTAAGTGTTTAAAAAAAATTTGGAATAAATCGTGACAAACGATCCATTAACAAGACGAGTTAACAATTTGTATTTTTAACTGAATTTGACTAAGCAATGTTTTATTAAATGACAGTGTTTTATTAAATAACATTTTTAATTTACTTGGATATCGTTATTACTAGATAGTATAATTAAAGCACAAGCGAAACACCACGATTAATACCCATAAATATGTTATAACTAAATAGGCTATTCATATCTATAGCTTTTGTGGGATGATCGCCAAGAGATTTTATGAAAAACGTAGTTTAAAGCTGTGTACATAATATTTTTCATAATACAACCATATTAAGCAAGGGTTGTGATATTGTTTGAAATTACATTTTAACGGCATGTTCGCTCGATTGTGAGGAATTTAATATGAAGATAATTAAAACTTTAGGGTTGGTACAAGCAGTCCTTTTTTCCAAAAAAAATGTCAATAAATACTGTTATGTAGGTATGTATGCCAATTAATATAAATTGAATCTTAAAAATGATTAAATATTGCCTGAATAATAAAATGATAGCAAAATCTTACTGTATATTTCATTATACTTTTTTTATAAAGCCGTGCCAAAAGTATTCAGACAGGATTTCAGATTTTACAATTTTTGTATAATCAGTGTCGCTCATACAATTAAGCTGAATCTAAAAGACCTTTCAAGCTCTCCCCTCCTTTGATTTATTATTTAAATTAAATAATACTAAAAGACTAAATTAAAACGAAGTTCAATTTAAGGTCAGGGCCCAAATCTCTAGTTACACACCAAAATTATTCGTACCTTATTCTAGTACTTTTTATTTAATTTCTATTAAGTGACCTTAACTTTAACGAAAAGGGTAGACTTTTTCTGTATTCCGTTTATCATCAAAGGGAATCGAGAATTTGATAATTGGATTTCTGAAATTCAATTTTACTTTCGTCATTTCTTTTGTATATTAACTTGTCTGTTTCGTAATGAAGTTAACGAATAAAAGATAAACATAATTATTATATTATGCAAATTGAATAATTTTTTACGGGTTATGTTATTTCGCGGAAAAGACATGAACAAGTCAGCAAGTAGAAGAATTTTTATTTTTATTGAATAAAATTATCGATGCAATCTTCAGCAACAGACAGGAATTCAGATGCATTCATGTTAACCTTAAATATCATGAAACAAGTAGTCTCTCAAAACAATGTAGCCAGAGACATTATTGCATTTGTAAAATAATTGGTACGATATGATATAATTGGCTAACATCACAGGCAAAGTTATTCGACTCACTGACGCTTTAAATTCTATCGCAATTAATATTCTTCTGAGCAACAGCGATAGTTGAAAAGATTTGCCAAATTCAGGGCGTACAAAGTATTCAGATTATACGTTCAAAATAAAGAACAAAGATACTAGATAAAGCTTCAAGTACAATTATCTAATCATGCACGCATCGCTATACTCCACCCTTCAAAAGCCTAGAACCTCAGCAAACTATTTAATTAAACGTAAAAAGTCTAGTATCGCTCGCATAGCCCGTAGACTGGTATTAACCGGTTAGGACCGGTCGGCGCAACCGGTATAATCCGGTGCGATCCAGTGCACACAATCTGATCGCCCGTCGTTGCCTGGATTAGTGTTATCAAGGAGAAAACGAGCTAGAACTGGTGTCTGAGTTTTACTATTATGTTCTTTGCTAGTATGTTTATAGTATTTGCGTTTAACTAAGTGTAATGGGTTGAATTTGGCGCAAATTAAATGTTAAAAAAAATATAAAAAATATGTACCAGAAGACGAGAACTTTATTAAAAAGAGCACATTTTCCTAATAAAAATAATGACTAAGATATTTTTCGTGTATCATTATACTTAAACGCAGTTTCCAATTCCACATATTTAAGTACAACGCGAGTGTATTCGATTTAATAGTGCAATAAAATCCACAACCATCCAACACTAACGTATTTAACCAGCGAGCCAAATCTAAATTGGCAATACGAAAAATATATTTAAATCAAGTGCTTACTGCGGAAATCCAAGGTAGCAAACCCGGGCTATACACTAGGGTCCAACCGATAAGGTACAATAGGACTTGAGAGGGATAATGAAGGAATCGAATCTTTTGTGAGAACTCGTTATGGTTTTGTGGATTTGACCGGCCTGCGACTGATTGACAGTAGTAATACGATATGGTTAGGGTCAAGAGTAGATAATTATGATTAATGTTAACTATATCGATTCAAGTACCTAGATAGAACGAAGCGCTATTCTTCTTTGAAGCAGTTCTTGGAGATATCTATCATTAAGAATTTCGACTACCATGCGTGTCAAGCTGTAATAAGTACCTATGTATGTATCATCAATAATAAATACATAAATGAAAGCTTAAATATTCAATTTATTATTGAGAGAAGTCGGGTTAGATTATATGTATAATGTATATTAAGATTGTAATACTGCCTTTTAAGCGCGTCACACACGGTGAAGATACTATAATATTTTATGTTAAGATTCTCTAATATAAAATATTACAGTATCTTAAGGTATCCGGTATCAGCGTTCTGACCATCATTTTTCTTTTTGTCATTGCGTACTAAGACCCCTGTAGAACCGCCATCCTGTTACAACTGACCCGAAATTTTGTGTCAGTATTAGAGAATCTTAACATAAAATATTATAGTAGTCACCATGTGTGACGCGCTTTAGGACTAATATTTTCGATAATAAAAATATACGCAATTCAATTTCCGTAATAACAATCTATTACATATTTTAAAAATTACCTGAACATTTATAAGCCAAGAGTCGGTAACAAAATACAGCACAATCTTTGCAAAAAATCTTCAACAATGCAGTTCTAAATATCTAGTTATATTGCAAGACATTTTCAGGTGACACAAGCTAAGTCTATCTAAGCTAGAACAGATTGATGACCCCATCGAGGAATCGACGCCGGCAATCCGCTGAAATCAGCTCGTCCATCTTATGAAGTCTCAAAATACTCGAATGTCGCAGATAAGTTATGTGCGCGTTGATACCAAGTGAATGGGAATTCGAGTTATATTTTGTTGGAATAACGTAATGTTCTTGCATGTGATTGTATGCAATTTTAAATATATTATTGTTGTATTTTTGTGAAAACCACAGCTAGAGCCATGCTAGAGAGAGAGCTAGAGATGCCATTTTTAGAGATGTGATTCTTTGTAAAATTATTAAAGAACTCGGTAAGAAATAAAGAACAGAAATATTCTATAGCAAAAAGTTATGTAATATAAATACGTGTAGACATACGTAATTTAAAAAACGTAATACAGAGAAAAACGGAAAACTTAGACTTATTTCAAGACTAGCTTCCGCCCGCGACTCCGTCCGCGCGGATGTCGGTCCTCGCGTGAATGGTTTATTTCTTCATTTTGAGTAACTCTGACAATAACATCTTATAAATATCTATTGGACCCAAATACGGCTAGGCCTATAATAATACCCAACGTGTGTTCGCGGTTCTACAGAACAACGTCTATGGATAAAACTGAAAAATTAAGACTTTTTTTTTCTACGTATTTTTTCAGGATAAAAAGTATCTTATTTTACGCCCAGGATAATAAGGTATAATTATACCAAGTTTCATCGAAATCGAACCGTTAGTTTTCACGTGATGTCTTCACATACAGACAGACAGACAGACAGACAGACAAAAATTTTTTTAATCACATATTTGCGTTTGGTTTCGATCCAGTAACACCCCCTACTATTTATTTTTTCAATATTTTCAATGTACAGAATTGACCCTTCTACAGATTTATTATATTATGTATAGATTTATTTATTTAGGTTTTACGTTTAGTGCCTAATATTTTCAAAAAAAAATTATTTGCTTCATACAATATTATTAGAGATAGAGTCATAGATTCTTAATTTCGAAATAGTAAAATAATATTCATCAGTGAATTAGTTAAAACTACCCACCTTTGTTAAAGCGTAAAACACAAAAGGAATAAAAAGCGGAAAATTCCCAACTCTTTGTTTCCTCAAATACCAACATAGAACAAACTTCCAAAGCCTTTTTCGCAAAAAGTGGTTCGTTTTTACGAACGGTGTCTATACATAATTTATAAAACAACAAAATATATGATTATCCTTAGATGTTTTGCCTTGCGTGATGTTGAGATGGGTTATTTATATTTTTGTAACGTTATAATTGTATTTTGTACATTTTTATTATAAACGTTTGATATTTGCTAATATGCCTTGCGGTATTAACATCATTATTTCATATACACAGCACGACTTTGAACTCGACTTTAGAATTTTTATTCAGACTAATTGAATGCTTTCCGAGGCGTTTTCTTTACTTAAGGTAATGTTGAATCCAGAAATAAAAAAAAGCCTCTGTTCTAAAAAGTTTTTAAAACAAGGTAGACAAATCTTAATAACTTATCCAGTGTATCTGTTATGGACCAAGTGATAAATTGGGCAGTATACATAATGCACGGTCATTATGAAAAATGCCCAATATGAGAGTGCAATTTGATAATAATTCTTCAAATAATCAAATTGACCGGGCATTATACATATTGCCCATCACCTTTTGGGCAGAGTAAAACAAACATATATAATTACAATTTTTTTTATTGTTATTATCATTTAACTTAAAATAAACTAAATATTAAACCACTTAAACAATCAGGCTCATTATTTGGATTAATTACCAAGGACTTCTACCTTAAAAATCCACTAGTTTTTGCATTTAAAACTTAAGGAAAGTCATATTAAAAATATAACATAAAATATAATTAAATTTAAAACAAAAATTTCACAACGTACCTTTGTTTTATAGAAATGACTTATAGTTCAGGATCCCTCGCCCATTTTTGCAAGTGATTACTAGGTATCAAGCTAATTTTCCGTGAGTAACTTTATTTTGATGAGACGATCAATAATTTCCTGTACGAAACTCTCGATTGCGGTAGCTAACAGAGGTAACAAGGATAAAATTTTTTGATTTGATGGTTCTCAAATATTAGAACACTGTGTTGTGTGTGTTGTTCTAAGAAATATTTATTAGAACAACTGCCACTGTGATGGCATTTTGAGGTACACAACTTTTTGGCTTTGCGACAACTTTTCAAGCTTTATTATCAAATTGCCCAATTGTCATGTAGCATTATAATAATGACCGTGCAATGTGATAAATAATGAAGTTAAGATAGTAATTAATCACTTAGCCCAATAAAGCTAGACATTATTCATAATGCTCGTGCATTATAAATAATGCCCGCATTAATCACCTGGTCCATAACATATCCAGCCTTTGGCGACAATTCCGAAAAGCATCTATCAAAAAGCGTGAGTCAATAGCTAAATAAGCTGTTACCATGGCAAGGGAGTCTTACAAACACCTAGCTACAAAGGTATCAGATAAAGTTGGTACAAGACAATCGCACCTTCGTTCGGAGGCTCTAATCCGAAAGATCTGATCTCGAATTTGTAGAAGAATTTGCTCTCTTTATTTTACAATATTCCTCGGCTTAGTGTTAAATTCGTAGGAACATCAAACAAAGAGAGATTTATTTGGTGACGTATTTTATTGGATTGCTTTTTGATATAATATTATTTATAGGGCATAAATTGTAGACTAGTTTATGTTGATTTACTTTGTAATTTTATAGCTGGTAGTCTATGTGTTATTTCTGACTTTAATAATCTATGATAAATTTCATCTAGATAATATATGTATATACATTCGATTTGATGTAGTGTTATATTCGATCAATTTGGTTTTATAACGTTAACTAATAAGAGATTTAGAAATTAAAAAGCTTACAGGTAAATTCTCTAAATTTGATAGATGTTTATTAATTTAAAGAATGCTTTATTGGTATATTTTATATAAAAAACAAGGACAAAGGAACAATAATGATATCTAATGAAGTACGTAATTGGAGTGAGCTGTAAATCCGAAGCAAGCGCGGGTGATTACTCGCTAAGCTAATGTTAACTCGACGACTAAATTGGGAGTCTTGTCGCAAGACTTAGATACTAATGTGAATAAATCCTTTGTTATTTAGTAAATTATTGTTGTGGTTTAGATACGTAACAGTTTATACGTTTTTGTGACTGTTATTTTCGTGCTGGTATGTTTTTCTTATATTTTGTACCCGTTCATTTTATTTTCATCGAAATAAAATTAATATTGTTTTTTTTTAGTACATAATCACTTAGTATATTTACGTAAATAAAGTTTCTATAGCGCGTTTATTTTTTATAAGTTTATATTGAGCACTTGAAATTTTAACAAAGTATCTATATAGTATATTATGACTATTTAGTGACTAAATAGTATTCCATAATACTATTACAAATCTGAATTTTCATTATAAGACGTACGAATATTATTGATAGCATTTAATACACTAATGTTAATTAATAACAGGACTTCCAAAACCTTCCAATCCATGACCCAATTACCGATGTCTTTGACGTCACGGAATCCTTACAACGACCCGCACAATCTTATAGTACTATCTCCAGTAATTAGACCTCCCAGTACCATGCTTAATCTTGCCGACGTAAATCTGTTTATTCGCTTACATTGCTGAAAGCATTACCCACACGTATAAACAGTTCTATAGTAAAGCAGCGATGTAGCTTGCCAAATGTACGTCGTCGCAAACGTAGAAAGGATATTAGAGATTTAGTGCACCGAATACCACGTTATATAATATAATAGGGACCGTATTTGTCGGAGAAGGTTTTTAGGATATTCAACCTCTTCCGTTGAATTAATTTCGGTTAAAGAGCATTTAGAAGTTGCGAAATTTAAATGCTTTTTGGGGTTATTACGAATTCATCGCACGGAGCTATTTTAAATTTCTAAACGTTACAATGAAATCCTGTTTAAATCCTTTCATGCTATGGCGTAATTTTCTCACTGATTCAGTATTTTTCAAAATCAAAGCACGTAATTAAAAACTCAAAATAGACGAACTAACCCATTTACTTTATAGAGTAAATGCTTATGTATTTGCCATGCTGTGAATTGCTTATGAAGCATAAATGCAATTATAGCATTTTAAAGAGACTTTAGAGTATGTGGTATGAAATATAACTTGAATAATCTTGATTATATAATATGGAACTGTATTGCTAAATTATTAAAGTTCTCAACTATTTAGCAACTGTAGAAAGACATAATAAATGTAACAGATATTTATTTCTGAGTGAAAAAGAATTCGTCTGATTTTAAGTTTTGCCATTAGCAGGCAAATCAAGATGCGAGGGACTGTTTTTGCATATAATTCGACACAACATATTATCATATTATCCAAAATATTACCATATTAAAATATTAGTTTAAAATACAAGAAGGAATCAAGTTTATCAATTGACCAATCACACACTTGTTTTAAATACGATATTTCCGAAATCCCGTGAACCGAGGTGAAATCAAATATTTTAAGCTGTAACCCTTTCCTGCTGGTGTGAGTGTGTGACGGTCGCACGCGGATTCGGCCGGATTTTGACGTATTGCTTTCCATTGATATAGAGATTTGCATATAATATACTGCGGTACAATGACAGGAATTGGAAAACTGTAGAGCCGCATCTATACTATTTTAATATTATAAAGCAGAAGAGTTAGTTTGTTTGTTTGAACGCGCTATCCTCGGGAAGTACGAGTCCGATTTGAAAAATTATTTCAGTGTTGATAGCCCACTTATCGAGGAAGGCTTATAGGCTATATATCATCACGCTAAGACCAACAGGAGCGTAGCAATACCCAGCTAGTAGGGTTTATAAATTCTGCTTGTAAAAATAGCTAGAAAAAGTGCTAGAAGTTGTAAAGTATGAAGTTATGAACTGATTCTTTCTTGCAACAGCTCTTGTACCCACTTCAAGGAGCTTCATAAACTCGTTGTATCAGATTAAAGTTTAGAATTTCTTTTATAACTTGTTTCGAGTGGTATCTTGTTAATTTAACGCAATTTCTACTTAGAAGCGTTAAAAACGAAAGCAATTCATTATTTTTGCATTATTTTTAACACTAAAAACACAAATTATAAACAGTTTAAAATGTATGAAGTAAAGTGCACTATTGTAAACTTTAATCCCGTTACAAACACAAAGCCTTTAAATAAAACGGACATAAAGCGTAGTTTCTTCTCGACGTGAAACATTCATCTCATCAAAGTTAACACAAATGCGTCGAGCTAAAATTAAATGTAAAACGATGGGAGTTTCATTAAATAAAAGCCCTCCCCTTTGACATATTACAATTGTCTCGTTTCGTTTCGTTATAATGTATTCATAGAGCGTTAAAACACATGTATTTTGTGCAAGTGGAATTAAAACTACAATGATTAAATGTTATTTTTAGAGCGAGTCCATACAGCTTTGTCATGTTATTCTAATTTGTTAATATGAACCCAAAACATTTGCGATTTAAAAATAATTTTATTAAGTAAATTGTAAACAGTTCTCTCAGTTTTTCTCATATTAATTAATAATAATAATTAAACAATAGTATATTACGACAGGACGCATTGCTACGCTGCTACGTAGAGTCTGCTACGAAAGCTCTTTTTCGTAGCACATAGGATTGCAATAATAAACAATGTTGAATCATTTGTATATCAAACAACTAAATTCAACTCGCGTCTTCACTTCATCTAATCTACATTTTTGTTAAATTTCATTATTTTAATGCATATTTTTCCTTGAAAGTTTCACAAACATCCATACTCACAAACTGTCTCGTTAATAATAATTCTCGTAGGAAATCATAAAATGTTGAACCATGAAAAAATAAATCCTATTTACGTAAGACAAATTTTCATAATAATCGAACCACATTTACATTAACTTACCAAACTAAACTTAGACCTTCGGAGTCGCAGTATATTTATTATTCATTACGAAGTGACCACAAAAGTTCCCGTAAACTTTGGATAGGGTGACTATAATTATGTGGTGACAAGCATGGTTCAATTTATGTGCGATTTTTTTATTTATTTGACAAAATATTTTAACATTATTATGAGCCTATTTTGTCTACAACACAAATTTAAAAATTGAGGACATGATCAAACAGTATTTTTTAATAATACATTTAGAATTGTAAATATATCTGGTTTTATTATACATTAAATTTTATAAATGGGCTTAATTATCTTCCTTTAACATAATATAATATATATTTAATGCTATGTTAATCCACATGTTGACAGTAAACAAATGTATCTATAAAGAGCTATTCAGTGAATGTAGGTTAATCAAACCACACTGGGACCACTGCGGAAAACAATGTACTAGGTTCCATTGTAGGCTATACATTAAAGGGAAATGTATGAATAAGGAATTTATTCTACTAATATTATAAATGAGAAAGTTTGCGAGTGTGGTTTTTGATACTTTTTCACCAAACTACGGATTTGGGTGAAAATTTACAGTTATATTTATTATACATCAGAACAACACAGATATACAGGGTGGAAATTTTCGATGGGCCCTGGAGGGAAAGTACTTTAAATGCTGGAGATAGCAAATTTTACTGAAAGGAAACTTTATTTTTAAAAAGAAATGCATTCCAAGATTTTCGAAAAATCACTTGCTTCGACCGGGAATTGAACTAAATAAAAGTTAAAAACAATAACCTCCAGGCTCTCCAGGGCCCATTGAAAATTTCCACCCTGTATATTATAGAAATGCTTTCGTCCACAGGTGAAAATAAAGAAAAACCTCATAAATATCCAAATCTCTAAGTCTCTAATTTAAATAAGACTACTATCTGTATAATATTTATCCTAGAGATATAATATAGCTTGAATTGTAAGTAGATAATAATATAAAGCTTACAAAAGAAGGCCGATATCAAAAGATAATTGATCCTCGTTCAGAGTAATAATATCTCGACCTTTCGATCCATCCTATAAGTAGGTATAGATTAAAAAAGCTCTTCTATCGTCCTATTTTTATATTCAATTTAATGTGATCTATAAAGTTCTTAATAGCTTGGTATTTCGTGAATAATATCAATTATAAAATAATTGGATGTAAATAAGTTTTTAATTTTTATGCAGCTATACAGAACATTGTACAATGTTCAGTCTATTGGGCTATTTTCTTTAATAATATTAACATTTTAAATAATAGGTTTATTTTTTTTTTGTTTAGTGAAAGAAACTACTGCTTTCAATTAATAATAATTTTAATGTAAAATATCCAACTAAATGAAGATTTTCTAACATCATATTATTATCATCATCAATAACGGTGGAAACCGTATCATAATATCAATTCCCATGGGAACGTAATCGTATTATCGTAGATACCTTTTTTTCTTAAAACTCTTAGAAATAACTTGTCAAATAAATAAGGTTACCGTACAATAATAAATCGGAAGTAATTAGAGATCAGATCAAAGGCTTGTTCTCATGAAATCCCCTCCGGAAGGAAGACGTTCTGTGTCGAACAAATCATGGAACAAAAATGTATGGTTACGATTTCATATCGTTTTTTCTTACTAATTCGTCTATTCAGTTATTAATGATACCGTTGGAATAAAGTCTTTAGTCAGACGGTCGCTATTATGCTAAAATAATAATTAACGGTTGATTCAACAGTATTCGTAATTATTCCGTTTGTCTAGGTGCCTGTAGGTGTACGAAATACTTGTAAATGATGATAGAGAATTATTACTAGAAAATATTATAAGCTTGTAAACGCACTAGAAATTATAAGGTAATTATTATTAAAGACAATTATGAGTTAAAGTATTTACAAGTTCATATAAACTTTGAACGAGTTTGATATGAAATATACAACTTTAGATAAATGTGTCACAAGAATTCATCTAGCAGCCATTCCAAGAATCAGCTTTCCAATCGTCTCTAAAGTTTTATACACAACAATTCCGAATTTGCTTTAGCCACTACTGCTTCGTAATTTAGGCTATTAGTACAATTACACAACAAATGCTTGGCTACTCTAAGGCGAGGTTAGTCACCGATGGCCACAAGACGTTTGGGCTCAAATAATCAATTACTCGGGTCACTGCACTCGAGGTATTCAGTTTCCCGCCAATTCTAGCTTTGACTGGGATGTAACTAAAATGGCCGATAGTCCACACTAAGGGAAATTCATAGTTGATTATACATAGGGACCTTACTCGGTACTCCTGTCGGAACTATAAAAGACTTTACGCTTGGTACATTGTAACTCATTAGATAGTAACAATGGTGTGTGAAATATCGTAATTAGTATTATATTTATTAGTGTAACTTAAATTACTATACTTTATTGATAGCTTAAATAAGTGTAACTTTATTAATAAGAGGCTGTTAAAGTAAATCTACTGAACTACCTAATAATTTCTTTTTATTCACTACATATGCAAGTTAATATCAGACAGTATTTACCTTTCAATGAGGCTTTTACATAATAAATTTGGCATTAAATAGTAGTGATATCTATACAGACTTTATTGACAAAAAAAAAGCTATGCAATAGCTTTACCGTGTGGCCGCGGTAAAGCTATTGCATAGCGTGCCTTCAAGCCACACCTCCGCGCCCGTCGGAGTGGGGAGCGTGAGGTTTCATCGTTACGGAATTTCTTCTGGATTCGGTCCCCGCGCTCAAGGCCCGCGATAGAAGCTATGCAATAGCTTAATAGCAATGTGTTATTGCTACTCTCCATCGAAAACATTAGATAATTATTTAAATTAAACAATGAAAATAAAAAAGAATTTACCAATAACAATGAAATAGTAGAATTGAACACTAAATCGTTAGCACTAAAAGGTTCAGAATGAACGCTAGACATAAATTTAAGCTGGTTCATTGGACGTCGAACTGCGGTCGAGAGAGTTACCCGCTGCTGATTATATCATGAAGCCGTAAAGAGCATTAAGTTTATCTTTTATTTGTCCTTTCACTTAACTTTGTACTTCCCTGCTCTGTGTTAATTTACAAGCCTCACTTTTTGCACAGATTGAATAGGTAACGATTAAGATTGTTGATTATAGGTTTTTTTTATAACATGCGAGTGACGATGTTATAAAAAACATATAGTGAGTCACGATGTAAAAGAAGTGCAATGTAAAATTTATACCTATTAAGAATTTACGAAGAAAGAACTATAAACCTTAATTAAAGTTACCAAACAACAGAATTTGTTAAATTATTCAGCTTATACCACAAAAGTTGCAGACAATTTGCAACAAATTATGATAGTACGGGGATGCGAAATGAATCGACGGCCATGTTCAATTGATTTCAAATCCTTATTGTGTCCTCTATAAGACCTAAGAACAAGGGAAAGGATGATGATATAACATGCAAAATCCTTTTATAAGCAATTTCCTGTTATTCCTAAGTTGAACATTACATGTTAAAACTAGTAAAGCATAATATTTACAGGGCAGAAAATCAATCAATTTCATTGAATATCTATATTAAATATCTGTGTTAAATCAAATGTCAGAAAAACTACATATTTTAAAACTATTCGCAAAGTTTTGAAACATTTAATTCACTTTATACCAATAGCATTTATTAAAATTTCCATTACTCATAAAAACTTGGGCCAACTATTATAATGAAGTCTTAAAATAACTTTTTCATCGTTTAACGTAGAACTCAACAGTTGAAATATTGAGAATGTTCGAGAGTCATTCCGAAGTTCGCAATAGTTGTGGTTTAAACTTGCCGGTTCATATTGCTACTTCGGGATTTATTTTACACTTGAAATTCGCTATATTTTATAGAGATACAATAAAAGATTGTGTTGTCGATTTAAGATATTGCTGTTTCTTAGATTTTTACATTCAACGCGTATTTAGATTAAATATAGTAACGTGAATACAAATGTGTATTTGTGATAACAAAATAGCGATTAATATTACGACTACATACTAGTGTAGAGAAGTTAATGAATCAATCAATGAAGGAATCAATAGAGTAGATGAAGGCATGTCTATAATAAACAGCGTAGAGTGAACAGGTACCTTCTAGAGAAGCGTGTTACATCTAGACCACATCTCCGAGATTGTGGTCAAGCGCTTCCCTATTCACAAAAAAAAACAAATATAAAAGAGGTCGTGTCTAACAGTAAATTAATACACAAACATTGCTTTTAAGATAATATTATCCCATTTATCTATACGCTAATAAGTATAGATGTTTTGTTTATAACCTGAAAATTTTCCCATTTTCTATTCATTAAAACTTCTCACCCAATTCAATTCCTATAAAAACGTATCACAAAGACACTCGAGTCTACAAAGACGTCTAAATAAATCGTGTCACTGGTGATATCGAAAATATCGAAAGTTATGAAGCAATTCCCTTCTCCAATACGTTGGAAATTCTCACATTTACTTGCAAATTGGTGACATTTGTAACGCTGTAAATACTATAAGTTATTTTTGTTGTAGTCTGGTATGTGGAAGTTTCAGAACTTGAGCCATAAGATTGCCATTGGAGGCAGATAAAGGAAGTTGGTTCATAATAAGTGAGTATGGTAAGACTCTAATCTATTGATTACTAGCGGTCCGCCCCGGCTTCGCCCGTGGTACATCTTTTACGTTTTTTACGTTTTCTCGACATAAAAACCATCCTCGTACTTCAAGGAATATTATAAAAAAAGAATTATCGAAATCGGTTCAGCCGTTCTCGAGTTATGCGCTTACCAACACATTTTGCGATTCATTTTTATATATAAGAAAGATAAGATTAACATATATTAACAGATTATGCTTATACGTGGTACGGACTTATCTAATAATTAACTGACCGTTTCGATTAGTCAGTAAAATCATGTGGCAAAGAATGGAATCAATCATTTTAAGTTAGTCTCAAATATAATACTTCAATATTTGCCACAAAATAATGTCATCATAAATCATCACACAATACAAAATATTTGATATATTTACAGTTATTCATGTATTTAAAATGAGTTAAATTTATTTTCACTTGGTGTTGTACCCGCATTTACTTTAAATTTAACCCCAACCCTTCATTTCCCGCAGTAAAGTAGCCTATTTCCCCTTCCGGGTATAAACTTCCTATCTCTTAGGAATCGTTTATCAAAAAAGTTAACAACCTCACTTTGAGATAGTTATTTTAACTGACTTGTAAAAGTAGATATTATTAAACTATACTTTATTTTAAAAGTAGAGTTTATTGTCAATTCAACTGTATGTGTTTACATTAATTAATATCTCATGCATGTTAAGAGTAAATCAATTTTGATGATGTCTTTATTTGAAAGCTCAAGCTCATGTTTTTATTGAAATGGACTAGAATTTTTTTACCAGTTTTTGAGCTATCTTAACTAATTCGTTGTTATTACTTCATTAAAATGTCATACAATAAAGATACACTTCACAAACCAAAAGTCCATAATATGAAACACTATACAGAACATGCCAAAGAAAAATCCATTCACACATTCATGTAATCAAAAACATAACGCTTTATTTGCCGCAGTCGCGTTAAAATGTAGCAAATAGTTCGATCATATCCTCGTGATAATATGAATGTAATTTACATGATTCACAGCGTAACTACAAAAAATATACATCAAGAAATACACAAACATTTGAAGAAACATTAACACTTATACATCACTGAATAAACAATCAGACCAGTTTTTACAAAACCCTTTGTAGAAGCAAAACAAAAGGAATCTTCCTCACAATAGTTACTTACATAATAAAAGCTAGAGCCCAAGATATCTTAAAACCCTTTACAAAAAGTGCTTTCCGAACATTAATCATTGCCCAATATTTATTGCCTCGTGTTTTTGTGAGCTTTATTTTGTAGCAGAATTACTATCTCTGCCATTATCATGTTTGGTTTGAACGAGGATGAAAAATTATCGATAACGTTGTGAAGTTGGGAAATGTTGAGAAGTTTGGCAAAAGTGTGACGGAAAAAATATTAGGATTCTCTGAGGTAAAACACATTGATCGATGAAACAAAGTTTCATAAATATGAAGAGATTTTCAATACACGGGTTTTCGATAAAATACACGTTCGTGTGAAGCCTTTATACATTATTATGCAGAAATATATTAAATCTGATAAGGTTACATAAATATCAGTCACATAGTATCTCAGCCAAACATATCCACGCAGCATGCAAGATGCATAATTCTTTTCAGTCGTTCAATTAATATAAATTTTATTTTAACAAGCAGAAAATTAATAAAACTTCACAACGTTCAAGAAAGTATCATAAAACTATTTGCAAACTTCATCGTGTAAAAATAATTAAATTTTAATAGTTCAATAAGTTTTCAAAGCTCCAATAATGGATGCTGTAAAAGCTATGTAAGATAAACACGGGGTTATTATAGACGAGCGATTAATTAGACGCTTTGAAACTAAAACGGTTTGCGCTGAGAGCCGCTAAGATATTACAGACAAAGGCAAGTGCTTTATGGGAAATATTGGATATATTGCGGCGTGGTTATCAATTTTTGAAAGGAAGCGTTATTATAATGCCCTTAAGATGTGAACGTCTTTAGTTGATTTTAGAAATGTTTTGAATGTTGATTGTATATTTTTGAGACATGACTAAGTTGATTTTATTTAAGTTTTATTAAGACGTGTATAATTACACTGTAGCTCCTTTTATAAATAGTATCATCAAAGTTAAAACTAGCTATCTCTCCAATCATAATTAATATTGTAGCTTGTATAAATTAATAATAATGATACTTAATATTATGTTGATTTCATGATATCGTAGTTTTCCCAATGAACTCGTTCCGTTACCTGAAAAAAAGAAATATTATTAAATTAATATTGCGTAGCTTTATTTATGATACAAATACAATATCAACCACAAAGATAATCAGTTGAAGCACACTCAAAGCACTGAATGCATTGCCGTGTATTGCTACAAAATAACACTTATTTGTCAACGAAAAATGTTAAAACAATTTTGAAATATTAAACTTTCTAACAAGCGATAACAATTTAAAATAACTCCTTAACTCGTTAATAATGAACTTTGTACAACTTTCGGCAATTTCTCTTGCCAATAAAAACGGCAATGTTACGGTAAAATTCAATATTAGTGAGACTTTGATAAAGGTTTGGGAAAAAATTAAAAGGAAATCTGTGCGACGTGAAATAGGGCCGGGTAATGAAGGGTCTGCCGCCCATTATTTTTACCCCCATTTACCCTTATTTTTTTACTTTGAACACTTACACAAGATTTAAGGTACAAGCGGGTGCGATTTTAACTTACAACGGTTTTTATATGAACAAAATAATAGAAGTTGTCTTCTGTTGCATGTTGAAGAGCGAGTTATTTTTAATTTCAGATAACCCGTGGAAAATGACATGTACTTTAGACTATATTTTATTGTGAGTATTGGTAATATATTTTTTATTTGAATATTAATAAAATCGTAAAAGGACATCTCATTTCAAGATTATAGTCTAATTCCTTTCCACTCTACCCACAACAATAGTAAAACAATCCTTGTATGTATCTCTGCTTAATGTAATGTTGATAAATATCATCTTTAAATCAGCTAAAACACTAAAAAAGCATGAAAAATCGCTGTAACCATAAGTTTACAACTCGTAACAGCGGCCACACGTGCGGGATTACGCTCAGATTGCTGGCATCTACCTCATTACAAGTAATTCATTTCTCTAATCTCGGCCCTGACAAGCCAAATGCATGTGCTGAATTTTTGTACCGTTTATACGAAGTTTTCAGTGTAGGTTGTAGTGTGAGACGTGCGTACATTGCAATATAATATTGTTGTGTGTATAGTTTTAAATTATGTTTGGGGATTTTTGTTAATTGTGTTTTTAAGTTTATTACTCCTACATTTGGTTACTTTTTAGTTTTTTTAGAGTTTTTGAATATTGATAAGTAAAAGCTTACATACTTTATAATTAGTAGTCCATTCGTGACGATAATAATGTTCCTATACTTCAATCGTACATGCGCGTTGTTGGTCGTTTTCTTTATAATGCGTATTTTTGTTAGAAATAACCAAGTTAAAACTTCGACGTATAGTTAACCTTAAAATCACGGCAGCGATTAGAAGCATAATATTTTGACATCAAAATTCTTCAATTACCTAAACCGCTTTCACGTAGTCATGTATAAGCCATGTACAATCCGTTATGAATAATTAAGCATGCTTATACGTAACATATTAGGTAACACACGGTGTGGCCGCAAACCGCGCAATCAGACGCTAGCGGCCATATAAATATGTTATGTGCATATCGAAGCAGTATATGGACGTGTGTATTTTTGATTTGGCTGGTTTATAGGTTCTTATTAGGTGCAAGCTTTGGACGAAGTGTATTTTGTAATTTGGAGAGAGTAGATTCTAAATAGTTCAAAAGGTTATGAAAGATGTGTGTTTTTGATTTGGCCGGTTTATACCTGGTTTTCGAAATAAAGGAGATATGTAATATCATATTATACTAACTGCTATTTTAAACGTAAGTTTGATACGATGGATGCATGTATAATATACTGATTTTATCTTTATGAAAAGTGTAGAGATAAACAACTATAGTTTAATTTTCACATAACAATTAAATTTAAACTGACCCTTAAACAAACTTTTGATCATCAATAATTCAATCAAAAAATGAATATAAATGAATAATTGAAAGTTTCAAATTGATTCCGGTCTCAGGATCCGCTTCGCTTAACTTATTTTTAATTAAATGAAAAAGCCTAATCGCTTGGGTCGATCTTTTATCGCTTTCATTTACTTTGCAAATTTTTAAAGCCTTGTTCTTTCTTATGCTATTACTTATTTTAAAGTAGGACTAATCCGAAAGATTATGTAATCTAAGACATAGACATTTACAAAATGTTTTCTTTATCAATATTTTTTACAAATAAACGACTAAATAGCTACAGCAGTTAAATATCCAAGTATTAAAATCACGACATTCATCTTTTATTACCAACTGAAATAATATTGGTTTACGTAATTTTCTTTCTAAATGTTTTACATAATAAATATAAAATTTCTCTGGGTAGCAAAGCAGTTTTAATAAAGGTTTTTTTTGAGACAACAAAAAACAAATAAGCAAGCAATAATAAACCAATCGTAGTTGCATCTGTGGTATAAAATGGTTTGTTTTTTTTTGTCTACCAACTGGACTTATAGGAACTGAAAAGTTTAGTATGGTAATGGTAAATCGTTATAAATTATAATACCACGATAATATATTGTTTAGAAAGTCCTTTAGAAATAAGAAACTAGGTATATATATATTTTGTATGTACAATCCGTTGTGTATAAGAACCATACTCTACTTACTCCTATAATACTTACAACTAATACAACCTCAAATAAAATAGACCAAACATTTCCAAGTAGATCCCAATATAAATAAAATATTAACAAAATACTTGAACGTAAAAGCTGGGTAAATTTAATAAGCAAGGGTCTTAATCCGGGACAAAATGTCCCTTTGAAGCCTTGTTGGAACTAGGGTTAACATGCTGGGTATACAAGAAAACCTTTAATTGTGGCCGGATTATAATTTGCCTTCGAGTATTTTTATCGGTAGACGAAGTGTTCCAAATTGTTTAGGTAAAGGATTATAGTGCCACAAACTTATCTGACCCGGTGACAGTGTCACTGATGTCGCTTTCTTTTATATAAACAAAATATTCCGTATGAAAAGTCTGTGAAAATGTGACATTTCAAAATGGCGGCACGTAGTTCCAGTTTTTGCCACCGGGTCAGATAAGTTTGTGGCACTTGTATAAAGATATTTTAAGAAATAAAACTTGCTATGAAATGTCATAATAATAATAAGTTTCATAATAATAATAAGTTCAATATTTAAGGAGGTTGGATTTACCGGTAAAGCCCATGACAGTGGGGATACAGCGGGCAGTCCTTCTGGATAACGCTCGGATAGCCCGTAGGTTCCTCACTCAGTCGCCCTAGACTCCGGCCGTCTGGCCACTCAGCCGGAGTTTTTTTCAGCACCGCCGCGAGGCGAGATAATTGCCCCCCCAAAACAAGTTTCCTTTAATAAATCTATTATCTTAAAAACATTAGTACTGATAAAAATAGAATGGAAATAAAACGACACAAATTGAAAAGTTTTTGTTTCACAGTAAACTAATACAATTATATAAAATGGCGCTATAATAAAAAATATCTCATTACATCTAAAACTACCCGGAGTCAGTTTCATGTCCGTCGCAAATGTACTAACATAACATTAACACACGTATTCTTCGCTTGATGTGTAGGGTCAGCAACGAAGTTCTGACTGTTATTTAACTTATAAGTAGAGTAAAAGTTTCTTTATTCCTATGACTACGTAATAGAAATCGAGTAGAAAGGTTTCTTATTACAAAGGTAAACTTAAAACAGTGAGCAACTTTTCTTAGCATCTATAAATAGTCAAATTCGTGCTACATCTTTATTTATATTTTTTTTTAATATCTTCCCTACTAATATTATAAATGCGAAAGTAACTCTGTCTGTCTGTCTGTTACGCGTTCCCGCTTAAACCTCTCTACCAATTTTGATGAAATTTGGCACAGACAATTTTTAGACCCTGAGAAAGAACATAGGCTACCTTTTATCAAAACACAACGCGGGCGAAGCCGCGGGCGGAAGCTAGTAATTAATAAAATCAACAAGCCTGTAATCATGACCTTTTGATAATCATCAATAATTCAATCAAACGAGAAAAATATTGACTATAAATACTTCTAGTTCTAAATTTGTCCTACAGGTGCGTTGCTGACGCTCCCGGCGTCCGAGGCAGACTGATAAATCTGGCAGATCGCAAAGCCTGTCCGTCTACGTCACGTGACGTATGGCCTCTTTCAGAGAACGCGCGTGAAACCCACGCAACATGGACTTTAGTTTTGTTATAAATCTTGTAATGGAGTGATGAAATAACCACAAGAAGTACGGACCTAGGTAAAGAATTTGATGGTGTTTTTAATTTTACAGCGTAATTTCTTAGCGTATAAAGTTAAATGTTTGGTTTTATTAATACGACAGCTTCGCAGTAAATAATTGTATTAGAATAACTTATAATTTTAGTTGAAATTCATTCTCAAGTAGAAATTATATCTGGTTGACATACCGGGGCTAACCTTTAGAAGTTTAGGCGACGCTTTTGTCTGTTACGCTCTCGTTTTAGGTCAAATAATAAGTAAATCTCGTTTAAATTCTTCCGAATAATATTTTTGCTAAAATTACCATTTAAAATTGCATCCTAAGAAAACTAATTTCACATAAAGTGCCGCAGTACTTAGTATCAAGTGGAGTCGCGAGCGATTTAGCTGCAGATTTAGTAAATAATGTAAGACATGACTTAAGGCGAGGCTGGATGCTTACCGTCACTCAGGATTAGGAGATAGTCTAGACACAGGAACTTAACAAATACCTAGATGTATGGTGATGCCTGCGCTTGGCTTTGATATCACGGTTAGGCGAAATGTACTTATCACATTAATTTGTGGTTGGTGAATTGGGTGGCAAATTTGACTATTACGCTATTGGAGCATAAAAGCAAGGTAGAACCTTTCCTTTTCTTCTTTTTTTTAATCTATATTATGAAGAGGAAACTTTATTAATTGCTTGTTACGATTTAACCACAAACTATTTTTTAAAGTGAATTGAAATATCTTTTAAATTTACTTAGAATGCTCTACCGAGGAACATAGGCTTTTTTATCCCCATCAAACAGAAGTTACAATGATATTAATTTATAGGACTGCATGTTAACGTAATCTTCTTTACCAATAAAACAAATCTTAATTTAATATTTATCAGTACTTACTATTCAAAATAGCAATTGTATGTCACAAACAATCAATCAATTACTCGAATGAAGCTCGAATGTGTGTATTAACACAACGCATGTCAGCCCGTTAACACTGCAAACGGCTGAACAGATATCAGATATAAATATTGTCACACAGTGGAGCGTCCATCACGGTGAGCACCCGTTACTTGCAACTGACAATTTGGCGCTAGCTTAGCGAAGTGTGGTGCAAGGGAGAGGCGACAGCGGTCATTCTACTAGCGGTTATTCTAATTCGAGTTAAAATACAGGGCTTTCTCGTATGTATAATTGAATAACAGGTATTTTTGTGAAAAAAGTAATGCAAAGATATTCTATAAATGTTGCAGAATTTATAAAAAAAGAAAGTTCATTTCAACCACAGGACGATTTGAAGAACTATTAAATGAATTGACCCCAAGCAAAGCTATATAATTTAAAAACAAACGCTATAGCAATAATTTATATAAGTTTATTTATTTGATGAAAAGCAGAAGATTCAAATTTTCTTTATTCAAATTAAAACTTATACTATACAACGACATTTAGGGCAACAACAACTACAATTTTTAAAATCATTCTACTCTACGTATTTTTTCTTATAGTTTAAGTAGCTAATACCTGTTTTTTTATCATAAAACAATAATAATTTTAATAACGTACAATCTACATACTTCAGAATTTTTTGCTATACCTAGTCCTAAATGAACGCTTTCCTTGTTAAAACATACCACATAACACAAAGCCGTTATCCTCCAACATCCTTTGTCTAACTTCTCAACGTAATTCGACCCTCAAAGATTTCTCCCCAATTAAGTTTCCTAAGACTAAACTAGATCGCTAGAGATCTAGACCACACAGGATCCCGAATCACCTGTGACAGTTAGAACAAATTCGATTAAGCCGTCTTTAAAGCTCTACCACCTAAGAAATACGGTTGAAATTCGTTCAGCAAAATCATGTTCATAAATTTGTCCGCCAGCGCTCCGTTCCTCGCGAATAAAGTCAAAAGCTGCATCCTAATCATTTGTTACTGAAATATGAAATAGAATTTTCGTACTTCTAGCGTGAATTGTGGCTTTCGAAGAGTTTAATATTATCCGAATTTATTTTTGGTTAGTAGAAATTCATTAAACTTAAGATTTATTTTGTAGGGAACGCGAATAGAAGTTTTTTTTCCCACGGAAGTAGGCTTAGGTGGATTGGCCTTTTACATGGATTTTTTAATTATATGCTAGGTACTTAATCGTGAGTATTCATCATCATCGTGAGTATTATAACCCGGATAGAAGATCTGTAGCTACACTAACAATTTGTATTTTATGAAGAAATACTTAGTACCTATCTCCGAGCATAATAATCAAATCAATACAATATAAAAAAGGAAAAACGCGTAAAAAAAATGCGTAAAGGACGAAAATCCAAGGTAAACTGGAAGCAAGGTCAGCAACATTGTCAAATAATTCAATAAGAACATTATCGTAAAGAAGATCGCTAATAGATTAGTTTGATCGAGCGGAACGATGTGACTTCAGTGCGGAGTTACGAGACCCTCCCCTTGTCCCCAATAACACGTTTATAAGTATACTGTTATGGCCCATTTACGATTACTCAGAGATTTTCGGCGATATATCTTGGAGTATTGGAGAAATGTGTATGTTAACTGGTAATAACGAGGTTTGAATCAGCCGTGTTTTTGTGTAAAATATCGCTGGATATGAACATTATAATTTTGAGTAAATGACGTTTAATCACTACATTTTGTTGAGTGTTTTAGAAGTATTGATAAAAGTGGCATACTAAAAATTTTTTGGTGTTTTCATATAAATATAGTACTTACCAACACTTGAATGTAATTTTAAATCCACAACAATTAAATATCTAATTACCCCAAGAATTTTCAAGCTGCACACAAAACATACTCATCGCACAAAAAGAAAAATCGATAAGATAAAGACTCTCGCTAACAAAAGGCAGTAGGGACCGAATTGTTAATCGGGACAAATGACTCGTAAACATAATTACTTGGAAGCATTCTCCATACAATGGCTTTATAACTATGCTTTTAGTGTAAGTGCAGGGGACATGCGTAATCGTAATTCTTATAAATGGAGAATGATAGTTTCTGTTAGACTAGGTTGCACATGTCTGGTACATAGTTTGTTGTATTTATAAAATGAGTGATGAGTGATAAATGCTATGTGATAAAATGCTTATTTTATTTCGTGTAATAATAAATTATAGAAGTGACATAGTATAAAATTTACTGTTCTGTGGTATAAAACAAAATTATCAACTGTCGTTATGTATGCTTATGCGGTTTTTTAACAGATTACCTTTCTCTTAAACCACCTGGTGTCTTAAAAAATAATTCTAGAAATTTTTCAATAAATAAAAACTTCTATACATAAATTTTCGTGATATTTGAAAAATGAAGAAATATTTTTTAACACGCATTAAAATTAAATGAAATTACATCATCACTACTTATTTTATCATGAAATACGCAATAAAAATAGCACATTTATTTATTCTCCACTAATTTATTCAGTCATTCATTTTGTAGGCTGAACGTTGAATGTACTAGAACAAATTAGAGTTAAATAGCAAAGGAGTAACCATTTCAGTGGTAATTATGAAGTACGGCGAAGGAGACTCATTCAACTGTAATTAGGAAAGAATGGGGAAATTAAGTGAATTCTATATAGTTAAACTTAGGTTTGAAAGAGAACATACCAGGGTGACGGAGTGAGGTTTATTTATAGTAAATAATTAATTTTTGTAAGTTATGAATGGTTTTGCTCTTCATAAGGTTTAGAAATTAATAATTGTTGACAATAGTCAACAATTATTATGTACCTAGGCAAAAAATATGAAATTTTATCATTCTCATAACGTAACTTGGCAATATGGTGTGATACGGTTGCATCTCACTTTTCTTCTAATTTAGTCAGACACCAAACTATGGGTGCATTTTTATCATATTTCTAAGAGATACGCAATTTGACGCATTCCAAATTATTTAATGACGCAATATTGTTCAAAAATTAACTCAAAGTTTCTGACATTTCTATTTGGTTATAGTTTGGTTATATAGTTATAAAACAAATAACTATCAAAAGAGATTCAATAAACGTTAAAAACATTTAACAGAATCTGCGTGCGAATAAACCAATTGTGTAATCAACGGGTTCAAACAAGTGAACCAAATATTTTATTCGTTATTCATTTGTAACATCCGGAACGATATTTGTAACGCACATCCGGAACGGGGAAGTCACTGTGAAATATTATTATATTCGGATCGATTATAACGTGGAGATATATTATATTTAATAAATACAGTGGTCGTCTTCTGGTTCGTAGTTTTAGTGCCTTCTTTCTAGCACAGATTTTTATAATAATAATACGCTACGTCATACATAGCGTTTTATCTTTATATTATAAATCTCGTGTCACAATGTTTGTCCTCAATGGACTCCTAAACCACTTAACCGATTATAATAAAATTCGCACACCATGTGCAGTTCGATCCAACTTGAGAGATAGGATAGTTTAAAGATGTAGGTACCACGGGCGAAGCCGGGGCGGACCACTAGTATTTTATAGTTTGATATTTATTGCTGTTATATTTATTGCAGATTTTGATATACAGGGTGTACCAAAAAGTAGTGATGAACGGAAGCTGAGAGGTAGAGGACCTAGAGGGCTATCCGAATCACCCCCATGTATGTTATGCGATTTTTCGTATTTTCGGAGTTATGACGTTTTTTTCAATTTTTCACCTATCGCCGAGTACGATGATATTTTCACTCATGCTGACGTCAATGATTGCGCAAGATGCTTGATTTTTTTTGTGTGCTAAGCTGAAAGATAGGCCAATTCAGTATGGTAACATTTATTATCGTTAGATCTTTGAATGGAATAAAAAAAAGAATTAAATGGCAAGAAAGATAAAATTACCCAGTATGTTCACCACTTCAAGGGCCCGTAAAAAAATAAAATCACATAAAAAAAGTTTTCCGTTTGATTTTTAAAAACTTGCTCTATCTATCAGATAGCTACCTTGAAAATTTCATTTTATTATTCAGAAGGCTTCAATCGAAAAATTTAAATCTAAATGTGGTAAGTGCAAAAATTGAATTAACATTATGATCATTAAAACCAATAAATAGGTGTTTAATTACCAGAAATTTTTAAAATAACCCCGCTGTTGCTCAATGCAAGTGCGACATCACCGTAAAAAGTTGTCTTTTAAATGTCTGAATGCCCTTTTATCATTTTTAATGGTTTCTTCTGCTACTATGAATTTCCGGGTTATTTCGTCCAAATTGTGGCATTCTCTCAAGTAGCCGAGGTCTTTTTAGTATTCCCATTGAAACAAATCAATGGGGTTTAGGTCGAGGGACCGTAGAGGCCAGGCTTTAAGGCAGGCGTCACCGGCGCATGCGCAGGCTGCAACGATCAATCCATCTTTCAGGGTATCTTTGCCCTTTAGCCTGGCCTGCACGGTCTCCGGACATAAACCCTATTGATTTTTTTTCCGTGGGTATACTACAAGGCGAGAGACTGCCACAATTTGGACGAAATAACCCGGAAATTCATAGTAGCAGAAGAAACCATTAAAAATGATAAAAGGGCATTCAGACATTTAAAAGACAACTTTTTACGGTGATGTCGCACTTGCATTGAGCAACAGCGGGGTTATTTTAAAAATTTCTGGTAATTAAACACCTATTTATTGGTTTTAATGATCATAATGTTAATTCAATTTTTGCACTTACCACATTTAGATTTAAATTTTTCGATTGAAGCCTTCTGAATAATAAAATGAAATTTTCAGGGTAGCTATCTGATAGATAGAGCAAGTTTTTAAAAGTCAAACGGAAAACTTTTTTTATGTGATTTTATTTTTTTACGGGCCCTTGAAGTGGTGAACATACTGGGTAATTTTATCTTTCTTGCCATTTAATTCTTTTTTTTATTCCATTCAAAGATCTAACGATAGTAAATGTTACCATACTGAATTGGCCTATCTTTCAGCTTAGCACACAAAAAAAAATCAAGCATCTTCCGCAATCATTGACGTCAGCATGAGTGAAAATATCATTGTACTCGGCGATAGGTGAAAAATTGAAAAAAACGTCATAACTCCGAAAATACGAAAAATCGCATAACATACATGGGGGTGATTCGGATAGCCCTCTAGGTCCTCTACCTCTCAGCTTCCGTTCATCACTACTTTTTGGTACACCCTGTATATACATATATATTTTAATTTTGCTTAATTAACTGTATGTACTATATTCATTGTAAATTTCTTCTTTACGAAAAACATCCGTATGTTAAATTCTGCTTGATTGGTCGCGAAGATTATTGTTGCGCGAAGCAGCATGGAAAAAATGACATTTTCCATGCAAAAATAAAACTAGAATAGTGTGAAATAGGAGGCGAAATTTTTTGAAAAGCATTCAAATATTCAGTTTAAAACTATGAAACGTGTGATTTTATCTACTGCGTAGAATCGCTCGCGCCACCTCTAAAACTATGAAACTCAGTAAAAATTCAAAATGTCGCTCGGTACGGTGGTTTTCGCATATTTACTTAGCGAATTCACAGCACGTGTTCGTATTGAGTTTAAATAACATTCCTTTATAAATAAACTTTTATCGGAATATAAAAAGAAATAAATCGGAAGAGTATTTTCTATCGATGGTTTGAACTAAAATTAAATATCATTAAAGAAAATAATTGTTATAATGTTACACTAATATTGATTGTCCTAGGATTATTTTTTTAATTATTTTACCCAACATATTGTATTTACAACATGTTTTTCCTTTCCATAATAATCTTCACAAAGATTATAATATAAGATAATCCATACTAATATTATAAATGCGAAAGTAACTCTGTCTGTCTGTCTGTTACTCAATCACGCCTAAACTACTGAACCAATTTTCATGAAATTTGGTATGGAGATATTTTGATACCCGAGAAAGGACATAGGATACTTTTTATCCCGGGAAAATGACGCAATCCCGGAAATCACACGGGAACGGGAACTATGCGGGTTTTTCTTGACTGCGCGGGTGAAGCCGCGGGCGGAAACCTAGTATAGAATAATCCTCAAAGATACATGAATTCAAAATCTCCACTTCCCATTATTTTACAACAATACACTAAAGCTATATCTACACTGAATATTCCCAAAGACGTTATCAGGTAAAGCCAAGATACGATTGTGAAGAATAAACAGCACTGACAGCGCAATATTACAAAGAGCCGCCTTTGTGTCAAAGGAAAATTTGATTTGGCCGCAAAATAAATCCTGGTGCGGATGAAAATTGGTAAATAATTCGCGTTATTGTTTCGAAGGATTGCGGACGTGATTCGCCTTGATTTGCTCTATCAAATCCAATTGGACTTTATTGCGAAGTTTTGTTCTGCTCAAGGTGGCAGATGTTTTTGTACAATGTTGTATTTTATGCATTTTCGTAGACGTTTGCTGAACATTTCCTGAATTGCGTTCTGAGGGTTGTGACTGTTGTGAGTAAACGGTTCGAGGTGCCGCAATGAAGAATAGGTTATAGGTAGTTGATAATATTCTAGTTATCTGTGTATAAAACGTTAATAATAAAATTTATTTATTTATTTATTTATTTATTTGGAGATCTTACAGAAACAATTAAAGGGGTATACATAAATTAATGACAAAAGTAAAGGTTAAGTATGTCAAGGATTTTAAGTGATTAGAAATAGCCTAAACTATAGGTCTTTCAAATTTGTGTTTCCTTATACCATTTGCTTATAATAATAAAATGTATAAAATGTTGTTCCATTCGGAATGTGATGAAATTTTCTTGGAAATTCCTGTTTCCTTGTTACATGAAATGTTCTTATATTGACATAAATAAATGTCAGAACTTATCAAAACGCGAATTTATGTTAATATTGTCTT
This sequence comes from Colias behrii, assembly GCA_029959065.1. Taxonomy (NCBI): domain Eukaryota; kingdom Metazoa; phylum Arthropoda; class Insecta; order Lepidoptera; family Pieridae; genus Colias; species Colias behrii. Next base: position 283,007 of record JARWMC010000016.1, read on the forward strand.
GACAGATTTTTATTGCTTTTTTTTCTTGTCATAGCTTTCTGTAGACGTCAATAATATTCAAATGAGTCTTGTAATGTGAAAGAAAACATACGTTTATAATTTTACGTGAGTATGTCTGTCGTGGCAAGTCTTTTCTAAACAGTAACAAAAAAGTGACATTGCAGTTGTTTTATTTATTTAATGATTCATTAAGAAAAACAGTTTTGTCATGAAATAACCTGACGTCAATTGTATTTAATGTTTCAACATTATTTTAAATGCATACAAACAAATAAAACTGTACAAACAAATTTAAAGCTGTGCAGTACTGAGATTGAATATCACTCTTCTATCTAAAAACCTAATAAAATCATTTAATTCTGTTATATTCTGTTAACAAGAACAACATTCAATTTCGCGCAACTACAAAAATCTCCGCGTCAAGAATGCGTAAACATTTCAAGTGTCCAAGGGTCGATTGAATCGATGCATCGTTGAATCGAGTTAAATTGAATCGTCCCAGGCGAAGCGATAAATTATAGAGATAACATTATGAGTTCTGATTCATGATTCATTGGAAGCACTAAAGTGGATTCATCTGAAATTGCATGTTACTGTTATGAACATTTGATGGTAATTTATTTGATATATATTTCATAGTAGTGGCTTTTCAATTTTATTGGGCTTTAAATTGACTTTATATAACAGACTAAAATTGCTAAATTAATTTTACAATATTTTTTAACAATTAATTATATTTGTTATATTTGTCTGGGATTACCCAGAATCATGATTTTTTTTTAATTCAGATAAGGTTCTCGTGCAAAGTTTTAAGTTTTAGACAAAGCGAGCGCAGCCGCGGTTAGAAAGCTAGTTTGATATATCAGTATAAAACTCTTCTATAATTATTATTGTATTTGTTATTTATTTAATGCACCGATATGAAAATTATAATAACAATAAAATATTTCATTATTTACTAGTATTTAAAACAATAGACTAAAAAGACGGTCGTTGACCAAAAACCTACTATCAAATCATGAAAATGGATGGCTATAGAAGAATCTTCGATATTTTAATATAAAATTTAAAGCCCAGTGTCCTTTTTGATTTTATATTAAAGTAACGGATGTTATGCATATTTATAGAATTGTTTTATAATTATCGACATTAATCTGGTCATCTTTTGAAAAAGGAATTAAATACAATATAACGACGAATGAAATAGACTGGGGTAGAAGCCTTTGAAAATAATGAAAAGATAAAAAAAATCGCAGTCGGATGAAACACATTAGAAAAGGAGGGGAATATGATAAAAATGTAAGGAAAAATAAATTACGGTCAATCCGAGTTCGGGAAGCGGGAGGGGGGAGCTTTTAAGAGAAAAAAATGGTTTCTCTCGATTTGCGACAAAACTACTAGTCCTACAGAAAAAAGTTCAATGGCAAAGTTGTAGGTAATTAAAAGTTCTACAACTTTTTTATTCACAATTTTTTCACATAACCTAAAAATTTAGGTGAAAAATTCAAAAAACCAAGTTTTTGGTCTTTTATTTCTATCTACTTCAAAATTTATTTTTTTTCTACGAAATTTGGTGGAAACTTACTTTATTATGTCCCAAATACACTGTAATTTATTTGATTGAAAATATTTATTTTTTCGCCTTATTTTGAATTAATACCAAAAAAACAACCTAATTTTCAATCGAAAAGTCACCCGTCAAAATATCAGCTTTTTTCAAAAACTTGGGGTGCCTTTTATTCATTGAAATCTCTACTTTCATATGGTGTAAAAAAAATAAACACCACCATAGTAAATGTTCTCAGGAAATGCATACAAACAGTGTGATAATGAGCTTTTACTAAATCAGGCACACTTCTTGAACTCTATATCTTCTCTTGTATCGGCTTTTCGGTAATATTTCAAAAGAAAAATAATTATCTGTTCTAAGTTTAATATTTTACAGCATATTCAAAAGCAAAATGATGTCGATAAAAACATTTCAGGTAGTTCGAGAAGTGTGCCTGATTTAGTAAAAGCTAATTTTCAGACTGTTTGTATGCATTTCCTGAGAACATTTACTATGGTGGTGTTTATTTTTTTTACACCATATGAAAGTAGAGATTTCAATGAATAAAAGGCACCCCAAGTTTTTGAAAAAAGCTGATATTTTGACGGGTGACTTTTCGATTGAAAATTAGGTTGTTTTTTTGGTATTAATTCAAAATAAGGCGAAAAAATAAATATTTTCAATCAAATAAATTACAGTGTATTTGGGACATAATAAAGTAAGTTTCCACCAAATTTCGTAGAAAAAAAATAAATTTTGAAGTAGATAGAAATAAAAGACCAAAAACTTGGTTTTTTGAATTTTTCACCTAAATTTTTAGGTTATGTGAAAAAATTGTGAATACAAAAGTTGTAGAACTTTTAATTATCTACAACTTTGCCATTGAACTTGTTTCTATAGGACTTGTAGTTTTGTCGGAAATCGAGAGAAACCATTTTTTTCTCTTAAAAGCTCCCCCCTCCCGCTTCCCGAACTCGGATTGACCGTAATTTATTTTTATGTTATTATCATATGACACTCTAACAAACAACGTTTCCGTAGTTGAAAAGCTTTTCTATTCCAATATCTACTTCCAAAATAAAAACAACATAATATTATTCATCAGATTTAGAGTCCCTACATCTTTTTCTTTTTATTATTTATTACATAAAATAATTGTAAGGGCATTCTGAAAAAACTCGGAACAAAAGATCCCGAGTCCTATTATTCGGTTTCTTGCACCGATTGTCAACGCCACTCAAATCGATTGTAGATCTCGATTATTCGGGACAATGCGAGATATCGATATCGACTCGTTTCACGTCCAACACAGGTACTCGCAATCTTTTGTTGGGACGTTGTTATGACAATTCCTTGATAGCCCAGTCATATTAGGGGTTTCACCTCGGAATGAAAGATAATAAGCTGGAAATTGGTAAAAACCTTTGTTTTGGTACCCTAAATATTGTCTCAAAAGTCACAAATGCTATCGTGTCCGCGTCTTAAGATATTGAAGGTCAAAGGTCACAAAAAACGATTTTTCGCGAATATCTCGGTTCCTATTGCTTAAATGATATTTTCACCTATTATGAAAGTTGTAGAGTATAAAATTCTCTACAACTTTTGTTTAAACTTTTTTTTTATACGATCAACCGTTTTTGAAGTAGAGCGCGAAGAGTGCGCAGCGTACAGTCATATATGAGCTAATGCAGGGTCAAGCGTGAGTTACGGTTATCAGTACGTTGTATAAAGTCAATTATTACAAAAAAATTATAATTATTAAGCAATTATTCAATTATAGTATATTATTAATTCTGGATTATCTATTTTAGTTATATTTTAAAATAAAACGACATTATATTATGTTTCCTTTAAAACGTGTAAATTTTTAAATACTTATATAACTGGAAATACTTGTCCCTACCCGGACCTATGATCATTTCTATTTATAGCCGATTTAAAAAAAGAAAAAAAAGTGTTACTAGAGCATTGGAGAAAATTACCAATTTGGATAAACTGGTGGAAGTATTTCAACAAGAAAACTGCCCCGTACAAACTTTATTTTAAAATGGAGTGCGCATCTTTTTGGCATTATATGTATAATGCTCCAGAATCTGAGGACAACCTTGATTATTTCCGCTACACGCAATTCATCAAATTAACAAAACTAAATAAACCTGTACAATTGTCAACACTTCCACCAACAAGTGTAGCAGCCCGTCAACATATCAATCTCATAAATGCGAAAGTAACTCTGTCTGTCTGTCTGTTACTCAATCACGCCTAAACTACTGAACCAATTTACATGAAATTTGGTATGGAGATATTTTGATACCCGAGAAAGGACATAGGCTACTTTTTATTGCGAAATATGTACCACGGGCGAAGCCGGGGCGGCCCGCTAGTGAAAAATAAAGATATATCTAAAATATATTTCCTTACTGTCTTTTTATTTTAAAATATAACTAAAATAGATAATCCAGAATTAATAATATACTATAGTTGAATAATTAAATATAATAATTAAGAATAAGTACAGAAATAATGGGCATTGCTTCATAATTATAATTTTTTTAATTATAACCGTAACTCACGCTTGACCCTGCATTAGCTCATATATGACTGTACGCTGCGCACTCTTCGCGCTCTACCGCAAAAACGGTTGATCGTATAAAAAAAAAGTTTAGACAAAAGTTGTAGAGAATTTTATATTCTCCAACTTTCATAATAGGTGAAAATATCATTTAAGCAATAGGAACCGAGATATTCGCGAAAAATCATTTTTTGTGACCTTTGACCTTCAATATCTTAAGACGCGGACACGATAGCATTTGTGACTTTTGAGACAATATTTAGGGTAACAAAACAAAGGTTTTTACCAATTTCCAGCTTATTATCTTTCATTCCGAGGTTGACCCCTTTTTTTACCTAATTTCACTGGGCTATGAAACTATAATCGACGAATCATTTAGTTTTAGATATGAAATAAGTTTGATTTAATTTGGTCTAAGTAAGTTCAAAAATACACTAATATAATATATTATTTCTATATTTATGGGCTGTATTTTTAAGTTAAAAATACTTGAATCTAAAAACAAATGTAAGCTAAATTACATACTTACCACCTCTTACAAACATATCATTTTTCCACATTTTAACAATATAATATAATTTGTTAAAAATAATCTACAATCCAACAATACTCCACAGAGTTAATGCAGCATAGAGGAGACCTCGCAAAATTGAGTTCCTTGTTACTGTCCACAAACTTCACTGTCTCATTATTATGGATTTGCATTTTGATGCAGTTTTGTTGAGGAATGATAGCTCACTGGGTAACGAAGCTATATGAATTAGGAGACTAACTCTGGTATTAGCAAACTATAAAGAGAGGCAGTAGGTAAATGGAACAATTTTCTAATCTGTTTGTATGAAAATTTATCTAGAACTAAACTAGCAATTATGTTTTTTACCATAATATTGATCTCTTATTACAAGCTAAGTTCTGCGAGTTATTTTTGCGAGTTATTTGAACTTTATATTTACATTGTGTATTATTTGCACCCCTCAAACAATAATGCTTCCATTATTTTACAAATCATACCATCAATTCCTCACCTGCTAATTACTATGCTAAAGTGGCGATAAGCTATAATACCTACCTAAAAAAATATACGGAACTAATCTACCTACTGAACCGGGCTGTAATGAACCTGATCCCGGCGGATTTAGCAAACTTAATTTAATTAAGGATCTCTGAGCGGTGTCCCCGAGTTGAACCGCCTCAACCGAGCCCGGGGGATACCTTTTATAAGCGATTATTAAGCTGGAAAACTTTCATTTATTGTAGATTTTGGTTAGAATTTGAATATGAACACAGTTAAGATGATGAATTTTAGTGCGAAATACTTTTAGAAGAAATAATAAACTCTTGTAAGAGGTTGGACTCGGAATTAAAAAGTTTTGATTTTGACTTTGAATTCCAACATTACATAATATTCAGAAATTATTAGTGGTCCTACAAAGTAAATAATAATTCCTAAAAATATTTTTCTAAGGAATTTAAATGTCGAAAACTCTACATAGAGATTTAGCGTGAAGAGTAGTGTATGCACTGTGCATAGCGAAATGGCATCACACTCCATGAAATAATGTAATTTTCTCATCCTATCTTATGTAGGTATTTGTCTCTAAATGTATCATGATATTTTACATTTACAAAAAAATTGGTTGTTTGTAAAGTAGGTTTACGATCGAGATGTTTACGTGATAACGTCTTATTGGTGGCAGCGCTCGAGATGAGACGGGAGATCGGTCCGTCTCTTTCTCGTTATACCTGCGATCGTGCTCGTGAGGTTTTGGTGTGACACAAGTTTCTGAACATGTCACCCGACTAAAACGATTTTAAAAACGTTATCACGTTAAAAAATATAACCTAATGTTGAGCTTTAAAACTCTTCGTCCCATATAAGCTGGAAACTGAATAAACAACCATCCAGATTCGTTAGTTTTACTTTAAATTCGGCATCTAGTATTTACAAAAACCTAGAATCATCGAGTGGCCAAAAAAATCAAAACCAAACTCAAACCTATATTCATTGGTTGAAATCAAAAAGCGGAATTGAATGGCCCTCGATCCCTGTTGCGAATTAATCAATGCGCTGTATCAATTACGGGGTTTGAATTCAAATTTGAATTGATTTGATTTCAATACGAGTTCTGGGGACATCAATTATGACTTTGGGATAATCCTGTGGAATCTTATTTTTTATTTTCAGGGTAGCTTGGGCAAATTGTAAATGACATTATTTAAGAGTGGAACTATTTTGATTGTCTGTTACGTCTTATTTGTCTAAACAATAATATGATCAATTTTACTATTCATTAAGGGTGTGTACCCTTAAGGCTGCAGTCTAGCAAAATTGCGTTTTCAACAAGTTATTTGACAATTTTTTCCCGGCTAATGAAATGATAAACTGAATTTTTTTTTCTTGTTTATCAATTAGTGTTATATACGCAATGCGCGTGAATTTTTTCACATTTATAAAGTGACTTTATGTTGCCTTAATCAGGCCTTCAAGATAAGTCTCTTTCCCCCAAAGACATTTCGAGCTAAGTTTGTGCACTCACTACGTTGCAACCGATTACAATTTACACAATCTGATCAGCGCATTATTATCCTTATATAGTCGTTATTAAAAACTGCTGAATACAATTGCCGAAAAACTTATGATTTTCTTAATTAGAACGTTATAAATTCATTAAATTTCCCATTTTTTGCCTTACAAAATCTATTGATAAATACTGCTAAAAGTTATTTTTTCCATTAATTTATTCGAGTTGGTTGAAGACCAATGAGTATTAAACCTTTAAAAATTTTTTTTTTGAATTTTGATAATTCTTTAAATATTAAAAAAATATTTAAAATAATTAGGAAAAATCCTAGCGAATTTCTTTAGTCGCGCTCCTTGGGCCGGAGCGTTCTGACGTGTGCTCTACGCTCGATTTTCCTTCATACCGAAGTGAAAGTTGCTCTACTTCATTAAATTTAATATTTTTGTTAATTGATTATTTTTATCTTAGTTTTGTGCAAATATTCGTATTTTTAAACATTTGATTTCGATATGGAAAATAAACGAAAAAAATACGCGTGTAACTACTAGAAAAAAAATTATCTTCGAACATAAAGTTAATTTGAAACCAAATAGATTGCAAAGGTGATTGGCAACAATTTCTTTATTTTACGGGGTGTCAGTAAAGGGATGTATATTTCTTTAAAACTAAAGTAAGCTCATAAATTTTCTTATAATATTTTTTTTTGAAGTTCCAAAAATGTTTATTTTTCGTTTGGAAATACGAAATATAATATAAACTTGTATTGAGAACTTGAACTTCCCAAGTTCATCCGGGGAAATCCCCATACGGGGAAAATGATTTGTTTACTCCAAAATTGATCCGAGGTGTTTTAATTTTTTCTTCTAGTCATTTTCAACGTAGCGGCATTTTGTTTGATTATTAATTTTGTAACTTAAATACAGGATGTTGGTCTTATATTCTGATCTTACAGACGCGCTGACAAATTTAGTCCGCCATTTCTAGTTTAGTCTACCAACTCTAAGTACCAATATTAAAACGAATGGATTATCATCACATCGTCAAAACTCAGATGTAATGGAAGATCACAATAACATAGAAAATTCAGTGGGTGTTGAGAACTAAACAAATAGAAGTAACAGAGACGCGAAGAATAAAAAAAGAGGACGAAAACGATAATTCGTTGATGCTTTCCCTTTTCGACGTATTGTTAGGGTACATCACCAATCTGCAAAAAACAAAACTGATGATTCCCAATTGCTGATTAAAAATGAAAAACAAATAATCGACAACAGTGGTGAAAATTTGCTGATCACAATGAAACATCCTTCAGTGGTAGCAGATTTACTCATTTAAAATGTATCGGTGAACAGCGTAAAGGAGAGGAGGACAGGAAAACATTATGAATGTGGATGGTGGATTGTATACAGGGTGTAATCGATAAGTATGTGCAGGCGATTATGACGTTATTATTGCAGGTATCAAAAAACTTAAAACTGATATCGAAATTACTTTACCTAATGAGCAAAATGACAATAATAACTTTTTAAAAGTATAACGAGAAATATCTAAAAAATTTACTTTATACACTCCCATATCAAAAAGGGAAAATGGGACTAGTAGAAGTTAAATATCTAATTCTGGCAAAAGACATGAATGCGGAAGATGCGGTTAAAAAAAAATTTAATATTTGAAATACAATGCAAAAAATAACACTTTTGTCATAGATAAGAATCATGACTATTTTTTCCAAATTCAGGGACAACTAAACGTTGCAGAAGCACAAGTCTGCTTATTTGCTGTTTGGACTGGAGTGAATCATTCGTTAAAAATAGAATATATAAAAAAGTATGTAACGTTTAGGCAAAATAAAATGATGGACCATTATCAAGATTTTACATAAATTGCCTACTGTCAGAATTGATTGATTCGAGACTTCAGCATTCGATGTCCATCAAGGACCCATCCTATATCATTCAAGCGATTGAAAAAAAAGAGATAAATCCAGTGCAACCGATAAAGCATCAGAATGCTAGCAAAAGATTTATTAGGTTTATCAATATAAATCTATATATTATACATAATATAATAAATCTGTAGAAGACGCGAAGACTGACATCCGCGCGGACGGAGTCGCGGGCGGAAGCTAGTCAGAAATAAATATCTTTTGTTTTCATTTGTGTATTTTTCTATTTAATAATTTTTTAACACAAACATTACATTTTTTTTATTATATACAAAATTTGTTTATCCGTTTTATTAGTTAAACTGAACAACTTTCACTAAGAAACTTAGGTCGAAAAAAATGTATAGAGTTATGCATTTTGTATGGAAAGCTTATTTTTTTTATATTTCGTCCAAATTTCTTTGTAAAAGTTGATCAGTTATATAAACATGAAGTTGAAGATATCAATAGAAAGTATTCGCAAATTTTGTGTACTGATAAAAAAAAATCACCCGGTGTAATTTTCACGAAAATTGTTTCAAATTGTCATTTTTGGTACTTATTACGAATATTAAATTATGCATACGAATGATTTAATTTTTAAAAATTAAGTGGAGCAACTTTCCCTTAGTTCATTTGTATTATTTACATATAGGATGACAGGATGCATTTGTTTGCACTACTAGACCAAGCCCTTAATAATAATTTAAATAGAGCAGATATTAATTATAGCTTGTTCGCAAAATCAGTTATCAATCTTTTGTTTAAAGAGTTTTAAGTGCCATTAAAATTGAAGTATAGTTCAATTTTAATAAATTGTCATGATGGAATTATTCACTACTAGCGGTCCACCCCGGCTTCGCCCGTGGTACATATTTCGCAATAAATGGTAGCCTATGTTCTTTCTCAAGGTCTAAAGATTGTCTGTGCCAAATTTCATCAAAATCGGTTGAGAGGTTTAAGCGGCAAAGCGTAACAGACAGACAGACAGAGTTACTTTCGCATTTATAATATTAATATATAAGTAGGGATTATTCAAGTGTACAATAATGAGTAAAATCTTAAAAAGATTTATAAGTATAACATTCGTAAATCTGTGTAACATTTAAAAGCATTCATTATTCTATTCTCCACGGCGCGGCGCTCGTTTTGCATAAATTGTTTAAAATTCAAATACTTTTATTTTTAATTCAGCTAACCGCACGAAAATTAAATATGACGTCAGAATGTCAGTTTCGACTTATCTGCGATGCGAGTGAAACAGGGTTGTTTTCCAGTGCATGTGTGCTAAGAATGGGAAATTAATAATCCTACATAGAGAGATAGAGCAATATTTCTAGAAATAAGTAAGGTTATTTTGTATATTTGTGGGACGTAATCTCTGCAACTACTGAATGTAATTTGTAAAATCACACATTATATATTATATGTAAATTTAAACTATTTTTATTTGAATTTTTCATAACTGATAAAGTTTCATGTTTTTTTCCTCGTCAACTCTACCGATCAAGGATAGATGTAAATTATCATTAATTTTTCTTAGTCTGTAATTTTTTGTTTCGTATCTAATGAATGGATTCATGTTGTCCTTTCACTATCTTATTTTTGTATGCAAGCTTTAACAATATTTTCGCTTACAAAGGAAGCTCGTCCTAACAGTAAACATTTATTTATAGTAATAAATAACCGGCAACGTATCTGTTTCACGGAACATGGAGTTTTGACGTTTTGTTTTTATTCTTCTTTATTACGTCTGAATTGGCTGCTATTTTATTTCTTTTCGTGTTAACGATTTATACGAATTTTCACTATGAGACTTTTTCAATTTATTTTTCAGGATTATTGAGTAAGTGATTTTGCAATTTTTGTTTTGAGAGCTTTTATAAAATGTTATAGAACAGTATCAGAAATAGGGAATAATATTATCTTTGCCTTTTTCGTTGCCTAATATGTAATTCGGTTAAAGGTAAACAAAATTATGTATAAAGAAATTCGGATGATTTTGAAGTTAAGCTTGTAGTTAATAGACTTTTTGAGCATATTACACGACTCGACAAAAAAATTTTCGTTCTTTGTCCTAAAGTTTATACTATTATTTTCCAGTTAGTTATGCACAAAAACGAAAAGAAAATACCTTTTTTCGGTATAAAGTTTGCTTTTGTGATAGTTATAATAATAATACTAATTTTTCAATTTTTTCATAAATTTTAATTGATTTTAATATTTTTAAAAAGACCGCGCGGTGAGAGTGGTATATTAACGTTTACACTGTGCCGCTAGATGGCACCCGAGTGATAAACAACCATCAGGTATTATTTACAAGCCCAGAATAACTTAAAATGTCGTCACGAAAGTGCAAATACGATGCTGATGCATTTTGTTTTATATGTGGTCAATTTATTAAAGTTCGAGACGTGAAATATGAACTAAAGACATCTCACGTTCTCTGTGAAGCCTATGAAGCATATTTTGACTGTCCTGTACGGAATCAAGATAAGCCATGGGCTCCACATGTTGCTTGTAGATATTGTAAAAGGTGTTTGGAAGGAAAGGCAAATTCCAATTACAAATTTTAAGGCCATGGGCTGCAGGATGTCATTAAAAGTACATATGCTGCATGCTCATTTGGATAAATTTAAAAACAATATGGGAGCCTATTCCGAAGAGCAAAGAGAACGTTTCCATCAGGACATCATGAATTTTGAACAACGCTATCAAGGCCAATACAATGAAAACATGATGGGCGACTATATTTGGGGTTTATAGAGAGAAAGTAGCTATGAACATAAAAGAAAAAGTAAAAGTGTGCACTTTTAAGTTATTTTCCACTTCTCTGTAAGCTAATTTGATAGTAAAACTTAATAAAAATAATAAACATTTTTATTTCAATAGTTTTATTTTCAATAAAAAATTAAAATCCGAGATTTTTAAAAATTTCCTTCAATCAGTCTTCTAAACACAAAAGCAAAGTTTTTCATGCCATATATTTTTTTTCCGTCTAATTACGACCTAAACTACGAAATTTAATGCTTTGCAATCAAAGTCAAATTTCATGGTGACCCGTTGTTATCAGCATAAGCATAAGTCAAATTAAAAACTACTTTCAACAAAAACCCGCATAATATTATTACGCCCAAAGTTTTGGATTAACAACGTATCTCTATTCCTTAAGTATTGTAATATTTCGGAAAGCTCAACATAAACTGGTTTATGTAACAACTGTTAATGAACTATGTAGTCCCTTCCATAATATACTCGAACAAAAAATGCTTCCAACGATGTCTATCCCTAAAGCTTACACAAGATTAGAACTAACGTAAAAAGCGTACTAATCTGTCGCAGCTCCCGAAGGAAATTACATTTGCTCCCCTCCCTTTTAATATCTTTGAAAACACATATTTACCGTACAAACGGAAATTTGAAATACTTCCGACAAATATAATTAAACACGAGATTATTTATTAAATTCACATGTATGAGACTTGTAATTAATTATGTTGACAGCTTCATGACCCCGTTGGATGATATCTAGTCGTATCATACGAGATATTTCTACGAGCACCTCGTTTTAATCCCGTATATTTATTTGGAGTTATGTTCTGTCGACGAATTGAGGAATTAACAACTTGAAAGGATTAAATTTGCTCAGTTGTGATGTGAACATCTAAAGTGATAATAGAATAAATAGGTAGGTATTTTCCAAATATGTTACGAAAGTATTGTGAAAGAATGGTCGGTAATGACAATTTAAGGGCTTGGTCTAGTAGTGCAAACAAATGCATCCTGTCATCCTATATGTAAATAATACAAATGTACTAAGGGAAAGTTGCTCCACTTAATTTTTAAAAATTAAATCATTCGTATGCATAATTTAATATTCGTAATAAGTACCAAAAATGACAATTTGAAACAATTTTCGTGAAAATTACACCGGGTGATTTTTTTTATCAGTACACAAAATTTGCGAATACTTTCTATTGATATCTTCAACTTCATGTTTATATAACTGATCAACTTTTACAAAGAAATTTGGACGAAATATAAAAAAAAATAAGCTTTCCATACAAAATGCAGAACTCTATACATTTTTTTCGACCTAAGTTTCTTAGTGAAAGTTGTTCAGTTTAACTAATAAAACGGATAAACAAATTTTGTATATAATAAAAAAAATGTAATGTTTGTGTTAAATGAAAACAAAAGATATTTATTTCTGACTAGCTTCCGCCCGCGACTCCGTCCGCGCGGATGTCAGTCTTCGCGTCTTCTACAGATTTATTATATTATGTGTAATATATAGATTTATATTGATAAACCTAATAAATCTTTTGCTAGCATTCTGATGCTTTATCGGTTGCACTGGATTTATCTCTTTTTTTCAATCGCTTGAATGATATAGGATGGGTCCTTGATGGGCATCGAATGCTGAAGTCTCGAATCAATCAATTCTGACAGTAGGCAATTTATGTAAAATCTTGATAATGGTCCATCATTTTATTTTGCCTAAACGTTACATACTTTTTTATATATTCTATTTTTAACGAATGATTCACTCCAGTCCAAACAGCAAATAAGCAGACTTCTGCTTCTGCAACGTTTAGTTGTCCCTGAATTTAGAAAAAATAGTCATGATTCTTATCTATGACAAAAGTGTTATTTTTTGCATTGTATTTCAAATATTTAATTTTTTTTAACCGCATCTTCCGCATTCATGTCTTTTGCCGGAATTAGACATTTAACTTCTACTAGTCCCATTTTCCCTTTTTGATATGGGAGTGTATAAAGTAAATTTTTTAGATATTTCTCGTTATACTTTTAAAAAGTTAAATTATTGTCATTTTGCTCATTAGGTAAAGTAATTTCGATATCAGTTTTAAGTTTTTTGATACCTGCAATAATAACGTCATAATCGCCTGCACATACTTATCGATTACAACCTGTATACAATCCACCATGCACATTCATAATGTTTTCCTGTCCTCCTCTCCTTTACGCTGTTCACCGATACATTTGAAATGAGTAAATCTGCTACCACTGAAGGATGTTTCATTGTGATCAGCAAATTTTTACCACTGTTGTCGATTATTTGTTTTTCATTTTTAATCAGCAATTGGGAATCATCAGTTTTGTTTTTTGCAGATTGGTGATGTACCCTAACAATACGTCGAAAAGGGAAAGCATCAACGAATTATCGTTTTCGTCCTCTTTTTTTATTCTTCGCGTCTCTGTTACTTCTGTTTGTTTAGTTCTCAACACCCACTGAATTTTCTATGTTATTGTGATCTTCCATTACATCTGAGTTTTGATGATGTGATGATAATCCATTCGTTTTAATATTGGTACTTAGAGTTGGTAGACTAAACTAGCGGATAAACTAAACGACTAAAGTTAGCGCTTATGGCGGACTAAATTTGTCAGCGCGTCTGTAAGATCAGAATATAAAACCAACATCCTGTATTTAAGTTACAAAATTAATAATCAAACAACATGCCGCTACGTTGAAAATGACTAGAAGAAAAAATTAAAACACCTCGGATCAATTTTGGAGTAAACAAATCATTTTCCCCGTATGGGGATTTCCCCGGATGAACTTGGGAAGTTCAAGTTCTCAATACAAGTTTATATTATATTTGGTATTTCTCAAACGAAAAATAAACATTTTTGGAACTTCAAAAAAATTATATTATAAGAAAATTTATGAGCTTACTTTAGTTTTAAAGAAATATACATCCCTTTACTGACACCCCGTAAAATAAAGAAATTGTTGCCAATCACCTTTGCAATCTATTTGGTTTCATTAACTTTATGTTCGAAGATAATTTTTTTTCTAGTAGTTACACGCGTATTTTTTTCGTTTATTTTCCATATCGAAATCAAATGTTTAAAAATACGAATATTTGCACAAAACTAAGATAAAAATAATCAATTAACAAAAATATTAAATTTAATGAAGTAGAGCAACTTTCACTTCGGTATGAAGGAAAATCGAGCGTAGAGCACACGTCAGAACGCTCCGGCTCAAGGAGCGCGACTAAAGAAATTCGCTAGGATTTTTCCTAATTATTTTAAATATTTTTTTAATATTTAAGGCTGCAGTCTAGCAAAATTGCGTTTTCAACAAGTAATTTGACAATTTTTTCCCGGCTAATGAAATGATAAACTGAATTTTTTTTTCTTGTTTATCAATTAGTGTTATATACGCAATGCGCGTGAATTTTTTCACATTTATAAAGTTACTTTATGTTACCTTAATCAGGCCTTCAAGATAAGTCTCTTTCCCCCAAAGACATTTCGAGCTAAGTTTGTGCACTCACTACGTTGCAACCGATTACAATTTACACAATCTGATCAGCGCATTATTATCCTTATATAGTCGTTATTAAAAACTGCTGAATACAATTGCCGAAAAACTTATGATTTTCTTAATTAGAACGTTATAAATTCATTAAATTTCCCATTTTTTGCCTTACAAAATCGATTGATAAATACTGCTAAAAGTTATTTTTTCCATTAATTTATTCGAGTTGGTTGAAGACCAATGAGTATTAATCCTTTAAAAAAAATTTTTTTTGAATTTTGATAATTCTTTAAATATTAAAAAAATATTTAAAATAATAAGGAAAAATCTTAGCGAATTTCTTTAGTCGCGCTCCTTGGGCCGGAGCGTTCTGACGTGTGCTCTACGCTCGATTTTCCTTCATACCGAAGTGAAAGTTGCTCTACTTCATTAAATTTAATATTTTTGTTAATTGATTATTTTTATCTTAGTTTTGTGCAAATATTCGTATTTTTAAACATTTGTCTATACTAATATTATAAAGAGGAAAAGTTTGTAAGTATGTATGTAAGTATGTATGTATGTATGGTTTTCACGCAAAAACTACTGGACCGATTTCAAAAATTCTTTCACCATTAGAAAGCTGCATCTTTACTGAGCAACATAGGCTATATTGCATTTTCAAAAAAATTAGAGATCCTTACCAAAAATGCAATAATGTAACCCAAGGTGTAAAAAAATCCTCAATAAAACTTCTGTCATCGCGTGCGCTGCGGAATCTATTGAAGATAGAACCAAAAAATGTTCTACGGTATTATAGAATGGATCAATATCTACAAGAAAGTCCGCGATACCATATGTCCATCTTCAATAGTTATGTTACTACAACAACTTTTTTACGTTTTCAAAGTAAATAAAAGTGCCGACAGTAATCAAACCATGTTATCCATACACATATATTAATCCTTATCCCATTAAATGATGTTTTATTATAGACTGTTTCAATACCAGCAAAATGCTTTTTAAATGAAAAGAATTGGATATTCCATTCAAAAGATATAACGAATTTTTAAAAGTGTCAATCTACAGAAAATAGTAGGTATACTGTTCGAGCAGGCCGTAGTGCGGGGGTCACGGAGGAATTCTACCAATATGCGTCTTGACGGAACACAGTGGGGTTTTGGTCGGTAGGAATCCGACATAACCCACGGCCCCACGGGACGGGGTAAAGGTGATTTTCATGTGATTAAAAATTAAACCTATAGTCCGACCTATATAGTAGACTTTTCACTGTAACGATATCGCTATCTATGCGGGTGAAACCGCAGGGCATTGCTAGTTTTCGATATGGAAAATAAACGAAAAAAATACGCGTGTAACTACTAGAAAAAAAATTATCTTCGAACATAAAGTTAATGAAACCAAATATATTGCAAAGGTGATTGGCAACAATTTCTTTATTTTACGGGGTGTCAGTAAAGGGATGTATATTTCTTTAAAACTAAAGTAAGCTCATAAATTTTCTTATAATATATTTTTTTTGAAGTTCCAAAAATGTTTATTTTTCGTTTGAGAAATACGAAATATAATATAAACTTGTATTGAGAACTTGAACCTCCCAAGTTCATCCGGTCAAATCCCCATACGGGGAAAATGATTTGTTTACTCCAAAATTATATGCCGAGGTGTTTTAATTTTTTCTTCTAGTCATTTTCAACGTAGCGGCATGTTGTTTGATTATTAATTTTGTAACTTAAATACAGGATGTTGGTTTTATATTCTGATCTTACAGACGCGCTGACAAATTTAGTCCGCCATTTCTAGTTTAGTCCACCAACTCTAAGTACCAATATTAAAACGAATGGATTATCATCACATCATCAAAACTCAGATGTAATGGAAGATCACAATAACATAGAAAATTCAGTGGGTGTTGAGAACTAAACAAACACAAGTAACAGAGACGCGAAGAATAAAAAAAGAGGACGAAAACGATAATTCGTTGATGCTTTCCCTTTTCGACGTATTGTTAAATGTTAGGGTACATCACCAATCTGCAAAAAACAAAACTGGTGATTCCCAATTGCTGATTAAAAATGAAAAACAAATAATCGACAACAGTGGTGAAAATTTGCTGATCACAATGAGACATCCTTCAGTGGTAGCAGATTTACTCATTTAAAATGTATCGGTGAACAGCGTAAAAGAGAGGAGGACAGGAAAACATTATGAATATGGATGGTGGATTGTATACAGGTTGTAATCGATAAGTATGTGCAGGCGATTATGACGTTATTATTGCAGGTATCAAAAAACTTAAAACTGATATCGAAATTACTTTACCTAATGAGCAAAATGGCAATTATAACTTTTTAAAAGTATAACGAGAAATATCTAAAAAAAATACTTTATACACTCCCATATCAAAAAGGGAAAATGGGACTAGTAGAAGTTAAATGTCTAATTCCGGCAAAAGACAAAAGACATATTTGAAATACAATGCAAAAAATAACACTTTTGTCATAGATAAGAATCATGACTATTTTTTCCAAATTCAGGGACAAGTAAACGTTGCAGAAGCAGAAGTCTGCTTATTTGCTGTTTGGACTGGAGTGAATCATTCGTTAAAAATAGAATATATAAAAAAGTATGTAACGTTTAGGCAAAATAAAATGATGGACCATTATCAAGATTTTACATAAATTGCCTACTGTCAGAATTGATTGATTCGAGACTTCAGCATTCGATGCCCATCAAGGACCCATCCTATATCATTCAAGCGATTGAAAAAAAAGAGATAAATCCAGTGCAACCGATAAAGCATCAGTATGCTAGCAAAAGATTTATTAGGTTTATCAATATAAATCTATATATTATACATAATATAATAAATCTGTAGAAGACGCGAAGACTGACATCCGCGCGGACGGAGTCGCGGGCGGAAGCTAGTCAGAAATAAATATCTTTTGTTTTCATTTGCGTATTTTTCTATTTTATAATTTTTTAACACAAACATTACATTTTTTTATTAAATACAAAATTTGTTTATCCGTTTTATTAGTTAAACTGAACAACTTTCACTAAGAAACTTAGGTCGAAAAAAATGTATAGAGTTATGCATTTTGTATGGAAAGCTTATTTTTTTTTATATTTCGTCCAAATTTCTTTGTAAAAGTTGATCAGTTATATAAACATGAAGTTGAAGATATCAATAGAAAGTATTCGCAAATTTTGTGTACTGATAAAAAAAATCACCCGGTGTAATTTTCACGAAAATTGTTTCAAATTGTCATTTTTGGTACTTATTACGAATATTAAATTACACGAATGATTTAATTTTTAAAAATTAAGTGGAGCAACTTTCCCTTAGTACATTTGTATTATTTACATATAGGATGACAGGATGCATTTGTTTGCACTACTAGACCAAGCCCTTAAGGAATTATCAAAATTCAAAAAAAAATTTTTTTAAAGGATTAATACTCATTGGTCTTCAACCAACTCGAATAAATTAATGGAAAAAATAACTTTTAGCAGTATTTATCAATAGATTTTGTAAGGCAAAAAATGGGAAATTTAATGAATTTATAACGTTCTAATTAAGAAAATCATAAGTTTTTCGGCAATTGTGTTCAGCAGTTTTTAATAACGACTATATAAGGATAATAATGCGCTGATCAGATTGTGTAAATTGTAATCGGTTGCAACGTAGTGAGTGCACAAACTTAGCTCGAAATGTCTTTGGGGGAAATAGACTTATCTTGAAGGCCTGATTAAGGTAACATAAAGTAACTTTATAAATGTGAAAAAATTCACGCGCATTGCGTATATAACACTAATTGATAAACAAGAAAAAAAAATTCAGTTTATCATTTCATTAGCCGGGAAAAAATTGTCAAATAACTTGTTGAAAACGCAATTTTGCTAGACTGCAGCCTTAATAAGTATTCATTTTTTAAGTCTTTAGTTATTGTTATTTTATCTAAATCTATTTTAATTTCAGTTCATTCAAGTGTTTTACAAAAATCCTGTGTATCTTTATATCCATATTAAAATAAATCTTAGATACTACTGAAATAAATCTCTTTCAGTATCAAATAACGCTCATAGATAAAGTAAAGGAAAGCGTCCTTCTAATCCCCAAACCGGTCCAAAATATCTATAAAATAAACAAGATAGTACTCATAGTATGCTATAACGGAAGCTCACAATTTTAAAAGCTCAATAGAAGCGCAATACACAGGAATTTCAATAAGCTGCGAGAGCTCTATAGTAAGTTGGCGGTGGAAAATTGTTGTTATTATATTGGTCTCGCTTTGTAGTTTCTTTTGTGAGGATCTGTTCTATCCAAATTGTATTATATTAAAGCTGACGTGTTGATAGTAGTTAATAGTTTTATAATTTTTTTAAGGTTTCAGTGTGTCTATTTCGTTTATATGCTTGAAACTGTGAAACAATTTAAGATGCTACTTTTTCAGGCCACAAAATTGTGTGGGAATGCAAGTGACATCGATTAAAATCACAAAGATAAGAAGAAGAATAATTGTTTTGAATGTTTATTATGATCTGTCTCCTGTCAGACTATAAGAATTATTAATGAAAGTAATTTGTGACCCCTGCCCTACATTATACAAGTATAAATACAGTCCTAATGATGATATCCAAACCAATCGTAATTATAAGAGTAATAACTTCGAATAAAAACTAGAGAAAATAAAATATTTAACCACATAATATTTTATACTAATTTTGATTTATTCTTTTTTAAATGAGGTCAGAAGAGCTTATGCATATCTGCATAATACATATTATGTATACAGGGTGTAATCGTTAAGTGTGCACAGGCGATTTTTCCGTAAGTATTACAGATAACAAAAAACTTTAAACTGATATCGAAAGTACTTAACCTAATGAGAAAAATGGCCGTAATAAATTTTTAAAAATAAATCGAGAAATATCAAAAAAATTATCTTTAAACCCTCCCATAGTCCCATACATTAAGTATGAAATATGAATATCCCATATACATTTCATATGAAAGATTATAGCTTTCTTTTTAAAGTGAAACTTTTATTACATCGCGTCGCGTGTATCGCGGCTGCCGAGTAGGTATATACCTACTCGGCAGCCGACCGTCACGCGACATGCGCTACACAAAGCAGTGTTCGGAACCGTTCGAACAGTTTCACATTTACAGTGGTTTCATAAAACCACACATCATTTTTTTTCTTTTTTTGTTTTCTGCTTTAATTACTTCGCAAATTTGAAATGGCATTTTCCACGCTCTTTCCGGACATTTTCACGCATTTTCCGGATATTTTCCGGGGATTTTCCGGGCATTTTCCGGGCATTTTCCCACGCTTTTTTCGGACATTTTCACGCATTTTCCGGATATTTTCCAGGCATTACCCAGGGGCATCTTCCAGGGATTTTCCAGGCATTTTCCCGCTTTTTCCGGACATTTCCACGCATTTTCCGGGAATTTCCCAGGCATTTTCCGGGGATTTTCCAAGCATTTCCCTGGGATTTTCCGGATGTTTCTAGACATTTTCCGACAATTCCCTAGCATTTTCCGGAGATTTTCCAGGGATTTTCCGAGCATTTCCCAGACATTTTCCGGATATTTTCCGGAAATTTACACGCATTTTCCGGATATTATCCAGGGATTTTCCAGGCATTTTCCACGGTTTTTACGGAAATTTCCACGCATTTTCCGGATATTTTCCAGGGATTTTCCGAGCATTTCCCAGGCATTTTCCGGATATTTTCCGGACATTTTCACGCATTTTCCGGATATTATCCAGGCATTTTCCAGGGATTTTCCAGGCATTTTCCACGGGTTTTCCGGAAATTTCCACGCATTTTCCGGATATTTTCCAGGGATTTTCCGAGCATTCCCCAGGCATTTTCCGGATATTTTCCGGACATTTTCACGCATTTTCCGGATATTTCCCGGACATTTTCACGCATTTTCCGGATATTTTCCGGACATTTTCACGCATTTTCCGGATATTATCCAGGCATTTTCCAGGGATTTTCCAGGCATTTTCCACGGTTTTTCCGGAAATTTCCAGGCATTTTCCGGTTATTTTCCGAGCATTTCCCGGGGATTTTCCGGATTTATTCCATACATTTTCCGGACATTTCCCTGGCATTTTTTGGGGATGTTACAGGTATTTTCCACGCTCCTCCCGGACATTTTCACGCATTTTCCGGATATTTTCCGAACATTTTCACGCATTTTCCGGATATTTTCCAGGGGTTTTCCGGAAATTTCCACGCATTTTCCGGATATTTTCCATACATTTTCCAGACTGGAAAATATCTGGAAAATACCCGGAAAATGCGTGAAAATGTCCGGATAATGCGTGGAAATGCCTGGAAATCCCTGGGAAATGCCTGGGAAATGTCCGGAAAATTCCCGGAAAATATCCGGAAAATGCGTGGAAATGTCCGGAAAAACGTGGAAAATGTCACTTCAAATTTGCGAAGTAATTAAAGCAGAAAACCAAAAAAAGAAAAAGAAAGCTAAAATCTTTCATATTAAATGTATATTAAGGGATATTCATATTTCATACTTAATGTAGGTTAAATACTTTCGATATCAGTTTAATGTTTTTTGTTATCTGTAATACTTACGGAAAAATCGCCTGTGCACACTTAACGATTACACCCTGTATATGTATTATGCAGATATAAAAATTTCGATAATAATTTAATCATCTATCGATTATTGGAGCCGCATTAAAAATTGCACTTCCAATTATACTCTAATTGACGTCTCGATGTAGGCCTTTAGGGTTGCCACTCATTTGAATAACGAAATATATTTTTGAAGGTATAGATAAATTTATATAAAAATAACAATTTTATGAATTGAGATTAGTTTCTTTGAAATTCGATCTTTTGGTATCAAATACCTAGGTATAATATGTATTATAACTCTGTAGTCTGTACTGCTATTGTAAGTACCACACCAATTTTACATGTTTCTATTTAACTGCATCTGTTTATATTATTTTATCAAGGAATGTTTATGCATTATACCACAAAACTAAATATATACATTGTCACGTTAAAAATAAACAATATACATTATATACTATTTTAACATTATTCTACTACTCAATATTTACTAAAGTCCAAAGATTTACCAGCCCTGTAATGTGCGATATGACGTATGCAGTACCAATTACAGGCGGTCGGAAACAAACAGCGCATCACACATCGCTGGCTGCGTGCGGGCGAACGTCGCGGCTCCCCTCGTCACGCTTCCATGGATTCGCGATTTTTTTAATTAGAAAAACCCATTATGGATGTGTTGAGAGCACTTGTAATGTAGAAAGAGCGGTTTTAATGTGATATTGAAAATGATATTATGGAAATGTTTTATTCGATGTGTTTTAAATAGAAAACTTTTTAGTACTACGCAGTAAATAGAACTAAAGTTTTTAATAAACAAGAGTAATGAAGGCAGAACACCAATTTTGTTTGTATGATGTTAAATTACACTACAAAATTGTTAGCATTGCTATAGTGCATAGCTTTAGCTTAAATAAAGAAAATTAATTTTCGTTTTTTACATTTCGTATTTCGTTTATTTTATGAATACAGAAGAAAGCATTGACTGAATTCGATTTTAATATGGTTACAGAAGACGAATCAGTAGTTCCTGTTAAGTTTACCCACTATAAAAATACATACAAGTAGTATGGATTCCCGGGTACTGCCTCACTCTATGCTGCCTCACTGTATGGTACGGTGAGGACGTGACTTGATTGAAAACCCCGACTAAAACAAAAAAAAAAAAAAAAAAAAAAAAAAAAAAAAAAAAAAAAGTTTGGACTCTTTTCCCACTAAAGCGGCCACGCTGAGTCGATAGCACTCACTCCCGAAGCGATAGGATGCACGGTTCCAAAGATAGCTGAGGTGTGCAGATCGATTAACTCTTATCAAATATCAATTAGATAAGAGTTAATCGATGGGTCATTAATGGGACGCTAATGACCCACCGGTTGTTTGCCTTTTCCTATTATCTATCGGCGTTCATATCTATTACTCATTGTGCACCTCGCTTATCACTGCTTTTGTATTAAACTTCTTTGTTACGACCTACCTCGCTATTCTAACCAAACGATGTATTATTATATTCAAGAAAAAATACGTCTAAAATCCTATATTTATATATTATCCTACTATATTATTATAATTGTTGCTTTTTTAAAAAGCGATTCGCTTCTGGCACTCGCCGGCCGCTGCCGCGGCACGCTCGCTTTGCTCGCTCGGCTCGTGCGTTGTTTATCAAAGTCTAACCTAACCTAACCTAATTGTTGCTTTTTTTAAAAAGCGATTCGCTTCTGGCGTTGTTTATCAAAGTCTAACCTAACCTAATTGTTTTTCCGGGTAATCTGATGTATCGAACTTTGTTACGGCAGGACAAGGATTGTAAAAGAGTTGATTGAAAATAAAACATATTATTTCCATATATTATTTCTTTATTTACACCCGCATTACACTACAATACAATTTAACAAGTGTCATATCATTTCTTGGTGAGTCATACGAAAAATTTTTAAGGAAATCTTCCAATCTCAGGCCTCGGAACTTGTAGTACAAATATACCACGCAATACTCTCCACAAAACGTGGAATAGATATCCTGAATTCTAGCAGTATTATAGTCCCACATGCGACAATTTCTTCTTAAAAATTCCGCTATTACTATAATCGGTTTACGTCCGAAGGAATCAAAATATTCTCCAACTCTTTCGTGGTTGATATGAATAGCTACCCAATGAGAACCTGGCTGTGAGTCAGGGTCGAGATTGCATATAATAAATGCAGGTATGTGTATATGCATTGGCAGGCGATTCGAGGGGTACACGCTATACTGGAGGCTGGGGTGTATTCTATGAAGACTCATTTGCAGGTCTAATGTATTCATTTTTACATGTTTGACCTCATCCAATTTCTATCAATCATCA
This sequence comes from Colias behrii, assembly GCA_029959065.1. Taxonomy (NCBI): domain Eukaryota; kingdom Metazoa; phylum Arthropoda; class Insecta; order Lepidoptera; family Pieridae; genus Colias; species Colias behrii. Next base: position 306,831 of record JARWMC010000016.1, read on the forward strand.
ACCTAAACTAACATCATGTTATATTGTCATCCCAATATATGAAATATTTTTATATGTATTTATTTAGAAATGCAGGCCGGCCAATATATGCAATATTTTTATATGTATATTTATTGTTTGTAAGGAAATAAAAAATAGTAAATTGCATACAATTTGTTTTATTTAATTTTATAATGTTTCCCTTAGTTACATATACACAAAATGCATTAAGCATACATTAAGCAATATTCACTACAAACTGAAGTCCAAAGATAATGATTCCCAAATTATTCTCAATATAATTATAAGTACATAAGTGATTGCTTAACTATGTTCGTTGTTTTTGTTTGTGTTTGTTGTGTCATGTCTTGTGTATTAGTTGTTAGCTAAGTATGTTAATGTATTCATTTTTCGGAAATCCTTATAGATAATATAATGATTCCAAAGTCGTGCTAGCCCCTTCCCAAATCTATCATATAAATATCCCTGCACGCATCCTTAGTATATTGTGTTTCGAATTCAACCACAGGTCAACGCGTAGAAATTTATTACAAATAACAAAATGGAGGTAAGTTATTATTATTATTAATATTATTTTTAATTATTACTTCAGTAAAATCTTTATTTATTTTTATCTTGTTAAACATATTTTTAATTATATATGTTATGTTTCAGGCTTCTTACAACCTCAAAGATGTGGAAAAATGTTTCAAGCCCTATAATTATTATGATTTATCGGATGAAGATGAGGTTTCTAACTTAACAATAAATAAAAATAAGAGGACCAGTCGTTTAGATGACTTTTTTCTTCAAGAGCCTGTATACAACATAACAAAGGAGATATCGGAGGAAGATAGTGCAAAACACTACAGCTTTAAAAATTAGGTTTCTTCATGTGGTAGCTTAGTAATTAGTTTATCTACTAGTATAAATGAGGTAAGTTATTATTATTATTAATATTATTTTTAATTATTACTTCAGTAAAATCTTTATTTATTTTTATCTTGTTAAACATATTTTTAATTATATATGTTATGTTTCAGGCTTCTTACAACCTCAAAGATGTGGAAAAATGTTTCAAGCCCTATAATTATTATGATTTATCGGATGAAGATGAGGTTTCTAACTTAACAATAAATAAAAATAAGAGGACCAGTCGTTTAGATGACTTTTTTCTTCGAGAGCCTGAGCGGAAAAAGAAAAAGGCGAAACTATCTTCAATTGTTGGACGTTCAGTGAAGGAGGGATGCATTTCATATATTTCAACAGACAAAGATGACGGAAAGGATGCTGATCTACTAGTGAAAATTGATTTATATAGTTTAAAAAAGTTGAAAGAAATCCCGGTGTCGCAACATTGGAAAAATGCTGATATTCGCATTAAATATTATACAAAAAACGATTCTAACATAGATCTTCAAATAAAAGATATTGTATACAACATAACAAAGGAGATATCGGAGGAAGATAGTGCAAAACACTACAGCTTTAAAAATTAGGTTTCTTCATGTGGTAGCTTAGTAATTAAATAGGAAGTTTGTAAGGAAATAAAAAATAGTAAATTGCATACAATTTGTTTTATTTAATTTTATAATGTTTCCTTTAGTTACATATACACAAAATGCATTAAGCATAACACATAAATCTAAAACATAACACACATTATAACCTTAACTACTATAGTCTACAGTAACATTTCTTAAAAACTACAATTATTTTACATTAGTTACAATCAAACAATACATTTTAAATATGTAATAAACTATTATATAACATTATAGCAATATCATAATTTTACATGCGGTACAAATTTTGTATATACACACAGAAATAATAGTAAAAAGTCACTTAGCGTAATTTATAATGTCCCCAAGCCAATGTATCAATGTTGTTGTTCATAATACATCGATTGGTATCATTATATGATAAAGATGTTTTATTTATTTTTTGTGTAAAAATAGTGTGTTTGATTGACTTAAATCGAAGCATACTTCTTGAGAACTTTAAATTATTCCATTTCTTTCATAAAACATATAATATATATTTTTTTATTGCAAATTTTTAAGCATTAACCTATCATTTAGTGTGTATTTTTATTTTTTTTAACTCTGTTGTAAGAACTAGAAATTCGACGCCATATACGCATAAAATTTCATCAAAGTAAGGTTATTTTAACTTAGATTTTCTTTGAATTTTTCAATAAAAGTACTTAAATTGCCTCGAACATATTTTAGGATGTCTCAGTGTCTTTACTGTTGTATATTTTATAAGAAAACTTCTTCTAATTAATTTTGTGTAAAATACAAAGACACGAACGTCCCGCATGGAAAAAATTGAAACACGCCTCAGGTTATTGGCTATTAAACAAACTGGACAATGAATATCAATAAATTGTCTCGAACGCATTTTAGATATTGAATGAATCTTTAATTTGAGATATCATCACACATTGTTACTAATTTAGTTTTGTTAAACGAGCTTCTAAAGAATTACAGAAACAAGCCAAAATCACTCTAAAATCGATAGGGACTCTTAAGGGTCTCAGATATATCTAAAATACAAAATCCTAAATAAATCGGCTTATCATAAATTAATTTTGTTTTCCGTAATTGTATTGCGACTAATTAATGTTCTGAAAATATTGATAAACTATGGAATTCTGGTTTTGCAATCCAATCCTGAGCACCTAAAACTTTACCACGATTATCCCAGTGAGTTAGTAGTTTAACGTTTACTCTTTTTCAATATTTTCCATAGTCATATCGAAGACAGAATTGTTCATTAATTTAAAAAAGTCTTTTTCAAAGTTTGATGTAGCTAACGTTCTCAAACTAGTATTTAAGTCTATGTATTTCTTTAACCAAGAACTCTGTTTAAATTTTAAAATTCTATGTACTTTAATTAATCCAATTCCCATTTCAATTCATTGTTTTAAATTCCTGTAGTGAATGATGTATTTATTTTTATTATTTAAATTAGGAACTAATTTAGTTTCTTCAGTATTACCCACACATATGTTTTCAGGACATAACGAAAAGTCAGAATGCAAATTATGAAGTTCATCAGGATATTCCAAATCAACTTCTAAAACAGAACCGAAATCAGAGTTATCCGACACATTATAATCTGTATTATAATCTATCCATTCGAAACCACCAACAGGAAGAGATTGAGTTAGGATAGTTCCTTTTTAGTTCTGTAAACTGATCATCATTAAGATTTTTAGCTAGTTGATCTAAACTACACGATAAAAATTTCAATGAATCTATGAATCTTAAACTTACTGATTGATTATTTATTGTTAGCAAAAATGTATTTTTATTTATTTATTTTTTTATTTTTTCACCTTCAAGAAAATTTCAAAAGTTCTATGTCAGTAATTGATATTTTTGGTTTATCGCATTCAAATGTAAATATTAATATAAAATACATTTTTTAACTAATTGTATTAGGTGTAGTTTGGGCAAGTGTATAATTCATATTTAATTTTAAAATCAAAGTCAATTAATTTTTCGAGAATGATGTAAATATTTTAGAATGTTTTATTGGATTAATTTTCAATCCAGTATTCGGTTAGCGAGCTTATTACAATATTAAGTACTATTTATTCTTTTGATTTATCTTTCCACCTTCCAAACAATATGAGATAAAAAATGTCAAATGATTTTTTTCTTAATAATAGTTTTTATTTTTTCATCAGACGTTTAAATTCAAGTTAAGCTTCATAAAATATGATCATATTATATTACAAAATAAAAACCTATGCATTAATATTTACTTACCTTTTTTACGAATATTTGATATCCTCATACTTTTTTTTTCTTTGCTTTTGATATTCTTATTATGTCTATTTATTTTTTCGACGGCGATAAAATTTTAAAAACTCGATCCCAAAATAAGACCACCCGCTTGATTTTGCAAATAAGCAAAAATGTTTTTCATTATTTTTTTTTTTTTTTTAGGATGGGTGCCACTGATTCGCAGGTTCGCCAGTCCCGGTTAGCGAGCTTATTACAATATTAAGTACTATTTATTCTTTTGATTTATCTTTCCACCTTCCAAACAATATGAGATAAAAAATGTCAAATGATTTTTTTTCTTAATAATAGTTTTTATTTTTTCATCAGACGTTTAAATTCAAGTTAAGCTTCATAAAATATGATCATATTATATTACAAAATAAAAACCTATGCATTAATATTTACTTACCTTTTTTACGAATATTTGATATCCTCATACTTTTTTTTTCTTTGCTTTTGATATTCTTATTATGTCTATTTATTTTTTCGACGGCGATAAAATTTTAAAAACTCGATCCCAAAATAAGACCACCCGCTTGATTTTGCAAATAAGCAAAAATGTTTTTCATTATTTTTTTTTTTTAGGATGGGTGCCACTGATTCGCAGGTTCGCCAGTCCTGGCGAACCTGTGAATGTGCCAGCATCCTAAAAAAATAATGAAAAACATTTTTGCTTATTTGCAAAAATCGAGCGGATGGTCTTATTTTGGGGTCGAGTTTTTAAAATTTTATCGTCGTCGAAAAAATAAATAGACATAATAAGAATATCAAAAGCAAAGAAAAAAAAGTATGAGGATATCAAATATTCGTAAAAAAGGTAAGTAAATATTAATGCATAGGTTTTTATTTTGTAATATAATATGATCATATTTTATGAAGCTTAACTTGAATTTAAACGTCTAATGAAAAAATAAAAACTATTATTAAGAAAAAAATCATTTGACATTTTTTATCTCATATTGTTTGGAAGGTGGAAAGATAAATCAAAAGAATAAATAGTACTTAATATTGTAATAAGCTCGCTAACCGGGACTGGCGAACCTGCGAATCAGTGGCACCCATCCTAAAAAAAAAAAAAAAAATAATGAAAAACATTTTTGCTTATTTGCAAAATCAAGCGGGTGGTCTTATTTTGGGATCGAGTTTTTAAAATTTTATCGCCGTCGAAAAAATAAATAGACATAATAAGAATATCAAAAGCAAAGAAAAAAAAGTATGAGGATATCAAATATTCGTAAAAAAGGTAAGTAAATATTAATGCATAGGTTTTTATTTTGTAATATAATATGATCATATTTTATGAAGCTTAACTTGAATTTAAACGTCTGATGAAAAAATAAAAACTATTATTAAGAAAAAAAATCATTTGACATTTTTTATCTCATATTGTTTGGAAGGTGGAAAGATAAATCAAAAGAATAAATAGTACTTAATATTGTAATAAGCTCGCTAACCGAATACTGGATTGAAAATTAATCCAATAAAACATTCTAAAATATTTACATCATTCTCGAAAAATTAATTGACTTTGATTTTAAAATTAAATATGAATTATACACTTGCCCAAACTACACCTAATACAATTAGTTAAAAAATGTATTTTATATTAATATTTACATTTGAATGCGATAAACCAAAAATATCAATTACTGACATAGAACTTTTGAAATTTTCTTGAAGGTGAAAAAATAAAAAAATAAATAAATAAAAATACATTTTTGCTAACAATAAATAATCAATCAGTAAGTTTAAGATTCATAGATTCATTGAAATTTTTATCGTGTAGTTTAGATCAACTAGCTAAAAATCTTAATGATGATCAGTTTACAGAACTAAAAAGGAACTATCCTAACTCAATCTCTTCCTGTTGGTGGTTTCGAATGGATAGATTATAATACAGATTATAATGTGTCGGATAACTCTGATTTCGGTTCTGTTTTAGAAGTTGATTTGGAATATCCTGATGAACTTCATAATTTGCATTCTGACTTTTCGTTATGTCCTGAAAACATATGTGTGGGTAATACTGAAGAAACTAAATTAGTTCCTAATTTAAATAATAAAAATAAATACATCATTCACTACAGGAATTTAAAACAATGAATTGAAATGGGAATTGGATTAATTAAAGTACATAGAATTTTAAAATTTAAACAGAGTTCTTGGTTAAAGAAATACATAGACTTAAATACTAGTTTGAGAACGTTAGCTACATCAAACTTTGAAAAAGACTTTTTTAAATTAATGAACAATTCTGTCTTCGATATGACTATGGAAAATATTGAAAAAGAGTAAACGTTAAACTACTAACTCACTGGGATAATCGTGGTAAAGTTTTAGGTGCTCAGGATTGGATTGCAAAACCAGAATTCCATAGTTTATCAATATTTTCAGAACATTAATTAGTCGCAATACAATTACGGAAAACAAAATTAATTTATGATAAGCCGATTTATTTAGGATTTTGTATTTTAGATATATCTGAGACCCTTAAGAGTCCCTATCGATTTTAGAGTGATTTTGGCTTGTTTCTGTAATTCTTTAGAAGCTCGTTTAACAAAACTAAATTAGTAACAATGTGTGATGATATCTCAAATTAAAGATTCATTCAATATCTAAAATGCGTTCGAGACAATTTATTGATATTCATTGTCCAGTTTGTTTAATAGCCAATAACCTGAGGCGTGTTTCAATTTTTTCCATGCGGGACGTTCGTGTCTTTGTATTTTACACAAAATTAATTAGAAGAAGTTTTCTTATAAAATATACAACAGTAAAGACACTGAGACATCCTAAAATATGTTCGAGGCAATTTAAGTACTTTTATTGAAAAATTCAAAGAAAATCTAAGTTAAAATAACCTTACTTTGATGAAATTTTATGCGTATATGGCGTCGAATTTCTAGTTCTTACAACAGAGTTAAAAAAAATAAAAATACACACTAAATGATAGGTTAATGCTTAAAAATTTGCAATAAAAAAATATATATTATATGTTTTATGAAAGAAATGGAATAATTTAAAGTTCTCAAGAAGTATGCTTCGATTTAAGTCAATCAAACACACTATTTTTACACAAAAAATAAATAAAACATCTTTATCATATAATGATACCAATCGATGTATTATGAACAACAACATTGATACATTGGCTTGGGGACATTATAAATTACGCTAAGTGACTTTTTACTATTATTTCTGTGTGTATATACAAAATTTGTACCGCATGTAAAATTATGATATTGCTATAATGTTATATAATAGTTTATTACATATTTAAAATGTATTGTTTGATTGTAACTAATGTAAAATAATTGTAGTTTTTAAGAAATGTTACTGTAGACTATAGTAGTTAAGGTTATAATGTGTGTTATGTTTTAGATTTATGTGTTATGCTTAATGCATTTTGTGTATATGTAACTAAAGGAAACATTATAAAATTAAATAAAACAAATTGTATGCAATTTACTATTTTTTATTTCCTTACAAACTTCCTATTTAATTACTAAGCTACCACATGAAGAAACCTAATTTTTAAAGCTGTAGTGTTTTGCACTATCTTCCTCCGATATCTCCTTTGTTATGTTGTATACAATATCTTTTATTTGAAGATCTATGTTAGAATCGTTTTTTGTATAATATTTAATGCGAATATCAGCATTTTTCCAATGTTGCGACACCGGGATTTCTTTCAACTTTTTTAAACTATATAAATCAATTTTCACTAGTAGATCAGCATCCTTTCCGTCATCTTTGTCTGTTGAAATATATGAAATGCATCCCTCCTTCACTGAACGTCCAACAATTGAAGATAGTTTCGCCTTTTTCTTTTTCCGCTCAGGCTCTCGAAGAAAAAAGTCATCTAAACGACTGGTCCTCTTATTTTTATTTATTGTTAAGTTAGAAACCTCATCTTCATCCGATAAATCATAATAATTATAGGGCTTGAAACATTTTTCCACATCTTTGAGGTTGTAAGAAGCCTGAAACATAACATATATAATTAAAAATATGTTTAACAAGATAAAAATAAATAAAGATTTTACTGAAGTAATAATTAAAAATAATATTAATAATAATAATAACTTACCTCATTTATACTAGTAGATAAACTAATTACTAAGCTACCACATGAAGAAACCTAATTTTTAAAGCTGTAGTGTTTTGCACTATCTTCCTCCGATATCTCCTTTGTTATGTTGTATACAGGCTCTTGAAGAAAAAAGTCATCTAAACGACTGGTCCTCTTATTTTTATTTATTGTTAAGTTAGAAACCTCATCTTCATCCGATAAATCATAATAATTATAGGGCTTGAAACATTTTTCCACATCTTTGAGGTTGTAAGAAGCCTGAAACATAACATATATAATTAAAAATATGTTTAACAAGATAAAAATAAATAAAGATTTTACTGAAGTAATAATTAAAAATAATATTAATAATAATAATAACTTACCTCCATTTTGTTATTTGTAATAAATTTCTACGCGTTGACCTGTGGTTGAATTCGAAACACAATATACTAAGGATGCGTGCAGGGATATTTATATGATAGATTTGGGAAGGGGCTAGCACGACTTTGGAATCATTATATTATCTATAAGGATTTCCGAAAAATGAATACATTAACATACTTAGCTAACAACTAATACACAAGACATGACACAACAAACACAAACAAAAACAACGAACATAGTTAAGCAATCACTTATGTACTTATAATTATATTGAGAATAATTTGGGAATCATTATCTTTGGACTTCAGTTTGTAGTGAATATTGCTTAATGTATGCTTAATGCATTTTGTGTATATGTAACTAAGGGAAACATTATAAAATTAAATAAAACAAATTGTATGCAATTTACTATTTTTTATTTCCTTACAAACAATAAATATACATATAAAAATATTGCATATATTGGCCGGCCTGCATTTCTAAATAAATACATATAAAAATATTTCATATATTGGGATGACAATATAACATGATGTTAGTTTAGGTTGATGATTGATAGAAATTGGATGAGGTCAAACATGTAAAAATGAATACATTAGACCTGCAAATGAGTCTTCATAGAATACACCCCAGCCTCCAGTATAGCGTGTACCCCTCGAATCGCCTGCCAATGCATATACACATACCTGCATTTATTATATGCAATCTCGACCCTGACTCACAGCCAGGTTCTCATTGGGTAGCTATTCATATCAACCACGAAAGAGTTGGAGAATATTTTGATTCCTTCGGACGTAAACCGATTATAGTAATAGCGGAATTTTTAAGAAGAAATTGTCGCATGTGGGACTATAATACTGCTAGAATTCAGGATATCTATTCCACGTTTTGTGGAGAGTATTGCGTGGTATATTTGTACTACAAGTTCCGAGGCCTGAGATTGGAAGATTTCCTTAAAAATTTTTCGTATGACTCACCAAGAAATGATATGACACTTGTTAAATTGTATTGTAGTGTAATGCGGGTGTAAATAAAGAAATAATATATGGAAATAATATGTTTTATTTTCAATCAACTCTTTTACAATCCTTGTCCTGCCGTAACAAAGTTCGATACATCAGATTACCCGGAAAAACAATTAGGTTAGGTTAGACTTTGATAAACAACGCCAGAAGCGAATCGCTTTTTAAAAAAAGCAACAATTAGGTTAGGTTAGGTTAGACTTTGATAAACAACGCACGAGCCGAGCGAGCAAAGCGAGCGTGCCGCGGCAGCGGCCGGCGAGTGCCAGAAGCGAATCGCTTTTTAAAAAAGCAACAATTATAATAATATAGTAGGATAATATATAAATATAGGATTTTAGACGTATTTTTTCTTGAATATAATAATACATCGTTTGGTTAGAATAGCGAGGTAGGTCGTAACAAAGAAGTTTAATACAAAAGCAGTGATAAGCGAGGTGCACAATGAGTAATAGATATGAACGCCGATAGATAATAGGAAAAGGCAAACAACCGGTGGGTCATTAGCGTCCCATTAATGACCCATCGATTAACTCTTATCTAATTGATATTTGATAAGAGTTAATCGATCTGCACACCTCAGCTATCTTTGGAACCGTGCATCCTATCGCTTCGGGAGTGAGTGCTATCGACTCAGCGTGGCCGCTTTAGTGGGAAAAGAGTCCAAACTTTTTTTTTTTTTTTTTTTTTTTTTTTAGTCGGGGTTTTCAATCAAGTCACGTCCTCACCGTACCATACAGTGAGGCAGCATAGAGTGAGGCAGTACCCGGGAATCCATACTACTCATACAACTGAAATGATCTAAATAGCAAAGCTTTAGCACCTCGTCCGTGATGTTAATGCTAATATTTGTCTTATTTCTCAATTCGCTGTGCTACATGCTACCCGCATGTTTGTAAATAATGTATATGTATGTGTTCTATACATATGCATTAGGTCGTCATGTATAGGCTTAAGAGATAGCGGGAGCGATTGAAACTTCAGAAATATAAGTTTACTAGCTTTCTGCGCGCAGCTTCGCCTGTTTTGTAGAAAACTTAAAAAATTATATGCTTAAACCTTCGTAAAGAACCACTCTACCTTTTAAAAAATCCCATCAAAATCTGTCTGCGTTATTTTAAAGATCTAAGATCATACAGACACACAGAGGGCGGAATTTGACTTTGTTTTATATTTTGTACTGATTTTGTCCAACTAGAGTGAGTACCTACACACACTTCATTGGTGAATCAATAGCCTTCCTCGATAAATGGGCTATCTAACACTGAAAGAAAATTTCAAATTGGACCCTCCGTTCCTAAGATTAGCGCGCAAACAAACAAACTCTACAGATAATATTAGTAAATATATTAATTACTACGTAACCGCTTCCGCTTGTCCAGTGATCAGACCCATACCAGTCCATGTGTCGAATAATTTGAAGTTGGGTATGAAAGCAAACTAACTTTACTTGCATCAAATTAGTTGCGTGATTTGATTTCCGCTAACTTTAGTGCTTATGTGGATTAAAATGATTTTTGAACAAATATTCAGTATCGTCTTTGTATGTAAAATATTTGAAACGACAACATTTATATTCATAATAGTGTTTGTAGAAAATTATCTTCTTCGCCAGGCTTAATATCTCAATTAATTTTATAGGACCTATTAATAATCACTGTAGAAAAATATTATAAAATGTACTTAACTTGTTGTTGATTTTCGTAACAATTATCAACGCTGATAAAAGTTTATTTCAAACGGCAAATTTTCAATACCTTCTTTCCTTACAAGTCTACATTGGGGAAGGACCAATGTTATTATCTCTTTCTCTTATTATTTATCTTGCATTCAGTCTTCTAGCCATTCGATCGAGAAGTACCATAAAATTCTCCAATTGGCGTGGGCGAAATCTTACTTACATACAAAATACAGTGCAATGTAGAATCTCTTTTGCAGTGCAGCTTCTTTAGACGCATAAATAAAGAATGAAACACAATAATAATAGTATTACCGTCACGAAAATGTGCAGCGTTTTTTTTTTAAGAAGAGAGAGAGAGCGGTTGAGGTCGATTGAGAGAGAAAGGAGGGCAAACGTAGCATCGCAAAGAAATTTTACATCTGACATGTCTACTTTGTACGCACATTTTAATATACTTTACAAATAAATTAATATTAACCGTCATAAATTTCAATAGCGCTTCTTTAATAACACAGCGGGTTTATAATGAGACCACATGCGTATCAATTCATTGCGTCCCTCGCAACAGAAATGGGATAATTTAATTCAATATTTGTTCAGTAAATTGTGCCGATATTAATATCTACAAATTACTGTTAACTCCGAATCGGATTTGGCCCGTAATTACTGGCTCCCATTGGTAATTTGAAATTCGTTGAGCGCAAAAATTATTTCAATTGTGGTCGTATTCAATGTTTAGTTGGTTAGAATTTGAGGGTTTTATAATTTTGTATCGAGCACACTTCACGTTGAAACGAGACGAGCTTTTAGTCTAGGTATTGTATTGATTGTACCTCTACGTATATTGAATGTAGTTTTTATTTTGTAAGTATATTATGTTTTTCATCCACTTTATGCTATCAATAAAATTTCATCCTCCATTCTACACCTTTTCATTCTCGATGCAATACTAAGTAGGTGAAGGTTACGAAATAGACTCGCAAAATTTTGTATTTTTATTAAGCAGTTACGCATTTATGAACCAGATTCATATAACTTAACCGGTGATCTAAATCTGATACACACACACTTGCATTTTTTCTTCATTATATTAAACACAATATTTTCAATTGAATACGCTCAATCAATTATTAACATAAAAGTGTATGGAGGAGGCTTAGGCACTTTGAGGACCTCCCGTTTGGCAACCTTACGAGTGCTTTACAGAGAAAAGAGATTAAAACGTTTATTGTTATTGAATAGAAATATTTGTTGAATAATATAATACTATATCTTCTGATATAGTATTAATTGTTATTTGTAAATTCCACATGGACACTTAAATTTTATTGTTGTAGTAACAACAAAGTAACCTGTTGTTCTTAACGTAATTATATATAGCCTATAGCCTTCCTCGATAAATGGGCTATCTAACACCGAAAGAATTTTGCAAATCGGACAAGTAGTTCCTGAGATTAACGCGTTCAAACAAACTCTTCAGTTTTATAATATTAAGTATCTAAGATATAGTACCTATAGATAAACATTGCAAAAATATAGGCCCATACCATACAGGCTGACGTCTTCTATTCATGCAAATATTCAAAATAAATTTCATAAATAACGTAATTATTTCATTTTCGTTTCAACATCGCTACAATATCGTCCCTCAACATAACCATTAAACTCGTAGTTTTCGGCTTCCGCCGTTGTATCGTTATTATTTCTAAGCGCTTCGAGAGGCGCCTAATGGCAAGAGTTTTGAGTGCTCTTGCAGACAGCAGGAATAACTGTATCGATTTGAATATGATTGTTGTTATTTCATATTTTATGTAGCTGAAGATTTAAAATTTCATATTTTAGCATGTCTGGAAAAATTAAAAAAAAATTTCATTCCACATACATAAATTGCATTTTATTACCTACCTAGGTACATACAATGATATTATATATTTATATACAAATAAGAGGTACATATTATTACCTAATCGTATTGTGTTTCGGAATTCGGAGGCGTGTATCTTTATCGACTTTTATTTTGTGTAGGAATAGGAAGGATAAAAAATTCTAAATTAAATATTTAGTAAGTAATTTAAATTATTTCATTTTCAGCCGAACCACACAAATTCGACTGGTCTCAAAAGTATATAAAGTTTTATCGCCAAGTATATAATCAATTTTGATAGTATGATACATGTAGATAGGTTTTACATTATGCTTAATATTTTAATAGGTATGTCTATAGAGCAGTTTTATGCATGTAGTTTTCCCCAATCAACCTGTAACTAAAAAAAAACGTCATCCAATCTTTAATCAAGACAATGACTTAGGGCAACCCTAACTACATAATATCATATGAAAATTGCGACCTTAATTCCAAGTACTAAAGTTTAAACTCGATTGATAGAGATAGACTTGGGTATTGTAAATATTCGATGCATCTGCCTTCGTCTGTATGTGATAGTGTAGATATAAGATAAATATTGGGTAGGGTTGGCAACTTGGCACACGGTACAATATTCAATAATAATAATATATTTTATCATTTCATACAACCGTAACGACAACTACGTACTTACTATTATTAAAATAAATTGCAAAACAAAACTCTACAAAGTACATCGGTTGTATTATTGCTAAATAGATAGAAAGAAAAAATAACAATGTAAAGGCGTCGGAAAATAAGAATGTACCTACCTAATGTCTATTTAATTTTGTTCTTATAAAAATGAATCCATCCATTAAACATTACCACTGAAAAACATACACATACAATACAAAGTTACTTCCATTATTAGTGGCTGCAAAGTTCCTTCTTATTCGTCATAACCGAATTCAAAAAAAGGCGGAGATTCTCATCTCACAGACCTTTTCGACACCAATTATTATACTGAAATTAAAATCTAACTCACAGCCCTATCAATATAACGTAAGCTATTGTGAAATTTTGGAATGTTTTCCTTTACCCTGTGCGCCATCTAGCGGCCGGAGGGTAACCAAACGTGAAAGGCCGAGGCTTCTGTGGAAAAAACGGAAAAATCCAAACATAGCGCTCAAAATTGAAATGAATTTCCGTTTCAGAATATTGCTGTTACGTAAAACCGTTTGGGGTTAATTCTCTTTGTGAATCATTCATTAATGATGTAATTTTAACATTAATAAATAAAGTGATTTACAAATTATAATCAGGGAATAATTATTATTATTGCATAATGTCGAAATGTATAATATTGACTGTTAGGTTAACCGCAAATTGTTTTAAATATTTTGTACTAAAATAAATTACAATGTAATGAATTAATTGTATCAGCCTTTACTAATATAGGTAATATACTCTAAGTCTAAGGTATCAAGCCTATTTCAATGTTCAATACATATAATACCTATTCCTACTGTCTATTTTTTACTTACTTATCCAATATCCATTCATAATATTTAGTAGCACACTACCTATTTCTTGAAAACAGCTAAACAGAATTAGAAGGAGAAAAGAGCAGGTTTTTTAAAAATCTTATAATTTTAATAAAAAACGGGAGTAGAATTATAGCAAGACAAGCAAACTCAGCGAGCAGAAAGCTAGTTACTAATAATAATACGTCTGATAAGACTTACTGAAATATCCTCTGAACATCAGCAGCTTATCTCATTTCTGACACAGTATCAATTATTATACGAAGCGGATTTTCCCCAAGAAACTGTATTGCGAACAAAATTACAGAAATGGGTAATAAATAGTATTTTATTACTCGTTTTTGTCACAATATACATATTATACAGTGTTTTTGTCTTCTTTATCTATCTATAGCTGACGGGATATCATAACACTAGATAATAATAATTATGTATTACATTATTCTGTATAAACTACGGGAATTACAAATTGCTCGTTTTTATTGTTAAGGTACCTATTTAATTTTGTAAGTAGTTAGGACTTAGGTATTCAATTTATAATATTATAAATTGTTTGACAAACAACAGGTGCATTTTTTTACCCTTGGTAATTAAAGAAGGCTACATTGAAGTTTTGGTGACGTGACATTGCAATAAAAAAATATGTTCAACGAGGTACCTATCAAGCAAATCACACACGCATGACAATGGCATAGTTTAGATTTTATTTGATTATTTCAGAGGAAAGATTAGATTTTATTAATAATTTTAAAACAACCACCTATTTTTAATATAATAATAGGTAGGTACATATGCTAGACTCTAGAGTAATTATCCGCTTTTTGCTTTATCTGTGCCCAGGGAGATAACGAAATTTGAAGAAATAAACGAGTTCATTCCACTTAGGTCGTACGAAAGCACAAGGAATTTATTACAACGCCATCTCTACACAAGCTTGAAAATCTCTACAAAGTAACGCAAGAGATGCGAGCAATAGTTTTCTTATTTTGCCGCTAGATGTCAATTTACCCAATTAGATTTTAAACGTGACACAAATCAGTGAAGATTCAATATATATATAATATATATAATCTTCACTGATTTGTGTGTTCTCCTGAAGGCTTCTAGATGGCAGTGATATCAAAAGCGTTGAAAAGACAAAACTAAATATAGATGGCAGCACTTCACGATATAAAAACACGCCATCTAGTAGGATTTTGCCGTACTATTTCTTGTTTATGTGAGACCGTTAAGATATGATGTTAGTTTAAAAAATAACCAATAGATGGCGTTAAACAAAAAATGTAGGAGTAACATTTTAGCCAACAGGAATAAAAATTATTGTAATAGCTCTTAGCGTAGTATATTATTATAAGTCTGTGCTCTTAGTTTATTTTCTTCAAGATAATGTGATAGACTGTATTTCTAAGAAGGTACTGGGTGATTTTATGTTTCTCCGAGACAACGTTGGCTGATATCAACATGGTATCAATTACCTAACACTCTGCATGTCCGGAAAAATATTAAAAACTTATTATAATATAATCACGAATAAAATATTGCGTATAAAATAATTAGTCTCTAATAATTATTTTTAAATGAACAATAGTATCGTGAAATCGAAAAATTTACTTTTTGCAATTATTAAATAATTAATTTTTGACTTATCCTACCTAGTTACTAGTTATTATTCTGTGACTTAACTTATTTTTAGGAATCGCAAACGGATTTCAAGATTTAACCTACACATACAAAACATTAATGTCATTAAAATAAATATTGTTCATAGTTATTTCCCTATCCATTAAAAATCGAATTTATTAACTGAAATACTAAATTAACAACTTGGTTGAAAATAAACGTGTAGGTAACACGTTTTATACCCATTAAAGATACCCAAGAATAGTTCATCAAAAGTCGAGATATTTGATACTTCACCGTATAATTTTCTCTTATCTTTCAGTTAAAGTTAAATAGAAGTGAAGGAACAAGTTCCCGCAATTGGCATTCAATAATAACTTCTTGGCGGATCATTTTAATTAAATTCGTAGCCAAGTTCAGTGTTCAGTGTTCATCCCGGGACGGAAAGTAGGTATTGGAGCCATTTAAAGTTTCCAGCAGCCTTGTTAAATAATAACTTTTATAGATTTCATTGTTATAATGCGGTAATTTTGCGTTTATTTTATTTTTAAAATCATGTTTATAGGCATTTTTTTAAGAGAATTGTTTTACCTGTGCATGTTGTACTTTTTATAACTTTTTCATAACATTAATATAAATTATTACGAATGAATTTTTGTTAAATTATAATATTGATGTCACAATTTATTTATTATAGTTTACTGCCACCGCTTCCTTTCACCTGCAAAAGAGGTAGGTAGCTCTATGTAGCGTTGCAAGAGCTTTTTCGATAATGAAGTTGTCATGCTTTTGAATAATAATTGATTTTTTCCTAATTTTACTTGTAGGATATACTGGTACACTTTGCATAGGAACTGTTTAATGGAAATGAAATTTATAAAAAACATTTATATGGCTACCTATTTCTCTTCTATTTTGTGTTAACTTACAACAGCTTTGAAGTTTTGCGATGATTACCTGAAAAAAATAAAACCATTGTTGAAAAATAGTGCTTCGTGTAATTACAATTTAATGCATTGAATATTCTCTAACGTCACGTTCTATGAAAACAGTGAATATTTAAAAGACAATAGGGAGATTAAAAAAAAGTAAAGTGAAGTCCCGTGTCCCCGTAGTGGGGTAAGGGGCAGATGCATTATTCATACATCTGTTTCACTGATCGATTTTCTTTAGGGACAAGTAGGTGATCAGCCTTCTGTGTCCTGCCAGACCGAGACATTTTTTTTCTTCTTCGTCTCCACCGGGAATCGAACCCAGGACCCCTCGGTTCTACGCTCACGCGTCAACCACTGTACCAAGGAGGCGGTCAATAGGGAGATTACGCAAACAAAAATGTTTTTTTTTTTTTGTAGAAGATTGCATAAGATTGCATAAGAAGATTTTATATGATTGCATCATACTGATCAGCATTTTAAGAGATTGTTACAAAAAGGAAGATACGTCGTTGTAATATTATTTTAAGGTATATCAATAGCAAAATATTTATTTATATTTAAAGTTGCATCTTCCATTACATACTTAGTTTAAACATTGAAAATATCTACAGTATCTTGTCGTGAATAAAAAACGCTCTATACTGGGTGCTTGTAAAATTCCAATACGTGGAATATGAGTCTCTGGCCACCTCTAGAATCATTGGAGTCGAACGCGGCAGATTGCTTCTAAAAGTTTTATTTATGAGACGCTCGTTTCTCGCGTCCGAATTGAAAAACTCGATGATAGTGATGTGTGGTGTCGATGGTTTGAAGTAAGTACTTAGTTCAAATATGTAATACATAAAAATGTCTTGTGCTTGATCGAGTAATAATTGTTAGTTACAAAGAAACTGTAAAGTACATACCTATTAGACCGGGAGATACTGACACAAAATTTCGATTCATTTGTAACAGGATGGCGGTTCTACAGGGGTCTTAGTACGCAATGACAAAAAGAAAAATGATGGTGTGAACGCTGGTACCGGTGGGTTAGTCGCGTGGGTGTTAGTCGAACTCGTCGGAAAAATAGCGAAAGTCAAACGATTTGTAACACAAAAATTTTAGAATTTACCGATAGCCCATAAAAAAGAAGTAGGCGGTAGTGTCATGCCATACTTTTCCGGTATGACTTACAGCCCGCCATACCGACGCGAATGTGTTGATTTAAAAAAAACAATTATTCAACCATTTGTACCAAGCTAACTTTTGCACAGGTAACCATCGTCGTGCAGCCATTTACGAAAATCGCCATGCCATACTTTTCGGACGATTCCAAATGGTCGCCATACCGCCGAAAATCTGCAAAATTTTTTTATTTCGCCTATCTTTTTGTACCAGTATTGCATTTGGCTTTTTGGAGAGTATTTGATAAAATGTGACCATTATTATATTTGCCATACTTGTAGTAGGGGGAAAAAGTGCTGTCATACTTGAAAAATAAATTTATTATTAATTTATATAAGTGAAGATTTCCAACACCTAGATCTTTGAAATTTTGTATTTATATTCGTTGATCCTCAAACTTACAGGCAAAATAAGTGCCATACTGTTACAAATCGTTTGACTTTCGCTATTTTCCGATGAGTTCGACTAACGCCCACGCGACTAAGCCGCCGGTACCAGCGTTCACACCATCATTTTTCTTTTTATCATTGCGTACTAAGAACCCTGTAGAACCGCCATCCTGTTACAAATTACTCGAAAGTTTGTGTCAGTATCTCCCGGTCTATATGGATATTATGTCAGTTTATAAATGTATCATGTTTATTTCGGGTGGTAAATACATTTTTGAGTTAAATCAGATGGATAATAGACGTAAGTTTAATGTAAAATAATCGTTGTGTGATCACAATTATTCGTCTAGAAACATTACATAGTTTATTTCCAAACATTTTTAAATCAGTAACAAACGCTTATACAGAATTATTCAAACATCTGCTTTACCTTTTTATCCATCTATGTCAACTATAATAAAATTCTCATTGTAACGAACAAAAGTTATTCGTTCAAAAATAAAACTTTATCGATAAAGGTAGGTATCCCATCTCTATCGTCAATTGATTCGTCGCGATCCCGAAGGTTTTATTCGTCGGTTTCATTAAGGCTGTATTGTTTGTGAACGTCTATCATACTTGAGTATTTGTCGGAGACACGGAGCAATTTGGCTTTTTAAATTTGCAGAAAAACGTGGCTTTCGCGCTAAAAATAACGCTTTATAAGATCTGCTGACGGTAATAGAGTTTTCAATTTGTAATTTTGAGAATAATTTTCAGATAGAACTCATATCTGAGTGGTTCTAGCTGTTAATATGATAATAAAATTATGATAATAAGCTGCAAATGCCATTTGGCGCATTTTTTATTCGTTATACAATATCCTGCACGGAGTAGGATTATGAATAAAGAAATATTATTCTTACCTGTACATTCAGGTTACATTATCTTCATTTTGAGACATCTATTTCAGTCACAGAATACAACTACAAAACAAGAATTACCTAGTTACAGATGTTGTGAACTTCAAAAGGGATTTGTGTCTATGCCCTATGGAATTGAATTGGATACGACGTTACAGTTACGCCTATCGTATTATGCTATGTCGAACTATGACGTCACTATTTAGTAATCTATGCTACTTCAAAACGATGATTTGCCAATTCTATATGATATTACAATACAGATAAAATAAGACAAATATGTCTACAATTTCTTATAATAATATACATATTTAGGTAGAGGACCTTTATCTGTTTGCCCGCACTCAATTCCCCGTAATTTTTACACTGTTTTTTTATTTTCTCTAGGTGAAATTATTATTAAAGTGTTTTCTTTAACCTAAATAATACCACGACTAAATCACCATATTATCAGAAAGGCATAAGTAGAAACTACTAAGAAGAGCTGGTGATAAACCACTTACCTAAGTGTTTAGTAGAAGCTTATAAAATAAGTCGAAAAACTGTTCAAAACTGTATGTTGCCCGGGTTTCACGCAAAAAAATTGGACAGATTTTTATAAAACATTTTCTTTATACAGCTGCTGTTAGTCCT
Organism: Colias behrii; assembly: GCA_029959065.1. Taxonomy (NCBI): domain Eukaryota; kingdom Metazoa; phylum Arthropoda; class Insecta; order Lepidoptera; family Pieridae; genus Colias; species Colias behrii. The sequence goes on from JARWMC010000016.1 coordinate 326,805, forward strand.
TACAAACATACACCGTACACGTCGACGTCATATAGAGTTATTATTTATTTTGAATAATATGAAGCTACGCACGCGCGAAAAATGAGCAAAGCTCATAAGTAGGTAAACAAATAACTGCGTTAAAAACAACCGACTTCAAACTTGCACTTGCAACATTTACAAATACAGACAAAAATGCTCATAAAATAAAAACTACTGGGCCTATCCGAATAAAATTTTTATGGGACCAATTCGACACCATCCCGCATCGAACAATAAAAGAATCACGTAAATCGGTCCAGAAACCACGGAGTAATCGGTGTACATACATTAAAAAAAAAAAAAAAAAAAAAACATACCGGCCGAATTGATAACCTCCTTTTTTTTGAAGTCGGTTAAAAATACACTTCGTTTGCGTGTAAAACAATCAACCATCTCACTATCAACCTGTTTCCTTACTAATAATTATGTAAAGTGGTGGATAGCCTGATCACTTTGATTTGTGTCACAGGTCCCGAGGGTGCTAGCAGACACCTGTTATGTGACCCCTCCCGTGAGGTCATGTTAACCCACTTACTGGCTTAGTGGTATTGATTATTGAGACAAATTTTGTACTAAGTATGTTTTAAGTAACTATTGCTGTTTGTATAACACTTGCCGTTTATGCTTATTGAGATTTACAAAGGTTTTTACTGTTACCGTAATATTATTATTATATTGATGCTTTTGATTAGAATTTAAACTGTTTATTTATAATTAATATATCCATAGATTACTCAACTCCATTACCTATTGTGATTAAATAAGAACAAGACAATTATATTTGAAAAATAAATTTATAAAGAAAATTTAAACTAAATGACGAAAAATTTAGCTTCAAAAAGTATTAAATTATGCCCTCAAGAGAATGTCATGTACGTAAAATTCAGCATGAGACATGAGGCTAGGTCGTTAATACATTTGTCAAATTAGGATAAGTAGTTCATGAGTGAAAATATAATATGAATTATGAACAATGAAAATACGATATATATACGAAGATAGTTATCGAAGAAAAACCCGCGTAGTTCCCATTCCTATTGGATTTCCGGGATAAAACGTAACCTATCTCATATATCAAATTTCATTGTAATCGGTTCAGTAGTTGTTACGTGAAAGAATAACAAACATCAGCTATCCATCCCCACAAATCTTTGGCGTTAAAATATTAGTAGGATATTTGCAAATTCAAATGGTTACCTATTATATTTTATTGTATCTTTGGACAACGCTAAAGAAGATTTAAACACAGCTCTACAATTTCCATAACATACTCTTTAGCATTAATTACTGTTTTAAATATTAAAATGCCGTCTATCTATAAAACATTACTCTTTTCTAAGAAATTCAGTAAAAATAGAATGAACGAAGTAAAGAGAAAATAATCGGTTTCAGAATTAATTGAAGCAATTTAAAAATATTAGCTTAATGAAACGAAACATGATCGTTTTATTACATTTTTATGAAACACCGCTTTGTTGATTAAATTAAACAAGACACGGATATAAAGTGCTGGATGTACCTTGATTTACTTTTACAATTTTTTGGAGTAGGAACTTAAATATACAGTATAATATATTATAATGTCTACTATTAATGAAAATATATATTTTAGTTATTATGTAACCCATTTAATAAAAATAGATTGTAATAGGCTTAAGCAATTTAAAATTAAATACATAACTGACTTAATTTGTTAATATTTAATTACTTAGGTATAGTAATTTATACTCGATTAAAAAAAATGTATCTAAAGGTTATTAGTTAGATAGTTCATTCAAAAATATAACTCTTATCCATGGCGCTATATCGATGTATTTAGTGAAAATATAAATAAATAAGCGCTTTTTACTGAAAAAATATTGTAACGTTTCTTCTAAATTTACTCAATGGTAAAATATTATTAATTCTTTGCTTATAAATATTTTCTTTGTTTGAATTGAATTGGTTTTCTTATAAATGCAGAGCAAAGCTATATTATCTAACGTTATTCCATAAAACATTAAAGATTTCATAAAAATTAATATTTGATCCGCAGACCGTACATACAGCGTGGAAACATAGCGCCCGACCATCGACCCTTAACCCGGATAACTCAAGGGCTACCCGGGTTATCTGATAAGGAATTAATTCCATATTTTACGCTCTATTTCCCAGCGTTATAAATCTATTAATATAGATGTTTTAGTATTGAAATCTGCTGTTATGTGAAGGTTTGTTACGCAAATATGCAAGTGATGGTATCGAACTATCGAGATTATTTATTTATTTATTTAGCCTTTTAAACTGGGTGAGAATGGTTTTTTTATGACTGTATAATTTTCTTAGTGATTTTTATGTATAAATAATCCTATAGAATATCTCTCAACTCAGTGTGCCTTCTGGCAAAGGCCTCCTCCAGTAGTTTCCATTGTTTCCGGTCTTTGGCTATTCTCCTCCAATTGGGTCCCGCGGTAAGTTTAATCGAGATACTTACTAGTTATTCTGTAAATAAACTTATAGTAATTTTAATTGGTGTCATTATTTTTAGATCGTTTCTTCGGAGTATTCAATGTATTTTTTTCAACACTTTTTTACAGAAGGTTATATATTTAGAAGCATTAGTATTATATCGGTAACATAATAGGGGTAGAACATTTCAGGAAGTGTTTGCAGAATGCTCAACACAACTCTTAAATTTACAACTAAGTCAAAAAATACATATTTAAACGGGAAAATTATTCAGACCTCCATCCGAAGGTTTCACACGTGAACCCATATAACTTGAGAAATTAAATGAAAAAAGTTATGGGTGTGAAATGTTTCGGCAAAGTGAAAAGCAATCAATTCCCATTTCCCTATCCAGTGAGAAAAGTTTTTATTTCGACACTGACGGAGGGAAGTCGAATTTAACTTTTCCCTCACTTACAAGAGGACCCGAGTGACAATTGACTGGCAAATGGGATAAATGCGCGGGAAAATCTATTATCGATGTGGGAATATTATGCAATGTATTTTGCGGACAGACTAATATAAATATTATGAACTATCATCGGCTCATGTCATGTTCTTATTTTAGGGACTATTATAATCAGCTGCTTTTTGTGAAAAAATTCAGTATAAATAATTTACCTATGTGTGAGAACATGTCGCAAGTCGCAAAAATGTTTGGTGTCCTCACGATGTATTCTTTCACCAATTTGAGCAGTGCTCATTTGGATTATAGACAGATATAGGTAACATGAAAATAACATTTAATTCTGCACGATCTAATACTTAGTCTAAATTTTAATTATAAGGTAGCATTATGCCAGATGGACCTAGAATATTGTAGAAATATTAGACTCTAGAGAACAGGCCATTCAGTAGGTATTGTAATGAAAATGATAATTAAACACATTTTAATTCTAAAAGCTTGTTGTGTAACTTGAAACAATATTTTAATATCTTAGTCACGTAAGTATCCATGGAATCTTGTTATATTTTAATGTAATATAAAAATAATATTAACAATATATTATAATATAGGTACTTTAGTAACACTAGATTGAAGTGGAAAATTGATGAGTATATTAATAGAAATATACCTACTTATAATTTTCCGAATACTCTACATAGTATTAGAACCATAGAAATCTAAATAACAGATTCAGACACATAGAAGTGCAATAATTTCATAATTCGTATGAAAACCGCTGTCGCCAAAATCAACACATTTAAACCGATAGCTAAACAGTACACACAAGTAAACTATGCCTTTTATTGGACAGCTTGATTTTAGTGAAAACTAACTTAAATATTAAATTAAGCTTTTTAATATGTATCCTAACGCACGAATTTACGGTTTATTTTAGAATAACATCTCTAAGCATATGAGACGTTTTGTTTATTTTTGCTCCAATACGCAAAAATTCGGCTTTTCTACAACAGAGGTTGTCAATTTTCAATAGATATACTTAACTTTGAACATAAACTCATAGAAATAAGGTTCAAATTTGTGTTAAACGTGATAATAAGAATGGTCATGGTCATGTGGCATGGTAACCACCTGAGCGGCGACAATGTCACGCGCGCTTACCACTTCTATTGCCTTGTTATTTAGCTTGTTATTTAGATTTCTATGATTAGAACACTTATATTTTTCTCTTAATAAAAACTGTTTCAGAAATGAACATTGTATTACTACCTATATAAGGTTGAAATGCTTAAGCAAGATTAAGAATTAACAAATGATAATAAATTGCCAATTTTCCTCAGGTATCTATTTCTGTAAGCACTGAAATAAATGTTGTTCATTTAGCTGAAATATTTTTGAGTCGTAATGTAACTTTACTGAGGTTACTGAGAAAACCTACCACTGCCTGCCACTGACGAGTCTCAGACAGGAAATTTTGGTAAAAGTTAGTATTTTTCTGGATGCAAAAAATTATAACACTACTAGCTTTTCGCCTGCGGCTTAGCCCGCTTTTCTGAAACTTGACAAATTATATAATAAAACCGTATTGTTGTATCACTCAGCTATCTATTAAACAAACCTCATCAATTTCTGTTGCGTAAATTAAAAATCTAAATCGGAAAGTGGCTTTGTTTTATAGTAGGTATGTAGCGTCTAGCCACAGGTCTAGCGATAATCACTATACACTGTAATCACCGAAAAGACAATACATTTTTACATAAACAAATGGGGACATTAATAAACTAAAACAAGCAGTTATGAATATTACTAATGTCCCCACTGGGGGTAATCAGAGTGTGACATTGGGAAATAGGGACAACGGGGACAGACCTCATTTGTACATAATAGATTAAGGAAGTTTCAGCGTAATGAAAGCTACGCTGTTATTATTTATAATGATTATGGTAATACGGTAATAGGAAATTAAAGAAGAGCCCTTTAGTATTACGACTTAAAAATGACAATGGAGTTTTGAACTTCCGAAAGCTTTTTAAAAATTAAACTATTGATAGATTATTTCTTTCGAGTGAGTTATTTTTGTATAAAATGTCTGAGCGATAACAGGAAAGGTAAGTAGGTAATTTTATAATTCATGTACCTATATTGTTCAATACATATTATTATGAATTATGTATGGTAGTCGTAATGCATGCAATCCTTTGATTGTGATAATTCTCACATGCATTCCATCTATTCATTTGAAGTATAATACGCAAAGAAGCAAGAAGTGAGTCTTAACTCACAATATGAAAACAATATCAATATTTATCATGGCGATACCGGAACGAAATACTTTGAAATTCCTACGAGATGATGCCAACTGTGTAGTAAGTGACTAATCTTTATAGATTGCTAGCTTTCCGCCCGTGGCTTCACCCACAAAATTCCCATGCGAATAAGCTCCTCCTCACTATGTCCACTGTCCAGACACAACAATTTACCATAAAACGTCAACAAAAAACAACAAATCTTACTTAAAAACATGTTTAATTTTAGTAGGAATATATTTATCGAGATATTCCTTAAAAATATATCCATGTAACATAATTATATGAAAATTTAGGAGTACAATAATGCAATGTACGGAACAATAGCGCGACGCGTCTGTGGTGGCGAGCGTCGAAAAGTTAATGAAACCAATTTTGAGCAGTTTTGGACATTATACAAGTAATTTAATTGTGTGCTTGTGCTGGGGAATTTGTTGCGAACGGCGTTAACTATAGGAAGGCATTTGTAAATGTTGAGTGGAATTTGATTGTAAATTTTACAACAAAATTGATCAAACTTATAGGTACCACAGTTTACTACTACATTGTTTACATGCAGCTGTTTTTTGTGTTCATGTAATTGTGAATATGGTGTTTTAAAATAATAACGTTTTTTATTTCATTTCACACTTATACATATTTTTTTCAGAAACTATTATTTTAAAGTTTCTATCCATTTCTTCTTTAATGAGATTTATTTTATGAATCATAGGCCTACTCTACTTGTGATCAATTCTATAAAATAATTATTATGAAATGTACTAACGTTATTAAAATAATGTAACAAATTTCAACTTAAAATAAACGAAAATATCCAATGAAATGTAGTAATGTAGAGCACATTTGCATGCCATTCTTGAATTCTCTAATTAATAAATAAATATTTTGATTATATCCATAATATTGCAAATTAATGTTTACAAAACCTAAAGTTTAATACACCCCAATACAAGTTACCACAAAGTTATTTGTACATATAATTAACTATATATTAAGCAAATATAATATGAATCAACTTTCACCCTTGTCAAGTCAGTGTGAAGATAAGGGTTGGAGTGATTAAATGGGGTGAACTTTGTCGCATCAAAAACGATACAGCATTGACCTGTCAGTGCTGTTTGAAAGATAATTCATAAATGATCCGTGACATTTAGATAACTAGCTGTTAATTACAACAGAAATGAATGTAATAATAATAAATATAATAATACAGTAGCTTTAACAGTAAAACCGCATGATAGTTTAAGTGAGCTATCGTTGTACCAAATTTCATCCACATTGGTTCAGTGGTTTAGACTTTAGCCGCGAAGAAGAGACCGACAGACAGACAGACAGCCGGGTTACTTACTAGCGCATTTATATTATTAGTGAAATGGCTAGCCTATTATACCACGTTGACCGGTTGTAAACCGGCCACGTTACTTGGAAAATATGTAGATTTTTAGTGGTAAAATCATTTAAAAAATCAGTATAGTCTTTGAGTCAATCTGTTACAATCAAGCAAAAAACAAAGAGTAAAGACTGCAAAATAAAAACCACTGCTGCAGGAACTATAGTTTAAACATCAGTTTAAACAGTTCTAACAATGAATAATGGGTAGACAAAGATAAAGCGTGGAGCTTGCAATTGGAAAGTTCTAATTAGAGTATCTTCACACAGGCGTGATTGACGCACCCCGACCGCGCGTGTGAAGGGGCCTTAACTGAGTGCATGTTGTAGTTTGCTATTGGTTTCATTGTATTGGAATAGTTCTGAATGTTTGTTTTAAAGACAAGATGTTAAAACGATTTAAATAGAATTAATTTTGAAAGCAAATAGTTTTTTTGATAACATAAAGTTTCTGTTGTTATTTGGGTAGTGTATGTGTGAATTCAAACTAGGAAAAATAATGATATCCGCACTATAGTAAAAAAAAATAAATTGTATTTCGAAGTGATTATGGTCACTAGGTAATATTTGACTAATAAACCCTGTTTTAAAACGGTTTCTTCTACTCTACAACAAAATTTATTACAAGTTTTTCAACAAAATGAAAAAGCATTTTTTATGTAGTCGTATTCACCCAAATACCGTAGTAAATAGGTTTAATATATAAATAACAAACGGTTCGCCCCGGCTTCGCCCGTGGTACATATTTATGTTTTCTCTACATAAGAACCATCCTGGTACTTCAAGGAATATAATAAAAAAAGAATCATCGAAATCGGTCCAACCGTTCTCGAGTTATGCGCTTACCAACACATTTTGGGATTCATTTTTATATTACAGAAGATAGGTAGAGGTACTTGTAAGACTCAAATGAAAGGGATATTGAACTCAAATAAAACACACAAAGAACATCATGTGCATTCATTTATATTAATATAAAACGGCCATAACGTATGATTTATCATTATCGACCCACGGCCCACAGAGGATTCAATCGAGTGTGCTGTGACGTCATTATTTAAAAGACACGTAGGTTAGAGAGGGCATTATAAATAACACGAAAAAGTTTTCATGTAGTCGGTCGATATTTTAGTTGATTTGAATTAATTGAATCTGAAAAAGTATTTCATTAAGTACTTATCTACTATAATTTATGAAATTATACTATATTATTATATAAATATAATTGTATATTTTAAATATACAATTTTTAAGGTTTGGTCATTAAATTAAAGACACTGTTATAAAAATACAAAAAAATATGTATCTACGTGCCTTAGATTAAAAAACAGCGTTGGGTAGATTACAATGAAATCATCAAACAACATCTTTTTGGTTTTCTAGCCCTTGCATGTTGCAATATAACTCTATGAAATCTGCCCTTAGCTATAATCAACAAAATTATTTTTTAATATAAACACTAAAACACCAGTGTATTTTAGTTCAAGCTACAGATCTACGCAAGTATAGACGACCCGCCCCGGCGCCGCTCAGACGAGACTCGTCTATACCGCTAAAGAGAGCTATCTATCTAACTTTCTCCGACACTACTTTCTCACCCGGTTTTATGCATCATAAAACAAATTTATGTTCTTGACTTCGAAGGGATAGTTCTATTCGATATCTGAATAATATTTTGATTTTAAAAATTGTCTCTGTTGAATAAAATTCTGTGTAAAGATACTCTTTAACAATGGATTGCATTTAAATTTATGAAACGAAAGTTTTGAAAAATATGTTTGTTTTCATAGAGTTTTCATAGAACTATTGAAGTAGTTTTGCGGAAATATAGTTTGTAGATGATGGGTGGAAATACCAAGGAATATTTTTTTACTGTATTATATTTTACATTTAGTTTCATCATCATAAACCTGATAAAATAAGTATTAATTACATTCAGATTGATACTTTTGATTAATATCCCTTGAACAAGGGAATGTATGTTTTTTATAAGGGGAATTTTACGAGCAGTGAAGCAGTTATTACCTAATTTATTAGTCTAGCTAAGATCTAGCCTAAGGTCTGGAGGTTATTCAAGGATAATCTTGTCTCCCAAGGACATTTATCTAGTAAGACTAATGTATTTTGTAGTTCAAAACGTTTATAGAAAATGTACTCTTACAAGCGGCGTAGTTCTTGTAATGTCTGTCTAGATTTTGAAAGTTTACAAGGTATCCTATGATTCTTTCTGAAGAAAAAAAAAGACGTGTGGCACTCGGGGACTGCCGCGGTAAAGCTATTGCATGCTGTGCCTTCAAGCCACACCTCCGCGCCCGTCGGAGTGGGGAGCGTGAGGTTTTTTTCGTCACGGAATTTCTCGATTCGGTCCCCGCGCTCAAAGCCCGCGATAGAAGCTATGCAATAGCTTAAAAACAATTGCGTTTTTCAGATCAATGACATAAAATTTAAAAAACGTAAAAATTGTTCTTTAAATTTTCGTTACAAACCTAAAATCTATTCTAAGGACTTTTAAAGTAGGTTGTATTAAAATTCCTCCAAAACCATCACCATCCGAAAATAAAAATGTAACTGCACATATTTTCATGTGTAATACACTGCTATGTGTAATCAACGTGAACACAAACAAACACATAATATAAACAAATATCTCCCTCCGTTAGACAAAGTGTGTGTCACAAATGACGCAGACAGAAGGGTGCGAAGACAGGTGCGTGAGTATGATTTGTTTTCGATTTTGGCAGCAAGTCACTTGGAAATGTAGTGGATGGTTATTATACAGAAATATATGAAAGGGTTCGCTAAGGTGTTTTGTTTAATTGATATGGTTTTCGCGTAATTTAGATTGTGTCAAAATAACGTCATGTCAAAGTTAAATGTAATTAAGTATCGTAGAACATGCATAGTACGTTAAAACTTTCGTTTTCATTACAATTTGTATTGCTCACATTGAGATAATATTACTACGTATGGAGGAGACACCACGAACAAAATCTGTGCGCCATTTTTTTGCTCTAACTAAGTTTTAAAAATTATTATCTAGTTAGGTACTTAACGATGAAAGTTATTCCTTTGCACTTTTCCGTATTATTTGTATTATTTGTGCAATATCGTAACACACACGAAGGCATGTTTGATGCGTTTCACTTTAAAACCATTAAAAAATACCGCTCAACATACGTCACGTGACGTATGTTGAGTGGAACATAAGTGATGTAGGCGGTGTCGTCTCCATATTAATATTATCTCAATGATTGCTCATTGATCTGTTTGGAAATTACTGTTGAATTTATGAAACATGGTTCGTCATTAGATCAATTTTTTCGTGAAGATTAGAAAATAACGATGAATTTATCTTCGCGATCTATAAGGAAGCTACATAACAACTCACTACGTAATTTACGTGTAAAATATAACGAAAGGCGCCCGCCTTAATACTCAGTCATGTGTTTTAAAATATAAGTACTCTGCAGTATTTTATAACAATTTCTATACAATTTTCACTAACACTTTCCCATACGTTTAGATCCACACATGAATAGCAACGAACATAACCCTCATAATACTTTAATATCAGTAATATCGATAGATTCTTCCGTTTGAGCGGCCAAAGGAATTCTTCGCATATTGCCGAAAGCTTGAAACTTTACAATTTTCTACTTTCCTAAGGAATCAACGATTTAATTTAGCTAAGTGAACGACTCAGCCCGACTTATAAAGTACTAAATTTTGTATTGCGCTGATAGCAGACTAGCGGAGAGGAATATTTTAATATATTATTATTGTGAACATGTTTTACAAGCATAGTTTTTACAATTGAATAAAATATGTTATCTAATTTTTCAACATTGGTATTGGCATAGTATATTATATGGCATAGTATTTATATATAGTAGATTTTGGTTATCTCTTATCACTTATCATTCACTGTTACGTAAGAACAAATTGAATTAATTTAAGCTTCAGTATCGATATTATAATAAAAATAAAATAGTAACAGTTAAGTATATAAAGTTAAATGTAGAGCTAAAGCTCTAAATGATTAAATAACGTAAAACTTATAAAATGAACAGCACGAATTAACAAAAACAAAATAGGTTACACATTAAAAATCAAGTAAAATATAATTATATCGCAAGTCTGTCCTCGGCTTTAAAGGTACGAAAACATTTTTGAACATTGCAAAATTTGGAGGCTCTCATCGAATCGGGTAATTAATTCATACAGTCGCGTAAAGAAAAACTAAGCGTTTTTATTCTTTTAATCAACTAAATTGAAAACAGAGTTAGATAGAAATAAAGAAATTATGTTTTTATAGTTTTTACAAGGGTTGGAATGTAGAAGGAACCTTTTACTGTAATAAGAATAATGTGGATTAGCTCAAACATTGTTATTTATATTGTTATATCAATTTTATATACCAATTTTATCTTACAGTTTATGCTTTAAGTTGTGAGTAATTATGTATATTAAATAGGAATATAACTATACCCTAATATTTAATAAGGCAAATTCGCATTCAACTGAAACCTCTAACTGAAAATCTTCATTCTTCACGTCTTTTATTTTTAAATCAAAAATTGCAAAGTATAATTCTCATTACATTGACCGTAACGATTTATTGATTAAAAAAACTAGGCATCTATAATAGATATAATATCAAGCCTTTCTTCAAAGTAGGCCCATCATTAAAAAATATTGTACACATAAAATAATTACAAGACAACTTCCCTAAACATACGTCTACGAAAATAATAGCAGCGACGTCAAAGGCTCATTTCATTATGGCCTGTTTGAAACTAGTTTAATTTTGTTACTTCGCTTGCCATATGGCAAGCTTATTTATCTAATATGGTGGTAATTGAACATAGTTCAGTGTCACTTTGTTTGTATACTTTACTCTCGAGGAAGGATAAAGTGTGAGAGTGTAGTAGATTGATTTATGTTTTTGATTGATAGGTTTTGGTAATGCTAATATTATGTTCAGCTTTTTTGTTGTCGAATTTTGTCTTGGTTAAAAATTTGCGACTTGTTCCAGTTAAATTCTGTTACATTATTGAATAATATCATTAATCTGTTGGAATAACTGTGTATTTAATATTTAAATGAATACCTTAGATATAAAGGATAAACCAATAGAATTGTGAATTTTGATGTTACAATATTTATTATATAAATAATGCAAGTACCATTGAACTACTTAAAAACACATTAACCTAATCTTTTTATTGGAACAGAGAACACTTCGTGACATTAAAATTATTTTATTACAAAAGTAAGATTGCAATTTGAGATTAACTCAAAACAATTAAGTTCAAACACTATTGTTTTTCCAGTTCAATAATAAAGGAACACGGCTCGCAAGCGAAATAAAACGTTACTGTATGAATAATATATTTTATACAAAGTCGTAACGCATATTGAAATGATCGGGGACTGGGGGAGATATGAAAAAGAATACATTATAATCATTCTTTACGTGTGAATATTCCATGCTTATACATTATAGCATTGTGCACTTTGATAGACAGATATAACTGTACATAGATAAACTTCCATTTTCACTTTCGTCTAAGCTAGCAAATTATATACTATTTTAAATAACCCAACTCATATATAGAAAATATAGTAAACAATGGAAATGTTCGTTATATTAATTCAAGATTTATTGTTACATTTTTATATTAATTAAAATTGTGAGCCGCAAAGCAATCTCTTATATAAAACAATTGGAACAATAACAGCGTGAACAAGGCTTTAACTGTCTCATTTCTTAGATCATTTCAATCGAACATTTCAGCTAAAAATAAAACTTAATATAGTACTTACAATCTTTTTTATCGAAGAATAAAATATTCACTGAAGATTTTCTTTATATTATCTAATTTAAAAGGCAATAAAGAGCAAGCCCAATAACATTATATTCTTGTAAGGCAAGTTTAAGAGCTACAGTAAAAGAGTTAGATCACGTACATCTAATGTATTTACGATACCAATATGGGTTCCGGCCGTAAATATTAATCGGCCCTTATGTATGATTATAGCATTGGATATAGGAATTTACGTGCGTTATGGACTTGGAGAATTTATAATTAATTAAATTATAGACCCAAGCTTGTAAGGAATTAAGTTATTTGTGATGTAAGAACATAATTGTGTGATGTAAATTGTACAATAGGAAGTCAAGTAATTGTTTTTGAAGTGAAACTTCTAGGCGCGTTGAGATTAAAATTTCAAGGTCGTGGCATGGCAATACCGTCTTCAAATATCTCAATATGACCGCTAAGAAACAATTATTTAGCTAAATACCATACAGAGATCAGTGAATCATAATATTACGAAATATAAGCCCCATTGCCCATAGGAACATGGGAACATGGTGTATATCTTAGAACCCTCAAGAGCCAATTGGTGTGACACTCGTCCTCAACAAACAGACCAACTCAAATACTTATAACTAATAGGAACTGAAACTAATTCGCAAAGCCATTTAATCTTTGTTTGGTTTTGATACAATGGCGATCTTTGGAGATTGTTCAACCCGTTGTAATCGAGGAAATTGGGAGTTACAATAATATTGAAATTAAAGAGGATACTGAAGTGAATTCGGGAACTAAATAGAATTTTGATGTTGTGAAAATGTTGAATGAAGTATTATAAATTTCAAAAATTTGAAAAAATACTACCAATTAAAATTGATTTTGCATACCTGAACCAAATAAGTCAAACAATTTTAGTCGAAGTTTTATTAGCAGGTAGCAGGTTTGGTAGCAGAATTTATTACTGAATAATTATTAGGTAAACTATCAGCTATGTTTTGGAGCAATCTCATTTTTAAAGCTCAGATTTTCAGATATGTAAACAATCTATTTTCTAATCTAATGTGTGAATGAACATGTACGAATTTTCTTTAATTCTTTTTATATCCTTTCAGATGTTTTTTTTTTAATAAATGCTAAAATGAGTACATTTGTGTGAAGCGAGTTGCGACCTATTTGATCATCGAATCGATTCGCGGGTCTTTTATCAACTCATTACTTAATCCGATTACTGTGAAACCCTAAAGGATGACACATTTTTCCCGAGCTTAATTTAATTTGTTGCGGGATTACACTTACACATTTTATTACGGAAATGTAGGATTCAGCCAGATTTAGTAGGCTTAGTACTTATGTATGTTAATGTGGTTAGAAATTCTATTTTATATAGATAAACTAGCTTTCCGCCCGCGGCTTCGCCCTCGTTTTCAAAGAAAAACCCGTTCCCGTAGGATTTCCGGGATAAAACTATCCTATGTCCTTTCTCGGCTATCAAAATATCTCTATACCGAATTTCATGCAAATTGGTTCAGTAGTTAATTCGTGATTGAGTAACAGACAGATAGACAGAGTAACTTTCGCATTTATAATATTAGTATGGATAATTGAATAAAAGAATAGGATGTTGGGATAGCTACGGTGAAGTTTCAGTTTCATAATTTGTACGTTGCAAATAATTTAGCAAAGCCGTCATAAGGTCTTCAGGCAATTACTTGCTAGATGGCTTCGAAAATCATAAATTATCCGATATGTTTAAAACCGTTATTTCATTCTTATAACTTGAACATCAATTACTAGGTAGATGTAGTATTAAGAAAACCTTCTATCGATTTATAAAATGGCATGTGATTTTTATCTTCAACACATGCCATTTTATAAGCTTACAATATAAAAGAAAATCAGTTAAACTAACAAGCATTAAATTCTGTACAAAGACACTGCAAAGGCTAGAGTACCGGGAAGGCAAGTCGGTTGGATCAGGGGATTCAGTCAAATGAATCAATACATTCGTCAAAGCGTAACAAACTGGAGCAGATCAAACAAGTGTCGGCCGCACTGCCTCTGGGGTGTGGTGCAAGTCTGTAGTAAAATTATAAAAGAAATACGAAGAACAAAATTGATTTACTAAGTACTGTAGTTAAAGGAATCTACGCAGAAGGCTAGAATGGAAGAATATTGCTCAAAGTGTTATGCGAGTGACTGTGCTTTTACTGTATAATGCTGTATAACCGCACTTTCTTAAACTTAAACGTACTTAACTTATCGACGCATGAAGACGCATTGTAAGGGTGTAATTTCTACATGTTACTAAAAAGTTTTATTTTTATACCTGCTTCTTTCGCTTTACTATTTCTACGCTAAGAATGAACATTCTTAAAATTTAAAGTTTTAAATTTTAAATTAAAATCATTAGCAAAGCAATATGTAGAATTTATAAATAAAATGTTCTCCTATATCTTTTTTCCATTTTTCACTACTAAGTTGTTTACCTTTTAATCCAAACTATAAAACAAATTTACTCCTACTTCTGGTTCCAGTTCCTTCCAACCTGTCCTTTGTATCACACTCGAGCATGAAAGGCTCTCATTAGGTATCGCATCGCTTTGTCAGCCCGAACCGACGCTTTTGTTCAGCCAATGATAGCTTCACGCTGAAATAGAACTACAATTTTTGAAACGTCTTGTTGCGTCTCGTTAAGCGTTTTTGGTAGAATAATGGTGTAATAGCGAATGAGATCAAATGGCAAGAAAAGAACGGGAAACGAAATCTACCAAAACTGCGTTTATGACTGCACAATTAGTACATAATAAATGATGCAATATCTACTGACTCTACTTTTATAGCAATTATTTGTTTGTTTATTACTTAATATAATAATTATCTATCAGAACCGTAAATTGTGCATAAATCAGATTAAATTATTGTGTACATTCTAATTTGTAGTCTCAGATCTCAGATAATAATATGATAATACTAGGTGAGATGTATCTTTCCATAAAAATATTTAGTTTTGATGCAATACGATTTTGTATACTAACAGTAAATTAGACTATCGTAAAATACTACCTTAAAACTATATACTATATATATGTATATATATATAGTATCTTCAAATAGCAAATCTTAGTCGTTGTACCTAATCGTAATAAATAATGTATCGACTACTATCCAGATCTAAAACTTAAATTCAAAGACAGAAGTTTTAGGCACGGACATGTATAATTCAACTATAGCCGTATATTACGCGAAGCCACGTGATCAGCCTATAGCGGACCCGTTTGGGAATACGTATGCTGCGGAATGGCGATTTTGAATGCGCGATGAGCTCGGTACAGCGTTTATTGGCGTAGCTTGAATGTGGATGGGACCTATCTTAGAATGGTCATGTTTACAGAATGTGCATTTTTTTACTTTAAATTTTATTCGGGGTGTGCCTTTTGTTAGACGTTTAAATGTTATAAACGTTTACTAACTAACAATACAAGAAATGAAAAGATTTTACATTTGCTTTGAAATTTCACAATATTAATGTTTGTCACAATGTACTATGAGGTATTTATGTAATGGTTACACTTACAAGTCATATTATAAATTGTATAAAAGGTTTAAATATGGCGGTCGAGCCATACCGATACCCGAGACCTCGCGCGGAAAATGCTTCGCGAAGCTTTTAGCTCTGTGACGACCCGCTTTTGAAGATTTCAATATAAATTAGTACATTTCATTGAACATTCATTTTAATATTTTACTATTTAGTTTAACACTAGCATAGTCAATTTATAGAACCACTAGCACACGGCTTTGTTTGCTTTCAAAAGTAATATTTGTTAAACGTTTTTCATAGCTGCTCTGCGAATAATTAATTCATTATTACTATCAAATTCAATGCAGGTATTACAGAGGCTACTTAATAAAAACTACGTAGCCTCGAGCAAGTCTATCGCACCATCGGCCCATTTGGCCACAATCCAGATGGAATAAAGTTAGTGCTCGGTAGTTTGGCCACTATCGTTTTATGCCTATTCCTTTTTGATTAGCCAAATGAAGATATTTTTATTATTATGCTTGGAAATGTAGCAGCTGTTTCATTGAGCGGTGCGTTATTAATTAATCTAATTTTTGTTTGCGTAGGCCGTAGACAGTAGTCATCTTCTATATTTATTACCCCAAATGGAAATTGTTATTATGTAAAATATTAATTATTAACTGAAAAATAGTTATAAGGCTCTCATTCATTGCATTAGATAATTCATAAGGTTTAGTTCCTTGAAAATAATATTAACAAAATTGATAATTTTTAATTCACTAAATTTTGTTTCGTTCGTAATAATTTACGATTCAGCCATTGGCGTATAAAATAAAAATTAACTATCTCTTGCTTTTCGTTCATATAGCATAACCTTATTATGTTTTAGTTAAAACTATTTATTATTCACGACATAATTCAATAACATTAATGTTCGATAAACACTTCATATAATTTCCTTAGCAGACGGTATTGCCCCGCGACATCGTCTCCCGGAAATTAGCAAATGATGTAACGTCTGCGCTCTTTGTCATGTGCTTTATGTTATTGTAATTTAGGATTTTGTATTTGCATCAATAGTTCGATAAAGTACGTCTTAAGTAAATAGTACAAGACTAATTTTATATAAACTATGTAATAATAAAAATGTATGTAGGTACCTATGTAAATAATAAAAATAATAAAAAAATCTGATGAATTCACTACATTACCCGATAATTTTTACTTGGAAAAAGAAGGTTTAGAATGTCAATCATATTTCAAAAGAGTTATCGCTGTTTACTTATCTCTACCCACATTTTGTCCTGTTTCATATTCGCACATCACGATCCCCATACAATTATTAACATAATACAAACCGAGATAAATCCTTCACCTACGCTAGAACAGTAAGATTTATTTCCATAACTAAGTATAAATGATAGTAAAAGGTTTTCCATATATTTAAATAAGAACACGCGAGCACTTTACTGCACTCACTATAATAGCGTAAGTGCGTCATCTTCGGCACCCACTCCAAGAGTTTCAATGGTTTAAATTGCCTGTGCTAATGTGTAGGATTTTCTTATTATATTTACTGACTAAATCCTTTCCTATTTTATCCTACTAATATTATAAATGCGAAAGTTTGTGAGGATGTGTGTGTGTGTGTGTTTGTTACTCATTCACGCAAATACCACGGAACCGATTTCGACTGATTAGTGAAACAGATGTATAATGCATCTGGCCCTTACTCCACTAGGGGACATGGAACTTCACTTTTTTATGATAAAGTTGCGCTAAGCGTGATTGAAAGTTGAAACATAAAAAAAAATCTATCACTCAATTTCCTAAGCCCTAACAATAGTACTTACACCGTATATTATATCCAAATATAAGTAAATAAAACACCAAGAAAATGTTTTCACAGGTGTCCCGGGATGGCCCTGCGGCATAATGTCCCTTTGATAACTTTCATCTTATATTTATAGTTGCTCAAAGGGATATTTTGAATGATGTTATTTAAGATCAATGAAATTCACATCAATTGTTTGAGGTGAGATTATCATTGGTCGATTTCTTTGTATTCAAGCGAAGTTCGAACTTTTCGAGAGATGATATACTTGCACTTACTAGTTTAAAAGTACCTATAGTTTTTTATTTAAATTAATAAAATCATAAGACCATACGTATTGATGTTCTACAGGAACAAGTTCTATAATATAAGGAGTCGTATTACCTATATTTTGTAATGGATAAACTGAAAATCGTTTTAAATTTCTTTCAGAACTAAAAGGCGACAATATTGTTAAATTTTCATTGAGTCTTTGTTGAACACTGTGGCTTATTTATTATAATACAGTGATAAAAGCTATTAATAAACTATTTATGTTCATTCAAATTTAAACATAAATCAAGTAATATTTGACCCAGAATAATTTGATGAGTTTTCAACCGCTGAATTTGGTTACCGACCGAAAAACCACATAATATTTACACCAAGAGGTATTTATTTATGTATTAAATTTAATTTTCATTGAGTGTGTATTCAGTTTAGGATTTGTAGGGTAAATAAATGGGCATAAAAACATTTTTTAGCAGTTATTATAAACATTGCTTATAAAATTTTCCATATCAATATTAAGATTAATGGTCATTAGAACCGCTTTTAAGAGAATAAACCGATTTTGTTTTAAAATTGGTTTTTAAATTCTTTATTTAGTTATATAACTAAGGTTATTTCAGGAAAATACGAATTTCCGTTTATTTCCAATTGCGTAGTAACCTAAATTTCTTGAAGCAAAATGAATTATTGAGTATAATGAGCTAACAACACAACAACAACACTAAATATTATCGTAGAATGAAGGTTATAGTTGAAACAGTTATTTTTAATTGTTTAACCTCGTTAACGGGAGTGGAAGATGAAAATTATCAAGGAGTATAATTTCTGATAGCAATTTTTAGTAATTATTAATTTTTATTAGGGAAGTTTTTTGTTTATCATAAAAATTAGATTCTTAAGTCGTACGTTTCTAAAAATAAAAATACGAACGTACGTATTTTTTAGAATATTCAGCAGTAAATTTTTTGCAAAATCATTAAACCTTAAAAGATAAAAAAGTGGACTCATATCAATGTTCGCATTGTCTTCTGGAAAACCTAAGAACAGTAAAATTTCACAAATAACACACGCACTGAAAACACCCATCTCTACCTATTACAATATTATTTGAATTAAATCATATTCCAACAAGATTCTATGTGGATTTTGAAAACTAAGCCTGACATGAGATTGACCCGTATTTTACGTGTCTATGCCTACATTCTCTTCTCCATATGAATTCATAATATTCTCCCCCCTCCCCCCCTCGCCCCTTGGCCCATTGTCCCAGGGACGGGGGTCCGACAGCCGTGAATGGGAGTTATATAAATCACACGGTGACCTTTTGTTAGACGCCGACAGAGCGGGGAATCCCAGACCATGTTATAGGTTAGAATAAAATATGGTTTGACTATCAAATTTTATTCAATTTTTGCCAATTTTTTATTCTGTATTTTAATGTGCTAACATCTAATCATGTGTAACAAATTCGTTGAAATCTCCTACACAAAACAAACATTCTTCATAGTTTTCATGTTATATTTCTTGAAGTGTTTGTTATTATTGAAAACAAATATTATTATGTATGCATTTTGGTTTACGCCTTCTGTGTGATGGTTATGTTTTACAATATTTCTAGATAGATTTTGGTAAATTTACTGCTGGACGTATTTTAAAATCTAACTAAAACAAAATATTATTGTTCCCAACACTCATATAAGTCGAATATAAATCATATCTTAAATATTCGCTTCTGAAAATTATACAGAATTTAATTATTTAATTTGAAATATGAACGTCATCTTTTCAGGCTAAAATAGCCTTTATCTAATATTTAACCAAATTAAATTCAACCATATCCGATCTGGCAAATTTTCCGCTTGAGGACCAAAGCTATTTACTTTTATAGAGCACGATAAATACGTTACGATTTTAAATTAAATTGGAAAGTTTATTTGCATTGAAAAAATATTTTTAAAGGATTTGTATATATCTCTGTAAAGAGTGCTTGGCGATCATACATACTATAATTTTAATTCTACAATGATACTGATATAAGTAATAATATAACGTTTCTAGGCTTAATTCTATAAATTAACTTTTTTAGTGCGTTGTCTATAAACCACATTTACAATGAAAAATAGTAACAAATACATTACATAGTTAAATAGACGCATGTATCAACTATCCTAAGCAGTTATGAAATATAGAGACTTTAGATTGTATTTATATTTATGCGATACGATAAAAATTACATTAAAATCGTATCGTATCCGTCCCGCAGCTATAAACGCGCTTCAACCCCAACCCGCCATTTATCTGTCAAAAAGCAGCCCGTTGTGGCCGCAAATGAAATATTTTAATTTCATAATTCATCCGCATTCGAACCGGCTTTAATGCGGAATTGTTTACCGAATGCTGTTAATTTAATTGACGCAGGATTACTTCATTTACATCGTGCGATTATTGACGTGTTATGTTTGATTAACTTTCAATTTTCTCTTTTCAAATGGTAATAATTTGTTTTTTTTTTCGATATAATATGTTTTTTGCGGTGCCTTGCAGTAGGTACATGTTAATTTGGATATTGTAGAGTCATAAATGAATTGGAATTATTCCTTGAAGTCATTTAGGATGCTGGAGTGTAGTCTAGTTATACAGGAACTAGTTTTAGTTATGGATAAGAGAAGGTTCGATTTTTTTTAATATCTGATTTTTCTTGCAATCTGCCTGAAAATTAGGCATTTAGCTAGAGGTTATGAAGGTAAATTAAGTGACTTGAATGGTATTAGTCCAATGACCAATCCATTATATTATGCTAAGACCTCATATTATGAGGTCCTGTGGGGCCTTTCTTTTAATTCTTTTAAAATGTCGGATTTCCGTATCCATCAGATTACAGGCAAGTGCGTTTGGATGGTTTTTTAAACGTTTTGCGTAGCTTTTCAGCCTTGTGGAGATCTCCTGTTTCACTAGGGGTATATTCAGGTCACGATGTAGTTGGTTATTTGTGACATACCACGGGGCATCTGTTCATCCGCAGCATTTTTGATTGGAACCGTTGCAGGATTTCCAAATTGGAGTTTGATGCCGTGCCCCATAGCTCAATTCCATACGTCCACATAGGCTTCAGTATGCATTTGTAAAGGAGTAGCTTGTTATCCAGCGACAGACCGGATTTGCGCGACAGTAGCCAGTACATCTTCCTAAGTTGTAGCCCAAGAGATTTCCTTTTATTAAAAATGTGTGTTTTGCAAGTAAGTTTTCTATCCATGTGTACATCCAAGTATCGCACTACTTCGCATTGGGGTATTTGTATATTGTTTAATTTTTAATAAAACAATAGCGATTAAAATCATGAAATAGATGGACATACTAATGAAAAATACATTTTACTTAATCTAATAAAACGGAATGAACGTTGCCTATAAGGTTTTTAATATTTTGTGCACTATACAAATTTCAATTGTTAATTTGTTGTCTACATGCTTTATAACAACTTATACCGTAAACAGTAGCAGTCTAAATATAATCACTGTAACTTTCCTAGCATACCTTACTAACTGCAAACTAAATGCTTGTAAAATAAACAAGCAAGCGCTAATATAATTATTGTTCCCGCAGACGTTACTCAACTCTGACTCAGCTCAGTCTAGCTAAGTCTGCGATTTAATACAATTGTTAGGTCTATAGTGTGTTAAGATGACGCATGAGACAGCGATAATGTAGACGCAACATCTTGGGAGTTAATGTATTTATGGTGTTATATGTATTAAGTATGTGGATTTCATGATCCAGGCAGGATAGAAGAGAGAAACCTTAGTCCAGGTATAATATGGTGATGATAATTTTATTGTAATAGATCTAAAAGATAATCACCAATTAATATAGCAAGTTATTTTCGGTACGTGTATGTACTGTACTATTTAAGAGTATTATAAATGATTTTTCTTTGTAACATATAGACAATTATAGCCGGTTTCTGAATTGAGAATTCATTTGCGTGAGGTTTGAAAAAGCTTTTGATATACAATAAAATATTTAAGCAACATTTGAAGCGTTCTTAACATCAAATATTTTAATAATTCAGAAACCAGAAACAACAATTATTACTTCCACACGATTTTCTATATTACAATGTAAAAAATACTTCGATTCAAATAAAAAATAGAAAACTTTTTATTGCTGTTTTAGTGTTTATGAAAATACGCATGTTGGAAGCTTGACGGTATTGAAAGGGTCGGATTACCATATATCAAAAAACAGTTTTGAATATTTCAATGGGCTTTGTGTAGTTTTATAACTTTTGTACCTTTTCACTTTTTAAATCATACGCTGGATGTAGTTTTTATTGTGCGTATTTATAAGCGGACTTAGTTTCTTTTATTTAGGGTTATTTTCATTTATTTATTTCGAGGTTGTTTCTAAAAGGTCAAGTATAAATAATAATTGTATGTACGTTAATAAAACTTTAATAATTGTTAAATCTATTTCTATTTTGCACGAATGAAATATTTTTATATCCATGGCATATGACATTTTGTTAATGATTTTTATAAGGCTCTAGAAGTCTAGACCTCGCTACTTGTGCCAAGATGCCAATAATATTACAGTTTTGTACGAAAAATAACAAAATATAATTATGTATAAAGAAATAAAAGGGATATTCACAATACACACGAAAATAATCAAAAATAATAAAATCATGACACACAATATGCAGAATATATAATTACCCGGACATTACTTCCAGGCAGCATTATGCAGCCCATTGTGGAGGCGTCTTGAATAGGCGTGATGTCATTTTACAATCGAATTGGCGAGAGGCCAGCTCTCATGCTTTCATATTTACATTGAAAATTTAAGATTTTATTTTATGGTAATATTTATCGTATTGTAGAGTAGATACCTATAGTTTTAAATTAATTCGTGGTTTCTTTTCTGCGACTAAATATTAAATAACTAAAATTTTCACCGAAACAATTTTGAAATTTCAATATGATTTTTGTTTATTTCAATTTGGTACAAATATTTTACAAATTCTATATAACCTATTTTTTATGTTGTTTATTACTAGCTATATATTGAAAGTCTTAACATATCCAAAATATGAAAATAGCTTATTAAAACCATGAATAGATTTTGATGAAATATTGTTTTACGTATCATTCCTATTTCGTGACTACCCGTCCTTGTTCTCATTAATAAAGCAATCACCAACATTAATTATTATTTTGTACAACATTTATCGTAACAACTAAAAATGACCACGATTAAAAGCCATTAAGATCACACGATTAGTAACCGATCATTTAAAATTAACGTGAAGCAAAAGCAGAAAGAAAAAGCTTTGAGTGTTAATGCGTTAGCTTTAATTCTTCCATTGTTGTCCACTTCGTATAAAAAGCTCGAACAACACAAGAACTCACTTACCGCTAATATTATGCTGACTTGTGCATTTTTACAAGTCACGGTTACGGGACGGATACGATATTTCGTGTAAAATTTTACCTTTCATATGATATTGTCTAATATTTTTCAGCACCTCATTAGGTTAATCCTGTAAAGGTATTTGTGTGAATAAATAAATAAAAATTATACTAATTGTTTGGCGAATTTTGCGGACAATGTTGACTAATGTAACGAATCAAACACATTTTTACTGAATTTCATACATTTATTAAATAAAAACCCTTACATTAAGTACTTATATTATTGTAGTAAGACACGATTACAAGGCTAGGCTTGCCCATTTATAATATTAACGAAATGCAAAAACTAGGGGATATGGAATGTTTATATACATTCTTATGAAAAGATTAATATCTTTCTTGTGCATTGAAATTCGTTACACTTGATTTAACACGAACGACACGATATTAATATCGTAGCCTATAAATATCGTTAACCCTTATCCGGACATACCATCAGTCATTCTTATGACCCGAGCCAACATAATTGGATTAGCTTGCACAAGACATTGTGTAGCGCCTGGTCAAATTCTTGGTATAATGGATTTAAATCCGGCTTTATTACTAGGGTATGTTATTGTTGAAAGGATTGAAATATTTTGATAATGCTTTTAATCTTATTTCTCAATCAAAGCCATGAAGTAAAAAAATAAGAAAATAAACGCTATTCGAATTTATTCAAAAATCTCTTATTATTAAATTAGGGGGTTCATACTTCATTGTGATTATTCTAGAATGGACATCAATGAATTTTGTGAAATCTACCAAAGAATATGTGTAATGTGTATTTATATAAATACAATATTATACACAAATAAAAAAGGGACCAAGATTCAGTTTTAATACAATAAAATACATTTGGTACCTATCTGTTCCGCTGGTCGATTTTCTTTAGAAGTAATTGACGATTCACTTTCTGTTTTTGTAAGTAGAAATAGAATTGAACTCAACTGGGTAAAGCTGACTTCGACAAATAATGATGTTGTAACAAAGTCGTCATAATACGATAGAGCTTTGTCTTTCATTTTCCAAATATGTAAAGATCACTAGAACTGTGTTACAAAGGAAAATTTGTCATCTTTGCGTAACAATTGTTATTTATCCTTACAAAACTACAAGTGATAGGGATGAAAGTAAAATGTGAGGCGCGAACAGCCTGTCAAAGCAAATGCAAATTTGTTCGGGGACTAACCGGTCTTCGGAGACAGAAGGGAAGTTTGTTTATTGCGTATGAAATATATATTTCTTACGTTTTGGGGTTCTGTAACTGCGTTGACGGGATATGTTTCAAATTTTGGTTCAAATATTTATTAAAGTGAAACTTTTATTACATCGTCTCAAACTTTTTGGTCTGTGTAGCGCATGTCGCGTGTATCGCGGCTGCCGAGTAGGTATACCTACTCGGCAGCTGACCGACACGCGACATGCGCTACACAAAGCAGTGTTCGGAACCGTTCGAACAGTTTCACTTTTACCGTGGTTTCACAAAACCACACAACATTTTTTCTTCTTAAAGGAGTATGGTCAACTCTCCAGGCATCTACTAGTTGGCAGAGAAATATTTAAAACGTAGAAAATCAGCTAGGATGGTACGAACGAAGAAAATACCTAGACCATTATAGGTAAAATATTGAAACACTTCGATTTTATGTTGTAAGTAATATTACCTATTGTGTATAAATATTTCACAATTATAATTGAAAATTACAATGATAGTTAATTATTGTATAAATGTTTCTTACGATATTACCTTTATTAATATACATTTAAGGTGAATTTTTCGTTTTTTATAGAAAAATAAAAACATATTCACAATAATACTAAACTGAAGCAAACTGTTCAAAGAATATTATGCTCAAAATCACAGTGGGACAAATAGGAATTTAAAATCCAATTTAAATTTGCGTGGCGCGAAGCTTGTCCCAGCGGACCGCGGGTATAGTCCCGGGGACAACCGCTTTGTTCTTACTATGATAGGTATAGGCCGAGAGACCAATAAATTTTTCACCTAATAATATTTTATATGAGAAATAGTGATATTAGATAGCTTACAAATGATAATAGAGCTCTGGTGTTTCATAAGATTTAACGGCTGAACAGCGGATTGCATATTAAAGAAACCAAAGAAAATATGTATGAAGAAAGCTTGTCACGCACAATCAAATGCGCGAACAAATTGGTATTACATTGAACTGAAGAGGCCTTGGAAACTACTTTTGTTTAACGTATGACGTTTATTTAAAGCGTAACGTACGACTAACTAATGTTTTCATAAGTAGTAGGTATCTCTTTATATTTTATCCCAATTCATCTGAAAATTTAAAAGAGCACTATTTTCTCAATAAACTCTCTCCAGGTTATTATAAGGGTATATTTCCGTTCAATACGTAGCGTAAGCAAATATTCCAGCCAGCGCTCTGACTATATTATGCTAACGTTTAGTAACGTTCGTTCTTGCATTCAATGACTTCCCGAACTTTTGTTTTTGCAAACAATTATAATAATATATAAAGCAACTTCTTATAATTTCAGGTTAAAACGTAGCGTTGAATACTTTTCATATCTTTTAACTTGAAGACGAAGATTTGTAAGGAACTCTGAAGAATAGAAGTATTGTTTGTTTATCTCAGTTGTTTTAATTTGTATTGGAATTTTGAATTGTGTATTGAATAAATAAACCTACTTCAGATAGATACACGTAATTCTCGAATAATTTAGTTCTGAAATAATAATAATTAATTAATAGTAGCTTCCATGTTTAGTTTAAAATTTAATGTTGGTAAGTAAGATGTACCACTATTACGAAAATTAGCCACGTTATAATACTATCTTTCAACATAAATCTAACTGAAAACATAAATTATTTGTCTTTTTCTAATCACTTAGAAGTCCATAAATTATGAAAAAAGCAATAAGTAATTTAATGAATTACAAAAGGATATTATCTGTAATTACAGGAATAATAGTTAATGGAGGAATTTGGGAAAATCTCGAAGTTTATCAAGGCGTTACATTTTCATTAGCTAATTGAGTTGTGCCCGTCATACCTAAGGATGTATAGGGCTCTATGGACGTAAATAAAATAGGGTTGTCGATAGGGTACTTTTATTCAATTATTATAAACATTGTTAAGATATTAAGTAAGTAATAGTTTCTTAAAGAGACAATTAGAATTATTATAGATGTAGGTATGTTTTAATTGCAGTCTTTGATATGATTTAATAAATTTTGTAGTTCAAAAACTACATTCATGGACCCGGATAGATCGTCGGTGTAGATATAAATACATACAATCACTCATATATACACTGAATTTAATTTTTTATTGGAAACTGAAATTAAAATTAATAACTTGGTTTCAACCAAAAAAAAAAGAATATGATATAAACTAACGGTAATTTGTTACAGAAAATGATCTGGTTATTACTATGTACAATACATCTACATTTAAATACAAAAAAAAAATCTATTTTATTTTTGTGCCAGCCCTAGCTCATCCGGCCGTACGGCGGGAGGTTGCAATCCGCTTTTATTGCTTTTCAGAAGCTTTATGTTAATTTAGACACATTTTAGATGTGCTTTTAACTGCTTCAATACACGTATGTTTGGGCTCTTTGAAAAGGGAATGTTTTTCTTATTTTCAAAAATCTTAGAATATATTCTAGTGAAAAGGCATACGTGGCCATCTTGTGGGTAATCTTATATGGATGTGAGTATTTGATAGGTTTTTAGATACTTTGAAGAATGTTTTGGATTAATGAATGGTGCTTTACGGGTCAGGTAACTTTTACTTTACCTAATTTTGAATAATGTAATGGGATTTTCAAGGTTCTCTCTAATATATTATAAATTTTCGTTTTGGTTCATTATTTTGTAATAATTAAATTATAAATTTATAAATATAAATTTATAAATAAATTCTTAGAATAAATTATTGAAAGAAGAAACGATTTTTCAATCTAAAAATCAATTGTTACTCCTAAAAAAGGTAGCATGTGACATTTAGATTTATAATGGAATGATATTCATCATGAAAGCTAATGATGTTTAAAATTTATAGTTCGACTGACCTTTCGTAGAATATCAAGCAAGTCCTTCGTGTCAAATAAAAATCAAATAATGATTGATGATGTTAACGCTTGTTTAGGTTGTAATTATATTGTGTATTCCAGTCAATCCAGTTACCATTTTGATAGATTTCATTTTTTATATATAAAATGTTTGTACAAAGTGAATGAATAAATAAATTAAAAATTCGTGTGTCAATACTTGTGTTCCTTAGGCATTTACATTCTGTAGAAGAAACGGCGTCATAAAATGCGTCTAAATCATGGGTGTGTCCATAAAACTAAAAATAAAATAATCGTTTTAGCGCCTATGTCTTCAAATGTTTCCCCGTTTTTAAATATTTTATACACTCAATGGCTCTTTCGCTCATAACCTCCCTTACAAACTGTACTATACACAAGCTATTGAAAACAGAAAGCGTGTTGGCATCAATCAGGCGCGTCGATGACGAGGCGGCCATAACAATGCGCGGCTACTCGCGTGGAAGAGAAATATCTCTACAACTGGGAGGCCACGAAACTAGTGGATGAGTTAAGCGTGAGCGGGAGCGGGGGCGGGGATTACATGATGATACAAGTCAAGAATGTCTAATTATTAGTTTATTATTATACATTAATATAACATGTTGTATAAAATGTGTTTTATTTTTTACCCCGGTTGTATCCGTTTGATCAAATAGTTTGCCAAGTAGTAGTGTTCAAATGAAATTGTAAAATACATGATAAGGTACTTATTTTGTAATTAAATATTATTAGCATGCTTATTTTATTTTCATGTTTAATCTTTACATGAATCAGTCAAACTAGTTATTTATATAACTATTAAACTAGAACAACTTACTTTTAACCCATTGAAGTTAAACGTTTTACTTATTAAAAATAATTTCCTGTAAAAATCGCTGTTTTCTTGCCCCCTTTAAGTACACAACACGCCAAATATTTATCGCACCGTCCTGTTTAGTGTGACATAATATATTACTGCGGTGTTTCCCGTCATCTTTGTGCTGAAATACGGCCAATATTATAAACAGTCGATGGTCCCTTGCTCCGTTTAATATGTATGTTTATTTTATTTACAAACAGTACAAATGTTTTAGTCGAGTTTCGCGGAAGGAGGGTAATGTTTTCGTGTGATTTTTGGTATGGGTTTAGTGTATAGAATTGCGGTGTTATTTATTTATATTCTCAATATTTTCTACTGAGTTTAGCTTAATTATATAAAAAAGCATATCTATTTATGGCCACAAATACAATTTACTTATTGAAACTCTATCATAGAGCTTTTTGAATGTAATGCTATACATTAGAAAATAAATTAACTGGGTATAATGTCAGATAAAATTACTTATTTTTTATACTTTCCTTTCGTGGTATTAAAAATATTTTACAGATATTTACTTTAAAAGTTAGTAATATTCCAAAGTCAAACACATTTATTCCTACCTATGATTAAAATATTATACCTTTTTTTGTATCATGTAAATCTTATATATAAAATTCTCGTGTCACAATGTTAGTCTGCATACTCCTCCGAAACGGGTGGACCGATTCTCATGAAATTTTCTGTGCATATCGGGTAAGTCTGAGAATCAGCCAACATCTATTTTTCATATGTACCACGGGCGAAGCCGGGGCGGACCGCTAGTTCTTATATAATATTTAAATAACCATCTGTTCAACTAATAAGTTGTTAAGATATGTAAAGATTTATAAAATAGGTCAGCTAGGCTCAGTTGAGACCTTAATTTCAACGAGTCACGTCAGCGATGTCTTTTGAAAGTATAATTTATTCCATAACACAGACTTTAGATTAAATTTAGTGCTTAGCATTTCATATATAGGTTTCCGGATATTCCTAGCATGTATAATGTAAAGGCTATAATTTTGAGATGTAAATCTTAAAATTTTTCTAATTGAGAATCTCTATAAAATGCATTTAAATGGGTATATCAAATTCAAAATCAACCTCACACATAAATGTAAGCAATAAGACTTCTTCTAGAAGCACTGATCATCATCGTCATAACATAGTTTTACCAATTACCACCAATTCGAAAAACAGTTTCTACGAAGAAGAACCGGAAAGAAACTCCGTAGTTTCTCTTTTAAAATCAAATCTATAGATATATATCATGTATTCATGTACCTATACATAAAAACAAAGAAAAAATAAATTTGAGATTTAAACAAAATAAAATGTCTAGAACTAATTAATAATTTCTGAAATCAGTCCAGAAGGCCGAGACTAACGGCAGAGAATAGAATAAACGCTAAGGAATAGAAACTGCTATCGCTAATTATTGACATAAGCTCATGACATTTTAGTAATGGTTCGGTCACACTACCAACAACGACGACGACAACGACCAAAATTCCCATCCAGGCAAAATTCGTTCAAAATAAAATATTATAATTTCCCGTCATACTGGTATTCGGAAGAAAAAAATTTTGGAGTGCAATTAATTAAAAAATAGGTTTCTTGCGATTTTCGCCGAGACGGTAAGCTAATGATAAATTTTACCAGGGACCAAAATTGTAGATCATAAAATTATCTATAAAAAAAACTTCCAATACATTTTTTCCTAGGAGCCACCGTTCTTACGAAAAATCTATGTTTTCATTCATTATTCGCTAAAAAAAACATTCCAATCACCAGAACGACGGGAAATTTTAATATTTTATTTTTAAGTGTTTTTCACAACTTTGTTAAATTGCGACTGGATGAAAATTTAGTCTTCGTCGTTGGTAAGGTGAACAAATCCTTAGCTAAATATCGTACGCTTATGACAATTAGTATCGCTAGCGGATTATATTCCTTTGCGTTTTGACGTTTGTCTCGGCGCTCTGTAGTTTTTATGTGAAAATATGACAAACATACATATGTTTCCTCTTTATTAAATCAGTTAAGTATTTCTGATTTCCCAGCTAAAACATGGATCCCAATTGTACAGTGACAATTAATAGGATAATCTATTTGCATAAGCTGCTATTTGCATAATAATCCGATGAGTGCTGATTATCGCGCCCTGGAGATTGCGCCGTTTGCTCTGAATTAACTGTTGAGTATGCGTTATTAGCGTTCAATGTATTTCGATTTTATATTTACGTCAGATCTTATTTTCTGGTGGAGAGAAATTCGTGTGATATTATTTTTATAAAAATGTTATATCATTTAAAAATGTTTGTGATTCTTGTAATTTTATTTCTAAAAGTCGTGATATTTATCGTTCTTTTGCGCGTAAACTATTTGCCTTATACAATATACATTCAACAACTTACATTAATTGTATGACTATAATATGTTTTAACCACTTAATAATAAAAAATACTACTTTTAATTTACTTATTCATTGGAACACTACTTATAACATTACATATTATTTACCCTGGACCTTATTCACATTACCATTATACCAAATACCTATATCGAAAATAATCTAAGTGCTTAGAGTATTGTACCTTAGTATCAAAATAAACAGACACAAACTGGACATTTTAATGACGCGGTCCTTTAATTAATTTGGTCCACGTGCGACCGCTGTCCGGTCTTATAAACAAGGGGGCTGCAAGTTATGGTCGAGGCGTGACGTCACAGCGCAGTATATTCGCTGCTCAGAGGACTGGTGTAGTGTTAAAAGTTTAATTTTAAGGTAGAGATAATTTTTTAGTAAATAATATTTGATTAGTAACAAATTAATAAAAAAGTAGGTATTTGTTATTTAGGTGGGCTGACTTATAAAAGTTACTTACATGACATATTATTGACTTAGTTAAGCAATTTTAATAATTAACGACACTATTATTATTACACTTAAATGTAGTAGTCTGGTGAATCAATTAATTTAGTATTTTTTATTATGAGGTACGCTAAAATTATAATAAAAGTATTACCTGATTGTTCATCAAAATTAATGCAGCAGAGAGTTTTCATATCTTCAAGTTCAATAAGACAAAAAATCATGTCACACAAGCATACATATTGTAGTTACAAATAACTGCAACAATATTATTTTTATTCGTTATCTCACAATGGTTCAACAGTCGGTGCGAGTATAACACACAATTTTAGTACCAACATGCAAATTCGACATTACCATGTGAATGCACTGCCGTAGCCCGTACCTACCGACTGCATCATCATAACGTTTGTATAGAATAATTTTACATATAACTTGTACTTGCTTTGTATGTAAAATGATAAAATAATCGCTATTTTGGTACAAGAGTGAAAGCGTGGTTGTCTTTTTCTAAGATAATTATTTTTCTGGGTTTAAAAATAATAACTAGCTCTTCGCCGCTTCTGCGCCCATCTAGTCAAATAATTACCGTATAGTTCCCGTTGACGTGGAACTTCCGATAAAACTTATCATAATATTATGTCCTTTCTCATGTCTTAAACTATCACTATAAAAAATTCATCCAAATTTGTTCAGTAGTTGAGGCACGTAGACACACAGACAGATAGTTACTTTCTCTTTATTTATATTAGATTATGTATATACTAAAACCTAACCGTAATGATAATGATTTATCGCACATCTTCCTTTCTTTTCGCATAGACATTAAATTATTCAAAAATAAGGAATATGACTTATTTTTCTGCATTTTAAAAGCAATCGTTATTACTCTACTATTGTACTTTCATTATATTGTAATCACAAACAATAACAATAAAATATAAACACAAAGTTGCAATATTTTCCTTATTCATAACATTCTTGTATATAAAAATGTTAAAGTTATCAAGACACAAGTTTTCCGCAAGCTTGTAGTATTCAAATTTGTATGTATGTACATCACAACGTCTTGAATGATACAGCCAATTTGTGTTTAAAAGACTTGCACCCCTCAAACATTTTCATGTTTCTTATTTACATATCGCATTGGAATATTTCGTTCCCTATGCTGTTTGTGTGTCTATACTAATCTTCTTATATATAAAATTCTCGTGTCACAATGTTAGTCTACATACTCCTCCGAAACGGGTGGACCGATTCTCATGAAATTTTCTGTGCATATCGGGTAAGTCTGAGAATCGGCCAACATCTATTTTTCATATGTACCACGGGCGAAGACGGGGCGGACCGCTAGTAATATTATAAAGTAGAAAGAGTTATGTTTGTTATGAATTTATTCAAAAAATATCTTCTGGTTTTTATGAAATTTATGATGACGACTCTAAAAATTTATTAATGTGGAAGAAATGGCTAGGCATAAGGTCATCAATTGTATACCTTTGTACTAGCTTTTTTATACAACTATAACTGTGTATACAGTGAAGAAAAAAAAATGTGTGCGTGTACTAGTGTGCACACGTAAGAAGTGAAACTTCTTTATGACCTTATTTATCAAAAAATAATTTACTATATGCAACTTTACAGAAATACGTCGAATCACGCGTGGTAGGGATAAAAAAAAGATGGCGCGTAACGGAAAAATGTCACTCGTAACGAAAAAATGTTACACTAAATTTTTTTCCAACCCCGACAAAGAAGTTTCACTTCAAAAAAATAAATATATTTCTATATTTTGCTCTAGGTAGAGTCACAGATATTTGTTTTACAAAACTGTCGCTTGCAAAGAAGCATTTGCAGTTAGCAGTCTTCAGATATTGTTACAGACGTATTGTACTTACCTACTTAAAAGTAACTTACAAAGGAAGTTAACATTACTTATGCATTACTTAAGCATATGAAAGTTAAGAATTATTGTTGTAAATCGTATTAAAAAAAATGTATACGTTTAAAATGCTTAAAAAAAAGACATACTATAATAGATTAATTATGATGGTATTTATTATTATTATTATTAAAAATATTATAAATTTATTATTCAAGTTCTTTGACACCAGAAGTGAAACAGGGAAATACTAATTATTATACTAGTTCTAATTTCATTCAAGAAGTTCTCAGTATACATTTTTCTGAATAACTTAACCATACTTAACCCATTGCTTAAAGTAAATATCTGTCAAACTTAACTAAGACAAGTTCCGAGTGTAACTCAAGTTGATCATAAACGTCAAACTACAAAGCGAAGAGAAGGTTGTATTTACGACTATAGAGCCCCTAAGTTATCCAATAATATGGCAAACATGCTTAAGTTGTATGTGAATAATTATGTGTATGTCCTTGCATAGATCAAGGCTAATATAATAGGAAAGTTCGTTACGTTACAATGATTCAACTAAATGTGAAAATATTTCGTCTTACCTAAAAATTATATTATAGTTAGAATAATATAGTGCCAGAAAACTATTATTTTTAGGGCACTAAATATATAATATGTAGTTACATGTCAACTTGTGAGCTATGGGATACACGCATTACACAATTATTTAAATTTTATTTTTTGCTTTAATTATTACTTGTCTACAAAGGTAGGTACTACAATAATAAAAATTACTACATACGTATTTTGAGGTGATCAGCCTATTGTGTCCTAGATGTTATTTTTATATATTTTCCGCGAAGGATCGAACAATTAATTCAAGCCTCAATGTTATTAATCATTGTACTAAGAACCCACAATATTTACATCATACTTAACATCATGTCAATGTCCAATATTTTTTCTTGTCTTTTTGCGTGTCCGTCTGGACAGGGGTTCGGGCGGAAACATAATTAGGGACAGGGGTTCCTAATTATAACATGTCTTACTGAAAACGAATCAACGCGTTTTAAAGAAATCCAGTTGAATACAGTCTGCGTGTAAAACATTAATAATTAAAACAAATAACGTATGAATAAGAAAGATTTACACACACAAGTGGGGAGTTAATGTGCTCGCAGTTGAGATACGAGCTAACGAGGCAACTTGTCTGTTGGTTTTGAGCTAGCTTTAATGCATGCACTAATTTATATCTCACATGAAACGCTGGCGGAAAACTTGATTTCTGTTTGTATACTAACAGTGTTGGATTTTTACGGGTCATTAGCTGGATTTTAGGTGATTTTATAAATAAACTTCTAGTACCTACTGGGTGAATTGTAGGACAAAAAAATAAAGAAGGGAACTTGAAGGCCTATAATTCCTCGAAGACGTCATGTTTCTTGCGAGACAAATTCTTAAAGAGGTGTTAATTTCACAATTGAAAATTGTTATAAACAAAAATTCGAACAGTTGATATATTTAATTTGTGTGGTCAAAAATAAGCATTGATTAATTCTTCTTTTTACAGAGACAACATAAAGATTTAAAAATAATTTTCTAAATTGAGCAGTCTTTATCAGACATCAGTAAGCTACCCCGATACAGGTAAGCCGTACAAAAGTAGAGTCAACAAATAATTACTTCAATATATTCACAAAATATAATAATATGTATACTTATGAGTAAAATGAAGCTAACGAGCCCCGTCTGTTCCAAACAAAATTATAAAACTTTTAGAGTGAGTGTAGTCGTTTCAAGTTTTGTTTGCTGAGAAATTTCTTTCTAAAATGTCACATAAATGAGGGAACGAATTTTGTGAAGTTTGTCAAGTAATTCAATAATTTTATGTGAAGGTATCTTTGATATTTGGAATTTTTTGAGCGAGTTAATTTTGTAAAGGAATTTTTAATATGGACTTTGTTTGTGCGTGTTTTTCAGTTTACGTCGATCTCTTCTTCTTCGTATTGAGGTAATTTATTTTTATCAAACGAAGATATGAATTCACGCTATATTTTAATATGTGACATAAATTATTAAAAGTATTAATACAAAATAATAATATTATATAATATTAAGTAGAAATAAAAAAAAAAACATCCGAGAGTAACAAAATCTTGCCAGCTGATAATTACCTAAAACGTATTTGTTTTCTATGTAAGTATAATAAATATTTTTAATACAATTCCTTCAGTACATACCTATAATTCGAATCTCGCGGTTTTAAAATCCAAACAAAAGAAACAGCTATATTGCTAAACCTCACATTTCATTAAAAAGCAAAGAAAATATTCATAATATTTACAATTACCTCTCCACAGAGACACAGGCTAAATAGCAACAAACAAACATTTGTTTACATTATCAGCCGTACCTCGTGGCTTCATTTAATAAACTTATTCTCAAGGGAATGTTGTAATGCCATGATCATCCCATTTTGTTATTATTGATTCATTTTACTGTTGAAACTGAGTTATGTAAACACAAATCAAAATAAAAACAGCTTTTTAGTTAACTTTTGTTTTGTTCTATGTGATTTAATGTTTTTGACGTGAAAACGTCATATAATTCGATAGAGCCGGCTGCACGCACGAAAAAAATGACTCATGCGGCGTTACCTCGCTCTGAGGCGTTCCATGTA
This sequence comes from Colias behrii, assembly GCA_029959065.1. Classification (NCBI taxonomy): domain Eukaryota; kingdom Metazoa; phylum Arthropoda; class Insecta; order Lepidoptera; family Pieridae; genus Colias; species Colias behrii. The sequence continues at coordinate 362,667 of JARWMC010000016.1, forward strand.
AGGCTTGAAGTGCAAGCGAGAGCGCGGAACGAGCGACAAAGAAGCACAATAGGACGTTGTCACGTTCAACTATCGTCAGTTATTTAATGTAGTGAAATTGAAGACTTTTATCGGATGTTAAACGCGATTTATTCATTATATTATTTTCCCGACGATTCGAACATTTTACAGCGAGCGTGGTCACGGGGAGACCACGCTCGCTGTAAAAAAGTCTTTAATTTCTAAATGTATAATACTCCCGTAAAATCTAACACTAGAAAATACTTTAATGTAGTGGTAAAATATTACACTGTTAAGAGTTTTTTTTTTAACTCAGCTTTATAAAATAGTAGATACTCAGCTATTATTGTTTAATTACCGGTCTGAAACTGAAATCGCTAAAGTTCGTGAATGGAATTAAGAGCAAAACTTTTAGTATTTGTATTTTAATGTGCAGCAAACTTTGTATAGACAGACAAAAGTATTTAGATAAAAATTTCAACACACATAATTCTATAAGCTTGGTAAGTACCCCTTGGTTAATCTAGTACTAACCCAAGCGAAACGGAAGCGGGTTAACAGTACAACAGATTAAATTCAAAAAATATCATAATATATTGTTTTATTAAACTGTTAAACTATAAAGTAAAAACTGCATTTACATTCACTACTTCGACGTGCTTCTATTGATTAAAAAATGTACTACGTAGATGTGTAGCAATCCAAAAAAAAACACATTATTTTTACAACACGTCAAACTGACAAAAATGTAATTTCTTCCCATAGTGAAACTTTTCTAAAGAAGAAGCGATTCATTCATAAAAAGCCGAGACCGAGACCACTTGCAAGCACCTAGAAAACCCTTGAAAAAATCCCATTAGACGCGAACAGCGAACGAAACTACATTTGGATAAGTCGAAATTGATTTTAGATCTAAAACGAATCGAGTATTCAGTTTGAGTTTTTAATCTTAACTCCGTATCCGTTCAGATAAAGTTAGGTTGATATACGGCCTGCGTCTTGGTGCGAACTTTAATTAATTTTTAGGTCCCGCGAGATTTTTGTCGACGAGTGAAATCGGTAGTGAGTTATGTGTCCTACAAATGGAACTACAAATTATAAAATAGATTTTCATTTACTAAATCTAGAAAATTAAATTATTTATCTAGGATATAGTTATAGCCTATTAATATTAAGTATGTTAAGTTTTCACGTCAAATCGATTGACCCTATTTTGATAAATCGAAAACAAATCAGAGGTATGCTACATAAATAATAGGGATAGAGTCAACGATAGAGTGAAAATATTAAATATTATCGCACCCCACTGTTAATTATCAACACCATCAATAATTACATGATAGCTGACGAAATTAAAGGTAAGAATATAGTATTATGGGTTATAATTAATAGGATATGTAACAAATTCATACTAACTTTATCATTTTTCACGGTGGGATAGGAGGAACACTTTGAATTTATTTATTACTAGCTCTCCACGCTTCGCCAGTAAATAACTTACTTTTTGATGTGTCACGCTGTGTTGTCAAATAAATGTTTTTCTTTCTTCTCTTTCTTTCTTTCTATATACAAAATCGTTCCTCAGAAGCTACTCTATCTATTAAAAAAACCTCATAAAATACGTTTAGTAGTTTTAAAGATTTAAGCATACCTATGGACAGTCAGACAGCCACAGTAACTACTCTGCAGTGACTTACAAATTTTTCCATAATATTTATTACACAAAAAAGACAAAATATCGCAACACAACCATTTTGTAAGCTACAAAATAAAGTTAAAATAAAATATAATATTCCATTCACCGTCTTCTGTTAAGCTCATTCCCATTATATATAAAACGAGTCTAATTTCTGTTTGCTCTCCCAATTACCTCGGAAAATGCTAGAATTCATTATGAAAAATGCAAGAATTCGTTTCCTGGGTGTATATTAATTTGCGTTTTTCTAATATTAACGTCTGCCTTCTGGCAATTTGACGCGACAAAAGTAACTTTTGTGGTGGTAAAAAGCTCCTTTATTTTGCGAGTTAATGCAGAATTAGAATATATTTAAGTGCCGTCATAATCATCTAAATAATTAACTAAAACAAAATTAATTCAAGTAGAAAAATTCAAGCTCAAGAATTATTGTGTTCTTAAAAATATTTACCTAGAAGTTTATCATATTTTTATGCTTGCTGACATACCTGTAACAAAAAACAGAAACGTTACATGAAAAATAGTACACAGCAATTAATTACTTTACTTAGCACTAAAAAGTGTAATAATTGGTAAACAACTACAATACAGACGCTTATTTAAGCAAAATATGTATAATAGAATTGAAAAACATACCCTAATTGTCTGAGAGCGATATAAATAGAACATTCATAAGAACCTTATCCTAGATGATTCTCTACAACATACGCACAACTCATTAACAAAATTTTACATTAAATTCACGCTCCACGGCCTCTCTGATTGAATTATCACACGAATTAGCAGCGAGCGCCGGCCCGCGCCAGTTTCGTGCGGCTCAAACTAGTTACAGCCAGTTGCAGCCAGTTTGAACCGGTTACAACCGGTCCCGGGAGCGTTTTTCAGCCAGTGCCGTTTCAAACTTTGTTGCAGGATCTGCAGTGACGTGGTAACTAATGAATCGTATTACTGTCCGTGGGAAATTAATTTGTCATGCCGGAGTTTAATGGAATGAATGTATAATTATATAAACTTTGTTTATTGTAATATGTATTAGGGTTAGGTTATCTCGGGTTTGAATGCATGTACTCTTTGCATTTTTAAGTTGTCTCACTGTGTTCAAATTACCTAAAGCCAAACGTGTGATACGTAAAGTATGTTTAACTGTAAAATTAACTTTCATACTATAATATATTCAATTTCAATTAAATTAAAAACTCTACAGTTATACAGAATAATAAATTTATATTTTGATTGCGCTAAGTTATAAAAATAAAGAAATGGGACATAATTATACTATGTTCTCTAATAAGAGAGAACTGTTCGTAATGAAATGTGAGCACTTTAAGTAATGAAACTAACAACAGCTATTAAAAATAAAATTATAGTATGAAAGGAATGAAAATATGGTTACACAAAAAAAAGACATTGCATTAAATAATTATAAAAAAAATATATAAAAAAATCGTTGTAACAACTCCATATAGCATCGATCTGAAATAAACAATTACTATTGTTATAATCATTCGGTCACTGTATTAGTTACATAGGAAATATTAGAAAAAAGTTAGAATTACAAAATATTGTAATATTAAATATACTATTCTATACTAGCTAGAAATCTATTATTATTTAACAGGGGTATAACTCATGTCTCTAGGGACATGATTGTAAAATAATTATTATTATCAAATGTGGCTCTTAATGAAATGCTACTTCGCTGGTGCCGGCTCTAATTGATTGATTATGACCCTACTTAGTGTATAAAATATTACGGTAATATGATTAATCGTGTGGGACATTATTAGGTAAGTGGTTAAGAAAATGGTTTACAGCTGTTATGAATGATAAAAAGGGTTAAATAAAATGATATTACAGCTGTTGCTATCTGGTGTTTTGACTATATCTTGATACCTACTAATTTATTGATAGCTGAATTCATATTACATGGCAATACTTCGTATAAAAAGACACACTAAAATTGGTTCATTCAAAGGAATTAAAAACACGTACATAGACAAAAGTATAACACCTCTTTTTCCTTGGAATTTAAAGTCTCAGGTTGTTAGCTAAGATTATAATACGGTTATTTTGATGACACAGACATGCAAGTTAAGCTACTTTATGCTCGGTCAGAATATAGATGGGTCTTAAGTACTTTTTAACCATAGCACTCCAAGTCACACGGAGGAGCTATCAATCGCTCGATATATCACAATAAATCGGATTTGAATGCGTCTCAACCCTTGCAAGATGGTATAATCTGAAGGCGACAGCAGTTTGCACTCAGTGTGATCGATTTCACGTATACAGAGGTTAGTGATTTTTCATATAAATACGGTGTGGAGTTGCGACTTTAAGGTGCGTCGCGGAAGATGAATGGTTGAATTGTTGTTTTTAAAGATAGTTGCTGCATTTATATACATGTGGAGTACTATCTTGGTCTTAAAGTTAATCCTACTATACTTTACTGTAATGTAAAACGATATATGTGTATATTAGTATTCATAGTATGTTAGTATACGTGAAAGTTTGTGAGAATCAATGAATACATTTGGAGAGAAAAGTTTGTAGTTATTTCACGCAAAAAATAATATTTCGCTTGGATCTAACACATAAATAGTTTATTTAACAGATTAAAAATCGACTGTAATACTTACAGAAATAATTTAAAAATATTGTTTTTGAACTCATCGTGAATAAAATCGTTGGCGAACATTACAAGTACCTAAAATGCGCTATTTAAATAAAGTTCATTGGTTAAAATTCTCTATTCTTTGTTTTTGACATTTTAAATTATGTCATTTGTATCCACCATGTTCTTTAAAAATTTAAATTAAATTTTAATTGAAACCGTTCATATAATGCGCTATAATATAGCTATTATAAATGTTGTTTCTCTGTTCGCCTTTTATAGTTGTAAAGGGTATTATAAAATAGTAGTAGCGTTTTTAGACCATCAGGTCTTTTTTTATTTCGCTATTACCACTTGAATATTTGTAGGAGTATTTCGTATTTCCTAATAACGTATAAATTTAAATTTAGAAATAAAAATTACTTGATTATCAAAAAATAGCCAATGGTAGAGCCAGAGTTTAAAATAAGAATGTAGCTTCTAAAGTACCTTTTGATAACAAGTACGATTTACTCAAAACATACCCAGGGATAAACAGGGATCTCTATTACAGCCATTTAACCCATTACACAGGTGTAAGGAATCAAAACATGCGATTAAAACAAACTAGGGTAAAGGTAATGGCCGGCAGATGGCGCGATAGGCGAACCTCGCAAACACAATCATTAGTTTTTGTTTTAGCTGAGTGATCATGACAAAAGCTGTAAGGCTGGTGGTGCAGTGAGCGTTTTTGTGATCAGTGTACAATTGATTTTAGACAATATTTAATAAAGAAGAGCTGCATTCTCTCTGATGTTTTTTTCCAGATTTTTATAGTCAAAGTCAAAGTCTAGATATAATATGAAAATAAGTGTGTGAAATAAATAAGGATGCAAATATATAATGCGAGCATGAGTTTTTAAATTCTACTCGAATCTATCATCAATGTAAAATGTATTTTTTATTGTCTAATTTCTAAAAAAATAATATAGACCATTACAACAAACAGAATAAGTGTATCAAATAGATTTCACTTTAAACAACCTATTAAGTCCTTTATCGTTTCAAAAATAAAATAAAACTAAAAATATCGTTGTGTGCCACAATCTTATCACGAAACACGCGAACATTTCCTGAAGGCTCGAGCGGTTTCCGGTTCCGGCTGTAAAAACTGAACCCCACAGGATATTATAGCCCATGTGGGGCTAAGACAAAAACTGCCTAATGGTTATTTAACTTCCAGTTAGATTTGTTGAAAGAGTGAAAAGAAATTAAGTTAATTATGAATTTGTATTCGTTAAGTTTGAATACGATTTTAAAAGGAGAGTTTGTTTTTGCGTATTTTAAGTTACAGTTTTCTTTATTCAATATGTTTTGACTATCAATACCGGACACACACACACATTAACTAACTAGCGAATATGGTAATTAGTATTTCATCTATTAAAAATCCTGTTTAATCAATACTAACAATATAATATAGTTGAATCGATTGTTTGTTAGAACGCGCCAATATCAGGAATTACAGGACCGATATCAAAAATTCTTTCACCATTTATATTTGGTTCCTGAGTTCTACAGATTATATTAGTTGTATTTACCATATTATGTGATACCGGGGCGGGTGCTAGTCATCTACTAGCCCTTGACTCAATTACGTCCACCTAAATATCTGAAACTATGTAGTAATCATACGTCTAATCAAATCTGTTCTCTAAATTTATATTAGTTTGAAGTTTGAAATAAAAACTTAAAGAAACATTACAACCAAGAATACCTTTCCAAATTCGATTAGTACGGCATATCCAGTTGAACTAAATCGAAAGTCGACAATTTATTTCACATTAGAAGTTTTGTTCGGCCATTAAGCTGCGATAAGTCTTGCTTTTTTACAAACTAAAATTAATGATAGTATTAATAGCTTTTGATTATTCTTCATTTATATTATATACAGCTTTGTGGCTAAGTAATTAGATATGGAAGATAAGATTTAACAATAGGAATCTAGTTGAAAGAGTCGAGCAGTTAGATGATTGATGTTTTATGAATATTAAGGATATTGTTTGTTATGTAATTAATCTTTGTACTACAAGAATGGTTGAAAATAGAATGTTTTATTGTTCGTAAATTTATACTGCTATAAAGATACTTAAATAATTTTTATTTTTTTTATCGCTTAGGCAGGCACACGAGCTGGCGGGTCACCTGATGGATAGTGATGCCCGCCGCCCATAAGCATTCGCGATGTTAGGGCCACCGCGAATGTGTTGCCGGCCTTTGAGGTATAAATATGCCCTTTTCTTGAAGGTCTCCGTGACGAATCCGTTTGGGAACACTGAAAATGGTAAATCGTTCCACAAGGTTGTCGTTCTCGGTAGAAAGTGTCGAGAAAAGCGCAGTGTAGTAGACCGCCATGCATCCAGATGGTGGGGGTGGAACTTTAATTTGTGGCGAGAAGTGCGATTGTGAAATTTTATATTAATAACGAACTGTCTCTTATCTATACAAAATTCATGCAAATAAATGCAATTTTGTGTCCGTTTTGTATTATTAAAAATAACAGCATTTTATTTATTGCAGTTGTAAGTTAAGTTTCCTGTTCTAACAGTTAATACTTTCAACACAACAGTTTACACGTTCTAGATATTTTCTAACATATACATTGGCAGAAAGAAATGTTAGTTATAGTCGTGGATGAAATTATTTTGATTATTAATTAATTACGGTTCTGATAACTTCCAAGACACAAATATAAATATTAAACATATTATGAAAGTATACCTACAAAAAGCAGCCTACCAACTAAATATAATTTGCTACTTTTTCTACAATTTTTAATTATAAAAAAGCAAAAACGCACTACCTACCATAATTTCCCAAATTACTGGATATATTACGCAGAGTGTAAAATCGTATAAAAGGTACAATAGCACAACATTTTTCATATTCATTTCACGAGCAGTAATTGTATGTAATTTATCCAGAGCATAACGAGGCGTGTTTCGTATTGCCGTGATTCGATATTATTCTGTATATTATATATCATTAAATTATTATAATACAATCACCTTATCACTGGATCCGGGATTTAACTTAAAAATATTTTATAGGATACTAGCGGTCCGCCCCGGCTTCGCCCGTGGTACATAATATTTACGTTTTCTCTACATAAGAACCATCCTCGTACTTCAAGGAATATAATAAAAAAAGAATTAACGAAATCGGTTCAGCCGTTCTCAAGTTATGCGCTTACCAACACATTTTGGGATTCATCTTTATATTATAGACTAGCAGTCCGCCCCGGCTTCGCCCGTGGTACATATTTACGTTTTCTCTACTTAAGAACCATCTTCGTACTTTAAGGAATATAATAAAAAAAGAATTAACGAAATCGGTTCAGCCGTTCTCAAGTTATGCGCTTACCAACACATTTTGGGATTCATTTTTATATATAAGATTTTATTTGGGAAAATTACTCGTGAGGAGTTTTAGAAGTAATGAACTATAATTCGCTTCATTGTATGCTTTGATATTTAATTCATTCTCCAAATTTAAACTTCAATTAAAACTTTTTCTTAAAGATTATTAATACAAAGTATTTAATAAATATCTGAATAATTAATTAAATATTAAATTTAGCGCAAATTTTTGGCTCATTACTTTCATAGCAATGTACATATTCACCATTAAAATTATTGCGTGAAATGATATTTGCGATAATTTCAAGAACAACCAATAAAACGTGTGTAAAATGTTAACACAGGTAAGATTAAATTAAAAATATTCGTACAATAATATTATATAATATTATAAATCTTTTCAGTATCGTTTATACAATATTAAAGTACATACGTAAGTACATACATACATACGTAATTTCTAGCTCGTTTTGACCTTAAATAAATAACACACACAAACTCGTCGGCAACACCCATAATTCAAAGATGCAAACTAAAGCTTGTCAACCAGTTCATGTGGTTTTAGCTCGTCTGAGAGGGATTGGCTTCATCCGCTCGCTTTCACGTATCTAACACTATCTAATCACTTGAATTTGCGTGCTAGTGGATCGCATTTAATGTATAATTGATTTTATATTTATCTAGAGCACTAGCTTTTGATTCACACTTTTGCTGGAGTTTACGATACGTTATTGTGGAATTGTTTTGTATTTTTTTTTTCATTTATTTTACTAGGTGAACGGTTTGTTTTCCTATAAGAGTGTCTTTCATATAGGTTGCATCTACATATTATATTTTCAAAACGAACCAAATCAATTTAGTCGTTATTGAGTTATACGTAATATGCAGGTAGAGTCACTTCTGCATTAATAATAATAATAGGGAAGCCTGCTATATCGAAAACGATATAATATCGCTTCGTTTGAGACAACATATTAATATTATGTAACAACTCATTCTCACTGCACACAAGAACCAAATAGCAGATGTGATATTATGCCATTTTTTATAGTATTTAATTTATCTATCGTCGAATCCCGGACTTTTTGAACGAGATCCGAAGTTCTTACTACTGAGAAACTAGCAAACTTTATCCAACTATGTGAAAGAAAATAGTCACACTGAAACTAAAAAGAAAAACCAAAATTGCCCTGCGAACAGCTTTAAGAATTATAAAGCCAACAGTGACTACAATCTAGAAACAATATTAAAACTTGGAATAGAAACACCCCAGGGAGTGTTTTAATAAAAAAGGGGAGAGTGCAAGCATTTATGAAAAGTTGAAAATGTCGCAAACAAGGCTACCTAATTCCCGCGTCTTTGCTGCAACTAATGACATTACTATGCACTTAGAGCAACCGCTTGAGACCTCTATTACACCGTGCTGACGTGGGGTTACGTGAAAAATGTATTAGACTACTAGCGTGTCGCCCTGGCTCCGCCCAGATGGAAAACTAAATGAAATTGGTTGAAAATAAATTGCTTATACTTAAGGACCTGCTAGCTAGAACTGCTTTGTATTTGTGAAATTATTTTTAAAATCGTTGTCGTGTTAGAGAAATACTAAATTAAAATTAGGAAATAGGAAATTTAGTAAAACAAACGAAATATCCAAAAAAAATATTAAAAGAACTTATTTCGACATCACGGGTTTACACTAATTTCATAACAGATATCAAAACAATGCAGTTTGCTAATTTTTATTAAGATCTTTGCCAGAGAATACACCATTATAATAATAAGCTTCAATATATTTCACGAAAAAGCAACTATATCACAAAAATAAAAATAAAAAAACAAATCCAACCCTATAACTTTTTTCACAAAACTCTTGCATCAGTGTGACACGCGATGCATGTTGCCACCTGCTGAGAGCCACGCTGTGCGAGCGAGACAAATAACTTTTATTTATTGTACGGGGATAAATAGACTGCTATTATACAACTCTAGTGGATTCACCCGTCTTTGGGTAGAAAAATTATACTGCGTCAGTGACATTATTTTACGTTCCACTTTTCCGGTAGTTTTTGCATATTACACCTTTAAAATTTAGAAAAACGTATCCATGACGTGTGATCCAATGAAAAGCATATCAGTAGCATAGCAACCTATCCAGTTGTTCCTGTTATAAGCCACTGCAAAAAAACAATCAGAGCATTTATTTTGTCATTTTCAATAATAGTCCAGAATCACATCATCACATACACGCAGCCTTAAAGCACTTCAAACGCGCACACACAAACGTTAATAAATAAAGAAAACCCCTTATCACAATGATGCATGAACAAAAAAACGCTCATGCCGCATGCACAAACTCATCGGAGCAGCAAGATTATAGATTAGACTGTTCGTAAATCACAATAACGCGGCCGCTATAAGTCATGATTTTTGCGGCTCCCCATGCATATTATAGTAGTCGGAATTCCATAGAATAAATGGGAAGACGAAAACGAGAATTTTTTATTTCGACTCCATAAGAAATACATTAAAAATGTAAGTTGGTTATTTCAGTTCGTAATAAGCTTGGTAACTGGTGTAAAATTAGAGATAGCTAGGTTTTTTTTTTTTTTTTTTTTTTTTTTATTGCAACCCCGGCAATGGAGCAGGCGACCCACTTGATGGTAGGTGATAGTCGCCGCCCATGACGTTTCACAGCATTAGGGAACGTATTGCCGGTTTTGAGGTGGAAGAAGGCTTTTAAGGTGGGTGTAGGCTTTTTTCTTGAAGCTTCCCATGTCATATTGGTTGGGGAACACGGAAGGTGGTAGTTTGTTCCACAAGAGTGTGGTTCTAGGCAGGAAATGCCGTACAAAACGCACAGTTGTCGAACGCCATGCATCGAGATGGTGACGATGATATTTTTGTTTGTGCCGAGCAGTGCGGTGATGGAACTCTGCAGGTGGCATCAGTGCAAATAGTTCTTCAGAACACTCACCGTTGTATTATTATAATATTACAACACTTTCATGTTACTTTTATACAATTTTAATCAGTGAATTTGCTTCGTTCCTTTTATCGTATTTTTTCTGTATTTATTACAGAAATTAGGTAAATAGAAAAAGGCTTATAAATATATATATATATATATATATATAATATAACGCTTATAATATAACGTACTTTATTCAAAACGGGTTTTTATCTTTTATACCTTTTTTACGAGTTATTATTAAAATTCATAAAACATGTCTACAATATTTCTAATCTTTGACCAACCCTTTCCCGCCGCAGGTTTTAATTTACGTTGTCTCCCCTCATAATGGTCCAGTTAGGTTAGTGCATACAAATTGAAAACACCACTCGTCCTAACATAATTTTATTTATGGCGATGCCACGTGACTATGTTTGATTATCTCGTAATTTTTATTGTTTGTCTAATTAGTTATAGTGGAGTTAAATTATTTAGTACTCCTGGTGTGAAGGGTTGAAACCGTGTAAAGATTAATACGAAAATAGTCTTTGTCATTAAGGTTTAAGGTAGCTTTTAGCTGGTGAACAATTTTTAAGTTTGGATTAGTTTTGGAATTTTTCTAAGCTTTAATAGTTAATTTGTGATGGATACTGTTACGGAGCTCCTAGATTTCAACCCGTTTGTAGTTCTTATCAAATCTTATCCGTTTCTGAAACAAAAATATTTTTTAAACAATAAATTAGAATAAGAATCCCTTTTATTAAGAACATTGGAAAAAGGAATTTATACTAAATAAGTGAAAGCTGACACTTACTAAGTGCGCTAGAAAATCAATTCAAAATTTTGGATAGAAAATAATTGCTCACTGTATATTCCCGTAAATTGGAATAACCGTTCCAATGTCAGAATTCTTCGGTCAATTTACATGTGGAATGTCAAGGGACCGTGGGGCCTAATGGGGACGGCTACGGGTTACCCGTGGGTTGTTCGTTATTCCGTATAAGCATACCTATTGACTCGATATAAATTAGTTTACTGTGTGTACTGGGTAAATGTGGTATAGAGCCTTTTGTGTAAATAATCCTATTTTAATTAGATACAGACGTTTTACCATGATACAATATACATACTGACATTGGATTTAATAAAATAAGGTTTAAATGGAATAGTTTCCAATATGAAAAAAAATGCACACACATTTCACTAAAATGAAGATGAAACTAAACACAAGACAATAAATTAATTATTTAAATTTCCAAAGTTAGCAATAATTGGTCGTCTCGGTCGAAAGCTAGCTATACCGGTGGCCCGCGCCCCTGTAACGGCGATATACTGGGTGCATATCACGCAGATTGGATGCAAATCACCCGGCCCCGGCTAATTTAACCGTGCGTAAATTTTGTCCGTTGTTACCCATGTTCCGAGGATAGTGGACGTATTTGACATTGATGGCTTTAATTAGAACAACACACAATACAAGTATTTATGGTATCATTTAAAATAGATAACTAACCTCCTGTGTTAAAATCGAAAACTTTGCATCAAATACTCTATCAATTTTGTAGCATTTTAGAAACCAATATAGCTAAATATAGTATAATATAGCTAATATTGTATCCACATTTATCCGTCAAACTTGCACAAATTATTTCTCTACCTCATGTGCATTTTAACTCATGCAAATTACTGCAATCGCATTAGAAACAATATTTGTCAGAGCCAGACAGATAATTTTCCATTGTGTCAACTGTGAATGCCTGAACGTAAATCTGTACCCGAGCTAATGAAATTTTCATACGGCGCAGATACCCGCACGCCGTCTTTACGCCTTTTTAATTTAGTCGATTAATATGCATGCGGGTTATGGCGCAGAAAATGTTCGTTTATATATATATTTTGTTTACAATTTAGAAGTAAAATCTTGACATTTTAGAATTAAATATATTGGGACATTGTAATTGAATTGTATTGAAAACAATAACGCTATAAAGCTAGGATTTAAATTATTACTCGGCCAATTTAAATAGGATCCTGTTCAGTGTTAAGATGTGTGAGCTGTCAATGATAATTTTGTGGCGTTATATTGTATGATGATGATGAAAGAATGTTAATGCGTGCAGAATATAATAAACCATCAATTATTAACAGACAACAAACTTCCAAAAAGAGCAAGTCGCTTTTTTAAATTAATAGAACAGGTAATAAATAAATATTGTACTCTCAGTAAAATAATTAAATGAATTGTAAATATTAACGTGAGTAATAACCGTCAAGACAGACAGAATTGAATTTATATTAAAAGCGCAACATAAAATAATAGTTTATGCTCTGTGTAAACATTTCATAGTCCCGGGGCTATTCTGGAAGTTTCTCGAAGCCATAACTTCGGTTAAAAAATTCAAAACAAGCGGTTTCCACAAACTTGTGCTTCGGATAAAATCCTTTGCGCTTTCATATGGATAAACTAAAGCCTCTTAGTTTGTTCCATGTTTTGTTATTTTAGTTTGAAACACACAAGGGTCATTATGATTTAAATACAAAGTACCTGATTTTAAATGCATTAAATGTAGAGCTGATGAGAAAGTTTAAAAATTTCGTTGTTTTGATATTAACTGAATGCATTTTTCATTTTCTATGTAGCGAATACTGCAAGGTCGATAATATACCTATCGATTTTGATCTCAATTGACTATTACATTAAATTTGCAAAAATATAAAGAGGAATTAAAATTAAACTATGGTCTACTTATGCTACAAACCGACTACTTTTGTATTCTGTTATTTGTATCGTACGGTTGTTATGGCTGCTACATGAAAGTTAAAATTTTAAAGGCTTCAATCATATTTCTGACGAAATACCAAGTCCTTTATCAATACTTTTAATCATGTAAAATTCACAAATATTCATGAAAATAACACCGATTCAGTATGTCCGAGAAAAATGCACTGTATAGTTACATTTTTATTGATCCTGATAAATCAAACATATCTTTAAATTGTATTACTAAAAACTATCTAGTATCTTACTGTAAATTTCCCTAACTTTCGAGTACATGACTCGTTTTAACACTACAAGTACAATAAATCTCAACACACACACGGATCACTAAACCAAACACCGTATATCATAGAGCATGTCCGCTAATGCATTCATCGCCGGGTTGGGGCAGTTCGTTTGTTTAGCCGATTTTTGTCGCTAATACGATCCGGAGACGAGAGGGTTTAATGGAATCCAGATAATGGTCTTTTATTTATGGGAACAGTTATTGCCTATTGGAATGTGTGTGTAATTGTGAATAATGTGTGATGTTGATGGAGTTTTGAAGCGTTAGTAGATATGTATACAGACAGGAGATATTTAAAACTGATAGTTTTGAAAACAGGCTACTAGATTTTATGATTTAAATGATAATTTTAATTAAAAAAATGTTATACGAACAGAATTATACGAGATACTTTTTATAGATAAAAATGTATGATTCGCAATTTTGACTTCAGGATTATTTCCCAAACAAAATTTATGGGTTAAAAGCTTAATATAAAGCTCTTTTCATCGACTCATCCTCTAATAGATACGCCTTTTGATTATATTATACTCCTTTCATCTAAGAATTTCCGGACACATAACTGCACAAGCAAATACACACTCTAACACGAACGCAATATAGTCCAACAAAAACAATCATTGAGACATTTTAACCCCGAATCCCGCTAAACCTCAGACAAAACAAAATCCCCAAACTATTCACGAAGCCCCATTGTTAAAACGTAACAATAAATGCCAACTTGTGATAAAATTAGCATATTTAAACAATTAGAGATCCGTTCGGATGCACCAGCGCTAATTCGGATGCTAAATAAAAATGAATATGTATTTTGTGCGGGTCGTAAATAAAAATGATGTCACAACCGGTGGTCATGATATACGACACATGAAAGTACTATAAAATTAATGCATTTAGTACCTACAAATGTAATTTACTGGGTACCAATGCGGTAAATAATTTCTCGTATTGTGCTCTTTTGGTTTTCATTTCAATCCAGAATATTTATTTAGTTTAGGCGCTTTTAAATATAAAATTGCAAGACTGGTATACTTCGATCATCTGTGTTTCCGGATTACAGATTGAGGAAGTTCCATAAAAATTTTTCAAAAATATAAATCATATGATTGCGCAAATAATCTAAAAAACATTCATGTTTTAGGTACACCCTAATACAAAGTTACAGATGAATCAAATCGTTTAAATCGTTGCCAGACAAAACATATCTTCATCTTATCGATATGTTAGTATTATTAGTACGCCCAACTAACGCTTTATTATCCTCTAACTAAGTAACAGCCAGTGATAGTTGGATAAAGCGACCAAGAAATAATTTCATTACCGCAGCAGCTAAAGTTTTGCACGCTTTGCGACAAATCACGCAGATTGCGGTCAAATGGCCGACAAAGTTTATTATTGCCGAAACTTCAAACCGATCCAGATGCTTAGGCTCGAACAAAAAGTCCAATTGCTGTTTAGAAGCCAATAACATTGAAATGGGATGACAGTTTTTCTAAATTATGTTCGGAAAGTATGTAAGGTCCTTTAGTTTTATGAGTTTGGGAAGTAACGGAATTTGGTCACGTAAGTGAGTCGACCTGGATGAAGTGGCCATGTTTTATTATCTTATTATAGTCTGGTTTATCTGTTGTTACCTTTTTTACGTTAAAACTGCTGATGTAACCTGGATAAAATTTAGCACTAAGATAGATGATGTGCTACTTTTACTTTCAGTACTATGCACGTAAAAGTACTAGTGACGCCGCCAAGTATGTTGTTTTCGGTATTTTATGAATTAAATTAATTAAAATTTTACTTTAGCGTAGATTAAATTGATTAGAGTCCAGAGACTCGTGTATAATTAGGGATGGAATTAATTCAAGATCCCTTAAATAGTTTAAGATCATTTGTATAATTATGCAATAAAATTTGCATTGAATTCAATAGAAATTTGATTAAAAAGGGTGCTTCAATACAATGATAAAATCTTATCTGCCTCGGTGTATAGCTGTGGTTGTAGAAACTGTAGTGTTTGTGGTAAGATTTAATTTCATAGTTGATATAAATATAAAAGGATACCTATCTGGTCCCAGTAGGTTGAATAATATTAATTTATTAATGACTAGCTTTTCACCCGCGGCTTCGCCCGCTTTGTCTATAACCTAATAAATTGTATACTATAACCTTCCTCTAGAGTCACTCTATCTATTAAAAAAAACGCATTTAAGCATACAGCGTGACTCAAGGATAGATAAAGCGACTTTGTTTTATACTATGTAGTGATTGTAATATCCCTTATGACATTAAAATCGTAATAACGTTTTCATTTTAATACTCCCATATAAATATCTCAATTTTCCACTAAAAATCCCACAGGATGTATCCATTAATCCATCCATTATATATATAATACAAGCTATTTTAAACGTGTGAAATACAAAACCTCCAAAAAATAACAAAAGCTTAACACGGAGAGTTTTTGAACAACATTTTTTGGAAACTTTAATTTTCATTCACACCCGACGAATTTAACTGTACTATATTTTAATGTACAGAAGTTGCACTATGGAGTGTAAAGTTAATTTTTGGATGGTTATTTTGTATCTTTTTGTTTATACATTTTAGAATATGAACTGCTTTTTCGAATGTTTGCGTGGACTGCATAAAATAAGCGATAGTACGCTTTTTGACTCCATCCTCTAATTCACTTCTTTTAAGTTAAAGTTTTGCGAAAAAAACAACCTTTTAAATTGTACCTCTATAATAAAATTATTTTTAAGCAAACCGCTTTAGAGTTAAGGTAATGATAGCGAACAGAAGTGGAATTAATGTAAGTTTTTATTGACAAGAATATACGATATAGATTAATTATTATAAATAAACGATTTGTTTTATACAGATCTTTGGGTATATTTTCCTGCAAACGTCTACTTACACGCGCCTCTTTACCATCATATACGTCAAGAACTATAAGCTCCTAAAATAAGAAAAAGAATTCACCAAGACTGCATACGATACACCTGCATTTCCAACAAGATAACTGAAAGTATAAGGTATCGTTGGGAACCGTTACGTGACCGCGGGACCGCGGATGTCACGTCGTGACTTCGAGATATTCCGCTTGTCATCTGCAAAGAAAACATCGGAGACAGTGCATAAATTAGTTGGAGTGGAGAAAATGCTCGGATAATTTTTAAGACAGGTTGGAATTCTTGTGGAATACGTGGGTGTATGAAATAATAAATGCGGCTTCATTTTATATATTAAATGTTGAGACTAGATTTTTAATATAACGTATAAAAACGCATGCACACGATCAAAATTAAAAAAATATATAAACCGAAGATTTATCATACAAAATCATACCTACAAATATAATTAACAATTTAAATAAATATCACAACTATAGGTATTAAAGAACAGGAACATTTTACAATTATTGAGAAGGCCTGCTTTTCAACGCTACGTTGATCCGAAAACACGGCCAATTGAAATACACATTACACAAATCCGCGACAACAATCCCATTGCAACACAACTCTGCCGGGTTATCTCGCCTGTAATTACGTCACATTAATATAAACAGCAATATTCGCGGTATTTAAGCTGAAATGTGATATTAATCTGTAACACGAGTGACGTTTAATGAAGCGTGAAGCCACAATCGTATATTATTGATAGTTTCATTAAATTAGGTGTTGGATGTATCCGTTCCAACAAATTATATTTGCTTGTTGTATTTCGTCTTGATGGAAATTGATTTGTATTGATAAAAATTGTTTGTTCATTTTAAACGTGTTAGTGCGTTATAACGACCCCAAATGTTCGTCAAAAACGACTTTTATAATTATGTGGTCGAACTAAACTTATAACACCGTTCAAACGCAACACATAGCGATTAACAATGAATGTAGTAATGAAATTTATGGGATTAAACGTGAAAATAAACAACAGGCTGCCAAGATCGCATCAATGATTTAATTTGGATCCCGCATCACCGCAATGCTGAACCAAAATTAGTTAATATAATTAATTTCAACCGTAGACCCTCGTATTATATTATTAATCAGCGGTTATAGAGGTGTAAGATTTCAGGTTCATTATGACCGTCATCACCATCCTAGATAAAACATTTTTATGGATATGTTTTGAGCTTTACCAATAAGAATATTTTTTAAATTCATATTTTGTTAGCACTTTACAGCAAGGATGTTCATCTTTATATAAACATGATATTTTTAGTAATTCTCAAAATAAACTTATATTCATTCAAAAGTGAAGCAAGAAATTCCTTTAATGTCTTACTTTGTAACAATTCTACGCAATGGATAGAGCACGTAGACCGTAGCGTATTGTAGCACGTAGCGCTACGACGGAGTTGTCTCGTAGCAGGTCTGGTTACGAAGTAAGACGTCACTTAAAAATATTTGTTGGCACTGTTTTATTTTGTTATCTGAATATATTAGAATATTTTTTAATTTTTTCTTATTGTAGTGACATTGAAACTCATTAAAATTCCTAGAGCGAATTCGACTCATCGCAACAATTTAGAATATACGTTATGTTTACCGTTATAGGTTAAGAAATAATAGTTTAATACTCGTTGTATCTGGTAGCCACTGCAATGTTAATGTTGTGAATCAAAAAAATATATAATACTCCAAGCTGTGTAGCAAGCACTTGTTCGCACTTGCTGTACGGTCCAAGCACCTACCACACAGTAATTTTTCTCTATAGGGAATCGGACCATAACCACGATGCTATCGAGTTAAATTTATGACAAATAATCAAAAGTTAAAACGTGTAGACAAGTTAACGAAGAGAAAAACACATTAATTAAAATTAGGTATCGTTTTACATTCACTCTTCTTAAGAGCCAAAGTCGCATAACTGCAACAGAGTATCGCACAAAAAACAAACTGCATTACCAAATAAAAGATAAACACAGTCACACTGAAATCAATACACCTGTTAAAAGAATTACACACGCAAACAAAACTTACAACACGGTGAAAATTCGTCGATTTTGTTCAAACACCCCGATGATTCCGCAGGCTGCAGTCTCAATATTAGTTTTACTTAACGAGCCTGATCGTGCAATGAGAACTGAGCCTTATGCATAGTTAATACGATCGCTATTGTATTGTGATGCCAACTAATTATTTTATTTAAATATTTGCCAATTACTGTGCAGTTGTTTGCGAGTCTAGAATGACAGGGCATTGTTTTTAATTCGGCTGGGGTTATGCGTAATGTAGGGAAATTTGAATTATAAGTATTGTGCGTAGTTCCTTAAATGGGACCTTTGTGATTATTAACCCATTGACCACCGTAAGGCCCGATCGGGGCGCGACACAATAGATTTTCTATTGTGTCTGTGATTCCGAGGACTGATGGATTAAATTAATTAATTGAGGTATCTTTTTAAATACTGTATGGACTGTTAACTATGAATGTAAGTTTTATCCTTTAGGCAATATACATATGCAATTATAAATCGACTTTAGATTAAATGAATAATATTACTTTTACCAGAATACAGTTTCATTCACAAGTTAAATGTTCGAAAAAATAATTATCTTGAACACTTACCTTAAAATCGCAAAATACTTTATTATTTTTATGTTACAGAAAGGGGAGCATTCAAAATTTTAAATGGAACGGTTCTAAAATAAAAACAAGTGAATATCAAAACCGGAATAACAATATGTTTTCTCGTTCCAAAACCAATCGAAATAGATTTACAATAAACCGAAACGATCCGTTTGTAATTCAAACTGACAACAAAAACAATCCCCTTGCCTTTAATATTTTGTTGAAAATCTAAAAAGAATTAGCATCATAAAAATACGGATTTTCTTTGTGGTGTGACTTTATCTGTCTTTACGATTTTAATAATCATTATTATAGGAATGAAAGTGATTCACTCGCTGAATCATTTTTGATATGAATCATCTATGTAGTATCTTATATAGAAGAAAGTTGTGTTTGTTTAGAAAATAGGAACAAATGGATCGATCATGTATGTTTATTTTTCTTTGTTTATTCTGATAGACATAATATGAACTTTGTACACGAGATTATTTATGGATTTTTTTTCACAGATCCTCAAACTCATTGTTTTGTTGTTACGTCGTTGTTGGACGTAACTTTTGATTTAATATTTTTGTGGATGAATAGTTGTCAATGTAGTTGTCATTATTTTATGTCTGAACATGCTTAGCTGTCGAATACTATAAAAAACCGCTTCCCAAAGGAATCTTTGAATGTATAATACAAATAACAGTTGATTTTACGCCTCACTCCATGCAGAATTACAATCTCTTTATAAAATGGGAATACTTATCGCTTATTGGTTTGTCTCCAGTCATAAAATCGTTTACAGTCATTTTACGAGCGGGCCGTTTTTATACATTTGAGAATTCTAAATTTATTGACTTGCTATTTCATTTATTGCTATTATTTCATGCTTTTTGTGATGTATAGCTCTGTTTTCCTGTGTTTGGGTATACTCGAGTATTCTATATTTAGACACTTGCCATTATTTTGCAATGAAAATGACGTAAGTAAATTTTTTTAATTTCCCTAAAATTTTTCAACATATCAAAACAATACAGCAGTCTCTGGTATTCAAATATTGTTTGATAAAATGTTTAAGAAATATATATCTATTAAGATAATTTAAATATGTATTTAACCGACTTTTAGTAAACAAACAAATCTGGCAAATACATAAGTTTTTCTTAGAACATCTTACTTTATATTGAGTGAAAATTATATTCAATTTAACCAATTTGAATAGCAGATGAGGGTAAAAACTTGAATCTTCGGTAAGCAAGGTTTCGGTCAATTTGATTTACATAATTTGAGGTGAGTTCGCAATCAGTTTGAGTGAACCGCAGGTCTTGAGTTGTGATTAATATCCTCCTTATTGTTTTGGTTATAAATGTTACTAACGATATTCTGTTAAATTTTGTTAAATTTTAATAATTCTGCGGAAACATTACAATGATAATATTATAAGAAATTGGAGAAATGACGAGCATTAGTCGTATAATTATTATTTGTGGTTTATTTTTCAAAATATAGCAATGTTATTTCCCATAATTTTCACATCCTATAATTATTAAAGGTAAGACGTTTCGACTTTCGGCGTGTTGTTTAACTATAAGGAACAGAATATAATGAAACTATAATTATAGGTACATAATTACATCTAGAAAATTGTATTTAACAACCAACCTACCTAGTTTAACCCGGCGTCTGTATGGTTGGGTCAATATGACCCGCGCAATTTTCAATTGTTTGTATCTTTAAAGAATCGAACGCGAAGTTGCCGTACTTCTCAGTAGCTGGAGTTAAGACATCACCTTTCTTGTTTTATGCCACAGTTTAGTTGTCGTGTGACTGCACCGGGAGTTACACGTGCGCAAACGTCAAAAAGGTAAATATGACCCAACTATACAGTCAATGTAACAATTATGCGCCATTTTAGTAGTTAGTGTAAAAAGATTATAATTTCCGTATTCTGTTATTTGTAGGTTATAATTTAAAATGGATCGTGATGAATGTGAGCGGCAGCGTATTTTAGCAATTTTAGAGCAATCTGATTCAGAGAAAAGTGGAATTTCGTCAGAAAGCGAGGAAGATCAGGCTCGTGTCAGTGTTCAAAGTCAAGAGACTGACATAGAACAGGCGCCTTCTAGCAGTGACGAAGATGATACACCTCTTAGTGAACTACAGGTACAAAGATCACAATATTATGTTGGCAAAGACGGAACTAAGTGGCAAAAGCAACCTTTTCGTCAAAATAGACGTACAAGAATGGAAAATATTATTACAGTGCCTCCAGGAGTACAGCCACAAGCCAAGTCGGCTTTATCAGAAATAGATTGCTGAAGAATAAAAATAATAATCAAATTGTAAAACGGCGCCAATTCCTCAAAAAGTTAGGCCTTGCTCTCGTAAATAACCACTTGAATACTCGCCAAGACGTCGTGCAGTTGCCGAGAGAAACGCGAAAGAGAATCAGAGATTTTCTTGGAGAACCATCTGAGGAGCCACCTGAAAAAGTACAAGGTGTACGGAAAAGGTGTCAAGTTTGCCCAGCCAAAAAAGATCGCAAAACGACGCATACATGCACAAACTGTCACAAGTTTATTTGTCCCGAACATATTGTTCCGTACTGCAAAGAGTGCTGTGATATGTTGCAAGAATGAGACTAACTTAGGACTGTTTTATTTTTATTTTTATTTAAGTTTGAAAGATCTCGTTTTCAACTACACCAAAACGATAATTGTAAGATTATAAGTGAACATTTATGTTATTTTATAGTAACGAGACTGAGGATGTCTATTTCTGTTGATTATTTTTGTATGTTTTTTCATAACTCAAACAAAGATGCTACGATTAGTTAAATTGCCTTTTATTTCTACTGCATAACCTTAAAATTAGAGTTCTAACTAAAATATACTCATATATTTATTATATATTTAAAGTTCAACAAAATAAAGGCTTCTACATTTCAGGGTAATTTTGACCCACTTGACAGTCGGTGTAACAATTTTCTACCATACAGACGCCGGGTTAATAAGGAATGATATTAAAAAAAGACATATATTACATTTAGGGCCGATTTTTCAATGCTTGGATAAAACTTATCCGTCCAATAAAGTATTACACGATAATATTAAAATGTCACGTAAACTGTCAAATATGGGCAATTAGAATACTTTTTTAAAATGGTTGTTTTATACATTATTCGACGAATAAGTTTTATCCAAGCATTGAAAAATACGCCCTTAATTAACAATAATACACGATAGGTATAGATATAAGTATGCATAAGAAAAAGAAACACTTCAAACGCAGAAGCTTCTAGAATTCATCATTCGAATTTCAATATTTAAAATTCAAATCGCCATTGTCGAAGATTCCCGCCACTTTCGCAAAACATTCCCGCCATAACACGGCTCCCGCGTATTATCCGCAAAATATTTTCAATATGTGCTTCTTGGGAGTTTACCGCATATGAAACTTGGTAGGAATTCTGTAAAACCGCGGTACAGAATAAGAATTTATTTCGCAACTGGTTAAATAACTCGCGAGAAAGAAAATATTTCGAGTCTTTGGAAATCTTGTGTACGTCTTGAAGTTTGAAACATGTTAAGAGAATATATTTATGTGGATGCCGCTGGGGTTCGAGATAGTTCTCGATTGTTCTAGAATGCCCTCATAGTATGTTTGTTTATTTTTTTGCTTTTACCACAGATAATAATATAATACTTTACTGGTACTTTTACTTAGATCTAGATATTTCAATTTTAATTGATGACGAATGGTTTCAGAACATTATTTACCTACCAACTTTTGTTACACAGATTTTGTTTCCTTTAACTAAATTTAAACTCTGGACTACACTTACTATTGGACAATGATTAACTGAACTTAAATTTGACATTAATCAATATGAAAAAGTGAATAACATGTGATCCTCATACACTTGTTTGCCTAGGTACCCTATTTAAAAGACGTCATCTATTCGATAACATGAAAAATTATAATTTTCCAAATCTTATGTTGCAGCATCACTGCAAATACTGTCACATCACAATTAGGGTGACAAATCAACATCGAGCTATGCTGCGCTGTACTGCGCTGTGCTGTGCTGTGTTTCTTAAGCTACGTTTTTTTAACAATTAAACGATGCTGCGCTGTACTGCGCTGTGCTGTGCTGTGTTTCTTAAGCTACGTTTTTTAACCTTCCTATACTCGCGCGTTGGTCTGTGAGACCGACGAAACACATTTTCGTAATTATTTTTATGCAGGTAAATCCTGTGAAGTCGAGTTCCTTGCTAGTTTCCGGATTTGGGGCTAACTTCATTTTAGTGCAGGTCGCGTGGTCGGCAGAAGTTCATGTGTCATATCGTCGTGTCATTTGGCGCCAATCGGTCCATGAGACCGACGCGAGTATAGGTGCCAGTTTTTGTGTAAGTATTAATATTATATATTTTGTACATTTATATATTTTTTAAGACTTTGAATACTTTATGAAGTATGTATAGTAAAATATATGTATGAATGTTGCTCTAAATTACATTTTGACCAATTTTTCAGGCCATACTTCATGTCAAAATGAAATCAGATTGTTGCTGGAAGAAACAATTTCTGGTTCTGCTATGAAGACGAAAATGACAGTGAGGTGGAAGACAACGTGGAAGTACAAGAAAAGACATACGACACCGAGCAAGACGATGACAATGAAGAGATATCTGAAGTTCCCGTGATTTTTACTTGGGAAAAGATGGACAGACAAGGCTCAAAACTAAGCCAAACATAGATAAATATGTGCTTTGATATGTTTATTATTATAACTTAGAAGTTAATTTTGTTTTGAAAAAGAAGTTCTGTTTTTAAAGTGAAACTTTTATTACATCGTCTCAAATAAATGTAATTTTTTACGACATCACATTAGAGACCTCAAAAATAACAGTACTTCACTCCACTATTTAATGGATGTTATTATACATATAAACCTTCCTCTTGAATCACTCTATCTATTAATAAATTACCGGCCAGGTGCGAGTCGGACTCGCGCACCGAGGGTTCCGTACAAATAAGTTTAAAATTATTAAAAAAAAAAATATTATGTGATGTAACTAAAAATTTATGGTTTTCGTAATTTTTCTTTTATCTATGCTATAAGACGTTGCTTCGTACCAAATTTCAAGATTCTGAGTTCACGGGAAGCACCCTGTAGGTTTTGATTCCCTTGCAAGTGTTGAAAATTTGCGGCATAAACGGCTGTATCTTTTGATTGCGTTGGCTTAGAAGTTTGATTTTTTCACAGCTTCAAGGGACAGTAGACCTGAGTAATTGATATAAATTTCAAGTATAAATTTAAGGGTCTTGACAGACGGACGGACGGACAGACGGACAACAAAGTGATCCTATAAGGGTTCCGTTTTTTCTTTTTGAGGTACGGAACCCTGAAAAAAACTGCATCAAAATCCGTTGCGTAGTTTCAAAGATTTAAGCGTACAAAGGGACATAGGGACATAGGGACAGAGAAAGCGACTTTGTTTTATACTATGTAGTGATAAGCTCGACACAGCGCAGCATGGCAGAGCTCCATAAAAACATAGCACAGTTCGGCACAGCGCGGCTCAGCATGGCGGTTAGCGCGCCTCGCTCGAGACTGCTGCGTTTTTAAACAGAGCGTAGCCTCACACAGCGCAGCACAGCATGGTTTGTTTGTATCCTCATTAAAATATTAGACGAGCGAGTTGACCAAACACAGCACAGCGCAGTACAGCGCAGCATAGCTCGATGTTGATTTGTCACCCTTAGCCGGCCATCAATAAGGCTGTGACGTCATTCCTAGTATCGCCCATACATGTATACCGTAATGGCCGACGCCATCTGTCGGTAATTATCCGAACTAACGGGGCTTGAATTTCATTTCGCTCTAATCGCATTATAAAATCAGGATGTGTGAATCGTGTTTGATAGGTTTAGTTTAAGTGATAATAGAGACGATATAACTACGACTTTTTCTAGTGCGGTTAAAGTGAGATAATTTTGTATCGATTGTATTTTAAACTAATTTATAAAATGAAACATTGTTATTACAAAATACAATTCAAAATCTTTCTTCTCTGAAAGATACTACATAATTTTTAAATCTTCGTTAAATCAAAAATATCTTTCGTTAAAGAGATACTACGATGTTTTTTCGCTATCCATGAGTCCTAAACTAGTTAGTTGTGGCACAAATTACTAAATAGATACTACGTTGTGAGGAAATTTACATTGTGATAGCAAATAGTAGAAGTTATTTGTAGTAGTAATGAAGTATATCGTGTCTAGTTATACTTTATTGTTTCCAAAGAATGCAAGAACATAGAAAATTTATCTCTTCCTTCCTTAGGGATTACACTGAGAACAATTAACCCCAAGAGTTTACGATTGTTTTACGCACAATTTTGACGAAGGCAATTAAATGTTTAATTTAAATATTTTTATTACATCCGCAGGGAAAGTTATGAAAATAACAATGAAAAGTCAAAAGTTTTTAAATGTTCATTGGATTATACGGATTCTTTAATTAAAAAAAAAATGTTGTGTGGTTTTATGAAACCATGGTAAAAGTGAAACTGTTCGTACGGTTCCGAACACTGCTTTGTGTAGCGCATGTCGCGTGACGGTCGCGGTCGCGTGATACACGCGACATGCGCTACACATACCAAAAAGTTTGAGACGATGTAATAAAAGTTTCACTTTAAAAAAATTATCTTGATGCACCAATATATGTTTTTTTAGAAATATTAGACTCCATGTGATCTCAGAATTATTTGGCTAACAGAAAATTGTCAACAACTAAAGAAATTTCATCACAAGGCCATGAATATTTTGCCTGCCTGTCTGCCCTGTTATCATTAGTCACCATCACGTTAAAAACTATGAGATCGGACGTATAAATGTACCAACACACACGACACAGTACACAGGCTGAGCATCGAAGCGTTAAGTTAACGTCAACGCGCTGTGAGCACACTGACTCAACTTAGCTGACGTCGCCACGGCACGAAGCCATGGTTATCGCGATTTGATTTAAGAAAAAACATCTTTTAAGCTTTAAGCTTCAGTAAGGTTGACTCATTTTAATACTAAGAGCACACCCCGGACACTCCATACAAAATGATCGTTTTGACAGTCACACTGTAGAGACTGCAAATGTGTGTGTTAACGCTTTATGGTTGGCACATTAGTGACTAGCGTAAAAAAAATTCGCGTTTTTCTCATGAAATACATCCGTAAACAGCACAATATCTAACCATTTTCTACGAAAAACGATAATCACAAATCCAAAATAATAAAATTACTTTAAGTCAATTTGATTAATGTTGTCAATCTTCGTTGCGTATCGTCCTTGCAGAAAAATATGGCCCATTTTATGTCTGATCGCGCGGGGGTGAGGTAAGTTTAATTTTGGCGGGAGGCGGAGAGTGTCCGTTCTGTAGCGTTTAGCTACTATTATGTATTCTGTGCTAAGAGTCTACACTCAAATGAATATTATTATAATAATGATGTATTCAAGAATTTAGGAAGACGACGAACGACGACGATCAATTCATTTCCCGATAATTATTGTGCTTGAAAAAAAGTGTTTAATACGTTTTCCATCCATGCAATTTATGTAAGAATGCATACATAAATAGTAAAGTAACTTGTCAAAATAGCAAAGCATTTGAATACAATTAAAATAAATTACCAAAAGGAGAGGGGTGATAAATCTACATCTCTATATCTATTATCATCAAATATATTATTAAAACGCTCGTCTCTTAGCCCCGTGTGATTCAGCGCGTGTCCCCGATATAAATTATGAATAAACATTATTGTTATGTGACGTCACAGTTTTATCTTCGACGCTCTTAGCGATGTTTTCACAAGAAAATTCCCTCCAATACATCACAGTATAAAACTATATTAATTTCCGTTCTATCACCCTTGTGGAGATAATCGTGTTTTATCGCTCTTGGTTGTATTGGTTTTGAATTTATTTGTTGGTGGTTAAATGTTATTTTTAAATAGAATAGGGATATAGAGAATAGTGTGAAGAAGCTTTTTGTGATAGGATGTTGACATTGTTTTTTTATAGGTATGAGACAGGATACTTGTAATAAATACAAAATAATATATTGTATTGTTGAAATACCTGACTGATATCTGAACAACATATTTTTTTCAACTTAATTTTACATAGATGAATATCTAGTAGTTACCTAATCGAAATCGAAAAGGTCTCTCTAGAAGTCTAGAGCAATAACTATCCAGTATAACTGCCTACTATGCCAATACGGTCTTATTTTTCATTATTATGTTACCGTTGATATTGCTTAGTAAGTTTATTTATCATGTACATTAGTTTATTTATCGCTACTGGTGCAATGATTCGGACATTTAGGTATGAACAATTTTATTTAAGCTCTTGAATTCTGTAGTATTCATCCATTTATTGTAAGAATTGTAAGCTTTCAAATTTAAATCCATTTTAAAATTTATTTAACTCTACGCTGTATTTTTTAAGAAAATCTATCATTCTCCTTTATTGTACCAACTTAACATACCTTTCCAAATTCAATTTGAATTTATAAACATCTTTTCACAAGTACTTTATTTCTGAAACAGTTGTGAGTTGTATATGAAAATCGTGTACGTAAATATGTTCAATGAAATGCCAATCCATTGGAACGATTTATAATAAACAAAACCTCGTATAGAAAAGTAATTCAAAGCTTTATCGGCGCATCAATCCTGAACAATACCATGTATCGTTTTGAACTGAAACTTCAATAGTCAAATGTCAATACACGATGCATCCTACTTAACTATTCAATTCGGATCCGGCCATAAATATCCGATGTTCGCAGTTAGCGTGTGAGGCTACGCAGTGCGACGAACCGGTCAAACAAACTGACCATGTTCCGAAACCAAATTTTAACTCTATTCTCAGCCAGATAAGGATGAAATTTGTTCGTGGTTTACATGAGGTTAATGAGCCAAGATCATTGTGGATCGCCTGTTTACTCGTCATAGCCGAAGTTTACCATGATCAGCTAGTGGCACTAAATTTAACTGCATTTGAGCTTCTCGTGATTCTAAAATCAAGTTAGGAACGTCATGTTCCTGCTAAAATTAAAATGATCTATAAATCGACGTCTTTCTTTAAAATTTTCCTATTATTAACTAGATTTCCACGCGCGGCATCGCCTGTGTCTTCAAATAAAAACCCGCATTGTTCCCGTACCTGTTGGATTCCCGGGATAAAAATTAGTCTATGTCTTATTATATGGGTTTTGAGCTAACTACATAAAAAATTTCATTGTAATCGGTTTAGTAGTTTTTATGTGAAAAAATTACAAACATCCATCCATCCATCCATACTTACAAACTTTTGCGTTTAAAATTGTAGTAGAATTTTTCGTATTTTTATTGTTATATCACAAAATAATTGTGACTACAGTCATCGATATTCCATTTTTTTAGTTTTGTCATACTTTTATATTGTTCTCATGAAATACATTTGCAAATACCATTACAATCCGATGACCACGAGACATGACGATAAATCCCATTGTATTTGAAGACGTATTGCTATGCAAATAAGGAATAAATTACGGCTATGTTGATTGAAAATATCCTGCATTTTAAATTCTTTACAATGGCTGACAATTCTTGTGGTTCGCGCCTTGTCGGAAATGTTTTACATTTTAAATGCTAATGCGTGAGCTTGGTGGATCCACAAAAGATATAAAAATGCTCGTTAGAGGGAACGAATGCAGTGTTTTATTTAGGGTTTTGTTATTTGTACGGGCGATATACAATTTGGTGAATTTCAGGAGAATTTAGTCGTGTTTGAAGTAAGAGGATACGTTGGTTATTGTGTGCTTTTGGGATTGCTTTTAGATGTGATTTATGGTAGGAGTATTCTGGATTTATATGCTCGTTGAATGTTTAGAGTTCGAACATTCGAGTAGTTAGATTCTTACTTAGTGTGCAGCGTTGGCTCAGTGGTGAGAACTTTGGACTTCGATTCGATAAATCCAGGTTGGCCAGCGTAGTAGATTTTGGCGTGTACTCTCATATATGGGCTGATGATGATATTAGACAATCTTTTATTCGTAGGCTATGCATAATATTTAGATGCAAACGTAATTCAACGAGATAAATTAAATAAAGAAGAAACTATAACATACTTTAAAACTTTTTAAGCTATTGCATAGCTTCTATCGCGGGCCATGAGCGCGGGGACCGAATCCAGAAATTCCGTAACGAAAAAACCTCACGCTCCCCACTCCGACGGACACGGAGGTGTGGCTTGAAGGCATGCTATGCAATAGCTTTACCGCGGCAGTCCCCAAGTGCCACACGTCTTTTTTTAAATATATTTACAATTATCATGGATTCATGTCAGTACCTAATAGTAAAAAAACATCTCTTCATTTTATGTTAGGTACTAAATTGAATGCACTGATTTATTTGAACATGAAATGCGATGTAAATATTGTGTAATAATCAGAAAGACAACTGTTTTCGCTCCGTATAGTGTTGTTTGCTCGTATAATACAGTACAGTCAGCAAAATCATTATTATACAAATACAACAATTTAAATTATAATTACTGCTGAGCGAGAAGAAATGTAGAGCAGACTCATACTAAGCGAAAATTTTACAGCAAAGGATCAGCTTATCGCAAAATACACTAATAGTTTATTCTCATTTTCCTACTGTTATTGATTTATGAAAAATGCCTATCCTAACTGTGTAGCTTTTCCGAAATAACAACTTTAAATCTATACTATACTATAATATTATAAAGCTAAAGAGTTTGTTCGTTTGAACGCACTAATCTCAGGTACTACTGGTGCGATTTGAGAGGTTCTTTCGGTGTTAGATAGCTCATTTATCAAGAAAGGCTATAAGGCTACATATCATCATGCTAGAACCAACAGGAACGGAGCAATGCGGGTAAAACCGTGGGGCACAGCTAGTATTAAATAAACAGATACGAAGACAGAAAAAAATAATATTCTTTACTGTTTATTCGATAAAAACCAAAAAGAAAGATTTTATATAAATTTATTGTTCCTTAATGATATTGCTGTCTGTACCATGACACACAAATTACACATACACATGAAACCGATTGTTTTCCAAGTATTTATTCATGGTTAGGAATCACGAGAGGCTTGAATAATTCAATCGCCAAGTTTTCGATAAGTCGCTGAAACGTTCCGTATAATTTTGTATAATTTGATACAAGTAAACCCTTGAAAGAGGATTTATTCTGTACAATGATAATATTATATTCAATGTTCATGCAAATTGAGGATTAATTTGACGATTGATTTTGTAAATAACATCTTCAAACGTAATTAGTGATATATTTCATCTAACAATAGAAGGGACTGATTAGTTTATTTTTAACCCTTGTGAGAGAGACAAATAAAGGTTTTATTTATTTATTATTTAGTTTATTTATAACTTGTATTTTAATATGTAATAATTAATCAATGCGTTTTTATTTTTCAGGTCGAAAATGAAGATCTGGGAAGAGTTCATAACCATATTGTCTCTGTGGACATTTTAAAAATAGGACAAGGGTCAATACTGCAACTGCAACAGCTTAATTGTCTTAAAAATGTTCATAAAAATCGCTTCAACTTTTTAGTAAAAAATAAAATATCCAATGCAGTTAATAATTTGTTTTATTTCCAATTAAATCCTAATAAATTCGATAGATAATTAAGACATTAAATTGTCAAATTAATCCCGCTCAATCAAATTCTATACCGAAAAATGTCCTTGAAAGAGATTTAGTCCACCAATAAAGTAGCATTCCCCATTCGAAGATAATCACAAATGCCTTTTTACTTATCCCGGATAAAAAGGTATCAAATCCTCTTTCGTCCCCGGGCAAAGGAAACATGACATCGGAATAAGTCCCCGGGGCAGCTTGCGTTTTCCCACGACTGTTTATTCTAATTCCCCGTAATTACATGCTGAGCTTAGCGCGGTTAATTATTTCATACGGAATATTTTAAGGTAGTGATGTGTTTGAAGGGAAGAAGTTTTAAGCTTTTGAAGCATATTTTAATTTAAAGGCTTGTGCGTACATATTATATTTATACTTAAAACTGAAAGAAATTAGTTTTAAACATCCATCCTAACATAATATTATATTGCGTTTACTTTCACTACGTAGTATATAAAAAAGTCGCTTTCTCTGCCCCTATGTTCCTATGTATGCTTAAATCTTGAAAATTAAGCAACGGTTTTTTTAAAAGATAGAGTGATTCAAGAGGAAGGTTTTAGTATATAGGTAATTTATTAGGTTTTAGACAAAGCGGGCGAAGCCGCGGGCGGAAAGCTAGTATTATATAAACCGAAACAGGCTACAGTAATGGTCTAGTTAGTGTAGGTTTCTCAGTTTAAGTACTCAAAATTATTCACTAGTTTACCCTAAAAATGTAGCATACATTTATTATTAGCCAGCTTAGTACGAAACCGCGTCAGCACTGAATAAATTCAGCACATTCGTCTAAAAGTAATTAAATTTCACGACGATACTTTGTCAGCCTCTCATCAATTATTACGAATTTAAATTGTACCAAAAACGCTTCTTTTGTGCGAAAATTGGTTTCGTATTTATTTGTTCCCGAGTAATGTTGGAATAATAACTTAAGTGCAAATTACTCGTTTACTTTGACGCACTTTGTGAGAGTAAATGACAAAATGTTGAGTAAAATATTTAAACTAGCCGCTTGCTTTTATAAAAATAGAACACAAATAGGCTATAGCACTTAGGAAAATAAAAGCTTTCCACTGATAGAATTTTTTTTTTTTAATTTCTAGATTTTCTGTTAGGACAACGGACAAAATCTTATCTCTGTATAATATTAGTGTAGAATTAAAATATAATGCCTGTTATAAAAAATATTGTCTGCACAGCTATAATTATAATATCGAGTTTATATTGATGACCTTTTATAATTTCCAGAGTTTCACTATCCAATACGATTAAAGACTCGCAAACAATGCGCATCATGACAAAATTATTGTACAAACCCTTTTCAAATAGATTTATTATATTCAAAGACTATCACATTTCTTATTCCCATTTAGCTTTAAATATACTAATAATATATTAATACGCTAGACCTAAAACTAGTGACACAAAACCTTTTATTTAACAGCTAAGCAAATCTCGTTGAAATACATTATTTTTCTCACTAAAATATCACACAGCAATTTTCGCGTTAACAAGCAATGACACGGTACAATAGATAGCGTGCTCTAATCTATACATGTGTTATACGTCGGCGTTGTTCACGATTACATCTAAATTTATTGCGCAGCCCCGGTGACTATAGAATTAAAGGAAACTATACTTTATTGTAATATCGTTAAGAATGCTTTTTACGTTTTCATTTCCTGTTAATTTTGATACTGTTGAGTTAGAAATTTTAATTAATAGACTAGAATCTAAAAGTATGTAAGTTCACACATTGTTGAACCGATTTTAATGAGTTTATCATGAGAGATAGTTTAGAACGTAGCTAATTATATGCGGTAGTATTTATCCTGTAAACAGGGTGAAATAAAGGATTGAAATTTAGTTTCTTGAAAACAAAATAAATTGATTACGTCTAAAGTATTCATATTCTTAGCTCTACCGTTGCTCTACGTTATACTAGTATTTGTAAAAATTAATAACTTTATCAACCCGTATAATATCAAGCACTGAACTTTGTCCCAAAACACCATTAACTTGCAGTATAATGAAACAGAATAAACG
Source organism: Colias behrii (assembly GCA_029959065.1). NCBI lineage: Eukaryota > Metazoa > Arthropoda > Insecta > Lepidoptera > Pieridae > Colias > Colias behrii. The sequence goes on from JARWMC010000016.1 coordinate 395,732, forward strand.
GCAACAGAGATTAACATAATAACCGGCGGTTAACTCTCACGGGATAATTTCATGAAAATTCATCACGCAGATTTCATTATATGACAGCTGTACGGACTGACCTTAGAATTCATTAAAATATTAAATTTTAGCTTCTAACTTGAATCTAGATGTTGTATTAGTTCTTGGAGTGTATCTTATGTACTTGTATTTTGAATTTCGGATATGAAGTTAGTATTTTTCAGCTCTATTACATAGCTTTTATCACAGACTTTGAGCGCGGCGACCGAATGTAAAAATTCCGTAACGAAAAAACCTAATACCCCCCACTCTAACCGGCACAGCGATGCGATGCTATGCAATAGCTTTACCGCGGCAGTCCTCGAGTGCCACACGTATTTTTTTTTTTTTTACTTGAAAATTTAATTATTTGATCGTTATTTATTTCGTGTGTGAACACTAGTTTTATGAGTGATTAATTTGAGTCTGCGCTATTTTATGGCAATGAAAATTTCTATTTATTATTTACTAAGTTATAAATTAATTAATATTTAATAAATGAACTTTATTCATATAGCGGTTTCAAGCGAATAATGATTATATTTAAGGTTTCGAAATTCTTAAAAAGAGGATTAGATCATACATCATAGAGCTAAGACATCACTAACAAACTTCTTAAGCAAACTATTTAGTTACTACTACTTTTAATTAAATTTTTATTTTACATAGAAATTTCGACACAAAATAAAAACGTTATTCCACTCAATAGTATTCGCAAGCCATAGTTTGTGCACTATTTGGCATTCACCTGTAAACAGAACGGTTGAGATAAACCGTTATAATACTAAATTAACTAAACTATATTGGTATTCCGGCGCGAGTCCATTGTTTTTCCGTTACAATAACACTGCATCAAATGTGAAGTGAGCTGGTACAGTGCGGGACATAATAGTTGGGACACTGTTTTTAGGAATGAAGAAATTAGTATAAGCTAACAAAAGACACATTTTTTATTTGCTTTAGGCAATGATCTGATTCTGAATAAATTTAAACTTTATACAGTTGTTTTGATCGATAGTGATTTTTTATTTATTTTAAGGTAAGATAGTTATATTATACCATTGACCTTTTTTTAACACCTTTAGATACAAGACAACATTGCTGGTTCAAATATTTGTTTCGTTTACATTTTACCACAATACATTAAATGAAAATAAATGTAGAGCGTACTTACTTACTTCTTATAGCTATAACTTCGTGCAGTAGATTGCCAAATTTATTTCACAAATAAATTTAACCTAGCATAATTAATTTAATTTCCACTGAAACCATATGAATGCAAGCCGGTGTATCTTAGCGTCGCTGAAAGCTCGTTTCACGGCCCATAACACGAGATACGTTCTTCGCAATTTTTGCCTGCATCCACTGCTTCGTGACACATTGCTGCATTTGTTAGCGCACAGCGTTATTTGTGCTCACTTACCCGGTAATGGTTGTGCATAAATCGTAAGAATCATTCGCGTCTTGCGGACAGATTGAAGATCGTGCTTCGACTTTCGTAAGCGTGTCGTAGGGGCATGAGTTCTACAACTCATGTGCTACGACGAATAGCTTTTGTATTGTCTGGTAGATGAAAAATAAAATATTCACTACTGTTTCATAACTTTTAATTCCCATTTTTGTTATTTTATATTAATAAATGATATTCGTCTAATTGAAGTATAGAAGGTAGTATTCCTTATTACTTTTCCTTCGATGTATTCAATTCAAGGTCTTGAAAACCAATCAATTGTGACTGTAATTTCATAAGTCATTAGGTGGGTCTCCATAGAGCGAGCAGCCTCGTGAAGCAATTACTGCGTGAGCAGCTTGGTCTGTATTGACTTGGCTTGGCTAAAGAAAACGACCCACCTGATAACAAATGGACAAACATACATTAGATATGTACACGTTGAAAACCACAGAACCTTAACAACAAATTACCTTCACAGTAGTCGAAACTTATACACTTTCAAGTGTAACGAACACGTCAAACAATCATGTAAGTACTGACTGTCACGTGTAGCGTGTCATAATGCGTGACGGTCGCAGATGGGAGTCTCGTTATCATTACTGGCTTATCGCTGACGTAAGGTAAACTTGGGGTATACGGGGGATCGGCAGATCAAACAATTTTTATCAATTGACTTTATTTTTCGTTTGGGTATAAAACTTGTATACGCTTTAACTTTATGTGCTGTGGTTTGTACGTAATATAATCACAAAAGCTATTTTTTTTATTTGATAAAAAATTTATAAAAGTAAATAAGTAAAACGACATTATTCAATTTTATGCTAAAACCGTTTAAAATAAAATATAATTCAAGTTAATAATTCGATCTAACTAAACTACACATCTGAAAATTATATTTCATCTAGTAAGTCGGCAAATCGGCTATAGTTAATAGTAAAATTTTATATCCCTGAAACATGTATAATATTAGAATTTATTTCTAATCAACCTAAAATCGCGTCTCTATAATAAATTTGACAAAAACCTCATACAACAGTCATGATTCATCTTCACTTTACACATACTACATGATATATAGCGCTCCGCCCGGACAGATTGGCGTATAATTCACGAAACGACACAATTTTTCCTCCCCCCATCATCTTATGTATTAACATCATATTGTATAGACTCGCTTTTGAGATAAGCTCTTTTTTGTGACCTTAATACTGATTAAAAATTGCTTATTTTGTATGCTATAGGCATGGACGTATAAAAAAAGACGGACGCCGTATTACGAACAAACAACGTGAAGCCACCATAGTAAGCTAGCGATCGTGTAAAGACAATAAACACGCACACACTCTCACCATAGTAAGCTAGTCGGCCGCCATTACGTCGTGAACTTCCGACTAATTAACTGCGTCACTGTTTCACAAAAAATATCTTTCGTGGTTAAATGGTGTCGCAACAGTACAATTTTAAATAAAAAAACACAAGGGATTACATTCCACAGGGAAGCAAGTTATTTATTTTATGTTTTAATGACAAAATTATTACGGCAAAATTTATAGAAAAAAATATAGCCGCCATTGTCATCAGGACAGCTGTTGCCATGGCAACATGGCACACACACATGGATGTTTCGCCGCCATTACTAGGCTTCACTCAATGTTTAGGCGATATACCGTCCGTCTTTTTTTATACGTCCATGGCTATAGGTATGTGTTGCTTGCGTATTTGTCATTCGTTTTTATTTATTTATTTAAACTTATTCATTGAAATACACACTTTTAATGGGATCATTATTACATATTTGATAAAAAAGCACATAATATCGATGTAAAAGTTTCTAAGATTCGTTCTAATTCTCAAACAAAAAATGAAAAGAAATTTGCTGTTTATTCTAAAAGCTCTCAACATAATTATTAATTAACATACTGTCACTGTTAAAAGTTATAAAATATACAAATGCCACAGAAACCTAATTGCTTAACTGTGAAGTATCTATTATTACAATTTCTCCCCAATAAACTCACACAATAATGATAATACATATATCAAAAACAAACACTTAAAACATCAAGCGCACAAGTATTTCAAAACAGTTTAAAATGACAAAGTTAAGATATTTTAAATAAACAAAGTTCGTCCCCCGACGCGGCTGTATCAACATCGTAGAAACTTCGAGATGGTTTCAAAACTGAATTTATTATAATTGGTTCCGTATATAAATATTAGAAAATAAATGTAGCCCACGATTTGCTCCCGTTAAACGAACTATGTTTTAAAAAAGAGTAAAGAAGTAAAAACAAAAATGAAGCATCATATTGTTATCCAGGCTGTCTTATAATGTATCTAATTTAGTACAGGTCTGACCTGTGTAAAAGAAAAAAATCCTCTCAAACTTTACGATTATAAGTATTTACATAGAATTGAAAGTAAAATATTATAGTTAAGGGACTCTGTTACGTTTCTTGTACAAATAAGAGATGAAATCTTGTGGAAAGACAAAGCTACTTTTTGTCACAAAATAATTTTCAAGGGGTTGAAATAGGCAATAGAAATTTGTATGGGGAACAGTATCGCGCGATAAAGTGAAGCACACGCGAGAGACGCCGCGGGCGTAAAGCTATAGTCCTTCATAAAAGTTTTATGTGTAGTTTATGCTTCGATAAAAATACGCTGAAATATATTGAGGTATTGTGTAGCATGAAGAATGAAGATGTTTACCATTTTTTTGTGCATGTTTTTCTTTCTTAAGCACGTATAGTTTTTGTTTAAAAATGTTTAGCAATTTAAGTTTTTATATACTTTGGTGTACGATATATAATATAAAAGAGTATATCTGTTTATTTTATAGTAATTTTCACTTCTTGTATTTTGTTAAAAACTAATAATGAATAGTTAGGAACATTTTGAAAACGAGCAGAGTTAAATTTATCATCAATTTTTACTCACTTCCCTGTTAGAACCATAAAATATCCTTCAGCAAATGTCACTTCGCGTTTCAGATCAATAAAATATTAAACGATCTAACAGTTAACGCTTGCATGCGGAACCCTAAAACTAACTTTATGGTTATAAGTCGATGCAAATGTGAGCAGTTGGTGAAGGGTGCATTATTTCGGGTTTCTTGATACTGAACCATATTTCTTAGTCATTTAGTATTTATGTATAGGGACTGTGTATTACATGCTTAGGTTAAGTTAAGTTGTTTTGCGGGTGTGAAATATAAAATTGTTATCGTTTTTTTTTCATTGCAGAACTACAACTATAAAGAAAAAAATGGACTTCGTCGAAATCTGGCTGATCTTAAATGTCACTAGGAAAAAATAAGGTGTGTTATGTCAGTAATTAAACATTCGAATCTTCTTTTCCACCGCATGAGCTTATTTACAACATATTTTGTATATAGCCTCTTCCTCTTACTACAGTATAGGTTTTAACGTATAAGCGTTCCCTTACCTAAATTTATAAGCTACCCAGTATTATTTGAATTATTGATTATAGAGGTACGTAATAACAGTTAATGATTACGTTATCGTAAACTGGTTCACAGTCAATAGTGCTTCAATCTTTATCAGTGATAGCGTTAGCTACTAAGTATTCTGTGCCAGTGACGCTACTTTCAAAGCACGTTCAAACACACCATTTTTAATCTCTATATAATGTCTTCAGATGTGATCCAATGCATTAAGAGATCTCACGCATGCCGTTTATTTCCCCAGGACATCATTATGGTGCTGCACTGCATTCAGATTAGATTATCGAGCTCGCTTCGAATACGCTATGTGCAATTTCCTTCTTCTGCGTTTCAGGGCTTTACGACGGGCAGGGGTGGGACACCTTTGGTGCGTGTGGATTTGAATTGGAAATGGTTGTACAAGTTTATTGTATATGACAATTTTGTAATGATAATAGCTGCAGTGGCGATAGTATTTATTGTTAAACCTTATAATTTTAAAGTAAACGTCTTTATCATGATACTCTTGAAGATGAGGATGATTTGTGATATGTTCGGAATATGTTTTTAATGATATTGTTTTTATTGGACTGGCTTAATCCCAATACCATATTCATCATCCATAGATATAATGTAAAGAGTATATTCATTTATTAATTATGGACATATTTATTTTTATCACTGAAGTAAAATAATTCTAGTTTTAAATAAAATATTAATATATTTATTAAAAAAGGTTGCCCATCTCTGGTCTGATAATGCAACCGGGCAATATGTAAATTGTCCGCGGTTCATTCGCGATCCGATAGCTATTGTTGGACTTGAAATGCTCTTTTCGAAACTGCTTTAAATTGCAACAAGCCTGCAATCTGAGCTTGAAGTTTTAACTTTCTTACTTATTTCAATTAAATTTTGTTTTCTGTAACTTTTATTATATGACGTGATATAATGTTGTGTTGTGGTTGTATTACTAATAGTTTACTAGTATGTAAAAAGGAAAACCCGCATAGTTCCTGTTCCCGTGGGATTTCCGGGATAAAACCTATCCTATGTGTTAATTCAAGTTACCCTCTATATGTGTGCTAAATTTCATTGTAATCGATTCAGAAGTTTTTACGTGAAAGAGTAACAAACATCCATACATCCATACATCCATACATCCATACAAACTTTCTTCTTTTTACTAGTATTAAGATTTTCACTATAATTTATTTATTCCAAAATAACAACAAAAGGAACCTGTTGTTAAATCATCAGCCTCTTAAAATGTTTCTTTCTAAAGATCATTTTTTTATCCATTCTCCTTTTATACAAAAATAAATGTATGAACATTAAGAAATGATTATATAACCATTTGAACACAATTCTAAAATAACATAAACAGTATCAGTGGCATTATCAAAATCACAACTGCAAAATCAAAGTTAAACTTCAACCATACCTAAAATACCATAACAACATTATATAGCTACTTTACAAACAAACACCATAACATCTGCAGTCAAGGGTCAGATGCACCCTTAAGACGTGCCCCCTCTCCCCTCCCCTCCCCATGGGGGGTCGGTATTTGCATACTTATCGAATTGTGCAAGCTTTGAAGTAGAAATGACACAAACATTGTAAGTCCCCCTTAAGTAAGTGATAGGACACGGCTTGTTTATTCTGTTTAAGTGACGTAAGTTACTCTTAACTTGAGTTAAGTTAGTTTTATTGTATTATTTTTAGAGATTTGAAACTCTTTTAATGTTGGTGATAATATTATTTGTACTGATGTTAATGTTAAAATGAGTAAGGTTATTTAAATTCAATAGTTTATAATGTCAATATAGGTACATAATTTAGATAATTGTTCGGGCCAAAATAGACCGAAAATTTTCCGAAAATTTTAAATTTTGGTAGCTCAGTAATTGCATATTACATGTATCTGCAAAAAATTACGTTGGCAAAATTATTTTAATACAAAATTTCGAATTAAAATTTCTTCATCATTTAAATTGATATTTTTAACACGTACGTGATTTAAACTCATTTATAAATGAGGCTTCGAGAAAATTCCAACTCATATTCAGGGTAAATTAAATAATATTGGCAGTAGCTTTAAGTTAAAATAATGGTAATTGCTCCGTTCTCGTCTGATTATGGAAGCAAACACGTTAAAGATGGCCGCTCTGCTTCTTAGAAAGCTTTTAGTAATTTCACTTAAACCTAATTTCAAATTGAATATTAACTGGCGGAAGTAAGATTTAAAACGAAATTAGCTCTACCTTTCTATAATATTAGATGCTAATAAGTTTTGTTACAATCGGCACAGCTGTTTCAGCGAGTAACCAGAACTAACAATTAGGTATAGGTAACACAAGCCGTATCGGTGGTAAATTTTAAAAATATGTAATGATGACTCAAAATTGCTCTAATTGAATAAATGTTTGAGTTTGATTTTAAGATATTTTTTTAAAGTTATATCGTTGTGGGTTCATCTTAGATATTCGTAAAAATGTCATAAAAAGTTTTTACTTTTAGTAAAAGCATTTGAACTTCATTATTCCTGTCTCAATTAATTTAATGTAGGAACACTTTTTTGGAAAGCAGTAATTTATTTAAAAAATTTTAAATAAATATTTGAGAACCATCAAATCAAAATATTTTATCCTTGTTACCTCTGTTTAGCTACCACAATCGAGAGTTTCGTACAAGAAATTATTGGGCGTCTCATCAAAATAAAGCTACTAAAGGAAAATTAGCTTGATAGTAATCAAGTGCAAAAATGGGCGATGGATCCTGAACTATAAACAATAGTAGCATATGTTTAATTCAACTGTAATTTCCTTATCTAAAACCCATGACCAGAGCGAGCGCTATATTACAAATTTAACATCGCTCAACATATTGCGTTTACACAGGAAAGCCTCAAATATGGAGGTTTGTGAAAATATAATGAGTGTGGGATCTGATGCTGTCATGTTCGTGTAGTCCGAGCGCTCGCGTGGAAAATGCGTTAACCATCATTTACATAATTCAATATTGCTCGGTAGACCGCGCTGTGCGTCATGTGGTTTGCTTGTAATGCTATAAATAATTGCTTGTAAAATTATTATATTTAGAAATTTAATAATAATAAGGAGAATTTCGTTAAAATATTTGTTTTGCACACACTGATACTGTAATTTTAAGAATATTAGCGTAGAATCAAATTAATTACAATTTGAGCTGTTATATACCAACGTATATTTCTAGCATATTAAAAATCAATTCGTATGATAAATTATACGAAATATTTTACCTCTTACAACGTAAAATATTCATAAATTATATTCATAAGCACCGATGATATTTCTTGAACTCATAACGTACGGTCTACGGTCGTTTATCACTTGCATTACAATAAATGAAATTTCGTTAACTGTGTGGATTTCCTTCTTATTAAAAATGTAACGAGTAATAATTTAACAATATTACATTTATATATGTATTAACACTCCCTCCTTTATTTACAATCCGAAAGTCTTTTCATACAAAAGCTAATTAGTTCGCAATTCAATATTAAACATTTAATGCTTGATTTTTTTTAAATGTCTTATTATATTTCAGAAATGTATCGTCCTAATTATTGATTTCCGAATAAATATACATAATTTGATTAGATTATAGAACGATAATCACGAGTATGAAACAGATAATAATTTAATGATACGCATCTGTTCCAAACTCCACAAAGAGACACATCATCTAATAAGCGACTTAATCAACGACTTAATGATAAACCCATAGTTTCAAGCCAAAGTGAGCATAACCGCAAGCGGGCTCCTGTACTATAGTACAGATAAATTCAGTGAATATCATGTTTACCCCATTTTAGTAGCTTTAGAGGGCAATTTGCCATTAGGCCGGCGGTCATTAACCGGGACCGTCTGTTTATTGAGAACGGATTTATGTAACTAACAATATCAATGAAAATTCATTTCTATTATAAATATGATTTGATTTGAGATGAGTTTGCTTGGAATTATCATACTCGATTGAATTAGAGCGGATAAGATTGTAATGTGGATACCAGGCTGGCAATAATAAACATAGTAGGTAGTAGGTAGGTAGTAGGTACATCTTTTTTTATAAACCATCCCCCACCATCACCATAAAATATTAGTAATATGAAAATTGCCTTAATCATAAATTCAGTAAGCCACGTCATTACAAAGACAATAGATACCAAAATATACATTTTTAATTTCAAACTCAAACTCAAACATTTATTTATTCAATTAGACTTCTTTTAGAAGCAATTTCGAAACGCCGTTACATATTTTAAATTTTAACATTTACCAATTAGGTAGTAGATACCTTTCTGAGTATTTTAATTAGAATTTATAAATTAGGTAGGCAGTTACAATGACTCTACATTGTTACAACAGACCTTTCTGGGTATTTTAATTTAAACTGATTAAATGTCCCGTTTTTTGTATTGATTTGCGGAACCACAAAACCATCCTAAAAATTTCAATCAGAAGTACACAAGACCATCGTATTTGTCGAAGTGAAAAAGTTATACAAAATATGAATATGAAAATGGGACGTAACGAGTTTCACGAAAATCAAGACGATTCAAAAGTTTCGGGTGTAATTCAACTTTGAGATTGTGGTTTGACTTCTTCTAAAAAATAATAAGATGCTATTCTACACATATTTGAAAGAGGTTTGTAAAAAGTATTTGATGAAAGAGGTTTATAAAAAATCATCGCCTCAGAGCGAGGTAACGCCGCATAAGTCATGTTTTTTCGTGCGTGCAGGCGGCGCTATCGAATTAGAAGACATTGTCACGTCAATAAATCGTCTCGTATGGATGTCTAAAAATAGTACTTACCTGATTATGGAAATACAAAAAAACGTGTTGAGTAGATAATACATCAAAGTATATAACAGCTTATCTATTAGGTTTTAGACAGAGCGGGCGAAGCCGCGAGCGGAAAAGCTAGTTAATTAAATATAAAATATATTTGTATCTACATAACCCTATGGTACGCAAAATATGTATTACTAGGTTTCCGCCCGCGGCTTCGCCCGCGCAGTCAAAGATAAACCCGCATAGTTCCCGTTCCCGTGGGATTTCCGGGATTGCGTCATTTTCCCGGGAAAAAAAGTAGCCTATGTCCTTTCTCGGGTATCAAAATATCTCCATACCAGATTTCATGAAAATTGGTTCAGTAGTTTAGGCGTGATTGAGTAACAGACAGACAGACAGAGTTACTTTCGCATTTATAATATTATACCTCTAGTATGGATTATTGAGGCGCTTTCAATCAATATGACAGACATAGAACTCACTTTGTTTCAAATTATAGCAAATGAAGATGGATAGATGTTGAAAATAAAGCAATTATCATTAATTACATCCGACGAAGCGCTTTTTGTTCCGTTAACACGATCTTATTCCCGCTGAGATACGGTAATGAATAATCTATTTTATTTACGCACTTATTTATTTGTGTGTAGGCAAGTTGAGTTAAATATTTAACAACCAATTCCTAGCTATGAAAAAGATGTTTTTCTTATTACATTTACTGTTAAAAATGAAATTTTATTCACATTTTCTACATATTTGTTAGATAGATGCGCTGATTTTCTATATAAGTTTTTACTCTTTACTATCAAGCACAGCCTTGTAAAATTGATAAATTATATCTATCTCATCAAAATTGTTATCCAAACTGTAGGAGTAGTTTAAAGAGATACCTTTGAAAATATATCTCTGTTATAGAAATAATATAGTATTATCCCATAAAACTTTTCGCGTAACCTTTTAAACTTTTTTCTAAACGCTATACAATCTCTACGATAAACACACTAGTTCTGATGATTTCCAAAAACATACCTACATTTTTTATACATATACAATAATATATTGCTTGGAGGATAATAAATGTAAGCTCTTATTAGCCATTAGCGATCAACATAGCCTGAATTCCGTTCAGGGTTCTTTATTTTCAATCTTGTAACTGGTAATTTGCGCCGGCTCGTGCTCTCGATTATTTTCGAGAAAATGGAGTAATTTGCTGGAAAATTCGAACATTCGTCACGTCAGGGAAATATTTGGGTGTATATCGATGTAATCATTATGTTGGATTGCTATAAGATTGCTTGTATAATGCCTTAGTAATCATTTATTAAAGTTAATTTTCTTTAAAATTAAAACAATTTTTTGTTCTCAATATTTTCGACTCATCAGTAAAGAGTTTAGTAAATTATAAATTGGCATTTCGACTTATAAATAATATTGACTCACCTACTCACCAATGAGGATTTTAACTGTTATTCTATTAATTGTTATTTAACAAATAAATATGCATCAATTTCAAATTCGTATATACAGCCAAGATTATATTTCTTCGTCTTTATAATCCAAGTTGACCGCCTCCTTGGTACAGTGGTTGACGCGTGAGCGTAAAACCGAGGGGTCCTGGGTTCGATTCCCGGCGGAGACGATGAAAAAAAAAATGTCTCGGTCTGGCAGGACACAGAAGGCTGATCACCTACTTGTCCCTAAAGAAAATCGATCAGTGAAACAGATGTATGAATAATGCATCTGCCCCTTACCCCACTACGGGGACACGGGACTTCACTTTTTTATAATCCAAGTTAACTTTCGAGTAACCACAGTAAAATTAATTTCAATAGAAAAAACATGCATCAATAACTCAATAAAATGTTAAACACATTGAATATTCAGTAAGTATTAAATATGAACGTATTTGTGGAGCGAGGGAGGCTCCATCAAATAATTAGCAAATATTTATTTTCCCTAATTGCCTTAACAGATGGGACTACTGAAATGTTAATTTGTTCACAATAAACTATTTGTCTGATTGATATCATCCTATTTCATTCATGAATACATTATATTGATTGGTAAGTATACATATTACATAGGCAAGTAAATTACAGTACGTACAAATCTTAATACAAGAGGCATATAAACAATAAAAAATAACATGAACAGGAATCCACCAGGAAACTAAATAGGTAAAAAAAACTAAAATTTACACCCATTTGCTACCTAATTAACAATTTGAACATTTTATATGTATTAAGTATTAAGACATAAATATCTAGCATTCGTACAGAATTAAATGTAAGTTAATATTTTACAATATCATATCATCATTAATAATAATTAATTAGAATTCGCTTTACAATCTGTGAACACGGATTTTATTCGTAACATTATACTAAACAAGTCGGGAACTGAAAGTGAACTTTTTAGTTAAGTAATTAAACAATTTGACGAAACTCGGTCAAGTGACCGTGAGTGAGACATTATAAACGGCTTCTATTTAATTTCCCGTTCTTTTATTGAGGTTTCTGGAACGTTTTACGATTTATAATTTACTAGATGATTTGCTTGGATTTTTCGGAATAAAAAATAAATTGAGCCTTTATTGAGAAAAAATAAATGGCGCTTGACTTTTTTATCTGTCTAATAAGTTCAAAACCTACTTGAGGTAAATCGTTCCAAAACAAACAAAATATCTAATATTATTACTATATTATTATTAAAATATTTTTATACAAATTTACAGCGCTGATTCACTTCAACTTTTATCCAATTGTAAAAGTTTGGAATATTTTACATCGAACAATATCTGAGGTTTTCTTTTATCATACACAAGCTGACCAGCCCACTTTGTTGTCCGTCAATCAATTTTTTGATCGATTTATCTTTAAAACTGATAGAATTTCCTCTCTCTCTCTTAAGCTTCGAAAAATCCTTTCTAAGTTCTCCATAAAAGGAAAATTGGAAGTACAAAGTTTCAAGATTTTTCATCCTATTATTTTGGGCTGTACACTGATAATATAAGTAGGTCAGTCAGTTAATCAATAAATTTTCATTTTGATATATTTTAATAGTCAAGTTACACGCACTTAACTATATTATCTCTACATATTATAAAACAAAGTCCTGTCTGTCCGTTATCTATTCGCGATGAACTCGTTAACGACTACACCGATTTTCATTTAATTTTCACCAATATATAGCATAATTCTCGAAGAAGGTTTCACACAATTTGTAAGGCGGAAAGCTGCTCTTTCTAAAAAGCATTATAAAAATCCATTACTAATATCAAAAGGCAGGAAGACTATAGAAAGAAAGAAAGAAAGAAAATAAATTTATTGCAAAAAACACAGCCAACAACATAATATATATAACATAACCTATAACCATATCAATCTAGTCAACTGTTGATTCAGGCCAGATCTAGGTTTGCACTAGATTGAAATGCTAATGCTGAAGAAGCCGGTTTTAAACGAGCATTCAATGGAATCCAATCTTTGTTAACCACAAATGTTGCTTTAAGCGATGCAATGAAGCGCTTAAGTTTCGCGAGATTGTTTGCGCTGTTCAAATGCAAATTTACTTGCAAGCTTAATTTAAAACGACGGTGTTAGAAAATTATATGACGCTTTAAGGTACCGCTATGCTGAATACAGGCTGTGTACCAGACTACCTATTTCCGTTTCAATATTCGTCCAGATTTGTTCAGTCGTTTTTTGTGACTGAACGTCCAGACATTTGAAAATATATACTTTCTTAATTATTGCTTTGGTTAAAAATTCAGAGTATAAAATTTAAAAAATACGATAGACGTATGTAATAATGAACTATTTTTTAATATTATAGATAATTATAGTACTAACATACTATTACAACGGAAAATAGTTTAAATATTAGTTTGCTATAATTACTCCGTGTCAGAAAACATTATGTCTAATAATTATTACAGGTCCACTAGGTATAGCAATAATGTCCACTATGGTAATGCTAATAGAAAATTTATTTTATTTTATGTAAGTCAATAATTATTATTAAAAAATAACGTTAATTTAAAATCAAGCAATTTTCACGTGTAGTACACATTATATTATCAGTCTATCAGAAGATGAAAAAATTACAACAACAAAATTTAGTTCAACATAATTTTCCTGATGTGCTTTATGCTCCTCATAAATGCTATAAAATTGTAAATAGAATTAAACTTCCTTATCCACTACCAACCAAGGTCGTACAAACAATTCCAATTGAATGCTACAAACACGAAAGTTTCGCGACAAAAATCCCAAGATTTGACTTTAATTGGCCATTTGTTACGTGACTCCACGTTTTAGAGCCTTTACGTGGTTTTGTACAAGATATGAGCTTGGTACAATAGTTTTAAGCTGTTAGCTCTTAGGCAGATTTATTTCCTTTCTTTGTAATTGTATATCTTCTTAAGCCAGTTGAGGAAGCCAGGTTGCGTACATTTAAAGTTTGCTAAAACTTTTGTTTGTGGTTTATGTATATGTTTTATTTAATGGGCTTGCGGTTGATCAGGCTTTGCTGGTTTAGAAACAGACACAGTCGATTTCTGCATCTATCGAGAATCAATTTGTAAGGTTTGGAAGTGCTTATGTTATACACAAGAAAATATTTCAGCAGTATTGAAGATTTAATTCTGAAACCGATCGTTATTGATAGAATAAATAGAAGTGTCTATGACATCAAGTCATCTTTAAGAATAATATAGGAATAATAAAAGAATAGAATGAAGTTATTGGTCTTTAATACCAATTCTTTGCGTTTAAATCAATAATAATATTCACTCCCCTATATATCCATATATTTAACCAAATAAACCAAAATATATTATAATATCCTTTAAAGAATGTACAAGTACCCTCCGGTTATAAGAACCAATATCTAACACCAGTCTACACGCCGCCCCAGGCTTGATACACGGCTTGTCCCCTTGTTTGATGGATAAGCATGTTGGAACTTACCCCTTAAATGTTTGATCGTAATTAAATTGTTTTGTTGGTGTTTTATTGGTGTGTTTTACTGGTGAAATGAAGGAAGGAAATGTGTTTGTTAGATGTTCGTTTGTAGAGCCGATTTTGTTGACTGGTAACTTATATGTATAGCAAAAATATGTACCAATCGCTCAGTGCAAAGGACAAAATTTATTCGATTTGCTCTAAGAAAGGACTGCCTCATAGAAATCTAAATATATCTCATTTTTACTCTTTTTTCCTTGCCGTGTGAATTAAATAAATAAAGTATACAGATAGCAACAGATAAACACCACAAAATTAAACAAACAATTCTTCAGTACTTCGATTTTTACAATATTTCTTCTTCTATAACTTTATTACCAAAACGGATAGTTGCGTCAGATTTATGACATCCTCTAGCTCCGCTAGATAAGACCTAGCTCGAGTCGTCCTTTGTGATCGTGGAGAGGATTTGCGAAGTCTCTTGAATTGTAAGAACTGCGCGTGGGACAAGGGAAAGGCGATGGGCGGTGTAATTTTTCTTAAATATTAATTTAAAATTTAAAATATATACTTTAAATGTAAAATGTATTAAATATTCAGGTAATCAGTTTCTAGATAACAGAACACGATACACACACGTGTCAGAAGTGAAACTTCTTTGGCAAGATTCAAAGATATGCCTTCCAAGTCAGAGGTCGTGGGTTCGATTCCCACCCGGGGCAAATATTTGTGTGATGAACATAGATGTTGGCTCTGTGTCTGGGTGTTAATTATCTATATAAGTATTTATTTAAAAATTATATATGTATGTTTATCAGCCATCTGGTTTCCATAACACAAGCGAAAGCTTAGTATGGGATCAGATCGTGCCGTGTGTGAAAATTGTCCTGAAATATTTATATTTATTTATTTATTTATATTTATATGAATATCGTCGCCTTGCGACCTTGAAATAATATATTTAAATTGAATAATAGATTTAAATTGAATAATAAAAATAACGATATGATAATATCTTCATCTATGATAATATAATTTGCTATTTCCATTGACTATACCGAAACTAAGGACATTCACTAGACAAAATGTAGATATTTAAAAATTGTGTGTAGGTACATTTTAACTTAATTCAAAATCGCTTGCGCTTTTGACTTACAGCACTCGCGGTTGAACATCGGAATTTGAGGAGCGTGACAGAGCAACCAAAGACACGTAGATATCGGCGAGCGATGTCACGGGAAAGTTTCTAGTTTAAACTGTTTATAAGCGACAACACGTGGTCTCTTTGTGAGGAGATACTTGGAATGTTCTGGATCATTCGAGTAACAAGTGAACGTCCTATAAAATGGTTTGTTTTGAGTTATTTTTTATGGATAATAAACACTAGAAGCTCTGTTTTTCATAATAAAAGGCACAGGTTATGTAGTTTCAAAATAAAACCACAAAGGAACATACCTCGTTTAACTCCAAATAAAGAAATAGTTATAGATCCTGAATATAGTAAAGAAATTGACTTCAATCCCGTCTGGAGCATGTGTGATCCTAAACAAAGAATTCCTAATCTGCAACACAAATAATACGTAATCCTAAACAGAGTCAGAAAATTTCCAGTACCAACCTACTTACTAACTCGCCTGTCCCTGTCCATTCTTCCTCCTTAAACTGCGTACGTATTATATATTTTTATCTGATTATTCTATATATTGACGCAAATATCATTTTTATTCTGACATATTATATTTTGTTTTGCTTTCAGTTTCTGGCAGAATTTCAACGGTGTGGGTTAATCTGACAGCATAAATTACTGAACTAATGCCTCTTCACATAACTGTGATACAAGAGCATACAAATCAAATTGTAATTAAGGAATAAATGTTGCTGTTTTCAGTTTGTATTCTGCATTATTGTCTGTTATTTGTTTATAAATAATTTATTGCCTATTAATAAATGTTTTCTTTGTCTATTTTATTTAAAAACGTCAGTCTCAACCCCATCAAAACATTCACGACTCGTACGATCAATTTTAACTAGAACCCAAGCAATATAAGCCACAGGTTCGAAAAAAGCCAATACAAAAACAATAGCATTCAATATAAAGCGGGAAGCGAAATAAATAAATCGGACCGTATCCCGTACACAAGTCACGGGAACCAGACGTAGTGCACTTAGCCGGTTTGTATATTGCGCAGTAACTTAGAACCGGATCGAGCCGGTTTCAGCTGGATGCAACCGGACGGCGCGTAATTTGACGGCTAAATAAGTTTGGCGCGTTTGTTGGCACGTGTGTCCTTTGATAATAGTTTATGAGGATGTTGAGAAATAATATTTTTGCTTTTTTGCGATGTATAAAACATTTTATTAAGTTATGGAATTAATAAAAATAATACGTTATTGCAGGTATTCAATATAATTGTTACAACTATGTATATTTATTATCGTTTCCAATATGATTAAAAACCAATAAAAAAAATCTGATTCTGCGTTACTTTGTAAACAACAATCATAAAAGAAGCGAAAGAACCTTATTTTTTAATTCGGTTAAAAAAGAAGTAAGTAATGAAATGTGAGAAAAATTACTTTTTACATGTTGTAAAAAGTAACATGCAAAATAAATTGTGATCACCGTATCAAATGTTTGTTTACAAAGGGCGCCAATAAAACGTTTTATATGCAAAGCATTTGATAAATTCCAGTTGATAAAAACGATATAAACCGATACAATTTAGTAAAAACCTGATTCGCAAGTGCACACGAAAATAACTCAATCAACAAAGCAATATTGGCATCCGATTAAATATGTATTTCGATTAGCCTAGACGGGAATTATTTATTTTGCCGCGTGTTCCATGTTGTACCCTAACATGTGTATGTTTTGAATTATTTAGGACAAACAAGAAACCCTATAACCCAATAGTAAATATATACTACCATGAAATGTAGAGTCGTGCGTAAGATTTCGTCGATTAAAAGAAATAAACGAATATTTTTGCACGGTTTCTTCACATTTTCGTAGCACTCAATTTTTTTCATTACTTATCTTCATTTTTATCAGTATTTAACTATTACAATTAAATCCAATTCCCAGATCATTTTACACACACTGCCAAAAACATATTTGTTTTACCGTAGTCGGTGTACACACACATGCACTTTACCAGTTCGTGTACACGCACACCACTAGCTCATGTAAATTTAACTGTCGGTGTTTTAGAGCGCGCCACATAGATTGCTATTTGATTAGTTTTTATTGTGAAAATTAGCTTTTAACGATTCGAAATAGCGCTATTATTTTGAAAGGGTTTTATGTTTTCGCGCGTCGTGTTTGTAGGAAAGAAAGCTGTGATGTAATATAACCGAAACAACAAACATTAAGGTACAGCATCAAAATATTATTCACAATGTAATGTGTCGAAAGTAACTTAAAACATAAATTATGTCGAAAAAAACATAAATTATGTATTAACAAGCCAAATATATTTCGATGGAGCCAATACAAAATTAATGTTTTTACACCAAACACTCGAAACAAACGAGGCTAGTATCCAAAATTGGCACCAAATTTATTCATAAGCAAATTACGCGAAAATTGGAAAAACAAGATGGGCATGAAAATAATTCCTATTGCCGCTAAATTTATTTATAGAGGAACCAATAACGGTTTTTCTACTTATTGTTAAATTGTATAATGATTGAACACCTTTTTCCGCGTAATTTTATTGTTTTCCTTGTGGTATGGAAATATTATTGGCGATATATTTTTCGAATCTTATGGAAATGTAGTTTTATTTTATTGAATGGAAGCCAAATGACTTTAGTATGATGTACGTATTTCAAGCCTTTTTAGGCTTTGCCTTATATCTACAATAGTACGTTGCTCTAGAATAAATCCAGTCGAACAATTCTCAAGATTAATTGAGTATAGTTTATCCTTAAAATCGAATATTTACTCGTTATTATTTTAGTGTACATTGTTTTAATGCCGTACATTACTTACAAAGAATACTTCCAAAACATTCAAATATTATGTTTACGTGAACCTTCAACCGAAGGACTCTGGACTCTGGGTTCGATTCATGTGTGAATTAACTAAGCCTGAACACTTCTTAACCCGAGAGGTTATCGATTAGTGAAACTGCTGTATTACAATCTGCCCCATACACCACAAGGGGCACAAGAATTCACGTATAACGCCACCTACGCTTTAAACATACCCCTTATTTCATTTTACAACCTATACTTCCACGTTAAACAGATTTCAGGGCCATAAAATTAGTAATTTAAATTCTTAGAGGGGAACTATTGCTCGCGAAGCCATAACTGCAGAACCGTCGGGTTTTATGGAGATGACATATTTCGCCTTCAAATTATTATATGCAAGTATAATACATTGCATAACGTTACCGTCTATAATATTACGTTTAGGGAAGGAATATTTTAATAAAGACCATTTTTGGCTATTGCAATCGTAGAGAAAAACGTAAAAACTTAAAATATCTTTACGTTACTACAGAAATCGAGTTAGATTTAATGTAGTTTAGGGTTTTAAATCGGTTTAGTAAATAGCGTAAAATGAAACAGGAAAATGACATGCTTCAGCTATTTTTCTTAACTTATTTCGGGCAAAAAACACGACTTATACTGTCTGAATATACTTCAATCACTTCTTCGTATATCGATAATTAGACTATATTGATATAACTTGTGTTAATAACAACATTGGCGATAACATCTCGATTGGATATAATCATTTTCAAATACCATATTTTTCACCGCTGCGCTCTACATTATAGAGTTTCAACCAAATCACAAATCTTTAAACCACTACAACTATAGACTCAATAATTCACAAAACAACATTCCACAACATTGTTTAAACGTCTCTATTGTTGTAAGTTTGAACAGAAACGTTTCTTAAACAACAGGAAAGCAAAGAAGTGATTTGCATTAATTCGTGGCGGTCCCCGGGGCGGGCGGGACACGGAACTTGCTATTGGGAACTTTATTTTACATTATAGTGTTGTGTGATTGCGTGTGGTGACTATGAATCTGGTTTTAGGTTGGGATTGTGATTCAATAGATGTATTGTTTGATAGTGTTAAGATATGAATGGCAGAGTAAATAACTTTGCTGTTGTAATATTTGATTACAGCGTGTGTTATAATTTTGTTTAATATGATAGTATAATAATAATCAGTTTTTATCTTATTTTTACGATATGATACTGTAATTTGTAAAAGACAGGAAGTTAAACTAAATATTCAGTGTTGTCTATTACGGATTAAATTATATACATTTACTTACATTCCATTAAGATTCTACCTATTGCACGACTTTCTGTTCATATTAATTAAAGCTTTTTAAAGAAATCACTCCACTCGTTTATTAATTATTAAAATATGTCTTTCTTTATATGCCCTATACCTATGGGAATAATTATTGTCAATTTAGTTTAGTTGATAAAATATCAATTCAAACATGCATTAAAAAAAAGGGTTTAACAAAAACTATTTTAATATATTATAGCAAAATACAAAGCCATGGTCGCACTACACGTGCAATAGCATGCCTCGTAGTTTTTAATTTGTTCGGGTTATTTATGAGCGTGTCGCATACACGGCACAAACTCCAGCAGAGAAAGAAATTGGTCTACTTGCTTTATCAATTATTGATTCCGCTTGTATTGTGTTGTTTACTGTCTCTACTGTTTTGCATTCTCTAATTGAGAATTTAATTAAACACTATGTAGTGTTCGTGAATATGATTTTGTTTGGAAATTAATTTAAGTTGAAAGTGATTACTGTACGATGAAGTATTTGTGGAATATTTAGAATATCGTTTTAATAAACCACGTCAATATGTAGTTAAAAGGTAATTAAGTCTGTTCTTGTTTACTAGCTTATCGCCCGCGTTTTTAAAGAAAAACCCACATAGTTCCCGTTCCCATGGGATTTCCGGGATAAAAACCTATCCTAAATGTTAATCCAAATTACCTTCTATATTTGTGCTAAATTTCATTGTAATCGGTTCAGTAGTATTTGCGTGAAATAGTAATAAACATACACATACAAATCCATCCTCACAAACTTTCGCATTTATAATATTAGTAGGATTTAGAATGAATTTTATTCAAGATTAAGTATGCTTATTGAAGGCGTGTATCGAAAAGTATTAAAAGAGATCTGCTTATTATTTTTATAGTACAAAACATTGGCTTTACATAATTTTTAATCTGTGAAATTGCAGGAATAATAGTACAATTTATGACTCTAATTAGGGAATGTTTAAAAATTTTCATATAAAAAGCATAATTATAAAAGTTGGGTAACTTCATTATTTAACTGTAATAAATTTGCACGAAATCCAAATTCAACTTTCTCAGTAATAAATTATTGAGATAAGGTTCTGGTTGGATCAAGTAATATATTTTAAACAGTTTATTTTTCTATTAAATTTTACAACATAATTGTGAATAATTTTTTGATGTATTGTTATGTACCATGTTTACATTGTAATTTTGCTATTTAAAGAAATAAATTAGGTACGTCCATATATTTTAAACTTAGGAATTCAGAATTCAAAATAATATGCTTAATTATTCAATGGAAATAATAGTTTCATTTTAGGATTAAAAAGGAAAGACATAAACGAGACACGCGAATGAAATAAAATATTATAATACCCACACGTATTTATACAGCTACTGGTATTTTATTACATTTGATGAAATTGTTCACTATGCAGTTTGCATATTATTATCTTAGTATTTGTAAATAATTTTTATAACACTAGCTTTCCGCCCACGGCTTCGCCCGCGTTTTCAAAGAAAAACCGGCAAAGTCCGGTCAAAAAAAGTTACCCTCTATATGTGTGCTATTCATTGTAATCAGTTCAGTAGTATTTGCGTGAAAGAGTAGCAAACACACACATACACATCCTCACAAACTTTCGCATTTATAATATTAGTAGTATAGGATTTAGCTGCGCCCCACGTTTTCACACGCGTTGCTCCGCTCCTGTTGGTCTTAGCGTGATGATATTATAATATAGCCTTCTTCGATAAATGGGCTTTTAAACACCGAAATAATTTTTCAAATCGGACCTATAGCTACCGAGATTAGCTCGTTCAAACAAACAAACAAACTCAAATATTATATTATAAATAATATTAGAAAGAAAGAAAGAAAGAAAATATATTTATTTTAATGTCTCGCCACACAGGAAAAAAACAGAGAATAGTAAAATACAATAAAGTTTGGAGTGCGAAGAAAACAGAAAATTATATTCAATACTGATTTTAACATTAACACATAGGGTCTGTGCAGCATCAAACATTAAAAAAGGGAACCACTCGGTGATATTCTGTGATGCAGAGGCATCGCAGCACCGGTTTTCAGTGGGCCCTCCTCGACAGTCAAAGGAACAGTGTAAATTTTTAAATAATATATTTATATAGTTAAGAGAAAGCAATAGGTATACATAAATAATTAATATATTAAAAAAGAAAAACATATTACATAAATATACAATATACATAATTACATTATAATTTGTATGTTATAGAATTATAGAAACTTTACTACATATATATTGACTAGGTTGTAAGGGGAGCAAACAATGTGAAACATTTAGTTACGATGCAGATGCAACTAAAGCTGGCCTACCTGCCTTATGATTAGATAATTTTTATATTTATTTTTAAAATTTGTCACAGATTTATACAGATATTAGTATAGATTATTAAGGCTGCAGTCTAGCAAAATTGCGTTTTCAACAAGTTATTTGACAATTTTTTCCCGGCTAATGAAATGATAAACTGAATTTTTTTTTCTTGTTTATCAATTAGTGTTATATACGCAATGCGCGTGAATTTTTTCACATTTATAAAGTTACTCTATGTTACCTTAATCAGGCCTTCAAGATAAGTCTCTTTCCCCCAAAGACATTTCGAGCTAAGTTTGTGCACTCACTACGTTGCAACCGATTACAATTTACACAATCTGATCAGCGCATTATTATCCTTATATAGTCGTTATTAAAAACTGCTGAATACAATTGCCGAAAAACTTATGATTTTCTTAATTAGAACGTTATAAATTCATTAAATTTCCCATTTTTTGCCTTACAAAATCTATTGATAAATACTACTAAAAGTTATTTTTTCCATTAATTTATTCGAGTTGGTTGAAGACCAATGAGTATTAATCCTTTAAAAAAAATTTTTTTTTAATTTTGATAATTCTTTAAATATTAAAAAAATATTTAAAATAATTAGGAAAAATCCTAGCGAATTTCTTTAGTCGCGCTCCTTGGGCCGGAGCGTTCTGACGTGTGCTCTACGCTCGATTTTCCTTCATACCGAAGTGAAAGTTGCTCTACTTCATTAAATTTAATATTTTTGTTAATTGATTATTTTTATCTTAGTTTTGTGCAAATATTCGTATTTTTAAACTTTTGATTTCGATATGGAAAATAAACGAAAAAAATACGCGTGTAACTACTAGAAAAAAAATTATCTTCGAACATAAAGTTAATGAAACCAAATAGATTGCAAAGGTGATTGGCAACAATTTCTTTATTTTACGGGGTGTCAGATGTATATTTCTTTAAAACTAAAGTAAGCTCATAAATTTTCTTATAATATAATTTTTTTGAAGTTCCAAAAATGTTTATTTTTCGTTTGAGAAATACGATATATAATATAAACTTGTATTGAGAACTTGAACTTCCCAAGTTCATCCGGGGAAATCCCCATACGGAGAAAATGATTTGTTTACTCCAAAATTGATCCGAGGTGTTTTAATTTTTTCTTCTAGTCATTTTCAACGTAGCGGCATGTTGTTTGATTATTAATTTTGTAACTTAAATACAGGATGTTGGTTTTATATTCTGATCTTACAGACGCGCTGACAAATTTAGTCCGCCATTTCTAGTTTAGTCTACCAACTCTAAGTACCAATATTAAAACGAATGGATTATCATCACATCATCAAAACTCAGATGTAATGGAAGATCACAATAACATAGAAAATTCAGTGGGTGTTGAGAACTAAACAAACAGAAGTAACAGAGACGCGAAGAATAAAAAAAGAGGACGGAAAACGATAATTCGTTGATGCTTTCCCTTTTCGACGTATTGTTAGGGTACATCACCAATCTGCAAAAAACAAAACTGATGATTCCCAATTGCTGATTAAAAATGAAAAACAAATAATCGACAACAGTGGTGAAAATTTGCTGATCACAATGAAACATCCTTCAGTGGTAGCAGATTTACTCATTTCAAATGTATCGGTGAACAGCGTAAAGGAGAGGAGGACAGGAAAACATTATGAATGTGGATGGTGGATTGTATACAGGGTGTAATCGATAAGTATGTGCAGGCGATTATGACGTTATTATTGCAGGTATCAAAAAACTTAAAACTGATATCGAAATTACTTTACCTAATGAGCAAAATGACAATAATAACTTTTTAAAAGTATAACGAGAAATATCTAAAAAATTTACTTTATACACTCCCATATCAAAAAGGGAAAATGGGACTACTAGTCCCATTTTCCCTTTTAGTTAAATGTCTAATTCCGGCAAAAGACATGAATGCGGAAGATGCGGTTAAAAAAAAATTTAATATTTGAAATACAATGCAAAAAATAACACTTTTGTCATAGATAAGAATCATGACTATTTTTTCTAAATTCAGGGACAACTAAACGTTGCAGAAGCAGAAGTCTGCTTATTTGCTGTTTGGACTGGAGTGAATAATTCGTTAAAAATAGAATATATAAAAAAGTATGTAACGTTTAGGCAAAATAAAATGATGGACCATTATCAAGATTTTACATAAATTGCCTACTGTCAGAATTGATTGATTCGAGACTTCAGCATTCGATGCCCATCAAGGACCCATCCTATATCATTCAAGCGATTGAAAAAAAAGAGATAAATCCAGTGCAACCGATAAAGCATCAGAATGCTAGCAAAAGATTTATTAGGTTTATCAATATAAATCTATATATTACACATAATATAATAAATCTGTAGAAGACGCGAAGACTGACATCCGCGCGGACGGAGTCGCGGGCGGGTGCTAGTCAGAAATAAATATCTTTTGTTTTCATTTGCGTATTTTTCTATTTTATAATTTTTTAACACAAACATTACATTTTTTTTATTATATACAAAATTTGTTTATCCGTTTTATTAGTTAAACTGAACAACTTTCACTAAGAAACTTAGGTCGAAAAAAATGTATAGAGTTATGCATTTTGTATGGAAAGCTTATTTTTTTTATATTTCGTCCAAATTTCTTTGTAAAAGTTGATCAGTTATATAAACATGAAGTTGAAGATATCAATAGAAAGTATTCGCAAATTTTGTGTACTGATAAAAAAAAATCACCCGGTGTAATTTTCACGAAAATTGTTTCAAATTGTCATTTTTGGTACTTATTACGAATATTAAATTATGCATACGAATGATTTAATTTTTAAAAATTAAGTGGAGTAACTTTCCCTTAGTACATTTGTATTATTTACATATAGGATGACAGGATGCATTTGTTTGCACTACTAGACCAAGCCCTTAAAGTGAAACTTTTATTACATCGTCTCAAACTTTTTGGTCTGTGTAGCGCATGTCGCGTGTATCGCGGCTACTCAAATATTAAGTAATATTTTCTTTAAAATGCTATTAACCCGTGACGCGTCCTATGTACAGACGGTTGCTCATAACTAAAACTGTACTCTAGCGTCCTGCGTAACAACGACTGTTCATAACGCGGCCAATGACTTTGAAGGTCACCTGTAGTTCTTACAAGTGAATGTTTCCAGTATAAAAAATATTTCTCTATGCCTTAAACATTTAAAATTCGAATCGACACGACTCCGAGACAGGCAATAGAGACCAAAACCACAAAATAAAAAAAAAAGTGAATCATTGATTGAGTTGCGTCATCGGCCATAGTTTGTGACATTTGTCTTGTTCAACGAATATTTGGATTGTGAATTATGCCGAGAGGAATAATTAGATGAGTGATAATTGAGACGTATATTACTGTAAATTTTACGTAGAATACGTTTATGATATTGGTTTTAGGGATATTTGAAGAATACTCAGTGAAAAAGTGTCTCAACTTTTCAGTGCGGAAGACGCATAGAGACCAAAACCACAAAATAAAAAAAAAAGTGAATCATTGATTGAGTTGCGTCATCGGCCATAGTTTGTGACATTTGTCTTGTTCAACGAATATTTGGATTGTGAATTATGCCGAGAGGAATAATTAGATGAGTGATAATTGAGACGTATATTACTGTAAATTTTACGTAGAATACGTTTATGATATTGGTTTTAGGGATATTTGAAGAATACTCAGTGAAAAAGTGTCTCAACTTTTCAGTGCGGAAGACGCAAAATGGCGCTTTTTTTCTTGTTTGTGAATAATGGAGATTTGTTATTATTCATAGTGAAATACGTTGTGTTAAATGTGTGAAAATATAAGTGAATGTATTTGGCAATCGTGTAGTGATATGAAAACGTGAATATGATCATTTGATGACTCAGCATTATCATGTAAGTGTTAGTATGTAAGCAATTAAAATTAAAACAAAAGAAAATCAATTTTTTATAATTTTATAGAAAAAATATATCGTCATGATTACATTTTTATGCTATAACTAGTTTCTTCCTCTTTCCAAAAATATATCATACATGGCATATAATTATAGAACAACTAGATTTCCGCCCGCGGCTTCGCCCGCGTTTTCAAAGGAAAACCCGCATAGTTCCCGTTCCCGTGGGATTTCCGGGATAAAACCTATCCTATGTGTTAATCCAAGTTACCCTCTATATGTGTGCTAAATTTCATTGTAATCGGTTCAGTAGTTTTTACGTGAAAGAGTAACAAACATCCATACATCCATACATCCATACATCCATACATCCCTACATCCATACAAACTTTCGCCTTTATAATAGTATTAAGATAGGGTAAATAAAATTTTCAAACTCGGTAGTCATAAAAAAGCTAGATTTCGTGAACTCCCTTGACACTATCGGGATCGGTGCCGGCTGTGCGCCGGACGCGTCACGGGTTAAGAAATAGCCCAACAATTTGAGATTAAATTATCCGGACATTACGCCATTTTAATGCATAACAAAATTCTTACAGGAGGGAAATATTTCAAGGAAAAGGAACAAAAGCTTAGCGAAAGCTCGCCGTGAACTATTATTTTCTACCTGTTAAGGTAAAAGCTTTAGCGGTATAAATAATTTAGAAAGTAATATTTTTATTTGTTTCCTTTCAATTTATTTTAATTCACTTTTAAAACATAACCGATAACTATTTCTTGGGTATTTCATTAAATGATTCAAATACAATGATGTTTTCTTATCGTGAACTTTCAACAAATCACAAAAAAATAACTTTAAATTTAAAACTATTTTATTTTTATAAGAACCATATTATGTTTTATAAATAAGTGCTTGCTTCATTTTACCACCTTAATTTTCACGTGCTATAATAATTTTACAATATACGCAAATTTACTTACCTCTCTCGACCTTAAAAAAACCAATCAACTATGAATCAATCACTATAAATCCATACCCGCTACCGCTTATAACTTGCACCCGCTTTTTCATATCTACCCTCAATCTCGCGATCGTACACGGAACACTTAATGTTCCATAAATGTAGGCCTCCAATTAATGTTGTGTAGACTTTATCAAAAAAACTACAATTTATTACTTGTACAATTAATTTTATGACAAAATAATGAATAATCCGTTCCTTTATGCGCTTTCGAATGAGCTGTTAAAAAGTTGAACAATAAACCTGAACGGGGTTTGCATATTTTGATATTGTAGGGTTTTTTTCATGTTAGTGAACTTAGCAGATCATTTTTAGCAGATCAAAAAAAAATGTGAGTTCTTATCGCGTGCAGTTGAGTTCTACAGTTCCTGATACTTTTTAGAAATAGTTCTGGCGTTTTTACCTTAAAAAACGACATTTGAAAAAATGATCTGCCAACTTCCCGTAGCAGATCATTTTTAGCAGATCAAAAAAAAATGTGAGTTCTTATCGCGTGCAGTTGAGTTCTACAGTTCCTGATACTTTTTAGAAATAGTTCTGGCGTTTTTACCTTAACAAACGACATTTGAAAAAACCCGACCTGGACCCGGCTTAACGTGATGCTGAGACGTAATGCTACGACGTGATGCTACGACGTGATGCTACGGCGTGATGCTACGCTGTGATGCTACGGCGTGATGCTACGGCGTAATGCTACGGCATGTGTTACGGCGTGATGCTACGCTGTGATGCTACGGTGTGATGCTACGGTGTGATGCTACGGTGTGATGCTACGATGTGATGCTACGGCATGATGCTACGGCGTGATGCTACGGCATGATGCTACGGCATGATGCTACGGCGTGATGCTACGGCGTGATGCTACGGCGTGATGCTACGGCGTGATGCTACGGCATGGTGCTACGGCGTGATGCTACGGCGTGATGCTACGGCGTAATTCTACGGCGTGATGCTTCGGCATGATGCTACGGCATGATGCTATGGCATGATGCTACGGCATGATGCTACGGCATGAAGCTACGGCATGATGCTACGGCATGATACTAAGGCGTGATGCTACGGCGTGATGCTACGGCATGCTGCTACGGCATGGTGCTACGGCATGGTGCTACGGCGTGATGAAATATGACATAAATAAATTTTCTAGTGTTTCATTTTACGCGAGTATTTCTAAAAAGTATCAGGAACTGTAGAACTCAACTGCACGCGATAAGAACTCACAATTTTTTTTGATCTGCTAAAAATGATCTGCTAAGTTCACTAACACGTTTTTTTCGATATCGCGACAAGAATAGCTTTCATGTTATATATCAAAATCATAAACAAATAATGTGAAATGCCTAAAAGCTCTATGAACTGAGTCTGAAAAACATAAATAAAGTTTGAAAAATTACAAACAGCGGGCTGTTTGTAATAGCATTAACTAGAAATTACTACATTATTGTAGGTATAATATTTTCCGAATTATGTAGAGCAAGTCTGTTTAAAACGTTATAGAAAATATTATACATTATAATGTACATTATTAACGACATACCTGCAGCTGGTGACAGTTTTGTTACCACTCCCCATCTCGATTTCCACTGAAACAATAAAAAAGCATTTGTTAATACACTAAAATTTACTTGTAATTGCTTGAAGTTGAATAAACATAATATGTTTTTTTTATTGTACTGTATATTTATCTAATCATTCTTGAAATTAATATGCCACAATAAGAAAAAAATCTAAATTCAAAAACCGGTTCCAATAAAAATTGAAGGACTAACCACAGAGCTATAATGACCTTTAACACTTCAACCATAAAACACAAATTCAATTAACTTCTAAACAAAACCAAAAAATGCCATCCCACATGTAGTCAACAGTTACACCAAAACTGCGAGCACACGCACACTGTTCATCAGGGTTTGCAGTAACCATTAACTATTCTATTAACAGAACGATGAAAGCCTCCTCTGTACTCCGTATTGGATGAGAATTCAGTTTTTGCATGCGATAAAACGTTCTGTAAACGAATGGCTGGTTGTGGTGCGAGTTATAGAGGCAGGCGGTTTGGTTACGGAATTAAGTCGTCAAACATGATCATAACTTTTGCATGAGTATATACTTAGACCTTTATACAAACACGGCCGAAATGCTAGTATTTCCTGTGGCTTAGTTCGTGACATAACGTAGCTAGTGCGATTTTGTAAAATCTACGCGATTGCTATAATCAAGAAGCTTATATCTAATACACTGGAGATTGCACTATGACCATTAACTTGTAACAAGAAAATATGACGTTGAATGACGCATGTATGTTTTTTTTATCCCTTTCACACCTAACTTAGCAAATTGGTGTGAAAGGGATAAAAAACATACAGATGTCATTCAACGTCATATTTTCTTGTTACAAGTTAATGTTCATAGTGCAATCTCCAGTGTATTAGATATAAGCTTCTTGGTTATAATTTTATCATGTCAAAATAAAGGTCATAATAATAAAGATAACAGCTAGTTTATAGTTTTAAACATAAAATTAAAACACAGTAAAATAGTACCCTAACTTAGAAATCCGAACAGTTGGAAATTAATGAAACATATACAAACGTGTGATCATTAGCAATTACCGCCAATTTCTCTGCTTCGCGGCATCGTGAAGCTCAGTGCAATAGACAAATAGCTAGAGAACAGGGCGGCAATAAAATCCGACATTTTACCGCGAAACACGCCATCTACGTGTGTTTATAGACGCTAACACTGTTCTTGTTCTTGAGTAGATAACTAAAGACAATCGTCAATGAGCAGTACTGGTTATGTGGCAATGAGACAAATTTTCTTTCCGGCTCTTCCATGTAACAAGTTCTATACAAACCGGTAAATGGTAAATATTAACCATATATTAACCTATGGTATGACGATTCAAAAGTTCTTGTAGAAGAAGTCTAATTGAATAAATAAATGTTTGCGTTTGATTGTATGCAACGAAAATATCATCAATTTATGTTATGACGATCCATAAATTCAACTACAGAATGAGGATTTACACACATTTGTTTGTATGTTTGTTTGTAACTAATTGAACTACCTCGCTACTCGGACGGGAACATTTGTTAAGTAAATAGATATGAAGATATAGTTTCATATTAGTATTTTGTAGTATTTGGGAAGTTATAAGTTTAACGTATGTATTTGAGGGCTCGTACGTGTTTGTGTTTATCTGTATCAGAGCTCTATAAATTATAATAAATGAATTGATTTGAGTGCAATTAAGTTTAATTTTAATCAATTTTTATTGGAACTAAAGTAGCGACCTGTACTGTAATATTTAAATTTCAATTACTATTTTTGACACAATCACAAGTGAAATTGAACAAAATGGGTTGGTTTACAGTATTATCCCTTGTTTTGTGATAGAATTTAAAGGTTTTTGAAATAGAACGGCTGAATGGATCTGGATGTAATTTAGCGAAGAGATAAATTATACCTCGGAATAGCATGAAACCGAGCTGAAGCTAGTAATGTATAAAACTGTATTGTTGAGTGTCTGAAAGACACATCGATCCGACATTATAAATCTGTTGCTTTACGCGTCATTGTAAGGGGTTCAGTACACATAGAGTGCACAAATGGAAACCCTATAACATAGGCAATAAAGCAGAATATCGAACTACCCTCAAGGGACAGGAACTATGAATTAGACTAGGCTAATTTGAACTTTATTGGCGAGTGATACGATCTGAAATTGGTTGTCATTGAAACGAATGTAGCACACTTCATTAATTTTTCAATCTGGTTAGGTAAAGAATAACTTTACGCGCGCTCGAAGGAAAAAAAAGATAATTTTGTCCTTTATTATTATTTTTACTCGGTCTGTGGCGTTTGACTACTTTTTTTCAATCGAGCGCAAAGATTATTACTTTATTGGGGGATTAAGAGGCATAATATGCAACGAAACTTCATAAAATCATTTTCACTAACTACTCGTCTGAAAACCAAACGGATATCTCTATGTAATCTTTATATATATTCATTTCTATAATTTATTATAGACTTATCATAGAAAATAAAAAGTGTCGATTGGTCACTATAAAATGATTATTACCAGTAGAGAAAATCGATCAGTGAAACAGCTGATGTTTAGCATCTGCCCCATACTAATTTATTCTATGCCTATGACAAAGAAAGGGACAGAATTCATGGCGCCTGTTTAGTTCTATGATAAAAATTCTGTTTATTTATTTCTTATAATATTATATTTTAAGTTTGTTTCTAATAATGCTGCAAGAGCTGAACAGATTTGCACGAAGTATTATGAAACGTTAAATAAATTACTAATATTATGACAATTAATGTGAAGGTTCGTATGTTCGTATGTTTGTTGTTCAAAAACAGCTAAACTGAATTTCAAGGAATTTGGTACACACTTAGAGGGTAACTTGGATTATCACATATATACAACGGATAGTTTTTATCCCAGAAATCCCACGAATGGAAACTATGCGGGTTGTTCTCTGAAAACGCGGGCGAAGCCGCGGGCGGAAAGCACATTATAAATTAAATTCTCAACAAAGGTATTGGCAAATATATTGCTACAACCACTGACCCATCAATACTTAACTCATAACTTATTCGCAACTTAACGTACTTCGTTAATGGAAATAGTTGAAACACTTCGTCATAGCCCGTAACTTACTTACGTCAAGTTATTTATCGTTAATGACGCAACTAATACGTGTTTCTTTACGCAGTATGAAAACTTACATGATTTTCTCGTAAATGATAAACTGTTTTCAGCCGACTTCAAAAAAGGAGGATTCTCAATTCGACTATATTTTCTTGTGTTTCTTACAACACAACTTTCGACTGGGTGAACCGAATTCGATGATTTTTTATATTTGAAAGATCGTGCTTTACGTTTAGTCTTTTTTTAATTTGGTCTACTTCTGACCATTATTAAGGGCTTTTTAAGCTTTTTCTCTTCTGAATTAAATTTTAAAAAGGAATAAAAAACGCACAGTTACCTATTTGAAAATATTTATTAGTTCCTACTAGGAATAAAATAATATTAAAATGTACCAATATTTGGCATTATGTGAAAATTTACAAAAAAAAAACAGTTGAAGTCGGGGCACGCAGCTAGTTTAAAATATAAAGTAATGACGAATGGAAACTTACCCTTTATGTAAATTTACGTAAGTACTTTTTGGGTCCGATCCAGATGCTTTGCATTATTTCGACTCATCTTATTTGTTAACTTTGTACTGAATGAGCAAAATTTGGTTTATTTCTAAAGGCATATTCAAAATAATTCGTATTTCTTTTCGGAAATTAATCTCTATCTATTAAGTATCAAAAATTAGTAGAAATAAATAAAAAT
The DNA here is from genome assembly GCA_029959065.1 of Colias behrii. Lineage (NCBI taxonomy): Eukaryota > Metazoa > Arthropoda > Insecta > Lepidoptera > Pieridae > Colias > Colias behrii. The sequence goes on from JARWMC010000016.1 coordinate 428,421, forward strand.
CGCATTTAATAAAAATCTCATTTTTATTTATAACTAGTGGTCCGCCCCGGCTTCGCCCGTGGTACATATTTCGCAATAAAAGATAGCCTATGTCCTTTCTCGGGTATCAAAATATCTCCATACCAAATTTCATGCAAATTGGTTCAGTAGTTTAGGCGTGATTGAGTAACAGACAGACAGACAGAGTTACTTTCGCATTTATAATATTAGTATGGATTTAGATAAAATATTTATAAATCCCGTTCTGACGTCATGTTTAGTTCTACGCATTGAAATAATTTTCATTTCCATTTAAAACTGTTAGTACCTCTACCATACATGCAATAATAGCTCTTAAGTTACAGGGTTAATGTTCATTTTAGCACTCAATAACAATAATCTTGAACACAATTGTTACAATTAAGTCCCTCACTCTTAGAACTCGGATAAGGGCGTCTAATCCTATCCTAGAACCCTCTTCTGTATTAAAGCTTCTAAACACTGAAAGCTAAAATATTTTTATGTGATTGTGAACACATTTTAATGTACATTTTTTTTTATTATTTTTATTATAATAAATTGAATCGCTAAAAAAATGTAAGCTATGATTAGATTGAAAAAGTTTTAGTCATTATTTTCGAATTCACGGCTCTGGAAATATCGCTACCTATTTATGGTTATCTTGTTTAAAATCGAGAAAATAATTATAAAAACAGAGCATCCTCACACATTAGGTACTTTAAACATTTCCCCATGTATTAACATAATATAAACATGATTTGCTGATAGTAAGTGTTATCACTTATTTGTCCCTTTTTATTATAAATATTGTTATAATTAATGTTATATGCTTCTTCATTCTTATAAATGGAGTTAAAAATCCACTAGCATAATATCACAAATCCACATCGCTAAAATATCTTAGCTTGTCCTACCCAACATCCCTAAATGAAAACCGATACTGTTAATATAGTATTGAAAAACCCTCTCGCTCCCGTCCGTGGTTCGCGCCATGGTTGGAGGCTCCAGGTCCTGGCGTGCGGTGGTCGCCTTCTGTGAGGAGGTGATGGTGCGAAAAGAGGAGGCGGAGCGGGTTCGTGAGGGGAACCCTCTCGCGGACCCGATGCGGCGCCGGCGACCCTTTAGGCGCCGACGCCGAGTCGCAGTCGCTAGCGATCACGACCTGCCTCCCTAGCGAAGGGCTCTGGACGATGGACCGGGGGCATGCTCCATCGTCCGGGGCAGTGAGGTGACATGAGACGTGTTCCGCTCATGCCGCCTCGCAGAGGAAGGAGGAGGCGCGCACACGCGCAGCCGTAGGTGGTAACGGAGGTGGGCCCGTAACCGGGCGTCCGCTGCCAGGGTCGTGGACGATTTCTAAGAGTACCCGCGGCCCCGGCTAACTGCGCGGCTCGACGGAACACAGTGGGGTTTTAGTCGGTAAGAATCCGACATAACCCTTGGCTCCATCCCCGGGGGCCGTGGGTATCTTTGGAAGATTTCCCCACTATAAAAAAAAAAAAAAAAAAAGTATTGAAAAACCGTCTTATGCCGGTTCGAGTCCGGGCTAAGCCTAAACCGTCTAATTGAATGTATTGCTTTTATCCGATTATATACTTTACATAGGGGAGGACAGATTTCCGTTCTGATTATTATTGATATATCCAGTGGTTAGGACAAAAACGAGGGTCGTGGATTCGATACATTTTCATAGTAATAATGTTTGAGTATGAAAAATTAACATAATTAACAAAATTATGCATTATTTAATGTTTAAACATAATTTTAATGATTTCAATCATGTTTAAAATTGTTTACAGATGAGAATTTACCATAAATGTTTATACTATTTTTTTGCCGTTTACGAAGATAGAGCCTTTTATAAGAAAACTAGCGCTCCGCGGTTTCACCCGCGTGGCTCAGCTGCTGTAGGTCTTAGCGTGATGTTATAATAAAGTCTATAGCCTTGCTCGATGAATGGGCTATCTACCACCGAAATAATTTTTCAACCGGACCAGTAGTTCCTGAGATTAGAGCGTTCAAACAAACAAACTCTTCAGCTTTATAATATTAGGATAGATTCATAATAACTTTTATGTTAAAAGGCTTTATTTTGTGAAAATTATCTCTATCCACAGCATAAAACAAAAACATTCTTACGCAATACGTTTTTCCTTTTTTATCCTGTTCCTCCAAAATTACACTAAATCTCAATGAAATCCACATGCTTCTTATCATACGTTGAACACTTGTATGTTTTTCTCCCTTTAACGATAGAAGCAATAAAACGATAGACGATAGCAATGTGGGGAAACTAACAATATCCGTGATTTGAATGGAATAATATAATATGTTAACATTTTAGCCATTGTTTTGAGATGTTTGGAGATATTTTTAAGAGTAGAAATGAAAATGAATTGTAACTTTTAATATAAAAGTTAAAAAATGTTAAGTTTTTGTAAAACTGTGTTTATAATATGAAGTAGATTGATTTGTAAGTCTTACTAATATTATAAATGTGAAAGTTTGTGAGGATGGATGTATGCGTATGTATAGGTGTGTATGTTTGTTACTCTTTCACGCAAATACTACTGAACCGATTACAATGAAATATAGCACACAATATATATAGAATGTAACTTGGATTACCACATAGGCTAGGTTTTATCCCAGAAATCCACGGGAACGGGAACTATGCGGGTTTTTCTTTGAAAACGCGAGCGAAGCTGCGGGCGGTAAGCTAGTATTATAAAAAAATCACTCAAAACTAATTTATTCTCTTTTATATTAACTCTACGTTCAAGCTACTAACTTCTATTGCAATTAAAGTATGGCCTAAAGCACTCAGCCTGAATATTAGGAATTTAGATTTTAGCGTTTTAGTTTAATAGTTCTCAGAATAGTTATTTTATTGAAGTTTGCTTTGAAATTATAGTGTTTAGGATTATATTATTTTGAATTAATTGTATTCGGTTGTACAAAAACGTATTAATTGGCTCTATTCCTTACGTAATAATGAGTACTACATAAAAATTTCATAGATTATTATATGTTTATTCCGCTTTAAAAGCACATTTTAATTTTAAAGCATTTAATAATATATGCAATTTAAACTTAAAATAATACCTACAATAATTAGCATATTCGTTGTTCCTAAATGAAGCATATTTTCATTGCCTTGCAAATGTTTAGAAATTATATTATTAAAAACAATTATATAAACATTTAAAGTTTTATTTAACGTCTACAACTGTACACTTAATCAAACACTGCATAACTCAAACAAAACATAACCTAACACTAAGCTACAGAGAACTCACTTTGAACTTATATCGTATAAAACATCTTACGATGGAGGATTGTCGGACCCTCCCCACTCAATAAATTGGAGGGACGCTAAATTGGTCGCACTGTTCTGTGGAATTGCTTACGTATCTCATTAAGATTTAACTCAACTATTTTACTAGCAAAGAAAGCTTTGCGAATGTGGGTAGAGTAAGCATTGTATTCTATTTATAAACTTGTAAAAATTAGATATCTAATGAAGTCTTTGCGTTGTTGTTAAGTACCTAATATGTTAGAAATATTTTATCACTAGCTGCTCCGCGCGGTTTCACCCGCGTGGCTTCGTTATATTTTCATAGGAAAAATGTATCGAAAAATCTAATCTCAGGAACTACTGGTCCGATTTGAAAAAATCTTCTGGTGTTAGAGATAGCCCATTTATCGAGGAAGGCTATAGGCTATATATCATCCCGCTAAGACCAACAGGAGCGGAGCAATGCGGACGTAACCGCGGAGCACAGCTAGTAATCAATATTTTTACTTTAGTAGAGCTGTATTAATTTAACATTGACTCTACAATAAAAAGTTACTTCTTTATCGTTCCTTTTATTCTAGCTTCATCCCAAAAATAGGGCCAAACTACTCAATTCCTATGTTTCAAAGAACACGTAAAACTATAACACCCTAGCGAAGGGAAGCAGGTGACAAAGTTTACGCCTCTAAGGGGAAGATAAGTTATCTCAAATCAACGGATTTGCGAATGTACAAATCGTACTTTTATTTTTTGCTGAATGTTTGATTTATGTTGCGTATTTTTTGTGCTTTTTCCACGTAAGTAGGTAAAGCTTGGCGATGGTTGGTGTATAAAGTGTTTGTGTCGTTTCAAACAAATTAGTTCTGTTTGTACCCGTTTTCAATCCTTAAGAGATATTTTAACCAAGATTAAAAATGGGTTTAGTGGAAAAATGTATGACTATGAGATAGCAAGTTTCACAAGTTCTGGATATGTTTAGCTTAGCTTATCGGTCGGTAACAGTTGCCATTAATTTATGAAAATAAACGTCAAAAAGTGCTAAATAGGCTATCAATGATTTGATCAGCCTGTGGTGATACTATCCCTTAATACAGTTACATAATTGCTTATAAAATTATCTCTAATTACCGCCCAAAAGTTTTAACGAGCGAAATGCGCAAATAAATCGCGGTAACCAATAATGAGCATTAATAATTGGTGTTTAAATGTTTTTTGTAACCGTCACCATTTTCCGACGGTTAAACAGGACTAATTGCCACTATTATGTCACTGTGGACGTGATTGTGTTATGTTAACATAATGTAATTATACTTATTTTAAATGGACTTTCAAAGATGTCCATATGCACGAGATAAACTCTACTTAGGTAATATTTTGTAGTAGGCACTAAAATGTTTCAGTCATTATTGCTCAATATTAAATTAAAAAAATTTACAACAAAAGGATTTCAATAACTAAATAATATGACTATAACATATCCATAAACAACTCTTACATCTTTTTACACCTACAAATAAATTTCACTACGCCAATCAAATCTACACACTTTTTCCCACAAACTAGAAAGCACAATTTGTTTTGGATCGTTAACACACTATCCTGCAGGATTCAATTTCGTGGACACGGCATGGGCTGAACTGGCATTAATCAAGGAGTAAGACTGACGCAGCACCTTCGTAGTGTTTATGTGCTTGTGTTGATAGTAGAACGGTGGTAAATTAGCATTTCGATTGGAGGGTATTGTCTTAAATGCTACATAGCAAGGTAGGTAAGATAAAATGACGAATTGAAGTTTTGTTGGTGTTAATTATTGTGCTCGTATTTTGTACAGGAGTATTAATAGAGTACAAAATTTAAATTTCGCAACAAATTTGCAGGTTTCAATTATTTAAAGTCGATTGCGTTTCATATTGGAAGTACGTATAATATGGTTAGCAAAATTACCGAAAAGGGTATACTAGTGCAAATGAAATCTTGTTAAAGTAGATTAAAGATTGATTATATTGATTCAAATCTATAAGAAAGACTCTTATACTAAAAAGATACTTGATTTTGGCTCTTGCAAGAACATAAATATGCACACACACATGAAGAACTCCGTCCCTTACAGTGTTGCTTACAGGACAGATGCGCTTAACATCTGTTTCACAATCAGAATGCTCTATATAATTTGATATATGGATACTGCTGTAGGACTTGATATCCTCGCGTTATTTTGTAGCATTAGTAACATTGTTATTCTAATATTATTAACATTATAATCATTAATAACGAGAAAACCTTGGTGGGGGATAGAGCAGATGCATTTCCCACCTATTTTTCTTTCTATGAGGTAAGTAATCAGCATTCCCTACTAGAAGACGTTACTTTTTAATAGTTTCAAACAAATCTGAATATATAGTATTGGATTAGACTTCTTCTATAGCATTTTTAAATCGTCATTACATAGATTAATACCATTAATATGTTCAAAAAGCAGTTTCTACAGAATAAAGCCAACAATAAACCCTGTTGCAGGCCTTACAAAATCATTACCTGTAGGAATGCAACCTAGATCCTTTCACACGCGTACTCCAATGACCATAATCATCCAATAGCATGACCGCAAATGAACAGACCAATATATTTTTTACACGCAAACGCAACATTTAATTACGAGATCTCATGTCAAGTGAGCGATCAATCTCCCCTAAGCGGGAATTGCAAAAACATGACGTCACATCACCGTGACTGGCCCGAATGTGAGGATAATGCGGTATGGGGGCTTGTTATCTTTATTAGGAGGATTTTTAGATATTACTTGTTTCCTTGTTAGAATTGTGGATTGTTGGCAAAAAGTACTAAAACGCTGTCATTAATAAAATCCATCCACCACCTATAGTATCAGTATAGAAATCAAAAGATTTCTAAAAGGATTGGTTTACCTGCTATTTAAAAGTTAATTTCACAATAATATCTTTATGCTATTTATTTTATGCTCAATACTATATTTAAAGTCCTTGTTCCATTGTGGGGTATAGAGTAAACGATAAACGACTTCCCTGATCGATTAGACTTATAAGCCAAAGGTGACAAATTGCCAGTAAGCTTCGCCTTTCGCCCAATGCCCAATAGGCATGAATAAAGAAAATCAAAACAATGCTTATCAAACATTGTACAAACAAAGCTAAAAACCTTTATCAGAACAGAGCCCGTATCCCGCAGAACATCAATTGTTTCGTTGCCTTTGATAAGGCGAATCGACATCATTTTATATCCTTGTTCATACAAATTGACTGAAGAATTGCTTGTAGACAATCGTGATTGAATTTTCCTCATCATAAGCTTTGTCTAGACCGATGTCCATGTGATTCAGTCCAGTGACTATAATATGTTTGAGACAGTCATGGAAGAAATATTAAAGCGTCTAAGCAGGAGTAAAAAAAAAGTTATAGTATGTGGTGATTTTAATATTGATTTACTCTTACAGACACAAACGGCTACACGAATTGTTAATTTATTTCAGTCATTTAATCTATATAAACTTTTTAACGAACCCACACGAATTACACCTACTTCTGCAACCTGTATTGATAATATATACTGTGACTGCATCTGTTTAGAGAAAAATATTCTCAATGCATTGACTTCGGATCACTGTGGCCAGAAAGTAGTTTTTGAATGGGATTGCATACCTACATTTAAAAGGATTAATGTTAGGCCTATAACTAAAAAAGGCATTAATAAATTTAGGAATAATATTAATAAAAACTTGCCCGTACTAAATGATCAATCCTTTCCTAATAGTCCTTGTGAAATGTTTAATAATCTTTTTAATTTAGTACATAATGAATTTGAAAAAATATTTAAAGTTAAATCTTTAAATATTACCAAGGATTTACCATTTAGTAAATGGGCGACAGCTAGTATACATAGGTGCAGGAACATTCTTTATGAATTATATGGTATGAAGCAATATAATAAAGACCCATCTTTTCTTAGTTATGTTAGAAATTACTCAAAAATTTTTAAAAAAGTTTGTTTTACTGCAAAGCGTTTATATATCAAAGAAAAAATACGCGACTCTGATAATAAAGTTAAAACAGTTTGGTCAATTATTAATGGTGAAATGGGTAAAAGCAAATCAAGTAATACCATAAAACTTGTAAATAATGACAGGGTTATTGACAAAAGTGCTGATGTTGCGCTTGCTTTTGAAGAATTCTTCAGTAGTGTCCCTGCTACTATTACTAATAGTTTAAATTCGTCTTCAGCACTTGCAGAGACCTTTTTGAGGGACCATGTTGCGGAGTGCAGTACATTATTTGAATTACGACACGAAACTGCTAATGATATTGTTACTGCCTTTAAGACGCTTAATCTAAAAAATACTTGTGATCTTTGGGGAATGTCCATAAATTTAGTTAATAATATAATAGAAAATATTGCGAAAAATTTAGCTTTCATATTTAATAAGTGTTGTGACTATGGTACATTTCCTAATTTACTAAAACTTAGTAAAGTTATACCTCTATTTAAGAAGGGCGATCAAGAAGACTGTAACAATTATAGACCTATCTCTATTTTACCAACATTAAGTAAGGTATTCGAGAAGTTAATTTTAAACCAATTGAGTAGTCATTTTGCATCTAATGATTTACTGCACACCAAACAGTTTGGTTTCACAAAGGGGCGCTCTACCACAGATGCTGGAGTTGCACTTCTAACACATATATATAAAGCATGGGAAAACTCAAAAAATGCTCTGGGGATATTTTGTGACCTCTCCAAGGCATTTGACTGCGTTGAACATTGTACTTTGTTACGTAAACTTAATCACTATGGAATTAAAGGAAAAGCCCAGAATCTCATAGCGTCATACCTGCATGATAGGATACAGACTGTAGTTGTTAATGGAGAACGTTCTAGCGGTGCGTCAATTAACATTGGTGTTCCACAGGGGTCAATTTTAGGTCCCTTCTTGTTCTTGGTATATATCAATGATCTTCCCTTTTATTTGCAGGATAGGTGTGAAATAGTTCTGTTTGCAGATGATACCTCATTAATTTTTAATGTGGATAGGCATGACCCAAATGTTGACGAAGTGAACAGTGCTCTTTTACACATATCTGAATGGTTTACTGCCAATAATTTATTATTAAATGCCAAAAAAACCACTTGTGTTGAATTTTTACTTCCTAATGTAAAAAAGTTGAACAGAGATATTACCTTGAACGGGGAGGTATTGCATCCTACTGAGTCTACTGTATTTCTAGGGTTAACATTGGACGAGAAACTACAGTGGGGAGCCCATGTCAACACCGCTGCAGGTAAGCTCAGTTCAGCTGCATATGCAGTCCGGAAAATAAGGCATCTCACCGATGAAGATACAGCTAGATTGGTTTATTTCAGCTACTTTCATAGCATTATGTCCTATGGAATTCTACTGTGGGGCAAGGCTGCAGATATAGAAACGATATTTATCTTACAGAAAAGAGCCATTCGCTCTATATATAATTTACGTGCTCGGGACTCACTAAGAGATCATTTTAAGAATACTGGTATCCTTACTGTACCATCACAGTATATATTTAATAATATTTTGCATATACACAAAAGCTCTGACTTACACACAAGAGTAGGAGATAGACACGATTATGGCACAAGGAACAGGAATAGAATTGAAATGCCATTTTTCCGATTAGCTAAAGTTAAAAATTCATTTATGGGTCAAGGTATACGCTTATACAATAGAATTCCTCACAATATTAAAGAGTTTAGTAGTTCTAAATTTAAAACTTACATAAAAAATGTACTAGTTCAGAGAGCGTACTACAGTATTCAGGAATATATGGATGATAAAGACCCATGGAGGGTTGTCGCGTAAAAACCACAGGACAGTTCTTTGGCATATTATGTAGTTAGATATAAGTTACATATTATGTAAATTTATTGACATTATTTTAAAAGAGCAACTATGGAGTTTCTTGCCGATTCTTCTCCATAGATACTGCTTTCCGAATCGGTGGTAAATGTTAAAAATACTATGTAATGACGATTCGAAAGTGCTACTAAATAGTAGTCTAATTGAATAAATGAATGTTTGAGTTTGAGTTTGATTTGAGGTAAAAGTATATGTGGTTTGTTTTATATTTCAAAAAATATGGGTATTAATTCGATATGTAGCAATTTGCTGATGGTGCTCACGAGCTCCATTTTTGGTTATATTTTAATGACCTCCCTGACCTTATGCGTCTACTTTTCTGCATTGTTTCTGGTTTAATAATAGGAACAAAGTTACAATACAATATATTATGTATGTAATTTCGAACGATTAAGTAACAAGCCCCCTACCATTAACATTTTCAAACCATCATACATAACACAATTTTACACACACAACCATAATCCAATTATTTCCCACACACAAGTGGAAATACGCAAAAGACGTGAAGTGTCCGACAAAGGAAGCTGATAACAAAACATCTGATAAAAGAGACTTCAGGAAATTGTGAGGGCGAAATAATATGGAATTTCGATTTGCTTACCCCGTAAGTGTGTATGGAGAGGCAAAATTATTGGCTCCGACATCTTGAAAATGAATAATGTGCGATTTCCCACATGTTAAAGTAGGATCTTAAGAATATTTATGTAGATGAATAGGTGATATTATTTGCAGCAATGCTTTATAAGTTTATAGTATTAAATTTTTATATTATGGTACATGCACCTTGAAACATACAAATGTTATTCGGCAATATGCGTTTTACAACGAACTGCCGAATCGATGTAATCTATTAACCTATCTAGTAATGAAGTCAAGTTTTATTTTATACTAGCTTTCCGCCCGCGGCTTCTCCCGCGTTTTCAGAGAAAATCCCGTTCCCGTAGGAATTCCGGGATAAAACCTATCCTATGTCCTTTCTCGGGTATCAAAATATCTCCATACCAAATTTCATGCAAATTGGTTTAGTAGTTTAGGCGTGATTGAGTAACAGACAGACAGAGTTACTTTCACATTTATAATATTAGTATGGATTTTGTTGTTATAGTTAAATGTTATTATTAATGTACCGTATAAAGCTTAGAAATCAAAACGTTATAAGTATCGCGAGAACGGCATAAAAAGGAATTAAAATTGCATCTTATCGACTACGAAATTGGACAGCCAAAGTAACTTAATCAGTGGCCAAAGTCAAAGTCTTACAAAAATAATATAAAAATATATGTATAGATATTTTTAACATATAGATAGAAATATAGCGAGATAATATAAATTCGTAATATTTCAAAGAGATGTCGGAACGTAATAACATTCAGCAACAATGGATCTAAAACAGAGAATTAAATTTACGATTCACCTTTAAATTCGTGTGCATTGGGAAAGGAAATCATTAGCATTTCTACAATGGCACGGCATAGTGATGTGCTGATTATTGATACTTTACTTTATCGATAACATTTGTGATCATTGTAATCCCAAACTCTTCCTTAAGAAAGTTATTATGATTTCATTTATATAAGCGTCATTTAAATATTTATAATTTAATTTGTATTTCAGACAGCCGTCATTTTTAAATGAACTTCTATTCCGAGAAAATTATATAACACATGTTGGATGAAAAAGACACAAATTAAAAAGGAACGAAGATAAAACATTTTCAAGTACGCCCACTAAGACTCGACTGCTCAATGTGGTGAGCGTTTAAAGCTACATGATCGATAGAAAGCGATTATCGATAGTTTCCCATCCCTACGCTCCACTCACACAGGCTGTAATTGCCGCGTTTCGGGGGTTGCGGGGGCCGAACACATAAATTACACCTTTTATTCATCCCCGATTGTGCTATTGCTATCATTAAGCCACCCTCCGAAGTGGCCACATATTGAAATTCGTGATATTATTAAAACCATTAAATTATATTATGACTTTAATTCATTTTACTAATAGCTTATAGATATTATGAATATTCCATCTTTATAATTTCGTTTGTAATTATAGAACATTTGTAATTATTTGCCCATAAAACATTAACAACATAATGACAAAATTTACTTAGTAATTATTTTTATTTCGTGTAGGTTATAAAAGGGGATATTAATGCTAATTATTTATGTAAACACGTTAAACATTATGTCATAACAACCTATTTTGTAATCAGTGAATGGAAATGATGTATGTAAACATTGTCTATTGTCTTTAGTGCGAAAGTCAGTTGTTAAAAACAAACAAGATAGATGTTTATTAAAACACTAGGTTTCCGACCGCGGCTTCGCTCGCGCAGTCAAAGAAAAACCCGCATAGTTCCCGTTCCTTGCGTCATTTTCCCGGGATAAAAAGTAGCCTATGTCCTTTTTCGGGTATCAAAATATCTCCATACCAAATTTCATGAAAATTGGTTCAGTAGTTTAGGCGTGATTGAGTAACAGACAGACAGACATAGTTACTTTCGCATTTATAATATTAGTATGGATTAGATTCAAGTCAAAACAACATATATATTTGACGAAAGGTTTAAAGTATTCCTTACAATAATTATGGCTATCATACATAATAATATAGGTATCACTGTTTTCGTATACTATACCTATACATTTTAAATTGCTACGATGTAGATTTTTTCAATAGGTATATTTTAGAAATTTACACGTCTAGTGAAAGGTGAGAGTCGATAAAATGAGAAGGATGATCCCGGCAAACGATCTTGTTAGGAACCTATTAGTGTTAAGAATATTGTTAATTATCATCCTAAATTTCAATTACGAGGGATAAAATAATGATAATACATGCTGCTTACAGTGTGTGCCACTGAATATTATGTGAAAACTGATATCAAATAATATACCTATAGAACTTACTAAACAGAGAGCTTAAAAGCTCCGTTTATATCGAACTACATCTTTGTATGAGCTATTTGAAGAAATATTCATAATATGACTTTAAATCGGATATCATATTATTATAATTAAAATATCAAATACGTGATCAATTAATTTACTTGTTGCTTTGCTTAAGGTTGAAAAAAATATTTAGTTTTTTTAACCTGAAAATTCCTTCAAAGACTAGAAATCATACACATTTTATCGACACATGCACAACACTGGCACTATCACTTAACTAGTGCCAATCGAAGTGACGTCACAAGTTCGCAGACGGTTCATAGTATTTACATGGGACCTAACGCTTATTGGATCAGGCGAGCACTTGCCGGTAATCCAATATTCGGCTAGCTATTTGTTGCTTAACCTACGATATCTCGTGTTTCATGTCACTGTTTAGAGGAATATAGGTTTTGTTAATGAGCGGGCATATTCTTTTGGAAATAAACGATTTTCGAAATATATAAATAAAGAATTTTGGTCTGTGGATGGAAATAAAAAACCTCAATTTTAGTTTGTGAAGGATAATATTGCTCCAGAAGAAAGTACCTAATTGTAATTGAATTCTAAAAAAATCCTCCCACACAACATTTGTGTGAAAGAAGCAAAAAATTATTAACCAACTCTACATCTCCCATTACATTACTTAATTATCATCATCATAACAATCTTTCTTCCTATTATAACCGACACTGACGCCATAATTTTATCCACCTATTCCATCCTACGATTATAACGATTCCAAAATTTAGTGCACGTAGAGCGCACCAAGAATTCGCTACAAGTTCTAAAATTCATAGAACTGTTCCAACAATTTGGCACGATTTGAAACAATGACACGTATATATCCAAAACTGCGCCAAACAGACAATTAGAACTATTTGAGAGGCAAAAATGCACGGCCACTCGGTTTTTGGGCCAACTGAGTTAGCGGACAAAGTTAAGTGGGTATTTTATAGGAAAAATATTATAACGGCCAAATAATAGCATCAAGTATTGGCCGCTTTAATAGAAAATCTAATTAATATAGAAAGGCATGGACAATTAATGATAACACATAATATTATAGTACATAGATGTTATAATAATACAAATAATTTGAGGTGCAGAAAATAAATAAGAATCTGAAATATTTACGTTGATGTGATCATGTAAAATTCGTCACAGAAATAGTAATATAGACAATGTTTATAAACTAAAGACAGCTGGTGGTATAAATTGAAGTAAACATTATAAAAGCTATGATTAAATTCTCTCTGCATAGTCCTGCAATTAGCGTTATCGTGATCTTTATTATAATGTAGTGCACTTCTATGTTACGGATGCCTGCTGTATTGAACTTACATTTGCAAGCTGTTTAGCTGATCTATCGTTCAAAGTAAACAATCCATCATTAACCGGTCAAGTAAAACATAACTAGGCTCGTCCGCAAATACAGTCAATCCAAACATCATACATTACAACAATATTCACTCGAGAGCTGAAGTTAAAAGCCAAACTACCAATTTTCGGACACGCAGCGCTGCAGCGCTTTAGGAGCTAATTTCACCATACAATAGGACCTGTTTATACTAGATAGAGATCCTATTAGATCTAGTACAATGCTCTGTTGGCCGCAAATGGCATAGCCCAGTGATTGGATTACTGCGCTGATTTTCTCTTTATTTATAAATGAGGTTATTAATTAAAGTATGCGGCTTATTGGCCAAGCCTTAATTGTGATAGAAAATTGAAAGCGATTTGTAATTGGAAGACTTATTGATGGAATTGTGTAGCATTAAGGTGAGCGATCGTTGTGGAAAATTGATTTGAAATTGGATAAATAAATATACAATATACGTTCATTTTTAACTATTTTGAAAGGAAGTTATTAAACAATTATTATTTTGTGGAGAGTTAATGCCTCTTTTATTAATTAAACTATTTTTACATTTAATACGTCATAACAATAAACATAGTATTATAATCAGAATCAGAACCCTGGATATTATGTGCTTGAATGTAACAAATAAATTAAATGAAAGTCAACGTGCACACATTCAAAAAATTTAATAAAAAATATCATAAGTCTATACGAAAAAAAAATCATACAATCACGGAACCAAACCAAAAGTTACTTCATACATAGCGCGTTGACAGCCCCTTCAAACGAATCTAGTCCAACACGTGTAGCAATAAAGTACGATAATCGCGCGCACTTAATCTGCCGTGTCAACAGGACTCGCCGCAAGCCCGTAGACACACCTGTGTCTGTTTATGTAATCCTGGTATAATTCAGTGACAGTTGACGAGGTAGGGGGTTTACCGGGGGGCGGGAAAAACGCTGAAGTAATAAGTTTTCGATAAACTCATTTGTAGGTTACCTACTTTACTGTTATTTAATATTTTTTTTGACGTGACAACGTCTTATAATTCGATAGAGCCGGCTGCACGCTCGAAAAAACATGACTCATGCGGCGTTACCTCGCTCTGAGGCGTTCCATGTAAGGCTTGAAGTGCAAGCGAGAGCGCGGAACGAGCGACAAAGAAGCACAATCGGACGTTGTCACGTTCAACTATCGCCAGTAAACCGACTTTACAGACAACCAATTTTTTTTTATTTATTATTGAATGACGAATAATGTCGTTCTAATCTCGGATTGAAAACTGACTAATCAAAGGCGGCCTCGTAATCAACCAGAGTAACTGCATGTAACTCAATCGTCAAAATAATTATTCCATGTAGTCAAATTGTAATATTACGACTTTGTTAATATACCTACTTGCGATATAGGTAAAATCTCACATCATTTCACTCAAAATAGTGTTAAACATGAATGGGCCGGGAAGCGCATTCAATAGTAGAACCACAAAGTTCGTACTTCAAAAGTTCAAACTATCTTCTCATTTCTCTAAAGCAATGAATTTACGCACAATTCGCTCGTGTATAAACCTCCTTAAGTAGCTGAGCATTTGACGCGATTACAAGTCTAGCTTTCAATGAATAGGGATCTTGACATTTAATTATCAACCCTATAATTATCATGGCAAGACCACTATTCAACTGACACTACTTCATGTGTAGATTCATGCGAAATTGAACTTTAAATGCTATTGCTAAGGTTCAGATTCAATTATTGATCGCCACGATCGTATTTTAGTGCTACATTTTGTGACAATGTAATGATTTCCAATATTCTACTCTACTTGCGTTGTAATAGAGTTCAATTTGAATTCCGAAATGAATGCTCACGACTGAATAACGGGGTAAATAGCAGAAAAATACAATTGTATGACAATAGTGAAATATACAAAAAGATATTGTGAGTTTTTGTACAAAGACAAGTGGATTGCAGACGTTTTGTTACAATATTTATTAAATTATACGTTAAGTTTGTTATGGAATTGCGTATTTTAATGTTTCGTCTCAGCAGTTATGTTCTTACTAACATTATTGTATTGTATTGTAAAGCATAAATGGACAATGGACATATAAATTTATTTCATTTCATTATAACTAAGTTATTTATTTAGAGGAATCTTATAATTACTGTAGCATGAGATTGGACTTATCTGGAAATAAAACGATTCGTCATTCGCCAACCATTTTACAAAAAAAAAAATATCATGCGTTATGTGTATTTTAAACATTCGCTCCATGAATTGACTACTTTTACGCCAGCATAGCCTGTATCCAGAACTAGTTATATTTTGTTATACCTCCATACCGTATAGGTACTCTAAAGTACCAAAACCTCAGACAGGAGTAGCAAACAGCAAAACCAATAACAGGCGATCGTCAAATTGGTCTTGATTGCTATATTGTGTCCGTCTTGCGATCCCACGTCGATTGATTCCTAGTAATTGTCTAACTACCCTCAATTTGTTAACGTGCGGAGAGAAAGATCCCGTCCATACTATATGGGTGAAAAGGACTGCTTGAGTTGGTTGTATTACCCATATGAATATGAATATTATGAAGCGTGAAAACTGTTTGTTGAATTTTCAGGTCTGAATTTGAATTCTATTTACATCTTAGAAATAAAAAAAAACTTAAATAAAAAACGAAACCTACTTTAGTTACAGATAATGGACATATTTACTGGAAATTGCAGAAACGTAGAGCTAAAGTGTACTATAATACATTTAATTACATATTATGTGCATTCAGTATAGGTACTAAGTACTAGTATAGGTGCCATAATACCAAGCAAATAGAGAAGAATTTTATTTATTAAATAAACGTATTAAGCTATAAATAGAAAGCTCTATGCGAACAAAATCACACTTCACCAAAGATGAATAATTTATGACACAGTTCGGTTGACGAAAGTCACTTAAAAAGGGTTAGGCAAATTTTTAACAATGGACCCGCAATCGTCACAACCCCAGTCAGAAAAATAACTCAATAATATAATTCGATTACTTTGACATGACGTCATATTATGATTCTAACAATGCACCATGATTGGATTATAGTCTCTCTGGGGTTTGGGTTTTGCGGTACGAAATTGAATGCTACTGTCAATGAATTAATTTTCTTTGGTTTATCTGATTTGATAATTGGAACGAAAACACAATTGATCGCAAGGCGGAATCGGAACCTTATTTTTTCTTTTCACAATATAAATTGCATTTAAAAATAATGTTGCCTGTACATAAATTTCCCCTCCACATATTATCAACACCCTGTATAAGAAGATGAAGTATACAAACCGATTCCGCGCCATTTAACCAGATAAACGACTTTTAAAGAAAACAAATGACATGTGAGTCCTTTAATTAACGAGTTCAGCACAGCGGGAACAAAGAGACAGTTACACAGGGTGTTTTATTTTATTGTGTTTTTATTTAATTTGCGTGCGATTAGTGCTTGGGATTAAATTGGATTTGATAAAACACTGTCTGGCTGATATATTTTGTTTATTTTGGTGCTAGTTTATTCCACGAAATAAGTAATTAATAAAATGGTTGGAAATACATCTAAATATAATATAACTCAAAGGACTGACTGACATAGTGATCTATCAAGGCACAGCCCAAACCACTGGACGGATCGGGTTGAAATGACGTACGATGGTAGGACGTAGGCATCCACTAAGATGTTGATGAAGGGTGTGAAAACAACAAACAGGGTATGAAATTTTGGACCATGAAAAATAATCTTTTCCACGCAGGCGAAGCTGCGGGCAACAGCTAGTTTTCAATATAACTCGTGTAAAAAGCACTAATAAAATACTTATAAAGACAGACTATTTTCCAAATGATATTACTCCGTAAAATGAAAGCTTCTAACAATTAGCTATAACAATACGTATCTCATTCAATTGCTTCAAGTCGAAATATTGCCAACAATTATCTGTAATACTATGACAAAGGCACTCGCAAAGTTTTAACTTCAAGAACATTCCCAGCCCACCACACTAAGATGCCGGCAAGTTCTTCCTTTGTCTAGTCCCGTGGTCCGAATTTGGGTTTTTGGAATATTTAAGATAATTCAACGGGTTGTTTGTTCGCTAATTTAACTAAATCTTGTGAGCTGTGGTTTAATTAAACTACAAAGAAGAAGAAACCCACGATGTTCCGACATAGATAATACCCAGCTTCACAGTAATATAACAACATCATTGAAGCGAAAACGTAAAATGTATCAAGCTGCTAAAGGTTCAGATTGAGCCAAATAAATATTCATATTAACTATGAATATTATTTAATCAGATAAAATGATCAATTATGGTTTTAAGTAAATTGATACAATCTTCAAAACACAACAATTATATCTTTACAATATAAATTCTATAATTATTAATGTAAGTATATTATAATAATATGTATAATTAATATTTATTCACTTATTTATTTCAAATACCATATTCCAGGCATATTACATATTATATCTATTGCGAATTTTAACCATTATTTTCATTATTTTCACATTTACTTTAACTATTCAATAATGAAAATTTACATACTTACTTAAACATAGCCATAACAAAATTAATCTCACATGAATGCCACAAAGCAAGCAACGCCGCATGCACGCAGTAGTTTCAAACTAACATCAAGTTTGCGGGGCCATGGGGCATTGTTCTAACTTTCCCCATAACCGTGGTGTGAATAAAAATACAGAGTTTTAATGATGCGAACTGCTACTACTAATGCCATAACTTTTGCGTTGAAAAATAGAGCCTTTTATACAGGACTATATGGTTAAATGAACGCATAAACGGACTATAAACAATGTTTATTAACAATCTTGTGTGTTTTATATGGATTATATTAAATTAGCATTTACTTCAAGGTATGTAAATGTTGAAACAGTAGAGATAAATGGGAATTTTAAACTCAGATGTATAAAAATATACTACTACGCTATATGCTATATGTTTATAAAATAACTGTTACTTTAGTTAAAATACATTTTTAATAGTGGTAATTTTAAGTCCCTAATAGTGCCATGAAAATAGTATATTTCACATAATTTTGAATACCTAATTCATTATAATAATGACATGTTTTTTTTAGGTCTACAAGTTACTTGCAAATGTGAATTCAATGACTTTTCCTGGAAAATTTCAGATAGAAACTGATAATAAATAAAAACCAGAATAAAGGCTGTGTGCGCTAAATCATTTTCTGACCACAGCGCGAGTCACAATGGACAAACGTAATTAGTTTTTTCGTAAGCCATATTTCACAAACGTCATAATTTCAAAATTTAACCCCTTCTGTTCAAAACGGTTTACGGTCGTAATAATGGCTTTTCATTTATGACCGTTGTTAAAAAATGGGTTTTAATGGTAAAAAAGCTTTTAAATTTAATATCCGCATATAATATTCAATATTGGAATACGAACATGGGAAATTGTTTTAAATATTATATTAACCATCAGGCTATTAACAATATTTTGATTAATATCACTTTTGAGTTGTTTTTGTGTGACTGAACAAGGAGTATTTAACACTTTCCTTATTATTGCAGCGATTAAAAAAAATGCTTCAGTTCGCTTGCGCAATTATTAATTGAGGTACTTTATTTTGTCAGGGTTATCGTTTAATTGCCAAATCTATTTATTACTTTTAAAGCAAAATTTTCTATCAAAGCTTTTACAATAACTATGTTTAACATAACACGATAAAACACTGTCACCATCAACACAGAACTAACTTAACTCAGTAACAACAAACACTTTTTACAATATAACTTGTAGCAAGAAGATAAATAATTCCAGTTCTCAAGTTCAGGTCGCCTGGAGAGACAGTTCCAACTTGGCTAAATGGAAGCCACTTATCTGATTGAACTTTCTGTAGATTACTCTCGAGAGCTAAGTTTTTGATTTGACACTTTTTTGACCCACTTGAAAGTTTGGCGTATGAAAAGGTTTTCGTGTTAGGATTTTGTAGTACTCTTTTTTGAATCTATATTAATATTATGAAGAGTCTGTTTTTGGTTGAACATGCAAATATGAGGAACTACGGGTCTGGTTCAAAAAAAATGATTTCAGTGTGATAGCCCATTCATCGAGGAAGGCTATAGGCTATATATCATCACGCTAAGACCAATAGGAGCGGGGCAATGCGGGTAAAATTGCAAGGCACATTTAGTGCACATAAAAGAGATAACTGTATAGAATTTGTTTGTTTGCATATTTAAATAACTTAAAAACTTTTTTTTTCTAACAATAAAAAGTAATCATATAAAATAAAGAACTTTTTTGTTGAACTTTTCCTAGAGTGAACCTATTGCATGTTGTGATCTGAAATGCATGACCATGCATTTTAAATTCGTTTCAACGATCAATCCTCTTTATTTGTTAGTAAATAGAAATAAGTTTTATGTACCCTGTAATGTTGAGGATTTGTTTTTATTGCTCTATATTGTGAAACAAAACCAACCTTTTAGATATTATACTCATAATAAAACCACTGATACAATGAGTTGAGTTTCTAAATAAAAAAGAGCATGTGAAGAGCACACGTGTCAGAAATGAAACTTTTTTGGTTAGATTTAAAGGTAAATCGTCGCCTTACTCCACGGCGTGACGGCATTGCCATGACTCGGCATTGACATTTTACTCTCAACGCGCCAAAGATCTCGTTTCTAAAAAAAATTAAGTAGAAATGCCTCTTACTTCAGTCTCAAATAAATAGTAAATGTAATTACTCAAGAAAACAAATAGAATTAAAACAATTAGACGATTCTTTCTAACAATAAATTGATTCTCTAGTTAGTTACGGATGCATTGGCACAAACTTGTATTACGGGATTAACTTTCAATTTAATTTTCCTCTGTAGTAAAATTAATAAAAACACATAAATTTTAAATAGAGACTCTGTTATCGTACTCTATATAATGTTATTTATCGTTCTATGCTGTTATATTATGAAATGGTTGGTTGATTGGATAAATATCATGCCAAAATTGCTGAACCAATTTTAGTGAAAATCTTTATGTATTTAGCTCATTGTTTTATTTTACGTGAGTGCTTAAGTTCATTCACAGATAGTTTCTAATATTAAATGGTAAAATTATTACGTTGCAATTTACATAAGTATTAGATAATAAATTTACAAAACAGAACTCCACTATAAATATCCATTGTTGTAAAATTAAGTTGAGAAATATGTGTATAATAAATTCAGCACGATCAGAGCTGTTTAAATTGTACTTTATAAAGAGTGCAAACTTTGCGAATAAAACTTTAAAACTACCGGTTTGTATATATTCGTTTAAATTTAAAAATAAAGTGTATATTTTATTTGCCACTGCATGTGCTCGTATAGTTTGTTTTTATCAATGTCTTGAGGTTTTGTGCGGGTGAAAATAACATGCAAAAAATACGGTGTAGTAGAAAGTGGTAAAATTTAGTATCAAGGTGCTTGATACTCCGAGCTTTTGGCTTTTTATTGCATTAATTGTAGAGCTCGACGCTCGACGTCTAAAGTATACGAAACCATTTTTTGAGCGTCATACTATAGAATAGAATTAGAATAGAAAACACTTTATTGTAATTGTACAATGCATTTATTGTACAATGCATTTACAATGCAACTTATCATTCCAGTTGGCTGACTAGGTTCTTTTGCAAAACAAGGCGTTTTATGATAAAACTTTATAAAGATAGCAAAAGGTATTTAGTGTATCTCAAATTCGTAACCTACTTTAAATCTAATCGAACAAAGTTTCTACCATAATTCACAATATACACACACACAAATATTTCATTACATGCGAACCCCAGTATTTGCCCTACTTTTCATACAGTATAACAGTTTTTCTATCACTCAGATGAAAATCTTGATAAATCTCTTCACATCACCCAAATGTACTGAATAGGCTGAGGAATGCAATCGAGGCGCTAATTCCGGTTGGCAAGATTTATTGCGTGTCACGAATGATATACTTTCTTATAATCTTGTAAATGGGAACATTTTATTTAGATATTTACCAATAATAGAAAGATTGTGGATATGTGTTATATGTATTAGATTTAAAAAATATGCTGTGGTTTGTCTTTATTGTATTTATGTTCAGACACATCAGTAAAAGAATATTTACAAGAAAATTTTCTGATCAGAGGCGCTACTATTTTTTGTATTTATGAAATAAAATATGCTAGATAATAATTAATAATAAACTATTATAGAGCAGAAACGACTAGAATGTAATGCCTGGGTACTGGCATTAAAACCTCTTTATCCATAGAGATATTAAAACAAATTATAGCTTGTACGTTATACATAGGTAGATTAGAGTATGAAAACCTATGCAGGGTATTTTTAAACGTAATATGAAGAACGAATAAGCTTATTTTTACATAAATTTAAGACGAAATTTTGTCAAAGCATCTCCTTTAAGCAACTTAAGTGAAGGACGAAATATAACTTGGCAATTAGACGCTCAAAACTTGGTCCATAACGTCCCATGCTTAGTTCGTTTTTGGTCGACTCATTAATGACATTTATCAGGCCCAATTAAAAGTTAGTAATACAAAGGGTGGGTACTGGGTAGCCGCTTGTGTGAGTGCGAGCGGAAAGCGATTTTATAAGCTTATGAAGATAATTTTTTTGAAAGTTTGTAAAAGTTTTAATTAGGAGGTATCGCACTAATAATCTTGTATTCTTCTTCTTATTATTATTATCAAAAATTTCCGTAGGTAGTTGTAGTAAGACTTACTTACTAATCTTAATAAAATAATTACGGGAGCGACAGAAATATCCATTTATTTAATTTCGATAGAGAAAGTCACAGTACTTTAGCTAGTCATTAATATAAATGAAAATATGATTGATGGAATAAGAACCAATTAAATACATATATCAATGAAAAAAGTAAAGTTTTTAGGGCATACCCAAAATTTCCTACCACTCCCACCTTGGAACAAGTACTCGTAATTTTTAAACGTCTTTATTTGCAATCCATTCATTATAATATTATCCCCACTCGCTAACAGTCCAGACTCAGGACATCTAAGTAGGTATCAAATAATTTAATTCTTAGTAACAAGTCTGAAGTTCCTGGCCCTTTATTGAAGATCTTCGGGAAATAATGAGGGAGGCAAGGTATAGTACATATAAAATACGATGACATTTTAAGAGAATCGACTGAATGCATTCATTATCTTGGCCCTTGGCGTTTAACACTTCAGTTTTTAATCTGAAATACATTTAAAATAATTGTTGACTGCTTTTGTTTTTTTTTATATTTTATAGTTATGTTATAAAACTGGCTCTCAATTTTGTTATAGGGATAATTAAGAAAACCAAAATTTAAATGTTTATACCTTTTATTTTAACATTAAATCGAATACATGCATGTTTAAAAACCTTTTTTTATCAATTTACAGAGTTAGTGAATAAACATTAACAGTAACTTCTTACTTTTTTAACGTGTGTAAAAATCTGAAATATTCAAACTCAACTCAAACTCAAACATTCATTTAAATTCAATTAGACTACTATTTAGTAGCACTTTCGAATCGTCATTACATAAGTATTTTTAACATTTACCACCGATTCGGAAAGCAGTATCTATGGAGAAGAATCGGCAAGAAACTCCATAGTTGCTCTTTTAAATCATGTCAATTACGTATAATTTAAATCTTTCAACACTGTACCTCATTCTTCATTACAAGTAATGACTCAACTCTACTTGCAAGCTTTACTTTTTGCTGCTTATTCTCAAGTTGTAAGAAAGTATACATTTAGCGAAGTACTAATTTGGAGTTTATTTCAACGTCAGTATATCGTGAGAATGCTCAGTTGGATGCAGCTGCTGAACCTTCTGGAAGCTTTTACATAAATGTGCTGGAATTATTGCTGGAGAGAAAAACAAATTGGTAATTTGTACTGCATGAAGATTGCTCTTATTAGTTTGTGTTAAAACCTTACTAAAAGCTTATACATTTTAAGTTGATTGTTAGTTTACTTACCCATATCGTAAACAGTTTAAACCTGATACGAAATTGAAACATACTAAATTTATAAGGTACGAGATACAACAAAATATAAGAAATTTTTTACGAAAGTAAGGCTCAACATTATTTATTTTAAAGTTTTGTTAGATTTTTGCGCTTATTTACATTATATCATCTTACATTTAGTATGACGTGAAATGCCGAATCGGACCAAATAAGCGACTAAGTACTTCTGTATTTTAGAAAATGACTAAGAAAAATCAAATCAGAGTTAATTCAACAAACTAGAGTATAGGTCGAGACTAGGTTATTAAAGTAAGCCCCTATTATGAGGCTAGACAAATAAAATATTTACAAAGTAATCTTCACAAAGACAACGAGATCTTGCCAAATTGCCTTCATCGTATTAGTGAGTATTGGCAGACGTCCTCGTTCTGAAATTGTATCATTTGGAACATAATAATTATATTATTTTGTTCTATCAATAAAACTAAGAAAGCTTAGTTATAAATAGAGAACTATAGGAGCAAAGCAGCCTAAATTCTATAAATAGATGTCGTATCATTTAACCCATTGACCACCGAGCGGGCCGATCGGGCCGAGACACAATAGATTTTCTATTGTGTCTGTGATTCGAGGACTGACGGATTAAAAGGTTTTTTTATAACTTTAAACGTTTATGTAATAGCTAGAATGATATAACACGTATTTACTTTATCTCTCAATATAATTCCACTAAAAATGTAAAACTTTAAATCAGGGTAATTGCCGTACTTCAATACAAATACATTTGTGATTATATTATTTCATTCTCAGTATTTTAAGGAAATTTCTAGGAAATATAGTTTCCCAGAATACTATGCATATAGCATTGATATATGTATATTACATTTGATATAAAAAAAAAATTGGAGCTTTACATACTCTAAATTCTGAAATGCAGGCAAAGTCACGGGCATTTTGTAGTATTAAAAAGCCCCATCCACGGGCACTCACCGCGATTTAATTAACTTAAACAAGTATGAGAATTGAAGGGCTAACGGAGTTTTAATTCATAATTTAGCAGACATAAAGAGCGGTCTATATTAATAAGTCCGCCATATGGCTGGCCTGCACTGCCTCTCGTTGGAGAGGTGTAAGTTATAAGATCTAGCGATTTTTTGTTGTAAAATGGGTCAAAGTATACTCAATGTGTCTACTACTAAGGGGTCAGGGCTAGGCATAGAAAACCAAAATATTATAAAATATTAATTTATAATTATGTTTATATAGAAAATTTAAGTCCAAGGAAAACACTTGGGTAATAGAAAAATTGTCAAAATATAGTTTAACAGCTAATTTTCGTAATGTTTTGATAAATAAGATTAAAAAATAATGATTCTACTTATATGGCGAGACAATAATAATTTGCGTTGAAAGAATATTATAATATTATCATAGAAACAGATGTGAACCTACCCCATAGCACACATTAGTTCAGACACACATGGCTTTAAATGAATTACTGATAATATCTTAATCATTATAAAATAAAAAACGCTAATATCTTGTAACTTAGGTTGTAAAATGAAATTCGGTGGGCATTTTTTGCCGATGGCTGAGATAGTAGAATGATCTCGGCTCCTGAATTTGCAAACGACTCTATAAAATTATCTTTCGCTATTATTCAATGTTAATTAACATAAAGCGTTCAAAAGGTTCCAGTTTTTCCGTTTTTAGTACTTTTACTCAAATATACTAACTTTTGATAATAGAATAATCAATTCTATTATCAAAAGTTCTAAATAATATATTTTCCAAAAGTAACAGATACATCCATACTAATATTATAAATGCGAAAGTAACTCTGTCTGTCTGTCTGTTACTCAATCTCGCCTTAACTACTGAACCAATTTGCATGAAACTTAGTATAGAGATATTTTGATACCCGAGAAAGGACATAGGCTACTTTTTACCCCGGGAAATAGGATAGGTTTTATCCCGGAAATCCCACGGGAACGGGAACTATGCGGGTTTTTCTTTGACTGCGCGAGTGAAGCTGCGGGTGGAAAGCTAGTTTTAATATAAGGCGCTGACTCCACGAGCGAGAGAATCGCGACGAGTCCGCCCTTATATCGTCGGATAATCTCCACGAACGAGCGATAATTCCGCCGCGTATCGTCACGAGTCGTAACGGAATCGCAGCGTTTCCGCGGCGACTCGTAACGGTATCGTCACGTTTCCTTGAAGAGAACTACTACGAGAAGACCAGATGCAACGCTGAAATGACGCTGCGTTTGACAGCGGACCCGCCGCGCGCTCGTCGCTAGCCTGCTGCTAGTCGCGGTGGGCTAGCGACGATGCAATGACGTTTCGCACGCTCATTGCCACTCGTCCTATCGCGGCGATAATATCGCCGTGTGGAGACGGTTCCATAGAGAGTGTATAGAAATACGTGGCACGACGATAATATCGCCGCGATTCTCTCGCTCGTGGAGTCAGCGCCTAATATTTGGATTAATTTTTTTGTTATAAGCCATAATAATATATTTTATGATAATTTGTTACCTTTATTCGGTAGAAATATAAGTAAAATAGAATTTCTAGAAAAAAGAAAATATATTTAACTAAATCTTTTAAGCCACTCCTTGTATTAAAGGAGAGGTTTAATTATTTCTGGAATATATGAGTATGTTCGTCACCCTATCAATCAAAATAATGTCTTTATCCGAATTCAAAAACAAATGAAATTACCCAATAACAATCACAAGATTATGACGATACATTTTATTTTATGTCGCCGCATACGCATAAATTGGATTATGTCTGTCTGTCTGTTTAGGGGAGTTCCCCATGTAACGGTATTGTCAGAACTGATTAAATTTAAACCTAATGTAAGGGGGAATGCAAAAGATTCTGTTGAGAAAAATATTTGATTTTGTTTTTAAATTTATTGGTCTGATGCAACTGTGTTTTGATTGATTTTTAGCTGTAAAAACTATCATCGCAAAATGTCATCGCATAAATAATAATGTATTTCTTCATAGAAATCACATTTTCTGAAATGTTAAATATTTTATTTTTGTATAAAAGCGATGAAAATCATCACATTAAACAAATTGAAATTTAAAGTAAATAAAATTAATCTTCATCTGCAACAATTGCACATACAAACAGACAATACTCAATTATACACATTATAGATCCCTTCACATGAAGTAGCTGAACAAACTTCAATTTAAACGATCGCTTCACTTCTTTGTCCGCGTTCGAGCGAAAAAGCGAAAAAAGCGCTCGAAATTCGACATTTTCACAGCGCACAATAAAGCGCAATAAAATCGCAAGCGCTTGAAGCTGTAATTCATTAAAATCGGCACAAAATCTAGACCGGTTCCGTGAATTTCGCGAACAAGCATGTCCAATTAACGAGTCTTTTATTTTTGAATGAATTTTCGTCTCTTTGGCGCTAATGTGAAGAAATTGTTTGACATGTAACGCCTTTGTTTCACATTCCTTCACTTCACGCGCTGTTCAGTCGCTTTGTTACGCTTTAAATGTTATTCGATTATTTTTTAGCATGCAATCTCATAATACTTACCTGATTCATTTCGAATATGGAATGATTGGTAAATAGCTCTATTGCTATTCTGGAAATAATAAAAAAAACTTGATGTTTTTTTTTTCCTTTTTATAAAACATCTTTAACTTAATTTATTTTAAAAATGTCCTCTTTCAGTACAAATACAAATTAATATAACTTTATATCATAACAATTACAATAATTTATAATTATTGCTTACCTGAAAATATTCTTTTAAAATGTAAAACATAGATTTTTAGCCTATATAAGTACTAAAGTATGTTTCAATAAAAACATTGGAAGGGACCGAACGTTTCTAAATAATCAAGATAATTCACAAGGGCCTAAATTTAGTCCCAAATCTCTCAATCTGGGCATCTCGTTAAAATCCCCAAAAAACGATGGCCACAAAAATTTTCATGAAACATTTCTGGCTAAAGCTAGTGGTACACTAAGACTTACGCACAATTTTACTATGTTAATAATTATAATATTCTTGTGCATCCATTTGTGTGTATCCATTTATTTATACAGTTTCTATCATTATTATTGGTCAATTTACCGGCATTCTATGGACATAAAATTCCGTAACCATATCAGAACTTTATGGTTACAAATGTTTTTTATCCACATTATAAAATATTAACGATTTCACTTGCAGGAAACAATATTTTGAAGTTATTTCTAGTCAATAGCCCAGTGTACTCCAATCATCATCCTCATCAATAATCGAAATCTTCTTAGCGTACTCCGGAGGTTTAGGGCGACGTAGAGGGTCATTGAAATGTTATTAAATTTGGAGACAATCAGGGATTCTTCCGCAACAACTGACTCGAGTGAGGAAGCTCCACAAATTGTGCCATTACGTTTGTTAAGAGTTTTTCCTGAATTATGATTTTCGAGGTGTCTACTCGATAATGATGTCTGCGATGATGTATCGATCGATTTGTTGTTGAAACTAAAAATCTTCTGTCACATCTTTTGTAAATTGTTTTAAAATAGATTGTTTGTTTTAATTGTTATTTTAGTCTGTAGTGTCTGCTGAATTTTTCTGAAATTTGTTTGGTAACTAGATCAATTGTCGCCAAACAAATCATATTTGAGACACATTTAGGAGATTCAATTCAACTAGGTCAAAGGGATATCACTAAAAATCTGTATGAAATATCTTTATTGTATCTGGGGCATTTCACGCCAAGCGGACACAGATTTCAGGGTCAGGTTTCAGATTTCGGTTATATTTTAGTATGTTACACCTGTATATATCCTCGGTATGTATACGAAAAATTTTTGCATTTAGAAGCTTCGTTTTCAAAATACAGGTCTTTGAAGATGTCAGTAAGCGCGAGGTATGGGGGACTTTGAATATAATTATCAGTTCAAGAAAAGTAATTTTTAAATAAATTGATGACTGAATAATATACCCCATGAAATAAACTTTTTATGCTCATATTTCGAATTTTGAATTTATATTTAAATTCCTTAGAAAAATAAAAATATATTTTTCTTTGTCACTTTTTAAAAACTTTGCGTATTTTTAATTTTTTTAAAGATCATTAAATGAATAGCTTATATTATGTTTAAACTTCATGCAAAGTTCTAGAGTGGTCATCGCAGGACTTTAGAATCTACATGTATTATAATGTCGAAGCGCGGCAATATCCCCATACTAGCGCTTAGTTGGTTAGCGCACCGTACTGCGGTATTTATCTCATTATAGTTAGTTAATAACACCGTTTCAGGTTTTAATAAGATTTTATAGTGGTAAATAACAAGCACGAAAATATTACTTTAGTTTTCTTAAAAAAAAAAATATTCAGTAAAGTAATATGACATTTTTACGACTTTGAATACGTATATCTCGTCAATTATTTATTTTAGCATAAAACTTATTTATAAACCTCTAATCAATTTTTAAAGACCTATCTGTTGACACTTCATTTAATTCAAATTTCTAGAATTTATTTTTTGTCCCCGTTTCTATGAATATTGCAGTGCGTCGCGCTAGGCGCTAGTATGGGGATATTGCCGCGCTTCGACATTATAATACATGTAGCTTCTAAACTTCTGCGATGACCACTCTAGAACTTTGCATGAAGTTTAAGCATTATATAAGCTATTTATTTAATGATCTTTAAAAAAATTAAAAATACGCAAAGTTTGTAAAAAATGACAAAGAAAAATATTTTTTTATTTTTCTAAGGAATTTTAATATAAATTCGAAATTCGAAATATGAGCATAAAAAGTTTATTTCATGGGGTATATTATTCAGTCATCAATTTATTTAAAAATTACTTTTCTTGAACTGATAATTACATTCAAAGTCCCCCATACCTCGCGCTTACTGACATCTTCAAAGACCTGTATTTTGAAAACTAAGCTACTAAATGCAAAAATTTTTCGTATACATACCGAGGATATATACAGGTGTAACATACTAAAATATAACCGAAATCTGAAACCTGACCCTGAAATCTGTGTCCGCTTGGCGTGAAATGCCCCATCTATAAAAATATAATTAAAAAATTTGATTAAACAATCAAGTATGAAAGTTTATTATACATTTATTTAACGGTAAGTAGTAGTAATAGTAGTGGGTAACGGTAAATCCAAAATCATTTATGCGATTATGAAAATTATGTCCAAGATAGATTATTTTATCTCGGGTCATGCGTCGAGTCAAACTCATAAAGTATAACACTACAATAGCTTTATCCAACATATTTCAGCGATATCAGCTTAGTACACAGAAAATCTAGAAGTTACGTTCCAAATCTGTGAACACAGCGTCCACGAACAAACAGATTCGCAAACCGCAAGTACAATAGTCTCCTAAATTGTATAGTGCAGAGAATGTGGTTTTGGCTGTGGTTTTCGGTATTTAAGATTTCTTTGTGTTACAAGAGCTATTTATGATAATAGTGATGATGATGATGATGCCTTATTCATGTAAATTAGCTGGTACATGCCTTTTACATGATTGTCTGGTACTGTATATTAAATGTCTAGATGTTTTGTTATTCAGTGATATAAATAATATGAATTTTGTGTGTGAAAGGTGTGAATGATGAAATGAAAACGAATATTTATTTCATTTATAAAAGCTACTGAATCACTGAAATATGTTTTGCAGTTTACAAAGTCTCCTCTATCAAGTAAATGCTTCATTTACATTTTACCATCTGTTTGCGATAATACATAGATAAAACATTTAATTAAATATTACATTACATCACAATTAAAACTAATCTAACGTAGTAATAAATCTAACTATCTAACATAGCGTTAAAATAATACCAATTATATCCACATAATTCAAAAGACGCCCTTCTCTTTCCAACACAGTGAAACATAAATTTCTCAATAACGTTATTTGATCTCAAACATACCCGACTGTATAACTAATTTACTACAAACACGGAGCTGTTAAGATAGTTTTCACCGCTTAATTCAAAGTGCATACGATCGCAAACTCGATAGAAACATTAGGGTTCATTAATATTCACATAAATACCAATATAAGCTGATCCCTGTTCACCATACGATTGCCTTCAAGACGAAGTTCATGAATATGGATGGTCTAGTATTCACATTGGGAGAGTTAATGGCGCTAGTTGTAGGTATTTTTTAGATTAGTAATTTCTTATTTCCTTGAGGGGTAATCTCAATGGATTTTTATAGATATAATATCACAAAATTATTATTTTTTTAAAATAGTAATATAATAACAAGTATTTGGGACACATTTTACACATATTCTTTTTAATATCAGCTTATTCGAAGCTCGCTAGCAAACAAATTATTCGCTAAATACTGCAGAAGAATGCGTAATATTTCATATCTATTTAACACGAGAATACGTTTGAGATCGAATACAGACGTATCACAATATTCCACTAGCGCTAGTAACTATTCACCAACGAAGTAGCAATAAATCAAATGAAGCTGACTCGCCCGATGATCACTAGCAGTAAGTGGTAGAATTAATGACATTTGCTACTCAATTAATGTATCCAGTATACAGAATCTCGGCGATATACTCTGTGCTTGACACACGATTTATTATATAGCTATTAGGGCGATTATAGCGAAGTATTAATTAATAAATATCGTGAGATGTGTGTTTGTTTTATTGATAATATATTGGTAACGCATGAATTATTTTCGGCTTACTTAAAACAAGTTTGAAATATAAAGAACCCTACATATTTAATTATAGTTCCGACAAGGAATATAGGTTTCAGATTTTTTTAATAATTTATATTCCCATTTTTTTGTAAAATTTTAATTAACACTGAACTGAACTGAAAAATAATAATATCTATAATTTGATATATTATAGACCTTATTATTTAGCGCTTTAGCACCAGTAATACCAAATTCAATATCCTATTGAACCTATTATCAATATTCCTAGTGGTCAAGACCTCTGCGTCCTCACTGATCTGGAAACCAATCATCGAATCTGTGATTATAATTTATACTCTATAGACTATCTATTGAATGACGCCGACTTTATTTAACACTAGCGGTCTGCCCCGGCTTCGCCCGTGGTACATGTTTACGTTTTCTCTACATAAGAACCATCCTCGTACTTCAAGGAATATAATAAAAAAAGAATTATCGAAATCGGTTCAGCCGTTCTCGAGTTATGCGCTTACCAACACATTTTGCGATTCATTTTTATATATAAGACTAGCGGTCCGCCCCGGCTTCGCCCGTGGTACATGTTTACGTTTTCTCTACATAAGAACCATCCTCGTACTTCAAGGAATATAATAAAAAAAGAATTATCGAAATCAGTTCAGCCGTTCTCGAGTTATGCGCTTACCAACACATTTTGCGATTCATTTTTATATATAAGATTAACTGTATAATATAATATTCTCTATAAAATATAATTATTAATTACTAGAGGTCCCCCCGGCTTCGCCCGTGGTACATATTTCGCAATAAAAGGTAGCCTATGTCCTTTCTCGGGTATCAAAATACCTCCATACCAAATTTCATGCAAATTGGTTCAGTAGTTTAGGCGTGATTGAGTAACAGACAGACAGATAGAGTTACTTTCGCATTTATAATATTAGAATATTGTAATACTGTGATTAGCACAGTATTACCATAGGAAATAATATTGTAATACTGTGATATTAGTATGGATTTGTTTTCGTATGCTTTTTAAATAAATAAATAAACTGCGTTTTACCTCCTTCTAGTTTATTGTCTTGTCCTTTCAGTTGGCTGCTTGGAAGAGACCACAACTAAATAAGGCTGCCTTCTTTGCTGTCTTTTAGAAAAATGTTGAAATAAAATAAAATACTTTCAATTAACACAAAAAAGCTGTTTTTATTCGGCTAAAAAGAAGATCATAACAAATAAAAAAACGAGAAAACAGAGGAATTTTAGTGATCTCGGTAAAGCCGTCGTAGCATTTTGTTTTTAATATTAATTTTAGTAATGAAAATTCTCAGAAGTCGACACTTGAGATAAACAAGCTCTAGATAATATTTTAGTGGAAAATAATAAGTGGGAAAAAATATCTACGTTTTCCTAAAAAACGCAAAGAATAATCAAGATATTATATTTAACGTTAAGTTAATATTTTATAGGACAACAGTTTTCCTGTTATGATGACTAATAACTACTCGTTATTAATTTCTGTTTTTTATGAGTAATTGGGTATCGATGAAAATAAAATCTTTATTTTCGGTTAAAATTTAAAAAATTGACCAAACAATAATAATTGTAGTTTTATTTAATTAGATAGACGCAAAAAATAAATAATCGAAATTATAAGTTATAGACCGGGAGATACTGACACAAAATTTCGAGTCATTTGTAACAAGGATGGCGGTTCTACAGGGGTCTTAGTACGCAATGACAAAAAGAAAAATGATGGTGTGAACGCTGGTACCGGTGTCTTAGTCGCGTGGGCGTTTGTCGAACTCGTCGGAAAAATAGCGAAAGTCAAACGATTTGTAACACAAAAATTTTAGAATTTACCGATAGCCCATAAAAAAGTAGTAGGCGGTAGTGCCATGCCATACTTTTCCGGTGTGACTTACAGCCCGCCATACCGACGCGAATGTGTTGATTTAAATAAAACAATCATTCAACCATTTGTACCAGGCTAACTTTTGCACAAGTAACTATCGTCGTGCAGCCATTTACGAAAATCGCCATGCCATACTTTTCGGACGATTCCAAATGGTCGCCATACCGCCGAAAATCTGCAAAAAATTTTTATTTCGCCAAACTTTTTGTACCAGTATTGCATTTGGATTTTTGGAGAGTATTTGATAAAATGTGACCATTATTATATTTGCCATACTTCTAGTAGGGGGAAAAAGTGCTGTTATACTTGAAAACTTAATTTATTATTAATTTATATAAGTGAGGATTTCCAACACTTAGATCTTTGAAATTTTGTATTTATATTTGTTGATCCTCAAACTTACAGGAAAAATAAGTGCCATACTGTTACAAATCGTTTGACATTCGCTATTTTCCGACGAGTTCGACTAACGCCCACGTGACTAAGCCGCCGGTACCAGCGTTCACGCCATCGTTTTTCTTTTTGTCATTGCGTACTAAGACCCCTGTAGAACCGCCATCCTGTTACAAATGACTCGAAATTTTGTGTCAGTATCTCCCGGTCAAACAATTTATGATCAATATAATGGATCTATGAGAATTCATCGACATACTATAAATATGAGCCGATATTTAAATAAAAAAATTGAATATCAATTTCGACTTTAATATTAAGTTGGAGTTCGAAGTTATTTCGAACAACCTCACCCACCCAAGATTGAAAATACTTTTCAATAAACCGCATCAAAGCGTATTTTTAATTAGCGTGTTTTCCAAAAGCCTTAAATCAAAAACTTATTGAACGCGCCACTTCAGAGGTTATTAATTTTAATCAAACAAAATAAACAGGAATGAAGATACTTTGCAAGTTTTCGAAGTTCGCGGTATCCGTGATTACATTAATTTGGCCAAGTTCTGAATAAGATGGATTGTTGACTGTACTTTTAACTGGTTTTGATCTGAATAAAATTTATATTGTACGAATTTGGAACTGCTAATGAAATTACTAAATAGTAAGTAAGACAGTCGAAATAGGAGATCTGTTATTTTTTTACTATAACAAGAAAAGATTACGAATAAAACTGTTCAAATGATGAGCTTTCACTAACTGATTCACGCAGCTTCCTCTATATATCAATAATATTTTTCTGAGGTAACATTTTTTACTTGGTTCTTTGCTCTTGTTGATTGAAGCGTGATTTTATAAGGTGTGTAACTTTCCTAATAAATGAACTAAGTACAGGTATCAAACAAATTTTTTATTTCGAATCAATTGTTCCTAAGATTCTAGTGTAATGAGGACTGAAACTATGTGAGCCATCGTCAGTCAGTATTAATGGTATTTCATAATCTGCGGCATAAGGAAATGGTATACAATATGGATTATATTATGAAGACATGTGGTATAAAGTTACTAATGCGTTTTGGATTGTGTTTCCCTTATGCCAATAGCTTATTACGAGGTGTAAATCAATATTAGAAAGAAGATAGAATATAGCAAAAAGCTTAGACAAGGAGCTTATAATATTATGAATACTGTTTAACAGTTAGATTTCTTCAAAGTAATTAAATGCGGGAAGTAAATTGTTCTTTAATTATTATTGTCTTTATTTACATACAGTCATGATAGATTTTTTAACAGTAAGTCTAAAGCTTTTCGAAGCTTTTAGTTATTTTTATGTTAATATTTCTCTATTTCTCTAATAGTCGAAAATTGTGGCTTCTATTAGAGCTTTTATCAAAATATCCGTCAATATTATCGCTACAATTTCACAAATTTATTAATATTTATTTTAGCAGCTTTCTCTGTATGACATAGCCACATAGCTGAGAGGTATTTTATTTTAACGATTTATTTTTTAAGTTTACTACACAGAAGTGATTCCAAATCGATTAAAGCTGAAGACACACGAATATTCACAGTATTATCACACTGTATCCAAGCCCTTACCTCTCCCATCAAGATGGATGAACGTTAACACCAAAGTAATAGTGCCTGTCTTACAATGCGACGTTGTTATTTTGTTGGATTCGGAATTATTTTGTTTATTTTGTATGTTAACTGAGGATATAACTCTTCTCAGGTAGAGTAATTATTCAAAAATAACATTATTTTATGCTATGTGGTTATATATATTATTAGTAAATTAAAGCCTACGATTTATTCTAAATGCTATTTTTTCATAGGCTATGCTTGTTTAATAAAAATATTATGCAGAATGTAAATCCTTATCTTTTTCTACATGATGTTGTCGTGTGTACATTGATGAAAAGGTACGTTGAATTAAATCAATGCCCAGTAATACTAAAATAATACTTCAACAAATGAAAATCGTTAAAGAAACACTTCACAATTACATGGCGAACAAAAGCCGATTGTAAAAGGGGAAAAATTTATAAAAGTCGTAAAACTATTTCCAAGCCAGTAAAAAAGGCCCGCATAAATCTTACTGCGACTGCCGACTGTCTGTCGAATAGGCTCCCAGCGTTCGAGAGGCATTAACGCTTACCCTAGCCTTGCTGGAGTTAACGGCCTCTACGGGCCATGAGACGAGCGGGCGGAGTCTGCTAAGCGTAAGCGATTCGATTTGTGAATAAAGATGCTCGTCTTCGTGTGTTCATATTTTTTTAATAATAATATAAAAGTTACGTTAAGTTAAGTTTTTTTTTTTTTACTTATAATTACGTAAAGTTGATTACACAAATATAGAACAGGATGTTAGACTTGATAATTGCAGCACGTTTTAGTACAAAATTTAAAGTGAAATGTGTTCAATAATGTATGATAGAACACTTCGATGTTCACATCAGTTTACAACTTAATAATTAATAAATCACTCGATCAGTCGATCGATCGACTGGCGGGTCACGAGTGGCTGAATTGGTCAGGCATCCGCCCCGGAATGGCGCCAAAGGATGCGGGTTCAAGTCCCGCCTCGTGATCGATTTTTTTTCTATTCTTTATAAATTTATATTTATAAAGAATTTTAATGCCATAAAACCAAAAATATCAATTTCAACAAAAAAGGTCGCGTTCCATCGTTACAATATTGTATTCACTGAAAAGTGTTTCATATTGGTTGAGATGGTTGTTCATCACCTCAATAGATGGCACGCGGTGTGTCCCTTAGACACATAAAACTGAAAGAATAGAATAAATTCGATTGCTCTAGCGGGTCACGAGTGGCTGAATTGGTCAGGCATCCGCCCCGTTATTTCTATTCTTTATAAATTTATATTTATAACGCATTTGAATGCCATAAAACCAAAAATATCAATTTCAATTTACTTCTTTACATCATACATTTTAATTGCTAGATACATTGTTACAAAATAAACAAACTTTTTTCCGCTCGTTTAATAGCCACACGTATTGAGGGTGATTAGATGGAATTATAGTTAAGTTTGCTTTTATAGAGGTGATTTCGAAGATTCAGTCCACTCTTCCCCGCTATTTATCGAGATTTATTAAGCTTTGTCTCGTAGGGGTCAATGCTATAGGCCGAAATATCGAACCTTTATGTAGATAATGAATACGTTTGTTATATGGATTGTGATTTTAGTGTAATGTGGGAGTGATGAAAGTTTGCGCGTTTGCGTTTAATCTGATGAATATAAAGGTAAGGTAATTAGAAAATTTTGTAAATTCAGCCTAAGCAGAACAAAAAAACTGCTTATCCAGAGACAGATTAGGTGTTTAGCTAACTCTAGACAAAACTAAAAAGAAACAATGTAAATTTTCAAGTACTGCGTGTATCGTTACACTACCTTATTTTGTTACACTGAACTAAAACAGCAAGTAATATGTTCAGAGAACTCCATTGAACAACAAATGAAACCGAAATCATATAAATGGACATAAAATCGATTTGTGGGCAAACCATCATGAACAATTAGTGGGTGTTGCTCAATTAATAACGGGATCCCTGAATAATTAACTTGCCAATAGAGATAAATGATTACATGATAACATTGATAGTGTTGTTTTGCCATTTCATATGGTATTTATTTTATTGTAAACACTTTATTGTTCATCCAACATAACACGCAGGTTCAACGTGGAAATACGTACAATGCGGCCTTATCACTCTTCCAAGCAACTAACAGAAACAAAAGCATGAGCAGTAAAATATAATGATCATGAATTTTCAGTTAAGACACTCGTAACATGAACAACAAAATAAACAAAAATATTCTAATAAAACGTCTCAATGCGAAGGAATTAGTAAACAAAGA
Organism: Colias behrii; assembly: GCA_029959065.1. Classification (NCBI taxonomy): domain Eukaryota; kingdom Metazoa; phylum Arthropoda; class Insecta; order Lepidoptera; family Pieridae; genus Colias; species Colias behrii. Next base: position 465,864 of record JARWMC010000016.1, read on the forward strand.
GCAAGCACGATTTCCCAAAACTGTTTGCGAAATTCTTAAGCCTTACCCCTCAAATGCGTTGGGTAAAGTCAAAATCAAGAAGCCAATCACCCGGCCTTTATACACCAGAGGAAAGACGCTAGGAAGAAGGGCAAATTCAAATATTGACAAAGCTCTCATCGACAATGCGAGTTGGAACTCACGCCCGACCAACGTCAGTATTTTCACAATAAACAGCGAATATTTGGTAGGGAAATTGCTAGGTTTATCTACTCAGTTGACTCTGCCAAGAGCCATATTTTTATGTTTTACCAATTGCCGCTTTTTGTATATTGCATTTCGTTTGGATTAATGATACGGTTTTTGATGCTTGCAACGGATGGAGCGTTTAACACGCTCGCTTGTAATTTGAGTATTGTTCTAAAGGAGAATCAAGACAATAATAAATAATAATGATTAATCGACGAAGTGGTTCTATTCTTTGGCTTATAAATTTAGGAAAGGATGAAAGACGTTTGAATCTTGCTTTACAATAAAATGTAATTTATTATTCTAATTCTTCTATTGTACAAAATAATGATTTAAGGAAAATGTGGCTCAGATTTTTTCATTGCATTACAATAACCTATATTATTTTAACACGCTGGATGGTAAGCTTTTAGAATAACATATAAAAACTATATAATTTTATGTTATGATCCCTTAAATTAAGCATTAATTTGGAACCTAATACCTGTTATGAATTTTTTGTCAATAATTGAGATAAAAGAATGATATAGATTAAAGGTAAGTATCATAATTGCCCAGAAAGTCGATCGTAAAATATTTTCGAATGTATCTCTGAAACAAGGATTTTCTAACCTAATCGGATTTCTATTTACCTTCACTTGTGGTAATCCATCTCTAAGGGGACGTTTAGGACAGTTTATACGAAGAAAAAACCGAAGAAAGGGAATAGTTTCCCAAATCAATTTAGACCGGACTTACCCCTATACAATTAAATTGCGGAGGACTGACGCGGCCATTAAGGAACCCTAAAACGGTTGGAATAGTCTGAGAACAATTTATTCGATGGTAGTGAATTGTGACGTCACTGTCTCGTCCTCGACGCACCTGGTACAATCAGGCCCCTGTCAGATTGAGACGGGTTAACTTTGACTTCGAGGAAAATAAATACAACAAATAGGGTATAAATATTTCCCCGTACGTGAATATTGACATGAATCTAAATAGGGTTGTTGATCTTCAATTTTAGAGACAGTTTAAAAAGGTTCAAGCCTATTTATTCTGTGGCTCAAGTAGGTATGTTTCAATGATTTATCATGTAAATATTTGCGGTAGGGTCTTACTAAGTTTTATAAGTACTTAAGTTTACTAATAATTAAGTTCTTTCATAAGAACACATATCTTATATAATATTATACTATGATAAGTGTATTAATTGTGTTTTGATTTTAATATGATTTATTGAATTTTCATATAAATTGTATGAATTTCAATCGTAAATTAGGAACTGATATTGAACACATGAACTGATGTTGAGCAATATGTAGGTGGATTATCAATTATGTAGAGGTATTATAATAATATGTAATCCATACTAATATTATAAATGCGAAAGTAACTCTGTCTGTCTGTCTGTTACTCAATCACGCCTTAACTACTGAACCAATTTGCATGAAATTTGGTATAGAGATATTTTGATACCCGAGAAAGGACATAGGCCACTTTTTATTGCGAAATATGTACAATAATATTATGTAGTAGTTAATAATATCAAATCTTTTTTATTTCTTACTGTTCCGTTTTTGAAGTCGGTTGTTTTTAACGCAGTTATTTTAATTTAATACTTTTTAGTGTATTTTTCAACACGAATCAAACGAGCCCAAACTCGATAAAGTTGAGTCAATATATTACTGAGTTCCTATGGCCACCTTCCGATTCCATCATCAAATCAGCTTCATGTTATGATAATGTTTCATCGCTATCAAATTTACATACGTATACAAAATTTCAGCTCAATCGGTTACCGGGAAGTGAATCAAAGTTACTTGCTACATATCAACTTAGTCATCGAGTACAGACAAAAATGCTCATAAAATAAAAACTACTGGGCCTATCCGAAAAAAAAATTTATGGGACCAATTCGACACCATCCCGCATCGAACAAAAAAAGAATCACGTAAATCGGTTCAGAAACCTTGGAGTAATCGGTGTACATACATAAAAAAAAATATACCGGCCGAATTAATAACCGCATAAAATCACATGGAGAGCTTAATTTTCATTAAAGGCTCTAATCGCACGGAAAGCTAAATTTTCACAAAAAAGCTCTAATCGCACGGAGAGCTTAATTTTCACGAAAAAACTCTCATCGCACGGAGAGCTTAATTTTCACAAAAAGCTCTAATCGCATGGAGAGCTTAATTTTCATAAAAAGCTCTAATCGCACGGAAAGCTTTATATTCACAAAAAGCTCTATTCGCACGGAAAGCTTAATTTTCACAAAAAAGCTCTAATCGCATGGAGAGCTTAATTTTCACAAAAAGCTCTAATCACACGGAAAGCTTAATTTTCACAAGAAGCTCTAATCGCATGGAGAGCTTAATTTTCACAAAAAGCTCTAATCGCATGGAGAGCTTAATTTTCACAAAAAGCTCCAAGCGCACGGAGAGCTTAATTTTCACAAAAAACTAATCGCACGGAAAGCTTAATTTTCATAAAAAGCTCTAATCGCACGGAGAGCTTAATTTTCACAAAAAGCTCTTAACGCATGGAGAGCTTAATTTTCACAAAAAGCTCTAATCGCATGGAGAGCTTAATTTTCACAAAAAGCTATATTTGCACGGAAAGCTAAATTTTCACAAAAAAGCTCTTAATCGCACGGAGAGCTTAATTTTCACAAAAAGCTCTAATCGCACGGAGAGTTTAATTTTCACAAAAGCTCTAATCGCACGGAGAGCTTAATTTTCACAAAAAGCTCTAATCGCATGGAGAGCTTAATTTTCACAAAAAGCTCTAATCGCACGGAGGCTTAATTTTCAAAAAAAGCTCTAATCGCACGGAGAGTTTAATTTTCATTAAAAGCTCTAATCGAACAGAAAGCTTAATTTTCACAAAAAGCTGTAATCGCACGGAGAGCTTAATTTTCACAAAAATCTCTAATCGCACGCAGAGCTTAATTTTCATTAAAGGCTCTTATCGCACGGAGAGCTTAATTTTCACAAGAAGCTCTAATCACACGGAGAGCTTAATTTTCATAAAAAGCTCTAATCGCACGGAAAGCTTAATATTCACTAATTTTTGAAGTCGGTTGTTTTAACTGCGTTAAAAACAACCGACTTCAAAAACGGAAAAGTAAGAAATAAAAAAGATTTGACATTAAAAAGGTTTGATGTCGGTGCACGGGCTTAATACGGCACCAACTTCAAACCTATTTAATAAATAGCACATCCATACTAATATTATAAATGCGAAAGTAACTCTGTCTGTCTGTCTGTTACTCAATCACGCCTTAACTACTGAACCAATTTGCATGAAATTTGGTATAGAGATATTTTGAAAGAAATTTAAAGAGAAAGGACATAGGCCACTTTTTATTGCGAAATATGTACCACGGGCGAAGCTGGGGCGGACCGCTAGTGATGATAAATACCATAGTAACTATCATAGAAATTACCGTAAAAGACTGTTATAAACTTTTCCAAAGTTCAACCAATATTCACCTGAATTCGCTCCACATTTCAGGCGTGAAAACCTGACAAAGACACAGACAGGCAGTTACTATCGCGTTTGTATTGTTAGTATAGATTGATGTCCATACTTCCAGCGATAAAAGAGTTCCTTTATTCTCACAACAATCATCTCCACAATAATAATTGTAATACAATAGTATTACGTAATAAAACGTTTAATTGTAATCAGAGCCCAAAATAAAGCGCGATACGATCTAATAATTATTTGATAATGCTCCAAAAGTTCTAATATTGGCTCGGTTGGTGTAATATTACTAGTTATAACCGTTATTACTGTTACTGCGGCCTGTTACGGACGATCGTAACTCGAAATTAACTTGATAATCTGGCATAAAACAAATTTATGGACTATCAAAACGGCGCGGACAATGCGTTGCGTGCTACGGAGCTGTTTGCTGGCAAGCGTTTAATAATTAACATAAACTTATTATTCGCCAAATGACAGGCGGGTAAAGGTAACCTGGGATTGGGTTGCTGATTTAGATTATAGGTAGCAAGAGTAATTGTTGAGGAACAATACTCTAAAACTACTACGTTGTAGAGTAAAATGTTGATACTACAAACATTTTGCGTCGTACCTAATTTTACGCATAAACTTAGGAGTAAACAATTGTGTTGTATTTATTAATACTTCCATGAACTTCTAAGTGACCACATGAGTTTCTTCAACAAAAATTGGCTACATACTGGTCATCCTAAAACTATGCTTTATGAAATCATATATTCAGGTGATAATTACATCATCTGGAAGAAAATTTTGTAATACATAATAGAATCTATTCCCCATTCTATTAAGACAAGAACAAAACATACAAGATAAGATTCTCTTCACTGTACTGTCATTAATCACAAAATAATAGCTTTCCCATACAACTGTTTTGAAGTGTCCCATTATCTTTCGAGTTGAGTGAGTTCTCCATAAAGCTGTTTCTTCAGTGGGCTGTGAAGTGATAGATATGAATGTGAAGAAATCGTGTCAATCGTTAATTCATCATGTTTAAATTATGGTTTCTTATTAAAAAGGCCTCCCCTAATTAAAAATGTTGTTATTGAGAGTTATTGTATGTAAAACAACACAAGCTTATATTGATATTGTTATTTAGTTTGTATTTAGTGTATTTCTGAATTTGCAGAGCTCGAATTTGACAAAGAGCGATTGCAATAAATATTTAATTAAAATGAACATTACGAACAGACGCCTCCGTTTCAATACATTTTTCTGTAATATAAGGAGATTGAACAAAAAAGAAAATTAAAACAACGCACATATTAAAAATGAAATCACGTTTTGAAAATTAACAAGTCGCACATTTCTAAACCACAGCAGTTTATCACGCGCAGTAAGTAAATATAAAATAAAAAATGGACGTCAAACGCAAATCTCTGCTATAAATAACATAATCCAGTGAAATAAGCGAGATCACCCCGGCATGAATTTTAACCGATATAATAACAACATTCATTATTGTTGAGCGTTTAAAATAAGGAAAATTGGGCGCGTGCTGGCAATACTGATGAGAGCTACGCACTGCGCGAGGCGATGCTGAAAGAACATCATTGCATATTTCTATAAATAATGATATAAATAGGTTGCATAATGCATAATTGGAATTTCGTGATTGTGATAGTGTCAGTTGAACGGTTTTTTTGATGAGATATTTTGCCGCTGCCGGCTGTTTTTGAGCCGATGATTTAGTTTATTGCGATCGGAGAAACCTGTAATCATCACAATAGAAACTTATTTGACTTTTACATACATTATTAAATTCACATTTTTCCTTTGCGGTGCAATATGTATTATGTATATAACCGAACCTATTTTAATGTCCATTATTCTCTATATTTACTGAAATCGCACATAGACTATCCTTTTTATTTTATTTCTATTTTATCTAAAGTTATATATTTTGGTCGTTTTGACTTATCTAGACAATAAAACTAGACTTAATTTCATAATTTCTCGATATCTCCCAATTATCTCTCCGCGCAGTGGGTAAAGGGTCTCAAGAACGTATTTCTTGTTAGGAAGTTGAATGAGTTTTTTGCCGCGTCTTCTCACGAATGTCAATTAACACGACTAACAAGTTTCAGTGATCAGACGAGATGTGTTTAAGGACTTGAATGGTCGCAAGCTTTCATATTTTGGAAATGTTATCATTCCTTTTTGCTACTACTTTTCACATTTATTCATTTTAAGTAGAAATGTTTTCTTAATAATATTATGTTACTTTTCTACCATGATACACTTATCATTTAGGGTTATAAAAAAAGAAAACTACCTATAAATTGAACTACAGATACATGACAGGCCGCGTTTACTAAATTATATATTTTACATTATTTTAAAGTCGTAAAGTTTTTGTAGGCGTTTATGATAATATTATGTAGAAATTATTTTTAATTGGACATTTAGAATTGAAAACGGCTCTATGAAAAGTACCTGCGTGCTTGTGCGAACGAATTGTATTTTTAGACTGAGGAAAGTGATCACACAATTAATAAATAAATTAGGTACCAAATAATACAGGTTTTTTATATTATACAGAAACATATAGTTTATTTAATAATGTACTCAATCGTGAACTATATTGTTCAGTACATATTATTTATAATACGTGGTGAATAAGTATGTATGAATAATTTTTTCAGATTGGCATGACATATTATTCTTCAGTTCCATACATTCGTCGTGCAAAATCGCGTTTTTAATGAGTATTGGAGCAAAAAGCGTGGCCGTTCAAAGAGCACATTGTCTCACAAGCAAAGCCTGCGCTTCCATTCACATTCAACAAGCCAGAAAATTAAGTTATTGCTCGATACCAAAGCCTTTTATAGTCGGAACGGAAATCGGACGCTGTATGAAGTGGTACAGTCGGCGGAACAAGTGTTTTGTGAAATAAATGTATTGGGTAATGCGGTATTTTATCTTCTAATGTGCAATAGGTAAAGAAATGATTATTCTTAAAAACATAATTTGCTCTATTGTCTCTCAATAGAGTCAAATAAAAATACATTTAGAGCCAAAAGCATACAATTTTTTACAATATATATTTTTTCTCAAGAATGACAATAATTATTCAATCTAGTATTTATTATAATAATTTCAATTTTTAACAAACATAACATACGTTTATTTATTACAATAAAATAAATAACCATAAACATCCCAACACAAGAGTTCGAGTGCTCTTCTAAAATACCTCAAAAATTCCAGCATATGCTAAGCCCCAACAAACAAACTATTTATGCAAAACTCCACTGAGTGTACGGAGTACGGAGCTCCGAAAAGTGCAGTCTCAGCCCTCCGTATTAGCGCTAACGAAGCGAAGGGTCCCGGACAGGGGCCCGGGCCAGCCAACTGCAATAAGAGGATATAGCTCACGCGGTTCAAGTTATAAATGCGAGATTTATGTGATAATTATAAAAGTATTATTTTTAATACTATATAAAATACTTATTTTATCAAATATACAACGGTACAAGTTTAGTTCATAGGTTAAATTTAATATATGCTACGCAATATAAGCCTGTAGAACGACTTTCTTTAGAAACAAGATTTTAAAAATCGTCTATTCACTTTACTTAGTGAGATAAATTGATTCTTCGTCAAAAAGGAAGAGACAATGATGTCCTGATGTGAAGAAACAGTTTATTAGCTCAATTCAAAAATCAATATCTTCACACCTGTTAAATTTGTTTTCAAATAATAATGCAAATTAAATTTGAGAGTACTAAAATCGCTATATTGCCACTCCTGCACCACAACCCACGAAAATGTACGCTCCATCTCCTCAATTACACCGTAAAATAAAAGAGGAAATTGCATTAAATTATAAGTCGACGAGCAATCACGTTTTGTTTCCAACTGGATTTAACGGTTTGAATAAATCCCGGTTCCTAATTAGTGGAAATTTAAAGATGGCGGACGTCAGCTCACGCGCCTCCGTTCTGACGCGTTCTGACGTGACTGGAGAACTAACTAGAGGTTAAGCTTTGATGATGTCATTTAATTTGTCACTCCAATGGTTTTGTTAAGGTGTTTAGAAGCCATCTTGAGGACAATGAACTCAAGGAAATGATGAATATTATTGTTCAGGCAGTTTGTAAAGACCTTGGGTGGATTTTTCAATTGTTCATTATAAAGTCGTTTTATCATTTGATACAATGTTTGATACATATTTTGAAGTAGAAAAGTGTAAAAAGTGAAATCAAGCTCATAATCAAATTGTTAATCAAGTATATTACTTATATATAAGAACAATTTTAGTATATTACTTGTTGTCAAACGCACCTCTTATCTTTTTTATATTTTGTAAGCCTTGTTTATTTTTTTTAGGTTCTATACAATTATATTATTATAAATTTCTAAGATTAGTATTTTTTAAGCAGATATTTATTTTTAGAAGTAATATGTAAAAACAAAATAAAGTTTTATATAACTAATTCCTTACAATGTTTGTTTTTAATTAAATGTTGTTTATTATATCAAGAAAAGCTTGAATATTTAAAGTATTTCGTCAATAGAATGCCTATCAATTAGAGACCCCAAATTTTGTATTCAATTTTTAATTTAAATTGCATACAACGTAGCCCTTGAGGCAGAATTTCACATCTGTTGCACTAATCGATTTTCTGTACGAGTAAAGCTAGTGAAGATGTTAGTAGTATTTTAAGAAATATAAGAAAGAAAATTCTTTTGTTTATATCTAAAGTGTTTTGAAATGTAAAAAAGTTAAAATTAATTTGCCTATAAAGACCACTATCCACTCAATCTCAAACTCATCAGCATCTTAGAAATTTAAATGGCATAAAAATTATTTTTTAGTAATTATTAATTGTACATAACCTCAAAGTTAGTTTCATGAAGGAAAGAGGCAGATAAAAACATTCCAAACGTTAAAAAATCTACTACATTTACAATAACATAGTTGAGTTTCTAAATCTATAACATTTATTATTCGCTTACAAATATTGACTTTTTTTAATATTATCTACCCGACTGTACTCACCCATCCACTAGTAATAACGATCTTATTACATGAACGTAAGGTTCAATTTCAAAGTGATATAGTTTATGTATGCAGCGCACGCGATCCGAAATTTTTCGTCCCTGTTAACCTTGATCCTATAGATGATGTTACAATCTCGTTTACATACAAATTACAGGCTTTTCATAGAATTACAAACGAAGTGTTTTTAGATGTTTGTGATATAATATCGTTGCCGTTTCAGGTAAAGATGAATTTGATAGTAGAATTATGACGATTTATGTTGGTTGGGGCTTCTATAATTTTTGTGAGAAAATTTTCGTGACTATAACTTATGTTTATATATTCGAGTACCTTATTATAGATATAGAGTAATAGTAAAAATAATCGTGTAGAGAAATTGATGTGAATATGTGAATGTATTCTTTTTTAATTTCTTTTTTGTGCTTTCTACTACATTGTTATAGTAATTTAATGAATGTGGCAAGTAAGAAGACCGAATAAAAACAAAAAATAATAATTCTAAATAATTTACAACATTTTACCACCTGTATATATTTGCCATAGCAACCACATGCTCTTCATCATACCAATAGGCCCTTTTCAAGCCAAGTTCACATTGTAGCAAGCGTGTAAGTAAAATAGTATCATGTAATCTGCGAGCTGGCGAGGATCCAAACACCTAATTCTAAGCCAGGTCCTTGTGGCGACGCGCTAAAATACTGCTGTAGGTAATCAATTTGGAGCGATATTTCTTTTTGGCCTAGTTTTTAGACTGGATAATGTTTTGTTTCGATGATGTTAACTTACTGTTATGTTATGTTTGTGATACTTATCTGATTCTATTGTGATCTATTTTCTGATATTTAGATTTATATTATTTACTTCAGTTTGAGGGTAAGCGCACAATATTATGGGACTAGCATAAAAATAATATATTATTCCTTTGGTATTTTTTTTATTCCGAATTACAGTAAATTGTTGCATTCACCATTTTTGGTGATTTAGTAAACACTTGACAGTTATTTCAAAACACATTAAGGCATGAGGTTATCAACTCTTTTTCCTTTATCGTCACGCCTTCGCTTCGTGTTCGCGTAACATTTCTTGTAGTTCGCAACTTACAGCCATTTGCTAATTGCATACCGGTTTAGTTACTTCAGATAATTGCCTCGCACTTAATGAACTGAATTAATACGAGATCCAACTGCATAATGGCTGTACTAATGACATAATAAGTGTTGAATGGAAAAGTATCTAATGAGATAGTTTTATACTAAACTAGCTTGCCACCCGCGGCTTCGCCCGCTTTGTCTAAAACCTAATAAATTATATACTTAAACCTTCCTCTTGATTCTTGAATCACTCTATCTATTAAAAAAAACCGCATCAAAATCCGTTGCTTAGTTTTAAAGATTTAAGCATACAAAGGGACATAGGGAAATAGGGACAGTGAAAGCGACTTTGTTTTATACTATGTAGTGATAGTGATAGAGCCTGCAACTCTGCTCGTGCGTTAGTCCATAATATATTGTTAGAAACTATGAGTTCGACGATCCGGATGAAGTGTCAAAACTAAAAACCTCAGTCTACGGGACATAGAAAGCTGATAATATATTGTTTGTCTGTAAACAAAAGCGATCGGCAAACAGAGACCGCACAAGACCACGTGGGAATTGGGACATAAATCATGTATATATTTGAAAGAAGTTAAAGAAAGACGTTAAAGAACTGGAAGTGTTTATTAAAAAAATATTTTAATTATGTATCTTGTGTGAAACATAAACAATTAATACTTTAAACTATTGAACCTTGCAATTACTGACAAAATAATCAGAAATGAATTAGCCGTTTAACCTAAAAAGTATCAAGAATGTTAATAAAATTTATTTCTAGCTATATTTTCATTCAAATTTATTTATCCATTTTGGTTGATTGACCTCTCGCATACAAGTTCTTACATATAAAATACTGGTCACATGTTGGATTAATTACGAATGCGTTTCTATGCATAATATTAAAATATAGTTCAACGAAACCTTTGCTGGTTTTGATATTTGTTTTTTTCTTTGTATCAGTTGTGTTCTAAAATTGTCATTTTGGAGTGAAATTTCTTTAGGCGCGTTGAGAGTAAAATTTCAAAGTTGCGTCATGCACATCACAGAGTAAGGCGACGATTTTGGTATTTTTGAATCTTACCAAAGAAGTTTCACTTCTGACACTTGTGCTCGGCACACATGCCTTTTAAAATATCTATTAACATAGGATTATGGCTCTTATAGTAGCGCCAAGAAATTGAAATAGCATTTTGTATTAAAACAGTTGAAAGAAAAGTTATCAAATGATATCTCCGCAATTTAAATGAATAGCGGAATCATAACAATATTTGAGGTATTTTGATATTAAACACCGAAGTCTAGACTCGGCTTTCACAAGTTAGGCAATAAATTAAGTACTAAGTATATTGCGGGAAGTTTACAGCTAAAATAATGTTTTCAGTTGCAAAGTTCGTGTTTTTCGTATAATGAAACTGTAAACTATGAATTTTAATAGCTCTACCTAGGATTGTATTTATAATTTAGTACTGAATTTTGTAATCATTAAATGTTAACAATAAAATAAATGGAACGGCCTTAAGAAATGGTTTGGAGAATCGAATTGTCTATTTCAAGTACATAATATTTATCTCTACTATCGCAAAATATTTTTATAGAATATTCCTTTAATTTTTTTCATATTAAATTAATACTAGCTTTCCGTCCACAACTTCGCCCGCTTCGTTTAAACACTACAAGTTATAGATATTATTATCTTCTCGTAAACCACTCCATCGTTTAAAAAGCATCAAAATCCGTTGTGTAGTTTTAAAGATAATATAATAAGCATATCATATAGGCAGAGAAACACAGCGGAAGCGACATTGTTTTACACTATGAAGTGATAATGGATATACTATTTATCAAACATCATTCAATCCACCATAATTACGCATAAACGCTAAGCTAGCATCTAGCTTATCACAAATGTCCGCGAATCCAGTCGAGTCACAAAGCGAAGAGACGGGACGTCGCAGTTTGATAATCAAGGGACACAATGCCGTGTCGACGCCGGATTAAAAACTTTTCAATGCCATGGTGCAAGGTAGGAGAGATAAGGGGTTTAGTTTGAAAGAATATTCTAGAATATAACAGTTAAAGGTAAAACTTAAGTGATACTATGTCATAATCAGCAGATTTTTTTAACATCGCTAATTGCACAAAATTTAACGCATTGAATAACAATGGTGATAAGGGGGTGAAAGCTTAGGAAAATTCTGCTAATTATGTATATTGAATTCCATAATAGACTGTATGTGTTGTTCGGTTTTTATTAACATCACTTCTGTTTCTATGTAAAAAAAATTGGATTGGAATCCTGGAGTATCCCACATAATTTTATTTCAATAACATCCTATGAGTTACTGCTTCTTGAATATTTCCCACCGATGTCATCAAATTAACAAGACCTACAAAAAAGAACGATACGTATACACACAGTTGCCTAAGTTATGGCCAAAACTAAATTTGGCAACAAAGTATTCATATTAAGAAGGTACTAAATCATATTACAAATGCGATAGTTATATTAACAATATTTTAATATTTAATCGCTCGTCGCTTCCAACTCAATCCCATTCAACAAAGGATGCTTGAATCATTTTCGACTTCACGACTCCGCAGCTGATCCAACGAGATTCGTATTGAAGCTCTTTTTGTGACCATTTTTGTTGTCACGATATTACTGTATTTGTATTGCTTTAGTGTCGTCTGTTGATTGATTACGGATTTAAATTTAATTTAAGGCTGTATTTACACTGTTAAATTTCACCTTTACTTTTACCTGTACCACAGAATAATAACTACATAGTAACTATCGTTGCCTGTACTTTAATTTTGTAGCGACATTTGGGTTAAAAACACCTATCTACGTTTATTTTAAAAGTATCTAAATAAACATATCTACATACAAATTGCATCTTAAACAGAACAGAAATTATTAAAATATCTGTCTATCCGAATCTTTTCTTATCTCATTAACAACTGAACCGTCTTCGACGATTTTGGCAGGCCGATATCTACTGAATAGTAAGTAATAAATAATAATAGACAAAAAAACTCAAGAAAGTAAAATTTTATTATCCAACTACTTTGTAACAGTACAACAGTTTCAGTTTCATACACCTCAATAATGCAATCTATTGCACAATAAATTCCCAATCCAAAATAACAGACAAAATAACTTTCAATTTAAACCATAAAGCAACAGGATTTCTATTATAGCCACAATAACAACTAATATCTTCTATGATTACACTTGGTTTATTTATTTTTGTTTTGATACAAACAACAGCAGAGTTTCTTCAAGGCTATCGTTTTAAAACAACAGTGCGAAGCCGCCTGAACACTATATTTTTAATAAAAAACAAACAATGAAACAGCTTGTGGCTACTTTAATTTTCTATAGCTTTCGGAATTCTATACACGAGCTGTTGAAACGCTTATGTTTTTAAATGTAGAGCACTGCACTCTAGGTATTATTTTGTTAAGGATTAAAGGGGACTTCTATAATAATCGGCCAGTAACTTGTTTTGTTAACTGGTGCACCGAAGAAAAATCGGCAATTTACATGATGTTATTTATATTCAAACAATGTAGGTATGTATAAAAATGGATTAAGGGAGCATGATACGACAATACGACATATTAAATTCATCATAATAAGTATACAAAAATTACCAATAAAATAAAGTTTCTTACGTCTTTTACGTACACAACAAAAAAATTAGCTATCATAACTGAAAGCTTTTAAACGCCCCGTATGTAGGAAGCCTACACTCACAGCCCTAGAGACGTAGGTAATAAGACCCTAACAGTACAATTATAAAACCCAGACAGTCGAGTAATTAAAAAAACAGTGTATAAAATATTATTTTTAATATACGACACGTTAACGATACGATTTAGTATAAAATGTAAAAAGGATGAAAAGTACAAAAAGTTAAGGAATTTAAACTGTATCTTCACAAGAGTGATCAATAATAATAAAGCAATTGTGAATATTTTCTATATATTCATTTAATTAATATATAATCGTGCTATATACTAGTATTTTTTTTATTGTGAAACTCATTTTGCTATTTTCTGGTTGCGTGATTTTGTTAGTCAACTAATTTCTTAAATCACACATAATATGAATGTAACGAAGTGATAATAAACGTACCAACAGATCAATAAACGATCCATTCCTCTAATTGACGAGGCAGAAGTCGTGTCTTGATTTATAAAGCCTTTTGTCTCAATAGTGGGCTTTAATTAAGAAAATCGTTGTCGCGAGGGGCCGATGACGTCTTCGAGTAGCTTTTGTTTCAGCCTTTGTAAAGGTGCATTATGTAATGAAATGGGGCTAAGCATTGTTAGTTTATGACTGTCCAATTCTTTTTGATTAAGACTTTAATCTAGTGGTTTTTTGGGAATTTGGCTCTTATTGTAATCGGTTTAGGTTTGGATTTTAAATGGTGTAGTTGAAATTGTTTGTTAGTATTCATGATGGATGTCATTTCAGAATAGAGAATGAAAACTTTTAACTTTTAGTTTCACTTGTTTTAATTAATTAGTACATTTTCCATGGGTACTTATTTAAACTGTGTAGCTAGAAAAGTATAAAAAATAAAATTTCATACAAACATACATTTAACACAGACCATATTAATTACACGAGTAAAACTATTTATTAATACAAACCCATAATTTTATCCGTCCACGGCGAAACTATTTTAATAAAACTCTCCGGTTTTGATAAATAAATTTAAACTTGGCAGCAGACAAGCGCAGTAAAACCTATCCAGTATTATTAATTATATTAGACTGCGGAAGAAGCGATAAAATCTCATTAAATTATCTTACTTTCAAGATAAATATAAGAAATATTAATTGCCTTCATAGCTTCGCGCTAATTATAGTGTGAATATTTAATGTTCTATAATGGTTTTCTATTTTTGAAGTGAAAACTTCTTTAGCGGCGTTGAGCACTTTTTCTGTAATGGGTATAAAATCTTAAACTCGCGTCAGGACACGTGACCTGATCGAAAAAGCGTAAGACGGATGGATATCAAACATGCTCAACGTTAATAATCAAGTTTTCACTTCTGCCGGCACTCCCGGAGTGCAACCCGTCTTTTTTTTTAAATTAAAAGTTTATGGTGCGATAGCTACTTCTACATGTTGTTTCAATGTGCAGAAGTCACGTTTAAGTAAGTGTACAACTTTAGTTACACAATCTTCCTTCTGTTTCAGTGTCATAAATCTTAAATTTTACGACATTAAAATGGAATGTTCAAAATCTTCATACAATGTCTCTAACATTTTCGAAATAACACTAAATGTTGTTTTCGTGTGAATCCTTAATTAATAATACCTAATTATTAATAATTAAAATACTGTTGAATTTTACAGTTTCTAAAGCATTATAGACCAACGAAAACAATCATCTAAATATAGAATATTCACTAAAATTAAAGAAAATACTCAAAATGACTAGATTGCAATACAAATGATACAATACAAATAAATAGTGCAAATAAATCAAAGTATCATAGGCTATTAAGGTGAGGGTGACTTCCTCGTAGATTGGACTATTTCTCAGAATCAATCACCACTTGGCTTATTACAACCCAGTGTTGGACAACTTGGATCAGTGGTAAAT
Source organism: Colias behrii (assembly GCA_029959065.1). NCBI lineage: Eukaryota > Metazoa > Arthropoda > Insecta > Lepidoptera > Pieridae > Colias > Colias behrii. Next base: position 481,327 of record JARWMC010000016.1, read on the forward strand.
ATAACTACATAGGAGAGGGGTTCGATTCCTATTATTGAAATTGTGTGATAACTTGTAAATATATAGTTTAATTAATTTCAAGTTATCACATCAATTTTTGTTGCTGTGCCCTGCGGTTTTACCAGCATTGTTCCGCTCCTGTTGGTATTAGTGTGATGATTTATAGCCTATAGCCCTTCCTTGATAAATGGGCTATATTACACGAAAGAATTTATCAAATCGGACCAGCAGTTCCTGAGATTGAGATGAAACAAGCAAGCAAACAAACTTCATCTTTATAATATTAATAGTATAGATATACTGTAACGTTTATGCATATTTGTCTAATTTAGACAGCTTTGCCTTTGTAAGGTCTACTGGCGTTGTGCCAAATGACTGAAAATGATTATTTAACTTGCTTCTTCTGCATTTGTATCAAAATGACGGTGAATATTTTTTAATTATAAGGCGTCTGTAAACATAAAGTATTTATCGTTATCGTCAGTTCATTGATAGACGTCTGTTTTATTCAATAATTTGATTTCAATCATTAGTATTTAGTATGTACGCTAGTTACACGTAAAATAATACCCCAATACACCAGTAAGTTTAATATAATATTGTAATTAGTATTATTATAATATGTATATATTAGTAAGTACCTACACAGTAAATACTTTTCGTGTAACAGGCGCCGAATACAATAGCCGACATATTCAGTATTCATATCTCATCTCTCATCTCTGTTAAAATGCATGGTGTCAAAAAATTCCCCTAGATGACGTCCGGAGCTAATTGCCTAAAAAAGGATAATTTAGCTATTAGCGCCCCCGTTGTGTCGCAGGCGATAAATCGGAAAATTCCGAGCGGCCGCGACCCATTGATTCCAGCGACAATAGCCGCTGAGAGCGCACTAATCTTTTCATTAAAAAGCGATTATTCGCTGCACGAGCCGATGCACTAATAGGAATAAAGAACAGGAAGCGGCCGCATTTAATTTGCGCTTTAAATCCAACGATTGAAGCGCTGTTTCGCTGGGCGCACGCCGTGACATTTCAATTTGAATTCTTGTTGCGGAGAAATGTTATTAAAAAAAGTTTTTTTGAAGGATGGCGCGTCCGAATGATTGGACGTGACTGTGAGCGGGGAATTCTTGCCAACGTGCAAATGCGAAAATATTTTCTGTACGTGTCTTGATACATAATGTGCGCATCGCTAATTCCGCTTTAGGATATTTTTACGGCGAGCCAGGTCATGTAATATGTAGTTTAGGCAAGTTTAGGGCTGTATCCCGGTAGATATTACGGCCTAGGGTAGTTCGGGAATTCGGCGAGTAAGTTTCAGGTGGTATTTTCGTTTTCAGTAGATAATATAATAGGTAATAATTTTACATAAACGTTGTATTCAAAAAATCAAATTCGTCACTCATAATATGAATGATAGTTATGTAGAGATTTTTTCCAATATACATAATATTAAGAACTGAGATTATATACCACACTATTTAGGTTTTAAATGCACTAATATCGGGAATTTCAGGTTTGCTTTTATATACTCTCTTTTAGTTAAGACTAGCTGTGCTCCGCGGTTTTACCCGCAGTGCTCCGCTCCTGTTGGTCTTTGCGAGATAATATATAGCCTATAGCCTTCCTCAATAAATGGCATATCTAACACCAAAAGAATTTTTCAAATCGGACCAGTAGTTCCGGAGATTAGCGCGTTCAAACAAACAAACAAACTCTTCAGCTTTATAATATTAGAATAGATATTATATCTTTTCAACGCGGGTGCAACCGGGATGCATGAGTACTGTATAAGTTGTAACATATGATTACAGTTACAGCTAGTATAGTCTCCCCCTGCGGTTTCGCTCGGCTGGAGGGTGACACTCATCTGTCACACGCTATAAGTAGCGACACGTGGCGACGTTTTATTATTTACTATAGAACGTATTCAATTGTAGTGTAAAGGTAAATACTTAATTCAGAATTTCTAAATATTATAATGAAGAAAGATAATATGATTTGTCTGTTTGATTAATAAGATAGATATCAAAAATAGCTCTACCAATTTTAACCAGTTATCATTAGACATTTTTTTTCAGGTTTACCCAGGATCGGCCAAGATAATGGATTGTTTAAATATCTATATAAAGAATAGGACACACTGACAAGACAAAAAGCTGTGTAACTTGCTGTCTTATATTGTATAAGTTACTACAGTAGAAATGAACATAACATAATATTACTCACAAAACGACACAGTAACATGTGACGCCGACCCATAAGTTTTGCCGTCACCAAAAATCACTCAACGCTTAGAAGTTTCCACTTCAAAACGAGGAAACATAATATATTACTAGATTTCCGCCCGCGGCTTCGCCCGCGTTTTCAAAGGAAAACCCGCATAGTTCCCGTTCCCGTGGGATTTCCGGGATAAAACCTATCCTATGTGTTAATCCAAGTTACCCTCTATATGTGTGCTAAATTTCATTGTAATCGGTTCAGTAGTTTTTACGTGAAAGAGTAACAAACATCCATACATCCATACATCCATACAAACTTTCGCCTTTATAATAATATTAAGATTAAGATAAGGAACTATATTTAACGCTTATATTTCCATTTAAGTCTATCTATAATTCACTAGCTATGCCCCGCGGTGTTACACGCGATGATAAAGTATAGTATCCCGTGGGAACTACAATTTTCCGGAATAAAAAATAGCCTATATGTTATTCCTGTAATACGAGTATAATAAATAAGTATTATACTCGTGTATAATTATATCGATATTAGTTTAGCCATTTCATCGTGATAGAAGAACGAACGTTGAAACTTTATCGAAGGATCTCATCACTGCTTTTGCATTTTAAACAAGAGAAAATACGCAAACTTTCTCACTTAATAGACTGGGGTAGAAGCCTTTGAAAATAATGAAAAGATAAAAAAAATCGCAGTCGGATGAAACCCATTAGAAAAGGAGGGGAATATGATAAAAATGTAAGGAAAAATAAATTACGGTCAATCCGAGTTCGGGAAGCGGGAGGGGGGAGCTTTTAAGAGAAAAAAATGGTTTCTCTCGATTTCCGACAAAACTACAAGTCCTATAGAAAAAAGTTCAATGGCAAAGTTGTAGGTAATTAAAAGTTCTACAACTTTTGTATTCACAATTTTTTCACATAACCTAAAAAGTTAGGTGAAAAATTCAAAAAACCAAGTTTTTGGTCTTTTATTTCTATCTGCTTCAAAATTTATTTTTTTTCTACGAAATTTGGTGAAAACTTACTTTATTATGTCCCAAATACACTGTAATTTATTTGATTGAAAATATTTATTTTTTCGCCTTATTTTGAATTAATACCAAAAAAACAACCTAATTTTCAATCGAAAAGTCACCCGTCAAAATATCAGCTTTTTTCAAAAACTTGGGGTGCCTTTTATTCATTGAAATCTCTACTTTCATATGGTGTAAAAAAAAATAAACACCACTATAGTAAATGTTCTCAGGAAATGCATACAAACAGTGTGATAATGAGCTTTTACTAAATCAGGCACACTTCTTGAACTCTATATCTTCTCTTGTATCGGCTTTTCGGTAATATTTCAAAAGAAAAATAATTATCTGTTCTAAGTTTAATATTTTACAGCATATTCAAAAGCAAAATGATGTCGATAAAAACATTTCAGGTAGTTCGAGAAGTGTGCCTGATTTAGTAAAAGCTAATTTTCAGACTGTTTGTATGCATTTCCTGAGAACATTTACTATAGTGGTGTTTATTTTTTTTACACCATATGAAAGTAGACATTTCAATGAATAAAAGGCACCCCAAGTTTTTGAAAAAAGCTGATATTTTGACGGGTGACTTTTCGATTGAAAATTAAGTTGTTTTTTTGGTATTAATTCAAAATAAGGCGAAAAAATAAATATTTTCAATCAAATAAATTACAGTGTATTTGAGACATAATAAAGTAAGTTTCCACCAAATTTCGTAGAAAAAAAAAAATTTTGAAGTAGATAGAAATAAAAGACCAAAAACTTGGTTTTTTGAATTTTTCACCTAACTTTTTAGGTTATGTGAAAAAATTGTGAATACAAAAGTTGTAGAACTTTTAACTACCTACAACTTTGCCATTGAACTTTTTTCTATAGGACTTGTAGTTTTGTCGGAAATCGAGAGAAACCATTTTTTTCTCTTAAAAGCTCCCCCCTCCCGCTTCCCGAACTCGGATTGACCGTAATTTATTTTTCCTTACATTTTTATCATATTCCCCTCCTTTTCTAATGGGTTTCATGCGACTGCGATTTTTTTTTGTTTCAAAAATTATCTACTCTAGTCTATAAGTGCTTAAGTCATCTTTAATCGTAGAAGAATTAGTAACATGGCGTACTTATTCCGTTTAATTCATTGAAAACAACATTATTATTTATTATGTTCATAAATATTTATAAAGAAAAAAATGTACACAAAATAAATTCTCTACTTTTCATTAAGTATATAGTAACTATACATAGTAATGATTCATAAATAATATATTCAGATACAAAACATTTCAAAGAAGTTAATGTATTCCTAAAAAGTTAATTCCCAAACACAACTTAAAGCACATTAAGAAAGCTCCAACATCGCCACAATCACTTGTGAACGAAACTCCGTCACGATAACGTCACTCGAAACTTGTGGATAATCACGAGTCCCCGCTGAGGGCCGCCACTTACCTCCCTCTAACTTTTGATTTGTTACATATTGTATTGTGTATAATTGTGAGTGTTGAAGAACTGTGATTTATCTTGTTGTATATCATCTTAAACAGTTTAGTTGATTAGGGAATTATTTTTTACTAGCTTCCGCCCGCGACTCCGTCCGCGCGGATGTCGGTCTTCGCGTGGATGGTCTCCATTTTGATTAACTCTGACAATGACATCTTATAAATATCTATTGGACCCAAATACGACTAGGCCTATAATAATACGCAACGTGTGTTCGCGGTTCTACAGAACAACGTCTATGGATAAAACTGAAAAATTAAGATTAATTTTTTTCTACGTATTTTTCCAGGATAAAAAGTATCCTATTTTACGCCCAGGATAATAAGGTATAATTATACCAAGTTTCATCGAAATCGAACCGTTAGTTTTCACGTGATGTCTTCACATACAGACAGACAGACAGACAGACAGACAAAAATTTTTTTAATCACATATTTGGGTTTGGTATCGATCCAGTAACACCCCCTGCTATTTATTTTTTCAATATTTTCAATGTACAGAATTGACCCTTCTACAGATTTATTATATGTATAGATAAGATCGACTAAAAATCGTAATTCATCTAATAACGCGGTTGAAGGCACAACAGTTGCTTATATTGTAAAATGATTCAGGATTTATTTAAAATAAAGAACGAAGCAATATTAGTGTTTCATTTCAGTTATAAGAGTATTTGAATCAATAGCAGCTACAAATATGTATTACTAACTGTTCGTTCACGACATTGCCCGCATGGTCAAAAGAAGCTCCTTTACAACGTTAAAGAAAGACAAATAAACTAGGCTAGAGAGTCAAGTGATATCTATACTAATATTATAAAGCTGAAGAGTTTGTTTGTTTGTTTGAACGCACTAATCTCGGGAACTACTGGTCCGATTTGAAAAATTATTTCGGTGTTAGATAGCCCATTTATCGAGGAAGGTTATAGGCTATATTTCATCACGCTACGGGCAACAGGAGTGGAGCCACGGGGGTGAAACCGCGCGGAGCAGCTAGTAGGTGATATAGGCTACTTTTTATCGCGATCAATTCTCTAACTCCTATGGGAATTTCTTTTGACCAAGTGGGGAAATCGCGGGCAAACAGCTAGTACGATATTAAATCATAGCATTAAATGACATGCTTTAGGATTATTTAGTTAAAAACCTAATCATCATCATCAGTACATGTAACTTAGCGCACTAAAGTATAGTATTTCCAAAGGTATTACAAAGTTGGTCGATTAGTTAAGTGTTTGCGTTGTTTAATCGACATCCTTCGACGGTTCACGAACTAAACATACCGACTAAATAATGGTAGTTTGTTGCTTATGTTGCAAAGTATACGACGTAGCGGATACTTGAAGGGATTGGAATGATTTCCATAGTACCTTCTATAGAGAAGCGCGTACCATCTTAGACCACATCTTAGCTTAATATAAGGCGAGATTTTGGTCAAGCGATTCCTTAAATTTTAATTTAAAAACAAATTTCATTGTACGAAGTTCATTATTGTTCATTAAAAGCTCTTACATAAATAAATACGATTATTTTTCCGACCCAAATATCGACAAATAGAATTGCACCATTCGACGTCACGTGGTACAACCTACATGGTATTATACTGATAATTTTTTGAAAATTTTCTCTGGTCGTTGACGTCAAACTGACAGGTTCAATTCAATTTTGAAATTATTGGCCGACATTTGGGACGGAAAAATAATCTCCCGAATACCACACGAGCTTCAAAATTATCTGGCATTTCCCTCAAGGTTCCCTGCAAACAAATAAAGTCGTCAAGTTTTTCAGGAAAAATCACTCGCGCTTCGCGCTCGTGATTTTATTAACCTTGACTAAAAAACTTGACTCCTTCATTTGTTTGCAACGAACCTATCGGAAAATACCCGATAATTTTGAAGCTCTTGGGGTATTATAAGTGAGTATCTAATTCCTAAAAATTGGACAGACATTGCAATACACATAACTCACATATTTTGTTTTTACATTGATAAATTGTTTTATAAAACTTATTCATTCATAAAATTTATACCTCATACCAATACACAAAAACAACTAATACCAGAAAACACAGACAGTTAAACCACACTGACTCATGATTACAATTCCTAGTACGTATTCAAATAGTTATTATTTATGGACCATACCTCAAACTGCAGGTCTAAGCTGTGGCCTATAAGTTAGTACTAAAGACCGGTCAAGTTGTAAAGTTATATCGTCCATACTAAGTTACTGATGCCATATTAGTGCATAATTTTCTGTTCTGTCCGTGAATATAGTGGAAAGTGATCCGATTGCAATAGTTTGTAAACTTCTTCCGTTATACTGATAGGGATTCATGTTTGAAGTATCTTTATATGTAGAGTGTAGACGGCTCTTCAGGTAGAACTTACGAACCTTTGGCTGCGTAAAAATTATTGTTTTTTTCGATAAAACCGCTAAAATATCTATTTCTTTGCTTTCTTTGTCGGTCGCTACAATAGTGAAAATACGGTATAATAGCGCCAAAAATTTGCTATCGCTCTCAACTTCTGTATTTCTATAAACTATATAAACTAGTCACCATCGCTATCATAAAAATTGGAAACGGTAGATGTCATAGAGTCATAATATATGCTGGAAGGTACTGTATTTTATTCCATACTAAAATAGTTATTTGCGCAATTCAATAAATCAAAGATCATAAAATACGTTATAAACTATAACTAACCGTTTGTTTTATACATGCTATCTACAAAACCGTAAAACAGCCACGTTAAAAACATCAAAAACAATACAGATAGCAATATATCAATCAGAAACATATCTGTGTGGGTTTATAACGATGTTCATTTAATTTTGATTGGGCAGCGCAATCAGCGTTGTTTTCATTTTACAACCAGTCATCTGTTGTGAAGGGAACGGTTTGATTTGCTGTATTTTTACTGTTATGCCGTGATAAACAATGTTCTATCAAAAATAATAGTTGGACAGTTTGAAATGTTATTGAAAGTTTTAGTTTTGATGTTTTTGCTGTTTTGAAGAGACAGAGATATTGGAATAGCATAATTGTATATTGGAGCATGTGACAATCAACAACATACGCATTATACATATTTAATAGACTTTGATTTAGAGAACAGTGCTATTATATCAATTAACCCATTGACCACCGAGCGGCCCGATCGGGCCGAGACACAATAGATTTTCTATTGTGTCTGTGATCCGAGGACTGACGGATTAAAGAGTTATATTATAGGTATTTTCTAGGTAGACATGATTTACCATCATAGACCACGTCACCGCTTTCCACCAGGTGAGACTGTGGTCAAATGTCTTCCTATATTGATTAAAAAAAAATAATAATTATATTATGTAGTCAACTTGTTTTAAACTGAAACTCTATCAGCTCTACCATCACACATAGGAATATACAAAGCAGTTACTCAGTTGAGTTGATTAAAACTTTTAAAAGACTATAATATTATCATAAACCCCACGACTCTATATAAAATTCTAGCTTGGACAAATCTTCTATTATAACGTGGTGAGCAACAGTCACTGTAGTAAATAAATCAATTAAATGATTAACCAGGAAAACATACAATTACAGCCAATGAACTGCGTCTAGTTTATTCACCTATAGACTTACATCATAGCAAGACATACAGTCGTGGCATAGTCCCATACATTTCACTCGCTTACTTTAGAAAATGGAACTAAATATAAAAAGCTCGTATCTTCCATTGCAGTTATCTCAGAAGATGTTCCAAAAACGTAAACAGGACGTGAGGTGGGCGGTTTTGACAGCTCCACAATGGAGGAGGAGATAGAGGACACGAAGCAGGATTTGCGGCTGAATTCAACGTTTTGATGGTGGAGTAAACGAGCGTTTTATTGCAAGTAAGGTATAGCATATTGTAGTAATAGACGTTTTAGTGAAGAAGAGTGTGGTGAATGTGTACAATTAAAGAAGATATTCAATTTGCTAAAATAACTTTATACATTATTTGTCTTCGTGTTATAAGTATATTTAGCTTGTGTATTTAGTTTAATCAAACATTTAAACATAGTATTTTCGGGTATACATGTACTCTGTTCGAAATTTGGTCGCAATTCATAATATTATGTCAACGGATAAACAACATACATTTTTATATTTTCTAATTTATGTTCGCAGAAAGCAGCGTTCAAACCGCGGCGTGCAAACCGCCCGGCTACCCAGCCTCCCCGCATCCTCGTTTGTGTTACCACTTGCAATTAAACCGGCTGAGTGGCAAGGATTGTCGCGCCAAGTGAAAAAAACTTTATTGTTGCCACCAGGGGATGCTCTGAATGGATTGCGTGCGATTACCTCATTTCAGTGTCGAGTGCTTTCGTTGTGGTGACTTTGTGTGATATTCTTTAAGGAGAGCAGCAATGTATAATGAACTACGAATAGATTACGATAATAGATATCTAATCGTCTGCTTTGGTTTGAACAATGATGGCTATCTTCCATTTTAGTGAATAGCTATGTTCAGTGATTATCAGGGAATCAAAGTTGTAGTTATTGGAAAGAAAGAGACAATTATTTTATCACAAAACTATTAAAATAAAACAAATACTGCATAATGGTATTATTTTCTATCTTCTTACAGAACTAAACAGTATTAAGTACAGAGATTACTACGACACTGGTGAATGAGGTTAGGCCGCGGTTTATCTCAGCCTATAATATATTCAATTTCATAATCTATCTGTAAACCATATTAAGGACAGCCGAGGGCGGGTTCCAATTTCAGTATTATTGTAATACTATTAGTAGCTTATCTTAAATTTAGTGTGATGATAAACACAGTATGTAATAATTTCATTAAGGTTTTGTATGGAGATAAGTAAGATTTTCGGATTACACGGAGGTAATAGTTACAAAATTTTGTTATTATTATCTATACATATAATAAATCTGTAGAAGGGTCAATTCTGTACATTGGAAATATTGAAAAAATAAATAGCAGGGGGTGTTACTGGATCGATACCAAACCCAAATATGTGATTAAAAAAATTTTTGTCTGTCTGTCTGTATGTGAAGGCATCACGTAAAAACTAACGGTTCGATTTCGATGAAACTTGGTATAATTATACCTTATTATGCCCAGGATGGGCATAAAATAGGATACTTTTTATCCCGGAAAAATACGTAGAAATAAATAAATCTTAATTTTTCCGCGCGGTCGGAGTCGCGGGCGGAAGCTAGTTTAGAATAATATTTCTCAATAAAATTCATTCAAATACAAATTCGAACAACCTATTGTTAATTCATAATTTACTAGCTGTGCTCCGCGGTTTTACACGCAGTGCTTCGCTCCTGTTGGTCTTAGCGAGATGATAATATATAACCTATAGCCTTCCTCTATGAATGTGCTATCTAACACCGAAATAATTTTAAAAATCGGGCCAGTATTTCCCGAGATTAGCGCGTTCAAACAAACTCTTCAGCTTTTTAATATAAGTATAGATTTACTCTAAGTAGGTGAGTTGTAAAGACATTGCTCATAATTATATTATAGTATATAGTGCAATTTTCCATCATAATTAATTTCGCAGAACACCGCAGTTATAACTATCTAATAAAAAACTCTCCAAGGAATGAAAATGCTCTCAAGCTATGTAAAAACTTCGCTTTTCACAGTAATTGTAAAGCAAGCTAATCGGATTGGTTGTACGTTAATTAAACATTGACGTACCTTCAACACTTCTTGGTTTTTTAATTAAAATAAGTGGTCTAATAGAAATTGTTCGAGTGAAGGTACAGCAGGTTTCTTCCGAAGATTTTCCTTGCACAAAAAGCGATTTTAATAACGTTGGTATGGAGGAAATGAACTCGTGTTTCTGTTTGTCCAAATATGGGAATTCTTATAAGATATAGGGTATTTTGTTAATCTATTATTAAATATATCTATTTTAGAAAATGCTTCAAAAGCTACACAAATATACATCCATATTATAGGAGACTAGCGGTCCGCCCCGGCTTCGCCCGTGGTACATATTTCGCAATAAAAAGTAGCCTATGTTCTTTCTCAGGGTCTAAAGATTGTCTGTGCCAAATTTCATCAAAATCGGTTGAGAGGTTTAATTGGGAAAGCGTAACAGACAGACAGATAGAGTTACTTTCGCATTTATTATATTAGTAGGGATAATGGGCTTTTAAAGAACCTATAATAAAATAAATAAATAAAAATAAAAAGCCTTTATTGTTGATCTTAATTTAAATTACAAAACTTTTCTAAGAATGCCTCAGAACTAATTACTACTAACATTTAACATTTAACTAATTATACTTTATAAACTCAACAATTTAATTTATATTTAAGTGAATTTAGTTCGGCAAACGGTAGTTACTCCTCAACTTGTCTTCTGACAAAGGCCTCCTCTAAAGATCGCCATTCTGTTCTGTCCCTAGCCTTTCGAGTCCACATTGGACCTGCTATTTTTCGAATAAATGAAAGAAAGAATTAAAGAACCTATAGAGTCTGATAATTAATTAATCTAAACAAGAAGTAAAAACGTTTAGACATGGTTTAAATTACTTTAACTTTATTATTTTTTTCTCTCTGTACCTACGGCTACTGTAAATTCCTAAGTTTGTATAATATAATCTAAAAAAAATAAATAATTATAAACAAGCATCCTTCTGAAAACCTATTATATTCATCAAAGGCACAATTATTACGATCAATTTTCTATTTATCGTAATGAATGCACCCTTCTCAGTGCAGTCAGTTAGAATAATGCGAAAATTCACTATTATTTACCAAGTTGTCGTTAGAGGTCTTAATTTTGGCCATTGTAAGATTAATAATATGTGGATGGATATTTTTATGTACAGGGGCCTTAAGAGGTAACTTGTATTTATATTTAAGTTATATGAAGCAAAAGCAAAATATTTCAAGCTTCAGAATAATTGTGATAAAAAACTACAAACAGACTATTTTTTATGTTAGTGAACTTAGCAGATCATTTTTCTACAGTTCTAGAGTTCTACAGTTCCTGATACTTTTTAGAAATAGTTCCGGCGTTTTTACCTTAAAAAACGACATTTGAAAAAATGATCTGCCAACTTCCCGTAGCAGATAATTTTTAGCAGATCAAAAAAAAATGTGAGTTCTTATCGCGTGCAGTTGAGTTCTACAGTTCCTGATACTTTTTAGAAATAGTTCTGGCGTTTTTACCTTAAAAAACGACATTTGAAAAAATAATCTGCCAACTTCCCGTAGCAGATCATTTTTAGCAGATCAAAAAAAATGTGAGTTCTTATCGCGTGCAATGGAGTTCTACAGTTCCTGATACTTTTTAGAAATACTAACGTAAAATGAAACACTAGAAAATTTATTTATGTCATATTTCATCACGCCGTAGCACCATGCCGTAGCATCATGCCGTAGCATCATGCCGTAGCATCACGCCGTAGCATGACGCCGTAGCATCACGCCTTAGCATCACGCCGTAGCATCGCGCCGTAGCATCATGCCGTAGCATCACGCCGTAGCATCATGCCGTAGCATCACACCGTAGCATCACACCGTAGCATCATACCGTAGCATCACGCCGTAGCATCATAGCGTAGCATCATGCCGTAGCATCATGCCGTAGCATCATGCCGTAGCATCATGCCGTAGCATCACGCCGTAGCATCATGCCGTAGCTTCATGCCGTAGCATCATGCCGTAGCATCATGCCGTAGCATCATGCCGTAGCATTACGCCGTAGCATCACGCCGTAGCATCACAGCGTAGCATCACGCCGTAGCATCACGTCGTAGCATCACGTCGCCATAGCATCACGCCGTAGCATCACGCCGTAGCATCATGGCGTAGCATCACGCCGTAGCATCATGCCGTAGCATCACACCGTAGCATCACACCGTAGCATCACACCGCAGCATCACGCCCTACGGCGCTACGCTATGATGCTACCATCATAGCGTAGCATCACGCCGTAACACATGCCGTAGCATTACGCCATAGCATCACGCCGTAGCATCACAGCGTAGCATCACGCCGTAGCATCACGTCGTAGCATCACGTCGTAGCATTACGTCTTAGCATCACGTTAAGCCGGGTCCAGGTCGGGTTTTTTCAAATGTCGTTTGTTAAGATAAAAACGCCAGAACTATTTCTAAAAAGTATCAGGAACTGTAGAACTCAACTGCACGCGATAAGAACTCACATTTTTTTTTTGATCTGCTAAAAATGATCTGCTACGGGAAGTTGGCAGATCATTTTTTCAAATGTCGTTTTTTAAGGTAAAAACGCCAGAACTATATTTTCTAAAACGTATCAGGAACTGTATAACTCAACTGCACGCGATAAGTACTCACATTTTTTTTTTAATCTGCTAAAAATGATCTGCTAAGTTCACTAACATCTATTTTTTGTTATGTGAAGTAAATATAGGCTACGATGTGGCTACGACGTAGCCTATCTATACTTGAAGATACAGTGAAGATCCGCTACGTAGAGAATTGATTCTCTACGTAGCGGCTACGTAAATTTCACTGTGCTAATAATTTTATGAGTTAGGTACGACCTTATAATAAATGAAAATTGTTGTAGCTTAAAATAATTTAATACTATACTAGTTTTAAATAAATAACTATAACAACTATTATTGAGTTCAGACATCTCCCCTTTCCTTCATGTCAACAGTATTGTTTTTATCACAAGGAAATTTCAATAACATGATATGAATCAGATGTACAAGGAATTCCTAATTTAGCTACAAAGCGTGAAACTAGTAATTTCAATCAATGGCCGATTATTCTCCACAGGGGTCCATGGCGTGGGGCTGCTCCTCATATTGCTTTCTTGATTCCAAATGAAACGAATGGGCCTCGTTAATTCGAAGGGGCTCAGATTGTATTGTCTTTGTGTGATAAATGTTAGTTTGTATGAGAATAGTTTTTGTTTTATGTTTTGATAAGGTATCTAAGTAAAAATAAAAGATACTGAGGATTAAAATAATAAATATTAAATAATCCACGTATCAATGCTAGAATTAAATGGAAGAAAATAAGTAAATAATTTTATATATACAAGTTGATCGCGTATAAAAGAGGCATTTTTAGTATACCTACAGAACTTTTTGACCGCCTCCTTGGTACAGTGGTTGACGCGTGAGCGTAGTACCGAGGGGTCCTGGGTTCGATTCCCGGTGGAGACGAAGAAAAAAAAATGTCTCGGTTAGGCAGGACACAGAAGGCTGATCATCTACTTGTCCCTAAAGAAAATCGATCAGTGAAACAGATGTATAATGCATCTGCCCCTTACCCCACTTAGGGACATGGGACTTCACTACAGAACTTTCAATTTAATTGTATAAAAGGAACCCCAATTATAACATTAATATTATCATTTTAGTATTTATGTATCTGTGTGATGTGATCATAAAGTTTTATCTTAAAGCGGAATGAAAGGAGATTACAAGAATTTTAACTGCATACAAATGGTGTAAATTAAAAAGTTCCCATTATTTTCCGATTCTCAGGAAGTTTCATTCCGTCACTTCATGTCCAGGCGCTCCCTAAGTAAATCCTTAGGCTTGATCTCGAATTCTTCATATAAATGTAAATGCACTGTAGGGGTGGAAATTACTCGGGGAATCACAATACCGTTCGATTTCGCTGCTGTATATTTTTCATATTTTCCCGCTTTGTAGAGGAACTCGGGATTTCATTTACAGCTTGAATTGTAGTGACGATTGTAAATGTATACAGAATTAGGAGACGATTTCTGATCTTTACATCGCTCTGAAAAAGGTGAAACATTTTTTGAAGTACTGGAAGGATATCTAATATTCCTTTTAAATGTATACTTTATCTGTTACGGCTAAAGGTAGGTGAGAACATAAACTTAAGATTAGCCGGCTAAACTTAGGTTTATTTTCGACGAGGTGTTAATGTTAGTTTGTTCTATCTTTAGCCGGCTAAACTTAAGTGTAACCGCAGGCCCGTGGCTAAAAATGTCGGGGTGGGTAGATTTGGTTACTATAATACATGTAAGGAACAGGGCGAGTGTTTTCTGGCACTTCGCCGGCTGCTGCCGCAGCACGCTCGCTGCGCTCGCTCGGCTCGTGCGGGTCTTAAGAGTTCTAACCTAACCTAACCTAGCCACCAGCTTTCTGCCCTGAGTCGGGGTGGGTAGATTTGGTTACTATAATACATGTAAGGAACAGGGCGAGTGTTTTCTGGCACTGTGCGGGCCCCTCAAGCCCTCCACCGGCCCGGCGCTAACCAAATCTACCCACCCCGACATTTTTAGCCACGGGCCTGCGGTTACACTTAAGTTTAGCCGGCTAAAGATAGAACAAACTAACATTAACACCTCGTCAAAAATAAACCTAAGTTTAGCCGGCTAATCTTAAGTTTATGTTCTCACCTACCTTTAGCCGTGACATATCGATGGTTATATAAATGAATTAAACATTTTCCCTGAATGAGAATAAATGTTATGAAGAACAGATGAAAATTAAGAAAAGACAAACCAACAAGAAATCTTTAATACTAACTTCAGCATAGAATACATCTCATTAACATGATAAGATTGTAAAAATATTTTACTTTGAAGGAATATTCAAAAGTAGCAGATCATTACAGAGACATCAAGCAAATTTTAATCAAAACGAGCCCTTTACGTATCCGTCTGTATGTCAAAGAATGTTTACGAACATATGGACATGAAAATTTTAATAAAACAGGAAAATAAAAGCACCACGACCACAGCAATAGAGACTTTAATCCACAACTGTAAGGTTTAAAATCTTCTACAGACACAAAACAAAGCAAGGGACCCAAGGACTTTAACAATGGGTAAATGGCCCCCTCTTTATATGGCCTAATGAAGTTTTTGTCCAGCAAATTATGCCGCGAAATTTTAATTTCCAGCCATTCTTATAGTATATGTATAAGCTCGATTTAACGACAATGGCCGGGTCGAGTGGTAGAGGTCAGAAAATTTGATCTGTTCAGAACAGACATGTTGGTGAAAGAGCATGCCTGGGTCCTTTGCTGTAGCGTCAATGGGCGTGCCTTTATAAATAATAAATAAAATTCTATTTATAAACCTTATAATAGCTTCAATGTACGGCGTTGCTCGCATTGGACGTACATAAAATGCTTATATTATTTTTCAGATTATGTACATCTTTATGCAATTTTTTAGTTTTACTTACTCCTAAACATTTATGCATTACTTTGGAACAAGAATCGAAATATACTTTTATAAATAGGCAAAAGAATTAGTAAAGAATACGGAACCTAATCAATCTCAAGGAAACAGCCGGCAATAAAGCCACATTTAATAATAATTTTTTAACATATTATCATCTCATCAAACTACCGAGTAGTAATATCATAATTAAATTATCAGATAAAATCTCTCACTACAAAAATTATCTATCATAATATGTCAACCCTCAAACTTCAATAGAACCAAACATCAGTCACATGACAGTAGATTTATTACAACTAATTACAAGCCACGACGCAATGCGATGATATTTTACGAGTGCCATGTGACGGTGTAATCAGCTGCGACCGCTGAGAAAGTTTATTGACTGTTTTTGTATTAAAGATTAAACTTTTTAATCAAGTTTCTTATTAGATTTGCCTTATATTAGATTATCTTTATACTTCCTTAAATTATCCTTAAATTCGGCGCAAACACGTTTTCAGCGACAGCCATTTGACAGATACATATACTTTTTTGCATATATTTTGCGATAAAAATATATGTGAAAAAAAGTATATGTTTAGTTGCTGGCCGCCAGTGACTGAGGTCGGTGGCTATTTGCCCCGAACCTTACACATATTTTGGTTCTTTTTATATGTTGGGAATTTTGTATTACTTGATAAAACATACATTTATTGTTCGCAATGAATAAATGTAAAAAATTCAAAACAGCCTGGCTGATTAGTTGTTTATATCAAGCGAAGATTGTATTTTTAAAGAGTAACAAGGTGTAGATTATAAAGACATATTTAACACAAAAAAAATCATAGACCAATTAGGTACATTATACCATATGTAATGAAAACGATTTATCACATGTACCCTTGTGGGTATGAGACAGATGCATTTCACATGTTGCATTGGTTTCAATAACAGATTTCCTTTGCAGTAATCACTAAATAGTCTTCTCTAAACTTAATGTTAAGTTTTTATATTTAGACACATCAGTCTTCACAAGAAATCGAACCCCAAATTTATCATGGCAACAATGCAGCACTTCCCCAGTACCAGGCAATCATGAAGTAAGTAGCATTTAATTTTCACCACCATACAATGATAACCGATCCACACCACCCTAAGAGTCCACAATCTTAATTGAACTCAACTCATATATTATTTAAGGCCCCGTACAGACCCTGTTACTGTATTATCAATGAGCTACAACGTATTTCAATTTGTGTGAACCGCACCTTAGTACGGTCTGGTGGGAGCTTGCAGATGCGAGAAAGGAGGATATTTCCGTCTTGGGTTTCTTTTGTTTTGTGATATTTTTTTTATTTAAGAAACTAGAAAGTTTATTGTATTGGGATTGATTGATTAGTACATAGGCTGACTAAGGTGATGATAAAGTAACAGAAATATTTGTTCAGCGTAGATTTACTCTATAATATAGATTTCATCTTTTTTGTGAAACATTTTGAAAATGAGAATATGAGATAACACATAATGATAAAACATTTTATTTGCAGGTAGGTGTTAATTAATTAATTATAAAAACTACTAGATTGTAAAATCAAAATCACATTTCATATGTAGATAGCTACAGCTACATCATTCCAAATTTATTTCATAAAATCAACTACACTTAACATAATTTTTACAGAATTGCCGAATAATATTTCTAAGGTTCCTATTCAGTCAATAGAAAGTACAGATAAACAGAAACAAATTAATTAAATTCGATATTATAATACCCAATATTTCAAACTTTGCCATATCCAATTATTCATAACTCCACTTTACAATTTCAGTACATTCTTGATATGTTAATTCAAACCTGAATAAATAATTCATTCAAGATACATTCCCCAAGACATCGCAATGTATAACTGATATAACTCTTATTTACTTCGAATAAAGCCTATTTTTCTTAAACATACACAATACAATAAATTGTGGAGTTGGCAATTGCCTTGTACACTAAAATTGTATTCCAGCAAGATACATATTAAAATATATAACTATTATGTTATGTATGTATTCAGGAGACGTAGATGTGTAATGAAAATTTTAAAGGGAATCCTTTAAATTGTCTAAATTAATAGTAGGAATCTTGCATTATCGAGATGTTCATTTTTTAATATGCATATTTGATGCATATTAGATGCATTTTTAATAGTACATCTCTCTATCTCCTTTAAATAAAATCATTTAATGAATAATTTTACTGCAACAGCAAAGCTTTCTAGAATAACACATGAAATAATTTTATTCCAAAAAAAATATTTACCTTCTAACACATTTTATTCTCATAAAATCCGCTATTCGACGTTAAAAATAGCTATCCCTTAATACATTTATCCTTTTAACCTATCCAATGAACCAGTGACCCAGTAAAAAAGTAAAAAGGCGGTAAAGTTCCCGCCATTCAAGATGGCGGATGAGGTGACACATTGGCTCGCGTTCAGAAACGACATTGACGAAGCGCGTGGCTACGCGACACTCATTTAAAAATGTTCGGAAATTCCTCCGTGATGCTTCCTTTTTTTAATTTACTGATGCCCAAGAATTGGATGGATTAAGATTTTTGTATACGGTCAAGTAATATTACTTAAAATTTAATTATTTTATTCATTGATAAACACACAATCTAAACTTGACCAATAGTTTCATTTTGTTTGCAATCAAAGTGTTATTTCTACACATTATACTCTTCAAAAGAGATTTTAAAATTCACTTAATTTTTCCTTAAAATATATTTTCATTATAATTTAGGATTAATAAGTAAATAATAAGAATTACGTTCGTCACGTTAATAATACCAGAAATACAACATCAAATTGAACGCAATAAAGAGAACAGCAAAAGAATTTCAAAGCATCGCTCATTACGGCATTTTACATTATATGTACGAGTGTACGACGTTTAAAATAATTATCCACGAAAAATATGAAGTGGCTTAAAAATCGCTTTGCGAGCTTTGTACAATTCAATGAAACATTCCGTAGATTCCGCGAAGCGTTTTTCCGGAGACGTAAAAATACGTCGAGAAATTATTGTGGTGTAACGAAAGAAGTGAAGCGAATATCTGTAATATTGGTGGAAAATGAGGAATTCTTTTATTACTTATTACTTACTATTATTATCTGTAATTGAAGTGATAGGTGATATTAATGTGGTAGGATGTTGGAATTATACTAGGCGTTTGATGAGAATTAGGTTAGAGACATTATGTACGAATTTTTGTAGGATATAAATAAAGTGTTTAGTAATATTATTGTTTTAATTAAATAAAATAAAAAAAAATAAAAAAAATAAAAATCATTTATTGATCAATTTGTGGGTTAGGTACAAACATGTAACATTTGGACCCCAAACTAGGACAGCCTGTATTTTGGGGTCCACCTTCCTTAATGACACAATAATAACAGAACTATAGCATAATATTAACTTAAATAATGATTTAGGTAATTTAGCTATTTTTATACATGTATTAATTCGATGTATTAATTGGTACCGCCATGTAGGAAACAGTAAATAAGTATTAAAGTAGACTTCAAGATATAGTAATAGGTGTTTTTTTTTAACTGATGCTAGGAAATTTTCCTGTTACATACTGAGTAATATTTTTCACAATACATCAAAGATCTTGTAACATGAGCCAATCCCTCCGGATAAATTATACGCTTTCTTGCTTTTGAATTATTGAAATAATCCGTTTGTATGAAGCGGAGTTAATGACCTTTCATAAAATACCCCGTGAAATAAATTAGAAATGCAGGTAAAATGTTGGATCATCTCATTTCGTAATTTAATGAACGTATAAAAAAATTCTGCCAAAGATATTCCGTGAATTCTACCTTTGTCTTTCGAGTTTTGCCGGCGGAATTAATTTTTATCCCATCCCCGTCTATTGGGATCACTTCAATCATTATTTTATGTAAAGGGCCTTTATAATAAAGTTTTAATTCACAATTGCATGTTCTGGACGTTCTGCGGGAGAATTTTTAATTAATGATAACTTGATGACGCATTTTTTATTTAAATCAGGAGTAATTTATAGGATTTTTTTATTTAATTTATTGCACGATAGAAACAATCTGCGGAACAACATTAAAAGAAACATATTTTAATAATAAGTACCAAATAAATAAAAAATAGCCTTTTCATGAACAATATTATTTTTTTTTTTGACTAGCACTAAAGACTAAATATATAAATCCATACTAATATTATAAATGCGAAAGTAACTCTGTCTGTCTGTCTGTTACTCAATCACGCATAAACTACTGAACCAATTTGCATGAAATTTGGTATGGAGATATTTTGATACCCGAGAAAGGACATAGGCTACTTTTTATTGCGAAATATGTACCACGGGCGAAGCCGGGGCGGACCTCTAGTTTGTTATAAATGTTTCGTATATTTTCTTCCATAAACAAACTACAATCCACACCTACACCTATTTATATTTCCCATTTTCCTACAAATCTCAAGAAGCGCAAAACCAAACACACATCAACTACAGAACCGCAAAAATATAACAAAACAACCACTATTTGTCGACAAATGGAGACATCTTAACAAGTGTCTAAAATATAACGCACATTAACCATGTCGTGGACAAATACGGGACACTCGGCTGGTACGGACGGGACTTGTCCGGGGACGGTAAATCATGTGGACCCCAATAAACAAGGAAATAGTTTATCGGGGGAAATCGCTCGTGTTACAATTATCTTGTGTGTAGAAAGGTTTTTTTTTATTCATCGTTGTTATCTTATATATAAAAATGAATCGCAAAATGTGTTGGTAAGCGCATAACTCGAGAACGGCTGAACCGATTTCGATAATTCTTTTTTTATTATATTCCTTGAAGTACGAGGATGGTTTTTATGTAGAGAAAACGTAAATATGTAGGTACCACGGGCGAAGCCGGGGCGGACCGCTAGTATATATATAAGATTGTATGTAGGTGAAATCTTGTATTAATCCAGTATTAATCCTATAAGAAAACAGGCATAATTTTGTGAACAAACTCGAAATATTTCTTCTAAGGAACAATTCTTCTATGCTATACATAATAATAACGGCTGAAGCATAAAATGGATGAACTAATTTTGATGTAACTTTGTGCTTAGGAGACTGTAAACGTAAGTATATACAAAGCTGCTCCTTATTTCCACATAATATTACATGCTAGATAACTAAATTTTACTATAATAATATTTAGTAGATTACACAGCAGTCGTTATGTCAACCAAGCTAACCGCATAAATTGAAATATATGTACACATTATTTAATTAATAACCAAAATAGAGTTCTAAGCAATACAGTTTAATTACAACTAGGCCCTTTGTGTACTAGCGGGATTATGGCCGAATCTATTCTAATGAAGTTATATGGTGATTGTAGGAATGAGTATGGTGCTTCTAATTTATAGCTGTACCATTTTTTTATTATGGATGTAAAGTTTGTATTGAGATTAGTTTTATATGAGTTTTTTCAGTTATAATGGAAAAACAAATACTTGTTATGGTTCCTGATTACAAACTGAATATACTAGCGGCTCGAAAAAGCTCTGAACTGGCAATAATAAATAAATAATATTAAAAAAATGTTTTGTGGTTTTATGAAACCACGGTAAAAGTGAAACAGTTCGAACGGTTCCGAACACTGCTTTGTGTAGCGCATGTCGCGTGTCGGTCGGCTGCCGAGTAGGTATACCTACTCGGCAGCCGCGATACACGCGACATGCGCTACACAGACCAAAAAGTTTGAGACGGTGTAGTAAAAGTTTCACTTTAAAATCACTTCGGTTTCTGAGCATGCTAGGAACAAATCAAATATTTTCATATTTTAGTAAAATTTGAATTTTTTATTAGTATTCAAATATTTTATTAGTAACGACAGAAAATTCAAATTTTAACAAAGTACAAAACTTTTTAATGGTAATTATATAAAACAATATTATCATGTAACCGATTATGTGATTTTAATTAGAGGTTATCATTACACACTGTTAACTGCAGATATATTGATTGACCTGACTCTGCATGCCGCAAATTCTTGCTTACATCAATATCGTATAACTATCACACTAGCTAATATTGTGAATCCGAGTAGATGATAGTTTCGTCAAAATTTAGGAAAGTTGTTGATGTTCATTATTCACATATTCATTTTCAATAGACTAAAAACCTCACAAACGATTAGGATGAAAATTGCATTGAAAATTTAATTTTTGATTCTGAAAATCTGATTTATCACTGAGTTATTCTCTTAAAAGTTGTTTTGTAGGTCACTCGTTAAATCTAGAGCCTACAGCTTCAAAGAGGTAGCCGGCTTAAAAGCCAATGTGCTTACCCAGACTATAATATACGTTTTTTTTATATATATAATATATAAAGGTACCCGCCATCACAGGGTGTTCGCGCCACCTCTGGATTATAGTCCAGAGATATTTTAATCATACAGCTTTTATTTTAATCATTTTAAAATACTGGTTCTATAATCTACGTTATATTATAACATACAGACCACAACCTATATCTGAAAATTTAATACAGATCATAGTTTAGATTTTTTAATGAAGTATGCAATTCACGTCTTCATATAGATCCACCGCAATTTTCCATCCAATCCAAACAGTACATACAAAGTTTCACCTGTACAATAGCGGGGATAAACCAATACTTTTCCACATCCACCTTCAAGAACCGAAACAACCGCAACATCTATCCAGGACCGCAGCCCATACCTCTAAATGAATTAGGGCCGTGTAATTCGACCGAAACACGGGTTATAAATGAGTCCGCAATCTAGTGGTGTCTAGGATTGCGACTCAGCACTGGCAAAACCTATTACTTTGATGTTGGATAGGGGTGTGAGTATATCGATGAATTTGTATCGATTGTTATGACGAGTTGTCAATGAAAAATGTGTTTATTATAGTATCAATGTACCTCATGATACTAATGAAAATTAACGACCTACACAAAATAATCCATGAAAAAAATTATAATCCTTTTCCTTTTTTTCGTTGTGTATTGCTGAAATAAAATGTATGAATAATGTTAAATATTGTTATTATTCAAAAAATACATCAATTATAAACTAACCTGTATCCCTTACCTAAATATATCGAGTGAACCATGAAGCCATCACCTCACTTATTTGTCTAATAAATAAAATGATATTTTTTAACATTTACACTGTATCACCCATAATTCATAATAATTCACGGTCATAAACATCGCACAAACCAATAAATATAAAATATCGATAAACATCATGCACATCACTCACAAGGTGAAAAGCCCTTAGCCCAGTTGCACCGCACTATGCCTCTCGTCACACCCTCCAGTTCTAATACTTTGCCATGTTAACCGAAGGGCCACTTTATCCTGGATATCGAGTAAACTCCTTCGAACACCAAGATAACATGACCCCGTCTAGTTACATGTATACTTCAAATTTTACACCTTTACAGTGCTCTCGTTATGGACTGTAAAAGTGGTATTCGTGTAAAGTTATATTACCGGAACAAGTGTAGTGGGTAATTATTGTCATAGCTGTAACTAATATGGTTTCAGTAATGGGATTATTAATTTGAATGATCGATGTAGACATTTTCGGTTAATGTTTTTCATGCTTCATTTATGGATTATTCCGCCAATTATGAACTTAACTCCCTGTTTTTTATAGCGATCTTATATTATGTTAGACGATATTATTTCGTTGATTTGGAAAAATACTGGTCATAATAATAGCAGCAGGCAGACCACAATAATATGAACAATAAACAATAAGAATTCAATTAACAATACCCTCTGTTGATCAACAAATCCTGGAAATTCCTAGCATTACCACAATTGTCTTTCCACAGCCAACCGTCTACATACCGCAAACCTTAGCTCAAATAGAATTCCTACTATAAATCTCAAGTCTATTTTAATTCTATAGAAGCTTATAAATTAAGCTCACCCGCTTGTTATCCCGGAATTTCAACCAGCCACTGATGACACTGTTGTCCACCTCACAGATGTCTTCATCCATTTCCCGCCTCATCGGAAGAGGGGAACCACCGGGGCTGTCTACCTCCCGCCTTTTCATAACTGGTGTACATTGTTGAGACAGTCTCCCTTCGTTTACAGCGTCACTTCGTCTGCCCAAAATAGGGGTATTGTGACCAGAAACGCCACCTAAAATGCCCCGTCTGTGCAGAAAAGGACTGTCCCACTGTTTCTTCTTGCATTCTGAGTGAAGGCATAGCGCGTCGAAGTTGGCTAGTTCTACTGACACTCTAGTTTGCAGACCGCTAGGGTGGGTTGTTAAAATGGTCTGCTTCGCTATGCTGCAGTGACGATGCTCCTCTCTTCTCTCCATTGTCGCATCAGATTGACACGCTGCTGCGTGCTTGTGTTGGCTGCTACATCTGAAATAAAAAAGAATATTAATTGATTGTGAATATCGTTCCCTAATTAACGTATGTAGAAGTTTTTATGATATGAAGCCATGTTAAATAATATGGATTTGTATGCTTGGCTAAGTGCCCAATCATTGATACACCTGAAATGCAACAAACAGATGTATTGGTTACATAATAATTAATGAAGTAATTTATTCATATCTGCCAAAATAAATAATAATTATCAAACAATATTAGTATTAACAGCAATGGATGAACCAGTGACATTAAACGCCCGTTCTAAAGAGCCATTCCTTTGTCCCAAACGAATGACGTCATCAACGTAATCCTCTAAAGAATGAGTTCCTTCCGAGTCAATTTGATGCGTAATCGCCCTCTCAATAGGGTTAAATAATTTCATTAAGCAGAATCGAACCTTTTTAACAGCAATTAGAAACGAGGTTGGTTCGTGTATTCCTCTCAACTCGCCTTTACTCGCCTTCGTGTTGATGACTGTTGTATCGCAGAGGCGTATTGTGATAAACAAATATTTAATTAATTATTCGGCTTTATGTTTCATTTAATTTATATTAAAAAAATAAAAAAATCATGATATAATCAAAGAATGAAGGAAGCATTAGAGCAATTTTAGTCAGTTTTCGACTTCATTAATTGTTTTACTCGTAAACGAATTACATACTTCAAAAATGAACACGTCATGTACTCATGAACACTCATGGTGTCTTATAAATACGAAATACTGTTTACCGAAACATATTTAATAAATCTGGTAATTACCATTCAAATCCAGCCCTGTATTAATCGAAATAGACTTTTATTATATTCTCGGGTCATAGATCGTCGGCCATTTGTTAGGGAGCGACTTAATCTTCAAAATGGTGGAATGTAATTTTAGAGAATTATATTCATTAATGGAGTTTGGCCAACTTTAAAGTCTTTTAATGTCTCTATAATATTAAAGGATGGGACAACGTAATTATTTGCTGTTCAGTCTGTTTACGTTTGTTTAGGGTATAGGGTTATAGGCACAGTTACTAAGGGTGATATTTTTCCTTGAGCAAAAATTTATTTTATATTAAACATCTTTAAGAATAAATAAATATAACGGGTGATTTTTTAAGAGGTTAGGATTTGATTTTCAAAAAAAACACAAAAAATTTGAAAAATTTGTTGTAATCTATAATGGAATCGATAGAACGATCAATATAATTTAATGTTTAAAGATGATTTCATGAAAATGCTGGCCGTGGCTCCGGTTTAGATGGCCCATTCACAAGGCCCAATTTCGGCACACTCTCTACAACATATCGGCCGGTATATCACGAATAAATGCTTCAATATTGGCTCCCAGTGCGTCAATCGTTGCTGGTTTATCCCTGTAGGCATAAGAAATAGTCCAAAGGCGTTAGATCACACGATCTAGGCGGCCAATCGACGGGCCCAAAACGTGAGATAAACTGTTCGCCGAAGACGGCTCTCAATTGGGCTATTGTTTCGCGTGCCGTGTGTCATGTGGCACCGTCTTTTTGAAACCACATGTGAGGCATGTCCAATTCTTCCATTTTGGGCAAAAAAAAAATCGCCAATCGAAGAAGTGCATCGCGCACTTCTTAACCGACTTCACACTCTCTTAACCGAGCATGCATTTTGATAGTAAAATTCAATAATTTGCAAGCGTTGTTCGTTCGTAAGTCGATTCATGCTTAAATTATAGACCAAACTGAACAAGTTTGATAAAGATACAAGACACGATTCACGCGTGATCTATCAAAAACAGTATTGCCAAAAAGAAACCAGCAAAAAAATCACCCTTTACTAACAAATAAGAATAACCACCATATTATCACGTACAATATATTTGTATCATTTAGGCACTAATAAACTTAATTATAAAAATGATTGCTCGATTTTGATTATCCCAAAAGAGGTCAAGTACATAATATTACAACACATTAAACTTCATTTCACTAAGAAAACAGCTGTATGTTAAGAATTCTTTGAACCTATTTAAAAGTTCATCACATATGCACTTTGCCTGCGTTATTAGGCTAACTGCACGTACGCTAGCTAACAATTACCATCATTATCTTGACAATTTACGTAATTACTGCAATTCTTTTGTCAGTTCAGTTTTTCTTTTTGTAGGCTTGTTAAATATATTCTACCATAGATCTAGCTACATTATACTACATAGCAAATTACAAAGTTACTCCTATTCTAAAAATAAAATTTACTTTTAATATCTTTGTTATAGTAAATACTTTAACTACTTTATAAAACTTTATACGAACAAAATAAATAGTTATACTTATACATTTATCAAATACATTTTTGATGCAATCACATCATTCCTATAACAAAGACGAAGTAGTTTCCCAAAACAAACTTCAAAGCATGTATAAAATGTTGTGATTAATTGCTTATAAATAATATCAGAGTTACACAGTGGCTGTTGGAAAACGTGCTATCTGGAGCACACTAAATAACAACGAAAATATACACAAACATAACAATAACTGTCTTATCACAAAAAACTTTAGGCAGGGTTTAACTTTAAGCGCGGGTTCTCTTTAATCTGGTTTTATCGTATTTCACATAGACAACTATTAAAGTGACAGATCCATGGTTTAAAGTTAGACTGTGTTTAAATTTTTTTGTGGTAGGACCATAATTAGTTACATTATCGTAAATAATTGACACATATTCATCATTACCGCATAACGTCAGTTCCGGTAAATCATACAGTTAACAACTAATGGCGGTTACAGAGAGACAAACTGACAAACAGCCAATCCGCCCACATTATGGCCTGCATTATTCATGACTTACTCAGACACTGATAGTTGGAGACCTCTGGCTATTACTGAATTACTGCTTAGGATTCTAGCTGTCAAAGTAATTTGGGATGGTTTAGTATCTAAACTTTAGATACTAATTTAATAAATTAAGAATTATCTACGGACCTTTATAAACTGATTTCAGTAGATAAATTTAATTTTTTATGTTTAAATGTAGGGTACTATAAGTTTGGAAGTGGCTAACCTGATATTTAGTTTTTTGCTGTATAAATTAGACATTTGAAAGATCAGAAAAAAGGTAAGGCGAGAGACGCGGGTTCGAATCCCGTCGTGATCGAATTTTTTACATTCCTTAAAAACTTCTCAAGTATGTTGTAATCTGTTTCATTATTGAGTATCGTCAAAAATTCAATAACGAAATATCATAATTTTATTTATGAACAAATTTGCCTTCACAGTTGATTTATTAAATCTAAATTAAAAGCCCTGTGCCTGTATTTAAACTTTAAACATAGAGTCCATAGAGACACCCGATTTCAAATATATTCAATCAATCCTGTCAAAGGTATCAGCTTACAAACATTGGAGCTCCAATACATTTTACTCATTTTAGTCACAGTAATAGACTACAAGCCCGCATAGGACAAAAATATGGGTCAAATGAACCACCAGGGGACATATCTAGAACGATAGCAGAGCAAAAAATAATAAGATTCATCACTATGCCGTCACTTGTAAGCTGTCCAACTGAGTGCAGATGAGAATTGAAAAGTACAGGTAGACTCGGTAAATTTTGGTCATATATTTTTGTACGGCATTCTTAACCATCGATAGATCCATTAAAAATAATAAGAAACCGCTCAGTGCCGTACAAAAATGGTGGTCCACCAAGTCGGAATTTTTACTTAATTTCCGAGAGTTACCGGGGGTAAATTTGGTCATTTGACCATGTACGGCATCTGTGTCATACTATTGCTATACTGCTTTTAATCCATTATTCCGCAACGCCGTACAAAAATCATGGGGACAAGGGGAAAAAATCGAGAGTTGTAATCCCCTCTCTTTCCCCACTCCAGGGGGTCATTTGACACAACACGAAATAAATTTATTTTTAAAGTATTTTATGCATAGATAATATTTTTTCATGTGCCGTACATTTTCGTTGGTTCAATGGGGAAAAATCTGAAAAAGAAAAAAATCCATATAACGAAATGTTTGCTTTATATTTTTATAATAAAATATAAATATACATTAATATTAAGAAGCTCGAGGTGGTTAATTATCACCTTGGAAAGTCGGAGTCAGGTGGAATGGACTCCGTTAAATTGATGAACTAATAAAAAAGCTATGAACGAAAAGATGTGAATTATATGCAATCAGTCCATGAATACAGGTAAAGTCACAAGCAAATGCTAGTAATATATACATATTCAAAATGTACAAGTAAAGCGCTTTCAAATGATACCAAACACTGCATATTTATCTTAACTTTATTTTTTTACTCTGTATGTTTTGTCCGCTAGAGGGCGCCACATTAGATTTTGTGAAACCCCATATAGCCTTTAGCTAGCTGGTCGTTGGTTATCCAGTGAACAATTCAGACGCCTCTAATGATATGTCATTTGTCGAATTCTGATAAGTAGTTTAGAAGTTACGAGGGAATACATGAACATACATACATGACCTGTAAACAACCATAACCCTCCTTTTGCTTTGCCGTAGTTGGGTAAAAATATGTTAATGCCGTACTGTATCAAATGGCCATAAAGCACTCTTAAAATTGTAGCTTTCGTCGCTTTCATCAGCCTAAAAGATGTGGTCTGCACAAAAATGTACGGCATCGTTTTTTCCTAATTTATCTATGTTAATACTATTTAAAACAACGGATAAAGTGTAGAAAACTATTATATTTCATTAATCTACGATGTTTAAACTTTAACAAAATTTCTGGTTTTGCATTTCTCTATAACTTGTTTTAGAACGGTTTCTTTTGAACGGCAATACTATACAACAATTGAATTTTACAATATCATGTTAAAAAAAAAGTTCCCGTACAGGGTCAAATGACCTTACAGCTCTTTATATCAAGAATTCGATGAAATTAAGATGATTATTGGTATACATTTAAAAGAACAATTATTTTTTGACGGCATTGCTTTTAATAGCACGGAATCAAAGAATATAATTTTTTTTTTAATTTTTTTTTTTTTTTTTTTTCTTCACATTACGAAACCAAAAGGACACTAAATGTTAAATTTAATCAAAAATTGTTATTAAAATCTTTTTTATATTTTATTGATTGTATACTAGATTTACATTAAACTAATTTTTAAAACATTGTTTTGATTGAAAATTGCTATTAATGTTATTAACATTTTATTTTATTGGCATAATTATTATATTTTATTATTTGTATAATAGTTTAAATTATTGAATAATAACACTAATATTATAATCGATTATGTTTGTATTAAAAACGAATCGTAACATAATATTTATATTTGAATAGTTTTAAAACTTAAATACATAGCAATATTAAGTTCATCAATATAAATAAAAAGAGGTAAAAGGGTAAAATGGATTTAGAACATGTGACACAAAGGCGAAGGAAAAGCTACAAACAAAATAACTCATTTGAACTATCCTTCGTATCAGATGGAACAAATGCCAGAAGCTTACCAGACCTTTCGACATGTGTTGATATTCAAGATTTAAATGAAAAAATTCAAACCCTACAAATTCAACTAGAGAGTGCAAATAATGAAATTGAGGAATTAATATTAGAAAACAATAGATTAACAAAAAAAATTGTTGATCTGGAAAGAAAATTTTTCATATTTAATAAAATTTATAACGAACCGAATAGTAGCGGAATTAAAAATCAATTTCGCTCCTTAAAGATAATGAAAACAAAACGTAGAATAGACTTTGATCAAGTTGATGTTATAGATAGTGGCGATCGGCAAGATAGGCAAATAGACTGCCTGAATTTCAATAAACAATTGGTTATGGAAACTGAAAATACTTTGAATATAAATAACATTAATGAAAACCTAACAAACAGAAATGAAATTAAAAAAAGACTATTTATTTTTGGTGGTCAACAGTGCTCAGGATTAGCATGCCGGCTTATCACATCTAGGATAAATACCTCCTATGAAAAATATGAAATATTTTCAATGACGAAACCATTTGCTGACACAGGAAAAATATTGGAATCGTGCTACAACAATAACTTTAGTGCTTCAGATCATATTTTGTTAAGTGTAGGAGAGCATGACACAAATCCATTGCATATTATGACTGAACTAGCAGCTATACTAAAACATTTAAGCAACCTTAATATAACCATACTGGAAACCCATAAAAATAGATATTTAAATGAAGGTAAAATAAATAGTTATCTGAAACAAATATGCTCACAATTTCCTCATTGTAATTTTTTGTCATTACCGTCAAGTAGCAAATCTTACACCCGGAAGAAATACCTTGATAATATATGCCGTGAAATAAATATGTATCTTGATTATACTTTCTACAAACAAAAATTCTTGGTTCACAAAGGCTGGATACATACTTTAAAAAATTCGAATAAAATAATTTGGCAAAATAAGATAGAACCTTTTGATAAAAAAACGCGGAATATTCTGAATGAATTACCAAAAAAGGGTACTATCCCCTATTATTTTAAGAAAGACATGAGTTATGAAATTAAAAATAATAACGAGAAAGAAGAGTTTTTTCGAGGGTCATAATGATAAAACCAAAATTATGCACCAAAATATAGCTGGTCTTTTAAATAAATTGGATTTAATAGAATTGGAAATATCTGAATTAAAAATAAAACATAACTATGACATAAATATACTTTGCTTTACAGAAACATTCGTCAAAAGCGGTGATGAATCTAACATGCTACTTCAAAATTATAGCATGGTATCTTGCTTTTGCAGAAAAAACGAAAAACGTGGTGGATCATGCATCTTTGTCGAAAGATCGCTAGAATATAAGGTTCTCGATGTTTGTAAAGATATTTCGGAAGAAAAGTTATTTGAATGTTGTGGAGTAGAGCTACCTTTATTTAAGTGTAACATACTATGTGTCTATAGAATACCGAATTCTAATATTACAAAATTCTTCAAAAAGTTAGAAACTCTTCTTCACACAATAAAACGCAAAGATAAGAGAGAAATCATTCTAGCAGGGGATCTTAACATAGATATTTCTAAAAATAATAGTAGATCCTTTGAACTCAAAAATTTACTAAACAATTATAACATTAAAATACACATAAACGAACCGACAAGACTAAATTCATGTATTGACATTATAGCAAGTACAATAAATAGTGCAGAAGGCAAAACGTTAAAGCTATATTTATCCGACCACGACACATGTCAAATTATGCAATTTAAAACTAACAACTGTACAAAAACAAAAGAATACTTTTTCATAAAAAATCGTGACTATTCGCATGAAAATATTAAAAAATTCAACAAATATCTAAGCTGTTTAAAATGGAGCGATGTTTTTACTGAACCTAACGCCAATAAAGCGTTCAATAACTTCCATCAATGGTTCTGTCTTTTATACGACCTTTGCTTCCCTGTAAGTAAAAAAATGATAAAATGCGGTTCAACAAAAGTAAAATGGGCAACTAAAGGTATCAAAACAGCTAGTTCTACAAAAAGACAACTTAGATTTCAATATTATAAAAACAAAGCTCAGGAAATTAAAATGAAGTATAGGAAATACTGCAAGATTTTAAAAAACTGTATAGACTATTCTAAAAGAACATTGAATGAGAAATATATAAAACTTTCAAGTAATAAAATAAAAGCTACCTGGGATGTAATAAAAAATAATAGTAATAATAATATACTGAAAACATGCATTGACAAACTTAATATAGACAATATTGACGTAAATGAACCTATGATTATTGCTAATAAATTTAATGACTATTTTATAAATATTACTAAAAATAAAATCAACTCAAGTACTGGACCTATGACTAAAAATTATAAAAATAATATCAGCCCAGTCAGTAAAAGTATCTTTATTGCTCCTACTTCCATAACAGAAATCTTAAATATTATTCAGTCACTCAAAAAGACAAGAGCTGTTGGCTATGACTCTATCTGTACTACTATACTCAAGGAATGTAAAGAGTACATAGCACATGTTCTGGAAAATATTTTAAATAAATGTTTCGACCAAGGTATTTTTCCAGAAATGTTGAAGCTATCAGTGATAAGACCCTTACACAAAAGAGGAAATCGGAGCGAGATTAACAATTATCGTCCCATTACTTTAATTTCTATATTTGCAAAAATCTTTGAAAAGGCTATATACAAAAGATTATCAACGTTCTTTCTAAAAAATAATGTTATAAGTTCACAACAAAGTGGTTTCCAAAAAAACAAATCCACAGAGATGTCTATATTTTCCGTGTTAAAAAATATAACTGAAAGCATTGATAAAAAGATGCCTGTAATATCAATATTTTTTGATTTGACAAAGGCATTTGATGTGGTTAATCATGACATATTATTGAATAAGTGCGAACAATATGGAATCAGAGGCATTGCCTATGACTTAATCAAGAGTTACTTATCCGAAAGAAAACAGTGTGTAGAAATCTCAAATTTAAATCATAAATATGAAATGACGCCGTATAAATCATCTTATGAGTATAACACGTGTGGTGTACCACAAGGAAGCATGTTGGGACCCTTGCTATTTCTAATTTATATAAATGATTTACCAAACGTGACGAATTATAATTGTGCATTATTCGCTGATGACATATGTTTGACTATTCCTGACAATCAAAAAGATTCTGACTATAACATGACTTTGAATAATACATTAAATTCTATTATGACATGGCTTGAGAGTAATGATTTGACACCCAATATGACGAAAACAAAATATATTCAATTTTCTAATTATCAGACAAATAAAATTAGCATAAATCTAGAATACAATGGCAAACAAATAGAGCAAGTAGATAGTACAAAGTTTCTCGGGGTACAAATTGACGAGCATATAAACTGGAAATTACAATGTGAAATTATCTGTTCTAAAATTAACCAGTTCGTATTTGCCCTAAGAAAACTAAGAAAAACAATTTCGTATGAAGCTGCCCTGACAGCATATCATGCTTACGTTGCTTCTGTGCTAAGGTATGGTATACTGTTTTGGGGAAACTCAACTAATGTAAAGAGTGTCTTTATTGGACAAAAGAAATGTGTTAGGGCTCTCTGTAATGCGTCCCCAATGGACTCTTGCCGACCACTCTTCAAAAAATGCAAACTATTAACATTAACTGGTTTGTACATCCTGGAATCTTGTATTTTTGCTAAGAAACATAAGGATTTGTTTAGATCTGCAAAAGAGGGATATCAACTTGGCAATAGAGACCCTACAAGGCTGCTGATGCCTAAATGCCGTACGGCCTTATACCATAAAAATGCATCTGTTATGTGTATAAATATATTCAATGAAATTCCCAAATCTTTGAGGGAATTGCCATTTAATATTTTTAAAAAGCGTTTAAAAGCCTGGCTAATTGAAAAATGTTATTATGACTTAAAAGAATTTTTTCAAAAATCAAAATATGACATATAATATTATAATATTGTAATTACTTATTTATATAAATTAAATTGTATTTGTAGAAATGGACATTTAATAGTAAAAAGCGTAATAATTGACATATATATTATATAATTGTAAGTGAAAAAGGGTACATAATAGTTGACATATATAATTATTATAAAAATGATATTTATGTATAATTGACATTCTCTTGTTAATTTTTGCATGCCAATCAATTGGCGATTTGTGCTGAACAATGAATTATGCAACATCTGTAAATCTACCACATTTCTTGCAAAATAAATCATTTCATTTCATTTCATTTCATTAGTACTTTTGAGTGCTAGATAATGTTTTGGAACCGAAGCCGTACTTAGTCAAATGACCCCCTGGAGTGGGGAAAGAGAGGGGATTACAACTCTCGATTTTTTCCCCTTGTCCCCATGATTTTTGTACGGCGTTGCGGAATAATGGATTAAAAGCAGTATAGCAATAGTATGACACAGATGCCGTACATGGTCAAATGACCAAATTTACCCCCGGTAACTCTCGGAAATTAAGTAAAAATTCCGACTTGGTGGACCACCATTTTTGTACGGCACTGAGCGGTTTCTTATTATTTTTAATGGATCTATCGATGGTTAAGAATGCCGTACAAAAATATATGACCAAAATTTACCGAGTCTACCTGTACTTTTCAATTCTCATCTGCACTCAGTTGGACAGCTTACAAGTGACGGCATAGTGATGAATCTTATTATTTTTTGCTCTGCTATCGTTCTAGATATGTCCCCTGGTGGTTCATTTGACCCATATTTTTGTCCTATGCGGGCTTGTAGTCTATAAGTAATGAAATACATACAAATCAGTTTTCACGTTAGTTTATTGGCCAATAATTGTACGAACAGACGTGATTGTATCGTACATGGAACATTCTAGTTTTTCTTTCATTAATGAATTAAATGTCTATCGTTATTTTTAAAGGAATTGCGAGCGCTTTGTTTTTTTGAACGCGCTAATCTCGGGAACTACTGGTCCAATTTGAAAAATTTTTTCGGTGTTAGATAGCTCATTTACCGAGGAAGGCTATAGGCTATATATCATCACGCTACGACCAACAGGAGTGGAGCCACGGGGGTGAAACCGCGTGAAGCAGCTAGTATTTAATAAAGTGTTTGATTATCTTTACTTATATCCTACTACTATTATAAAGGCGAAAGTTTGTATGGATGTTTGTTACTCTTTCACGTAAAAACTACTGAACCGATTACAATGAAATTTAGCACACATATAGAAGGTAACTTATCCCACGGGAACGGGTACGAACTATGCGGGTTTTTCTTCAAACGCGGGCGAAGCCGCGGGCGGAAAGCTAGTTATTTATAAAGAGGAAAATTTTGAGAGCTTTTAAATTGATGACGTAATTAACAAATTACAAACCTTCATAACTATATTTCAAAATATTATCACTTCATGACCTACGCTGCATATTTCGTAGTCAAAACCTGGCCGAAGAGACCTATTTATATAAATTAAAATCGTTATATCTGTACGTACATTTAACTATACAATAAAGCAAGTGTGATGAAAATTCGCACCGCATCAGAGTGAATTGCTGTGTAATCGGATACAGTAAATTCGATATTTACGAATGTATCGATGTATCGATACATCGATATAAGTTAATTGAGCCTGTTTGTCTCGCTTTGTTTTATTTAACAGATTAACTCATTATATTCGTGCGATTGTTTTTACGAAAATTGTTTGTGCGGAGATTTATTTCGATGAAATTATTTATTGTTTAAGTTGATTATAGTTTGGAATAATAATTTTTATGTTATTGTCTTTTGGAGCTTTAAAGGTAGGTACTGGATTACTTTATTAGTGTTCTATAACTTATCAGGAACACTAGAATCAAATAGCTGGGCTGTTATTAAAATAGAAATAATCAATACACATTTCAATTTAAAGTACCTATAGTTGAAGTGTCGCTAATATAAAGTAACCAACAAAGTACAAGAATTTTTAGAAAATGGGTTAAAATAATACAAATGCTACGCAAAAATCAAATTAAAAGATAAACAAGTAAACAGCCTCAAGCCGCAAACAAAATCATACTCTAAATAGGCACAAGGGACAATTGAACAACAAGAATCGTTATACAAGTTACTCTGTGACCAAGCTGATAAAGAAAAACTCGTTGGCCGATGCCTTAATGAGACGCAAAAATGGTTTCTCTTGGGAAGTAAGATAGGTGAACTGGGTTGAGTAAAAAATTTGCTTTTGAATTGACCTTAATAAGGGTATAGGTAAAATACGTATATGACAGTATAAATTGAGTTTGTTATTTGGTACAGTATGTTTGAAAAAGTTTTATGTGTATATAATATCAGATGGGGCTTAAAAAACATAGGTACAAAATGTATATGTGTATTTGACGATGCCATTTGCCTATACAATTAATCATATTAATGTGACTTGAATTTCCAGTAGCAAGTATCATCGTTTTAAGTTAAGTGTTTCAAGAAATGCAGACCAAAATATAGTAAGTTAAAGAGAAAGCATTGGAGTGCGATTTACAACAATAAGTACCATAATATCTCGTACGGAACATTTCTCTTAATATTTTAAGAACTCATGTTTCCAATTGAAACACTTATATTTGTTCAATACTAACAGAAACTCTAACAATCTAGAAATCTTATTAAAATCTAATTCTCTACGTGATAGTACTTTAAATCGCAAAGAATAAATAACGCAGATGTGTTATCGAATAAGAAAGCATCGAAATTAACGGGCCAGTGAACAAGAGGCTATGATTGTCGGATTGTTACGTGGCTCGTTGCACACAGCCTCTTGTTTTGACCAATTGCGAAATAAGTTAGATAAATACCATTTTATTTGGCTCACGAAGAAAGATTGCTATAATGTGTGTACATTTTAGGTTAACTCCTAAATAGTTTGGGTAAGTACTACTAATTTGTCGAATTAGGTACGGAAGCAATGTGATCATCATTATATTTATTTTGAAATATAAACTTTTTTTTACTGGTTAGGTAAGTATATTTTACGTTTAATAAATTCATCCTTTTCAACGTCTTCAAAAAGTCTTCAAAAGAAACACCTAGAAGTAAATTCTCTTCTATTGGATATATTATCTTACCTTATTGCATCTTCATAACATTACATAAAAAGTGTAAATACGAAACGAGGAACGATTTCAGCAAATAAATAAATGTGTATTTATGTTTGTTTCCTCATATTAAACTCATTGAATGGCGTTTCCATTGTTCTCAATCCACAGCTTAAATCGACAATGAGTGATTGTAGCGCATTTATCGCACAGAACAAGCTTAAAGCTTGATAAATTTACTCTGTATATAATTAAGATACTATAAAAACTATCAGACAATTGAAAGGTTATTTTTCGTTATTAATTAACTTTTTACTATCATGCACTCCGTGCAATGAAATAACGACAATACGGAATGTAATTTTTTATTCAATGTTTTCATAATATTTTTACCAGTATAACACTTTCTTCATCTACAATTAGTAATGTAAGTATGGGACAGATACGTACGATACAAGTTTTAATGACCGATTTTCATTAAACGGTGAATAGCTCTAAACATCACGATTGAACTTACGGTCACGTAGTACCTAACTAATGTGCTAAAGAGGCCAGAAAAAAAGCAGATAAAAAATAACTTTCGTGTAGACAACGACACCCGATACCCCGAACAACAAACATAAAAACATAATATTACTATACGGATTAGTCAATTACAAATTAGTCTGTCTGATTTAAACTTCGAAGCTACAATTTAACCAATGACAAGCCAGCGTTGGTAATAGTGATGGATCTGCAGCCAATACGAGTTAACTACGTCATTATACGGAGGCACCGACTCAGCAACATCGTAATTTATGTGACCCCTCTGTGCGTTATCTTATCTTTGCCATTACCTTTAATGTAAGGTGAAAGAGAATATCATATTAATAACGAAGAATTTGTTTGCCAAATTATTTTGTCAAAACTAAAAAAAATAACAACTTGCGCAAGGATACACACTACACAGCCTGTAATAATACGTTTGGTTATAAGAAGGTATTAATTTTCAGCTAAATCAGTTGAGTAAAGCAACAAACATACGGAATAGACACATACACGAAATGAATGGCATTAGAAATATAGTAAAAACACCGAAACAATAAACAAGACAATACTCTGCCGTGTTTCCAGGATCAATCTACACAAATGAAGAGATAATAGCACAATTTAGTATGAACTTTTTTCCAGATTGTAGCACGATGTTAAACTATTAATAGTCTTGCTCTACTTGTATCCGACGCAAAAAGAATTCCAGAGCTTAGCGCGCTCAAACATAAAAGCTTTGAGCTTTTGGATACGATACTTTACGAAAGAATAGAAAAACGTTAGTATTCATCGTAAAGCGGAATAGAACTTGCGTCTTTCATGATTTAGTTATCGTAACAACAGTATTTAGCAAGAAAGTAGAAACTTATAATATACCTATTAAATAGGCATCTGACATTATTATCTTTCCAAAAAAACCCGCTACCAACAAACTTAAGAATTATCTCGATCAAGACTTTCCGTATTCCTTTACCGTTTCTGATATACCAAGCTACAAACATATGCATAAATACACTTTTGACTTATAAAACCCTCTTTATGCGTCAGGGGTTATTTAAAATACGTTCTTGTAAAGTAATTTATAGTTAGAACCGTATAAATTAAAACTATAGTAAAGTTATACGAATTTTTAACCACACGTTAGCTCCGCGTACATTCCAGTTAGTTAAAGTTAAACCATTGTAAAGTTTTAAGTTAATTCTTAACTGTCTGCTTAGTGTTTAAGTGAAGGAATGGATCCACAATTACTTTTATATAAGGAAACTCGGAGTATTATAGGATAATTATAATTTAAATTGAATCACGTTAGTAAAATAGTTTCAAATAGAAACATATTATCATTTTTGAACTACAGCCCAATGAAGCTTTATATTCTCTTTAAAATTTGTTTGATATAACGATTGACGCCCTTGCCATCCTTACCACTAAATCGAAGGGACTCGTGAATTATAATAATATCTACAACCTATTTTATATTACATATTTCCCAATACAAACTGCATCTTAAAAATGCGCCTAAAAGAAATCTATTAATTTATCCAATTTCTTCCCAAAGCTATATTCCCTTTACATTAAATTAATAACCAAACATACACAAACATAATCAAATCAATTTAAAGTAAATTGTACAATCAATACGTATTTAATTTAAACTCGATATTCGTAAATGCATTAACTGGTGAATTATTTAGAGTGATGCCGCCCGAGTGAGAGAATGTGCTAGAATATTGATGGTAACCGCTTGGGTGACAAATACGATTATATACTAGGGAAATTCTCTGGTGTTGCTTGTAATTGGATAGATACCTAGTTCTAGTTCTCGTGCTCTCTCTTCGTCTTCGTCTCTCTTCGTACTAGTTCTCCATTCGCGTCTCCTTTATAAGGAATATCCGCGTGGGTTGCGGAAATTCCTGTCAATCATCAAACCTAACAAATAATAAGGTAAAATCACTCTCTTATGATGTAAAAGAAAGACAAACAAACTTGACTTGCTTATTTATAATATTAGTACAGAGTATAACCCTTCGTTTTTAAAGCAGAAAGGGCAATAATTATTACTAAAGATCTGTTTAGGTGTCTTCTTAACTGTATCTAAGATAATCATAGGTAAATTGTACAGAGTTTAATATGTATATCGCTAAAATATTAATTGGTACCTACTATATTAAAATATATTAATAAAGGATTAAGTTTAGAATATATTCCAATAATTACTACTACTATTAGAACTACATTAAAATTATTTGACGTCATTAATATTTCAAAAGCTTTTTTAGTTTCCTAATAAACACTTAACTGAAGCTTGGTTTATTAACAAATAAAATATCTTAGGTAGTCTTCTCATGCAGTATAGAGTGCGTAATAAGGGGTAGTTCACACCAGATAGATCACCTTTCACTCTGCGCCCTTTTTCAAATAAATATAACCGTCTAAGGCTCGAAACACACGTAGGTAATACCGGTGAGAGTTAAATAAATAATTTAAAGGATTGCCACATGTTGCTTATTAATAATTCATTAAATAAGAAACTGAAAAGATATAACCTAAAAAATATTTAAAATACTTTTACAAAACAAATAATTTAGGTTGGTGTAGGTATTTAGAAATAATTAACAGTATAGTAATATAAGTACCTAATATTTTATTTGTCTGACCGGTTGGCTTGGTTGGTAATGGACCTGCCTTACAAGGCAGAGGTCGTGGGTTCGATTCGTTTCCGGGGCAAATATTTGTGTGATGAACATCGATGTTTGCTCTGTGCCTGGGTGTTAATTATCTATATAAGTATTTATTTAAAATTATATACGTATATTTATCAGCCACCCGGTTTCCATAACACAAGCGAAAGCTTAGTATGGGATCAGATCGTGCCGTGTGTGAAAATTGTCCTGAAATATATTTATGACATACCATGATTTGACCCACCTAGAAATCGAACCCGGGTCCATGCTCCTCTTACCATAAAACCCTTCTTACATATTAATATCTCAATTAATTACAATCTTATGCAACTTGATATTTTCGGTCAACCGATACTACGGTAAAGTTGTAAGAAGCCAATATAACGTACTAAGTTCGAATCCCGTGCAATGTAAGTTGAAGCGAACCAGTTAATATTAAGTAGTTAAGTCACTATGTATGTAAGGAAAGTTTAAAGAATATTTACTTAATAAATAATGAAGTCAGGTCAGAATTATTTCAGAAAATATACAAACTGTGTTTTAATTTGCAGTGTTCAAATAATTATAAAAGTACAACTTTATATTAAAAATCATCTTGAACAGCCATTTTGTATTCTAACAAATTCTAGTATTGAATATATCAACGAGTATTGAGGCAAAAATTTCGTTTTTTAAACGTTTCTGTTTGATATTTACGATAAAATAAAATCCATTAATAATATTTGGGTTTATTGCGAACACAAAGACAAACAGACGTGTCGGAAGAAATTAGTTTTACGTACTTTTACACATTAAAAGAGGATTTCACCAAAAAGTTCCAAATAGAAAGGTGGTTAAACTTCTATTTGTTTTCCAATCAGCCGCTGGAGCGAATATGCTGGTCCCTTATTGATCTTAGATCCGTTATCCGATTGATTAATTACTCCGACATTTTTTACCGTATTTTTTACCGTACATGTACCGTCAGCAAAATATTTCTGGTAAGGATTTGTGGTCAGTTGTTCAAAAAAGACTTTTAGTGTAAGTAGTATTTTTAGGTTCAAAAGTTAATGTTCCCAATTAAAAGCTCAATGTTTAATTTATGTAATTATAATCAGTCAATTTATGTAGTCAGTAACATTTTTATATACTGTATACATTTAAAGCGCGACACGAAACTTCACAGTTCAGTATTGCATGTATTATGAAAAACTTGATTCTAATACGTAAGAATCTGTTAACTGTTAATTTAAAAACTTACGACAACCTACACCCTAAAACCTCACAAAATAATTATCAAGTAAAGAGCATCGAACCTATACTCTCATTATAGACTCCACCACTGTACCACTGGGACATTTTCCATATTTACATACACACAAAACAAGCTATCAACTTATTACGACATTAATAACCGAACCCGAAACAGTCGAGCCATTAATTATATGAAGTGGCATATTGACGCTTTGTCCACATCAAACAACAAACAAACAGGACAAACACACGTTATGTTGTACATTGAATTATATGATAAATCACTGTTATTAATTTTACCTGATTTTGTGTTAGATTGATGGTCTATAAGTGTTTATCGCACTCTATCTATATAATTCATTAATCTTTGTTTGTTATATTGTACAATGGCTGTTTCTTTTTTGTCTAAAATACTTTTTTATGATGGTCATAAATAATAAAGATAGATGGAATTAAAATTATTATCAATCACTTTAATTAATAGGTATATTATATACTGTGACTGCATCTGTTTAGAGAAAAATATTCTCAATACATTGACTTCGGATCACTGTGGCCAGAAAGTAGTTTTTGAATGGGATTGCATACCTACATTTAAAAGGATTAATGTTAGGCCTATAACTAAAAAAGGCATTAATAAATATAGGAATAATATTAATAAAAACCTGCCCATACTAAATGATCAATCCTATCCTAATAGTCCTTGTGAAATGTTTAAAAATCTTTTTAATTTAGTACATAAAGAATTTGAAAAAATATTTAAAGTTAAATCTTTAAATATTACCAAGGATTTACCATTTAGTAAATGGGCGACAGCTAGTATACATAGGTGCAGGAACATTCTTTATGAATTATATGGTATGAAGCAATATAATAAAGACCCATCTTTTCTTAGTTATGTTAGAAATTACTCAAAAATTTTTAAAAAAGTTTGTTTCACTGCAAAGCGTTTTTATATCAAAGAAAAAATACGCGACTCTGATAATAAAGTTAAAACAGTTTGGTCAATTATTAATGGTGAAATGGGTAAAAGCAAATCAAGTAATACCATAAAACTTGTAAATAATGACAGGGTTATTGACAAAAGTGCTGATGTTGCGCTTGCTTTTGAAGAATTCTTCAGTAGTGTCCCTGCTACTATTACTAATAGTTTAAATTCGTCTTCAGCACTTGCAGAGACCTTTTTGAGGGACCATGTTGCGGAGTGCAGTACATTATTTGAATTACGACACGTAACTGCTAATGATATTGTTACTGCCTTTAAGACGCTTAATCTTAAAAATAC
This sequence comes from Colias behrii, assembly GCA_029959065.1. Taxonomy (NCBI): domain Eukaryota; kingdom Metazoa; phylum Arthropoda; class Insecta; order Lepidoptera; family Pieridae; genus Colias; species Colias behrii. The sequence continues at coordinate 523,954 of JARWMC010000016.1, forward strand.
TTGTGATCTTTGGGGAATGTCCGTAAATTTAGTTAATAATATAATAGAAAATATTGCGAAAAATTTAGCTTCCATATTTAATAAGTGTTGTGACTATGGTACATTTCCTAATTTACTAAAGCTTAGTAAAGTTATACCTTTATTTAAGAAGGGCGATCAAGAAGACTGTAACAATTATAGACCTATCTCTATTTTACCAACATTAAGTAAGGTATTCGAGAAGTTAATATTAAACCAATTGAGTAGTCATTTTGCATCTAATAATTTACTGCACACCAAACAGTTTGGTTTCACAAAGGGGCGCTCAACCACAGATGCTGGAGTTGCACTTCTAACACATATATATAAGGCATGGGAAAACTCAAAAAATGCTCTAGGGATATTTTGTGACCTCTCCAAGGCATTTGACTGCGTTGAACATTGTACTTTGTTACGTAAACTTAATCACTATGGAATTAAAGGAAAAGCCCAGAACCTCATAGCGTCATACCTGCATGATAGGATACAGACTGTAGTTGTTAATGGAGAACGTTCTAGCGGTGCGTCAATTAACATTGGTGTTCCACAGGGGTCAATTTTAGGTCCCTTCTTGTTCTTGGTATATATCAATGATCTTCCCTATTATTTGCAGGATAGGTGTGAAATAGTTCTGTTTGCAGATGATACCTCATTAATTTTTAAGGTGGATAGGCATGACCCAAATGTTGACGAAGTGAACAGTGCTCTTTTACACATATCTGAATGGTTTACTGCCAATAATTTATTATTAAATGCCAAAAAAACCACTTGTGTTGAATTTTTACTTCCTAATGTAAAAAAGTTGAACAGAGATATTACCTTGAACGGGGAGGTATTGCATCCTACTGAGTCTACTGTATTTCTAGGGTTAACATTGGACGAGAAACTACAGTGGGGAGCCCATGTCAACACCGCTGCAGGTAAGCTCAGTTCTGCTGCATATGCAGTCCGAAAAATAAGGCATCTCACCGATGAAGATACGGCTAGATTGGTTTATTTCAGCTACTTTCATAGCATTATGTCCTATGGAATTCTACTGTGGGGCAGGGCTGCAGATATAGAAACTATATTTATCTTACAGAAAAGAGCCATTCGCTCTATATATAATTTACGTGCTCGGGACTCACTAAGAGATCATTTTAAGAATACTGGTATCCTTACTGTACCATCACAGTATATATTTAATAATATTTTGCATGTACACAAAAGCTCTGACTTACACACAAGAGTAGGAGATAGACACGATTATGGCACAAGGAACAAAAATAGAATTGAAATGCCATTTTTCCGATTAGCTAAAGTTAAAAATTCATTTATGGGTCAAGGTATACGCTTATACAATAGAATTCCTCACAATATTAAAGAGTTTAGTAGTTCTAAATTTAAAACTTACATAAAAAATGTACTAGTTCAGAGAGCGTAGGTACTACAGTGTTCAGGAATATATGGACGATAAAGACCCATGGAGGGTTGTCGCGTAAAAACCACAGGACAGTTCTTTGGCATATTATGTAGTTAGGTAGATATAAGTTACATATTATGTAAATTTATTGACATTATTTAAAAGAGCAACTATGGAGTTTCTTGCCGATTCTTCTCCATAGATACTGCTTTCCGAATCGGTGGTAAATGTTAAAAATACTATGTAATGACGATTCGAAAGTGCTACTAAATAGTAGTCTAATTGAATAAATGAATGTTTGAGTTTGAGTTTGATATGCTTAACTGTTGGCTCTACGTTTACTTAAGTACCTACTCGTCGAAAGCAAAAATAATATTTTTTTGGAAAAATGATTATTATTACGTTTCAGAACTTCAAAAACAGCATACTATACACAATTACATATAAACAATTTTAATATTAGATTTTATAATATTTTCATTGAAAGACTAGGAAAGACTCTAGATATTTCAACAATCAAAGTCTTTCTGAGCATTGACCGTGTCCAAAAATGCAAAACAAAAGCGCAGCACAGTCACATCACAGCTGCATACGTTATACGAGTTTCAACTAACTGTTATTCAATAAAAAAAGGGCAAAAACCATGAAATATTGCTGAGCCAATCGAGAGCGACTGCGAAAATTGAGACGGTGGTTTTGTGGTTCCCAGTGTTTGAATGCCTTTTGATTTGAAACATGTATTAAAATTATTTTTACTCTTATGGAAATCTGTTTTTAATACTTGACATAAATTATTCTTCATACGAAACAAACACTAAATTGAAGGGATGTAGCTTACCTGAATAAATTGACTATATATTGAACACTAAAGCTTCAAATCGGAACCGCTTTTCCTGAGATTACCACGTTCAACCAAACAAAAAAACTGCAGCCTTATAATATTAGTAGAGATTTTTAGTTAACTATTCAATCAAATCATTTAACTCTATTCTATACTTACAAAGTTCCGTGTCCTTTATCAATGTGTGCAATAAAGTATTTTCATTCATTCCTTGATATCATTCATACATTATTGAAATCAACGGATTACGATATCACAAAGCGCGTGATTACGTTCGTAATATCGGTTTAAACGTGGCAATGATATGGTTTTATTTTACAATACAATTTGTCAATGGAAACGAAAGCTTACTAACATGATTTTGAACTTTAAAGCTATAATGGCTAAGGTTCAAATCGACAAAAATATGGTCGGAACTAACTTGAGTCGCTAGATTTATTGAATTTAGATTTTAGTAATAAAATTATTGCCTGTTCACTATTCTAACAAGCATTTGTACTTAATAATGACTTTGAGTCTAATGGAATATTCTGGCATATGATTCAGTATTTACCACAGAATTTATCTCCTATAGAATATTACAATTTACTTCCATCTTCATTTATTTTTTGTTCATTCAGAACTAAAAGAATAATATTAAATTAGCTATCTGTGATACTAATTTGTTCGAACAAGAATTTTGTAATTATTAATGACCTTGAGACGAATAGAATTTTCCAGAAAATGTCTCTATTATTACCACGTAGTTCAACAAGATAATATACCGATTTGTTTCCATGCGAGGAGATAAAATCGATAAATATACATGAAGGTGACAGACATTAGTGCTGGCCGGCCGGGCCATGTTATTACACGCTTCCAGCCAACTGACCTGTTAGCTGAGTTAATTGAAAACTGACTTCAGCGTATAATCTGAACTCGGAAACAATTACGCCAATAAATGCACACACACACACACACACAAAACGTGTAAACACATATACGCATGTGTACACACACAACTGTATGATTGAAGGGGGATAACGAAATGTGTGTGAAATACATTTGTGAATAAATAAATATTGGATTTCAGCTAGTTACAAAGTAAAGGCTTGGTTTGATAAACAAGCTTTTAAATATTACGTTTTTTAATAAGTACTTATTTTCTTGTGTTATATACAGATATGAATGACCATGACCACACATTTTTAAACTGTTCCAGGCGCCGAGCGGATAAATAATATTATGTTGAATATCGCCTTTTTAAAAGTTATTTAATCTCGAATGATCATCAGGTTATTAACCATAATTTGTTACTTTAATACACATACTAGTTGAAAACTCATATTATCAGCCTACCTATACAGTATACAGTTTACGATGCCAGCGTAGTTAATGTTGAATATAGTTTAATTTAACAGCCAAGCCTTTAGGGTTACGGCCTAAGTTCATAAAATAGTCACAAACATTATTATATCGTAGTTTATACTATATCATGTAATATAGGGTGATTCTTTTGCTGGTATCTTTTTGGCAATACTGTTTTTGATAGATCACGCGTGAATCGTGTCTTGTGTCTTTATTAAACTTGTTCAGTTTGGTCTATAATTTTACCATGAATCGACTTACGAACGAACAACGCTTGCAAATTATTGAATTTTACTATCAAAATGCATGCTCGGTTAAGAGAGTGTGAAGTCGGTTAAGAAGTGCGCGATGCACTTCACCGATTGGTGATTTTTTTTTTTGCCCAAAATGGAAGAATTGGACATGCCTCACACGTGGTTTCAAAAAGACGGTGCCACATGCCACACGGCACGCGAAACAATAGCCCAATTGAGAACCGCCTTCGGCGAACAGTTTATCTCACGTTTTGGGCCCGTCGATTGGCCGCCTAGATCATGTGATCTAACGCCTTTGGAATATTTTTTATGCCTACAGGGATAAACCAGCAACGATTAACACACTGGTAGCCGATATTGAAGCATTTATTCGTGATATACCGGCCGACATGTTGTAGAGAGTGTACCGAAATTAGGCCTTGCGAATGGGCCATCTAAACCGGAGCCGCGGCCAGCATTTGCATGAAATCATCTTCAAACATCGATAGAACGATCAATATAATTTATATTGATCGTTCTATCGATTCCATTATAGATTACATATTTTTTTTCAAATTTTATGTGTTTTTTTTTTTAAATCAAATCTTATACCTCTTAAAAAATCACCCTTATATTATGTTTCGTTTCTATGGACACACGTTATTAAATAAATATTGTATGGAGCATAATATTATTGTAATATGGTTCACTAACAGATTTCGTAAAAGCGATTTATCAGATGTGATTTTTACTTATTTAAATTTATTTAGAAGCTAACTAAGATCCGTAAAATTCCATTTTTCAGAATATGCATTTACTTACGAATTTTTCATTACGAATAATGTCATTATAATAAGCATTTGTTTACGAAATCTTGCTATGTCATACACACTTTATATTAGTTTTACTGATTGATTTTGAATTCCGTAAACATTTTTTATCAACAGTGTTCAAGTACCATAACGTATGTTACACTAGTGAATATTCATGGGCAGGTCCCTATCGTTAAATTTAGCTGAATCGAAATCTTTCTACCTCTATTATGACGCTATAAACCAACTACCAAGCACTTAATATAACTTTATAGAACAACTATAAGTTTATAAGTACACATACAAAGTTCTTACCTCATCAAACTTTCATAACTCTAATAACAAGGTAATGATTCAAAAGTAAAATTAACGACTAACTTAGACTGTGCTGTTTATAAATAATGAAAAACCACATATTATGTGACATCATACAAGCGGATCAGGGCTTTTTGAAAATTGCAATAGTTAATGGCTTGAAGAAAATTGCTGTAATATAGCTTTTCAACTTTACGACTAATGTTTTCTTCAGTTATTTCGATTTTGAACTTTTATTACCCTCTTGGAAAACACTCCAGAAAAACAACTATATTTTTGTGACATATACATTTTATATTTACATCTTTTTGTTTGTTTAGGTATCTATAACCCTGAAAACATTAAACTCTGGTCAGTATAAAAAGTGACCATTCCGTAACCCTTCTCACCTACCAGCGATAAAAACCATAACAAAAAAGGCACAGCAATGAGTAATGTGAACGCTTTATTTGGGCAGAATCGTCTCTTTTTTGTCTTACGGTTCGGTTCAGGACATTTTTCATTTCAACGTATAATTTATGTGGGCGCGGGTTAATTAGGTGTTTTTCACTTGTTTTTTGGGTGTCCATTTGTCTTGTTTTAAATTTCCTGTACTTTTTTAATGCACGATTTAGTATTTTATAATGTTCGATATCAAAATTATTGTATATGTACTTTAGACATTTGTCGCAAAAAAACACGAATGAAAATGTGAACGAAATAAAAATACGTTTATTAAATTTAAAAAAGCAATATTTTCCTTCTCTGCGAGCTACGCATTGCACGCACCATTCGTATACTCTAACCGAAATAGGAAGAGAAACAGTATATCAAAGAACCAACTATACTAAAATGACTTTTTTTTAAACGTTACTAGCTCCCGTACCACATTGACTTCTTACAAAATAAGTATACTCGTTATAGAAGCATTTATATTATTAAAATATTTTTTTTTTATATTGGATATCTTATATATAAAATTCTCGTGTCACAATGTTAGTCTGCATACTCCTCCGAAACGGGTGGACCGATTCTCATGAAATTTTCTGTGCATATCGGGTAAGTCTGAGAATCGGCCAACATCTATTTTTCATATGTACCACGGGCGAAGCCGGGGCGGACCGCTAGTAATATATAAATGATTTAATAAATGGTATTAAAGTTTCCCAACAACACATTATGAAATATGAACCCTTTTTAAAGTTCGATACAGTAATATGCAAAAATCGGACGTTGTTATGATAGACTAGACAGAAACTAATCTCTTCAGAACTTAAAAATTCCAATACAAGTTGATCTTCAGCTTAAGCCGATTTGCACGAATTTGTTTACAAAATATTGCATGCGGGTTTTTCCTTGTTTTTGTTGTATTTCCTCGGATTACGAGATTAAAATTTAATTATATCGATAATTCCAGCCTATGGAATCAAACAAAATTGTTGAGAGATTAAACTGATGAAAAATATTTTAATTTTACCTTTTTGGAAAATTTTGTCGATCAGACTAGACTATAAGTAATACTCCCTTTCCGATAAGAAAGTTTTCTCTATGTTCCGATGGACTACGACTTACAGATATTACTACGACTTAAAGATAATCTACATGCTCGCTTCGTTTACATATTCATTTAGATATCACTTCAAATACTTATTACAAAACGACAGAAAATTCATAGCTCTATGTATAACTTTTAATTCACCTTATTACATCAATAGTTATTTATGCATTTGCCGTATATTATGATGTTAAAAAGCAGTTTAAGACAGTGTGTCTAACCGAAAAGCGGTTAAATTGATATACAAAGTAAAACAATTAAGGATGGTGTAAATTTTTCAATTACAGGTATTTGCCGTAACATTACACCGAAGCCCTACCGTCTGTCTGTCGCTAATGACATTATTGATAGATTTGCCGTGCCTACTCTTTTGCTAATTCATGTAATTTGTATACCTTGTGTTTTCTATTTGTTTGTGGTTAATTTGTTGCGTATTTGTACAAACAATTTCGGTATAATATGATGGTTATATCAATGTAGATTGAATGTATGTAGCAGGAATATTCGTAATTACTCATCCTTGTGACAGATTATTAATTTTAAGTTACATAATATGTGATCGTATTGTACAATTACTTACATGAATTTCATTCATGTATAAAATAGTTATTGTCTCTTTACTATACCTATCTGTTAAATTACAAGCATAACAACTACATTATCTAGCACAATGACCAGGGTCACTTACTCCTGAGGAAACCGGATCAACCACACACACAAACGTTTATTTTACAATAAGATCTATAAAGCAAATCATGTATTTCATAACACGACTTAAGATATTTCAAGTAAAACCTATTGAATATTGTCTATATTTACTTAGCATTTCTGCATACATCTTCGATTTGATATCGACTACGCTCATGTGAAATCGATCGACTAGTGCGTGCAGTTAATCGATGTGACTACACGCACGAGGGTTTGTTAATTCATATTTACCGACCTCAGAGGCCTACGGGGCCTGAATATAAATGTTTACGTTTTAGGGTTGAGTGGAAAGCTATTTCCTAACTATGAGAGGCCTGACCGTAATTTAGGATACCAATTTTTTGTGAACTTTTTTCTGGCGAAATTTCTAAACGTCCGGTCTATCGCTTTCATAAATTTTTAGTGTTTTAGATTATTTTTCATGGTGATCAAAGGATTCTACAATAATTTGAAATTCCAGTGTGGAAGAGATGTGCTTTGTTTGGGATAGTATTAATGTAATATTTATTTTTTATTAACAAGAGTTTTTTGTCCACCTAATTAAAAATATGGTAATGGTAATAACTCTAACTCTATAATAACGAAGTGCCTACTGAAAACGATAGTAATTTAAAATTAATCATTTATTTTATTAATTTAATGACAGCACATTGATACATTTTTATGATACCTACAGTGGTTAGAAGATTTTTCTATAAACTGAAGAATCCTAAGTTCTATATCTGAAGAGTAATGAAAAAAGTTTCGCTGTACCAACCGAATCTACCTGCCCCTTGAATATATCAATCAGTGAGACAGATGTCTAATGCACCTGCTTCATGTCCGACAATTAGATATACGACTCATAAAATATAATTAATATTTTTATTCGATATTTCGGTTCAGTTTCCTGTACTTTGTTTATAATACAATATTGAAAATATCGCGGTGCTCTCAGAAATACTACATGACGTTATCCCAAACCATTTCAGAAAGCCTGTATTTCTTCTTATTTTTTTTGTTGTAATCATTTTGTAGTAACTTATGTACCCACTATTAAATCTTATAATTTAGTATTTAAATAAGACATGTCAAAATTTGCACTTCAATCGATCAAATAAAAAAGTATTCCCACCTAAATGTAAATATGTATATCTAAAACGATACAAACCGCAAACACCAATATCAATTTAGACCTACAAAATAAACATCACGTATTATTTATTTTCCATCACCTCTAATATTCAACGTCCAATGCGTTTTATAAGCCTCTCACGTAACCCATTACATGTGTAGCAGTCGATGTAAGCGTAACTGTTAAAAATGTACGACTCCAAAGTGAGGAAATTGGCTTAAATTATGTACACACTATAAATTTATTAAAGGCACCCATCTTGTACTAAGAATGTGTTGTTTATTTTTTATTTATGTACACTTTAGCTAGACTTTTTTTATGCATAGTGAATTTTTAGGCATGAAAATCTATTGCGAAGTCTTGTCTTTCATAGAATAAGACGATAGGTCTAAGAATTATAATAAACAATATAACATAGTGATATCTTGTGTCTAGATTTACAGGACCTTATGTCGAAATAAATATAGTAAAGCGAATAAGACCCATTTTATATCCCTAGAAAATATTTTTTATAAAGAAAAGAATTAAATTTCATGGATATAATATGTTAATACTATAAAATCAGAATATATTCAGAAGCATTATTGAGAATCAAACCCGTATACTATAATCGGATAACATCGAAGCAGGTTACCTTAAAAATAAGCTGATGTAAAACGCTGTAAGTTTTCCTCTATTAAATAAGCTGTCTCTCAGAATCTTATCAATATCGATTTCACAGTTCAGTGGTTGACATCTCCTACACACACAAACAAACTATATTTATGTACAACTATATGGATGAAAAGAATAACCAAGATATGTAAAAATAATGGGAATACAAGTGTGCTCTACGAATTTTCGTAGACGGCTACGCGACGTAGATCATGTCTACGTTTCGTAGCAATGAGTTATTTATTATGATCATTTTTTTAATAAAATAATTATTAAAAAAATGTATTTATGCATGCAGATTATGCATAAATACATTTTTTTAATAATTATTTTACTGTTAATAATATGGGTGATAACTATATCCATAATTATTAATTAAGTTTGTAAAACGAATGACATCCAATGTGAATTAAAAAATGATATTTAATACACAGTCAATAATTAATTGATTAAATAAATATTAATATTAACGAAGTTGCTAAGAAATACTTTCACAAATCATATTTTACTTACTTTAAAATTGTAGAGTCAGATTGCTATTTGATAAAATATCATATTTTAATACTTACAAAAAATATTTTTTTTTTTCATTTTATTCATTTAACATAAAAACATTCGGGGAAAAATATTATTTTAAGTATCATCAAAACATTTCCAATAAAAAAAAATTTTCAAAAACTCATACTTACCAAAAGTCTACATATACAAGTCCAATCACTTCACAAAATCACAAATTACACACAAATTTCAACTGTTCACTATTCACCAACTTATGCGTACTTGCCCAATCCAACAAAAGACGCAATGCAAGCAATTCAGCGAACTTCGAAACTTATACATGTATGCATTTACGCGTAAATAGAGCGGAGCGGCACGTCCTCCCCGCACGAGATCCCGACGTACACTGAGTCCAACGGAAGCAACCCTTAGAATTTTCCGCGTCAGACAGAGACGGGTGAAATGGGTGATAGGGAAAATCCACACGTGCGAGAGGGAGGCACATAGGAAGTTACGTCTAGCACGTGGCTCTATGCGGTTGCAATGCCGTCTACGGTCATTGCCGTATTTTTATTTTGTATGAAGAGAAATTAATCAACTTTTCAAGTTTATTTTTCTTGTGTTTAAGCTGTAAAATTGAATCCGAAATAACGGGTATGATGACTTTCACAAGAAATAAGTGAATTTTAAAGCTATTTTAAAAAGGTAGAGTGTTATGTAGAGTTCGGGTAAAATTAATATTAACATTTAAAGTATGCAAAACTAAATAATAAATTTTACGTGTTAACACTATAAAGATACTTGTCATTTCATTTATTTTTCTCTTTTCATATCTCTTTTCATGTCTATAAAAAAGAAAATATGTTAAATTGCTGTTAAAATATCTAATTCTAAATCTAAATTCGATTGAAATTCTTACAACCATTTACACAACTATAATTCAAATATTTTACATACTTCAAACCAAATACCTCCTAGATCCATCAAAAAAGTCGGTCAAAAAAGGGTGCTTATGAAAGTCTTACCTATCCTTTTAAGGATGATAAGGATGTCTAAAAATTCCATCCTCAGCTATGTCTAATAGGGTCAGTGGGCAGCGAGCGATCAAAGAGTTTTGGTTCATATTATATCGGTTGATTGGTCTCACGTAGTCACTTGTATTTGTTCACGATTTCTTTCATCGCAATCATTAGTGATAGAATTAGTCCGTCTCGATGGTTTTTATGGGCATATCATTATCATTTTATATTTTTGTTCAAGAGCTGCTATGGAAAAACAATAAGCCTTTACCTATTAATATAATTTTAAAACAATTAAAGTTTCACGAGTCGATAATAAAGAAACTGATAGCCCTTTCTATACTTTTTTATAAAATTCTTATATAATTATAACAACGGTTTTAAATTAAGCTAAAACCATGCACAAACAAAAAAACACATAGGAAAAAAATCTAAATTAAGTTTTGTATACATGAAGTTCCTGAAACTGGCTAAAGGATTTTTTTGTTAGTAGGTAAATATAAACAGAAAGCCCGAAACTTTCTTCTGTTTGAACGTTCGCAAATTAGTTAACGTATATTTAGCCTTATAACTTAGAAGAAGATAATAGTGACCACTATTCCCATTGCATTTAAATAAGCTTTCATAACAAGAATAGGAAGGTAATCTACATGCCAATAAATAAGCACTAATATGTGAACAATGTAAACATACATTATTTATTACCTACAAGTTACACCCGCAGGTTTTACCCGCAGACAAAACCACGACTATAAATTTTCATCCCGTATTTCAACGCTTTAGGGGTAGATTTTCGGAAAAAACATAGCCTATGTTTAATCCTGAGTTCTATAATTGCAAGTCAAAGTTCATCCAAATTCAATATATAGACAGACTTTCGCATTAATCTTTCTCGTCTATATACTCCTCCGAAATGGCTCAACCGATTTCCATGAAAATTTTTGTGAATATTGGGTAGGCCTACGAATCGATCAAAATCTATTTTTCTTACACCTAAATGATAAGGCAGAACGACTTTTGTCGGGTTAACTAGTATTAGTATGAAATTATTGTTCTATTCCCGTTTATTTAAAAAAGAATCGTTTGACCAACACAGCAGTTACCGTTATTGACTTCTAACAAGCTTGAAGTTTGCGAAGAAAAAAGAAAAAGCTATTATTCCTCACCGCGGTTTGACAGCGCCTGTCGAAAGTTTACCTGCTCCTGGAATCGAACCCGTTGCCAACTTCAATAATCAATATGCTCTAATAATTTTTACAAAGAACGTGAAAGAAATCTGAAACTTTGTTAAAATATTTGCAAAGAAAATGTTCTATTTTATATGTATCCAAATTGTAACTACATTCTAAATATTACTCTATATGATCCATACTAATATTATAAATGCGAAAGTAACTCTGTCTGTCTGTCTGTTACTCAATCACGCCTAAACTACTGAACCAATTTTCATGAAATTTGGTATAGAGATATTTTGATACCCGAGAAAGGACATAGGCTACTTTTTATCCCGGGAAAATGATGTAATCCCGGAAATCCCACCGGAACGGGAACTATGCGGGTTTTTCTATGACTGCGCGGGCGAAGCCGCGGGCGGAAACCTAGTGTGTAATATAGAGTTAAATATTAAGACTACAAATTTTACTACATGTATTGTAAAGCCGAAGAGATTGTTTGTTTGCTTACTTGAACGCTGTAATCTCAGTAACCACAGGTCCTATTTGAAAAATTATTTCACTTTTAGATATAAATAGTCCATTTATAGAGGAATCCCTATCGCTATAATATGTCATCATGCCCATAATAATAGAACTGGAGCAATGCGGGTAAAACCGCGGGGCACAGCATGTAAATATTATAAACTAGCTTACCGCCCGCGGCTTCGCCCGCTTTGTCTAAAACCTAATAAATTATATACTAACACCTTCCTCTTGAATCACTTTATCTATTAAAAATAACCTCATCAAAATCCGTTGCATAGTTTTAAAGATTTAAGCATACAAAGGGACATAGGGCCAGAGAAAGCGACTTTGTTTTATACTATGTAGTGATGCCACATATTAATTTTAGTATTTGCATCGAATTGAGCAAAGTAAGCCCTAGCGTAAAGCTCACTACGCAAATTGCCAACTTTCTCACAACATTTAATTTCTTAAGTACTTGATAACATGTATTGAACACATCCTTTATTATATTGATACCAAAACCTGAACAAACACGATGCGTGTTCTACAAAGTTGTCGGTTTTTGATTACATTAATTCGCTTGAACTTTTCAAATTTAAACGTTCATATCTAACTTTGTAACGGTAAATATAATTTTAATGTATTGGAAATTGGAAAGAAACCTCTATCGTGCAAATATATCTATATCCATACTAATATTATAAATGCGAAAGTAACTCTGTCTGTCTGTCTGTTACTCAATCACGCCTAAACTACTGAACCAATTTGCATGAAATTTGGTATGGAGATATTTTGATACCCGAGAAAGGACATAGGCTACCTTTTATTGCGAAATATGTACCACGGGCGAAGCCGGGGCGGACCTCTAGTATTATATAAAAATGAAACCCTGTGGACGGGTGGACACATTTCGATAATTATTTTTTTATTATATTCCTTGAAGTACGAGGATGGTTCTTATGTAGAGAAATCGTAAATATGTACCACGGGCGAAGCCGGGGCGGACCGCTAGTTGCAAAATAAATGTTGATGTTGATGTGTTTACTTTATATTTACCTACGCACTTAAGCTTATTTACCTATTACGTAATTTTCCGGTCAACATTACTACAAACATTGTTTAAGAATTAAGGTTATTTCAATTTAAATACCCATTAACTCTAAAACTATCATAAACAATCTAATATTTTAGATATTAGACAACGAAATTACAACAAGTATTTGATTCTTCATCATTTTCTAAAAGCAACACAAGTTAGCAGTTAAATTTGTACATACTTACCAAAATTGTATTTAATATAATAGATTATTTGTCTTGTTTATTCCTAATGTTTATGCACAAAAAATTTATCATTTTAAATATTTAAAAACCCCTATTTTAAATCTTAAAACACATCACCGAAAGGCGTAATTATCTAAAAATATGAGCACAAAGCATTGGCTACAAAGCGACTCGGCCATTCACGTCACGGACAAGGGTCGGGGGTTCGATGCTTAGCTGAAGTTTAACTTTGAACTCTTTAGAACCTCTTTCCGCAACCATTATGACGCCTCTTAAACATTTTTTGCACTATTTTCCGTATTTAAAGTTTTAGCGTGAAAAGTTGTTGGTTAAAAAATTAAGTTTGCGTCGAAGCTTAGTTCGGTGAAAACTGCTAGAGCATTTTTTATATTAACGGATTTTTACAATAATTTGTAACGTAAGACGAATTAGAAATTAGAAAAAAAACATTATATTTATTATTTATTTTAGAAAATTTCATAAAAAATAACATGTACCGAACTCCTTGTATTTTTTATATTGAACGTGCTTATAATAAGATGTATATTTTTTTAGATAATAAGCAAATAAATCGAATCAATCCTCCATTATATTTTGAGTTATCACAGCAAACAAAATTGAATACGGAAAGCTACTTGAGTATATATTTCCTTACATTTTCACGGCCACGGAAACAGCTGCGCACATTTTGATGGGAAATTAATATGGCTGTACTTACAGAGTTTGGGAAGCGCAACGACCTATTTGGTTAAAATTCAGAAATTATGGAAATGAAGAAGGGGTTGTTATAGTTACATAAAGTTGGGCTTTCACGGTCAAACGGCTGGCTTATTGCCTTGAAATTTAATATGAAGATGGTTTAATATTTTATAGTTAAATATCCTTTTTATAACTTTTCCACTTTAACTTGTAGCAGTAATATAACTCAAATAAGTTTAAATTATTTCGATAAACAATACAGAAGGATTAAATCTATACTTATTTTTTATACTAGCTTTCCGCCCGCGGCTTCGCCCGCGTTTTCAAAGAAAAACCCGTTCCCGTAGGATTTCCGGGATAATACCTATCCTATGTCCTTTCTCGAGTATCAAAATATCTCTATACCAAATTTCATACAAATTGGTTCAGTAGTTAAGGCGTGATTGAGTAACAGACAGACAGACAGAGTTACTTTCGCATTTATAATATTAGTATGGATTATAAAGTAAGTTTGTTTATTTGTTTGTTTGAATGCGCTAATCTCAGGAACTACTGATCCGTTTTAAAAATTATTTCAGTTTTAGATAGCCCATTTATCAAGGAAGGCTATATATCATAACGCTAAGACGAACAGGAGCAGAGCACTGCGAGTAAAACCGCGAGGCACAGCTAGTATAAAAATATATGCGTGAGATAAAGTAAGCAATGGCAAGTTTTCGTATACTTTAGAAAGAATAAGACATCTGTGAAGGTAATAATCGTGATACCAATATGCCTACTGCCTTCACTCGCAATGTAGAGTGTGTCTATAGAGATAGCAAAAGAGCGAAAAGTGATTAAGTTTATTGAAAAACAAAATAAAAAATGTTTATTCAGTGTTTACACAGCAATTTTTAATTCATTTTCGATTTTTTAGAAAATACTATTTTTTTTTTACAGTACAATAGGGGAGCGCTTGGCCACGATCTCGCCTGATGGTAAGCTGAGATGTGGCCTAAGATGGAGCGCGCTGCCCTAGAATGTACCTGTTCACTCTCCTCTTGAAGGCCTCCATATTGTACTCATCGGGGAACACAGATTCAGGAAGCATGTTCCAGTCCCTAGCGGTTCGAATAAAGAATGACGACTAAATTACTGCGTATAAAAAATTCTACGAGTAAGCCATTAATATATATATTATGTAAATTTTTGGTAATCAAAAAATGAAGCCAAATAAACCCAAGATACATACAATTCGATACGAAACTAAGACGAGAAGCTTATAGTGAAGTCATAGTGTTTTGTTTATGCCTCCTTACTATACAGTTCTAGTCTCTACATTTAAATAACTCCTCACCAAAAAGTATGCAAAATATTTCTATTAATATTCAAATTCTGTCTATGTTAACAACTAAAAAAAACAGAAATAAAACTCATTTCATTCCGCTATCGCTTCCGCTCTGCTCATCACTAAAACCAAGTCCTTGTGGTCAGTAATGACGGTATCGCATGTCAGCGAGCCATTCCTCAGTACCAAAATGAACTTGCCCTATAATATACATGCTCGTACTACCTTAAGGGAATTTCTTTAATAATAAAGACAATCATAAAGGGTGCTATTGTTTTATACCTCGACGATTATTATTATTTATAATAAATTGTTATAACTTTAAGATAATTCAGAATGTTGGCTTAATAATATTACAACTTTTTTATTTCAAGACGATACTAAAATCTCACATGTCACAGATTACTAACTTCTTTTTTCGTTCATTTTTCGCATATAGGTAGTTGCTTTTTTTATTAAAATGCAAATGTAGGTACCAAGATTTTATTGAGATAAGGTCATTGAAATATATATAAATAAATAAATAAATAAGGTCATTGAAAAGAAGGTTAAAAACGTTAGGATCGACCTAATTGCATCCATCCACTTTTAGAAGGATTATGGTCCAGTATCACAACTTTGTGATAAAATCACTGATGCTACTTGTCTATGTATATCAGATAAGCTAAACAAGACATATCCAGGAGCTGTGAACTGAACATTTTTTATATTATATAGTAGCGACGCATATAACAACATGAAACTGATTAATATTTATTACTAGATTTCCGCCCGCGGCTTCGCCCGCGTTTTCAAAGGAAAACCCGCATAGTTCCCGTTCCCGTGGGATTTCCGGGATAAAACCTATCCTATGTGTTAATCCAAGTTACCCTCTATGTGTGTGCTAAATTTCATTGTAATCGGTTCAGTAGTTTTTACGTGAAAAAGTAACAAACATCCATACATCCATACATCCATACATCCATACATCCATACATCCTTACAAACTTTCGCTTTTTAAGATTAAGATAAGATAATATAGGTATAGAAAATACAAATACATGAGAAATCCATTATGATGTGTAACATATACGTTTCTAATAATTATAACACACCGAATATGTAGTGTCCATAATATTAATTATCATTCAGGCCGTATATTGATTATTGAGAGGCATGGCATGAAGATATTGATACTAGAATTACTATATATATATATATTATATGAAAGTTTTTCCATCTGTCTGTTGTCTTGTTTGCTTTATCGCGAATTGAAGACGCACGAAAAAGAAACGCTCTGTGTTTAAATTGATAGAAGAAATTGATGAAAATTCTTATAAGTAATAGAAATCAGGGAACATAAAGTTGCGTTCAGCGAGCAAAGCCACAGATGGAATACTAGTATCGTCTATAAAAGATTGATATTACAAACGACATGAACAGCCTGTAACATAATTCATCATACACCCGAGTAATGTCCCAACGCCTATGTATAGACTAGGAGACTTCGATAAAAATCATATTTCAATAGTAGCAAGCAAGACCAACATAAAATAGATCTGACTGGCATTTTTTTTACAAAAAATATCATGGAAATATAAAAACAATAAAAATAAAAGGCAATTTTTTATCCATACTCAAAACTTTTTATCCAAATGTCAATTCATGTTAAATAACAAAAAAATTGCATATTTTTTTAATTTAATATTTTAAATTTCTTCTAATCAAACTTGCAAATGTTTCGATTTTTTTATAAGGTTTTATTGCATTTTGGATCATTAACAATAGTAACAAACGGACAAATTAATAAAATTGTTAACCATCTCTCAGTCTACATTACGTGTGACAAAGAACGAATAACGAAATCTCATATTTTCGTTGTTACAAATTACCAAACCAAATGAAAAGTTTTTGTTAATTCATATTTAATTACCATTTTGTATAAAAGTTCTTCGAACGAGCTAAACAGAGGTTATATTTGTTGCATTGTTTTTAAACTACGCAAACAAATTGTGTTTTAAATGTTGCTTCGTGGGAATTAACTGACAAGATTTGGAGTAAGGTGTTTATGTTTGAGAGATGAATTAATGATGTTAATTTTTAAGTACTAATTCATAGAATTATGGTTGTTACTAGCTTCCAACCGCGGCTTCGCCCGCGTGGTGTTTTTTCGCAATGAAAGGTAGCCTATGTTCTTTCTCAGGGACTAAAGATTGTCCGTGCCAAATTTCATCAAAATCGGTTGAGAGGTTTAAGCGGGAAACAAAAAGCGTAACAGTAAGTCCCTAACCTGTTCAATTTCCTGTTACAGCTCCCTGACCTGTTAAAGTACCTGTAAAAGCTTCCGGACCTGTTAACGCACCTGTAAAAGCTCCCTGACCTGTAAAAGCTCCTTGACCTGTAAAAGCTCCTTGACCTGTAAAAGCTCCTTGACCTGTAAAAGCTCCCTGACCTGTAAAAGCTCCCGGACATGTTAAAGCACCTGTAAAAGGTCCCGGACCTGTTAAAGCACCTGTAAAAGCTCCCTGACCTGTTAAAGCACCTGTAAAAGCTCTCGGACCTGTAAAAGCTCCCTGACCTGTAAAAGCTCCCTGACCTGTAAAAGCTCCCTGACCTGTAAAAGCTCCCGGACATGTTAAAGCACCTGTAAATCTCCCTGACCTGTTAAAGCACCTGTAAAAGCTCCCTGACCTGTTAAAGCACCTGTAAAAGCTCCCTGACCTGTTAAAGCACCTGTAAAAGCTCCCTGACCTGTTAAAGCACCTCTATAAGCTCCCTGATCTGTAAAAGCTCCCTGACCTGTTCAATTTCCTGTTACAGCTCCCTGACCTGTAAAAGCTCCCTGACCTGTAAAAGCTCCCGGACATGTTAAAGCACCTGTAAAAGGTCCCGGACATGTTAAAGCACCTGTAAAAGCTCCCTGACCTGTTAAAGCTCCCTACCGGTAAAAGCTCCCGGACATGTTAAAGCACCTGAAAAAGCTTCCGGACCTGTTAAAGCACCTGTAAAAGCTCCCTGACCTGTTAAAGCACCTTTATAAGCTCCCTGATCTGTAAAAGCTCCCTGACCTGTTCAATTTCCTGTTACAGCTCCCTGACCTGTTAAAGCACATGTAAAAGCTTCCGGACCTGTAAAAACACCTGTAAAAGCTCCATGACCTATTAAAACACCTGTAAAAGCTCACTGACCTGTTAAAGCACCTGTAAAAGCTCCCGGACATGTTAAAGCACCTGTAAAAGCTCCCTGACCTGTTAAAGCACCTGTAAAAGCTCCCTGACCTGTTAAAGCACCTCTATAAGCTCCCTGATCTGTAAAAGCTCCCTGACCTGTTCAATTTCCTGTTACAGCTCCCTGACCTGTAAAAGCTCCCTGACCTGTAAAAGCTCCCGGACATGTTAAAGCACCTGTAAAAGGTCCCGGACATGTTAAAGCACCTGTAAAAGCTCCCTGACCTGTTAAAGCACCTGTAAAAGGTCCCGGACATGTTAAAGCACCTGTAAAAGCTCCCTGGCCTGTTAAAGCACCTGTGAACGCTCCCTGACCTGTTAAAGCACCTGTAAAAGCTCCCTGACCTGTTAAAGCACCTGTAAAAGCTCCCTGACCTGTTAAAGCACCTCTATAAGCTCCCTGATCTGTAAAAGCTCCCTGACCTGTTCAATTTCCTGTTACAGCTCCCTGACCTGTTAAAGCACATGTAAAAGCTTCCGGACCTGTTAAAACACCTGTAAAAGCTCCATGACCTATTAAAACACCTGTAAAAGCTCACTGACCTGTTAAAGCACCTGTAAAAGCTCCCGGACATGTTAAAGCACCTGTAAAAGCTCCCTGACCTGTAAAAGCTCCCTGACCTGTAAAAGCTCCCGGACATGTTAAAGCACCTGTAAATCTCCCTGACCTGTTAAAGCACCTGTAAAAGCTCCCTGACCTGTTAAAGCACCTGTAAAAGCTCCCTGACCTGTTAAAGCACCTGTTACAGCTCCCTGACCTGTTAAAGCACATGTAAAAGCTTCCGGACCTGTAAAAACACCTGTAAAAGCTCCATGACCTATTAAAACACCTGTAAAAGCTCACTGACCTGTTAAAGCACCTGTAAAAGCTCCCGGACATGTTAAAGCACCTGTAAAAGCTCCCTGACCTGTTAAAGCACCTGTAAAAGCTCTCGGACCTGTAAAAGCTCCCTGACCTGTAAAAGCTTCCTGACCTGTAAAAGCTCCCTGACCTGTAAAAGCTCCCGGACATGTTAAAGCACCTGTAAATCTCCCTGACCTGTTAAAGCACCTGTAAAAGCTCCCTGACCTGTTAAAGCACCTGTAAAAGCTCCCTGACCTGTTAAAGCACCTGTAAAAGCTCCCGGACCTGTTAAAGCACCTCTATAAGCTCCCTGATCTGTAAAAGCTCCCTGACCTGTTCAATTTCCTGTTACAGCTCCCTGACCTGTAAAAGCTCCCTGACCTGTAAAAGCTCCCGGACATGTTAAAGCACCTGTAAAAGCTCCCGGACATGTTAAAACACCTGTAAAAGCTCCCTGACCTGTTAAAGCTCCCTACCGGTAAAAGCTCCCGGACATGTTAAAGCACCTGTAAATCTCCCTGACCTGTTAAAGCACCTTTAAAAGCTTCCGGACCTGTTAAAGCACCTGTAAAAGCTCCCGGACCTGTTAAAGCACCTGTATAAGCTCACTGATCTGTAAAACCTCCCACACAGACACTCAGAGTTACTTTCGCATTTATAATCTAATATCTTAATCTTAATCTTAATCTTAATACTATTATAAAGGCGAAAGTTTGTAAGGATGTATGGATGTATGGATGTATGGATGTTTGTTACTCTTTCACGTAAAAACTACTGAACCGATTACAATGAAATTTAACACACATATAGAGGGTAACTTGGATTAACACATAGGATAGGTTTTATCCCGGAAATCCCACGGGAACGGGAACTATGCGGGTTTTCCTTTGAAAACGCGGGCGAAGCCGCGGGCGGAAATCTAGTATATAATAAAGGCGAAAGTTTGTAAGGATGTATGGATGCATGGATGTTTGTTACTCTTTCACGTAAAAACTACTGAACCGATTACAATGAAATTTAGCACACTTAAAGAGGGTAACTTGGATTAACACATAGGATAGTTTTTATCCCGGAAATCCCACGGGAACGGGAACTATGCGGGTTTTCCTTTGCAAACGCGGGCGAAGCCGCGGGCGGAAATCTAGTATTATAATAGTTTGGTAGGGATAACATAAAGAGATGATAAAGGGCTGTGAGAGTAAAGTACTCGCTTTTGTTAGCTTCATTTGTTTGCTTGTATGTTTGTATGTAATCGACTGCGTTAAACTGGATATTGAAGTGGGTCAATTTAAACAGAAGGATTTAATCCAAACTTTTTATACAAATTATCAGTCATAATATAAGTAATTCATTCGTTTTTACTTACTTTATACCATTCAAATTTTAAGAAGCTGTTTCCATAAGTTTTTACATAGATTTTTTTAACTAATCTACTGTATGCTTAAATCGAAACCAATAAAGGGAGTGTTGTCATTGAGTTTCAACCCTCCATATTTTCAATGCATACGAGATTCTAGTGGGAAATAGGGCAGGTTAATTTAATATCTATTCCACATTTAGAATTGTAGTTTTTTTTCTTATTCTAAATAATTCTATGTGGTCTTAATTAAAACTTTTTTCCACTGGGAAAAAAACAATAGACACAGTCGATAATGTCGTGATGCTGGTTTCTTTTTCCTACATGTTGATAGCATATGATAAGTTAATCTATTTTTAACATAAATATGAAATTCATTTTACATTTATCATTTTCACAAACATTTCTCACAGCAAACACAATTCCTATAGTGTTATAAAGAGAAGCAATCCGGTCAATTGTTAAATTCCCGTACCGATTGTAAATCTCAACTCAGCCGAAGGTTGGCGCGACTCCAGACGGGCTGGCTGTCCACTCCTTGAGATATATCTGTTACCGATTATTCATAATTTGGTTACACTAACTTTTTTGCTAATTAAGTGATTCGGGATTAATTGTTTTAAAAGTATCGTTTTTTTTTTCTTTATAACATTAATGAAAAGTGCGGCGAATCGGTTCAGAGATGAAGACAGATATATTATACTAACTGTTGTTTTATTATTGGTATCAGATTAACTTATGTACGAATTATTATATCCAACATCTGTAGACTGAACTAAATAAGAGCTCCGAATCATTATAAATGCAATTAGCTGAAAAAAATATCATTGTTGACTTGTAAGCAATTTTCACAATTATTAAAACATATAATATACGTTGTCAATAATCTTGTTACATCTTTTATAACGAATCTTATATTTAAAAAAAGCAAAAGTTAGTATATCTTTCTATGAATACCAGCCTAACAAAACTCGATGAACATCTTACAAAAAGTAACACAATTTCTTTGGTCCAATCCAGATCAAAAGTTGTTTCAAAATTCAATTCAATTTCATCACAACTGTACAAGAACAAATCATTGTACAAAATACCCTCAGAATTTTAAATTTACACGTCCAATTAAATTACTAAACTTTAAATGTCGAACGTCAAATGTCAGTCGTCGTTCGTCACGCGTAGAGAACGGACGCGTCATATTAAAATAGGGAGCTTATTAAATCGGATCCGGTGCTGTATTGAAATGACATGGGACGACACGTGCTCGTATATTGAAATGTGATACATGAATGGAAACAGATGATTGCATATTTAAGATAAAACATGTTTGTATTTTATTTGATCTTCAGAAATTTGGTAAATGTTGATGGTTTGAATTATGTATGTATATCTTGTAATATGAATTTTTAATAATATCCCTTTGGATACTTAAGATAAACTACTACATAGCTTAAAAACTAAGAAGGTTTTTTACTGCCTTGAAATCAAACTTTATATCACAGCCTTACACAGTTTTATTAATGAATCAATAGTAATAGATGCAATCATAATATAATTCCGAAATAACAAATGTCTTATAAAGTAGGTATACATTGAAACTACTACCCTACTTTAAGTAACACAACTTTATTTTTACCTCAATGCATTTTAGATTACATTGCAATCGCCCTGTTATTGAAATATATTACGTTCCCATTTTGCTGACCACAAAAGCTGTTTTTCGACACAAGATATATTACTGTCATCTATCAAATAGCAGTGTTTTGAATTCAGGTCAAATATAACTGAGATTGATCATTTATTTTGATTGATTATTAATTACGAATGTGAATCAGTTAGTTCATAATGTTTAGAAATTAAAGACTAACGAAAATGAAAGAAGATATAATTATTTTATAGACAGGCTCATGGGCTCAACTAAGACACTAAAATAAAAAACTATACACTTAACTATTAAATCTCCGCGTGATGGAAATAAGTTTTAAAGGTATATGAAGGTATATTATGTAATGAAAGGTATATGTAGGTAGATGAAAGCAGAAAAGTTAGTATATCTTGATAAATTTAGAACAGTAAAAAAATCCATCAATCATAACATTACCGTGACTTTCGTAATATATTGAAAGAATTTCTATAATCTTACAAATAACATAACAAATATTATGAAAAATGTATTTTTTTGTGATTCAATGGAGTGACACATTCCGTCACTTCATTGCTATTCAATTACTGATGCGGTTGACTGAACTAGCCGAATTAATGTGTAAACCATTTATGTCACTTGCCAATCACTGTTAGTATACAAATAATATTTACCATAACGTTAAATATCATATCAATTTATTCCGACCCAGTTTGTTACACATTGATAAACCCCTGGATCGAACAGAACTTGGAAGAATGCTTTCAATTTCAGTTAAAACCATGACCAAAAGGTTTACTCTTTACATTATATTATCATTACTCTTTACTGTATTAAGCACATGTTTCTGAGGATTAGTACTAACTACAAAATCTATTCATATATTATAATTCTTACAAATATGCCACATGAAGATTCGTTGGAAAAGTCAAATACTCGCATAAGGGAAAAACTGGTAAAAAATACTACATTTAAATATCTACAACACTCTCATAGTATTTGAATTTATTCACGATTGTTTAAGCAAATGTTGCCAAGTTTCAACCGAGCTATATCACACGACGCGTGACTGGACTCAAAGGACGCGACGAAGTAAAATATATCAAAAAGTTTGTATTTACTTGAGTTTGCACTAGTAGTAAATATTTTTGTCTTGCTTTACTTTAAAAATGTAATTTAACCCAATGAAATAAAATAATGTTACTTATTGTAGTGAAAACTTCTTTAGCGGCGTTGAGCACTTTTTCTGTAATTGGTATAAAATCTTAAACTCGCGTCAGGACACGTGACCTGATCGAAAAAGCGTAAAGCGTGTCACACACGGTGAAGATACTATAATATTTTATCTTAAGATACTGATATATTTTATATTACAGTATCTTAAGGTATCCGGTATCAGCGTTCTGAACAACATTTTTCTTTTTGTCATTGCGTACTACGACCCCTGTAGAACCGCCATCCTGTTACAAATGACCCGAAATTTTGTGGGTCATTTGTAACAGGATGGCGGTTCTACAGGGGTCTAAATACGCAATGCCAATAATAAAAATGATGGTCAGAACGCTGATACCGGATACCTTAAGATACTATAATATAAAATATAACCGTATCTTAAGATAAAATATTATAGTATCTTCACCGTGTGTGACACGCTTAAGACGGACATTCCAAAATATCAAACATGCTCAACGTTAATAATCAAGTTTTCACTTCTGCCGGCACTCCCGGAGTGCAACCCGTCTTTTTTTTTAATATGCACCGAAATGCAACTGCAAATGATTTTTAGGGAAAAAGTATTTTATTTTAAAAGCTGTTATTTTATCTAGATGGCATAACAAAGTTAAGAGCTTCCATTGACACCGGTTATTAGCGTCCATCCGCACTTGTCCGCCTCAATCCGTCAGTTCTACGCATTACTGGATGCTGTGTGGGACAAGATTCGTTTGGAAGCCAAAAAATAAATACAGGAGAATATCAGGACTTTTCATTTACTTTAAATCTTAGAAGACTACTAAGTAAATACGGGAAAATAACAGTTTTCTTTTTGTGTGTGTAAGTAATTCAAATCTTAGTAAAAACAAATTGTGAGTCCATCAGTGTTTTCTTTTGCTTTAAAGTTACTGTAAGTAACTTTTAAACCCACATAATATTTGTATAGTGTAACAAAAAATGAGAAATTGCAAAACTACAAATATCAACACAGTTTTTACGCAAAGCACGATTTTGTTTAAAAGTTTAGTGTATAATGTATATTTCTTATGTTAAAGATTTACATACATTTATATGATCCTTTTAAATCTTTAACGATATAATATAGGAGTATTTCCTAAAAAGGTTAACATGGTCCTCCGAGCCGGACCCATTATTCTTTCCCCTCTCATCCTATGACTTAGGACAAACGCATCATAGCCGCGTTTCAATGCATGTCAGTCAAGGCAGATGGGTGCGTGAAAATTGCGTTAACGATACGCAACGTAATAGAGTCCGAAGTCATTCTCATTTCCAATAGCATATGAATGTTATAAACAGGAAATAGGATTACATTGCTGTTATTGTTAGATATTGGGTAAGTTTTGCTTGGAACAATGAGCAGTCTACATCAAACCCATCTATGTATACCACTATAACTTACAAAGAATTTCATGTATTACCTCAGATATATATTATATAGTAGTATTTACTTGTATTACTAACACCAATGTGCGTACACTATAGTCATTCACTTGGTCCTCACCTACACACATACAACCAATTACGATTTAATATTGTACAACATATTTCAAAAAAAAATTGGAACCCACCTGGCTTGGCTCTATTGTTTTAGATTCCGTGAAACCCAACAAGGACAAGAAGCTTATATTAAATTCATCTAAGGACTTACCGGTAGTACTTACTTAACTTAACACTAACCCGCACTTAGATAAGCTCCAATCAGTGATTAAGTTTTCTAATCGTGCCTTATCAGCCTTGGTGTCTCCAACTTAGATATCGATTTAGCAATTTTGATCTAGGTTAAGGCATCTTTCACACTAGATGGAAAGGTTTACACGGAAAGTTTGATACTGCACTATTATTGATTAAATTATTTCAATATCGAATATCGATGTGTTTAGAAATTACGCAATTTTGGTTTTCATCGAATTTCCAATAGCATCTAGGTTTCAGGCAATTTGTCAAACTCATCATTGACTATTAAATTCAAGATATTATTTTATTATATAGCCCAGAACATCCTAAAGCTTATACACCCAGTCAAACAGTCATTTTAAAAGCAATAAACAAACACCATAACAGTATTCCTGCATCGTAATTATAACACCTTTTTCCAACCCAATTATGTCGAAGATATTATGTGAAAAAAGCAAGGTAGCTCCTCCATCGCATTACACAACCCACTAAACAATTCGCTGTTGTATCAAAAACCTTTACAGATAAATATCACAATAGTCAATCAATGTGCTAAGCCCTCACCGAAATAGTTATTTGCTTCTATGTAATCAGACATCCGCTTTGATCTCGCCGCCGTCGGCGTGATCAAAGGAATCGCTTCACCAATTAGGAGACGATTCAAGCGTGAACTTAAAGAGCTGCATGTCCCGGACATGCGTAAGTTTTTCTTCTTTTCAGGCTTCCTTATTTATATTAAAATGTAAAAAAGATATTTTATATTATACAAATGGGCAGTATACCTACGGTGGACTGTGGAAACTAATAACGAAAATCAGAAAGAATATCTCATGAGCTTTCAGTGAAATATATAGCTTTTTCGTTTATGTTTGTTTTCGTAAAAGGTATACTTGTACAAACAGTTACTGCAGTCATATTGTAAGTTGTAACCTTCTTACTTTTGGTCTTCAAAATAGTATTTTATACGATGTTAGTTTTATCATGAAATCAAATCAATTTAAATAACTAGGTACCTGTTGGTTCTGTAGGTACTTAGGTCTCTATCAAAATCAACAATAAAAACATTTAGGTACACAGACCATCTCTTGTACCTTACAAATGTTAAATATTTTGTAAGCTTTTATATACTGTAACGCGGGCAAATGTTTGCCTTCTATAGCAACTTTCATACTGCTCCAGTTACGATACGATTTACGTGCTCCCAATAAGCCTAAAAACATATACTACGGTAATTTAAATGCGTGCATCGAGATCGCATTCCGCATAATGACTGAACATTATTTAGTTCAATACAGCAGTTTTATCGATGTGAACGTTTAAACTCCATTCGTTTAAGTGCTTTTTTCATTCAGCGCTCAGTATTGTAAACAGAGTGCCTGGGTACGTGGTACAGGCATGCCGCTTCTCATTTATTTATAGTTTACCTTTTAAACTAACAAAACCAGCGTAGACTCCAACTTGTGTGTTTTTTAAAGTTTATTTTAAATGTGTTTGACGGCGCCACCGTCGAAGCTTTAAAAAATAACGAACGGCGAACCGATATAAAGCAGCGCGCGCGCACGACTGGGGTCATTCGTTCGCCGACCGTTGCCGAGTGCACATCTATTACGTAGTAGCTTACTATAACTTATTTGTGATATTTATTTTATTAGTGGTCATAATTATAATACCAAGTGATTGTATTAGAAACGACTGTATTGTAAAACTGATATGATTTAAAAGAGCAACTATGGAGTTTCTTGCCGGTTCTTCTCTGTAGATACTGCTTTCCGAATCGGTGGTAAATAAAGAAATGTTTGAGTTAGAGGTGTTTCTTTGCTCGATTACCCAACGCAACGCCCACAGCTTGAAAATAGATTCACATTCTACACCTTTCGCCGACATCAGAATTGGGATGAAATCGAGCAAATGAGAAAACACGTGGCGATAACCTGGATACAATTGATGCGTGCGCTGATCAAAAAACAAAATGCCGCAACCACGTGGCACTTCGATCCAGTTTCAACGGGAAGAGGCATCCTACAGTTCTACGAGCATACGTGTCACTGAGCAGCCGGTGACAAAGGGAGAGCTCGTTATGTGCTCGTATGGACCCCGTATCATCGAGAGCAGCGCTTCATCATGACTTCACAAGTCTGGCATCGCAGCGTTATCGCAGTAGCAGTGGCGCGGGCGGTGCGCCTACAAGCCGTGTGGTTCATGGCAGAGGACCGTATGGTGTAACGAAACGACGCGTTGGCAGCTGCCACTCGGCACATGTATGAGGCTAAGTGCTGGTGAATCTGGTCAGTCGTACTATTTTTATTACTATGTTTCTGATGTTCTCTTGTAAGAAATCGGTCAGTAGATAACATTTCACTTTGAGTGTGCAATTAGATAAAGAAAGTAAGGTTTTTAAAATGTAGTAACTTATTTGAAAGAAAAAGAAATTTATTGCCAAAAACAAAATTTATCTTAAAATTAATTGAGGAAAATCGTCACAGCCTCAGCTAAATGCTCCATAAAAACAGCGCTGATTTACAGGCCGTGCGATATTGCTTTACGGTTTTGTAGTTAGTTAAATCTTATTCCATTACATTTAGCCCATCTTAGTTACGCAGTGATAAATTATTATCAGTACCTAGGTCGTGTGACTTGTATTTCACATTCAGGGACACGTTTACTTGAGTAGGTAATTCACGTTATTTAAAAAAAAAAAAAAAAAACACTTCGCGGCGTAAGCACTGTCTTCAAGATGAATAAAGTAACGACTTGCTTTAATGTTGGTTAGTTTGTGAGCTAACACTAAAGAAAGAAAGCGCAATAATTTGTACACTGCATCCAGATACTTCAATCGAACGTAAACAATAAACATTCACTTGTCCGTGTATCGGAACAAAAAACAGTATGCGAATTACTTTTAAATTAGTTTCTTAACTACCCGCGTTAGTTTCTTGACTACCCGCATTCATTTCTTGAACTACCTGCGTTAGTTTTTATTTAGACTATACCCTTGACAAATAGCAATTAATTGCTACACAAAGACAGCCTTATTGTTATTCGATTAAAAAAAAAAAAAAAACGAAAAGCAATGCGTTAACTAGTGCTTAGAGGTTTAATAAACTTTTCGTAGGTTTTATTTAGGGTGATATTTGAGGTCATTTCTTTATACAAAAAAATAAAAAAAAAAATATTAAGTCGTGAACAATTCACAGTATACAGTTTTTACAATATGCAGTTTTATGAAATGTGGCAGACTTAGTTTGATCGAATAAAAGATAAATCGAGGCATTTCGTTTTGAATTTTTACTTAGAAAATTTATTAAGTCCCTATTTAGGCAGTTCATAATACAATGTCACAGATAATTATCGTGTGTTCAAATAAACATCTGGCGTAAGATAAACGTTATGATTGGAGTACGGGTCTAGATTCGGTTTTAGTATGTAATTTGGTTGCTTTAAAAAAAAAAGAGAAAAAAAAAACTCTTAACTATCCCATCAACGTAAGGGTCCGTTAAATATTACGATAGTTTAAAAAAAATAACTGAAAATAATCTCAAGGTTAATCGCACATTTACAGTTCACATACTGTCGTCAGAATGTAATGTCTGTTTAATTGAATAGAGAAAAGGAAAAAAAATCCATCCAGGTTTTCTGAAGGTTATTTTGTAGCTTCAAAATATAAGAACGCAAATCCTAAACGTGGAGTATTCGATAGTATAATCGATTTACATTGTGTGCATTTAATGTAATTCCTTGATAATATCTAGTTTTTGTGACTAGCTGCAGTTTGACATCAACTGAATACATCAATTAGGTAGTTGTACAGTAGTTGTTGAGCAGTACATTCTTATTACGTTGAAACTAAAATTTAGCTCAGCCCTTTTACCGTTCGATATGAGATTCACAGATGAGTTTAAGCCTACACTTATCAATTGTTTTAAGTTGAGTTTTCAAAAATTAACATACCGTTGAGGAATTTTAACCACATGATTACATTAAATTCAAGTTGGTAAATCATTAAGTTTGAGAACAAGCTTTTGCCACTTTTTGAGTTAGTCGAAATTTTGTGTTTTTTTGCGGTTAAGTTACGAATTATTCGTTTTAAACTTTTTTAGATATTGTAATTTTTGCGCTATAGTCAATGATCATAATTAACGACAGGTAATGTCAGATTGATTTTAATTAGCTAAATTACAGAGAGCGTTTTACGACACAGCGTTTAGAAGCGAGGCAGTTAACGGTACGGCGCAGCGGTTGCGTAGCATATGGAGCAACGTAGCATCATCAGCGGCCAATGGTACGGCTCGATGACGCGATGCCAGGATGACGCAGCACAAACGTTGAGGATACGGTCGCGTACCGTTTTACTGATTTGCTGCGGCAACACTCTGTTTTCAGTTTTCATAGTTGACCAGTAGCATACTGACATCTGTTTACTCGTACGCTGTACGAAGTAAATGTGTGTTGTGCCCACACAACACACATTTACGTAATATTCCAATATTACTACGGTAATGTCGTTTATTAGAAGAGAGATATGCTATCTGGCATGAGGTCCAGGATAAAACATGTGTGTTCTGACCGGTCAGTAGGATCGGGGCAGTGTAGGCTGAGGCAGGATGGATGTTATTTTGACAAAAAAAAAAACAAAAAAAAAATGAAAATGAATTATCGTAGTAATGTAGTGTGAGATATTATGGCGTACGAGGACGCAAGTATGACTGTATCGGAGATAACTTGTGTAAAGTAAAAGTTTGTAACGTGGATTATTGTAACGGTAATGATTTCATTGCAGGAATTGTGCGTGCTATCTGGTTTGCAGTCCACGGTAGTTGAGCCTTCATTTGTGGTGAGCGAGCGTCGTGTCTATGTGATGTGGATGTTGTTGGTGTTCTGTAAGTCAGTATGGCCGAGCGGTATAGTTGTCTAATCCCGGGATGAAATACCGTAGTGCTGTAATACGAGAAGGGACGTACGAGGACGTACGATTGTCAGTATGGCCGAGGAGTGGAGAGAGTGGAGAGAGTCGTGAGTTTGGATTTAATATTGTGTAAAAAAAAAGAAAAGAAGGAAAAAAAATAATAATCCTTAAAAAAAATTATGCAAAAAAATGATGCAAAAAAATGATGCAAAAAGAATGATGCAAAAAGAATGATGCAAAAAGAATGATGCAAAAAGAATGATGCAAAAAAATGATGCAAAAAGAATGATGCAAAAAAAAAGGAGAGCAAAAAGAATGGTGCAAAAAAAAAAAAAGAGAGAGAGCGAGTTATTGAAGGGAGTCCGGTCCAATAACTCGGCTATAGGGATTGCAGATCCGGTCTAGCACGCTATAGGGAAATCTGGTCTAGCACAGTAAGCTAAAGAGATTTCCGGACTGGCACGCTAGAGGGAAATCTGGAGAGATTTCCGGACTAGCACGGTTGCTGAAGGGCTTGCCGGACCAGCACATTGTTTTAATTGTCTTGTTCCCAGGTGCTCAGAAGTCGCTCGAGGACGAGCGTATGTCAGAATGGCCGTGACGGCGCCACCGTCGAAGCTTTAAAAAATAACGAACGGCGAACCGATATAAAGCAGCGCGCGCGCACGACTGGGGTCATTCGTTCGCCGACCGTTGCCGAGTGCACATCTATTACGTAGTAGCTTACTATAACTTATTTGTGATATTTATTTTATTAGTGGTCATAATTATAATACCAAGTGATTGTATTAGAAACGACTGTATTGTAAAACTGATATGATTTAAAAGAGCAACTATGGAGTTTCTTGCCGGTTCTTCTCTGTAGATACTGCTTTCCGAATCGGTGGTAAATAAAGAAATGTTTGAGTTAGAGGTGTTTCTTTGCTCGATTACCCAACGCAACGCCCACAGCTTGAAAATAGATTCACATTCTACACCTTTCGCCGACATGTTTATTTATTATTACAGAAAAAAACAAAAAAATAGGCACTTACATTTTAAAAATTAATAACATACTATGCACAAACTTCTTAGCACAATTATAGTAATCACATTCGTTACAATATATTTTCAGTCAGTATTCTTGTAGCTCACCTGTAAGAGAATCTTTCAAGGAAACAAAATACATCAAATTGTTCACATACTTGTAATTTAAAACGAACATTAGTAATTTATTCAATATCTTTTACAAATAAATAATCTAGAAGAATAAATAATATTAAAAATATTCCTAGGCCCTACAAAAATATGAAAATAAGATGTCTATCCCGTAAAACATCAAGTCCTCTACTATAAATACGGGGTACTCAGTTGAACCGTTTTGAAGCAGTACTAAAAGTGAGGCAATTACGAGATTAAACCAAATACTAAGTCTTATTCAGCATTCGTACGTTCCAGCTCTGATTACCTTTAGTTTTTGTAAAATTTAATTCACTAAACGAAATTGAAAACATAATACAGGCTTTGGAAAGTCGTAGTTTTATGTTCAGGTTTTGTAGTTTTGTTATTTTTCAATGAATACGTCTGTATTGAATAATAAAGTAGGATGCTAAAGCTTTTTTTATAGTGCCATCATTCTTTAGTTAAAAACAAATTATTAAACAGTCAACTAGCTCACGACACTGTCTCATATTAAATAATACTATTATAAAGGCGAAAGTTTGTATGGATGTATGGATGTATGGATGTATGGATGTTTGTTACTCTTTCACGTAAAAACTACTGAACCGATTACAATCAAATTTAGCACACATATAGGTAGAGGGTAACTTGGATTAACACATAGGATAGGTTTTATCCCGGAAATCCCACGGGAACGGGAACTATGCGGGTTTTCCTTTGAAAACGCGGGCGAAGCCGCGGGCGGAAATCTAGTATTAAATAACAAGACAAACTTTAAGAAATTATGTAACTTTGAACTTGAGAAAAGTTTTCTAAAATTAGTTCAAAAATAATAGAGCTTCTTTTTACACACAATCAAACCTTCTTAACAATGAAGGAGTAGGTCGATGCGTATGTATTAATTTAAACATAGTCACATAATGCTATATAACTTGGTAGTATACCATCATAATCCATATAATATAAATATTATAAATGCGAAAGTAACTCTGTCTGTCTGTCTGTTACTCAATCACGCCTTAACTACTGAACCAATTTACATGAAATTTGGTTTAGAGATATTTTGATACCCGAGAAAGGACATAGAATAGGTTTTATCCCGGAAATCCCACGGGAACGGGAACTATGCGGGTTTTTCTTTCTTCTGTTCGGGCGATGCCGCGGGTGGAAAGCTAGTATGGCTATAAATAATTTAATCAAAACATTGTCATGTCTTAATTAAATCAAAATAGGTCACAAAAAAAACATAAACAAGAATTATACGTCATGTCCATACGTCACAAGCCTGTAGTAAATCTTGTCCTCTCCAAATGCATCTGGCACACATGGCTCATAAAGTCGATGTGCGTCATTACCTTACACTTAGCTTTATTGTACGAGTAATTACGATGTTTGGGGAAAATATTTATCATATTATATTGGTAGGGAAACATAATTTGTCCATTCAAGTGTTTATATTTGTATTCTAAAGGTTACCTAGCAAAGATCACACTTATTATCAGGATGCTGCTGATTAATTATGTCAAAATAGTCTTTTAGACTCTTTTTTGTGTATTTATTTTATGTGTACTATGTTAAAAACAATGTACTGTCTTATTTAAAGGATCTGTAAAGAAGTCAAGATTTAAGGTATCGCGTGATGGTATATAATGAAATTTCCGAAAGTGAATTTTTTGAAATAATGAAATAATTTTTGTATGTAATTTTCATTCTGATACGTAAAATGGAACGCAGGTGAGACTCATTCGAATGACAATTGATTTTCGGCCGCCGAGCGATTCTAATTCGATTTCAGTCTTTGTGGTCAGTGGGCAGTGGAGCCCTGAGTGAATGTTGCCACTACGGCGAAACGAAAGAGATGGAATCGAGTCTCTATAATCCATGATCATTATTTTGTTTTACAGTGATATTCAACTATGACGAATATACCTATAGAAATATGATTACAAAATATAGCTTCAATTTTATAGCGTAGCATAAGGCTAAAGCTTAAAATTTTATACATATTTGCATGTGAGTCTGAACAAAAATCGTATGCAAAATAATCGCATGTGTCTCACTAAGGGCCGATTTTTCAATGCTTGGATAAAACTTATTCGTCGAATAATGTATAAAACTACCATTTTAAAAACGTATTCTAATCGCCCGTATTTTACAGTTTACGTGACATTTTAATATTATCGTGTAATACTTTATTAAACGGAAAAGTTTTATCCAAGTATTGAAAAATCGGCCCTTATACATGTTATATTATACATATATATATATATACATTTTTTGACGTGACAACGTCTTATAATTCGATAGAGCCGGCTGCACGCACGAAAAAACATGACTCATGCGGCGTTACCTCGCTCTGAGGCGTTCCATGTAAGGCTTGAAGTGCAAGCGAGAGCGCGGAACGAGCGACAAAGAAGCACAATCTGCCTTAAGACGTTGTCACGTTCAACTATCGTCAGTAAACCGACTTTACAGACAACCAATTTTTTTTATTTCATACATTATACATTTTTTTATTTCATATCGCCCTCTTAACATTTACAAAACACAACATATTCAACGTTTTAAACTACTATACAATCTAATACATTATGCCCCAGAGCATATATTATTCAAGTCCGTTAAATTTTTAACAGCGCGTTATATTGACAGACAACTGACAGCGCTGGCTAGATGCTAAATATTCATGATTCCCGCATTGAGATAATATTACTACGTATGGAGTAGACACCACGAACAAAATCTGTGCGCCATTTTTTTGCTCTAACTAAGTTTTAAAAATTATTATCTAGTTAGGTACTAAATGATGAAAGTTATTCCTTTGCACTTTTCCGTATTATTTGTATTATTTGTGCAATATCGTAACACACACGAAGGCATGTTTGATGCGTTTCACTTTAAAACCATTAAAAAATACCGCTCAACATACGTCACATGACGTATGTTGAGTGGAACATAAGTGATGTAGGCGGTGTCATCTCCATATTAATATTATCTCAATGGATTCCCGTCAAATAAGATGTACTGTGGCTGATTTGAAGGGCGTCTGATGGCATCTAATGCATGTATTATAATATGTAGTAGGTAATAACTAAAGTGGTTTTTAGAATAAAAAAGAACTATATGATGATACTCTGTTGTATAAACAGTTAACAGTACATATTTTAAAGTAACAATACAAATAAAAACGCTGAATTACATGAAACTCGTACTAACTAACTATATATATAAACTATAGACCGGTTTAAGAGTGCAAATTTTCACCCGATAAGTAATTGTTGAATTTCATCCAATAATTTTTTACTAACAAGAATGACTGGAATGACTGGAATGACAGGTTACGATACCAATAATCAACGAAATTAAAATGAAATAATGAAATGCTCCACAATTACGCAACTACTTTTAATATGATTGTAACTATCATATACTTAAATGTGAAATTAAATGCAAATGTATTCTCATTATAATGATGAGACAATAATGAAACTCATCAACTCCTGAACAACAGACCACTTCAGTTGGCACCAATTAATTTTTGTTCTAGAAAATTCGATAAATTAAAAACTTATTAATAAATTCACATACATGCTAACTAATTACAAGTAAGTATACAAAGTATAGTGAAGACTGTGTAATAATATGATACATTATTTCTGCAGTGTAGTTTCCAGTTCACAGCCTAGTTGATCAATTCACTTTCTTAAAATGTAGAGAAAGTCGTTTAAAATATTATGTACTAGATTTCTGCCTGCGGCTTCGCCCGCGCAGTCAAGGAAAAACCCGCATTGTTCCCGTTCCCGTGGGATTTCCGGGATTGCGTCATTTTCCCGGGATAAAAAGTAGCCTATGTCCTTTCTCGGGTATCAAAATATCTCCATACCAAATTTCATGAAAATTGGTTCAGTAGTTTAGGCGTGATTGAGTAACAGACAGACAGACAGAGTTACTTTCGCATTTATAATATTATATAGTATGTATTTACTTCATTTTATATTAATTTGGTCTTCGTTAAAGTAGTTCGCTCCTAATTATTATAAGAATGCTCATACATTGAATCAAAACCATAATATCCTTTTAAATATTTTCCTCTGGAATTTTCCAGCTCCTTTTGATCGAAGTTAGTTTACTAGTGTCAGTTTGATCATGTGAGGTAGGTCAGTTACGTGCCTGCCTTCGTACTAGTGTGACAGCATTGAATTGCCCGCAGACTCCATGGGGTAGTTCGTATGGATGTGGTGTTGTTAGAAAAATAACGGATTTTTTATATTAACCTAGAATTTAAAGATATATGTAAATGATAGATGAGGAAGTAGTTAATATTAACTGATAAGTTAAATGATCTATATTTTTAATACATAAGACGTGAATAGTTTTTGTTATTGTGTAAAATAGGAAAAAAATTATACATGAACGAATGTTGTGGAATTTGAAGTATAAGCATGGTGAATTTGCTATTGTAATGCAATCTTGAAAATAAGTACATAATACTTACGCCATAACTACTTCGTAACATGTATAAATACACCGAGTTATACTTCTTGTTGTTAACTACATCTCATTCAAAATATTGTTAAAACTTTATTGCCACATCCAATTTTTGTAGCTCGCATAGTGGGCTAGATGTAATCAAACGAACTGTGACATAGCGCTGTGGCTTTTGGACAGAGCACTGTAGGAAAGTTTTTAGAAAATAAGCAATACCGGAGTAATATTGCTTCATGCCGGAATTCCGCCAAAACTGGATTGCTAATGGAATGAATGTAGCAAATAAAATTGTGCTTGAAGGGTTAGGATATTAGTGCAATTGATGTTTTTTAATAATCAATATTATAGATCTGATCATTATGTGTGCATTAATATTACTTTTGGGGTTTTAAGTATTTTATCGGGAATATACCTAACAAAGGATTTTCAGGATTAAGTCTAGAAAATACTCGCGCACATTACCAAAATTAAATTCAAATACCATAGATACTCATTATTCTTCCAGATAATTTGCAGCCAAAATTAAATTGTCTTTTCACACCATCCATACTTACTATAATATTATAAATGCGAAAGTAACTCTGTCTGTCTGTCTGTTACTCAATCACGCCTTAACTACTGAACCAATTTGCATGAAATTTGGT
Source organism: Colias behrii (assembly GCA_029959065.1). NCBI lineage: Eukaryota > Metazoa > Arthropoda > Insecta > Lepidoptera > Pieridae > Colias > Colias behrii. The sequence continues at coordinate 560,587 of JARWMC010000016.1, forward strand.
ATAGAGATATTTTGATACCCGAGAAAGGACATAGGCCACTTTTTATTGCGAAATATGTACCACGGGCGAAGCCGGGGCGGACCGCTAGTTTAAAATATATACGAGAATTCGCAATACGAGTGCAATGCTTTACACACGACGGTTTCACATTAATTGCCTTTTCGACGCGTTCGCGAATATTAGGCGATATATCAGTCAAGATTTTTATTCGGGACTTTTCGGTACTTGCAATTATTCTCGTGAGACAAACACAATTTTGGTATAACGTATGATATAATAATATATTAAAGGTTTATTTACTGATTAAGTTTTTATTGAACCACTTAAGGATTCTATCTTCAACATGGTCAATTCAGTTTTGACGAATGTTTCAAATATAGGAGAAAATAAAAATAAATAAGCACAAAAGTCTGTTCTTTAACCATTATTTTAATTTAGAAATACCTAATCAGACAACTGCTTAAAAATTCACTAACAAATAACAAACCTAACTATCAATCTCCGTTCTTAACAACTTTATTAAAACACAAAGCGTAGAAAGCACAATTCATTTCCCAATTCACACTTCTCACTAAAACAAATGTCCCGGAGATCATATAATAAAGGGGGCAGATTTTAGCAGCGATTACACGTAATAACGTGGGTATAAATATTCGAGAAGCCACTTCAGGTAGGGCCGCAAACTGCCTGAGCCCTGGCGTGTGGTGCGAGTTGTAAACTTTATACTAATATTATTAAATAGCTGAGTCCCGTGGTTTTACTCCGCTTCTATTGGTCTTAGCGTGATGAAAATTTTCCTGGATAGATGGACTATCGAACTGTGAAACAATTTTTCGAATCGGAGCCGTGATTCCTGAGATTAGCGCTGTCAATCAAATAAACAAGCTTTATAATACATATTAACATAGTTAAGAAAATCTAATAGTCTGTCTGATATGCTTTCACAGCATCAGTTGAAGACCAGTCAAGTGTAGTAAAATTCTCAACAATAATAAAAGAGTTTAGCGTTAACCGGTGTAACTTATAGAATCCAAAAGATGTTCTAAATAATAAATTTGTGGATGATCTTTGTAACATGATTATCACAATATCTAGGTGTGCTAATCGGGGCTACTTTCCCAGGTTGTAAAGATAAATATAATTATTTACACTGATAAGAATCGAATTGGTTACCAACAATCCAAATATATCAGCCAATGATTGAATGACAAATATATTCATAATTAACAATTATTATAATTATTTTTAGATTAATAAAATCTCAAACCGTACTGTAAAACATATTTTAAGATTTTTGCTTATGTTATTAGTGTCTAATTTGAAGAAAAGCGTATTTGTAATTAAATTCACCGTTTGTTTAGAACATACATAAAATTAAAATAAATAAACGTAAAAAACAAACTCGAATGGTAAATAATAGCAAAATGCATATTATATACATATATTTTAGATTTATTAATAATATCTCACTCTACTGTGTCTATTCTGGTTACAGTATACCTTGTTTTTATTATTATAAATACGCTGTCTCCTTCACTTTGCACCGTACACAAACGCTCGAGTCCCACAGTCACGCTCAAGCTATAATTAGCACTCGGCGTATTCAAAAATGTCCACTTTTATTTAGTATTTCCCTAATTATTCATTATTTATAACTGACCCCTGTAATCTTCCCCGCAGGCTGTCTTAACCTCATTACAAATTGCAAATGAAACTTTTTATTAAAATTTACGATTTTCTTTTATATGCTTGCTTAAATATTCCTCTCCTACTCGTTTGCATTTATGCCATCGATATTATTCAAGTTCTACCCCAATGAAAACTGATAAAAAAATTCTCGATTGAGGATGTAGAGAAAGCTCGCCTTGAGGGAAAATTCATAAGTTCGAGACACAGGACATTACTTTGAAACTTTCAACGACTATTCAAATTTCATGTAGGTATGCAGTCTTCAAACTTTTAATTTACTCTCACAATATTTTAAATGTAAACCTAAGGTTACAATGCGAGCAAAGTCGTAGGCATCCGCTAACTGTATTTATATAAGAAAATTACTTTTCGATATTATTTAACTTGCAAACTTCAAAAGAATCCAGACGGTGCGGACATAAAACTTTTATTAAAATCTCCGCGAGTTAAAAATAACACAAAACTAGGAAGACTGCCTGCAAACTATTTAATAATATTTTGTTAAAATTTCTCAATTGCCCACTGAAGCGTCCGTAATATTTCTTTGTACAAGTAGGAAAACAAATTTTACAGTGAGCTTGTACAGTGCGCTTATTATTTGAAACATTCAAGTAACGATAAATAAAAGAAACACAGTAACTTAACGTTTTATCAGTATTTATTTCAAGAAAGGTGCGGCTCCAAATATGTAGTTTCCAGGTGCGTTGACGTCATCGGCGATGAAGAATTCCTTGAACAGCTGCTGATAATCTTCCCACGAAACACCTGACTTGCCTTGTGATACCTTTTCATAAGCTAATTTCGCGTCATCATTGGATACACCGAAAGCGTTTGTAAGAACTCTTATAAACTCAGCAGCATCCAGGGAACCATCTGCGGACGAATCTTTAATATGGAAACAGACTCTGCAGAATAGTTTCTGCCATTCAGGGAAGTCAGTTTTGTCTTGATTGTCCCACATTGCTATCCATTCCTCGGCGGTTACCTTCCCATCGCTGTTCGCGTCGGCTGCTTGGAAGCCGTCCCAAATCTGGAGCATTATATCTTGAGCCATACTGTATATAATATCTCCTTCTTTCCATCCTTGCAATTGTACAATCCTCTTCAATGAATCTTCAAAATCTTTCTTCTCGATTACGCTACTGGCATCAGCGTTGAAGAAAATCTTGAAGACGTGCAATAATTTTTGCTTTCTAAATTCGGAGACCATTTTGACTGTTTTACTGTATCGTTTTCTAAAGTAATAAATATTAATACTTCTATTAATCGTCTTTTTATAACTTTTGCTCAGATAATTGTAATCAAATTGATAAGAAAAGACGACGTAATGGACATCCCTGATTTGTGGATACATTAATAATTTCAGTAGAAGTAGATATCGTGTTTGATAACTCTCGCTATTATCTGATATTTTTTTATGTAACGTTTGCATTTAATTCGTTATAGCTCTCGTTGTTATTAATATTTTTGTGACCTATTCATATTTAGATATTGGTAATTATAAAAAATTACATTACTTTCGTTAACAAATGTATGATGCACGTATTTAATGAAATCAAAAACAGAAACGATTAAATATTATTAACATACAAAAAGATTTAATTATTGATTAAACTTATTCGAACCAAAAAGCCAGTTACCAGGTGCATTAACATCTTCCGATAAGAAAAATTCAGCGTATCGTTCTTCGAATTCTTCCCACGTAATACTAGTCTTACCCTGTGACAGTTTGATAAAGGCTTCACTCGCTTCTTCTTTCGGTAAGCCGATAGCAGCATGGACGTCAACAAATTCTTGACAGTCCACAGCACCATCTGATGATTTATCTTGTATATAGAAGAATACCTTACAAAACAATTTCTGCCATTCATTGAAGCACGAACGGCACACGGACGCGGGTAAATCCCACATAGCCAACCATTCGTCCGCAGTTACTTTACCATCTTTATCAGTGTCAGCTCCACACGATATACCTTTCCAAATCTTAGCTAACGTTTCTTGAGCCACTTGATACACAACATCACTTTCTTTCCAGCCTAGTAGTTTCGAGATTCTCTCCAAAAACAGATCAAAATCCTGCTTCTCTACTTCTCCACTTTCATCAGCGTCGAAAATTGTCTTGAAAACGAATAGCAGTTTTTTCTTTCTGAAGTCGGACACCATTTTGTTACGCCTTTGAACGTGAATTAAGCAAAAGGCTCTAAATAAGTTAAGTGCAGATTCTGATGCCGCCTTTTATAGGCCTGAAGATTAAAATAATCGGTTGATAAACTTAATAATTATTATCGTCGTCTCGGTTGTAAATGTAATCATGTATTAGATTTGACTATTGTTTTATGATTTACGGATTATTAATATTAATTTTACCATCAAAATACAAAAATTGAGTATCAGTAGTACCTGTTACAATCCTTTTTACATTTTTATAAATAAAGAAAATTATGTTTCATAGAGCATTATAATTTCATTAATTAATGTTATCAGTAATATTTAATATTATAAAGCATTGCATTTTTATCGGAATTGCAATCATTCGAACTGATTACGAAAGGGTTTTGAATATGTAGACTGTCGTAAAAAAATATAATTTATTCAAATGATAATTACGTGAAGTCAATAACTTTTAAAGAAAAGTCATCTAGTAGCCAAAATATTCATTGTATTAGAAAATAAAAATAATGTTATAAAAAGCACTATATTTCAATAAATAAGACACAATCAATTGAACAATACATTCGTCATACAGCTATACTAACCTATTACTTAAATTTATTTGAACCGAAAATGTAATTTCCGGGGGCATTTTCATCGTCAGATAAGAAGAACTCAGTGAACAACTTTTCGAACTCTTCCCAACTCAGGCTCGGTTTGCCTTGCGAGAGCTTCTTAAATGATTCCGCTGCTACCTCCTTCGGCACTCCGAATCCAACGTGGACCCTCACGAATTCGTCTTCATCCACAGCACCATCACCTGTAGCATCCTGGATGTGGAAGGTGATTTTGCAGTATAATTTGTTCCACTCGGGCAGTTCTGAGCCTTGAATGTCCCACATTGTCATCCACTCGTCTAGAGTCACTTTGCCGTCGTTGTCGACGTCAGACATCTTCTGTAAACCTTCCCAGATTTGCGCTGATACATCTTTAGCGATGCTGTAAACTACGTCAGACTCCTTCCACCCTTGGAGCTTAGCTAGTTTATTCATGCTCTCCTCAAAGTCTTTCTTCTCAACGAAACCGCTCTCGTCGGCATCGTAGAATGTCTTGAAGATCCATGCTAATTTCTTCTTTCTGAATTCGGACATCATTTTGATTTATTTTTTATAATTAAGCAGGTGACAGTGCCAGTAATTAAATGACTGACGCTTTTTATACTACAACAAATACAATCTAAAGATAAAACTGGATGGTATTGTACAATAAAGCGTCAGCCAAAAAAAATATTACCTAATTTACGGTGGTGATTTAAAAATGATTTTATACGAATTACGCGTGTCAATCGAAGGTAAAAATGTTATAAAATAGTAGTTAGCTTGTATAACACTGCTTTCATATCTTAACGGCTGGCTCAGAGTTGTTTTTCGTTTCTGATTAGAATTGATCACGCTATCCATAACCAGCCAAAAAGAAAGAAATGTGGTATATGTATTATCAACATAATATCAGGAATAATTTTGTATCAAAGTCCTTATGATGGTAATGATCTTCAATTTTCTTTCTGGTCGCAAAAGATCAAATTCAAACTCATGTATATATTTATTTATTCAACTAGACTCTTTTCAGTCGTAAAAATATAGAAAAACAAATATTTTCCACAAAATATGCTTACAAAATATTAAGTATCTATCTACTGAATGATAGAGATCACTTAACATCAAAACTTATTGTATGCAACGAGTGCAGAACACCGTCCAATTGTCAAAGATTCAATCACTCGATAAATAATTTCCAGATCCGAGATAACAAACGTGCGTAAATCAAAATCAAAATACGTACCTTTTTACTATTTATTATATTATGTGCATTTTCATGGTTAGTCACTACATAGTATAAAGCGAAGTTACTCACCGTGTCTGTCTGTATGTATGCACTATGCTTAGATCTTTCAAAGTGGACAACGGATTTTGATGCAGTTTTAATCACTTTTGATCAATCACGGTTCATGAGACACATCCCGGTTACAGACGGACTTACAGACAGATAGACGGACAGTGACGTCTGAAGAAAGAAATAATAGAATCCTGTTTTACCCTTTTGGGTACGGAACCCTAAAAATCAGCTCGTTATAAAGGATTAGATCCCAAGTCTTTCTTAATGCAGATATTATTTTTAAATGAAGGTTCAAAGTTACTTCTTTACTTCGAAACTTAGGTGACCTGACGTTGATCATATTAAAAAGTCAGTTTACTGAACGTATCAAGTAAAACTTCAAATATTAAATAACTCTTAGCTCATCTGTTTGTTCAAAACTTATGACGTAATACATTATGTTTTATTAAATTGATTAGTGTGGTTAGAACACATCTATTAGATTATTATTAGACCTTCATGTAACAGGAAGCTTTTCTCAAGATATTGTATTAATAATATAGCTAAAAATAAACGTTTCAAGCATAGATATAATAATTTTTATTTGTCAATATCATCACCTATAGAATAATTATTACGTTACAATCAAAAGAGATACATGTGTGCATTTTATAAAATGATGCTATGTCATGCCAAATAGTCACTTCATTTTTGTGTTTTTTTAATTATTAAATTTAATGTACTACCTACCCAAAAAATTGAAAAGGCATTATCACAACTGTATAAATCAATCACAAAAGAATTGAAATATGGCAGATTTAACATCAATAACATTATATCTAACACCTATTTTCTAATTATTCAAGCTTAAAATGTATTCTAAATTTATAAGTATTCTAAGTATTCTAGCAACTTCGTACGCTAATAATTTTCCCTCAACGATTTTCCATAATGTTAGTTCAAGTACATATACACATACACACATACATACAGAATCTGGTGCGGTGTGACAGATAGAAAGCATCTGTCATGATCCTACACACGCCCTCTACATGGAGCGGATAATATTTGATACGGTATTATATTTTGTTTTATTTAGTTTATTTTAACAGTTAGAGTACTTATTTTGTTAGACATGCCTGTTAATTTGTACGTTACCATAACAAATTATGTCTGTTTATTTTACGTATCCACTCATTAGTATTAAAATATTAAATAATTGGTAACTAACATAATATTATTATGTACCTATTAGGTATATTAGTTAAGCCCTATTTAAATAGAGTGCAGATTAAATGATTCTTCGCGAATAAAAATCCAGGTACAATGGTTATTTTCTTAGATCACTAAGTAATGATATAAGGATATTTAAACACAAATAATTTCGATAGAAAACCTATTACAAGAACCTATACTAATTAAAATATGCGTCATCATTTAAACCGACAAAACGAAAAAAACTGTTCAAATCTTGTATTTTATCAGAAACATTCTAACTTATACAAACCAAACCTTATCTATCTTTACTCTTCCTAACATTTTGCCATTAAAAATAAATCTTCGGAAATGCTTAACATATCCTAATGTATTCTACAATTCGAGTCTAATGCGATAAAGAGAGATGTAACGGTGGGAAGGGGACGCCACTCATTTGCCAAATTGTCCCGGATTATAGAATTTTTTATCGCCCAGTGCAGTCGCTTAATGCGGTTTTATAGCTATGTGTAATTCTAGAACAATCTAGTGAGGAGTAATGTACGAATGTAGAGTCGTAATGGTTTGTCCGGACTGTCTTAGGAGAAGTAGTGTTTGGAAAATTTTGTCAGAGAAATTACTGAGTTGGTCTGTTGTTTTTGCCTTGGTTATTTTATTTACTTATAATATATTGTGTGTTAAGGTGTTTGTTACAGTTTTTAAACTTCCGCTATAAAACGTAGCAATTGTTTCATAGTGAGGTAATTTTTTGTAATCGAAAAAGAGTAAATAGAGCTCGTTTACTGCAATGAAAACTTTATTAAGCTTACAAAAACCATTCATGACAATTCAAGACATTAAATACTACAGGTTTTAAGAAATAATATTACTAGGTAGATTTTTTATCATGATACAATTATAACTTTATTTATTATTGGTTTTAGTGAACTGAATCAACATAAATCATAATTTACCCAATAAATCTTTTTGCTCTATCTCTCATATTATTTCGTAGAAAATTGGATTCAGTAGATCTCTGGATTCAACAAATAGATGATTATTAAATTCAATAGGTAATAGATAAATATTATAAAATCTTGAGGTAAATTTACAACTTACAGAAGACATGCTTGTATAGTGAGTGATCGATATTTACTTTAACTATATCTGTCGCTCAAATTTCTTATCTATTTAATACTTGTCACAATTGGTACAAATTAACATTAAGTAAATAAACATCTACTATTTTCAACAAGTACGAGCGTAATAGCGAAAGATACTAGGTTCGATTCCTGGTAGAGACTAATAAAACGTCATGACTTTGGTCAGTTACAGAAAACTGATCACCTTTATGTTAGTAAAGAAAATCAATAAATAAAACAGAGACTACTAGAAAATATTAAAATTAAAATCGATGTACCCATTTATTAAAAAATGTGATGTTATAAATAATAGTTTAATCTGAGCCTTGCAGAAGCAAACTAGGAATCAATATAAGTATTTCAAATTATCATCTATGTTTATAAATTATTACTACGGATTTGAAGGGCCAAAGTGATAAACCATCATAAATCACTATTAAGATGAACAGCAGCATAATTCAAATGTAACCGATTAATCTGATAATGCAAATTTAATTAGCTAATAATAATATTCCATACAAAATATATATTTGCGAAAATGGGTTTAACGCGTAACACGTTGTAGCACTCCTCAGGGTAATATGATATTGTATTTGTGAGGTTTATTAGTTTATGCATAACGATAGACCGATAAACATTATTGTAATATATGTTTTATAGCTTCGCGTATATTGCTTGGGTTTGATATTATTGTGAATGTCATTAACTATAATTAAGTAAACCAATTGGTTATATTTTCATTTTATAAGAATAGCTGTAAAACCATCATTAAATAGTATAAAAGTCCGCGTCCCACTGTCTGTATGTATCCTTGGATCTTTAAACTAATCAATTAAGTTTGATAGTAAAATATTTTTATATATAATTTTATATTTTAATAGTTAAAGTTGATCAAGAAAAAGGTTAATATGTATCATCAGCATTGCAGCCGCGTGTAGCCGGGTGGGTCGCTAGCAAGAAATAATAAACGGTTAGGTTTTGCTTAAAATTTATTGAAATGCATACTAGAATTATTACACCTAGGTATCACACAATTTTGAAAACAAGATCACTTCACGATAATACTGAGCCAATTTACACCTCTCAACACTTAAACTAAAAATAAGATCTAAAAACTTGATTTCCCAAAGATGTAGTTGCCAGCGGCGTTCACGTCTTCAGTGGTGAAATATTCCTTCCACAGGTCCTGGAACTCTGCCCAGGATACGTTGGCTTTGCCCTTGGACATTTTCCTGAAAGCAGCGAGTGCGTCGTCCTTGTTCAATCCGAAGGAAGCGTACACAGATGAGAATTCCTCGCCATCGATAGCACCATCACCACTCGCGTCTTCGAGGTTGAAGATGAACTTGCAGTACAGGCTCTGCCACTCGAGGGGAGCGGAGGGGTTCTTAGCGAACTCCTCCCACATCGCGATCCACTCATCGACGGATATTTCACCGTCTTTGTCCGCGTCAGCCCTTCCTTGCAGTGTGTCCCATATCTTCATGAGCGACGACTGAATTTCCTTGTATTTAGCATCGCCAGCGCTCCAGCCTCGCAGCTTGGAGATGTTCTCTACAGCCAGCTCGAAGTCTTTCTTGTCAATGGAACCACTTCCATTCCTGTCGAAGAAGGAGGTGAAGACGTGGAGGAGCTTCTTCTTTCTGAAGTCGGAAACCATTTTTGTGACTGTGATCTACTAGTAAATGTTTTTGATGTGGGACAGACGGCTTTTATAGCATTTAATGTATAACAAGATAATTGTTATCTTGAGAAAATCTTGTGAATTAGACGGAAATTTGTTATCTTTCTTGCTATCTGCCTGCAATGCAGTCAAGCTGTGAATTATTTACAGAGAAAATTTAAAGATACCGAATTAAGGTGATATTATAATGACACAATGATCGGCTGATTGAATTCTTATCAATTATTGAAAACGTAAAAAACAAGTTACGATTTATGCATCGATATTAGTTGCAAGACCTAGTAAAAGAATTATAATTAATAAACATTTTTATTCATTAATATCACATTGCCGATATTTTTTATATAAAAAAGGAATCAAATTACATTATATTCCTCAAGGCTAAAACCAAGGTTAATAGCGAGATTATTATAATTCTCTGTTGCGAATTACTCTGTGTACAAGATGACACTGTTTACTCTACATCAAAATTGCATTAACTATGCTAATAGCAATACTTTATTTCTACACAACATTACACGTACATAGGCTTAAGTGGTTGAGTTTCCTACATCTTAATTTTGTTATCACTAATTGTAATAAAATAAGAAATTATTTTCTATGTTATTTATTTATACACAGAGAATACTAAATTAATTTACTTTGACTTTCATATTATGTATGAAACATTTTGCCTTTATTCTTATCTACTTTTACGTTGAATGCGGCAAAAAAATCATATAAAAAATGGTGTGCAAAGTCACACATAAGCCTAGCTAACACACATTCACATACCATTCTGTCCGGCTGTCCTGTGTCGTAATATATCATACGTGTAAAAACAGGACTTAAGCCCTTGGGCAAGAACTTTTTATTTCTTCCAGGCGCTCGCAATTCGTCCTTTTGTGTTCCTTAGATTAATGCGGCGTTTTTGTTTTAGTGTGTAGTGTCCTTTTTCTGTGTTTTTTCTTGTATTTTCACTAGAAATTTTTATTGCAAGGACTTTTGATAACTTTTTAGGAATGCAACAGAATCCGTGACTATGTTTTCTGTTAAATTTTATTTTAAGCTGACCTAGCTTAATCTAATCTAGAAGTTCCACAAAATATAATCATATTGTTTTATATTCAGTACACGGCTTCAATTTCGTTTCCCAAATAGTAGAGACACTTTTTATATTTTTTACAAAAGTACTTAATATTTCTTATTATATTTCGCTTATTGGCATATAAATATTTAATGGGTAATATAATAAAAACGGTTCAAATATCAACAATATTAAGGATTTATGTCAATATAAAGCAGCAGTTTAACGATTATAATTATAAGGAAATTTTCATAGGATATAAACACATTTACTGGTCATAAATCGAAGTTAGCTCGGATATAAGGCTTTATTGCCTCATTATACTCCGTAAGCTACAAAGTTACAGACGTTTATTTCAAGATAAATTTTCTTTCGTGAAATTCTCGCTTTTTAGATGATAAAAGACGTACGAATAATATTATACTATTACAGGATGCTAATTTATCTCTGTTATAATCAAGAAATTATATTATAATGATAATAAATCAGTTTTTGTTATTAATAGGGAATAAGCATATACTAAAATTATTGCGTTTAATACTACCTAATACTCTTTTGTTAAATAGCTGAACTTTTGAATAAATACTAATTATGATCTTCCCTTCGCTCTCCTTTTATTTTATTTATTAAAAATATCATATAACATACACTTAAAACAATCGAACAAAAGAACTGCTGTTAAACCAGTCAACCAATGATACTTAGGTAGGTATGTGTTTTTATTCAGCATGGTTTAATTGTACCTATCTGCGTTTATTCTTTTGATCTATTACTATACTGCTATTTATTATATTTATAAATTACTTTTGTCTTGTCATCTTATTTCAGGATAATTATCTATAGATGCGTTATATTAATCTATTTTACTTTTGCCGTATCATCTATCTCTTGAATCTTGATATCTATAGACACACAATATTATTTAATATCCAACTATGATTAGCCTTCGTGCTCGAATTCTGCAGTTTCTATTTGTGATGACATCGTCTCGTTATCATATAGGTACAATATTAACACGTCAATCTGTTTTCTGAAACGGAGAGATTAAAATTACACACTGGACATAGTAAGTCCAGAAATTTCTTTGTTCTCATAATAAATGAAATAATAATAATTTTAATTAGGGATGTAACGATACCGATACCGATACCGATATATCGGCCGATATAATCGGCAAGCCGATATATCGGTATCGCCGATAATAAAACAACCGATACCGATATCAAACAATTCAAAAAACCGCGCCCGATGAACGATGCGGGAGGCCGCCCGCGCGTGCGCACTTTGTTTTCTGAAAAAACTCTACCAATAGTGAACTTTTATTAGGTACTGATTGTATGTGTATTACTTAAAGTTTAACTGACTTTGTAAAATAATAATACTAAAATGTTCAAGTATACAGGGTGTCACACTTTCGGTATACTAAGCGCGAAGGGACTTGTAGTTTTGCATACACTGATCACGTAAAAAATACTCAAATAACAAAATTACATGAAAAATTTTTCGCCAAATTTTTCCTTAAAATCCATGTATTCTTCTCTAGCTTCGCGCAGCCGGCATATATCGCTTTGCTAATGTCAGCATTTTGTATATGAAAACATAATCTTAAACGATAGCTCACGTGCGGGTGGCCAAGTTGGGCGGGTTGCTTTTTAGGGGTGTACACATGGAATTTTAAGAACTCCTCTATTTGAAAAAAAAATGCGTCTGGAATTTTATAAGTATTTTTTACGTACTCAGCGTATGCAAAACTACAAGTCCCTTTGCGCTTAGTATACCGAAAGTGGGACACCCTGTATAATACTAATATATAATACTAAAAGGTTCTGTTGTTTTTTGATTTGGCATTTTTATTTAAAAGAATACGATTAACGGTTGAGTCTCTGTTAAATATTGGTAACTTTTTATGCATAATTCACTATTTATTTTTCTACCAAGCCATCGATATCGGTATCGGTATCGGTATCGCCGATACATTACTACAAATATCGGGATCGGTATCGTATCGGCAAAATCATGTATCGTTACATCCCTAATTTTAATTCTATCATTTTGAAAAACTACAATTTTGACTAGTTTTATCACGATTACGATAAATGAAGAGAATCAGATCAAAACTGAAAAAAAGAACATCGCTATAAAAATTTGTCTGTTATTAAAAGTATTTTAATTTAATCATTTCGAACAAGAGTTCCCATTAAAGAACTCGTTAAACTTAAAGGATAAATAAAAATTGTATTAGGTATAGGAAGAGCCGATTTAATTATATACCTATAAGGTATGTATCTTTATACTCCAGTACAAACAAAAAAAAAGAGAGGCTTGAGGTAGATAAGACTCGCGGTTCTTATTTTTTGAAAATATCATTTAATATTTAAATAATAGGTACATAGAAACCATTGAAATTATCAGGAACTCAAATAAATCACAAATTAATACTTTGCAATAAACTAGCAGCTAATCAAATTACGTCAATGCACAATTTGTTATCAGATTAAACACATAATTTGATTCTCCTATCGCACGTAATTTAACATAAATAGTAAGATTGCAAAGACAATAAACAATTTTTGATGTATTTTGATATCTAAGTAAGTATGGAACATTCTCTAAGCGTTTTTTACTCCTTTTAATTGGTACGATTTTATTAGTTTCATCAGCTTTTTTGTAAATTTGTATTGTTCTTACTCCTTTGGGTTTCCAGTGGGTCTTAAAATGGAGTCTTCCATTAAGACCCACTTTAAGCGGACAGATCTAATTCAAACTTTGTACACTTATGAAGCATTGGCGGCAATACAATAATTTAAAGCGTGTTTTTAGTTCATAATATAAACTACTATATTTTAAATAGAGCTCTCAGAAGACTGTCGATGAAAAATTTCGTGTAGGTACAATTAAATCCTACAAATAATAAACTACAAACCCCTCTAACATCATAATATAACTATAAATTCACCCTTCACATCCCATCACATATCTAAGCTTTCAAATTAAATGAACAACGGAATATATTAACAATACCTCACGTATTGTAGACGATGAAAGCTGAGCCACACAAAACCATACAAGTAGCGATATTGTGATCATTGCAACAAAGACTAACATGCAACCATAAACGTCTCGGGCTTTATTTATTTGTTTTGTTGAAGATAGATAGCTTCTGGATGCGACGGGAAATTGAAAATTGCATGAAAATGATAAATTTGTTTAAAACAAACGTATTGGTAGCAAGAGCAGACAGATAGAAAATAATTTGGAAAATCCAAAAGTGCACGCCTCATAATTTTTTTTTAATAAATATTTATTAATTATTATTTTTGTTAATTTAATAACAATTAAACCACATCGAATCAGACCCTGAAAAATGAAAGGGTTCTATTCCTGAGCATACTCAAGCGTAAGAGAAAAAAAAAGACTCGATTAGTAAAGTATTTCGGTCGCTATCGTGTTAACAAGAAAAAGGATCCGCACATACAGACACACGGACGTCCAAGACAGAACTTTTTTAAACTGTTTTTTAACTAGTTTAAATAACAAAAATGACATCAAAAATATCATGAACGTTAAAAATAGTGTTTTTTCTTAATATGTGTGTGTATGTATTATCTTACAAGTGCAATGTATGATACATAAAGACATTTTAAGTTTGAAAAATCAGATATTTTGCGCGAAGTGACAGTAGTACCCACCTCAACGCTTCGCTTATGAGGCGTGCAAAAGTAAATAAATATAATGTTACTAAGAATTAACGCTCCATTCACATTCATCATCTATCAATCTTTTTTTAAGGATGTCCGATATAAAAGTATGTTTAGCTGTGTATCTGTATGCAAAAATATGTAAAGACATGAAGGTTTTAAGATAACTTAAAACCTTCATGTCTTTACATATTTTTGCATAAGTTAAGTGGAAGAAGAAGCAGTTGTTCGAAGACATTGAGCTCTCATTGAACCTATATTAGTATCTAGTTGAAAATTTTGTTAATTTTTAAGTTTTATTTCATCACAATATAATTTTATAACAAATGTAAGTATACCACTCATTTATAAGTAGGTACACACTTGATAGAAAGCACGGTATATCCATTTGCACTAAAGTAACTATTTATTTAACTATTAGGTATCTGTAGTCTTAGCTAAATAAAGGATAAAATATTTTTTTATGTTGACAATAGCCAGTTTGTAAGTACCTAATCTATTACTGGTCTCAAAAATAGTTAAAATGTTTCAGTTTCAAAACACGATTCTCATTCTTTTAAATTTTCTCCGTTATATCTCGTATACACGACGAAGAATTGATATTCACACAAGATGACATCCAGCGGCATATATCCGCCGGTATTATTTTTAATACCGCACAATGCAGGTACGGGCGCCATGTAAGACGACCTCGTTATAACCAGCTAATCCGTGGCTGCGCCGGCGAGGCGCGGCTCCGTTGTTACGGTTTGACGGTTCATTGATGCATGGCAATTAATAAAAAGTTTTTGTATGTAGTCCATGTAGTTGTGTAGAAGACTTGTGTCAAAAAGTAATGCTTGAACTTTGAAATTGGACAGTATAATAAACTTATAGATATTTTTGTTAAATCAAAGATAATATTATATCCTCCAGGAACATATTATCAAACGTTAAATATCAGTATAAATAGTTTCGATCGTGAACTAAGATTGTAACGTCGTGTCACAGATACAATCAAAATCTGGTAGTTAAAGCACGTCTGCTAGAGTAGATTATTATCTAATCGAATACAAAACGTATTTGGCTCATACCAGGCAATATTAATGAAGACAATTATTAATTATTAATTGATAAACAATACCTTAAAATCGGTCCAGCAGACATATTCATTACCCCATTCCCCGATAGTTCCAGGATTTTCCATTTCCTACCGCTACTCTACATTTCCCGTATCGCATTTCACAATGGAAACAGTGCCCAAGAAAGCCGCGATACGTCTCGGCCGGCCGCAATATTAACCGCAAACCATGTGAGAACATTGTTTATATTTATTTTATGCTTTAGTTTTACATTTGCATTTTATACTACATGATAATATTACGTGAGTTTTCCCGGCGATTTTGTGTTACGTCGTTGTTCCCAATCTGCTGTAAATCTCTTCTAAAAATTTCCTTTTTACACGCTTTATATTAGCTTATTGTTTGTTTGTAACCGACTTCTTACCCACTTAAAACGGCCAGATTTCGTTCAAACTTTGTAGATTTATTGAGGACCGTTGACAATACACTAATTTGATAAAATGTTCTATTTTTTAGTTCGGTTTTCTATAAAAAGCGTGTTTTTTAGTTTTTTTTAACTATTATTATTAACGTTTAAAATCTTGTTCACATACCGTAAGTAAGACGTTTATTTACAAGACGGTCCATAATACTTATTATCAATTAAATGTAAATGTATACCGTATTCATCCCCTGAATCACTTTAGAACCCTTACCATTAAGATTTTATAGCAATTTTAATGTCCTCGCTCTCAGAAAACGGCTTTTAAAAATACTTAAACGCGAGGGAACGCAGGATCCCTCGGATGCGTCGTCCACTAATTGTACAGGAGTTTTAAAGCAATCGTTTGGAAATATTAATGTTTTAGTCATGAATCTAGAGCTCGTAATTCATTTTATTTAGCACTTCGTTGCTATCAGAATGCACAATTGTGCACAGTGGACTTTTAATGCGAATAAATATTTAGACAATCTTAATCTTAATACTATTATAAAGGCGAAAGTTTGTATGGATGTATGATGTATGGATGTATGGATGTATGGATGTATGGATGTTTGTTACTCTTTCACGTAAAAACTTCTGAATCGATTACAATGAAATTTAGCACACATATAGAAGGTAACTTGGATTAACACATAGGATAGGTTTTATCCCGGAAATCCCACGGGAACAGGAAAAATGCGGGTTTTCCTTTGAAAACGCGGGCGAAGCCGCGGGCGGAAATCTAGTGATCTATAAAATAGTTATTTAAGTACTAAAAGGTTGTTGATTCCAAGAAACCTTATGTAATTTGTAATTAGAAAAGAGTAGGTCTCTTATAGAGGTATGTAGCTATCTTCTGTTTCTGAGATAACTACACAATCTATGAGATGATATTGTGATGATTTTTATTTTTCAACAAAGTGCTGTAAAAATTAAAGTGTGTGTGTGTGTGTAGTTTAGCGTAGCGTCCAGAGCTCAAACAGACAAATTTAAATGAAATTGCATAAATTGACATTGATTAAATTTTTCATAGAAAAATCTCATAAATTATCTTTTATTTGTCGTTTTTTTGAAAACACAAGGAATAATAGAAATAAAAATACCATAGTCATTTCTCAAAATATATTTTATTAATTAATATATTAAATATAATTACTTAAGTATATATTAGCCATACACTCGTTTACAGTCATACAAGTAGGATAATATTTCAATATAACAATAATTATTACATTATTTAAATTTAGTTTAATTATTTAATATTAATAAATGTTGAATATACAACATAGCCGACATAAAAGTATTAAATTTATATAAAATCATGCAATAAAAAGAGCACTGGAAGCAAAATGGTGCAACAAGAACATACAATATTTAATATATTTTTCATATTTATAAAATAACGTCATTGTATTCAATACTATATGTACATAACATTATGAGGCTATATTTTCTATGTATTAGCCGAAAATTATAGGAAACGCTAAAGAACGTGACATATAGAGATTATTTGCATATTTTAACATTTCAATTCTAGCAAAACTGAACACTACATAGCCAAATAAACAACTTGTCTACAATCAAACACAAAATTCAATTCAGTTACTTTATTCAAAAGGTTAAACCGTCGTTCTAGAACGTACGCTTATTCGAATCAATCGCATTATTTAAAGTCGACCGCATTTTCTTCCTTCTAGAAAGTTCGATTAAGCGCTGTACAATCTTCGACTACCGGGTATCGCTCGCGAATGTGATGAGCATCTTCAGAGCCGGCAGGAAGGTGGCCACTAGAGCGAAGTCGACGTCCCCCGCGAGTGACGTCACCACGTGCTGCGCCAGCGCGTAGTTGCCGCTCTGTATGTACTGCACGCACGAGTGGAGGGACGTGAGGGAACTGTCTGCCAGCTGGAATGGGATACAATGGGTAAAAAGGCTTAAAATTTGCGGAAATATTTAGTGCACTAAAAATAATGTGTCAAAACAAACGAGAAAGGAATCGAAACGTGTGTTATAAAAATGCATCCATCCTATCCATAACATTAACAAAAAAATTGTGACTTAAAGTAATAAAGATTCATTATTTATGAAAATTGTTCTTACTATAAAATTTTAAATAAGTATTGTACAAGTAAAAAAAAAGACGTGTGGCACTCGGGGACTGCCGCGGTAAAGCTATTGCATAGCATGCCTTCAAGCCACACCTCCGAGCCCGTCGGAGTGGGGAGCGTGAGGTTTTTTCGTTACGGAATTTCTCGATTCGGTCCCCACGCTCAAGACCCGCGATAGAAGCTATGCAATAGCTTAAAAAATGCAAACTGTAAAAGAAATCTTACCTTATTTTCCCGCAATAGGTCGTAGAGGTTCTCCAACTTCTTCTGAATGTCTTGTAACTTTCGTTTCGTCATCTGCAAACAAAATTTGATTCATTATTGCACGCCTCATAAGCGAAGCGTTGAGGTGGGTACTACTGTCACTTCGCGCAAAACATCTGATTTTTCAAACTTAAAATGTCTTTATGTATCATAAATTGCACTTGTAAGATAATACATACACACACATATTAAGAAAAAACACTATTTTTAACGTTCATGATATTTTTGATGTCATTTTTGTTATTTAAACTAGTTAAAAAACAGTTTAAAAAAGTTCTGTCTTGGACGTCCGTGTGTCTGTATGTGCGGATCCTTTTTCTTGTTAACACGATAGCGACCGAAATACTTTACTAATCGAGTCTTTTTTTTTCTCTTACGCTTGAGTATGCTCAGGAATAGAACCCTTTCATTTTTCAGGGTCTGATTCGATGTGGTTTAATTGTTATTAAATAAACAAAAATAATAATTAATAAATATTTATTAAAAAAAAATTATGAGGCGTGCACTTTTGGATTTTCCAAATTATTTTATTCTGTATCCACATTTCCCGATCAGTGATAAATATTTGCTAGTCCGTAATTATACCCAAAAGAAACAAAAAATGTAACTATTAGAATATTAAAACTTCCATGGCATCTCATTACCACACACTCACTATCTCTAGACACAAAACTCATACCATAAAATCGCTTCGTTGCGACGTGGAAGTGAGACAAACATACTTTGGCATATGGTCAAAATAAACATGAAACTTACCGCATTATTGGTATTGTTCAAGCAGTCATTCCTTAGCTGATCGAACACAGTCTGTAGAATAACATGCTGCTCCGGTATCGGGCCCTTTTGTATCGGCACCGGTTGAGCTTGTGCTGGAGTCTCCTCCTAGATGATTATAAGCAAGTAAATACAAATATAGTGTTGAATTTGATATTTTTGATTTTATGGCATTCAAATGCTTTATAAATATAAATTTATAGAGAATAGAAAAAATTCGATCACGAGGCGGAACTCGAACCCGCTTGACCAACTCGGCCACCCGAGACCCGCCAGATGCGGGTTCGAGTCCCGCCTCGTGATCGATTTTTTTTATATTCTTTATAAATTTATATTGTATAGTGTTATTAAACTTGGATATATAGTTGTCGGTATTGATGTGTTGGATATTCCAATGACTGCAACTTTGCAATGTAATTAACTTTATAAATGTTGCACGATATTCCAATGGTTCGAAAATAATCAAACCATTTGATAATAACAACATTTTTACCTAAAAAAATAAAAATTTTAATAGACAAAACGAGGATTTTGTTACTATTATTCTGATAAAAGCTTGAGGTTATTACGCAGTGAAATTGCAAATTTAAAACACCTTGACCCTTTCCATAAGCCAGACCCAATGTTTTCATTATCATCAGTATATAAAACCATACAAAAATGTTCAAATTTCCCACCAAAAGATAAAACAAACCTGTTGATACGCCTGCTGATACTGTCCTTGATACTGATCCGAGCTCTGCGTCTGATACGACTCTTGATACATTTGTCCATATGGCGCAGGCATTTGAGTTGTAGGAAATTGTTGTCCCGGAAACTGCTGTTGTCCAGGGAACTGCTGTTGTCCAGGGAACTGTTGTTGTCCTGGGAACTGCTGTCCAGAGAACTGTTGTTGTCCAGGTAATTGTTGCCCTGGGTATTGTTGTTGTCCCGGGAACGAAGGGTTAAGTGGGATGTGCTGTGCCGGCTCTACGCCGAACAGCGGGTGTGTTATTGGTGCCTGTTGCTGCATTTCTTGTTTTGGCTGTAAATAAGTCTAATTTTAAAGGGTTGTTTTGATTGATGGCCAAGTTGTGGATCTTTTAATAAATTTGCTTTACATATATTATGATATAGGACATTTTAATTGTTGTCATTATTCTCCCTATCGCGATCGTAGATAAAAGTAATAAGATAAGAAACATTCGTGTAGGCGTTTTAATCTTAAATTTTAAGCACATTTAAAAAATATGGGTTCATGAATAGGCACCTAAAAGTTACAGAAATCGTCATAAAACTTCTCTACTTATTTTATGAGGAAAATAAAGGTTTACATTCAATTAATTTCAAAATTAATTGTCTCAAACTTGTTTCACACCAGTTTCACAGTTGACTACGAAAAATATTAAAACATGAATCGATTCGCATATCGAGTATTGTCTGTCGAATGATAACCTCAAAAAACAAATCAAAACCAATCCAAAAAAAACTTTCCATGAACTCTGTATGATAAAATGTATCATTTGTAATCCCTTTACCGTACTTTACAATGGTGATATTGCATGAAGTTTTATGATAACACCATGCTTTGAAAAAACACGTTTTGTGAATAAAATCTTCCCTTAAACTGCATGCTGGGGAGATGGACAAACTCCACATAATTCAAATTATTAGTGAATATTAATTGATGATATCTACACGCAAAAAAGAGACAAACATAAACAAGAAATATTAAATCGCAAAGATAACTTTAAAAAAAGAATAAGTTAAAACTTTACTGACCAAAAGATGCGCACAAGAAAAGTCGAGGGATAAGGAAATAATTATTATCTCATAAATAAAGTTCAGAAATGCAGTTTGTCCATCCGTCATGCGAATACCTCGGAACGGTTGTGCGATATAACGTGATTCCAGTGTCGCGTGCCCGCGTGAGAGGCCGACATTATGTCTGAGTACGCATTCTGTATCATATTATGCAACTTTTTTAAGCAATATTGACTCAAGACAAGTTATTTTTTCAGTTAGCTCTAAATAAATATAAAAATAAAGCAATAGATATAAAAAAATACTATAAAATACACAAAATTTTGATCACCTTTGAAAAATAAATTATTAAAATTTTAAAAACTTATTATTACTAGATTAAAAAATACATACCTTAGGTTTCGAGGTTAAAACTGGAGGGTCATTCCATCCCGGTGCCATAGGCTTGCTCGGTTCAGGGACAGTCGCTTCCTGTCCGTAGTAATTACCATTCATCTGACCGGATTGGTTCGGATTCATTGGATTCATGTTTTGATTCACTTGATTCATATTCGGATTCATCGGATTCATGTTTGGATTGATTGGATTAAGCGGATTCATTGGATTCATTGGATTGGGATTCATGTTGTTCGGTTGATTGATTGGTGTAAAGTTGGATGATGGCACGCTAGACGAACCGTATTGGTCGGGAAGAGGGCTGTTGTAGCCGTACGATGGTTGAGATGTGATTGGATTGTTGAATCCGTATTGATTGTATAGTGGCGCTGATTGCACCGATGGGTCCACTTTGTATTTGGACCGCGATGTTATACCACCTGGAGGATATTATAAGTAATATTTAAAAGATTCGCATGACACACATCACTTAAAAATAATAGCATAAGAACATTTTATTTAAACATAAAAATATGCGTAATTGAGATTGAGCTCTATACATAAAGAAATGGTTATTTTTTGGTTCTGAATTTATGAATTATACACAAAAATTTATATTGATAATAATTTGAAAACTATGTTACCAGGTTGCGGTCCCACACTGGCGGGTCTCGACTGCTGCAATGGCGCCTGCGGCAAGGGGGCACTTCTCTGCTGGTTGCCTTCCGACCATTGGCTCAGTGGTACTAATACATAATAATACAACATTCATGTGAAAATTACGATACAATTTATGATATAAATGCATTTAACCGACAAATGACATGACCACTTTAAATAAAATTATTTCATTTATTTAAAATGGGTTTGACTTTCGAAATGTTATCCTACCCGTCTTTTCTGAATACATAATCTCGAATCCTTGTTAAGTTTTGTATAATCATTGCGTGTTCATTAACAATAAAAACAATATGGCGTCTCGATGCGTGGAACGTCACTTTGACAATTGTCCACTCAGGTTCGGTTTAAAGAAATTTAATCATCTTAAAAAAACAACAGTACATGATCTTTTATACTCTTAGATCATTAAGTAATGGATAACACACGCAGGCGTTTCCCCTTTTGCCGAGGTATAAGATTATTCGAATCGAAAAATCTTATGCTTTCATAAAAACTACTTGCGTAATCGATTACGAACACTCTGCGTATTCGTAAAACATCGAAAGGACGTCTGCGAGTGCTCCGCTAAAAATGCCGTTTTGCACTGTCAAGTCTTGCAGAAGCAATTCAAACATGTCGAATATTAAAAAAGATGGAATAACCTTTCATTTGTGTATATTTTTTATTTTTTTAACGTACATTTCTAATTAAATGCAATTTCTAATAATCGTCGATGTATCGTTTAGCGATATGATCAAGACAAATAATCGAGTCATGTGTGTACTCGATCATTGATGCGGCCTCACGAGACTATCATGGAAAGAAAATATACAAATTTAATCTTTATGAACTAAGAGATAAAGTTGAATTTAAAACGCGATATTGAACCGCATTCCCCACGAGACTATAAAGCGATGTAGCGAGACTATCTTGAAGAGAAAATATACAAATTTAATCTTTATGAACTAAGCGATAAAGTTGAATTTAGAACGCGATATTGAACCGCACTCCCCACGAGACTATAAAGTGATGTAGCGAGACTATCTTGAAGAGAAATTCAAATTTAATCTTTATGAACTTAGTGATAGAGTTGAATTTAAAAACTCGTCGCTTAAAAGGTCGTAAATTTTTACGACTTTCTTAGTGACGGACTGCTTTTAACTTGAACGTCGATAAAAAAATATTTTTCTAAGTATAATTTGAAATGAGATGAGAATTAATCTTTATTATATTAAAATTTTACACAACTGCATAAAAAGGAGTATAATGTTTATTTTGTAAGTCTTGTATATATTTATTAAAATTTACGCTCGGTTACTTTTAACTGGCAGAACATTTTAATGGTACGGAACCCTTCGTGCGCGAGTCCGACTCGCATTTAGCCGTTTTTTTTGTAATGTTAATCTTGTAACCTTTCTATTATGTAATCTATACTAATATTATAAAGCTGAAGAGTTTGTTTGTTTGTTTGTTTGTTTGAACGCGCTATTCTCGGGAACTACTGGTCCGATTTGAAAAATTCTTTCGGTGTTAGATAGCCCATTTATCGAGGAAGGTATATATTATCATCACGCTACGACCAACAGGAGTGGAGCCACGGGGGTGAAACCGCGCGGAGCAGCTACTTTGTTTATATGTATGTACGAATATTGCGTATATTTCAGATTTACAAAAAATCCTGCTTTAAGGCTAAGGTGGATTGAATGCTGTGGGAGAAAATCAGAATGGACACCTCGGTACAGAAATAATAAAAATTTCTGGACCGATATTTATTTTATTGAATATAATATGTGATGTGTTGAATAAATACATATTCAAATACAAATAAAATGGCGTTTTATTGTTTTTTCGTATGCATATAATAATGATGAAAACGTTACAAATGACCTGTGTAGTATTTTTTATGAATATAATATTAATGTTATTTCTAATTTCAACAAAATTATTATTTTTGTAATATCGATATGGTTACATCCCTTTAGAGCGATTGTATTATTACGTATATGTATAGAGATTTTTCTGTGTAATCGATGTATGTGTGCAAAAACATGCTAGTCTGTCCATTTTGTAATAGTTTGAGTTTGTAAAGACACAAATTATTTTTGTGAATGTGTGATTGTGTTTCAAAGTGTGAGTTACCCTCCCCGCACCAAAACCGGCAGAAAGTTT
The DNA here is from genome assembly GCA_029959065.1 of Colias behrii. Classification (NCBI taxonomy): domain Eukaryota; kingdom Metazoa; phylum Arthropoda; class Insecta; order Lepidoptera; family Pieridae; genus Colias; species Colias behrii. The sequence goes on from JARWMC010000016.1 coordinate 584,703, forward strand.
AGTTAGAACATTTGCCAGCGTGCTCCATCCATTACTTAATGATCTAAGTTTATACTTATGAAAAATAACAATTTTTGAACTTAGTATTAAAATGCGTCAGCTGATATTAGTAAAGTAAGTTTTTACCTTGTGGCGGGTTATTCATATAGCTGTTAATAGGCTGTCGTTTTTGAGAATGTTCGCTTGTTGTGCGCGAGCGCAGACCGTACTGTTGTTGTTGTTGCTGTTGTTGCTGCGGATGGTGTTGTTGCTGCTGTTGTTGTTGCTGATGGAAGGGGAGAAGAAAATGAGCAATTAATTTTAATGGGAAATGAATCACAAATGAATATATACTATTTATCTGACCCGACTGGTTCGGATTCATTGTATTCATGTTTTGATTCATCTGATTCATGTTTGGATAGAGCGGATTCATCGGATTCATGTTTGGATTAAACGAATTCATGTTCGAATTGATTCGATTGGGATTCATGTTGTTTGGTTGATTGATTGGTGTTAAGTGATGATGGCACGCTAATACTTGCACAAATAATAATAAATTACGGACACTTCGGTTGTAACTTGTAATACTGTATAAATAAATATTGTGAATTGCTATAAATAAATATTGTGAATTTTATAAAAAAGACCAACAATTCAATTTAACGCCGTATTTTTTCTGTATATATTTAGTGGTCATATATTTAGTGGTCCTTCGAGCCGGATTTATAATTTACTATTTTTCCAAACCGATAAATTAATTGTCAATTTATGTAAAACAATTGGCATTCCAGTAATTTGACATATTCACTTAAATATTTCAAAAACACTACTTTCTTCAAAAATTCAACAATTGATTTCAACCAACCTGCGAATGCAACCTCAATGCATTTGTCAGTCGGTCCGTGAGCTCCGACTTCGATCCTTGCAACGCTGTTAAAGCGCTTTGCAAGCATCCTTGAGATGCTAACCGCCCGGCGTACTCGGATAGCAAAGTTGTTAAACTACCTCCCTCCTGTGAAAAAATTATTTGTTTTATAAAAAAATAATGATACATGAATAAACATGTCTATGGATTATTGATATTGCGAAAAAAATTATCAAAGGATTTATTGTGAAATTGACATTGCGTTATTTTCTTGTACGCAACAAAAATTGAATTTTTACTTTCAAAAAATTTATGTTGCGTGATATAATACTATTTTGCCCCATAATTCTCCAACCCGCACACCTGCACTGGCCTGCCTCTAGTCTCCGCAGCGGTCTTCAACAGCAGCGCCAACTGCGCTCGCTGCGTCAACGCGGCCAAATCGCTATCATTCGAACCGTTCCCGCTTCGCTCGCGCAACAGACGCGAAGCGAGCGCGTCACCCGCTGCGGCCACAACGTAGCACAATTGCGCCGCTTTCTTTAGGGCCGGGTCTGATTCTTCGGACAGTTTGTTGCCGAGGAGTTCTGGAAATAAATGTTTCTTAATTTATTTGGGCTCTTATAAATAACTTTTATGCCTTAGTTGTGATAACTGCCTGGGACTCTTATTACAAATATTTGTAGCTGGGTGAATATAATCAATCAAATCGATCATTTCTATGTAAAGTGGCTACGTAGCCACACAGGTCTTGTTAATTGAGTGGTCCCTCGAGCCGGATATCATCAATAGCAGCCTATGAATTGTATTATTGACGACTAGCTGCGTCTTGCGACTTCACTCCTCTTGCTCGTCTCACCACAGTAGTGCGGCAGGGCGGGCGGGTCGCAGTGCGCGGCGAGTGCAGCCAGCACGTGGCGCCAGGCGGCCGGCGCGGCGCTCCGCACGAGCGCGTCCCAGCGCTGCCGCAGCAGACACCCGCTCAGCAGGGAGACCGGGTCCGACGCGGTCTGGTTCAGGTGGTAGCGCTGCACCTTGTACACTAGCTCTTGGCTGCCTGTCACACAAAATGAACATTTGACAAAAACGTAAATGACATTTTATTTGAGAATTGTCATATAATTACTAAATTAATGCAGTGTTATTGCATAAGCAGGAAGTGAGGCGGTAATTAATAAACAAAGGAAGAAAGGAAATTTTAAGTTTTTGCGAGATTTTATTTTGAGGGTAGTTTAAAATTTGCTGTACATAACAGTAAATTATGTCCAGCAAATAAAAAAAAACAACTGTAGTATGTAAGTTAGTAGTAATATACCATTTGAACTGCATACACGTCGTATCATTTTATTCCTATCAATACACTTTATGGCGCCCCTGCCAAGAAGGTATTTCACAAAAAAAATAGATTAGTAGTGGATTATCGTAAATAGAACGAAATCATTCAAGATGACAAATTTTCAATGCCAAACATTACTGATATTTTAGAATCAGTGTCCGGTGCCATCTACTTTTCTCATTTAGATCTTAGCCAATCATATCACCAAGTGACCTTGGATCAAGAAAAGTCACTGCTTTCACTACTAATACTAATTCTGGTCATTCGGATCAATAACAAATGAAAAGAATGTTAATGGGACTCAAAATAAGTCCGAGTTCTTTTTCCAGGGTTATGACAATTGCTATGTCCGGTCTGACAATTGATAAATGCTTTACTTACTTAGATGATCTTGTTATTTTTGGCCGTATGTTTAAAATCATAATAAAAAATTAGTTGACGTATTCGAGAGACTCAGAAAAGAAAACCTTTTAAAGAATTGTTGTATTTAGGCCATATTGTGTATGCAGAGGGTAACATGCCAGATCATATAAGAGATGATAACGCGTCATTCATAAAAAATATGATAGAGGAGATTAGAAATAATATAACGTGGTGCGGCATTTGTATATTTTAAGAGAATTTAAAAGAATAAATGACATTCATTTGCTTCCTACCAGAGGCCACGCGGGGGTACGCAAAATGATAAAAAATATTATATAAGTATCTTGAACCCGAATGCACGTGTGAACTCACTCATTGAAATACTGATATCACTAAACCGAATCCTGCAAAAAGCCGATTCGGTAAAGAAAAACCTCGACACCGTGCGAACGTAGTGTTCCTATCAACACACTACAAATCTACTATAATGAAAGTTACCTAAAGAAGCGATAATAAGCGCGTCGGCCACTCTCTTGGCGTCGAGGCACAGTTCCACCGCCTCCTCCAGGTTGCCGCACACCAGCGCGCGGCAGATCGTGCTCGTCGTGTCTAAGAGACAATACAATATTAGTGTGTGCCGAGCACACGTGTCAGAAGTGAAACTTCTTAGTCAAGATTCAAAGATACCCAAAATCGTCACCTTACTCTATGACGTGACGGTATTGCCATAATTCGACCAGTACAATAAATGAGAAAGTGTGTGAAAAAGAGAGAGAAGAGATAGGAAGAGAAACAGATAGAGAGAGAAAGATAAGAGTCAAAAGTATTGAAAATTGCACTGATTGTCTGTTTCATTGCTTTTGCTTGCTACTGACCCGTAGCTTATCAGTATTTAATGTCAGGTCAGCTCAACCCAGCTTAGCAAATTAAGATTGACAAATTATACCATCCATTTTAAAAACAATTAAAAACATACCTTCTCCGGAAGGTATGTTGATGTTATCAACTGTCGGCTCCAAGTCCAGATTAGCTAGCTTCCTCTCGATCAAAGTGTGCGCATCCTGTAATATATTTAGTCAGTATAACAACACCATAAAAATCAAAATAGCACATGCAAAGGGAAAAATCTAGATATGAGCACAAATAATTAGGACTGTATTCTAATATACATTTTTTGTGACAATTTGAAACGTAAAAAATAAAATTTGCGTTCTTCACATTTAAGTTAGAAGAGTAAATAAGATTAAAAAATACTTCTTAAAAAAATAGAACTCCACATGTGTATACTTTTGCACACAACATAATACTATGATTAACCCAAATATACAACACCAACTATATATACTCACAGATAAGTCGGTACTGGTGTCTGTGGACAACTCAGCTTCCGTCTCAGTCGACTCGCCCTGAGTTAGTAGCACAAACAGAATGGCCCACATTTATATATAGCTGATAGCGTACAGTTAGCACAGATATACAAGACAATTTGTATGAAAAAATTAGATTTTTTTTTTACTTTTCATCCATTTAAGATTTAATATACAAATAGTAAGTAAATTAGTAATTAGGTAGAAAATGAATATTGTTGTTACTTCAGATAACTCTACAAATTACAGAAAATTAAAGTTAGCAAATTAGAAAAGAAGCTAGCCGTTACAGAGATAACACAAGAAAACAGACAAACACAAAACACTTAAGTTATAAAGACACGTAAACAAAGTTACAACAAAATACATACCAAGTATCACGATCCACACAGAGAGATAAATAGAAAGAATTATAAGTACATTACTCACTCGACTCAAAAATGCTGTGTCCGTTTGGGTGTCTCCAACGTTCTGGGCTTTGAACTTCGATGGGATTTCATCTTGCTTGTAACCTGAAATTAAACATTACTAAAGACCTAAAACAAAAAATATGACTCGATGCTTGTTCCACACGCGCATAAAAATACGCACACGCACGCAAATTCGCACGCACACACTTGCCCTCTACAAGTACATGTACATACATCTACACGTTCACACACACTTTCTACAACCACATATATGTGTATTCATTACACAGTTCACTTACCAAGCAAATTCAATACTTCAGTGCGGAATGTGGGCAAGAAATTGGCGCGGAGGAAGAACCACCTGTAGCGCTCGTCCTGATCTGTGGCAGCGTCTCCACGCTCGCGGCAATACCTATGGAAATTTTATAAAACCTAATTAATTATTGGCCGATTAAGAAGAGCTGGAACGTCAACACATTTAAACATTGCACATGTGTAGTGTCTGTGAAGACGCGCGCGGCGTGACGTCATAGTGTATACGCATCATGAAAAGTCTGTCTGTCTCTCTCGCGCGCAGACTAGCTTATGAGGGTGAAGGGGACAATTATTGTTTTAATGTTGCAATTGTTTATAAATACAGGGTGATGTAATTTAAACAAAGACGTTAGGTATATCTACTACTAACTATATTCGACGCAAGGGCGGATCCAGCTTTAGTGTCAGAGGGGGGTCACATAGTCGTAGTCGAGTTACAAAAAATCCTGTGTAAAAATCTCTGAGTGAAAATCTCTGCGTGAATATCTCTGCGTGAAAATCTCTGCGTGAAAATCTGTGTGAAAATCTGTGTGAAAATCATTGTGAAAATATCTGTGTGAAAATCATTGTGAAAATATCTGTGTGAAAATATCTCTGTGTGAAAATCTATGTGAAAATCTCTGTGTGAAAATATATGTGAAAATCTCTGTGTGAAAATCTGTGTGAAAATCTCTGTGTGAAAATCTCTGTGTGAAAATCTCTGTGTGAAAATCTGTGTGAAAATCTCTCTGTGAAAATCTCTGTGTGAAAATCTCTCTGTGAAATTCTCTGTGTGAAAATCTCTGTGTGAAAATCTCTGTGTGAAAATCTCTGTGTGAAAATCTCTGTGTGAAAATATCTGTGTGAAAATCTGTGTGAAAATTTCTATGTGAAAATCTCTGTGTGAAAATCTCTGTGTGAAAATCTGTGTGTGAAAATCTCTCTGTGAAAATCTGTGTGTGAAAATCTGTGTTAAAAACCTCTGTGGGAAAATCTCTGTGTGAAAATCTCTGTGTGAAAATCTGTGTGAAAATCTCTGCGTGAAAATCTCTGTGTGAAAATCTGTGTGTGAAAATCTCTCTGTGAAAATCTGTGTGTGAAAATCTCTGTGTTAAAAACCTCTGTGGGAAAATCTCTGTGTGAAAATCTCTGTGTGAAAATCTCTGTGTGAAAATCTCTGTGTGAAAATCTCAGTGTGAAAATCTTTGTGTGAAGATCTCTGTGTGAAAATCTCTGTGTGAAAATCTCTGTGTGAAAATCTCTGTGAAAATCTCTGTGTGAAAATCTCTGTGTGAAAATCTCTGTGTGAAAATCTCTCTGTGAAAATCTGTGTGAAAATCTCTGTGTGAAAATCTCTGTGTGAAAATCTCTGTGTGAAAATCTCTGTGAAAATCTCTGTGTGAAAATCTCTGTGTGAAAATCTCTGTGAAAATCTCTGTGTGAAAATCTCTGTGTGAAAATTTCTGTGTGAAAATCTCTGTGTAAAAATCTCTGTGTGAAAATCTCTGTGAAAATCTCTGTGTGAAAATCTCTGTGTGAAAATCTGTGTGAAAATCTCTGTGTGAAAATCTCTGTGTGAAAATCTCTGTGAAAATCTCAGTGTGAAAATCTCTGTGTGAAGATCTCTGTGTGAAAATCTCTGTGTGAAAATCTCTGTGTGAAAATCTGTGTGAAAATCTCTGTGTGAAAATCTCTGTGTGAAAATCTCTGTGAAAATCTCTGTGTGAAAATCTCTGTGTTAAAATCTGTGTGAAAATCTCTGTGTGAAAATCTCTCTGTGAAAATCTCTGTGTGAAAATCTCTGTGTGAAAATCTCTGTGTGAAAATCTCTGTGTGAAAATCTCTGTGTGAAATCTCTGTGTGAAAATCTCTGTGTGAAAATCTCTCTGTGAAAATCTCTGTGTGAAAATCTCTGTGTGAAAATCTCTGTGTGAAAATCTCTGTGTGAAAATCTCTGTGTGAAAATCTCTGTGTGAAAATCTCTGTGTGAAAATCTCTGTGTGAAAATCTCTGTGTGAAAATCTCTGTGTGAAAATCTCTGTGTGAAAATTTCTGTGTGAAAATCTCTGTGTGAAAATCTCTGTGTGAAAATCTCTGTGAAAATCTCTGTGTGAAAATCTCTGTGTGAAAATCTCTGTGTGAAAATCTATGTGAAAATCTCTGCGTGAAAATCTCTGCGTGAAAATCTCTGCGTGAAAATCTGTGTGAAAATCTGTGTGAAAATCATTGTGAAAATATCTGTGTGAAAATCATTGTGAAAATATCTGTGTGAAAATATCTCTGTGTGAAAATCTATGTGAAAATCTCTGTGTGAAAATATATGTGAAAATCTCTGTGTGAAAATCTCTGTGTGAAAATCTCTGTGTGAAAATCTGTGTGAAAATTTCTATGTGAAAATCTCTGTGTGAAAATCTCTGTGTGAAAATCTGTGTGTGAAAATCTCTCTGTGAAAATCTGTGTGTGAAAATCTGTGTTAAAAACCTCTGTGGGAAAATCTCTGTGTGAAAATCTCTGTGTGAAAATCTGTGTGAAAATCTCTGCGTGAAAATCTCTGTGTGAAAATCTGTGTGTGAAAATCTCTCTGTGAAAATCTGTGTGTGAAAATCTCTGTGTTAAAAACCTCTGTGGGAAAATCTCTGTGTGAAAATCTCTGTGTGAAAATCTCTGTGTGAAAATCTCTGTGTGAAAATCTCAGTGTGAAAATCTTTGTGTGAAGATCTCTGTGTGAAAATCTCTGTGTGAAAATCTCTGTGTGAAAATCTCTGTGTGAAAATCTCTGTGTGAAAATCTCTGTGTGAAAATCTCTGTGTGAAAATTTCTGTGTGAAAATCTATGTGAAAATCTCTGCGTGAAAATCTCTGCGTGAAAATCTCTGCGTGAAAATCTGTGTGAAAATCTGTGTGAAAATCATTGTGAAAATATCTGTGTGAAAATCATTGTGAAAATATCTGTGTGAAAATATCTCTGTGTGAAAATCTATGTGAAAATCTCTGTGTGAAAATATATGTGAAAATCTCTGTGTGAAAATCTCTGTGTGAAAATCTCTGTGTGAAAATCTGTGTGAAAATCTCTGTGTGAAAATATATGTGAAAATCTCTGTGTGAAAATCTCTGTGTGAAAATCTCTGTGTGAAAATCTGTGTGAAAATTTCTATGTGAAAATCTCTGTGTGAAAATCTCTGTGTGAAAATCTGTGTGTGAAAATCTCTCTGTGAAAATCTGTGTGTGAAAATCTGTGTTAAAAACCTCTGTGGGAAAATCTCTGTGTGAAAATCTCTGTGTGAAAATCTGTGTGAAAATCTCTGCGTGAAAATCTCTGTGTGAAAATCTGTGTGTGAAAATCTCTCTGTGAAAATCTGTGTGTGAAAATCTCTGTGTTAAAAACCTCTGTGGGAAAATCTCTGTGTGAAAATCTCTGTGTGAAAATCTCTGTGTGAAAATCTCTGTGTGAAAATCTCAGTGTGAAAATCTTTGTGTGAAGATCTCTGTGTGAAAATCTCTGTGTGAAAATCTCTGTGTGAAAATCTCTGTGAAAATCTCTGTGTGAAAATCTCTGTGTGAAAATCTCTGTGTGAAAATCTCTCTGTGAAAATCTGTGTGAAAATCTCTGTGTGAAAATCTCTGTGTGAAAATCTCTGTGTGAAAATCTCTGTGTGAAAATCTCTGTGTGAAAATCTGTGTGAAAATCTCTCTGTGAAAATCTCTGTGTGAAAATTTCTGTGTGAAAATCTCTGTGTAAAAATCTCTGTGTGAAAATCTCTGTGAAAATCTCTGTGTGAAAATCTCTGTGTGAAAATCTGTGTGAAAATCTCTGTGTGAAAATCTCTGTGTGAAAATCTCTGTGAAAATCTCAGTGTGAAAATCTCTGTGTGAAGATCTCTGTGTGAAAATCTCTGTGTGAAAATCTCTGTGTGAAAATCTGTGTGAAAATCTCTGTGTGAAAATCTCTGTGTGAAAATCTCTGTGTGAAAATCTCTGTGAAAATCTCTGTGTGAAAATCTCTCTGTGAAAATCTCTGTGTGAAAATCTCTGTGTGAAAATCTCTGTGTGAAAATCTCTGTGTGAAATCTCTGTGTGAAAATCTCTGTGTGAAAATCTCTCTGTGAAAATCTCTGTGTGAAAATCTCTGTGTGAAAATCTCTGTGTGAAAATCTCTGTGTGAAAATCTCTGTGTGAAAATCTCTGTGTGAAAATCTCTGTGTGAAAATCTCTGTGTGAAAATCTCTGTGTGAAAATTTCTGTGTGAAAATCTCTGTGTGAAAATCTCTGTGTGAAAATCTCTGTGAAAATCTCTGTGTGAAAATCTCTGTGTGAAAATCTCTGTGTGAAAATCTATGTGAAAATCTCTGCGTGAAAATCTCTGCGTGAAAATCTCTGCGTGAAAATCTCTGCGTGAAAATCTGTGTGAAAATCTGTGTGAAAATCATTGTGAAAATATCTGTGTGAAAATCATTGTGAAAATATCTGTGTGAAAATATCTCTGTGTGAAAATCTATGTGAAAATCTCTGTGTGAAAATATATGTGAAAATCTCTGTGTGAAAATCTCTGTGTGAAAATCTCTGTGTGAAAATCTCTGTGTGAAAATCTCTGTGTGAAAATCTGTGTGAAAATCTCTCTGTGAAAATCTCTGTGTGAAAATCTCTCTGTGAAATTCTCTGTGTGAAAATCTCTGTGTGAAAATCTCTGTGTGAAAATCTCTGTGTAAAAACCTCTGTGTGAAAATATCTGTGTGAAAATCTGTGTGAAAATTTCTATGTGAAAATCTCTGTGTGAAAATCTCTGTGTGAAAATCTCTCTGTGAAAATCTGTGTGTGAAAATCTGTGTTAAAAACCTCTGTGGGAAAATCTCTGTGTGAAAATCTCTGTGTGAAAATCTGTGTGAAAATCTCTGCGTGAAAATCTCTGTGTGAAAATCTGTGTGTGAAAATCTCTCTGTGAAAATCTGTGTGTGAAAATCTCTGTGTTAAAAACCTCTGTGGGAAAATCTCTGTGTGAAAATCTCTGTGTGAAAATCTGTGTGAAAATCTCTGTGTGAAAATCTCTGTGTGAAAATCTCTGTGTGAAAATCTCTGTGTGAAAATCTCTGTGTGAAAATCTCTGTGTGAAAATCTCTGTGTGAAAATTTCTGTGTGAAAATCTCTGTGTGAAAATCTCTGTGAAAATCTCTGTGTGAAAATCTCTGTGTGAAAATCTCTGTGTGAAAATCTATGTGAAAATCTCTGTGTGAAAATCTCTGTGTGAAAATCTCTGTGTGAAAATCTCTGTGTGAAAATCTCAGTGTGAAAATCTCTGTGTGAAAATCTCTGTGTGAAAATCTCTGTGTGAAAATCTCCGTGTGAAAATCTCTGTGTGAAAATCTCTGTGAAAATCTCTGTGTGAAAATCTCTGTGTGAAAATCTCTGTGTGAAAATCTCTGTGTGAAAAGAGAGCTTTCATAATTATATTTATCTATACAACGCACTCATTTTACAATTCAAGTCTACAATAATTAAACTAGAGTCGCATTTATTTTTGAACATACTGTATAGTAAAATTGCATATGTGTGAGTACTGTGAAGATGCCAGCTTTCCTTAATCGGCCAGTACAATTTCAGGCTTTTTTTGTAGATTCCTATACGAATATTGCTATACGAATATTGCCACAGCTGTAGTCGGGTCTTGTGAATGTTTGAATATATTATAGAGCAGGCTCCAAGGAGATGTTCGTTTGCAAAAATAGCGGACCTAAATCTGACTTCTGATATATATTGTATAGATCCCAGACATCCTATAGACAGATGTTGCCAACAAGTTTTGTGGTCCCCCTCCCCGCACGCCGGTAATTAAATATGGCATACAAAGAAAAAAATAAAAATTTCCAAAACATGCCGTGTGGGGTATCAAATGAAAGAGCTTATTGAGTAGATCACGAATATATAGCATACTATAACATTTCTTACACTTACTCTAAGATTTTTTAGAAAATTTACGAAAATGCTCCATTTTTGAGTTAACTTTAAACCACTATAGATTGAAAACTCATGAATATATTTCTTAAATTATTATTTTAAATAATTAACAATAGTCCATTGTTTACGATTCAATAGTTCGTAATTTAATATAAGTGAGCTATGTGGTGGATTTGATGAAAATAACTATATACTATATGAACTTGAAAATATACTCGCCATCTTTGAATGCTCCCCCCACTCCCCCATGCAACTATTTCACTGTACGAACTATTGAATCGTAAACAATGGACTATTGTTAAGTATTTAAAATAATAATTTAAAAAATATATTCATGAGTTTTCAATCTATAGTGGTTTAAAGTTAACTCAAAAATGGAGCATTTTCGTAAATTTTCTAAAAAATCTTAGAGAAAGTGTGAGAAATGTTATAGTATGCTATATATTCGTGATCTACTCAATAAGCTCTTTCATTTGATACCCCACACGGCATGTTTTGGAAATTTTTATTTTTTTCTTTGTATGCCATATTTAATTACCGGGGTGCGTGGAGGGGGACCACAAAACTGGTTGGCAACATCTGTCTATAGGATGTCTGGGATCTATACAATATATATCAGAAGTCAGATTTAGGTCCGCTATTTTTGCAAACGAACATCTCCTTGGAGCCTGCTCTATTATACACAATTGTGTTCGCAATGCATAAATAATGATCAACAAAGTGTACACTACAATGACCGCACATTGCGAGTCAGCTATGACATAGACCTTACAAATCCGGCTCGAAGGACCAAAAGATCTATAGGGTGTTGAGATATAAAAAGAAAATGGTATTTTCCTATAACAAAGTAGATATATGAAAAGTTAGCAGGAATTTTTTACAAGCAGTAGCAACTAGTGACATTTTCAATTTATCCACCAGAAAAACGCTTTTTTTCATATAGATATAATAAAAAGTTACTCACTCAGCCAGTCTTTCCGCTGCCTGCGGGTCCCTGCTGAGTGTGAGTGCGAGCACTTGGTCCAACTCAACTGATTTCTCCACTAACTCTGGCTCACTCACTACCTGCATGTGCGAAACAAAATCATCAATTTTGCTTATACAAAAAGAAAAAAATAAGAAATTGTTTTAAAAATTAAACCACAAATAGACTACTGAAATTTAATGTACCATAAAATATTTGAAACTTACCTGACTAATTTCCACTACATTCTTTGCTCCTCCTTCTTGAGGACATTTTCCGAATGTTACTAATTTACCACCGAACTGAAAAAAAAATGGATAAATTTATAAAACACACTTTTTACTAGACAGGGTGGATTTTTGAGACGGGCCCGAGTAAGGGCAGGTACCTCAACTTGTAGAAGATTATGCCTGCGTATGAAAAGATGGTGATTTACCGTAGTTTCTGAACTTAAATTTTAGTTGCAAAATAAGTAAACAATATTTCGAGTTGATTTACCTTTTTTTCGTATAATATGTGTGGAAAATTTTTGGAAATTTTTGTTATTTCTAGTATGAATGCAAACCTAAAATGGTTCCATTTTGATCCATACCTCCCTTTTAATTCTCAGATGAATTTTTAGGATAAATAACCACAATTTTATTGTTTTTAAGTGAAACTTCATAAGGCGCGTTGAGTATAAAATTTGAAGGTCGCGTCATGGCAATAACGTCACGTCACGGACTAAGGCAACGAATTTGTTATCTTTGAATCTTGCCAAAGAAGTTTCACTTCTAACACGTGTGCCCGTACATACGCTGTTTTTTATAATTTTTTTTTTATTTCAGATTTTTTAAGCTATTGCATAGCTTCTATCGCGGGCCTTGAGCGCGGGGACCGAATCGAGACATTCCGTGACGAAAAAATCTCACGCTCCCCACTCCGACGGGCGCGGAGGTGTGGCTTGAAGGCATAGCTATAGCATGCAATAGCTTCACCGCGGCAGTCCCCGAGTGCCACACGTCTTTTGACGTGACAACGTCTTATAATTCGATAGAGCCGGCTGCACGCACGAAAAAACATGACTCATGCGGCGTTACCTCACTCTGAGGCGTTCCGTAAGGCTTGAAGTGCAAGCGAGAGCGCGGAACGAGCGACAAAGAAGCACAATCGGCCTTAGGACGTTGTCACGTTCAATTATCGTCAGTAAACCGACTTTACAGACAACCAATTTTTTTGTTTGTTTGAGTGTCCATACCGCGAATCTGGCGGCGCTGTGCTTGCGCAGCCAGGCGGGCGCGCGGGGGGGGTGCGGCGCGGGGCGCGCGGCGGGCGGCGCGCGGCTCACCGCCGGCAACGCTAGGAACGAGTCCGCTCCACCGAACGACTCCATTATGTTGCTTTGTGCTACGGCACTCTGCTGCAATGGAAACACTTTATGTACACTTTTCGTCACTTTAAATAATAAGCCATCGCTTTTAAATGTGTAGATGATGTTTTTGTACCCATTTTAAATGTGTAGATGATGAATATGTCGCAGTAAGATAGATGAAGCCGTTATAGTTATATCCCTAGGGATATAATTATATACCGTAACATAGTTATTCAAAAGATATATTCAAATCATCGCCCCATGTGTGTAAGTGAGCACACTCACGCAGTCAGGTCGCGAGCCGCCGAGCAGTGTGTGCAGCACGACGCTCTGGTCGAAGGAGGCGGCGGCGAGCAGGCCCGGCACGCGCGGGGACCACGACACGTCGAACACCCACTGGCCCTGCTGGCTCACTTCCATCACCAGCTCGCCACCCTACAACGTTAATATTACTAACACACGGAAAAACAGATGCATTTAAAAAAAAAAGACGGGTTGCACTCCGGGAGTGCCGGCAGAAGTGAAAACTTGATTATTAACGTTGAGCATGTTTGATTATCCATCCGTCTTACAAAAAATACAAGACAACAAAAGATACAAATCGTACAAGCACAATTTTTTTTCAAATCCTGGAAAATACATTAATTTTCAGGAATTTTTAACATTCAGGCATCTTTAATTTAGAAATAGACTGCCTAGTACGCTTACGGGTTTGGTATTAGTGGGGTCCCAGCAGAGCAGCCTGCCGTCCTTGGCGGCGCTGAGCAGCAGGCCCGCGTCGTGCGCGCTCCACGCGGCGCTCAGCACGCCCTTGCTGTGCCCCTCCAGCGTCACCAGCGGGGACGCCGCTAGCCTACACACCAATATACAATTTATTGACGACAAGAGGTCCGCCCCGGCTTCGCCCGTGGTACATATTTCGCAATAAAAGGTAGCCTATGTCCTTTCTCGGGTATCAAAATATCTCCATACCAAATTTCATGCAAATTGGTTCAGTAGTTTAGACGTGATTGAGTAACAGACAGACAGACAGAGTTACTTTCGAATTTATAATATTAGTACGGATATTAGTATTTCAAGTACTCCATGGAACATAGAAAATTTCAACCGTGTATACACACCAATAAATGTCAATTTATTGGCGATATTAATATTTCAAGTACTCCAGGGAACATAGAAAATGTTAACCGTGTAAAATACGCACGTAAATTGGCAAGGTTTTGCCAAGTGAAATTGTTATTCTTTGTTATGATTCTATTCTATATCTACATCTTGCTATGCATGCTAATTATGTCACATACTCAAAATATATTATAAATATAAAATGTACATCTGTTGGCAAATCAAATCAAATAAATAAATATTGTTATTACCGTCAATTATTTTTGATGACGTTTGTTTTAAAGATAGTTAAAGAAGAGAGATGAATCAGAGAAACGACTTGTGCTTGGCCGCATTGTAATAATAATGCAATAATCATTTCCCAGTGCCCTAGATTTGACGCAGATTTTATGCTAAGAACATAATTATTTCAGAATTATTACTTTTAGCTAATGCATATAGATTTTAACAAGGCATTTGATAAAGTGGATTATTTTCTGTTTTACTAAGAAGGTTGCCAAGGATTGGTGTTTGGATTCATGGACTAAGACTACAGTGGTTTGAAATTTATTTAGACCAAATACCGTTTAAAGTAACATTGTGGTATGTTGGGTATAAATTGTTTTTCTTTATAGCTACTTCGGGTGTTCCCCAAGGCTCACATCTGGGGCCTAATTTGATTTTAATGTTTATTAACGATAGGCATATGAAATTTGTTATTCAAAACAAATTTCATATGCCTTAAAAGCTAATAATAAGGAAGTAATCTTACAATGGATCCCTTCTCATATTCAGCTCAAAGAGAACGATGAGGTTGATTTATTAGCCACACAAGCAGCAATAGATGGAGTACCCTTGGAGGTCGCTCCATTGTACTCGGATCATTTTAAATATGTGAGGGATAAATGTCTATCCGATTGGCAGGAATATTTTGATGAACGATCGCGGGAGAAAGGAATTTGGCACAGAACAATCCAACCACATGTACCTCGGTACCCATGGCTTGATGAGATTGTATGCGATAGGAGGACGTTGACAACTATTTTAAGATTACGTTCGGGACATATTCCATCGAATAAGTTTGCACATTTAATGCAGAAAGCCGATTCTCCGTTGTGCAATGATTGTGGTATTGTAGAAGATGTGCAGCATATTCTCTTGGAGTGTGTTCGGAACGCGCAATTTAGACAACAAAATAATATCTTCCGCTGTATTAACAATGTCGGTTGTGTGAACAGCATTCTCACTTGTCCCTCGTCGGCAGAGGTGCGGGTGCTGGTCAGACTGACCGATGTTGGATTACAAAATTGATTGCATTGTTTACTGTAGTTTGTACTTATATTTTTTATATTTAAGTGTTGATTGTTAATGGAATTTACGGGACGACGTGGTCGCTAAGCGACAAAGTCCCTTGAAAAATAAAGAATAAAAAAAAAAAAAAAACTAACATAAATAATCCAGTATATAATATTGAATTCTATCATAATATAGAACATCGGATATATTCCAGATGCTTTGTGTATAAAACTCTGTACAAGGAATTAATTAAGTCACATTATTCTATATACAGTAGATCTGCGGTATTCCGACAATCGTTTTGCAGGGCAGTGTCGGAGTATCGAATTTGTCGGATTACAGGGAGCGGCAGATAAGCCAGGGGCCGGAGTTACGCAGGTCTACTTTATGTAAATATCTTACCGCAAGTCCCATATCTGCAGCACGGGCACCTGATCGTCCTCGGACGCGAGGCACAGCTGCGTGGCCACCGCCGGGTGCCAGCACACGCTGCGCCACCGCGTGCGGGACTGCGAGTCGCTGCACACACACAGTTATTGTTATTGTAAATACATACTGAATATAATGGACACAGGATAGATATTTGAATTAGTTAGGAGTTTACTACAGACATTTACAATTATAAGTTAAACCTGTTCAACTAAAAAAATGGGGTGGAAATTTCAGCGCGTGGATAAATAATGACATAATATCTAGATATTTACAGGTGAATATCAAATAAAAGAGAAGGATGAACAATTTAATAATTATAATGCTTTTATGTAACCTGAAATTAGCATAATACCTTAATTTCATTATGGGTTCATTTTTTCTCAGGTCCCAAACTAGACATCTAGTTGCAAATGTAGATCCTAGAATGTGTTGCACCTGAAAACAATATTTTTATTTGATTTTTAGTCTGTGATACATATAAAATAATTGTATTAATTTAATTTCAGATTTATCTATGTTTAAGTAGCTCGACATAGCCCCACATTTTCAACAGATATTATTCTAATCCATTTATTTGTTGCTACATGCGTAATAAGTGCTTTAATGAAAGCCCCAACATAAATTTTACGCTGTATATCTTTTACTGTGACCACAACGCGTCATGAGCTATTCTTTACTTAATTACCGTTTTTATTTTTTTCTTTGAGTGTATAATATAATTATGTGTACAAAAAATTCTCAATTCGCACCTGTTGATTCCACGCCAGCCCCTGCACATGATCGTACGGCTGACTCCTGTTCCCCGGAGCCATCGGCTGGCTTGTGTTATTCAGGTCCCATATGAAGATCTCACTGTCTGATGCTCCGGACGCTAGCAAGTTCTTTTGGTACGGGTTTATGTCCAAAGCTGAGACATGACCTAGAAATAAATAGTGTTTTAATTGTAGGTTACGCTTTGACATTTCTTCTTTTTTAAGTAGTTCGCTTTGACTTCGATTTTTTTTAGGTGCCCGACTTCAATTTGCGGAAAAAAAGCCTGCATTATTATTTGTAGCTTAAGTTTCATATGATATTTATTGATTTTTTAATGAAATAGTGAGTTTCCTACTAATTTTACATTTGAGAAGCCATTTTTATATTTGATAAAGAAAATGTCAACACTTCCATAAGTTCGAGAGTATTAAATATGTGATATTGAAGCAGATACCATAAATAAGGTATTAATTGCCACATTAAAATAAATTTCTTATCACGATTTATATATTCATAGAATGATGCTATGAAGTAAATATTTTTTAAGTTTAATAACAAATTTTATTAAACATAATTGTGATAGGGTTATCAAACAGAGCTAAATTCTCACATATAAATCTTTAGAGTTCAATTTAAATACCAATTACAATTGAATTTTTTAGAAAAAAAAATTATGTTAAACTTTTCACAAATTACAAATTTCAAATATCTTGGGAAATAAATGGAATTTTAGTACCTATTAACTAACAAATTCTAATATAATTTGAACAGACTTAACATGGTCATGGTATATTTAATGATCTTAACAATGGTCACAAAATTAATCTCAAACACACACTTACCACTATGTTTTGTACTACTTCCAACAAGTGCATCTGACAAGTTATTTAGAACTTTATCTGCATTATAAAACTCTAAGAGACCTCCATCACAGCCTCCAACTATGGTCCCTGCTCCTGACCAAACTATTTTTTGAAATCTAAAAGAAAGAAACTTCATCAACACTTATGTTCTAGTCAAATTTATTTGTATCAATAATGTAGTAATGTGGCTGGTAATTAATGGCCAAGTTTATATAAATTTGGTTAACATAAAACTGCTTTTATGATTTGTGTAAAAAATCAATTTGTAAATTACAAAGATTGGTTTCACACAGCAGCAAAGAGATTTAGCTATTTTTTTTAATAGGACATCTAAGCATTTTATTATAAATGTATGTATTCAAATAAAAACAAGCAAAACAACTTTGCTTGTTTGCTTTTATACTCAGATTTTTTATTAGACGAAGTAAACTGACGTTTACTGTGTTGTCAGTTTTTGATGAAATAAAAATAGCATTGTCACAAAGTGAATGATTGAAAATCGGGAATGAATGAAATTGCATCGATCGTTTAGTGAATATTTAGTGTGTAACAATATAACATCAAATAAACACAACAAACACAACATAATTAGTTACAATTAACAAAAAAATTACAAAAACAATAACGTAAACAGCCTAACAATAAAAATTAAATAATGATTATAATTACATTCTACTAGTAACTTATATCTTATATAGCTTTATATATTATAATTAGAAAAAATGTTATTTTATAGTTTGAAATGATGAACTATTCACACTCATTGTTCATTCATCTGATTGAATGAGAATTGAATTCCTCACTATTACTTTAAATATGGCAACATTATTTTACAAAGTGACATTAGCTGCTGTCAGTTTACTTCGTCTAATTAAAAATCCGAGTATAGTCAAAATGTGCATTCTACATCTCATTAACATTAATTGAAATTATTGTTTTTATCACAAAATATGTTTAAGAGTAATGAATATCCTTAATATTAGTATCCTATTATTGCTATAACATGTAAAAATATTAATTTGAAGCTTGATTTAAATGCATAAATATGAAGAGTTTTCCAACAAGACAAAATCAATGAGAATTATACGAAAAAATTATAATTACTTACTTATGTTGGGTTTGTAAAGACGCCTTCAGTTCTAAATCTAGACCTGGGTCTTCTAAATTCAATGAATAAAGTTCCAAATAGGAGTTTGAACTAAATGATGCATCGACTTGCTGGGCCGCCGAGCCGGCCGCCAGCATCGTCGGATAATGCTCCGCTGGCGACCAGCTCACGTTCACCGTCCTCTTCAGTTCCTTCAACTTCATCTTGATGCACCAACTTTACTACAAAAACCACTAATTAACAACGATATAGTACCCAAAATACGGTAACAACAGAATTATGTCACAGTTTTCAATATCCGTTTTAACACGAAAATTGTATAATTTCAATAGTGCATAAGGCTCTATAAGGCTGCTGATGCAATCTGGGGTATTTATTTATTAAAAATTAATTGAATTTCATAAAATATTGCACTATTTACCATAAAAACACCAAGTTGGCACTTCCAACGTGGCTGACGTAAATAGTGCCGATTTGACAACTAATTGACATTACCACGGAGTGACAGTGATGACACGAAAATGACAAATGTCGTGCATATAAGTTTTCGTTTAGAAATAGATTTAAGCAATTTTCTATTCTATATTTTTTAAACTAGTTACTTAAGTTTTCTACACATAAATCAGAATATATTATGATGAAAACAAGATGAAAATAAAAGAATGTGCATTTATATTTAAAATCTTGTCACATTATTATTCTGTCACTTCCAAGAAAAGTGTTAAACATTTCGATTTTAACTATAAACAAATATATATTATATAATTACATTATAACATTATTTTTACTATATACCTAAATAATAAGTTAATTACTAATATTTCATTGAATACTGCATAATCGTCACAACAGCAGGTATAAAATATCGACCAAACAATCTCACACAATATGGACTACTATTGAAAATAGTTACTGCTTACACTATTCTATGTGACTATTATTATAATTATAATAATTATTAAAGGTTAGTTTCTTTTAGACATGCCAATTGTAATGACAAAAGATGAATGGTCTCGCATAGCTCGATGGACGGACACAAATCGCGAGGATCCGGAAGTGACCCGTCGCAGGGAATATGTTCGTTATCTCGACCAGGCTAGTAGAGAAATGACAAAAAATTGGCCCAATTCTTTGGAGGTGACTGTTTTTTTTTTACATAATATTTAATTTGTATTTATATTATATGAAGGCGAAGTTCATGGTTCAAGCAAACATATTGCATAAAATAGTACCTATTTATGCGAAGATATAAGTTGTCCTGTATAATTAATAAAAATTAAAACAAGTAACAAAATTAAACCAACTTCTGTCGTTTGAAGGCGCTTAAAAGCAGTTGCTACGATGTTTTCCCTGTGAATACTGTATATTTAGGCCTCTATCTCAAAAACTACGGAATCGATTATGATGAAACTTGCACTGATCCCCAAGTTGGAGCATACCGAATATATAACAACAAAGAAATCATTTCAATCCGACTTGTAGTTTATAACTTATGCGTAGACAAACATGCATACAAACAAACAAATAGACTACTTGCACACGCGCATGATTGAGTTCTATCTTTTTCTTGCATTTTCGATCCTTAAACCTTATTCAAATTTTATTATATACCCAGAACGTAAACAAGCGCAATGAAGAGTTACGCCGCGAACGCATAGAAGCGGCAGAAGCAGCTAACAGCAAGTTCTACCAACAGTACCTGAAAAGAAAGCGAGAGGAACAGCGGGAGCTCATGTACAGCGCGCGGGAAACCGTGTTCAAGAATAAGGATGCGCCGAAACTTTTATTGTCGTAAGTTTTGGGATTGAATATATAATGAGGTATTTGATAATTATATGTATAATTGCGTTCATGGTCCCATAAATATAGTTAATTTAAAAAGGAAAATGAAAATTATTGTTGGTTTTCTATCTGTTCGGATTTCACACCCAGATAAATTTAATAAATTACATTTTATAAATGACACGTGTGGGTCAGTGATACGTGTGGGTCAGTGACACGTGTGTGTCAGTGTCACGCGTGGGTAAGTGACACGTGTGGGTCAGTGACACGTGTGGGTCTCTGGCACGTGTGGGCCAGTGACACGTGTGGGTCACTGACACGTGTGGGTCACTGACACGTGTGGGTCAGTGACACGTGTGGTGAGTGACACGTGTGGACACGGAAACTTTTGATTCATAGATTAGAATAAGTTTAATATTATTTGTTTAATGTAAAAGGGGTGACAGACGTACGAGTAAGTACGCGAACTTGTGGCTCGACGACCTTTTTCGCTCGTGTATCACCCCAAGTACGCGTATTTAAAAACCGTCGAGTAAGTTCGTTGACAATCCAACATGTTTGAAATTTTACTCGTAGCTCGCCTTCGCTCGCACGTCTGTCACCGCCGCGAGCCGCGAGCCTAGCCTGTCTAGCTATAATAGGTGTTACTAAGTGCAAAAGTTCATCATATAATGGCTCAGGCATCCTTAAATTATTACGCAAGTCTTCCTTCTACATCGTAACTCCTTCATCAAATTTACGTGGGATAAACGCTCTCTTTTTGTAAGCTAGTTTTTCACCCACTTTTGCTGATTTCGTTTTCTTCTTTTAGTTTTATGAAAATAATTTAATATGATATAATAATTGAATATGAATGAATATAATATAATTGAATATTGGCGAAGGTATCTTTGAATCACGCCAAGGAAGTTTCACTCCTGACGCGTGGGCTCGGTGCACACGCTCTTTTTTTGTAAAGTACCCTCAAAATATAATAGTAAAAACGAAAATGTCCTTCAATTTTTGAACATTTGTTTTGTTAGAATGCTATTTACTTAAAAATTAGTGCTGGTTATTAAATTAAAAATGTCTATATTTAATTCCTGAATAACATAAAATTCCCTCCGTTGATGACATAGCGACGTTCGATATCGGTGACACGCGAGAAGCTACTGACCAAGCTCTTGCGTGTGTCACCGACGTCGAGCCGAGTAAGTACGCGAACTTTAAAACCGCGATTTTAAAGTTTGTACGTCTATCAGCCCTTTAAGAGAACCTTGTTAAAAGATTAGAAAACTATTTATTTTTATAAGCTTAACTTCGTATCCTGTCTCCGTGTTATAACGCAAGGCAAGTCGCGAGCATAATGCTAATAATTTGCATTATTTTAGTGCTGTCCTAGAAACGGTTATTCAGAAAGAGCGAGAGGAACAATTAAAATTCAATAAAGAACTAAAGAGAATGAGGGATGAGCAAAAGAGGAAGGATGATGATGACATCATCAGGAAAGCGAAAGAGTGGCACGAGCTGATGGAACTGCGTAAGAAGAGGCGGTTCGAAGCCAACAAACAACACCAGAAGGAGATTATTGAGCAGTGAGTAAAATTATGTGTATTTAGATTAATTTTTTATTAGAGTGTACGAGTTTAAATTAATGTCTTATTTTTTAAACTAATTAATACTCTTTTGAAACTCTGCTGTATAGTTTTTATTAATTTTTGGGATGCGACATAATGTGTCAAATCCGTTTATTTTTTACTTTCGCAGTGGGATCATTTTAGAAATTCAATAACAGTAACTATAATTATCAAAATTTTTAAGTGTTTTCTTACTATGTATTATTATGATAGAGCTCATGAGGTGGCAGAGCGTAACCGTATCGAGTATGAGACAGAGTTGGAGCTGCAGAAGATCGACAATTTAAAGGCAGATGAGCAGATAGATGAATTGAAGAAGTTTGAGGAGGAGTTTGTGAGTTATTCTGTTCACCTTAGATTTGCTTTGTGAACATTTTTTTAATTGTGAGATGTAGACCGTATTATTATGTTATATCGGGTCTTAATTACCTAACTACTTAATTTATTTTAACAAATTGTAGGATAAGTACTTCTAGAATTTTTAAATATTTTAGTAAAATAATTATTTCATCTTATTTAATTTATTGTATTTAGCGATCGATTTTGTGATAGCTTTTGTGATCTTTAAATGAAGAAAATAAATTTCCATGATATCTTGGTGTATTCGTCTATAAAAGTAAGTTGCAGCCTATCCTTATTACGTCTCCAATAATCGTGTAAAAAATACTTTTACCAGAAAGCAGCTGAAAAAGCGCGCATCTGGTCGGACATGGAGCGCTCCCGCGGTGAGGCGGCGCAGCGGCGGCGCGAGGCGGCCGCGCGGGACAGCATGGACGACCGCCTCATTGCCGTGCTGCAGGCCTCGCGCGCGAGGGTCGAGAGGAGACGCAAGCAGACTGAGAGCGATGTTATTTGGCTATTGTGTGATAGAAATACTTAGGCATTTGGATATGTGGTTGAATGGATAGTAACTGGAAGAGTGTGTGTGATAAAAATAAAATATTATTTTTTTCTCAACCATACAATAAACACTTGCAAACAATAATAATTAATGATGACCCTGTAGATACTAGATGATAATCTATATTACGGTAACAGTGCACTTGCATTGGTAAGCTGTTATAGTTGAAAAAAATTGCGAGTGTGGGTTAGTTTGTGTAGTGTGAGTGTATAGATTTGCATTATGCATAATTTTCACGTTTAACTTTTTTAACTCTCGTGGTTAAGCCAGTAATTGACTGACTGACTGGAATTTTATAGCATTTGTCACGAAACAATTAATCAAATTTTAAGTCTAATTATAATATTTTAGGTGAAAGAAGAAAAGTTGCGTGTGCTTGAAAAAATAAGTCAGAAGCTCGAAAGCGGAGACGCGGCGCGAGAGGCAAAAGAACACGAGAATTTACAGAAAGCTATCAAAGAGAAGGAAGCCGCGTAAGTTGAGAGATTGTGCATTTTTCTAATATTTATATTATAATTATACATAGGTACTATTCAGTTTGTGATAAAGGTTATAAGATTCACCATATAACGGTAAATAGTGAATAATGATCGAAAGAAGATTTATTGACGAAGTATTTTACTTATTCTAGTGTTTAATATACAGTAGAAGAAAGTCCGTTAAATTTAATCTGTAGATAAATAAACTATTCGTTGGTTTAATTAAAATAATAATTATTCTTTAAACAAGCAAGCTTCATTTAATAAAAACTAAAATCGCCAGTGCCGAAGCACGTCGTCAAGCGGACGCACACAAACGCGAGAAGTTCAAACAGGAGCGCATCGAGGTCCGCAACCAGTTCCTGCGCGACGAGCAGCAGCGCCTGCACGAGTTCAACACCATGCGCCAGTGGGAGATCATGAACAGGTATTGTTATTGTATAACTTCAAATTAATGTAACTATAAATTATAATGTACGTGTGTCAGTCAGTCACGTGTGGGTCAGTCAGTGACACGGGTGGGTCAGTGAAACGTGTGAGTGAGTGACACGTGTGAGTCCGTGACACGTGTGGGTGAGTGACACGTGTGGGTGAGGGTCACGTGTGGGTCAGTGAAACGTGTGAGTGAGTGACACGTGTGAGTCCGTGACACGTGTGGGTGAGTGACACGTGTGGGTGAGGGTCACGTGTGGGTGAGTGACACGTGAGAGTGAGTGACACGTGTGAGTCAGTGACACGTGTGGGTGAGTGACACGTGTGAGTGAGTGACACGTGTGAGTGAGTGACACGTGTGGGTGAGTGACACGTGTGAGTGAGTGACACGTGTGAGTGAGTGACACGTGTGAGTGGGTCAGTGACACGTGTAGGTGAGTGACACATGTGGGTGAGTGACACGTGTGAGTGACACGTGTGAGTGAGTGACACGTGTGAGTGACACGTGTGAGTGGGTCAGTGACACGTGTGGGTCAGTCAGTGACACATGTGGGTCATTGACAAGTGTGGGTGGGTCAGTGACACGTGTGAGTGAGTGACAACTGACACGTGTGAGTGAGTGACACGTGTGAGTCAGTGAAACATGCGAGTCCGTGACACGTGTGAGTCAGTGACACGTGTGAGTGGGTCAGTGACACGTGTAGGTGAGTGACACATGTGGGTGAGTGACACGTGTGAGTGACACGTGTGAGTGAGTGACACATGTGGGTGAGTGACACGTGTGAGTGACACGTGTGAGTGAGTGACACGTGTGAGTGACACGTGTGAGTGGGTCAGTGACACGTGTGGGTCAGTCAGTGACACATGTGGGTCATTGACAAGTGTGGGTGGGTCAGTGACACGTGTGAGTGAGTGACAACTGACACGTGTGAGTGAGTGACACGTGTGAGTCAGTGAAACATGTGAGTCCGTGACACATGTGAGTCAGTGACACGTGTGAGTCAGTGAAACATGTGAGTCCGTGACACGTGTGAGTCAGTGACACGTGTGAGTGAGTGATACGTGTGAGTGGGTCAGTGACACATGTGGGTGAGTGACACGTGAGTGAGTGACACGTGTGAGTAAGTGAAACGTGTGGGTCCGTGACACGTGTGGGTCATTGACACGTGTGGGTGGGTCAGTGACGTGTGGGTGAGTGACACGTGTGGGTGAGTGACACGTGAGAGTGAGTGACACGTGTGAGTCAGTGGCATGTGTGGGTGAATGACACGTGTGAGTGAGTGACACGTGTGAGTGGGTCAGTGACACGTGTAGGTGAGTGACACATGTGGGTGAGTGACACGTGTGGGTGAGTGACACGTGTGAGTCAGTGACACGTGTGGTTCAGTCAGTGACACGTGTGGGTCAGAGACACGTGTGGGTCAGTGACACGTGTGTCAATGACACGTGTGACGTGTGGGTCAGTGACACGTGTGAGTCAGAGCGTTAAAATTAAAAATAATTACTATGAAATTATACCAACATCTGTTGGCAGATTCAAAAATGCAGAGCTGTATCAAGATTTCCAAGAAAAATTGCGTCTGGAAAAGGAGAGAAAAATAAAAGAGTATCGCGAAGATATTCTGAAACTGTGGGTAAGAATATGTATATTTTGCTTGCTTTCAATTACATTTTCAATAATTATAAATGTTGTGACTGTAAATTAACGTATAACGTGAAAATATATAGTTCATCAGATTTATATTATATTCTAAGGTAGTACCATCTTTTCTAATAGTTTTGGTAACCTCATAGTTATAAGTAATAACGCTATTTATTTACTATTAAAATGTTAAGTGTGATCGCTCCCAAAATTGATTGAGCTTATTCTGTATAATTTATTTCTCATACATGCAAGTACCTACACAGTACACACGTACGTTCAAAATACATGTAATATTTATCAAAAACCAGAAAGAGCGTGACGACCGCGAGGCCCGTGAGCGCGCAGAGACCCGTCACTTCTACGGCGAGCTGGCGGAGAGCAAGCTGCGCGCGGCCGACAACAAGCTGCTGACGCACGCCGCGCGCCTGCTGCAGGAGGCGCGCGCGCACCAGCGGCCCACGCATGCGCTGAATAAGGCTATTGATGTATGTAGAGTCTAATATTATATTTATTGCTTGAGTTATTGTTCTAATTTATATTTTGCAGAAATAAATTTTTAATTTTTTAGCTGTTTCCATTCTGCGCTATCAGTTCTCTATAGTAATTGGTTCTGTACAATAATATTGAAATTGATAATATAATAGTTAAATTTGATAAAATAATGTGTTATAAAAACGAATCATGATTTGATATTTCTTTATTCCTGTATTAAAAGACGATAGAATCACAATCGCATTTTTATAATAGGCACTTCATTTCCTGGTAGTGATGTTCAATGTCTATTGAATATCTTGTTACAAAACCTAATAGACAAGTAGGCATAGTTTCGCTTCAGACAATTTTTAAGCGTAATTTTTGCCCAACTGTTTTGTACTTCATTAAGGCAATTACACGGTTCAACGACCTTAATGATTCTGTCACTACATTTGAATTTGTTTTTTTAACCGCCCTCTATAAATATACATTGTTGTTGAAGTAAAAGTGACCAAAGATTATGGAATTGTATACTGTATCGTATTGTATCGTAATGTGTTAGTGGTTTCTACCTAATTTATGTTTTCTCTGAGAGGCAGTAACATATTACATTTATGAATAGTAAATATTGTGTACTATGTATGTTGTAAATGTAATGTAGGAAGACTCATCTTTCAACATTATAAGCAAAGTCTCTACTACATGACCCATTCTGGAGACCTTAAGATGACTAAGCAAGTAATTATAAGTTCTAGAGTGGGGAACAGTTAAGAAAACACCGATTTAGAAATTAATTTTATTCAACACGCACTCTACTATATTCTGGAGACCTGATGATGACTAGGGTGGAGAACATCTCACCTACAGAGATATAAAAGATGGAGTACATTATTTGACGTAATTCTATAGAACGGCCTCTACCATGTCATGGTGTATCGAATGGTAATGGTGACCAGGCAAATGTATTTAGCGTTCTTTGTATATCTCTTCATACCTAGTAGGAATATATGCATGCAACCTACACACACCGAAAAAAAATAGGGGAACGGACAAGAAATCACGTTTTTTTCGACTTGTTATGTATTTTGTAGTTAGTTCGGGGTTAATTTTTTAAATCCCTTACGTCTTTGAAGGATGACGAGAAAAAAAATGTGTTTCGATTTTTAAACATTAAAATATTATACCCCTTTAAGAGTTTGCTGAAAATATTATAACGTGTTTTAAACTGAGTTTATTTTTTTCTACTGTTTATCTTTGAACACATTACAAAATGAGTGATTTTCCTGCGACTGAAGTTACCAGAGCCTATGACTATGACTGATATGGGTCATACCTTCCGTTCAAAGAATACAGTGTTAGTTGTGTCGGTATCTATGGTCTATTACAATGTTCAACGCTATAGTTACATATTATGTTGGCGCGGGCAAGGAAGAAATTGGGCAACTTGGAATTGGTTTTATAAGGGTGCAAACTTGGATAATTTATTTTGTTGTGGCTTTGGAAAAAATGCATGTGACGTGTGTAGATCAGTACCACCATGTCATGGCAACAGGAAAATTATAGTACAGTTGAAGATTAAAGGTATTCGAGAAGGAAATAAAACCGACCCAGTACGAGTTAGACTCGCGCACTGAGGGCTCCGATCAAATCTATTTTTTATGATGTTGTAACTTTAAATTTATGTTTTTTAGCATTGTTTCCATTATTTGTGTCTATAAGACATCGCCGACATCTGATTAAATCTGATATTTGTTTGGATTACTAGGCCGAACGTTGATTTAACAAGCATCACTCACGACGTCCAACTAGTTAGCGAATTTATAGCCCTTTGAACAGAGCGGATAGAACGTTCGGCATATTGTTGGATGACGAGTTGTTCTTTAGTCATTCAATTAAATGTGGTCATTCAATAATCGCTCTAGTCTTCAATCAAATAGCAGATTCCTCCAGATGACTGCGACATATTATCTAGTATCTTATTAAAATCCTCCGATTAAACAGATTTTCCAGAGAGTTGACGTCTTCAGAAGAGTTTTCGCTTTCGTGAAGTAAAAATTTAACAAAAAAATAATATTGAAAAAGCCTTCGTTTTTCTTATAAATATATTTATAATGACGCCTTATTTGATTATTATTATCCCGAATGTTGGGTTGTAGAATAAAAACGCCTTCGTCACAATTCATATTTTATTATTCCTTCACTTGGTACATTCACTTGATAGTTTTCTTAAATCTTACATAAATCACAAGGCACGGCTATGGCACTTATAGACCGCACTGGTCGGCTGTTTAAGATCAATTGGCTCGCTGATCGTCTCTTCAAAAAATGTAAGCGATCGACTGACAACTAACCAACTGGAGGGGAGGTTAAGTTGTCAGGCGGTAGATTATAAATACCAGAAAACCTTGTCGATGGAAATGTTCTATGTATGATTTTAAAATTTGTAACACGAATCTATTTCTTTTTTCCTCGGAGAGTCACTGCAAAGGAATTATTGTTATATAATTTATATTTTTATGAATCACTAGCTTTCCGCCGGCGGCTCCGCCCGCGGTTTCAAAGAAAAACTCGCATAGTTCCCGTTCCCGTGGAATTTCCGGGATAAAACCTATCCTATATTACTCGTGGATAATGTAGCTTTTGAATGGTGAAAGAATTTTTAAAATCGGTCCAGTAGTTTATGAGCCTATTCATTACAATCAAACAAACAAACAAACAAAGTTTTCCTCTTTATAATATTAGTGTAGAAGAAATCATCGGTTCACCCAGTTAAAAGTGCGGAGGTAACGGAACCAACAAAAAATTCAGTTGAATTGAGAATTTCGTCCTATAATGGCGTCGGCTAAAAATGTTGCTATACGTTTATGTCAGTTTTGACTTTCCTACGATTTTATACAATAATATAAAATTAAATGATTTTATACAATATAAAAAAATTGCTGATTTTCGGCGGTATGGCGACCATTTGGAACTGTCTGAAAAGTATGGCATGGCGATTTTCGTACATGGCTACTGGACGATGATTACCTGTGCAAAAATTAGCCTGGTACAAATGGTTGAATTTTTTTTTTAAATCAACGCATTCACGTCGGTATTGTGAGCTGTAAATTACACCGGAAAAGTATGGCATGACACTACCGCCTACTTCTTTTTTATGGGCTATCGGTAAATCCTAAAATTTTTGTGTTACAAATCGTTTGCCTTCCGTAATTTATCCGACGAGTTCGACTAACGCCCACGCGACTAGTCTGCCGGTACCACTGTTCTGAGCATGATTTTTCTTTTTGTCATTGCGTACTAAGACCACTGTAGAACCGCCATCCTGTTACAAATGACCCAAAATTTTGTGTCAGTATCTCCCGGCATTGGATTGTTTTGGACCCTTAAAATATACGATAGAACAGCAATTAATCTTTTTTAAAAAATATTCAAGGCACAGGGAAAGTCTGGTTACTGTTTTATAGGTATGTGTTTTCTGATAATATTTTACTGTCAAAAATTATCAACACTGGATATTATTCAATGACGCCTTTCAAAAACAAAACTAATTTACAAACAGATTTTTATATCTTTACATACCTATTTTTAACTTTCATTTCATGAACTGCTCATGTAAATACCTATTACAATCTGGTTTAATTTAACAAAACATTCAATTCGGTGAATTTTAGCGTTATTTTGCAAAAAAAACCGCACGTACAGTCCCCCGTCCGAGTCGAACTGACACCGTCAAATTTCGTCGAAAATATGCAATAGAGGTGAGGTTTTATGTGGGTTTTATTATAAATTCGAGTTTTTTCTTGATAATTTAACGATAATAATGAAAATTGAAAAAACAATCAATACAAATTGTTACAAATATCATAACATATTTTTTGGTATAAATTTCATGTATAAATATGTAGCCGTTTTCCTAACAAAATGCGTTTTATGTTCAAAAAGGGGTTGATTTGTATGTATTTTTTTTTATGTTTAGGCCGTTCTAAACTGAAAAGTAAACAATACACTTTGTTCATTATATCCTTGAGTATCACATATATTTTTTTTAAGACAATCGTACCAACAGTTTCCTCAACAAAATTCAATATGTATAAGGTGTTTTTCGGTTTTGACCATAGTGATCACCTTAATGAGCATACTTTACAAGCTACTCTGTACCCCCCAGCGCTACTGCAAGCAGTACCGGCTCTACCCGATGCCGCCCCTCCCGGCGTCGCTCCAAGAGCACTACGGTCCGTACGCGCCGCGCGACCGGTCAGCGCCGGAGCCGGGCTACGAGTACCCGCTGTGGTACCCGCCGCCGAGCGCGGGGGAGGGGGATGAGGATGGGAGGGAGAAGCGGCCGGCCAGGCGGGACGGCTTGCAGGCTGCGAGTGTGAGTATTGTATTAACAATGTAATCATTAATTCTTTTATTCGTATGTTGACGTTGTACCTATTTTTTGTATAATGCTGCGCAATTGAAATTTTTGACGATTATAAAATACCTAAATAAAACCATGCGCATTCTCTGTCACTTAAAGACTACTGGGCAAACGTATATAAAAACTACGTTTATAGCTTACCCTAGATTTGGAAATTGTCATCCGAATTTATTATATTATTTACTTTTCACTAATAAAATGTAATTGAAGTTATGAAATGCTCACAGACCTACACATAGAAATCAATTGTAATAAGAAAATTTATTTAAATACCGTGTTCAATATTTTGTACAAAATAGCCGATATTAAAAAGCATTTTTAAATAACAGGCTGTACCAGGTTCGTCTAAAGTAAACACAAAAGTAGAAGCACCGGTGGATGACTACAAGAGAACAGCTCCAGCTAACGGCTTGCAAAGAAAGAAGGTATAATTTTTCCATTAAAGATTTTTATTGCAAGCTTTTTTTAGAGCTAGGAATCGAACCTAGATTTCCAAAAAACAATACTGAGCTTTTCTAATTGGAAGTTGTAATAGAATAATAAAGAGAAATTTTGATCGTATTTCTTTCGCAATAATGTAATACTTTTGTCCTCAGAGCTCCCTACCGCAAATAGTCCCGTGCAAGACGGAAGGATGTCGCTGCGAGTTGAAGAAATAAAACAAAGCGTTTACAAAATATCATTTTATTTATTTCATTTTAGAATTTCAACAAGAAGTTAGCGTTATGGCACGATGAAACTGTGACTAGACAGATGTCAAATTTTGAAATAAATTGTTTGAAGTTGTCGTTGGGCTGTGTTTGTTTAAATTAACCTTACATCTAATGTTTCTTTGGTCACGTTGAGTGTAGATTGTAGAAACAGTGGAAGATAAACGATGATTTTCAGGGGCTTTACATCAACTAATTAAAACTGTATACAATTTAAACACGTTACAGTACTATGTCATTTTGATCAACAAAATTAAATAATGAGACAACAATATCGTAACATCTCCGCGTCAGGACCCCCCAAACTGTTATATAATTCTGTAATACTTTTCGCTTTGGCTTACTCTACTATTGTCTATTGTTAGGAAAGTTATGGCAAAGTCAAAATTCAACTATCTTAACACTAAATAATTTACATCTAATACTAAATTACGGAAAAATAGACAGAAAGTTATATTAATTATTCGAATTGTACTCTATGAATGAATAAAAATATAATTTTCTAGTCTCGATATCGCGGAACGTTCGAGAATGCATCGGTCGGAATCGGTCGGACTTAGCTAACTTAACCTAACTTGTACTTTCGTGCGTCCGTCTCTAAACTATACGAGCGACAAACCACCAATCGCTTGAATTTAATAACATTCAAAAACAAATAATAATAATGAGAAACGCAAAATTTTTACTTTGAAAAATTCCTTGAAATTCATAATTAAATTATTCAAATATCTTAACAGTATTCCTGTGTAATTCATGTTTTTTTTTTAACTTATATACAAATATTCAAGCCATTAGCGGTCTACTCACTCCTCAAACATCAAAACAATTATGGCAAGGTTTGTGCTTAGACAATCATAATAATTCTAGTTTAAATTAAAAATAAAAAGCATCTATATATTGTACATGTTGTCCAATTAACCAATTTAAATGTCAAAAGAATTAAATAAATTGTCAAAAACAAATATCAAAGGTAATTAGTACGGAAGCTGGCCTTCACTACACACGTACCTACTATCTATACATACTAATATTTTGCTCGAACAAATTTTATACAACGATACATCTACTCTAACCATCTTAGAAAAATCCAACAATCTCTCGTACTACATTCACGAAGCGGCCAGCTCTTAGACTATAAGGCAACGGACGTCTTACACACATAGGCGGAGAGATAACCGACTTAAAATAAAATAAATTAAGTAACACAATAATAACTAATACGTTTTGGCACTAATCTAATACTTATGCTAATTTGTGAGGAAATGCGTTGGACATTATCAGATCGAATGAACCGAGATTAAAAATAATACCCATTGTAATTTACATTAGCACCGTAAGTGCGTCTTAATATACGACAATTTAGCACTTAACGAATACAAATAAACTTAATTATACATTAAATAAATAAAAATCTTTGCAATCAATCGATGGGTGTGATGTTTCACTGTTCTATAAATATACAATTATTTTAAATTCATAAGTGTAGTGGCACTTAAGAGCACTGTTTGAAAAAATGTGTCAATGGTTCTTAGTGCACAGTTCCACTACTTTAGTGTGGAACATTCCACTGAGCATCAAGTGGAATATGTTCCACATCTCGTGCGTTTGAGACGATACAAAATTGCACCTATTGTGAAAACTACAATACGAGTTTAGTGTATAAAATTCCACAAATATAAAGAACCTGATTTCATAAAAATTGCAATATCTAATAATTCATAACGGTACAAGTTCCACGGAGGTAATAAGGCTCACTGGTGAGAGTTCTACACTCGACTGTGAATCGAGTGGGGAAAGTTCCACAAGGTTCCACGGGATTCCACGGGATTCCACAGTGTTCCACGGGGTTCCACAAGGTTCCACGGGGTTCCACAGGGTTCCACAGGATTCCACAGTGTTCCACGGGGTTCCACGGGTTCCAGGGTCACTAGTGAGCGGTCAGGGGTTGTCCTTATCGTCGAGAGTCCGCCCGAGACAGCGGCTGACCGCTTCCAACTTGTGTAAGTATGCTGACGCTACCTCGCCGCGCGGGGAACTGGAATGTGTTGTTACGGTTTACAAGATAGAAATAAATTTACACACACTTTGCAGTAGTTTTGGTTATAAAATTAGCTGATATATGATGTACTAGCTTTCCGCCCGCGGCTTCGCCCGCGTTTTCAAAGAAAAACCCGTTCCCGTGGGATTTCCGGGATAAAACCTATCCTATGTGTTAATCCAAGTTACCCTCTATATGTGTGCTTAATTTCATTGTAATCGGTTCAGTAGTATTTGCGTGAAAGAGTAACAAACATCCATACATACAAACTTTCGCCTTTATAATAGTATTAGGATATTAGGAAGGATGTTATATTAAGAATGGATGGATATAAAAATGAAATGGAATATTACAATTATTAATTGACGACTATTTGAATTTGAATTACTATAATAATTTAGTTCTATTTCTGTTTGAGAGGACTTGATATAAAACATTACCTTAGAATAAATCTTTGTTCGCGCGGTGAACTGTTGTAGGGTGAGCGGTGGCCGTCGTCCACTGGGAAAGTTTAAAAAAAGTTTTATATTTGTATTTATTTAGATAATCAGATGGCATAATTATATTTGTTACATTCAGTATAATTTTAACTTAAAATCTTGTATAAATAATTAGGTTTGATTTGTTACATTCCGAATGATTCTAAATCAAAATCTATCATTATGAATAATGTAACTAAACAACTCACCATACTCCGCCGGCATCGTAACCCCAATATCCTGCTTCAACAGTCTCCTCGCCAAGGTACTACTCAGCTTGGTCTGCGCGCGCGGTACGGGCGTGCTGACTTGCTCCCTCATAGGCGTGGCTATGGTCACTCCACGTAGGGGCGTGAGGAACTGGTCCCTCTGATTGGTCGGCGTGTTGAATGCTTCGCGCTGATTGGTCGGCGTGCTGAACGGGTCGCGATTGGCTGGTGTGGTTGGCAGTAGGCATGCGGTGGCCAATGTGCGCACTTGCTGTCTACGCCGCACTAGGTAGCCCATGCGGATCACTGTGCGCACTACGTTTACGATGCATCTGGATAATAGAAGAACACATGAGTAATGATTAAAAAAAACAATAAACGAAATGTTTGTAAATGTTTATTTACCAAGTTATGTAATTGTGAATTGGCAGGGGAAATAAATAAAGATTTAATTTAAATACGTACTCTGTAAATGATAATATATGATTTATGTAACATGTAAAATATAAAAGATTGGGCATTATAATACATTTCGTGTGTCATACATTTTGTGTGTCAAATGTCACGTGTGTGGTATGAACTACATGTTATGTCCTGTGTAAAATATGCTGCTTGATGAGTGGAGTGCATGCCCTTTGAGCTGTATTCTATAAGGTATGTGTTCTGAATTCTCAACGAAGAACGATTACGATATAGTAGATGTTCTGTGTGTGTGTGTGTGTGTGTACTCACCGGAACCGTCGCTTGCCAGCCAA
This sequence comes from Colias behrii, assembly GCA_029959065.1. Taxonomy (NCBI): domain Eukaryota; kingdom Metazoa; phylum Arthropoda; class Insecta; order Lepidoptera; family Pieridae; genus Colias; species Colias behrii. Next base: position 619,079 of record JARWMC010000016.1, read on the forward strand.
CGGCTGTGTGGGCGGGGCTTGCAGCAGACAGCGCTCGGCCTCGTGGTAGCCGGCGAGCACGCGCTGCAGGTAGCGCTTCTGCCACACCAGCGCCTTGCGCAAGCTCGCCAGCCGCAGGCACCGCCCTTGCAGGTACCGGATCTGATCATGGAAACCAATCGTCACTCAAATGTCTAGTAACGTTGCAAATTATGGACGTCGTTACAAAAAAGGTTTAATTTATAGTAAGTTGGATTGGGTTATCGGTGCATTCAAGTGAGAAACGAATAAAAATAATAAACGTAACGCTGAGGTTTAGCAATATCATAAAAAAATAGAAAATATCATGTTTTTAGGCTTAATAAACGCGTTGAAATAATTCAACAACAAGAACAATATTTTATATAAAATTCTAAATATCGGATATATTCAGATTTTTATAAAAAGTTTTTATTTAAAACATTGTATCATCCACTTCTATTTTAAAATAGTTCGAAAAAAGAAGACTCGATTGTCACAGTCACTTCACCGTCACATGTAATGACAGTTTTATAAGATTATGTACGCGTATTGATGTTTCTATGCTAATTTTTTTACGAAAATTCCGCAGTTTTATAATGAAAGTATACATTTAAAATTATCCGTGGAAAATATGGAGCCGTCTAAAACGGAATCGCCAAGAATACCGGACATGATGTAAGATATTATTTATTCAGGTGTGATTATAGCTACAAACGTAATTAAATCTTAAAATATTAATTGCACGAGCAAAATTACTCCCGAATGGTATCATGGGACAACCCATTCGCAAAAATTAAAAATAGTTTCATAACCGACACACCAACATAAATTTCTTTCAAGTTATTTCCACTTGGAACCTTTAATCACTTTATGTTGCTAAATATTAAAGTTAAGCTTGAAATAATCGTAACATTTTAGTTAGTTTAATTAAATTCGAACTATAGGCAGTTGAAATTGCACAGAATGTGCGGCGACCACCCATCAGTGACCAAGACGGAGCTCAACATCAAGGAGGAGCCTAAAGAAGAGAAAGAGAAGGACAAGAAGATGTCTGCTTCTTTCGGGAAGATATCACCATCGGTATGTAATAATACTTGTTACATACCGTAGTATCAGATATTTTTGAAGTGAAACTTCTTTATCGGGATTGGACAAAAATTTAGTGTAATATTTTTGCGTTACGCCGTACGCGTGACATTTTTGCGTTACGCCGTACGCGTGACATTTTTGCGTTACGCCGTACGCGTGACATTTTTGCGTTACGCCATACTCGTGAAATTTTTAAGGTCATAAAGAAGTTTCACTTCTTACGTGTGTACTCTAGTACACACATACATTTTTTTAAATACATATTTTACAAAGTACCGTATGCAAATGCCCCAATAACAAAAAAAGTATTTATGATGTCTGTTTGATGTTAAAACTTATCCTATTTTCCAGCCGTCAAAACCCTTACATTCCTTATCAGAGATTTGTTATTAGGCTTTTATAATTCTATTTTATTTTGATTATTATATTTCTTTTGTTTTTTGTACACTATAGTGTATCTTGTGTGGTTTGAAATGTCTATCTTGCCTTTAGAATTTTTTTTTTCATAATAATAAAATGTTTTTTCAGACATCTCGCACGGACAGGCCGCAGTTCGTGCCGGACGCGCGCGTGCGCTCGTCGGACCACACTCTACGTCGTCGCGCACTATCTATGGATACACCGCTACAATCGCAACGCAATGAGCCAGAAACTATCAACGCTAATCGGGCGCTTTTGCAAGGTATATTTAATGAGATATGTTGCGTTTTCTATCAGTTAAATTCTTAGAAATGAAATTTTGCAGTTCTAATAAAATGAACTTTTAATTATTTTTGGTATAATGTACGTGACAATTTTTTTGATATCTATAATCATACTTTACAACAAATCCGAACCACATTTCTGGAGTTTACCCATGTAGAATGTCTCTATGTTTTTGTACTAATGTTTTGTATATTTGTGCATGTATGTATGTATAGCGGCGATGGGCAGCCTGCGCTGGCCGCCGTACCTGGTGTGCGTGTGGGTGTGCGTGCTGCTGCTGTCGCACGCGCTGCACGGGCTCGTGGCGCTGCTCGAGCGCGCGCTGCCCAATGTGCGGTAATGCGGGCAACGCTTTAACTTGGGCTTTAAACCATTGAGCCCCAAGTGGCCCGATCGGTCCACGACACAATTTCTATTGTGTCTGTGGTTCCGGGACCTGAGTTATTAAGCGGCTTTTAAGCAGTATGATACTTAAAACCCACTTAAACCCCAACTTTAACACGTTAATAATATGTAAAACTTTGTATGACCTCCCTTCGATTCTTTGTTTTAAATGACGTTGATTAGCGCAGTCGTTAATCCTATATGATTTGTGGTCTACTAACATATTTTCTCGGATTTAAATAGATTTGATATTGTGATATTACTACATGAAAACATGTGTATTTTTATTTTTATTTGATTAAATCTTGAAATTCACATATTTCCGTAAATATTTCCATAAACGCAATAGCTATATTCAATCAATCGAAACGACCTAACAGTGAGTTTTTCACAGCAAACTGTGCATATACCTGCGCACATGGACGGTCGAGAGCTGGCGCAGCGAGAGCGAGGCGAGCCGCGTGTGTCCATTAGGCTTGGCCTGTGCTACTGCCCTACTGTATACATTATACTGTGGTCTATATGCTTTGCACGCGGCTGCGCTCTGGGCGGTAGAGCCGTTGGCCAGTGAGTGCGCAGACGTAGGCGATAGACTGAGTGCACACGATGTGCCGAAGATCACAGATTACATACAAGAGATGCATAAGACGAGTTCGAGTTTCAAGTGTTGATGAAATTTTTAGTGTTTTTTTTTTTGTATTGATTTTTTTTTTGTAATAAATATGGAATTGTTATGTTGTAGTTTTATTTATTGAAATGTTTTTTTTATTAATTTCGACATTTTTAACGTTTTGTAATAACAAAATAAAACACGATGAAGATTATACAAAAAAATTAAACAAAAGCAATGTGAAAAAATCTAGTTTATTGTTGAAGCTTTACAAAAAATAATATAAAAAAACTAACTACATATTATTTATTGAGATGTCATGAAAAAGATGAAAAAGATTTTATTGGCAGAAAACTTCCGTACACGAAGAAAAATATTACAATTGTCGAATATGCAAATTAATAAAGAGGTTTAAAAACTTATTAACTCATTTTAGAATTAAATTACGGTCGGTTTACATCAGACGACCGAATGCTCATTCTACCCTCACCATGTCAAATTATTTTAGTGGAAACAGCCGGTAGAACATTATTTCGTTGTTCTTAGTGCGTTAGAAAATATTGAAATGAAGCTATCCAAGCGTGAAGCAGCTCTGTCAGTATGTACGTGACTCGGTCGAGGAAAACGACAGCACTAGTATTTTGCTGCGGCTGCTCGTTCTGTGGTCCCGCTTAATCTTAATATATATAAATCTCGTGTCACAATGTTTGTCCTCAATGGACTCCTACACCACTTGACCGATTATAATAAAATTCTCACACCATGAGCAGTTCGATCCAACTTGAGAGATAGGATAGTTTAAACATGTAGATACCACGGGCGAAGCCGGGGCGGACCACTAGTAAATAAAAAAGACGTGTGGCACTCGGGGACTGCCGCGGTAAAGCTATTGCATGCTATGCCTTCAAGCCACACCTCCGCGCCCGTCGGAGTGGTGAGCGTGAGGTTTTTTCGTTACGGAATTTCTCGATTCGGTCCCCGCGCTCAAGGCCCGCGATAGAAGCTATGCAATAGCTTAATAAAAATACAAATGATCTCACCGCTTGTTCCTTGTCGTCCACGTGCGTCGCGCGGCGCTGCGGGTAAGGGGAGGCCACACCACTTGTGTCTAGCTCCGTCTGCAATTATACGTTTACAAATATTAAACTATACAATACTAGCTTACCGCCCGCGGCTTCGCCCGCTTTGTCTACCTAATAAATTATATACTAAAACCTTCCTCTTGAATCACTCTATCTATTAAAAAAAACCGCATCAAAATCCGTTGCGTACTTTTAAAGATTTAAGCATAGAAAGGGACATAGGGACAGAGAAAGCGACTTTGTTTTATACTATGTAGTGATTCATAAGCAGATATAACCATAACTTAGAGGTTTGCCGTTTGACTAAAAGTGTTCAACTTGAATTGTATCAAAACGTAAATGTTTACGAAGAAGGATGTAAATCGCGTAAAATTGCCGATCCGTAGTTTAGTATAGAAAAAGATTTTAATCTGAATACATGCCAAACTTTTTTATGGGCAGGCATTCATTAGATTAGTAACGAAAAAGTTATTTTATTCAACAAGATTTAGCTAAAGCCATTCGGACATCTTTGTTTAAAATAAATTTTAAAGAACTACTAATAAAAACAATTTTAAATAAAGAAATCACAACTCTTAGAAGTAAGCATCATCACTACATAGTATAAAACAAAGTCGCTTTCTCTGTCCCTATGTCCCTTTGTACGCTTAAATCTTTGAAACTACGCAACGGATTTTGATGCGGTTTTTTTTAATAGATAGAGTGATTCAAGAGGAAGGTTTATATGTATAATAACATCCATTAAATAGTGGAGAAGTACTGTTATTTTTGAGGTTTCTAATGTGATGTCGTAAATAGTTACATTTTTTCCGCTTACATTGCAAACGCAGGCTGAACCCTACGAGTTTTATCAAAATATTGTACTAAGTATTATACACATTGAAAAGGTCTACAGAAAAGTCCGCGATAGTATATGTCTATCTCTTATGGATAACCCACAATAACTTTTTTTTGTCATTTACTTTTTACGACAAATAATGGCTAATTTTCGAAGCGATTTTAACCAATACAGCATTAATCCTTAACCAATTAAATACCTTGAATACATTGTTCATTTAATATAGATCTATATGGCCCTTTACCCCGTTTGATTTAAGTGAATATTTTCGAAGATATTACAGATTTAAAAATTGCGGGACGTAGCATTTGCGGTGGTACCGGCCGGCCGCCCGGCTATATATTATTTTATACCCGTGCGAAGCCAGAGCGGGCCGCTGTTTTTATATATTATGTACAACGTTCACAGTTTTTCTGTAGCGTATTTAGTATCAGCATTGCACCCGTGCGAAGCCGTGAGTTGACTGTGACTCCCAAATGTTAATGTTTGCTAATTTTTGTCAATCAATCGATCAATCGATCAATCCCAAATGTTAATGTTTGCTAATTTTTGTCAATCAATCGATCAATCGATCAATCGATCAATCAATCGATCAATCGATCAATCGATCAATCGATCATTCAATCAATCAATCAATCAATCGATCAATCGATCAATCGATGCATCGATCGATCAATCGATGTATCGATCGATCAATCAAATCAATCAATCAATACGATCAATCGATCATTCAATCAATCAATCAATCAATCAATCGATCAATCGATCAATCGATGCATCGATCGATCAATCGATGTATCGATCGATCAATCGATCAATCGATGTATCGATCGATCAATCGATCAATCAATCAATAATCGATATATTATTAATCGATCAATCAATAATTGATCAATCGATCAATCGATCAATCGATATATCAATCGATCAATCAATCAATACGATCAATCGATCATTCAATCAATCAATCGATCAATCAATCGATCAATCAATCGATCAATCGATCATTGAATCAATCAATCAAACGATATATCGATCGCTCAATCGATCAATCAATAATCGATCAATCCAATAATTGATCAATCGATATATCGATCGATCAATCGATCATTCAATCAATCAATCGATCAATCAATCGATCAATCAATAATTGATCAAACGATATATCGATCGATCAATTGATCAATCGGTCGATCGATCAATCAATCAATCGATCAATCGATCAATCAATCTATCAATCAATAATCTAATAATAAATTGTAAATTCTCTTTATATTGTAACGCTCGTGTCACTCGGAACGCTAAACCCTTCTATATACCCGCCACTCGCTTATATATTTCTTATAATAACCCAGTATATAGGTTATGCCGACTATATAACGAAATAGTTAATAAAGATAACACTATTGACATATTTTCAAATAGTCTAGCCAGTTTTCGTCGCCTAGTACTTACTGCTCTGCGTAGCACCTGAAGCATACGGATTTATGTCGAATCTTGTTAGCCTAAGTATATCTTTGATTGTATTTTTTTTTTATTGTTGTGGTAACAGTATTTTTAATTGTTTTTACATCTTTCACACTCTAAACATTTGTGTATCCATAGAATAGGCTTACACATAGAACGTTATTAATTGTACTTGAATAATTTGTTTGTTATATTGTTGTATAAGCTGTTTGGAAACTAATAAAATAAAATAAAATAAAATAAAATCGATCAATCGATCAGTCGTTATATCAGTCAATCGATTAATAATCAATCATTCGATCAATCAATCAATCAATCAATAATCGATCAATCAATAATCGATCAATCAATCAATCAATAATCGATCAATTCGATAAATCGATCGATCAATCGATCAATCGATCATTCAATCAATCAATCGATCAATCAATCGATCATTCAATCAATCGACCAATCGATCAAGCGATCAATCGATCGATCGATCGATCAATCAATCAATCAATAATCGATCAATCAATAATTTATCAATCGATATATCAATCGATCAATCGATCATTAAATCAATCAATCGATCAATCAATCGATCAATCGATCATTCAATCAATCAATCAATCTATCAATCGATCAATCATTCGATCAATCAATCAATCAATCAATAATCGATCAATCGATCAATCGATCATTCAATCGATCAATAGATCATTCAATCAATCAATCGATCTATCAATCGATCAATCGATCATTCAATCAATCAATCAATCAATCGATCAATCGATCAATCAATTCAATCGATCAATCAATAATCGATCAATTTGATAAATCGATCGATCAATCGATCAATCGATCATTCAATCAATCAATCGATCAATCAATCGATCATTCAATCAATCGATCAATCGATCAAGCGATCGATCGATCGATCGATCAATCAATCAATCAATAATCGATCAATCAATCGATCATTCAATCAATCGACCAATCGATCAAGCGATCAATCGATCGATCGATCGATCAATCAATCAATCAATATATATCGATCGATCAATCGATCATTCAATCAATCATTCAATCAATCAATCGATCAATCAATCGATCAATCAATCGATCAATCAATCAATAATCGATCTATCAATAATCGATCAATCAATAATTGATCAATCGATCAATCGATCAATCGATGTATCGATCGATCAATCAATCAATCAATAATCGATCAATCAATCGATAATCGATCAATCAATCGATCAATCGATCATTCAATCAATCAATCAATCAATCAATCGATCAATCGATGTATCGATCGATCAATCAATCAATAATCGATCTATCAACAATCGATTAATCAATAATTGATCAATCGATCAATCGATATATCGATCGATCAATCAAATCAATCAATCAATACGATCAATCGATCATTCAATCAATCAATCGATCAATCAATCGATCAATCAATCGATCAATCAATCGATCAATCAATCGATCAATCAATCGATCAATCAATCGAGCAATCAATCGAGCAATCGATCATTGAATCAATCAATCAATCGATCGATCAATCGATCAATCAATCAAGAATTGATCAATCAATAATTGATCAATCGATCAATCGATATATCGATCAATCGATCATTCAATCAATCAATCAATCAATCGATCAATCGATCGATCAATCAATAATTGATCAATCGATCAATTGATCAATCGATCGATCGATCAATCAATCAATCGATCAATCGATCAATCAATCTATCAATCAATAATCGATCAATCAATGATTGATCAATCGATCAATCAATCGATCAATCGATCAGTCGATATATCAATCAATCGATTAATCGATCAATCATTCGATCAATCAATCAATCAATCAATAATCGATCAATCAATAATCGATCAATCGATCAATCGATCAATCAATAATCGATCAATTCGATAAATCGATCGATCAATCGATCAATCGATCATTCAATCGATCAATCGATCATTCAATCAATCAATCGATCAATCAATCGATCATTCAATCGATCGACCAATCGATCAAGCGATCAATCGATCGATCAATCAATCAATCAATAATCGATCAATCAATAATTGATCAATCGATATATCGATCGATCAATCGATCATTCAATCAATCAATCGATCAATCAATCGATCAATCAATCGATCAATCGATCATTCAATCAATCAATCAAACTATCTATCAAGCGATCGATCAATCATTCGATCAATCAATCAATCAATCAATAATCGATCAATCAATAATCGATCAATCAATTCTATCAATCAATCAACAATCGATCAATCAATAATCGATCAATCGATCAATCGATCAATCAATAATCGATCAATCGATATATCGATCTATCAATCGATCAATCGATCAATCAATCGATCAATCGATCATTCAATCGATCAATCGATCATGCAATCGATCAATCGATCTATCAATCGATCAATCGATCATTCAATCAATCAATCAATCAATCAATCAATCGATCAATCGATCAATCTATTCAATCAATCAATCGATCAATCGATCATTCAATCAATCAATCGATCAATCAATCGATCCTTCAATCAATCGACCAATCGATCAAGCGATCAATCGATCGATCGATCGATCAATCAATAATTGATCAATCAATAATTGATCAATCGATATATCGATCGATCAATCGATCATTCAATCAATCATTCAATCAATCAATCGATCAATCAATCGATCAATCAATCGATCAATCGATCATTCAATCAATCCATCAATCAATCTATCAATTCAATCAATCAATCAATAATCGATCAATCGATCAATCAATAATTGATCAATCGATCAATCGATATATCGATCAATCGATCAATCGATATATCAATCGATCAATCGATCAATCGATTTATCAATCGATCAATCGATCAGTCGATCGATCAATCGATCAATCGATCAGTCGATCGATCAATCGATCAATCGATCAATCAATCGATCAATCTATCAATCGATCAATCGATCAATCGATCAATCGATCATTCAATCAATCGATTATTCGATCAATCCATCAATCTATCAATCGATCAATCGATCAATCGATCAATCAATCGATCAGTCGATCGATCAATCAATCAATCAATCGATCAATCAATCATTCAATCAATCGATCAATCAATCAATCAATCAATCAATCAATCATTCAATCAATCATTCAATCGATCAATAAATCAATCGATCAATCGATATATCGATCATTTCTTTGTTTATATTCAAATAGCATTCACATATTGTTACATTCACAATACTTTAGGGGAAATATTTATAAACAACAATGTTTGATATTTTTGCGATTAATTGTTTTAAATATATTTATTGAATAACTACTAGATAAGTAGGTAATAGCTTGGAAAACTCTTTTCAATCAGGACATCCTTTATAACACTTTACAACCTATTCTATGACCTACGGAATATATGTACCCTTTAAAATTTAATAAAGAAATCGATCCTTATCCGATTATTTCATTATATTATAGAACTTTATAATATTAAAGTAAATATATTGTTTACAATATTTAATAGTGAATGGATATGAATGTGATTGTTGCAATTTCACGCAAAATCTACACAGTCGTTTTGAATAAAATTTTCTATGCAGATTGATTGGAATGAAATAACCATTGACCGTAAATAGATAACACGTTCCGTTCTAAATTTCTGATTCAATGGTTATTTTATAATTATGTAATATTATGCTCATCTATCTATACTTTCTATAATAATATTATAAAGCTGAAGAGTTTGTTTGAACGCGCTAATCTCAGGAACTACTGGACCGATTTGAAAAAAATAGCCCATTTATCGAGGCTGCTATAGGCTATATATATACATATTATATAGCCTAAAGCGCGATGATATTATCATCGCGCTATAAGACCAACAGGAGCGGAGCCACGCGGGTGAAACCGCGGGGCGCAGCTAGTCTTAATATATATAAATCTCGTGTCACAATGTTTGTCCTCAATGGACTCCTAATCCACTTAACCGATTATAATAAAATTCGCACACCATGTGCAGTTCGATCCAACTTGAGAAATAGGATAGTTTAAACATGTAGGTACCACGGGCGAAGCCGGGGCGGACCACTAGTAATATGATATGTATTTACTCACCGCTTGCGCCAGTCTCCCCTCGAGCTGTCGAATGGTGTCGCTCTGTATACTGAGCAACTCACGCGCACGCACTAATTCCACACCCGCTTCGTGCTTTAATCTGACGAAAGTAAATTATTAAAATTATACTTTCATTATTCCTCTGTGAAAACTTTATATTTTGAAGTGTCGTGTTAATCACGCGGAGATATCGACAAAATTTAGGAAGGTTTTATGAATTATGAATTGTTTGAATGCTTATTTATGTCTATAGAATTCAAATTCTTGTTTGTTGCTCTTTTTTTTTATTATTTTTAAACTATTGCATAGCTTTTATCGCGGGCCTTGAGCGCGGGGACCGAATCCAGAAATTGCGTAACGAAAAACCTCACGCTCCCCACTCCGACGGGCACGGAGGTGTGGCTTGAAGGCATAGCATGCAATAGCTTTACCACGGCAGTCCCCGAGTGCCATACGTCTTTTCTTTTTAAAAATCTCGTCCACAAACAATTGAGATAATATTACTACGTATGGAGGTGACACCACGAACAAAATCTGTGCGCCATTTTTTTGCTCTAACTAAGTTTTAAAAATTATTATCTAGTTAGGTACTTACCGATGAAAGTTATTTCTTTGCACTTTTCCGTATTATTTGTATTATTTGTGCAATATCGTAACACACACGAAGGCATATTTGATGCGTTTCACTTTAAAACCATTAAAAAAACCGCTCAACATACGCCATATGTTGAGCAGAACATAAGTGATGTAGGCGGTGTCGTCTCCATATGTATATCTTAATGCCACAGACCTGCGCAGCTCCGCCAGCTCGGCCTTCAGCGTGGCGGCGAGATGTTCCCGGGCATGCTCTTCACGCTGGGCCTGCGCGCCCGCACGCTCGGCGTCACGCTGTAACGAGCTATTGCGTGAGCGCTCCATGTCTAGTTTCGATTTTAGTACGAGGATTTCACCCTTTAGACGGCTCGTTGTTTCCATCTGTGGGATAAGTCATTATTTATATTTATAGGCAAGAACATTTGCAGCAAGTAACAAAATGATAAGAAGCAAGAATGTATAATATTTTAGTTTTATAGCGTTCAAATGCTTTATAAATACAAATTTAGCGAAAGACGCGGGTTCGAATCCCGCCTCGTAATAGTTTTTTTCTATATAAATCAGGGTTCACGAGAAATTGCAAAAAACTTTACGCATAAACTATTTTCAAATCCTTGTTTGTCCAAGTAAAAATGACTAAAATTAATATATTTTACTGAAATTTACTTTCTATTAATTGAAGACCTTTGAATTCATGCCAAAACATTAAAATATATAATTTAACAGATCTCACCTCCACAGCAAGCCTGTCATCTTGCCCCTTATCCTTGGGCGACCTTGCTTCCAACAAAGCTAATCTAGCCAATAGATGCTGTTCCCGTTCCCGCAGTTCGAGCTCGGACTGCATCGCGCTTTCCAACCGCCGCTTGAGGATCGATATCATACTTGTGTCTTGTTTCTATACCGAATATAAACACGTTTATAAATGAGGATTTTTAGATCAACTGTAAAGTTTAAATGGTAAATAGTAAAAATGATGTATTGGTCAATAATACTATCTATATTTTATTTTATACTAAATAAAAAAGATAAAAACTTCGTGTATAAAGAAAAGTGTGCAGTGAATGAATGTTATAGAGTTTCGTCTTTTTGTTGTTTTACAATTTTGCACCATTTTGTTGTGTCTAGACCAGTGATGTGTGTCACATCTGACATGTTACATCACTTTTTCCTTTTTAACTTGTATACTTGCAACACTAATACCGCATTATTTTTTTTTAATTTTTACCTGTAGTGCGGTGGCGGTGTGTTGCTGAGCGTCCAATAGTAGCTGTAGCCGCGCTGAGTTATCACTCTCAGCTTCTTCACGTAATTTTAGTGCTTCACATTCTTCCGTGAGTTTGTCGCGTATCCTATTGGAAATGTTATTAATTTATTGAAAAAACGCTAATGAAAATTTTAATTATTAATGTTTGCTTGATCAAAACGTTTCGTCTACATTGTTTATTCGACTATTTAAACGAAAAAGTTTATTGTGGATGGTATTTTATGTCTTTTTTTTTCATTTGAAGTTTTATATATTTTTGTACAAAACTAAGTATAGTACCGGATAGCTTCTTCAAAAAAGAACAAAATCAAATATTTCTAACGTGTAAAAGTTGAGTTCAGATTAAAATAGACACTTTTCTAACTTCTTAATAAAAATAACCTTACTTTTGAACTCAAACACCCACTTACCTGTTAAGTTCCCCAATGAGCGCGTCTTTATCCCTCAGCCGAGCCTCCAAATGTTGGAGCTGCAGCTGCAACTTGTCCGCGTCGGCTCGTGCGCGCTCGTAACGGTCTGACGATGTCGAGTGGACGCTCGATGTTCTGGGGAATCCATACTAATATTATAAATGCGAAAGTAACTCTGTCTGTCTGTCTATTACTCAATCACGCCTAAACTAATGAACCAATTTGCATGAAATTTGGTATGGAGATATTTTGATACCCGAGAAAGGACATAGGCTACCTTTTATTGCGAAATATGTACCACGGGCGAAGCCGGGGCGGATCGCTAGTAAAATATAAAATATATTTATTGACATAAAATCAAACCGTATATATAAATGAGTTGAAAAACTGTGTTTCGGTTGTCGGTGGGTTCTCCCTTTCAAGGTTACGGTAAATTTTATTAAAATGTATGGATACATTGTGTATAATGTTGTGTGTTTTTTTGTTGGTAATATAGATGTTAAATAGTATTATAAAGAAAGTACAATTCGATTTTCCTATATTTTATCTTAGTTTTTAAATACAATATGATCATTTTTTACCAAATCACTGTTTTATGTATAGTTAAGTTAAATGTTAACTTACTTAGATGAGTCGAGAGCGAGCCGGGGTATTTCTTCTTGGTCGTCACTGCTTGCTGACAATATCTGCAATAAAATCACAATTACCTTATCCATATTTTGAAACCCGTATTCCCCACTCAATGCCACGCTAATATGAACCCTACACTATACAGTTCTAAGGTCCAAAATCACCTGTTCCATAATGTCCTCGTCCAAATTCCTTGAATGCTGTAACTGTACACGCAAAGCTCTCTCCAACTCGGCGGTGGGCGAGCGCACTGCACGAGACCGCGGGCTGACTTCCATACCTGTGCCGCGTAACCTAAAACAAACGATAATTTTATATATTTTCTTATGGAAACTTTATTTGACAGTGAAATTAATGCGCAATTAAAATTAAGTACAAATAAGTTAAATTGACAGTGTACATTATGTTTCAATTTATGGAAGTTTTTATTTGAGATGTATGTTATGTGTATTTCAAATACAATTTTTTGCACTGCAACTGCTATTTTGAAAATTAAGACGTCAAAAAAAAATAACAACACACATTATTCAACATTCATCTCTCACACATCACACAATTGAAATATTATGCTTCACTATTAAAATATCATTGCTAATTGCCTTAATATCAAGCTCAAACCCATTGAGCCCCAAGCGGCACGATCGGTCCCAGACACAATAGATTTTCTATTGTGTCTGTGGTTCCGGGGCCTGAGTTATTAAGGGCTGATTTTTCAATCCTTGGTTAAAACTTATTCGTCGAATAATGCATAAAACTACCTTTTTAAAAACGTATTCTAATTACCCGTATTTGACAGTTTACGTGACATTTTAATATTATCGTGTAATACTTTATTGGACGGATAAGTTTTATCCAAGCATTGAAAAATCGGCCCTTAAAGTAATAATTACCTCTCAACAAGTTCCCTCATGTTACTGAGCTCGACCTCTAGCTCCTTGCACCTTTCGGCTTTGTCTTTCAACTTTTGCTTCAACTCGCTGATATTCCCTTCTTCCCGTAACCTGCAAATTAAAACATTGTTTATGTATAAAATTTAACACAATACTAAATGAACGTATAGTGCACTTAGTTTAGTGCGTGTGCACTTCTACATTAAAAAGTAAATTTTACGGGCAAAATAGATAAGTCAACTGTTTCCTATAAACCATCTCTAAAACAAATATAATAGAGTAGAAATTAAGTAAAAATTTCATAGAATACTACTTTTTTTTGCTGATACCATTAGAAAGCTTCATCTTTATCACGTAACAACTGGCTATTCTATACACATTTCCACTTGTCATACTTTTTTGCTTATACCATTAGAAAGCTACACCTGTACCACATAACATCTGGCTATTCTATACACATTTCCACTTGTCATACCTCGACACCAGCACTTCCAGCTGCTCCGCGAGCTGCTGCTTGTCCCGCTGCAGCAGGTCCAGCTCGCGCTGCAGCAGCTGGTTGCTCCCGCGCAGCTTGTCATACCTCGACACCAGCACTTCCAGCTGCTCCGCGAGCTGCTGCTTGTCCCGCTGCAGCAGGTCCAGCTCGCGCTGCAGCAGCTGGTTGCTCCCGCGCAGCTTGTCATACCTCGACACCAGCACTTCCAGCTGCTCCGCGAGCTGCTGCTTGTCCCGCTGCAGCAGGTCCAGCTCGCGCTGCAGCAGCTGGTTGCTCCCGCGCAGCTTGTCATACCTCGACACCAGCACTTCCAGCTGCTCCGCGAGCTGCTGCTTGTCCCGCTGCAGCAGGTCCAGCTCGCGCTGCAGCAGCTGGTTGCTCCCGCGCAGCTTGTCATACCTCGACACCAGCACTTCCAGCTGCTCCGCGAGCTGCTGCTTGTCCCGCTGCAGCAGGTCCAGCTCGCGCTGCAGCAGCTGGTTGCTCCCGCGCAGCTTGTCATACCTCGACACCAGCACTTCCAGCTGCTCCGCGAGCTGCTGCTTGTCCCGCTGCAGCAGGTCCAGCTCGCGCTGCAGCAGCTGGTTGCTCCCGCGCAGCTTGTCATACCTCGACACCAGCACTTCCAGCTGCTCCGCGAGCTGCTGCTTGTCCCGCTGCAGCAGGTCCAGCTCGCGCTGCAGCAGCTGGTTGCTCCCGCGCAGCTTGTCATACCTCGACACCAGCACTTCCAGCTGCTCCGCGAGCTGCTGCTTGTCCCGCTGCAGCAGGTCCAGCTCGCGCTGCAGCAGCTGGTTGCTCCCGCGCAGCTTGTCATACCTCGACACCAGCACTTCCAGCTGCTCCGCGAGCTGCTGCTTGTCCCGCTGCAGCAGGTCCAGCTCGCGCTGCAGCAGCTGGTTGCTCCCGCGCAGCTTGTCATACCTCGACACCAGCACTTCCAGCTGCTCCGCGAGCTGCTGCTTGTCCCGCTGCAGCAGGTCCAGCTCGCGCTGCAGCAGCTGGTTGCTCCCGCGCAGCTTGTCATACCTCGACACCAGCACTTCCAGCTGCTCCGCGAGCTGCTGCTTGTCCCGCTGCAGCAGGTCCAGCTCGCGCTGCAGCAGCTGGTTGCTCCCGCGCAGCTTGTCATACCTCGACACCAGCACTTCCAGCTGCTCCGCGAGCTGCTGCTTGTCCCGCTGCAGCAGGTCCAGCTCGCGCTGCAGCAGCTGGTTGCTCCCGCGCAGCTTGTCATACCTCGACACCAGCACTTCCAGCTGCTCCGCGAGCTGCTGCTTGTCCCGCTGCAGCAGGTCCAGCTCGCGCTGCAGCAGCTGGTTGCTCCCGCGCAGCTTGTCATACCTCGACACCAGCACTTCCAGCTGCTCCGCGAGCTGCTGCTTGTCCCGCTGCAGCAGGTCCAGCTCGCGCTGCAGCAGCTGGTTGCTCCCGCGCAGCTTGTCATACCTCGACACCAGCACTTCCAGCTGCTCCGCGAGCTGCTGCTTGTCCCGCTGCAGCAGGTCCAGCTCGCGCTGCAGCAGCTGGTTGCTCCCGCGCAGCTTGTCATACCTCGACACCAGCACTTCCAGCTGCTCCGCGAGCTGCTGCTTGTCCCGCTGCAGCAGGTCCAGCTCGCGCTGCAGCAGCTGGTTGCTCCCGCGCAGCTTGTCATACCTCGACACCAGCACTTCCAGCTGCTCCGCGAGCTGCTGCTTGTCCCGCTGCAGCAGGTCCAGCTCGCGCTGCAGCAGCTGGTTGCTCCCGCGCAGCTTGTCATACCTCGACACCAGCACTTCCAGCTGCTCCGCGAGCTGCTGCTTGTCCCGCTGCAGCAGGTCCAGCTCGCGCTGCAGCAGCTGGTTGCTCCCGCGCAGCTTGTCATACCTCGACACCAGCACTTCCAGCTGCTCCGCGAGCTGCTGCTTGTCGCGCTGCAGCAGCTGGTTGCTCCCGCGCAGCTTGTCATACCTCGACACCAGCACTTCCAGCTGCTCCGCGAGCTGCTGCTTGTCCCGCTGCAGCAGGTCCAGCTCGCGCTGCAGCAGCTGGTTGCTCCCGCGCAGCTTGTCATACCTCGACACCAGCACTTCCAGCTGCTCCGCGAGCTGCTGCTTGTCCCGCTGCAGCAGGTCCAGCTCGCGCTGCAGCAGCTGGTTGCTCCCGCGCAGCTTGTCATACCTCGACACCAGCACTTCCAGCTGCTCCGCGAGCTGCTGCTTGTCCCGCTGCAGCAGGTCCAGCTCGCGCTGCAGCAGCTGGTTGCTCCCGCGCAGCTTGTCATACCTCGACACCAGCACTTCCAGCTGCTCCGCGAGCTGCTGCTTGTCCCGCTGCAGCAGGTCCAGCTCGCGCTGCAGCAGCTGGTTGCTCCCGCGCAGCTTGTCATACCTCGACACCAGCACTTCCAGCTGCTCCGCGAGCTGCTGCTTGTCCCGCTGCAGCAGGTCCAGCTCGCGCTGCAGCAGCTGGTTGCTCCCGCGCAGCTTGTCATACCTCGACACCAGCACTTCCAGCTGCTCCGCGAGCTGCTGCTTGTCCCGCTGCAGCAGGTCCAGCTCGCGCTGCAGCAGCTGGTTGCTCCCGCGCAGCTTGTCATACCTCGACACCAGCACTTCCAGCTGCTCCGCGAGCTGCTGCTTGTCCCGCTGCAGCAGGTCCAGCTCGCGCTGCAGCAGCTGGTTGCTCCCGCGCAGCTTGTCATACCTCGACACCAGCACTTCCAGCTGCTCCGCGAGCTGCTGCTTGTCCCGCTGCAGCAGGTCCAGCTCGCGCTGCAGCAGCTGGTTGCTCCCGCGCAGCTTGTCATACCTCGACACCAGCACTTCCAGCTGCTCCGCGAGCTGCTGCTTGTCCCGCTGCAGCAGGTCCAGCTCGCGCTGCAGCAGCTGGTTGCTCCCGCGCAGCTTGTCATACCTCGACACCAGCACTTCCAGCTGCTCCGCGAGCTGCTGCTTGTCCCGCTGCAGCAGGTCCAGCTCGCGCTGCAGCAGCTGGTTGCTCCCGCGCAGCTTGTCATACCTCGACACCAGCACTTCCAGCTGCTCCGCGAGCTGCTGCTTGTCCCGCTGCAGCAGGTCCAGCTCGCGCTGCAGCAGCTGGTTGCTCCCGCGCAGCTTGTCATACCTCGACACCAGCACTTCCAGCTGCTCCGCGAGCTGCTGCTTGTCCCGCTGCAGCAGGTCCAGCTCGCGCTGCAGCAGCTGGTTGCTCCCGCGCAGCTTGTCATACCTCGACACCAGCACTTCCAGCTGCTCCGCGAGCTGCTGCTTGTCCCGCTGCAGCAGGTCCAGCTCGCGCTGCAGCAGCTGGTTGCTCCCGCGCAGCTTGTCATACCTCGACACCAGCACTTCCAGCTGCTCCGCGAGCTGCTGCTTGTCCCGCTGCAGCAGGTCCAGCTCGCGCTGCAGCAGCTGGTTGCTCCCGCGCAGCTTGTCATACCTCGACACCAGCACTTCCAGCTGCTCCGCGAGCTGCTGCTTGTCCCGCTGCAGCAGGTCCAGCTCGCGCTGCAGCAGCTGGTTGCTCCCGCGCAGCTTGTCATACCTCGACACCAGCACTTCCAGCTGCTCCGCGAGCTGCTGCTTGTCCCGCTGCAGCAGGTCCAGCTCGCGCTGCAGCAGCTGGTTGCTCCCGCGCAGCTTGTCATACCTCGACACCAGCACTTCCAGCTGCTCCGCGAGCTGCTGCTTGTCCCGCTGCAGCAGGTCCAGCTCGCGCTGCAGCAGCTGGTTGCTCCCGCGCAGCTTGTCATACCTCGACACCAGCACTTCCAGCTGCTCCGCGAGCTGCTGCTTGTCCCGCTGCAGCAGGTCCAGCTCGCGCTGCAGCAGCTGGTTGCTCCCGCGCAGCTTGTCATACCTCGACACCAGCACTTCCAGCTGCTCCGCGAGCTGCTGCTTGTCCCGCTGCAGCAGGTCCAGCTCGCGCTGCAGCAGCTGGTTGCTCCCGCGCAGCTTGTCATACCTCGACACCAGCACTTCCAGCTGCTCCGCGAGCTGCTGCTTGTCCCGCTGCAGCAGGTCCAGCTCGCGCTGCAGCAGCTGGTTGCTCCCGCGCAGCTTGTCATACCTCGACACCAGCACTTCCAGCTGCTCCGCGAGCTGCTGCTTGTCCCGCTGCAGCAGGTCCAGCTCGCGCTGCAGCAGCTGGTTGCTCCCGCGCAGCTTGTCATACCTCGACACCAGCACTTCCAGCTGCTCCGCGAGCTGCTGCTTGTCCCGCTGCAGCAGGTCCAGCTCGCGCTGCAGCAGCTGGTTGCTCCCGCGCAGCTTGTCATACCTCGACACCAGCACTTCCAGCTGCTCCGCGAGCTGCTGCTTGTCCCGCTGCAGCAGGTCCAGCTCGCGCTGCAGCAGCTGGTTGCTCCCGCGCAGCTTGTCATACCTCGACACCAGCACTTCCAGCTGCTCCGCGAGCTGCTGCTTGTCCCGCTGCAGCAGGTCCAGCTCGCGCTGCAGCAGCTGGTTGCTCCCGCGCAGCTTGTCATACCTCGACACCAGCACTTCCAGCTGCTCCGCGAGCTGCTGCTTGTCCCGCTGCAGCAGGTCCAGCTCGCGCTGCAGCAGCTGGTTGCTCCCGCGCAGCTTGTCATACCTCGACACCAGCACTTCCAGCTGCTCCGCGAGCTGCTGCTTGTCCCGCTGCAGCAGGTCCAGCTCGCGCTGCAGCAGCTGGTTGCTCCCGCGCAGCTTGTCATACCTCGACACCAGCACTTCCAGCTGCTCCGCGAGCTGCTGCTTGTCCCGCTGCAGCAGGTCCAGCTCGCGCTGCAGCAGCTGGTTGCTCCCGCGCAGCTTGTCATACCTCGACACCAGCACTTCCAGCTGCTCCGCGAGCTGCTGCTTGTCCCGCTGCAGCAGGTCCAGCTCGCGCTGCAGCAGCTGGTTGCTCCCGCGCAGCTTGTCATACCTCGACACCAGCACTTCCAGCTGCTCCGCGAGCTGCTGCTTGTCCCGCTGCAGCAGGTCCAGCTCGCGCTGCAGCAGCTGGTTGCTCCCGCGCAGCTTGTCATACCTCGACACCAGCACTTCCAGCTGCTCCGCGAGCTGCTGCTTGTCCCGCTGCAGCAGGTCCAGCTCGCGCTGCAGCAGCTGGTTGCTCCCGCGCAGCTTGTCATACCTCGACACCAGCACTTCCAGCTGCTCCGCGAGCTGCTGCTTGTCCCGCTGCAGCAGGTCCAGCTCGCGCTGCAGCAGCTGGTTGCTCCCGCGCAGCTTGTCATACCTCGACACCAGCACTTCCAGCTGCTCCGCGAGCTGCTGCTTGTCCCGCTGCAGCAGGTCCAGCTCGCGCTGCAGCAGCTGGTTGCTCCCGCGCAGCTTGTCATACCTCGACACCAGCACTTCCAGCTGCTCCGCGAGCTGCTGCTTGTCCCGCTGCAGCAGGTCCAGCTCGCGCTGCAGCAGCTGGTTGCTCCCGCGCAGCTTGTCATACCTCGACACCAGCACTTCCAGCTGCTCCGCGAGCTGCTGCTTGTCCCGCTGCAGCAGGTCCAGCTCGCGCTGCAGCAGCTGGTTGCTCCCGCGCAGCTTGTCATACCTCGACACCAGCACTTCCAGCTGCTCCGCGAGCTGCTGCTTGTCCCGCTGCAGCAGGTCCAGCTCGCGCTGCAGCAGCTGGTTGCTCCCGCGCAGCTTGTCATACCTCGACACCAGCACTTCCAGCTGCTCCGCGAGCTGCTGCTTGTCCCGCTGCAGCAGGTCCAGCTCGCGCTGCAGCAGCTGGTTGCTCCCGCGCAGCTTGTCATACCTCGACACCAGCACTTCCAGCTGCTCCGCGAGCTGCTGCTTGTCCCGCTGCAGCAGGTCCAGCTCGCGCTGCAGCAGCTGGTTGCTCCCGCGCAGCTTGTCATACCTCGACACCAGCACTTCCAGCTGCTCCGCGAGCTGCTGCTTGTCCCGCTGCAGCAGGTCCAGCTCGCGCTGCAGCAGCTGGTTGCTCCCGCGCAGCTTGTCATACCTCGACACCAGCACTTCCAGCTGCTCCGCGAGCTGCTGCTTGTCCCGCTGCAGCAGGTCCAGCTCGCGCTGCAGCAGCTGGTTGCTCCCGCGCAGCTTGTCATACCTCGACACCAGCACTTCCAGCTGCTCCGCGAGCTGCTGCTTGTCCCGCTGCAGCAGGTCCAGCTCGCGCTGCAGCAGCTGGTTGCTCCCGCGCAGCTTGTCATACCTCGACACCAGCACTTCCAGCTGCTCCGCGAGCTGCTGCTTGTCCCGCTGCAGCAGGTCCAGCTCGCGCTGCAGCAGCTGGTTGCTCCCGCGCAGCTTGTCATACCTCGACACCAGCACTTCCAGCTGCTCCGCGAGCTGCTGCTTGTCCCGCTGCAGCAGGTCCAGCTCGCGCTGCAGCAGCTGGTTGCTCCCGCGCAGCTTGTCATACCTCGACACCAGCACTTCCAGCTGCTCCGCGAGCTGCTGCTTGTCCCGCTGCAGCAGGTCCAGCTCGCGCTGCAGCAGCTGGTTGCTCCCGCGCAGCTCGCAGACACTCTGCTCCACGTCTGCACTGCGCTCGGCGGCTTGGCTGAGGCTGCTCTTCAGCTCTGTCACGTCTAACTTCGCTTTCGCTAGCTCGAAGGCCTGAAGGATAAACCAATTACTTTTACGATAGTAATAAATTTAATGTTAAAATTCTAAACAAATTGTTAGCCATGTATACCATGGTGAGAAAAGTAGAATAGTTCATTTTATACTGATGTAGATAAATATTTATTTTTAATTTGGCTCAAATACAAACTGAATTAAATGACTAAAAAGTTACAACAGACCCTAGATATTTTGTTCTTCGAAATAGTATTTAAGTTTAAAAAACACCATTATTATAAATGAAAAATATAATAAAATTACCTTATCATTTAATTCCTTCTTGTTAAAGTCTAGCTCGTGCTGCAACAGTGAGATCTGCTTTTTTATCTTGATCAGCTGCTTCCTGTCATCTCCCGCTTGTCTATCTGGTCTCCTCTCCTCTCCACTCTTATTCCTCGGCGATGGACTGCGAGACACCATCTTCAGCTGCTCTTTCAATGACGCTATTTCACTGTGATACGAATTTATATCCTCGTGCAATATCTCAATTTCAGCTTCTTTGTCTTTCAATTGGTCCGTCAATACTTTCAATTCCTCTATCTTTGCTGTGAGGTCACTGTTTAATGAATTGAGCCTCTCCCGTTCACTTTCGCTATTCTGCAGTTTTAAAGATGCGTTCTCTTGTTCTTTTTCTATTTTAGACAGTCTTAGTTTAAGTTCTTTGTTATTTGAACTGAGTTGGTCATTCTCTTCGACCACTTTAGTTATGTCACGGTTCAATGCAACCACTGAATCTTGCATTTGGAATAGTTCATTGGATTTCTCTTCTAGCGCTTCTTTAAGGTTGTCAGCTTCTTCTGTTTTATCGTTAAGTCGTCGCTGCAAATCGTCAAGCCTATCTAAGTGCTGATTTAAACTATCAATTTGTTGATTTTTCTCTGAGACTAACTGTTCAAGCTTTTCTAATTCGGTAACTTTATCCCTTAATTGTTTATTATCTATTTCATGTTTCTCTAAACTTGCATTTCTGTTATGCAATTCATTAATACGAGATTCTAATTCAGTTATTTTTCCAGTCAAATTTCGCTTTTCTTTAGCCAATTCTAGTATCATGGTTTCACGTCTCAGTATGTCTTCTTTAAGTAAATTAAGATCTTTCGTCTTTTCATTTACTTCTTGTGTTAATTCTGCAAGCTTTTGTTCGAGCAGTTTCTTGTTTGAAGAAAAGTTTTCTAATTGACTCTCGTAAAATTTCTTATCCTTTTCCATGGTCGCCATCGTGTTTTCTAGAAGGCCTTTCAATTCCTCGACTTCTTCTTTTAACGCCGGGAATTCACACAATTGTTCTTCGGCATTTTTCAATTCCTCTTTACAATTTTCTAATTCTGTTCTTGATTTCTTTATTTCATGTTTTAACTGGGACAATATGTCGGGGAAGTTTTCCTGTTTCATATCTAACGTTATTCCCAATTCTTGCAACGACGTAAAGTCGAGGTGCGTTTTAATTTCCGACGGCTCCAACGAGAAGTCAATCTTCTTCGGTTCGACGCTTATATTGTTACTATCACTGACATTTTGATTGGGGTACATTGAGCAATTGTCTTGTATATTTTGAGCGGTTGAATGTTTGACACTCTCTCCGAATTTGTCGATAGTGCCGAATATGGTTATTTCGTTGACGTTTCGTTTGAATTTGTGGTTGTTTTGAGCGGGGGTGAAGTTAGCCGGGAGAGATTCGGCTCGCGGTGAGTACGCATCGGTGTCGGCGTTGTCAATGTTCAGTGAGCTCATGTTGGGGAGCGGCACGTCGGGGGGGAGCGTCTTGTTCAGCGTCTTGTCTCGCGTGTCGTAGGGCGCGCCCGTGAGACTTGAGTTGTGCGTTTTTAACTCCGCGCGTCGCATTTGCAAGTCCTGCTCGTCATATTCCGATATAGACACGATGTCGCTTAGCGTCCGTCCCGATGCTTTCGCCTCTATAATTTCACTTTTTTGATTATCTTCGCCTTCCAATTTGAGAGCTGCGGATGAATCACAGACTGAATTAGTGGGCTAAGTCTAGACGTACGCGTTAAAGATAACCTACATTAGCTTTTGGAGGGTCGCCAAACGGGCTCGTGAAACTAGTAACGAAAAAACTAATTAATTGACAAACAGTAATTCAACGAGGACTCAAATGTTTAGTTCATTGTTTGGCACAACAATTATTAGTAAATCTGTAACTTCATTCGAGATATTCAATTATAATAAAAATAATATAATTATTTTGTCAAGTTGTAAACAATTAGTGATTTAATCTACTTTTCTAATAGTTAGCTCAGAATAGTAGTAGTAGCGTTTCCGTTCGAAATATTTTAATATAATTAATCCTATTTCCCTCGAACCTAGATTTTTACCAGGCTAGTTTAAGCATTTCGTACACTTCAAACCGTATGCTTCTATTGCCACATTTAACACCGTTAGTCAGCACATACCCCAAATTCTTCAAAGGTGAACCATGAACAAATAGTGTCTTTACTATCAATAAATGGTTGAAAAAGGTATTATACCCATAATCTGGTTGAGCTGTTCCTCCTTGTCGAGCAGCAGGTGGTGCAGCCGCCGGTTGGCGCTGTCCAGCTCCGCTGCGGCGGTCTCCAGCTGCCCGACCCGCGCCTGCGCTGCGGACAGCTCGCGCTCCAGGATCACTGCTTTGTCTTTTGGGTTGCCTGGTAAAAGATGGGTTGGGCGTTAATTTGGTAATTGAAGTGGTATGTAATAATATGTTTATGTTAAATCATTATGGTGGATATTGTTCATTAAAAATTATTGCGTTTTTAATGTATAATAAAATATTGACACCAAAACAATTTCAAAGATTATTGGCGTTCCTAAAATTTCTGTCAATCACATATAATATCGAGAAGTTATTATTCCAAACTTATCTCCGTGTTAATTTCTTATTTAATTTTTAAACCGTTATAAAAAATGTAAAATTTTATTCATTCTAACTTATCTAACGCTTAACTTATTATTGCACAAAATACTTGTAATAAATGACATAAAGTACATACATGTGTTACCATAGAGCGTGGCGTGTTGGTCGCTCAACTTCTCTTTCTCTTCTGCAATCTGCTTCAGTCTTGCCAAATGCCTGTCTTTAGATTCCAATTCTTCTTTCAGTCTCTGCACCTGATGTCAGAATATATAATTAATTACAATGTTTGAAATGCGATTTAAGAGAAATAGATTATAAATTGATTTATAATAAACAAATTCGTAAAGAATAGAGAAGAATAAAAATTTCGTAAAAAGTTCACATTTGAGTTATTAACTCAATAGTTATTTCCCTAAATAAAAAAATCATTTTCGAAAAAACACTTAACTTTTATTGAAATGTAATCTAGTAGTGGAATTTTCACTTATGTGTCTCCTTAGCCCTCTAAGTACATATAAACCGTAATAATCAGCGGTCTATCAAAACACATTTACATTTCCCAAGAGGCCGCTACACGTCGGGCCCACGTATCTACTCGTGCTACAAGCTGGAGTGCGACCCACCTCAGCGGTCGCGTCGTGCAGGCGCACGCCGAGATCCGAGGCGGTGGAGTGCGCGAGCGCGTGCGCGTCGTTGCGCTGGCGCTGCAGCCGCGCCGCCAGCGACGACACGCGCAGCGCCTGCTCCGACATGCGCGCCTGCAGCACGTCGCGCTCCGCACGCACCTCCTACACACATAACCCACCTCAGCGGTCGCGTCGTGCAGGCGCACGCCGAGATCCGAGGCGGTGGAGTGCGCGAGCGCGTGCGCGTCGTTGCGCTGGCGCTGCAGCCGCGCCGCCAGCGACGACACGCGCAGCGCCTGCTCCGACATGCGCGCCTGCAGCACGTCGCGCTCCGCACGCACCTCCTACACACATAACCCACCTCAGCGGTCGCGTCGTGCAGGCGCACGCCGAGATCCGAGGCGGTGGAGTGCGCGAGCGCGTGCGCGTCGTTGCGCTGGCGCTGCAGCCGCGCCGCCAGCGACGACACGCGCAGCGCCTGCTCCGACATGCGCGCCTGCAGCACGTCGCGCTCCGCACGCACCTCCTACACACATAACCCACCTCAGCGGTCGCGTCGTGCAGGCGCACGCCGAGATCCGAGGCGGTGGAGTGCGCGAGCGCGTGCGCGTCGTTGCGCTGGCGCTGCAGCCGCGCCGCCAGCGACGACACGCGCAGCGCCTGCTCCGACATGCGCGCCTGCAGCACGTCGCGCTCCGCACGCACCTCCTACACACATAACCCACCTCAGCGGTCGCGTCGTGCAGGCGCACGCCGAGATCCGAGGCGGTGGAGTGCGCGAGCGCGTGCGCGTCGTTGCGCTGGCGCTGCAGCCGCGCCGCCAGCGACGACACGCGCAGCGCCTGCTCCGACATGCGCGCCTGCAGCACGTCGCGCTCCGCACGCACCTCCTACACACATAACCCACCTCAGCGGTCGCGTCGTGCAGGCGCACGCCGAGATCCGAGGCGGTGGAGTGCGCGAGCGCGTGCGCGTCGTTGCGCTGGCGCTGCAGCCGCGCCGCCAGCGACGACACGCGCAGCGCCTGCTCCGACATGCGCGCCTGCAGCACGTCGCGCTCCGCACGCACCTCCTACACACATAACCCACCTCAGCGGTCGCGTCGTGCAGGCGCACGCCGAGATCCGAGGCGGTGGAGTGCGCGAGCGCGTGCGCGTCGTTGCGCTGGCGCTGCAGCCGCGCCGCCAGCGACGACACGCGCAGCGCCTGCTCCGACATGCGCGCCTGCAGCACGTCGCGCTCCGCACGCACCTCCTACACACATAACCCACCTCAGCGGTCGCGTCGTGCAGGCGCACGCCGAGATCCGAGGCGGTGGAGTGCGCGAGCGCGTGCGCGTCGTTGCGCTGGCGCTGCAGCCGCGCCGCCAGCGACGACACGCGCAGCGCCTGCTCCGACATGCGCGCCTGCAGCACGTCGCGCTCCGCACGCACCTCCTACACACATAACATACTTTTCAACATTTTTTCGCGATATGCACGCACCCCCGAAACACAAATGATCTTGTTTTGTTTGTATGCAATTTGCAAAAAAATACGTGTGAGGATATGGAAGTGAAAGTGACACCATTATTTTATATTGATAACATATATAAAAGATACAAATAGATAATTCATATTTCAAGCAACATTCATCATAATATGCAAAAAAAGGATAAATGCAGGTTCGATTTGCGGCGGGCATAACTATACTAATCTATACTTAATATCATAAAGCTGAAGAGTTTGTTTGTTTGTTTGAACGCGCTAATCTCAGGAACTACTGGTCTGATTTGAAAAACTCTTTCGGTGTTAGATAGCCCATTCACCGAGAAAACTATACAAATCGAAGCAACAAAATTGTTATAAAATCAAATGCCATGAAAACCCGAACAAACACAACTGGGCAGGAAAATAGAAATACCATGACATAAAACATACAGTATTATAAAATGGCTCAGTGCAAGCAAATTATTTTACGAGTTTATGAGTGACATGTTTTAAATGCTATGCAAATGAAATACAATTTAAAATTCTAATCTAAAGACCTCCCAACTAGAGTTCACGATAAACTTGGATCGAATCCAAAACGCGCTTAGATTTTTCTCAATGAAAGTCACGGAAAACATCTAATTTTATACATGTTGTAATACACAATCTTGGAATCGTATCTTATTAATCTAAAGCGCATGAATTTAAACAGAACATGTAGCGAATTGAAATCTTTAATATTATAATATTTTGTTCTCAAGCCGAGGCAGGAGATGGAAGTACACCATTTAAAAATAATTCATTAAAATCTGTTTTTGTAACATGGATACCAGATATCCTTATTATTTACAACCTATATCACCAATACAATAATTTCTACATTTTTATTACTATACCGAATAACTTATATTTCAGTTTCATTAAAATTTGTATAATTTCACTACGAAAATAAAAAACAAGACTACCTTTTGATATGTTTATCATGACCAATTCATTTGAAAAAAAATTTATTAGATACTTCGTATTTTTATAGACAACAAAGAAATATAGTGCCAACCCGGATACATCTGACTCCATTAAAAGAAACATATTCATCTTACATTTAATTGCTTCCAAATCTTACCAAATTCTTTCACAATAACACACATCTACTATCACTAGAACGTTGCTATATCAGTCCAACCAAATAAACACATAAAACGATTACCCAAAACCCTAATTGCTGTAAAATGGGTCAGTCAAAGCAAACTACAGTAAGCCGAAATCGCGTTAACTAACTGACGTTAACCCGTCTGCGGCTGCACCGTTCGCCAGGGCTAAATATACCCTAACCTACTTGCAAAGATTAACTGGACAGAGTACGATGCATTAGTGACCTTAGCTTTTGTTTTGATAATGATTTAAAAGGTGCTTTAACGCTCTGCACTTTTTCCATAAATTATTCATTATACACATAACAAAATTAACGTTAAGTCAATATTGAAAATAAATTCTGTAATACACCATCGAGATATATGTACTACTAGAGAGGTTATTCCAAACAAAAACATTGCGCGCGGCCGATGTGGTGGGGTACGTGTGGAACGAGCGAGGCGTGGCTTCAAGTTCAAAGATTAAGCAATGCGTGCAGATGCGACACATTGTGCAATCTGTTTACTCGGTACTATCTGGTGGTACTGATACTAGGGAATTAATAAAAAGAGGATTTTATATTAAACTATGTATTTTAATTTCCTTTAAATAATATCAATTTAGTAAGCTTTTGTCGTTTTGTGTAGTAATCAATAGTTTTATCAGTTTTTGCTTCATGATGTAATCGAATTTTGGAGTATTGGTTTATAATAGCCCTAATTAAATGGATACGATGATTCAATGTTGATGGCTGATTCAGTGAATGTTGGGTTAAATTTGAAAATACTTCTTTCCCGATGAAATATTTCAGGGTGTTTGCCGTTATATAATTGTAATCATATTTAGAGGCCAGACCTTTCCTTTCATAGGCGGCTTGTGACAAAGGCGGCTTGTGTCAAAGGCCTCGGCGATATCATTTAACAACATAATGTGTACTTTAGGCAAACTTGTAATAAGATCTATTTTACTTTCTTATTAGTCCATTTGACAAGGATATTGGTTAAGATACCTATTGGAATAATTTTATTATTATGTATGTACTTATTAAATCCGCGAATAAAAAAAAATTTTAGTCGCGAATATAGAAATTGGGTCGCATTTTTTTAATCCGCGAATAGCGAAAACGCGAATAAAGGAAGCGCGATTAAGGAACTTTTACTGTATTAGTTTCTGTGAATGTTGTGTTTATTTGTAATTGTTGTGCATAATAATTTATAAATCCTATTGGAACAACTGTTGATGAACCTTTTTTTAATAAATAAAAATAGGTACTTAAATAAATACATATTACTTAATATAACCTACCGTTTTACTTTGCGTAGTCGGGTAAAAGTATAAATATTTAGGTACTACACCACGGTAATCTTTCCTAGTATATATTGTATATTCATTATTCATAGTTAAAAAATCCAGTTGAATTTTTTTAACAGACTCATCGATAGTGTCACGTCTGTGCTGTTAGTCTATGAAAAATGGCGCGAAACGCAGAACGCGTGGTGATTTTTCGCAAAATGATAACAATATTAGTAAAATGCATGACTTACTCATAATAAGGAAACTTACTGGTGAAAAGTCACTCCTCGGGCTTTGTTTGTATTATAGGAACTGTTAAAACAATATCTTAGCACACACGAAGGCATTTTGAACAGAGCAATAACACGTGTTGACGCGGCAAGCGGGGAGCACAGTCCGGCACAGACTAATGAGACTCGTGACTTTTGACTCTAGCTCGTTGTAAAGAGAGTGTAGTAGCGATCGCCTCTCTAGTAGTACATATATCTCGATGTAATACACACGAAATATTGGTATTAAATTTTTTAAAGTGTAAAAAATGTTTAAAATAAAGTAATCGATTGTGACTTTGGACATTGGACCAACATTCGTCGCATTTTTGCTGCATTTTGCTTATGCTCATAGTTAACATTTTATGGCACGAATATATTTGAGATGTTAGTCGTCTTTAATCTTCATGTTTTGTTTTTGAAATAACATTTTGTTTGTGTTTACAGACGATGGGTCGTGTTGTTGCCAAAAGTTGGTAATCAGCTTTGAAACAGTTTCGGGAGTATTTACGTTTAGTCCAATCTTTTAAGAGTACGACTTATTCTCAAATTATCCTTCACGTGGGTTTATTGAATGCAAAGTGCAACGTTCGACGTCCTATACGCAATCCAATTTTCTCCATGATTTCCAAAGAAATATTGAATCAAAAATTCTACACAGTATTACAAATATTTATTTGAATATTTCCTGAAACCTACACATGTACTGACGAGTAACATATAAAAATCAAAAAGAAAATCTACAAAGAGTTTAATGAACTCATATCCTGTATTTGTTTAAACTAAATCATACTATTTTCCGGCATCTCCGCCCAAACCATCTATCCTACCAAACATCTTCAATTAGTACATATGTATATTAATGTACGTATGCATGATTGTATATTATTATACTAGTGGTAGACGGTAGTGTTACTCAGACAGCTATCCAGATCACTTAACAGTCTGCCCACTTAACGAACTATCACCATTTCGTATGTAGATTAATCTCGACGAGTTAAGGACCATTACATGATTGGCGATAGCACGGGCTAACATGTATCTGTGCGCTTCATTGGCTGAAGCACTCAATTGACCCTCAATGAGTACGAATTATTATGACATTGCCTTATTGCGCTTTGTATGGAGAAAGAACGCTTTGTTATTGTATGGAAAATTGTAGCAATATAGTATGAACGGGATTCAAAGGTTAATAGAGACTAATCGAGACTTTCAATGTGAAATATAAGAGCAGAGATCACATTTCATTTTTTCAGTGTGCATACCAAATTGACTTGATTGAAGTCATTTCTTTCATTGTACCCAAAAAATTGAAACAGGAGCTCATTATTTGTAGGTATTATTAATAAGATAGATATATTGTGAATTTGTTGTATTGTAGAGTTTTACAATCATATCGTTTTAAATATTATAGCATTTATATAGTATGTACGATTGTAATTATAATCATTATCATAACGTTATCTCCATCCCACTTCTAACCACTTATAAAAAAGCTCCTTGAACCTTTTTTTTTTTTTGGGAATAGGGAAGCGCTTGACCACAATCTCGCCTGATGTTAAGCTGAGATGTGGTCTAAGATGGAACGCGCTTCCCTAGAAGGTACCTGTTCACTCTACGCTTGAAGACCCCCATATTGTACTCGTCGGGGAACACAGATTCAGGAAGCAAGTTCCAGTCCCTCGCGGTGCGGACACCTTAATTTTATAGGCACTAATTATGTTAGTTTCAAGCTGACAAATTAAAAAAATATATATCTTCGACTTTTCGAGAATCATACCTTTTCTTTCTATTTGTGATAAGACTGAATTATAATAAACGTTATATATGCAGATTTGGATTAATGTACTAAACAACATGAAATAATAGGTATTATTTACCACATAAGAGGAAATCGAGCTAATTAAGGAAAACCTAACAATGACGCCTTTGTTATGACTAGATTATGTGTGTGGGAAAAATACCTTGTTATGACTTTAAATCATTTATAGACATAGGAAATATGCATTAATATGCTTACTTTGAGACTTCTTTGAAAGATTAAAGAGTTTATTAAAATGAGTAACAGTATAATGTTTTTGTAAAATTAATAAAAATACGCAAGAAAGCCATGTTTATGACCACGGTAAACCAACAAAAAATAGGAAGAGGCCGTCCACCGACTAACTGGACTTCGACCATCAAAAAAGACCTAATGACGAAGGGCCTGACGCCTGAAGCTGCAAAGGACAGAACAATGTAGAGAAAGAGTGTTGGTTGTGCCGACCCCAAATAAATGGGATAAGGCAAGGGAGATGAATAAAAATACGCAAGATTTAGAACTGATATTTCGTATCATTGCTTATCTAAATCTAAATTATTCAGATTTGAATAAAATTTGAAAAATTCATACTTGCCAAACTATTAAGAAACGCCTCTATTCAAATTTTACAAATAACTTTTACCAGGAACTTTAAAAATCGCCACCTACTGACATTTCTAGTGAGTCACAATTCGCACTACGCACATCCCAATCACGATGCTAATTGCATAATAAACAATACATAACTACTTATATCACTTTTGTAGCACCACAAATAAAATAAATTTCTCTGTTTCTCTAAATTTAACAGTCCCTCGACTCACCGTAAGATCCGGGAGGCCCATTTTGAACGCGTACCGAATGTGAGCCCACAAGAACATCCCACATTCGGCCTGATGACAATTATCTACGCACACACAACGTTACATCGCGGGTTTAATCGCGTGGATGTATGGGTGGATGTGTGGATGGTGGATGTATGGCGATATGGGTGTATGGATGGTGTATGGTGACCTTCTTGCAGCAGAACACTCTGTGGAACATGGGGTCGGGAGCGGGACGCGCGCACACGACGCTACGCGCGCATTGACTGCTGCATGCGCGTTATTTTTCCTGTCATGTTTTGTGTGAGAGTTTTTCCGGGATGCTTTGTTAGGGAATATAATTTTTATCTTAACACACTCGTATTGTTTATTTAATGAAATTAATAGAATCAATAAGAAGTCCTGTTAATGTAAATAAATTGTAGTTGTGTATTGTTTTATTTTTAAATGATTTCCTGACGCTATTCTATTTTAAAATGTCCATAGTCCTACGCCATTCTTCTGTGTTTTATATTTATGTGAAGTGAAGCTGTAATTATTTTTTTTTTTAATATGTAAAGTTTTCATTCAAGCACCTGTATTTTATAACGAACGCTGTCCTAATCCTTGTTAATTTTTGTAATTTAATACTGCAAAGAAAATGAAAATCAACATGCTTGAATTTCATAAAAGAAACATAATATAATCCAATGTTTCCTTAAAACGAAAGCAAATTAGATCACACGTTATTTTCTGAATTCTGAGAACAGAAATACCGATCTATTCTCGTCACGATAATAGAACATTTGTTTCGATCGACGTTACACTTTGAAATAATAGGGATTTACATGCCTCCTCCATAAATTGTAGCTTTATTGTCGCGGGTATATTTAGATGTGAGAGTGTGCGTGAAGTACTTATGCACATTATGATGTGTTTATGTGTGCGTGTTAATTTATTTTAGTGTTTTTAAAGTTCAATGTGAGTATTAAAACATGAGGGTTATCTACTTATATCTATACATATTTTTTTTTAATTTAAATCTGATTTTTATGCAACAAAATTTTTATTAACCTGCTTCTATTGGTTCCAATTTAAATAAAAGAAAGAAAAGGAAAGTAAAGATTTACAGAAATCAAATTATGAGTAATATAAAAATGCATTTTAATATTTTGTAATTATCTTCCAGTACATAAATAGGCGTTCAATCTAAAATCTACTATTCTATACAAAAGCTGTAAATATTTACAAAAAGTTGGTTCTTTATATGTTTATAGTTTACATTTACAAAAAAGTTTGTTGGTAAAACATAAAAAGCTTGTAAAATTTAATGTATTATTACAACAGACGCGATAAAACTGATTAAGGCGGGCGTTAGGAGCAAGACACCTATTTCGCAAGACTGTTAACGTCTGAGTTTGTAATTAATGACGAGAATCCCTTTAATTAGCGCAATCTATGAATTCTTGATGTTTCAATTACAAAGATGATAATGGAAAAAGAGAAAAAAAAAATAATTTCTTAAATTCAAGAAATTACAACCAGAAATTGGAATTATTTCTTGATTAGACATCAAAATTCCAATTAAATACTAGGAAAAGATTGTAAAGAAAAGTATATTGGTAAAAACCGTAAAAGATTCATAATATGGTATGTGCCATAAGGCAACAACAAGAAGGATGAATATGATTTTAGAATCAATATGCGTACATAAATAATGCACTTATTAAATACTTTTATTAATTTCCAATGGATCATGCCAATTTGAACTGTATATACATGCGTCATATGGATGAAATTCAATCAGCAAACATTACTATCTATGGTTACAATTGAAGTGGCAACCCTAAGTGCATTGTCAATGAGAACATGACTAAATTACTCGTGCTACAGGAACAAATTGTTATAGCGATAGAGGAATGAGGATACTGAGTGATAGTCATCGTGTGTATTATTTTATCAGTTGTATAATGAAATTACATAATTGTAATATACGAATGTGTAGTAATGTACATATTGTACAAGACCAATAAACGCTTGAAATAAGTTTAGATAATTAAAAATTAGTATTAAAAGGTGTTTCAAATTTTCTTCGATATCCGAGTTATTTTTACCACAAAATTCGATATGTTGGATATAAAGCAAAATCACATTCATTGGGAATCCTAACGTAAGGAAACTGATCTAATCTAAATTAATAAACCCAGTGCACAACCAGTGCATCAAAATCAAATAATAACCGGCCATAATCCATACAACTAACAACTGTTGGCACGTCCGAGCGTACGCCCGAAACGGCTTGGCCCGCGGCCAGACGCACAAGGTCAGCTGGAGATCTTGCGATTTCTGTTGTATGTGTGATTTGCGAATAATTAATAAATGGGTGTGTATTGATAGTGTCGGTCTTTTGTTAGATCTGTCTTTAGTTAAAGTTCTGTCTGATTAAACAATATTATTGCTTCTTAAAAATTAATGATGCTGCTGTAGGTGGAACTTTTTTTATTTCTTAAGTATTAGGAATGTATATGACGTAATTTAATATTTTGTTTAGTCCAAATTTCAATTTCTAATAATAAAAATATTAATGAAATGTTCGATGATGACGAAAAAAATCTAGTTAAATGTGATGTCATGATTTTATCATTTCTGTCTTCCTTGCCTATTTCTTGCATTTAATGATAGCAGTTCTCCATATATTAGGTTACATGAGTCTCTACTTTCAAATAAGAAAATAATATAAAAATTTGTTAGAACCTATAAAAAAAAATCATTAAAACTCCATTATTTTGCAGTCGATTAAAAAACAAATCGTTGTAGAATAAGAGTAAAGAATCCGTAACAAAAATTCATGCATAAGTGGCAATCTTCATTTACCACACGTTCGAGCGACCTTACATCGTTTGCAAAAATTCGTTCACATTTAGAGCGGCCGTACACGGGCAGCTCGAGCGGTCAGTTTTTGACTGCTCGAGCTGTCCCTACCAACTGCGCAGTTAACGGCTTGAAGCGGTCGCGACTGCTCGAGCAGGCCGTGTACGGCAGTGAATAAATGTCTATAGTTCACCGCGCGGTCGCGGCTTCAAGCCTTCGGTCTCAACTGCTTGAAGCGGTCCGTGTACGGCCACCCTTATGTGCACATCTGTATAATGTGCCGGCGTGGGGTAGAGTACTGTTGCGCCGCGCACTGTCATGTATAATGCAGTACTTGGTGTAAGTACTTGCCGGCAACTCCCCATATACGTACACACACCTGAGCACTAGCAGCGAGTGCAGCGCGTTGCAGCTCCAGGTCCGCAAGCCGCTTCAGCAGTGCGTCTTCAGCACGAGTCAGCGCGTCCACTCCGCTCCACAGCCGGGACAGCGCTTCGCAGCGCTCCACGCGCGGCGTGCGGGTTGGGGACAGCACCTGTGCGACAAGCAGGCACCATGCAATGATACTTGTGCGACAAATAAACACCACAATGTAGCAACACGGATATAACCTCCAAACGTAACATTTTACCAAAATCGAATTGATAAATACGTGCTGCGTGCTATTCTTTCTTTCTTTCTGTGTACAAAGTGCACGCCCGTTTTGAATAGTTCGAATTCTTTAAACATATTGTTCATTTTAATATAGATTTATAGCATTCAAACGCCTCATAAATAAGATATCTTAAAGAATAGAAAAAAGTCAAAGATTTGAGCTCGTGTTTTTTTTGTGCCATATTGGGCAACGCATAGTCTCTCGGCCATTTATTATAATATTTCAACGTTAAAAGTAGCCTATATCACTTTTATCTCCAGACAAAAAAAAAGGTCATAAAAACACTCCATCGTGACGCGAAAGATAAACACACTTTCCCTTTTAAATATAAAGTAAAAATAAATAAAAATCACCTTCTGCTCCCGTATGGAGAGGTCTTCACTAGGTTCCGACGCATGCGCGGAGCACACCTCGTGTGCGCGCTCTAACCGCTGCGTGCGGACCAGCACACGCTCCTCCAGCCAACGGGCCTGTACCAAACAAAATATATTAGATATTTAGTCAGCGAAGCGAATAATTATTAATAAAATATGTGTTAATAAAAGAAAATCCTACTAATCTTCCGCTTCGACAGCAGCGGAAGGAATTATAAGTGGTGACTTATAACTCGACAGCAGCGGAACTATGACAACTAGCTATTAAGTAATAATAATTTGAAATCTTACAAAAATATTCTACCGGACGAATAGCCAGGGTAGCTTACACGAAATATTTCACGGATATGATCACTAATCTATTCATGTTATGCAAACGAAACATTTAATATTGTAAAATATATCAATTAAAACAAGTTAAATGGAAGCAATAGGAACTCTATTACGTCATTAAATAAATTATATTTTAGATAATTGCAAAAATATTAATAGAGTAATAAAACCTATCGCTTTACTAAAAAAAATAACCCACCTGCTCTTTAATCATCTCCACATATTCCGTATACTTGTCCTCCTCTTGCGTACACTTTGCGCAAGTAAATTCACTAGTGTCGTTCCTTTCACTCCTGAGCGACTCCAATTCCCCAAGCACCGCCCTCATCTTGCTATCTCTTTCATCTATCGTCCTTTTCATCTCCTCTAATTGTTCTAACACTTCAGCCTCTCTATTCGTTTTCTGTTCCAACTGATTCTCTAGATTTGCTATAATATCCCGTAATAGAACAATTTTTTCCTCAGTCGCTTTGACTTCTTCGTCTGAAGCGGCTTTTTTGGCTTCCAAATCTGTTATTATTTGGTTCATTTCTCGCGTTTGATTTTCCAATTGTTCCACCTAAATTTAAAAAATACTTGAAACCTTATAACAAACTTGCATATTTTTTATTAACCTTAGATAATAATAACTAGGTCAGTAATGTTACTTTTGTTAGTAAAGATAATATAATAAAAGCATGCAATCAAGAAAGAAGTAGGAAATAGTGACAATACATAAAGAGTTATATAACATTTAATCTGAACGAAAAATTAAGGGCTGACAACTTTAATAGTAATACATCTATATTAGCTACTTTGTTGTAGTACATAAGCAAAACATCGACAAAATGTATATATATCTAATTAAATACTATATGAACTGACAATCAACGCAGTATCTAACTATTGTTTTATCATACATTGCTGGTATTACATACAATGGACTACAATAAACACGTAACAAAGCGTACGAACGGTGCGATGTATATAAAAACTTACATGTGCGTCATGTTGCCGACAGTTGCAATGTGCGAGACGCAAGCAGCGTATCTGTGTGCGTACATAATTCATTCGGGTGCGTGTCAAATATTATATTTTCTATACTTTACATTCATTATTGAATGTTTCAGCAATAAATGTGTATCAAAAAAAAAAAACAAGAGTGATAAAAATAAATAGATATTGGAAAATTGTATTAGTGCTGTTAGAAGTTAGTTCCTCGAAGTGCATAGTGTATGGAAAAGTTCAAAAAGAAATAAAACGTTAAACCCAACCACCAGTAAACCATCATGCAACCTAAAAGTTTATTCTTAGGACTTTTTCTTTTTTATCTGGTAAATTTAATAAGTTTGGACCATTCATAACATTAAAATGGAAGTTAAGATTGCGGAGTGTTGCGAATGCCTCTAAATTATTAAATAACTTAATGATTCTTCATCCGCTTGATTATTTAGGTTTTAATACCAACGTGAATGAATTGGGAGAGAACTTCATGCCTTATTTATAGAATACGAAGTAGTTATTAGAAGTATGTATCTATGCAAAAGTATTTACGAATTTATTTTTAGGTTTTTATTTTTTGGTTGGTAATCAATAAAAACTAAAAAGAAAGCTAACAACCCTACTGTCCCGCATCACCCCACATCATCCCTGCACACACCTCGGCGAGTATCCTCGCGTTGCTGTGCAGCCTCGCGGTGAGGCGCGTGTTCTCGTCCCGCAGAGCCGCGAGGCGCGCCGCGAACTCGTCGCGTTCCGCCTCGCGCTCCGTCGCTTGTTCCTCTACGAACTTGCGGGTAGACTGCAGCTGGCGGTTCGCTGCTTCTAGCTAAATTTATATATTCACTTGAATATTTCATAAAACTATTGCCGTAATCATATATGAGTCAACTATACTATTTTTAATAAAAAAACTGACTTAAATACGTAAATCTAATCTAGCATTACACAAGGCTACGCTTTAAATGCATTATTGCTTAAAACATTGCGAATAAAAAAAATATAAAAACACCTGAACAGAACTTATAGCTTTATGACGAGAAAAGTTAAACGTTAAGTTTGACTATAACAATCGTAACTAAATTACTTTCATTCAATGCTAGACCATAGAGCAAAGGATGTTTTTATCTTTCCTTAGTAGCTAGAGCTCCTAAGGAAAGATAAAAACATCCTTATCTAGAAATTTAAAAAAATGTATACCTATATAACACCTACCTTGATTAATATAACATTATACAGAGCGTACCACATTCACAAATAGCAACAGGATAAATACGACTCTAACACCTAAACTTAACGTGCACTTTACCTTGTCGCAGCATATTTTGTGCACGGCTGACTTTCTCTTCCTTGCGTTCTGTGCGTGTGCATGTGACAAGTGTAGACATTATATAAATTTGCAGGAGTAATATTAATATTTTCTGTACTAGCCGGACCATGATTCAGGTTAGAACGAAACCCGAATAAAACGACTGGCTTGCTTAACTAAAGTTTTTGTTATAGAATTATTACTATATCATTTTTAACAAGTTAAATATTTTTTCAAATCACAGAGTAGTTTTTGAGAGAAAGAGCTAATTTACACGAGTGGTGTATGCCAGACAATTTGAAAAGCACGTCGTGACACTATATTATGCGTAAAACTCACTTAGTAAAGCGAATTGTGTTACTATGAGTTATGTAGCGAACGTTGCACTACACATAGTGTATGATTTACCATGTGTAAAGTATTGTATACACACCAATAAATGCGTGCGTACTTTGCAGTTAAAGTACGACACACTGTATAACGTTCCATACAATGTATCGAACACCACGGTAAAACCCGCAGTAGGTACGACTCACAATGAGTCGCGTACGTTTTATCACGCACGCACACGTGCAAGTGCGTGCAGTATACTACACAATGTATACTACATCCAACCCACCTGCTGCACAAGATCGTCCCGCTCTCTCACCAGCGCGTCCGCATCGCGATGCGCACGCGGCGACGCTTCGCTCAGCGACCAGCGCGATACGCGTGATGTGCGCTCGCCGCCCGTGCCGTATCTAAAACACACGTTTAAATATCAATTATTATTGTTTTAAAAATGGAAATACAAGCGCGTAAAATGCACTGTTAATTTTTGTTTTCAACAGGAACACTTGGGAGAATAGGTAGAACTAAATTAAACAATACACAACAAACAATAAATTGAATTAATTCTTCTGATTTGGTAAAAACTAATTCTACTTCAATGAGCATATTTTCATTATTTTTCAATATTTCATGAAAGGTTCCAAACCAACATAATAACATAGAAAAATCCACCCTTATCAAATAAAACATCTGCTTTTTAACCAGAAATCTAAAAATCTCACCCCTCAATAACATCGCTATGTGGTCTGTCCGCCGCCATGAGATGCGCGAGACGCATCATGGCGGTCTCGAGATCGGCACGTAACAAATTCTCACGTTGTAAGCACTCCGACATCGCTTCCTCCAAGTTCTGGGAATTAAAAATTTATTTGGTAAGTTTTTTATTCATTAATATAAGAGTTAATAATATTTTATAATCTCGTATCCGGCTCGAAGGACCAATGTAAGAATTTTACTATAATTGGAAATTTATAATGAAGTATAATAGTTAATATTTTTGAAATATACAGGGCTACTGGTAATTAGACCGGATCCTTTTAAGAGGTGGTAGGGGAGGTTATTTGCAACAATTTGACTGTATATTGTTGTATCCGGAAATGGCTCATTTTTGAGATATTATTTTTTTAATATTTTTTTTAAGAAAATCCAGTTTCACTACTTTAAAATTAGATTTAAAAGAAAAATTATGAATCGATTTTAATTTTCTTTACAGTTTTAGAGAAACCTTGTTATACCTCTTAATAATCTATACTAATATTATAAAGAGGAAAAGTTTGTAAGTATGTATTGTTTTCACGCATAAACCTCTTAACCGATTTTGATGAAATTTGGCACAGACAATCTTTAGACCCTGAGAAAGAACATAGGCTACCTTTTATTGCGAAATATGTACCACGGGCGAAGCCGGGGCGGACCGCTAGTAAATAATAATAGCGTACTAATGTGGATCCATCTAGAAACTAGAGGCGGTTTTATATATTTTTTTTTTTTTTATAATTTTCGGAACTTGGTTTACAAAAACATTTATTTTCTCCAAAAAAACGCTGAGTCCCGCCTCGTGATCGAATTTTTTCTATTCTTTATAAATTTATATTTATAAAGCATTTGAATGCCATAAAACAAAAAATATCAATTTCAACTGAATACAATCAAAGGCTTCATATTACCTTTTTCTGCATTTCGCAGTTGTCACAACGGCCATGTTTTGAATCCAATTCGTCGACGAGTTCTGTTATCTGCACTGTGCTTGATTCCAACATCTTTACCTCATTCTCTTGTTCTGAAAATGACATTGAATGTGATTATTATCATAAATTTTCTTTATGAAAAAAACAAAGAATCTAGTTGAAATAAATGATGAGCCATTTTTAAAACTGATCAATTTTTGACTCACAATACTATCAAATTACGAAGTCACTTTTCTTTTATGTCTATCTATGGATATTTCGGTGAAATTTGTATTAAATAGAACACGTATAAGACACCAAAGCACTCACTATTTACAGCCAACGTAGCCGCTAGCTCCAAAAGATCCTGGGCTTCGTGCCTCAACCTCCTGAGCGAATGTTCGAGCTCCTGCTTGATATCCGCACTCAAGTCCCGCTGGTGCTGCAGAAAGCCCAGCGCTCCAGACTCGTCTAGAGACGCTAGTATGGGTTCGAGGTCTGGAGCAAAGTGCACGTGTCGCGATACAGCGCTCGTGTTGCCGTCCACTGGTGAACCCGGACGGGAATCTAGGTCTAGACTCCTGAAAATAGGAAAAGTTTTGTTTAGTTAGGACAATTCACTCTCCTTACTAAATTGACGCACATTTTCTCAGTTTTTCTCTGCGTTGCACTTGTATTGACATTGCAAAATGTGCATAAATACTAAAAAAAATGTGATTAATGCTGTTTTGCAGAATCCTGACTTGCCTTTTAATGTGTATTGATTTAAATTGTAGACGTTCTATATAACTTGAAACTGACACAATTTCAATATTTTATGTTTATTGTGAATTTTATATAAACGATATTTATTTATTTTAATATTTAACTGTTTTTATCCCAAAAAAGAAAATAAAATATATATAATAGGCCAGTTTGTACACTTTCTGATAAAAGTTCCTCATAGCTATTTGGACAGTAGACAGTATTTTGCATCAACTCACTCGTCAGCGGGCAGCAGCTTGGGCAGCAGCGTGGCGAGCACGGTGCGGTTGAGCTCGTCCTCCGCGCTGGCGCAGTACGCCACCAGCTGCGACACCGCCCGCTGCAGCGCCGCCGCCACGCGCTTCAGCCCGTCCCTGAACCACAAAACAAGAACTCTAACTCAAACTCAAACTCATAAAATTAAATTAAGAAATCAACTAGCTGAACCTTCGTGTCCTTTCAAGAGAAATATGACAAATAAAAGGAAAATATCGTAAATATATACATATATAGCAAATCAACTAACTGACCCGCGCACCCTCGTGCACCTTTCTCTCAAAAGAAAAAGGACATTAGAAGGAAAATATGGTGATAGGAAAGTGGGAAAAGATAAATAAGAACCATAATATAACGACTTTCCTATCGAGCTAAATAGTAAATACCTTCACACACCAGACACAGTATACATACCTCTCCTTAGTGACCTCCTCAAGCTGTCGATTCTGGTCGAACGTGTAGTTCCTCTTCTGTCGCCATTTATCCGCGTCCCCGCCCGGCGCCTCGTCACGGAGACTCGACAACTGGAGACAAACATACATAAATTTTATTTTGGATAACGTGATTTTAGGATAATCAATTTATAGGAGTACTAGCTTTCCATACGCAGCTTTGACATGAGAATGGGATATTTGACCGCGGAAAAAAAAATCTATGTTGCTGTCTTACCTTCTAACCATCTTTAGACACAAAAATTATACCATAAAATCGCTATGTTGCGACGTGAAAGATAACCAAAAACACAGTTTCGCATTCATAATTAAATAATAATGTCAGGAATAAAGAGATTGGCGTCTGAAAAAGAAAAAATAATATAAAAATGATAAAGTCATAATCTTAGGGCATCAAACGGGATAGAAACGACATGGAATTGTTAAAACAGCCAGCCTGATGGACCCATACGTCATTTATTTATTTCCATCCAGAAATACCCACCATAAACTTCCTGAGGACGACCATGTTGCAATCACATCTTGTCTATTGACTATTCTATAACACTTTATTATCACTCACTATTATGTATTTTATTGTTTACTTATATGGCACATTGTTATCACTGTTTACCAAGTAACATGTCGTATATCATAAACAAATTTTGAGCAT
Organism: Colias behrii; assembly: GCA_029959065.1. NCBI lineage: Eukaryota > Metazoa > Arthropoda > Insecta > Lepidoptera > Pieridae > Colias > Colias behrii. The sequence continues at coordinate 661,154 of JARWMC010000016.1, forward strand.
TGCAGTTGCATTTGCATTTACAGTATTAACACATAAAATCCTACAGTTAATTCCAGGAATTATCTGACTATAAAATCTGACGGTGGTTTAGCACAACAAATTCTCGCTTTAACTCCAACACGTGGTAAATATTATGCACACATCTGTACAACTAGTCACTTATTTTCCCACTCTAATAAAACAGACCATGATTGAGAGTAGCTACATAACAACTTAGGGGGCAAATTGTGCATGCTTGATAGATTGAAAATTGTTAGGTGAATTTAGAGTGTAAGATAAATTATAATTCATTGATCCTCTGATCATTTTTGTTATCAGACTTCGTTTTTTGGTCCTTTAATTAAACGCAGACATAACAATGACAAGCCATGAATACCACAGTTGTAAAGACACAGTAACCTAATTCCCAATGACGACATAACACCATGATATCATCTCCCCCACAAAACAAGAACCAATTTATAAAACTGTAAATATCATTGTTCCAGATAAAGTTGGAGCTATGTCCTAAATTGCATGTTTATTGATACTAGTTCAATCCAGACAAAATATGAGTACTTATAAAAATAAAATCCGTTATCCGATTAACCCAGATTGAATTAAGTTAATCTAAATAAACTTTTGCGCTGAAGGTTAACTATCAGACTTAAGTTTAACTATAAACATCACTAACATATTTTAATGTGGAAAGTTCACATACAAAAACAGGATAGCAAACCGTAAACGCATAAAATGTTCTTCCTAATACATGTCATGTTTTTAAGATACTCTCCAGAAAACAGTTAAGAAAACAGTTAAACCTGTACACGATATTGTTATTAATAATTGATGGATAAGAACTCATAAAAGTATCTAATAGATATCCTATGTGTCTCGAGTCAATAAACTTTTCGACATTTAAGGTTATTACAATCACAGAGTTAATAAGACAAAAACAATACCAACATTATGTTCATAAAACATCAGCTGTATTTTCTTCCATATAAACTCTGCACAAACTTTGAATCATATCTTTCACGAAGCACTATATTATCACAAATCCAGTATAGTATCGCAATAATTTACGGATAAACAAAACTTCAAACGAGTGCGTCAAAATCTATTACGCACTTTGATAAAAACATGCTTCATGCAGAATTAAAATTGAGGGTATCTAAATAATTAAATGATTGATTTAGTGCTGCTAGTATTAAAAAGCTATTTTATTTGATTCTAAATGTTTATTGAGTGTCTTTTTTTCATTTTTAAATTCCCCTCATATATGTTTGGAATTCTGGGAATTGCTTCCGTAAGCATTAGAAGCGTAAGCTATACGGAACACATTCTGATGAAATTTTATAGGCTTTATTGGGAATTAAATGAAATCTTCTTATATATAAAAATGAATCGCAAAATGTGTTGGTAAGCGCATAACTCGAGAACAGCTGAACCGATTTCGATAATTCTTTTTTTATTATATTCCTTGAAGTACGAGGATGGTTCTTATGTAGAGAATGTGAGAATATGTTCGTAAATATGTACCCCGGGCGAAGCCGGGGCGGACCGCTAGTTTTAAATATAAATGAAATCCCGGTGGCAAATGATTCAATGAATAAAAATAATTTTTAAGTATGTAAAATATTATACAAAAAGAAAATATACAAATGTCGTAATTCAGCCTATTTATAAAATCTTTCACACAATACCAAGAAAACAATGATTCAAAATTTTTTCAAATTCAATTCTGGGTCACTGAATTGATTTGCCACCTGATTTCTTGAAACTTCTTTCTTTTATAAATTCAGTGACTACGCAATCTGTTACGGATTGATAAATACAATTAATTTCATCGGTATAGCATTTAATTTTGTACAAGTAATACCACAGATAATATAATACTATACTAGTAGTAATACTAAACTATAAATGTTATTTGTATATAAGAAAATTAAATCAATTTAAATAGAAAGTCTCAGAGAACACACAGTTTCTACACATTTGGGTTTCCCTTTTTAGCGTCTGCATCGTGTCAATTGTATACGAGCATAATGTTGAAACAATTATAGTAAAATAAAAAAGAGAGGAAACGCAGCTGTGTATAGAAATAAAGATGTTTTAAAACTAAACGGGGCGCGGTGTGGGGCCTAATGGAATACGGGCAAATAAACAGTCGCTATACTATTTTGGCGGGAAACGATGACAGCTTACTGAGAAAAATTTAGGTTATGTGTATTGGTTATGGCGCCATAGTTTTGTTTTGAAAACAATAATGTTTACATTCAGTTTAAAAAATCTATGTTTTATATGAAAATTTGGTTTATAAAACTTAAAAATAATACTTTTAAGAATTAGAAAAAAAATCTGTATGCGATTTTTTGCATCTACTTCGATATTTTACATTTTACAACAAAAACAAAATGTCTATAAATATTTATAAAAAAATACAAAAAAGTTTTGTCAGAAGTGGGATTCGAACCCACGCCCTCAGAGAGGACCAGAACAACTCGGACCTACATCAGTAGGCAAGGTTACCTTGAGTCTGGCGCCTTAGACCGCTCGGCCATCCTGACATATTCGAATGTGTTGAAATTATTGATTGCTATCACCGGTTAAACTCGTGTGTTATTTTTGTAAATTTATATTTGACTTTATCAAGGTTTTTAAGTACGATATTCCTAAAACTGGTCTAAAACTTACAGATAAATAATTATTTTATTGAGATTTGTACATTTCCTTTTTAATTACTAAAAGTTAAATTAAATATACGTTTTACAAAAATAAACTATGTTATATGCTATTCTTATTCTACAAACTTCAAAAAAGTTGTACTTAGCTATTTTCAGATTGTACAAAGAAATTAACTTTTCACAGTAATATTTATTTATTTATTATTTTTATGTGAAGCGGTGTAGAAATCTAGTTGTATGTGGACTTAGAGTATATATACTATCTATAGAGTGCGAACAACCAAGTGGGAACAGTAGGCACAGGTGGGAACAACACGACGTTCCCGCCGCGAGCGCTCGCAGTCGTGGTTGAGTGCTCACGAAGTGCGTTGCTCTGGAATTTTTTTTATATTTACGAATAAACATGGTGAAATGTGCAGTTCTATCTTGCAAAAACGATACTAGAAAATACACAAAATTGAAATCCACTATCACATTTCATCAGTAAGTCGATTGTTATACTTATTTTTATGAAAATAAATCTAGCATCGCGGGGGTGAAGGGGAGGTGGGAGGCGGACACGCGCAGGGTCGCTCGCGCGCCAAACTGCCGCCACGTGATCGTAGTGATGTGACCTGACCAACGCTGTACTCGATATAAAGTTTACTAGAACTATATTTTAACAAATTATTTATTTAACTTTAAAATTAAAACTCTTTTAAAAATGTATTATAAATAAATTTGTGGTGTGTTTTGTATGATACACTTTCTAATAATATGAATGCGAATGTATTATAGTGTAAATGTAAAGTATGTAATGTTACGATATATTTTCTGAACTGCTAAATTGATTTTGAAGATTTTGATAGTAGAATGGATTATAGAATGTAGATAGTAGAATGATTAAATAAAAAAATTGTTAATATTATTTATTATATTATCATTTTAAATTATTAATTATTTCTTAATATTTTTTTACCATTTTTAAAACATTATTATTATTGTTTGATTTATTATTAAAGAAATAGCACTAAACCCGATCTTTTATTTTATTAACTTTATTATTTAAAAAGTACTCACGTTTTTCTGATATATTCCAATTAAACATATTTTTTTAAAGTACTTATAATTAATACAAGAAAATTTCTTATACAATATTTAATATTCAAATGGAATAAACAAACTTTATTCAGTTTGTAAACAAATTTAAAATTACATATTTATACTTTATTCATATATTTTTCCTTTAATAACTTATTGAACATAAAATTTACTTATGATACATATTTATTTAAATAACTTATCGATAGTTCAACACGCAATTGATACCTACCCATCCCTATTTGTCACACACACATCTATATAGTATCTATAGCTCATCTGCCTACGATGCGCACTAAGCAATTTGTGCAATACACTCGCTCTATACAGTATACTATTGTAATATATACTCTAAGTATGTGGACGTGCCTAAATATAAACATATAACATTTAAATCATTGTTATCAATACATTATAGATAAAAATATTATTCGCCAATGCAATTTGGCCCCTATCTCATCACAACAAGTTCCAATTTTGTTATTATCTCATAAGCAGGGGAGACAGTCCCTACTTTGAGTGATATATTACAGCTCTGTTTAGTTATTCAGAAACAAAACAGATGTATTTTAAAACAATAACATTTATTTCCTTTTCGTGGTACTTTCTATTACCAAGTGGATGGGGAGTACGAGTAAAAGGAAGTTTAGGTCAGCAAAAAGTTAATTCTGACTCATAATACAAGGTCGCTATCCTGTCACAGAGCTGCCGATGGGGATGAATCATAAGGGTAGGGGTGTTTTTCCGATGTTTAGTTTCTATCTTATATACTCTGTTGTCAATTTGCTTTGATGTAAACTTAAAATTTATTCCAAAATAGTTTATATTACAAGAGGTTTACTACTGTTTTATACAGTAAATAAAAAATTCTTATTCGGGCAGTTGTATGTTTACATAAATTAAGTAATCATTAATAAAGGTTATCAATAAACGTATTAATTTTGGATTGATTGCAAACAGAACTACCTCCTACAAAAGATTTTACCATCAACTATTCCATTATATACCTATTATAATTTTCAATGACGTACAGATTTATTATGTGGACATTATTTAGTCCCCTTATTTATATTATTGTGCGCAGCTGAGTAAACATGATATCACGTGTTTGACCTAAATTAAGCACATTTGTATAAACTATAAACCAAAAGAATTATATTTGACAGTTTAATTGTTATTATTTGTATTTGTTTTCTGACGGCCTTTATTTAAGCAAGAATTGTCAAATCTTTTTTACCATCAACTTTGGATCTATGAACATCAAACCAGTGACCTTAACTACTGAGCCACTGTAGCTATTATTAACTGCAATGGGGTTAACACCCTCCCCTCTCCGTAATATAATCAAAAAGTTTCACTTAGGGGAGAGATCTTAATGTGTCATCATAAAACGTATGCACGAGATAAAAAGCGAGCGACGATCTTTTGATGATTTTTAAGCATATTTAACGTAGATCAAGTAAGCTGTAAGTCTGCATATAGGTCAAAATGAAGTGAACCTTATGGTTTACCGTATATGTAATTTAAATAAATATCTATTCTAAGATGATACATAGCTAGCTAGGAAAGCTTATGTAGATAATACAAAAAATAGGTTTATGTTATGTTGTGATATGTTACTAATTGATCTTCAAAAAGGATTTAAATTTTGATACAGAAGCTTTACAGGAAAAGAGACACCTCTTTTCAACCTTTTTCAAGCTTAAACTTCCCTAGTAACAACTTAGCAGTTATCCACGAGCTGCAGCCTTCATAACAATTGCAACAACTAGATCTTGCTAACAATGATCCATTCCAACCACAATATAGTAGTCTAGGTCAGTGCTACCAATGGAAAGGACAGTCCTTAATACGTTGCAGGAGACTGAATGTCTCTAAAGGGAATTTTCAGTGTATATTGTTGATGTTATTTCTAGAATGATTTTTATAACTATTTTCCTGTTTGGGCATATTAGTTAGTCTTATTTTGGCTTTTGTGCTATTGTGTTTCTGAACTACTAAGGTTTGTGCTACGAAAACTTTACCCAGAAAGCTCATACTAAAATAAAAACATGAACACTCAGTGGGAACGTTAATTCTCTCATTCATTTATATTAACACATGCACAATTTTTATTTTTACTTCGCGACAATATAACATCTGCTCAGAGCAGTTAATTAATTTTAAACAAAGCTTTATTGAGGCGGGCTCGTCGACCCTGTGTATGACGTTAAAGAGCTTTTCATTTCAAGTTTAAATTACATTGTCACGTTTTGCAAAATTACAATATTTTGGACCTTTTCTTCCATAGAAATTTTATTTAAGATTTCTGTACTTTTCTATCATCTATTCGCTTATTGGACAAAGCGACATCGAAGTTTGAATAAAATATCAATGACCATAAGATACTACCTATACGTTTTGTTTTTATGAATAAAATCCTATGATTATTTATGAAATGTGATGTTTAAATTAACGGATTTATCTTTGCTCATATTTAATATTTACTGTCTTCCCAAGGGTACCGTACACATTTATCATATCCAATAATAGCTTTAAGGACACAAACTTTTCATAGCGCATCAATAAATCGCACACATCCACTCAACGCGAAACCACTATTTATAAACGAATAAACATCCAAACAGATAACCGTCACTATAAGCACTAATCACTGCTGTTTAAAGAAAATTAAACCGTATTACAATAGACAACGGTTAAAAATCGCGTGCGTGGATTAGCGGGCAGTACGGTACGCAAAATGCGGGCGCACGCTGCGCCGTCTGCGGTGCACTGAAATGTTTACAATGTATTAGAAGCAAGTGTTGTATGAGAACGACAATTTAACGACGACCCCTCTGTGTTTACATTACATTTCTTGGTATATATCTAAATAGAATTTCCCTTGTGGTAACCAACGAGCAATGGACGTGACTTGAGTTCAACTCGAAGTGTCTAGCCGTTTTAGTATATGTGGGATGCGAGACCGTTGCATCCGACATGTATTCAAGATTTAGGGAATAACGTATCCAACTTGTTTATGAATTACAAATAAACGTCCTATAAATAAAATGCATTGACGTACATTCCGGCGATTGTTCTATTTAAAATTGTGACGGTAAATATAAATGGTAGAGATTTGAAATTTGGGGATATTTATGTAATTGTCTAGGTAGGATCAAAAATTATCATACACTGTTTTTAACTCCTTAACAATATTGAACAATCTTGAATATATTTAAAATATTAAGGTAAAAAATATAAACAAAATTGTTTCATTTGCCATAATCTAATGAGGACATTTAGCTTACGTCTCGCATAAATGACTCAGTGGTATTTTCCTTAGGTTCTCCCTACAGACTCCTTCACAACAGTTTCGATATAGCGTACCTTCGTGAGAATTTAAACCGCAATGCTTATTGAACACTTCATTTATGTTTTATGCAGACAATTTATGTAGTTGAGTAGTAGATTCCGTACCCTGTAGGACTATCCTATTTTCCAAACTCGGGTGTCCTGGTCTTAAACAGCATAACACAGAGATAGTTAGAAGCTAGTAGTAGCGGTATTTGAATGAACTCAATTGTATCACATGGACACATGTTTTCTCTAACACATGAGACCACCAACGCATGTACATACAAGTTAACATCTTATAATAATTAAAATTGTCCCGACCAATTATAAGACGGAAACATAATTGAAACAGACAGACAAGCGTAACAAACGCATATATGGGAACGGAACTACACGTCTCTTCGACAATTTATCGCGTGGAGATACACTTAGATTGATTTAAACGGTGCTTTTACGTTTTTTTATTTGTTTTGTATGTCTGCTTACCTTTTTAATTGATTACCTATTACGAAGACGCACATCGTCTGTGTTGTACAGTGTACAAAAAAGGCAATTAAAAGTTTTTGCTGACGGTACGAAATACACGAGAAAATATATCCAAATACAGATTAAACTGCACATAGTGAAGTATGTTTACTTTTAAATGTCATAAACAAACATTTCACATTAATTCAAGAAGCCATTTGGCTAGTATTCTTTAAAACTTCCTTATGTACCTAAGTCTTAGTAGAACACTATACCAAACTTCATCCACCAACCTAACATACGAATTTCACAACCTCATAATATTCCATGAATGAAACAAAAAATTATAAACAATCGACATCCGACCCCCCTCTCAAGGACCCAGGAACACGTGTCTTCTGACAAGAGTGGGTAGCCATTGTGGCATCTTTACAAGGACCCTCATTGAGTTTGTGCTCGGTTGACAAAACAGTTTTTTTGAAACACTCTTTTGTATGACTCATTTTAACGGACGTCATGGGAAGATGATAGTAATACCATTTATTTAGGTTAGTAACATTTATAAAGCGTGGATGGAGCGCGTTACGTGTAGAAAACTATATTTGTTCGGGTGGCTTCTTACGATTATATCAAAATATAGGTTCATAGGTTTTAGTCCTTACAGCTGTTATTACAGCAAACAAATAACCTCTGGTACTTTAAAAATAGGACCGCCTCATGAACTTTCCACATCAAATGATAATTCGACTCTCAAAGTTCTCTGACATTCGCTCAAGAATTTCAATTCAAGAAACTGCTCTTTTACAGTCTTAGTTACTTCTTTATAGCGCCGTTACATAATTCCCTTAAAGGGATCGTGCTACATCTCAAAGCGGTGTAATTCGTACAAAACACGGAGCCCGAGGAAGCGTTACATTTAACTGCAACTAACTACGAATTGACGCGTTCCCGGAAATTTTGTTTATGTACTTTTTTAGTGCAGTTTAAATCAAATTATAAATGTTTATGATAGCGCTTGATAGTAAAATTCCATCCTAAATCTTTTAAACCTACGTCATAAAACTAGACACAAAGAAATATTTGGTCTTATAAAACAACATTTAGGAGGATACAATGTTAAACATAATAATTATGTGTGGGTAAAAATAATAGAAAAAAAAACAAGAGCAATAAATAAATTTCCTAATACATATTTAAATTTGAAACGTAATATCATATTATGTTATCCCACTGCAACTATTTTGTAATCCGAATCAAATAAAAAGCACTATCGATGAAAAGTAGTAAAAGCTTCTGAAACATGAAAGAATTAGTTCCCATGATAACTTCCAAAGCATATTTTGACCGCAACTAATGTCCCAGATAAAATCATTTGCTATCGGAATCTAATTTGTTACGTAAATATCAATTAGATTTGTGTACATTGACGATTCGTTTGTACGCTCGTGTACAGAAGCTTAATTGCGACACGCAATGCAGGATGGTGAACATGATTGATTCAATTATTTACTCCTAATCACACGTGGCCACCATTGTTTTTGAAGTATTTCTTTTACTTAAAAAAACAATGGTGGTAAACAAGTTTGTAAAAGTGAAGTAATATGCAACTAATAAAGAAATTTCGTTGTTTTTTAGATGACCGGTAAAAATGAAATATAATAGTAAGTTCATATTAATTACACATTAAATAATTTTATACTAGAAGTTCATGCAGAATGGACTGATAGTCACATGTGTAACGTCCCAGAAACTTATAATATTTGTTTGAAAAATTACGGTATGTTAATGCATTTTGCACTTCAAAAGCTTTAGTCTATGCTCAGCTAGCACATATTATACGCAGTTCATCACACAGCATTTTCAGTTCATGGATTGAGCACTTATTCTAATATGTTAAATAATTTTAATGCTTCAGCGAGCAATCCGAATAATTAGTAAGTAATAGATAATTTTCATCGATTTCCACTTTCCCACACACCTGTACTGTAGCAATAAACGAATTCAACTAGCATGTTATCTCAAGCATGCTAATGTAGAACCACACAGGAGCACATCTGGCACTCGGGCGGCTGTTACAAAACCTCGTTATCGGACCATTTTAACTATATTACCGTTTTATAGTGCTCTACATTACTTCCTGAAAGATACCCTTGCAGAAAAGTATAGGCTGTAAAGATATTTTGCTAAAGTTATCGAGAAACGGCCTAATTTCTTGTAATTTGTTTTTAGCTACTACCCAACCACTACTACGACGTCGTCAGTCTTCACATGGACTGTCAAATGCGCCAAAAAAGATCACACATATGTTAAATCCTGATATTTTTCTCAATTTATACGCAATTTTATTAAATGTCGCATTCCTAATGAACATTCTAAGAAATATCAAAACATAAAGAAATATTTACAACTAGCTTTCCGCCCGCGGCTTCGCCCGCTCTGTCTAGAACATAATAAATTATATACTAAAACCTTCCTCTTGAATCACTCTATCTATTAAAAAAAACCGCATCAAAATCCGTTGCGTAGTTTTAAAGATTTAAGCATACATAGGGACATAGGGACAGAGAAAGCGACTTTGTTTTATACTATGTAGTGATTTATACTATGTAGTGATATCGGTAAATTTAGAAAACTATAGCGCGACCAAAGGATATAGAATACAGGCCACCCTACATGCAAATCATTGCTCACACACTCCATAGCTGACAATTCTCATGAAGAGCCGTACCAACTGCGCACACGCATTTAATTATCCTCCGGGAGCAATAAATGCTAGCCGGTATAATTAGCTGGACAGGTCACTCACCCGCAGTTAACACCACACATAAAAACGTAATAACTATGAGAACACTGAAAATAGGCAGGTTGTAAAACATTGTTATGTCGATATTACATAATAAAGTGGAATCGATTAAAAAAATTTACATATTCTAGTTATAACATTCTTGTTGTAGTTATCTATACGTCAATTTGTGACTGCAAGAATTATGTGATAGGCCAACGAAATCTGTTTCTTTCGCTTGCATCCCCTTTTATTTATATTAACCAGGTAGGACAGTAATTTATATGTAAACAATTAACCAATAAGGAAATAAACTGTGTTTTTAACATTAAACTATATCTTACGGCTTACCCAAACATACCCCATATGACTAAAACAGATGGGCTTTCCTATAAAGCTCAATCTACACCGAACGATAAATATTGACAGACTTGACATAGGTAATGTCTCTTCAATCAATTAGTGTTGACAACTTGCGCTGTCAACACATGACATTATAGCTTAGTTAGAATAGCTGTCGGCTTTCCTTTTAAATGGAAAAATAATGGATTACAATAGAAACGGATCATAACCTTTCGAAAAAATACCTTAGGACTTAGGTTAAATATAAAGTGTGTGGTCTATCCACTTTAACAACTTTCTATTATATTTATATTGGCAATATAGATGATCATTATTGTTTACGCTTCCGTTATAGATATTATTGTATACAAAGATTGTAGCGACGCCTCGCTCTGAATCGCGCAAGCGAAATGTTTTCGCTACAGAGCATATATACAACTTTCCGACATCATCCATCGGGGCCTTCACGGCCGGCCAGTCGAGTAGACTGGTCGAGGATCCTCCCTTTTTCGATGGAGGAATTCCACCTTCCTTCCCCACAGTGGTGACCCCTGACAGTTCACAACTCCTTCTGTCCATCCATGATGTCCACGCTCACCTATCCCTTCCCCGCCTACGATCACCGCCCGCCAGCCAGCGCACTCGGCTTCAAATGGAGTCCTGTCCACGACCATGTGCGATCGCGCATGCTTGGTCAGCTCCACAGCCACCCTCACTGCATACTCCGACTCACTGGAGCATTACACGCAGCATCACCGCACTCAGTTCCGACTCACTGTGAACTAGCGGCTTCCTGTTCCGACTCACTGGAACATACCTGGCACTGGCGAGGCAACCCGTACTACGACCTCCGGTCTCGGAGGGGAGTCCTGTAGCGACACCTCGCTCTGAATCGCGCAAGCGAAATGTTTTCGCTACAGAGCATATATACAACTTTCCGACATCATCCATCGGGGCCTTCACGGCCGGCCAGTCGAGTAGACTGGTCGAGGATCCTCCCTTTTTCGATGGAGGAATTCCACCTTCCTTCCTCCACAAAGATAACCTCTTCATTAAGCTATCAGCTCGATCCGCTACAAGACTGTGCATGTACTTATTAGTATTTACTAATAACCTATTTCTCTTTGGAAATATGAATCAAACCAAGTTTAATTCATGTTAATATTATACACAAATTAGAGATGTCACAAAGTCCGATTATAAATTACTGAACAAAATACTGTATATGAAATATTATGTATTTAAAATTTGTTGCATTATATTTAAGTAAGATATTACAAATAATTAAAAAGTTGTTGTATGATATGTTCCAACTAGAGCTAAATCCTTAAAAACTATACGTTCGTTATAAAACTGTTCAAACAATCTCCAATCCCAACAAAACACCGACAAATCAACAATTAGTTAAACCATCGTACATTAACCGATCAGTCCGCGCTCCGTCAATCCCGGGAGCGCCACAAAATAAGCCCAAAAGGCTCGAATAGCTGTGAAATGACGGTGTTTCGAGTTTCTTCGAGAACAAATAAATAAATAACATACATCTATGGAGGGTAGTCTATAAATACGGCCCACCCTCGCATACTGAACGCGTGACTCGTGAAATTCGCTCTAACCATTAATCTGATTGACGATGGTCAACTAACGTCTGCGCTGCGATAATTGTTTACGACTAATGTAATAATAGATCTGGTTTCACTGTAATTGTAGTTTTTGTTTATTGAATTTAACAATATAAAACAATATAGTGAAATTAATGTTAGTGCAGTTTTATATTTAGGATGACATCCTTACAGCTACAGCATTGATGCTCGAATTCTTATTAAAATTACTTTTCTATCTATCTAACTAGGTATCTCTTTAATCGCATACAATCAAAAGACACAATACAAGAACAACTCACCTCTTTCTCCTGCTGCGACTTATCCCCATGTATCTTCTCCCGCAGAGCCACCAGCTCGAGTGGCCAGCTGGACAGCTCCGCGTCGGGGTCCGACAGGAGCACCTGGGTTCAAATGGTACTATTGAAGAAGTATAGGTTTGTAGTTTTATCTGCTAATTTGTTCATTTATAACTATGTAGAAATCAAAGTAAAGGAAGAGCGAATTTTGTAACAGTGCGCATATGTGGAAAATTATGATACGATAAATTGTATAGTCTAGTTTAGTAAAATTAAGTGAATTCCCTTCAGTTATCTCATTCTTTCTTTGACAATTGAAAGTTTAGTAAAATGCTTCTTTTTGATATCGAAGTGAAGTAAATAGACAAATCGAACTTTGAACTGAATCTTATGAGAAAATTTAAATTTAAATGTGAAAAGTAGATTAAAATTCTAGACACCAGAGCATTCCCTCCACAATTTTCTCCTGAAGTAAAACGTAACGATTTACATCATTCCTACTCCTATTAACGAATCACATGTACAAAATATAAACAATGATAAAAGCCAAAAATCTTTTGCAGTATTCTATCAAAAAGACAAAAACACAATAAGCAAATGCTGTATAAAATACTAGAGAACATTTCTTTCATCTTTTCCCATTCATTTAACATTGTCACAGATACACTTATCATGACACTTTTCAAGATAGGAGCAATATGAGTAACGTCACTATACGCGCTAGGATCAACCATCATCGCCAACCAAAGAAAATCAAGCCAAAAATGCACTTACAACACAATCACTAATCACACTCATTATTCACTTCACTTTTTAACCAAAAATCACAAAAACATTCGACTTTCAAGCTTCAATAGCAATCACAAACTGTCGAGAGGTCCAAGAGTTGACCCGCAGGCCGCACCTTATCACAAGCGCTGATTGTATAAACAAACACATTTATATTGGAACCTATTGTTAATAACTTAAGTCTGTAATTATTACGATACGAATTACTGTATTGTTCTAATTAAGTAATGACTGGATTGTTTATTTTTTCAATCACTTTTTAAATCACCCCTTTGTAATAGCTGTTTGTTGATATTCGAAAATAAGTCATTAATCTGTTTTTTAGACCTCATTAAAAAATTTAGGAATTGTAAATATTATTTTATCCCAAGATAATAACAACCATTAAATTAATTTCAGGTTCATTGTAGCCATAAAGACTCTTTATAATCAAGGGTTTTTTAAATAATACAAATACACAGTACAGAGTCGATGTTAATTTATGAACAACACGTTCCAATTGTGTCAAACTAAACAAGTTCACGAAATTTTGCAATCATAATCATCGAAATTTTTATTCACTCATTTATTATTATAGTTGCTGACCGTTGTTACTGACCTACCGAACTACGTAAACACCAACTGTAGGCAATATACATCGAGGAAAATTAGGTCTCTCGATCAAGACACAAATGAGGACATTTTTAAAAATAAATTAAATATAGAAAGACAGAGAAAAATAACAAACTTGTTTTTGAAAAACATATCACACGATGACCACATTGGAATACAGCACAACAATGTAGAACGTCCATGATCATATAAGGCCACAATTTCAAGCGTTCCACAGAAATAAGAAAACAAGTGATCCAGACAGCGTGGTCAGGAACCGGGTCATTCACGCGAAAAATGCCAGCTTATCTGGCGGCACTCCAACCAAACGCCACTATATTTCAAAATGGCATCGATGACTCTGATCCTTGAAATAGACTCAATGAGTTTCCACAATTCTATTTATCTCAACTCTAAATTCGGTCTTTGTCTTTTTGTCATGCATTTTTGTTTAACGACGAAAGCGCCAATGTGGAAGATACTGAAAGATGGTTTGAATCCAATGAATGTCATGTTTTAGCGTTTGATTAAAATGAAAGGGAAGAATTTGTATTTATAAATTGAATCTCTACTAAACCTCATAAACCCATTTCATTCTGAAAATGTCATCACGACGCAAATAACGTTAGCACTAATCCAGTCGCATTTGGTTAAAGCTTTTTAGCCGTTTATTAACACGACTGTAAAAGCTATATACGTATTTTCAGTGAGTAGAAACTGACTTTATTAAAACAGAAGGCAAAAATTAACACGATTTTGTTTATTCTGTTTTAAGTTCACCTACAATGGTTAATGGATAAAGCACTAATTATTTATTTATTATTCAAAGAGAGACAAGTCACATCATTTATTATCAACGACATACAACAGGCTGAATGGTTAACGTACACTTGGCCACACCATGGCTGGATGCTTTGGAAGAGGTATCTACCACCCTAACTCATTGAATGACAGAAAAAAAATTATCCACGTAAAATATAACCCTATAAGAATATACCATACTGAAAACCTTTTAATTGTGTTAGCCCAGCCAGTTAATTATATTAATAGTATGCCTATGATCTCCTTTTCTTTTATTATCATTCTCATCCTACAAGCTAGCTAGCTATACTTCAAGTACCAACTGTAGAGAGAATGCTTATTGCCATTGTGATATAACCATTAGATTGGGCGGTTTGCATATCATGGTTTTTTTTATCAAGAACACTATACATTTTTAATTTATAAAAACAAGAACTTACTCTGCGTGAACAGTATAAATGATTCCGATCCGGCATCCTCACATTCTTGCACACTTATTTAACCACTATCTTAAGCACAACACAAATATTCTTCTCTTTTCTCCAAGATAACAAATAGTAACCTCAAAAAAAGCGCGGCAAATCAGTTGCGGACAAAACGTAATAGTCACAACAACCACGGACCTTGCTCTAGTTGTGTAGTAAGGAACCTCGACTTTATTCATGGTGCTCTTATGATTGGCGTTTGGCCAACAATGGGTTGCTGTTAGACGAATAAAATAAAGACTAAACGTATTATGGAAGCTGGTGTCAGTGGCTTTTAATGCGTATGTTGGTTATGGAAGAGGCTAATGATTACGTCACAATATTTCAACAGGTAAACTTTATAAGTGAAGAAACTGGTGGGTCATGCGAAAGTAAAGGGTACAAAAAAATCTAAATCTAAAGAGACAGTCAATGAAAATGTACATTGAAATGAAATGCATCCTTTAAACATGGAAGATGTTCCTAAATAAAAATAACGACACTCGAGTTAGAATTCCAACAATTACAAGCAAAAATAAAGCATATGAAACTAGGACCATAAAACTGGCATATCAAGATCAGTTAAAATAACTGTAAACTCGAGGTGGCTCAGTTAAATCGGACTAGACTAGATAAACGAATTAGCAAACGCGACCCACACACTTGGCATCTCTTAAGATTTCCGGGTTTGACGATCTGCAAAGTTAATAATTGTCAAAGTTCTACGAATCTTTGCCAACAACATATGAATGAGGTGCAGGAAAATTTCATAGGATATCGATATAATAACTATATTTGCTACCGCTCTAGTTGAGCAAATATTTATAATCATGAAATCGTTTCTGGCTCATTACAAATGTATTAATAGAATAGAGTCTAAAATTTTATATTTTGATCAAATATTTAATAAAAAAATCTTGTAAAAAGTGAGTTATTATGATTGACTGTCTAAGAGTCCATCGCTAGTTTCTTTTTTATAATTATCATACAATCCACAATACGCACAGATACAAAATTCGCACTCCTTATAAGAATAAAATAATATATTTCATACGACTACGTCAAGTACCTATCTATACAAGGAGTATTCACAGAAGATATATAAACAGAGCGAACGATACGCCGAATTTTAGATTCAAAAATAGTCGTAAAATTCAATCATGCTTCCATCCATGTGATCAAGGAAATAAACCATTTAAATCCATTCTATTTCAACCGCCTATCAAGCGATATTAAAGGCATTAGGCATTTCCCACAAGCAATATAAATTGCGATATTATTTTAAAAGAAAGCTTTCGGCACGTACTTCGTTACTTCGTTACGTATGAATTACGTCTATGCTTATATTTTTCTTAACTATGGGATAATGTTTGGGATAGAAAATATCGAATTTTATCAATTTATCAACATAAATGATTGAAGAGGAAAATTTGTAAACATTGGAAATAATTGTAAATTATAAAATTTTGTTATTTATTTGTGGACAGAATGTTTTACTAGGGCTTAAAATTATTATTTTAAGGGCCGATTTTTCAATGCTCGGTTAAAACTTATCCGTCCAATAAAGTGTTACACGATAATATTAAAATGTCACGTAAACTGTCAAATACGGACAATTATTATACGTTTTTAAAATGGTAGTATTATACATTATTCGATGATTAAGTTTTATGCAAGGATTGAAAAATCAGCCCTAAAAACGACAGCTAGGACGTAAAAAAGAATTCGTAAAGGAGAAACAAAGAGAAGAGTATTAGAACTAGAAAAGTACAAGAAATAGAATGCTAATGCTCAATCTGTTACAAATTACATAATATGATGCTCAATAGAATGCTTACTAAATTTTTAGGGGCAATATAAACATTAGAAAAGAAAATAAAGCGAACGAATCATAAAAATTGTCTATAAGCTATTTATGTCTATTATAATTTACATGAATAAAATTTAAGTTGCAAATTAATAACAATTTAAAAGGTTTTATTTTATGAAAAATGTTTAAAGATTTGTTGTTACCTTACAATACAAAAAATGTAACGACAAGAAAAATGTATTTTAAAGCGTGTTATAGATACCCACGAGTTCCCAATTTGTCAAAAATAATAAATAAGAACTTCGCTCTGTTGAGGATCAAACAAGAGTAAAGGTAAGAAGAACTAAATCGCATGTCGTAAGTCATAAATCGCAACTGTAGCAAATATGTAAAGTGCATTAAGGATTTTTTATAAGCGTTTATTTTTCTTTATACACGTTTCTGACTCTATAGGGCTTTAGTGTATGATTATGTTATAAGGCAGTTCTTCCCACCTCACTTCCACAACATTCACACCTATACAATATTCTAGAATGTTCTAGAACATACGAATCAAGTATGTAAATAAGTATAAAGCAGTTCCATACCTGCAGCTGTTCCTGCAGCTGGTCGAGCACCTGCTGGCGCACCGCCTCGTCGCGCCGCGCCTGACGTGCAGCGAGCGGTTAGTGCATGCGTGTGTACCGGCAGTGGGGCGCTGGCGTTTGTCGCGCGGTAGTCGCGCGGTAGTCGCGCGATAGTCGCGCGGTAGTCGAGCGTTTGTCGCGCGGTTGTCGCACGTTTTTTTGTATAGATTTTAGGTATTGTATATTTTTGAGGTGAGAGAATAACTTGGAAGATTGGAATTTTACTTTTTTAAGTAGCAAAAAAATGTTGAATTAGCGTTAAAAACTGTATTTTTAATGAATAAGCAGGTTACTAAGGCATTTATCTAAAGTTTATATTCAGAGCTTTCATGAATGATCAGAACTTTTTTTGTTTATTAGAAACACTCATTTTATATCAAAGGATTCAAAAATTAATGTTTTAAAGGCAATCCAGAACGGATGAATATTTATCAAAAACTAAAAGCACCCCACTGTCGTGTACCCAAACCATACGATGTATTATACAGTAAACAACACACCAAAGGAGAAAATGGTTGAAAGTACATATTACGACTAATAAGATATTTTCTTCAAAGCATACAAACAACGAAAAATATTTTTTTATTCTACGAGAACATGAGCAGTTTATTTGTGTCGTAATATATACTTAGCAAAATAGTAGAACTGTGACAACCCTGTAATAAATATTGATACAAAGTTAATATGAATTTTTATATAAGTGTTGTCCCAATTCAATAAAAGTGGTATTTACAAATGAAATCTGTATACATTTAAGGGTTGAGTCATTCAAAATTTGGGTGTCAAAATTCATGCTTTCCTCGTAACTTAAGGGAATAACGTTTTAAAATTAATTTATCATTGAAACTTAAAGTTTGTAATATATAGGACTTATTTACTTTGATAAATATTAAATATTATAATGCATTTATTATATTCTTGACAAGATATTATATTGAATGTTACTTTATATAAATTATGGCACTTTAAAAAAGTATAGAAAGAAGGAAAGTGAAATAGCAAGAGTAAAAACAGTGAGGGAAAAAGAAGTAATAATTTTCTGAGAGATTATCCTGACTTTTGACTTTTGATATTGTAATTTTTTATTGTTATCTCATTATCTCAATTAAATATAATAACGAAATTTGAAAATCTGGCTAAAGATTTTTGGAAAACATCAAAGTATAGTTCTATATTTTTGAGGAGGCATTTATGAATTATTGTGTTAATAAAAAAGACGGGTAGGCGGATAATTACAATGCAAGGGAAGAATGCCAGAATAACAAATATTGATATACTAACCTTTTCCAATTCCAAATCTATATCTTGCTGGTACACGGAGACATTTGCTTCTGTGTTCTCTGCTGTTTGTATGTGCGCTTTTAATTGAGTTATCTGTGGGTAGAATTTAGAATATTTTAGTTTTTAATGCCGTATATGAATTCCATGTTACGATTCAACGTTCAGATTAGACATTGTTAGTCTTTTAGAACCGCCTATCCAAAAAGGAGGTTCTCAATCAACTGCATTTGTTTGTTTGGATGAACCGATTTTGATGATTCTTTTTTTTTATTTGAAAACCTATGCCTTCCGTTCTCCTTCATGTTAAAATTTTGTCTAATTATGACAATTTCAATGCAGTTTAGTTTTTTGTTGAAAAATAATTATTTTTAATTTGAAAAACAGTGATTTACTTGTAAAACAATTGCTAATATAAAATTTCTTAATTTTGAAGCATTTTACAGCCAGCGGTGTTTTATTCATAGCATAATAAATTTTTTACCTGTTCTTCAAGTGAAGCAATCTCCTCTTTATGCCTGGCTTGCAGCTCATTTATATACTCGAGATGTTCTGCTTTCAACTCTTCTATTTGCTGTTCTACTTTCTTATAAGATTGTTTTTGAGTGAAGTCTATTGGTGTTGATGTCTAGAATAAAATAAAAGCTGAATAAGTTTGTGCTTTTTCTACTTTTGAATTTGTATGTGTGAGGCAAAGCAAAGGAATTTATACTATGAATTGAAATTATAATATTAGCTTACAGATTTTTTTTTTCTGAAAGTTTTAAACTTAACAGAATGCTAAAAATGTATAATACAATATTTGCAGAAACATGGAGTGCTAACAAGATTTATTTTGGGAAATTTAAAAGCGTAAGTATGTTTGTTTGTCTTTCTTCAACAAGAGGACTTTACGGACACAATGTAGCCACTTTATGATATGAATTTATAGTTACAAGACTAGAGATAGGCTAAAAAAGAAAGGCTTAGTCAGTATAGTAACGCTAACCTCGATCCTCGGCGCGAGATCAGCGGAACGCGTGCGTCTGCGCGCGTCCCCCGCGCCCTCCTCCTCCGAGCCCGGCGACACGCACAGGCGGCCGCGCCATACCTCCTCTGAATAGCTGTAAGTTGGTTTAATAATACTAATAAATAACGTGGTAATAAGTAAATTTAAGTTTTCTCCATTGAAGAGAAAAACATTTTCTAGTTGTTTTCTACAAAATAAATAGTAATGTTGTTTCAAATTTTATGTATCAAATGTGATTGAGTGAATTATGTCCAATTAAGTTTGAAAACGAAATTATTTGTTATTTCGTATTTTTTAAAATGGTGTGAATTGACTTTTAAAGTAGTTTTTGTTTAATCTATATCAAAAGTTATGTAGCATAATCACTTACCTTTTGGTCCTAGCAGCATAATAAACAAAAACAGATTAACAGACTCATGGTAGCTACAATAAAATCACCGCCAAATAGCAAATAAACTTACCTCCTTTCCATATCTGAGCATTTCTTTTCGAAAAACATTCGCAAATTTTCCATTTCTTTGTCATACTTCATGCTCAGCTCCTTTTTCATTTCATCAATATCAGCATTGCCCGATTTAACCGAACTCAATAATTCTCTGAGACGTCGCGTCTCAACCGAGTACGATTGCTTGTCTTGCCGCATCTGGCTCTCGAGATCTCTTATGTCCGTGTCAAACTCCATCCGCATCTTACCAATCTCGTCACATAGCACTTGGATCAAACTTTCGCGTAACTTATTACGCAAATTATCTTCTATAAAGCCTTCAAACTTATTTAAAAGTATTGACACCTTATTTTCGAAGCCAGTTTGAAAATCATCCGATTCAGATGCAGATTGTATGTCAGATTTCGAGTAATTCACAGTTATTTCTTCACGGTCCATGTCTTTTTCTCCGTTCGAACTTGGTAAAGAGCCAGTACCGCTCATGACTGCTGAGAAAAATTTTGTGGAGTCGTCTTTTAGCATAGATTGGTATTTCATAAAATCGGATAACTGTGCCTTTATGGTATCATCTGAGTGATCAGCATTATGCAGCTCCTGATACCTCTGCAATGAGATTTTCAGTTGTTCAATTTGGTGGTCACGCTGGCTTATAGCTTCTTCAAATTGCACAAGCTGAAATTATAGATGGAAAGCTGATAAACACATACAAACAATAAAATGCAGGCAGGGTAAAACAATAATGGAACAGACTGGCATTGTAAATCATAATACAAATAAACACAATATATAACAGACTTCACAACACAATGATAAACTGAATTTTACAAAGAATTTCATCATAAATTGATGACAGGAAGAATACTCATTATTTATCATCCTACTGATTAATTTTGAAGAAAAATGTGAGAAATCTATTTCTAGAAAAAAAAAACAATCAAAACAAAAATTGCAACACATACTTTATTTCTTCAATCAAACTATGCTTAGAAATAGACAAATTTAGACAAGCTTTTAAAAATGTGAAAGTGTAAAATGTGTAATGTGCAGATGTAGCAAGCGATGGGTGTCAATAGCAAAATTAGTATGCAGCACACAAACACAACCCAAATTAAGCACACATGCAAGCAGTACCTTCACATGGTATTCTTCACAAATAGTCTTATAATCTGTGGTCATGGTGCTAAAGGACATGGTCTCTTCAGGGACAAATGATTTAGGTTGTGCCCCATCTTCTCTTTTCTCCCGCACATCGCAGCCAACTGTCAATTCCTCTACTAGAACATCCTGCTCAAACTTTTCACTACCGTCCGAACTTAAAGACTTCTCAGAGGTTCTTTGAATATCTTTTTCATCAAAAATTTCCTCAACAATAACAGCTGCTTCTTTATTCTCTGCTATTCTATTGTCTAATACTTCATTGATTTGTAATGTGTCTGCGTCAACTTGAGGTGTCACTATGGGAAAAATTGGAATAGGTCCTACCGTGGGCCCCATCATAACTACCCCTTCAGGTGGAGGGCCAAATATTATTTTGGCAGATTCTAAAGGAAATTTGGGAGCACCCATTCCCCTAATATCTAATTTAATTATCTCATCAGATCCTGAACTAGATTTTTCAATGGTTTCACCCTGTTCATGTGTAGCATTTTCAATGTGGATTTCATTAATTTTGGATGCAGATTTCTGACTGCCATTGTCATTTAATGAGTCAATGTAATCACTTTTGGGAGATTCAATTTCTTCCTGCTCACTAGATGTTGATGATTCAGATTTTGGTTGTGGTACATCTTTAGATGTGTCAGATGATACTGGTAGGTTCACTGGGCTCTCATTACTAATGTGAACATCTAAAGGGTCTATGTCTATATTCCAAGAAGTGCTTTGCTTTGCATCTTGAGCACTGGGGCTTATACTGTGAGAGTGAGATATTGCTAAGTTAGGGGAGACGCTGTGAGAAATATTCTCATGATTTGTATCTACTTTCAACAAATCGCTCGACTGCGAATGACCAACATTCGTTTCAGATAGAGAATATTCAATTTTGGAGGGACTTTGTTCAGATATTGACTCAGCCTCACTCACACTTTCCACGTTTATTGAGGTATCTTGCGAAACCTGTCTATTTTGTCCCGTGTCTATATCGGGTTTTTCTTCACTCCCCAAAGCAGTGATCTGTTGAGAATGAACGACGTCCGGAAGGACATTCTAAAAATACACAAAGTAATAAATTATTCGTTCTAGATTAACGTGACTAGTTAGGAATTAACACAACAGTGGTTTCAGTTGTATTAACTTAGTTTATTCAAACATTTCTCGACGTATTGCAGTTAGTTTTATGTCAGTCCTGTGATATAAATTCAAATTTTCGAAAATATACTTTCAAGTCCGATACTATATTTAAAGTTATGGATGTTCAATTACTTACTTTAGATTCTGGATTTTGAGGTAGACTTTTATGAACTTCGTCCATTATATGTGTAATTCATAATAAAATCATCTTTCAAATTTGTTTTCAATTTTTAAAATACTGTTGTCAAGACGACCTTTTTTTCAAACAAAATACAAACGCAATACACAACCACAAGCGCCATTGACAGCAAATTAATGTTGCCACTATAAAATGTTTACATATCACATTACATATCCATTTTAAGTGCATTTTAATTTTTAATTAAATAATAATATATTTTGATTATTAATAATAAGTAAGCAAATT
Organism: Colias behrii; assembly: GCA_029959065.1. NCBI lineage: Eukaryota > Metazoa > Arthropoda > Insecta > Lepidoptera > Pieridae > Colias > Colias behrii. Next base: position 684,254 of record JARWMC010000016.1, read on the forward strand.
ATATTGACTAAAATATATAATATTATAAATAAGTTCAAATTGTAAGAAAACCCTGTGGTAAAACCGCATGGTATAAAATGTCAAGAAACGCGTTTCGTTTAATTTTAAATTTCAACGGGCCGTTGACAACGGCTTAAAAACGAAGCTTTCCACTACTTTGTTTTTAAGCTACAATGTGGTGGCTACAATACATTTGAATCACAGATCTAGTTGTAGTAGGTCTGTGATTTGAATAGTTTAATAATCCAGTTATTAGTTTGAAAAATAACCGTAGGTACTGGTGCTGTTACCTTTTCCACATGATTTCGTCTTTGAAATTATTGATATGTTTCCTGCTTTTAGTTGTTACTAGCGGTCCGCCCCGGCTTCGCCCGTGGTACATATTTACGTTTTATCTACGAACCATCCTCGTACTTGAAGTTATATAATAAAAAAATATTATCGAAATCGGTCCACCCGTTCACGCGTGATGCCGTGACCAAGGAAAACGGGTTTCATTTTTTTTATATATATAGATGAGTGAAGACTTTACAGATATTATCTCTGAGTAGGGTGTACCTATAATTAATTCTATAATAGCCTTCTCTGCTACGATATAACATGATACATTCGAGAAATATACCTCTTTATCACCACGGAGTACTTTAATATACAGATTGGAATTTCGTAATGCCACTAGAGGAAAAATTGGTACTTTCAATACTGTAGATAGAAAATTCTACTCAAAGAGAACATTACTTTTTTTTAAAGAGAACATTCTAAGATTTCCGAAAATGTGCATGCCATACGCGGATTTCGAACCGACTAAAATCAAAATTTCAGCCTGCACCTTTTATTGCATCGCTCGTTAGGGTCAATTAATAATTATTAAAAGGATAAAATTCTTAAAATCACTCTAACGAATTTGAAACATCAAATGAAAGAAAAGTAAAAAATAAAACACCCAACTTTAAAATATGTATGTAGATCTTTATTGCTATTTACACATTTTAATAAAAGCTATGATTCTTTCATGTGCCAATTTATAACAAATTGAACCATATCATACGACTAAAATATATTATGTATGTAGGTACAGGAATCTAGTTAGGTTGACAAAATTTCAACCCAGGTGGGTTAACCCAGTTAGCCCTTACTTAGCTTACTTATACAATTGAATATTAGTGAAATAATATTATATAGCAAATCAATGATATTACAATTAGATTACGGGCAAATTATAGGTTAATACCTATAGGTAACTTAAGCAAACAAAAATAAAGGCTAGAACAAATACCATTGAGTATCAATTTTATCAAATAATGCTGCAAAACTGTAAGTTTGAGATACATCATACTTGTTTATGTAATATCGCATAAAAATATATTGAAAATCATGAATATACAGAAAAAGCGCCATTTTATGTAGGCACATAAAAATCTCAATACTGTTATTAAACTCCTGACAAAAATTACTCCCAGAGTACTGACTACTATAATTCCAAATATAGGCAATATCTATTTATAAATTCAGTTCATTACTATTTTAAATTCTAACCGTGACTACGATTTATTGCAAAATTTTAATATACTATTAAACGATTCTACAGCCTAAATCAGTCTACGCAATAAAATAGACTTTATTATACTGAACAGTACATACTTTGAGTGTGTCGATTTATCAATAAAAAAATTCTATGGCGAAGGGAAGGAAAATGCATATTTTGCTATCAAGTGTGACGAAATAAATTATTTAAGTAATATAAGTATCTCGAAGCTTAAATTTTTATCAATCAATTTATCTCATTGTATCACAATCGATTCAAATCTTGAATACAGTTTACTATTAGCAAAGTCGAGTCTAATAGTATATTTATATTAATTATTATAATATCTTATCATCTGACTAAGCGCGTAATGGAAGCCAAATCTACAGCCATTATCCAGTCCATACAAAACAATATTTAAAAATAACTTATCGCATTAAAATGAAATCAGTTTATTTAAAAGTCATAATTTTATTATATTGTGACAGTAACAAGTATACGCGTGAGTTCTCACGGCGGCTCCACATTAGTGCCGTGAGCCCGTGAAATCATGCGCAAATTCGCGACGCGAATTCACGGCATAAGTCGGGCCCTCAACATTCATAGAATATTCATAATAGTTCGTTAAACCCGTCGTGAAATGGACGTAGAAGCTATTGCCAAAATGACTATGGCACGTGGCCGCGAATGTGAAAGTCTACGCGTAAACGCCGCGTAATAGAGGCGCGAATCTTTTGCCTCTAGTCGGGGAACAGGCGCGAACGCATGTGTTCATTCACGTTCACTCCTGTTCACGGAAATTCACGGCACTAATGTGGAGCCGGCATTATATATTAAAAATAAATGATTTAAGATTAAAATTATAAAAATATTTTTACATATGGTTCTGCAAGACTGCCTTTGAAGCGCACGATTGATAACAAAAATTTATCATCTCGCTACACCTACATAACTATTTCATCAAAATATAGTTTCGATTTATACTAACAAATTCGGGATTTCAAGCGAAATTATATATTCATTTTGTTTTTGTTTATATCGTGTATAAATATGTGAAAATATATTATGCGTAAGGAAAAGACCTAGTATTCTTAGACGTATTTATGATAAAAATAATAATGTTATTTAATACCATCAGCACATTTTTTTTGTAATCTATACTAATATTATAAATGCGAAAGTAACTCTGTCTGTCTGTCTGTTACTCAATCACGCCTTAACTACTGAACCAATTTGCATGAAATTTGGTATAGAGATATTTTGATACCCAAAAAAGGACATAGGATAGGTTTTATCCCGGAAATCCTACGGGAACGGGTTTTTCTCTGAAAACGCGGACGAAGCCGCGGGCGGAAAGCTAGTATCTTATAATGTCTATCTTACAAAACATAATATTATATAATAATTTGTGCGATTTCTAGATTTCTCTAGAATACTAGCTCAATTCCTTTTTGTTAGTACATATTTTATTAATAACATTACTCAAATAAAGAAAAGTTGCCAGTCTAAATAAATAATAATGTTAAGAGTGATCTGTGAATTCATAGTCATGTTACATTGAGTAAATCAGTACTTGATGAATAAAAATAATAAACAAAATAATACAGGCTTTATGAAGGTCACTTTGATTACTTAATTATCACAGCTATACTAACTTGTTGATTTAAAAACTATGTATTGACTTTACATTATACCAAGATATAGAGTTTTTAGAATATAGTTGTCGCTTTTAATGTAAGCTAATACTTATAGGTTTTTTAGTGATATTTCTTGTTTCTTACATCATAGATAAACATTTAACTTTTAAATTAACAAATAAGAAATAATACATGAAAAATCATTAAGTATATCATTTTTTTTCAACAGAAATGCTACAAAGTTTTTACAAAAATGCAATAAATATCTCTTTTTATATAGTTATAACAATATTAAAAAAGGTTTTTTTTATTTAAACAAGAATGTTATTGGTGACCTTCACAAATCCCTATAACCACTTGGGGACACACATTGAACTTTTTACAGCCAAATCAGGAACACATGCCTATGGCGTTACAAACAATTCACTTTTATATTGTCTGCTCGAACCAGCTCCACTTATCCTGGAAAGATACAAGTTCAATGTTAATGGTTTGATTTGCAATTAGTATAAAAGTTAAAAAAGCATAAGCAGCAACCAAGGAGAAAATGTAAAACATATTATAAATAAGATATGTTTAAAACATTACAAATAAGATATGGTTGTTTAGTTATAGTAGAAGTTGTTAATTCAGATGGTTAAGATAATAATCCACTGAAATTTAATATATAGCTTTTAACTGGTTCTGTAATGTGCCAAAAAGGCAGTAGTTTTCAATAACAATTCTTACAACACTTCTACAATAAGATGGATGTAACTTCTTATGATGAAGTTTTCCGCATCGCAAACTATCTATGGTGCCTCTTAGTCTATGGTGCATGCTCACCATTGACAACACTTGGCATATAATGGTGTCAGTGGGAGCGTACGCAGTCAAGTGCTGGTCGCTTGGTCCTTTTCTTCGTCCTCTTCCTCCTCTTGCGCCATCAACTGCCTCGCCAGCTGCAAGGCCTGGAATTTACAAAGTATAGACTTTTAAAAACGATTTAGAAGAAATGGCTGAAAAACAGCAGTGAATAAATTTGTTACCTTTTTCTACCTGTAGTACATCACAAATGTCATATTATTATGAAAACAATAAAAATTATATTTCAAAGTGTACTTGGATTCCTCAAGTACAATTTATTTATTTATTAATTGAACAAAACTATTCTTATCCACAGCTAACCTAATGCATTAGACTGATTAGAAAATTATATAAAAAAAAAATCTTTTATCAGCTAACAGATAGTACCTACCTAGTAAGATAAGAAAATGAATTTATTGGAATAGGAAAGTTACTATCCACCTGCTGGTAACATGGTTCCCAACTTAGGGGTTTTCCCCCCAGATTTAGGGGGTAAATAAGTGAGATAGGATTTTTTTAGGGGTCTGAAATTTTTAGGGGTATTTTCAGGGATTTTTTTGACTCTTTAATATTTTTTAATTGATAATTACTTAGCTAGTTTTAATATTTATTTCTTGACCTAGCGACTCATACCGATATCTAGTGATGTCGAATTATCTTCAGATGAAGACGAAATATTTTATGTACTAAATAACTTGTAATAAAAAGACTTTTGAAACATATTACAGCATATTATTTCTAAATAATTATGAATTTATATTTGTATATTTTTTTTAGGGGGACAACTGAATAATTTAGGCGTTTTTAGGGGTTTTTGACACAAACTTAGGGATAAATATTTTTGAGAGTTGGTAACACTGGCTGGTAAAAAACTAAAAAGTAATATATCAATCAATTTTGAAATTTCTTAACTTATATTTTAACAAAGTACCTAAACAATAATTTTAAATGAAAGAAATGAAAATAAAACAAGTGAAATTGTAATAGTAAAATATGTAGTTTTTTATCAAAAGTTCTGTAAGTTAATCCAATAGCAGAACAGATTTATTTCCATAGTGGACTTGATCTTAATCCTGTTATAATGTGGAATAAATCTAGAATTTACTATTGCAATGTTTAAGCTGGGGATTTCTTATTAGATTAGAATTTGTACTGGTTTTTATTTACAGTTGGATTCTATTACAACAAATTCATGTACAGATAATGATCTTGTGAATTTTAAAGTTCAATTTTATAAAAAAATTCAAATATAGAGACCTCAATAAATGTTACTTATTCAACTTGTAATATTGTTATTCTCTTTTTGTATAAAATAGGATTATAAAATAAAACAATTCCTATCTCCTGATAAATGTCCTGTCCTAGGTATAGTATCATTCATTACAATAAATGGGTGTAGTCTCAAGAACAAAACAATACACTGAGGAAGTGAATAATTTCCCAAAGATGATTGCAACTAGTTTTATGAGTTCAGGTACAAAGATGAGATCATTCACTGAACGGGCAAATCTATGATTCAAGTTCTATGTTAATTAGTCCAGCAATAGTTAATAATTGTAATCCTGGAGTGGGAGTTGGCTGAAGGTACAATATAAGGTTGCCTTATTCATTAATTGATAACAATACAGTGCTTGTGTGACATAGTAACTAAACTGTAGAGCAAAGTGATATATAATAGCAATATGTATATATGTATATAGAACCTATTTTCGAAATTAAGAACAGTAACTTAGTAGTGACTAATACCTGGAACTCATTGTAATGCATTTTCCTTTTCTTTTCAAATTCTAACCTCCGCTCCTTATCCTCTTCCGGCTCGTCTTCGTCGCTCTCGCTTAGTTCCACACATTTGGGCGGCTTGTTCATACTCGCGGCCAATTTCGCCGCCAAAATATTCGCATCTAACTCATCATTGGGTTCCATATCGCTATCCACCGCTTCCGAATATGGTGTTTTTGGCTCGTCCACTTTCATATGCCCGTAATCCTTATTCGGGGGATGAAACGTCTCCATTATATTCATCTCATCAAACCGCTGCTCTTTCGCTCGCTTACTCGTCGAAGGAACCTCATCATGCCCATCTACGCTACGCGAGGTTTTTAATATACCTTTTGAAGGTTTCTTCTGTAAATTCTGTGACATTTTTGTTTTTTAAAATTGCATTTTATTTCACTTGGCACAAAAATTCGGCTAAACTATTTTTCACAGAGCAAGTATTATAGTACTATTTTTCTCAAAATTTATGCTTGACTGATAACTCCACAGATAACTACAAAGTCACAATTCATTATAGACATTTGTGATTTGACATTGACAGCATCGCTGTGCATACAGGCCTAGAGTGTGCCTATCGTAGAGGGAGAATGAACTATAGAGGAGGCACTAAAATGACAAGTAATGCGTGAGAGAAATACACTTATGACTATAAAGCCAAGAGCAAGCGAGACAGAAACATTGTTTTGTTTCTCTCATGTTATGCGATTTCTTTTGTTGGGGACAAAGGCAGTTTGTCCCAAACAAGCGGCTACAGTCCATTGTTTTGCTAGTTTTCTGTTTTTTCTCGCTGTTAAGTGACTTCAAAGTTTAATAAACGTTGACAGTGATCTGTTTTAATCCGACTTTAAGTGAAAATATGGTGCGTTGTAGTGTGATTGGTTGTAAAAATCGGCCGGAACGAAGATTACCAAATATTACCTTTCACACGTAAGTAAACTTATTTGAAGTATATTGTTTTATAGAACTGGATATACTTGATACATTTTCATTAACTCTAATGTGAAATTATCTACAAATATATAATATTTTCATCGAAATAGACGTAAACATTTTTTTGTGTTATCCGACTAAATTACGAAGTGTTCTTGTTGTTCAGGACGCCATTTGTTTTTACGTAGTTTCAAATTTATGGTATAATCATGTGATTAACATTAGGGATACCAGTACAGGGTAAAATTTTCCCCAAAATCGTGAAATGTTTTTTAATATTAAATATGTTTTTCAGGTTTCCAAAACAAACAAGTACATTAAACAGATGGATTCGAGCTACCGGAAGGAAGAACTGGTTACCAGCAAAAAGTCACAGAATATGTTCTATACATTTTGAGTCGCGTTATTTTCGAAAAACGAAAAAAAAAACCTATTTGATGCCCAATGCAATTCCAACACTTTTTACAACAGTGAGTAATTTTTGTGATGCGTTTAGTTTGGATTTAAATGTTGTAGTTTAAATATTCATAGACCGATTTTGTTGCTACGTCTACATAATAAACAAAACAAGTTATTAATTTATTTTTATAGGGGTATATTTTCTATTTCTACTTAATCAAATTTTATTTTTTTAGGATATTATTGTTGAGCGACTGAGTACTGCCCAACAATCAAAAATCCATGGACCAGGTCTTAAGGTAAATTAATAATTTCATTGCACTTTCCCACGAGCAACGACACTGCACTATTTTAGAACTGCACGAAATAACTTGGAGAGGAAGTTTATGTGGTGTTGTTGTGTGTGTACACGGCTCATATGAATGTGTGAAGCCTGGATTAGTCACCGTTTTTTTTTACACCTTTTATTTTGTACATGGATGTTCTTAGTATTATCTGATTCAACTAACTTAATCTTTTCAGGATGTTGTTGAGCTACCTAATACAAGCGAACAGTCGAAAACTGTAGTGTATTTACTATTTAGTATCAGCATTGCACCCGTGCGAAGCCGGGGCGGGTCGCTAGTTAAGTTAATAAATAACAAAATCTTTTCAAATCTGTCTTTTTCTTCATAAACCTATCTTACAAAAAAATACCCAAACATTTATAGATATTTTGCCAGTTTTTCGGATAAAAAGTTTTTGTAATAGTTGGCAACATTGACGTAAGGATTCGCCATCTCGTTCGGGTATACGCCGATGTCGTCTCTATAGTTCATTCTCCCTCTACGGTGCCTATGGTCGGATTTTTAATTAGACAAAGTAAACTGACAGCAGCTAATGTCATTTTGTAAAATAATGTTGCCATATTTAAAGTAATAGTGAGGAATTCAGTTCTCATTCAATCAGATGAATGAACAATAAGTGTGAATAGTTCATCATTTCAAACTATAAAATAACATTATTTCTATTTATAATATATAAAGCTATATAAGATATAAGTTACTAGTAGAATGTAATTATAATCATTTTATTTATTTTTATTTTTACGATGTTTACGTTACTGTTTTTGTAATTTTTTCGTTAATTGTAACTTATTACGTTGTGTTTGTTGTCATTGTTGTGTTTATTTGGTGTTATATTGTTACACACTAAATATTCACTAGACGATCGATTCAATTTCATTCATTCCCGATTTTCAATCATTCACTTTGTGACAACGCTATTTTTATTTCATCAAAAACTGACAACACAGAAAACGTCAGTTTACTTTGTCTAATTAAAAATCCGAGTATAGAGCAGTGGCCTAGAGTCACAGCCTAGAGCGTAGACAGAGAAACCAATAGACACCGGCAATGCGTGTCGCAGAAAGAGATAAAAGAATACGTCCCAATATTTAGGGTTACCGTGTGAGGGAAAATTTACCCCACAATTTGTAAGATACAAATCTCACAATATCATTATTCACCTAACATAAGTGGATAATAATGAGATATCCACATTATGTAGGTACATACTTACATGTCTATACTAATATTATAAAGAGGAAAGGTTTGTAATAATTATGTATATATGTATGGTTTTCACGCATAAACTACTGGACCGATTTCAAAAATTCTTTCACCATTAGAAAGCTGCATCTTCACTGAGCAACATAGGCTATATTGCATTTTCAAAAAAATTAGAGATCCTTACCAAAAATGCAATAATGTATCCTTAATAAAAATTCTGTCATCGCGTGCGCTGCGGAATCTATTGAAAATAGAACAAAAAAATGTTCTACGGTATTATAGAATGGATCAATATCTACAAGAAAGTCCGCGATATTCCATTCAAAAGATATAACGAATTTTTTTAAGTGTCAATTTACAGAAAATAGTAGGTATACTGTTTAATACAATGAGGAGGCATAGTGCGGGACGGGGTGAAGGTGAGGAGGGAAGGGATATTCGCAGGAACTACTTTGATTCCGATTTGAATAATTCTTTCAGTGTTAGATAGCCCATTGATCGAGGAAGGCTATAGTAGGCTATATTGTACCATATACCATATACCATTAGACCAACAGGAGTGGAGCCACGCGGGTGAAACCACAGAGCGCAGCTAGTATATAATAAACATATTACTTTTAGAATACATATTATGTATATACACATACCTATATATTATATAATATGTATATATCATTATCATAATCCCATATGAAAATGTGTATGTAATGATAATGTAGATGAAAACTCGATTGTTTATTATTTTTTATAAAATAAAATAAAAAAATAAATAAAATAATGTTTATTTTCGTAAGTATTAACAGATACACACGTTAATTATATTGACCGACCCGCGAAAACGCAAAAAAAAAAACGAAATTTACTTAATAATAATTTATTGTGATAAAAAAATTACATTTAAATTATCTCTAACTTAATTAACTACGTCCCTCCGGTTGAATGTTGGAACCAAGAGTGTCCATTGTCTTCGGCGGGGCAGCGTCGCGGTGGTGGTGATTGCCGTAATACTTTCTAACCTTCGGTTTTGGTTTCCAATCTGTTCGTCCTGTAGCTACAATCCATATTTGTCGTAAATTATCCGGTTCAGGAAAACTGGAACAAGCCATTGAATATTTCAGATATTTAATTAAATACACACTGCAGAATATCTAATCTAATATTCTAATATTCTAATATTTCTAATATTTTCTAATATATATTATAAAGGCGAAAGTTTGTAAGGATGTATGGATGTATGGATGTATGGATGTTTGTTACTCTTTCACGTAAAAAGTACTGAACCGATTACAATGAAATTTAGCACACATATAGAGGGTAACTTGGATTAACACATAGGATAGTTTTTATCCCGGAAATCCCACGGGAACGGGAACTATGCGGGTTTTCCTTTGCAAACGCGGGCGAAGCCGCGGGCGGAAATCTAGTATATTATTATTTCCCATAATAGTGGGTAACAATTTGTAGAAAAGTTGGCAACACAAAATTTTTTAAGTTAAAATTTATAATTGTTATTTTTGTGGTTTTTAAACAATGTATTCAAGTCAACAGCACGTGATACACAATATATTAACACGCTAAAATATCATGAAGGCCTATAAACTGATAAAGAGTTGTATACTTACGAGTGAAAAGACAATCCAGGCATTTTCGTTCCACTATCACTTTTACACCCTTTAACGCTACACCGCACCATGGTATTATTTTATCTTTGATTATATACTTTGATTATATCGGGAGTATATAATCAAAGTATTTTATAAGGTATTAACAGTAAGTCTAAATCATTCAAAACCAAACATACCATGAATTACGTAACTTAGAGCATGTAAAAACTATATTTTTATGGAAGACGATAGCTAGCTGTCAAACTTTGTTTATCAAACTAGGTTGCTATTCTTGAAAAAAGTGGCACGCTGCGTGAAACAAAAAAATTTATCGTTCTCTCTCATTTCTTTACACAACACCGGCATAAGTTGCTCTTTTTCTTGTGTGAATGCGACATAAGATATCAGTTTGTTTATTGGTTTCTCTGTCTACGGCAAGAAGCTTATATCTAATACACTGGAGATTGCACTATGACCATTAACTTGTCACAAGAAAATATAACCTTGAATGACGTCAGTGTTGTTTTTTGTCTCTTTCTGTGGGTGACCACACTGGTTTGTATATTCAGGATTTTTCGAAATAAAAAAAACTAAAAATCATGGTCTATAAATAATAACGACATATATTTTTAACAGTATTTATATTATAATATTACTGGTCAACTTACATGAATAATTATCATCTTTATAGGTACATCCCATTTTAATTGGTAGAGAATGATAGTTTTAAATAACGCTTGATAACTTTTGATCTCATACTACGATTTTTTAATTAAAATGAGTGCTACATACATTAAAACATCGTTTTGGTTACTCAAGCTTCAGTCTAAAACTTTTCAATATTCCAAAGGGAGAGTTGCATCGCTAGTGTTGATGTGTGGTAACGATATTACAGTTCTCAGAAATTCGTATGTCTTTCAGGAGCTGTACTTACGGTTACTAATGGTTTCATGGTGGTTAATTATAATATAATTAAAATTACTTTATCCACAGTTGAGACGCAGTAACAAGAATGTGGTAAATAAAAAGGTATAGCACTTTTCAAAAGGTATTTTTTTTCTGGACCGTAATCCTCAGGCTTAAAATGCAAACTGCATATTCTGGCATGTTGATAAATTTTACCCTTGATAGGCACTATGGACAGCCATTTATTTCTTTTTATTTCATTTTTGGAAAGCTGAAATAAGTAAAACAAAAAAAATTTGGTAAGTTAAAAGAACTATTAATTTCTATGTTAAAGAAGAACAAACATAAAACCACATGTGAGTGCAATATCGATGTCGTGCGTTGTTTCATTACTAGTATAAAAATCTTTGAAATGGTGTTCTAAATGTTCATCATAATTTTGTTAACTATTACAATATTTTCTCTTCGCTATCCGTAAAAACTCGTCATCATGGTTACCTTACTTGTTAAATTGGTTTATTGAAAAATGATGAAATTATTAGGAAAAGAAGATAGATAGAAGATATTTAGCATGATTGATTACTAAAATGATGATAAAATTGACGATTTTTGCCATGAAAATGATTCTAAACAGGTAAATGCATGAGTATTGAGGAATATTGTAAATAGCGTAAATATACACTTGCCTGTGAAATTTTATGCCAGAATTTGGTGTCCAAAAACTTCTGCAATTTTTCACAATGCAATACATTATTTATATTCGGAAAATATTTATTAAATACGCAACAATATTAACTTAAATATTCGAAGCGACGCAATTTTTTTGACACTTATGCCATATTGTCCCATTATCATCACCATACGTTACCCATAATCAGGGAGTATCGCTTTTTAATAATTGGTTCAGATACTTATTTTATTTAGCATAAATAATAATTGTCTCATCCAACAATGCTTCTGAATGACGTTGTTGGCAATTTATCAACAAACTCATGTACAAAAACTAACCTTTTGCACAGAATATTACAGCATACATAGTAGCCTTGGGAAAACTTCGTATTAACAGTGGCAATACCAAGTTAGGTGTGAAAGTGATAAAACACAACAATTTTCTTGTTACACGTCAAATGTTCATACCGAAATCTCCAGTGTATAAGATATAAGCTTCTTGGTCTACGGCCTAGAGTCTATATTCAAATGACAAAACCACAGACAAAACCAAATTAAAAGGCAACATTTGACGTCTATCAATTTTATCTTCGAAGATTCGAGAGGTAACCTGCTTAAAAACATCGATTAAAGTCAATTAATCGATACGGACTTTAAACATTTGTCAATCGAACATGAAACACATGTCAGTTTTAAAATTCATCAGGCGAATCCCTGTCCCAGTAATATACTTTCTTTCGTAAATTTAGAGCAAAATAAGACAAGTATCTACATAATTAAAAAAACACAACGCATTTATTAATTTATGATGATTTTTTATTCACAAGAAATCAATGCATTCGATTCTAGATGTCAGATTTCGATTTAAAGAGAACGTCTCTGGTATTTAATATTAAAAAAAAGGTTTATTGTCACGAAATTGTAGCGACGTCAGTTCTTTAAATCAGAAATTGTTTATTATGTTTAGAATGGTGTATAAGTAAAATTAAATCTAAAAATTACTTTTATCGGTCATTATTATTATAAATATGTAATCGTAATTGAAAAAAGTTAAGCAAATGTGCAGTTCTAACAAAACGAAATAATATATTATTCTACGTCGTTGTTCCTAGGTTACGTTTTTGAATTTTGTTGAACTGTCAAATGATGCCTATTAAAATGGCTATAATACAATATTAAGAAGCTTACATCTATAGTCGAGCCAATTTAATAGGCAACATTTGACGTCTATCAATTTTATCTTCGAAGAGAGGTAACCTGCTTAAAAACATCGATTAAAGTAAATTAATCGATACGGACTTGAAAAATTTGTCAATCGAACTTGAAACCTTTGAAACACATTAATTATTAATTTATGATGATTTTTATTCACAAGTAATCAATGCATTCGATTCTAGATGTCAGATTTCGATTTTTAGAGTAACGTCTCTGGTATTTAAAAAGAAAAAAAGTTTATTGACACAAAATTGTAGCGACGTCAGTTCTTTAATTCAGAAATTATTTATTATGTTTAGAATGGTTTATCAGTAAAATGAAATCTTAAAATTACTTGTATCTTATTATTATAAATATTATGTAATCGTAATTGAAAAAAGTTAAGCAAATGTGCAGTTGTAACAAAACGAAATATCATGTTATTCTATGTCGTCGTTACTAGGTTACATTGTTGAATTTTGTTGAACTGTCAAATGTTGCCTATTAAAATGGCTCAACTCAAGAAACTTATATCTAATACACTGGAGATTTCAGTATGAACATTAACTTGTAACAAGAAAATATGACCTTGAATGACGCCTGTATGTTTTTTATCCCTTTCACACTTAACTTGGTAAGTGGGTGTGAAAGGGATAAAAAACATACAGGCGTCATTCAAGGTCATATTTTCTTGTTACAAGTTAATGTTCATACTGAAATCTCCAGTGTATTAGATATAGGCGATCTTCACACTGCCCCGCATCATGCTGCATGTTGCGTGTCGAAGCACCTACGCGCGTTCCTGCGGGAGTGCAGATCTGCATCATCGTGCGGGTTTTTTGCGCACTCACGCGCGTAGGTGCGTTTGTAGATTCACGCACAGCGGCTCTCATTTATTCGCCGTTCTCTGTGGTGGTCGTGCAATACTGAGCATCACGACGCGCGGCACTGCGGGATTCGGTGTGCCATACCTTGCGTCTCGCCCCGCACCTACGCGCGGGGATGCATGTTTCTCCGCGTGTATGCGCGTGATCCGCATGAACGCGCGTGGTTGCATTTTCAGTGTGTTGGACTGTGCGTGTTTTCTATACAAACGGAGATACTTACAAGTAACGTTAAACACGCAGTCACGCAACATGCAGCGTTGTGCGGGGCAGTGTGAAGATCGCCATAAGCTTCTTGGCTCTACTATAATAAACTGGAGATTGCAATATGAACACTTGTAACAAGAAAATATGACCTTGAATGACGTCAGTTATGTTATGTCAGTTATGTTGTATTTTGTATTGATTTTGTACAATGTACGCTTCTTGTACAATACCAATACGTCTTCTGTCAGTGTCAAATTATAACAACACGAAAAAAATTTATCAACTCCAAAAATAAAGTGGTTCACTCAATCTCAGAAAACAATGCAAATGGTGTCAACATTGTTCTATAAAAGTCTTGTTATTAATGTAAATTGTAAGTTGCAATAGAATATAAAGAAGTTTTAAATTTGGTCGTACTGTGAGTGGTTAATTGTCAAACGTCAAAATGACGTCTCATATTGACATATTGGTATTTGTTATTGTTGCATTTGGATTGCATTTTCAAAGAAATTTTAAAATAAATAATTAATTTATGTTATTAAATTATTCCTACCATCTAGCATCTTATATTCTGTTCTCTGTATTCAGTACATGCACCATCAGCGCAAACGGCCAAATGGTTGAAGATTCCAGTTTGAATTCTAGCAAATCCAAGGTTCGATCTTAGTTCCTTAAACAATAATTACTTAAGCTTAATTATTGTACAATTCTTGTATTATACAATATATTTTTAGCATTTTTTTATGATCGCAAAGAATTTGTGTCATTTGATATTTGGCCATCAACAAGTACTTACTTATTTTACTCATAACCATGTAATAACAGATATATTCTCTGTGTTTCTAGACTAAGACTGCACGCCCCAAAGCAGTTTATCTCTGGACAGAGGCTGATGTTCAGAAATGGTTGCGTAGGCATTGCAGTGACTATTACAACTTATATTGGGAAAAATTCCATGAGGTAAAAATGTACATAAAATATATGAACTCTATCCTAACCTATTTATCAAAATGTATCATTCAATATGAAACACATATTGCTATATCAAATTGCAAGCCTCTATAATTTTAAACACTGATTCTGCATATGTGTTTGTATAATATGTTTCTTAAAGTGGTCCTAAAATAATATATGTACATTTCTTGTTGTAGCATGATATAACAGGGCGAGCTTTAGTTCGTATAAATGACAACACTCTCCTCAGAATGGGCATCACAAACCAAGATCATCGGGAAGCCATCTGGAGAGAGATCCTGAAGCTGAGACTGAAAACTGACATTGTGGAGATCAGGGACCTGGAGAGACGGCACAATTACTTTAATTATAACCTCTAATGTGATAAATAGATAGATGCATTTAATTAAGTTTTGAATAAAGTTTGTGATACAGACATATTTTATGCATTTATGCCTTTAAATGGGGATTTCACACATTTTACATTTATTTCTTTTTTCATGGTTATGCAGAAAAAAGTTTTTTTAATAAGAAATTTTAAAGGTAAAACCGCGCGGCGGGGCACAGCTATTTAATAAATAAATGTTTTCTAGTAATTTAGTTATCCTCGTTATTGATCGTGATTTGTTTCTATGGGCGTCATTAGAGTAGCTTAAACTGTACAAAAATCCGATACAGAATCACAGTTCGTTTTTTTATAAATACATAAGATGCATTGATCTCATTGTCGTGCCAGACGAGCGGATTGGTGCAAATGATATGCTCACGCGATTTATATAGGCTGTCATTGGCTATTGTATTGTATGGGGCGGAACATTTAAAAGCACTATGCTACAACTGGAAAGAGCACAACGGTCTCTACTCAAAACAATGTTGTTTAAGCCTTATAGGTTTCCAACAACAAGATTATATGAGATATGCCAAATACTGTCTGTAAGGAAACTATATTTATCATGCTATTATAAAACAACATGTTACGACTCCTTATGATCCAAATAAGTTTCGTAATAAACGGACATGCACAAATGTAATTGATCCTGTGAGGTGTCGAACTGCTTTATTGAAAAGACAACACAGTTTTCTTTCCATAGAAATCTAAATAACAAGACACTAGAAGTCGTAAGCGTGCGTGACATTGTCGCCACTCAGGTGATTTTCACATCACCAGTGCATTCGTCACTGTTCAGTTGCTCTGGAGACGTATGAGTGTATACATGGTGTGTTTCAGCAATTCCCATTGCGGAAATTCTTCCACAAGTTGTAATTATACTTATAAAGGAATAATATTTCATCGGAAAATATTTTTTTTTAGAAATAATGCCGTTTTTCCTTAAAATTATAGAATATTTACAAGTATTACGAGTGTCACCATAGTAATCGAAATAACAATGAATGACACAGTCGACCATTCTTATTATCACGTTTGTTCGTATTGGAGCAAAAAGTCTCATATACTTAGGGATGTTATTCTAAAATAAACCGTAAATTCGTGCGTTAGGATACATATTCAAAAGCTTAATTTAATAGTTAAGTTAGTTTTCACTAAAATCAAGCTGTCCAATAAAAGGCATAGTTTACTTGTGTGTACTGTTTAGCTTTCGGTTTGAATGTGTTGATTTTGGCGACAGCGGTTTTCATACGAATTATGACATTATAGCACTTCTATGTGTCTTGTTATTTAGATTTCTATGTTTCTTTCTGTACATCTATATAATAAAATTAATAAATTGCTTGATATTTATCCATGTACTCTGCGTGATGTAGAAGTAAAAATTAAAAACTGGCTTTTGACTCTAGATTACGAAGAAACGGAAAATCTTATAACTTGAGTATATAGTACCCACTATTACCCACACACACATACACACACACACACACACACACTCAAACACATACACACACACACAGTCACACACACAAATACACACAACACACCACACACAGTCACACACACAAATACACACAACACACCGCACACAGTCACACACACAAATACACACACATTCAAGGCCTAAACACTAAAACACATACATGCATGCCGGAAAAAACAATTTCTACTTTTATTTTTTTGTTTGTTATACATTTTTATTTTTTGTTTTTCTTATTGGCATTTCTTGAATATTCTCTGGAAGAGGGCGCTGACTCCTGACATACAGGTTTTACTTAGTTTGGGAGTCAGAGACTAAAGAATTTTTATTTATTTATTTAATGCGTACAAATAATTACGTATTTACTAAAGAGTGACGTCACGCCTACGCCATGACACCTGCGAGCTGTTTTGGCACAGTTAATAAATATTTTTTTGAAAAATGGCTTTTATCTTCGTTAAATTTAAGTATATTACCGAAATACAGGGTTTTTCTTGTATAGTAAACGTATGTACACACATTATGGAAGAGGATTTCAAAATCTTTCGTCATGCCTATTGTCGTATACAAATATTTAAGGTATAAATTTAAGTATTTATTTAAATAAAAAAAAAAATAAATAAATAAAACAAATAAATAGGTTGTAGTAAAAAATTATAATTTTGAAAATCAATCGCGTTTTCAAAAATGACTATTTTTATTGACATCTATTTAATATTTCGCTTATGTTACAGGGTCAAATCACATAAAAATTTGCAGCATTATCTACCCTCAATAGTCAATGTAAAAAATTCAATTTGCTCTGTTCCACATTTTCTTATTTAAAATTGTTAAATTGAATAAAATGTAGAAAGCAGATTACTGTTAATTTTGTCCACGATTCGATATTTCAAAAGGCTAAAAAATACATATAATTTTTCATATACCTACATTTCAAAAATGGAAAACTACAATATTCCCGCTATTCCTTATGACTTAAAGCCGTACATTCACGGTAGGTATCTAGTTAGTCGCGCTGAGGACGGGCCAAAATAGCCATTTTAATGACCCTCCTTTGTTTATTATTCTTCCTGCGCTCACACATCGATGGGATATTATAAGACAACTGGGTCTCGGATAAATATACAAATTCCATTCTCAACGTTACAGGAAATATTTCTAAGCATTTAAGAAATTGATAATTTTAGTGCAGATTTTTTTATTTTTGATATAACACGTTTAAAATTTAAATAATGAAACACATTAACTACTTTTACAAAAATGTATATAGAGTTCGTTTTTCTTTCATTCAATTCGCTATTTTGGATATTGTTCTCAATTTAAATTTTGCCCATTTTTTTTAGTATTTTGCATTTCATTTTAATTGATGCAATTATCTTTCCAATGCCAAAGAATCTTATCAATGCACCACTTATCTCCTTATCAGCGAAGATTTGGCGTGAGCTGATTTTTTCAAATCAGGCTGTAAGTAAACTTTTATTTTCATGGATTATACTCTAACTCATCATTTATTTATGCAGTTTTAGCTTTTCATTACACAATCAGGAGCTATGTGTCGCCTTCGTGGATTACGAAAAAGCGTTCGACACAGTAGAGCACTGGGCTGTGTTTCATTCACTTCAAAGATCTATGGTAGACACAAGATATGTGGATGTCCTTAAGGAGATTTACAAAGGTGCAACCCTCCAGGTAAAGCTACACGAAGTATCTCGTCGAATACCAGTCGGTCGCGGGGTAAGACAGGGTGACACAATCTCTCCCAAGTTATTTACAGCTGCACTGGAGGACGTTTTTAAACTGTTGAACTGGTCTGAAAAGGGCGTTAGTATCAATGGGTCAATGCTGTCACATTTAAGATTTGCCGACGACCTCATTCTCTTCGCCAGAACTCCAGACGATATAAAAATTATGCTCCAAGAACTACACGATGCCTCATTAGCTATTGGATTGAGAATGAACATGCTTAAAACGAAATTCATGAGTAGAAGTAACAACATTACCTCTACGATCACAATAAATGGTCAAACGATCGACCGAGTAGATGAGTATGTTTATTTGGGTCAGATAATTACACTGGATAGAATTGCACAAACAAGGGAAGTAGACCGCCGGATACAACTAGGATGGGCAGCGTTTGGCAAACTATCCGATGTATTCAAAGATAAACAAATACCAACCTTCCTGAAGAGGCGAACTTTCGAGCAATGTGTTCTTCCTGTAATGACATACGCTTCCGAAACCTGGACACTAACTCAACAACTAGTGCACAAGCTCCAAGTAGCACAAAGGTCAATGGAACGCACTATCCTCGGGATTTCTTTGATAGACAGAGTTCCAAATACGACGATCAGAAAGAAAACTGGAGTTATAGACATAGCACTCAAAGTGTCTAGGCAGAAATGGAGATGGGCGGGCCATGTTTGTAGATTAAGCGACAATAGGTGGACCAACAGAATCTTGGAATGGCGTCCTTGGACCGGGCGAAGAAATGTTGGACGTCAGCCTGCTAGGTGGGCTGACGATATAGTGAAGGTATTGGGAAGAAAATGGATGCGGGTGGCGAAGAACAGAAAAGAATGGCGTGCCCATGAAGAGGCCTATACTCAACTTTGGGTTAAACCGGGCTGAGAAAGAAGAAAGAAGAAGAAGCTTTTCATTAATGTAAGTAGGTACATATTTACTATCTACTATCTACTACCTTTTTCAATTTTATGTTTTAACTTTTTTGTGAAGCTAAATAAATTAACTACATTTTATTTAAAAAATCATCTCATTACAAATATGAATAGTAACTACTAATTAACATTGAGCTATTATTACTACGTATAGAGCCAGAGGAGACACCACGAACAAAATCTGTGCTGCAAGCGCGGCGGCGCAGGGCGGCTTGTGAGTCATAGATTAAGCGATGTCATCGACTCACCGCTATAGAGGCGAAACTTTGTAAATATTTTGCTTATTACTTATCAATTAAGAACAATCAATGTAAAAAAAAAATAATTAATCTAATAAATAAATTATTACTTAATAAACTTATCATTTAAAAACTTTTCAATTATTAAAACCAATCAATGTAACAAAAAAAATATGATAAGTACATAGGTAATTTATTTTCATCTTTCATGATTTAACTTTTTTTCAAATACTTAATATCCACAGTACAATATTTTTTAAATGTGTAAAATTATTTTTTTCCACTATAAAAATTTACGTCATCTAATATTACTATCTAAACATCTTTCATACCCAATGCCGTTTCTTAAATTTTTAGTCTATGACAAATGACGCAAAATGGCGCCCGCCAAAAATTTTGCTCGAACCAAGTTTTAACAATGATTATCTAATTAATTACCGATGAAAAGTTATTTCTTTGCACTTTGCCGCGTTACTTGAATTATAAGTGCAATATCGCAACACACTCGAGGGCATATTTGATGAGTTTCTTGGTTTTTTGCTTTAAAACAAACAAGACATGAACGCGACCATCGCACTAAAGCGACTGAGTGCAGTTAAGCCATATGGCTTATGTTGAGCTTAACATATGTGATGTAGGCGGTGTCGTCTCCATATGTATATCTCAATGCTAATTAATGACATTACAATTTTTTTTATAAATGAGTAGGATTGGAAATATTCGTTAACCCATTGAGCCCCGAACGGCCCGATCGGTCCACGACACAATAGATTTTCTATTGTGTCTGTGATTCCGGGGCCTGAGTTATTACATTAAATTTTTATGTTTATATTCTTCTTATAAAAATAGTAGAATACCGTTTTCATATCGGAGTTAAGTTGCCTCAATATCATTACAACACATTTGTAATTCAATCTTCCAAAAACATTTTTATTAAATCAGAATTACCGAGAATCGACCTATTATTACAGTATTCACGTAAACGCTATTTCGCCGCACGTCCATTATGTTACTCAGCATTATTAAGTACCTTCATGTAAATATACAAAAGATTCATCCTTTAACGTTTCTAGGAAACTGTTACGTTCATGATTTTATTTTAAAAATACATAATTACAATCGCGTAAGTACCCCAATTTTACGCACGTCATAGCGCTCAATCCGCGTATATAAGCAAAACGATTATTTTGTAAATTA
The DNA here is from genome assembly GCA_029959065.1 of Colias behrii. Lineage (NCBI taxonomy): Eukaryota > Metazoa > Arthropoda > Insecta > Lepidoptera > Pieridae > Colias > Colias behrii. The sequence goes on from JARWMC010000016.1 coordinate 705,314, forward strand.
AAACTATGTTTTAAAGAACCTACCTACGTAATAGGTAATATATTTCCTCAAAACCTTTCGGGAAATTTTGTCCATGTGTTCTACATGCATAAACTTTTCATCGTATTTTTTATTGAAATCCTACATAAAAATCTCACGCCACGGTGCTTGCGATTGCACTCCTCCAAATCAACACAACCGATTTACATTAGCATAAGCAAATAAAATAGAAGTAAATGAATGAATGAATGAATGAATGTAATTATTATTAGGTATAGAGAATGTAATTATTATTATAGAGACAATCAGTGCCGGTGTAAGGGCCACTGACACCCCGGGTGAAAATATTGTGGCGCCCACTTGAGGTGTTCTGAAGGTTTGCACCAGGAGAGGCAAGAGACTCCAACTTCAGACCTTGGCGCCCCCCAGAATTTGTCGCCCTGGGCCATCACCCCCTCTCGCCCCCCCCTAACGCCGGCACTGGAGACAATCATAGTTTAAGACCAGTACGTGCTGTATACTATTAGATTGAGAGAAAACAAATGTATTGTTGGCATCATTGCGAAAAGCGAGAAATAAACAAAGTCTCATGCCATTAAAACCATTTGGCATACCGCTGCAGCTGGTGCCAAATTAACTCCAAGAAATGTCCCGCAAATCGGGATCTGTATGGTTATTACGAAATTCACCCGAACTCATGAGTTGGTTAGCATTTTGGATGCTTAATTTTATTGTGTCAAGCCAAACGCGGCAGTTAACGTTAGCGCGGGAAACGAGCACGCGCGCCTTCGTTTAATTTTCCCGCCATTAATGACGCGTGTCAGTATATTTTTTTAATTATTAATGGACAGTTAAGAGTGCGTTAATTAAAAAGTTTATTCGTGAAATAAAGTGTTTTTATTAGTGTAGTGATTGGTAGTGATAGTTATGTGAGTAACTATTTTATCATACATAATTCATATATTATTTACCTAATAAAACAAACATTATTCATAAATTAAAAGTTAAATAATCAATACTTATTAAATAATCTATGTAAATAAATTTATGTGTGTAAATAATAACTAGAAATGTAAATACCTGAATAATAATTAATTAATTATGCAAAAAAGCACCAAATAAATGGCTGTTATACAAAAAATAAGTGACTGAAAATAGTATCCCTATACATTTAATAAATAATTGTTACAATTTTTTCGCCCACCCAGAACCCCACAGTTACAAGCATTAATAGCTTTCATGTAAACATAACTCCAATAAGACAGGCGATATGGAGAGATTAAATGTACAGTCAACAAACAAGTCATTTTGTTATTTATGGTTTGGAAATTATTTTAAATTTTTTATCTTTTGATATCAAAAGACATAGGTGCATATAAAACAATGCCCAAAGGACACGAAATTGTATTCAATCTTGTCATCTACTTATTTTCTTAATTGACACCTGCTTTTACATCTAATAGGTATAATTCGTACTATAGAAAAGTGATAGCTTACAGGTTAAGGTCTATAATTTCAGTCAAAGTGCGAAGACAAGGCCCGAAAACCTTGAGTTTTAACTAGAATTTTCAATTGCTCTATCATATTATCATCGACAGCACCATTCGATGCAAGATTGGTGGAAAATGTTATAAGAAACCGAAAAGTTTGACAATATTTGCCAATTCGCACTTGAAGGCACAAATAATCCTCAATAAATATCAACCTAGAGATCAACAAGGAAGAGCGCAAATTTATAGAAAATAAACTCATACTAGTTAAGAATATAATTATCTGAATTTGACCTAGACTGAAAAGTCAATTGATGTATTCAATCATCGATCATGTAATAGTGCCAATAACCCCATTTCTCAACAATTGAAAAGATTTTCGTTCAGTCAGTACAGTAGTTGCCTATCAAACGATCAAAATGCAGCGGCTGCGGTGCCAAGCGTTGCATAGTACACGATTTATGTCTATCCGTCTGTCTGTACGCACTACACGTGTTAATTGGTCTCCCTCACAATGATTATTTTTTCTTTATTTTCTTGGCCATTGTAAAACAGGCCCTTTAACACTGACATCAAAGATGCGTCTTCTAAATATAGGTATCCAAATAGGCTATAGGGCTTAATTGCTAAGACATTCTGACGCAGAGTAACAAATGCACTGCCAACAACGTTCCGAAGACGCATGCCGGATTTATGAGCACCGCCAGGGCGTAACGTAGTATTAGTGTAGAACATTAATTAGAAAAATTTAAGGGATGACTGAATGTTGGTATGGGACATAGGTAGAATATGTTGTGAAGAAGTTCATTAAAATTAATTGATGTGAGATCCATTTATGCAGGGCATTTTAATGATTAAGAGGACATAATACCTATATTATTTAAATCTAAATTCCAATATAATACTCATACTCAATTACAACGAGATTTAATTAAGATTTTAGGAGCTTTATCGAACCATCTCTTTTACGGTTTACCTTTTGCTTTCAATTAGGATCACGATAACTTTCTATTAGTTACGTCATACGTGTATGGAAATGTTTACTGTAATCTTTTTATTTCTAAAACTAGATTCATATTAATTATAAAAATAAAAATAGCCTACTCCTAGTCAAAAAAGTAAACAGAAAACATCAGAGAACTACCCAATATCTATGAATTAGCATAGAAATAGAACTGGTATATTTTTAATTTAGCTTTTTTGTTCTAAAATAATTAATGAGGCGATACTTACGAATTTTATAATTAACCGCGACGTGTGCCGTTTTTAACTGGGACACCATTTGGGTTACATCATTCTCAGATTATAAACATAACACATTATCAAAAAATGTTTTCCTGTTGGGAGCAGTGGATTTAGATCTCGTATCTTTGGAGACATTTGAATATTGTTCTTCTTCTCCGTAGAAACTGCTTTCCGAATTGGTAGTAAATGGTAGAACTATGTTATGACGATTCAAAAGCGCTTCTAGAAGAAGTCTAATTGAATAAATAAATGTTTGAGTTTGAAAGTTTGGTAGTTAGTGTGTTCAATCAATTTTAGCGTGGTTACGAAAATCTTTAAATTATAATATGTAAGTATGTAGTTAAAGTGTTATCTAAATAAAATATAATTACTAGTAAAGTCGCTACAAGCACAGAGTTGGGTAATTATGAAAATCATCAAAAACAGTAGTGGAATGCTGAAGGACTTCACAGTCGAAACAATAACAGAACTTTTAACATGAAACACGAGCGTGTAACAACACAGTATTTGTTATGTTTTGTCGGCCAAATGGCTTTAACTTCGGAACAAATCTTCTTATATATACATTGGCAAACATTCAACGTGGATTTTGATTTAAATTATCCGAGCAAAGCCAGGATCGCGATGTACGAATGATGATCGGGGGCTTATCGAGTAATAATGGGTTCTAAATAACATACAATATTGCAATTGCATAGTTCGCTGGATTTGAGTTGGTTTATTCTAGCATTAGTCTATTTATATATCTAGATTGGAATATTATATTTCAGAATTACATATTTGTTTCTCGGATCCACATAGAACGAGAAGTCTGGGGAAGAATTTTGCGCACCAAGCTGCTCGGTCTATGTGACTATAATTCAGAAATATGAGCCATATCTGAGTGGGTGGATGAAAAATATTTGACGAACAGCGTACATAATAATATAAAAGTCTTGATTTACTGCATGTTACAATTTTGATATTTCTGAAGTCATGATTCAGATAAATCAAATTTCTAAAAATACATGAACATTCAGTTATAATGAACATTTCCTGTTTCTGAGAGATAATATTTCAAGATTCGTTTGATAGCGTCGAGTGTAAGAAATAAGTACCTACCTAGATAGGTTAATTAAAATAAGTATCACATTTTTATATTATTTATAAAAGGCATTCTATAAGATCAGCATAATATATAGAAACACATGATTTCCCACACTAAAAAACAATTCTACATAACTAAGTAGTTAGGTTTGTTAATTTTATAAACATAGGTACAAAAATATTCACTCGAGTCACAGATTAGATACTACCTCGAGTTGGCTTGTAGCGTTAGCTACTATTTAAGTATTCTGTGCTTGTAAAGTAGTTTTAAAATAAACTATTAGAAAGAATTCGATCAAGAGACGGGATTGCTTATTGAAATAAATTAATATAAATTGCTTAAATTTCATATACAACTTTATTGCTGTAATCACAATTAATCTATGACGGGATATATATGAAAAGTCCATACGCAATGATATGTTTTTTAATAAAACGTTCTTAACAATTACATCAAACTTTCATATAAGTAATACCTAAGTTTTACGAGAGCCATAAAAGCGTTGATCAAAGCATTACTGTTTTATACTAAACCATGTATACGAACATTGATAAAATATTTAGTTACGTACGTGCTGTTTACGAGATCATAAATGCTCAGCTGTGAACACTGGAAACAGAAAATTAGGTTCTTGCGCAAGACCTTTATAATGCGACACGAACGCGAAAATACTTGCCAGAAATTTTAATGAGAAATATGTAATTTTCCAAGTTCCAACAGCATCCACCCGTTGGACATAATTCACATCTATAATTATAGTTTGTAAATAATTCTATTCATCTTTATAAAAATAATTATGCTTTTATAAGTAGATCTTTCTTGTTATTTTAAAGCAAAATAAATAGAAATTCCACCATCCTACATAACTTTATTATTCTTTTCTTACAGATTTTCAGTCGTGCACCATGAATAAGAAGTCACATAAGAAGAAGGTTAGTATGCATATAGTATAGAGTACCTATAGAGTATAGACTATAAACATTAAACATTTATTTGCCAAAATGGTTAGGTAACTCTTTCCATGAAATCTTCGTTTACTCTGCGCTAGAGTAAAATAGAAAGAGCGCTCCTATCCGAATGGCAAGCAATTGAATTGCGGCAATTTTTTCTGCAAAGAAAATCAATCACAGTTCTATTTATTTGCCAGCTATATTCATAATATACTGCTGTTGCTAGAAGCAAATTCTAGGTATATTCATACTTCAGTTTCCTCAATCGATTGACGCCCTAAAGCATGACGAAATCGGCGCCACCAGACGTTCGACATTTCACTGGCACCATTGGCAGCTCCAATCATCCAGTGATTGTCGAAGAACAATTGGGGGCAAACTCGCTCCAAGATATGGGATCAACGATTGGCATCTTGATATATTGTACTTGACAATGTTGCCAACGTCCATTGCGTGCTGTGTACTACATGATACAGCTCTGGCGTTTTCAAATGGCTTGGTCGTTTGCACAGGTCGTTTGTTATACGCCCTTTGGTTGTGGTAAATTATGAGATGGTGAATAATCAACTAATCAAGTCAATTATAATTTCGTATGAGCGTAGGCAAATTCTTTTTAAAGTGTATTTTTAGATTAGGTTATAACAATACTGAAGCAAATCGTCATAATATCTTTGGTTATTTAGGTACATACTATAACTTCGCTTGTTTGGGAACTGGCATGTTAAATTCTTCATTGTTATTTTTAATCGTATGCAAAGATCGTTAATATGATTTCAACTTACTTCAACATCGCTAACTAACTGCCTGTTTGACACATAATGAGGTAAAATCTATGTAAATCATATTATTATGATATATAATGTAGTTATATATGAGTTAAGTACATATTATATATGTAAAATTAAATTGTATTAATTGTATTGACATGATTTTAAAAGAGCAACTATGAAGATTCTTGCCGGTTCTTCTCTATAGATACTGCTTTCCGAATCGGCGTAGGTAAATGTTAAAAATATGTAATGACGATTCGAAAGTGCTTCTAAAAGAAGTCTAATTGAATAAATAAATGTTTGAGTTTGAGTTTGAAATCCCGGCTTCTAATGCCGGTAGAAACTAACAGAAAATATAAAAAAAACAATCAGTGAATCAAACAGTCGATTAACCATTACAGTAGTTATAAGCATTGAAACAACATTGTATTTTCTCGATTGTAAATCAATCAGTGTAGTCATATGTTCCCGAAGCCCTTGGGAAGACAGCAAGCCGGTCTATTTCCAGTTGGCAAGCATTTCATCAATGAAATCTGAGAATGAAACGAAGTAACGTAAAGATAAAATCTATAAATTCAGTCGAAACTTTCTGCGTCTCTGCCAGTTAACGAAAATACCTAATTTCGGCTATAATTTATCTTGTGACAAAAGATTTCAGATTATGTCAAGTCTTTGGCTATAATTTAACATTTCACGTTAAATTAAGTACCTAGACTAAACAATTTTGTAATATTATGTGATGGTTTCATACTCGTTAAATTAATTTTATCTTATATATAAAATTCTCGTGTCACAATGTTAGTCTGCATACTCCTCCGAAACGGGTGGACCGATTCTCATGAAATTTTCTGTGCATATCGGGTAAGTCTGAGAATCGGCCAACATCTATTTTTCATATGTACCACGGGCGAAGCCGGGGCGGAAAGCTAGTATCCCTATAAAATACTTAGGAATGTTCAATTTACCATAAATGGAATTTCCAACTGGTGCGTTTTAATGGAATTTCCAATTACCTTTGTTTATTTTTTTTCGTGTACCTACTGTCTTCTACCTCAGGAAAACAACTACCTACAATTGCATATTAAACCTCATGCCTCATGCTGTCATAACTACCATCTCATAATTGTCGACAATTAATGTTCCCGTTCCCAACTGAAAATCGTTGTTAAGTCCCAATTGCCTTTGACCCACATAGTGCAAATATTTTCAGCCCCAAGGCCTCAGGCTCACGTGCGAAGCGTGTTAACAGCTTGTCATTGGCACATGACAATAGACGCTCTGATGAAGCGGAAAATATTACAGCTATTTTCAAACTTTACAAGTTTACATATTAGAAACTAGCAATGCCCTGCGGTTTCACCCGCATAGATAGCGATATATCGTGACAGTGAAAAGTCTACTATAGGTCGGACTATAGGTTTAATTTTTAATCACATGAAAATCACCTTTACCCCGTCCCGCACTACGCCTGCTCATTGTATTAAACAGTATACCTACTATTTTCTGTAGATTGACACTTTTAAAAATTCGTTGTATCTTTTGAATAGAATATCCAATTTTTTTCATTTAAAAAGTATTTTGCTGGTATTGAAACAGTCTATAATAAAACATAATTTAATGGGATAAGGATTAATATATGTGTATGGATAACATGGTTTGATTACTGTCGGCACTTCTATTTACTTTGAAAACGTAAAAAAGTTGTTGTAGTAACATAACTACTGAAGATGGACATATGGTATCGCGGACTTTCTTGTAGATATTGATCCATTCTATAATACCGTAGAACATTTTTTTGTTCTATCTTCAATAGATTCCGCAGCGCACGCGATGACAGAAGTTTTATTGAGGAATTTTTTACACCTTGGGTTACATTATTGCATTTTTGGTAAGGATCTCTAATTTTTTTGAAAATGCAATATAGCCTATGTTGCTCAGTAAAGATGCAGCTTTCTAATGGTGAAAGAATTTTTGAAATCGGTCCAGTAGTTTATGCGTGAAAACCATACATACATACATACTTACATACATACTTACAAACCTTTCCTCTTTATAATATTAGCACAGACTAATAATAATATAGATATTAGTATAGATAACGTTAGGCGCCTCGTGTTAACTATTGGATGATCCGCCCTTTATTCAGTGTTAGGATGTGTTGGGAAAAGCTATTGTAGAACATTTAATTTGCTTATAATATGTTGTGACTAAGAACTTTGATTTCTCTTTAGACAGTATTTGAATTACATAGGTGTATATTATAAATAGGCTAGTGAAAGCGTTATTAGTTTTGAAATCGAAGTCGTCCTAGAGCTGTCGTTGCTCTATTTATAATGAAGATTTCAGTAAAATCATTTAAAAAATAATTCAAGTATCCTGTCCTCCATTTAAGATGAAAAAGCAAACGTCTCATCAAAAGTTCAGACCATTCAACTTCCACCATCAAACTTTCGAATTTATTATAATAGTCATAGTCATAATAATAATATGAAAACTTTAAAGATTAGTCACGCGGAGAATCCCAGTATCTATTTATGGTTAAATCGCGAAGAAAAATCAGCGTTTCAATAAATCAATTTCGGTAAGGAATATGTGTGTCAACGGGGCAATTAAACTCATATGTTCTCAGTTAGCCATAAATAAGGCAATTGTAAGTGGAGAGAAGAAGCGGTTAATAGCAAAAGCACAGAATACAAATTGTATAAACATGCTGTCACTTACGCCATTAACATTTATTTTTATTCGTCGGAGAATTAATAGTTTACGTTCGATCATAAATATTGCTTAACAGTTGAAATAAAAATTATACTAGTTTACAGCTCTGTTTTGTAAAGGTTAGCTGGGTCAGATGAGTATATTAGAGTGATAAAGAATCAGTGTGGACCAGTTAGACTTATTTATAATGAAATAAATTATGTGATTACCGATACCACTTATAGGTCTTAATACCATTTGTTGAACCTGGCAGATGTTAAAAGATAGTTGATATTGACTTCATACGCATCGTATATACTATATAGGTAATGACTTCTAAATCACAGAACTACACAGCATCATAACGTGTTTAAAGACGCTGGTTTCAACTTTCAAAGACATTGCTCAGAAAATTTACGATTTAACCATTAACGTCTAGTTACGCGCAAAGCACTTTTTAAATGCTGATTAATTGCCAAAAGGATAGGAATAGTCTTCATTAGAATAGAATCATTGTTTGCAGTCGATTTCCGAGAAATGAGCAGTAGGCGTTCGAAAAACCTAAAAGTTAAGCATATTTTCCTCAATTTTTGCTCTTTCCAGATAAAATTATGCAATAAATAATTATAAACCCTCTTGGAATTAAATTTATACATAAATACTTAAGAAATAGGTATATGAAGAATTTAGAAATTAGTAAATTGAACGTGGTCCAAGAAGTGAACGCTAGAACAATAGTTTTGTAACGACGCAGTTTAAAACATCAATTACAAACATGTGTGCCAAGATTTTTTATTTATATTAATAGATTATTGCTGAGCAAAATTGTGCTATACTGTCTAATGTAGTTAATCTTTTTAATGTTAGCACGAGGATATGAATTAAATGCTATCACCAATAAAATAAAGTTTTGTCCGCTGGAGGGGAAACCGTGGGGCATAGCTAGATACTGTGAAATTTAATGTATTGTATAATAGATAAATGTAGATAAATACATTTTATAATCGTAAAAATTACATACCTACCAGCTCAAATGAGCCAATATTAATTTTAGTGTTCGCACATAACCACTTAGGAAAACAATTATTAAGAACGCATTTAACTAATCTTCAAGATTTTCAATTGGTCCAGATTTCTCAAGTTATTTAAAAGCTTTATCGCTTTAATAAACCTCTTTCCAGTCGAGTGAAATGAGTGGTTTCGATGATTGAGCGAGCAGCCGAGCGCCAACTTTCGTGATTTATTTCCACGTCCCAGAGATATGGCTCAATATATTTTATGATTAGTGATGTGTTTTAAATCATTGATTTTTGGACACTAATTATTTTAGTCAAATGAATTCTAGGAGATAATTATTCGTTTTTCAAAGTTAATTATAATGTTAACGATCGTATGAAATGCTATAGGTACTTATATAAAATGTATTATTTGTGGTAACTGGTAACAGACGGACGTTTATATAATGCATGATGAACTCCTCTCAGATAACTCCATAAAAGGATTATTTCAAGCGGATCATTCTTAAGTCTACTTCATCTTGTTGCGATAACTTTCCTACACATAAATCTGCTTAGTTCATCATAATACCTCAGCCATACGTAGGTACACGAGGCGTCCCATCGTCTACATCAGACTCAATAAAAGAAATCTCCATAGCGACAAAACCTCTGCCCTAAGCCAGATTACAGATAATTCTCAAAGAGCCGCACTTATCGGCCTTCCTACTTAATGAAATTACGAATATCCATTTGACCATAACGTTCTCGGGCGCGGGTACAGACGGTTATGAAATGAATTTTTATGTTTTGGCGCGTGCAGTCAAGTGGGGCAGAAATACACCACCGCCTACCAGATCTGGAGCCATTCATAACTCCCGGCTCGCTGTACATAGCGGTCATTCATAGATCTGTCGCGATTTTTCTTAATGCTACGCTGTTTGATATGTGTACGTGATATTTTTTTGGATTCTGGTTGTTTGTATTCGTCTTGCTATTTTGTTTGTCTCGAATTTGTGTATCGCAATTATTTCAGAAGTTGTTTATGTTCATGTATGATTTTTATTTGATTTATGGAGAAGCTTATGACTTGTATACTTTATAAATTTAAATGTGCATGGAAATAAATTTAATTTAAGAAGCGAGAGATGAAGGACAAATAGCCGATTTGATAAAAATATTTTTATAAATCGATTTTGTTCCAGCAAAAGAAACGAGGTAAACACGAAGTTCGTAACAAGGAAAACGTAATAGAAGTGAAAGAAGATGTGAAAGTTAAGGAAGTCATTGAAAATGAGAAAGAAGGAAATGAGAAAGAGAATGCCAAAGAAGATAAGAAACTCTGTTATGAAATCAAGCACTCCGATGTCATGGGACGGTAAGAATAAAATATAATTTAGAAGTTGTTAAGTTTCAATATAATTTAGAATTGTTATCTGCTCTGTGTCTGAAATTTCGGTTGGCGATAACCACTTAACAAAAGGTGTCTTAGTTGCTTAGAAGTAAAGAATATTATGAATAAATTGCCATTTAAATCCGATAAAATATCCAAACTAATGTAAGTACGTATCGTAGATTCGTTCTACTAGAGAGTAAGAGCAAGAAATACTAGTTTTTAAATTCTTTGTACAGATTAACACAATTATTCATTGTAACACATATTAGCCATATAATCTATACGAGCAACTAGGTATACGAGTATAACTGCAGGGAAACTATTTGTACAAGCCAATTGACAGATAGACAGATTTACGTTAACTCTACTGTGAAAAACACATATTTCTGAATTGTATTGATTTTACTACTCCATTTAAGATAAATAAGTATATTATTCTATATTGAATAGTAGTATGAGCCAGTAGTTTTGGATCAAATTTCTTTAGGCAAATGTGTAGTAGTATCAAGCAATACTCTTTGTTTGCATGTGAAAGTCTAGATAGTAGAAACGATTCTAAAAAAGTTTTTTTTCTCCACACACCAAATATGTGGGATTGAACTTATTGTCACGATTTATAATAAATTTTAATTTTTATCGACTCTCCAAAAATCGATAGAAAGTTGTCTATCTATAGCAAATCTTCATTTTCCTTTTGGTACGGGAGCTATTAACGTTTTAAAAAAAGTCATTTTAGTATAGTTGGGTTTTTGATATACTGTTTCTCTTGCTATTTCGGTTAGAGTCCGCGCTGTCTGGCTGGCGGTAGTGGTTGCGTTTATTAGTGCGCACAGGAAAATATCCGTAATTTAAAGTCATTTATTAACGCGTAATTTTTAATCTTTTGCCTTTAGATAGATCCATCAGACATAAATTTGTTATTGCAAGACGTTTTTTTCGTTGTTAAATAGGTGCCATACGCAATTTTTTATTTCAAAATAATTAAAATGTCATCGAAATAAGTGAAATTACATCAACATGATTCCGCTTAAAAGGTAAGTAATAACTTTATTACTTATATTATATTATCCTTTTTTAATACTTATATTGAATAATTAGTAAACTAATATTTTTAATAGATGGTTTCATATTTATTACACTTTTGGGTATTAATATGAATTTGATGATATTTGGTTTTTATCAAGTTTACATTAACGTCCTATTTGAGGTTCGTTGGGAAAAGGAGGCACCATGGTAGATTGTTGCTAAAAAATTGTAAATAGTAAAATGAATATTATACATAGTATATCCTTCACGGGGACTCATGTTGATGGAATTTCACTTATTTCGATGACATTTTAATGATTTTGAAATAAAAAATTGCGTCTGGCACCTATTTAACAACGAAAAAAACGTCTTGCAATAAAAAAATTATGTCTCATGGATCTATCTAAAGGCAAAAGATTAAAAATTACGCGTTAAAAAATGACTTTAAATTAAGGATATTTTCCTGTGCAGATAAGATGCGCACTAATAAACGCAACCACTGCGACCAGCCAGACAGCCCGGACTCTAACTGAAATAGCAAGAGGAACAGTATATCAAAGAACCAACTATACTAAAATGCTCTCTTGTCAACGTTGGTAGCTCCTATACGATTTGTTACCAAAATCATCTAGTTTGCAAAAAATATATCAAGATACTATACGTATGTTTTAAGATATAAATTCCATTTCACAGGTACATAGTAGCGAGCCGCGACATAAAGGCCGGAGAGGTGATCATAGAGGCTCCCGCACTAGCCGTGGGCCCCTGCAGCGGCTGCAACATCATTTGCCTGGGCTGCTACCGGGAGCTGGATGAGAAGAACTTATCCAAGTTAGTAGAGATATTATCAGATAGATTTAAGATGTAGAAAATATTATAGATTTTCAGGAGCTTGGCTGATGTGTCGTCTAAAATCATTATTACCTACTGCTGCAAAGTAAGCTGCTCCGCTATATGTTAAACGTATTTAGAAATGTGCCCTTTTTAAATTTCTCAACTGTTATAAGCCTGCTGATAAGCATTTTTCAATTATTCTTTCCGTAGAACAAATTATACAATTAAATCTTCTACTTCTCTTATTACCACAAATATATATCTATACATATAATAAATCTGTAGAAGGGTCAATTCTGTACATTGAAAATATTGAAAAAATAAATAGCAGGGGGTGTTACTGGATCGATAGCAAACCCAAATATGTGATTAAAAAAATTTTTGTCTGTCTGTCTGTCTGTCTGTCTGTCTGTCTGTCTGTCTGTATGTTCAGGCATCACGTGAAAACTAACTGTTCGATTTCGATGAAACTTGGTATAATTATACCTTATTATCCTGGGCATAAAATAGGATACTTTTTATCCTGGAAAAATACGTAGAAAAAAATAAATCTTAATTTTTCAGTTTTATCCATAGACGTTGTTCTGTAGAACCGAGAACACACGTTGCGTTAATTATTATAGGTATTTGGGTCCAATAGATATTTATAAGATGTCATTGTCAGAGTTACTCAAAATGGAGAAATAAACCATCCACGCGAAGACCGACATCCGCGCGGACGGAGTCGCGGGCGGAAGCTAGTTCAGAAATATTACTAAACCGTCAAGCCAATGTTTAACAAGTAACTTTTCCAACATATCCTCTAACATAATATCATCTAAATTACTTACTTCCAGATGTGCCGGTTGTACCTGGCCACTCTGCTGCTCTACTTGCCCCGGGCTGGGCAAGTACACCGGCCACTCCACGTACGAGTGCGAAGCCCTGAAGCAAGCAACGCCGAGTTACGACAATATGGAGGACCTCAAGGATTCCTATAACGCTCTCATGCCATTGAGGCAGGTACAAATGTTATAAAGATTTATCTCAGTCTGTCTATGAATAACAACTTTGATTATTATTTGATACATATTCCTAAACTTGATTGGTCTCGAGGTTATTGGTCGAGCTCATTAGTACCTGACATCGGCACGTGTAATGAATATTGTACTTATATATTTTAAAAGAAATATAACTCCCGGTAAGTCCAATTAGCTGGTGCCTGGCAGCCGGCCGTCGGATCTTACGTAACTAATTAATATCGTACCTAATACTGCTTTAAATCTTCCCGTGTTTACTGAAATATCTAATTCTGGTGTATGTGAATTCAATAATAATTGATCTTTGAATTGATCTTTAATTACTCCCAAAATCTTCATTATAGACGACGTAGACTGGTTCGCGGTCACAGGCTAACTACAGGAAACTATAAAGTTTACGTGACGTTGGGACTTCGGACAACTTCTCTTGTCACTAACTTGCGTGCAAACATATTTTCAATGTACTAATGTTTGCGCACTTGCAGCGAAAAACATTTCCAAATGTCTTAAGTCTTTCTACATTTATAAGGTTTGTGTCGAATGAATGATCGGTCTCGGCTGAATGAATGAACGATCAGCATTCAATAAAAAAGGCATCAAATTCCAGATGCCTACTCCAAAAAAGCGCGGAGCCCGAGAAATGGGAGGAGATAATGTCGATGGAGGCTCACAACGAGCTGCGGCGCGCGAGGGGGGACATCTTCCCCATGAACGAGAGGACCGTGCTGCAACGGCTCAAGGGTTGGGGCTTCACGTTCGATGATGAAGAGGTCCACACCGTTTGTGGGGTATTGGAAGTGAGTAGACACGTAAACATTTTTTTGAAAGGCCATACGTTACAGAAAACAACAAACATACCCTACAATTCGATCTCTCAAATCATCGTTATATATTTTGTCAGTCCAAACTTATAAAAACCGTTAGATTGTCATCTATCTCGCGAAATTGTTAACTATCGAAAAATTGCTACCTGATTTTAATATAAATATCTGATTACAATTGATCGTGTTATTTTTCGGTAATTTAGATTTCCATCGAAGTCAAACCGTTCAATTACTTAATCGTACCTACACGAAAGATACTTGTCTGTTATCTTTTCTTTTGGATTGTGGCTGTTCTATCACTCGCTTTGTGCCCAAAACTGCTTTTCTTTAGATAGCGTACGTTCAGTTCATTGTTAATGTTTATTTTATGAGTGTTAAAGCATCCGTCTCGTTGCAGGTGAACGCGTTCGAGGTGGGCGGCAGCGGGGCCAACGCGCGCGCGCTGTACGGCGGCGCGAGCCTGCTGGCGCACGACTGCACGCCCAGCACCACGCACACGGACGCGGAGCGCGCGCCCGCCCGCCCGCTCACCGTGCGCGCCGCGCTGCCGCACCGCGCCGGCGACACCATCACGCTCTGCTACGCGTACACGCTGCAGGTGCCCATACTTTCTGCACCTACACTCTCATACTTTTACACATTTATACCCCCGCGTCATACCACCCCTACAAAAAAGTTAAGTTTCACACCCCTACAAAAAAGTTAACCAACCATCCTATTTACAGGGCACACTCAAGCGGCGCGAGCACATCCGCCTCAGCAAGTTCTTCGATTGCGCGTGTGCTCGGTGCCGCGACCCGACCGAGCTGGGCACGCAAGCGAGCGCGCTGCGCTGCCCGCGCTGCGCCGGCCACGTGCTCAGTGCGGCGCCGCTCGAGCCCGGCAGCGAGTGGCGCTGTGACGCGTGCCCGTACACTGTGGGGGCTAATGCCGTGCAGGCTACTCTTAAGAGGTAATATCATCGTTAGAAGCACGCGTAAATAAGTTAGTCTTTTTACATACTCGGTTAAATAAGCAATGTCCTTCGTGCAATGTTCCGTTCATAAAAAAATAACTTAAAATGGCAGCATAAAACAAAAAATATAAATATTATTCACCTACCCTTTCTAACTTAGTATTCAATACATTTTTACTTCAATATAATATTCCTTTAAACTCCACAGACTAACAGACGAACTAGAGCAGATAGACGCGAACGACGTGGAGGGCTTCGAGCGGTACCTGACCAAGTACCGTTCGACCCTGCACTCGAACCACTACCTCCGTCTATCGGCGTTACACTCGCTGAGCCAGCTGTACGGCAAGCTGGCGCGCTACATGATCCACGAGCTGCCCGAGCGCCTGCTGCAGCGCAAGCTCGACATCTGCAGAGACCTCATGCGGGTGTTCGATGTCATCGAGCCGGGGTACTCCAGGCTTAGGGGTGAGTTGTGTATAGAGTCGATGATTCGTTCGTTCGTTAATTTGTTTAATCGTTCATTAATGATTCATTCTTTAATTCATTCATTCAATCTCTCATTCGCTCATTCGTACATTTATTTCGTAGACAGAGAAACCAATAGACAAATTGATATCTTATGTCGCATTCACACAAGAAAAAGAGCAACTTATGCCGGTGTTGTGTAAAGAAATGAGAGAGAACGATAAAATTTTTTGTTTCACGCAGCGTGCCGCTTTTTTCAAGAATAGCAACCTACTTTGATAAACAAAGTTTGACAGCTAGCTATCGTCTTCCATAAAAATATAGTTTTTACATGTTCTAAGTTACGTAATTCATGGTATGTTTGGTTTTGAATGATTTAGACTTACTGTTAATACCTTATAAAATAATACCATGGTGCGGTGTAGCGTTAAAGGGTGTAAAAGTGATAGTGGAACGAAAATGCCTGGATTGTCTTTTCACTCGTAAGTATACAACTCTTTATCAGTTTATAGGCCTTCATGATATTTCAGCGTGTTAATATATTGTGTATCACGTGCTGTTGACTTGAATACATTGTTTAAAAACAACAAAAATAACAATTATAAATTTTAACCTAAAAAATTTTGTGTTGCCAACTTTTCTACAAATTGTTACCCACTATTATGGGAAATAATAATATATATTCTGCAGTGTGTATTTAATTAAATATCTGAAATATTCAATGGCTTGTTCCAGTTTTCCTGAACCGGATAATTTACGACAAATTTGTGTAGCTACAGGATGAACAGATTGGAAACCAAAACCGAAGGTTAGAAAGTATTACGGCAATCACCACCACCGCGACGCTGCCCCGCCGAAGACAATGGACACTCTTGGTTCCAACATTGAACCGGAGTGACGTAGTTAAAGAGATAATTTAAATGTAATTTTTTTATTACAATAAATTATTATTAAGTAAATTTCGTTTTTTTTTTGCGCCTTCGCGGGTCTGTCAATATAATTAACGTGTGTATCTGTTAATACTTTCGAAAATAAACATTCTTTTATTTTTTTTATTTTATTTTATAAAAAATAATAAACAATCGAGTTTTCATCTACATTATCATTACATACACATTTTCATATGGGATTATGATAATGTGTATGTAATGATACACATTATCATAATCCCATATTATATAATATATAGGTATGTGTATATACATAATATGTATTACCCATCTAAAAGTAATATGTTTATTATATACTAGCTGCGCTCCGCGGTTTCACCCGCGTGGCTCCACTCCTTTTGGTCTAAGTGTTATGGTACAATATAGCCTACTATAGCCTTCCTCGATCAATGGGCTATCTAACACTGAAAGAATTTTTCAAATCGGAATCAAAGTAGTTCCTGCGAATATCCCTTCCCTCCTCACCTTCACCCCGTCCCGCACTACGCCTCCTCATTGTATTAAACAATATACCTACTATTTTCTGTAAATTGACACTTTTAAAAATTCGTTATATCTTTTGAATGGAATATCGCGGACTTTCTTGTAGATATTGGTCCATTCTATAATACCGTAGAACATTTATTTGTTCTATTTTCAAAAGATTCCGCAGCGCACACGATGACAGAATTTTTATTAAGGATACATTATTGCATTTTTGGTAAGGATCTCTATTTTTTTTGAAAATGCAATATAGCCTATGTTGCTCAGTGAAGATGCAGCTTTCTAATGGTGAAAGAATTTTTGAAATCGGTCCAGTAGTTTATGCGTGAAAACCATACATACATACATAATTACAAACATTTCCTCTTTATAATATTAGTATAAACATGTAAGTATGTAATGTGGATATCTCATTATTATCCACTTATGTTATGTGAATAATGATATTGAGAGATTTGTATCTTACAAATTGCGGGGTAAATTTTCCCTCACACGGTAACCCTAAATATTGTGACGTATTCTTTTTTATCTCTTTCTGCGACACGCATTGCCGGTGTCTATTGGATTATCTGTCTACGATTTATTTCTATATTTTTCTGTTCATCTTTCATTAGTTCATTATTTATTTCATTCATTAATCATTTATTCATTCATTCTTTCATTCACTCATACGCCCACTCCTCTCATGCAATCACTCCACTCACTCTCTTCACCGGCACAATTATTCATGAGTTAACAAATGAAAAAAAATTGTAAGCTTCTTTAATCGTGAACGCCTGGCTACTTCATAAAAATCATAATAAGTATTATACATTCGCCCGTAATTTCTTCATCAATAACTTCGCCAGATAACTATTAAAACATCGGAAACATTGACCAAATTAAAAAAATGCTCGATCAAATATAAATAAATTAAGAAAAAAATGTATATAAATTACATTGAGATAATATTACTACGTATGGAGCAGACACCACGAACAAAATCTGTGCGCCATTTTTTTGCTCTAACTAAGTTTTAAAAATTATTATCTAGTTAGGTACTTACCGATGAAAGTTATTTCTTTGCACTTTTCCGTATTATTTGTGCAATATCGTAACACACACGAAGGCATATTTGATGCGTTTCACTTTAAAACAAATAAAAAATGAGCGTGCAGTTACGCCATATGGCGTATGTTGAGCGGGACATAAGTGATGTAGGCGGTGTCGTCTCCATATGTATATCTCAATGATAAATTAATAAAATATATTTTCAACAGGTATCACTCTGTACGAACTGCACGCGCCACTAATGGTGCTCACCACCAGGGAATTTGAGAAGGAGGCCATTTCCAAAGAAAACCTTCGGAATCGGTTAAAAGAGGTCAGATTTGCCGAAATTTTCATCATAAACCAAATTAGCACATAGTCTAGCACAACTTCAAATAAAGTTCATATTTATTATTATTCAAGTATTGACAATCAAATGTTTAAAAAAAATCAGATGGTTTTTTAGTGTTATTTAAATAGGTTGCCTAGGAAATAAAAAAATATCTCTGTAAGCATACATGAACTAGAAAATTGTTACACACTTAGGTATATCTTCTTAGTACAAACTTGTCTTAGTGGGAAACATAGTTAATTCTTTCAGCACTATAATGCAAAGTATGATGTTCCTATCTAGTGTCTATCCGCCATTTTTTTGCAACTATTTTTATCGAAATAATAATAAATTTCTTTATAATAATATAATATTATTTCGTTCAATTAGTTATATAAAATAAAACCACACATTATATTTACGTGACTTTATTTTTTTTTCTGTAAATATGTGTGTGAAAATAAAAAAATTCCCTCCGTTAATTAACTATTTGTTTCTTTTTCAGATTGTAAGTTATTTAACAGAATCCGCGTTAATTCTCGGCTTTGAACCGAGCCAATCTCCTGAAGGTCTAATGGCGTCAGCCGCGAGAGACGCGCTGAATAAAATCAAAACTTGGGAACAAATTATTGGAAAAATCTCATAATATTAAGAATATTCTAGAATTACGCCGCGTGTCCATTACAGCCTTTCTAGGTGCAATACCGTCGATAGTCGATACTCGGCTTTATATTGTTTGTGATATTAACATTACTTTTTGTTGTTTTTATTTAATAAATAATGGTTATTATTTTTATCTGAAATCTGTGAGGAATATAGCGAAATATATATTGATAAGTATTCTTATATACTACTTTTTTGATTTGTATCCGTTCAGTTAATGTTAATGTTAATTAATTATAAAAACTTGTCAGTATACGAAATGTGTTAAGTATAAGAAATTCCACATATTTTAAATTTTTACCGTCAATATTAATTAGAATTAATATTCAAAATTATTGTCATTTATTTCCAGGATCTTACATTCAATTAGCAGTTATTCCTTACGAAAAGACATGCAAAAGTGTATTTTTATTTTTTATAATAAAATTGTAATAAACATTTTATTTTAATAATTAATACCATAAATACTGATGTTTTGTTGTACTTACTTATTTTTTTAATAAAATCTTTGGAATTTGATCTTGTTTTTATATTCCTACATCCTATTATAGTATTTTCTATATCCTTTACCTATATAATTTGAAAAAACATTTTGGAGCTATGCTACGTAGCTCTCAATTAGCGTTGCCAACACTTCATCATCAAAATATAGTATTTTCCAAAATAAGGTGTAAAAAATATAGTACATTTAAAAAAAATATAGTATTTTATGGGAAAAACAAAAAAAATAGACAAATATATATTTGTTAAATATTTTTTTTTATAAAAACTATATTTTTGCACTTCTTGCACTGTGTAACAGCTTTTTGTTTAAAATAAACTAGCTTTCCGCCCGCGGCTTCGCCCGCTTTGTCTAAAACATAATAAATTATATACTAAAACCTTCCTCTTGAATCACTCTATCTATTAAAAAAAACCGCATCAAAATCCGTTGCGTAGTATTAAAGATAGGGAAAGCATACATAGGGACATAGGGACAGAGAAAGCAACTTTGTTTTATACTATGTAGTGATGAAGTGTCATATGCTTTGTCACATTCAATTTTTAGATTAATATAAATCAAAAGCTAATTTTTTATCAATGATACACTACTTCTGTTTCTTTCTTCTCGCCACTGGTATATATGCGCAATAGGTTATATGACTTAGCCATCTTAACAATTAAAAGGCGCGTTCTTATTTTTTTTTTTTTAATGAAGGATTTGTTTGTTACATTTGTTGGTGTTGAAAATATAGTATTTTTGCGTACTATATATGTTTTCAACAGTATATAGTACGCAGACCCGAAATATAGTACAATACTATATATTATAGTACGGTTGGCAACCCTACTCTCAATATCTTAGATTTTTATTAAGTAGTAAGATAAAGAACCTACAATATCTATTAATAACATAAATGATAAAAAATAACAAGGAAAATAAAATTGTCATTAAAATTATCCGATTTACGGTCATAAATTATTACATAGGCCTAGACATACATATTCAATTCTCCATTCTCTAATGGGCCCTTTTCACAATGGGCAGCGTTGGGCGATTGTAGAGGCAATCACGATAGGGTATAGTATGTTCCTAGGGCAGGCGGAAATTCGTACAATGACCTAACAGGGGTAGCTTTATGTAACCTTTATGTTACCTTTGTGTAACCTGAGAACATTATTAAAGGGTGAAAGTGAAAGTGAAAATCTTTATTTCAGTAACCTACATTACATAACACTTTGACTTTGACTTGATTATATCTAACTTACTTTGCAGTAAGCTGTAGGTATGACACAATTTACAACAAAAAAAATGTTAGACCACTTCTGCTCTTAGGTTCTAACTTCTAAGTGATAATAAAAATAATAATAAATATTTTAGTAACATTTTATGAAATTAGTGAATTATTTACTTTTAGTAATATAATCCGCACCTCATCCAGACATGTCAAAACAAGTTTGTTACCTCTGAACGACCGCGTCGTTCACCTCACCTTGTACCATGAAAAGCGGTACGCTGCGTAAACGACAAAGTAGTGTATGAAGAGCGATAGGTATCGTTTTATTTTGATGATAACATAATACTTCGTGTCATTGTACGAATTTCCGCCTACCCTAGGAATATATACTATAGAGGGCCTTAATGTCTGTGATCGTTAGTGTTTATTCATAATCCCCGTAATGGCAGCAAAAATCGACGATCATATTTTGTTGGGTCAACGCTTTCGATTGTGAAGGTAGTAACTACCATCCTATTTACTATGTATGTGTTACCGGAAATGTATGAAATCAAGGAATTGTATACAATTCCTAGGAAATGTGTACAATTCCGATACCATTTAGGAAATGTATAAAATATTGTTTAAAAAACTATTTAATGCATGCATATCCTAGGAAATGTATAATCTTCCTAGGAATTGTATACAATTCCAATATCGTATTAGGAAATGTGTAAAGTAAATGCTTTCTGTAATAAAACACGTTGTTATTTTTTTTTATTATAGCTCTTATTGATACAATCGGGTAACAGTCATACCGTAAAATTGTAATAATATTATGTTCATATTATTATCTTACTAATTATTAATTAACATTTTAAAAATCAACTATCTAACTTTTAACGTAAATATCACAAAATCAACTTATATTTATTCTTATAAAATCAAATTTTCATTTGGCAAGTAATCAGTCCCCTCGTCCCGCTGTCCCCGCGTATATTTGGCGCAGTCGGATTGTATAATCCGCCGTATTACATTACGGCTAGCTGTTTTAATATGCCGAAAATTCGTCTTTTTCCAAAATTCAACAAAAAGACGGTCGCGAGCCGACGGAGCCCCACTTCGTGGGGCTCCTATTTCTGTGTAGTTTTAAAAAACACGAACCTAACCTAACCCACCCCCTTATCCAAACCAAAAATTTCTGATTACGAATTATCGGCATAGTTACTACAAAATGCCGTCCGTTTGTAAACGGCCAGATTATATACAATTTGCCTGCGACATATCAATATCTTAAATGTTTTACATTTCCGATAGCTATTTAGGAAATGTATAGATTTCCTAGGAAATGTGTATAAAATAATTTATTTCACACATTTCCGTGCGATTTTAGGAATTATATACATTTCCTAGGAATTGTATACAATGACGGATTACATACATTTCCGGTAACATGCAAGCATGACATGCGTTTTCGTGAATTGTCATGCTGCATGACTCACCAAAAAATCAAATCATACATTTTGCACTGCATTCATAGTTACACCACAGTATTACCATATTTCCTACAGTAGTGCGACGAATGTACTTGTGCAGAGAAACGGAGGGGAACTGGCGGGGGTCGGGCGACGCGGGCCGCGTAAAGCAATCACGCTGAGATTGCTTTACCTATCGCGAAGGGCAGACGCTTCAGAGTTTTTTTGTGTAATAATTTATACTTACGTATTCTATAATGGTGGGCATAAACTGTTGTGTTTATGGATGCAAATCTACATTTAAATCCAAGGACATAAAGTTTCATAGATTTCCTCGCGACGAGAGGTAGGTTTTTCAAATTCTGTTTAGTACCAATTCAAAGATGTTGAAGATGTTTTTGACTATACATATTTTAAGTAGCTATAAGATATATATAAAATATATTATTGATGATTTTCAAGAAAACCAATTTGTTTCTCTGTTAATTCAAAGTTTTTATTTTAAAGTTTTCACAATAGTTAACATACAAATGGTTTGTTACTACAACAACTTAAAATATGTAATCTCACCTGTAAATTCAAAGAAAAGACATTTAAAGTCCACTTATAATAAATCCTCAATTACAGTAAAAGTTCCTTATTCGCGGGGTATATGTTCCATAAATATGCCTAATGCCGCGAATACAGAAACCGTGAATACGGAATGGTAATTTATATGGAATTATAGGGGATACGTTCCTAGGTGACGATTGAGATTTTTTCGTGTCGAAACTCGTTTCTCATTTTTTTTAGTTGACATTATAAACTAGGAAGAGTGCAGTGGATCACAATTTTTGTAACGAATGTGAAAGACGAAACAATAAAACACGCAAAGCGGCTTTTACTATAAACGGAACTACATTTAAAAATATACTTTATTTATTGAGTTATAAGGTTGCTTCCATTCTGTTTATTTACATTCTCAAAAACATCAATCGCAGTAAAGGCGGCTTGCGACAAAGGCGGCTTGTGTCAAAGGCCTCGGCGATATCATTTAACAACATAATATGTACTTTAGGCTAACTTGTAATAAGATCTATTTTACTTTCTTATTAGTCCATTTGACAAGGATATTGGGTTAGATACCTATTGGAATAATTTTATTATCATGTATGTACTTATTAAATCCGCGAATAAAAAAAATTTTAATCGTTTCTCGCCATTTTTTCTTTCTGCTACGTCAATCCGAGCCACAGATAACATGAACACGCGAAGCGCGCCAAATTTGAATAATGATGAAATGTTATTTCATTACATATAATATATGTTACCGGAAATGTATGAAATCAAGGAATTGTATATGTTTTCCCATTTGGTGACAACCCTAGCATATTTACACGTGGCAGCGTGAGTACCTACACTGGCGGCGGCATCGCGCGACATCAAAGGCGATTCCTTACTGTAGGAAAATAATATTGTAATACTGTGGTTACACTAAGCTTTCGCATGACATGTGCCGATCTTAACGCTCAATGCTGCATATCAGACATATTTGCAGTTCACATAGTTTGCATGACATTAATTCCAATCATTTTATCGAGCAAGACAACAAGAATACATACAGACAGAGTTCACCTCTAGGTAAACATAAAAAATCTATTGTCATGCGATTGTTGGGTATTTGAATTAATTGCAGAATTTGTAGAACAGCAAATAATAAGAATCGGAAAAGGTTTTTAACAAACATAATCTATACTAATATTATAAAGCTAAAGAGTTTTTCGTGTTTATTTGGACGCGCTAATCTCTGGAAAGTGGAACTACTGGTCCGATTTGAAAAATTCTTTCGGTGTTAGATAGCCCATTTATCGAGGAAGGCTATAGGCTATATCATTACGCTAAGACCAACAGGAGCGGAGCAACGTGTAGTTTTCTAGGTATACTAAAATGTTATTAATAATTGACTGTCAAATGTCGACCCAATAGACAATTGATAATGAACACAATATTTTCAAATACTGCCCCCGTTTCGGATAAAATGCCCATTGGTGCAATACCGCGTCAAGTTTCAGGGTTTATTTATAAACTGAAGCATGCGCGTACGCAGCGTGCTCCAACCAGTTGACAGCCGGGATTGTTGCGGGAACTATTGTGCTTATAGTATTTTTAATTCATTAACATATCGTTTTTATCAATTTTATCAGTTGTTACTGACCTGTAATACGTAAAAGCTTAGTTTGATATAGCAGGTAAGTGTGTTATTGTATGAATTATAAGGTAATAAATAGAGGAATGTATTTCGTATGCGAAAAATAATTATATAGAGCTATATGTATAGGTATAGGATGATGTATATTTCCAAAAAATTAATCGATGTCGAATTTTATAGATCGAATTTTTGAAACGATATTTGAATTGAAAATGAAACCTGAGAACAATTTTTAGCACAGAATATTTGCAGTTAATCTTATTCAGGCGTTTTTATTTACATCGTGATAATTATTAAACTCCACATGCGTGTACGTGCAGTACGTTTAACATACTTACAGTCAATCAAATGTATTGAAAATATAATTAAGGAAAATTACTATTATACAAATTTATTATAAATTCTATTCAATTTTATACTCAATTTAAACATCAATTAGAATCATAAAAAGATAATATATAGGTACCTACGCTAATCATGTTTTTATAATTGAGAATTATTTCTTAACACCGTATCCAGCCATGCCAGAAATCGGCTGCTGCGCAATCTGCCTAGAACCCACAGAGCACAAATGCTCCAACTGCCAAGCCGTCCACTACTGTTCGCGGGATCACCAGAAGCAGGACTGGAAGGTGCACAAGCACCGCTGCACCCCCGCGAGGGTGCGGGAGGACCCCAAGTATGGGAGGTACTTAGAAGCCACCAAGAATATTAAGGCTGGAGATATTATTTTGAGTGAGGCACCCTTGATCACGGGTCCAGCGCAGGTATGTGATTTTTGAGCAATTTGTTTTATAATACATTTGTTTAATAATTAATACATTACACATCTACAGTCGAACACGTGAATTACTCATATTAATTTTCATAAATTTAACGATCTCTTTCAATGTCTTATTGTCTGATCACTGTAACAGGTAACGCCACCAGTTTGTCTCGGCTGCTACAAACTTCTGGAAAAGGAAAAAGTTGTGTGTTGTGAAAAGTGCGGTTGGCCGTTCTGTAGCAAAGAGTGTACTCAAAAAGACGTTCATGTACCAGAATGCTATTTCACACAAAATAGAGGAGAGAAGGTAGAGTATTTTTCTAGTCTATATATTTATCTAACTATAGAAGTTTTACTATTATTGAAGCTGTAATAAAGATATGTACACATAACATTTTTCAAAGTTTATCTATTATTTCTCGACATTAATAACATTCAGTAATATCCAAGATAATATCCAAAAATATTACCTTGGATTTTGTACATTTTATCAATGTGTTAGTATTGCCTTATTTTTGCTCACCCACATCATATTGTTATATTTCCTCTGATTGTTGGGTTGCCTGCGGTAGAGATCGCTACCTAGCGATAAGGCCGCCCTTTGCTGTTTCTGTAGTCTTGTCTTTGTTATATGTATTTATGTATTTTCAATGCAATAAAGTATTTTTCATTCATTCATTTCATTCAATATAAGTGACATTATTGAAGTGAAACTTCTTTATCCGCATTGAGAGTAAAATTTCAACATCGCGTCATGGCAATACCGTAACGTCATGGAGTAAGGTGAGGTGATTTTGGTATCATTGAATTTTGCCAAAGACGTTTCACTTCTAACACGTGTGCCCGAGCACACACGCTCTTTTTATCATAGTTTCTTGTCGGCTTTTCTCTGTGTTAACTGCTTTCTTCACCGGTGATAAATAAAAAACACAGTTGAATAAATAAATATTTATTTATCATTCCTCATTCACATTCTTCAGGTAACAATATCGACATACGGCACACCCCACCCGAACTACCAATGCATCACGGTCCTCCGCTGCCTGTACCAGCGGGACCACAACCAGAAGCTCTGGAGCAAGCTGCAGGCGCTGCAGTCCCATTGTGAGGAGAGACGGGATACGGACAAGTGGAATAATGATAGGAAGATGATTCTGGAGTTCATTTGGAAGTTCTTTAAACTGGAGACGGTGTTCAGTGAGGAGGAAATTATGAAGTGCTGTGGGGTTGTACAGGTACGTATGATGACATTGACTCTCTTTGCGTAATATTATGTACCTAGTTATATCGGGGCCACCCGCAGTACATGCGAGCGATGTCATATTTGTTAACGCAGCAAACTATGGCCACCCTGCATCGCCTTAACACGTTCGCTGCGAAACAGGGCTTGAAACACCCTGTCCGTGTCTCGTCGTTATAGCGGTAGGAAAAAACTTAAACTTCTCTGTCGTGCGGGAGGCATAACTTCCATCTGGTTCAGTGTAGGAAAGTGATATCTATATATCTGAGATGTGCTATTGATTCCTAGTTCAATGGTATACCGACCTTAATACCGGGTTTCTTAGACCTCGTGCCGCACTGAACAAATAAAAATTCTAACACAGTGCGGAACGAGGTTGCGAACACCTCGTACCACCGCGCACCTCGTACCGCACCCTAAGCTAGCTTCACGCGGTTAG
Organism: Colias behrii; assembly: GCA_029959065.1. NCBI lineage: Eukaryota > Metazoa > Arthropoda > Insecta > Lepidoptera > Pieridae > Colias > Colias behrii. Next base: position 732,307 of record JARWMC010000016.1, read on the forward strand.
TGTTGTGCAACGCATTCGAGACTATTTGTGGAACAACTTATTGAAGCTTTTACAAAGAAGGACTTGAATGTGGATACAGGTACCTAATTTTCAAACTACTCGTTATAATAAATATCGTTAATAGAAACGTGAATGTGACATGTTGAGTAACTTTCTTCAAATAGGTTGATAATCATGATTACTATTAGTGTGTTTGTTCATTGAATCAACTAGCGGCAAATCCAAAACACCCGGCAATCGGTGTATGGCTCATCTAAATTTAACTCTTGCCCAAGTCAACAAGCCAAAAAACAAGGCACATCATCTCTTAAAGGGATCAAAGAAGAGGAGATGTGTAGGATGTTACGAAAAACTCCGCATCTTCTTAACAAGTCGTGAGGCCGACAAAAAAAGTAAAGGAAATTCTCACAGAATGCACTGGTTGCAAACAATATTCTAGTTTGGCCTGTTTTAATAAAAAACATCCATAAGTTTGATAAATAAATACAATTAAATAAAATCGATATTTCTTTTCCCATCACTAAATTATATGAAAAACTGCTATTGTTCAGTGCGGTATGGGGTACATCAGACCCCACATTTTATTTTACCCATAGAATCTAAACTAACTAATCTAACCACGGGCGGCGGTAGATTTAGGTTAATGAACTCATTGTTAATAATAATCACGACAAAAGCCGCACACTTTGTCTTATTTGGCGCCAAAAAAAGGATTTTGGTCTCCTACGGGCGGTGGGGTTTAATATGCCTCGTGCCGCCACAATCTCTGGTATAGGACAAGGTTTAAAACGACCCGTAACGCAGTAATGGAAAGTACAGATATATCTGTGCCGCAGCGAACGTGTTAATGCATACATATTGTATTTCTTCAAACGCTGCATTTTTGTTTAGAGATAAGTTTATTAGTTTAAGTTTTAGTTTAATTCATTCTGAATGTAAAGAGCACTAATTAAAGACGTGTAAATTAAATCTTGTGTTTTTAAAAATCGTCCTTCGGTCCGTCGAAATTTGAGTGGCGCAGCCGGTAGGATACTCGATAATATCCTGCTGCCGAGCTATCAGTAAAGCCATAATTAAGGACCTGTGATAGTGCGGTGCAGACGAGTATCCTCGAACTAAAAAAATAACTCCCGCGACGCGTACGCGTAAAACTGAATCGCTGCAGTGAAACGCGTACTGAGACTGCAAGGACGAGCATTCAGGATCATAAGTGAAGGACATGGGAGCGAGCAGACTGTGAGTAGACCTCTTCACTCCTGTTTTTCACATTCCCTGTTTTCACGAAATCCCCGACCCAAAATAGTCGGCCTAATCATTACGTTTGTTTGATTTTGTTTAATACAATTATCGTGATAAGTCGTAATTTTTAGTGTTTAATTTTAATTGTTAGTTATAAGTTAGTGATTTCAAGTGTTATTTTAATTATTTCGTGTTTTAATCGATAAAACTACGCAAAATGGAAGAGATTAAGCTCATTCCTAGGGAAATACTATGTATCATCCCCAAATTTGATGGGGATGAAAAACTGTTAAACCTATTTATCAATAAAAGTGAATATATTATAAGGTCATTCCAAGATGCGAGTAATAACGCACAAAACTTATATGTATACCATGCCATAACGAGCAGGCTTATCGGTAAGGCAGCTTCACTGCTTAGTGATTACCAAAATATAACTTCATGGACTGAATTGAAAGAAATACTTACCCAACATTTCGGAGACCCGCGATCGGAAGAGTGTATAGCATTAGAGTTAGAAGGGTTAAAAATAAAACAAGGTGAAAGTTACATACAGTTTTGCCACAGAATACAAAACGTAAAAAGTTCCCTATTTTCAAAGGTGAACCGCTTCACGAATGAAGGGGTCAAAGCCGCGAAAATGATCATATACAATAATACTGCGTTAAATGTTTTTCTGTACAACCTCCCGGAGGACATGATCCGGATTGTTAGATTAAGGGGTTTTTTTTTTTTTTTTTTTTTTATAATGAATAGGCAGACGTTTGACCACGATCCCACCTGATGGGAAGCGGCGATGTGGTCTACTTGGATGCACGTCTGCCTAGAAGAAGCCTGTTCACCCTCGATTTGAAAAGGTCCAGATTGTATTGTGCGGGAAATATGGAGCTAGGGAGAGAGTTCCATTCCTTAGCCGTTTTCATTAAGAAAGATGACTCGAAGCGACGTGTTCTAATAGGAGGGATATCTACAACATAAGGATGGAATCCCTCGCCACGTCTCGAAGTGCGGTTGAGGAATGGAGATGAAGGGATAAGGTTGTGCAACCCGTACGCACACTCACCAAAATGTAACCTATAAAACACCGAAAGACATGCCACCTCACGACGATGCTCAAGGCTCAAGAGACGAGACTCGACTAATGATGGGTTGTTTATTATACGTTTGGCACGTCTTTCGATCGAATCCAAAGCTCCAAGGTGGCATCTAGCTGCGCCTGCCCACAAGTGACTACAATATTCAACACAGGATCGGACTTGTGCTTGGTAGAGATTAAGAAGCTGCCTTGGTGTGAAATATTGTCTAACCTTGTTAAGGATTCCGAGCTTTTTAGCAGCTAGATGGGCCTTGGATTCGATAAACTGCCCGAAGTTGAGTGAGGACGTTAATGTAACACCAAGCAACTCCAGGCAGTCGGTTATTGGTAGAGATACACCGCGGAAAGTCGGAGTATTTGTGAAGGTGCTCCGTTTGGTAGAAAATAAGCACGCCTGGGTTTTTGAAGCATTAAAACCGACTAGATTGGCATCGCCCCAATCGGAGACAGCCCGAAGAGTTCGGTTCAAACGCTCCAACATGTCCTCCCGTAGTAATTCAGTTTCGGCCTTTGATGTGCGGGCACTGGATTTGTAACTCTCGACAATAGTGCTGTCATCTGCATAACTGAATATATTCGAAGCAATCATGTCATTTATATGAAGAAGAAACAGTGTTGCCGAGAGAACGGACCCCTGCGGAACGCCGGCATTGATGGACATTGGCTCTGACGAGGAACCATCTACAACAACACGAATCGACCGGTCCCGCAGAAAGTCAGCAATCCATGTAGTAAGGTTGCTTGGAATGCCGTAAGAAGGGAGCTTGCCTAGAAGGCTATCGTGCCAGACTCTATCGAACGCTTTAGAAATGTCCAAGGAGACCGCAAGTGCCTCCCCGTACTTCTCAACAGCTTCTCCTAAAAGATGCGTCACGTGCACTAAAAGATCGCCAGTAGATCTATTATGGCGGAAACCATACTGATGATCATTCAACAGATCATTGGTTTCGAGGTGCATGAGGAGCCGATTATTCAATATACGCTCCATAGTCTTACAGAGTATGGAGGTTATTGAAATCGGTCGGTAGTTGGTGGGGTCTGACCGACTGCCTTTCTTTGGGACAGGCTGCACATTAGCAAGCTTCCAGTTTTTAGGAACAACTCCAGTCGTTAACGAGAGGCGAAACAGACGTGTAAGAACAGGAGATAATTCTGGAGCACAAGTTTTTAAAACGACAGCTGGTATCCCGTCAGGTCCACTGGCTTTATTCTCATCGAGATGACGCAATGTCCTTAAAACTTCCTTGTTCGTGATGCGGATGTCAGGCATATGAACGCCACAATGTTGTAGTGAGGGTGGAACAATACTAGGTGGATTTAGACGAGAGTTGTTGGCAAATAATGAGGCAAAAACATCTGCCTTATCCCTTGCCTTATGAGCCAGAGAACCATCGGGTCTCATCAACGGAGGTAGAGTGGGACGACAGAAGTTTGACTCGACAGCTTTGGCCAAGGACCAGAAGGCTTTACTTCCTGCGGGGTAAGAAACAAGCTTACTTCCAATATGCCGCACATGAGCAAAGCGAGCCTTCTTTTGCATTTTTTTGCAGGTTTTCGAAGCTTTGTTAAAGGCTTTCTTTTTTTCCCGAATATCGTGAGCTTTACGGATTCGAGCATCGACCCAGGCTTGGAAAGCTGCTTGCTTTTTAGCCAATGCAGCTTTACATTGGGCGTTGAACCACGGTCTAGCATTGTTGTTGATGCGAATATCAGAAAATGGTATAAAATATTCCATCGCCTGATGAATCACACCAACAACATTATCCGCACAGCTGGATGGGTCAGTCGTAGAAAAGCACACTTGTCGCCAAGGATAGGATGCAAAAAAATGCCGCATCTCATCCCAGTCCGCTGAGTTATAACGCCATACTCTCCTTGTTCCCTTTAACGATGGATCTGCAGGGGAGTATGAAGACATGGACTTTACCAGACAGTGATCAGATGTCCCCAGTGGAGCAGAAACAACGACCACATGACGGTCTGGTTCTGTCGTCAGGAAAAGGTCGAGACAGTTGGCAGTATGGCCGTCGATGTCTGGTACACGAGTTGCGTCAGCTACCAGCTGAGAAAGGTTGAAGGATGTTGCGAAATTAAAGGCCTCTTTCCCAGCATGGTCCGTCTTCTGGAACGGGAATAACCAATCTGCATGGCAGGCATTAAAATCCCCCAGAAAGACAAGTTCAGCGCTCGGATATCTTAGTTGTACTACATCTGCTACTTCACTCAGATAATTAAATAGCCGTGTGGTCTCCTGATCTCCTTTGTGCGAACGGTATACACAAGCATAAACTATCTTGTTCATGCCCGTATCTGCCATAATCCAAAGCACAGAAAAACTGGGTTCCTCGAGGTCACGGAGACGCAGAGTGCAAATGTCTTCACGAACATATACACAGGTACCAGCTTTTGGATGAAAGTTATGTTCAAGTATGTAACCGGGGTACCCGAGATATGTCGTGTCATCTGGACATCGGATTTGCGTCTCTGTCAGGAATAGAAGGTGCGGCTTTTCAGTCTCAAGATGGTGGTGGACCGGTGTGAGATTAGAGTGCAAGCCTCGAATATTTGAGAGGTGCACCTGAAGAGAGAGGAAGTGCAGCCGCTGTGAATTCTGTATTCCTTTATGTAACTTTTTCATATTTATTTTGAGAGTGATTAGGCGGGGAGTAAAATAGAAGTTGAACGAGGCAATGCATATGGAACCACCTAATGTCCACATGCTATCGCCCATAAATAAACCTAGCCTGGAGACTGCGGGGACGCCCGAAACCCCCTGAATATCGCCAACGGGTCCTCTCATCCGATCGCCAGTCGGCACGTTGGAGCCAATCCAGGATTATGCACAGGCGGCGGGGCAGCCTTTCTCGAGTGGCTAATTCGATACTTGGGCCCCCTACAACCTGCGGTCGGCCAGCGGTAAACCGTTTCTTCGGATCCCGCTACCCTCCAAGACTAGGATATTCAGGACAACAACACATGGACAACAGATTCGGTTCTCCAATGCAGAGCAACTGTTCATACCTATTTTACCCTTCTTTACATGGGCTTCATCTGCCATCATCCCGGAACACGACGAGCGTTTGGCGGCATGGCTTTGACAGATGGGTGGTGACTAGCCGGGACAAATTGTCTTCCACCAGTATAATTCGGTTACTCATTTGGCACTACCCGGGGAGCACGTGTAGGGTATCTAGAGTTAAAGCCTACGGACGCGAGTAACGTTGCCCCCCAAAAACTTAGAAAATGCACTTAGCGTAGTTACGGAAGAAGTAAATTTTATACAACAATATAACGCAAAGATTAGTAAGCCAAAACCTATAACTCAAAACACTTTCCAAAATTCATTAAAACCTAATTTTAGTACGATGCCTTTAAATCAAAACTTTAAATACGGCAGTCCTCAACAGCCAATTGGTTATAGACCGAATTTCGCTCAACAACCTCGACCAAATTTAATGCAACCACCTCGACCAAATTTTATTCAACAGTTAAGGCAAACACCACAAGCCCAAGGCTATAAATTTGGCACACAATCTAATAATAACCACCAATTGCGACCTTTTCAAAATTCCGGTTATAAATTTGGAATCCCAAATCAACAAACAGCCCAACCTCGTTTTAAATTTGGCATACAACATGCCCAGGCACCGAACCCCGGCTTAAATAGCGATGTATCAATGCGTACGGCACCTATGAGGCAAAACGTAACTCATAATCTGTACTACTGCGATGAGCCAAATTATGAAAATTACGATAACTCAACCTTAGATTATAACGAAGACGCCGCGAACGAGTTATACGAATATACCGATCCGGAAGTAATTGAAAGCAATTTTAATGACAACAACGAAAATTTTCCGTTACCGGCCTCCGACGAGACAGTGAAATAATTAATTTAAATTATTGTGACAGCATCTTAAAATTACCACATATTATAGTTCCCGAAATAAAAGCAAAGTTTCTCATAGATACAGGAAGCAGTCGCTCTTTTATAAGTCCGGCCAAGGCAGAAGAATATTTTAGAGACCATAAACAGTATGAACAATTTACAGTTGTTAGTACCCATGCGCAAAGCACTCATGATGAGGTTATAGTAATCCCGTTATTAAAAACTTTTAGAAGCACACTTCCCCACAAATTCTATGTATACAATGTAGACAGTAGGTATGATGGATTAATCGGATCTGATTTACTTAAGAAACTAGATGCAAATATCAATATGAAGCACCAAATTTTAGAAACATGTAACGCCAAAATACCGATTATATATAATCCTCCATTAGAAATCACCTTAGAGCCTCGATCAGAAACTAGAGTATTAATTCCAACTAACCTACAGAACGGTGACGCTATATTAGATTTTCAGATTTTTCGTGAAAGCGTTCGTATGCCAGCAGTGATAGTTAAATGTGAAAACTTTTTTGCACATACCGTTATTCAAAATTATTCCGATGAAAGTTTTAAAATTTCTATTACCGAGCCGTTTCAAGTTACGTTGCACGAAGATGAATGTATAGTTAACACGTGTGATGTAAACAACTGCGAAATAGACGATGCTTTAAAAGAGAATCTATCAAAATTACGGCTAGAACACACCAATAAAGAAGAACGCGAACTTATTAGTAAACTCTGTTATGAATATCGTGATATATTCTATTGCGACAAGATCCCTCTTTCATTTACTAACCAAGTGAAACATGACATACGCACGATCAATGAAAATCCGATTTATATTCGTCCGTATCGACACCCGTTTGCCCAAAATCAGGAAATTCAGAATCAAGTAGATAAATTATTAAATGATAACGTTATACAGGAGTCTCACTCGCCTTGGAGTGCTCCAGTACACTTAGTTCCTAAAAAGATAGATGCATCAGGTGAACGTAAATTTAGGATGGTAATTGACTACCGTCGTTTAAACGAAATTACAATTGACGATAAATATCCTCTGCCAAATATTACAGATTTATTCGATAAGTTAGGCAAATCTACGTATTTCAGTACCATTGACCTTGCATCTGGCTATCATCAGTTAGAGGTAAATCCTTCTGATATACCTAAAACAGCATTCACCACGCAATCCGGTCATTACGAATTTAAACGCATGCCGTTTGGCCTCAAAACAGCACCGGCTACGTTCCAAAGGGCCATGGATAACGTGCTACGCGGCTTACAGGGTATTCACTGCTTAGTTTACCTCGATGACATAATTGTGTACTCGTCAAGCCTCCAAGAACATATTTCTAAATTACGCAAAATATTTGATAGACTCAGAAACACGAACCTTAAAGTTACTTTAGATAAGTGTGAATTTTTACGCAAAGAAGTCTTATATTTAGGCCACACCATAACTAAAGACGGCCTTAAGCCTAACAACGATAAAATTGAAGCAGTACTTAAATTCCCATTACCGCAAACCAGCACGGAAATTAAAAGTTTCCTCGGACTTGTCGGATATTATAGAAAGTTTATAAAAGACTTCGCGAAAATCACCCAACCAATGACGTCATGCCTGAAAAAGAAAAATAAGATTAATATTAACAATAATGAATATATCAATGCATTTGAACGTTGTAAAGAATTACTTACCAATGCTCCGCTTTTACAGTTTCCCGATATCGATAAACCTTTTATACTTACCACCGACGCTTCTAATTTTGCGATTGGTGCGGTACTATCACAAGGATCAGTTGGTAGTGACAAACCAGTTGCATACGCTAGCAGAACATTAAACGAGGCAGAGACTCGATATAGTACTATCGAAAAGGAAATGTTAGCAATAGTCTGGGCGGTAAAGCACTTTAGGCCTTATTTGTATGGAAAAAGATTTACAATTTACACCGATCATCGACCTTTAGCTTGGATTAAATCAATAGATGAACCAAATAGTAAAATTACACGTTGGAAATTACGTTTATCCGAATTTGATTTTGACGTTATATATAAAAACGGAAAGCAAAATAGTAACGCGGATGCCTTGTCTCGAATTAAGGTTAATGCATTGACTGAAAATGACGATGTGTCAATGAAAGTTAACGTAGACGAGAAGGAGCGAAACCTTCAAAAACACTTAACCGATGTAATAGACGAAATAGTAAAAGTTAGTAACGATCAGGCTGAAACATGTGACAGACCCCTGACGCCGATTACAATTTCGTCTAATTCGGACCAAACAGCGCCAATCACTAAAAATAATCGCCCGAGGTCCCCATATTCGATTCCGTCGCCTGATAGTAGTACAATAACCGCGGAAAGCAGCACCTTGACCGCGTCTAGTAATAATAGCGAAAATACAGATACGGTTCACTCAGCTCGCGATCTTGATACGGAAGGCATACTTATCCTAGATGAAGCTGTAGATACAAAACCTAATCAGATACTCGTTTATACCTGGAATAGAAATAAAACAACAGTAAAAGACTTATCAAGACCATTACAAAAGGTACTAGAGGTTCACTTACCTGAAGACAATCCCGATCTCGTAAAGCAATTTCTCTTAAGTTACATCAGACCAAAATTGAAATATTTCTTTTATTTCGAAAGCCCAATACATAGAAAAGAATTTTCAAAAATGGCTACCACACTTTTCAAAAAGGGTTCAGTAAAGTTGTATGAGTGTAAGAGGCGAGTTGTTTATGTAGATGATGAAACCGAACAGCGCGAAATTATTCTGAAATATCATATCGGTAAAACAAGTCATAGGGGTATTAAGGAAACACTAGCACACATAAAACGGGTATATTTCTGGAATAAAATGGATCAAACAATAGCGAGCGTTTTAAATGGATGTGATGTATGCAAGAAAATGAAGTATGACCGAAAACCATTAAAACCAGAGTTACAACTTTCTCAAACACAAACTAGACCTTTTCAGGAAATATTTATCGATTCATTTACAATAGACGGTAAAGCTTATCTTACGATTATAGACGCATTTAGTAAATTAGGCCAGGCCATAGAAATCCATAACCGATCTACAAACGAAGTTATCAGAGCTTTGATTAAATATTTTTCTTTATATGGTATTCCCAATAGAATTAGTTCAGACCCCGGCACTGAGTTTAATAATGTATTAATGAAAGAAATGCTCTCGTATTACAAAATCGATCTTCATATTGGCACTCCGCACAATCCAAATTCCATGGGTTTAATAGAAAGATTCCACTCTACAATAATAGAAATTTACAGGATAGCTAAATATGAACGTAAGATAACTGATGCTGCATCTGTCATGACATACGCGATTATGTCATATAATCATTCAATACATTCTACCACCGGTTTAACTCCCTTTGAAGTCGTCTTTGGACATACAGAGGCTAATAATGCTTTTTCTGTAGATTTTAATAAACAATTAACCCAACAATTTGTAAAAGATCACCACAAACGTACTAAATTTTTATACAAATACCTTACAGACAAAATTATTCATAAGAAGCAGGTTATTAAGGATAAGCATGGCGGTGAAAATGATTTTAACATAGACATAGGAGATTCGGTTTACATTAAAGGAGTTAACACGAGACGTGCTAAAGATAAGCCTAGGTATCAGAAAGCGATAGTCACGGGACCAATCCATAGAAATGTTGTGCCAGTAACGACACACAACCGTGAGACTAAAGTTCCAATTAAAGACATTAAGCGTCCTCCGCAGGTTACTGATTCTGGCGATCCATGTGATCCAAAACCAGGGCCTTCAACTGCACCAGATTAAACGGAACCCCGGAATACTACCTCTCCGTGAAGGCTATGCAGTCGTCAGCAATGACACATGGAGAGTTATTAAGGTGTTAGATTTAAAGTTAATATATGACGATTTAGAATTTAATATAAATAGTTATCTATCATTTAGAAATCAGGTTCATAGTTGTATTGATGTAAAAGCGTTAGGTTCCGATTTTACTACAACCGAATTACAAACAGATTATCATATGAATTATACTATTGATAAATTTGAACAATTAATTCCGTCTTCTAGATCTAAACGTGGTTTATTAAATCCACTTGGTTCAGTTATAAAAATTATCACCGGTAACCTCGACAACGAAGATGCTATACAATTTGAAAACACTATTGAAAAATTAAAGACTAAACAAGACTCTATAATACATAAGATGACGATCGTTACTGAGATGGTGGGTTCGTTATTAAATGTGGCTGAAATATCTAATAACAATTTCATTGCAATCCAGAATAAGCTAAATGTAATTGATTCGCTTTTAAATGACACAAATTTACATCAAAAGACTAATGAAATTATACATACATATTCTGCATTTTTACATAATTTTATGTCTATTTACGTTAGATTAAGTGAAATTGAAACTGCTGTAGCTTTTAGTAAAATTAAACTTTTACACCAATCCGTTGTAGATACGAAGGAATTATTGCTTTTATTAAAAAATATTGAAACTAGCTCTAAGTTACCATTTCCAGTAAATTTAGATAATGTTCTTAAAATCGAACAATTAATAGAAGTCCAAACTTATGTAAAACAAAGTCAAATAAAATTCGTAATGACTATTCCATTAATTACTGATGATATTTACTCATATTTTAAAATAATACCTTTACCTATATTTAACGAAGAAAAAGGTCAGACTTCCCTTATCCTTCCCAAATACCCATATGTCCTTGTGAAGGGGTTGAAAACGATGCCACTTTCACAACCATGCAAAGAAATTGATGAAGACCGGTTCCTATGCCCGGAAATACTGACATCAACATTATATAAAGATGATTGTTTAACCGATCTTCTGCGGCTATCCACAAATGTTTCCAGTTGTCAGCAGATTCCCATTTCCATAGATGACGTGAAAATCGACAATGTTCTACCAAATAGATGGATACTTTACGTAAATGTGGAAACAGTACTTACTAAGGTCTGTGAAAATGAGGTAACCCAAGAATTTCTTCGTGGTACTTATTTATTGGCGTTAGACGAGATTGGCTGCTACGTGAAAATCGGAGATATAACACTAAAGAAATATGAAGCGAATGGAAATGATATTATATACCCAAGTTTACCAAAAATTATATTACCAAATTTGATGAACTCCCAGACCGACAGGAAGCCTGTTAACCTGAAGGGTGCAAATTTAACTGACATAAATATGCTTAGGCATTTAATTGAAAATAGTGAAAATAGTGAAAACCAGTTTAATAGTACAGTGAATAGTGCCGTCGGAGTGATTAACATTATAACTTTTGTATTAATCGTAATTATCATTGTAATCGTCATAGTTATTAAGTCTAAATTAAGAAAAATATGTATTCAAGAAAACCCTTCAGATTTTCTTGAAACTGAGGATGGAGGAGTTATATCGGGGCCACCCGCAGTACATGCGAGCGATGTCATATTTGTTAACGCAGCAAACTATGGCCACCCTGCATCGCCTTAATGCATACATATTGTATTTCTTCAAACGCTGCATTTTTGTTTAGAGATAAGTTTATTAGTTTAAGGACGCTGTCACAAATCTGCGCTACTCAAAATTAGGTATTTAACGTCGCAACGTGGTTCGCAAGAACATCACGCTCACGTAAACATAGCGCATTCCATTTTATAGACCATCTTCATACTTGATATTATTTTTAATTTTTAAATTTTATTGAAATTGATTCCAGAACATTATAACGAATTTTAAAAATTCATTTTCTTACTTTTATTAGTAGGTACAATAATTATTCTGATATGTTAGTTAGTAACTAACTTAAAAAAGTGTGAGTGTTTTACAAAACCTCTAGGAATTGTATGCAATATCTAAGCTTTTTATGAAATGTTTAAAATACTTTTTTAAGAATTATCATACATATTATGTTACCAGCAATGTATTAAATCCGGCATTGTATACAATTCTTAGGAAAATATGTATGTTATTCCGAGATACGGTCGAAATTAAATAAATTAGATTCATCACATTACCTAGGAAATCTGAACTTTTCCTAAGGAGCAAACACATTTGCAAATGTGGGTGGTTTTTGGGGAAGCTATTACCCATATTATGAGGTCAAAACTAAAATCCAAGATGGCGCCGACGAAAATTTTACATCTTTTCGTCATGGGTGTCATTTTCATGGTTTTTGGGGTAGCTATTAACCAATATGAGGTCAAAACTAAAATCCAAGATGGCGCCGACGAAAATTTTACATCTTTTCGTCATGGGTGTCATTTTCATGGTTTTTGGGGTAGCTATTAACGAATATGAGGTCAAAACTGAAATCCAAGATGGCGCCGACGAAAATTTTACATCTTTTCATCATGGGTGTCATTTTCATGGTTTTTGGGGTAGCTATTAACGAATATGAGGTCAAAACTAAAATCCAAGATGGCGCCGACGAAAAATTTGACATATTTTCGTCATGGGTGTCATTTTCATGGTTTTTGGGGTAGCTATTAACGAATATGAGGTCAAAACTATAATCCAAGATGGCGCTGATGAAAATTTGACTTTTTTTCGTGATGGGTGTCATTTTCATGGTTTTTGGGGTAGCTATTAACCAAAATGAGGTCAAAACTGAAATCCAAGACGGCGCCGACGAAAATTTTACATCTTTTCGTCATGGGTATCATTTTCATCGTTCTTGGGGTAGCTATTAACTAATAAGAGGTTAAAACTAAAATCCAAGATGGCACCGACGAAAATGTTACATCTTTTCGTCATGGGTGTCATTTTCATGGTTTTTGGGGTAGCTATTAACCGATATGAGGTCAAAACTAAAATTTAAAATGGCGCCGCCAAAAATTTTACATCTTTTCGTCATAGGTGACATTTTCATGGTTTTTGGGGTAGCTATTAACCAATATGAGGTCAAAACTAAAATCCAAGATGGCGCCAACGATGGTTCCTAAACATGTATTTCAATGCTCTTTAAAATTATTTTTAAGACTCTCCCGTAGTATATAAGAATTCGACTATACAGGGTGTCCCACTATCGGTATACTAAATTCTAAGGGACTTGTAGTTTTGCATACACTGATCACGTAAAAAAATACTTAAACAACAAAATTACATTAAAAAAATTTTGCTAAATTTTTCCTGAAATTTAGGTTTGTTTCCTTCTCTAACTTCGTGCAACCGGCATATACCGCTTCGCTAATGTGAGTATTTTGTCTATGAAAACATTATCTTAAACGATATACGTCTTAATAAAAATAATTTTAAAGAGCATTGAAATACATGTTTAGGAACCATCGTTGGCGCCATCTTGGATTTTAGTTTTAACCTCATATTGGTTAATAGCTACCCCAAAGACCATGAAAATGCCACCCATGATGAAAAGATGTCAAATTTTCGTTGGCGCCATTTTGGATTTTAGTTTTGACCTCATATTGGTTAATAGCTACCCCAAAAACCATGAAAATGACACCCATGACGAAAAGATGTAAAATTTTCGTCGGCGCCATCTTGGATTTTAGTTTTGACCTCATATTGGTTAATAGCTACCCCAAAAACCATGAAAATGACACCCATGACGAAAAGATGTAAAAGTTTCGTCGGCGCCATCTTGGATTATAATTTTGACCTCATATTCGTTAATAGATACCCCAATAACCATGAAAATGACACCCATGACGAAAAGATGTAAAATTTTCGTCGGCGCCATCTTGGATTTTAATTTTGACCTCATATTGTTTAATAGCTACCCCAAAAACCATGAAAATGACACCCATGACGAAAAGATGTAAATTTTTTGTCGGCGCCATCTTGGATTTTAGTTTTGACCTCATATTCGTTAATAGCTACCCCAAAAACCATGAAAATGACACCCATCACGAAAAAAAGTCAAATTTTCATCAGCGCCATCTTGGATTATAGTTTTGACCTCATATTCGTTAATAGCTACCCCAAAAACCATGAAAATGACACCCATGACGAAAATATGTCAAATTTTTCGTCGGCGCCATCTTGGATTTTAGTTTTGACTTCATATTGGTTAATAGCTACCCCAAAAACCATGAAAATGACACCCATCACGAAAAGATGTAAAATTTTCGTCGGCGCCATCTTGGATTTCAGTTTTGACCTCATATTCGTTAATAGCTACCCCAAAAACCATGAAAATGACACCCATCACGAAAAGATGTAAAATTTTCGTCGGCGCCATCTTGGATTTCAGTTTTGACCTCATATTCGTTAATAGCTACCCCAAAAACCATGAAAATGACACCCATGACGAAAAGATGTAAAATTTTCGTCGGCGCCATCTTGGATTTTAGTTTTGACCTCATATTCGTTAATAGCTACCCCAAAAACCATGAAAATGACACCCATCACGAAAAAAAGTCAAATTTTCATCAGCGCCATCTTGGATTATAGTTTTGACCTCATATTCGTTAATAGCTACTCCAAAAACCATGAAAATGACACCCATGACGAAAATATGTCAAATTTTTCGTCGGCGCCATCTTGGATTTTAGTTTTGACTTCATATCGGTTAATAGCTACCCCAAAAACCATGAAAATGACACCCATCACGAAAAGATGTAAAATTTTCGTCGGCGCCATCTTGGATTTCAGTTTTGACCTCATATTCGTTAATAGCTACCCCAAAAACCATGAAAATGACACCCATCACGAAAAGATGTAAAATTTTCGTCGGCGCCATCTTGGATTTCAGTTTTGACCTCATATTCGTTAATAGCTACCCCAAAAACCATGAAAATGACACCCATGACGAAAAGATGTAAAATTTTCGTCGGCGCCATTTTGGATTTAAGTTTTGTCAAATTGCTTTACCCCACCAATCCGTTCAACAACCCATATAAAAGAGGATCTCAGTCAACGTAATTTTTAAATTACAAATAATTGGAATATGAAACTTATACAGTTTACTCTTATAAAGTATCAAATATTTCAAATCACGAAAACGACAGTGCACGCACAATAATCTTTTTCTTATTCGTTTTTATTTTTGGGACGAGGAGCGATACACCCGTCCTTCCAAGAGCGCTTCTGAGCGCGGTCTGACGACCCGCGAGAGCAAAATGTATGAAGAAATCGACAAGTATTTTTAATTTAGCTAATAATTGAAATAACATTTTGATTTAGATACAAAAAAATTATCATAATCTATAAAGGACTATATATCCCTCAATAATGTATAGGTAAGAAGATAGATAAGGCTTTTAATTTTCTTAAAATGGTACCGTTTTAGACCCCATTTTTTTGCATTTTATGCGATTATTGTGATGGGAAAATCGTATTTCAGCGACAATTTTGTATGACGTCGTACAATTTTTATAAGATGAACGTAGAGCTGAATATATTATCTTTAAATTAAGATATTACTATGTTCTCACGTGTAATTGCTTTAAGTTAAAATGGTACCGAAAAACAGCGTGTTTTTGTAAAAATACGTAATAGCACCCTTAAGTTTTAGTTTAATTCATTCTGAATGTAAAGAGCACTAATTAAAGACGTGTAAATTAAATCTTGTGTTTTTAAAAATCGTCCTTCGGTCCGTCGAAATTTGAGTACCTAAACAATATTTGTAATTTTGGGCAAAAAGTTTACATCTTCATGGATCTTATTTTAATACTGTCCTGATGCTGCTATATCGAAAGTAGTCATAATATTTTATCATTAGCTAACCCACGCAACTTCGTCTACTTTTAAACGAAATATTATTTTTTCTCGCTTTTGCAACATTTTTAATGTCCGGGAGAATAAAATACCAATTGCGTTGTTTAAAATGAGTTTATTTTATTCATCAGCAACAATCACCATATTATCTGTGATATTATACTATAACATTACAAAAACATTTGAAATGCTCATATATTTGTTTTCAGATAAATGGTCACGAAGTGCCTCTCCTAGAGCCGGAATACGTGGCGGTGTTTGACAGGATTTCCATGGTGGAGCACAACTGCCTCGCTAACTGCAATAAGAGCTTCACGTCTAATGGAGATATTGTAAGTTATTACTATTAAAAATAAATCTTATAAGATATTATTTCTCTTGCTAATTGTAAGGAAATATATTATGAAGCGTCTATATAATTAAAAATTATCATTCTAATTCAACAAACTCATAATAATATATAAATTTTAACCATATACATACCACACACAATTCCTTTTTACGATTTAAAATTATTTTATCTAACGTACCACGATATTAGCGAGATTAACTTTATAGTGACTAATTTTTATCCTAGTCGTTTTCGTTTCTTTAAGAAAATCTCTACACTTTTAATTAAGAACGACCCACGTATTCTAGATAAGTATTGCGTATTCTAGATCCTATGCGCCGGGTCGAACATCCCCGCTGGGTCCCACATCACCGTCTGCTACACGGACCCGCTGTGGGGCACGGAGGCGCGCCGCCACCACCTCGCTGACAGCAAGTTCTTCGAGTGCACGTGCGAAAGGTGCTCTGATGTTACCGAGTTCGGGACCATGTATAGTGCTGTTAAGTGTAAGAAGAAGTGAGTTTTCCGGATTAGTCATATTATTGCTATAAAAAACGTAATGTTTGTTTTTCGTTTACTATAAAAAGAGTTGCGTTTGTCTATTTAACAGATATGTATCTATTGAGTTACTTTTAGTACTCCTAAAACTTAAAAGTAACATTTTTATTGGAGGATTCAGTATTCAGAAAAAAAGATTTTCATCAGCACAAAGTTAAAAACGTACTCATAAATCCATAAAATATAGTTGTTTAATAATAAATAATTAACTCTTTACATAACATCTCATAAATCTACAAAAAATATCATCAAACAAAATTATCCTATCAAATCATGCGTGTATTTTCAGGGATTGCAGAGGCTACCTCCTCCCACAGACATTCATCCTCCCCATCTTGCACAAAACAATATCTCCGGACCCAAAAACCCGCGGCTTAGACAATAAGTTCTGGAAGTGCTCCACCTGTGATGACGCAGTGTCGGATGCGATCATACAGCAGCTGTTACAGGATATTGGCAAGGAGTTAAGCGCTATGCCGAAAGGAGATCCGGATGCTTGTGAAAAGTACGTTTGTATTGCTTGTACTATTATATAACTAACTTAATCTACTTGTAAATTTGTAAATTTTACAAGTAGATTTAGTTGTTTTATAGAGTGAGTAAATTAGTGAAATGCTGGGTGTCACATGATAATATGTTTACATATATGTCACATGTTACACTGATTATCTCAACGGCCAGATAATTGTAAGATCTGTGTCGCAGGACACAAGCGCGTTGAGTGTAAAATTTCAAGGTCGCGTCATGGCAATACCGTCACGCTATGGATTAAGGCGACGATTTTGGTATCTTTGAATCTTGCCAAAGAAGTTTAACTTCTGACACTTTGTCTCTTATTATTTCTGTTTCAATAATAACATTTTCAACCAAATTAAAGTGTTGTATTGTATTTATGAATGTTGTAATGTATTTATGAATATCGTTAATGAACGATATTCGTCTCATTTCAAGATATTTTCACTTATAATGGTCAACCATGAAATTACCGTATGCCCCTACGAAATAATGCCCTTCCCAGATCTGTCATCCAAATAAACATCAAATATCTTCCAGGTTCATAAGCCACTGCAGCAACTACTTACACGCGTCGCACTATTACATGACGGACGTGGGGCTGGCGCTGGCGCAGCTCGTGGGGCAGCAGGACGAGACGGGACTCGCGGGGGTGACGGAAGATCGGCTGCTGCTGAAGACGCAGCTGTGCCAGAAGATCACCAATTTGTTGGAGATATTGGCACCGGGTAAGTGTAGTTTTTAATAAGTACATACATAGAAAACAAAAACTTACCACTCGACATTAGAAATAATTTCATTTCTGGTTAAATTATCATGATTTTCTTTTCATTTCAAATTAAAAGCCAAAAAAAAGCTCCACTAAGCTCTTAGGTTTCGTTTAATTTATAGACAACAAACAACCTGTGTTAAGGCAGTTAAGATTCAATATTTAAGAAAAATTTATTAGGTATTTAGGCTTTAGCATAGCAGCTGATACAAAATCAATTTGTTCATTTTTTTGGCCCCTGAATAAAATAAGGTGTGTGGTCAACTAAGATGGTCAACGTACAAATATTTATATTTTAACAAGGTAGACGATGTCTAGTTTTGTTATTTTAATTACTTTATTTAATTATAATGTATGAATTCCAGCTGAAACCCGCTTCCGAGGCACCTTGCTGTTCGAGCTGCATGCGGCGGTCGCGGAGACGGGCCGCAGGAAGTCGCTGGAAGACGGGCCGTTGGTCATGCTGGGTTATGTTTCGGTATGTTATATCTGTTTGCTGAATAACAAGGCCAATCTTTTGTCTAAACTGAAAATCTGTATATTTAATACTTAGGTACCTACTATGTACTTAAGTTATTTACGTTCAAATTAATTGTTGAGCTGGTTTTCTTTTAATCATAGTTTAATTTATTTCATAGCATCCAAACTGGCATTTATCATCATCACTAAATAATATAAACAAAGTAGCTTCCCACTATATGTTTGCCTGCATCTATAAAACTACGCAACGGTTTTAGGTTTATGATGCGGTTTTTTAATAGATAGCTGAATGTTTAAATATTTAAAATGATGTTAAAGTGAAGTTTTAGACAACGTGGGCGAAGCTGCGGGTAAGCTAGTAAAATATAAATACAGAGACATTGATTCCCCTTTCACAATTCCACTACATTCTCTACATATATTTCTTCAGGAATCACGCAAGATCCTGGCCGAATCAGCAAACCTACTCCGTCACGAGCCCCCAGAGTTACCTGAAGGTCAGGTAGCTCGGCAGGCCAGGATCAACCTCATACAAATGGATGAGCTCATCAAGAATCTGTCAAATGCTTTACCATCACCCCTTTAAATTGTGGATAGTTGAATAAATTATATGAAATAAGATGTGTGTATTATTTGTTGAAGTTGACATTATTCTTTATAAGAATGAAATAAATAAGTAGGTAATGAAAATTCGTTATTTTGTAAAAAACAAAAGATATTGTGGAGTCTTATGCACGTATATTATGTTGTATTTATACAGTTCACGTAGATACAATAATTACAATTAGTACCTAGGCCAACAATAATTTTCGTATAAATTGTGTTTTCATCAAAACATAATAAAATAATCCCAATAAAGTCCACACATTAACTTATCTTAATCATAAAATTAGGCTATTTTAAAAATAATCTTCTCTGGGCTCTCCGGTAGACACAATGCAAATACTCTGAGTTATCTCTTTTTACGTAAGATAAGCTTGAAACACTCACATGTAAATAAAATAATGTAATAACACGTTAAATGGTACATATTATATAATACTGTGAAATACTTGTGGTGTATGTAAGTACCTATATAATACGACCAAAATGCTGAATTCGACTGGCACGAGTTTATTTTTTTATGCTTACCAAAAACACACGTAGACAGAACTTCCAACATTAGGGAAAACAACAACATTATATAAAAATAATTCCAAAAAGGTATCTACAATAAACTATAACAGTTACGTATGGTTCGAACGATGTCAACATATAGGAACAGACCCAGTAAAATCTGCTCCTATTTCCATGGCAAAAAATTAAATCTATGCACATCAAAGTTTGATGTTGTATCTGAGACCACGCTGCTTAAAAAAACAACTACTTACTTTTAATTATGTTTAATAATAAAAAATCAGAAATCGCATGGTAAATTCGGCAATTCATACTTAATACGTCTGCAAGAAGTTAGATCTCATAATATACGATGACCTCTAAAACAGATTTTAGCTAATTAATTTATAACAACAGAGAAAACAATACAAATAAAACCGCAGTAACAATTATTAATACATATCGTTAATCAAGCAAGAAAACACACGCGTACAATTAATCCAGTTATCACTTATTGGGTCGGTATTGGTTCTCGGAAACTCGCGTCCACTATGACAAGTAACTGTTACTTCATATAAAAAAGGATAACTTATTTATTGATAATAATCTCGAGACTCGAAAGATTCCGCTGTTTTGTCGAGCGTTGCTTGCACGCAGTGTGGTGCAATGGTATCAGTTTATTTGTAGCGTAAAAGATGCTGATTTAAATTTCGATAAAGTTCGTAAATGATTTGTACACTAAATATGTTTTTCTTGTGAATTAATTTACTTTACAGAAAATCTTATAATTTTGAGGAATTTCCTTTTAAAAGACCAGAGAGCAATAACAGATAACTCTTTAGTTAAATGGAATATAAATTGATTATTTAATCATACTTATTATTGTGGACTGTATAATTTTGTTGGGGTTCGTGGTCGAAATAAAACCCTTCCTTCGACATACATACATATATTTTCCCTTTACAATTACAATTTATACCTAATCACTATTAGTACTTATTAACTACTGGTCTGTAATAAGGACTTGCTCTAACTGATCACTATTAGTACTTATTCACTACTGGTCTGGAGTAAGCACTTGCTCGAACTGAACTCAATTTGAAAATTTGGGCTATTTATATTCGTCGCCGGCGGCGATATTCAAAGAGGCCGCCCGGCGGCGAGGCATAAAGCGGCGGCGGCATCCAAAAGCGGCGAGACTCAAAGCGGCGGCGGCATCCAAAAGCGGCGGCGAGACTCAAAGCGGCGGCGGCTGTCTTGCATTTGCCGCCTAGGCCACGCCTCCTCCACGTGTAAACGCAATACACGTGGCGTACTGAGTACAGCGCGATAGGCGAAACCGCGGTGCGCCTCATTGAAACCGCGGTGCGCCTCTCTTCCACGTGCAGCGTTAATATTCCGCCTCATACACGTGGAGCCGCTGCGCGGGGAGCCCCGTTACCGCCTGCGTGTACTCGTCCTTTACAGTCCTCCCCCCGGCGTAGCTTGCGTAGCCTCCTTCATCACGACGAGCTTGCTGACGGGGCGTCTGAAGATCCCGCTCTTGGTCTTCACTTCGGCTACCCGCACAGCGTCGTCCGGCCCGGCGTGAACGCGCACCACGACCCCCATGGGCCATGTGTTGCGCGGCAAGACGTGGTCCACGATAATGACCACGTCACCTTCCTCGAGGCGTCGCGTGTCCTTTCGCGCCTCCCCCCGTGGCACGAGCGTCGGTAGGTACTCCTTGATCCATCGGCGCCAGAAGTGGTCGGCGAGCGCCTGGCTGGCGCGCCAGGTCCGTCGGTCTGCTTCGTCGCACGGCCCCGTCGTCGGCAGTCCCGTTGAGGAGCCCAACAGGAAGTGGTTGGGCGTGAGGGCTTCGGGGTCGTCTGGGCTCACGCTCACGTGAGTCAGCGGCCTCGCGTTCACCGCGAACTCCGCCTCGGTGAGTAGAGTCCGCAGCACCTCTTCTGGCGGCGCCTTCTCCCGTAGTGTCGCGCCGAGCGCGGTTTTCACCGACCGCACCAGCCGCTCCCATGCACCGCCTTGATGCGGCGCACCCGGCGGTATGTAGCGCCACTCCATCCGGTGGCGCAGCGCTTCTTCTTGTAGCGCCGGCGCCCACTCGTTGTACGCCTTCTTCAGTTCTTGATCAGCACCCCTGAAGTTCGTTCCGTTGTCCGAATACATCAGACGAGGCCACCCTCTGCGCGCTGCCATCCTTCTCAGCGCCATGATGGCTGAGTCCGTTGACAGAGATGCGACGAGCTCCAGGTGCACGGCGCGCGATGTCAGGCATGTGAACAGCGCGCCCCATCTCTTCTCTCTTCTTCGTCCGATCTTGACCATCATTGGCCCGAAGTAGTCGACCCCGCAGTTGGTGAAGGGTCGATGGAACGGGTCGAGGCGAGCGCGCGGCAAGTCCCCTTTGGCTGGGACCTGCGGCATTGCTCGGCGTACTCGGCACAGCGCGCAGTTCTTCTCCACAGCGCGCACTGTAGGCCGCAGGTGGATGACCCAGTAGCGCTGTCTCAGGTCGTTGGTGACGCGCTCGCGGTTGGCGTGTCCGGCGGCACAATGTTCCTGTAACACTATTAGTCTGGTTATTCTGTGCCGGCCGTCGAGGATTACCGGCTTCTTCATTGTGTCGGGTGCCGTGGCTGCGTTTATGCGGCCCCTTACTCTCAGCACGCCGTCTTCCATTACCGGGTCCAATTTGTACAGTCTACTGGATCTGCTGATGGGGCGCGCGTCCTTGATTCGCTTTATGTCTTCTCCAAAGCTGTCGTTCTGTGCGCGCTGTACCAGCAGCCGTTCGGCTTGCTCTAGGTGGCGACATTCTAGTCTCGTCGCCGTGTGTCTGATGCGTATGTCGATGAATGCGAGCACCCTTGCTGTTGCTCCCACCAGTGTGCGGAATTTGGAGAAGCGCTCTGGATCCGGCAGCCATTCCATCTTCCGTGGCAGCTCGCTTACATGCAGTACATCAGCCTCATCCGTAGTTTCTCGTAGTTCCTTCTCCGTGGGCCACTGGTCCTCCGTCTTTGTCAGGAATTCTGGACCCTGGAACCATCGATCATGTCCCGTGGTGAAACTTAGGCGGGTGGCGTCGTCGGCAACGTTTTCATGAGTCGGCAGCCACCGCCACTCTTCCCTTTGTGTTAGTTCTCCAATCTCACCGAGGCGATGCGCGACGAACGGCGTGTATCTCTTTGCATCGTTGCGCACCCAGTGCACCACCGTCGATGAGTCTGTCCAAAACCAAGTACGAGATATGTCATACCTGTGCTTTCTTCTTATCTGATCGGCGAGTCTGGCGCCGATCACCGCCGCCTGCAGCTCTAGGCGCGGGATTGTCTGCGCGCGCCGTGGTGCCACCTTCGCTTTCGCCGAGACGAGTTTCACTTGTACGCTGCCGTCCGTTCGCCGCATACGCCAGTACGCCACGGCTGCGTACGCTTGTTCACTGGCGTCGCATAGCACGTGCAGCTCGATGTCTTCGACGTTGTCCGTTGCGTAGCATCGCGGCAAACGTAGCGCGCCGACCGCTTCCAGCTGCGCCAGCCAGCCCGCAAACTGCTCGCCCTCTTCTTCAGGTATTGGTTCGTCCCATGAAATTTGGAGGCGCCACAGGCTCTGCAATATGATTTTAGCACGGATGGTGAAATAACTTAAGAGGCCTAGTGGGTCATAAATTGACATTACCGCACTTAATGCTTCGCGCTTGGTTGGCGGGCGCTTGCGATCTCGCACCTCCACCGGTACCCTGTTCATTGCTGTGTTGAATCCTAGCGCGTCTTGCTCGGCGTCCCAAATTAGCCCGAGGATCTTCGGGGCTGGCTGCGCTCCTCCCAGCTGCGTTGGTGTGCTGGCGTGCAGTTCTCGTGGCACGTCCCTCAGCACGCTCCTATCGCTGGCGTTCCATCCTCGTAGCTTGAAGCCTGCCACCGCGTGCACCGTCCGTATTTCTTCGATTGCTTGTCTGGCTTCCTCTGCGTCAGCGTAGCTCACCACCAGATCGTCCATGTAGTGGCTCTTTGTTATCGCTTCTAACGCCATTGGATATTGTTCTGCGTGCTGCTGCGCATTATGATTACGGATGTAATGCGCCATAAACGGAGAGCTCGCTGCACCAAATATCATGGATGTCATTTTGAAGTGCTGTGGCGGCGTGTCGCGTCGGCTTCCCCTCCATAAAAACTGCTGCGCTGGCTGGTCTTCGGGTCTTATTTTCACTTGTAAGAACATCTCCTCTATATCTGCCGTGACTGCCACTGCCCTTTCCCTGAATCGAAATAATATACCTGGCAGTGATAGTAGCAAGTCTGGGCCCTCAAGCAGTTCGTCATTTAAACAAGTCCCGTGGCTTTTGGCTGCCGCATCGAAAACCAATCGCTGCTTCCCTGGCTTGTTGGGATTGGTCACAGCGAAATGCGGCAGGTACCAGCACACGCTGCTTTCGCCTTCACTGCCGTCGCATGGAACCGCATACCTTTTCTCAAATAAGTTGTTCATCTGCTTAGTGTACTCGGCTGCGAATTCCGGCGCGGCGTCCATCTTTGCTTCAATTTTCAGAAGTCTCCGCAGCGCGGCGTTGTAGCTCGGCGGCATGCGGACATTATCTCTTTTCCATGGCAGGCCGATTTCATACCCGCCCGGCGTCTTCTTCGTAGTCATCTCGACGATTGACGTCGCTCGTCGGTCGGCTTCACCTATGCGCGGTCTACTGGCTATGTTCAATGATTCTATCTTGAAGTGTTCTTCCACCAGGTTGTGTAGCCGTAGGTCCGCTTGCTGCTGTTCTCGGACATGAAGCACGTAGTCCCTTTCGACGATCATTCGACGCGGCGTTGTTCCATGTATCACCCAGCCGAGATTTGTCTTGGAGGCGGCAGGTTCGTCGGCGCCGCCCGTCCGAAGTTCTCTTGACACGATGTGCTCCCAGTGGTCGGTACCCACCAGGACACCCGCGCGTGCTTGTTCGTAACATACCTCATGTTCCGGTATGTCGCGCAGGTGTCTGTACCGAAGCAGGGAACCCGGGATGGACTGCTGATGCAACTGTAGCTTCTTCATCGTGCGGGCGCGCAGGTCGTGTAGTGTCCCGTCGCTCTGCCCCCGCAGCTGCACCGTCACCAGTCGACTTCCTTCTTCAATCTGCTCCATGTTCGCCCCGTGGATGCGGAGCGGCGTGGCGGGACCTTCGGCGCCGATCTGTTGCGCCAGGTCCTCATCAATGAGGGTGATGGTGGAGCCCTCATCGAGCAGTGCGTGCGTCGATACCTCCCCCCGTGGGCCGACGACGGTGACTGGACACATCTTCAGCAGGACGGCGCGGGGCGGTGCGGTTGCGCGGTCAGCAACCGCCATGACGGTTTCTTCGGTCGACGCAGCAGGCTCTTCTCTTCTTACGTCGTGCAGTGATGAATGATGCGGGCGGCGGCACTGGTTCACGCCGCATGGTTTCGCTCGACAGTAGATGCGCCGATGTCTCTTCGTGGCGCACTTGAAGCAGGCGCCCTTTTCCCTCACCAGCGCCCACCGCTCATCCACCGACAGCTTGGCGTAGCGCGGGCAGGCAACCATGGCGTGGTTGCGCCCGCAGCATAGGCAGAAGTCTTCTTTCTTCTCTTCTTTCTTCTCTTCTTTCTTCTCTTCTTTCTTCTCTTCCTTCTTCTCCTCTTCATCACCACTGCTGGAAACTATGGCGTATACTGCCGACTTCCTTCTTGGTGGAGCAGGTCGCACTGCCGCTGCTGCCGCTGCTGCCGTGGTGTCTCTGTGCGCTGGCGCAGTGCTGCTCGTCGGCGCGTATGTGTAGCGGAGCGCCTGGTCCGCCTCTCTCATCAGGAAGCGGGACAGCACCACAATTTCCGGATCTGCCGTTCCTTCCTGTGAATATGCATAGTCGCACCATCTGGACCGCAGGTGCGGACTTAGTTTGTCCAATATCTCCCTTGCTAGCATAGGATTGTATAAATATCCTTTCCTATCTATGGTTTGAAGTATGCATACCACGTTCTGTACCTTCACAGCGAAGCTGTTGATGTCCTTGGCCGCTGCTCCAGGTCGCGGCAGCTTCCTCAGGTCCTCCATGGCCCTGTCGATAATTATCTCGGGCCTCCCGAAGCACTGCTCCAAGGTTTTCATGACTGCTTCAGGTGATGAAGCAGTGTGAAGCAGCGCTGCCACGGCGTCCCTTGCTTCCCCCTTCAGGCATGTACGCAGCCGCTGGATGTTTTCTGCGTCGGACACTTGGTACATGCTGCTTGTGTCCCGGTAGGCTGCTCGGAACGGCAGCCACTCTTCGATCGCACCTGAAAATATAGGAAGGTCCGCGTGGCGTAGGCGCGGTCGCGCCATCTTCTCTAGGGACGCCGCCAGCTGCTCTATTCCTGTTCGTCTGGTCGGCGTCGGCGATCTTCCTCTTCTTAGTTCGGATCGCTGGTGTCTGTCATCCTTCGGCACAGGATGTGACTGGAGCCACTCGTCCACCTTGTTTCGTTCTTCTGTCGCGGTGACGATATCTTCCGGCAGGTCCTCGTCTTCCTGTATGGCGGACACCTCGAACTGTAAGCGTTTATTTATTAGTTCTTTCTCAATTTGTAGTTCTTTTCTCTGGATAGCGGCGAGTCGCTCTGCCGCTTCTAATTCCGCCGCCTTAATCCGCCGCGCCGTACTCGCCGACGACCGCACCGATCTAGCGGATCTCGCTGGCGAATGCCGTCGCGGTTGCGGCGGGATCTCCATTGTTTCTGTGGCTGACGTCAAGCGTGCGTCAGACGGCGATGCTAACGGGTCCAGCACCAGCCGCCGCATTCGTTCTTGCCGCACACGCTCTGTCTCCTGGCTCCGGTCTTCAACTTCCACAGCGTCACCCTGGCTGCGGGTTACCACCATGCCTAAAGAGGTGACGCACCGCAGGCTTATACTGGCAGACTCGTTCCGCTGACCAGCACCCCTGATTCCCGGCGCGTACCACTAGGTCACCACTGGCGGCCCGTGTCTGCCCGTAAAAAACCTTACGACTCACCTTATTGGACTAGTACCAACAGCGCGGCCCCGTCGGTAGGTACCTGACTCGCCTGGTGACGATCAAAAACACCAGCAGGCTAGTACCAACGTTACCGGTTTGCCGATATTCGTCCCTCGAAGGTGAGCTCGTTGCCGATGTGCACCTCTCTTCGGCAGGATCTGGTCTTCCACGTGCAGCGTTTCTTCCTTGAAGTATCCGGCGCTCGTTGGATCACACGTTGTTATCCGGCGATCGAAGGGCCACACGTTGTTATCCGGCGATCGAAGGACCACACGTTATTGTGGACTGTATAATTTTGTTGGGGTTCGTGGTCGAAATAAAACCCTTCCTTCGACATACATACATATATTTTCCCTTTACAATTACAATTTATACCTAATCACTATTAGTACTTATTAACTACTGGTCTGTAATAAGGACTTGCTCTAACTGATCACTATTAGTACTTATTCACTACTGGTCTGGAGTAAGCACTTGCTCGAACTGAACTCAATTTGAAAATTTGGGCTATTTATATTCGTCGCCGGCGGCGATATTCAAAGAGGCCGCCCGGCGGCGAGGCATAAAGCGGCGGCGGCATCCAAAAGCGGCGAGACTCAAAGCGGCGGCGGCATCCAAAAGCGGCGGCGAGACTCAAAGCGGCGGCGGCTGTCTTGCATTTGCCGCCTAGGCCACGCCTCCTCCACGTGTAAACGCAATACACGTGGCGTACTGAGTACAGCGCGATAGGCGAAACCGCGGTGCGCCTCATTGAAACCGCGGTGCGCCTCTCTTCCACGTGCAGCGTTAATATTCCGCCTCATACACGTGGAGCCGCTGCGCGGGGAGCCCCGTTACCGCCTGCGTGTACTCGTCCTTTACACTTATTATGTTGTAAGTATTTGAAAAGTCACCTTAATTATTAGTGCAGTGCCTGGAGCATACAAAACCGTAAAAGCTCGGATTAGAGTTATAGTGAATGAATTAATACGATCGATGTGGGATATTGTTTCTTAAACTATAAATTGCAATGTTTACCCAAATTTTTTTTGTGCACTCCATTGTTTCGTTGTTTAAAAAAAAAATGTTATGAAAAATTAATGTTTGACCATATATTTTCACTTTAAACAGTATTTCTTTTTTTTATTCGAGTAGACATATTATAGGAATATTTTTCAAAGATACCTGTGTATAAAAATAGCAGTAGGGATCTCAAACAGATAGAAAAACGTGGAGGTGAGAGCGGAGCCACAACTGCTATGTACAATGGAATTTCTCGGCCGGTTTAATTATAAATTAAACGTACTCTATTGAGTAAATTTAAAAAAATAAGGTAATTAATTACGACTAATGAAAAGAAAAAAAATTATTAGTACCAGATCTGTTTATTTAAATATATTACAATTACCTACATTGTTGCCTACATCAAATACTTAGTTGAAATGATAATATCATCGTGAAAGCGTTCTATTAGTCGTTTTTTAATAGTTTTTCTACCGGGATATGCTGTGTCAGTGATGACGTTTTTCAACTTTTGCATGGTAAATTGGCAATCATCATTCTCTTCTATGTGGGTACTTGTATATTTGCTCCATTGCTGCATCTACTTAGATTAATTTTCTTTTCAACATTACTGAGGTGAATTGAATTTTTCAGCAAATTATAATAATCCGAATGATATTTTGCTGCAAGTGTCTCTAAGTCGGTTATACTCGATATAATCTCTATAATAATCGGTTTTCTGGACGGCTATAAAATTCATGATGGATTCATTCAAAGTTGAAGTGTTGATGTATGAAATCTGACTACGCCGGCATTTTTTTGTATGGAGATACTACAAAGACCTCGTCTACTCGAGAGAATGCCGCAATTTGGACGAATTAACCCGGAAATTGAGAGTAGCAGAAGAAACCATTAAAATAATAAAAGGGTATTCAGACGTTTAAAAGACAACTTTTTCCGGTGATGTTGCACTTGCAGTGAGCAACAGGGGGGGTCATTTTGAAAATTTATTGTAATTAAACACCTTGTAATTGGTTTTATTTTGTTTGCATTAAAATTTTGCACTTACCACTTTT
Source organism: Colias behrii (assembly GCA_029959065.1). NCBI lineage: Eukaryota > Metazoa > Arthropoda > Insecta > Lepidoptera > Pieridae > Colias > Colias behrii. Next base: position 761,049 of record JARWMC010000016.1, read on the forward strand.
AGATTTCAATTTTTCGATTGAAGCCTTATGAATAATAAAATGAAATTTTCAGGGTAGCTACCTCATAGATAGAGTAAGTTTTTAAAAAGCAAAACGGATATTTTTTATGTGATTTTATTTTTTACGGGCCCTTGAAGTTATGAACATACTGGGTAATTTTATCTTTCTTGGCAATAAATTCTTTTTTTTTATTCCATTCGAAGATCTAACGATAGTAAATGTTACTATACTGAATTGGCCTTTCTTTCAGCTTAGCACACAAAAAAAATCAAGCATTTACCGCCATAATTCACGTCACCATAAATCAAAATCTCTACGTACTCGGCGATAGGTGAAAATTTGAAAAAAACGTCATAACTCCGAAAATACGAAAAATCGCATAATATACATGGGGGTGATTCGGATAGCCCTTTATGTCCTCTACCTCCCAGCTTCAGTATATCACTACTTCTTGGGACACCCTCTATGGTCAAACATGAATTTTTCACAATAATTTGTTTAAACAATGAAACAATGGAGTGCACAAAAAAAATGGGTAAACATTGCAATTTATAGCTTATTTAACAATATCCCACATCGATCATATTAATTCATTCACTATAACTCTAATCCGAGGTGAAAACCCCCAGGCGCTCCACTATATTGAGATTCTAGTAAGTATATAAAGAAGTAAATTGACGTCAGCAATTCACAGTACCTTTCTAATAAGGAGTGGCAAAACATTGTACTTTCAAGTTCAACCAGATAAAAAAATATGCAAAATATAAAAAAAATCTTCAACAGAACTGGAAAAAGAAGAAATTAAATATCTCGTTAATTAATAATTCATTAATATTAGGTAATGAATATTGAAAATAATGATTTTTAATTACAGCGCCATCTATTGTTAAAAAGCCTGCATTATATAGAAAACCAGATTAATATAATATGAAAACATTATATTATTTCTACAGTACTTTTTGTATTTTAATTGATGTGTTTTAGTTTCCTATAATAAGTGATTTCATATTTAAATAATTGACAGACGGTATTTTGAACAGTAACTTTTTTATTTGAAAATTTTAACATCTTTAATCTATTCATACGTTTGCGTCTGTGATTAGTAAATTCCCACTAAGAACATGCTAAGAACGTATCTTATTTTATACTCCTACGGTTTTAGTCGCGCAACTTCAAAAAGAGCAAGCAACAAATTAGTATGAAATCCCAGTGAAAATAAAAAGTAAAAACATGCATACAAGTATGTTACATTAAATATATATTCAAAATGGAAATACCAGTAACGCCTGCGCAGTTCACATATTATATGATCATACAAGTACAAAACAAAATGATTACAAGGATCTTAGAAGGTTTATGTTTATGGTATCATTTAACATGTTTATTATTACAATTTCCAGCCAGAGTCTATCGCAAAGATCGTACGTAATAAGTACTTTGAACCTACAATATAATAAGTGCTGAGAAACGGCCCGTAAAAAGGCGCCAAAATCCATGAGAACGTGTCGCGTATCACAATAAAATTATCACATTATGTAAATATTATCTCAGTAGTGACGGAATGCCATCTTTAGCTGAAAGTACAACGAAACGGACGCGAGTCGCGAGGCAGTTACACCAAAAATCTATACGGAATTTATTCTAGTTTTGGAACGTGTATAGGATGTATGTGTGTTACTTGTGAATGGGAAATACGAAGGAGTAATAAATGGCATGGCCACAGAAGATAAATACAACTACTCTATCTGTTGAGGATCAAAGACTGTAACGGTTGACGCGACTTGGATGATTTAAGGTGAGATTTGGTTTGTAAATAATGAATACATATTGGATGAATTATTAAAAATGTTAAATAAATCTATATATTTTATCAAAGTCAAATTTATCAAAGTTGATGGAAAAATATCATGGTACAAGCGAGCATTTTCCATCGGATGACGTGTCTATTCCTCTTCCATAAAATAATAAAAAATAAACAAGTTCGCTGAAATTTTTAATGTAAATAAATTATAATTTTCTTTCGTTTGGAGCAGAGCTGTGTAGCAATGGCGACAGGAAAAGCTGTAGCTAGTTGAGATTATATGAACAACGATAGCATATTTCTTTAAAATATCTGCGATCTATAAGTATCGCTGCTACATAAAATTCGCTATATTGAATGGTAGTTTAGAAACGTTCAAAAATAAAACTAATTTGTAAAATATCAAAATGTAAGCGTAGGCGACTAGATTCAATGATAAACCAATTTTCATTGAGTTTGACATTCCCCAAACTTGAAGGATAATTTATATTAGCACAATACATTAGTTTAGTTAAATAGGCGACGACAATGATTTTAAAAGATGTTTAACATTGAGAACAAAATTTTCGCGGAAGGAGAGATCAAACACACGTACTTAATATTTAAAAAAATCTTTATACCTAATATTTCTACAGTTTGGAAGAATATATTTAGATGCATAATATAGGTACTAAACATAATATTAAAAAAACAAAGACTTTAAATTGAAAAAAAATTAAGTAACAATTTTTACGCAGTAAGTTACGGAGTACGGTTACCTATTTGTTCAGTGTTCTTACAATTGAAATTAGGAAGATGACAGCTTAGATAAGATAACTACGACGAAACATATTTATACATCAATTATAATTAGTGTCTATTGTATACATTTCCTTTTTTATGTAACCAAAGACTGTACCTACATATAAATTACAAGTAGGTAATACAGTAGCTCCTCTTTAAGTCGAACCTCGATAAGTCAAAAACCTCCAAATCTCGAAAAAATGTTTTGTTCCCTTCCCTTCAAACACCAAAACCTCCATTACTTGAAATCTTGACCCTCTGTTAGTCGTAATAATCACCGAGTCCCTCCAAGCCATTTTGGTACATATTTTCACTCTATAACTCGAAAAATTAAATTTCACCTCTGTATATCGAACATAACAACGTTTTATTTTTACTTTACAACTTGATCATTTGGAATTTATTACCTCTATTGTTCGAACAAAAATAAGTTACCGACTTTAAGAACTTGCCGACAATGTAAGTACAGTACTCCAAAATTAATAATGCGCATGCAAATCTTCGCTATTTGTAGTATTTCCGAAAACACTCGAATCATTGAATCGTAAGAGCCCTAAACAATGCACTTGCATTTTACACCTTGTTCAAAATAAATAGAAGTCAATTCACGGTCATACACAATCAAAAACCAATCGGGCGGTAGGTGACGGTAGCCTGTCAGTCAAAAAACTCAAAAATCCGTCAGTCGTCTTTAAATATTGGTGGTGACTGCACGTGTTCTCTATGTGGAATTATATAGAGCTGCTGTTACATACCCTTCTTGGTTTTGTTTTTAAAGGTGAATTGAATTAATCGATGAAATGATTTACACAGGTGATGGCAGTAGGGAAAGTGAAAATGAAGAAGAGCATAATGAAAGTTCCGATGTATCTAAAATGTCAGAAAAAAAGATAATCCCTGATTTTGATTGTTTTTATTTTTTTGTAATTGTCATAATATTGAAGAATGATCAGTACTGTAAATACTTTTGAACTGAGATTTTAATGATTAGATTTATAAGGTTTAAATGTAAACCTGTGTTTGAAAACCATATTTTATATCGCAATATAAATTTTGTGTTATTTTAATCTTCTTTTCTTCCATCATTACACCAGCTACAGTAAGACACTTTAAAAGTACTATAAAATTTTCCAAGTAAATCAATCTAACAAAGATATATATCATAAGAATTATCGAAACAAAATCGTTACTTACAAATAAATATTAATCTCTTTTAGCACAAAACAAATAATTTGACTAAATTATGCATGAAGAAAATGCATTTAACCACTCTATATACATATATCATCTTCGGACGCTCCGGGAATATGACAGTTGCCGAACAGTGACGAAGATTTCTATGCGCATTATTACTTTTGGAGTAATTTTAGGAGTATACGAGTATATAATAAATTTATGACTCACGTAAACACGTGTTTGCATTATCTGATGACTAAATTATCGATTCAGTAGTTCAGAAAACCGAAGATGACATAGAAGACGTGCATACATGCGCTCCATGGGTTTCCATCAAAGAGCGCATTCCGCATTGAATACCTTACGTAATTTTATAGAGCAAACCAGTAACTCTGAAGAAGAAGAATTTTCTGCTCTTTATAGATTAGACAATGCTCTATATAGAGAACAACCAAATTATCTAAAGCAAAACAAAAATACCGACTTTTTTTAATGCCATATTTTTTATTTTAAAATGATTTTAAATAATGTTGATTTATAATAAATAAAAATATGTTTGTCACCTCTGCAAGTCGAATTTTAATTTATTTTACCTCTCTAACTCAAAATTTATAAGAATAAACCTCAAACTCTTTGTGTCGAATCAAAATCCGCCTAAGTCGAAATCCTCCATAAGTTGAAAACTCTATTACTCGAATTTTTTGGCGTCTCCCTTGATATTCGACTGATAGAGGTTCTACTGTATTTAAATAAAATATAACAAAAAACCAAGATCTGAAAAACTATTCCTTGGAAATATTTTTTCTAGATTTTCTACCTAGATGCTATAATCAATGACTGTTAAGTTTTGATGTTATATTTACCTTACAATTAGCGGGTGCTATATAATATAATATGGATCTAATATATCAACGACACTAACTCAAGAAACTTCCAACTTAAAAATTACATAATAGTAATAATGTATAATAATTATGTGCTTATGATTTGACAATGCTCCACTGTGCATAATAATGCTAAAGTGTACACCTAAAACAATTATGAATTATGTTGATTTTCATTGCAACCTTTTCTGTCCGCTGCTAAGTTTAACTTTAAATGCATACACACTGCATTGATGTCACGATATTAAATTTCAAAAAATCTGGTAAAAAAGTTACACAGAGATTGTCAAAGATTATCTAGCCCCAGAGTGTTTATCTTTTGAAACACAATAGAAGAACTCTCACATTCAAAAGCATCATAAAAAACCGAAAATATAAATAACATGAAAGGTTAAATTTCCAGACTGACCGTGCAATGCTATCAACGTACCTCTGGCTGCTGTTATGCTATGCTCAATATGCGAACTCCGATCTCCTGCAAGACTATGAAGAGATCAGCATCAGCCTGCTAACTCCACCAGTGGACGCGATCTCTATGGCCCTTCCTAATGACCTGGGCAGAGACAAGAAATCCGGCTGCCTGTGTCGAGGCAGTAAAAATAAAGATGTGATTGTGTGCTTCGGGAACTACGAATGCAAGAAAACTCCTTTGGTACGTACCTATTAAAAACAAGAACATAATTTGGGAATTCTGAACACCTATATTGATTCCTAAAGTTTACAATCTCGTTACATGTTATCTGAATACTGAAACATAAAGAATTGCAAACAAAATCCAAAATTTCAATAAAGGTAATTAAATGTTTTCTATCTAGTTAGATGCCGTTTAATAAACGGACTGATTGAAATCCATGCCATCCAAATCCAACATTTATGTTCTTCGTAGTACTCGTAATTCGGTAATTCGTATTGTAACTTTAAATAACTCAACTTTATTATTTATCAATTCTTGTCTACGTACCGAATTTAGCCGTAGGAACCTACTTATATTAGAAATAATTATTATTAACATGAGATCGTTAATGAAACACACTCACACAAAAGTTTACACAAAAAAGTCATTTTCAGCATGATAACTTGAAATGACTCATCATGAAACCCAATATAGTTGCATTTATCTCCCTATAGAATTTCTAGTACAATATTTGGAAAATTTACTGTGATGAAGTAAACTTCGCTAAATGTTATCAAATGCGAGAAAACATCAATAATCTATGTAATCTCGGTGTTTATATGAACAACACAGGGCGCGTATGCATGTGCTGTATGTATTTAGTCAATTACAAGTTAATGTACAACAACAATAAGTATTTTCTTAGAAATATTCTCGATATTACACGAACTATACATATACTTATATATCGCGTCTATGATATTATTGCTATGAAAGTGAAAAGGCAAATAAGATAATGATATTAATATGCCTTTCGACTGACAACTTTCGAGTGTGAATTTTTTAACGGATATTAAGTTTTGTAGTCAGTACATAGATAATTAAGTTTTTTAAATTTGGCTAGGTACCTTCCAGGTCCGAGCCAGGGTGGGGCGCTTGCCCCACCGGGCTACGCCCATGCACTAGCTCCCGCTTAATTCGGGTTTTTTAAAAAATGACTGACTCGAATTAGGTAGATACATATTATTATGTTACTCTATTTTAAACTCTATCCATATCCGTAGATCGTAATATATAAAATAAAGAAAAAATGTGTTTGAAAGCCGTTCGTTCGTTTATTTGCATTGTCTGTAGGTATATACATTGCGGATATTGTTATATTACAATACCATAAATATTAATAATTAATAATAAGCAAAAAGACATAAGGTTTATTTGACCCAAATTTGACCCATGCCAGGTCTGATCTCAATATTATTGTTCTATTACTTATATTATGTCAAGAAAAAATATATTATTTCGTGTAATCCGTTGTCACGACGCGGACGTACTTAAATTACTTTAATGGCACAAGTTTTTTGAATTTCTAATTTTTATAAACGTGAATAATATACGCATATCATAATTATAACATAAACAGGTAAAAGGACAAAACATCTTTATTCTTATCGCTACATAAATAATGAAATATCAATCAACATTAAATTTAAAAAACAAAACAAACTAACATTGTTATCTTAAAATCTAAGGTGCCTACTGATATTGGGTAGAAACGGATGTATGATGTTACAAAACATTCACCTCTACAATAATTAATATTTGAGTAAGTCACACAAGTTTTGTTAGTTAAATCTTTATAAATAAACCTTGAAACTTAATTGGCACATATAATTATGTATGTACCTACTCGCTCAGATTATAAAACAAAAATTTGAAAACATTTTCGCCGTCATCGATACATTTAATAATAATTAATATTTTAAATTAACTATGCTATAATACTTCCACGTGTTTTTTACAGTTTAGTCAAATCTAACTCTACCAAAGTTAAACTATTAAAACGTGTTTATCTCGTTTGCCTTTGATAAACATCTTACTAAAATAATTATACGTACAGAGTATCAAAATACAAACACAACGTATTTTATTGTCTATTGAGAGTACTTGTACAATCGCAATTGCCTCCAGCAAACTATAAGCTAATCATAACACAAATTCCGAGGGTTACCTGTGAATGAATCAATTGCAACCACAGAACAGTAAAAACATATAGAAGTGCTTTAATGTCATAATTAGTATGAAAACCAGTGTCGCCAAACCCACACATTTAAACCGATAGTTATACAGTACACTACAAGTAAACTATGTCTTTGATTGGACAGCTTAATTTGAGTAGAAACTGACTTAGGTTATAAATTCAGCATTTAAATATGTACCCTAACGCACCATGTCACGGTTTATTTTAGTATAACATCCCTAGGTATATTAGCTGTTTTGTTTCTCATTGCTCAGAAATTCCAAATTCGAAAACATTCAGCTACTCCACAACAGAGGGCGTTAGTTTTCGATAGATATAACTTTGAAACTCAACACATAGAGATAAGGTTGAAATTTGTGTCACTCAACATTAATGCCATTAACTTGATATTTATCTGATGCTATGCTCTAAGGGATGTCATCATGTCAGCCTTGTTATCGATAATTCACAAATAAATATTTTTTTGTGCATTTTTTTTTTCTTTCTATTATATGAGTATAGTATAATGCGTCACATTTTGGAGTATGTTTATTACTACTAAGTACGTCTTTTCATATTATTATTATTAAATAAAAAACGGAATAGAATAGTATAAATCTATATTTACAAAATACAAACAGAAAATATGCATTATTTTAAATCTTGGAACTGCTGTAGGTTTGATGTATCGGTGGCCTTTGTTAGACTGCTTAGTGCTGTTCGACATCCAGTTAACTCGTCACGTTGCATTTATCAATTTCTCTTTTAAATAAGCCTCTTTGGGAAATCTATAAATAAATTGGACAAATGAAAGCTAAGGAAAAATAAAATAAAATTTAATATTTATAATGTTTGTCTTTTCTAAAGTATCGATACTATCGATATGCGCCACAATCATCACTAAACCGACATTCGTTTGTTTATTGCAATAATATTCCAGAAAGTCTTGTTTTCTGTTCAATCTATAAAAGTAGGTACTAATTTCTTATAACTTAAGGTTCATTTTGACTAGATATTTGTATACAATTTTGACAAATTACGACAAGCGAAGTTATAACATAAAATATAATTAAAATAAATAAAAATAAGACTTACCGATGGTATGAAATGCCTCCATTGCTGATATTATTTCGTCTGCTATCATTTTTGCACTCTAATACCGAACAACACGTCCTAATTAATGAATAAATATGGAAAAAAGGTTTGACAGCTGACAACCGACTCGAATATTTTTCTGCGCACAACTGAGAGCAAGTTAGGTGATCTTACCTTACCAGTGACAAGTGGGCCACGCCCACATCACACTTCTATATGTTTTTACTGTTCTGTGATTGCAACACAATCTTGTATATATACAGTACTTAAATGTCATTATGTTTTATTATTTTACCAAATATGAATAAAATAAATGCGTTTATTATAAAACAAAATATAAAGAGACCATAAAAGATATTTATTCTATACCTCTGCATGTGCAAGACTTGCATAGTTATTGCCTTATAAAATACAGCTGTTAAAATACATACCTTTTTCATGCCGTCTTTTTATCTGTTTTACTTTCTATTTCAGGTTAATTTGCGAACGTCCACGGAGTTGATTATAAGAACAACGATTATATCTGAAATCTTAATCGGAGATCTAGATACGTATTACAACTTGAAGGTCTTAAGACTCGATGGTAACAGTAGGCTGCATAGTTTAGAACCAGGCTTATTCAGAAACTTATCTAGTCTGGAACAACTGTCTATTTCGTATAATACTCAACTGCACTCGATTCATGAAGGCACATTTGAAGGGTTGATAAAACTCCACAATCTTACTTTAATCAATAATGATTTTAAAAACATTGCTGCGTTAACACCAGCATTTAAACCGGCAATTCTGCCTAATTTAAAAGCGTTGGATCTCTCCGAAAATGCTTTTGGAGAATTCTCAGAATCCGCTTTTCTTCCCATGGAGGGAACATTACTGAAGAAACTTGATATTAATTTATGCAGGCTGGATTTTATTCATCCGAATAGTTTTTCAATACTTAAAATGTTGACTGAGCTGCGTATTGGCGAAAATGACTTGTACTCACAGACAATTATAAAATTCCTAATTAGTATGAAAGAAGATAACATTAACCTATCATATCTTGACTTATCGAGTATGGGATTCAGAAAACGACCGCCAGAAGATTTAATGAAAGTTATTGCAAATTCATCAATCACGAGACTGAGTTTAGCGGACAACCAATTCGAAGTTATTGACGATAATGATTTTCCATACATGCCAAACATAGAGATTATGGATTTAAGAAGAATTTTGGCCATGTCGGTCGGACATGATGCTTTCCACCCCAGTAAGTTTCCTCGATTACGAATACTTTTACTGAGTGGAAATAATTTACCTGGCATTCATTTGAAGCATATATCTAATCAACAACTCCTACTGCTAGATTTGTCATCAAACAAGGGACTAGATTCGAGACCAATGTACTACGAAATTGATCGAGGAGTCTTTAGTGAATGCAAGGAGTTGCGATTCCTTAATCTAGCATTTAATAGAATGAAACATATATTTAATCATACATTTATCGGGCTTAGCAACTTGAGAATCCTCAATATGGAGAATGGTACGATTTTTCACATCGGAAACGGAACATTTAAGCCAATGAAACACTTGGAGTACCTTAATTTAAAGAACAATCCATTGACTGCAAATGAAAATCTTACAAGTGCCAAATTCGAGGGTTTGAACGAATTGAAAGTACTGATCATGAAGAATTGTGGTATAAAACGATTCAATGACGATGATAACATTTTCGAAATGATGCCAAAGTTAACACATTTAATTCTCTCTGATAACCAATTATTTTATATCACACCAACTTTATTAAAACCACTAAAACTTTTAAAAGTTTTGGACTTGAGTGAAAATTTGTTTGTGTCGTGGTGGCAGCCCCTATTTTTAGCCTCCGGAGTGCAGCCTAAAAAGTTATATCTAATGAATAACAAAATAACGCATTTCACTTTGAGTATGATCGAAGACATCAACTATTTATTAGAAAAGAATGGCAACGTTACAGTGGAAATCGATCTTGCTGATAATTTATTCGTTTGTGATTGCAATTCAATGTACAAGACCTACATGTGGCTACAAGTGAACGGTTCTCTCATATTGAAGCAATACTTTGCCAATTCCAATATAGTATGCAGCAGCCCTGATGTTTGGGAAGACCGCAGAGTCGCCGACTATATTGCTTCTATAAAAAGTCTTCGTTGTTTAGTTTACCAAAATATTTCCAATATCATGTTGCTAGTTTGGACAGCACCATCATTAGTTACAATTGCTCTCCTTTTATTCATAATAATAGTATTGTATAAATATAGAATTTATATAAGATACTGGTTATTTTTAGCGAAAGTTGCGTTAGGTCGTAAATTTATAAAGAAATCCCTCCAAGCGAAAGAACCGAAAGGATACAAATACGATGCGTTTGTCTCATATTGCAACGACGACAGAGACTTTGTTTTAGAAATGATATCCCAGTTAGAGTCAACACCGCCTTATTTGAAATTATGTATTTACGAAAGAGATTTTGAAATAGGTTCTTTTATATCTGAATCTATATTAGGTAGCATTAATGAAAGTAGGTATATAATTTTGATAATAAGTAATAGTTTTGCTAAATCGCAATGGTGTAGATGGGAAACGCATTTGGCTGAATACCATAGATTATTTCTAGATGATGGTACGCCTTATGACCCCGTAGTGTTGATAAAGAAAGGTGAGGTCGACAGCAAATACCTCACAACAACCTTAAAGTATTTATTAAAAACGAAGATATATCACTCATGGGATGAAGAAAACCCTGAAGAATTTTTCAAGAAACTAAGAAACGTGTTGGTTAAAAATAAATGATTCGTTAAAAGATGTCTTTTATTTAATCGCACTGGAAAATCCCGGGCACTTATTACGCGACTTTCACCTCTCTCAGGTAAATAAGTCGATAAATGGTGATTTCGTTTGCTCAGTGAAAGTGCTCACAGATATAATTCGCACCGATTTCTTAACCTGCACTTATTTTAAAGTGTATAATAATTATTATTAAGTGAAAAGGCATTCATGTATATTGCACCAGATATGTATACTCACATGTATACTATATAGGGCGAATGTTACTGTAAACACGAAAATCACCACGGCTAGGGCTATATGTACACTCTTCACAAAAGTGTCTACTTTTAAATGTGTGCGTGAAAATAATATTTTGCACATGACAAGGTAAGCATGTGTGCGTGTTACATTAGACACAACCCTGAGCTTATTTACTTAAAATCCTTAAATTAAGTTGAAATAAAGCTCATGACATACCTAAGTATAGTTTTAGTTAAAGGATTACAAAAAACTTTTGCTTATTACTTTAGAATACAACAACAGAATTATTTATAAGATACACAGATTATCAAAGTACACATCGTAATATATCAATCAGGGGCCGTAGTCTGTATATATAAGTCGGTAATTATCGACGAACTAATTTATAGTCCCGTCTTCAGCAATGAAAATGATGTCGCTTAATACCTCTCCCTAATTTGGTGGAAGTATACAATGGGTAAAATTTGTTTATAATTTTTATTCTCCACAAAACTTTCCGTAATAGGTACGTCAAAATTTTTATAGAATGTAGTAATGCATTTTTATCTAAATTAATAACATCATTATTTCAATTCCGTAAAATATAGATTTCATGGATTTGGAAAATCATTTCTTTGCAACACACTTTGCAACACATTGAATATTGTCAAAACAAATTATTCTTTGACATTGTCAATCGTTATGATGCCGACGTTTTATGATCTCGACAAGATCTCGATAACTTAAGGTTTGTGTGGGTTTGTAGATACGGTTGATAATGTCGATATGAAAAATTATAAATTATTATAATTTTATAATAAAAAGATATTTCACACTTCCGATGCTACACGAGTTGTTTTAATACAACATTTTTTTTTTCTCTTATTCAATATTATTGCAATTAAAATAAAATAAAGAAATAATAGTAGTTGTGAATCACGTGTTGGCGAACCCGCAAATCAGTGGTACCCCATCCTAAAAAAAAAAAAAAAAAAAAAAAAAAAAAAAAAAAGTTTGGACTCTTTTCCCACTAAAGCGGCCACGCTGAGTCGATAGCACTCACTCCCGAAGCGATAGGATGCACGGTTTCGGAGATGTGCAGATCGATTAACTCTTATCTAATTGATATCCGGTGGGTCATTAGCGTCCCATGGTTCACCTTTTCCTATTAGCTAATTACACCGTCCGGCGTTCTTATCTATTACTCATTGTGCACCTCGCTTATCACTGCTTTTGTATTAAACTTCTTTGTTATGACCTACCTCACTATTCTAACCAAACGATGTATTATTATATTCAAGAAAAAATACGTCTAAAATCGTATAACTATATTTATATATTATCGTACTATATTATCATAATTGTTGCTTTTTTAAAAAGCGATTCGCTTCTGGCGTTGTTTATCAAAATCTAACCTAACCTAACCTAACCCAATTATTTTTCCGGGTAATCTGATGTATCGAACTTTGTTACGAGCTACCTCGCTATTCTGAATCATCAATAAAACACATTCATTTTACTGCCATTTTTATTTCCAAAATGTTGTTGCTTATTATATACTGGTTTGTGTATTTGGCGACCATTTGTCCATTTTGCTATATAAAAATAATTATTGATGAACATTTGAATTGTAGCCTTATCTACTTATAAAATAGGAGCGAAACATCTCATCCACTAAAATATCGTTGTACAGTGTGTTCCCTGTAAATATGCTCGTAAAACTATGCATTGAATATCCCTGAAACTTATATAGCAAATACATTAAGCAATATTCTCCACAAACTGAAGTCCAATCATTCTGAATCCTATCAACATTCCAGTCCCATCTCTTACAATTCCTTTTCAAAAACTGGAGATGATATCGCTCAGGTGTTCGTCCATATGAATCAAAATATTGACCGATGCCATTCGTATCGATATGTACAGCTACCCAGTGTGAACCCGGTTTATCATCCGCATCCAAATTGCATATTATATACGTTGGTACATGGGTATACATAGGCAGTCTATTAGCAGCATAAACATTATTTTCTAGACTGGGATGAATCTTTTTCATATGTTTTTGTAATTCTAGTGTATCCATGATATTACTGTTATTAGCAGATTATTACAGTACCAATCTATTCAATGGTTGTCATAGGAATGTTCAATTATAGTGTTTTGTATAAGATTAAATAGGAAGTTTGTAATGAAATAAAAAATAGTAAATTGCATACAATTTGTTTTATTTAATTTTATAATGTTTCCTTTAGTTACATATACACAAAATGCATTAAGCATAACACATAAATCTAAAATATAACACACATTATAACCTTAACTACTATAGTCTACAGTAACATTTCTATTTTTATCTATTTCAATAATATTATCAAACTCAGCATAAACAATACAGTTAATTGTTTGTGTTAGTGAGGATTCAAATCGTACTTCTAATCTTACACTACCATGCTTTATGAGATTCCAATGAGCTGATGAGTTAGCTGATAAATCAGGAGTTAAATCAAATGCTAAAAGACAGTAGCCTTTGGCATACTGTTCACGAGAGATTGCATTTCCTTCATTAAGAAAGTGAATACCAGTCCCCGAGAATAGAGTATGATATGCCGATGTGAATATATTATTATTAAAAGATGGTTGCAAAGCTTTTGAAGGTATTTGTTGACCATCAATATATAAGCTGAAAGAGTTAATACCATAGTTTTCAAAGTTAAATGGATTTTTAGTAAGTGAACCATTAAATGCGGAATTGTTCACAAATCCAATAATACATCTTTTGGGTACCTGTCCCAAGAATATATTATCAAGAGTTTTTCCTTGAACACCTGATGGAATTGTTAAAACTTTAACTTCAGCACGAGTAATAGGATATTTAGCAGTTGTAGAAGCTAAAACTTTCTGATGTGCGAGTAATACACTTGGATTAATTCGTGCTCTTCGAACAATAAGAGTTGCATCCGTAATGCAAACTTTAAACTTTTCATCATTTGACCCAGCAATTAAATTAAAACTCTCTCTTGACCGAACTAATTTTACACTCATTTCAACACCATTAATTAAAAATTTATCTTGATTGAAAATGTCACCATGAAGATGACCAATCATTTCTATTTCCCGGCTTTCATTAACTAATTCCTGTCTTTTAGCAAATCCTGTGTTTTTACCATCTGTGGAATCCATTTTGCCTGCTGTATCATCATACCAAAGACTACAAGTAAGATGAGATTGTTTAGCAGCAGGAGCATAGTTTAAAAGGGTTTCCATGTATGCTCGATAGGCATAGGTATTATTAGGTGGTGATACAAGTTTTTGGTTTAAATAAACATCGAGTTGACTAAAAAGTGAATGCAACCAATTATTTACAGGTGCTACTACTGTAGCTGATAACAAGTTTGTTGAATCTTGATTTAATACTTTTGCCTTTATGTGGAGTAATGTATGAGACAAATCTATGTAGTCATCGCCTGTTCCAGGAACTTGAAACTCGATAGGTCCATCATCAGCAAGAGATGAAATTGGTTTATAGTGAATCCACAATCCATTTTCAATGCTTGTTTGTGTGGACGGTAATGCAAACAAATCTAATTCTGACTTAACGCACTCACAAGAATGATTATGAAGGAAAGACATACTTAATTTGAAAATATATCTTTGATGTTTTTTGGTTTTAGACCAAGTTTTTTCGTAGCTTTCACTTTAGCTGTTAGTGGTGGAATGAACGAGGCCAATCGTTTTCTTTTAGTTATATACCCAGATCCTGTCATGTTTAATCGATCAATTTTGTTATCAGCCTTTCGTTTTAAGTTCGTACTAACTTGCTTTAGACGATCTTTTATTGAGGCTTCCATAGGACGGGCTTGAATCATATCCGATAAAAGTCCTACTCCAGCGTTTAATGCCTCCTTACCAACCACTCGAGCACCACTTGAAAGTAAAGGTAAAACTGATCTAAATAATCCTCCTAAGAAGCTCCCAATACCATGACCGCGTTGGTATGGTGAACCCTTATAAATTACTCCAACTCCTGATCCAGCTTGATGTGAATAATAATTTTCATATGGACATTTATGATGATCATGAGGAGAATACATTATTATAATTTGCGGAAATGTAGTTTAATACACACGGTCCCAAACTGGAATGGTATTTTTTGTCCTGCGCTCGATCTTATATCCATTTCCAGCGTATCGAACTCTCTTCGCATAACGGGTAAGTAGTGAGGTGGAGAGAAAACGTGCATTTTATACGCACCATAAATGTATTTTGAAGGATCTAATGAAATGACTCTTAATAGCGGAGTCATAACATCACCCACAATCTGAGGATCAATAATGTCGCAATATAGAAATAGTTGAGATGGTAACCCTAAATGTAAATTAGCAGGACACTTCCCAAAATTTCTGTCTAGGAGATTTGTATTTGGTTCATAACCTAGTTGTAAACTTAATTTGGGTGATAATGTTACGGATGTTATATTTTTATCCAAAACAGAAACAGACACAAATTTTGTTATTTCATCATAACGAAATTTCAAGTTCTCTCCGATACCATTTAATGCTCTCAAAATATGTTCAACGTTATCGTAGTTGGTAGCGGGAATATGTTTTTTGTAGTACACTGTTGATGGTTTATCTTCATTAGGAATTAACATGGTTTTTGTGATGTATACAACATTTTCATGATCTTGAACAGTAAACATTGTGCATGGATATTGAAACTCGACAACTCCAACCAACCATTCACCTTCTAATTTTTTTTGCTTTTGGTAATTTTGTTGAAAAATTTGTGGTCTTGTTATCAGGAAAGTATTCCATTGAACTATTGCTGAGCAAAGTTAAATAAAAACTTTCTTTATTCATATTTCTTTTAAACTAGAAGCTAAAATCCAACTGTTAAATTTATCTGGATAACCTTTCCACTTCACTAATACTTCTTTTCTGGTGCCCGAATAACGAGTACCAATTATTTTATCTATTTTATATTGTGAGGTGGGGTTGTAAGTGACCTTCTGTAATTCTCTTTCATAAAAAGTACCAACTATTGGTTCATTTTGTAAATCTGTAATTGTATAAACAACCCATGGAGATCTATCAATTATTGAAGATATAATAAATATTTCATCACTCCAATTTGATTCATATCCTTTTTGGAAAACATGTTTATATTTAGTTATTCGAACATAATCACCCACGTTGAAATTTGGTTTTGAATTTTCTAAAGAAAGTTTGTTTGACCCTCTATCATAAAGATTAGTCCAAACTGTCATAATATTGTTGGAACTTACATCACATGGGCACATCTTAATACTCGAGTGAATGCTGTGATTATAAGAGTATATTAAATCTTGTAAAACATCTATATATCTATAAGTATTATTATGAGTGAAATAACGCCACATTTTCATTTTTAGAGTTCTTTGAAATCGTTCAACAATACTAGCCTTAATATCAGGATTGTTAGTGGTATAGTAATTTATCTTTTTGGATTTAAAGTATTTTTGTACATCTTTTGAAACAAATTCTGTACCTTTATCAGATTGTATGTGAGTAGGGGTTGAATTACTTTCAGTAAATATACTTTCAAAACATTCTTTAGTTGTTTCTGAGTTTTTCTTTTTCATTGGTCTTGCAAAAGCATATTTACTAAATACATCAATAACACAAAGTATGTAGTTGAAACCATCATTATATTGAGAATAAGTTCGCATATCACTTAAATCGGCTTGCCACAGCTCATTAATATTTGATAGAATGTACCTATTACGCGGGAATTTTTTCCGAATGGGTTTATGTAATGTATATGTTTCTTGTGATTGTAACCATTCCTTCACTTGCTTTTTATCCATTTTACCCTTCATAGCTTTTGATAATTTATCAATACTACCAAAACCAGCGGGGTTAGATGGATCATAATAAATCCTGTTAATTTCTTCTAGTACGGGGTCCATTTTTCCCAATCGATCTTTTTACGTATTTTAGTTATATATCTTTTATCTCCACTGCTCGGTGTAGAAAATTCTTGAACTTCAATCTCAGAGGTTTTGTTCAGATCTTTCGCTTGAAGTTGGTTAATAAACTCACATCTCTTTGGATTTCCAATATAAGTAAGTGGTACTTTAATATCTTTCAATGCTTTAGCAAATCTATCCCACCCTATCGGATCACTTTTTTTTAAGGGTCTAAGTGAATCATTTATTAAATCAACAATATTACTTCCTGGAATTTTTTCATTATCAATTATGACTGTGCCTTCATTATCCCAACGTATTTTACTTTTACTTGTTCCAATTAAGTTTAATAATGACTCACCTTTTTTATTATAAGTTTTTGGTATTAAACTGAGTATTTGTGTTGGTGAATACAGTGGATTTGCCTCACTTTCTATACTTTTAATGGAACCTTTCTCCTCCAACAAAGATTCAGCATCAACTGAACTTTTTAGATCTCTATCTTTATTTTTAAAACCAATTTTAGACTCATTTGAATATTCATTAGATGTATCAGAATAAATTGGTAATCTGAGTGGTTGACGATCCTCTTCGGTAAAGTGAAGGTATCTTTGTAGTGTTTGTAAATATAACATCCACTTCTTTCGGTCTTCCGTCTTACTATTCATAATATTTTGCATTTCAATATCTAATCGAGACAAATTACTTGTATCCTTATTTTCTTGTTTTAATTTTTCAATCAATCCAGGTTCAATAAGTATCATTTTCTTAGCATTTTCCATGTTAACTGGCTAGTCCACTTACTAATCCACTCAATATTGCACCTAATATTATTGGTAAGAAAGTCCCTCCTTTTTGTATAATAATATTTTTTCTTAGTTTATGTTTACACTTACGCACCAGTTTACGGAGTATATTTTTGTGTTTATTCAATTTTTGTTTATCTTGATCTTTAAGTGGTATCTTTCCTTGTAAAACGTTATGAATACATTCACAAATACAATTTATTTCTTTTTCATCACACGTTTTAAGTAATGCTCTTTGATGTTTTGGTTTAAGCGTATGCAAAGCATTTAGCAAATGTTTATGCGTTGTGACTCGACGATGCATCATTTAGAAATGATTTGAATTGTTTGATTCTTGGTGTATTTAAACTCTTTCGTGGGGACGTAGACTGTACAGTGACCATTAAATGGGAATACATTTGTCTTGATACGACAAAAATCATTTGTATTCTGTTTTAAATCTACCATTAAATATCCATGTGCTTCTAAAGTTGCATCCCTGTAGGCGTCTTCAATGAATTTTGTGTTATCTGGTGACACTTGTCGTGCTAAATATCTTATTTGAGTTTTATCTCGAGGGTTTTTAAAATAAATTATATAACTTGAGTTTAAAGAAATGTCTCTTTGACCTTTACCTTGATGAAATAAATTTTGTGTTAAATAAAATACACTAAGGTTCCGGTGATGACTGCCTTTTGTAAATATATCCACAATTCTTCCATCAGACTCTCTCATTAGATCATCAATAATAATAAGGTGTGGGTTTTCACCATCAAACATATTAAGATTTGGAATTCCTTGATGATAGTTAACATTTGGTAAATTATATAAAGGTTGCATTTCATCAAAGCACCATGTGATATGATTAAAATCACAATTACATATTTCCTTAACTGATTTTATGAAATTTGTTACAAAATTTGACTTCCCACATCCACTTGGTCCGGCCACAATAGCAGTAAACGGATGGATAAAGTGAAACATTTCACACGTCTAGAGTTTAAAGGGATGAAATAAAAAATGAAAATGTTGGTGTAAAAATTTAATATATATATTATATTGCTAAAAATAAATGATCTGTTTACTATTTCTAACACAATTAGTACTTATCAGAATTTCACAATCACCTCAACATCAAATTTAAGTACACAAATAAAAACTACAATTATTTTACATTATTTACAATCAAACAATACTAAACTATTATAAAACTATTAATAAACTATTATATAACATTATAGCAATATCATAATTTTTTTTACAATCAGTACAAATTTTGTATACACACACAGAAATAATAGTAAAAAGTCACTTATTTGTATATACACACAGAAATAATAGTAAAAAGTCACTTAGCGTAATTTATAATGTCCCCAAGCCAATGTATCAATGTTGTTGTTCATAATACATCGTTTGGTATCATTATATGATAAAGATGTTTTATTTATTTTTTGTGTAAAAATAGTGTGTTTGATTGACTTAAATCGAAGCATACTACAATATAATACATTTTTATTAAACAAACACGATTTGTAATTTTCCATATTCATTTTTTTGGTAACACTTTTGTTAACCCCTTTTGCCTTTGCTATAAATTTATCTTCTATTTCTAAGGCATACATTTTTGATCGCAACCCTACAAATTCCTTCAATACTTTACCATTATTCTCATCTTTAAAAAAACCTAACTTTTTTTTATTTATTTTTGGATATCCGTAAATATTATTTTCCGGGTAATCTGATGTATCGAAATAGTGAGGTAGATCTGGTTTTATATCCTCATAAAAATTGTCTGTAAAAATTTGATATATCAAACTATCGGTATCGGTGTACAATAACTTAATTTTATTATGAAACTTTTTAATCATGTAGTTGTAATGAAATTCATACATAAGGGTCTTAGATATATCTAAAATACAAAATCCTAAATAAATCGGCTTATCATAAATTAATTTTGTTTTACGTAATTGTATTGCAACTAAATGTTCTGAAAATATTGATAAACTATGGAACTCTGGTTTTGCAATCCAATCCTGAGCACCTAAAACTTTACCACGATTATCCCAGTGAGTTAGTAGTTTAACGTTTACTCTTTTTTCAATATTTTCCATAGTCTTACCGAAGACAGAATTATTCATTAATTTAAAAAAGTCTTTTTCGAAGTTTGATGTAGCTAACGTTCTCAAAGTAGTATTTAAGTCTATGTATTTCTTTAACCAAGAACTCTGTTTAAATTTTAAAATTCTATGTACTTTAATTAATTTCATTCCCATTTCAATGCATTGTTTTAAATTCCTGTAGTGAATGATGTATTTATTTTTATTATTTAAATTAGGAACTAATTTAGTTTCATTAGTATTACCCACACATATGTTTTCAGGACATAACGGAAAGTCAGAATGCAAATTATGAAGTTCATCAGGATATTCCAAATCAACTTCTAAAACATAACCGAAATCAGAGTTATCCGGCACATTATAATCTGTATTAGAATCTATCCATTCGAAACCGCCAACAGGAAGAGATTGAGACATTGCCCAACCATATAAATTATTCGCATCAAAATATGTTAGATATGAATTAGGTTTTTCACTATCATAATCCTCCATGAATTTATTATTTGCTCTAGCAAAACGATTGCTACACTGAGATACACCCCCTCTAATACCAGCTTTAAAAAAAGCAATTTTGTCATAGTCCGTTAACAATTCTAATTCTATTTTGGTAAATTTTAACATTGCATCCCAACTTAAACCTGGGGCAGTATAGTAATGAGCAGGATCTAATCCATAAGTTTTAATACAAAGCTTTCTAAAGTTTTCGAATACATCAGTCAAAAGTAAAACATCAGTTTTTAAATATAAATCGGAATAATCGGACATACTACTACACTTAAAATGTTGCCAAATATCTTTTGCATGATTATAATCATCATTTGAAATATTTGTATCTGTGAGTGAACTATAAAAATGGTGTTGATCAGGAAGTGATGGATGTTTCAAGCAATCACTATTACACATAAATTCATAAGGATAAATACCTTTCCGTCTTAAAAGTGAAAAATCTTCATTATTAGGATAGTTCCTTTTTAGTTCTGTAAACTGATCATCATTAAGATTTTTAGCTAGTTGATCTAAACTACACGATAAAAATTTCAATGAATCTACAAATCTTAAACTTACTGATTGATTATTATTTATTGTTAACTGTTTTGAAAATGATATGTATCGTTCTTTATTTTGCGGAATAACTTCAACTTTGCCATCATAGAGGTTTAATGCATGGACAATGAAATGAGCATCGTAGTGACTGAGGTTATGTAAAAATATTGGAATATGACGAGGGGTTCTGTACTTAGTACTACACACTTGATGTGCAACACCTCTAAAACTACCAGTGTACCAATCAAAATCGTTAAAAGGATCTCCATTTAACTCAGTTTCACAAATATGACACATGTTTGAATTTGAAATTTTAATTTTATCTTCATCTGATAATGGAACGGGACATTTTTGGAAACTATTTTTTTTAACTATTGTTTTCACATCTTCGCAAAGGCGATTCATAAACACTTGTGCACAGTTTGGCCCACTATACGTCTCATATTTTGATAATCTGTTATCATATGAACATTTAATGTAATAACCAAAACTATACACTTCATGTTTTTGAATATTAATTGTACTAGGCTTGGATGGATCGTTACTACATGATTCTATCGGGTTCAAAAATGCCTCAAAGTCTGCATAAACCACAAAGGGCATTTCCAACTTTTTCGCGAATTTATCAAATTTTAATTTATTATTTGAGGTTGCTTTACCAAACCAATTCAATTTGGAATCCTCGCCGTTTGGTAATTCCGTACAAATGTGAGCGCAATCATATTGTTGATGGTTATTAAGTCTTTCCTCTGATGGGAAATGAAGTAAACATGAATCACATATATAAACTGCATGATGATGACTTGATATTTGTGAACTAACTAATCGCGATAAGTTTTTAATATAACAGTAATGATTGTTAGTACCATTCGATATATATAGTAGGTTAATATGATTAGGTGTACGACATTTTGTTAAATATAAAGGACCTACAACAGAATTACACTTTTTTTCTTTATTATATTCTAGGCCAAAAACATTAATACTAATATTGTTTAATTTCTCTACTTTTGATATATCTGCAATTTTAACCGGAAAAGAAATACCAGTAAATTTTAGTTTATTTCCATGAATTGCGTAAGATGCTACCCGATCTACACTTTTACATACAGGATATAAACCAGAGAGTAATGCCCATTTAAAACACATATTATCATTATTTTTAACATTGATTACAGCTTTTTTTGATTTAATATCTTGAGGAAGGTCGATATATGAACTACCACGTAGGGGGTTGAATTTGTTAACATTCATATCTATGTATTTAATTTGATTAAGACTCCAACCACTATCTTTTTTTTCAAATTGACAAATTTTACCGACTACAGTGTCTATTAATGATGAATAAAAAATATTTAAGTCATCTCCCTGACAAATGATGTAATTAAACGTTTGAAAATCAAACGTATTTTTAATATCTTTAGTTTGTTGTATGAAATCAGCATGCAATATGAAGTTTATTTTTAAAATTGTATGTTGTTGAATACATTCATTTATCAAAAATAAGATATCGATTTTTAGTGAATTTAAAAACGATTCT
Organism: Colias behrii; assembly: GCA_029959065.1. NCBI lineage: Eukaryota > Metazoa > Arthropoda > Insecta > Lepidoptera > Pieridae > Colias > Colias behrii. Next base: position 783,878 of record JARWMC010000016.1, read on the forward strand.
GGTGTTTCAAAATATTGCCCCGATTGAAGTGTTTTACTATTAATTCTGTATGTTAAAATTCGATTACCAAAAGCGGTTTCAACAACTGTTACATTTGTTAATGAATTATGTGATTTTAAAAGATTATTTTTATGTGTATTACTTTTTAAATGGTTGTTTAGATACCTTTTATTAATATAAACATGACATGTATCACATTCCACCTTATTGTTGTCCACGTCATTGGTTTCAATTGATGATGTAGAAGCTCCCTCATCAAATTTTGCTTTCTTGGTAACCTTATTTTCATCTGTAGTGATACCTCGTTTGATACCTCTTCCAACTTGTTGTTGACTGTAACAAAAAAAGAAAATTATTAGATAAATCTTAAAATAAAACATTACTACAATAATATTTCTTATTGAGTTTGTACTTCTAATACATACGTAGTATATTATTATTAGTCTGTGCTAATACTTACATTAACGTTGTTTCAACCATCAAACATTGATTATACAACTCATCATCATACGATGAATCGAACAGTTCACGCTTCTCCATTTCATCACAAACTTTATGCAGCTCCTGATTGAATTCGCTGTTTAATTGTTCTATATTCTCTTCAATGGGTGCGGAAAAGAAAGCACTGGTGCACATTTCACTAAAGTTTTCCATCTTTATAATAAAGAAGAAAGTATGTAGCACAGTAAGTAACAGTTAAGTGTTGGTAGAGTAACTGATACTCAATTTAAAAAATGTTCAATATTTATAGTCTAGCATAGGATTAGGAAAGTTTTGTAAAATCTAATGAGTACATGGAAGTAATTTAAGAAAACAGAATCACATTAACTAATGATCATTGTTAAAATAGTAACATTAACTAATGATCATTGTTAAAAAAGTATTTTTTCACTTTTTCACTTTCTGCTATTGTCTTTGTAATATTGTATACGAGGGCGTTTGTGTTGTCATAGATGCTATCCTTATTTTTCTTTACGTAATATTTAATCCTCGTGGTAGCGTGCTTCCAGTGATCACTAGTTGGAATCTTGGATAGTTTCTTCATATCATACATTTCAATTTTTATGAGATGCATCGCTTGGTCTCCGTCATCAGAATTTGTAGAGATGTATGATACGCCATCTCTAGCAGCTCGTGCCACAGTTGACGATAGCAGCTTCTTCCTTTTTATTTTTGGTGCCACTTCAAAAAATTGATCAATTGACTGCAATTTCCTTTTTCCGCCATCGTCTGTGTTATTAACGATGATGTCATCACTCTCTTCTTCGTTTTGAGGAGAGAGTGGCGAGTAGTAACACAGTTTATAGGTATTTTCATCGAAGTTGAATGATTTCTGCAACAACAGAGTTATCGCGTTAATATCAATTTGTTTACACTTAGTCTGACACACACACACACACATGTTAAGAGAAATACAAGTAAGTTTGTCAATAGAATAATCACTTACCTCCATGATCATTGATGACACAAAACACAACACAAACGTAGTATTGGTAGACGTATACAATCCACTGTGGTCCAACGACCATAGACTGACTGCATGACTGCAACTGTTCGATCATATATAGCACCATTCTTATCTAAAGCAAATTCTTAAGTACAATGAAACTGATTGTAACTCTATGAGTCAACAAACTTATCTCACGTTCCTTCGCAAATGGCATCAACCTGCTTTGTGACTCTCACAAAAGAATGCGATTAAATATTAACAAAACGAAACTGATAGTAACTCTATGAGTCAACAAACTTATCTCACGTTCCTTCGCAAATGACATCAACCTGCTTTGTGACTCTCACAAAAGAACGCGATTAAATATTTACAAAACGAAACCGATAGTAACTCTATGAATCATCAAACTTATCTCAAATTGCTTCGCAACAGGTATCAACCTGTCATACTCTATTCTCGGGGACTGGTATTCACTTTCTTAATGAAGGAAATGCAATCTCTCGTGAACAGTATGCCAAAGGCTACTGTCTTTTAGCATTTGATTTAACTCCTGATTTATCAGCTAACTCATCAGCTCATTGGAATCTCATAAAGCATGGTAGTGTAAGATTAGAAGTACGATTTGAATCCTCACTAACACAAACAATTAACTGTATTGTTTATGCTGAGTTTGATAATATTATTGAAATAGATAAAAATAGAAATGTTACTGTAGACTATAGTAGTTAAGGTTATAATGTGTGTTATATTTTAGATTTATGTGTTATGCTTAATGCATTTTGTGTATATGTAACTAAAGGAAACATTATAAAATTAAATAAAACAAATTGTATGCAATTTACTATTTTTTATTTCATTACAAACTTCCTATTTAATCTTATACAAAACACTATAATTGAACATTCCTATGACAACCATTGAATAGATTGGTACTGTAATAATCTGCTAATAACAGTAATATCATGGATACACTAGAATTACAAAAACATATGAAAAAGATTCATCCCAGTCTAGAAAATAATGTTTATGCTGCTAATAGACTGCCTATGTATACCCATGTACCAACGTATATAATATGCAATTTGGATGCGGATGATAAACCGGGTTCACACTGGGTAGCTGTACATATCGATACGAATGGCATCGGTCAATATTTTGATTCATATGGACGAACACCTGAGCGATATCATCTCCAGTTTTTGAAAAGGAATTGTAAGAGATGGGACTGGAATGTTGATAGGATTCAGAATGATTGGACTTCAGTTTGTGGAGAATATTGCTTAATGTATTTGCTATATAAGTTTCAGGGATATTCAATGCATAGTTTTACGAGCATATTTACAGGGAACACACTGTACAACGATATTTTAGTGGATGAGATGTTTCGCTCCTATTTTATAAGTAGATAAGGCTACAATTCAAATGTTCATCAATAATTATTTTTATATAGCAAAATGGACAAATGGTCGCCAAATACACAAACCAGTAGATAATAAGCAACAACATTTTGGAAATAAAAATGGCAGTAAAATGAATGTGTTTTATTGATGATTCAGAATAGCGAGGTAGCTCGTAACAAAGTTCGATACATCAGATTACCCGGAAAAATAATTGGGTTAGGTTAGGTTAGGTTAGATTTTGATAAACAACGCCAGAAGCGAATCGCTTTTTAAAAAAGCAACAATTAGGTTAGGTTAGGTTAGACTTTGATAAACAACGCACGAGCCGAGCGAGCAAAGCGAGCGTGCCGCGGCAGCGGCCGGCGAGTGCCAGAAGCGAATCGCTTTTTAAAAAAGCAACAATTATGATAATATAGTACGATAATATATAAATATAGTTATACGATTTTAGACGTATTTTTTCTTGAATATAATAATACATCGTTTGGTTAGAATAGTGAGGTAGGTCATAACAAAGAAGTTTAATACAAAAGCAGTGATAAGCGAGGTGCACAATGAGTAATAGATAAGAACGCCGGACGGTGTAATTAGCTAATAGGAAAAGGTGAACCATGGGACGCTAATGACCCACCGGATATCAATTAGATAAGAGTTAATCGATCTGCACATCTCCGAAACCGTGCATCCTATCGCTTCGGGAGTGAGTGCTATCGACTCAGCGTGGCCGCTTTAGTGGGAAAAGAGTCCAAACTTTTTTTTTTTTTTTTTTTTTTTTTTTTTTTTTTTTTTTAGGATGGGGTACCACTGATTTGCGGGTTCGCCAACACGTGATTCGCCATCACAACTACTAATAATATATTTTTTTTGTTTTAAGATGTAGGGATGTAGGATGTAAGATGTGTCACAATTGTATTGAAAATGTTAAGAAGCCCCTTATTAAATAAATATTAAAATAGTGTACTGCTGTCTGCATTTATTCAGCCTAAATTATTGCATTCATATTCGATTAATTTCTTTCTTAACTTCTAGGATAATAAAATTATACATATTCAATATCAAATCATGTCAAAATAAGTACGATCTAATAACGAAAAAATTTTATTAGAAAAATTTAATTGAACAGTCTAAAATAGCGTAGTTGAAAATTTGGCTCAAAACCACCATATTCTCTCTCCAACATAATCTCGTAACTTGTTCATCTGTAAAATATAAAATATACGAATATGTTTATATTTTATACATATAATTACTCGTGAACCGCTAAATCAATTGCATTTAATCATCTTTTGCTTATTAACTGTAATAAAATATACAACGATGCACATAATATAATATAATACAAACTAAGAATACAAGTGATACAAATTATCCGTTCCGTCCTTAGCTTTAGTTCCGTCCGTTTCTATGATGTCTTTAAGATTTCTCGGTTTCGGAGTTTCTATGTTATGGCACAACTGAAAGGCTTCCAATTGAGCAGAATTATCTTGTAGGGCTTTTAGAGTCTTTTGACTAAAATTTTATTGCACTTTTCAAATAACAAAATATTACTAAACTAAAATTAATCACTATAACTAAGTATATAAAAATATAGCGCTGATTGTTTTTTTTCTTAGGATATTTGTTATCCAATAGATTTATAGGATTTTTAAGAACATGATTAAAAATTATCCTCTTGAAAACACAAAATTTATATTTATTTTGATAGAAATATTATTTTGATTGATTGATGTCAGTTGTCAAAAAGTAAACATTGAGATACATATATGGAGCAGACACCACGAACAAAATCTGTGCGCCAAGCGCGGCGGCGCGGGGCGCGCGAATGACGGCTAGACAGTCATAGATTATGCGATGTCACTGACTCACCGCTATAGAGGCGACACTTTGTTTCATTCTGTCTATTTTATTGGGTGCCACTCCTTACATGCACGTTGACTTGAAATTTTCTTTGTACTTACTTAATATTTATTTTAGGTATAAACTGACTTTACTACGCGGGGCTAACAATATCTGGCATATAATATAGGATGATGTAAATAGTGACGTCATATGGAATAATTTAATTTTTTTCGGGTTTTAGGTTCAGTCAGGGCTATGGGAAGTTTCATTCCTTACAAATTGAGCCTTTTTTAGAAAAAAAAATAAAAGCCGTGTAAAAATTGTGTTTATTTAGTTCATCATCCTCAGAACATGTTCCCGGCTCAGCATCGGCATTGCTTGTATTGTTCCAGTACTATTGTAGCACACCTTCGGCTAAAATAAATATAATAATAATAATGTTAGCCTTCATCGGCCGGTCGGAGTGAAGCCTGACGAGGACAGGACCCCCGCCTCTGGCTTGCCTTAACCGGCCGGCCAGAGTGGAGTCGCGAGAGCTTTTAGCTCGAAGGGTGGATGCGAATCATAAGTGGCGAGTGGGCACGTGATGCTGGACCCTCAGGGAGCGCGTGATCGTAGTTTAAAGTCCAGGGACGCCTCTCCACCCTTAGCTGCTCGCAATATGTTGCCCCCTTGTCGCACTATTGCAGCGACTTATTTCGGGGGCCCATACAGTGAGAGGGCGAATCACCACCTGCCAACATATTTTTACTTTCTTTTAGTAGAAAGGCAGGTGCCATAGTTGTCAATAGTCCCCAAATACCGGCCCATTTAACATCCCACTCCATAGCCCAGTTTATTTTGTTTTTCCATATCTCGAAATAGTCCTACATCGGCCGCGGACTGCCTAGGACTTTATCTCTATAGTACAGTCATGGGCAGGCTGCGGCTGGTGTCCCACAAGTCACAACACAGTAAAGTTCTCTAAAGGGCCTCTGCGTGTTGGATCCGTGTCCCCACGTAAGCCTTCCAAAGGACCGGGTACCTTCCTTATGATGGTACCCGAGTATTATGGAATGTTAGTGATGGCTAAAATAATATTTTATTTGTTATACAAATCCGTAAAATTTTATTATTATTACTAACATCAATACAAGGAACAGCAGACTTCTTTAGAAAACGCCTTCCCGCTTTTGTGGTATATTTATCCTCATCGCGAAAATGCAATGAACAGACGCAAGTTCTATCGGATGGTAACCAGGTTTCTTCACTGCGGTTGTTTTGGACAAATTTTACCCATTTTTCCCTTTCTTCACGGCCCAGACATGGAAACCTTGAATAGAAAAAATATTAATTACTTATCTCTGAACTAGCGGTCCGCCCCGGCTTCGCCCGTGGTACATATTTCGCAATAAAAAGTAGCCTATGTTCTTTCTCAGGGTCTAAAGATTGTCTGTGCCAAATTTCATCAAAATCGGTCCAGTAGTTTATGAACCTATTCATTACAATCAAACAAACAAACAAAGTTTTCTTCTTTATAATATTAGTGCAGATAAATAAATAATAATTCAATTATACGTTCAAGTCAGTAGCTTATACAATATCAGTTAAAAACTTGATTAAAATCAATTAACAAAAAAAAAATTGGTGATTAAGTAATTGATTTTCATATTTCATGATTTCACCTTTTTTCAATTAACAACCAGTCTATGCTTTTCTAAATATGTAAAATTATTATTTTATACTATAAAAATATACGCCAGCAAATATTACTAACAACACTTATTTCATGCCCAATGTCATATCTTAAATTTTTAATCTATGACAAATGACGCAAAATGTCGCCCGCCAAAAATTTTGCTCTAACTAAGTTTTAAAAATTATTATCTAGTTACTTACTGATGAAAAGTTATTCCTTTGCACTTTTCCGTATTATTTGTATTATTTGTGCAATATCGTAACACACACGTAGGCATATTTGATGCGTTTCACTTTAAAACAAATAAAAAATGAGCGTGACGTTCGCGCCAATGAGCGAGCAAGCGACTGAGTGCAGTTACGCCAGATGGCGTATGTTGAGCGGAACATAAGTGATGTAGGCGGTATCGTCTCCATATTAATATTATCTCAATGAAAGTAAATAAAGAGATTGCCATACATGGAATTTTGGATTCCATGAATATGTAATAAGTAAATAGAACATTAATTAAACGATTGATATAAAAAATATCGAATTTGATTAAAATTAAATTAACTGCCATGTTTTTTGTGCATAACATGTGCTTTTTTCATATGCAATTGCAATTGTAATAATGCGAAAATTAATATTACTAATTATAATTTACTATATATTCCCTAAAACCAAGGTAAATTTCTTGGAAAAAGAACACTAATTTTTTTAGGTCCATACCACAGTCCAACTATAGTCACAGTATTACAATAATATTTCCTACAGTAAGGAAACGCCTTTGATGTCGCGCGATGCCGCCGCCAGCGTAGGTACTTACGCTGCCACACGAAAATATGCTAGGGTTGCAACAAATGGGAATTAAAACAATTGTGATTATTAATATTATGATGAAATCATTTATTCATATGTACATTCAAAATAATTGCGATTATTAAATCTGATGTAATTATTTGTTCATAAATATATAATAACATATATTGCACTGCTAAATATTTACGTGACACTTTATTTTTACAACATTTAACTAAGTAATGCATTCGCATTGGGATATACATTGTACAATCTGATAAGACAAGAATGAGAACAACATATACACAGATTTGATTAAAATTCTATAGATACAAATAAAATATCTTAATAACTTCTGGGATTTCGATGTAGATTTACATCCATACACAAAATAGTTTATGCGCGCCATTAGAGAACATGTAAGTATAATAAAATTATTACACAAAAAATACGAATGCGTCGTCCTTTCGCGTTAGGTAATGCAAACTAAGCGTGATTGCATTACGCGGCCCGCGTCGCCCGACCCCCCGCCAGTTCCCCTCCGTTTCTCTGTGCAAGTACATTCGTTGCCATACTGTAGGAAATATTGTAATACTGTGCTATAGTTACTGAAAATCGTTAGTTACCGACCGATTTCGGTCGAGATCGATGTCGACTAATGTCGAAACTACGGCCCCTGGATTGCATAAGAATTTGCTCTACATAGAGACAATAGACAGACGATGTGGATTATTGTAGAGCTGTGTTGTAGAGTATTTATGAGGTATTTGAGAGGAAGCCTGACAAGTTGGCTTTGTAGCAAATGTCAAAGCAGTGTCATTTGTTTAAGTGTTGCGTTCATTTTAAACTAGGATTAGACTTTCAATAGGAGTGACGAACACATAACAATTAGTAACACGCTCGTATGTTGTGAATACCTCACTTTAAGTCATAGGGACTTTATTTATTTACTGACTAAACAATCTTTTATTTAACGACATGTTGTATGGAATAATTTTAATACAGATAATAATATGTATAAAATATTACCCAGTAACCGTTAAAATCGGTCAATTCGAAAACAGCTGAATCGATTTTGAAAGTACCTATCACTGAGAGATAGCTTTCCACCCGCAGCTTCGCCCGCGTAGAAAAACCTGCAAATTCCCATTCCTGTGGAATTTCCGGTAATAAACTTATCCTATGTCTTTTTTTAAGTGTCAAACTACCATTTTACCAAATTCCATCCAAATCCAAATTGGTTCAGTGGTTTAAGCGTGAAGAAGAGACAGAAAATCCGACATATAGAATTGCCATCGCGTTTATAGTATTTCGCATATTCCTATATATTATAGTATTGTATGGATTAATTCCTCATAATAAGAAGATACACCCCAGCCTCCCACATTACAATAGAAAGCGGACAAACACTGAGCGAGCTGCACTCACCGTCTATCAATATTTAACTTTCACAAGGATACTTTCCATGTCAAATATCATTTCGCACCTTGCAATTTTGGCTGCGAAATATGTACGGACGACAAACATGTTTGCGCTTTTTTGTTTATGTATCAATTTTGACACTAACATGACGTGATAAGAATACTAATATTAGAAATGCGTAAGTCTGTCCTTCTATATTTTTACGTCAAAAATGAAATGATTGAAATATGGAATGAAAATAGTTGAAGACCCAGGGTCAAATGTGGTCAAACATAATGAATAGGTAAAATAAATTATTTATTTTTATTAGAAAGAAAAGCAAATCATCTTATGATAGATTTGAAAAACTCTACATTTGCCGATGCAAATATAATTTATTGTTCGTTCATTATTTTTATTTATGACCTGCAGACTATCCCAACGTCGCCTTAAATTATTTAATTACAGTAAATCACTGAAAGAAAAATAAGGAACAATCATTCTTTAGTAACTAGATTATGAGCTAGTAGAGTCGGAACACTAACTCTATTATACTAAGCTACAAGAAGAATGCCAGTAAAGCTACAACTGATGAAGTATTAACTTAAACTACACTTTTCAGGAATTAAAAACCGATACTTGTACGTTGATTAAATTTTATAGGTATCTTTCTTTTTTGTTTCGTAGTAAGTTTTATATCATTGTAGTTATGATATGAAAAAAAATATCTCAGAAATTAATAATATTCGATACGTACGTACATTATAACACTTTTCCCCGCGATTTATTACAATGAATGCAATAACAAGCAAAAAGTTAATAACCGGAATAAATCTCACACAATCCCATTAACAAGAGAGAATTAACAGTACTTTTCACAAATGAAGCCGTTACTCTCGACATCAAATAAATAGCCGCCATAAAATCTGCAATAAATGTTTACAAGCGGCAGCAGCATACGACTTAACAACGGCACTAATTAAATAAATAATTAAATCGCCCTTTTGATTTAAACATTGCATGTAGTCGGCGCAACGCGTTATTGTTTTGGCGCGGAGAAAACACCATATTCATTCAAGCTATCGTCACTATCGTTGTGGTATAACGGTCTCGAGCTAACACCCGTCCCGTTCACCTGGCGCGTTTATCCATACATTAGAAAGAGACGAAGGGATTTGATACAGACAGTAGCGAGCGATTACCGAGTGACCCACTCTATAAGGTTCGCGTGTTGGGAGCGAAATGATACTATCGAGATCCAGATACAAACTGACTTTATTTATTGTAAAATCTTACATTATATACTCCTCACATCTCGCCCTTAAAAATAAAATAAAATGAAATTGATACAAGATTTCATTTTATGAAAAAAAAAGTTAAAATATAAAGTTAATACAAAACATTATTTAGTAATAACATTAATCATAGTTCATAAAAATATAACATGAATAACATACAAAGTAATCTTAGACACTTAAGACTATTGTTTACATAATGCATGAATACGATACTACATTAAACAAGCTAAGATAATAATAAATTGATCTTTAATTATAAGTACAGTCAGTGACAAAATAATATTATGTATTTTGTATGATGTAATATTTCTTAAACTAAACATGATATAATTTGGTTCTATTTTTATGAATAATATCAGTTTTACCATTTATTTCGACTTTTACATTTGGTGACAAATCTTTGATAACCTTGTAGGGACCAGAATAAAGGTTTGATAACTTATTACCTACTTCATTTTTAATAAGAATTAAATCACCAGATTTGTATAAAATTGGATTAATATGATTATCATAATTAATTTTTCTTTGTAATTTAGTCTCTATAAGATTTTTTCGAGCTTCAGCGTGAGCTGATTGTAGTCTGTATTTTAACTCATGAGGATAACTATCGTAGTTATAGAGAGGATCGACATGTTTTAGTAAATTGTTGGGTAAATTACATTTCTTGCCGTAAACCAATTCAAATGGTGTAAATTTTGTCGAACTGTGTACCGACGTATTATATGAAAAACACCAAAACGGAAGCCATGTACTCCATGTTTCATACTTACCTTCTGATTGAATTCTCAGAAATGCTCCTAGATGTTTGTGAGAGTTTTCCAATGCTCCTATACTCTCGTGATGATATGCTGTAGAGTTCAATTTTTTAATATTAAGTAATTCACATACCTGTTTGACTGTATCAGACATGAATTCTGCGCCTCTATCGGTAGCTATTTCTCTTGGTACTCCATGTTGCAATATGAAGTTGTTTACAAGACTACGCGCGACTTCTGTTGAAGTTTTAGTAAATAATGGATAGGCACAAACATATTTTGTCAGTTCACACTGTATGGTTAGAATATAAATATAACCATTACTGTCCTTGTCTAATGGTCCAACTAAGTCCAAAAAAATTTTTTCGAATGCCGAATGAGCACTCGAGGTGATGGCCATTGGCTCTTTCACCTGAACAGTGTACTTTTGTTTCTGACATTGCGGACACTTTAACACAAATTGTTTAACATCAGATGCCATACTAGGCCAGAAATAGTAACGTTTAATATTATTCAACATTCTTCTTATGCCTGCGTGGCCACTCGTAGGTAAAAGATGAAAATCGTTGAGTATTACTTTTCTGTCATCTACATTATCGATTGTTTCGACGTCTTTTATTATACATAACCTAGGACCTACATAGTTAGTTATGTTTTTAATTTCACTTGCAAGTTTATCGACAAATATCTTATTATGTTCATTTTTTATTAAATATATTTCGCTTATATTAATTTTCTCTGCAAAATCACTAATTTCCCTCACAAATTCGGCTCGCGAGACTTGTGTTCGAGAAACTGGATTTATGTAAATTGTCTTTTTCTTAGACACGTAAATTAAGCTTTTACTTTCACACGTAATTTCATTATTTTTCCTAAGTCGGTCTATAATAGTTTTTTCCGTAAATCTCATCTCGACTGCATCTTTCGGCCTAATATGAGTTTCTACGACTTTTGGTTGATCAGGCCAATCGTCTGAAGAAATCATATCATGGTCGCAAGAAGTGTCATTTAGTCTTTTTCTCTGTGCACGCGTCATCACATATAAACATTCATTCATCTCCTTCAATTCTTTCGAAGAAACTTGAATCCTAGATAATGCGTCTGCAGCTGCATTATCTTTTCCTTTCACATACTCGACAACATAATCATACTCTTCTAAAAGCAATCTAAATTTAAAAAGTCTACTCGATGGATCTTTTAAATTAAATAAGTAAACAAGAGGCTTATGGTCCGTGAGTATTTTAAATTTACGACCGTATAAGTATGGCCTAAAATATTTTATAGCCCACACCACAGCCAAGAGTTCCTTTTCTATGGTGGGGTAGTTCTTCTCCGCTTTATTGAGATTTCTACTAGCATAAGCTATTGGCCGTTTATCTTTATTGCATAAAACAGCGCCTAGGGCATAGCCAGAGGCATCAGTCTGCAAAATAAATTCGTTATCATTCGAAAAATTTGGGTATTGTAGTACGGGAGGTGATATCATACTATTTTTGAGAATTTCAAATGACTCTTGACATTGACTATCCCAAATAAAGGTTGCATTTTTTTTACACAATAAGTTCAAATAATATGCCTTTTCTGCGAATTTGTCTATGAATTTTCTATAGTAGCCGGCGAAAGCTAGGAAACGCTTTACTTCGTCAGCATTATTAGGAACCGGATAATTTTGAATAGTTTTAATTTTTTCTGGGTCAGGTAATACACCATCCTTCGACACTACGTGTCCTAAGTAAAGGATTTCTTTTTTTAGAAAATTGCATTTGACAGGATTTAATTTTAAATTAGCATTGCGTAGTCTTTCAAAAACAAGCAAAAGGTTTTTATTGTGATCAATTAAATTTCTACCCATAATAATTAAATCATCTAAGTAAACCAAACATTTTTCATATGATAAACCTGCCATAGCCATGGTCATCATACGTGAAAAAGAGCTGGGGCTAGTTTTAAGTCCCATAGGCATTCTAGTCATTTGATACTGCTCTCCTGCACAAAATGCTGTATATTTTCTACTATTATTTTCGAGTTTCACGTTAAAAAATCCTTGGTTTAAGTCTAAATGCGTAAAATAAACACATCCACTGAGCGAATCTAAAATTTCTGTGATGTTTGGAAGTGGAAATTTGTCGTCTTGAATGCAGTTATTAAGTTTTCTATAGTCAATGACTAAACGCCATTTCTTTTCTCCGCTGGAGTCTAATTTCTTAGGTACGAGTAATACCGGACTAGACCACTCACTAGTACAAGGTTCGATAATACCTTGCCTAAGTAACTCATTAACTTGTTGTTTAAGCTCATTTTTCTGTGCATGCGGTAGCCTATACGGTTTTGTATAAATCGGATCAACATTAGGTTTTAAAGTAATTTTATGCTCGTAAATATTCGTCGTATTCAATGTATCGCCAGGAAGGTAGAAAATATCTGAATACTTTGCGCAAATCGATTCAATAGTATCTCGTTCTTCTGTATTTAAATAATTTAGATTTAATAATGAAAATAGAGTTTTTACGCGATGGGCATTATTCGGTAATTGCTTAAAATCGCATAATTCGTATTCACTAGCTTTATGAAGGGTGGGATATATTTCTTTTAGTTCTATATCCGAATCGGTTGTGTTTAATATACGAATAGGTATTTTTCCGTTTAAGGGTTTTACTAAACAACTAGCTATAAATATACCTTGTTGCAATTCTGTTGCATTTATAACACATTCCTCCGTTTCACACGTATCAATGAAATGAATAGACTCCGATCTAGATGGTATAGTTATAGATGTTTTATCAATTATTATTAAAGGTAAATGAATATTAACATTATTATTCCACAAAATTAAACTTCGATTACCATAATTTAAAACAGATTTGTACTTGCTTAAAAAGTCTTGTCCGAGAATGCCATCTGCCTTACATGGTAACTGTTTAAAAACATAGAACTTATGCTGTAGTGTTTGATTTTCTAGAAATAAATTTAAGTAAGCATATCCAATCGATCTTATTTTACCGCCTATACCGCTGACTAAGATGTTCTCTTTATGGATATGAATGTTTTGATTACGAACATGTTTATACTTTATGACTGAAATTGATGCACCGGTATCGACTAACAAATCGTAACAATAATTATTTTGAAATTTTATTTTAACAAAACCCGTATTACTATTAAATGATAAAATATGATTTTTATTCACGAAAAAACTTGCTCGTGTTTTGAATATCTTGAACCGTTTCAGGCTCGGTTACCGTTGATACTAGTCTATTTACCGTATGTTTATTAGTTTGATATGATTTATTATAATAAGACTTACCTCGTCCTCTGTAATTGTTATTCGGATGGCCTCCTCTATACTGCTGCGCTTGCGGCTTACCTGTGAACGTGGATCGTCCCCGTACGAATCTCTGGTGTCCTCCTCTATACTGTTGGGTTTGGGGTCTACCTGAGAATGAGGATCGTCCCCGGCCTGGTCGATGGAAAGCTCGGCCTCTATAATTCATAGTCAAAATATCAGTTGTTGGCGAAGAATTAACGTCTTCGTCAATTGCGGCTTGAACAGCGTCTTTTAAAAAGTTATAATTTCTCGCAGAAATGATTGTACTGAGCCTGCGATTTCTCAATCCATCAGAAAAACACTTGATGGCATGTTTCTCGTTTAATGGTTTAAGAACCTTAAAGTGTTCATCGTTGCCATCGGATTGAGCGATCGTGAGCTCCACAAACATTTCCGTTATTTCTTTACCAAACTCATCAATAGACATATTATTTTGTCTTGTGTTTTGCAATCTACGCTGAATTGCAGTAGCAGATTTTTTAGGCAGTAAATTTAATTTAATATCTTTTATTAAGTCATTAATATTATTATATGTTAAAGATAACTTTAATTTGGCTGCCTGTGATAGTCTGCTCTTTAATACAAAATTAATTAATTGTTTTTGGGATGACTCGTCTAATTCTGTTTTATAATATTCAATCCCATCAATTAATTGTTTTATACTTGTCTCATCATCAGATGAAACAGGTAAAAGCTGTAAAGCAATTTTTAAATCGAATTTAGAAGTCATTTTGCAAGTTGATTCTTCAGAACACAAGTTTAATATTTCGTCATAAATTTTATAAAAATTACAAGTTAAGTCATCTATTAAAATACATTCACTTTGTTTAAAATTACTTTTCTTATTAGAATAATTTTCTAAAAATATGTTAAAATCTCTGAGTAAAATATCAGCATCTGCTAATTTTTTAACAACTAAACTACCTTTTCTACGACTTGGTCCTATTTTTATCAAATATTTTCTTATTTCAACCAAACTATTATATAATTCATTCAAAGTTTCTGCCATATAGAAAAATTATAAACCTTATGATAATAATATTAATATACATACCGAGTAACATTCATTACACACGAACACTTTCTAACATATTATATTTTTATTATTATTATTATATATATGTATTATATACCTTATATAAGTATCCATATTATAATTAAAAATTAAAATTATAACTTCTAAAGTCCACTAAATTGTCCTTTTTTTTGCACTAACACATTTTTTTAGATTTATTTTTCATTTTTTTATTACACTTTTTCACTGCACTGCACTGCACTTTAGGCACACCTCAGGCTATATCTTCTGGATCATGTTGAATGCCTCCACGCCATCTTACAGATTTTCTTACGGAATTTCTCGCAATTTCATTTACGATCCATTTTTTATGACAGTTTTTATAAAGTCTGTATATTCCGTAAATAAATAGTAATGCCACAATGCTTAGAATTATCAGTAGTATGATATTAGTGTTACTTGCGTGGCTCGCAAGTTGCCTTATATCGGCATTATTCGCCCCTGCTGAATTTTGGGCTAAAATGAATTCTTCTTTTGTATTTGTAGATCCCATATTCTTTGATCAATTCTAAAACACACACAAGTGTGCACGGCGAAATATAGATGTATATTTTTCGTCATGGTGACAATTGACACGATGCACCATATATGGCTAGCGGAATGCTAGCCCTGGCAGGGTCGCCATATAAGGTTCGCGTGTTGGGAGCGAAATGATACTATCGAGATCCAGATACAAACTGACTTTATTTATTGTAAAATCTTACATTATATACTCCTCACAACTCAATCGCAACTCGCAACACTCTTGTTTGACGGCGAACCTAATTTTTCTATACTGCGGTCTGTGAACGCTATAGTTTTGCTAATTAAGTGGAACTGGAATATAATTACGTCGGAACTAACAGCTTTTCTTTTTTTATTGAAATTGAAAATAATGTTAATGATGATATTATTATTTTATAAATTGGATTTACTGGAATTATGAACGTAACGAATATGTAGAGTTGATCTTTAATTGATCTAGTCAGGGTACCATCCTCTATATAACCATATTTAAAATGTAAGTATTATGTTTAAATTGCGACGATTTTAATACCAACAAGGCACTCATCTAGTTGCCTTATCCTAAACAATTGAACAACCTCAATATTCCTCAATAATTATGTTTAAACAATTGGCAACGTAAATTAGCCATGAAATTCAAATATTAGCTTCCTTGCTTCTCAAAATACCGTAATGTTCACAAATGTTTAGTTTATATCCATGGTTTATATTCATACTACCGATTTATCTGGTAGTAATATACCTAATATTATGTAGTACTCCACATGTCAATAACTAAAAATAAGGAAACCTATGTCGATACATAGATGCAAATTCTTATAGGATTAATAAGTGTTAATATGTAAAAATATTGTTTTTTTACAAAAATACATAGTATGTGCATGTATGATGATAGATAGTAGATAGTAAAGAAACTTCTAAACATAATGTACTAGTAATTCTCTCCCTGCACCTTAGTAGGTACCATATTAATAACATTTTACGACGTGGGTTCCTTACAGAATGATCACTTCCTGTATTACTAGTATAATAGTTAACTATGGTATTTTATGCCGGTATAAACAGTCTATATCCACAATTTAACAGCACTATCCCAATATTAACAAAATTGAATTTAGGATTAGGAACTAGGGAACATCTAAAAGTGATCTAAGTTATGTGACAGGGTTGTCACTGTTCGAAATAAATTGGTCTTTCCAATATTTTCAAAACAATTAAAAACTACATCAGATTCATCACAAACGTCAAAGTCTTTTTGCTCCATCTGTCTTTGAGCACTAATCTAATATAATTTTGGAAGAGCGCATCAAAGGCCGTCTGCGCCTTGACCGCGCGCCTTTACCTGCAAGTCTGTTGCACCTACAGGGCCGTTCGCGTTGCTGCTAGTTGGTGCCAAGATCATTGCTCTTGCACCTTCAATCAGTCCTTGACAATCACAATCAGACCTCGCTGATCGGTCCTCAGTCGTCTGCCAGACGCGGTGGTGTGCGGTCGCCACCATGAACGTAACCGTGCTCACAGTGAAAGTTTCTTAGAGAAATGCGTTTCGCGATCGCCTTTCTGTTTGTGGTGAGTGTTAATTATATGGAAGTGCTTGGTGTTTGAGAAGATTGTATAATTTTGTGTTTTACGGTGATATTGTTCTACTAACATACATTTCACGCAATACTAATACTTTGATTTTGTTGTGCGTAAGTATAAATAATTAGTCTTCATAAAGTGGTGAAATTTACGTCCAATAATCCGACGCGAGTGGCTGACTCTCGAGCATTTCTCCACAAAAGTTAGGATCTAGAAGGTTTCTCTTTGATATACATCCACTGTTTTGATGATTATTTTGTTTAAAAGTAAAATTTGTGATTAAATTAGTAATGTAAGGCAAGTATAAATCAATGTCATATAGAAAAACCGATGTATCTAAAATTAATAATTTCACTAACTTCGCAGTTCTACATGCAGTAATAAAACACTTATGTTACAAATATCAGAAACAAAGACATATATTCAAGAATGAAGACACTAAAAGGGTATATATGTCACGAAGAAAATAATTACTACCTAGTTAATATACTGCATAGTTAACGTAAAATGTTTGAAAACTAATAAACAATGCTTTACCTCGTTTATGAGTGGAGATAACTGATATGTTTATTGGCAAATGGTAAATGTCTTCGCTTTTGAGGTTACTGAGCTCTCTATGCTAAAATGCAGATAATTGATTATTAAGTACTTGTAAGCAATAACTAATAAGTATTGGTTCCTTTCAATCATAGAAAAATAAACATACACTCGGCATTCTGTTTATGATGAAAGAGATGTTATGGAAATTTTTGAAGAAAGAAGTTAGATAGAGAATACTTAAAATATTACCATTAAGATCTAGAAAAACTATAACTCATAATCTAGATCAAAAGAAAGGAAATGAGATACGCTATATAACTTTATTGACAAATTTTCAGTAACAATAAAAATATTAGAAAGTACCTAAACAATGATCTTACTGTCAGTAAGAGTAAAAACTATATTTTATACTAAATATAGATTTATAGAGCAATATTACGAATACTAACATAATCATCATTCAATCATATTCAGCCGGTACCTAACCATTTTGCAAATTAAGGACGGTAAAGGCAATTTGCTATTTCACGTAATGCCATCTAGGAATAGCAGTAGGATCTTCATAATATGTCAATCAAATCAAACATAAGATTACCTGACAATTCCATAGACGCATAATCTAAGATCGATACTCAATAACAGTTTACAGGAAACCTGTATTTATTGACACAGAAAGCTGTGCATCTTAACGCTAGCCGTACCTTAAATGGATACGTTTTCCTGGATCATGCGCGTGCGCAGGGCTACCGTCCGCTTTTCACTGAACAGGGCCTAGATATGTTGCTCAGTAACCATTAGCTTGGTTTAACTTCCTGGCTACGAAATGTGGTTAATTAATTAGGTCAGTTTATTAGCCGATATGGTAAAACGTAGTCGTATTTTTATTTATTTATTTAAGAAATAAAAATTCTGATTCGATTTACCTCCTTGCAAATCTAAATGGAAGGTGAAAAGCCACAATGTTCAGGATATCCCTTTATTTTTTTTTTCCCGTAAGTCTTGTAACTTTTCAATTCATAACGGACTAGGTAACCCACGCAACATTGTCTGCTCGTAAGATTCTTGAATATTGTTCATTGACGCTCCGCTCTTCGTGGGCACCACATGATGTCATCAGTCATGTAGCCTTCCTCGGAAATTGCACTATCTACAACAAATAGAATTTTTCATCTCGAAGCAGAAGTACCTGTGATAAACTCGTTCAAATAAACTCATTTGATGTTTGGATATAAATAATAATTAACTTCGAACATTAATAAAAAAATATCGTAATATGTAACTTATAAAGAAACCACCATTAATATCACCATATTTATACTTTACCATAAATTATCCGTGAATATCGAGGTATGATCAATCTTAAAATTTTATAAAGAATTTTAAAATATACTTCGAACCAAATAAGTACGTCTATATGTAACACATAGGTTACACACTCACTGAATATGATTTTGTTTTCATATTTTAATTAAAAAATAACATTTTAATATTATATGCATTAACTACTTGTATATTTTATTCTGTTAATATTCAATAATAATTCACTTATATTGTACCTTATCATTCAGATAATCGTAAATCTAAAACTTACCAATAATTATTGTTAATCAAACAGGCCTAGAAACTTGATTTGTGACAGCCCTATCGAAGGAGCGCAGACATCGTGGGAAGCGGGCCAAATAAGCTTACACCCATTTTTTACAGCGTATAGACGAGAACTCGAATTGCAATTTAATCTGTTTTACAAGGAATTAAGTATTATTTTAGCGTGCTGATACAAATTCGGTAATTAGAAATCGTATCACTCTGTATTTATCGCTATTGTTCTGAATCTTTCATAGTATCGACATGGTTTCTTTAGAAGTTATCAGTAAGTAACTGAAACTTTCTTTAGTTTTCGTCGATATACTTATTTCGACTTTGTTAACTTCGTCTTTTCACTAAATTACATTGTTGATAATTATTACCTATCTATAAAAACGTGTTTGTTTATTTACCGGTAGAAATAATATCGGGAAAATAGAGCCAAGCTATACCTTTATGTATTTTTATAAATTTGCATAATAAGAAATATAAAATGACGATACTTTTAATAAACTATAATAATTGCTCTAAATTGACCATCCATACAGCTAATTCATCTCATTTTTCGTACTTCGCACTGTATCATTCCAAGAGTTATTGATGTTTGTTTCAATTATACACATACCAAATACTGAGTACAATAATCGTTTACCGTAATGATATTTCTAAGTAAAAAATCGACTTAGAGCAGTCGATTGCCGTGGTAACGAATTATGTTTATTTATACTCGCTCGTGTAGTCGTATCTGTACCCTACATTCTGCGGAGAAAGTAGACGCGTAGTGATTTCTCTGGTACTTGTAAATTGTAATTGATAAATAATTAATATCTGATTATTTGCAGAGTTGACTAGGTATGTGGAAGATTAGGTGAAGTAAGTTTTGACTTTTGAGTTAAGAACGTAGAAGAAAAGGTGTAATAATATTTTTTTGGAAACGTATCTCAATTCTCAATTATTTGTCTTATTATTAATTTGTACATAGATGGTAATTGGTATAGGTGTTGTCCGTAACTTTGGATTACACATAATATGTAATTTTATTAATTAAATGTGAATATGCATTTAATCCTACCCATAGGTTGCCTGGTAGGTAATCGCTTAGTAGCGATAAGGCCGCCTTTTTAGCTTTATAACATACTAGCGACCCGCCCCGGCTTCGCACGGGTGCAATGCTGATACTAAATACACCACAGAAAAACTGTGAACGTTGTATATAAAAACATAGCGGCCCGCTCCGGCTTCGCACGGGTATCTATACTAATATTATAAAGCTGAAGAGTTTGTTTGTTTGTTTGATTGTTTGTTTGTTTGTTTGTTTTAACGCGCTAATCTCGGGAACTACTGGTCCGATTTAAAAAAATATTTTGGTGTTAGAAAGCTCATTTATCGAGGAAGGTTATAGGCTATATATCATCACGCTACGACCAACAGGAGTGGAGCCACGGGGGTGAAACCGCGCGGAGCAGCTACATAGTAAAATATATAGCCGGGCGGCCGCGGCCGGCCGGTACCGCCGCAAACGCTACGTCCCGCAATTTTTAAATCTGTAATATCTTCGAAAATATTCACTTAAATCATACGGTGTAAAGGGCCATATAGATCTATATTAAATGAACAATGTATTCAAGGTATTTAATTGGTTAAGGATTAATGCTGTATTGGTTAAAATCGCTTCGAAAATTAGCCATTATTTGTCGTAAAAAATAAATGACAAAAAAAGTTATTGTTGGTTATCCATAAGAGATAGACATATACCATCGCGGACTTTTCTGTAGACCTTTTCAATGTGTATAATACTTAGTACATTATTTTGATAAAACTCGTAGGGTTCAGCCTGCGTTTGCAATGTAAGCGGAAAAAATGAAATTTTTTACGACATCACATTAGAAACCTCAAAAATAACAGTACTTCTCCACTATTTAATGGATGTTATTATACATATAAACCTTCCTCTTGAATCACTCTATCTATTAAAAAAAACCGCATCAAAATCCGTTGCGTAGTTTCAAAGATTTAAGCGTACAAAGGGACATAGGGACATAGGGACAGAGAAAGCGACTTTGTTTTATAATTTATACTATGTAGTGATTGTCTGTTTCTTTTTATATGTATTTACTTGGTGCTGAATAAAGTGTATTTATTTATTATTTATTATTAATTTGAAATATTTGTTTCGTTGGAAATATATTGGAATACTTAGTTACGTACTATTTATTACAATAACAATTTAATAAATTATTTATTTTTATGAAATATTATTAATTTAATAATGAGTTAATATATAAATAGGTAGATTACCTATTAGGTCTGTTATTTTTAATATAATACCTACTGTCCAAGTCATTAAATGTCTCAAATTAATTCGACACAGTTAAAGGAAATGAAATTAAAGTTTTAACGGTAAAGAACCTGCTATTTTTAAACTTGCTCGTAGGCACACTGTTTTTAACTTTCCTAGTAGATTAAAGAATAAAGATTCAAAATAAGATTTATCTATAAAACACCGGTAGCTTCGTTTACTGTTTACATTTTTTATCTGATTTTGCGTGCTACCTACTCGTATTATCTGTCTAATGTGTAAGTACCTAAGTAAAATCTTTGTTTAAAAAAAAACAAGCAAAATAATATATTATCTACTTTATTTTCTTAGATTAATAGCCTCTGGCTGGTTTCAACTTGTTAAATGTTATGATGTTATGCATGTTCTTTAGTTGTTGACATTCTGAGATGGTAATCGGTGTGACGTCACACCTGCTCCCAAATACCGTCAGACACTTTCACTAGCATGCCTGTCCGTCTCAACATAGATAATAAATTATACATGTCATAGAATATGTTTATTATCTGTATCGTTGCCTTTGCTACGGATTCTTTTAGCGCTCATAATAGAGCAATTTAAAAATGGAATGAAAAAAGAAGCTGATTACTTAGGTACTTATCGTTGGTAATGTTTGCAATAAAAAGGTAATAAATATTTATTTATATTATTTGAAATATATTTCACTGGAGGCATAAACAATTAATTCTAATACTTCAAGTTGAGATGTGTAGAAGCGAATTTTAATAATAACGGTAGAGCAAGCCCGCACGTACCACTTTTGGGTCATGAGTTTGGGTAACAAACAGTTTTACAAACAGAATTCAATCTAGGTTAGTGTAATTAAAGAAATGTAAGATCTAGGTAATGGGAAACTGATTTAATAGATATGAAGACATAATTGGCGAGCTAAGTAAAGCCATTAAGCTGTTATTTGCTATTTACGACTTGTAAAAGTTTTCTATAGCGAAAGTTTTTTAAATAAACTAGTTAATACAAATATAAGTCCCTAATTATGAATTGCAATAACATAATAAATAATAATTAATATCAACACAAAACCAACAACCTCTTGATGTATCATTTACATAATTTATGATTGGAGCCTCTGGTGACGGAAGCCGGTGTTTACTGTTTACACTTTTTACCAAGTTTACATCTAAATTTTTCCACACTAGATTATAGAATTTTTAATATTTGTTTGTTTTATTTTTACGAGACGTCCTGTCAGTAGTTATGTAAATGTAATTTCGAACGTAAAGAACTAAAAACTTATAAATGTTAAAAATCCAATATTTCTAAATGAATTCCCTAAAATATTCCCTTTTACATAATTTTATTATGCAGATAAGGATAATTTATTCGTGTTCACGACGTAGACTACCACGAATCTATCGTAGCAAATACTAATTACTTTCTAAGTTTAATTTCCACTCCTTTACGAGCAAATTATAAACATAACATAATTAAATAATATTGTTTTAATATAAAATGCTATTTCTATACTCGACTCTATATCCCACGACACTCGATATCCAACAAGGATCAGGATTACATCAGAATATTGAAAAGGCATCACTTACAAATCTGGTGAGCGAAGCCCTACGTGCCTTCCGCGAAGAGAGCGGAGAAAGTTGTTAAAAGTGAAACCTGCTGCGATCATTGTCTCCTAATTATACTTACTTAGTTTGGGTAATGGGTCAATTGGGATTGTGTCATTGAGAGAAATATATAATAATATATATAATATAAGAACAACACATGTGCAATAGAAATAGCTACTTGCATTTGCCCGTGGTATCGTGATACAGTCAGTAAACGATATTTAAACAAACAATATTCATGTATAATATACCACATGCACTACAGAAATACATGCCTTCGCCCCTGAGCTATAGAAATACTGGCTTTACCTATGGCATCTTCAGCAATGCAATGAAGTTTTTTGGTTTCATCAGCTACTTAATCATATTCGTTGAAACATTGCAGGTGTCATGTCGGAGCGCGCTCAGCCTGGACTACTCGTCGGCGTGCGCGCGGCCGCACCGCTCGACGCGCGCGCACGTGCGCGACGCGCCCTGCGACCTCAGCAAGCAGAGCTACTGCACCACGCCGGGGAACAGCTACCCGTGGCATGCGATACGCCGCTTCGTTCGGGAGAATCAGGTAAGGAAAATAATAAGGATAATATGTGATTGAATATAAGCCGAAATTACTAGAGAAATATCTGTCTTACCGTGTGTAGCATCTTACAATTTAGTTCGCATTTCGCATATTATAAAATTATCAGATATTAAATTGTTATAGAGTCACCATTTAGTTTCCGCTATTTGAAAGCCTACCAATTTAAATAATTAATAAATAAATAAAGTTTTGTCAATTGTAGAGATATTTAAAATTAGCGATATTAAACATTATTATACAATGAAATCATACATTTGCTATTTTTTTTTATATTTCCAGGGTCTTATGAGAAGAATGTATGGTGAAGAGCGTCACATAGCAGTTTTAAAAGCTGAAATTGAAAACTTTATAGATGACGATGAGGATGACAAGTCAAAAGGTTTCGCTGAAGACATCTTAAAAACAAAAATAAAGTATACCAAGAAATCGCATCGAGGTATAAAAGACAAACCCCATTTCCGACCAATACAAACAGATAAACAGAAAAAGGACAACGATACGTTGAGAGTTAAACCTTTAGAAAAGCCTGTAAATACAACTAAACATAGTCCAAGTAAGAATAGCGATAAAAATGATGAAACTAATGAAACTCTGGATGAAAAAGGAATATCGTATAAAACAAAATTAGAAAGTATAGCAAATATAGAAATAAACAATTTAGAACCAGATGTAATTACATTAGAAGCTATAATCAAACAGAGCATAGAAACAAATAGCATATATCCAAATCTAGGGAATATTCCTAAAAGTGATGGAATTACAGACACCAAAAATAATTCAGAAGGTTTATCAACAAGCACTGAAAACGTGAACACAACAGATACAACAGAAGAACAGTATGATGAAACAACAACAGAATCGAAGGAAGCTTGGAAAACTGGGGACACATCAACACTACCACCGACTTTACTGTTTTCTGAACATGAAAAAGTTAAAATCGATCGTATCGATACAAAAGTGAATGAAAAGAAGGAAGAATTCCATCCAAAGCCACAGCAAGAAACAATACGACCAGCTGTTATAAAGCTACGAGGAGCGTAAGTTTTTGTTGTTTTTTTATAAAACTTGTGGGCTTAACGTAGACTCAAATGATATCATCACGATGATTTCATGTTTACCAATATCAAAATTTGAACTTTCTCCGCATATCATAAGAATATTTTGAGTAACATATTAACATAATTTTAATTTATTTCACAAATTATGTTTCAAAAATTTCTACGAAACTAAGTAACTAAATCTTTTAATTTTATTTGATATTTATGACTTTTAAAATTAAAAGATCCTCGTGATTAATTTAATTTATTAAAAATATAGATTTATCTCTATGTAATCACTGCTATAATTTTCTGTGTAGCTGTAATTCTTATAAATGTGACACATCCATAAAAACGCATTTTTCCAGTAACGCGTGTGAAGCAAAAGAAGAGATGGCAGCTCCGTTCTGGGCGAACAGTACAAGGGGCGAAGTCCTAGCGCTCCTCAACATGTACCCCTTCGAGCAGTACATACACTTGGAGACGTGTGTCCATGAACATAAACAGATGTACTGTAGGGAGGGATGCAGGTAATGCATTTTATATATTGTATGTAATGTGGGTGTAACGGAGTTTTTAAGTGAGCAAATGAAAAAATTTACATTTATAATTTTTTTTTATAGTGAAACTTTTGGAAATAATTAGTTTATATTGTTGCAACTGACACTTAGAATGCAATAAAATATGAATAAATAAGCAGCATTATCATACTATTTACATTTCATTTTTGAAGTGAAAACTTCTTTAGCGGCGTTGGGTATAAAATCTTAAACTCGCGTCAGGACACGTGGCCTGATCGAAAAAGCGTAAGACGGACTTTTTTTTTTAGCCCTTATATTCCATGCGTAAGACGGATACCATTCCAAAATATCAAACATGCTCAACGTTAATAATCAAGTTTTCACTTCTGCCGGCACTCCCAGAGTGCAACCCGTCTTTTTTTTTATTAATTAGTTACATACATAAGTAAAATAATTTTAAAACTATTTCAGATGTGAACAACAATACCGCATCCATCGTTTACTAGCATATGATCCACGGAACGAATGCCGTGGAATCTTCGCTGATTGGTTCAAATTTCCCGCCTGTTGCGTTTGCAAATGTTATGACGTGCCGCTCGAGTTCCGGGCGCGTTCACCAAGGATACTACATCCACAATACGACGAAGACGTAAAAAGAATTATTTACGAAGATGTCGCTCGTGACTGGTACTCCTTATCGTATGAAGATGATATTGAAGATGATTTGTATTAAATATCAAAAAATAAATATTAGATAAATGTTAGTTCAATTGCCATATTTAACTTTCAGTTTCAAGCAACGCAAAAAAGCCGTTTGTTAGCAAAAATTACAACTTTTTAAATATAGTGCACTTTTCAAATTGCTTTCTTTGTCTCTTTTGCTTGGAAACTAGTAAGTAATAGTGGTATAAGTTGTGTAAATAATTTGATAAGTATTAATCTTGTTGATTACATTTGTAGTGGCTAGATATAATCTAAATTTTTGTTTTGTACACATTATAATATTTGTTCTAATATAATATTAATACGTTATTTAATTTAAATAAATAAAACATTTAATTTAAATTATTCATTTTTATGTTTAAGGCTAGTGAAGATGTTTGTTTAAAAGTGAAATTGTAAATACAACAATATAAAAAAATGAAAATATACTATATTTTTTAAATATTGTGTTTTATTGCGCATGTTCTTGCTCCATGTCAATTACGATCATCGCATCAATCGCATTATGGGTCTATAGATTTTTAACGGAAAGAAATCTGTTACTTACCAAGTAACTAACTAGTTTAACGAATATTTTAAAATTTTCTTTTTAAAATGTATGTTTTGATCGTCTTCAAAGACTTCTCTAGTGACTTAACTACAGTATTGGTTATTGAGATCAGCATCTTCTTGTTCTACAAGTAAAAATCTTATTATAATAGAAATATTACGATGACTAAAACTTTCAAAAAATCCTCAGTGCTCAACGGAATCTGTTTATGTTAGTATTAATATCGAAAATTTTAAAACTGAATAATCAGAATTGTCGCATATAGTGAATAATTGTCATTTTCGGAATCAATAATTTAATTTTCATTGATTCATTGGGTTTCGAGAGACTTTTTTAGGAATGCGTCCGCTGGATTCATGGTGTGTGTCGAGACGTGAATAGACTTTTTAGTTATTTTTATTATCTATGTTTCTAAAGGCGGTCACGCATACGGCTTGACGCTTGTCTTCTGTCAAATCAACACTCAAAATAGAAAACGACGCTTGATTCAATATTTCAAGAATTGCTGTTGTGTATGTTTTATAAAATATTTTTAATGGAAAAGATCATTCTATAATTTTAATATTAACATAGTGATAAATGTGATACTAAACATATATTTTAATTAGATACCTACCTACCCTTAACATAGATATAATGAGTGGAAGAGGGAAAAAAGCGGCAGCGCCGAAGAAAAAAGCTAATGGCTATAAAATGCCTGCTCCCATACCCTCAGGGGAGGTAATTCACGACACAATAGGAAAGAAGAAATGGAGAATCGGGCCTTCTATAGGTGTTGGTGGTTTTGGTGAAATATACTCTGCGTGCGACCACGAAGCTTCGCCTAAAAAAGGCACTAACTATCCATTTGTTGTAAAGATTGTAAGTAAAGTTTTAAAATTCAGTGGCTATAAAATTATACCTAGCCTGTATGCAGTCCAAAACACTTAAGCAGAGTGATCACATATTTTTTTGTTATTTTAGGAACCACACGAAAATGGTCCATTGTTTGTTGAAAAGCATTTTTATATTAGAAACGCCAATAAAGATGATAGTAAGTAGCCATATGTATCGTAATCATATGTTTGTATATAATAAAATAAAAATAAGATAAGAGTTTTTTCTGATGTTTGATTTTACGCGAGTATTATACATTTAGAAATTAAAGACTTTTTAACGGATTTTAAACGCGATTTATTCATTCTATTATTTTCCCGACGTTTCGAACACTTTACAGCGAGCGTGGTCACGGGGAGACTGAGATGTTATACGTCTTGACAGTCATTCAAAAATTGCTGTTTGTAAACTACCTCCACCTATTCCTCCGTAGTTGGTATGTGGAGTATTTTTCCGGATGTTGGCAGTATTGGCTGATCGTGTCTTCTAGTCTTTTGGTATGTTTGACATGGGGTTTTAAATTCTTAATAACAGGATCCCAGGTGTTAGAAAGTTTCAAACCATCTTCTCTATTGAAATTTGGGTGTTTTTTAATTTCAATAGCCTCGCGCACAAGTCTTGGAAAAAATTTATTTTCTCTGGCAAGGATTTGTGGTTGGTCGAATCTTATGAAGTGGTTGTTGTCCAGTGTGTGTTCACATACCGCAGACTTCTTGTGACGCCGATGCTTGATATCCGCAATGTGCTCCTTCAGTCGGTTAGCAATGCTTCTTTTTGTTTGGCCGATGTATGAGAGTCCACAGTCACAGTCTAACTTGTACACGCCTGCTTCTTGTAGAGGAATATTACTTTTAATTGGTCTCAAGAATTGGTTTATCTTCTTGTGCGGCTTATATATAGTTTTAATTGAAGCTCGTCTTAGGATTCTTCCAATTCTGTCAGTAACTCCCTTCACATATGGTAGGTAGGCCGGTTGTCTTTCAACTGTATGTGGCTTCGTTCGACTCCTGTGATGCTGTGGAGGCGCCTGCAGCTTGTTGTTACGTAGTACTCGCTTGACATGCTGCAGTTCCCCGCTGAGGTGGGCAGCATCACAGAGGTGGCGGGCTCTCTGAAACAAAGATTTACCGACAGAAGCTAGTTGGCAAGGATGGTGGTGAGATTCACCATTGAGGTACCTATCAGTATGAGTGGCTTTCCTATACACTGTATGGTTGAGCATGCCATCCCGTCCCCTCATAATTAAAATGTCAAGAAAGGCTAGACGGTTGTTAGTTTCTAACTCCATAGTAAATTGGATGTTTTTATGTATGGAGTTAAGATGATATAAAAATGCAGGTATATGTTCAGTAGGGAGTATTGTGAAGGTGTCATCTACATAGCGTTTGTAAAGTCTCGGTTTGACTGGTGCTGTGGCCAAGGCTCTCTCCTCGAAGTCTTCCATAAAAATATCAGCGACAACGGCTGATACTGGAGAGACCATGGCCACCCCATCAACCTGCATGTAAAATTCACCATTCCACAATAAATAGCCAGCCATCATCTTAACTCCATACATAAAAACATCCAATTTACTATGGAGTTAGAAACTAACAACCGTCTAGCCTTTCTTGACATTTTAATTATGAGGGGACGGGATGGCATGCTCAACCATACAGTGTATAGGAAAGCCACTCATACTGATAGGTACCTCAATGGTGAATCTCACCACCATCCTTGCCAACTAGCTTCTGTCGGTAAATCTTTGTTTCAGAGAGCCCGCCACCTCTGTGATGCTGCCCACCTCAGCGGGGAACTGCAGCATGTCAAGCGAGTACTACGTAACAACAAGCTGCAGGCGCCTCCACAGCATCACAGGAGTCGAACGAAGCCACATACAGTTGAAAGACAACCGGCCTACCTACCATATGTGAAGGGAGTTACTGACAGAATT
The DNA here is from genome assembly GCA_029959065.1 of Colias behrii. Classification (NCBI taxonomy): domain Eukaryota; kingdom Metazoa; phylum Arthropoda; class Insecta; order Lepidoptera; family Pieridae; genus Colias; species Colias behrii. Next base: position 813,229 of record JARWMC010000016.1, read on the forward strand.
GGAAGAATCCTAAGACGAGCTTCAATTAAAACTATATATAAGCCGCACAAGAAGATAAACCAATTCTTGAGACCAATTAAAAGTAATATTCCTCTACAAGAAGCAGGCGTGTACAAGTTAGACTGTGACTGTGGACTCTCATACATCGGCCAAACAAAAAGAAGCATTGCTAACCGACTGAAGGAGCACATTGCGGATATCAAGCATCGGCGTCACAAGAAGTCTGCGGTATGTGAACACACACTGGACAACAACCACTTCATAAGATTCGACCAACCACAAATCCTTGCCAGAGAAAATAAATTTTTTCCAAGACTTGTGCGCGAGGCTATTGAAATTAAAAAACACCCAAATTTCAATAGAGAAGATGGTTTGAAACTTTCTAACACCTGGGATCCTGTTATTAAGAATTTAAAACCCCATGTCAAACATACCAAAAGACTAGAAGACACGATCAGCCAATACTGCCAACATCCGGAAAAATACTCCACATACCAACTACGGAGGAATAGGTGGAGGTAGTTTACAAACAGCAATTTTTGAATGACTGTCAAGACGTATAACATCTCAGTCTCCCCGTGACCACGCTCGCTGTAAAGTGTTCGAAACGTCGGGAAAATAATAGAATGAATAAATCGCGTTTAAAATCCGTTAAAAAGTCTTTAATTTCTAAAAGATAAGAGTTGTATATTTAGTAATTTGGAGAATGGGTTTGTAATAGAATCTTGAAAGAAAAATTACATTGATTTATACATTCCGATTACAGTTGCTAAATTCATGAAGGAGAAAAAATTATCCACATTTGGAATGCCCAGTTACTATGGAAATGGTTCTCATAATTTCAAAGGTGAGAAGTACAGATACCTGGTACTTGAGAGGTATGGAAAGGATTTGTGGACATTGTTCAAGGACTCGGGCAGATCATTTCCACCTACTACAGTCTTCCAAATAGGCCTTCAAATGGTAAGCTGATAATTAATATACAAAACAAAATTTTGTTATTGAAAAGACAGAATATGTTAGTTTGATATGAAAAAATATTTTCATTCATGACAAAATACTTTCCTTTGAAATTCATAAGGTATTGATTGTTCATAAACTCTAGCTGTTAATATGTGAATGTAAAATGATTACTAAATTGTTATCACCCATTTTATACCCATTTCCAGTTAGACGTGTTAGAATACATACACACCAAGGGCTATGTCCATGCTGATATAAAAGGAGCAAATATTCTACTAGGTCTTAAGAAAGGGACAGAGAACCAAGCATATCTAGTAGACTTTGGATTAGCTACGAGAGTTAATGAAAAGGAGTTTAAACCTGATCCAAAATGTGCTCATAATGGAACTATTGAGTATACAAGCAGGGATGCACATTTAGGAGGTATGTAGTATTTGTCATGTATCTGACGTTGGTATACATATCTTTTCCATGAAATTTTGAATCCAACCAGGATAAAAAATATTTCTATTCAACAGTTAGTGCTAGTAGTTAACATAATAATGCTGAAAATAAGAACTACAGTCATTAGCATTAATTAAGTATTAATTGGACAATAATTATGCTGTTATATATTTCTAGAGTAGTAATTAGTGGCATAAAAAAGAATATTAATATATTTAAATGGGTTAAGGTGATTGCTACGGTTTGTTCCCAGCCAATGTCCCGCTAGATGGCGCTGAATTCTACATTTCTAGTTTATTTGAGTTTTTGCGTAATTGGAAAACCTAGGAATAGTCATGGCGGTTACTGAATATTATATTTTATTGAAATATGTTATATCATTGCCTTAAAATCCACCCAATTCGGTAAAATACCGGGTTTTAACATCTGTCATTGCATACAGGGTCGTTTACACACACAGACGTATACAAAAATGATAAAGATTTAACTCTAGATGGCGTGAATGTAAAGCGCGTCACACACGGTGAAGATACTACCTATAATATTTTATCGATACTGTAATATTTTATATTACAGTATCTTAAGGTATCCGGTATCAGCGTTCTGACCATCATTTTTCTTTTTGTCATTGCGTACTAAGACCCCTGTAGAACCGCCATCCTGTTACAAATGACCCACAAATTTTCGGGTTGTTGTTTTCATTTTCAGGTAGACAAAACTTCAAAACGCCACCTGCTACGGTTTATATTATGAACGATTAGCTTTCCGCCCGCATTTTCAAAAAAAAACCCGTATAGTTCCCGTTCCCGTGGGATTTCCGGGATAAAACCTATTCAATGTGTCCAAGTTACGTTCTATATGTGTGATAAATTTCATTGTAATCTGTTCAGTAGTATTTGCGTGAAACACACACATACACATCCTCACAAACTTTCGCATTAGTAGGAAGTAGGATTGTTATAAAAATAAAAGTTATATTTGTTGGCGTAAACTATTTTATTGCAATTTTGGGAAATAAATAATGTCAAAATTGATTACCTACAATAAAACGCAGTTTTATTTTATTACCTACATTACACTATTGTTTTTTTTTATCAAAACATGTATTACAAGTAGCATATATTATGATATAATATTATGCTGATCCAAGCATTTTCACTCAAAACTAATACATATCACTAATGATTTGTAAAAGTAAATTATTTCAATATACATTTCATAACCAACAAGTAAGAATAATTATTCATACAACAACAAATCAAAAACACTATTTACTATGGAAAAAAAACAGGAAGGTGAAAAACATATTTACGATTTCGATGCACTCGACTTTTAGTAAAATAATAGGTAAAAATATTATTATGGTTTTGATCACAGACATATCTGTGGTTTTGATTTTAGCTACTAGTATCAGAAAGCTGCGTGTTCAATGCACGTCGGGGTCACACAACTGTGGAGGAAGGAAGGTAGAATACCTCCATCTAATAAGTGAAGTTTCTCGACATACTCGATTGGCCGGCCGGCCTCAATGAAGATTGTCGGAAAGTTGTATATGTGCTCTGTAACGAAAAAATTTCGCTAGCGCGATTCAGAGCGAGGTGTCGTACAATATACCTAATGAAGTTTTTCATCTTTTTATTTTACTGCAAATACAAAATAAAAATTAAACAATGGTAATGTAAATTCTAAACAAACTACTACCAAAATACAATTAGAACAAAAATCATTTGACTGGTTGATTTCACCCAGAGGCCAGAGGCGGCTCGTGACAAAATTGTATGGGTGTTCACTTGAAATAAAACAACGAAAATACAATAGCGTTAGCGGGATAATTTATTACAAAAAAAAAATGAGCACCACATTTTATAAATGTCTATAACACTAAAAATTACAAAGTACAGGCTATTTCAAAACGAATTCAATGATTATCAATAAAGTAAATCACCGAATTTGCATTCGCGAGCGTACCTACGCGTAGGTATCCATAGCGTTTATTTATACTAAAGGAGTGGCAACGTCGCGCGCAATTGCTGCTGTCATGCGATGAGGCAACGTTACGTGAGACTCAAAACGCTACCTGCTACGACGGTATGAACGATTGTTATAAAAATAAAAGTTATACATATTTGTTGGCGTAAACTATTTTATTCATCATTAATTTTGGAAAATAAATAATGTCAAAATTGATTACAATAAAACGCAGTTTTATTTTATTACATTACACCATTGTTTTTTTTATCAAAAGATGTATTTGAGTAGTTTGTAGCATATTATAATATTCTGATCCATGCCTATTCACTCAAAAGTAATAAGTAATAACACTAACGATTTGTAACAGTATATTATTTCAATAGGTATTTGAACATTTCATAACCAACAAGTAAGAATAATTCGTATACAGGATACAATAACAAATCTAAAACACTATTTATTATTTTATTATTTATTATTTTATTATGTGAAAATAACCAGGAAGGTGAAAAACATTTTTACGAAAACATAGTAACATACGGTTTTGCTTTTAGATAGTATCAGCACAGACTAATAATAATATACTACGTATACAAGTATCAGGAGAATGCGTGTTCAAATCACGTCGGGGTTACCACTGTGGAGGAAGGAAGGTAGGATTCCTCCATCGATAAACAAGTCTACTCGACTGGCCGGCCGTTGAACCCCTTATGAGGGATGTCGAAAAGTTGTATATGTGTTATGTAACAAAAAAATTTCGCTTGCGTGATTCAAAGCGAGTTGTCGCTACAGTAATTATATTTCAATTTTATCTTTTTATATCTGGTAGAACTGGCAGACGAATAAAAAAAATCGTATTAGAATAAATTTAAACAATAAATTACGGAACAAAAAAAGGTTTGTAACTGAATTAGGTAATTACTAATTAGGTATGTTTGTTTCTGGGCGCACCGTTTTCGACGACGTGACGCGCGGCGTAAACGGAGTAGAGTATAGGTACCACAGATAGGTACCTACTTTGCTAAAACAAACTAATAAAATTGTGTGTCTGTCTGAAAATTCGGAAAAGCATATTTTGCCAATGTTTGCAAGTTTTGATAGTTTACCGATTTATAATAATTGTAATTGTAATTGTATATATCATTTGCAATGTGGTGAAATTTCATAAAAATCACGGGCCAATTTTTTGTTTTGAATCCCACCGAAAATATAATTGCGTTATTAGAATAATTAATTACTATACCCACGATCAATACAATATAGTCTCAAATGCATACTAGAGAAATATTGCAATTTGATTCAATTAAAATGCATAGCATACAAAAATAAATTCACAACACAAGAAATTCCGCGCGCAAATCATAGCGCGTGTCAATGATTTATCAAGAAATGTTTGTATATCAAGCCGACGACGACGCCGAACAAAAGTACCTACAATACCATTGGACCTTCAGTGTACAAACGGAGTAGGTACCTACTTTGCTAAAACAAACTAAGTAATAAAATTGTGTGTCTGTCTGAAAATTCGCTAAAGCATATTTTACCAATGTTTGCAAGTTTGTGATTACTTTGATAGTTTACCGATTTATAATAATTGTATACTTATATCATTGTTTAAAAATATTCAAACACAATATGATATACATATAGGTACTGATTTATCACTGGTTTCAGTGATGAACTGATGAGTCAATGTTAGCCACAATACTAATCACTTTCGTCATACATGTGTATGATTGATGTGATTTGCAATGTGGTGAAATTTCATAAAAATCACGGGCCAATTTTTTGTTTTGAATCCCACCGAAAATACATGTATATATTACTAATTGCGTTATTAGAATAATTAATTACTATACCCACGATCAATGATTACAATTTACAATATAGTCTCAAATGCATACTAGAGAAATATTGCAATTTGAATCAATTAAAATGCATAGCATACAAAAATAAATTCACAACACAAGAAATTCCGCGCGCAAATCATAGCGCGTGTCAATGAAATCAATACATATAATAAAATTCTAGAAAAGTGGTGTCTGTACAATGAAAATATGTAAAAAAAAATTAGCAGGGGTTATTATTAAATCGATCCCAAACCCAAAACTGTAGTTAAAATATTTTTTGTCTGTTTGTCTGTTTGTCTGTATGTTTGAACACGCTAATCTCAGAAACGGCTTATCCGATTTCGATGCGGTTTTCACTAATATATTGTGGTAATCTTCATTTAACATTTAGTGTTTATTTCATGTCAATCGGTTCATAAATAAAAAAGTTATGACAATTTAAGTACTCACGGCGAACATTTGCTAAGGCATTCTATGGTACACATACAGTGTACGATAAAACGTAAGTTATCTGTTATACGCTACAGTTATGTCCAAGTGATCATATCGAAAGTCCCCAAGGGTGGGGGGGTAAGCTGAGGTAGTAGGGGGGAGGGGTCAAATTAAAATTATACTTATTTCTAAGTAAATTTTATACATAAAATGTCCTTTAAATTATGTCGTATTTATAATATTATATTTTTAACCCCCGATGCAAAAATATGGGTGATAAGTGTTTGACCGCTGTGTGTGTGTGTGTTTGTGCCACCGTAGCTCGCTAGCAGGTAATCCGAATTAGATGATGTTTTTTTGTTAGGCAGCATATTTTCCGACGCTGGTTCTTAAATAAACTGTATCAAAATCGGTTCATCCATTTATTGTGTAAAAGTGGGAATGAAAATAACTAAAGTTGTCGAATATACTTTAGTGATATATTAAATGAAAGTGAACGACCTATCAGTAAAAATAAGTCAAATTTTATCAAAATCGGTTCATCCATTTATTTGATATAGGTATAAAAGTGGTAGATAATAAAAAAGTGAATTTTGACTCAAGTGACATATGAAATGAAAGGGCATGACGTGTAAAGTATAATTAGACATATTTAATCAAAATCGGTTCATCCATTTACTATACCTATATACAGGGTGTAATCGTTAAGTGTGCACAGGCGATTTTTCCGTAAGTATTACAGATAACAAAAAACTTTAAACTGATATCGAAAGTACTTAACCTAATGAGTAAAATGGCGGTAATAAATTTTTAAAATAAATCGAGAAATATCAAAAAAATTATCTTTAAACCCTCCCATACATTAAGTATGAAATATGAATATCCCATATACATTTAATATGAAAGATTTTAGCTTTCTTTTTCTTTTTTGGTTTTCTGCTTTAATTACTTCGCAAATTTGAAGTGGCATTTTCCACGCTTTTTCCGGACATTTTCACGCATTTTCCGGATATTTTCCGGGGATTTTCCGAGCATTTTCCGGGCATTTTCCACGCTTTTTCCGGACATATCCACGCATTTTCCGGATATTTTCCAGACATTTCCCTGGCATTTTCCGGTTATTTTCCGGGATATTCCAGACATTTTCCGGGAATTTCCCAGGCATTTTCCGAGCATTTCCCGGGGATTTTCCGGATGTTTCCCAGACATTTTCCGGACATTTCCCTGGCATTTTCCGGGGATTTTCCACGCATTTCCCAGACATTTTCCGGACATTTTCAGGCATTTTCCGGGGATTTTCCAGGCATTTTCCGGATATTTTCCGGACATTTTCACGCATTTACCGGATATTTTCCGGACATTTTCACGCATTTTCCGGATATTTTCCAGGCATTTTCCAGGGATTTTCCACGGTTTTCCCGGAAATTTCCACGCATTTTCCGAGCATTTCTCAGGCATTTTCCGGTTATTTTCCGGGAATTTCCCAGGCTTTTTCCGGGGATTTTCCGAGCATTTCCCGGGGATTTTCCGGATGTTTTCCAGACATTTTCCGGACATTTCCCTGGCATTTTCCGGGGATTTTCCACGCATTTCCCAGACATTTTCCGGACATTTCTCAGGCATTTTCCGGCGATTTTCCAGGCATTTTCCGGATATTTTCCGGACATTTTCACGCATTTACCGGATATTTTCCGGACATTTTCACGCATTTTCCGGATATTTTCCAGGCATTTTCCAGGGATTTTCCACGGTTTTTCCGGAAATTTCCACGCATTTTTCGAGCATTTTCCGGGCATTTTCAGGCATTTTCCACGCTTTTTCCGGAAATTTCCACGCATTTTCCGGATATTTTCCAGACATTTCCCTGGCATTTTCAGGCATTTTCCACGCTTTTTCCGGAAATTTCCACGCAATTTCCGGATATTTTCCAGACATTTCCCTGGCATTTTCCGGTTATTTTCCGGGATTTTCCAGACATTTTCCGGGAATTACCCAGGCATTTTCCGAGCATTTCCCGGGGATTTTCCGGATGTTTCCCAGACATTTTCCGGACATTTCCCTGGCATTTTCCGGGGATTTTCCACGCATTTACCGGATATTTTCCGGACATTTTCACGCATTTTCCGGATATCTTCCAGGCATTTTCCACGGTTTTTCCGGAAATTTCCACGCATTTTCCGAGCATTTCCCAGGCATTTTCCGGTTATTTTCCGGGAATTTCCCAGGCTTTTTCCGGGGATTGTCCGAGCATATCCCGGGGATTTTCCCGATGTTTTCCAGACATTTTCCGGACATTTCCCCGGCATTTTCCGGGGATTTTCCAGACATTTTCCGGGGATTTTCCGAGCATTTCCCGGGGATTTTCCAGACATTTACAGGCTATGTCAGGGAAATGTCCGGAAAATGCCTGGAAAATTCCCGGAAAATATCCGGAAAATGCGTGAAAATGTCCGGAAAAATGTGGAAAATGTCACTTCAAATTTGCGAAGTAATTAAAGCAGAAAACCAAAAAAAGAAAAAAAAAGCTAAAATCTTTCATATTAAATGTAGGTATATGGGATATTCATATTTCATACTTAATGAATGGGAGGGTTTAAAGATAATTTTTTTGATATTTCTCGATTTATTTTTAAAAATTTATTACCGCCATTTTACTCATTAGGTTAAGTACTTTCGATATCAGTTTAAAGTTTTTTGTTATCTGTAATACTTACGGAAAAATCGCCTGTGCACACTTAACGATTACACCCTGTATAGGTATAAGTGGGAATGAAAGAAACGAATGTTGTCAAATATTGTGATAGTACCTACCTAAGTGATATATCAAATGAATGTGCATAACGGGTGAATTACAATTAGTAATGTTTTATCGAAATCGGTTCATCCGTTTTTTACATATAGGGCACTTTAGGGGTGACAGTGGTTAGATAAATAAACCAAATGGAGCATCAAACGATAGGATATGACGTGTACATATAGGTACAATTAGATAATATTATTTACATCAAAATCGGTTCTGCCATTTACTAGGGATGGAAAGGGAAGGGTTGAAAGTCTGTGAAAGAAGAGGGGGACATGGGAGCGAGAGGATAGCCACACCCTGGAAATTTTGAACTCTTCTCAAAGCCACATAGGCCTGGCCCTTGGCAATTTTTTTTCTTAAATATACCACTTCTTTTGCCACTGTGGTCCATTACAATTTATGCACGGTTACGGCCCAACTTAAAAGATGTCAGATGTAGGAATGTATTATGGAGGTAGAGGTAGGTCTCGCTCACTTGAAAATATTAAATGAAAATAAGAAACCGAAGTTTAAAAATTAAAAAAAAAAAACCCAACGCAACGAAGGAAAAGGAATATATTATATAATTTTACAAACTTCCCGACGATCTTTAAAATTAAGTACCATTATAAAAAAATATATATATAAGATATATTATTATGATAATGATGGTATGGTATGGTATCCTTAACTTTTACCAAAATTGTAGATTATAAAATTATCTTTAAAAAACTTCACATACATTTTTTTCTAGGAGCCACTGTTTCTACGAAAAATCTATTTTTTCATTCATCGTTGATCTCAAAAATAAAAATTCCAATCACCAGAACGACAGGAAATTTTAATAATTGATTTTTAATTGTGTTTTGCACAATTTTATTAAATTGCGACTCGATGAAAATTTTGTTCGTGGTCGTCGTCGTCGTTGGTAGGGTGAACAAATCCTTAGCAAAACATCATACGCTTATGTCAATTAGTATCGATAGCGGATTCTATTCCTTTACGTTTTGACGTTTGCCTCGGCACTCAGTTGCTGCACAATATATTGTCAAAAACATCCATACAAGGAAGGAAGGTAAATAAATTTGCTCCTCTCCCTCCTGGTGCCTAAAAAATAATATGCCATAATTTAAAATAAATTTTACGTAGAAAATTAATTAGGCACTTATTTTTTTATTTTTTAGCTCAGTTTAGTAATAAATTTTACTAACTGTTCTTTTAATTATTTATGGTAGTACGTGTTTATTCAATAAAAGTTAAGTAACAACTACTATGCAGTCACTATTCCACGCGGACGAAGTCGCGGGCACAGCTAGTCAAGAATGTAATTTTATATCAAGCCGACGACGACGCCGAACTAAAGTACCTACAGTACCATTTACCTTCAGTGTACAATACAGTTTACAGACCTACGCGACGACGGACGAACAATAATGAGTAATAAATTGTTTACAAAAAAAACATAGTTTCTAAGGTCATTAGTTTTATTTTATTTTATTGTTATTTTCTTTGAACGATTGGAAATGAAATTACTCAATTATTACACATAGAACTTTGATTTATTAGAATTATGTATAAGATAACGAACGCGAATGCAAGACATCTAGCGCGTCAATGTCTAAACATCGCCTTTCGTTTGCTTGGCAAAAGTCACGCACACTACTGTAGAAGTGTCAAATTTTGCCGGTATTTCACTGTTGTTTTTCTAAGTAAATAATGTAAGTTATTGATTAAAAAGGTCAAACGCGGACACATTTCATTGTAGAGAAGTGATAAAATGATTAGTTTTAAAGAAATAGTGTCTGTGTTAAGTGTTTAGACGTCATCAAAAATGTATGGAGGGACGGGCGGAACATCCACCTTAAGGGCTTGGTCTAGTAGTGCAAACAAATGCATCCTGTCATCCTATATGTAAATAATACAAATGTACTAAGGGAAAGTTGTTCCACTTAATTTTTAAAAATTAAATCATTCGTATTAGCATAATTTAATATTCGTAATAAGTACCTAAAATGACAATTTGAAACAATTTTCGTGAAAATTACACCGGGTGATTCTTTTTATCAGTACACAAAATTTGCGAATACGTTCTATTGATATCTTCAACTTCATGTTTATATAACTGATCAACTTTTACAAAGAAATTTGGACAAAATATAAAAAAAAATAAGCTTTCCATACAAAATGCATAACTCTATACATTTTTTTCGACCTAAGTTTCTTAGTGAAAGTTGTTCAGTTTCACTAATAAAACGGATAAACAAATTTTGTATATAATAAAAAAAAAATGTAATGTTTGTGTAAAAAATTATAAAATAGAAAAATGCGCAAATGAAAACAAAAGATATTTATTTCTGACTAGCTTCCGCCCGCGACTCCGTCCGCGCGGATGTCGGTCTTCGCGTGGATGGTTTATTTCTCCATTTTGAACTGGGAAGACGTTTCTCAGTAAATTAATATTAGACGATCATGATTCACTCCAGTCCAAACAGCAAATAAGCAGACTTCTGCTTCTGCAACGTTTAGTTGTCCCTGAATTTGGAAAAAATAGTCGTGATTCTTATCTATGACAAAAGTGTTATTTTTTTGCATTGCATTTCAAATATTACATTTTTTATTTTTAACCGCATCTTCCGCATTAATGTCTTTTGCCGGAATTAGACATTTAACTTCTACTAGTCCCATTTTCCCTTCTTGATATGGGAGTGTATAAAGTAAATTTTTTAGATATTTCTCGTTATACTTTTAAAAAGTTATTATTGTCATTTTGCTCATTAGGTAAAGTAATTTAGATATCAGTTTTAAGTTTTTTGATACCTGCAATAATAACGTCATAATCGCCTGCACATACTTATCGATTACACCCTGTATACAATCCACCATCCACATTCATAATGTTTTCCTGTCCTCCTCTCCTTTACGCTGTTCACCGATACATTTTAAATGAGTAAATCTGCTACCACTGAAGGATGTTTCATTGTGATCAGCAAATTTTCACCACTGTTGTCGATTATTTGTTTTTCATTTTTAATCAGCAATTGGGAATCATCAGTTTTGTTTTTTGCAGATTGGTGATGTACCCTAACAATACGTCGAAAAGGGAAAGCATCAACGAATTATCGTTTTCGTCCTCTTTTTTTATTCTGTGCGTCTCTGTTACTTGTGTTTGTTTAGTTCTCAACACCCATTGAATTTTCTATGTTATTGTGATCTTCCATTACATCTGAGTTTTGATGATGTGATGATAATCCATTCGTTTTAATATTGGTACTTAGAGTTGGTGGACTAAACTAGAAATGGTGGTTTAAAATGACTAGAAGAAAAAATTAAAACACCTCGACATATTTGGAATTTTGTCGAAAAAACAAATCATTTTCCCCGTATGTCCCAAGTTCAAGTTCTCAATACAAGTTTATATTATATTTCGTATTTCTCAAACGAAAAATAAACATTTTTGGAACTTCAAAAAAAAATTATATTATAAGAAAATTTATGAGCTTACTTTAGTTGTAAAGAAACATACATCCCTTTACTGACACCCCGTAAAATAAAGAAATTGTTGCCAATCACCTTTGTAATCTATTTGGTTTCATTAACTTTATGTTCGAAGATAATTTTTTTTCTAGTAGTTGTACACGCATATTTTTTTCGTTTATTTTCCATATCGAAATCAAATGTTTAAAAATATGAATATTTGCACAAAACTAAGATAAAAATAATCAATTAACAAAAAATATTAAATTTAATGAAGTAGAGCAACTTTCACTTCGGTATGAAGGAAAATCGAGCGTAGAGCACACGTCAGAACGCTCCGGCCCAAGGAGCGCGACTGAAGAAATTCGCTAGGATTTTTCCTTATTATTTTAAATATTTTTTTAATATTTAAAGAATTATCAAAATTAAAAAAAAAAATTTTAAAGGATTAATACTCATTGGTCTTCAACCAACTCGAATAAATTAATGGAAAAAAAAGTAAAAAAACTAAAACCCAACTACGACAAAAAACGACGCTGAAAAAGTATAAAACAAGATTTTCAGAATACTGAACTGAACAAAGTTGCTAATGTAGTTGCAAGTAAATGGACACAGTAGACTACCAAGATGCCTTCGTTGTAAATTGACAATAATGTCATACAATACTATTCTGAAGTATGCAATATTTCACTATGTAGAGATAAATTTTCATGTTTGGAAAACCGCAGTCACACGTTGTCAAAGTGCTACGGTAGATAGGTATATGTAACGTGTGACTACGCCTTTCCAAACATGAAAATTTATCACTACATAGTGGAATATTGCATACTTCAGAATACTATTGTATGACATTATTGTCAATTTACAACGAAGGCATCTTGGTAGAGTCTACTGTGTCCATTTACTTGCAACTACATTAGCAACTTTGTTCAGTTCAGTATTCTGAAAATCTTGTTTTATACTTTTCAGCGTCGTTTTTTGTCGTAGTTGGGTTTTAGTTTTTTTACTTTTTATTATTTGTACTATTTTGGTGTTAAAGTGTATTTGTGGCGCATAATATTAACAAAAGTTAAATTGATGAACTAATACTGAAAAATGAGGTGAAAATAAGAGTAAAGCAGTATGGAATGTTATAAAAAACGAGATCTATAATTTAAAAGAAAAAGATATTATACATGTTATTAAATCTGACGAAAAATATTTAAAAGAACCTATACAAATAGCTAATGCATTTAATAATTATTATATAAATTTCACAAATAATACTATTTCTGCCCAAACACAAACTTCATTCTTAAATAAAAATTCTATGTTTTTAGCTCCAATGTCTGTAGATGAAGTAAAAACTATAATTTTATCATTAAAAAACACAAGCTCAGTAGGCTACGATAATATTAACACAAAAATAATAAAAGCATGTAGCATGGAGATAGTTAATGTTTTGACACATCTTGTGAACGCCTCATTTTCTGAAGGAATTTTTCCTGAAAGACTAAAAAAATCTATTATCAAACCATTATTCAAAAAAGGGAGCAAAGAAGATATTAATAACTATCGTCCAATTACATTAATACCCATCATCTCAAAGATTTTTGAAAAATGCATGTACAAACGTTTAATAAGCTTCTGTGATAAATTTAACATTATAAGACAGGAACAATTTGCATTTCAAAAAGATAAATCCACGGTTCTCGCTTTACATTCCCTAATCAATACAATTCTACATAGTATAAATAAAAATAAAATAACTACAGGACTTTTCTTTGACTTAACAAAAGCATTTGATTTTGTATCTCACGAATGTTTACTGAAAAAATTAGAAAATTATGGTATAAGAGGTCCAGCATTTAATTGGTTAGCCTCTTATCTATATAACAGACAGCAATGTGTTATGATTTCTAACATTAATAAAATGAATGAAGTTGAAACTTATAACTCGGAATACAAATATTCAAAATGTGGCGTTCCACAGGGCAGCATTCTAGGTCCTATCCTTTTCATTCTATATATTAATGATATTCTGAATGTAACAAATCATAAGGTTATTTTATATGCTGACGATATATCAATAATTGTGACATCTGAAAAGAAAAATAATAGAAAGAAAGAAAGAAGAAAGAAAACATTTATTCCAACACACACAACACACATATAAAATAGCATTGTAAATTTTAAATAATATGTAATAGAAGACATAAATATATGTGTGGTTGCATGCGCTAAAAAAGGAAGCCACTCAGGATACCTGAGGCATAATACCTCAGCACTGATTTTCAGTGACCCCTTATGACATCCAGAATGTCAGCTGCTTTACTGGATAATAATAATAAATAAGGACAAAGTGATAAATAAATATAATTCGTGCAGTACACAAATAAGATACCATAATGCTTTAATGAATACGCTAATATTTTAATAAATAAACTTACATGTAATAAAAGATATGAATGGATATGTAATATGTAATTAAAGATATGAATTAATATATATGAATATATAATATGAATTAATCTAAGTAATCAAAATGGATACTTAGGTACTATTAGTTTATTCGTTACAGACGCATCGAAAGCTGTGGAACTTGCTGTTTCAAAACAAATTGCGTATATTTTAACCGGATATTGCCTATATTTTAATACGCTAAAGGATCATGTTAATGAGATTAATGTAACTGTTGACAAAATTATAGAATGGCTGACTTTTAATAATCTAAAAATTAATTTAAGTAAATCAATGTATGTACAATTTAATAAATATTCTATTGACATTCCGAAATTAGTAGCAACAGATGACCTAAAATTTCTTGGACTTAATATCAATCAACGTTTAGATTGGAAATCACACGTTGAAATAGTTTGTGAAAAAATTAATAAATTTGTTTACGCTCTTAGAAAAATTAAAATTGTTACAAATATAAAAACGGCTGTTACATTTTACCACGCCTGTGTAGAATCAGTACTTCATTATGGACTTATTTTTTGGGGTAATAGCACAGATGTACAAAGGGTGTTTATTGCACAGATGAAATGCATAAGAGCCATATGTAGCAGAGCTCCCGATGAATCCTGTAGACCAATGTTTAAAAAACTTGGTCTATTGCCGCTTCCGTCACTCTACATTTACGATGTTTGTGTGTTTGTATCAAAAAATCTGCATCTTTTCAAAAAGGCTTCTTATATAAATGATCGTAGTCGTAGGGATCCGAATAAACTTATTTTAGATGAAAATCCTCGACTAAAATTGTATAACAAAAATTGTATTTTTATGTGTATTAAAATTTATAATCACGTACCTAATAAATTTAAAAATAATAATGGAAAATTATGTAAAAAAGCATTAGGAGAATGGCTAACTAATCGGTCCTTCTACAGTATTAAAGAATTTTTTGATGACGAGAAATAAAATTATAATTGACAAGCTAATTTATATGATATAAGTAATAATTTTGTAATTAACATTTGATAATTTAATTGGACCCATTGTTTTATATACAACTAGCGGTCCGCCCCGGCTTCGCCCGTGGTACATGTTTACGTTTTCTCTACATAACAACCATCCTCGTACTTCAAGGAATATAATAAAAAAAGAATTATCGAAATCGGTTCAGCCGTTCTCGAGTTATGCGCTTACCAACACATTTTGCGATTCATTTTTATATATAAGAAGATTATAAAATTTGCATGCTGTTTTTTAATGACGGCTAAACATGTTGTACCTACTATAAGTAAAAATGTAACATCTAAAAATACCATGTTTAACGTAAATAAAGAATTATGAATTATGAATTATGAATAAAGAAACTATGAACGAAAAGATGTGAATTATATGCAATCAGCCCATAAATACAGGTAAAGTCACAAACAAATGCTAGTAATATATATATTTTCAAAATGTGCAAGTAAAGCGCTTTCAAATGATACCAAACACGGCATATTTATCTTAACTTTATTTTTTTACTCTGTATGTTTTGTCCGCTAGAGGGCGCCACATTAGATTTTGTGAAACCCGATATAGCCTATAACCAGCGGACAATTAAGACGCTTCTAATGATATGTCATTTGTCGAATTCTGATAAGTAGTTTAGAAGTTACGAGGGAACAGATGAACATACATACATACATACATACATACATAGAAATCTAAATAACAAGACACTAGAAGTCGTAAGCGTGCGTGACCTTGTCGCCACTCAGGTGATTTGCACATCACCAGTGCATTCGTCACTGTTCAGTTGCTCTGGAGACGTATGAGTGTATACATGGTGTGTTTCAGCAATTCCCATTGCGGAAATTCTTCCACAAGTTGTAATTATACTTATAAAGGAATAATATTTCATCGGAAAATATTTTTTTTTAGAAATAATGCCGTTTTTCCTTAAAATTATAGAATATTTACAAGTATTACGAGTGTCACCATAGTAATCGAAATAACAATGAATGACACAGTCGACCATTCTTATTATCACGTTTGTTCGTATTGGAGCAAAAAGTCTCATATACTTAGGGATGTTATTCTAAAATAAACCGTAAATTCGTGCGTTAGGATACATATTCAAAAGCTTAATTTAATAGATAAGTTAGTTTTCACTAAAATCAAGCTGTCCAATAAAAGGCATAGTTTACTTGTGTGTACTGTTTAGCTTTCGGTTTGAATGTGTTGATTTTGGCGACAGCGGTTTTCATACGAATTATGACATTATAGCACTTCTATGTGTCTTGTTATTTAGATTTCTATGCATACATACATAGCCTGTCAAAATCATAACCCTCCTTTTGCTTTGCCGTAGTCGGGTAAAAATAACTTTTAGCAGTATTTATCAATAGTTTTTTGTAAGGCAAAAAATGGGAAATTTAATGAATTTATAACGTTCTAATTAGGAAAATCATAAGTTTTTCGGCAATTGTATTCAGCAGATTTGAATTACGACTATATAAGGATATTTATGCGCTGATCAAATTGTGTAAATTGTAATCGGTTGCAACGTAGTGAGTGCACAAACTTAGCTCGAAATGTCTTTGGGGGAAAGAGACTTATCTTGAAGGCCTGATTAAGGTAACATAAAGTAACTTTATAAATGTGAAAAAATTCACGCGCATTGCGTATATAACACTAATTGATAAACAAGAAAAAAAAAATCAGTTTATCATTTCATTAGCCGGGAAAAAATTGTCAAATAACTTGTTGAAAACGCAATTTTGCTAGACTGCAGCCTTAAGAATGAGGTTAATTTGTTTAAGTGTAATTACTTACAAACATGTTGTTTACTTTTTAGTTTTTATTGATTTACAATAACAGTAAAATTGAATGTGCTATAGACTTCTATTAAGTTTTAACTAAGCTTTGAAACTAAAAAAAAGATGATCTTATTATGTTTTTACTAATCTTGCAACTTGAAAAAACTAATTTTATTCTAGTGGCAACAATGCGGGGTGACCTGGAGATCCTGGGCTACAACATGCTGCAGTGGATTGTGGGGGAGCTCCCATGGGAGAAGTCACTGCAGCAGCCCAAGAAGGTGCAAGCCATGAAAGAGGACTTCTTAAAAAATGTTAGGAGCGAGGTCAACAAACTGAGTTCTAATGTGCCTGGTAAGATTTAACAGAATATTAATTTAACATTGATTTTAGATTTTATTATGTATTATTAGATTTTATTGAATGTATAAAGTAATAGAGACTTGCAATTTGAATTTGTAGTTAAATTGAGCTCAACATAGATTAAATATAAACATTATCTGTAATTCAGCATATTCATAATATGTTTTTATTTTTCAGAAGCGTTAATCAAATTCTTTGAATACATAAACTCTTTAAAACCAAAAGATAGTGTTGACTATACAAAATGTCGGCAGTTATTCGAGGGCTACCTCAAAAAGGAAGGAAAAACGAAAACCAGCAAACTAGAGTTCACTGCAAGTATTAAAAAGAAAGGAAACAAATTACAATCAGGTGATCAGGAGTCTGATGAGGAACAAATTGTGCCAAAGAAACGAGTACCGAAACAAAATGGAGAACTAAAACCGAAACGAACGAAAAAAGCGCAGAAATTAGACGACACAGAGAACACGGAGCCTGATAAAAACACGAGTATCACAAAGAAAAGGAAATCCTTAGAGCCTTCATATGTTGTTAAAGTAAAGAAAATTAAAATAGCACCAAAGGCGACTCCACCTGTAAAGAAAAATCATGCGAACATTGCGACGCAAACATCTGGAAACAGGAGTAAAAGGAGTCCGCGACAAGTCACTTTCGACAGCCCTATATGTGAAGTGATTGGTGAAAAAACGTTAAAAAATAATAGTGTTAACTCCAGTGGTGATATTTTCGATGATTCCTTCACGATTGAGGAGAAAAAAGTTAGGCCAAAGCGTAGATTGCTCTCCGATAAAGAAGTGACAGTCAAGAGGGTGGTTAAAAAGAAAGTGACAACTGTGAAACCGAAAGGAAAGTCGTGGAAAGACAGCCCTGCTGTAGTTAATGGACGCTCACCACCTAAGTAGGTGCCATATGTAACACTAAAGTTGACTTATAGGATAGTAGGTACTTTGATTACAAACCTGTTATTATGAATTAATTTACCGTAATGTTTTGATTTTAGCATAATTGTCATAATTTACAAGTATTTAGTAAGATATTTGTTTTTAATTCAATTATGTTTCTGTACATTCTGTTACACTGTAAAGTTTAGTTATTATGGAGTTGTTCATACTGGATTATATGCACATATAGTACAATTGATTTGCCATAGTTACCCACCCAGTGGATTGAGGAATAATTTATTGATTTTAGTTTTCGTTTATCTGATAAATGAGAATGATTTTATAGTTCTGTTGTTGTGAACTAATGCTGTCTCTGTAATTAAAATAAAATTCTTATTATGATGTGGTTCGTGAGTAGCCTAGATGGCACAGGCGTCGCTGTCATGCGAAAGACGCGGGTTCGAATCCCGTCTCACGATTTAAAAGACTATTTTATAATACTTTGGTGTTGGGTAGTAGCTTATTTAACATTTTTGCTAACTTTCGATAGATTTAAAAATATCAAAGATAAATAATTAATATTTTGTACTTGCATTAGATGCAATTAATTGTTATATTTATATTATTTACACATACCAGTGGTATGTAACATTGGCTGTACCTATTTCGATAAAATTAGTGTTAAATATTACAACGGTAACTTATTCCTCAATCCTGATTTTCCGTACTTATACTTTAAAACACTTAAGAGCCATAGCTCCAATGTCCATTAAATTAGTAATGTATTTATATTTATAGTGTAAATGTACCTTTTATAGCGAGTGAGTTGAGTGTTGCATGATTGAATTGTAAGAATTAGTTCCTTTTAGAAAGACAATAACATTTGCTAAAGTAGCATTTTGAATTTATATAATTTTTAACAGAAACATCGTTTTTAGCACAATTTGTGTAATGAGTGACTGAAAATCTTTATACCACAATATCTTCCCAGATTTTTGATAAACCCACCTGCAAGTATGAACTGTGAAACAATTACCACCACAATTCCCTCTCCTGTTATACTAGATAATAATAATACAAATAGAAATCAAGTCCTAAAAATTTTATGTATTATTCTATTAACATTTACATGTATAAGCACGAATTTGATACTATCACTAATACATACATATCTTATCGAAGTTTTGTTGTATTATATATTTTTTTAACAATCATAACCATACTAATCAATAATTTTATTGGCAATTATTTTAATTGAAGAGACAATTAATTGTTTTCTTTCACTAATTTCGATGAAAATGTGACTGTGTTGAACATTGATTGTACAGGATTGTTATAAAATGTTTGTGTTACTGTTGAGGATGTAATCAAAACTGTTGTTTTGCATTCAAATGTAACTTAATTATTGAATTGAATTGCTGTTGATTTTGTATGTTATTGTGTAAATTAAATAACATTTGTATGATGAAATTTTGTTTCAATTCGCACACCCCTACACCTAACATACATATAACTATAATTGTGTTCAGTATTTTCAATACACGTCTGACTATATGAACTAATTTGATTGAACCTTATGAATCAACTTTGCTCGTGTGAATTTTAATTTACCGACTATAGACTGTCATTTCATTCATACCCTATTTCACTCCCTAAGGCAATGTTACATACCACTGGTATGTGTACTCCGCATCACGAGCGTAGCGCCTGAATGCGAATTCTAACGTTGCTTGTAGGTTGCATTGAAAACACGCACAGTATTTTATACCTCACTGATTGACTCACTGAGCGTATTCATGCGTGTGCAATTGCCTACAAGAGATCACGCATTTGTACCTCTCGTAAATTTCAACAAAAACGGCAAATTAAGTGATACGAGCTGGGCAGATAAGAGTTCTTTTTATAAGTATGTAAATATGCATTTTAGGTTAAAAGAAAACAAAAATCAAATCCAAAGCTTTTATTTATTTACAATATAATCGTAATATGAAAGTAAACAAAACGTAACGTACCAAAAAAAATTAGATTTAGAAATTTATAAAACATAACATCGGGCGAGCCCGCGACAATGCGAGAGAACGTTCCAATACACGTGACGCGGAACGAGGGCTGAGCGCCGGAGCCCGCACGCGAGCTAGTCTAGAATCTAGATCGTGTGATATGGCTTCCGCAGCGTCATTGACTAAAACACAAAACAGTAGCACCATTTGTAAAAAAATATACATTTCACGCGACTCCAGCGCTCCCGCAGCCCGCACCCAGCCCCCGCGCTTACTCATTAATATAAAACAAAACTATTTACGCCGTTACAGGAACATCTTTATGCAAAATCCTATTTAACTTGGAAGTGGACTAGTATAGAATAGAACTCCATTTGTCATGACGTCTCGTGTGGAGTTGCTACGTTGTATATTTATGTATATACGATAATAAGGCCGCATTCACACTAGCTTTCGATGTCGTAAGATACGTTTCCCACCAATGTAAATGTTGCCGAACGCTCCCTTTATAATAAGCTGCGATTCTATTTCTCTAAATATATTTTCCATCTGTTTTTGTGACCCTTAGTGTAAAACAAATTTTGTGCTTATGTATAAATATATTTTTCGCTATATAACATTTTGTAAAATATAATTTATATCATATGAAACATTCGGCATATTATAAAGGGAGGTTCCGTTTAGTCTATTCGGTACGTGTGCACTTAATACTCGACTCGTCTTACAGCTAAGTGGAATAAAGTAAATACGCTACTCGTATGTATATGTATACCTAAATATGTAACTACATAATTGCGAGGTGGCACCTAGCTATCTGCATACTGGCTTAACTTGGCCGGCCGGGCGTTGCGACTATTTAAAGCAGTTTAAGAGACGTGTTTCTGTAACAGATATTGAGTTAATTCGGGATAATTTCTGGATTTGCTAGAAGATAAAATATAAATGTAATGAACGTATTTGCTATAAAAATATGGATGTAAACAGAATGCGAGTGTCACTGGTGTTCACAAAGTCGCAACGTCGGCCGGCCGCTCAACACACAAGGCTCGGGAGAGCGACTTAAATAAGAATACAATAATAATGTTAATATAAAAACAACGGCTGTGCCCAATTGTACTAAGTTAAAATACCGTTCAAAACATTCGCCAACACCTGACACTATTTACTGGGATATCGAATATCAACATTTTTTTTGTTTATTTTTTTATAAAATATACAACACCAGTTTCCGGTGTGTTTGTCCTTTAGATAAATTCTGAAAGAGAAAACATTGCGGGTACTTTGATTGAACCACCACGTGCCGTCTTCCAACGACTCGCGCAAGTCATACGTCAACAATATCTACATATTTGTACACTTTGAATTACTTCGTTCAGTCTTATCTAAAGGGCAAATGCGAGTTAACCTCAAAATAAGAACCTTATTTTCCATTAAAGCTAATTTAACGACCAGGAGAAGGTCCACATTGGGAATTAAATAATTTATAAATTACGCCTCTCCGCTCAGGGGCTCAATAAATAACATTACTTTTTATATAAAAATTTGGTGTTAACTCAGTCAGGCAATAATATACAGGTCCCATTACGTTATCTTTTTATTTCGGGCGCGGCAGAAGCGTTTATAATATGAAAAACTAATATATTACAGGAAGAGCTACCGACTTTTGAAGCAAGTAACCTGCTAGTAGAAATATACTCAAAACATTTTTTAATCTTAACGTCAACACAATTCAATGTTATGTTGGATAAGAAATGCATTTGTATTTAGTTTATTAATTTGTATATATTAATGAAACTCATCCAACATTTGAAAGATTATCTATTCCAGAAATAAATTCACAAAACACTACTATCGTATAAAAAGCTATAAATTTTACTCAGGAATTATTGAGTAATCTCAAAACTCGGCAGCTCTCATAGGAAGTTATTTGAACACATGAGACTAGTCAAATTGCTTCTGTCGGAATGTCAACTGTTAGTTGTTCACAATATATTTGTTACTTTATTCTAAGCTCCGATAAATAAAACATCGTTCAAATCCAATAGTTCGGTATCTTCTTAAATATTACAATTTTAAATTGAAGAAAAATTTGTGCAAATTCAACAATTTAATTAACTTTTTATTTTTGAATGTGAAGATATAACTAATGGATTTAAAACCGGATCGGTATCGGTAAGGCCAAACGGTATCGTAATAAAAACTAAAACGAAACATATGAACAGAAAACTCAAGAAAATTCATTAACTTTTTTATATTTATAAGAATAATTTTAAAGTGTAGTGTGAAATAACAAGACGCCAAAGGCCAAAGACAAGACTTTTTACATTTTTCTTCATATGGTTTTTATTTTGGTGAATTCTAGCCCAAATGTCAATTTATTATACATAAAGGACTCTATGTTGTTTACACGAAAGCTCAATTTTCAATAAACATTCCTTCTTAGTAAGCAATACTCTAGCGATCTTGTTATTTAAAACTATACCTATTTCTCAGAGAAATAAAACACAATATTGAATGAAAATAATGAATTGTACTAGTATAACCTAGTTGTGCCCCGATACGGACAGACGAGTATGCGGATAAACATGTATTTGCACTAAACTTTATACCTATTCAATTACAGTTAGTACTAAGTGTCAGTTTTATATATCAATATGTATATTTGATTACTATTTAACGCCTGGCATGCTGTATAACATACGTGTATAACAGTTTGTATAATATAAATTTTTATTCTGAACTTTTCTAAATCTTCGGCACTGTAGTATTTTGTAAATAGATCAAGTATTGAAATAAAACATTTCTATTGAATAATCTGTATATTTTTTAAATTTTAAACGTGTGTAAAAGAGAAATATATACGAATGAGTATAAAACCGAGTTAACAGCACACCAGACGTCCATATATGAAACTTGCAAATATCAACAACTTACAATAAACGCATAACCAGTCCTACGCTACGTTGTAACATCTGAATATGAAAAGAAATCTGTTTCGTCTCGCTTTGAACACATAATTACGTAAACTATCGTATACCTGAGCCTGTTCTTTATATGCGGGTTGTCTGCGAGCTAATCGACGGCCATATTTACTATTTTTTATTACTTTATCAACTCAAACAGATCAGTGAGGGTACTTAGTAATTTTTGTTCTGGTCCTTCGAGCCGAAAACTTTGGATTTCCCGAATTATTTGTCTTTTGCGCCCAAAATTAATAGTAGCTTTCAGCTCTACCATTACTTTGAGCATTCCATGAAACCATGGCAAATTTTCAAAAGGTATAGAGTACATTTAAGTATAATTAAATGTTACATATTTTGTTATATTGGCTAGAATCAAGGCATTTCTCGAAAAAGTATAAAATACTACACAGGAACCTTGTCTGTGATCGAAACAGCGATCGATTCGCTCGTGGACGACCTCCCTTAATAAAGAAAAATTATCGTTCAAATCACATTCGAACTATCGGGTCTAACCCAAAAACATTTAAAATTAATTGCAAAATTAGTAATTAAATTAAATGGATAAAGCTCAAAATAGGAAACAATTGGATTTCCTTCATTCGTTTTTATTTGCAATGATGATAAGCGAATAACCAAAAGAATGTTTAGTAATTAAAAAAATAATAATTAAAATACTAAACGTATACAATAAAAACTCGCGTCATACGCTCGCAAAGGAACTTCGAACTTAATCGTGGTAAAATATAACGTACACACAAATTATACACAAATTAAATTATACAATTGAATCAAGGTGGTACGAGAAATCTTTGAGGTAAGATTACATCGCTAATGACTTAAACGCCTATGTTTATTTAAACTTTATATTTATAAAGGGCAAGCTCAGGATTTTTATATTGGTTAGTTGACTGCTTTCATTCATATGAAACCTACCATCCTTCAGTTCGGTATAATTTAAATATTTCATTGTCAAAGAATTTTTTGGAGAAAATATGAATATTTTTGATAGATTTAGAATATAAATGAAGAGCAGTGAACTGTAGAAGTGAATGGTATTGCAGTGTACCCTAACTCGAACACAATAGGTAGTAGGGGCGTAACTGTGGGTACTTATTTAGGCCTCACTCACAACCGCGGCTTTGCTGACTGCAACATACAATACTTTTACAATTTGTAATACATAAATATAGGGAAATTTATACTTATTTTTCTCAATTTGAACATGTTTGCTATTTATTTGTGTTGCGTTCACTGGGATTTAAATTTGAACCATATAAATAATATTTGATATAAATTACTATATACTTTTTTTTTTCAAATGCTCTGTCCCTATTTTTTGTTATTAAATTCTTGAACTTCATCGTATTGTATCTTGCAATCAATATTTTTTTTATTATTTTTTATTTATTTACTATATAATGTACTTTTTATTTTTATATTTTGAATATCGTAACAACCCTCACCAATATTTGAACCGAGCTAATTTAATCGCGATACAACATTTAAAAATTTCATATCAAAAATATTGAAAATGAGAATTTTTATAGATCGACCAGAATCTCTGACGATATCTTGTTATTTGATTGTTTATATTCGATTATTCATTAATTTTTATCATATTTTTAACGACGACTATACACGTCATGCGTATTTAAACTATTAAATATATTTTTTCTATTTCAAACAGGTCGAAACATCTATAATTTGTTTAATACGGAATTATTCTAATATGCCTTCGATTCTGGCCGAGCTATACTATGTATTACGAAAAATATTTTTTTTACTAATTTTATTATTATTATTTAATAAAAATCCTACATCTTGGAAGCGCGTTATTGGCTAAGAGAAAACGATCCCCACTAAGAATATTTTTGATATAAAATCGAAGAATAAATACATATAGAAGTAGCTAAATTGTATAAACACCATGAAAGCAAATACGGGTGAATTTAGTATATAATAATCTTTTTACAAATATATAACAAACGCGACGTACAACATGTAAATCGAGATAAATATAGTTCAAAATGATGCCGTCCCGTGTATTTAATCTGTGCTTGGAGAGAGATGGCATGATTTTGTCTCCCTTTCCTTGCTACGAGTATAATACAAGTGTATATTTATTTATTTATAACAACGTATCGCTACGTCGGAAGCAAGCGACGTGGGTGTAACGGGATAACTATGTCAACAAATTTAACACCGTATTCATAAATACTTAAAGTCGATTTTATTAAAAAATATTTCATTGATCTACTCTTTGCTAATTATTTTAATTTGCTTTAACATTATATTCGTCAAATATTTCATAAAATAGTAAATCGGTAATCGGTTAATTTGTATGATCTCTATTTACTAGAGCATAGAGTTGCTTTTCAATCAAATATTTTTTCAATAAGATTCAACGAATACATCGATTTTAAAATATTGCTTATGAATACGAAAGTAACCTGACAAAAGAAACTTAACAGTACAATAGAAAACAGAAAATAAACAGTAACAATCAACAGAAGCGAAATGAAAAAAAAAATGTTTGCCGTAAACAAAAATAATTGGCGTCGTGTCGAACAAAATTTCGTTTTGTATATAATATTAATAATATCAAAAGACCGCTCAAGCCACGGATTCTGTCACACATTGGCAGTACAAACTATTGTCTCACAATAGCCTATGAAAATATCTCGACTTCACAATCCTGTATACATTGTGATGCACAACTTACACTATAATTATATATGGGACATGAACCGCAACGATTATACATATTATACAATTTCATTCATAACATAGGAAAGTAAGCTATAGTTTTATCTCACGTTGAGCTATTCGAACAGCCTTATTTAATCAGACGATATGCGGCGATGACAGTGAACAAAAATACGGTATTTGACTCGACAGTCAAACTGGGATAAATGTAATTGTAACTGACATGACAGTTTTGAAACTTTCCCGTGTCACAAATCGAATAAACGCTCGATAGTTCGCCGTCGCGTCCTGCAAGCCCGAAACTTTGTACATTAGCGTCACTCACTCTTGTATACTAGTATACGCGGCGTATACCCGGTGTATACCGTGTACACTCGCGGTGTAACTGCGGTACACACGCGGCGAGCGGGAAGCGTCCGGTGGGCGGTAGCGTGCGTGCTTCGTAATTTTAATTCCCTAGCACTGGCCACATCTGGAATAGAAAATTTAATTGTTATTAAAAAATATATTACGTGACACTGGTACTTCGATGCGACTTGTGGTATTATCCTTAGTTGGAATCACTTAAATTGTAGATTTATAAATACCTGATTCGACTGAATCCCTGAAGTTTATATACGGCTGGTGTATATCGCCACGCAGTACGCGCGTGAACGGCGCTGTATGTAGTAGTAGCTGGGTAGAGCTGCTCTACATCTATACCATAGACTCTATTGTATGTAGAGCGGCGGGGCACCTGGCTATAGACCTTCTATCCTCCATCTATTGTAATAATGACTGTTGTATGTAGAGCGGCTTCTATTATGGTAGAGTCAACTGCATGTAGAGCGGTAGAGCGCACCTGGCTAGAGCGCGTCGGCGGCGAACTTCTCGCTGCGGCGGAAGTCGATCTGCGTGTAGAGGCGGTGCGGCAGCGCGGCGGGCGGCGTGCGCGGCTCCAGGTCCAGCGCGGCGTAGTGCAGCCGCCCGCCGCCCGGCCCGCCCGGCCCGCCCGGCCCGCCGCCCGGCCCGCCGCCCGACCCGCTCGACCCCGACCCCACCACCGTCGAACACGTGCTCGACGACTCTGCCATGGAACGCACTTTATATTTCTAACAATATATTGGGTAGATATCATCGTGAATAGCAATGTGATAGAATTCAAACTATACAATCAACAACAGTAAATTGCACACTGAATATATGTTGTGAAGTGGTGAAAAAATTACCATTGGATAATGGATATAATAAAATTCAATGTAGTTACCATAAAAAAAACTTGGAGGACCAAAAAATCTGACACGCATAGACTGAAAACCAATTTATTCATATCATTTAAAAAATAACAAAATTTCATATAATTATAGGAATTCTACTTATTATTTATTAACAATACAACAAACAACTTTTTAGATTTAATCAATAGAACATAAAAACAGCTCACCCCTATGTTCATCAAGTCTGGCAGTCTTATTGTTGTTCAAGTTGTCCGGCCTCGCCAGCGTCACGTACTGCGGCGAGGAAGACACCTCGCACCGGCCCGGTTCCCTCTCGGGGCTCTTGCGGCCCTCCTCCGAGATCTCGCGCACCGTGCTGAGCGCGTGGCTCTCGTCCAGCTCGGGGGGGGACGCGGGGGAGTCGGGCGAGAATGGGAAGATTGTTTGAGAGCCGTGGGGCGTGCGAGGTTCGCGTATTCGACGGATTTCTGCAATTTGAAAGTAAAATTTTTAATTTATATTAGGATTATGTTTCAATTTTGACGGTACTATACATCAACTGCTCAATAAGACACGTATGCATATTATGCAGTCACTATAGACACTTAATTTTGCACCGAAAAGTAATTAAGTGGAGGTGTAAAATTTTATATAGAGATAGATATACAAGTCTGGAATCTAGAAAAAAAAATATCTAGTCTAGATTTTTTTATAGCAATATTAACACAAAAATAATAATTAATAAGCAAAAGTACCAGGCGACGATGACACAGCAGGCGGTGGGCGCGGATTCGCAATGGCTATCGGCCTGGTGGGAACTCTATTATTCCTCCCGTAGCTCATCTCCACATAACCAGCAGGCGCGGGGGTTGCGGGGGTGGAGGCGAGGGGTGCGGGGGAGGGTGGCTCTCCTGGCCGCATCTCCACGTAGCCCGCGTTGCGCGGTGACATGTCTACGTATTCGTCAATGTTTGGCTTCGATTTAGGTGTTTCGGAGAAGCCCGTGGTGGGCGGCGTGCGCGCAACTATCACCTGTGAAAACGAATACGTCATAATATTATGAAGTTAGTAACATTGAACAAAAATGATATAGTATATTTTTTTATGTAATGTTAATATAGATTTTGATTTTATACACACATCAAATTTGTCATTACTTTAAAATGGAAAGTCTTAAACATCGGAGATGGATGGCAGATCAAATGTTGTTATACAAAATTGTTACTAATTCGTATATTTGTCCTAATCTTCTATCAAAAATTAATATAGCTGTTCCGAGGAGATACTCTAGGAAAACCAATGTATTTTTTGTCAAAAGATATAGAACCAATTTAGGCTTCAACAGCGTCATTGCTAGAGTTTGTCGGGAACATAATAGATTATATAATAGTACAAAAGTTGACATCAACTTCCTTAGTTTGTTTGCATATAAAAACGTTTTACATAAAAATTATACAGATAAGAATAATGTTTTCTGATTAGAATTTATACTACGATTAGAAGCTATAATTTGATACAACTCAAAAACGCATGTTGTATTTGCCTGTAATTGGATCTACATCTTACTATGCATGCTAATTATGTCACATACTCAAAATAGAATATTATAAATATAAGATGTACATCTGTTGGCAAATCAAATAAATAAATAAATAAATCAATTATGAGTGTATTCGATATTGATACATTTTATTAACTTTTAACAATAAAAACGACTGGTATATAATCTATATAAACGTATTTTCGGTATTTGTTCCATGTTATTAGTAGCGCAAAAGCTACACAAAGCACTTATACGTGCTATACTATAATTATGTACAAAAATACAAAATACTAAAATATGAGTGTGTTCTATAATATGTACTGTATTGACTACGCAAAATCTTAATATATAAATCTCGTGTCACAATGTTTGTCCTCAATGGATTCCTAAATCACTTAACCGATTATAATAAAATTCGCACACCATGTGCAGTTCGATCCAACTTGAGAGATAGGATAGTTTAAACATGTAGGGGCGGACCGCTAGTGATCGTATATAGCTAGTATATAAACTCAAACATTTATTTATTCAATTAGACTTCTTTTAGAAGCATTTTCGAATCATCATTACATATTTTTAACAATTAAGGACCACCGATTCGGAAATATACCTTGGGCTGAGGCGAGTTGGCCGAGAAGTCGATCTCCATGAGATCATCAGTGGAGGCTCTGGGCGGGTGCGGTGCGCGCGCGTGCAGCGCGGGGCGGCGGCGCGCGCCCGCGCTGTACGCGCGCAGCCGCGCCGGCTCGCACCGCTCGCGCGCCGGCCGCGAGCCCACGCTGTACGCGCGCGCCGACCGCTCCTCCGCTATGTGGGAGGTGGCCGGCTCCAGTTGGTACTCGCTGTGGATGGGGGTGTGTTTTAGTGTGATACGCCATATATAAGCACATACACAATATTGATACTCTATTGCATGTTGCGTGTTATGTTCACTTATCTGAGAAATTACATCGTGAATGTAGATACGTTTGAGAGGAGATCCTCTTGAATGATTCTGTGTATATCTACGTGTTAATTTCAAGTTGTGAAGCAAATAATAATAAAAAAAGACGGGTTGCACTCCGGGAGTGCCGGCAGAAGTGAAAACGCGCGTAGTAGAGAGGGGATAGCTGTCTACTCTCCATCCGTCTTACGCTTTTTCGATCAGGTCACGTGTCCTGACGCGAGTTTAAGATTTTATACCCATTACAGAAAAAGTGCTCAACGCCGCTAAAGAAGTTTTCACTTCAAAAATTACACACTTCGACCTGTAACAAAAATCTAATCTTTCAAGTACAGTAAAGTTCATTGGTTATTTACAGAAACAAAATATGATTGAGTTTTACAACTATACTACACTGTTATAAGTAGTTTTCTGATATTGTGAACATTTATTATATTTAATAGAACAGGGATAGAAACAGAAAAGCATAACTAAATAATATTTAGTTTAATAGTATTCAAATAGAGCAGGCTCCAAGGAGATGTTCGTTTGCAAAAATAGCGGACCTAAATCTGACTTCTGATATATATTGTATAGGTCCCAGACATCCTATAGACAGATGTTGCCAACCAGTTTTGTGGTCCCCCTGCCCGCACCCCGGTAATTAAATATGGCATACAAAGAAAAAAATAAAAATTTCCAAAACATGCCGTGTGGGGTATCAAATGAAAGAGCTTATTGAGTAGATCACGAATATATAGCATACTATATACATTTCTTACACTTTCTCTAAGATTTTTTAGAAAATTTACGAAAATGGTCCATTTTTGAGTTAACTTTAAACCACTATAGATTGAAAACTCATGAATATATTTTTTAAATTATTATTTTAAATAATTAACAATAGTCCATTGTTTATGATTCAATAGTTCGTAATATAATATAAGTGAGCTATGTGGTGGATTTGATGAAAATAACTATATACTATATGAACTTGAAAATATACTCGCCATCTTTGAATGCTCCCCCCACTCCCCCATGCAACTATTTCACTGTACGAAATATTGAATCGTAAACAATGGACTATTGTTAATTATTTAAAATAATAATTTAAAAAATATATTCATGAGTTTTCAATCTATAGTGGTTTAAAGTTAACTCAAAAATGGACCATTTTCGTAAATTTTCTAAAAAATCTTAGAGAAAGTGTAAGAAATGTATATAGTATGCTATATATTCGTGATCTACTCAATAAGCTCTTTCATTTGATACCCCACACGGCATGTTTTGGAAATTTTTATTTTTTTCTTTGTATGCCATATTTAATTACCGGGGTGCGGGCAGGGGGACCACAAAACTGGTTGGCAACATCTGTCTATAGGATGTCTGGGATCTATACAATATATATCAGAAGTCAGATTTAGGTCCGCGATTTTTGCAAACGAAACTCCACTGAGAGTCCGGTCTAAAATGCTTTAAAAATGGGCTGAAGATGCAGATTCATATCCCACCCAGTGATTGTTTTTTTTTTAATATTCTCTAAAAATGTATACAACTACTTTCAAAAAAATCGGATAAAATGTAGCTGAATTTTGACGAATTATATTCTTAATCGATTTTAAAATGACCAAGATACAAACTTCCGCCAATCTACCCGCATTTCCCCCAACCAATAGCATGCTCAGTTACCTGAAGCGCGGGTCGGTGGAGGGCGTGCCGCTGCAGACGGAGGAGGAGGAGGAGGGGTGCGCGGGCGCCATGGGCAGGTAGCCGTCCGCGCCCTCCGCGCCGCCCTCCTCCACGCCCAGCGACGACGTGCAAGAGTGCGCCACCGAGCCCGTGCGCATGCTGTACAAATTAGACAAAACATAACACACATTGAAAAAAAATAACTTCAACAAACTAAACGGTAAATAGCGCGACAGCCCCAGCCCCAGTCACGTTGGTTAATGAGCCTAAGTAGCGTCAACAAATATCATCTAAAAAATTTTTTACGTAGACACTTAAAAAATATATCATTTTTACTTTTGAGATCAAAAACAATACAACAGGTACAACTACCTGAAGAAATGACTAAATGAAAATAGTCCGTCACAAAAAAAATTGAAAGAATAATTAAAAGTTTATCTTCTTGCTTTTCAAACAAAAAAAAAAAAACATTACTATAATTATAGAACTTACCTCATAAAGTCTCTTGGCAAAATGTCACAACAGTCTGGTTCTTCAGGTATTCGCGGCGTTCTGTACCACTCTGATAGTGAATCGATGTCGTCTCGTGATGAAGCCAATCCTGATAATGGGAAAGCGTATAAAATTGCTATAGCGTTTTTGTTGCATTACGACTTAAATACCTTGAAAAAAACAAGATTTTATAAAAATAATAATTGCTTAATTTTACACCGTATAACATTTATTTGGAGCACGATTGCAGCCCTACCATAAATTCAAACTTCTTTAAATATTATGTTCATACGACCAACTAAAAATACTGTATTACATAATCATTAAGAATTAAGCAATTAATAACTAACAATACAGCATTTAAAATAATAACAAAAAACCATAAATACTCTCACATTATAAATTTATAAATATAAATTTATAAACTATTATAGTATATTTATTATACTCTCACATTGCCAAAGTAAACATGGAAAATTTCCCCGTCAAAACACAATTTTTTAAATTTTAATTTTTTTCTCCACCTACCGTCAACAACATCAGCGTGCCTTGGCGGCGCTCTATCCGACTCGAAGGACGAGCAGGCGCGCGACGGCATCGTCTCGCAGCGGTTGCGCAGCGTGCTCACGTCTGCGAACAATGCGCTGTTGTGATTGGCTGATGCGTTTTATGCGTTCCGTTTTACGCGGAACGATTTGTTTTTTTTTTTGTTTAATATTTTTAACAATGCTTCCTGTTTTTAAAGGTAGATAAGATAAATAAATTGGTGTGAGTAAATCTTTTTCTTATAATTATAATACTTACACTTTTTCTGTTTAAAGGCGCATGCAAAAAAGCTAGTACTTCATTTAAGAATATACAGATTTTCATGTAAGCGCTATTTAATATTTTCTATTTATCAAGAGTTGTTTAGTTACAAATACAGCGAAAATGTAATATTTTAGTTATATTTGTATTAAATATATATTTATATTAAAGGGACAGGAAGCATAGCCGTTGCATTTTATTGTCTACTTTGTAAACATAATAAAATAATAATCAAGGAGTAAAATATAATAACATAGCATAACCAAACATTTGCGAAAACAAAGCATAAAGACGATATACACGACTAACAAAACGAAAAAGGCAAAACCAAGACACATGCAGCACATTCCAAGCGTCCGCAAACAAACTGTCGATAAACAACTGGAAAACGACAAACAAAAGAGCCGTCCAACGCGTTCCGACGGTGTGGAGTGAGCCGTGTTAGTGGGCGATGCGATGTCGTTAGACGAAGCGGATACATACTCTTGGTATGCGCGGGCGAGAGCTTGGCGAGGCGCGCGCCCGTGCTGGCGCGGCGGCTCCAGGGGCCGCGCTTGTCGGGCCGCTCGGGCCGCTCGGGGCGCTCGGGCCGCTCGGGGCGCTCGGGCCGCTCGGGCCGCGCGGGCGCCGCGAGCGCCTTCTCGAGGATGGCGCGCTCCAGCTCGTCGCCCGTGAGCGGCGCCGAGCGCGTGCGCTCGTGCACTATGCGCAGCGGCTCCGCGTACGAGCAGCCCGCGGGCAGCGACGCCGTGCGCGCGTGTTTTATGAGCCGCGCGGGCCGCTCCTGCTTTTCGGGCGTTAGTGTGTTATTCGGCGGTTGGTTTTCGGCTGCGGAAGACAATGAGAAGCGACACGTAAACGATTGGCACCAAGCGTCACCCGGTGCGATGGTTGTTATTCGTGAGCGGACTATGGTACTAGCTGTCGACGCGAGCGAACCCAATTGATGCATTGGGTGACTATGTTATTAACGATGTAAAAATTGTGTACCTTTACGGGTATTTAAAATAACAAAAAATAAGTTAAAAACAGTACCATGGCCCTAAGTATGTGATTATAATACAGACACAAAGATACAGCAAGTTTGTATTTAAAAATGGTATCTACATTATTTCTTATTCATTTCTAATTTTCAGTATCATAAAATGGTTAATTAATTTTATTTATTAAATAAGGTTTCATGTTGTAACTTTCTAAACCTTGCCATATCTTTGTATGTATAATAGCGAATTCATGATGATCACACAGGACGTTACAAGAGGTCGGTGCGACCAAACCATCACCGATCCATGCACACAATAATCATTCTTCTTACAACGCAATAAATTTCACAATAAAAAGTTCTTCACAAACCTGGATCTAACAACAGTTTTTCACTTCGCATACATAATTAATTCGCCGTAATTTTAAAATTTTTAATTTTTAATAAATAAATATATACATACACATAAGTAGGATATATTAAAATAAATAAATGTTCAATTCCGTATGTTTTATTATATTTTTATTTTTGATTTATAAAATATACAACAAAGGATTAGTTTACTGCGGTCAAAAGCATAAAGATGTTGCAATCACAGCTGTTATCGACGCAACACCAGCATTTAGAAAAATCCAACGCCATCTTCTCACATAGAACATGCTAGAAATCATAATATACCTTTTTTGTTATTGTTTTCATTCCTGAACCTTAGCACTTAGCGCAGTCGAAACTTCTTCTGAATGCGAATGATGTTCCATTTATGATACTAAGAGTTATTACCACAAAACTTTGCGATTCAAAAACACCACATGTAATGAAACTAAAAGCATAGTCGTCTCGATATTTCCATGTTACGATCATCCGATTAAATGTTAAGAAATCCCATAGAACTGCTGAACGAATGAATGATGAATGGTTATAGAAATGACAATATGTGTTACAGCGATGATTTCCATGCTCTGCAGACGTGACTGATACCAAGCTGAATGAACGAACGAGATGAACGATGAACTGTTATGAATGAGTGTTACAGCCAACATTCGAAGGGGAAGCCGAGCCATTCTCTGCGCGATGGACCGATGGGTGAATGAAACGTTTTGTGTGCTCGGATGATGTGCTTGTGTGGTTGAATAAAAATTTATATGGATACTGAAATATGTTTTGTCATTCGTTGTTCTGTAGTTTGTAACATTTAAAAAGTATATTATTGTAATATTTATTCATTTCATAACATAATAGTTTTTAAATTTTAAGACTACATTTTACTACACAATAATGTGAGAAAATTGTAACGAAACTTGAGGCAAATAAAAAAATCACACAAATGTGTGATTAAAATTGTTTTTTATTAATAAAAATTTATTTATTTAATTTATTTTACCACACCATTTAACATTACAATGTACAGTAATGTGAAATAATTGTATAGATGCGATTAAATAATAAATTTAATTCATTTTTTAAGTAAGTTATTATTATTTTTTTTGTGAGAAGAAAAAGATAAGAAAACGTAAACATGTGAGTAAAAGAAAACAACAAAACATATTCATCATCAACAATCAAATAACTAGCACACAAGACAAGAAGTCAAGTACCAGGCTGCCATAAACACAAAGAGCACAGAGCGGAGCACTGCCCCCTACATCCAAGTACCAGGCTACCATAAACACGCGAGAGCACAGAGCAACGAGCACACAAAGCCAACAAGGGGGCGTGGTAGTGCGTACCGTTGGCGAGCGCGAGCGCGGGGGCGAGCGCGGCCGAGTCGTCGATGGAGTGCGCCGCGGACGCGCAAACGCACTGCCGTATGCACGCGCCCACGCACAGGCCCTTGTCTGCAAACGCGGCACATGACACGATATGTTCACTACGCTTACACGCTAGCTGTCTTTTTTTGACTGGTCATTTTATACGCAGTATGGACTTAATGAACCACCATACTGCTATGCACTTTGTTGTAACAACTTAATGAACCATCATACGGCTATGCACTTTGTTGTAACAACTTAATGAACCATCATACTGCTATGCACTTTTTTTATAACAAACTATATAGGGTTTTGTTATCTGGTGTAGTCTGTTTTAGATACCAGTCACTTGGAGTGGTATTCTATACCATATTTTTTTTAAAATAGCCTCTGGGTTGTCAAGCATAATACGCACATAATTGCATTTGTTAGGTACACTTTAATTAAATAATATAGTCATTGTTTAAAAGATACTTGTTGGCTCTTATAAAAACTGAGCTCTTGCATGAGTAATCCTTTATTATTGAATTCTAATTCAATTGTAATAAGGTTTAACTTGCTGGATATAACATTATTTTCTTAGTTCTCATCATTTTATTCAATTCATACATTTCAAATCGAATTTTAATCGTCGTATTCCATTAGATTGTGATATTTACCTATGTATTACAAGTAACATATATAAAATAATAAATTTGTGAATATACAAAATTCTGTTGTAGACATATCGTGTCACTTCTCATAAATTTAACTTATTCATGTGCTACCTACACTTGATTACATGTGTAGTATGTACCTTACCTTACAAAACTGAATACTAAATAACTCTTGTAAACAAAATTGTTAGTTACATAAATGACAACTTCTTTAACCTTTTTCCAGATGATGACTTTTTTTTGTGATTTTTTTACAGTTAAAAAAATTGTCACACTCGCAAGCAATCTATTCTACTAAAAGTCAAAACTGTCTACTAACTACTTCAAAATGCAAACTTCTATGTGTGCTACTACATGATAACTAGAACTACTGGTAGAATGCGTGATTAGGTATAATGATTTGAATATTGATGAATTAAGTTTTTGGAAAAATATTTTTTCATTAATTGTAATAAAAAATAATGACCGATTTCAAACAAAGAGTTAAATGACGAGAGACGTGACGAAAATTAGAAGACCTTTACAACACGAATATCACGAATAACGTATAGCTTAGTTTACAATGTAATTTATTATCAACTTTGTGTTCTTATTAATAAAGACGATTTTCCAAATACATGTTTGCGAACACGAAATGTCCCGGGGACGTATTATACGGACCAAGTAATTAGTTATTTTGTCCCAAAGCATACCATTGTATAGTCCAGCTCTTCCACTTTTGCCATCGGAGTAGGTCTGTCTCCTCGCGGGCAATGGGTTCGAACCCTCGAGTAAGAGTGAACTTTTTCCCGGTACTACGATGTGGT
The DNA here is from genome assembly GCA_029959065.1 of Colias behrii. Classification (NCBI taxonomy): domain Eukaryota; kingdom Metazoa; phylum Arthropoda; class Insecta; order Lepidoptera; family Pieridae; genus Colias; species Colias behrii. The sequence continues at coordinate 850,133 of JARWMC010000016.1, forward strand.
CCTTTTCGTTTTCCGTCTCTTTCGCACAGTTCCTCATGGCGCTAGAAAAAAGATAATTTTTTAGTGATACATAAATTGTTTGTATATTTATCGTTGATGCCAAAGAAAAACGATTTCATAGTGAAGTTTGTTTCAACTGAAACATAGCAATGCGAAACAGTCGGGTAGTTTCATTGTGAAGATAACCTCATGATTTTTATTTATTTATTATAAGTTGGCAATTTAAATTATTTTCTTTTTCACGTTCCGAACAAACATGTGGCATTTGCAATTTGACCACCATGAATCTATAAGAAATTGAAGAAAATATTTGTTTATCAAATTTTATTTTTTAATTCAAGAAACTTAGTCAAATGTTTCGCATCTAATATTTAACAACTCGACCAGCATATCGAAGTACATAACACAAATGTTTACTAACTGGTATATAGTGGAGTGCATGCTCTGCGCAATGTTGGAGTCGTCTGAGTGCATCCACAGTTCACCTGCTCCTGTGGCTGTCTGCCGACCCACCTCCATGTAGAAAAAGCACTCGGAATCACCACACCTGTAAAGTTAAAACATATCGTAACATATCAGGCTTCGTGGACATCTGTACTATTATTATATTTTCTAGTATTACGAATATATTTAGGGATTTTGGTTATCGTCTCACCAGCAGCAGCATATATATTATATGTACCTTGCTGATTGAAACAGACATTATTTTATACCGAGTAAAGCCATTGGAGGCATTTGTAAATAAATTAATAACCAAAAAAATCTGAATAGAGTTAAATTATTGTTGTTTTAAACTGTATTTTTTCTTGTAGATTTAATGGTCCTAAAAACTCAAGCTCTAATATTATTTACACAAAAATATATTTTAAGCAATACGCTCAAATTGCAGTAAACGTTTTTAACTTTAAAGTAACGTGATGTTAATATATTCTATTCTCAGATAAAAATATGGAATTAATAATTTGTGGCTAAGATTATTTTTAGCATTTCATTTGCGCTTTTTATTACTATTATCTTAATGTCATAAAGCAAGGTTTTACCTAGAATTTATATAAAAATAGTTTATAGCGTAGTATTGTTATCATAATACATTTTATAACAGTAGATTTGTTATAGTTCAAGGCTTAAACGGAATCTAAAAATATGGTATTTTATGACATTATTGCATGAATAAAATATGTTTACAAACGATTCTATTAATATATAAATGCATCGGAGTATGATTCATCACTTCCAGTGCCAATTATATTGTTTACTAGTCGCTGCGTTAATTACAAGTCTGACTAAAAAAACCCGTCGACGAGGAAGTCATTTTCGAAAAATAAATGTCTGTTCGCTAAACAAACACGTTAAAAATAAAACATTATCTCGCACAAACAGGTAAACACAAGACAGAAATGCATTCATTTTCCCTATTAATCCAGATCTTTAGAATGACATGAAACAGTTTGCAGATCCCTAACCCTGTTAACGCCGAGCTTTGTTAATCGACTGAGCTTTCAATTTGCTAACAATATTACAAATGTGGAACTCTGCAAGTCTTATACGATATCAGTTTTCGTGAATTCAAGAGCCAGATTGATATTCCTTTGATTTTTGCTTTCTATGGAAATTACAAATTAAGGTTTTAATATAAATCATATAAATCTTCTAAGATTATAAGCTTTAAATGAATGACCGATTTATGCATTTAATCAATCTTTTTTGTTTTCGGAGTTTTATTATAATTTCGTTAAATATAGGTGTAAAAATACTACGTATATAGTCGTTAAAACCAACAGTGCCTGTTAAACGTTTGAAATATTTCTTCATAGATCAAACATTGAAACCGCATGCGCATAATATCGAGACTACATAAATTCGACTGTACTTCTTGAACCTATCGACCTTTGACAATTTTTATTGAATGCATACGCGTCCATCACTCCTAAAAATATCTACATTGTTAATCCATACTAATATTATAAATGCGAAAGTAACTCTGTCTGTCTGTCTGTTACTCAATCACGCCTAAACTACTCAACCAATTTGCATGAAATTTGGTATAGAGATATTTTTATAACCGAGAAAGGACATAGGATAGGTTTTATCCCGGAAATCCTACGGGAACGGGTTTTTCTTTGAAAACGCGGGCGAAGCCGCGGGCGGAAAGCTAGTATGACATATGTATATTGTATTGATGTCATCGAGCGAAAATATAAATGTTCAATGGAGTAAATAGACCAAAGTAGACAGTGGGAATATTTGAATTGAGATTGGCCACTGTTGAGTGCGGTCAGGGACATTCATGGCGTAACTTATAGTGGTGGAATTTATAGTAGGTATCCATCCGAACCTACTTATAAACTTTTACCTCCCCTAGGTAATCTGAATCTGCAGGATTTCCTCAATTAAGAAAATATCGCATCATATGCGTTTACAATCCATCAACTAATCATGAGAAATCCATACTATTATTATAAATGCGAAAGTAACTCTGTCTGTCTGTTACTCAATCACGCCTTAACTACTGAACCAATTTGCATGAAATTTGGTAAAGAGATATTTTGATACCCGAGAAAGGACATAGGCTACTTTTTACCCCGGGACATAGGATAGGTTTTATCCCGGAAATCCCACAGGAACGGGAACTATGCGGGTTTTTCTTTGACTGCGCGGGCGAAGCCTCGAGTGGAAAGCTAGTGCTATATAGGTATAAATAAGGGTTTTCCAAGCTTTCAATTTTTATCGTCAATTCGTAAGGATAACGGAACAAACTTGTATTGAAATTCTGAGAAGGCAATACCACTTATGTACGAAAAAATATTTATTTGTTTTTCCATTCGTAAATCTGACACAGACATTGAACTAGATAAATAAAATAACAGTTGCTGGAAAAAGCGAAATACACGTGTAGCTTTATTCTGTTATTTTTTAACTTATGTATGAAACATGAATAACAACACAATAATCACCATTGTTAAAAAAATAGAGCTATACCTTGTTGCAAATTCCAAGAAAAGGTTATTTTATTTGTCATAGTATTTCCACAAAAATGATAACTGATAAGTGATAGGTGATTTCACAACAAATCTAATTAATGACGAATTCAAAATATACTAAAAGGAAATGTCAGAATCCTGATCGTATATGGAAAGAAAGAGAATAGGAATTACGGAAATCCCTCAATGTGCAGAACGCAATCCTACATGCATTACCCATTTAGTTCTGGCCGCAAATCATCCATGAATACAGGCCAAAGACAAATCATGCTAAACCTACCTCCTGATATTCTTCAGCGAGTACTCCACCCTCTCGGGAATGCCCAGATCGCTGATAATGTTGTTCTGGCTCTTGATCTTGACGAGTGTCAGCGTCTTGTCCGTGAGGCACAGGTTGTAAAGCCCCTGAATGTTTTTGGACGCGCCCAAACCTTTCTTCTGCACGTTTACTTGCCACACGTGCTCTGTAAAGGATTTTATGAAATAAACGCTTCTATATTTGGAGCTTATATATACCTATTTAAATTATGTGTATAAAAAGTGTTTATAGCAAATAGCAATACATGAGTATTCAAATCTAAAAATATATTATAAAAAAAAAAACTATTATTTTGTTTACGCTGTTTCATCATCTCCATAAATTATTATTCTCCGATTTTTCAGTAGAGATATCTTCTCGTTCTTATCATATCGATTCCGAATAAATTCATCATATTTTTGTTTTTATTTTTATAGCATGTAAATATGTAATGCAATTTTTATTATAAATTTGGGATAGTTTTGCGTGATGTTCAATCAGACTAACAGATACGCACCTTGGCATTAGTTTTGTTGTCTTGCTTTCACATGCACATATTATATTATCCCTAAATTATAGTCTAATTTTAGGTGTGACATGTGGAAATCGCACCCACTTACTTAATAGGTTCCACGCATGCGACTTTATTAACCAAATATTTCCTTCTTATCGTCTTAATTGTGTATTTTTAGTATAATATTTCGATTTTGTTTTGTGACTTTGTTTGTTTAGAATACATAGTTACTTAAGTTTATAAATAAAGGAAATGATAAAATTTTATTGATTTAAATATCACTTACCTATTTCCAAAGTAATTGCGTACATTTTATTAATTTCGAGTTTCCTCGAGAGGAAGTAAAATGATAAATATTAACATTTAATTAATTGATAAGGAAAACGCGAAATGCGCTATGAATTGTGATATCTTTAGAAATGTAATCTGATCTAGTCCAGTGTAAATAAAGCGAAGTAATAATGAAAGTCGCTATTGTGTAATTGGATTAAATAACTTTGATACTAGATTGATTAAGATGTTTAGTTCTATTTTTCATTACTTAAGAGGGTAATGAGGGTCAGGCAATTTGTTTTATTTAGTAGGTAGTGTTGTATTTTTTTTAATGTATCGCAATATATTCAATACATATATCATAGCCTACGAAACTGAAGTTTTATTCAAATTGGCTAAGTAGCTTAAACTACGTAACCCAAATTGTTATATGAAGTTAATAGACATTCAGTTATTTACATAATGTAACTCACAACATCGACTTGTCGTCCGACTAAATTTTTAACTCTATCCAAAGCTAAATGTTTGCCTTATCCTTAGAGCGGCCGTACACGGGCGGCTCGAGCAGTTAACGGCTGAGCGACGTACACGGACTGCTCGAGCGGTCGGTCGCGACGGCTCGAGCAGTCCGTGTATGGCAGTGAATGTCCATAGTACACCGCGCGGTCGCGGCTTCAAGCCGTCGGTCTCAACTGCTTGAAGCGGTCTGTATACGGCCGCCCTTACATTACGTCACAACAATATAACTGCTATAAACTGAAGCGTCGGTTATATATGGGGAATACCCCTACTTTATAACAATAATATTATACAAACAGCCTCATAGGATAAAATAATAGCCAAGGCAAACTTAATTTAAAATCATTACTTATCGCCGGGCCATTCCCACATTCGTGGAAATATTAGGCAATGCGGACATTATAATCATTTCTATAAGTAATACGGTATATTATTATTATACATTATTCGTTTTTGGTCGTATATTTAAATATAATATAATATAAATTTATGTTGCGCAAATATAATATTATGTTGAAGATTAAATAGTTATTTTCAACCTGACGCATCTAGTACAATTTGCTAGCGTTCTCCAAAAAAAACCCAATTTGTTCGTATAATCACAGATTAATAAGTACATAGGTAGGTATAGGCACAGTATTACCATATTTCCTACAGTATGGCGACGAATGTACTTGTACAGAGAAACGGAGGGGAACTGGCGGGGGGTCGGGCGACGCGGGCCGCTTAATGCAATCACGCTGAGTTTGCATTAACTATCGCGAAGGGCAGACGCTTCAGAGTTTTTTGTCTAATAATTTATACTTACGTATTCTATAATGGTGGGCACAAACTGTTGTGTTTATGGATGCAAATCTACATTTAAATCCAAGGACATAAAGTTTCATAGATTTCCTCGCGACGAGAGGTAGGTTTTTCAAATTCTGTTTAGTACCAATTCAAAGATGTTGAAGATGTTTTTGACTATACATATTTTAAGTAGCTTTATGATATATATAAAATAAATTATTGAGGATTTTCAAGAAAACCAATTTGTTTCTCTGTAAATTCAAAGTTTTTATTTTAAAGTTTTCACAATAGTTAACATACAAATAGTTTGTTACTACAACAACTTAAAATATGTAATCTCACCTGTAAATTCAAAGAAACGACATTTAAAGTCCACTTATAATAAATCCTCAATTACAGTAAAAGTTCCTTATTCGCGGGGTATATGTTCCATAAAATATATGCCGCGAATACAGAAACCGTGAATACGGAATGGTAATTTAAATCAAACACCACCCATCTAATTTTAATTCGTATGACAAATCCTATCCAAAGGTTGCCTGGAAGAGATCGCTTATAGCGATAAGGCCGCCTATTTAACATGTTATGATTTTCTTTTTTGTTCTTTTATTTTTGTGTTTGTTCTTTTTTGTGCGTGTTTAATAAAGAATTTAAATAAATAAATAAATAAATAATTTATATGGGATTATAGGGGATACGTTCCTAGGTGACGATTGAGATTTTTTTCGTGTCGAAACTCGTTTCTCATTTTTTTTAGTTGACATTATAAACTAGGAAGAGTGCAGTGGACGTTACTCGATCGCAATTTTTGTAACGAACGTGAAAGACGAAACAATAAAACACGCAAAGCGGCTTTTACTATAAACGGAACTACATTTAAAAATATACTTTATTTATTGAGTTATAAGGTTGCTTCCATTCTGTTTATTTACATTCTCAAAAACATCAATCGCGGCAAAGGCGGCTTGCGACAAAGGCGGCTTGTGTCAAAGGCCTCGGCGATATCATTTAACAACATAATATGTACTTTAGGCAAACTTGTAATAAGATCTATTTTACTTTCTTATTAGTCCATTTGACAAGGATATTGGGTTAGATACCTATTGGAATAATTTTATTATTATGTATGTACTTATTAAATCAGCGATTAAAAAATTTTTAATCGTTTCTCGCCATTTTTTCTTTCTGCTACGTCAATCCGAGCCACAGATAACAAGAAGTATGAACACGCGAAGCGCGCCAAATTTGAATAATGATGAAATGTTATTTCATTACATATATATGTTACCGGAAATGTTTTAATAGATGGCGCATCAAATCTTTACAAAATAATAACAATTTCTTTATTTAAATAATTTAACGTACAAAGAAAGGACAACGTTGAAAAAAAAATAGAAATGAACATTTAAAATAAATAAATAATAAATTTGAGAATAAGTAAATTTGGTTGGCAATGACAATGTCACTGCGGCGACATATTATACTATGTTTCTGTATAAATAATTACATTAGATTCAATAATCACAATTATTTTTAATGTACATGTGAATAAATAATTACATATTAATAGTAATGATAAAAATTGTTTTATTTCCCATTTGGTGACAACCCTAGCATATTTACACGTGGCAGCGTGAGTACCTACACTGGCGGCGGCATCGCGCGACATCAAAGGCGTTTCCTTACTGTAGGAAATAATATTGTAATACTGTGGTATAGGTCTACCAGAATCTGATGGCATATTTATATTTAAAAAATAAAAGATTTTCATGTGGCAACTTTATTTGACAACTATCAAATTGGTTGTCAAATTATTTGTGTTGATGATTAATTTTTAGGATTTTGTCTTCAAAATCTTCGAAATGTCGATAAAACTGCTGCGATCACAAGCAAGAGGTGTTGTTTACAATGTGTATAGAAAAATATTCGATGAAGAAGGGTCAAACACATCACAATTTTCAATTTTAAAGCGCGTGAAAGATTTTATTGCTAAATTGGACTTACCCGTTTTGATACTTTAAATTAAAAATGTTATAAATAGGTAACTATAATATTGTTTGTTGATTAAAATATAATTTTATGAAAACTTATTACAGGAGTTTCCAATTCGGCTATTTGTCAAGTCCAAGGTGTACAAGTCAATTTATAATGTGTTAATACTTACGAAAATAAACATGATTTTATTTTATTATTGTATTATTTTATAAAAAATTATAAACAATCGTTAAATATAGTAAATAAGTTTTGATCTGCATTATCATAACATCCATATTTTCACATGCCATAATGATATATATTCAAATATAGGTATGTGTAAATACATAATATTGTGTATTACCTTTAGAAAAGTAATATGTATATTATACATTTAATAAGTACCTACCTACATAATATTACGTGGATATCTCATTATTAAATACAGTATTATCCACTTGTGTAATGTGACTAATGATATTGAGGACAAAATAAAAAATACGCAGTATCAAGATCGTTCAGTCCATTTTCCCTAGGGTTGCACACTCAAAATTTTGATTTCCCTAATTGCCATCAGATTCTGGTTTACCTATACCTACTACACTTTAATTCCTTTTTTTATTACTTTTTATAAAAATAATTTTCTCCACCACCGTTTCTTATCATACATCGATGATGATACAAATTGCCTGGTTAATATCGAAGTAGTTATTGGAATTATAAAAAAATATATTTTTAATTTTAATGGGATCCCCTATGCAAAACTACTCCTTCTTAGAACTACGACATTGATTTTGATCTCATACTTACTAAAATATTAAGCAGTATGCGTTTTGACTAACAACCTTATTATTGTATACTAACTAAAGGTTTTATAATTGCCTAGGCAATACATAGACACACATTACACCTAAATTAGTTCAACCTTTACTGACGTTATTGACAACAACCAATTGACCTTATTTTGCATTAATTGTGATAACTGATAATTATAAAAAAAACTAATCATTATAATAAACATCTATCGTCTCGCAGCAATATGCAGGGCCAGTTACACAATTTCTAGATACATTCTTAATAACTCAGGCCCCGGAACCACAGACACAATAGAAAATCTATTGTGTCTGGGACCGATCGGGCCGCTTGGGGCTCAATGGGTTAAGCTTATTTTTGTCACTAAGCAAAAATAAATATAATCTTTGAAATATATCTTAAACAGTTTCATCACTATCAGTGATATAAACAAATGATGAAACTGGCCCTAAAATTTGCGATATCTGAATTTGATCCCAAAACAAATAACTTCTTCAAACAACACATGTTAAATATACACTATTTGCTTTATTTGCAAAGGCAACGGATTTCATAACGATTAACGACAAATACGTAAATACAAATAAACAAAGCCAACGTAAAATAATAATCAATAAACTATTGACCCGTGTTATTTTCAATTAAACTTGTTTATTTACATATTGCAAAGTAATCAATATGTTGTTGTTGTAAATTTATTGCTATCATTTCGTCTTAGTGTTCCATGAGCACATATCTAGAATATGACCTAGAAATAAATAAATACTAACACTAACACTAACACAATTCTATTGGGCACAACTTTGAGGAAGTTATGTCAATAAAAAAGTTCACAACAAGTTGAGAACCTACTGACATTTTTGGCGCGAAAAATAGACAATTTTACAAATTCTGTTGACATGAATACTTTTAAAAATGTAACAAATCTTATATATAAAAATGAATCGCAAAATGTGTTGGTAAGCGCATAACTCGAGAACGGCTGAACCGATTTCGATAATTCTTTTTTTATTATATTCCTTGAAGTACGAGGATGGTTCTTATGTCGAGAAAACGTAAACATGTACCACGGGCGAAGCCGGGGCGGACCGCTAGTATGAGATAAAATTCAATTAAAAACAAAACAGGATTATGTTTATTGCCTTTGTGATTTATTCAAATATTATAATTAGATCTTTACTAGTAAACAAAACTTTTAAAATGTTCCATCCATGTTTATTCATAAAATATTTTCAGTAGGTCTACCATGAGTTTACGCACACGATACTCGCTAGCGATTGTAGTAAGCGGTTTGTATGAAATTTCGTACAGCGCCCCTAGTGTGCCGTAGCGGAACTAAAAAGCCTACCATGAGGTGCATTATAGTATACTACAGTAGATAACGTATAGTAAACTATACTACACTCGCTGTAGTAACCATACAATTTTTGCACCATGAGTTCTAATTTTGACATATGTCATAGTTTATAACTATTCGATGATAGATACGTCATTCACGGAAAATAATCTCGTGAACTATTCACGTTTACTATTGTAGTTACGTCAGACGATTTAACTATGTCAACTCATGGTAGAGGTACTGATACTGTGAATCGGATCATGATAATTTTTCTTTAAATTTTTGATACCTTTTAATTAATTAAACTAAGAACATAATAAATGTTATTAAAGCCACAAATACTTCAATAATTATAAAATTTATAGGTAACATTGGTCTAAACTGTGAACCAAAATATGTAACCAATTCTAATTTTTAACATAGAGGAATTATAAACTTTGCTGTTATGTACTTAAATAAAGCTATATGATTAACAAACTAAATAAAAACACATGCTAAAAAACATGTTTATGCACCTAGAATAGAATCAAGTACTTAATAAAACATACTTTAAAACAAAGTTGTAATTCTAACTGTAAAGTCATGCAAAATCAAACAAGAGAAAACTATAAATTTATAAAGAATAGAAAAAATTCGATCACGAGGCGGGACTCGAACCCGCATCCTTTCGCGCCATCAAGAGAAAACTGTATACCTACTACATTCTTTTACTCCTCACTATAATATAATATTTCCATAGAAGTAGGTAAGTAACCCATTTGATCTATTGGTGGCAATCCATTAATTATATTTGATTGATCATAGAGCATGTTTACATGTTGTGACAGCACAATAGTAAGGTCAACGACATGGCTATTCATTTTTTGGGAGTGAATCAATCTAACATGTGTAGACCGACCATATAACACTTCAAGTTCATTAACACTGATTATAAATGAAAACTGTTTGAAATTATGTGTAATTCTTGCAATATTATGAAATATTTTATGTTTAATGTTTTGCTCATACATTATTAAACATTAGCAAACGGTAATTGTATATATGTTTGTGTATTGTTTTATTATATTTTATACACACATACAGTATGTGTATTGTTTTATTATATTTTATAGGTTTTATTATGAACTTTTAACATAATAAGAAAATAATAAGTTTACTCTATATACCTATTATATTGTTATAAATCAACAAGTGACTGTTTCAGAGTTTGATACTCAGAGAATAATGCACACATTTTAAGATATTTTTCATATTTAGACATAACCATTTCATCGCAACTTATTTCATTTTGAAAATAATGAGTGAACTAATAATGGTTATAAAATAGGCCAGGTATTTCAAATTCAAAATACTTAGAAACAATTTTTTTAGAAAGGAATTCCTTATCGCATGGTATGCTGGCTAAGGGGCCTAAACAAGTGTCACGAATAATCCTCACGACTTTTATTATTATTATGTATTAGCATTTCTACACTTATTTCATTTATCATTTAACTCCTAAATATTGTTAATTAATTTCATTATACCTCTTATAATACTTATTTCAGAACTTCATTCCAATCGGGTGTGCCGTGTGACATGCGACACCTGACATTTTTTTTTGTATGGGACAATATTTATGAAAAATGAAACTGCTACATTAATACGCCAGGAACAACACGCCTAAATAATAATGTTTTACCAAGTAAGAAATGTAACCAAAAACGTTTTGTCTAAATATGAAGCACTATTTCTAAGTTTTCCTTATTTTTTTTAAAGCAAATTTAGTAAACTTATTTATTATATTATATGTATAGATATATTATGAAAAAGGCAAACATTTCAATAATTATATTATGTACATGCAACTTTATAGCTAATACAAATGCATATAAATTTTTTGTTAAATAATATTATCAATTACTTTTTCATTTGCTTTCTTTTAATTTCCTTATCACTTTTCTGAATAAAAAGAACTGAATTGCTTGTTTTTCATGTGGTTTTTCATATGTTATTAAAGATAAGAATAGAATGAATTTATCATTTGTAAGCGTTAATGAGAAAATTAAAAACCTATAGTTGAACTGTTTTGAAACTGAATACTTCATATATAATGTTTATATTTTTCCTTTATTATATCTTTAATTAGTTCTATTAGCTTAACTACTTGGCATGTTTTAAATAATGTTTATTTTCTTATTAGAAAAATTTTCATTCAGGAATGTTTATTTTATGACACAAACAAATGTAAGTGTAAACTATTTAGTTAATATTATCACGAACCAAAACAAATAAGTTTGTTTACATAAAAACAAGGAGTACTTACGGATTGGGTGTAATAGTTCTTCACTAGCATCATCATTGCGAAACAACTTTAGGATTGCGGCTAACCAGCTGTGTAGATCCTGCTCGTTCTCCGCTACTATACACAACTGTTCCTCTCGGGTAAACAATGCAATCACATGCTTCTGTTTCAAGTCCAGTCGTCTGGTTATGTTGTAGCAACTCTTCAAGGGCAGCACGCGGCGTGGTGGCGCGCCAGAACGAAACTTCTTCTCGGACTCGTAATACTCCAGCCTGGCCGAACTGTCCGCGGTTTCTGCACGCAGCACGAAATATTTTTTCTTCATCGTCTTCAACTTCCGAAGGTGGCCCTGACGCACTATGGCGCCACCTTCCGATATCGCAGCCATGTCAGCACCTCCGCATCAGCACTGGCACGATGACGAATAACCTTGAAGTTGTTTACGAACACTGATGAAAGTCACTAGTCGTAGTCGACGCGACTAAAAATACGTACTATCTCTTTTCAATAGTGCGTAAATAGTAAAGCGCTCGACAAATCGAACAGCGTAACTAATCCGTGTTCGGTCTAGTCCAACTGGCGCCATATGACTGCTTATTTTCAACTACAGCGATCTCCGAATGAGATAACGGCAATTACTTCGCAGCAATGCGGTGCAAATATCAAAATACAAACAACAAACACTTTTCAATCCATAATTTGGTACGCTCGCTATTACACTCGGTCATTCACAGATACTCGAGTTTAGAAAGAGATAAAACCATTCATAGTAAACGTAATCTGCACGCCCTTCCGTTGGTACGCAGGGCATGGAAGTCACGCCGTAGTCATGCCTTGGAACGAAATCAAAACAATCACTTTTATGAGCTTTACAGCACAAACACAATCCGTCCGAACTTGGTAAATACTAGAATCAAATTACACAAAAATGGATGAATGTTTTGCACTTGATTTACAAAGCTCTTGTATTTGCGCGTCGTTTTTTATTGGTTCGTCGCTATTGCGTGTCATTTTTCGAACGACGATTACGAGAAAAATAGTGCCGTATAAATTGGATACGCGTACTAGAGATTTATTGCTATAATATTTTGTGGAAAGATCTTTTTTGAAGAATCGATAAAATTTGCGGAGGATAACTAGAAAAACATATATATTACAGTAGTAGTAGATAGTACAGTAGTAGATAGTATATATACTCTAAGTAGAAAAATTATTTAACAATATCTATTCTTATTATTTAATAAAAAAGAAAAAAATGGTTGCCTGTAAAGTCGGTTTTACGGGCGAAGATTTTACGTGACAACGTCTTTTTCTCGGTAGAATATTTATGTGCTGCGCGCGCGGCAGACCGCGGGCCTCTCTCTCGTTCGGTGACTCATCGTAACGTTACCGAGCGTTACACTTTTTCATAAGTGACTCCCAGTCGCAACCTAATTTAAGACGTTGTCACGTCAAAAGAAGCGTTTTTCAGTTTAAGGGTTCATTTGTAAAATAGGTAAATTTATTATTAGAAGAGAGTGCAATAAAATTTAAAAAATATAAGCTAAGTTTGTAAAAAAAAAATGGTTGCCTGTAAAGTCGGTTTTACGGGCGAAGATTTTACGTGACAACGTCTTTTTCTCGGTAGAATATTTATGTGCTGCGCGCGCGGCAGACCGCGGGCCTCTCTCTCGTTCGGTGACTCATCGTAACGTTACCGAGCGTTACACTTTTTCATAAGTGACTCCCAGTCGCAACCTAATTTAAGACGTTGTCACGTCAAAATTTACAAAGAAAAATATTTTTTTATTTTTCTTAGGAATCTTAATACTATTATAAAGGCGAAAGTTTGTAAGGATGTATCGATGTATGGATGTTTGTTACTCTTTCACGTAAAAACTACTGAACCGATTACAATGAAATTTAGCACACATATAGAGGGTAACTTGGATTAACACATAGGATAGGTTTTATCCCGGAAATCCCACGGGAACGGGAACTATGCGGGTTTTCCTTTGAAAACGCGGGCGAAGCCGCGGGCGGAAATCTAGTTTAAAAATAAATTTGAAATTAAAAATATGAGGTTAAAAAGCTTATTTAATGCGGTTTATTTTTCAGTCATCAATTTATTTAAAAATTCCCTTTCTTGAACTGATAATAATTACATTCGAAGTCGCACATGCTTCGCGCTTAATGACATCTTCAAAGACCTGTATTTTGAAAACTAAGCTTCTAAATGCAAAAATATTTCGTATACAAACCGAGGATATTATACAGGTGTAACATACTAAAATATAACCGAAATCTGAAACCTGACCCTGAAATCTGTGTCCGCTTCGCGTGAAATGCCCCATATGTCAATTTTCCTAATGTACAACATCATCTTACATTTCTAAGTGTATGGAATGATTTATAATTATTTCTGAAAATATATTGCAAGTCTAATTCCGCGTTTCCACCTGCAAGTTGACTTGCAAGCTGCTGTCAGACAGACTGTCGGACATGTCTTGCGCAAGTTTTCTTGCAGATGGAAAGGCGGCCTTACTTGTGATTCAGAGTCAGTCTGTGTCATCATAGCACTCTAACGGATGGTCCTATTTCGTTGCTGTTTCTTATCTTGTTTGTCAAGATAGATATTCTCCAGGATATTCAGCTTTTTGGTACAAACCATGGACCATAGTTTTTTGGTCCATGGTACAGTGCCGGTGTAAGGGCCACTGACACCCCGGGCGAAAATACTGTGGCGCCCACTTGAGGTGTTCTGAAGGTTTGCACCAGGAGAGGCAAGAGACTCCAACTTCAGACCTTGGCGCCCCCCAGAATTTGTCGCCCTGGGCCATCGCCCCCTCTCGCCCCCCCCTAACGCCGGCACTGCCATGGTACAAACAAACAAATCGTAAGAATAGCGAAAGTATCCATGCCTGGGGGTTTTGTTGAACTGCTTCAATGTTAAGTTAGTTTTTTTTTCTATTTAAACTCACTTTTAACGAAAATTAAACATTGATATAAGCTAAAATAAAGTGTGTTTTTTTATAAATCAAATTAATTTTAAATCATACTACATACGCCCTGTTACGAATTTCTTTACTTATAGTAGTTGTGTATCCGAACGTTAATATTTTTAATGATGACAACATTAAATATACGTCCGTCTGCTTTTGTGCCATCATTCATTCATTCATTTCGTTTGCCTAATAAAAAAGGTACAGAAACGGGAAATGTTGGCAAATTACTAAAGATAAATACGTGTAATCGTTTTGTTCTCTTAATTATTCATTTTCATTTAACGGATTGGTGTTACTTTCGACACGCCATTCGAGGCCCTGGTAATTGTTGATCTATTTACGTTGTGAAATTGGTAATATCTCGTTGCTGTTAAAACCATATTCGTAGCGAAAGGAAAGGTTTTTGTGTCGTTTTCGGTGTTTTGAGTGTTCGGTGATCGTGTTTATTGGCTGCATCGTTGTACAGTTATGTGATATTCGTGGGTGGCGAAGCGATTTTGGATGAATTGCAACGTAATATGTGCATAATATTCTGTGTAAACAGAATAATTGCAACATTATGAACGCTTGCGGTTTCATAGTTTTGCAACTATCGTTAGAGCGTGAAAATCGTGTCAAGCTTACACCCTCCGGGCTTTAGATTCGCTTGTGAATTTGTTTATTGTAATTATCTAGTCATATAAGACGTTTCTTATTTGTTATAGCTCAGGAGACAATGGACTACAGACACTAATTGTGAAGGTAACAATCAGGATATTAAATTTTTTACAATTGATTGACCTATTGTTTAACATTATTTACTATATATTAAAATTTATTTCAGAGATATGGCTTCTGGAACATCATCATTGGAAAGTAATGGAAGTAATGGTGAGTAGATATTAATAATAATATGTACAACATGATATTTCAGTAAAACGTGATGGTAAAGTGGGCATGGGTCCCTTATATTTTGTTGTTATTGCAATAACAAATTATGTAAAAGGTTTGATAAAAACTTAGATAAAGCATCATAAGATTGATCTAGTAAGTGAAGTGATTGTTTAAAACTGATAATTAACATGAAGCTAAGATTAAATCTTGCTATTTCTCCATTTATAATAACTTAAACTAACAAATTATGCCTTAAAATATGATTTAAATATATATTGGTGTAATATTTTTGACTGTTTAAAAAGTTATTGTTTTATACTTTCACTGAAAACTTTTGTAAAATTAAAGCCTACTAGGCTGCTGAATAGTTCATATAGTTTTAAAGATTAAAGCATACAATAGGACATAGGGACAGATAAAGAGACTTTGTTTCATACTATGTAGTGATTATTTGAAAAAGAAAAGTTGCTAGACAGTCAGAAGTTACACCAAGAATAACTTGAGAATGGCTGGCTTGTTGAATTTGTCTATACTCAGATAAAGACTAATGTTGAAAATATTAAGTAAATAAAAAAAAGAAGGTTGGGCAGAACTATGTTAATCTGTCAATAATTAAAAACAAAATCGTTATAAAAAATTCTAATAAATTTGGCTTCAATACCATACCACTTCCCTCTCTCCTTCCTATATTCTCTCCCTATATTCTCTCCCTATATTTTACCAACAAGTCATTTATCTCCATCATTACTTACCATTCTGCATTCTCTTTAATCCTTCATAATATCTTTTACAGAGTCAATATCCCACAGCTACGTAAGCAATGAGAGGCACACAAGCACTCAGATCCCAACGATCCCTCTGCCGATCGAGTATGAGGTTATATCATCCAACTATGACAAGAACTACTCGAGCCACTCGCACGCCATGAGCGCGCCCTACGAACTCGGCCAGTACGATGTAATTAATAAACAGGCGAACGAAAACTTAAAACAACAGTGCGAAAAGGCCCTACATGACTTGAATCAGCTGAGACGACAACATTCAGAGACCACAAGGAGGTGTGAACATGTTATGAAAGTGAGTTAATTTAATATTTTCTTCTGTTTAAGTCACTAATTAGATGTTCTTATGATAAATATAGATCTTTGTGATGGGTGATCATCTGTTAACTTAAGTTTAACTTATTGTTATTGTTGGAAAATGTAGATTCTTTCATCTTTGAAAGAAAATTATTTTATTATATTCCATGAAAAGCTATCATTAAATTGTGTTTGAGCGGTTTCATTATAATGACAAGTTGTTGATTATAAAAAAGAAAAAAGAATACAATCTCAATTGACAAAGTCCATCATAATACAGTGTTTGTTAAATGAGGATTGACATAAGAATTTGTTAAAAATAATATAGTTAATAAAATATAAAATGTTTGTTAGAGTTTTATAAAAACATTGATGGTATTTTTCCAGGAATTGGAATACTTTCGTGGACAACACCGAGCTGCAATGAATCAATTGGAGGTATCTGCACAGGAGGCGAGCAGCCTCCGCGGTAAATACGGAGATTTACTTAATGACAATCAGAGGTACATATTTTTAGTATATTTATCTACTTAAGTATAAGTATTAGTATTTTTGAAGTGTAACTTCTTTAGGCGCGTTGAGAGTAAAATTTCAAGGTCGCGTTCGGTGACGATTTTGGTATATTTGAATCTTGCCACACACTGTGTCTCACACGCTCTTTTTTATGTTAATTTCTTTCTAAAATATATAATATTTTTGTTTCATTTTGCAAAAGCCAACAAAAAATTAAATAAATCAAATTTATTTTCAGACTGGAGCGTGAGGTTCAACATTTACAACAGAGCAGCACTCCGGAGGGCAGTTCGGAGGCCCTCGTCCACACGCTTAGAAAGTATGAGGCACTCAAAGAAGAGCTTGATTGTTTTCAAAAGAGGTATCACTACAATAGTGTAAAACAAAGTCGCTTCCCGCTGTCTGACTGTCTTTTACAAATGCTATGGTCTTCAAAACCATTTGACGGATTTTGATATGGGGTTTATTTTTATAGACAGTGGTTGAATAGGAAAGTTTTAGTACTTATATAATTTATAAAGTTTTCTAAAAAGCGGGCAAAGCCGCGCGCGGAAAGCTAGTTATAAGAAAATACAACAGTATGGTTAAATATTTGCTTATTATGTGCATGGTTCAATTTGATTGTTTCTTGTTGTATAGAAAATCGTTGCTAAGGTGGAATAAAATATTTGTGATTTATATTGGTATTTCCTTTTATTTTCAGGTACGATGACCTCATAGAAACCCACAATGGAACATTGGAAAAGCTTCGTATTGTGCAAGAGGAGAACAGCAGACTGAAGACACAGTGTCATGAGTTGACGCAAGAGAGAAATTCTGTGGTAAGTTGTGAACATTGAACTACCTGGAATATTTACCTACCTGGGAATTAGGAAATAACGTCAACATCTTGGCAAACGCCTTTTGATGACTGATTGTTGAATGTGTTATTTGGTTCCGTTATAAAATATAAATTTTCTGTACCTATTTACAATAATTTTACTTCAGTAATTCAAACTACTTGTGCAATCATAACTTCATCGCTTATCAACTAAAATATCTGAAGAAAATTACACAGTTTCCTAAAAATCAGAAGATCAGCTAAACATTTTTTTTCAATTCTTTGAAACAGGAGATTCAAAGAATTTAAAATTTTTTTTAACATATTTTTTTGTCCATCTTGTCCCTTCCAAAACCGCGAGTCGTGTCTACATTTAACTATCATTTTGAGTTTGATTAGAATTCAATACTTTCTCGCTTCCAATTCCAGCGTGTTTGAGTTTGAGTATCATTTTGAGTTTGAACTCAAGAGCTTATTTATTCCAGATCCGCGAGCGAAACGCGCTCAAGCAACAAGTAGCGAGCGTGGTCCGGCAGTGGGAGGGCGCGCGGGAGCGGGCCGACATCAAGCGGCTCACGGACGAGCGGAACGCGGCCATGGCGGAGTACACGCTCATCATGAGCGAGAGGTGATCTTGTTTGTGATGTTATACACGTATCATGGAAAGAATGGTTTTTTGTTGACAAAAAATACAAAATATTTTAAAAAAATATTGCAAAAAAAAACTTAATTCATGTACAGGGTGTCACAGTTTTAGTGTATTATGATGAATAGAATGTATAGTTTTGCAAATGTTGATTAATTGAACAAGAAAAAGCCGAGAAAATCGCCTACGACGCATATTTTTGAATAATATTAAAAAAAAAAATTAAAGTATGTGTGCACCTTTTACTATAAAGCGCCGATGATGGATATCTGCACACCAAAAGAATTAAAATTCACAAACACAATGACTGCATTAGCAACGCGGTTTGTGCGTTATAATTAACTTATTCAAAATGGAATAAAAAAGACTAACAAACAGACGGTATAATAAAATGTTGATGAAGTCACCACAAAAATCGAGCACCCAAGTGATCTCCCGAAGGTCGTATTACAGGGACACAGTGCACAAGGAGATGGAGAAACTGTCCGATGACTTGCAGGCTGCGTTGAAAAGGGTTGCGGCCCTTGAGGGGGCGCTGCAGGCCTCGAGAGACGAACAGAGGGCTACTGCTTTGCAGGTAAATAGACCCTTGATAAGGTTTTATGGATGTACTAAAATTGTTTGCTAGTTGAGTTTGTTGGAGTTGGCTTTTAAAAATATTTTCCAGTTTGTAACATTTTCACTGCTGCTGTTGAAATATCGGAGGAATGTCTGGTTAAGTAATAACATGCTGAAAATAAAATTGACCAGCGTTTTTAAGCTTTACTTAAACTTCATTTGACTTAAACTATTACATGTAAAGATTCGTAACTAGATATTTTTATACTTGATTTTATTTTTTGCTATTAACAAATCATTTATTCGTTAAAAACCCTTTACAGGCGGAAAGTTTGCGTAGGGAAATCGAATCTGCGCTCGTGGACCGCGACCGCGCTATCAAAGAGTGCACAGATCTCAAGACTCCGCAAAATACATCTACATTGGGCAAGTCTAGGTAAGTGTTAGTAACAAAGACAGTGATTTACGGTAAAATTAGTTCCATCATTCTATAGAATTTTGTCTATTATTTACATGAATATCGGAATAGATAAAAATACAGATGGTAACATTAAAACTGAATGCCTTAATAAAGAAAGAAAGTAAACTTTGGTTAAATATTTCATCGTAATAATTGAGTTTTTTTATATTTTTAAATTCAGTTTAAAATGAATATGTTGAAATGACAATTTTAATTTTAATTCTCTTCTTCTCTAGGCAAGACAACACAGCATACCATCACATGGGCCTGTCGAGTGGAGTCGGCAATGACGGTTTCCTAAACGGGCAACATTCCAACGACCCATCCATGGATAAATTGCAGGGTAAATATTAATAAAAAACACTATTTTTTTGTCTTTTATAATTCGTCATTTTCTTATAGAATTCATAGCAACAATTTACAGAGCAACAAGTGTTAATCAACAATGACGCTTGGAATTTTGTTGAGATATTGTCTTGGAAAAACTTTTCTACAGGCGTTATTAACTCTGTAACGTGACATGATTACATTGTACAATTCCTAATACGTAGTGTTGCCAGCAACACCACAAGAATCGATCAGACTGCGTTGTTAAACATATTTTTACCATCAATTTACTTAACAGATTACACCATTGTTATAAAACTAATATTCATGCCAGGTCTAGTAGGCATGTCAGCGGACGCGGCGGACAAGGAGCGCGTGGACGACCTGGAGCAGGCCAACCAGGAGATCGAGCGCCTGCGCAAACACGCCGACCGCCTGCAGGCCGACCTCGCCGACGCGCACCGAGAGGCCGAGGTACCCGCTCACACAGCTCACGCACAAACTCATTCACTCCCTCATTCACCCATTAACTCACTCACTTATTAACTTACTCATTCACTCACTCACGCATTCACTCACTCACTCATTCACTCACTCACTCTCTCACTATTTCACTCACTCATTCACGCACTCACTCACTCACTCTTTCACTCACTCTCATTCACACACTCACTCACTCACTCATTCACTCACTCACTCATTCTCTCACTCACTCATTCACTCACTCATTCACTCACTCATTCAATCACTCATTCACTCACTCATTCACTCACTCACTCACTCACTCACTCATTAACTCATTAACTCATTAACTCATTCACTCACTCACTAATTCACTCACTCACCCACTCACTCATTCACTCACTAATTCACTCACTCATTCACTCACTCACATTCACGCACTCACTCACTCACTCACTCTTTCAAACACTCACTCATTCATTCACGCACTCACTCACTCTTTCACTCACTCACTCACTCTTTCACTCACTCACTCATTCATTCACGCACTCACTCACTCTTTCACTCACTCACTCATTCATTCACTCACTCACTCAATCATTAACTCATTCACTCACTCACTCATTCACTCACTTACTCATTCACGCACTCACTCACTCCTTCACGCACTCACTCATTCACGCACCCACTAACTCACTCATTTACGCACTCACTCACTCACTCACTCACTCACTCACTCATTCACGCACTCACACACTCAATCACTGTCGTGGCAATGACATATTATCTACGTAATGACAATGTATTTTTAATTTTCTGTACAGGTCTCCAAACGAAGGAGAGACTGGGCCTTTTCAGAAAGAGACAAGTTGCTGCAAGAGCGGGAGAGCGTTAAGGCGTTGTGCAATAGGTTGCGGAAGGTAAGCTTATCTATAAATTTTTTTAAATAGTGCATTAATAATAATCGACGTCAACGACATTGCTTTGGCAAATTCGATATTTTTCTAATATTTAAAATCTAAAATTTCTATTATTGTGAAGTTTTTGTCACAAGTGCATTTCCAATTCAAACTTATATTATTTACAGTTTACAGGATAACTGAGATGTTAAATGACTCGATGGTGATACAGATTCTTTTGTAAACTACCCACATATTTATATTTTAGGAGCGCGACCAGATGGTGGGCGAGCTGGCGGAGGCCCGGCGGCACGGCGGCGGCAAGCCCGCGGAGGGCAAGCCGCGCACGCACGAGCCGTGCCGCATCGCCGGCGACGGCGCTAGGGACCTGCAGGTGCGTGTGTGTGTAGTGTGTGGAGAATATATTATGTGTATTAATATATTTTTGTGTGTGTGGAGAATATATTATGTGTTTTAATATATTTTGTTAGATATAACTTTTGATTTAATATTTTTATCGATGAATAGTTGTCAATATAGTTGTCACTATTTCCTGTCAAAACATGTTTAGCTGTCGAATACTATAAATTGCCGTTTTCCTTTGAATCGTGGCGCATTCGTACGAATCGTGCCTAGGGGCTAAGATGTTGTTTATACGAAATTGTCCCAACTACCCTCACTTTGTTAATAGTCGTTAACTTGCTGTGATTTGTTATCAATTGACTACTTCAATACAATGCGGTTGTGTAGAATCGTAGCACATTTTTATTACATTCAAACTAATATTAAACCTAACCCCCTGTGTATATTTCTAAAAATTTTATAAATTTGTTTAAGTATAATTTTAATGTTTTCATTTTCATTACGTGATTTTCGTTTTATCATTTGTTATGTTATCTTTTTAATTTGTAAGCGATTTTTTGTGGGAATCACATCGCCCGAGTGCTATTCTATCCGCTCGAATCCGCGTAAATCGTATAATATAATTATTAGCAGTAATTAAAGTGTTCCCAGTTGTCCCATGTCATAGCATTATTAGCAGCATTTAGCGCGACCTATATACAGTCCACTATCGAAGTAACGCGAAGTAACGTATACGCAGGACTTCGAGTGGGAGACGCTGGAGGTGGAGCTGTGCGGCGAGGCGGGCGGGCCGCACGGCGCCGGCATCGAGCTGTGCGGCGGCCGCGACCAGCCGTGCTTCCCCGGCGACCCCGCAGTGTACGTGGCCAGCGTCGCGCCCGGCTCGCTCGCCGACGGCAAGCTGCGGTGAGTGTGTGTGTGTTGCGTAAGGGGGGGGGGGGTAATGGTGGATTATTATCGGTTGTTTGTATTTTTAACCGAAATCAAAAAAAAGGAGAAGGTTATCAATTCGGACGGTAAAAATTATCATCACATAGAGCTGATTTGATGGTTGAATCGGGAAGTGGCCATAGGAACTCAGTAATTAATTGACTCAACTTTATCGAGTTTGGGCTCGTGTAATTCGTGTTGAAAAATACACTAAAAAGTATTAAATAAAATAAACTACGTTAAAAACAAAACCGATTTCAAAAACGGATATGTAAAAATAAAAAACAATTGATATTATTAATTACTGCATATTATTTAGATGTTTAGGTTAGAATACTATCAAATCTTTTTAATTTTTACTTTTCCGTTTTTGAAGACGGTTTGTTTTAACGTAGTTATTTTTTTACAAAAATGGGATATGACCTTGTGTATAATTCCCAAAAATGCCACAATAAGTGTTTCGAAATAAAACAATAGAGGGCGTATCAATCGTATATTGTCAACAACAATAATGTTATATCACGGTTTTAATCCCTCAGCCCCCGGAATCACAGACACAATAGAAAATCTATTGTGTCGTGGCCCGATCGGGCCGCTCGGTGGTCAAGGGGTAATAAAACATTTCGATAGCGCCATCTAAACAACTTGTGTCGCCATCTATTGGTGAACATCGGAGTTAATAACTTAACTTGGGATTTAACACCTTGTTTGTTATAATGAACGTGCGTGTGCAGCGTGCTGGACCGCATCACGGAGGCGTGCGGCGTGGCGCAGTGGGCGCGCGGCGCGGCGTGCGGCGCGGCGCTGCGGGCGGCGCTGGCGCGCGGGCCCGTGCCGCTGCGCCTGCAGCGCGCGCGCGCCTCGCGGGCGCTGCTGCGCGTCGCCACCAAGGGGGCTGGCGACACCGGCATCGCGCTGCAGCACGGTAACTATTGCACTTTGATCCTTTACGAACTACGACACTTTTAAATAATACTATAGTCGAGCCAATTTAATAGGCAACAATTGACGTCTATCAATTCTATCTTCGAAGAGAGGTAACCTGCTCAAAAACATCGATTGAAGTGAATTAATCGATACAGACTTGAAACATTTGTCAATCGAACTTGAAACACATTTTTTAATTTATGATAATTTTTATTGTCAAGTAATCAATGCATTCGATTCTAGATGTCATATTTCGATTTTTAGAGTAACGTCTCTGGTATTTAAAAAGTAAAAAAGTTTATTGAAACAAAATTGTAGCGACGTCAGTTCTTTAATTCAGAAATTGTTTATTATGTTTAGAATGGTTTATCAGTAAAATGAAATCTTAAAATTACTTGTATCGGTCATAATTATTCTAAATATGTCGTAATTGAAAAAAGTTAAGCAAATGTGCAGTTCTAACAAAACGAAATATCATGTTGTCGTCGTTACTAGGTTACATTGTTGAATTTTGTTGAACTGTCAAATGTTTCCTATTAAAATGGCTCTACTATAGAGTTTAGTAGTGCTAAATTTAAAACTTATGTAAAAATGTATTAGCTCGAGAGCCTATTACAGATTACGAATCCATGGAGGGTTGTCGCGTAAGAACTACGGGACGGTTCTTTGGCATATATTATGTAGTTACATATTACTATGTAAAATTAAATTGTAATATTGACATTATTTTAAAAGAACGACTATGGGGTTTCTTGCCCGTTCTTCTCCATATAATACGGATACTACTTTCCGAATCGGTGGTAAATGATAAAAAATGAGAGTTTGAGTTACATATCTTCAAAAATTAATTAAATGATTGGTGTTATTAAAATAGTGAGAAGTCTGGGGACTGCTCTGCTACTGTATGTGTAACACTGCTACTGCTGCAGCACAGTTAAATTATACGTTACGGTACAGAGTATTATTACAATAAATAGCAAATTGTATATATGTCGTGGCCATATCGTAGATTTGCTCATTTCATGATATGATCGATCATTTCACGAAATGGCCGCATTTCATGAAATGGCCAACATAGTTTGATCAGATCGTTAAAACGTCAACGTTTCACGATTTGGTCATCCACATTTGGCCAGATCGTATAAAATATAAAGAGTCCATAAAATATTAAAAAAATACAGAATATTCTAAAAACTTGTTTAATGTCATTTAAGTTAGTGCCGCGGCAGCGGCCGGCGAATGCCAGAAGCGAATCGTTTTTGCAATAGAAAACAGTTAGGTTAGGTTAGGTTAGACTTTGATAAACAACGCACGAGCCGAGCGAGCAAAGCGAGCGTGCCGCGGCAGCGGCCGGCGAGTGCCAGAAGCGGATCGCTTTTTAAAAAACAAACAATTATAATAATATAGTAGGATATATAAATATATATCCTAAAAGAAAAAATGCGTCTTAAATTATTTTATTTAAGACGCATTTTTTCTTCAATACATATAAGATATCCACATTTTCCATAGTACTCGAACCTCTTCGTCGTAAATTCTTTGCTATGACTTTCTTCATATTGTTATTAAACGAATTATGAAGTTTTTAACTGCGAATAATTAAATTTTCGCCAGCGGCCGCCATCTTATCACATAACACAGAGCTTGCAGCGCCTCTACCAATGATTAATGTAACTATTTTACGATATGATCAAATAATTTTGATCATTTCATGAAAAAACTGCGCGTTTAGTTGGCCATATCGTGAAACGATTTCTTATCATTGATCTGCTCAAACCACATCATGATGTGGCCAAACTAAATTGGCCATTTCACGAAATGCGACCATTTCGTGAAATGGCCAATCATTTCATGAAATGAGCAAATGTACGATATGGCCACGACATATAGATAGATAGCATATTGATATTTATCATTTTCTCTAAATTTTTACAAAAATATCACGGCTTATATCAATTAGTATCGAAACTAGAAATGAGTATGAATTGACTAAATTACAGTTTCGAGCTGTTTTAAATAGCATACTACCATACTAAATATCAGTTAAAATTAAGAAAATTAACAGAATATTAAAGATTTTATCTCTTTCAGGTATTTTCATAAGCAAAATCGCAAGTGGCAGCGCCGCCGCTAAAGAAGGAAACATCTATGTTGGTGATCGTGTTGTTAGCGTAAGTACTTACGAGTGTGAAAAAAGAACCAATAAAGAATACAATAAGTGTCAAAAAAGGCATAAAAAAATCCCTATAAATTCATATAGATCAGTCACTATTCAATTTAATCACAGAGAAAAAAAATCAGTGTTATGTCTGGGTATAATCTCTATATATAAAAATGAATCCCTATTCCCCTTGGTCACGACATCACGCGTGAGCGGCTGGAACGATTTCGATAATTCTTTTTTACACGCTTTATATTAGCTTCACCTGTATGTTTGTAACCGACTTCTTTGGGCGCGATTTTGACCCACTTTAAACGGCCAGATTTCGTTCAAACTTTGTAGATTTATTGAGGACCGATGACAATACACTAATTTGATAAAATAAATAATAGTTAAAAAAAAAAAAAAAAACACGCGTTTTATAGAAAACCGAACTAAAAGCGTGTTTTTTAGTTTTTTTAAACTATTATTATTTATAATATTTTTTGAAGTACGAGGATGGTTCTTATGGAGAGAAAATGTAAACATGTACCACGGGCGAAGCCGGGGCGGACCGCTAGTGTCATATAAATGTCAAACAAAACAGTGGCTTATAGTTGTGATCAATAGATTGCCATTGTGCAGTAAAAAGGAGAAAAAAATCTGAGTACAAAATAAAACACAAAAATACATGGAAATTATATTTATAACAAAAAAATTTATATTAAAAAAAAAGTATCCACAATAACCGCTCGATTCGCCACAGATAAACAACCGTTCGCTAGACAGCGTGAAGAGCGTGAGCGAGGCGATGTGCCTGCTGAACGACAGCCAGTACGACTGCGTGCTGCTGACCGTGCTGAGACCGCTGTACCCGTGCTGCGATCCCAGGAACAGGTGTGTGCTTTACTACTATTACGTTACTAGCATTAATACTTTTTTTTTTTTTTTTTTTATCCCCTTGACCACCGAGCGGCCCGATCGGGCCACGACACAATAGATTTGCTATTGTGTCTGTGATTCCGGGGGCTGAGGCATTAAACTAACAAATGGATCTGCGATGTCCGAATTCTATGCTAAATAAATAAAAAATAAATGGTTTACAGAATCCGTTGTAAATTATAATTTTTCTGTATTTTTACGAAAAGCGCTTATTTACGAATTCTATTTGAATAAATAAATGTTTGAGTTTCAGTTTGAAAATAACAAGACATTCTACGTATAATTTCAAGTAGTAATTAAATGGAAAAATTTTAACACTGAAAAACAGTGAAACCCAACAGAAAAATATAGAACACATAATAATAAAAAGGAAAAATATGCTTTGTGTTGTATCTCTACGAGCAGGGTCTGTTTACAAATTTCTAAAATTTCGTAGAATACAAAACTTTCAATTGCATCGCGTGCGTAGTTTACAAACACGCAGCATCTGTTTTCATTTTTCGTCAATGTAATAATTCTTACTTTGTTTGTCAATATTACGCAGATCTTAGACAATGCGATGTACTTTTCAGTTAAGTAGGGTGCATAAAGTGTCTCAATATCTTTAAATAAAATTCTATGTAAAGAGGCAGTTTTGCTTATCATTGTAGAAAATAACATTTTTCTTATTAAGTAAAACGTTAAAAGTTCTAATTTATTGTGGAAAAAAAATGACGAATCTCCAGGGTCTAAGTACTTATTAAAATGAGTTGAATAAAATGTTTTAAACAAATAATTCTATACCGAGTACTTTATTTCCAGAATGTCTCTATACGAGCAATCGTACAGTGACGGCAAAACAGCCAACATCTGCTCTCAGACAGACGACACGTGGACACCCTTCACACCACCACCTCCTGAACCTAAGGTTAGTTTTTACATGCTCTGAAATGTATTTTTATTTGTCCTATAAAATTTGTAAATGTTAATTTGTTGCAAAATTTTGAAAGTGATATTTTAGCATGAATTGTAACTGTTAAACAATGTTTTACGGGATACAAATGACAAGGCATCACTTCGGTGAAGTTGAAGTCATTTTAAAATTATAAGTTTTGATTAATTTTACCTAAAAGATGAATACGTGGTCATAACCACAATATGGGTTATATTAAACACGATTCTTAGTTCCTCTAGATATTGTAAATCTTAATTTACAATCAAATCAACAAAATAACATTCAAAATTATTTCGCAAAATATCACCTCAAGTGTCAAAATTATGTGCATTAAGTGTATGTATGAATGAATGTGTATGTGCAGGTGCACATCGACCACGGCGGTGACTTCGAGCGCCGCTACGTGTATCACGTGGCGGCGTCCAGCCAGGGGAAGATACACCAGGAGAGAGGTAATATTATATTGCCAGGATGTGATCATTCTTTTTGTTTTTAAACTTGTTTCGAACAGTGAAATTTTATGAACTAATATGATACAATAGGCCATATAACAGTTCTTCATATGATTTTTTCTTTAGCAGCAGTTTTCGATTCGTATTTACAAATTTTCGCGAAAAAAGGACTAGAAATTAGTCAAAACGTGGATAAGTTTTACATGCGTAAAACTATCAAAGTTATTATTATTAGAGAAGCATTAGACAGATGTCCGAAAATATTATGCTAAGACAAATAAATATTTATTCATGTAATTTAGAAGCAATATTTATAAAAACCAATTTCAGTTCTATCTTCATTTTTTTAAATAGCAATTGCTGTTTACTTTTTATCAAAACAAATAAATTTACATGCATTTATACACAATCTATTCAAAGCGTGACCTCGAAATACGGCCGAAATAAGTTTACGATGCGTCCTATCAAAGATTTAACTCGATAAGTTATTGACGTAACAAAAGCAAGCAGTGCATCCGATAACCCACATACAGGAAAAGCAGCTGGCTGTGTGTGTCGTTCTGTGTGTAGTGTGTACCAAACAAACACCATAACATTGGCACTCGAGCGATAGCCGATAGCGCTATCGATTGCCGAACGAACTGATAAGATTGTAATAGCTCTTGTGTGTCGGCTGGGGGTACACTGGGAATTGGATTTGATTTTATTTTTACTTATTTTTGATAAGGCTTTTTTTTAAGATATACTCAAAGGTCTTTTTGGCACTATAATATTAATGAGGTACATAATAATAATTTGTACAGTTTCTAAATTGAATAAATACAATTAAATATATTAATAGCTAGTTCCAAACGTCTGGATATGTTCTACTTAGCTTATATCAGTATATAAAAATGACAAGAGAGACAAGAATGTATGATTATTCTTATTATCTCTCTTCATTCGAAGGAATGAGAGAATGAACAGATTCAGCTATTAATAATTTTTCATGGTATATTTTTCCACCGTATAACAATTGATCAAAAAATGATATTTGTTTATTTATGTCGAAGTCTCATAGCATCGCTACCATTATAACCGTGAACGATATCCATTCTTACGACATCTGATAACCAATCGCGTCTAGATATTACGCGCCCAGTGTGTTACCACCTTAACGGGCATTGCATTGGTCTTACATTTGTGCACATTTGCAGGGACGTGGGATATGATCAGGGGCAAAGTGGAGGCGTTCACTGGGCGGAGTAAGTCGAAGGATAAGCAGAATAAGGTGGGTTTTGGGTGATGATAGATTTCGGTTAAGTAAATCTAATAAGTAGTGATGATGTTTATTTGAGTCATTTATGAAATAGTGCTGACTAATTGGTATGTGCAATTTTATTAATACGGCTAAAACGTATGTAATATTTTTTTGGTTGTCGATAGAGGATTTTTAATGTTATGTATAAAAAATTGTTTTACGTTGCAGCAGGTACCGGAATCGGATGCTATCGCCGAGTTGGACTCTGTTATTGACAGCTATCATGGCAAAACAAGTAAGTCAAATTTAAGAAAATGCTAATTATGGTAACTTATATATACAGTTACTCATGAACGAATACTTTTATTTTAAATTTATTTATTGTTGCAGTTAAAGAAAGCAGTAGCGTCCTAAAGCGCTCCCGAAGAAAAAATAAAGAAGCACAAAATGACGCCAAAAATGGCGGCACATGGCCTAAAGCGAGGGCAAATTTTATCTTAGAAGAAAATGCCACCGGTACCATAGTACAACCACGGTCTAGGAAAGAGAGGCCGCATCTATCTATCCTGCTCAGTCCACCGACAAAACTGCCGCCTGAACCGCAGAGGTCGAACACAAATCGGAATTCGAATCCCATACCGTTGGGTCACATGCCGTTAACACAAGTGACGGCACCGGCGCGGCATTCTGTGTACAAATCAATAGAATCGAGTCCGGCTATCGAACACTTTCCTAAACCAGCGCCTCTCGCTATACACAACCCTTTCGCGTCACCAAACAACATGAACTTCGAAAAAAGTAGAACATTAGAAAAGGAACGAGACAAAATATCGATTAGTGACTACGAGCATGACGTCACACCAAACAGACTCAGCTTAGTTCTCAATCCATCGGATGATTCTTTGGATTATCAACCCGCTACTAGAAACAGAACAAAAAGTCCACATTCATTAGATTTCATGGTCAACAAGGGACCGAGCTCACTTGACTTTGTCACGCGAAAATCGCCAAGCTCCTTAGATCACACAATAAAAAATCATACAGGAAAGGATATTCTCGATCAGTATTACTCATCAAAAAAGTCTTCATCGCCCAAAACTGTGAATAAGTACCCCTCTGATAGCGATAGTTTCGGTCCTGATAGTTTGAACAGCAATGCAAACTTTCCCATGACAGGGACTTTACCTTCACAAGCTAGATTACAATCGCAATACTACAGAGGGCCGTTCACGAACTCTAACCCGCACACGTCCAGCAGATACACACATCTGTCGAGCCCAACGAATATTCCCCAAAGCCAATCGGGAGAGAGTTTAGGGACTAGTTACGATATGCACTCTTTTACATCACACACGCACAATATGTCGGATTTACAACCCGTTCCTCGAGTTAACCGCGAATACCAACACACGTACGAAGGCGGGACGTTTCCTAGAAAGAAAGAAAATCAGCGATTTCGAATACCATCCAACCCTAGTGTGACATCCAAGAATTCAGCTGGAAAATTAAGTACAGGCTCCATAGAGAGGAGTTCAGAAAGAAATTCTCCCATGCCGAAATTTCATGTGGAAGTTTTAAGTCCAGGACATGGCGTTAAACAATTAGCTCATAAGGGATTAAGAAACTCGATGCCTGAATACTGTGGTCTAGGTTGGAATAAGCCTTTACCGGGGGAGCTACGGAGGGTTCACATAGATAAGAGTCAGCAACCTCTCGGCATACAGATATATTGTCCGCCGAGCAGCGGTGGCGTGTTCGTTTCTACTGTAAATGAGAATTCATTGGCCAGCCAAGTCGGTTTACAAGTTGGCGATCAATTACTGGAAGTTTGCGGGATAAACATGCGTTCCGCGACATACTCTTTGGCAGCTAGCGTGTTGAGACAAATCGGTAACTCGATAACGATGCTCGTGCAATACAGTCCAGAGAAGTACAAGGATGAAATGGAGGTGCCAGGGAGCTCGTCTTCTGGAGAGAGTTCTCATGATGAGGAGGTTTCTCTCTCAGGGTCTCCCACACCAAGAAATTCTCCCGGTCCACAGCAATCTCTGCGAATGGATGTTCCATCGACAGACGCTTCGACGTTAAGGCAATCACAAGGCAAAGATCTGCCCAGGTTTCTGCTGATAGAAATGCGCAATTGTTCAGATTTAGGTATAAGCTTAGTGGGGGGTAACGCGGTGGGGATATTCGTGCACAGTGTTCAGATGGACTCGCCGGCGTACATCGCGGGACTGCGGACGGGAGACCAGATCCTAGAGTACAATAATGTCGATTTAAGACGAGCCACGGCTGAACAGGCCGCTTTGGAGCTAGCGAAGCCCGCTGATAAGGTAAATATTTATTTTAGATAATCATTTATTGACGATTTTTTAGTCTAAATTTTTTTTCAAAAATAAAAGTATTACTTTGTTAAACTCATTTACAATACTTAAAATACCGATCTATAAGTTTATTGTTAATATTGAAATGTTTTAATCTTTATTAAAAGTGTCAATAAAGATTAAAATCAAATGTAGTTGTTTCTAAGTCATCAAATTCAAAATAAACATAACTTTCAGGTAAGCGTGCTCGTTCGGCACGATCTCCAACAGTACCACGAAATAAAAGACAAGCCGGGGGATGCGTTCTACATACGCGCGGGCTTCGATCGTTGCGCGAAAATCACCTCTATCGGTATGGACACGATAGACGAGTATTCCCTGTGGTTCCGCAAGGATGAAGTGCTCTTTGTGGACAATACGCTGTTCAATGGAGCCCCGGGGCTGTGGAGGGCATGGCAGTTGGACTGCAAAGGCGTTAAGCGGCATTGGGGCACTATACCTAGTAAATTCAAGTGAGTGTCTGTGTATTAAGGTGTTAGAAATTGATGCAAGTTTTTAATCTATACTAATATTATAAAGGTGAACAGTTTGTTTGTTTGAACGCGCTAATCTCGGGAACTACTGATCCGATTTGAAAAATTCTTTCGGTGTTAGATAGCCCATTTATCTAGGAAGGCTATAGGCTATATAACATCACGCTACGACCAACAGGAGTGAAGCCACGGGGGTGAAACCGCGCGGAGCAGCAGCTAAAGCAGGATTAAATATTCAATTACTTATAGAATAACTACGGCTTTGCTATAATATAGTAGCTGTAAACTACTTTACTACTCCAGGCTGGAGAGAATGAAATAATTTACGGATGTTATCTCAAATGATTACTTAATCTACGTGAAAGTTCTGTAATCAAAACTATACTATCCCTCATTAAGATATGTCTTATTTTTTCTGGGGTAATTACCAATTTCGCTTCAATAAATTGCATATTTTTTACTTTTTTTATATTTCTTTTACTGTATTTTGATTGGTACCAGATAAAATATAATTAAGTAGGTATAAAATAATAATCTCTAAGCAAGCTAAGTAAGTAAACAATAAATTTAACTAAACTTCCAGAGTGGAAGAGATACTCCGACGGTCTATGGGCACCCTGGACAACGATGCCCAACGACGGGCCTCCAGTACAGCCCGAAGGTCGTTCTTCAGGCGCAAGAAGCACCGCGACAGCAAGGAGCTGGCGTCCTTCTCCAACACGGAGCTGGGCTGCTGGAGCGACTCCGGGACCCTCGCTGATGATGTACCGCCTCTGTCGTACCAAAGGGTTGAGAGGCTGCACTGTGAGTAGAGGAAATTGTTGTTCAAATACTAGCTGTTATTTGTGTTAATTTTCAATATTTTATTGCGAGTAATCCTATATCACAAGAAAGACAACAATCAAAGAAACAAATTTTCGCATTTTTAATATTTTGTTTTAAATAGATGCTTTTTATCTTAATTGCGTGTTTCCTTTGCGATTTTATATTATTAATATTTGCGATTCTAATGCATTGATGGACATCTCTGCTTAATTTATTTGTTGAAACATTGTTACTGTTATTAAAATTATCGTCCACGAATTATAACTTCTTAACTCCCCAACGAGTAAGCCATATAAATCATTTATGTCCACAGACGGCAGTCGCCGTCCCGTAGCCGTGCTGGGCCCGCTGCGCGAGTGCGTGGCCGGCAAGCTGGTGACGGACTGGCCGCACGTGTTCGTGCGGCTGCGCCCCGACCCGCGCGCGCTCCGGGACCGCGCCGATAAGGTGCGTGCGTACATACATACAGGGTCGGACGTACATGCACGCATATGTACACACATACATAAAGTCACTTACTTATTCAATTAGACTTTTTCTAGAAGCACTTTTGAATTGTCATACTAATTGTCCATTTAGAAAACGCACGCATACGCAGTATATACGCACACGTTTGCGCACAATCACACATACAAGTACGCATATAACAAACAAATACGTACTCACATGCGCTGATAAGGCACACCCACTCACAAATACGCCATATACATCCGCATACACGTCACTAACGTGCAAACGTGTGACGTGTATGAACACACGTACAAACGCACGACTACAAACATACATACAGGTATACAATAACATTAACACATTCACACGCACACACATATTTTACGTATATATCATCCGCAATAACAAGAAACATAAGTAAAACAAAACAACAAACAAACTCAAACACACAGTTTTATAATATATCCGTATTTTCAATTGTATATTTTGTTATCTATATTATTGTTACATATAATAATAAATTGTTTCTCCCCAGGGCATCCACTGTATAATAGACGTGAGCGTGCCTATAATAGAGAAGCTGCACAAGCATCAAATCTACCCTATTGTCCTGTTCATAAAGTTCAAATCGTTCAAGCAAATTAAAGAAGTGAAAGATACTCGATATCCAGCAGATAAGCTCTCTGCTAAAGCCGCTAAGGAGATGTACGAACACGGGCTTAAGGTGGAGAATGAGTTTAGGAATTATATCTCAGGTGAGTTAGGTGTTAGATTTATATGATGTGTGTAACTTAAATTTTTTTATAAGTATTGTATGGTTAGGTAAGATGTAGCACTAAACTATGATCAATATTAGTAAACAGTTAGGCATTAAGTAAGTTTATAAATAACTATTTTAAACAACGTATTAATATTAGGTATCGCGTTGAAAATTAGGTAAATAAAGCAGGTATAATTATATCACTGTTAAATTATTAACAGTAACATCCTCAAAATTAATAAAATTACATATTTAAAGAATTGGAAAGCTGTGTTGGTCGTAATAATATTATAAATGAACGCAATATAAAGGTCTTAATAATATTATAACTGTATGCAATATTACAGCGGAGATCCCAGCGGGCGTGAACATAGCGTACATGTGCACGCAAATCAAGGAAGCGGTAGAGGAAGAGCAGAACAAGACCCTGTGGGTGCCGTCCGCGCAGGCCTGACCCCTGCCCCCCACCCCGCACAAGTCCGTCACCTTCTGCAAGCACGAGCGGGACAGGCGGGACAGGCGGGACAGGCGGGACAAGCGGGACAAACGGGACAGACCGGACAAGCGGGACACACGGGACAAGCGGGATAAACGGGACAAACGCGACTCCCCCACCTACCATTCCGACCCTGGACAGGACAAACCACAAACAACAAAGAGAGAACCGAAAAGAGACACGGATGACGTCAGATACTATTCCGAACCGGACTGCAAATACTTCGAAATTGATTACGAATTCCTCAAAGAGTTACGACAGATTGCCAGAAATAATTGCCCTAAATGTCGTAAAAGGAGAACGAAGAAAGACAGTAGCAGGTATAGAGAGAAAAGACAGAAGGAAAGAAAAAGAGAAACCTACGTTCTGTGCAATGGAAGATACCACAGTGACAGGCAACACTGCAGGTTTTGCTGCAAGATCTGCAACCGATCGACCGACACGCTAGACTCAATGGAAGACGAATATTCCTTCGTCTCGAAAAGCTACAGCTTCCCATCGAGTTCTCGATTGCGAGTTAAAGAGAGGAAGAACTCGATACAATCGAATAAATCGGTGTCCTTTTTGGAATCGAGTAACGAGAGCTCGTTGAAAGATGAGCCGAATTATACAGCGAAGAGTTTTACGAATGATTTGAAGAAGTTTCTTCTGAAGCCGTCGTCGCCTCGACTCAGTTTGCGAGAGAAATTCATGATTAGTTTCAAGCAAGAACTAGAGGCGACTAAACGATCTCCTAAGTTGAAAGCTATTAAGGGGTTGTGGAAATCGTATTGAGTTTGGTATTTTTTGATATAATCGGGGAATGATTCGTTTTTTTTAAGTAATTCTTCTCTTATCAAAAGGAATTATTTCTTAATTATACTTAAAAAACAAAAACAGTGAGTGTATCGTAGTTTTGTGTGTTGTAAACGTATGTTTTTACGTAACGGGTTCGATTCATTCGGGATATTTCTATTCATAAAAAAAAGACGTGTGGCACTCGGGAACTGCCGCGGTAAAGCTATTGCATGCTATGCCTTCAAGCCACACCTCCGTCACACCGTGCCCGTCGGAGTGGGGAGCGTGAGGTTTTTCGTTACGCAATTTCTGGATTCGGTCCCCGCGCTCAAGGCCCGCGATAGAAGCTATGCAATAGCTTAAAAAACAAAATAAGAACTTAACTAAATAGTGACACTATTTTTTGTCTTAAATTTTTTAATAAATCTAACAAGATTACGATACGCTATACTGAATTAAAATTTCCCTCTGCAATTATCTACAGAAGGACATTAATTAAGTGGTTCTAACATTGTGATTATTTATTCTATTTAATTATTTAAATACTATATTTATCTTTTTATATTTCCGTGAAAGTCAGGTCAAATATCAATACTCTACTCTTTAGCAAAAGAACTATGATATTTTAGATATGTTTTAAAATTACTCGAATTTTTTTTTATTATATTGAAATAGATAATTAAAATTTATATCAGTGGTTGAAATGGCTCAAATAATTATTAATATATTTATTTATTAGCGATTTTAATTATTACATTCGAACTTTTTATACAAATTTGACCTGACTTATACTATCCTTTATTCTTGGTGCTTAATTATGTTGTGTATTTTTGTATAATTTTTATTAAAATAATTGTACAAAGGTGTTCATGTTGGTCTAAACGTATATAGCAACGTAGGTGCTCGTCTGTATATACCCGTCCTTGTTTCGTTGTGTTTTGTCTCTTTCTATTTATACATGTTATTATGCGCTGTTAAAGTTTGTTCAAATCTTCTAAAAAACCTTGTAGTAAGAGTGGGATATAGGTAAAAAGAAAACTTTTTGTGGGTTTTTAGTAAATTTGAACTGAATTTAATGCGTATTTTTAAAGCGTTCTTGTTATCTATCTCTCTCACCGACTTGAGCGTAAAAGAGAGGACACTAATTATTCGTGAAGATTCATCGTTTGTTTTAGATTTAAATGTCCCAAACGTTTTAAAATTCCTGGAGATGGCGGAAATAATACTTTTAATCGAAATATTACAATTATTCGATATTCTAATTCGTATCAAAAACTTTAGATCCAAAAAAATCGCAAAGGAAAAATCATTTTACTCATAAATGAATCATTTTTAGCAAGTTTAAAAAGGATTTCTCCGTCATATAAAGATGTGATTTCATGATTGTTACTTCTTATAGGTATAATAATCTTATTCATACTACGTATTCGTATATAGCCAATTATACATTAGTATCAAATATACATCTGCCATCTCTAATCTAAAACTATTTACTCGTAGGGTTATAACCTTAGACTAGATTCGTGGTAGTCATCTAGGGATCAATAGGGGCAACTATTGTTGTCTGTGTAGCTGTCTGTATACTTATTACGTAGCGGCTCAGTAGTATGGCCTTGTGAGGGTAGTTTTTGCATTTTAACTATGGAATTTTAAAGGAAATGTGACCTTAAAGTATGCTTTTATAAGACCAAATATGTCATGGCAATTTGAATAAGAACAGGGGTATTCTTAATATTTTGAAAAAACAGTATTGAGGTGTGTTTCAGTGGTTCTTAAAAATATTAAAAAAATTGTCTTGTATTGGGAAGATTTTAAGACCCGGATTGAGAAAATTTATTAAAGAAAGAAGTTGTTTGTTAAAATGCAAAATCTACTCAAAATATATTCGATAGTCATTTGACGATATACATAAATAAAAATTTACACGTAGCCTTAGATTTAGACACATTTGCAATAAGCACGTTTGAGAGATTTTATTAGACGTTCGGAACATATCTGATTTTATTCGTAAAGAGTAAATGTCCTCTTTTCCTAACGGTTGTTAGATTTGCTATTTATTTTATGTCTATGCTATCTGGTACTAAAATTCAAGGAAATATATTATTATGTAGTTTATGTGTACGTAGAAAAAGCTGTTTTCCAAACGAGTTTTATGAATATAAACTCATTAGAACGTTCAAAAATAGTGATAAGTTCCTATAATGTTTGCCGTTTTGCACTAGAGCACTATATTCTGCACGCAATAAATATTTTATAATAATAATAAGTATAATTGCCGTAGGTACTATTTTTCATTATTTATACATGTAGTCTATAACTGCAGTTTTTTTTCAACAAGATATTATGACAAAGTAAATTTTAAATATGGGTACTATTTAACATTACAATGGTTTACAGTTTTTTAAATATGTATCAAAATAATGAATCTGAATTATTTAATATCTTTATGATCTGTCAATACTATAAACTCCTTTATTTTTGTAACTGTATTGCATAATATGTGGCTTGAAAAAATAAATTGCAGTTATTGACTATGTCGGTAGTCAAAACAGTTCTATGATGATAAAACGTAATTTACGATTCCTGCATCTTCGCCTTAAATATTTTTTCATAAAAATTTTCAACTATAAATTCAGTGGACCACATATTTTGCCGTGCTGTAGATTTTCCTATCATTTCAAAGTATATTTACATGATACATAATTTGCGTCGTTTCAAACTCATATAGATTTATATTTTTCTGGACATATTTTGATAATAGCAATAAACAAGTGCTCTTTATCCAACGAAAATAATAGAAATATAAACATATTTTAATATAATTCACTAAGGTTGTTGCTTCAGAGTGTATATTATGTGTAAGATTTAGTTGTCGGTCGTTATACCATGATTTTATCATATTTTAATGAAGACACCGCAAGAGTTTATGTTTTCGACTATCAAGCTAGACCAAGACGTATTATTTAGTGCGTAGAGACGAAAATTGATTGTACTGTTATTAATGATGCTACAGGTCGTCATACAGTGTAAATGACGACAAAATGCTACAATATTACACAATTTGTTTTAACTTTTATATCTCTTTTAGGTTCATATCTATGGACTTTATTTTAATAACATTGTGAAATATGGTCCGGACGGTTCAACAATATTGGTGGACGTAGATAATAGAAGATCTATTTTGGAAATAAAATGTCATCACACATTCTATGGCAAAGGAAAAAATAGGACCCACCTTGTAATGTTTCTTTCTAGGCCGTTGGAAATAATAATTTGGGGTTTTTGTTAGTGTCTCCCGCGTGTGCTTTAGAGCAGTATCGATCAGCATCTGTCGTTCAGACAATTGAAATACTCACGATCTCATTGATAACATGTGATGAGGCTAATGGATTATATTGAGCACAGTTAGTTAAGTTTTTGTACAGTTTTAAGTGTTTATTTCACGTTTCCGCTTGTCGCATACGAAATAGCTTGGTGCAGTTTTTATGTTTACGGTGCATAGATGGCGCCAGCGAGCCAAAAGTGCAATAGTTCAGTGTTGCCAGCGATGTATTCGCTTCTGTAGTTAAATGTTGAACGGTGCTTCGTCGCAGAAAACATTTAGTTCAAACATTTCCCAGGGTGGGAATACATAGTTAACTGGCAACACAATCTCATATTTTTTTATAATAGTTACCATAGAACATTTTATTTTACTGGATGCACAAAAGCAGTTCAATTTACAATAGATTAGATTTTTACATCAAGATTTGTTTAGTTTTTAAGATAATATTAATTTGATCTGATAAGTTATTGCCATCTCTTATCGATGATAAGGCCTAAAGATTTTTATTTGATGTTCCCCTTCAAATTGCTTAATTATTTATGTTTTGTATATAATATTATATAATTTTATTGAACTCTGTACATGCGATATGATTTATAAAGTATTTAATTAAAATATTTAAAATTTTCTTAAGTTTGTGGGCTCAGTGTCCTGTTTACATTTGATATGCCCAATGTGTATTTTAAAATTGACAATAATCAGTATTTAATTATAGAATGTATGTAACGTAGTTCTATATATTGTTTTGGAGATATATTTATATGTTAATATTTGATAATTATTTCTGTATTTTGTAATGGTATTTTTTTTATTGTAGATTCTGTCTACTCCCTACTCCTAAGAATTGTGTATATTTCTGATCGGCCGCAAATGTTGGTCTAATAACATATTGTTTATGAAGATGTTTCAACGAATTGTTTTAATCTAGAATGAAGCAATAAATTAATATACGAAATAAGTTTGTGTTTTATTACTGTGAAAACCTCAAACTCTACGGCGCAAGAGACAATACAATCCTACTTATATTGTAAAATTGCGAAATTTTGGTAGTATCCACGTAGTATCCATCCATACTCAAAAACTTTGTTCTCTTTCTCGAAAAAACTACTGGACACATATTATGTGTGAAAATTTATAAGTAGACTTGAACGATAGAGATACTTGATTTTGTCTGCGTGTTCGTCCGCGGGTGTAACCGCACGGCATAGCCATTGTTAATAATGTTAAATGAAACCAGTCTAGTCCTAGAATTTACCAATAATTTCTATGATATACAGTCCTAGTAGAATGTCTTCTTAATAATATGCATAGTATAATAATTATAGGTTGTTACCCATGAGCTAGTAAGGGTCGAGCTAAATTCAAGTAGCCTAGACGCAAAGCGTGTCAAAGTCAAACATCTAAATGAGTAGCGTGACTTGATCCTGCACGCCACACGCGACTTCAGAGAAAGTTGTTTGAATGTATTCATGGTTTGTATTGAGAGTGAACATTGATCCTTTTCGATATAAATAAGGATATACTAGTATCAGATAGTGTGAAAGATAACAGTAATTATTGTTGTTCGAGGTTGTATTCCTTCAGAATACCAAAAGGCGGGTTTGTATTTTATAAAAGACTAGGTAGCTGTGTCCCGCGGTTTCACCCGCATTGCTCCGCTCCTGTTGGTCTTAGCGTGATGATATATAGCCTATAAGCCTTCCTCGATAAATGGGCTATCTAACACCGACATAATTTTTAAAATCGGACCAGTAGTTAATGAGATTAGCGCGTTCAAACAAACAAAATATAAACTCTTCAGCTTTAAAATATTAGTATAGATTTTAGTAAATTATTAGTCTTAATATATAATACCTACTGTAGAGATCACGGCTATGCGGGGGTGGTCAAAGGAAAATCCCATCAGAATGAATTTTTTAACGCGTTAAAAATTTAGCACTCTCTACCCATGGACCTAAAAATGTCTCTAGCCTCCTAATTATCTCCAGATACAAAATCATATCATATAATCGCTTCGTTGCGACATGAAAGGTAAATAAACAAACATTTTCGCATTTATAATATCAACAAGACTAAGGATCTATATTAAAATAAATTAAACAACTTTTGAGAACTGTTTGCGATAGCTTCTGATACACAAACAATCACTTCTCTACTAATATTATTGTAGTTAGCTGTTAGGTACGGCATAGGAAAGTACCTTATTGCTTATTGGGAAATAATTTACATAGTAATGGGAATAACAGAGTAGGTATTACGAATGGCAATTGAGGAATGTTAATTTTGGTGATATATCAAATATAATATGAGTGATTTATAATATTAGGTACACCTAATATACATATATTCCATTGAAAAGTTACATTTGGGGTTGCATTTTTTAGAGGACGCAATTTTATTTTTTTGATGTGTAGAGGGGGTCAGTGTGAAGCTATCACCAAGTTTGTGGGGTCGCCACCCTTGTCCCACGGCCGCCATCTTGAAAATAGCGGTTGAAATGGTTTTTACGATATATCTCTTAAACTATTTATCTGATAAAAAAAATCGTTTACATTATTTGTTGCAAATTAAATTCCCTACAATTTTGTTCCAGTAACTTTTTGTCGTAGAACTATAAATAAAAAAGTTATTAGCGAAAATGTTCAGAAATTAGAGATATTTATATTTTTCAATAAAACTTATTTTTATCATTTTTCGAAGAAATGATATCAGACCACTTTTGTAGATTGTTTTTCAAGGAACAACTTTTATATAGAACATTTTTTCATTAAGTAAATAGCTAAGGCTTTAGAGCGCTCCGAAGTGAGTACTATTTTTCAGTACTCTTAACTATACAGTATACATGTATTATGTGTGTACTAATAATAATTTGTCATCAGTAATTGTTTTTTTAACGTTATTATAATTTTTTTAATAATTAATTTTGCAATTTTTGCAATATTATTAATAATTAATTATAAATTACTCTTTTCCCCACCACTTAGGAGGTAGAGTCTGGAAGAGCGTTTTTTTTTTTTACTTCGAAAAGCAGGGCTGAAATGTTCTTCAGTGTGCTTCCAATGTTCTGGAGTCTGGGAGAAGAGTCAATAGCCAATATATGTATAGTTAAGAGTACTGAATAATAGTACTCACTGCTGAGCGCTGTAAAACCTTAGCTATCAACGTAATTAAAAAATGTTGTATTTAAAAGTTGTTCCTCGAAAAACAATCTACAAAAATGATCTGATATAATTTCTTCGTAAAATGACAAAAAAAAAGTTTTATTGAAAAATATAAATATCTCTAATTTCTGAACATTTTCGCTTATAACTTTTTTATTTGTAGTTCTACGACAAAAAGTTACTGCACCAAAGTTGTAGAGAATTTAATTTGCAACAAAAAATATAAACGATTTTTTTTATCAGATAAATAGTTTAAGAGATATATCGTAAAAACCATTTCAACCGCTATTTTCAAGATGGCGGCCGTGGGACAAGGGTGGCGACCCCACAAACTTGGTTTAAGCTGCACACTGACCTCCCCTACACATCAAAACAATAAAATTACGTCCTCTAAAAAACGCAAGGTTAGGCCTAAAAAATGTAACATTTCAATGGACTAATATTCGAATTAAGAAATTTTTCAATATGACATTAATTTAGCACAATTTAAGATTGTTATTACCGTATGTTTTTTTTAATATTTCAGATACCTAATAGATATTATGTAATTTAAATTACCTAAATAG
Source organism: Colias behrii (assembly GCA_029959065.1). Classification (NCBI taxonomy): domain Eukaryota; kingdom Metazoa; phylum Arthropoda; class Insecta; order Lepidoptera; family Pieridae; genus Colias; species Colias behrii. The sequence continues at coordinate 892,683 of JARWMC010000016.1, forward strand.
ATTAGATAGCCATATAAAACGCCTATATATAACGAAATTCTAGTTATGTACATTAAGTATGTACTTGCAATAATGGTATGATGTAAGCATGTACCTACGGAAGAAATTTGTTGTTTATACAAATAAAATTATCAAAAATTTAAATCACATCAATTATGTTGAATGAGTGTAACATACGCAATGTCCCAAATTAACGGCAGATGTTGCCGCGGGGCAATAATGAGCGTAATTATATTTTTTTTTATTGTGTCGAGTTTTGTACAACGATTCAAAGTGGAAAATGTCGGACACAATGAGAAAATATTTACAATTATAGAGATAGGTATAGGTACACATCGGTATACTTAAATAATGTATGGGAACAAATAATTTACTATGATGAAATTAGAAAATATATTTTACTAATTAGGTAAGTAGATTAGAAGCTTATCTTAGTCAGAATACGAAGAAACTAACCTATGCCGCTCAGTTTATTACTAGTTCGAAGGTCTACACATAAAATTGAACCTGAATCGAATCGAAATTAAGCTTTTTAATTTAATATAATTACTTCGTTACCTTATCCATATTTGATAGATAAAAATAAATTATTAAAGTACTAATAACGGTTAAGAATTTCCCAAGTCTACATTCCATTTAGATTTTTGTAGCAAAGTACCTATGTAAAAATATTCTGTGTCTATCTAGATCTTACTATTAGCAGCTAATAGCCCAAAGGTACTACTAGTTTTATCTGACCCCACAGGAATCCTGTCTCTATGTAGCGCAACGGTAAGTTACCTACCTACATTAAATAAAAAATAAATATTTTCAGAATTGCAATCACGTTGTGATGTTTTAGTTATAAATACTTTAGTAATAAGTAAATCTGAATGCAATTTTTAAACTATAATATAGTAATTGGTTATTGGAGTACCAATTTGGGTTAGTACTTAGTAATTGAGTTCTAAAATTACTTTCCCTCATGATAAGAATTGTCTTTGAAGTTTGAACCACAATCAACACTTAAACCCTAAAAAGAAAACCACAACAGAGTGGATGATGTTTTTTGCCATTCAATTTTGTAGTTTGTACTAATTCGCTTGCGGTAGTGGACGCAAACCTGTCGAGTCAGTATAGTGAAAGACGCCGCGCACACGCCGCCGCTCGAAGTATGTTCCAAGAAATTTCGCGGGAAAATATGACATTTATTCTTTTTAATTCACCAAAGAGTATATAACAAATGAGTTTTAATATACATAGAAAATTAATTTTAGTGCCAAAGAAATATACCTTTAATACAATTATGAATCGACGAAAATGTTTACGAAATTATTTCGATTAAAATGTTCAGTGATTTTGTTTGTGATGTTATTTTTATGTTTTTGTGATTGTGCCTCGAGTAATGGTCGAACTAAATTTAAGAGGAAAGTTGATAATTGGAGAGATATCCATTCGAATAATTTGAAAATAAATGATTCAGCGGTCGGGGAAAAACGAGGATTTTTTGGACACGGTAAGTTTGAAATCAACAAATAAAACTAGGCAATTTTAACTGGCAACCCAGCATAAATATTAGAAATCTAACTGTACTGTAAAATTACTTGTCATTCATAATTTTCACCGGATCATTAAGCATGTTAATATATTAATATATGCGCGCAATGTTATACAAAATATGTCTTGAACATTTTTCTATCTTATTAGTAATTTGACATTATTATGGGCAGAAAGTGTATAAGCCTGAACTGAACTTTAATTATTATCTGTGACATCAAGGTCTTTAGGTTACCTTCATTAATAATGTCGACAAAATACGATCAATTTGTGTTTTGTATCGATCTAACTCATGATAAAGAGGACTAACTGAGTTAGCGAGCTATCTAACTTTAACTAGACTTGAATTAATGTGTTCAATTACAGAAGAGCAAACGAACCAAAATAATTATTTGTTCTCTACATACAGTCTACATCAATTCTTTGAAAAAAAGGAAAGATACTCTACTTTAATTTATTTGCGTCTTTATTAAAAGCATCCAAGAAATAGAGTCTTTAATAATATGTCCAGAACTATAATAATTTTAAACCTTATAAATGTCTACATAAACGGCTTGTCATAATATGTATGTATTATTTTAAAGGGGTTTAGCATTCATAGATACTCGCAAGGCAGGTATAGCCACCGATGAAACAATATTTAGATTCAAGAGAATATTTATAAAAAGCAGTATATTTTCAAAGTCCAAAAAAACTTTAATTGTGAGTATTTAGTAGGAGAGTATTAGATTGAAAATCAATATAAATCGGGGTAAGGAGTCATAGAAAAGGCGCTTGTCGTTTGTGCATATATTGGTACACTAGGTAAGCTATTTAACATCGAACTATAAATAACAATATAATATTGTACACACAAATACACAGAAAAAAAAAACAGGACAAGAGGTAAGGCTACAGTAGGCGGTCTTTACACTCATGAGCGATTTCTACCAGACAACTAAAAAGCGGATTGCTCTGAAGTAGGAAGGTAGTCGTCGTATATTTTTTTATAAATAAAATAAATTTATTACATGTATTTTACACATATAAAAAGCATTTACAATAGCAATTATAAATTATCATATATAATACATCATTCCGTAGATTTTCCTTTATTTGTTTTAATACCCGATGAAATGATATACAACATAAAAATGCGGTGCTTGGTTCTATTAATTAAGATTTATTCCGACGTTTCGATACGATCGAGCTTTGTTGAGTTATGAATTGTTATAAAATTCTCCATGTATTCAGATTTCAGACATTACTAAGTCTGGATGAATAGATGGAGAGACGTTTGTTGCTCTTACAAGCCAAAATTACTAAATATTAAAAGTATAGGACATTTAAAAAATATTTTCTATGTTTTTTTAAATACATATTTATAAATTTAATTGCAATTGCTATAGAGTTCTTGTAATTGCTTTATTTAAATGAGTAATAAATGCATCAAATCAATGATTATAAATAGTTTTATTACATTATGAAATCGCAAAGTCCTGTTAATAAGAAAGTAGACAGTCTGGATGACTAGTTGCATATTTATGGTCATGTAATAAGGGGGAATACATACGAGCGGTTATCAGTTATTAAATATTAAAGTTTTAAGCATGTGGAATTTTCTTCAGCTGTATTGTGCACTGTTTGAACTGGTCTAGATTACCATTTTGTAGGTTTTATCAGTCATGTTTTGTAATGTTTGAATAACTATACAATTCACTGCATTCGGGTCAGTTTTGCTTTTCGTGAGCTTTTCATAAAGCTCTAAGCTTTTTTTAACTTAAAATAATAAGTTGGACATTTCGTGAGCTTTTTTACAAATGTTCTCAGTGTTTCCAATGTGCGAGATCTTAAATACGTTAACTACTATAAATGAGGATAATTCGTTATAATTTTATGAACTACTCGACTGATTTTAAAAATGATTTAAGCTCAAGGGGTAAGCTCGGTATTATTTTGTTTCCTATACACCCATACTCACATTACTATTTACTTTACAATTAACATCTTTATGTAGAGAGATGATAACAGGCTCAGCATTTCACATCATCACTACATAGTATAAAACAAAGTCGCTTTCTCTGTCCCTATGTCCCTATGTCCCTTTGTATGCTTAAATCTTTAAAATTACGCAACGGATTTTGATGCGGTTTTTTTTAATAGATAGAGTGATTCAAGAGGAAGGTTTTAGTATATAATTTATTAGGTTTTAGACAAAGCGGGCGAAGCCGCGGGCGGTAAGCTAGTAAAATATATTTAATGAAGCGTCGAAATAAATCACGTTCGTGCTAAGCGCCTAAATATCAGTCGATGAGCAGGTTCAACCGTGTCGCATAATGTTCCTATTTCACTGTCACCTTAATCCATAATGATAATAATGATTGCAGAATTTATAGTATTTAATATATTAAAATAATAAAAATAATTATAAGTATGTATTAATTTCCAGTGACGATTTTCTCATAGAGCATTGGATTCTTGCAGTCCTATGGACACGATTAATTTAAAACAATAAATTGTGGCGAAAAAAGGTTCCAAAGCTTGGCTTTAATCATTTTTACAATTCATATTTTGTGAAAAAAAATTTAATTTTTTCATGATGTCCTAATACTTACAGTAACTTTTTTTCTGTGCTAGACAATAATTATCGTGATGGAACCCTCGCCGTTTAAGTAGTTTTGTTTATATATTAAGGATAATTCATTGCTTTAATGCACTGTTAATAAATTAAAAGCTAAACCAATATCTTAAACATCAATGAATAAATTAAATAAACGTATCAATCATATGACTCAATCACACACATCGACTCTACGAAAATCAAGTTAAAGTACAGTTCAAGATTTCATAAACACGCATTATCGTAATATAATAATATAATTTTAAACGTATGAACAAAGGGTGGCTTATACAATAAAAGGGGAAAGAAACCCGCAATAATATAAATAATAAATTGAAGGTGCGTTGGACCGGTTGAATTGAATGTCGTTGCGGACGTGCCTGTAATTTATTGTAAAAAATGCACGTGAAATGTCCAACATTTTTTCCGCGCATTTGTTGTGACAGTGACAGTTTTGTTTTTTTTTTTCAATAGTGGCTTGCATATTTTGGCACTGGTTTCATGGAACGATATCGTTAAAAAAACATATAGCTTAGGGGAGCCCAGGATGCTAAATGTGGATTTACTCGAGCGTCACGGGAACCTATTAGAATTGGTAGATTAGACCATAGCGAGAAAAAAAGGTCCTATAATGTTTTCACTTCTAGCGGTGGGGAAGGGTTTTTTGATTTTTTTTAATTTAAAAAAGAAAAAAATTGGCTTGGAAATACTCAAGCGCGTTAGATATTGATATTTTGCATGCTCCAGGACGTCACTGAAAAAAAGTATACGTTAATCTGACGATTTAAGTGGCGATTTAATCGCTATGAAGAAAGGGTAAAAAATTAAAGTAATATTATTCGAGCGCGTCAGATTAATATATGGGGGGGGGGGTTAATTACAATAAAAGAAGTCCCCATTTCGCTAATCTGACGATTCGAGCTCAACCTTAGGGAATTATGGATTATTCAAATTTTCCAGCGGGGCCCCTGAGCGCACCCACCAACCATAACTGCTCATATTGACTAGAGGTACTAATGAATAGCTAAGGTACCGTCCCTTATAGTAATCTGACGCGCTCGAGTAAATCCCAAAATCCCCTCTTGGGCTCCCCTACTACTAGTTAGATTAAAAAATTACGCGTTGATTGTTAAAAGCACGAAAAATATAAGTAATACTGGTAAAAGGGTAAATTCAGCAACGTTGTACATTTGCGTAGAGATGCCAAACCTGTAAAATGGAGGTCAGGAGGTCGGGTTATTTATGCAATTGTTTTTATTCTTACAAGGAGGCACTCGTTTTTACTCACGGCTAAATGCGTGGGAATATCATAATTTGTTGCATTTTATTGTGCACTTGCATTTTGGTTTTATTGTTATCGTTTTATCGTATTTTAAATTGAGAAATAATATAGTTTGTAAGAGTTTATAGTCAATTTTGATCGAGATAATAATATCGTTTACAATATTTGTTATTTAAGAGTAATAATATAGTTGTATGTAAGTCTTGCTTGGATTTTATTACAGATGTTATATTTTTTAAAATCGTAAATTTACCAGCTTACCTAATCTATGATAATATTTTGAAATGTAATCTTTAAATGTTAATCGAAATTAATAATATGAGGTGGTCGTAAAAAAATTATATCCACCTCAACCAAAACTGCTTTAAAAAAATAACACTCACAAACAATTTTCTTTACGTGAAAATTAAAATGCATTGCAATGCAGTTAGGAACTTTCTACATGACGTCAAATTGCTAATAGTATCGCAAACACTATAAACCCTTCGAGTAAAGATCACGATTTCTAGAACCTAGATATTATCTGTGCCTAAGATCTGTGCGCAATTTGCCATAAAATCAAAGATCGATAGAGTAATAGGTAGGAATATTGTGGCACGTGTTGTAGGATTATAGGTTTAGGTTGTGTTGTTATTTACCTATTTAGATGGATAGATACAAAAATTATATGCAACTGAATTTGTACTAACTAGTTAAATTTAATAATTTGTTCGGAAATGTTTTTGTATATTTTGTAGGGAGATAATATAATAGAGAGAAAAAGTAAGAAAATTAAGAAACAGTGCAATAATTATTTGTATTCTTTCATCATGGTTTTTTTTAATAAATACATTTGCATGCTGTTGTGAAGGAATATACTTATTGTACGATATTAAATAAAAATAAGATTTAAGTAATTCTTGAAAAGATGAAACAAGATACGTTCTTACAAGTTGGATAGGATTTATCAAGTTTCGTAATCGGTAATAATTTCCAAATTATGTTTTTAATGACCAATTAAATTCAATGATGCTTTATTCATATAAATGTTAGTCATTATATTGTTATTTTATTTAGCATAACATTTTTATTTTATTTATTTATTAAATATTAAATCTTCATTATGTGACGAAGTAAGTAACGTACGTCACTTACACAGCGAAAGTAACTTCTTAAAAGTTTCTTAAATGTTTTTATTATAAACTGATTACACAAGAGATCGATATTATATCTTTTAGAAGACCTAGTGGTAACCATGATGTTTTATAGCCGTATTCTTTCCAGTTTGGTTTACTGATGGCGTTATACGACCTATAAGACTGCTGTACACGGGTAGAGTGAACGGTAGAGGGAACTAGCATACTGCAGACTGCTCTACCAGTTCTCAGCTCTACCTACTTCTCAGCAGAATTAGTAGAGTCTGTCTACACGTAAATTTTTATTTATTGGTAGAGTAACGCTTACGTATATGACACTCGGTAAGAAACTAACTAGATAAAAATGGTCGTCGATTCGATTTAATTCGATGGTAGATGCTTATTGGCTGCTGTACAGCAGATATTAAGCATCCTCCATCGACTGCAGCGCTGTCACTTTCCCACACTGAAAATAATACTGCTTTAAACAAATGGTACCAGAAGCAGCTTAAATGATCCGAACATTCAATCTTGCACTACGATCTCAATCAATGCTATTAACATCTGGTGTTAAGTTACAATAGTGATTGATTCTAGTTATATGTTTGGTTTCAGTAACAATTTACAATATCGAAATATCAACTAAAACGCTCTTAGTATCAAAATTACACAAACTACACTTGTACATACCTATACTAATATTATAAAGCTGAAGAGTTTGTTTGTTTGAACGCGCTAATCTCGGGAACTACTGGTCCGATTTGAAAAATTATTTCGGTGTTAGATAGCCCATTTATCGAGGAAAGCTATAGCTATATATCATCTCGCTAAGACCAACAGGAGCAAAGCCCTGCGGGTAACTCCGCAGAGCACAGCTAGTCAATAATATGTGGCGGTAATATTTTTCTATGAACGGAGTCTCTGTTGCTTATGATAATTTCAAAATAAGATAACATGTTTTCATTTATATTTTTTGTTATGTTAACATGCATTCTTACGTGTTATGCGTAAAAAATTGAAATCACTTTCGTTATAGAAATTAATATAATTGATGCGTGAACACGCGAGAACACTTCAAGTGTGACGACAATTACACGAGATTGAGATTGTTCTCTTTGTTTAATTACCTCATGTTGTGTTATATTAATTTGTTAATTACACATGTTTTGTGTATGTAGATTTAAAACAAGAAAATTATAGTAAAAGTTGTAACACAATTATGAAAGAGTTGTTTGTTTTGATGATTCTTGAAAAGTTTTTTTTTATCATCTATACTAATCTTCAATAAAAAAGTTGGTAGGAAAAATGATAAAATGTTTGTAAATTGATTCAATTTCCTTTATCAATTTTGTACCCGTTATTTGAGTGTAAGTAATTTATGAATAAACGATACAACGTTATTTATTTAATTGAATATTAAGTCGAAAATCCTGTAAATCGAGAGAAAAAATTAATGAATATGGTAATGAGTATTAATCTCCTATAAATATGCCCATAACACGCTATAAATCTAATTAATTTTTATGTGAAAATTATTTTATATACATTAAAATAATAATTTAGCCGGGACTAAGCCAATGTAGTTCTGATTTATTTTAACTTTATCTAGTAGCTCGTTTGTCCCAATGTCCTAGATTTTAGTAAATAGGTACATATATTATAATCCTAATTTGAATTATTTAGAATCATAATATGTGCTATGTGTCGTATGTTATCATTTGATATATAGGCAGATGTATAAATATATCCATCTTTACTGGCTGATTTTTTTTTGGCCCAGAAAATGATTTGATACCTTCTGTGCGAAACATACATTATTTCTACTTGGGTTAGAAGGATATTTTGCTTATATTTTTTTTAAGTAATTTGTATTAAAAGATATTCAGAAGCCATTGAAGTCCTCAAATCTTCATAGAATTTAGCGAGAAATATTTTTAACTGTAAAATAGCAAGTAAAGGTGAAAATGTCACTTTTAAAATGCAAATAAGTTTCAAGCAGTCATAAATAATTTAAGCCATTGAATAAAAACAATTTAGGTAAAGTGATGTTCACCGTTACAAGCAAAAAGACCGAGAAAGCGAATTTATAGGTCAGAAAAGAGAAAAAAGTGACATTATTTATCGAAGATGGTCAAAGCGTTGTCGAGTGCGACACCTCATGTATTTCATTGTGATAAAAACTTTCCTCTCTCCATAAACGGTTAAAGGAAGTTTGAAAATTTAGGATTACCCATAAATTTGAAGAAGGATAATAATTTATTTGCATATGGGTTAAATTTTCGATTAAATTCGATTATTGCGACGGATATAGATAGGGGAAAACCGGGTAATGGGAATCAGCGGGCAATGGTGATCACTCACATATCTCCAAAACTAAAACAACTAGAAATGCGTTTACAGCCGTCCCCGCCCCGCTCTGTCCCCCCGCTATCGTTGCGAGCGCGCCGCGCCAGTATTGCGACAGCCTAAGTTATGAGAGGTGTGTTTTGTTTTTGCGGCTCGCCGATGTAAATTTTCAAGTACGCAAAATAAACGGTAAATATTATAATTATTGATCTAGTTGTATGTGATTTTTTTACGTCTTTACACGTACATTCAGTATAACGATTTCATACTTAAATCACGATTGTTGCTAATATAAACTTAGTGTTTATTTATTTTTTCTTCATAAAATACTTGTGGGTAATGGGGGTCGGTTGAAGCTCTTTAGTATCTGGCACATTAATGCAAGTTGATTCACCGCTACCACCGACGGCACCAAGAACTCCAAGAACAGCCCCTGGATCGTCAGTGGAAAGAGTTTCACTAGCACCTGGTCCAGTCTATTCACCAGTCCCTGGCACATCAAAACAAGTAGATACAGCAATCTCTAGTCATGATACCAGTACCCACAATACGAGACAAAGTCGCAAGAAACTGCATGCAACAATTTTAACATCTACGCCAATGAAAGAAAACCTAATAGAAAAAGAAATCAAGAAAAGTAAAGCAAAAGATAAGGGAAATGGAAAAACACCGACTGTCCAGATGAAGATAATGGAAAAGCAAAAAATATAACTAAAGGCATGGGCCAAGGAAAGAAGACTAAGATGCCGAAGAAGGGGACCGAAACAGTAAAGAGGAAGGTTCTCCAGGAATCAAACGATACCTCTGTATCAGATGATGAGCGAGATGATGCTGACGACGCAGGGAATGAGTGCTTAATCTGCAACGAATTCGGCCGAAATAATGAAGTTTGGTACAGGTGTACCTCATGTGGTTTATGGGCTCACGCAGATTGTACGGGGTGGGAGTCTGCCAAGGGTTATGTTTGCGATTTATGTTAGATTTTTGTATGATCCTCATTGCCCACAACGTGACCACGATTACCCTTACGTCAGTGCAATCGGAGTCAAAACAGTTTTTATTTTTAACTTTTATATTTCCCAAAGATGGTTAAGAATGTGATGATTACTGATCTCAAATGATAGCTAATTAAGTAGATTTTGTTATGAGGCGGTTGCAATAAAGATTTTGTTTATTTTCATTTATTTATTTTAATTCTTGCTTTAGTGATCCCCATTACCCCTTTCTACCCTACTTTTATCTATTTTTAAGTGTTGAAGATGATTTCAGGTATCATTATTTTTAGATTAAATAGTTACTTTCTCAAGGTGATTTGTGTGCAGTAGCTTGACCTTGTTCATTTAAATGTGAAAACGTGTATACAGAGATGTTACGTTACGTTACAAAAAATTCCATCTTCTATTACGCATGCTTATAAATTTATTTAGGAGAAAATAATTATTTTTGACTACTTCCATGCGCTAATTTAATAGATTCCAGCAGCAGCAGATATTCATTTATATTATTTAGTTATTATTGAAGTTGTGACAATTAAGAAATGAGAGTTTATTTGTAATGTTACAATTAAATCTTGGACAGTATAAATTACTAGCTGTGCTCCGCGGTTTTACCCGCAGTGCTCCGCTCCTGTTGGTCTTAGCGAGATGATATATAGCCTATAGCTTTCCTCGATAAATGAGCTAAGTATCTAACTCGGAAAGAATTTTTCAAAACGGACCACTAGTTCCCGAGATTAGCGCGTTCAAACAAACAAACAAACTCTTCAGCTTTATATTATTAGTATATAGATTTTATGTACATTATAATATTATCTATAATATCTTAACTATTTATGATAGAGCTCGATAGTCATTGTGTGTAATAGATTCATCGAAATGTGCTCATCTGCTAGCGTGCTTATAAATCGTTTTCAAATATGCACAAATATTGTAATGGCTTCATTTATGTTCCCGCTAGATTTCACGTGTTTTATTTGATTTATATAATCTCTTCGACTATTAGATTTTTTGTTTGTATCAATTATATTAATAAAAACAAAAAATATGGAACAAGTCGAGTCCTTGAGTTGTAGAGAAAGGTCTGAATTATTTAAGATATTTAGCTCGTGACCGCCATTAGTTGCTGAACGATTCGATTGATAATTAATTATTAATTTAGAATAAAATGCGAGTAGGATGCGTCCACGTTCGGGGTGGTATCGTACAGATACATTCAATATAAATGTTTATACATAAAATGACGCATTATATAATAGCATAGTCTTTTTGAATGATAATGAGTATGATATGTACATTTTGATGTTTTCAAAATATAAGCATGTCGTATTTAAGTTTTTTATTTTATTTTATATAGGTAGTGAATGATGGCAAGAAACCTAGATAAGTAGAACAAAAGGTTTTCAGTTAAAATGTTTATGATTATAGCTGTACTAGTGGTCCGCCCCGGCTTCGCCCGTGGTACCTACATGTTTAAACTATCCTATCTCTCAAGTTGGATCGAACTGCACATGGTGTGCAAATTTTATTATAATCGGTGTGGTTTAGGAGTCCATTGAGGACAAACATTGTGACACGAGATTTATATACTTATATTAAGATAAAATCCTTCCTGCTCTGATGGAATAGTGACTGAAGATATAAATATTCAAGATATTTAAATTTTATTCAATAAATTTTATTTATAATAATTTCTAATTGTATCTAGGCCACTAAAACTACACTTTGACATTATTTCAGTAACACGATTAACAGTTTTGTCCATTATATAACCGGTCCTGCCAGCCAAGTTACAACGGTAACGAAATGTTCAGATTGACCTTCAAAATGGCGGAATTTAGGCGGCAAATGTGTACTATACGAAATTTCGTTCTATTTTTAAATTACTTCCGCCCCGTTTTTTATGCAAATCAGTGTTTATTTGAGGAAAGATTGTGCAAAATCATTTATTTATAGCAGATATATGCGAGTTAATGATAAATAGTTAATATAATATTTTATTACATATAGATTAAAATCTGAATACGGAAAAAGACTCTCCACTTTTTAATGCACAAGTAAAACTGCTACCTGAAGCTAGTGTACATACACATTAGATTTACAAGTAACTAGCTGCGCTTCGCGGTTTCACCCGTGTGGCTTCGCTCCTGTTGGTCTTAGCGTATATATCAATATAGCCTATAGCCTTCCTCGATAAATGGGCTATCTAACACCAATAGAATTTTTTAAATAAGACCAGTAGTTCCTGAGATTACCGCGTTCAAACAAGCAAACTCTTCAGCTTTATAATATTAGTATAGATTTATATACTATACAATCCAATTAAAAGATAGAAGAAAGTAAAAAAATCATTACACACAAATGTAAAGCTCAGGTTCACCTCAGTTCACAAAAAGCAATTTATATAATTCGGTTGATAAAAGTGACGCCGAATAAAAGCGTTTGGAAATGTAAAAAGAAAAAAGCAGTTGAAAATCCCACTTCCGTGAACAGTGAAAGTGTTTTGTATTTTGTTCATTTGTCGTGCCTAGCGTATTTCGGGTTTAGAGGTAAATTTTATTTGTTTGTATATTTGATAGTTTTAATGTCTTTGAAATTAGAAGACATCTATTGAATCCTGTTGAATCATTCTTCTTAATCTTCACTAAGAATCGCATCCATCACTTTAACGCATACCTAATTACTTATATAATATTTCAATTTTCAACTGTACTGATCGACTTCACTACATAGTATAAAACAAAGTCGCTTTCTCTGTCCCTATGTACCTATGTATGCTTAAATCTTTGAAACTACGGAACGGATTTTGATGCTGTTTATTTTTTTATAGATAAAGTGATTCAATAGGAACATTTTAGTATATAATTTATTAGGTTTTAGACGAAGCCGCGGGTGGAAAGCTAGTTTTAATAATAAATATGTTAAAGGAATCTTAATAACCTCACTGAAAGTTTACATCCATTAAATTTAAAGTAATTGTAATATGAACTGGTTTAGAAAAAATATCCCACCTAGACGAAGTTGGAATAAAGCTAATCATGTCGTTAAAAATGGAAACGCGTCCATAATAAAGCATTTGAAGTCAAGAATCATCCTTGTGAAAGTTATGTCTAGAAATTTCGATTGTTCGTTATTTTTGCAAATCGACATACACTACTTGATGACTTTGTAGTTTGTGGTTACTAATAGCACAGATAATCTAATAGTGAGATGCAAAATCTCATAGTTGGGTACATAAGCATGTTAAATTTTAAACTATTTTAAACTATGGTTGTCGTGTATAAATCGACATATTTTACTCTTTTCATTATCAGGCAAACCGAAAATCAAAACATTCATCAATATATATACATAGTATGCTATATATTATACTTTAAAACAATAGTTTTTCTTATGTTCCCAAATGAAAAAAAATATAATTAATCTTTTTTTTCTCTGATGTTCTTTCTTTAGGAAAGAATATCAGAGAAAAAAAGTTTAAGTACTGTCCCATGCAAAACGAGACTACAATTTAGTTAAAACGCTTCGCAAAGTAGATGTTAATATTAATGACTTTTTAGTTTGACTTCGGAAAATAATTGGAGTAAAGTTTTGCTTCAACTAGCTTCTGGAATTTGTATTATTTAAAGGTTAAGTTGAAAAAACTTCTGCTTAAGAAATTTTGCAAGGAATATAGTGGATTCTTCTCCATAGATACTGCTTTCCGAATCGGTGGTAAATGTTAAAAATATGTAATGACGATTCGAAAGTGCTTCTAAAAGAAGTTTAATTGAATAAATAAATGTGTGAGTTTGAGTTTGATTTCCCTTATACATAGGTTACGCCATTTTAATGTTTCTCTGATAAATAAACGTATGGAAAGTCAAATTTATGATTATTATTATAGTTTGTATAAGCTTTAATGGCCTAATGAAGTGATTTCAGTTTTCACCATTCTACAAATTTAATGTGTATTTTTTTGCTTTTGTCATGTGCGAGGAAAAAATATATATTTATTTAACTCGACTTGTTAGTAATATTCGTATATAAAAAAAAATAATATTCAATGTAACGATTTTATTATATTATGTACAGATAAAAAACCTATATATGGAGCTGTTTAAATAAACTTGAGACTTATAATAAGATTAAAATACTGTAGCCTACTATACTTTCTAGTGCCTTCTCTCGTCAGCTTAGACAGATAAAGCCATATCAGTTAATGGAGACAGGTATAAAGTATACCACGGGGTGAGCGAGTTGACCGGTTTGGTGGTGGACCTGCGTGTGCGCATGTACCGGTTAACACTAGATGTTACATGTAGGTATATGTATATTATACTAGCTGTGCTCTGCGGTTTTACCCGCAGTGCTCCGCTCCTGTTGTTCTTAGAGATATAATATATAGCCTTCCTCGATAAATGGGCTATCTAACACCAAAATAATTTTTCAAATCGGACCAGTAGTTCTCTAGATTAGAGCGTTCAAACAATCAAACTCTTCAGCTTTATAATAATAAGTATAGATGTATATAATCTTCATTAATATAAAGAGGTAAGGTTTGTATAGCACTCATATAAAGGAGAAACATTTATATTTTAGTAAGTAACGAAAAAATTCCATGTAGAGTTGTAGAGTAGGTCTGTAGAATAAACTCTGAATTTTTTACTAATTAATTTCTTTCATAATTTTTTGCTACTGATCCTACTCATATAAATTTTTCTCTTATGTCGTGCGAGTGACAGGGTTTATCGTACTTACATAATAATAAATGGGAGTTTTACCGCGAAATAAATACTGTTTTTTTTCTTCTAAATATTAAGATCCTCTTCATTTATCCTTTCCAAATTTACCCCTTAGTTAATGCTATATCCAATTATTTTTAACAATCCGTATAAACTTGGATGATCCCTTCAAACTCAATCTCGCTAAACGGCTTGATGCGGTGCACTTTGACGTACTTTCTAGCACACAGTTAATGTGGCATTCCAACTAACGAGAACTAACTGAGCCCTTATGGAGCTCATTACAAGTTTGGATTGTAATTTGACACTGTGTCGTTCTGTGCGCGGTCACTGTGTCGGAAAATTTGTTTTGGAAATGACTAAAAGTTTAATTGCATTTCTTTAAAAATCCTTGAATGATATTATACTCCACGTAAGCTTTCAGTTGTTCAAATTAATATCTATGCATATTTATTTTTTCTAAATAGGTAGTTTATAGGTTCGCCTTCCCTAATACATACTAATTATTTTGACCATTTTTTTCAGCTTTGCTCACCAGCTTGATCATAGCTTAATAGGTACTTAAATTCAATATTTAATAAAAATCTGTTGAATAGTCATGGTATAAAAACTCAATAAAAAGGAGGTAACTATAAATTTATAAAGAATAGGAGGTAACTATCTATTAATTATCTACCCATTATACTTTATTTAACTTGTAATAATTAAAGACCCATAACAGTAATAAAAACATGTATAATAATTCAACTTCGTTTAACATTACAGGACCGGTTTTGATACATGATCAGCCTGCTTATAAATGCATGAAGAAATTTTCAATTTAAAAAAGATGTGCCATTATTTATAACCGGATAATATTGTTAGTATTGTTAGTATTTCCATAATACTCGGGTACCACCAGAAGGACGGTACCCGGATCTTTGGAAGGCTTACGTGGGGACACGGATCCAACACGCAGAGGCCCTTTCGAGAATTTTAATGTGTTGTGGGACACCAGCCGCAGCCTGCCCATGACTGCACTATAGAGATACAGTCCTAGGCAGTCCGCGGCCGATGTAGGACTATTGCAGGGTATGGAAATTTAATAACTGGGCTATGGATTGGGATGCTAAATGGACTGGTATTGGGGACTATGGGAAACTATGGCACCTGCCTTTCTACTAAAAGAAAGTAAAAATATGTTGGCAGGTGGTGACTCGCCCTCTCACTGTATGGGCCCCCCGAAATAAGTCGCTGCAATAGTGCGACAAGGGGGCAACATATTGTGAGCAGCTAAGGGTGGAGAGGCGTCCCTGGACTTTAAACGACGATCACGCGCTCCCTGAGGGTCCAGCATCACGTGCCCACTCGCCACTTATGATTCGCATCCACCCTTCGAGCTAAAAGCTCTCGCGACTCCACTCTGGCCGGCCGGTTAAGGCAAGCCAGAGGTGGGGGTCCTGTCCTCGTCAGGCTTCACTCCGACCGGCCGGTGAAGGCGAGCCGGAGATGAAGACAGGGGCCTCCCCCGGGAGCACTCGGTTCCCGCGGGGTCGCTACTCCCCGACACCACGCCACAAGGTGTCCTGCGGGTTGACTGATTGCACGGGTGGAATATCTGTTGTCACGTAGACAACAGATATTCCAACCGTGGGCGATGGGGTCGTCACATCCCTACGCCCTCGTCACATCCCTACGCCCTCGTCACATCCCTACGCCCTCATTATTAACGTTATCAGCTGTAATTTAAAAATAATAAAATAGATTTATATAGGCAATTGAGTGTGTAAATATATCTGGAATGTAAAATATTTTTGATATGACATGTTACATATTATTTTTAAACACAGCTGCTTTATTTTTTGCTGATCAAAAAAATCTTTAAGCATCTCTAGTCTCAAATCAATATAATCTAAAGTCTTTACCGAAATACAACTGTAATATCCTACGTGGGCGATGACTATAAGAATACCTATAGGTATTATAATTTTAATAATTATTTAAATTTACTTAAATATTAAACTTATCTTAACATGAATCTACAAAGAATATATCATGCAAAACATAAGGTACCTAAAAATATTTTTTTTAAACATAAGTATCTATTCTTAGTTTTTGTTTTAAATTAAAATGGGGAAAAATGCTACAGAGTTATTAGCATTAAAAAATAAAGAAAATAAAAGATAAAGACATGTAAACACAAACCTTTTTATGAACCGTTCAATTTAAATAACAATAATATAGAGAGATAACTTTTCCGTGTGAAAAGCTGGCGGAAAATCCAAAAGAGCAGATTTAATACTAATACAGTATTAAGTTAACGTCAGTAAACAATTTTATTTCAAGTTGTTTGCGATACTTATACGGGCAATAGATCGGATCTATAGCGTGTTTGATCTGTACACACTGTTATTTACTGAATTTTATATTAAATTGTCGGTATTTGAAGTCTAATAATACATTTATATTATGTTGTAAAATATTTTGTTATAATCTTTTCATTGCAAGCGGATTTAATTTATATATATTTAGTCGCTGGAGTCAGGCCGCTGGTGATCGGTCGATATGGAAATCTTTGGGGGAGGCCTATGTCCTGCAGTGGACGTCCTGAAAGGAACGACGATATTTGGGTACTTGATAATAGAAAGTACTAGATATCAAGATTGAAATAAAAATGATGAAGTAGATACTAGTAACTAGGCGCTCGTCCCGGCACTCTTAGCCCCGAAAAAATAAGATTCAAATAAAAACAGTTAGTGTATCGGTCAATTAAGGAAAGCTGGCATGTTCACAGTACTCACACTTATGCAATTTCACTTACAGTATGTTCAAAAATAAATGCGACTCTAGTTTCATTTTAGACTTGAATTGAAAAATGGGTGCGTTGTAGATGCAAATATAATTATTAAAGCTCTCATAATTTACCTGTAAAATTATAATTTAAAAGTAAATCAATTGATGAAGTTTTAGTTTATTCTAATAATAATCAATTGGATAAAAGTATTAATAATCATTCAATTATCAAATAATAAATAAATTTCAGGTCATAAAACAATACAAATAACACGTGCGCTCACTCCCAACACACGGATGGTTGTTTTGATAATGATTTAAATAACGGACGTCTTCTGCAGTTGCGGAGCAGTCTTGTCCTGACTTTGGTCGAGTAAAGATATCTAAGAAATATTATATTTGTAGTAAGTACGTAATACCTACCAATACGCGCTAACAAATATGTGTTACATGTTTATTGTATAATTTTCACATTATTGGTTTTAAACTCAAACTCAAACATTTATACAATTAGACTTCTTCTAGAAGCACTTTTGAATCGTCATAACAGTTTAACAGTTTTAACATTTACCACCAATTCAGAAAGCAGTATCTATAGAGAAGAAGAAGAATCTATTTAATCATAATCATTAATTTTAATAAATACTTCTACTTCACTGAAACTTTCATCGCTCGAAGAACTCGCCGTCGGAATTTTTTTTTTTTTTTTTTTTTTATGTGAAGAGCAGGCAAACGAGCAGACGAGTCATCTGATGGTAAATGATCATCGTCGCCCACTTGCACCCACAATACCAGGGGTATGGCGAGTGTGTTGCCGGCCTTTAAGGTAGGTGTACGCTCTTTTCTTGAAGGTCCCCAAATCGTAACTCATTGGAAACACTGCCCGCGGGAGCTGATTCCAAATTTCGGTAGCACGAGGCAAAAAACTTCTTCTAAAGCGAACAGTTGTTGATTGCCAGCTGTCCAGATGGTATGGGTGGAATTTCAGCTTATGACGTGCCGTACGATGGTGGAATTCAGCAGCAGGCAGTGCACCAAACAGTTCTTCAGAGCACTCCCCATGATAAATGCGGTAGAAGACGCATAAGGAAGCGACTTCTCTACGCAATGCCAAAGAATCAAGCCGATCGGTTAGACTTGGCTCGCCAACGAGTCGCACAGCCCTCCGTTGAATTCGGTCAAATGGAAGGAGATACTGTTGAGGTGCACCGGCCCAGAGATGGGAGCAGTATTCCATATGCGGCCTGACTTGCGCCTTATAAAGGTTAAGGCGATGGCTCGGAGTGAAATACTGCCCCGCTCTACAGAGTACACCTAGTTTCTGCGAAGCTAACTTAGCTTTACCTTCCAGATGACAAGAGAACTGCACATCACTCGAGATTTCGAGTCCAAGAATTCCGATACTGGCTGTGGCTTTTAGAGGAGTACTTTGAAAAACGGGAGTCGCGATAAAGGGATTCTTCTTAGCGGTGAATGCGCAGACTTGTGTCTTATTGGGGTTAAATTGAATTGGAATTTCTTAATGTTATTATAAATGAGTCAGTGTAATTATCTACTTTTTGTTCTAATTGAAAATATTTTTCCTCATGTTCTCGCGTCTTTCTCCAAACGTCACTAAACATATCCAGACTAATAGCATTTGCTTCCTTTCTAAATAATTCTTCCACAGTTTTCAAGTTAAAGTTCACATTTTGTGATGCTACTTTCCCTTTAATTATGCCCCATAGTAACTCTATTGGGTTGAGTTCTGGATGGTATGGTGGAAGGCGCAATACACTATGTCCATGATCTTTGAGGATTGCATCAAGTAAAAATTGTGTATAGTTTGGCTTATTTTTTTTAATAATGTGATAACTCTGATTATTAATTAGTAATTTGATTTTTGAAAAAAAAAAATGCCGATTTTAGTCAAAATTTATATTTTTATAACAAGATCCTTATCATCCAAATTTCCACCTTGGTGAGAAAAATTGACATTTCTAATGAAAATGAACAAAAAATTAAATGATTTTATTAAATACTGTAAAATAGTCTATAATTCTTCCATTTACTGTATCACAAAATTCTTCATAGATTTTTAGATATTCGTACTACACCAATTACATCACCCTGTATTTATAAATAATTGCAAAATATGACACATACATAGGCCGGGAGATACTGACACAAAATTGCGGGTCATTTGTAACAGAATGGCGGTTCTACAGAGGTCTTATTACGCAATGACTAAAAGAAAAATGATGGTCAGAACGCTGGTACCGGCGGACTAGTCGCGTGGGCGTTAGTCGAACTCGTCGGATAAATAGCGAAAGTCAAACGATTTGTAACACAAAAATTTTAGAATTTACCGAGAGCCCATAAAAAAGATGTAGGCGGTAGTGCGGTTTGGAATCGGAATCGGAATTGGAATTTGGAAGCGGTTTGGAATCGTCCGAAAAGTATGGCATGGCGATTTTAGTAAATGGCTGCACGACGATGGTTACCTGTGCAAAAGTTAGCCCGGTACAAATGGTTGAATTGTTTTTTTTTAAATCAACGCATTCACGTCGGTATGGCGGACTGTAAGTCACATCGTAAAAGTATGGCATGACACTACCGCCTACATCTTTTTTAAGGGCTATCGGTAAATTCTAAAATTTTTGTGTTACAAATCGTTGGACTTTCGCTATTTATCCGACGAGTGTGACTAACGCCCACGCGACTTGTCCGCCGGTACCAGCGTTCTGACCATCATTTTTCTTTTTGTCATTGCGTACTAAGACCCCTCTAGACCGCCATCCTGTTACAAATGACCCGAAATTTTGTGTCAGTATCTCCCGGCCTAACATGTGCAATGTGTAAATGTGTTGACGTTCCAGCTCTTCTTAATGGGCCTATATATTATGTTACTATCGTATTATGCAGTTTTCAGCTGGCGAAAACAATTTTCAAATTCGTGCGGTAGTTTTCGTGTTTATTCCTAACAAGCGAAAGTCGAGAATTTAAAAACAACATTTTATTTTTTCTTCCTTCATTACAATCTTTCCAATTTATTTTATAAGCAGCATTATTAAAATTATTTCCACAAAGATGAAATCAAAGGGTGTTCAAGTAGAAACTTCCAAGTCCGGCTTATTAATTTTAATTTATAGATCATCCGTGATAACCACGACTAGGCCAAAGGAACCAGTTGGAGACATGCTTTCTTAAAGAGCTGTGAGTTACGCGGTTTTTCCATCAATTACTTCTGAGAAAATACGGTTTTACGGTCATTTTCCTTCACTTATATGTATGCGTGTAATCTACGAGATTTGTTATATATTTCACTGGACGAGATAATAGCTCTTCATGTTTTCAACCCTATATTTCAGGTTTGGTTTTAGTTCTCTATGTGACACGAATATTTAAAATACTCTATTCTAATCTTTAGGTGTCTAGAAAGAAACATCTTTTTTTCTCAAACTTGTTTACTGTTCCTAAATGTTACCAACTTGGTGAACTTTATTTGCAGTTTTAGTAAAATATCGTAACTCGTGCTGTTTCCAATAATATCAATTATCACTTATAATACCACAAGAGCTTCAAAATTATCGGGTATTTTCCGACAGGTTCGTTGCAAACAAATGAAGGAGTCAAGTTTTTAGTCAAGGTTAAAAAATCACGAGCGCGAAGCGCGAGTGATTTTTCCTGAAAAACTTGACGACTTTATTTGTTTGCAGGGAACCTTGAGGGAAATGCCAGATAATTTTGAAGCTCGTGTGGTATTCGGGGGATTATTTTTCCGTCCCAAATGTCGGCCAATAATTTCACAATTGAATTCAACCTGTCAGTTTGACGTCAACGACCAGAGAAAATTTTCAAAAAATTATCAGTATAATACCATGTAGGTTGTACCACGTGACGTCGAATGGTGCAATTCTATTGGTCGATATTTGGGTCGGAAAAATAATCACTTATAATACCACAAGAGCTTCAAAATTATCGGGTATTTTCCGATAGGTTCGTTGCAAACAAATGAAGGAGTCAAGTTTTTAGTCAAGGTTAAAAAATCACGAGCGCGAAGCGCGAGTGATTTTTCCTGAAAAACTTGACGACTTTATTTGTTTGCAGGGAACCTTGAGGGAAATGCCAGATAATTTTGAAGCTCGTGTGGTATTCGGGAGTTTATTTTTCCGTCCCAAATGTCGGCCAATAATTTCACAATTGAATTGAACCTGTCTGTTTGACGTCAACGACCAGAGAAAATTTTCAAAAAATTATCAGTATAATACCATGTAGGTTGTACCACGTGACGTCGAATGGTGCAATTCTATTGGTCGATATTTGGGTCGGAAAAATAATCATAGTTATTTTTATTTCTCTATTGTTTTTAGATTAATAAGAAAACAAAATAATAGACTTCAATAACAATGAATGAATTTTGTTTATTAATCCACTAATGAACTACAGATCAATTACGAGGAAAAAAGTAATGCCTATAAATCATGTTCCTAATTAACTTTTTGTATATTGTTTGTTGTGGCCGGTGGGCAATTATATCTCGTTAATATAATAACAAAATTGTATTAGGCTCTCTATAAACATTAGTTTTGAAGTTAACTTGATTTTCAACCTACTTCAAAAGAAAGAGTAAGTGAGACTTTTTACTTTGAAATGATTTAGAATTTCACTATTGGATTGTGACTTGTTCTCTTTGTTTTACATAAATTTTAAGTTAGTTCCCAAAAAAGGTGCCAACAAAATATTATAAAACCGTCGTCATCTATTTCATCTCCGTTTATGTCTATCATTAGATTAAAATTTAGCCAAATCGCTTCAGCATTTCAAGCGACTCTGTTTTTTCACTCGGGTAGAGTCATAATATGGTATAGTACATTCGTTATTACTAATCCAAGATTGGGATTTGGGAAGTAGTTCGAATCTCATTAAATGCATGTTAACAGAAACAGAACAGAATCAAGAGCATTCACTATATTTATTCTCTTTGAAACACCTTTCGTGATAAAAAAGATACTTCAAATGAACACAAAAACCCGACCCGTCTTAAATGAAGTACAAAAGAAGTTTTTGTGGATTAACAACGCAAAAACTGTTTAACTTTCGTTCTATGATTAATGATAATGTACTGAGAGTATTTCATGTTATTGCAAGTTGTACTTGAAATGTTTAAATGTTTTCGGTAAACTCGAATGAAAACAGTCAGTATCACGTTAAATATGTTGATAACACAATGGCTATTAATTAATTTATGGATTATGAGTAGTTTATGGAGCTTCCCCATGATGCCCATGGCTTATCACATATAGGGACATAGGAAGATACATGCAATGCACATTATCTTTCAATTTTCTATATTCTTAGGAATCTAAAAAAAAAACGATTTTCAAGCGCTGTAAATCTTATACACCGTTTTTAATTTAAAAGAAATTCGTTAATAATTCTCTAATTTCACACATTTCAATAAGGCCATATTTTTATTAATATTTATGACACAAACAGGTTGTTTCCGAAACATGACATTAACAGTAACCATCTATGACGCATTTAAACGTGTTATATATGTCATAAAAACTCATCAGATAACTATCTGGTTCAATCTAGTTTTATCTGGTTTAACAAGATGATAAACCGGAATAAACTGGTGATGTCCAGGGTGGATTACGGTCACGGCGGCTAATCTTGATGGAGATTAAACACCATTCAAGATGGTATGATTTCGTGAACCATCGTTGACATTTTTGCTACTGTACTTGTATGTGTAAAATTGTATCCACTCTATGCACATATAGAATACACTTTATTTTGATTTTTAAGAGAATGTAAGATATACTCGTAGTTATTTTGCTTGATTTGCCTTTTATAGAACCTTCCATGGCAAGCTTTATATTTTAGAGCATTTCGGCTCGGCTTTTCTGTGAGAGTTGAAATTATAGTTCCATACGATAATATGTAATCAACGTATGATTTAGGCGACATCTTGAATGATTTCCTGTAGGCTTTTCCCCGTATTCTCTATACCTAGGTATTAGGAGATGATATACAGTGGTGGACGTTTAATTAGAAACACGTAACACGATGAAGTAGTCATCATATTTATTTAACACTAGCGGTCCACCCCGGCTTCGCTCGTGGTACATATTTACGTTTTCTCTACGTAAGAACCATCCTCGTACTACAAGGAATATAATAAAAAAAGAATTATCGAAATCGGTTCAGCCGTTCACACGTGATGCCGTGACAACGCGAAACGGGTTTCATTTTTATATATATAGATTTGTGTTACAAAGTATTAGAGATAAAGCATTATTTCATATGTAATATAACACTCGTTTATCTAGTGTCATATGAAATTTCTTAATAATTTCAATCAAACGTTAGCATAAATAAACAAAAACCGGCCAAGTGCGAGTCGGACTCGCGCACCGAGGGTTCCGTACAAACCTGCAAGGTTTGTTACAGCTTAAAGGTATTATAGACCTGAGTATTTGGTATGAATTTCAATTTAATAACTCTACGCGTTTATGAGGAAATGGGTAGTAAGTTTAAAATTATTAAAAAAAAATATATTATGTGATGTAACTAAAAATTTATGGTTTTCGTAATTTTTCCTTTATCTATGCTATAAGACGTTGCTTCGTACCAAATTTCAAGATTCTGAGTTCACGGGAAGCACCCTGTAGGTTTTGATTCCCTTGCAAGTGTCGAAAATTTGCGGCATAAACGGCTGTATCTTTTGATTGCGTTGGCTTAGAAGTTTGATTTTTTCACAGCTTCAAGGGACAGTAGACCTGAGTAATTGATATAAATTTCAGCTTCATACCTCCACGCGTTCCTGAGAAAAAGGGTCTTGACAGACGGACGGACGGACAACAAAGTGATCCTATAAGGGTTCCGTTTTTTCCTTTTGAGGTACGGAACCCTAAAAAAAAATACAATTCTAAGTGAAGTCTGATTTCCGAGTGTTGGCAGCCTGGACAACAAATTAGAAACAGCACGGTTCGAGTGTTTCCAATTTAAAAATCTATTGAAATGCCGCCAATATTTTTTTCCTCTACAAATATTTGCACATCAGACTTCACTTAGAATTGTATTTTTTATTTATTTATGCTAACGTTTGATTGAAATTAAGAAATTTCATATGACACTAGATAAACGAGTGTTCTATTACATATGAAATAATGCTTTATCTTTAATACTTTGTTACACAAATGTTAAATAAATATGATGACTACTTCATCGTGTTACGTGTTTCTAATTAAACGTCCGCCACTGTACATACAAGACATATTTTATGCTAAGCTATTTCCAAGAATATAGTGCTCATTTGACTCTGTTTATCAATTTGTTTGCTATTCTATAAATCCCTTTTTTATACCGTGCTGTTTTAATGTAATAATTTCATATGTTCTTTTTTCATGTTCTTCGAATAATTTACATTCTCTTTCAGGAGTCTTCACGCTCGGCAAAGTTCTTAACTTCTTCCCAGTGGGAGGGGAACGGGAGTGCGCGAGCACGCATCCAGTAGCGCGGTCAGGCATTTGCCTGAACCCGTATGACTGTCGACAGCGGGAAGGAACCGCGGCTGGTGACTGCGCACATGGACTTGGAGTGTGTTGTGTTTGTGAGTATATCTATACCATATCTATACTAATATTATAAAGCTGAAGAGTTTGTTTGTTTTTACGCGCTAGTCTCAGGAACTACTGGTCTGATTTGAAAAATTCTTTCTGTGTTAGATAGCCCATTTATCAAGGAAGGCTATAGACTATATACATATCATCACGCTAAGACCAACAGGAGCGGAGCCACGCGGGTGAATCCGTGGAGCGCAGCTAGTTTATTTATACGTAGGAAGAAATATAGATAGAATTTCCTAATGATGATTGATGGAAATCCAATTATTCAAATTACAACAGACAATCAGTCAATATAATAGGTTAATTTTGTTGACGCTGCCGGGGTTAGGTCATAATCCATCACGCTGGTCAAGTGCGGGTTTCATATTTGTCAAACTTTGGCTTCTTGGTCAAGCGGGGGGTTAACATGTTTTCCTTTTCAGATTGAAGATAAATCTGAAAATGTAACTGTGTGAGCACTTATATTTTTGTATATATTCAAACTGTGAGTTTGAGTATATTAGCTCAGTTATAAATGCTAAAAAATCCACACTAATAACGTAAATCATATCACATAGTTATATGTTAGGAATTCATGACCGACGCGACGCGGTCGGTCTGAGATACTTTTACACGTGTAGATGGATAGATAAAACTTTAGAAGAGGATAAATTTAGTAAAACAAAATCAAAAAGGAAACGGAAAAAAGAAACTTAATGGAAAATTATTATTAAACTTTTGCCTCGCAGTACATAAGGAAATATTATTATAAGAAGTACGCGAGTGAAGTTCCGAGAAATCTAATTGCATTAAAAATTGTACAATGAATAAGTAACCTACTCTTGAAAGAAAAACATTCCGAGAATGCGGACCTCAAGTGAGCTAACATTTCTTTCCAGTGCATCAGCTTAGAATAAAGATAGTCTAGTTTTAGGCGACTCACTTCCGTAGACGATCATTGTGGATAAGATACCGCAAAGTTTTCCAATCTATAAACAATTCAAGTCGCGGGCCAGGATGCGGGCTATGAAATTAGCGGGTAAAAACGCTAAGCGATCGCGATTTTCGAAATAAGTGTGGTTACCAAATTCTAGGTTTATTGAAATAAATCTGTACAAGTGAATAAAATAGGTAGATTCTATTTTAATAATTAAATAATAACTATTCTAAACACGCATTAGTTTCAATTCGTTTTCATCAAAGTATACCCACACATCCACATTCATACCTTGCAAGGGAACGAGCGATTTCATTTAGCGTCATTATGCTCATTTCGAGGCCCCATTGCAAGAGCTGCTGACACAATGGGCCAGTTAGAATGCGAATAAATTCACCAAGAATGGATACTGAGCGAGCCGAGCGCTTTCCATCCTTTTGTTTTCGATATCTAAGGTTAATTTACGATTCGCCTGTCTCTGTTTGCCGGTTTGATTATGATTCATTGCCTTTTTTGCAACTGTTTTCCAATCGATAATAGTGTTAAGTTTCTAATATTTATTTAGAACATATAATATTAGTACATCGTAAGCTATGTACAGGTACGTCCGTGCTAAAATTAAAGTACCTACGAACCAAAAAATCACTAGGTATATTTCACATTTATATAAGCGATTTAAAAGTAACATAGGAAGTTTCTTTGTTTCTTATAAATCTTCAAAAATGCATTAAGATGGTTAATATTAAATAACTTTTTATTTGAGGTAATTTCGATTTTATATAGCTACAATTTTTAAAATGACGTTTTCATAATATGTAGTTGAACTTGCTATCCACTAGATAAATAAGAGATGATATAGATATTATATAATTGTAGGTATATAATCAGCCTATATAATAAAGCTGCAGTTTTTGAATAACCGCTAACCGCATTTATTTTAGAGCACGCCATACAAAAACATAAAGTACTTTTGATTCGCAATACAAACCACTTAAATAACATTTTCAAGTCTTAACTCAAGTTAGCGAGGCAATAAATTAAATGAACTTGGATTTGTTCCAATAACATAACTATTTCTTAACTCAAGGCACTCAAATCAAATAGCAATTTGAAAAGAAAGTATGTTTTTTATTCAAATAATATTTTAAAGAAAATAACTGCTTTAGAAGTATACTAGCTTCGTTCATGTGGTAAATGTGTTTTGGTATTCCAGACTTTCTATCATTATGTAAAAATTCATTAAGAATAGTTTAACAATGTTTCTAGATTCAACTGTTATTCGTAAGATATCATTATTTGGTATCCTGGACTTTGTTGTCTAAAGGTTATTAGGCACAATACTGAACAATTTTATATATTTTTCTTGGTATGTACCTAAAATATAGAGTATTCGTTATTTCTTCTTTTATCATAACACAATGTATATTATATATCATTTATATAGCTCCTATTATTGTAAATGATATTACATTATTGTTTCGTACATGATTGAGTAGCTACAGTACAGGAACCAGGAAAGAAGTGTTTTTTTTTGTAACAACACTTACCCGTATTATTATGAAGTTTATTATCAATTAAAAAAAAGTGAAATTAATCACCCATCCTCTCTCTGTCCGCACGCATATCAGCTTAACCGCGTCAATCAACATACCGCGATGGCGGAGTGCGTAACGGTTTTCGCCATCAAGATGCGCCTGCGACGCGAAAGCGAAATTCAATTACGCAGACATTCGCGTAATATTATGTTGGTATTGATGGCATTTAACATAACATTAACTTTTTGTAATACTGGGAAACGAGGGAGTATGTAGGTATGTATATTTCTGTGTGCTTACAGAGTCTTGATAGATTTAGGTAAGCATTGCGCATGCTTCTGGTTCAAATTATATTTTTAACAGAAAACTAAACTGCCTTCAAATTATCTGAACTAGATAAAAAAAAAGAATCATCAAAGTCGACAGTTCTGAAGAAATAGAGAAAAAAAAGAGAGTCGAATTCAAAATCTCTTGAAGCCGTTTCAAAATGGCGTATTTCCAGGGCCAATTTTTTCATAGACAAGACTTTACTTTAATATTTTGTTACTAAACTTGGTAATACCGAAATGCTTAAACTTTTCGACTACGGTACTGATGGTGAAGCCAGAAATTGTTGTTGCGGTGATGTCACCATATAATGATGAATTACCTTTAGCAATTTTAAATTAAAACGCAGATAGTTTTTAGGGAAATACGTAGAATTTGTATGAAGTGCAGATATATCATGTTTCAGAATTGGGACAGAGCGGTTTTTAAGAAATTGCTTGGGGATTATTTTATTTGACGATGTAGGTTTAAATCTTTCTTTATTTTGTATGCATATAATTTTATTTATAGTTCCAGTTAAATCATTTTATAACTTATAAATTCATATATAATTGCTATAAATAGTGTTTGGTTCTTCACCTTAAATGGAGCTTTATAAATAGTAAAACAAACAATGACAATCAGTTTTCACAAAGATAAACGCAAATGGGTAGTTTCCTGTCGCAAATAATTGCGTAGTTACGTTTAAATTATTTGTATTTAGAAAGTTATAATTACACATAATGGTAAAATGATTTCTTTGATGATAAAGAGCAATATGACTACGCATCTCTTGATAATAAACATTAATAATATTCAAAAACATCAATATACGATTCCAATTTATGATGATTATCGAATAATTAATCAGCTATTTATTTTATTTTGTAGTTATGTAATTGTGTTCGTGTCTGCATTATTTATTTTGTGTAATTTTTCATCTATTTCTTTTTATTGGCATGATTAGCGTCAGAGCGCACTTTAGGATCGAATATTCTACTGCTTGGCTGTAACGTAGATATTAGTCGAAAAGTGTAAGCACGTGTTAAAAGTATTGTTCATATAAAAATAATAAGTGTATGCTTTTGCTCACAGGAACAACTATTTATAACTAGTTGAAACAGATGCTGCTGCCTTGCAACTTTCTCAGAGCAAAACCACAATTATAAATGTTTCTTGTTTTACTCAATACACATAATTTATAGAGTGTAGAAATGTTACTTTGAATTGAATTTTATACAAAAGATACCATATTTCAGGGTTTTATTTCTATTTACATATACTTTTATATTAGAAATGTGAATAAATACTGTTTTGCAGCTTCTTATAAAACTTTTCAGTTAGGTTTATTCATTCTACAGTTTATTACTTAAAAATTTAACAGGATGCATGGATAAAGTTATTTTTGCTTATTTTAAAAATAATCCTTTCTTAAAACCTAAAAGCGTGTATCTACGTATGTTACGCTTTATACCAATACGACTGAACCACTTTTGATCAATTTTAACACGGAGATAGACTATACCTTCAAGTAGTATAATGCTTTTGCTATTTAAAACGAAAATAAAACTTAATAGGCTCGAAGTAGAGAGAGAGAGGTAAATTTGTATGCGTAAGGGAACTCATGAGATAACAAGAAGGGAATTGAATGGAGCTCCATGGTCGCCATGCATAATATAACTGAATAAGAAAAATAACGTCATTATAAAGAAAAAATGCCTCTGTCATACCGTGGAAGCTAGGAGGAAAGTCCTGAGTAATTTGTTTAGTGCACGAAGGAATTGGACAAAAGATTTTTTATAGTCTTTGCTATTTATTCTCTACTGACTTCCGAAAAGAAGATAAATTCGATGTGATTCGAACGATTTAGAAAGAAAGAAACATTTGATTTCACAGTTTTTTATTTTTGAAATAAATTTCATTTTAAATTTTATAGCATAAAGCGCGTCACACACGGTGAAGATACTATAATATTTTATGTTAAGATTCTCTAATATAAAATATTACAGAATCTTAAGGTATCCGGTATCAGCGTTCTGACCATCATTTTTCTTTTTGTCATTGCGTACTAAGACCCCTGTAGAACCGCCATCCTGTTACAAATGACCCGAAATTTTGTGTCAGTGTTTCGGGTTATATATTAGAGAATCTTAACATAAAAAATTATAGTATCTTCACCGTGTGTGACGCGCTTTAAACGGAATTAATTAATATTATTGAATTTATAAATATTTTAATACATTTCTTTTATCCAAAATAAAATTGCCTGTTAAATACCCTTAAGATATCGTTAGTTCAACTTAATCTTCACTTATTTTAGGTTCTAATAATTTTTCCTTACATTCCAGTTG
Organism: Colias behrii; assembly: GCA_029959065.1. Lineage (NCBI taxonomy): Eukaryota > Metazoa > Arthropoda > Insecta > Lepidoptera > Pieridae > Colias > Colias behrii. Next base: position 922,776 of record JARWMC010000016.1, read on the forward strand.
AGGTGACCTGCGGGGGTACAATCCAGAACAACCTCACGTACTTCATGTCTCCAGGGTTTCCAGACCTCTGGATGGGAGACCAGGACTGCAGCATCCAGATAGAGAAGACCCACGCTGGCATCATGCAGCTGAAGATTGATTTCTTCCACTTTTCTATTGTAAGTTTGACAATCTCTAATGTAATTGATTTACCCCCGGGTATTGGCAAAAATTTACGAGTAAATACAAAAATTTTTGGTAGTCCAAAAGACATCAGTGTTTTTCATGAAATAAATTAGAGCACGATAACATAACGTTTAAAATTAAGAAAATCAAATAGACGTAGTCCTTTTGTACAAAATTTTACTTAACTCGATTCCATGCAGCCAACAGAGCAGAATATATAATGCGGTGTATAACTATGCTTTACATTAAAACTTATAAAACAAATACAATTTTCATCATAAAATATTTCAAATCTCAATTTAGCTTTGTCATATTCTGGTCACTAACCACTGTGCCAATGGGGCTATCATGTCAAGATTGTATATTTACAGTAAAAGAGGCATCTTCAAATGTATGAAATTTGTTTCAAGTAAGTCTACGTTCGAGTGCCGACTCCACAAAGTTAGATTATAATTTTTTCTAAGTAGGTACTTAAAAATTATTCAAAGTTTCTAAAACATTATGAATTGATGATCACTTAGCAACACATTTCTTTGATGTTTTGTGACTAATGAAGAATACTCTATTTATTAATTTTACCATCAAAGCAAACATTTCATCGAAAACCTTTTAATTTATTAAAGCAATCCAAGAAAAACAGTCTTTTAAGGCGTTAAAAACGATTTAAAATTAAATTTCCTTCATTACTATATTAATTACTTCTGGATCTTGGGTTTTATCTCTGAAAGTACAAGTTACGAAAATAATTTGTAAAATACTCCTAAGTTATAAAAAGGAATGAAAGAAGATAATTGTATTAAGGAAGCCTGTGTAAGATCGTTGAAAATGTTCTTTATTATCTGTAACTAAAAATAATCGTAATCTGAATACAGGAGAAATAGCTTAATAGAGTTTTCAGAGATATGTAAATATTTCTACAATATTTTTGTTCAAAAATATGTTGCCGGAAATTACTGTCATCGTATGAATGCCTTTTTTTATAGTGGGGAAATCTTCCAAAAATACTCACGGCCCCCGGGGAAGGAGCCGTGGGTTATGTCGGATTCTTACCGACTAAAACCCCACTGGGTTCCGTCGAGCCGCTTTAAAGATGGGGCCCCGCGCGGGTATTGGTTGGAATTCTTCCGCGACATCGTATGAATGCCTGAGACTCTATAATAATGGAGGCTCTATAATACTAGTCATATTTATACATTTTTGTACAACATGTATCTATACTAATATTATAAAGCTGAAGAGTTTGTTTGAACGCGCTAATCTCAGGAACTACTGGTCCGATTTGGAAAATTCTTTCGGTATTAGATAGCCCATTTATCGAGGAAGGCTATAGGCTATATATCATCACGCTAAGACCAACAGGAGCGGAGTACTGCGGGGTACAGCTAGTGTATTATAATAATGATTCATTATTATTGAATATGTTACCCTATTACGAATAAGCTTTTTGTAATAAGTCTTTCCCTTCAATGAATTGATGTTGTTTTATTCCAGGGTCAGCCAAACAGACGAACTGGTGCATGTGATGAAGACGCGATGATAGTTGGCGAAGGAGCAAATAACTTCACTGTTTGCGGACAGAATCATAAGCAGCATGGTGAGTTAACTAACTTAACGAGTTGAAACTTCAACTCGGCCAGTCTTCTTCGTCTAGATCCAAGATTGGAATCTAGAGAACAATATGTTTGTTGCATGTCTTTATGATTAGGTATCTACGTAATAGACTTTGTTACATATCTGCTTTAATTTTCGGATTTTTTTTTAGTTTCAGAACACATACATTGATCAGCTTGTTATTAAATATCGATACGGTCTAGGGGTTTAATATATTTTTGAAAAAAACAGTTATAATTAATCCTATATTCCACAGTATACTACACACTACCTAGTTCACAAGAAACAAGGGAAGCTGGTGAGCTACCGTACTCTAAAACGACTCCGCTAGTGTTCAGGATGCGAGGCAGTGAAGTCCCGCGGCTCTGGCTGATCCGGGTGGCCCAGATGCCGCTAGCGCACTCCGCACCGCACAATTGCTTGCAGTACTTCACTGAGACTAATGGTAATTTATGATTTAATAGTAGATATTGTAAGCTAAGATATATCAAGCTTTTAGAGGATTGTGTAGACTGTAGGGTGTTTTGTTATTGAATTTAACAACAAAAAAATAAATATAGTAATACATAACCCAAGGCCCTTTCCCCGAGCGCTCTGGGTATGCTTTAATGCATTCTCCACTATAAAAAAAAATATAGTAATAAATTGTAGTGTTAAAGTAGTAAAAATGTAGGGAGTGTGTATTTCTGCGTTTTATCAAAATATTTGAATTAGTATCAACGATATTCGGTTCGGCTCTATCTTAACTACATAATTTATCTATGAATTAAATTATATGACAATCATGAAACAAATCAAAGAATATTACTAATTCCTATACCATGTTTTATTTCAGGAACAATAAAAACATTCAACTTTGCATCAAACGGTCGTCACTTAGCAAATCAGGACTACAGGGCTTGTATCAGGAGAAACATAGGAGCCTGCTCCATTCGCTACTCGCCGTGCGACAGTCGATCCTTTCGGATAGGCCCTGGTGGAGTTGATAATGGAGAACCGAGTAAGAATTATTTTTTAAACAATAACAACAACAATTTAATTATAATTAAAAAAGTTTCATAGAATAAGCTACTTAAAAGGATTGTGACTGCCTTATTATAGAACTGACTCACGAAGAAGAAGCTATTATCAGTACCACCTTTCTTTAAAATATGTGCAAAGTTTATAACGTTTTCTTTCAATCAATTAACGTCTCTGTTATTAATAAGGTAACGTTTAAATTAAATGAATAATAATGCAGGTGATCCTGCAGTGAATGATGAAGTAATGCCAGTTAACGATCTAGTTCAAGAAGAAGAGGGATCTGGAGCAGAGCCTCAGATTATAATGGATTCACCTTCGTCTACGCCCGCACCTAGTCTTATGAACAAGGTAAGAATATTCAATGATTATTATTTGACTGAATTATTTGTTGCTGTTAAATGTTTTGAACTATTAAAATATTAAATATTTATGCGTTACTGTAACCTATTCCATTTAAATCTAATAGTATTCTTTATTTTATTATTTACTGATATGCGCTTTACCCTATAACTTCGATGGTGCATTGTACAATAAATACCCGTCTATTTTTACCCAACTTATAATAATTTATATTATAATAGAATTCCAACAATTATTTATTCACTGCTACCTTTTCTTGACTATCTAATGTAAAAAAATATTTTTTCTATACCCGTATCATATAAACAATACTGGTCCCAAAACAGGTCCCTCTATCACCCCTGTAGTTAGACTAACCATTAACCCACTAATTTAGATATGGAGTCTGATCTGGCCATCTTGGATGTGGGGGCAGAGTCGCACGTGGGGCTGGGGACACTGGTCGCCGTACGCGCAGAACTATGGGGACGATGTGTCACCGTACTACGGGTATGGCGACTATGGTGCACGCCTGCGCGGGTACGGCCGGCTGAAGTGCACGGATAGGGTCACTATATCGTGTGAGAATGAATATTTTGTTGGGGTGAGTTTTTGTTTAGCAAGAAGTTTTTTTTATTGATGTAAAGTTAAATATACCTTTATTGCTATGATTTACGACACAAGGAACTAAAATGTATACTTTACAACATTTTGTGATATTGTCTTTCACAACGTATTATTTTAAGAATGAATTTAAACAGATACATTAGATTTTATCAAGTTACTATATTTATTCAATAAAATATATTTATAAGCCCATCCATTTTTATTCATGATATGTCTGAGAATACAAATTTCGAACACAATTACAATATTTCAGAGTTCAATGTTCACTCCTGGAGTGTGCGATCCTCACCATTGTGGCAGTTCCTTCTGCCCCGGAGTACGTTTCGAAGACTGTCACGTAGACTCCGGCATCACTCCTTTTGCTGTATCAGTACATTTCGGACCACCAACCGTTAAGGAAAACCCTGAAGACAACATTGGGATGTGCCTACGATATTCACAAGTACCCTGCAATTCATGAATAGGATTTTAATGACGTAAATAAATAATATGATTCGATCTCGATAAAATTCAAGATTTATTGCCAATTTGTTGTATAAAATTGTGTACTAAATTTTATATAAACTTGATATTCTGAACACGACAGCTTAGCTGAATGAAATTATAATAAAATGAGTGAGGAAATTGAAAAGAGAAGCTACAACCAAATTTACATAAGGCGTGGAAGATATGAGTTCGTAAATAATCTTCTAATTATAATGTAGTTTCCTTTTACCAAAGTATGTGCTGAAGGAATCGAATTGTTTTTTAAACATAATTAAGAAAACTTGACAATAATTTTTGCATAAAGAAATATCTTTACGAGCTTATAGTCACTTTTAGAGAATTAAGAAATATTTTGTAGGAATTAGCGATGCTCCTATAAAAGTATGAATAAAACTGCTTCTAGTAACTATTTTGTTTCTTGATTTCTCTAAAAATTAAGGCACATTTTAGTGTAAATCTGTTTATTTACAAATGTGGTCTTAGATATCTGCTTTACATCTACATTAGAAAACACTTGTATATAATAATATAATAAGAAATTATTTATTGAAAATAATTAAGTTATTTATTTGTATATAGTAAATTTTAATTGTTTATAGAATATTGAAAGTGTATTTACTTTGTGTAAAATTATAATATAAAACACCAAAAAGCATTTTTATTTTATTTGTGAGCCCTCTTTAATATTAGAAACCCTATTATAATAGTTAATGTTTAAAAGGATTACAAGAAAACACAATACAAAAACTATATATGTATGTGTATCATTATTATTCAAGTTATATAATTTCGACTGACCGGTTGGCTTGGTTGGTAGTGGCCCTGCCTTCAGATCCAGAGGTCGTGGGTTCGATTCCCACCTGGGGCAAATATTTGCGTGATGAACATAGATGTTTGCTCTAGTGTGTCTGGGTGTTAATTATCTATATAAGTATTTATTTAAAACTAGCTGTGCCCGCGACTTCGTCCGCGTGGAATAGTGACTGTATAGTAGTTACTACTTAACTTTTATTGAGTAAACACGTACTACCATAAATAATTAAACGAACTGTTAGTAAAATTTATGACTAAACTGAGCTACAAAATAAAAAAGAAATGCCTAATTCATTTTTTACGTAAAATTTATTTTAAATTATGTCATATTATTTTTTAGGCACCAGGGTCGAGGGGAGCAAATTTATTTACCTTCCTTTCTTGTATGTGTGTTTTTAACAATGTATCGTGCAGCAACTGAGCGCCGAGACAAACGTCAAAACGCAAAGGAATAGAATCCGCTATCGATACTAATTGACATAAGCGTATGATGTTTTGCTAAGGATTTGTTCACCCTACCAACGACGACGACGACCACGAACAAAATTTTCATTCAGTCGCAATTTAACAAAATTGTGCAAAACACAATTAAAAATAAAATATTAAAATTTCCTGTCGTTCTGGTGCCTGGAATTTTTTTTGAGATCAATAAATGAAAAAATATATTTTTCGTAGAAACGGTGGCTCCTAGAAATAATAAAGTTTTTTATAGATAATTTTATGATCTACAATTTTGGTAAAAGATGATTATATGATTAACTTACCGTCTATTTTTATATTAATTATCCTCGAATTTTTTTTTCTTTTCGAGTACCAGTATGACGGGAAATTTTAATATTTTTTTTAAACCAATTTTGTCTGGAGGACAATTTTGGTCGTAGTCGTCGTCGCCGTTGGTAGTGTGACCGAACCATTACTAAAATATCATGAGTTTATGTAAAAAATTAGCGATAGTAGTTTCTATTCTTTAGCGTTATTCTATTCTCTGACATTAGTCTTGGCCTGCTGATCAGCTTAATCGATACTCAGTTTTTATCAAATCCAGCACCAAATCCAAATCAGATCTTTCCTGTCTCACGCATGTAGTAATTAATTACCGTTTAGACCATGCAATAAAAATTAAATTAAAAAACACCCAACGCAACGAATAAAAGTGCATAGAAAAAGGAATAAATAATTTCACAAACTTCCCGACGATCTTTAAAAATAAATACCATCTATACTGATATTATAAAGAGGAAATGTTTGTAATTATGTATGTATGTATGGTTTTCACGCATAAACTACTGGAACGATTTCAAAAATTCTTTCACCATCAGAAAGCTGCATCTTCACTGAGCAAAATAGGCTAGGTTTTATCCCGGAAACGGCCGCAGGCGGAAAGCTAGTTTTAAATATTTATAAAAATAAAAAACAAAGTCGTCGGGGCTGCCATGCCATCATTATCATAATATGTATATCATATTTTTTCTTTTATAATGGTACTTAATTTTAAAGATCGTCGGAAAGTTTGTAAAATTATTTATTCCTAAAATTTTTTCTTCATTGCGTTGGGTTTTTTTTATTAAATTTTCTTTTATAATTTAATTTTCTTATTTTCATGTAATATTTTCAAGTGAGCGAGACCGAGCTATCAATTCTACCTCCATATTACATTCCTACATCATATTGATATCTATAAGCTTTTTGCTCCTTGAAATCTTTTAAGTTGGGCCGTAACCGTGCACAAATTGCAATGGACCACAGTGGCAAAAGAAGTAGGAAGAAGGTATATTTAGGAAAAAAAATTGCCAAGGGCCAGGCCTATGTGGCTATGAGTAGAGTTCAAAATTTCCAGGGTGTGGCTATCCTCTCGCTCCCATGTCCCCTCTTCTTTCACAGACTTCCCTTTCCAACCCTAGTAAATGGCAGAACCGATTTTGATGTAAACCATATCTAATTGTATCTATATGTACACGTCATATCCTGTCGTTTGATGCTCCATTTGGTTTATTTATCCAACAACTGTCACCCCTAAAGTAAAGACTGTTGATATTTTTTAAAATATCGGATTTTCGATGTATCGATATTTTCAAATATATCAGTATCGGAGTTCGATATATCGAAAAAAATATCGATATTTCGATATATCGGCTTTATTTAAAAAAAATCGTAAGTCAGCTCAAAAATGATTACACAATTTATAGTCTAGTAGATTTTATAACAAATTAAATTATGAATGTACATACGTAGTAGGATATAGTTCTTGGTAATTACTTTTTAAATTTAAATAAGACAATTATGTATACCAATACCAATATTTTTCTGTAAGAGTTTTTAAAAATACTCTTTGTTTTAAATATGTTCAGCTGTTTGGCTACTAAGATTGTTAGGCACTGAAAGATTGATTGAAGAAGCAACTCGTTCAGATGATAAAAAATTGTCAAGCGACTGCTAACATTAAGTTTACGACGATTTTTTAGATTAAATAAATTACGGAAAAAAAATTATTAAAAAAAATATCGACCATCGATATCGATATTTCAATACCGAACTATCGATATATCGTCCAAAAAATATTAGTAATAAATATCGATATTTCGAAATAATAATATCGATATTTCGATATATAGATATTTTATCAACAGTCCTACCCTAAAGTGCCCTATCCATACTATATATATATATATTTATATATATATATATATATATATTATTATAAATGCGAAAGTAACTCTGTCTGTCTGTCTGTTACTCAATCACGCCTTAACTACTGAACCAATTTGCATGAAATTTGGTATAGAGATATTTTGATTCCCGAGAAAGGACATAGGATAGGTTTTATCCCGGAAATCCTACGGGAACGGGTTTTTCTTTGAAAACGCGGGCGAAGCCGCGGGCGGAAAGCTAGTATGTAATAAACGGATGAACCGATTTCTATAAAACATTACTAACTAATTGTAATTCACACGTTGCCCTTTCATATTTTGATATGCCGCTTGAGTATATTATTTGACCACATTCGATTATTGTTCATTCCCACTTTTACCTCTGTAGTCTAACAAATGGATAAACCGAATTGGATAAAAATATAACTAACTGTACTTCACCCGTTATGCACTTTCATTTGATATATGTCTCTTAGGTATATTTGACAACATTTGTTTTTTTCATTCCCCCTTTTATCTATATATAGGTATAGTAAATGGATGAACCGATTTTGATTAAATACGTCTAATTAAACTTTACACGTCATGCCCTTTCATTTCATATGTCACTTGAGTATAATTGACAAAATTCATTTTTTTATTACCGCTTTTATATCGCTACCGCTTTATATCAAATACATGGATGAACCGATTTTGATAAAACGTTCACTTTCATTTAATATATATCACTTAGAAGATTCGACAACTTTAATTTTTTTCATTCCCACTTTTACCCCTATAGGTAGGTATAATAAATGGATGAACCGATTTTGATACACTTTATCTAAGAACCAGCGTCGGAAAATATGCTGCCTAACAAAAAACCGCATCTAATTCGGATTACCTGTTAGCGAGCTACGGTGGAACAAACAGATACACACACACAGACACACATAGCGGTCAAACACTTATCACTCATCTTTTTGCGTCGGGGCTTAAAAATATATGTAATACGACATAATTTAAAGGACATTTTATGTATAAAATTTACCTAAAAATAAGCATAATTTTAATTTGCCCCTCCCCCCTACTACCTCAGCTTACCCCCCCACCCCCACCCCACCCTTGGGGACTTTCGACATGATCACCTGGACATTTCATAGAAATAACTGTAGCGTATAACAGATAACTTACGTTTTATCGTACACTGTATAATAGTGTACCATAGAATGCCTTAGCAAATGTTCGCCGTGAATACTTAAATGGTCATAACTTTTTTATTTATAAACCGATTGACATGAAATAAACACTAAATGTTAAATGAAGATTACCACAATATATTAGTGAAAACCGCATTTAAATCGGATAAGCCGTTTCTGAGATTAGCGTGTTCAAACATACAGACAAACAGACAAACGGACAAACGGACAAACAGACAAACAGACAAAAAAAATTTTAACGACAGTTTTGGGTTTGGGATCGATTTAGTAATAACCCCTGCTAAATTTTTTTTACATATTTTCATTGTACAGACACCACTTTTCTAGAATTTTATTATATGTATTGATTATATATGTATGTTTATCAGCCATCTGGTTTCCATAATACAAGCGAAAGCTTAGTATGGGATCAGATCGTGCCGTGTGTGAAAATTGTCCTGAAATATTTATTTATTTATAATGAGTCTAGTTCTATCTCAAATCTATCACGTTAAAATACTTCTTTCATTGAGTCATTCTAACTTTGTTTTTTATAAAAGCACCAGAGTAAGTAACCTAGATACCATTTAAAATTATTAAACCAATCTTAAACCGTGACACCTTGTATATTTGTATAACTATATGCCATTCTACGAACATTTTGTTCACTCCATTAAGCAGGGGAATATATCAGTCGATTACCAGGTAAAGTATGTCAACGATGTCATGGAAGGGTGCGTGGGGAATATTCAGAATGTATTTCTTGTTTGTCATATATTTGAAATCAAAAACTTATGGATTTTGTTTCTTGAACGCTGTCTGCCTGTGAACACGCTCGCAAGTCGAACCTTCGGGACAAATGTGTTTAAATTGCGTTACTATTCCGTTAAAAGTTTTAAATTTTTATTATTACTTGATTATATTTATCAGTAATCACTATCTTTTTATCTTAACGGGTATACTCTGTAGACTGCTTAAAATAAAAACCTGCCTAAAATTATGTTTTATTCTTCTTTTTATGAGATAAATATATATCTTAAAACCGAAAAGCGCTTCTAAAAGAAGTCTAGTCGAATAAATAAATGTTTGGAGCATGTAAACGTTGTCACGGAAATGCGTAGGGAAATATTTAGATTGTAAAAGTACGAGATAGGAGGCGGAGTTACATTGCCTTTGGCGTGTGACATCTATGCTAATGTTATGAAGAACTTAACTCATGTTTGAAAATATCTTCTGAGTTTAAATGTAGGGAATAATCTTATGATCTGTTAGTCGATGTATGTTAATACTTTGTTAGACTGTTCTTTCAGGAATATTGAAGATTTCTCAATATATATTTTGTTGTAGAATCTAAATCTTATGTTTAACTAGCTGTGCCCCGCGGTTTTATCCGCAGTGCTCCGATCCTGTAGGTCTTAGCGTGATGATATGTATGACTTGACGTATGACTAGCCTTCCTCGATAAACGGGCTATCTAAAACCGAAAGATTTTTTCAAATCGGACCAGTAAGTAGTTCCTGAGATCAGCGCGTTCAAACAAACAAACTCTTTAGCTTTAAAATATTATTAGTAAAGATTATATTATGATAGGCTTAAGTTCCTACATAGGTGGAACCAAGAAAATATATTTCAATTTACCTGCACTAGATAACAAGTGAAATACTACACACAAACATTCATACATTCGAAACACATTTTACCTGAACAAAACATTTTGAAAACTCCAAACAAATAATTGGCAAACATTTTGTTAGAAGTTATCGCGAAATTGTTTCCCTAATGACACATAAATGTTATGAGCTTATGAATTAGAAGTTACAGAACGTATTGTAAATTCAGTCGAATTCAAGGGAAATAGTCCGAAGTCTGACTTTGCAAATTGATTTATTATTAGATATTATGTTCTGGAAATTCTATACTACCAAAAAATTAAGTCACACATCTTATTTCACTATGAATTCGAAAAGAAAAAAACGTGTGGCACTCGGGGACTGCCGCGGTTAAGCTATTGCATGCTATGCCTTCAAGCCATACCTCCGCGCCCGTCGGAGTGGGGAGCGTGAGGTTTTTCGTTACTAAATTTCTGGATTCGGTCCCCACGCTCAAGGCCCGCGATAGAAGCTATGCAATAGCTTAAAAAAATACGATGAATATAAACATTAAACATATTATACTTTAAAATATTAGAAGGAGGAGCGATATTCAATATCTTAACGCAAATATCACGTAAGTTTAGTAGAAAATGAGTCGATTTTGTACCTCTTATCATGGAATTTGTTATAAAACACTTCACAAGTTGCAGACCTTTAAAAGTGCCTCTTCAATTCGAGCGGCAAGATTGAGCGGCTACTTGATATATCGAAAAGTTTCATGAAGATATAATTTAGTATTATTTAGAAAAAGTTTTAAAATAAGTTTAACAATACGTTTTACGTTGTATTGATTGAACACACAAATTAAAATTTACAAGTATATAAAAATAGCATTAAGATAGGACATTTTTTTCTAGTAAGCCCACTCAACACACAACTGTAAATATATAACAGACTTTTTTTTCATTTTTGATGGATCAATGCAATGAATTTTTTTTCTACAAGTCCCTGTACTATAAAAGACGCGAAAATAAATTGTGTTTATTCCGTTGGTTTATTCGCTAACATTACGTCAAACGTGTTCCCATTTTATGCACGTTAGTCGAGCTAATTTATTTTAGTTTTATTTATACTATTCAGAGCTACGAGAGGCTTTCAACATTTAAAATAAATCGCTGTTTAATTTAAACTTCAATTCAGTAATGTGAAACACGTGCTGTGCATGTTTATTTTACGTAATCTTGTTTACATGAATAATTCTTGTAATTGCAATTTAATTTTGATTTAATTAAAAATGATAAAAAATGCCTCGTATATCATAATTATTATGGGGCTTACGTCCTTCCTCTTGTAGGATACATTTTACATTAGTTTTGGGTACTTTTCTAGAAATAATTAATAAGTATATCACTAAATCATACTGTGTACCTAGACCTAATTTTTATAGCGGATTTGATCACCTATAAAACCTAGTTTAACAGAAACGACAAGAAATTCATGATCATAATATTAAATCAATATTACTAAGCCAGCAGCTTCGATATAAGCCCAAATATAATTCAAGATTAGAGTAAATTATTTGTAATGGAGATTCATGTCCCATTCTAATGATAAAGCACGCTATAGTGCATTATATTGTACTACTAGCTGTGCCGCGCGGTTTCACCCGCATTGCTCCGTTCCTGTTGGTCTTAGCGTGATGATATACAATAGCCTATATAGTTCATTGAAAAGTTACATTTGGGGTTGCGTTTTTTAGAGGACGCAATTTTATTTTTTTGATGTGTAGGGGGGGTCAGTGTGAAGCTATCACCAAGTTTGTGGGGTCGCCACCCTTGTCCCACGGCCGCCATCTTGAAAATAGCGGTTGAAATTGTTTTTAAGATATATCTCTTAAACTATTTATCTGATAATAAAATAATGTTAACATTATTCGTTGCAAATTAAATTCTCTACAACTTTGATTCAGTAACTTTTTGTCGTAGAACTATAAACAAAAAAGTTATAAGCGAAAATGTTCAGAAATTAGAGATGTTTATATTTTTCAATAAAACTTTTTTTTTATAAGTTTACGAAGAAATTATATCAGACCATTTTTGTAGATTGTTTTTCGAAGAACAACTTTTATTTGCAACATTTTTTCATTAAGTAAATAGCTAAGGTTTTACAGCCCTCCGAAGTGAGTACTATTTTAAGTACTCTTTACTATACAGAATACGATATATTATGTGTGTACTAATAATAATTTGTCACCAGTAATTATTTTATTTTTGTTATTAATTATTATAATATTTTTAATAATTAATTTTACAATATTATTAATAATTAATTATTGAACCTTTTCCCCACCACCCAGGAGGTAGAGTCTGGAAGTGCGTTTTTTTTTACGTCGAAAAGCAGGGCTGAAATGTTCTGCAGTGTGCTTCCATTGTTGTGGAGTCTGGGAAAAGAGCCAATAGCCAATATATTATGTATAGTTACTACTGAAAAATAGTACTCACTTCTGAGCGCTGTAAAACCTTAGCTATTGACGTAATGAAAAAATGTTGTACATAAAAGTAGTTCCTCAAAAAAAAATCTACAAAAATGGTCTGATATCATTTCTTCGTAAAATGATAAAAAAACGTTTTATTGAAAAATATAAATAGCTCTAATTTCTGAACATTTTCGCTTATAACTTTTTTATTTATAGTTACTACGACGAAAAGTTACTGAATCAAAGTTGTAGAGAATTTAATTTGCAACAAATAATGTTAACATTGTTTTATTATCAGATAAATAGTTTAAGAGATAATATATCGTTAAAACCATTTCAACCGCTATTTTCAAGATGGTGGCCATGGGACAAGGGTGGCGACCCCACAAACTTGGTTTTAGCTTCACACTGACCCCCCCTACACATCAAAAAAATAAAATTGCGTCCTCTAAAAAACGCAAGGTAAGGCCTAAAAAATGTAACATTTCAATGGACTAATAGCCATCCTCGATAAATGGGCTATCTAACAACGAAAGAATTTTTCAAATCGGACCAGTAGTTCCTGAGATTAGTGCGTTCAAACAAACAAACAAACAAACTCTTCAGTTTTATAATATTAGTATAGGTAAATATATCTATGAATATGCGTTGAATAATTTTATATTTCAAATACAGTTTATGTTACACGTACACTAAGGTTACTTAGTAGTTGTAAGTGTTATTGGTGAATTAAAAATTTGTTCCATAAAGTTATAGGTACCTATATACGAAGGAATAAAATTGAACTATCTATTTGTTATGCCAATATCTTCCTCTGCCTCATAGCGGATGTCTTAAAAAGTAACTTGGCACAAAGTTTTCCTACAAAACCCTCAATATAAAATATTATTCATTCAATATGTTGCTACAAAAAAGGTTATCGTATCGAGAACATCTTTTTGTAATCTGTTAAAGTACAATTAATTCCCTAGTCAATTAAAAGTAAATCAAACGAATTTTTCCCAAAACCGTTTCTGTCCTCAGTAAATAAGTACAAACAATAAAAATGTTGATTAAAATTATAAAGTACATCAATTAGCACAAAGCCGGCTTTTCATTATTCCCAACAAAAATTCCGGATACTCCTGGGATTAACGCGTTCCCGGGTTCGAGTCTCGTGTAGCGTGTTACAAGTGACGTCATTATATTTAATTAGGTTTATTTGGGCGTTTTTACATGAGGATTATAATTTGAGGTTTATTATATGATGAGTTTTTTTTGTTTTTTGTTTAATTAGGTCGGTGATGCGAATGTTAGGCTAGGTACGTAACTTGGTTATAAAAAGATGTATTATATTGTATAATATTGCGTAAGTTTTAGCACAAATTTTATATGCAACAATGTTTTTACAGGTGGCAGGCGCGGTCCTAGCCTGACATTTTGGGGGGGGTCACGCGGCTGAAAATGTAGCAACCCCCCCCCCTCCAAATCATAATCGTCAAAAATCGTAGTCAATACAAGTTATAATACAATACATACATATTTTTTTTATATTTTACGAAAATTTTCAGCGTTTACGGCTGTATTGACATAGAAGTTTGATTTTAATACAGCATGTAGATATTATAGACTTGAGTTAATTTACTCATGAACGCTTACGTGTATTGAGTTATATAATACACGTAAGCGTTCATGAGTAAAGGGCAACCCCCTTTTTAAGTTTAAAATGATTGAAAATATTTTTTTAACGTAATTATTCCTATATCTGTGGTATAAGACGTTATTTTGTTTTTAATTTCAAGACTCTGTGTTCATAGGAAGCACCCTGTAGGTTTTGATTCCCTTGCGAATGTCGAAATTTGCGAAAATTTTCAGCATTTACGTCTGTATCTTTTGATTGCGTTGGCTTATAAGGTTGATTTCTTCACAGCTTAAAGGGGCCGTAGAAGGTAAATTCTAAAATTTTTGTGTTACAAATCGTTTGACTTTCGCTATTTATCCGACGAGTTCGACTAACGCCCACGCGACTAGTCCGTCGGTACCAGCGTTCTGACCATCATTTTTCTTTTTGTCATTGCGTACTAAGACCCCTATAGAACCGCCATCCTGTTACAAATGACCCGAAATTTTGTGTCAGTATCTCCCGGCCTATGTACACAGAATCATGAAATTTGTTACAATGTAACGTCCTAAAATACAGATATAGGAATAATTGCGAAATACATGAATTTTAATTAGATTATGTAAAAAATATTTAAAAAAATCAAACTTCTTGTTTATGCTGAAAATTTAAACAAGATTAAAAACAAGTTTAAACGGAAATTTAGCTGTGCGAGTGACTCCGATTCGCACTTGGCCATTTTTTTATATTTTGTACAGTATAAGAATTTTTTTCTATTTTATCGAGTACGATTTTGGGGGGGGGGTCATGTCCCCCGTGACCCCCCCCTGGGACCGCGCCTGACAGGTGGTCTTCAAATAGTGTAGTTTCTATAGCAAAAACTATTTGGATGGCTTTTCTAAATGGCTACTTATGAAATGTCCAATAACACTTACCTATTAGGTATTCTTGTCAACAGATAACTTAATATTTACCTACTAATTATTGTACTTACTATTGTCTATAGTTATGCAGTCTAGTTAGTATAACAGGGGGCTAAACACCCGGCCAGAATAAATAATTTTTCACTATTTTAAGTGCCTTTTGTTTCACTTAAGATACTCTTTAAATAATTGAATAGCAATTCAATTTTTCACACACTACATCCCTTGTTAACCCGTTAATCAGTGTAAAAGAATAAGGGACGTCTCCGTGACGTCACAGCATCGTGATTACAGTTTAATAATGCAAGCAGACGAGAACGTTCCCCTATGAGTCTGGCCATGACTCTTGCGACAGAAAAGTCGGGCAAGATTTCCACATTGTTTAAAAATTTTCATATCCTTCAATCATATTGGGTTTAAATACAAAGTGCGATAATAGCGTAAGAAAGTTCGGGCAAAAAAAATATGTAAAATTGGTACCTATTGCAAATATCAATAACATATTATAAACCAAAATTCAACAGACACATTAAATTACGTTGTACATATTTTTTTCTACACGTAAAAATCACCTCACACCCAGATATTTAATTCCCTGTAACACGTTTCAGAATTACTAATACACCACATACTTCACTATAACATTTGAATTAAACTTAATTAGCAACCTCCTGGCTAAGTAAAAACTACCCTCCAATCAGCCGAATGCATTTTTGAGTAAATGAAGTGACTATAATCTTGTATTGTAATAAATTTATAAAATATTCACTAAATATTTACACTTTACTATTATAATACAAAATAAATAATTTTGTTTTAAGTTCGTAACACCTTTTTAAAAATACATATTTTAAAATAGTCGTACTGTTTCCTGGCCACACCTAACAACGTGCCCCGTCTCACAGAATTACTCGAACTTTGCTAGGAGGGACGGGATATCTTAGACGACATATTTTGCTGAAAGGAAGCATTATAAATGTATGCAAATACTAGCGGACATACCTCGATTCGCTCCACTTATAGGACCATTATATGTTGACCTTTTTTTTTTATAGTGGGGAAATCTTCTTAGATACCTCCGGCTCCCGGGGATGGAGCCGTGGTTATGTCGGATTTCTACCGACTAAAGCCCCACTCTGTTCCATCGCGCTGCTTTGGACGGAACTGCGGGAACGGTTACGACTCTACCGCGTGTCCCGCCCAGCAGATGCCCGTTTCCAGGCCCACCACTAGAACCCCCCTCGCTGGTGGCTGCTGGAACGAAGGCTTACGCCACCAACGCGCAGACAATGGATCTTTCCCCGCTCCATCATCCGCGTTCCCCCGAACCCCCGACCCCATCACCGTCCGGCCGGAGGGTGCACGCCGGAAGGTCCTCCGATGTGTGAAATACACGTCGGGGGACCCTCCGGCGCACTTTTATAGAGATTACCTCGCAGCCCCCACCTCACCAGAGGTGGCGGCCCTCGGTCCGGCCCCACGGACCGGATTACGAGTTGGCAGACGGCCGTTTTACAGCGGCCGCCGCCCCACACCTCTCTGCAGGAGTCTCCGCGCGTCATCACAATGACGCGTCGGGATCCCGCCCTCCGCTGCACGGCGTGGCTTGCTAAACCAGCGAGCCCGGCGCGCCGCGACCTCTGGCCGCCATCCACCGCCGCATAAAAGCCGGCTCCTCTCTGGTCCACAAACAGGACCTCTACCGTCGGGTCAGTCGAGGCTTTCCAACCCCAACTGCCGTTCAGCGCCACCTTTGCCTAGTGGACATGGGGTCCGCCAAGCCACGACCTCTGGCCGCCATCCCACGCCGCACACAGCGGCCGCTGGGCCACACCTAGCCCTGGCCGTCGGGCCGGTCGAATCTCCCCGACTCTAAACCAGCCGTTCAGCCCCTCGCTGGTCCAATTTCGCTTCACTCAGAGGGCCATAACTCTGAGCTACTGAGCCCCTCCGCCGCGACAAGGCCTGGACCGTTGGGGGGATTATATGTTGACCTACTGTTTAATAGTAAAGCGAGGGTAATAGAGATCAAGGTATAACTGGTTAATAATTTGTGAAAACGTGATGAAACGTTCTAAGTTATCAAATGGGATAATATCGACATCATTATACTAAGATTTTTCGTAATAACCACAGTAATAACATTCGATAAACAAATAATAAGTTGTGTAATAAGTAATATAAATGGTCAATTACCTCACAAACATTCTTTCCTCGATTTTTATACAAATTTTACATTAGTATTAAAAAGTTGAAACCTGCAAATCAGTATGGATCGATTAAAAGTGAGCAATTTGCTAGCGCTTCTGCAAATAATAAAAATCCGAAGGTTTTATGGATGAATAATCGTTAACACTGAAACTGCTGACCCGCTTTGTCTGAAAATTAGTAAGCAAATAAGTTATAACCTGGAATAACATAATATATACAACATACGTATAAACACAGAACAGTAAAAACCAATAGAAGTGCTATAATGTCATAATTAGTATGAAAACCAGTGTCGCCAAACCCACACATTTAAACCGATAGTTATACAGTACACTACAAGTAAACTATGCCTTTGATTGGACAGCTTAATTTGAGTAAAAACTGACTTAGGTTATAAATTCAGCATTTCAATATGTACCCTAACGCACCATGTTACGGGTTATTTTAGTATAACATCCCTAGGTATATTAGCTGTTTTTTTTGTCATTGCTCAGAAATTCCAAATTCGAAAACATTCAGCTATTCCACAACAGAGGGCGTTAGTTTTCGATAGATATAACTTTGAACCTCAACACATAGAGATAAGGTTGAAATTTGTGTCACTCAACATTAATGACATTAACTTGATATTTTTCTGATGCTATGCCCTGAGGGATGTCAGCCTTGTTATCGATAGTTCACAAATAAATATTTTTTGTGTATTTTTTTTCTTTCTATTATATGAGTATAATGTGTCACATTTTGGAGTATGTTTATTACTACTAAGTACGTCTTTTTATAGTATTATTATTAAATAAAAAACGGAATAGAATAGTATTAATCTATATTTACAAAATACAAACAGAAAATATGCATTATTTTAAATCTTGGAACTGCCGTAGGTTTGATGTATCGGTGGCCTTTGTTAGACTGCTTAGTGCTGTTCGGCATCCAGTTAACTCGTCACGTTGCATTTATCTATTTCTCTTTTAAATTAGCCTCTTTGGGAAATCTATAAATAAATTGGACAAATGAAAGCTAAGGAAAAATAAAATAAAATTTAATATTTATTATGTTTGTCTTTTCTCAAGTATCGATACTGTCGATATGCGCCACAAGCATCACTAAACCGACATTCGTTTGTTTATTGCAATAATATTCCAGAAAGTCTTGTTTGCTGTTCAATCTATAATAGTACTAATTTCTTACGGATTAAGGTTCATTTTGACTAGATATTTGTATACAATTTTGACAAATTACGACAATCGAAGTTATAACATAAAATCACAGATATGTATCAACATAAAATATATGGAAAATAAATAAAAATAAGACTTACCGATGGTATGAAATGCCTCCATTGCTGATATTATTTCGTCTGCTATCATTTTTGCACTCTAATACCGAACAACACGTCCTAATTAATGCATAAATATGGAAAAAAAGGTTTGACGGCTGACAACCGACTCGAATATTTTTCTGCGCACAACTGAGAGCAAGTTAGGTGATCTAAACTTATTATTGACACGTGGGCCACGCCCACATCACACTTCTATTTGTTTTTACTGTTCTGTGCGTATAAAATAAACATTTTATTATATAGGTATGTAAGGATTATTCTACGCCTGCCACTAATTGACAAGCAAAGTGTCTGTATGTCTAATAAGTGTCAAATACAGATGCACTCAACATTATCTATACTAATATTATAAAGAGGAAAGGTTTGTATGTATGTATGTATGTATGGTTTTCACGCATAAACTACTGGACCGATTTTGATGAAATTTGGCACAGACAATCTTTAGACCCTGAGAAAGAACATAGGCTACCTTTTATTGCGAAATATGTACCACGGGCGAAGCCGGGGCGGACCGCTAGTTATTAATATAATAATCAATTTGCAAGCAGTTTACACTGCTATTTGTTTATGTTACTAGTGTTTTATGTATATTAGCAAAGGTATTTTACCCATGTGTTGCCATAGTCATAATATTTTGTGCTTAAAATCTGTTGACTGTTGTTAAATGGGTCAGCGTATTTTTCTTGAATATTTTCTGGTAAATTCAGGATATCGTCGGTCGATATTTGTCGTAGGAATATATAAGATGGACAAAGGTTTAACTTGCTCAGCTTCTTATAAAAAATTAAAAATATTTCTAATAGGGACGTTGGAACTCAAATCTCAATTTAATAGTATGATTGATGATGATGACACAAGTACGGATTCGAAGGTTATGTTTAATATTATAATGCCTAAAATGGAAAACCACTAAACGGATTTCGATGGTATTTGGCAGTGTATCTTATGTACCGGAATAACACATAAATTATATGAAAAATGTTTTCCCCTCAAGTTCATCAGCGGATGAAACCGCGCATAACAACTAGTATAATAACAATATTCAACCAAAACACATGTAATTCCAATACAATCGTGCAAAAGCAATAACCGCTAAAATACATTAATATTCACTTATAATACCACAAGAGCTTCAAAATTATCGGGTATTTTCCGATAGGTTCGTTGCAAACAAATGAAGGAGTCAAGTTTTTAGTCAAGGTTAAAAAATCACGAGCGCGAAGCGCGAGTGATTTTTCCTGAAAAACTTGACGACTTTATTTGTTTGCAGGGAACCTTGAGGGAAATGCCAGATAATTTTGAAGCTCGTGTGGTATTCGGGGGATTATTTTTCCGTCCCAAATGTCGGCCAATAATTTCACAATTGAATTCAACCTGTCAGTTTGACGTCAACGACCAGAGAAAATTTTCAAAAAATTATCAGTATAATACCATGTAGGTTGTACCACGTGACGTCGAATGGTGCAATTCTATTGGTCGATATTTGGGTCGGAAAAATAATCACGATTAATTCTTGATTCAATGTTTGCTTTTGAAAGGACATTACCATTTCATTGGAATAAATCCCAGTATTAAATATTGTATTTGCGGAAATGACGAGCGAAGTGATTTTAATTTATTATTCAAATGCAACTGTAAAAATTTCTGGTTGATCAAACGCGCTTTGGGAATTGCGAAGTAATTTATCAGCTGACTGTACAATAGAAGAGGTTAAAAAATATCGTATCTGTGGAATATGAAAAAATATAAAATCTTTTATAGGAAATAGTGATGTTCTGCTAGTAATACGATCAGCTGACTGTACAATAGAAGAGGTTAAAAAATATCGTATCTGTGGAATATGAAAAAATATAAAATCTTTTATAGGAAATAGTTATGTTCTGCTAGTAGTACGAGTAGGGAATTTTTTATTAGAAATACATTCAGGCGAAAGTTTATTGCACGATACGTAAAACAAAATTTACTCTGATTGCTTACATTTTTCTAATTATAATTACTTATTATAAATCTCAATTTTGAAAAAAAAATAATCATTTATTTAAAGTTTCTAAATTTCTAAATAACAGCATCTGAACCTGTAATAAATGCTTACCTTCAGACTGCGAAGTACCCTGGTCTTGAGTGAGTGTCAATAGGCATAAAAATTATATCACCGTACCCATGCTTGTTTACCTGGTCTGCAATAAAAAACATTTATTTAATTAACAAGGCCTCCATTTATTTAATTAGCAAGCCTCGCTTCCCCAAACAACAGCATTAATTATACGAGCCCATTAATATGCAAAATAAACGTAAAGTTGCAGCAAAATTCAGCACTGCATAAAAAGATGGGGCACACGAGCGGGTCGGAAATTAAAAAGGTTTTATAGTGTGTGCCAGCTTTATCTGTTATATAAATGAAAATTAAATTTATTTGAGATCCCCGTACGATGGCGTTGCCATGTTGCTGGGTAAAATAATGTGGTTACTTATTCTTCAGTTATTTCTTTTTTTCTTTACTTGGTGTAAACAGAGGATGGAGGCAAAGTGAGATACTCTAACATAATAAGAAAGGAAAAATGGGAAGTAGGTAGTAAATACAAAATGTTCTAACATTTTTACTTCGTGTATTCATCCTCTATTTTTCTTATAGTTCAGGATCCATCGCCCATTTTTGCAAGTGATTACCTACTATCAAGCTAATTTTCCGTGAGTAGCTTTATTTTGATGAGACGCCCAATAATTTCCTGTACGAAACTCTCGATTGTGGTAGCTAACAGAGGTAACAAGGATAAAATGTTTTGATTTGATGGTTCTCAAATATTTATTACTAACTGAGTTTTTTTTGTGTTCAATCTCAAGATAATTATCTAAATTATTCGAAAAAATATTTGTCCTACAAAATCTATTGTTTGATCAAAGAGTCCCCTCTTTCCAATGTGTATCTGTCGTGGCCATATCGTAGATTTGCTCATTTCATGAAATGGCCAACATAGTTTGATCAGATCGTTAAATCGTCAACGTTTCACGATTTCATCGACATTTGGCCAGATCGTATAAAATATCTTAGAGAGTCCATAAAACATTAAAAAATTCAGAATATTTTAAGAACTTGTTTATTGTCATTTAAGTTAGTGCCGCGGTAGCGCCGGCGAATACCAGAAGCGAATGGTTTTTTCAATAGAAAACAGTTAGGTTAGGTTAGGTTAGACTTTAATAAACAACGCACGAGCCGAGCGAGCAAAGCGAGCGTGCCGCGGCAGCGGCCGGCGAGTGCCAGAAGCGAATCGCTTTTTAAAAAAAGACACAAAAATGGTCGCATTTCGTGAAATGGCCAGATCGTCGATCTGGCCAAACGTGGATGACCAAATCGTGAAACGTTGACGATTTAACGATCTGGCCAAACTAAATTGGCCATTTCATGAAATGAGCAAATCTACGATATGGCCACGACATATCGATAACGAGGTCATCATAAATGATTACTAACCAGCTGATTTTTTTGTTTTCACTTAGTTAATATTTATATAATTCAACAGACATATTGTCCTACAAATTGCGTAATAAATATTTGAGAACCATCAAATCAAAACATTTTATCCTTGTTACCTCTGTTAGCTACCACAATCGAGAGTTTCGTACAGGAAATTATTGGGCGTCTCATCAAAATAAAGCTACTCACGGAAAATTAGCTTGATAGTAATCACTTGCAAAAATGGGCGAAGGATCCTGGACTATTAAATGAGCATAGCTAAAATCCCTAAGTATTTTGCATCGATTTTGTTTCTAATATGGAAAGTTTTGGTCTGTATTAGCTTGATAGTAATCACTTGCAAAAATGGGCGAAGGATCCTGGACTATTAAATGAGCATAGCTAAAATCCCTAAGTATTTTGCATCGATTTTGTTTCTAATATGGAAAGTTTTGGTCTGTATTACTTGTATACGTAGTATATTATTATTAGTCTGTGGTATTACTTATTTAAAGTAAACAAAAAGAAAGCAAATTCTTGTCAGTTGGTATTTATTCTGGTCAGAAAAAATGTTTTCTCAAAAAATATGTTTTGAAACAGTCACTGTAATGAGGACCTGATGAAACCATCATCATCATCATCACTTACTATAAGCGTTACATTCTTTAGAATATCCTCATTTGGACATAATACATCACTCGCAATAAATAATTAAAGCTTAAACAATATTAATCCAACAATGCTCTTCCGTAACTACAATGCATTGAAAATAATACATTTAGCCGTGTATCAAGTGAGATTCGTATATATTGATTGTCATCGCAAAAGCTTTGAACTACTAATGGATTGCGAAAATGGATTACTTTTTTCGTCCAATTTAAATGGTTTTAACAAAGGATTCACTGATTTTTTAATTTAACGAGGATTGGTTATAAATAAAATTCAAAGGTGTTTTTTGTTGGAATAGGCTTTGACGTTTTAGTGTTTTAATTACGTGTACGCTAGATGTATCATGTATCATTTTGATTCATGAGTTCAAAAAAGAAATGAGTGGTTTTGCAGTATGAACCGTGATTATGTTAGGTTACATGTGGGCTTGAATCCTTTCTGATCATCTTGCTATGTTTAGTATTTGCTTATTATAATATCTGGGCTTCAAATTAAAGCATAACTGTAGTGTAATTGGTATCATAGCTTGAATGGTAGTTGAAACTTGTTGATTATACAGTTCAATATAAAACACAAGAAATACTTTACTCGTATATCCTTTCTACGAAATGCGATGTCTGAAAATAGTTTTTCAGGCTTTTTTATTGTAAAACAAATAACTGTTTATACCAAATAAGCTTACAGAAACATAATCTTTAGCGGGACATAGTGACATTATGTGGCTGAATCGTGCCCAAGTCGATGTGTCCGTGTGTGTGTGTGTGTGATATGAATATTTAAATATTCATACAACAACAATACACATTCATAGAACAATAATACAAAACGGATAGCGTTGGGTTACAACACTAGTATAGCAATGCAAATCATGTTGTCCAGTCGCTTTGATATTTCCTTCACGTAGAAGCCTATTCTGGAAGCTTTTAGCCTTTGATCTGTTAATTGACATGTTATCTTGAGGTTTACGATAATCCTAGTAAATGAGATGTGTGATTAGATTACGTATTAGTGGGAAGGAACTAATATTGGTAAAGAGAAAGTTTGGTTGTAAAATCAGGCGCAATAGTGTACTGTTAATTTATTTTTTGTGATTTAGCAAAGCAATGGATTATGGTTTGAAAATTTTCTCTCATTTATATAATTACTATAGAAGTATATTATAGTACATATTATTTGTATTTTTATATAGGTGTGTGTTTTTTATTTTGTAAGATGATAGCTTAGATCGTTCATTGCATCTTCTATTGGGTTGTCACCTCTCGTAAATTGTACGTCGTACGCGTACCACTTGTAATTTTACAAATAATGAGTCATAAATAAGAAATCAACACCAGAATAGGTCTGCGAGAATATTGCACTTGTTTAAGTATTCAGTGACGACACCATTTTAGAGTCAAAGGGAAGGAACAAACAGCGCGACAGGAGCTTTGAACGGGTGAAGCGGATTTACGGATATTAGGCGGAGTATGTACGAGCGATGATGCGACAGATACTAGAACGTTAATCGAATAATTACAAAAACAAAAGGGTGAAATAAAACATAAGTTTTGCAAGTCTTTTGTTGTAACTAGCTCTCCCCTCATAGATAATAATTGTGTAGAGTATGTAGAGCTTTTAAAAATGTCTATTATAAATGTGTCGATTATAGTATATACTGTATAATTAAAAAATATGATAAACTACCCAAATGAGATGCTTGAAAGAAGATTATTTTCTATGTTAAGTAGCAGTACCTAATCTGTTTCATTGTATTGTTTGTTTACCTATTAGTCATTTTTATTGTTATCTCTAATATGGATTTAGGCCATAGATTTTAAGTTTTTAAACAACTTGTGTTAAATTAATCGCAAGTGTATGGCATGCCTTAAATTGTTATGGATGGACAGTGATGTGGTTAGCGGTGGGAAGGCTGGGGACTGGGGTTTGGTCTCCGTTGTTGTCTTTAATGTCTTTGTAATGACTCCGGCTGATATACGATAGTGATTATTTGTGATGTTTTTGGAGTTGATGTGTTTCTGGTTTTGCAAAATCGCTTTGGCTATCTAAAGGTATGTTAAATTTTTTTGGCAAATGTCCCAATTTTTCTACTTTAACTTTTTTCTCAGTTACTACTTTAATAATTTAATAACTTCGTTTAAATTTGAAATATTAATTTTTTTATAGTTACTTACAACTTATTAACTCTTGCATCGAATCGTCACATTAAATAATGCTATTATAAAGTAATTCCTTCTTATTAATTTAATAAATCTTGTTTAAAATCCGTTAATAATATTCAATTTCTTAACACCTCCACAGCATATATAAACAGCAAACCATATAACATCAAATACAGCCACAATATCAAATATAGTGAATCAAATTACATCAAAAGAGTACAAAGTCCATTTCCACAGGCCAAAAGCTTTAAAATCGAGCTGATAACCTGTTCCAGATCCAATTAGCCGGGCTGTAATCGGATCGCGACCGCTTTGTGGACCAGATTACTGGACCTAGTCGTAGTGGTGTAAATGTGCGCCATTCTGTGAGGAGAATTGGTTCAAATGAAGGCGAATGAAGGGAGATTATTATGTAATTTTGATCGGATTTTGCATATTGGATTATGTATGTTACCGTAAAATTAAAAGGAGCATAAAAAACTGATTTCTATAAATAAAAATAATGTCCCTTCTTTGCTTTGTGTGTTATTAATGGATTTTTTGTTTTGTTCCTTGCCGAGATATCCACTAATTCATAGCTAAAACATTACCAAAATGTAAAGAGTATTATCAAATTATCAGGTATTTTTTATGTTCTTATTTTAAAAATAACAATACTATTAAATATAAGTACTTTAACTTGACTTATAACTAATGAAATAATCACTTCATACAGTATCGATAATATTCGTAAGCACGCACGATTCAAAATATTCAGAAATAATAAAAAATTTGTTGTGCTATTTATTTTCTCTGCAGTAATATTGAGGTTTATAGGCAAACACAAACA
Source organism: Colias behrii (assembly GCA_029959065.1). NCBI lineage: Eukaryota > Metazoa > Arthropoda > Insecta > Lepidoptera > Pieridae > Colias > Colias behrii. The sequence continues at coordinate 948,915 of JARWMC010000016.1, forward strand.
TTCTAAAATATAGCCAACTTTACCTATGTTTCAATACATTAGTGTTACAAAGCAAACATTAAAATATCAAATGTAAACCACATTGTAGTGTGCATAATGTGAGCCACTTTTTGGAACACTTCCAAGCGTTTTGCAAAGTATGTTTAGATTTTTGACCAATCCTCTATTTGGTTTGCTGTTTATCTGTCATCAATGGCTTGAATTTAAAATTTAAAGTTCTGCTTAATGTTTAGTACATAGTAAGTATATTATCTTGACGTATTTTAAAAATATTTTTAATGGATGTAGGTGATTTTCTTCATATGCTAATGCTTGCTCTAAACATAATTCACACTTGATACTTATGATGTACTTTCACGTTTAATATTTCTTAATCAATACATATAATAAAATTCTAGAAAAGTGGTGTCTGTACAATGAAAATATGTAAAAAAAAATTAGCAGGGGTTATTATTAAATCGATCCCAAACCCAAAACTGTAGTTAAAATATTTTTTGTCTGTTTGTCTGTATGTTTGAACACGCTAATCTCAGAAACGGCTTATCCGATTTCGATGCGGTTTTCACTAATATATTGTGGTAATCTTCATTTAACATTTAGTGTTTATTTCATGTCAATCGGTTCATAAATAAAAAAGTTATGACAATTTAAGTACTCACGGCGAACATTTGCTAAGGCATTCTATGGTACACATACAGTGTACGATAAAACGTAAGTTATCTGTTATACGCTACAGTTATGTCCAAGTGATCATATCGAAAGTCCCCAAGGGTGGGGGGGTAAGCTGAGGTAGTAGGGGGGAGGGGTCAAATTAAAATTATACTTATTTCTAGGTAAATTTTATACATAAAATGTCCTTTATATTATGTCGTATTTATAATATTATATTTTTAACCCCCGATGCAAAAATATGGGTGATAAGTGTTTGACCGCTGTGTGTGTGTGTGTTTGTGCCACCGTAGCTCGCTAGCAGGTAATCCGAATTAGATGATGTTTTTTTGTTAGGCAGCATATTTTCCGACGCTGGTTCTTAAATAAACTGTATCAAAATCGGTTCATCCATTTATTGTGTAAAAGTGGGAATGAAAATAACTAAAGTTGTCGAATATACTTTAGTGATATATTAAATGAAAGTGAACGACCTATCAGTAAAAATAAGTCAAATTTTATCAAAATCGGTTCATCCATTTATTTGATATAGGTATAAAAGTGGTAGATAATAAAAAAGTGAATTTTGACTCAAGTGACATATGAAATGAAAGGGCATGACGTGTAAAGTATAATTAGACATATTTAATCAAAATCGGTTCATCCATTTACTATACCTATATACAGGGTGTAATCGTTAAGTGTGCACAGGCGATTTTTCCGTAGGTAAGTATTACAGATAACAAAAAACTTTAAACTGATATCGAAAGTACTTAACCTAATGAGTAAAATGGCGGTAATAAATTTTTAAAAATAAATCGAGAAATATCAAAAAAAATATCTTTAAACCCTCCCATACATTAAGTATGAAATATGAATATCCCATATACATTTAATATGAAAGATTTTAGCTTTCTTTTTCTTTTTTGGTTTTCTGCTTTAATTACTTCGCAAATTTGAAGTGGCATTTTCCACGCTTTTTCCGGACATTTTCACGCATTTTCCGGATATTTTCCGGGGATTTTCCGAGCATTTTCCGGGCATTTTCCAGGCATTTTCCACGCTTTTTCCGGACATATCCACGCATTTTCCGGATATTTTCCAGACATTTCCCTGGCATTTTCCGGTTATTTTCCGGGATATTCCAGACATTTTCCGGGAATTTCCCAGGCATTTTCCGAGCATTTCCCGGGGATTTTCCGGATGTTTCCCAGACATTTTCCGGACATTTCCCTGGTATTTTCCGGGGATTTTCCACGCATTTCCCAGACATTTTCCGGACATTTTTCAGGCATTTTCCGGGGATTTTCCAGGCATTTTCCGAATATTTTCCGGACATTTTCACGCATTTACCGGATATTTTCCGGACATTTTCACGCATTTTCCGGATATTTTCCAGGCATTTTCCAGGGATTTTCCACGGTTTTTCCGGAAATTTCCACGCATTTTCCGAGCATTTCCCAGGCATTTTCCGGTTATTTTCCGGGAATTTCCCAGGCTTTTTCCGGGGATTTTCCGGATATTTTCCGGACATTTTCACGCATTTACCGGATATTTTCCGGACATTTTCACGCATTTTCCGGATATTTTCCAGGCATTTTCCAGGGATTTTCCACGGTTTTTCCGGAAATTTCCACTTATTTTTCGAGCATTTTCCGGGCATTTTCAGGCATTTTCCACGCTTTTTCCGGAAATTTCCACGCATTTTCCGGATATTTTCCAGACATTTCCCTGGCATTTTCCGGTTATTTTCCGGGATTTTCCAGACATTTTCCGGGAATTTCCCAGGCATTTTCCGAGCATTTCCCGGGGATTTTCCGGATGTTTCCCAGACATTTTCCGGACATTTCCCTGGCATTTTCCGGGGATTTTCCACGCATTTACCGGATATTTTCCGGACATTTTCACGCATTTTCCGGATATCTTCCAGGCATTTTCCAGGGATTTTCCACGGTTTTTCCGGAAATTTCCACGCATTTTCCGAGCATTTCCCAGGCATTTTCCGGTTATTTTCCGGGAATTTCCCAGGCTTTTTCCGGGGATTGTCCGAGCATTTCCCGGGGATTTTCCGGATGTTTTCCAGACATTTTCCGGACATTTCCCTGGCATTTTCCGGGGATTTTCCACGCATTTCCCAGACATTTTCCGGACATTTCTCAGGCATTTTCCGGCGATTTTCCAGGCATTTTCCGGATATTTTCCGGACATTTTCACGCATTTACCGGATATTTTCCGGACATTTTCACGCATTTTCCGGATATTTTCCAGGCATTTTCCAGGGATTTTCCACGGTTTTTCCGGAAATTTCCACTTATTTTTCGAGCATTTTCCGGGCATTTTCAGGCATTTTCCACGCTTTTTCCGGAAATTTCCACGCAATTTCCGGATATTTTCCAGACATTTCCCTGGCATTTTCCGGTTATTTTCCGGGATTTTCCAGACATTTTCCGGGAATTTCCCAGGCATTTTCCGAGCATTTCCCGGGGATTTTCCGGATGTTTCCCAGACATTTTCCGGACATTTCCCTGGCATTTTCCGGGGATTTTCCACGCATTTACCGGATATTTTCCGGACATTTTCACGCATTTTCCGGATATCTTCCAGGCATTTTCCAGGGATTTTCCACGGTTTTTCCGGAAATTTCCACGCATTTTCCGAGCATTTCCCAGGCATTTTCCGGTTATTTTCCGGGAATTTCCTAGGCCAGGAATTTCCGGGGATTTTCCGAGCATTTCCCGGGGATTTTCCGGATGTTTTCCAGACATTTTCCGGACATTTCCCTGGCATTTTCCGGGGATTTTCCACGCATTTCCCAGACATTTTCCGGACATTTCTCAGGCATTTTCCGGCGATTTTCCAGGCATTTTCCGGATATTTTCCGGACATTTTCACGCATTTACCGGATATTTTCCGGACATTTTCACGCATTTTCCGGATATTTTCCAGGCATTTTCCAGGGATTTTCCACAGTTTTTCCGGAAATTTCCACTTATTTTTCGAGCATTTTCCGGGCATTTTCAGGCATTTTCCACGCTTTTTCCGGAAATTTCCACGCATTTTCCGGATATTTTCCAGACATTTCCCTGGCATTTTCAGGCATTTTCCACGCTTTTTCCGGAAATTTCCACGCAATTTCCGGATATTTTCCAGACATTTCCCTGGCATTTTCCGGTTATTTTCCGGGATTTTCCAGACATTTTCCGGGAATTTCCCAGGCATTTTCCGAGCATTTCCCGGGGATTTTCCGGATGTTTCCCAGACATTTTCCGGACATTTCTCTGGCATTTTCCGGGGATTTTCCACGCATTTACCGGATATTTTCCGGACATTTTCACGCATTTTCCGGATATCTTCCAGGCATTTTCCAGGGATTTTCCACGGTTTTTCCGGAAATTTCCACGCATTTTCCGAGCATTTCCCAGGCATTTTCCGGTTATTTTCCGGGAATTTCCCAGGCTTTTTCCGGGGATTGTCCGAGCATATCCCGGGGATTTTCCCGATGTTTTCCAGACATTTTCCGGACATTTCCCTGGCATTTTCCGGGGATTTTCCAGACATTTTCCGGGGATTTTCCGAGCATTTCCCGGGGATTTTCCAGACATTTACAGGCTATGTCAGGGAAATGTCCGGAAAATGCCTGGAAAATTCCCGGAAAATATCCGGAAAATGCGTGAAAATGTCCGGAAAAATGTGGAAAATGTCACTTCAAATTTGCGAAGTAATTAAAGCAGAAAACCAAAAAAAGAAAAAAAAAGCTAAAATCTTTCATATTAAATGTAGGTATATGGGATATTCATATTTCATACTTAATGAATGGGAGGGTTTAAAGATAATTTTTTTGATATTTCTCGATTTATTTTTAAAAATTTATTACCGCCATTTTACTCATTAGGTTAAGTACTTTCGATATCAGTTTAAAGTTTTTTGTTATCTGTAATACTTACGGAAAAATCGCCTGTGCACACTTAACGATTACACCCTGTATAGGTATAAGTGGGAATGAAAGAAACGAATGTTGTCAAATATTGTGATAGTACCTACCTAAGTGATATATCAAATGAATGTGCATAACGGGTGAATTACAATTAGTAATGTTTTATCGAAATCGGTTCATCCGTTTTTTACATATAGGGCACTTTAGGGGTGACAGTGGTTAGATAAATAAACCAAATGGAGCATCAAACGATAGGATATGACGTGTACATATAGGTACAATTAGATAATATTATTTACATCAAAATCGGTTCTGCCATTTACTAGGGATGGAAAGGGAAGGGTTGAAAGTCTGTGAAAGAAGAGGGGGACATGGGAGCGAGAGGATAGCCACACCCTGGAAATTTTGAACTCTTCTCAAAGCCACATAGGCCTGGCCCTTGGCAATTTTTTTTCTTAAATATACCACTTCTTTTGCCACTGTGGTCCATTACAATTTATGCACGGTTACGGCCCAACTTAAAAGATGTCAGATGTAGGAATGTATTATGGAGGTAGAGGTAGGTCTCGCTCACTTGAAAATATTAAATGAAAATAAGAAACCGAAGTTTAAAAATTAAAAAAAAAAAACCCAACGCAACGAAGGAAAAGGAATATATATAATTTTACAAACTTCCCGACGATCTTTAAAATTAAGTACCATTATAAAAAAATATATATATATTGTATAAGATATATTATTATGATAATGATGGTATGGTATGGTATCCTTAACTTTTACCAAAATTGTAGATTATAAAATTATCTTTAAAAAACTTCACATACATTTTTTTCTAGGAGCCACTGTTTCTACGAAAAATCTATTTTTTCATTCATCGTTGATCTCAAAAATAAAAATTCCAATCACCAGAACGACAGGAAATTTTAATAATTGATTTTTAATTGTGTTTTGCACAATTTTATTAAATTGCGACTCGATGAAAATTTTGTTCGTGGTCGTCGTCGTCGTTGGTAGGGTGAACAAATCCTTAGCAAAACATCATACGCTTATGTCAATTAGTATCGATAGCGGATTCTATTCCTTTACGTTTTGACGTTTGCCTCGGCACTCAGTTGCTGCACAATATATTGTCAAAAACATCCATACAAGGAAGGAAGGTAAATAAATTTGCTCCTCTCCCTCCTGGTGCCTAAAAAATAATATGCCATAATTTAAAATAAATTTTACGTAGAAAATTAATTAGGCACTTATTTTTTTATTTTTTAGCTCAGTTTAGTAATAAATTTTACTAACTGTTCTTTTAATTATTTATGGTAGTACGTGTTTATTCAATAAAAGTTAAGTAACAACTACTATGCAGTCACTATTCCACGCGGACGAAGTCGCGGGCACAGCTAGTTTAAAATAAACTTATAAAATCAACTAAATTATTCCAAACTACACTAATATTTAAAATGCATTGTTATAAAATAAAACTAACTCGTATATTGTGATGAGCGAAAAACACAGAAACAAAATGGCAACTTTGTACAGATTTAGTGAAGTCCCATGTCCCCTAGTGGGGTAAGGGGCAGATGCATTATACATCTGTTTCACTGATCGATTTTCTTTAGGGACAAGTAGGTGATCAGCCTTCTGTGTCCTGCCAGACCGAGACATTTTTTTTTCTTCGTCTCCACCGGGAATCGAACCCAGGACCCCTCGGTGTTACGCTCACGCGTCAACCACTGTACCAAGGAGGCAGTCAAATATACCCTCAGCAAATTATAACCTTTGTAGATAGCCTGTAATTTCAAAATTTAAACAGGTTCAATGAAATTTTGTTAAAATATCGACTGATGTTGATCTTACATTTCTTTATCTTCTCTTGTTTGTAATTGTAATTGTAAAATTTTCAATACAATAAGTAGGAACACAGGAATTATAAAATCTAATATTTTTATCCGCAGTAATCCACCTAGTTCTATTTCTCATGCCATTAATGCGATGAGCTTTCGATATCGGTTGAAATGACTGGGGCTTTCCGCTTTTCATGTTATCAAAAAATCATGTAGTCATGTGGTATTGCGATAATGTTGTTGATGAGTCGCATGGATTTATTCCTATCGCTATAAGTGCCTAATATTTTAAATGAATTTTAAGTGTGTTGAGTTAAAACTGCAGTTAAAAATTAATTTTTAAAGTTTGCTATTGGTATATGTAACTAAGTAATAATAAAAAGCTTCGTTCATTGAAATAAGGAGTGCTTATATAATAATATAGATATAATATTAGAATTATAATTAATGTTATATTTTCTCATATGTATCTCAATCATTAATTAATTTTATTCTTCGAGTTTAATAGATTATAATATAATATATATAATAATATAATATTTCAGGACAATTTTCACACACGGCACGATCTGATCCCATACTAAGCTTTAGCTTGTGTTATGGAAACCAGATGGCTGATAAACATACATATATAATTTTAAATAAATACTTATATAGATAATTAACACCCAGACACGGAGCAAACATCTATGTTCATCACACAAATATTTGCCCCGGGTGGGAATCGAACCCACGACCTCTGGCTTTGAAGGCCACTACCAACCAACCGGTGAGTCGAAATAAAGAAATATCAGTAATAGAAGTGATTTTGATAGAAATATATTTTTATTACTAGCTTATGGAATTAGCTGTGCTCAAATAAAGTTAAATTAAATGTTTATTTGTTTCAATAAATAAATACTAGTAATCCGTGATTATGTTTGCAAACGATACTAATTTAATCGAATCATTTTTAAACAAATAATAATAAACAAATAATAATATAAAATAAATAATTCTAAGAAATATTCAATTAATATTATAACTAAAACTTAAACTGTCTGTTTTATATAATACTAGCTTTCCGACCGCGGCTTCGCCCGCATTGTCTGAAACCAAATAAATTATATACTAAAACCTTTCTCTTGAATCAATCTATTTATTTTAAAAAAATGCATCAAAATCCGTTGCGTAGTTATAAAGATTTAAGCATACATAAGGACATAGGGACATAGGGACAGAGAAAGCGATTTTGTTTTATACTATGTGAAACATGTTTAAATAATAAAACAAAATCGAAAACACACACAATCACAATCACAATCAATAATTCATAAAAAAAATGTTTAGAAATTATGTATGAAATGCATTTCTAGCCACTATATTCTGAGTATTCTGTATCTGTAATATTTCCGTGCTTTTAGCGCAAAACCGCGTTCGCTCAACGGCTTTCATAATGGCTTATACGTGTTCATGAAATACGGCCATAGAACATTGCACGTTTAGTTTAGCTTTTTAAATAAATGGAATTCTATGCTGAATATGCAAAAAATAAATGGAATTATGTTTACCGCTTTTTTTAATTGAGCATTATTTTGTGTAAGCGAATACGAATATTTTGAATTAAGGATAATATTAATGTTATGAAATTTCTTGATTTATATATTTTTAAATTTCGAATTTAACTCGTTCATAATATTATACCTAATTAACGTTGCCATAGTTGCTTATGTAAGACATCTGTTAGAATTCGAAATTCCGTTTTCAAATGAATGCAATAAAAAAAAGTAAATTCTATTTGAATGAATAAATGTTTGAGTGTGAGTTTGAGTTATACCATAGCCCAGAATACATAATAGTAGCTAAACGCTACAGAACGGACACTCTCCGCCTCCCGCCAAAATTAAACATTACCTCACCCCGCGCGATCGTGATTAAAATGGGCCACATTTTTCTGCAAGGACGATACGCAACGAAGATTGACAACATTAATCAAATTGACTTAAAGTAATTTTATTATTTTGGATTTGTGATTATCGTTTTTCGTAGAAAATGGTTAGATATTGTGCTGTTTACGGATGTATTTCATCAGAAAAACGCGAATTTTTTTTTACGCTAGTCACAAATGTGCCAACCATAAAGCGTTAACACACACATTTGCAGTCTCTACAGTGTGACTGTCAAAACGAAAATTTTGTATGGAGTGTCCGGGGTGTGACCATAGTATAAAGATAATATAACTTATTTGTTCTCTTTATACTATGGTTATACGCTGTTACATATATGTACATATTATATATCTTTATGATCCCACTAATATTATAAATGCGAAACTTTGTGAGGTGATGTGTGTGTGTGTGTGTGTGTGTGTTTGTTACTCTTTCACGCAAATACTACTGAACCGATTACAATGAAATTTAGCACCCATATAGAGGGTAACTTGGATTAACACAAAGCATAGGTTTTATCCCGGAAATCCCACGGGATAGGAACTATGCGGGGTTATCTTTGAAAATGCGGGCGAAGCTGCGGGCGGAAAGCTAGTATAGCTATAATTTACATGTAACGTGGCCATATCGTAGATCTGCTCATTTCATGAAATGATCTGGGGGCACGGTAGTGCCCCCGCCAAGACCAGCCAAGCGAAAGCGAAGCGCACGGGCACTACCTACCTTTTCTCGAAGCGCTTCGACGTTTTTTTGAACCCTCATAACTTGGGTTTGGATTATGCTAGATCAACAAAATTTTCGGGATATATTGTCAATAGCGGACTTATTGAACATATTAAGTTTTAATTACATTAGCTTTTATACTTCAGATTTTATTTATATCTAAAAAACGCTAATTTCGTCACTGACTCACTGATGATCATCAAAATTCTTAAGGTATTTCCTAATGTCCTAGAAAGCTGAAATTTTGTATGTAAGCTAGTATTAGCACACAAACAACAAAAAAATTATAAAACATGTAACTTTCATCCCCCAACCCCAACTAGGGGATGGGAGTTTGTATGAGACCTGTAATTTTAAATTAAATTTTGATGACGCTAGAGGTCTAATCTAATAATCTAAAACTTGGTTCCCCTAGATATATATATGTATAGGTACTCCTTGTTAAAAAAAAAATTAAAAATTTAATCGACATATATTGAGACATATACTTCAGATCAGATCATATAAATATGAATGAATAGAAGTGTTGCGAACGTCTCCTGCCTCTTACGTCCACACAGTAGCTCAAATAAAAAAAAATTGTCCTTGACAGCGAGCGCGTCGCTTGTCGATTGTCTTGCTACTGATTTAAAAGTGAACATGGATTGTGAAATAGTGTCACTTGAAGTAAATCTTGGACCTTGCCATCATCATGTGGTTCATATGCCGGGAGATGGTTCCTGCCTCTTTCATTCCTTGACATATTTAATGTGTGAAGAAATAGACTTTGAAGTGGCGTTGCAAGTCAGGACTGCTATTGTGCGATATGTTGTAAACCACTGGGATGAACTACAATTGTATACTTGTGCCGACAATGGGGAAAATAGAGAGTGGGCTATAAAAAAGGCGTCTCTGATGTGCAAGAAATACACCCCAAAAAAAGAAGAAAAAAATAAAAAAAAAATTGTTACAAACAACTTACAAAAAGAAATGAAATCCCACCAAAAACATTTTCATGTAAAATGTTGCCAAGACGAGCCCATATGACTCGCACTGTCAAAAAGTTATCAGATCTCATATAGAGCCAAGCTTCTAACACTACACGCCCTAACTCTACAAGGCCTAACTTCATAAACTCTACACCTTAGTCAAAATATGTGGCTTGGCCGTTCGTTACTACAAGAACTATTGTATAACACAAAAGTAATGAACAGTGAATTAATTTTTCACCTTACGCCGATGTGAATGTAGTGAAATGGCCAAGCCAGATATTTTGACTAAGGTGTAGAGTTTGTGAAGTTAGGCCTTGTAGAGTTAGGGCGTGTAGTGTTAGAAGCTTGGCTCTATATGAGATCTGATAACTTTTTGACAGTGCGAGTCATATGGGCTCGTCTTGGCAACATTTCGAGAAACGATTTCTTATCATTGATCTGCTCAAACCACATCATGATGTGGCCAGTAGACATTCAACCATTTCATGAAATGCGACCATTTCACGAAATGATCGATCATTTCATGAAATGAGCAAATCTACGATATGGCCACGACATATCTAATGTGGTGTGATTGTAGTGACCAGTAATTGCGACACGTGTAAGCTTCATCTAAACTAATTGTACATTATTATACGTCAGCTTGATTGCGGTTCCACTTAGATTTGAGGTTTCCGTTGAGAAGTTGTGAACGCACTTTGTTTGTATATCACTACATAGTATAAAACAAGTCGCTTCCTCTGTCCCTATGTCCCTATGTATGCTTAAATCTTTAAAACTTCGCAACGGATTGTGATACGTTTTTTTAAATAGATAGAGTGGTTCAAGAGGAAGGTATATAACTTATTAGGTTTTAGACAAAGCGGGCGTAGCCGCGGACGGTAAGCTTGTTTATTGATAAATAGATACGCAAATATGTGTTAGTCCCGATTTTCTAGAGATAAAAAATAGCTTAAGTTGCTTCTGTGTAGATTAGGGAATGCAATCCCGACTCGAGATTGCAAATTCCCAAATTCCCAAATAATCCCGCGGGATCCCGGAATTTTCGGGATCCCGTCTAATTTAAAAAAAAAAGTTGAATTCAAATGACGGAAAAAGCTAATTACTGCTTGTTTGTGATAGGAGGCCATCCATAAATTACGTCACGCGAATTTTAGAACTTTTCAACCCCTCCCACCCTCCTTGTCACAGGTTGTCACATTTTTAGTACCCCGTCCCCCCTAATGTGACGTCACACATTTTTCAAACTTATGCATGTATCTAAAAATAATCAAAAGAAAACAGTTATTTTCATTTTTTTACTTATTGACGTGACAACGTCTTATAATTCGATAGAGCCGGCTGCACGCACGAAAAAACATGACTCATGCGGCGTTACCTCACTCTGAGGCGTTCCATGTAAGGCTTGAAGAGCGAGCGAGAGCGCGGAACGAGCGACAAAGAAGCATAATCGAACGTTGTCACGTTCAACTATCGTCAATAAACCGACTTTACAGACAACCAATTTTTTTACTTATTAAATAATCTTAAATATCAAAAATTTTAAAAATCGTAAATTTTAGTGTCCCACTTGCATTACAACATGACTCTAGGAATTAAATGTGTAAGAGATAATCTTATAGCGAGAGTGCGAAATTATTAATAAATACATATAGGTAGGTAGATTAAAAATTTTCGGTTCAAAGTTTTTTGCTCACGTACAAATTTCGTTTCGTTTTATTATGTCACGTCACAAAGCTTTTGATCCCCCCCTGCCCCTTGTCACATTATGTCACATAAAGATGATACCCTCCCCCCCTATTAACGTGTGACGTAATTTATGGATGGCCCCTAGTGAGGTTAACTAAAATAACATGTTACTCGAAAGAAAATAAAAACCTTTATTATTTAATCTTACCAACTAAATAATAATCAGGTTGTAAGGAAATTAACGTAGGTAAATTAGGTAATCAAAACAATAAGCTTATGTCAATCTCGAACGGGATCTCGTCATATGATGCGTCGGGATTGATCCCGAAAAATTACACGAGATCTCGCGAGATCGGGATCCCGCGGGATCGGGATTGCATTCCCTAGTGTAGATGCAGCTTTTTAATGATGAAAGAATTTTTAAAATCGGTCCAGCTGTATTTGTATGACAAAAAAAATTCTCATTCTTCTTTATAATATTAGTTCAGATTTCTTATGTATTCTGTGATTCTTGCCCGGAACTTCGTAAGCTTTGTAAGTTTTTAAAACCTTTGAATAGGTAGATCTCTAGCAATACATCAGTTTAAACTGAATTAAATTAGAAGCAGTAGTTTTAATGTTATTTCCACAATATTAAAGTACGAAGCCACTATGAGCCAAAACATCACTTCTAAATAAATACGTTAAGACAAAAACTCCGTGCACATTTTGTGAAGTCGGTTAACAGGCTGCTATTTAATTAAACAAGTTTCAAATAAACATTATGCGATGTACGTTACGGATCAACATGGAATTCGGACAATTGCAATAATGGAAATGAAGCGAGTTAATGGGAGAACACATTCCGCTAATTGGCGATGGTTATGCTGTAACATGTGTGATGAGATTTGTAATTATGTAAACTTGGTACATTTGTGTTTTTAGCAAATAAATATTATTTTGTTTTATTTTTATTTTGTATGAAGAGAGACGAGTTTTTATTTAGATGATGGATGGATGGATGATAGGTATTAACAAGTTTTAAGAGTTTTTCTAAAGTGGTTAGAGAATTAAATGCTACTAATATTATAAATGAGAAAGTTTGTGAGGGTAGATGTATGTATGTTTGATACTCTTTCACGAAAAATCTAGTAGACGGATTTTGATGAAACTTTATAGTAATTTAGGTTACAGACCAGAATAACACAAGCTATAGAAATACTTGATAATTGATGATTTTCCTCCGTTTTGAAAAAAGAATTGACCTAGGCAGGTTATATCTTCAGAATTATGTATACTTAGATTGGATGATAAATCCACGTAGGATTCGTTCATAATCTGAATATAATCTATACAAGGAATATGTAGGTATATCCACCAGTTATATAGTTTAGTTAGGACAAAAGAGGAACAAGCCAAACATACAAGTAATTTATTAACTTCTCAACAAACAAACTCTTTAACTTTTGCTATTAACAGGCATTAACCGTATCAATTCATGAGAGTCAGAATAAATGAGATTATTGTCCCTATCAAAGCCGATCCCCAACACGCCAGCAATGCTCACTATTTTCTTCACTTTTTGCACCATTTGACTGATAACATAGATACTGCTCTCGCTACACAAATGTACGTGACTGGAGTTGTCAATAGCCATGCCAAGGAACCTCGGGTTATCTTTGAGCAGTATAGGAGAAGTACTGTTGTTCTTGATCCCGAATAACCCAGTGCCGTTTATGAAGAATATGTTATCTTCAGCGTCAAAAACGAACTGATTTACAGTATAATTGTTCAGGTTAGATACCCCTTTCACCGATTTATTTGCATAGAAATACGCCTTCAAACTCGGGAACCTGATAAAGTACAATCGCTTTTTTAACACCAGCCACCAGATATCCAAATTCTTTACGAGCAGCCGCTTCAGAGTTTTCAATACAGGATTGTATCTGTAAATGCCATGACTGCCGCCGAAGTACACTTCACCATTCTCTTCATCGCTTGCTATGGCAAAAGCGTCCTTGACTCCTTTTAAAACGGTAAGCCTTTTGGTGTCAAGTTGGAGTGCAGCGGGCAGGTACTCGCCCTGGCCGGCGTCGAAACTGAAGTAAAGTGTGTTAGTTAGTTTGTCGACGGCTAATTGGTTGGGACTGTGCGGGAGTGTCGCTAGTGTCTGCTTCACAAAGCATCGTTTATTCGATTCCTCGGATTGTACGTCACAATGTTCCGCCGTGTTTTCTTTCACCAATAAAATTAAAAGGAATAATAGTTCTGCGGTCATAGTTGATAAATTTTCCCAAATGTTCACCTAGTCTGTTCAACTATGTTGTGTAGCAACTGCTAAAGTTTTTCCACCTTCAGAAAGAGCTGATACACTTGTAAAGGTATAAAATAAAAGGTTCCAATGAAAAAATAAAGATAAAAATGAAAACTATACAAAATTGAACCAATGAATGTCCACTAACGTCAATCGTCTGTACTCTGCGGTGTTCGAATTAAAAATACAATGAAGCAGTGTTAATCATTTTGTTTACAAACAAGTTATTAGTAGGTAACTTGTAAATTATTCTGTGAATGTAAACTATATGATTGATGAATTATTTTACGATTGATTGGTTCAGTAGTGAATTATTTCAGAAGAGGTAGGTTCGATTGAAGTCGCGATTTATTGAAAATTTTTCTAATTAAAATGGTTAAATAAAAATTAGTAATTAGAATTATAACAAACACATATTTTAATCATCAATACTCTTTTCTTAATTTCTAAAGTTATTTTCGCTTTAACAAGTCAAATATAATTCTCCGTTTCCAGAGCTTCCAACTTCTATTATTAGCAATTCACATTTTGGCATGCCGATGAAATTGATCGAGTGTAAACATAACAAAATGAACCAGTCAATAATGTATTGGCTAAGATCGATGTGTTACGTGCGAGTTAGGGCGGGCTGGTGATCGAATAACATGCGGGCTGATGCTTGCACTGTAGTGGAAGAATTATAGAATAGACATAGGTAATATTATGGAAGTTGGAATTTGACCTTTATTTTTATCGATTAGGTATTGTGGAAGATGGACTTTGACGTAACTATTTTATACTCCCATAATAGTATTAATTCAAGTTACCTAATGATATTGTTTTAATTAATGTGATGGTCTACAAAATGCTTAGAAGAAACACTCTAAGCTCTCATATATATACTCACTGAAAGCGCTACAGAACACAGGCTTTTATGTGTTTTTATGATAATTTTATGTTTATACGGGAAAAGAATAAGATAATTGAATTACGAATGGAAAGATACGTAGAAGATGAAAACTATTGTGTTACATGGAGTATTTTTTCTTTTTATTGAATCTTATAATACTTTTGAATTACACTACGGTGTAAAAGCGGCCGAACTTATACAGTGAAGTTAGATTGCTTTGTTTACGGCACGTGTGCATTCCCAATGTCTCAGTATTCACACCGATACGCTGTTTGTATAAAACTAACTGCAGCGCCTTGATTGAGCGATTTTGTGTACGTAGGTTTTAGTATGGCAATGTTGTTTGTAAGTAGAGTGTATTAAAGTTTTTGGAAATAAAGTATAAGTATTATTAGTATTTTTTTTATTTACTAACTAGCTTGTCTAACACATAGGTATGTCTATAGCACTCAGGAATATACGAGACTTATCCAACAGTGAAAGAATATTTGAAATAGGTCCTGGAGGTACTGGAGTACCTAGGTCCTAGATCATGAGATTAGCATTCCATTTGATGTAGATTATTGTAAAAATAATTTTTGACGTGACAACGTCAATAATTTTTGACGTTCGATAGCGCCGGTTGCACGCACGAAAAAACATGACTCATGCGGCGTTACCTCGCTCTGAGGCGTTCCATGTAAGGCTTGAAGTGCAAGCGAGAGCGTGGAACGAGCGACAAAGAAGCACAATCGGACGTTGTCACGTTCAACTATCGTCAGTAAACCGACTTTACAGACAACCAATATTTTTAATCGTCTTTACAGACAACCAATATTTTTAATCGTTTTTTAATCGCGTTTCCATCTTCTAAAATATTGTACAACTTTTAATTCAATAGAGTTAAAAGTGTAGAACTATTTTCTTATAGAAAATTATCATCAAATCGTGTATAGCATTTTCGTGTATCCATTACTGTAGCGGGCATGTTTAACATCACACGGATTACATTGCTAACGATGCATTATTTGTATGTTTGTTTGTGATGAATAAGAAATGTTTTAAATTCAGAGACAATTTTATTTTTAATGTACGATTTCCTATGGAAATAACTCAGGTAAATGATTGCTTTGCGATACAGGTTACCCTAAATGATTAAACAATAACAGTTTTCATTAATAAACGTTAACAAGTAAGTACGAAATCACAGAAATTATTAATTTAAACAATCGATGACAAAATTATTACTTTAAACGAGCAATTTATATAAATAGAGATACCTATTGTCATATCAAGAAAAACAATTGCTGAAAAAAATATACCAGCCGAATTGTTAACATCCTCCTTTTTTTGAAGTCGGTTAAAAAGTATGTATTAAATAAAATACCTCCGACATTTTATTATCCCAAACATGAAAATCTGTTTAGTCATTTCAAAGTGATAGTGGAATAACTGATGTCTACTGTAACTCCAGTATTATTAACATTAAACTTTAAAAGACACTTTTGAGTATTGGGATATACTTTATTTAGCATAGAAATAAATTAGAACTTTCAAACGGTGTAAAAGCGGCCGAACTTATACAGTGAAGTTAGATTGCTTTGTTTACGGCACGTGTGCATTCCCAATGTCTCAGTATTCACACCGATACCACAGTATTACCATATTTCCTACAGTAGTGCGACGAATGTACTTGTGCAGAGAAACGGAGGGGAACTGGCGGGGGTCGGGCGACGCGGGCCGCGTAAGGCAAACACGCTTAGTTTGCCTTACCTAGCGCGAAAGGACGACGCAGTCGTATTTTTTGTGTAATAATTTTATTATGCATAGGTACTTACATATTCTATTATGGCGCGCACAAACTGTTCCGTTTACGGATGTAAGTAAATCTACATTGAAATCCCAGAAAGAAACAATATTTCAGAAAGATTGTATTACCTAATTGTATCTGTTGAATTAAAATCAAAGCTATGTATATGTTGTCCTCATTATTTTCTAATCAGATTGTACATCCCAATGCGAATGCATTGCTTAGTTAAATGTTATAAATTATAATATACAATTAAGAACATCCAAAAATAAAGTGTCCACGTAAGTAATATTTAGCAGTGCAATATCTATAATTATATATTTATGAACAAATAATTACATCAGATTTAATAATCGCAATTATTTTGAATGTACATATGAATAAATGATTTCATCATAATATTAATAATCACAATTGTTTTATTTCCCATTTGTTGCAACCCTAGCGTATTTTCGTGTGGCAGCGTAAGTACCTACGCTGGCGGCGGCATCGCGCGACATCAAAGGCGATTCCTTACTGTAGGAAATAATATTGTAATACTGTGCCGATACGCTGTTTGTATAAAACTAACTGCAGCGCCTTGATTGGGAGATTGAGCGATTTTGTGTACGTAGGTTTTAGTATGGCAATGTTGTTTGTAAGTAGAGTGTATTAAAGTTTTTGGAAATAAAGTATAAGTATTATCAGTATTTTTTTTATTTACTAACTAGCTTGTCTAACACATAGGTATGTCTATAGCACTCAGGAATATACGAGACTTATCCAACAGTGAAAGAATATTTGAAATAGGTCCTGGAGGTACTAAATTAGGTACGAAATTAGAACTTTCAAATCAATTCATACATTTATTCAGCCATGTAAAACACAGAAACAGTCTGTCGCTATCTAGCCTGTAAATAGCGTGATAAAACGTACATTAAGTACCTACTCAATTTTAAATGGTAATTCCCGCGCACTAAGCCAAGTGTAAAATTTCAGACATTTTATATCTGCAGACGGGACAAGCCATTTGTGGCACACACAAACACATTACAGTATTACACAAACACACACACACTTATAATGGAGCTTTGGTCAGGTGAGAGTCGGAATATGTGTTTTTTTTTACTATTATATTATAGCTATTTATTATATAAATTAACAATTTATTCCCGCCTCAACCTGCATGTAAAGTGTATTTTGTCAACAAGAAATAAATAAAAAAAAGTATTCAGGTGAATGCAGTAGATACATCATTATTGTATAGATTTTTTTCCTCTTCCCATAGTTCTTTCTACGATGCGATGGGGACTTGGGGAAAGAAGCGCACAGACATGCAACCATGCAAGCAAATCTTTTAATCTTTATGTGCCAAACATAATATTTCTATACGTTTTTACTTTTAAGAAGCTTTTGTTTGGAAACTACAAATTGATACTTGAATTTGATTTTGTTTCATTTTTCCTCACAAATCATTATTGAATTCTCCGTTGAAATAAACCATACATTTTGCTTTAAAATGTTTTGAGAAACAACTTCCCACAATATATAATTGTTGAAACTTCTGAATTCAGTGAAGTAGACATTTTTATTGAAAATCCTATGCGGGATTACAAGAACGCAGGAAAAGTACGATCGTACGGAAATAAGTTTTATATTCACCGTGAATTAGATCTAACAGCATATAGATAAAAGAGCTATATTTGCGTGCACTAATTTCCAGAGTGACGAGGCACTTTGGAGATCTGTTGACATCCATAAATAATAATAAGAGGAAAGCTTGAAGCCGCAAGTTACGACTTAATTTGCACTCGCTTGAAGTTAAGGTATGTTTCAACCGAGTGCAAAAAGGTTATGTATGTTTTTACCATAATATGCATTTTATGTTAGAAAGCCATAATATGCATGAACAGTGGTGAATAAATCTATACTAATATTATAAAGTTGAAGAGTTTGTTTGTTTGTTTGAACGCGCTAATCTCGGGAAATACTGGTCCGATTTGAAAAATTCTTTCTGTGTTAGATAGCCTATTTATCGAGGAAGGCTATATATCATCACGCTAAGGACAACAGGAGCGGAGCTACGCGGGTGAAACCACGCGACACAGCTGGTTTATTATACGAAGTTAAAAGCCGCGTTAATAAAACTAGTTTTAGTAAATATATTTATCATTGTTTCATTTTACTGCTTTATCCCATGTTGTAATTAAAATAGAATGCGTAAAATACTGATCTTTGTATGTAATTTATCACAATAACAAGTCAGTATCTATTGAAAAAGCTTACAAAATAATTAATCAGCTAAATTTTATAGCTGCGCTTCCATGAACATGATTTTATAAGCTCTAAGCGAAAATATAACATATATTATACCGTGCTCTTTTTCCTTTTTTGAAGTCGGTTAGTAAAAGCACAACTTCTGTAGATCTCACCTTAGCGTAATAACATTCACGTGTTCACAAAATTATGTTTCATTCCTTCCTCTCCAGGATAAAAGGTTTTGACTCGAGAGAAATATATTAGAAATGGCGGAAATTTAATTTAAAACAGAAAAGTAGTAAATTAAACTTTAGTGAAACTAGAAGAAACAAAATATAGGTGAGTACATTTTGAAAACTTGACGCTTTTGAAAATTGGGTTGCTGCGTCGTGAAACTTGCGAGTACAAAACTAGAATGGAATAAAACATGATATTTTACTAGTTTTATATGAAAATTTTGAAGTATTATAGGAGTAGAAATTTGTGGCGAGATTTGACTATGGAATAATGCATAATTATAATAATAACAGCATGGACTACTTATATACTACAGCAAAACTAAGCAAATTACAAAGTTCTTTACTGTATATTCTCTGTAGACACTGCTTTCTGATTTTTAGGTAAATAATTTATGAAATATATTATATTATATATAATATATTTCATAAATAATAATAATATTATTGTTTAATAATATTAATTTACTATCGAATAGTATAAAAATTGATAGCACAATAGATTTCTTAACCTTATTCTAATTTTTAAAACGTTTATCAAGTATGAAATACTAAAAACATCGTATTTAAAAATTACAATAGAATAATGAAATAGCATGTAATTATTTAAGGATTTAAACACAAAAAAACATCTAAAACGCATTGATTCTAAAAATTTATCACAAAACGAACCTGCATTATTCCCCTCCATTTAAACCCTTATTTTTCATCCACATTATAACAATAAACGCCTTTAAGCGAATAATATTGTATTATAATTTTATGCTCCTTACAAACATTTGAGAATTTCCAGATGTTATATCCAAGATGTCCGTTAACAAAGAATAATTCACATTATTGTGTTAATGGCGGGTTAGAACCTTGTAATTCCCTCTTTTATTCAAATTTACTAAGCGGATTTATTATAATGAGTCGCTGTTATATTTTTGGATGAAAATATAATTATTGTAGTAATTTAAGATAAAAATTTTAATGAAGTGCGGTTGTTGTTAATTTATAAAATAAGTTTACTCATTACGTAAAGTACTTTCGATATCAGTTCAAAGTTTTTTGATATCGGCAATAGTTACGGAATAAACGCCTGTGCACACTTAACGATTACTGATTACTCCCGGTATAGAATACATATCACAAACCCCCGTGTAATACCCGATGAGATTTTGAGTTCAAAGACATAAGTAAAAGGTCAAATTTCTATAAATTTTACAGTAGGTAAATCTAAATCTACCAACGAATTTTTCAGCAATTCCAAATGAATATTTTTAATTGATCCCTTTGACGAATAACTCCGGCAAAATATCAAAGGCAGTGTATAAATTTTAATGAGATCTGTATTGGATTTCACAGATAATACTTGTACATACTACATGTCACACGTGTCACATTTTAATAGGATCTGTGGTTTCTGGATCAATTGTAAACAGAAACATTCAGTAAGGCTGATTGTGTACTATCAAACTTTTTGGAATACATTAACCTTACTGTCTTGAACTGTGGGTGTGTTTATAAAGTTGATTTTTTAGATATTTGTCGTTTTATTTTTACAAAGTTATTATTATTATTTTACTCATTAGGTAAAGTGCTTTCGATATCAAAAATCAAAAATCAAAAATATTTATTCTGTAACAAATATGATTACAATTTTTTACAGTCATTGAGACATCCTTTTAAGCAATTAAATGCTTGTGATAGGACATCTCGCTCTTCCGACAGTACATTATGTTTAAGTGTTACACGAATAACATTTTCTTATATAAAGAGAAATATGTAAAAACTATTTAGATATAGGTATTATAGGGAACAGAACAAGTGTGTGTATGTGTTGGTGTGTGTGTGGGTGTGTGAATGTGCGTGTGTGTATGTGAGAGAGTGTGTGTGTAATGTGTATATTATATAATATGTTGCTTTATTTTAATTTATTTTATTTAATTTTAATATTTCTTCTATTTCCTCATAATTTTTATATTTTAACCATTTAATTAGTTGCAATTTACACTCCTTCGTTGTTTTAGGATATATATTTAAGGCTTTATTTATTAAGTT
The DNA here is from genome assembly GCA_029959065.1 of Colias behrii. Taxonomy (NCBI): domain Eukaryota; kingdom Metazoa; phylum Arthropoda; class Insecta; order Lepidoptera; family Pieridae; genus Colias; species Colias behrii. Next base: position 970,134 of record JARWMC010000016.1, read on the forward strand.
GTATAGGCAAGAAGATTGTTTAGCCTGTTGTCTTCGAGCATATGCGGTTTTAACAAGTACATTGGGAACGACACATGTTTTCCTCCTTCTATTATCAAGTTTAGGATCATATTTTAAACTTTTGTGTTGTTTCAGAACAATATTTAATATGTAAAGCTTTCGAACTGTAAGAACATCACACACCGAATATAATTCTTGAGTCGGAAATCTATAAGGTTTAAAATGGATAACCTTAAGTAAAGATCTTTGTGCCCTCTCTAGATCTAGAAATTTTGTTTTGGTAGCCCCTCCCCATACGGTAATACAATATGTAAGCACCGATTGAACAAGTGACACATATACTATTTTCAGCAAATCTGTAGTTGCGACATGTCTTAGGGTCTTGAAGAACCATATAAACTTTCTAGTCCTTGTCATGAGGAGTTCTAGATGGAGATGCCACGACAAACGTTCGTCTATGATTACTCCAAGATATTTTGTGCTAGATACTTTAGTGATTTGTTGACATGAACAGTTTAATTTATCACGGTTAGGGCAAGAATGAATTTTTATATTAATATTAGGTTGATTTCTAATGTAATTAGCAAAGCAGATGTAGTTGGTTTTAGCTATATTAAGAGTCAAGAGATGCATTTCTAACCATTGTGCGATTTTAGCCAAACCAATTTCAGCACTATTTTGTACTTCTTCCCAATCTCTTCCACAAAATACAACAGCTGTATCGTCTGCATATGAGAACACATATCCATTTGTTAAAGACATATCACATAATGAATTAACGTAAAGCAAAAAGAGGGTTGGTCCCAATACACTCCCCTGCGGAACACCATAAAATACCTTAGAATCATCACTAAAATGCTCCGCTATCTTGACCCTTTGTCTACGATCTGTGAGGTAACTCCGAAATAGGTTTAAAGAAGTACCTCGTATACCGATTTGCTCTAGCTTCTGCACAAGGATGGGGATAGAGACACTATCAAATGCTTTTTTTATATCTAGAAATACAGTTAGACATTTGTTTCCTACATCTACTTGATTAACGATTAAAGACGTCAGAGCTGTAACAGCGTCTTCAGTACTTAAACCATGTCTGAAACCAAATTGCGAGCGAGATAGTAAATTAAATTTATGTAAGTAAGAAGTTAAACGGTTATTTAATAATTTCTCTAGAATTTTCGCCATTACTGGGAGGACTGAGATGGGTCTGTAATTATTGGGATCGTCTTTATTCCCACCCTTGTGCACAGGCGTTATTAAGGCCAATTTCAGAGCGTCCGGAAAGACTCCTGTTGTAAAGCAGAGGTTTGTGAGATGAGTCATTATAGGTATAATTATTTCCCCGGCCTGCTTTAAAAATTTAGTAGTAATATTATCGTATCCCGGTGCGCTATCTGTTTTAAGACTCATCAACACAGATTTAACCTCATCATCATCAGCCTCCAACAAAACAAAAGATGAACCATGGGAACTCGGAGTTAAATATGTGGTCGAACTAGTACTATAACTTGGGCGGGATAGAATCTCTACAGCAAGTGATTTTCCAACATTGGAAAAGAAATCATTGACGAGGTTAACACATTTATGAGGGGTTGACTGTATAGATAGTAGCTCAACATTTTTATCATGCAGTGTCTTCCGTTGTGTAATATTATTGATGGTTCTCCAGAGCATCTTAGGGTTTCCGGCAGCATTAGCTATTTGTTCTTGTTCATATCTACGCTTTAGCTTTTTAATGAGACTAGTGAAATAATTCCTATAACGTCTGTATGTGATTTGCAATACATGATTTTGTGGGTCAGATCGAAGCTTTATTTGTAAATAATTTCTATTGCGAATACATCGTAATACCCCTTGAGTCATCCACGGTTTTAAAATACGTTGCACATTCGGAATAATTTTTACCAAAGTATTGTCAATTATATGTTTTTGTAATAAATTTATTAATTTTTGAGCCAAAATATTAGCATCAACACATAAAAATAAATCATTAATGTTAGAGTTTTGAAGGCTTTTTAATGCATTGTCATAATCCAAAAAACTTCTATATTTGTTTAAATTTGTATTTGTAAAATTGTATTTGTAAAAATTGATATCAGTCCAAAGTTTTTTGATATTTGCAATAGTTACGGAATAATCGCCTGTGCACACCCGGTATATATTATTACGTGTTTTAGGATTAAATTGATTGACAAGTTACATTAAACAAACTAAAAAAAGCATCAAAAGAAGGCTGTTCTCATTTTCTCAATAATACTGAATTGAAATACTTATATAAGTATAACTTATGGAACGAGTAGTTAGGTCTTTATGATACTAAAATGTCTTAGTGGGAATAGAAGTATAATTTTGAAATATCAGAAAATAACCACATAAAACTTTTTACATCGTGTTATAAATTAAAAATAGGGTATAATGATTTTTTCCTAATTGTTAGTGTCTAATGTAATAATAAAAAAGATAATGTATATAAAACTAATGGGTAACATTTATAATGTACATTTACACATTATGCAGGCGAAGCACGCGATTCTCTAAGCAAATGGGTTGATGTCATTTAATACGTACACGAGCGAATCTATCTATTGAATAGACTATAATATACTATATATACTTACCTACTGCATTAATTTTTAAAACAATAAGTAACGAATCTATTTAGATTCCATTTATTTTGTTTGTATACAATTGAAAATTCATGAATTTTGTGTCTTTCTTACCTACCTACCACCTACATGACACTCCTCATGAAACTAGCTTTCATCAGGAGTGTCAAGTAGGGTTTTGGTATAATTATTGCATTAGCAATGTAATATAAACAACGCATATAAGTTACAAATCAAAACTGAACATTTTATTGTATGTAAATAGTAAACATTATATTATTCTATTTAAGAAATAGAATTCATGAAATTATAATCAAGTTTTTTTTGAAGTGAAACTTCTTTATCGGGGTTGGAAAAAATTTAGTGTAACATTTTTTCATTACGCGTGACATTTTTCCATTACGCGCCATCTTTTTCTTATCCCTACCACGCGTGATTCGACGTATTTCTGTAAAGTTGCATTATAGTAAATTATTTTTTGAAAAATAAGGTCATAAAGAAGTTTCACTTCTTACGTGTGTACACTAGTACACGCACACATTTTTTTTATTCTAGGATTGATTCTAGGTATGTTTTGAAAACTAAATGATTATTTTCATAGTATATGCGTCGCCTAACACGAATCGATACTGAGTCTGAGATTAAAGCTGGAACAATATTTGTTGTTTAACTTTGTCCAGGTGAAACTGTTGTTCCCATGGAAACTTATTTGTTGTTACAGTTTTCCTTTCAATCTTGTTTTTATTCTTGTTGGTTTGTTGTAAAAATCTCAACTGAATAATGGATATAGTCGTGAATTATTAACAGCCTTTTTAGTAGGTACTGGTTTACAAAAGTAATACGACATTTTATATAGATTACCCATAATAAAGAAGGTGGTCTGATTATTGTGGTGGTAAATGTTAAAAATGTTATGACGATTCAAAAGTGCTTTTATAAGAAGTCTAATTGAATAAATAGATGTTTGAGTTGTTTGAGTTGAGTTGTTATTTTAATTTAAGAATTAACAAATATACTTTTGCTTATAGGGAAGTTATATATTATTTGTTTTTGATGAAAATCGATTATGAAAAATGATATGACTATTTATGTCTGTTTTTGCTCCTTTATTGGTACAGGAGCTATTAACGTTTTAAAAAAAGTCATTTTAGTATAGTTGGGTTTTTGATATACTGTTTCTCTTGCTATTTCGGTTAGAGTCCGGGCTGTCTGGCTGGCGGTAGTGGTTGCGTTTATTAGTGCGCACAGGAAAATATCCGTAATTTAAAGTCATTTATTAACGCGTAATTTTTAATCTTTTGCCTTTAGATAGATCCATCAGACATAAATTTTTTATTGCAAGACGTTTTTTTCGTTGTTAAATAGGTGCCATACGCAATTTTTTATTTCAAAATAATTAAAATGTCATCGAAATAAGTGAAATCACATCAACAGGAGTCCGCTTAAAAGGTAAGTAATAACTTTATTACTTATATTATATTATCCTTTTTTAATACTTATATTGAATAATTAGTAAACTAATATTTTTAATAGATGGTTTCATATTTATTACACTTTTGGGTATTAATATGAATTTGATGATATTTGGTTTTTATCAAGTTTACATTAACGTCCTATTTGAGGTTCGTTGGGAAAAGGTGGTGCCTACCATGGTAGATTGTTGCTAAAAAATTGTAAATCGTAAAATGAATATTATACATAGTATATCCTTCACGGGGACTCATGACATTTTAATGATTTTGAAATAAAAAATTGCGTCTGGCACCTATTTAACAACGAAAAAAACGTCTTGCAATAAAAAAATTATGCCTGATGGATCTATCTAAAGGCAAAAGATTAAAAATTACGCATTAATAAATGACTTTAAATTACGGATATTTTCCTGTGCAGATAAGATGCGCACTAATAAACGCAACCACTGCGGCCAGCCAGACAGCCCGGACTCTAACCGAAATAGGAAGAGAAACAGTATATCAAAGAACCAACTATACTAAAATTCTCTCTTGTCAACGTTGGTAGCTCCTATACGATATAGGCACATTGATATATTTGAGTGTATTTCTAATTTTGAAATATTTTCATTACTTATTAACTTCAACATTAATGCTTATAGCTAAATCCAATACGATATAAAGTAAGGAATACTTAACATATATCAGACTAATCATAAAATATTGTTGAAAAGAATTTAGATAGCTTATTGCGGTATATCTGTGGCCATAAATCAACTGGAGTGCCGTACCAAATACTGAAATATTACTATTTGGTGCGAATGTATGATAAATATATACACGTACGTGGATAGATTTTTGTATTTTCGATTTTTTGGAAGGAATTTTGTAAGTAATTTATCTAATATTATAAATACGAAAGTAACTCTATCTGTCTGTTTCTTCTTCACGCCTTAACAACTGAACCGATTTGGATGAAATTTAGAACACTGATAACTTGAGACTTGAAAAAGGAGATGGGATAGTAGATTGATTGATTATGATCTTGAGTTTAGGAATTACACAATAAGTACGTATAATTTATTCCTGCAAGTGAAGGATACGGATGAAAACTCGGATTAAAATAATTTTCTTCCACATAAAAGCACGATATGGTTAAAAGATTTGAAAACGATTATTTAAATGTACTTATATACAATTCGTTCTTTAAGCCAGCAATCCCTGGATTTACATATTCAAATAGAAAATCAATTAAGGGCAAACAATTAAACCGAAATAGATACGCTTAATTGTTCACAGGCTTTGCGGATCGCTGCGTTGTATAATGGGTTTAGATTAAACGGACCCGGGTGTTAAATATAGTGTAGAGCAAAAATTTATATTATGTTGAAACTTGTATTTGTACCTTTGGAAAGTCGTATTCCGACTACTGTGTATCTGTTCCGATATCTGTTTGTATAGAGTGATTCAAGAAGGTTTTAGTATATATATATATATATATATAAGGTTTTAGACAAAGCGGGCGATAACCGTTGGCGACAAGCTATTTGTATAGGAGAGTTGTCAAATCTTAGGTATGTTTTGATCTAGGTATAGGTAGCTGAAGTTAATGCCCAAAAGACGTAAAACGTTACCGACTTCCTCTTGGCTTTATTTTGTTCTTATTGTTAAATTAATTGGTTTTATTTAGTTATTAATCATCTATTGATACTTAAAGATAATCATAAGATGCCGTACCAGACAATAGAAAAACCGAAAAACGCAAAAATATTATAAAAATTAGTTAAGCTGTTTCGGAAGCGTTTACTAACAAATGATCATTTGTAAATAGGAAGTAGGTAACTATTTGTGAAGTTAGTAAGATAATGTCAGCTTATTATAAAATCCAATACGTAAAATTTTACGCAACATTAAAGTTCGCGAACTAAACTCATGCAAACAGTATGATTCGCTGATTTTCGCCATACAACCAAATTGTATGGCGAAAATCAGCGAATCATACTGTTTGCATGAGTTTAGTTAGCGAACTTATACCCAATATAAGCTTTAATTTTCACAGATTTCACAAATTGTTCCGTGAAAATGTACGTCTGGTAGCTGTGGGAATAGTGATGCGCTTTGTCGATAGAATTGTATCGATAAAATGAGTGTTGCTTTTTTGGTTGTTTTATATAGATTTGTTTAAATGTTATCATTCTTAAGATACCGAAAAAATGATGTTGTGTGAATTTATGGTATATAAGCGATTAATCAATAATTTTATACGATAGTTTCTTGTGTAAGTTAAAGTATAAGTTTGAATGTAAATCACGATAGTATAAACTTCTTATCTGCAAATTGTACACAACAGATACTAAATGTATATAGTTGCGACGATGACCGATGTTTAAAATATTATAAACATACATTTTCCTAGTATTATAGTTTTAAACTTTGCTAATAAACTTCGATGGCTGGAGAAATAATTGCATGAATATGGAAATGAGTACGATAATGAAAGCAAACATAAATTGATTGCGACGGTATTTATACCGTATTTATGCATTTATGCAGGTGTTTCAAACCCTTTCCTCTTTAAAGATTGATAGTCCTTTATTAATTATTGCGCTGCGTTTCTGGGTTGACGTGCATTCTAAAATAAAATGATGACCATGTTAGTTGATAAAAAAATAAAGCAAACGAAACATCACATCTTTAGCTATAGCAACCTATTACCATGAATAATATAATATTAATATAGATTTATCAAAAATATTACATGTTGTATAAACATCGATACTTTTGCCCATCCCTAATATGAATAGTTGAAATGTCCGTGTGATTATAAGTGTCATATTGGCACGAATTAGTCCATTTGAAAAGTTAAATTAGATCAGTGAAGCTGTATTTAACTTGAATTGTTAACTCTAACTTTGAATTAGTCCAGTTTCAACAGAATTGCTAGTAATTGGCCATTTTTTTAACGTAGGAAGATATTTAAAAGAAATGTATATTTTATGAAGTTCAAAGGTAAATAAAAGGATGCATACTTTTGTTTTTTGACTTTTGTTATTTGATACTGACCTTTAACGGTTGAAACCTTTATTAAGTTTGTCTGTCTGTCAATTTTCGGCTAAAGAAATACTGAATTGCATGAAATTTGGAATGAATGTAATTTAAGGCGAACTTTTAGATTGCTAGTTTTCACAATTTATTGATTTATTTATGAAACCGGGAGGCAAAGCATAGCATTACCTACAAGTTAACGTTGTAATCAATTTTCCCTGTACTAAGTTGTTATACAATTAATACTCTATATAATATCTTGATACATAATACATGAATGTTCACTAGCTGTTAACAATTCATTCAGTTTGTAATCGAGAAAATTTCTCAGAAGCATTCCCGTAGAATTTACTAGAACATTGGAAGTGTTCACAATGCGAGAAATAGATTCTCAGAAATGCATTCACGAAATACCAATATATATCACATATTATATATTTAAAGTATTGTATTGTATTGGGATCATTATAATCTTGAACATTCGTATTGTTTCAAATATTATAAAGGTTTATAAATCAATTAAATTACAATGTGTGAGGTAAGTTCTAAGTTCATAACAATCTAAGACATTCTTATATGTATAGCAAATACTTCATCATCATCAGCCCATATACGTTCCCACTGCTGGGACACGGGACTCCTATGAGGGCATAGGCCATAATCCACTACGCTGGCCAAGTGCGGGTTGGCGGATGACACATGTCGTCGAACTTTTGATTCTTCGACATGTCGGTTTCCTCACGATGTTTTCCTTCACCGTTCGAGCAGTAGTGACTGGTGATGTTACAACAATATGCGCAGATAAATTGAAAAATCAATTTATTTCCTGCGCGCTCGACCGGTCTCGAACCCCGGACTTCGAATCGAATCGAAGTCCGAGGTCTCACCACTGAGCCACCACTGCTCATTAGCAAATACTTAAATACATATTATAGGGCTACAATCTACACATTGCATTGATATCCTTTAAATATAATATACTAGCTTTCCGTCCGCGTTTTCAAAGAAAAACCGCATAGTTCCCGTTCCCGTGGGATTTCCGAGATAAAACCTATCCTATGCGTTAATTCAAGTTACCCTCCAAACACATACATCCATCTCAAAAACTTTCGCATTATATTAGAAGTAGGAATATATTATATTAGAAGTATATAATTAGTATATATTAGAATTATATTATATTATATTAGAAGTAGGAATATTTATAATATTAGAAGGAGTAGGACACCAAATTTGACTCTATGTCATACAAAAATTAATTCATAATCGATACCGATAAAATCTCGTCAAAGAGCACTGAAATTAATTCAAAACATTCAATAGAGTATGAAATCGTTAACACATTACAGAGAAGATGTTCATAAATAATGTAGATCGGTTCGAACTTCCCAAGTTATGTGATCAAATTTTACGACGCTTCGACACACGCTCACAGCGTAGCAGATATTTCATAGCGATAACCTTTCAATTTATAAAGTTTCCTTTGGGTGGAATATAACGTGCATTTTGGGATGTAGGGTTTAAACCGAAACCTATAAGTACTAAAATTGTAAAGCTGAAGATTTCGTTTTCTTGAATGTGCTAAACGCAGGAACCATGACTCCGATTTGAAAAATTATAACACTGTTGTGTTGTGAGAGTGCATTTATCAAAGAAAAGTCGCTTCCCGCGTCTGTCTATATACTGTTTAGAACTAAAACTACTGATTTTGATGCAGTTTTTTTTAAATATGTAGAGTTATTGAAGAGGAAGGTTTTAGTATGTATATAATTTATTACGTTTTAGACAAAGCGGGCGGATCCGCGGCCAGAAAGCTAGTGTTATAAAAAACTAAATATGCATTCCACAATCGTTATGAGGATAGTTCATTGATCCCGTTAGCAAGCCGAACGCAAGCGACTTGTGCATCATTTAGCATATAATGCTGCGTCGGCGATTTCCAAAGCATTCTAACTGTGTCAGTTCATTATTAGTTATGCAGGATTCGAGCGATAGTGCTTTAGTCATACATTTTAAATCTCGTTGAATTTAAGTTGTATTGAAAGTAATTTATTAGAATGATTTATGTATATGAAGGTTTGTGAGAATGTTTGTTACTCTTTTACGCGGAAATTACTGAACGGATTATGATTATAATTTACATTGATACAGCTTATTTACCAGAATAACATATTATAAGCTATAGAAAAACTTTATGCCCTTGGTATCACCCGCGGGTGAAATAGCCCGGCACAGCTTACAAGCTTTATTAGAATTTCTAGGACAAGGTGAGTTTTAAGGTAGAAATAAAACATTTTAAACTTTATAATAAATGAGCTAACTAGTTTAAAAAAATTAAGCTGCATACACATCATCAGGCGAATGAACGAGGAATGCAAAGCGACAAACAACTAACTAAAAGGTAAAACAGGCGCGACTAAAATTTTCTAGTGCCCTTGGTGAGTTTATACGAGATTGAATCGCTTGAGTGTGCTCAAATGCATACGAGCCTTAATATGGTATTTTGTTTGTCGTGCGTGTTTGAAACTGCAACTAACTTCAGCCTGTGGTTTGTTTTGCACGATAGTGATACAATATGTATGTGCTAATCTGTATTAGTTTCTGTTTATCAAGTTTCATCCAAATCGGACCAGCTGTTAAAGGGTAACAAAGTGCATGAAAAGATTTTTTCTACCAGTATTATTGATAGGATTATTGTCATAATGTTATAGCTTCCTATTTCATTTTACTATTATTACGCAATGCAATATAATGATATACTTTTAATCTCTCTATTGTAAAAATACAAAAACGAAACACGAAAAAGTACCCATCTCCTAAACTATTACACATTCATTGCGCCGAGCAAAACTAATCTAGATGCAAAACCGAACCTAATTGCCATTTAATTTTACAACCATTTGGACCAAGCGTAATAATTAACTTTCCCAGGAGATAAGCTTTCTGCGGCTCTTGGACTAGTTTGAACCGTTTGAAATGGTCACTTGTTTGAGCTATTTGATACGGCTTATTTGAGAGGTTTGAAAGTTTGTAAATTATTATTTATGTACATCTATGCATAAAAGGAATAAGATAAAGCCATTTTTGATTGTGATGTTGAACTTTATTCGGTAAATTGAACTATCTGGAAGATATATTAAGCTTATTCTAAATGCCAGGTCCGAGATAGCATTTTGAAGTAATTTGAAGAAAACATTTTGCTCTACTTATTTGAATATATTGTATGAAATTATGAGTGGGTTTTGTCTTATTATAAATTATTATGTCATTCAACATTACCGATCTTATTTTGCGTGGGTATCATATTTCTTAATAATACAATATCTTCAGGCATTTACTTGAACTAATAGTATGGTTAATTAAGTTTTATTGTTTACTTTCTTCTTCAATAAATTAAGACATAGCGTGGGTTGATTCCACGTTAAATGTCAATAAAATGTACAGGAATTAACTTCGGTATTATCTATACTAATATTATAAAGCTGAAGAGTTTGTTTGTTTGAACGCGCTAATCTCAGAAACTACTGGTCCGATTTGAAAAATTCTTTCAGTGTTAGATAGCCCATTTATTGATGAAGGCTATAGGCTATATATCATCATGCTAAGACCAACAGGAGCGGAGCAATGCGGGTGAAACCGCGGGGAACAGCTAGTAAGATTATAAGCAGGAAACAATAAATGACAAAAATAAACAGAAAAATCGCTAATAAGGTAATGTAAGTAACTTAACAGTTTTATTTAAAACAGAATCTAATACTACATAAGATTGCCATCGACAAAATAAAAATAAACAATCTAATGATCAGAGTTTCTAGAAAATAACTATTATTTGAGCCGACCGTAATAGCAAATGACCTGTTTAATAATTATTTTGCAAAATATCAAAGATATCGGTGTTTGGGGAAATATAGATTAATACAGAATTAATAGAGTCGATATTCGAATTCATTTAATTATTAAGTGTGTAGTTTACGTATTTTAATTTATTTGTAACCTAAATTGTACCATGATGTATCCAACTTAACTATTATGGCTGGCGTCCACTAGGCGGATCGGGCCGGGCCGCATCGCAACGCAAAAATACGCCGGCCTATGTTTTGTATGAAACATCGTCCATTAGCGACGGATCGGGCCGGGGCGGGCCGCAACGCATTGGCGGATATCGCTTCGCAGGCGGATTTCTGCCGGCGGTGCGCTGCGGCCCGGCCCGCCCCGACCCGTCTAGTGGACGCAGGCAGGCGGATGTGAGCGGCGAGCGTCTGTTAGATAAAATCCGCCTAGGCGGTCCGCCGCGCCCCGTAAAGGTGGACGCAGGAGCAAACAGCGCGTCCATTAGAGACGGCCCGTTGCGATGCGGCCCGGCCCGATCCGCCTGTAATGGACGCCTAGCATTACAGCATATTTGATACATTAATTTATCCATGCAAGCATACAAAAACATGCACACAGCTTACAGCTTTAGTATATGACTAAACAGATAACTAATAAGCATTTATTATTAGTTATCTGTTTAGTCAGTTAACGCCGTCGCGCCTTACGGTCCACACGTCGCGTACAGTCTTTTTTCACGTAACTTACTTTTTACTCGCAAGTTTATAATTATCCCACATAGACTCAGTTATCACTCATCACAACCGTGAAAGTGCTACAACAATCCTCAAAATCAGTGCAGTATAACTAAAGTAATATCAGATAAGTGCAGTTAAACGTTATTATTTAAACGCGTTGCTAAGCCGATCACTCGCTGAGTCGCTCCGCTTATGACTCACCGCTCCGCTTGTGCGCATGACCTCACCGCGTGACTGTGCTTACACACTGTGCGGCATACTGACTGTACTGAACGTGCAAAACAAATTAATAAGTGATTTTTATAAAATAACTAGACTATATAATAACCGATTAATAAATAAACCATCCATTTATACGTGATCAAATAGTGTATAATTAATAAAACTGAATAATGTCTTCTCAAAAAAACTGCTCAGCCTGCCTCCTCGCAATCAGAGATAAAAACTATTTAACCTGCGCCTCAGAGAATTGTGATAAATTATTTCATCTCCTCTGCGTCAGCCCTACGGCTTTGACAACAGAACAAAAGACGCGTTTTATATGTCCTAATTGTCAAGCTACATTAAAAAAAGGCGGGGATAACTCAACAACTGCGGTGCGCACTTCTGCAGTGGAGGACAATATAACCAAACGTAAGAAAATCAGCAAATTTAGTAGCCCTCAGTCTGGTTCTATGGCTGCCGTTCAACCAGCTGGGTCTCATGACATGCAAACTCTTACCGAAGAAATGAGACTGCTCCGTCAGTCCATGTCTAGTTTTAAAGTTGACTTGGAAAGGGTTGTTACAAACTGAACAATTACCAGGCCCAACTAGAAGGAATTTCTGCAAAAATTGAGAGCCAAGACGTGAAAATTAAACTTATTGAAGAAAAGTATCGTGAAAACGAAGATCTCCAAATAACTATATCCCAACTAAAACAACAACTCGATAATAAATCACAATCCATGCTTACAAAATCTATAGAAGTGATTGGAATTGAAGAAATGCCTAACGAAAATCCCGTGCATATTGCTCTAACCTTAGCTAATAAAATTGGTCTAAACATGTCAGAGGCGGACCTTGACAATGTTTCTAGATCCGGAACACGCAGACGGCTAGAGAAGACCGATAGCAATATCCAGGATCTTACTGCTCCTCGACCGCTTACGATCCACTTTACAAGAAAATTAAAGCGTGACGAGTTTTTAAAATCCGGTAAATCAAGGAGAAATCTCGTGAGCAAGGATATAATTGGTCAAGGCCAAGAAAGAAGGGTATACATTAACGAAAGGCTCACAAGGGATAGAAGACTGTTGTTTCGTGAAGCGCGTAAATCAGCCATTACCCACTCATTCAAATATTGCTGGATCAAAAACGGAACTATTTATTTTCGAAAATATACTGGGAGCCCTGCAATTCCAATTCAATCCTATGATGACCTCCATCGGATCTGCCCTCCCAAGTCAGACTAAAAATATAAATTTAAATAATAAGATAACTCTAAGGAAACCATTCCATGCGTACATTCCTGTTTTTATTTTAAATTTGATATTCTTCTTTTTTGTTTCTTTTATTAGTAATTCAATGGTATATTCTAAACTACTACAGATTATTCTTAAAAGTAAAAATTTATTACTTACAGTTTTACTAGATCTAAATTTTTATTGTTTTTTATTGTATAGATACTTTTGTCTCAATTTTTATAATGCCGATGAAGATATAAATCGGAGCTTGTTTACTGTACTAATCTTTTATTGGTTGATTATTGAATCTGTTCTAAGCTTAAAAGTTGACACTTTATTTACACTTCCTTGGTTATGTGAATATGCTATATTTGTTGTTGTTATTTGTACACTGTTGCTTCTCAAGCCCTGTATTAGTTTTAATTGTTTCGTGGTGTTTATGGGTTTTAAATGGTTGGTGGTCTTGAATCTGTCTCTGTTTGCATCACACTTTGGAACTATCTCATTCTTAGTTATTTATTATCTCACTATGGTTTGCTGGAACTTTATTCTCTTTTCAAATTCATCTAACTATAAAAAACATAATAATGATTGACTTACGAGTTATACAGGACATAGATAGTTCCAATAATAAAATATGTCAAATTAAAGATTCACCAGAATTCTGCACAGATATTCTTTCTCATTCTGACCTCAATGTTATTGCAACCAACATAAGAAGTCTTAATAAGAATTTTGACAGCTTTTTAATAACTATGGCTCGTACCAAAATTGAATTTGACGTTATAATTCTAACCGAGTGCTGGCTGACTCCTCATTCTACCATCAACCAAATGTATAACTACAACTCGTTCCACACGTCAAAGCATAGTAATAGAGCTAGCGGAATAGTGATCTACGTAAAAAATAATTTAACAGCAATAGCAAAGGAACTCGAAATTACCGATTGTGTAAACCTATACATTGAAATAGCTGATTTCTTTTCAATCCTTGCGGTTTACAGATCACCCTCTTTAAATCCAAACCTTTTCCTTCAATCTTTATCTCAAACCTTACGTTGTCAAAAAAACTTTCCTTGTCACATCTTCACCGGAGACATAAATATAGATATACTCCCCACATCACAAACACAAGATACTTCTTCTGAATATCTTTGTATCATGGCTGAACTAGGTTATGAAAGTGATATCAACGTCCCTACTCACAATAAAACATGTCTCGACCATATATTCACTAAAACTCAACTCGATAAAATTCCAATAGTTTGTAAATCAGATGTTACCGACCACGATCTTGTTATGCTGGGGATTAGTAACAGTAAACATAAAATCTCGAACTCGAAACGCATTCATAAAAAAATAAATATAGACGCCGTGAAGCAAGATCTTCTTCTGGTGGATTGGAGTCAGGTCCTTAATTGCAATTCAGCATCAGTTGCAGCCGAAACTTTCATGACGAATATTACCGACATCATTGGAAAACACTCTAGTATGAACATAATCAGCCGTTCTAAAAACACTCTAAAGCCTTGGATGACTCCAGGTTTAATCCGATGTGGTAGGCACAAAGACAAATTACATTCCGAATTGCGAAAGGACCCTGAAAACCCGATAAAAAAGCGAATTTTCTCACGCTACAGAAACTTTTACATCTCTCTCTTGCGACGTCTCAAAGATGAATTCGACAGCAAAACACTTTCTGAAAATAAAAATAACCCCCGACCTTACTGGGAAGCCATAAAACGCATAGCACATTTAAATAGCTCAAAAACTTGTTCCTCTGGCCTTTTAAATATCAAGACCGATCCTCTTGAATCGGTAAACATTTGCAACAATTATTTCTCAAATATCGGTCAAAATCTTGCTACGTCAAAGTTAAATCAATTGAATACCTCAGAAGAATCTCTTGCTTCAAACTTCATTCCATCGAATTCTCCGGTTGACTCGTTCTTTTTGAATCCTACGGACGAAAAAGAAGTCCTGGACATCATTAATGGTCTTTGTAGAAATAGCGCACCAGGATACGACAATATAAATAATGATTTTATAAAAAAGATAGCGAGCTGCATATTGTTACCCTTGACATCAATCATTAATCTCAGCATGTCATCAGGTGTTTTCCCGGAGGTATGGAAATCTTCAATTATTACCCCGATACATAAATCTGGTCCCGCTTCTGAACCTAGTAATTTTAGACCAATCTCTCTACTTCCCAGTTTTTCCAAAATTTTGGAAAGATGCGTGAACAAAAGATTGGTCTCTTTTCTGGAATCACATAACCTCCTAGCTGGGCATCAGTATGGCTTCCGGAAAGGAAAGTCTACTGAAAATGCCGTATCTGAGTTAGTGAACACAATAAGCTCTTTCCTAGACAGAGGGCAGGTATGTGTCGGAGTATTTCTTGATCTGAGTAAGGCCTTCGACACCGTCTCAGTTCCAATCTTGATTAGGAAATTGGAAGGTGTCGGTATAAGAGGATGTGCACTGGATTGGTTCAGAAGCTACCTTCAGGGAAGAACGCAGCGTGTGAGAATTAACTCGTACGTTAGTTCGCCAGATCGCGTCACGTTTGGTGTTCCCCAGGGAAGCATTCTCGGACCGATCCTCTTTCTAATATATTTAAACGATCTCATTTCTCTCCCTCCTTCCGATGCAAATATTATATGTTATGCAGATGATACTGCGATTTTATTTCATGGCCCGAGCTGGGCTGAAGTTTTTCATAAAAGTCAAAAAGGTATGTCCCAAATTATGTTGTGGCTTAATAATAATCTCCTCTCCCTCAATGCTACCAAGACGAAATTTCTATGCT
This sequence comes from Colias behrii, assembly GCA_029959065.1. Classification (NCBI taxonomy): domain Eukaryota; kingdom Metazoa; phylum Arthropoda; class Insecta; order Lepidoptera; family Pieridae; genus Colias; species Colias behrii. The sequence continues at coordinate 986,056 of JARWMC010000016.1, forward strand.
TTCATAAAACCAGGGCAACAGCTCCTAAATCTCTCCCAAAGTTTTTCATTCACATGTGCGGTAAATCTACTCACCACGATAGCATTGGCAGCGGCTGTAATTGTGATCAAATTACCAGGTCAGATTCTATAAAATACCTTGGTGTTATACTGGACGAAAAACTCACCTTTAATGAGCATATTAACGCTATGTCAACTCGAACAAGACGCCTGATATATGTAATGAAAACTCTCAGAACCAAAGTTGATAAGCACCAACTTATGACCATATATAAGGTATTATGCCAATCATTAATAACCTACTGCATTTCTGTATGGGGAGCCGCCTCAGCCTCGGTTATTATCAAACTAGAGAGAGCTCACCGTTCCATTTTAAAAGTTATGCTGCGAAAGCCCCCATTCTATCCTACAGTGTCTCTCTACAGGGATGCTAATGTTTTAAATGTTAGAGGACTTTATATTTTACATGCAATCATCTCAATGCACAAAAAACTCTTAAAATCTAATTTTTACACAAATAACTCGAAACGGCTATTAAGAGCACCAACCCCATTGACCAAATGTTTATTTTCCAAACGTTTTCAAAATTTTATGTTCCCATTCTTGTATAACAAATTCAGTAAACTTGTTAACTTCCGGCAATACACATTACTCAATATTAAATCTAAATTGATAAGCATTTTAGTGTCCAAAGACTATAAGCAGACAGAACAGATCCTAAGAATACTTTAACTGTACAATTGTATAAATAAGCATATAACTTTTATTATTCTATTACTTTAAGTGACCATACCGTACTGATGTTCAAAGTTGCATTGTATTATACGTGTTGGACCCTATGTGAACCTCCATTTTTATTGTATAATCGTTTTAATGGCCCCGCGAGACAGGCTGTGCCTAGTGCGGGGTCCGCTGTCATAATCTGTATATATTTTAATAACCTTCTTTTGGCAAATAAATATAATTTTTTTTTTTTTTTTTTTTTATCTCTGGAATGCTTTATTTGCAATGTAATTGCTCGAAATAAATAATTAATTATTTATAAGTATTCCAGAAATCCATATTATCTCGATATTACCTACGTGAAATTAATAAAATCGCATTAAAAATCCTAACACGTCACAGGACAAGTTCAACAAAAGAACATTGCTATATTCCGGTCACGTCCCGGGCACTTCTAATTCCTCCCGGTTCGCATTAACTCAGCAACATAGACATTGATGTATCTGGCAGTTTCTTGTAATTAGTGGTAACTTGGAGGAGATTTGTTACGTAATTGGTTCAATTATTGAAGTCTATCGGTTGGGTTGTGGATTGTTATAGTCGTTTTATAATAAAATACTGAGGCATAATTTTATGCTTGCCGGTTAGGTTGATGTTATTCAAGGTATAAATAAGTATAGATCACAATTTTTATACTAATTTTGAAATGTTACTAAAAAGTCACTTCATGTCGTAAATACGTGTTTTATCAACATTTCCGAAAGTCAATAAAATGAGAAATCAATAGCCTACCTATATATCACGCAAATATAATAAAGTTATATAATAATAATATTTTATATCGTATACTAACATACAAGAAATATCAAAACTTAATTACGATACAGACTCACCACAGATACTACAAACATAGGGACAGATAATATAATTAATTTTATTGAGTGGAAAGTCCGTAGAGAAGCGAAACTACGGGGAATTGTCGTCATTATTGTTAACTCCTAGCTTATTCAGGGCTCCGTGACTAATTTTACGAACTAGTGAATCAAACTAACTTTTTGCGTGCGGTTTTACTTATTCAGCCTTCAAATTGCCTGACCCATATATATGTTTTGTTTTAGATTAATTGTACCTTATATTTTATCTATAGAATGAATCTCCGAAATGTTTATTTTAATTCGCTCACTAAAACACTATAAACAACTTTTGTATATCTGTGTCTATCTGTTGTCTTGATACAGAAAAATAGGCTTAGTTATTATTCAGAAATTGTTGTGATATTGCTTGTTCAGAACTTTGTTTGTTTAAAGAATAAAAAAATATATAATAATGTATTTCCGTACATTTTTAATATTTCCATATTTTCGTGGCATATCCTTTGAATTTAATATCGTGAACTACAAAACACGTTAGTTGCGATATTATGAATCTCAAATTCCTCTTCCGCTATAATATTAAAAACTCAAGTATCCACAGCGATTTATAATTATAATAAAATCGGTCAAGTGCGAGTCAAACTCGCGACACTAAGAGTTCCGTACATCCGAACGTTCTGCAAAAATTGCTCACCCATCTAATTTATAACTGTGCGAACCGTTGCTTAACTGAATTTTTTATTATCGTTGTTACAGCAGCAACAGAAATACATTATCTCTGAAAATTTCAAACATCTTAGTAGGAAGGTTCATATGAGACAGACGGACGGACATACAGACAGCGAAGTCTCAGTAATAGGGTGCCGTTTGAACTTTTACCTTTTGGTACGGAACCCTAAAAACGTTGAAATATCGCGTGGAATAACTAGTCCGCAATTTTTTAATTTACTTTTAACGAGCGTCGTTCTATCTTATCATAAGTAATTCTGAAGTTAGATTATGTTTTTATTTTTATATCAAGTTACTCCTCAATACGACACGGTTTGAAAATTATGTTTCAGGTTTGATTAGATTTTCTAAGGTTTTCTAAGTGGACTATGGGACAGTTTGGTTATTGGTAGAGCGCGTTTATTTAATTTTTGTGAAGGTGTGGTTACTGATAATGTTTAAATATATAGATTTTCTCCATATAATCCTTTTATATACATTTCTTAATATTTTTTTTCAAATGGCCTTTATGGTGGGTAATAATATGTTATAGTAATATTAAGTAGTTAGGTACTTACGTATATATTACCAAGTTTTATAAAAGAAAGGATTATTTAAACATTAAACCTATTGTGGCTGTGTTTCCTTACGTTATTTTTGTATACCTTCTATACTAATATAAAAAGAACCTCTATTACATATTAATGTTGTATTGAACAGTTTGTGACCCCTATATCAATGGTGTCATTGACCTCTCTGATTTGTCCCTCAAACATACAATTCGAGCTATGTAATGCGCATAGTTTAAGTAAGGAAGTCATTAAGAAGGGTTTTAGTTTGGGAGAATTCGGTGGTAACGATTTAAGCAATAGCTATAGTATAAATAAAGTTATGTATGTTTGTTTAGTAGAATTCTGGACCTGATGAAGTGTTAAATGTTTGTTAATTCAATGTTCAGTGGTTCTGTAATTATTATAGAAAGGGAACTGTCGTTAAGGATTGTGATGTTAAATCGATTTCATAATATTAAGTCATCGTCTTCGTTAGTCTATTTAATCGATGATAGATTGTTTGCAATTATATATTGATTTTGTAACATGTATTGTTGTGCGTTTAACATAGAAATATTATAAAGAAACGTCGATCAGCAGTGTTTGCTTAATTTCTTTAGATTGTATCATGTGTTATTTCTCGCCTATAAGGACGGCAATATCTTCACAAAGACTAACTTTCTGCTTCACTGGGCGGCCCATCATCGGCTCGTATGGCCCCTTTAATGTACATACAAAATATACATAGAAACAAAAGACAGATTATAAAGTACACGAATGAAAGCTGAGTTTCTGCTGCCAGTATATAGCTCAGTATATAAGTTCTAACTTAAATATTTCGTCATTTTTCACTGCTGAAGAAAATTATAGTACTGTAATTTCCATTCTAAAGGCGAAATAGTGGAAATTAGAAACGCTTAGCAAAATTTTAATCTTCAACGTACGAAAAACTTTACGTGAAATTAAAATTCTTGCTATTTCGCGGTTATAATAAGGAACATTTAAAACGTAACCTTGGTTTGAAGTGTTTCGTTGTGAGGAATGAGACATTTTATTCGGCATGGCTAATAATTCTTTTTTAGTTTTTTACTATGGTCTATGTAAGAGATTTAAAAGGTCGTTTATTTGGGAATCGAGTTAAGGACATGAAAATCTCTGCTTTATTATATTTTTCAGTAACTTTGTTTGGATTCTTTTTAGTAATTTTGTTTAGGTAGGTACTAGGTATATTTATGAATTAAACTTTTGTTTTATTTTATGCATGTGGTAGACACAATACAAAACAACAAACTCGTGTACTCTTCCAAAACTTTCTTGCAGACATCGCAACAATCTATGTAACGGCTAAAATATAAAAAACTAGTTGCGCTTCGCGGTTTCACCCGTGTGGCTCAGCTCCTGTTGGTCTTAGCGAGATGATATATAGCCTATAGCCTTCCTCGATAAATGGGCTATCTAACACTGAAATAATTTTCCAAATCGGACTAGTAGTTTCCGAGATTAGCGCGTTCAAACAAACAAACAAATTATTCAGCTTTATAATATTATAGTATAGATGTATTTGAAATACGAATTTTAATAAAAATGCTATCAAATCCAAAAAATAACGGTGTTTAACGGTTATGCAGCCAAGTAATGAAGGTACTAGTCAATAGGAAGAATTCCAATAACACAGCTGCTGAGATTCCCATCTTGGTTTAATCTTGCCTTTTACAATGTGGATATAATTTTATGGGAAGGGGAAGATTTGTAAAATTTTAATATTAGACTCGATATAATATGTTGGAGTTACTTTCAGGTAGAGATTAACGGTTAAAAAAAGGTTAAAAATACAGATTATCGGAGAAATAGGTTTTTAAAATTAGGATTTAGGTATAATTTAAGTATTAGTTGATATTCTAATTACTTTAGATTATGTGTTTTCTTATAGCAATGGCTTTGAAAAATGTCTCTTTATACTCGATAATAATATTATCTATAAATCACCCTAAAATTAACATATTCATCAAAATCCATTCGGCCATTCACGAATAACACACAAATATATCCTACAATAGTTTTTATTAACCAACAATGATACAAAAAAATATTTTGAATAGGTACCCTTAATTATTTTCATTGAAACTGACTCGTTAGCGCTGTATTTACGCATGAACTGCTATTTTTTTCCAACAAAACACGAATAATACGGATTTAATTCCGTTCAGGTTTAAATGAACACAATACACGCGATATAAGGTAATACCACAGTATTACAATATTATTTCCTACAGTAAAGAAACGCCTTTGATGTCGCGCGATGCCGCCGCCAGCGTAGGTACTTACGCTGCCACACGAAAATACGCTAGGGTTGCAACAAATGGGAAATAAAACAATTGTGATTATTAATATTATGATGAAATCATTTATTCATATGTACATTCAAAATAATTGCGATTGTTAAATCTGATGTAATTATTTGTTCATAAATATATAATTAAAGATATTGCACTGCTAAATATTATTTACGTGGACACTTTATTTTTGGATGTTCTTAATTGTATATTATAACATTTAACTAAGTAATGCATTCGCATTGGGATGTACAATCTGATTAGAAAATAATGAGGACAACATATACATAGCTTTGATTTTAATTCAATAGATACAATTAATACAATCTTTCTGAAATATTGTTTCCTTAGCTGGGATTTCAATGAAGATTTACATCCGTAAACGGAACAGTTTGTGCGCGCCATAATAGAATATGTAAGTACCTATGTATAATAAAATTATTACACAAAAAATACGACTGCGTCGTCCTTTCGCGCTAGGTAAGGCAAACTAAGCGTGTTTGCCTTACGCGGCCCGCGTCGCCCGACCCCCTGCCAGTTCCCCTCCGTTTCTCTGCACAAGTACATTCGCTTCCGTACTGTATAGATATTGTAATACTGTGGTAATACGTTATGTAAGAGGTAAATGTAAAAAGCCTTTCATATAATTGTGAGAACATTGAAGCGAATTTCTGTATTTGCAAAATGTACCTACTTATGTTGCGTAAGTGCAATGATTTTTGTGTGGGTAAAATGAGTTTTTTATACTAATGAATAATAATGACTAATGAGTTGTGATCGTTAATTAGTTAAGTTGAAGGTAAAGGATGATGGCTACGGAGAAAAATATGGAACAGTGATAATTATGGGTGTTTTAAAATGAATAAATGTAACTTTGTGTAGGTAGGTAGATAGGTAAGATTTATTTTTTATAAAAATGAAATTTCAAAACATCAGAAACATAATTATGGCTATTAAGATATTTTCTTGCAAACATGAGTTATGTTTAAAGGGGACAAGACAAAGTAAAGTTAAAAAAGATGTGATGATTTATTTTACATCATAAATATTTCAATCGCCCCTAAAAATTATTAAACCTGGGGTAATTCTTTAGTTTATGTTTTTCTAGAGTGAAACTAGATGGCGCTGTTTACTGTGTGTAAGATATTGGTGATGAAAGTTCGTTTTTAGGGTTCCGTACCTCAAAAGGAAAAAACGGAACCCTTATAGGATCACTTTGTTGTCCGTCTGTCCGTCCGTCCGTCCGTCCGTCCGTCTGTCAAGACCCTTTTTCTCAGGAACGCGTGGAGGTATGAAGCTGAAATTTATATCAATTACTCAGGTCTACTGTCCCTTGAAGCTGTGAAAAAATCAAACTTCTAAGCCAACGCAATCAAAAGATACAGCCGTTTATGCCGCAAATTTTCGACACTTGCAAGGGAATCAAAACCTACAGGGTGCTTCCCGTGAACTCAGAATCTTGAAATTTGGTACGAAGCAACGTCTTATAGCATAGATAAAGGAAAAATTACGAAAACCATAAATTTTTAGTTACATCACATAATATATTTTTTTTTATTAATTTTAAACTTACTACCCATTTCCTCATAAACGCGTAGAGGTATTAAATTGAAATTCATACCAAATACTCAGGTCTATAATACCTTTAAGCTGTAACAAAATCAAACTTCTATGTCAACGCAATCAAAAGAAACAGCAATGTACGGAACCCTCGGTGCGCGAGTCCGACTCGCACTTGGCCGGTTTTTTTTTGAATAGATTTAATAGTTTCTTCATAATATTTACATAATATTCTCTAAGTGTCGTGGGAAAAATTAGAAGTCTTTGATAGTTCTGTAAACGCTTTTTTTTTAATATCCCACCCTGAAGCGTGCAGGCGTGATGGTACAGTATCAGTTTTTTTTTGCCGTTTATTATGTAATGTAGGTATTAATGGTATTATGTCGCTTTTCATATCATGGTTAACATGTATCATGATCTCAAAAGTGCGAGTAGGTATATACACAACAACGTAGCATTTTATTAATAAAAGTTCAGTCGGACAGAATGTTTGTTCATTGAACTTTGAGAGCAATATCCGGGATGAAAGGTTTGCTCTTTAAACTTAATTACAATGTTCTGTTTTGAAATTATACTGATTTTTGCAATTTAATGTTTTATGGTTGAAGGAATCATATTGTCGTAAAGTTTATTACCGACGAACGATATTTTATTTTATACCTACTAGCGGTCCGCCCTGGCTTCTCCCGTGGTACGAAACGTAACGAAATCGGTACAGCCGTTCTCGAGTTATGCGTTTACCAACACATTTTGCAATTCTTTTTTATATTATACATTAATAGTTTCTTAATATTTAGTAAATAGTAATGCAATTTATTACTTCGTAGATGTCTTACAGATAAAACACACATCAATAATTAAAAAAAAAGGATAATTTGCCACTTAGAAAGAAGTATATGTAAATAATACTATAGGTAGGAAAAGGTAAAAATAAAACACTCAACTATTTTCACATATTTAATGAACAATATTCAAATAATCTCACATATTGTTCCAAAATGTATAATTTATGTTGTATATAGAATGCTTTACAATACAAGCCCTGTTTATTGAAAGCCTTACCCTAAACTTGTGCCTTTCAGAATCGTAGTCTAGGAGCTCGCGTATAATTTACATAGATAGCACATAAAGATTAACAACGTGATTTTACGTCACATTAATTTAATAAATACGTATACGTAGCATATTGTACAGTGTAAGAGCGAACGTATTACTGAAATAATAGATTAAATTAATTACATCTACATGCAATAAAATCGATTATGTATTATCGGATACATAAAAATTGTATGAGTTTCACAGTAACATAAATCAAATATAATATGACCAGTTATTGCTATAATATCATCTTTTAGCATAAAGTTAGCATTACTTTGACACTTTATTAAAATAAATATCACTGCAAGCGTCCATGTAGTTTTTCATACAAATACTAAATCACAAACACATACAAAAACTTTTACTACAAATTCAAATAACTGTTTTAACTCGTTGATTATATTATTTCGTTCAAAGCAACACAACTAACTGAACTATCGTTGACCTATCGTTTACATTTGAGCTACGTTACATTCACAAAACCATTAAAACTTTTCATAAATGCCATAGCATTATTTATTTCTGCACAAAATTGCTAAACAACGTCATCAGATATTGCATTAATATCCAACGCCAGCTCCTGTACTTCAAGCATGCTATTTTTGCAACCATAATGGCATAACTTAAAATTCGATTTATTTTCGTTACAGCATCGTTGAAGCTTATTATTCCATTATAAAGGCCTTTGTCGACTGGACCGTAACGAGATTTTTAATTAGTCTTGTGTATTGAGTTAATGGACGTTTTTTTTATATTGGAATAAAGTGGTAAATACGTTTTAAAATTTATTATGAAGCTTTTTGTAATATTTTGCTGTTGTTTTGTTGCTCGGTATAAAAGGGTATAAAGTACTTTTATTGATGTTGTAGATTTTTTCTAGCAACGTTATCCTTATCGCAAATTTCATCGAAATATGTTTAGCGTTTGCAGCGGTTTGCAAGTACAAATGTGTTTTTTTTTACAAATTTATAGTGGGTGACTAGAAATAATCATGACAAAACTTAACATTTAAAATTAGGTTTTTTTAAAGATCCTTTTCAGTGTTTTAAAAATATCTAGACAAGAGGTATAATGGGCTAACCTGATGGAAGGCAATTACCAAAGGTCGTAAATAAGGACCATTTATTTTGCGGACGTATTACCCAAGTTTACGACCACGTCCATTTTAATGGTCCTACATTTATAAGTTTCCTTAAAACTAAACTTCGCAAATGTACGGAACCCACTGTTACCAGGGTGATTAATAATCATAGGATTCTATTCCGTAATGCAAAAGTGATTAAGACTGTTTTGCTTTATTGCTTATTTGTAATAATTACGTTTTGACTTCCCTCCAGCTTCTGTTAAGGTTGTAATTTAACATTTTTATTTTTTAAGAACATATTTTTTAAGAAAACAAGTTAATAGATTTGAAGAAACAAACAATTTACTTATTGTAACTGTATTAATTAAAATCACAGTATTATTCCTCTTTTTAGATATACATTCGAGATAGATCTTGTAAAAGGTCAAAGGTAACAAACTTGGGGAAATTGATACTGACATTTAGGAATGGCCATAGACTAAGAGCCATTACAACTAAACTAACATAACAACTAAAAAGCAAAATTTATGGAAATTATACTTTTTTCAGGATAAAGCGCTTTTCAGGATAAAGCGCATCACACACGATGAAGATACTATAATATTTTATGTTAAGATTCTCTAATATAAAATATTACAGTACCCGAAATTTTGTGTCAGTGTTTCGGGTCATTTGTAACAGGATGGCGGTTCTACAGGGGTCTTAGTACGCAATGACAAAAAGAAAAATGATGGTCAGAACGCTGATACCGGATACCTTAAGATACTGTAATATTTTATATTAGAGAATCTTAACATAAAATATTATAGTATCTTCATCGTGTGTGATGCGCTTAATAGTTATAATGAAATTATTGTTATGTCACCGATGCTTGATAAGTGTACAGAATTTGAGTTCAATCTATCCGTTTAAAGTGTTTTAAATCGATTCTAAAATAGTCGGTTACATTAAACATACAGACATACAGGTGAAGCTAATAAGTGTAAAATATTATGTTCACAATCGTAGGCGTATGCAAATGACGTAGACCATTTATTCGCTCGGTATTATCGACAAAGGCCTTTAGAATGATCGTGTCAATGACATTTGGAACCCATCCATTTATCAGGGCTCTATCGTGGTCAACAGAAATGTTTTTGTATGTCTGTCTATGTTTTGCGATGATATGACGACTGTCTTAAGAGTTTAGCGAATACGTATATATACTGGTCCGCGATTTACGTGTGATGGCATGTATTTAACTTCTTTGGCATATGCTTTATCTTTTTTATAAAAAAATCTATAGAGCAAGTTCTTTATCATTCGGTTCCAGAGATTTATAAAGGTTGTATTTCCAAATACTTTCGGAAGGGTGATTAACGCTGAATTGAACTCTTTTTAAATTTCTGAAAACGATACTGTGATAAATAACATTTGAAATGTAGTTCGTCGTACGTACTTTAGTTTTCTTTCCACATCTTTCACAATGTTATATTATATTTCTTTGATTTTGTTGTGTTATGCAGATTTATCTGTTTCATTCCGTGACAGTTAATCGTAAGATATAAAGGTTCAATATAGACATAGAATATCGACCTTTTTTCATTTATTAAGAGACATAACTTTAGACCATATGCAGTTAAATACACCCCTATAAGCGTTAAATTTAATACAAAATTGGCAAATAAAAAATGACAAAAGGTTCTCACTATAAGTTACTTTTTATAGAATTAGGGCGAGTCCTGACAGGGGATTATACGGTTTAACAGATTTGTCATGAAATCTCTTAAATGCTTTATTATCTTGTTAGGGATTTTTAAGTCCATTTGAATGATGATTATAAAGTGGGTATTTTTAATGCGGCTTAAAAACGGTTGTTTTTTCGAAACTCGATAGAGGTTTGAAAATAGGTACGTTTTATTAAGATTTAAGGAAGATTTATTTCTATTGTTTACTAAAAATTAAAAGCCTGAATAATATTTTATTTAAATATAAAAACGGAATATTGTCAGATTTATCATTGCATATATAAAAACTGTTTTAAATTGTTGTCTGTCCGTCATCCCATACCTATCACAACTCACCCCAAATTATTACATGTTCCGCTAAAATATATAACTAGAATTATTTACATACATTTTTATAAATAATGACGTGCTATCTACGATTACAATAAATTATTGCATTTAATGCGTATTCATAACATTTATATTCAAAATTTGTACGTAGTAAATAAACTAAATTCAACTTATATTTAGGAAATACAATTTTCAACACGTAATTTTGCGGATTTGATAGTAAACATCGGTATTATGATAGGGTTTTAATATTAATAATTCTTGACATTGAAAATTATTATAAAGCATGGTTCGTATTTTTTTATTGGTAGAGACTGTTATATTTTAAAAACTGGTAGAATATAGTTTCATTCAATGTCAATGTTATTTACATATTCTCTGCTTTCAATTGTCATATTTAGTGAACATACATTTAGAATTAAAAGACCTTAAAGGATTAAAATAAAACGCTTGAAAATATTTTAAAAGTTTTTAATTTCTAAATATATTTCATCCCATTACATCGAAATAAACTTCAATATCAAATCCGCAACATTAGGTATTGACAGGTATCATATTAAAAGATTATAAACAACTATTTCTTAACCAATTTCCAAAGCTGAAGGTGTTGTACCATTAAATAATTAGATTAACTTGCGTAGTTTAAGCGAAAAGGCCCTTTCAGACAGTTACGAAAGCAATTTCGTAGCTCGTAGCTCGTAGCCCGTAGACAATGCCTACGTCAGATTGCTAATAGCTAGAATGGATGGCTACGGGCGTAGCTGATACGTTTATAGGGTTATCTACTCTGATTTATGCAGGTTTATAGGAATATATAGTTAGAGTGTCAATTTAGTTAATATTATAGTAGATCAAATGAAAATAGGAATTTATACGTGTATTTTTACTTATGAATAGTAATATGGGGTTAATAAAATATACGCAATGTATCGCTACGCATCGCACCGCTAACTGTCTGCAACGGCTTAAATTTACAATTTCATGTTCAATCGATATCTACATGGACAGGTTTAATAAATCTTTAATGATTAGAGTAAAATATTTTTTTTTCAAACTATCTACCGCTTATATTAAATACCTATTATATTGTACAAGTATAAAAATAACACTGAGAAAGTAAAGTGCAGATGATATGTGTGTCTAATAGGTAACACGATTATATAAAATTATTCTAATATTTATTTATATTTACAATGTTATTACTTTATTTAAATGAAAATAAATTAATGTACGCTTCAAGATTACAGATCAAACAAAAACATCGCCTTAATTTGAAGAACACGTAGAGTTGAACAATTTTAAGCAATCAACGTAATCATCTATTTTATCGAACAGTGTTTACGATGTTTCGAAAACTAGTTTAAATAACGAGTATAAATGTAAAAACTTATAGTAGAATTCAAAAATATGCTTTAACTTTTTTATATTTAAGATATTCTTCATGGACTGTTATAGTACAGTAAGATCTAAGGGTCATAACATTCGACTACGGAACTCTAAAAGCAAGTAAGGAAATCTACTGAAATATGAGTAGGTATATTAGACATTTATTTGAAGCTAGCTATAGATATCCGTCAAGGAGTTCACTTAGAGTTCTAACACACGAACGGCAAGTTGTGAACGTCGACGGCTGAAGTAGCCTCTGCCGTTCGCAACTTGCCATTCGTTAGAACGCTTAAAGGAATACCACTAAAAATAATAACACAAAGACATATTTTCATTACACTGAAATTATATATTTCTATATTTATAAACTCAGAAAAAATTAATTTAAAGACCACGCATACGAGGCATGCATTTTAGTAAATCAATTCGGCAGTTATATGTAGTATATTTAAGCCCTTTGTAACAGGGGCCGTGCTATTTGCCATAATTTCGACACAATTCCAACCTCTGGGCTGTTTATGAGAAATTCCAATTGGAATGTTCTAATAATGCAACGCCAGGAGTCCAACTTGGTTATCTTTGTCATGCTTAAGTAGTTTAAATTAGAACGAACCAATATTTTTAAATAATAAAAGCAAATCAATAAGATAACACGAAGTATACTCAATTAATTAGAAATAAAAATTAAAATACTTGACGGATTGGAATCTTTGTGGCACAAACGTCTTTTTGTTTAGTCTGTGGACAAACGACACAGAGTTTATATTTCATCATGTTGTTAAGTACCTTTAATCGGTTTTACTAACAAAACTATATTAGATTTTAGTTTTGACTTAAAAAAGCTTTTTCTATGCCGTAAAATTAAACTTATCTGGTACTCATTTATATTTCTTCAGATAAATGTTTGACGTCTGTCACACAAAGGTTCCATAAGGCATCTAATCTATTTGCTTGGCTACATAGATTACCTACACGTAATACATTAGTGGCATAGTGAAACTGGTTAATAGTATTCCATTACATTTTTATATAAATTTGATTACACCGGGTTAACTATGCATTCTTCTCTTTACATCACCTGATTTAATATATTTCTTACTAATAACAGTCTAGTATGCCATTTGCATACAATAGAGTAGACAATTTTGTACATTTTCAATTTGATTGACTCTTAAATAAACAGAAGAGAAGTAATAAACGAAATAATTCACGAAATATACAAAAGATAAATTTAACGACTCGTCTAGAATGTTAATAGCTCTTTAAAGATAATTCTTATTCAGTATCCTTTATCACCTTAATGATATTGGTGTTTCAAATTTATTTGAATTTATACAATTAAATGTAATCACTTGTTAGATAAAATTATAAATCTATTATTGGTCATGATTATGATGCTTATATAAGATTAATTAATTTAGAATTGTGACGTTGTTACGTCGAGGCAGACGATTTTCGCTTCTCCACTTTAGTGTCCCTTAGTTTCGTTTCATCGAGCGATTCGATTTTATGATCTCGTAATAACGGAGTCCTTACATCTGATTTGTCGTCGTTCTTATCGCTATATTCATTTTTATCAGCTTCCTCTATGGATTCTTGCCTCGAGGAATCGTCTTTAGATTTATCTTCAGATCTTTCGCTGTGATAAGCCATATTATCGAAGCATTGTGCTGGTACTAGATTGACGGATTTCATCATTGGGATTGCGATCGCTAGAGCGGGGCTCATGTCGCGAGGGCTTGGGGACAAACGCGTGGCTACAGCTAAGTCCATCCCTGGCATTAGGCTTGCGACTGTGAAAGATTTTATGATTAATAAATCTGTAAAGACTTAGAGGAACGAACGTGACTGTACTGAACGAAAATTTAGGCATTAAAGCATGCTCATAATTAAGTCAATAAGGTTCACAACTAAATAGAACGAACTAGACACAAAGGATTCACACAAAAACAATTTAATATCGAACAAAGTAGAACAACGGCTATTAAAGACGAAATTTTCACACAAAAAGCAAGACAATAGACAATGTTAGTTGCGGAAAAGTATTAGTTCTTTGTAAATACCATTTTAAAGGTAATTTTTTTCACCATTCTCGACTCAATAAAATTCTTAGAATTAATTTCGGCTATCCATAGTAAAACAAGAAAATGCGAGATCTTTTAACGTCGTTTGTAATTTCTCTTTTATTAACTTTCAAAGAAGATAGTTTTCGATTCACAAAGGACTTTTGAATGGTTCAGTATTGTGTTACGAGTTCGTTATAAAGACTGCGCACAGTAAAAATTGAAATAAAATCTTTTGGTATTATCCGAAGTGGTTTTGTAGTGTTCTACAATGACAAATATTGCATGAAAGGTACAGTGCTGTTTTGATATATCGTAAGCTTCCTTTGAGTTTCCCAGAGTTCAAAAATCAACGAGCATTACGAATACGTGATTCAATTTGTTTCTATATTTCAGCAATTGAGGTAGCAATATAACCACTTTTGAAGATATGATGGTATACATTTCAAAATTTGGAAGAACAAAAATAATTGGAGTCGTGGTTAGTGTACATACACAAGCTTAGTACAGTTTAAATGTTATTGTGTTAGAAGAAGGCAACATGTAATAATTTTTAAACTTAAATATAATACCGCTGTACTTAATGTAGGCAGTGGGGCTTGTGCTGTAGTGTTACATAATATAGGTGTTTGATGATTGCCTGAAAATAAACTTCACTTTCAAATAAAATACAATTATATGTTTACAGACAATGTTGGAAGGACTGTGATACATAACACAAACTCAAAAAGATACTAGAAATATCTTGATAAACGCGTTTTTCTTAGGTTAAAATAATATCAAATTACCAAACATTAACCAAGCGTATATTCCCACATCAAAACGCTAACCTTAACAAGCGCGTCACACTTCGTAATTCTCACTAAAATATTAGTAATTTATGGCAATATACTCGAGAACAGAGTATAATATCAGATTAAATTGGCAACATTACTTAGCGTTCGTGTTATGTCTCAGTTAATCCTTCACAATGATAATGTGTGAATGTATCGTACTACAACATCGATCAAGCAGCTAAGCATCTACGCTATGAAGGCCCACGTAATCAAATGTATCGAACCTTCGTCTCTCTTCACAGGGCTATGGGACCTATTTGGCTTCTAGTGCCGCCTCGAATTTCTGTGCAAGTGATAATGTAAGTGAATTATTTATGATTCTTTTAGCATTCCTGAAAGCTCCTTGTGTGCAGGCGTAATAAGAAGCCCGTTCCCAGAGTCAGTGTTGCTTTTTAAAGCATGTTTAAATTTTTTCGTTTGCAGTTGTTTGGTGTCGTTTGGATCATAGCTTCGAGTTCGCTACGATCACCATCTGTGGAGGATTATATTGCGTAAGCTGTTAGTTGTGGCTACATTAGGTTATATATCACATTTGGTTGGGAACATTGTCAGTAAAAGATAAGTTTCAGTTTCGTGTTAAATTATTTCGACAAAACGTGCATTCAATCGACTTTTAATGATAATGTTCCCTTTGTTAATTATTTTCAATCATTTCGACTTCACAAGCTATAAAAGTTTGCCAGTCCTTGTAGAATTTTGTGTATATTCACAGAATATGCTCGTTAGAGCTTGCGAAGTTTCAACTTGTTAATTGTGTTCTTGTAAATTTTGGTGAAATTGTGAAATGTTTTCAACTATTTACAAATTGCCAATTGGTTTCGTTTTACAATGATTGTCTTTAATTGCTAAACATCATAAGATACATTGTATAATATAAGCTTATTAGTAACATTTTTACATAATATGGAAAGCAAAGCTAATACATACCCATGTTAGGTCCCATTATGTCCTTAGGGTGATTAGTTTTTATGGCATTCATTCTTCTGTTCACAGCTTGGGGTCCCATCCCGGGGGCCATGGGGCCCGCGGGGCCTCCAGGCGCTCCAGGCGCTCCTGTTAATAATTTAATTATTAACGGTTTCGTTTCACGTTAGCTTTATTGTATCGTATTTGACACAGATATTATATTACAAGCATACTTGTATAATATTACCTTGCATACATTGTACATGGAATTCAAACCCTGCAAATAATGTGAACAATAGCCTCGTGGAGTTATGACAGATTAATATAATATTATGTTTGTGTGTGTGGGTCAAAGTTTAACATAGTTACTGAATGAAGTATTTGATAGAAAAAGAAATTGTATATGATTTATAATATACCACGTATTATTATTTATATTTTAATAGGTAAACAAGATTTTAAGTTTAAAATATACTTTAAATTATATTATTATTATATACCTACGAGGAGAGAAACATTTTAAATCAATTGAATTCTTCTTGAAAACATTACCGTGTAACAATATAACAATTTCAATACAAGAAGAATTGACGCGTAAAATTCCTTTTACCAAGTTTTTAAAGAAAAATAACTGTTGGAGCATTTTAAGTCGAACTTTGTAAGTTGGACGTTTCAACTTTGCCGATACGTTATTCAGATGATAAAAACGGTTAAGTGCGAATCGGAATCGCTTATAGGATTCCGTACAATATATCTATATCTATACTAATATTATAAAGAGGAAAAGTTTGTAATTATGTATGTATGTATGGCTTTCACGCATAAACTACTGGACCGATTTCAAAAATTCTTTCACCATTAGAAAGCTGCATCTTCACTGAGCAACATAGGCTAGGTTTTATCCCGGAATTCCCAGGGGAACGGGAACTATTCTGGTTTTTCTATGAAAACGCGGGCGAGGCCGCAGGCGGATAGCTAGTGACTTCATATATTGGTTGTTTTTTAGATTTTCTGACTGTAATAACAGCTTGGAGACTTGCTGTCGATATGAACACCTTTACTTGAAGATTACATCATATAAATCTATATGAAATGCCAGATGTCTCAAATTTTGCAAAGGGTATGTTGAAATTATGACTGATGATTTTTTATATATGAACTAGTTGAAACGTGTATTTTATCGATATTTATACGCATTGATTTTACCAAATACATAATTATTTTAGCTACAATTTTTTTTTCAAAATTATACTATTTTTGAAATAGTTTATTTATTCAATCCATAATTATTATAAATTTGGTGTATTCTTTGTACAATTTACCATGAACATACCACACCTCTGTTTTTACAAGATTTATCGGAGCCGAGAGAGAGTGAGATAGATATACCAGAAATATGATTATCTCAGACACAAAACCGCGTCTAAATTCCGGGATTCATAACGCAAACTTGGGAAGATGTGAATAAATAAAAGCGGTGACGCAAAAATAATCACTCGAGAATTTTAACAGTCCTCAATGTTCCTAGAAAGTGATTTATTTGCTACGCGCCTTGTTTCCGATAGCAGGGAAGGGATCGGCCTTGTGGTTTTTGAATTATTTATAACGACCCGTTTGCGTAGAAATATTTAAGGCTTTGTCAGACAGGACGCGTACTTAGCGCGTGTCAGAGCGTTAACTTGACGCCCCGCTATGACGCTAAGATGTGTTGTACTACCATCGTAGAATACCGTCAAACAGAGCGCCGGCGCAGGCAGTACGCAACGGTCTGTCGCGGCGTTAGGACGCTTTAACGTCGGGTGTTGTATTTTTTTACAAATTTTATTTTAGCGTCGGAGTTAATAGGCGTAAAATAATAATAAAATACTGCATAATGACCGAAAATTTGATAGAATTGGTTAGAAAATATCCATGCTTATATAATACGAAGGATAGTTCATATATAAAGATATATCAATGAAGGCAAAATTGTGGGCACAAATCGGAGAAGAAATTAATGAAACTGGTAGGTAAAAAATTAATTTATTGATTAAAATAAGACACAAATTGTTCACGAGTTTCGAATGCGGTGAGCGTTCGGACGATGAGTTATTAGAGCACGATCTGCACTACGCTTTGGCGAATGGTGAAATGGCGGCGCGGTGTCGTCGAGTCAGCGCGCTAAAGCGTTCTGTTTGACGAAGCCTCGCGCGACGTTAAAACAGGACGCTATAACGCTACTACGCAGCGCTAAAATACGCGTCCTGTCTGACAAAGCCTTTATAATAGACGCTTTTAAATTCCTGTTAATCTTAAATCTGATGTTTGCGTTGTAATATGAAAATGTGTTTGATGTTGATGTTTTTTGTGTGAATTAATTAAAAAATATGTTTGTCGAGTACGCTGAGTTCTTTATGGATTGTTTAATTAGGATGTATGTAAAACCTACATAATAATGAGTGAAACAGGCCGTTGTATTCTTGTATTGACACAGGAGAAATTCGAGAAAATAAAATTTAAAAATTTTCGTACTAATAAGTACAATTAAACTAGAAATAATGGCTGTACATAGAAATTATTTAAAAGACGGTTCGGAAAGTAGTTTATTGAAACAAGCCGGTAATTACTCTGTTATTATACTTTTAAGATCATTCGTCTCTTTCTATCTTAAATAGATTCTATTTATTGGGAGGGATTGTTTGATGCGTTATGTATTCAACGATACATAATCTATTCTAAACTAATTCTACTTAAATAAATTTAACAACTTACGTAATGGCGGCCTGGTGGGTTCCACATTGAGGACCCTCCGCCGTTTCTTCGGCAGCTTGGCTCTGGCTTGCGTGTGCGAGTAGTACATCGCAAAATTCGATACTATTACTGGCACTGGCAGAGCTATTGTTAGCACCTAAGGAAGTATATTTTAGAAATTCATTATTAACTGATTCATTGTTTAGTTTCTGTATGGACTAGCTTACCGCCCGTGGCTTCGCCCGCTTTGTGTAAAACCTAATAAATTATATACTAAAACCTTCCTCTTGAATCACTCTATCTATTAAAAAAAACCGCATCAAAACCCGTTGCGTAGTTTTAAAGATTTAAGCATACAAATTGACATAGGGAAATAGGGACGGAGAAAGCCACTTTGTTTTATACTATGTAGTGAAGTGACGTGAAGACACTGCGCGTTTTGAGTATTTGAGATGATTATGGAATGAATGATCTTTTCAATCTTATGTACATATTTCAACATGTACAATACTAGTGTAAAGAAATATCTAAAAATTGAATGCTATACAGTAATTTTTGAACGCATGTGTGGAAATGAAATGGTCTAACTGTTTAATACTTCAAAGTTAATCAGTAAAGCACGTGAAAATCTCAATATTTAGTAATTTCATTTCATTAATCATACTTACATTTTTCTTTAAAAGTTATTCGTGTAATTATTACTTGATATTTACATTTCTTACTACTTAAAGATTCAATGAATAGGTATTATTATTTATTAAGCCTCATCTAGTATTCATGACTAATCTTAATAGCAATAGTTTCAATAACAATTACGTACTGTAATAATATATCAGTGATAATTTAATTCAGCTAATATAATTAAGGCAACATTGCTATCACAATATACAGATACATACAGTAGGGAAACTTCATACAAAACGTTCGAAATGGCTCACGCACACAAAGCGTGTTTACGAGAATCACAAGGGTATTGAGCGGGATTGTTAGTACCGGGTGACACATCCACAGATTTTGTAACAGCCCTATATCTTCAACAGTGCTTACGTCATAATTTCATCACAGGAACTTAGTTTCCTGACTGTATGTATCTGTCACTGTGTTGCTATACTGTGCCAGTCTTCGAGAATGATTGACATTTGATATTAATACCGCTAACAAGTTGTTATAGACATTCTTGATAACACCACGGAATATTCTAAAACACTTGTAATTTCAATATATTATAAGTTTAATTATAAATATTTCCTTTGCTCAAAATTTGGCTGGATATAATAAAGTATTTTGTTAATATACTGTATTTAAAAAAAATTAAATAACTTACAATCTGTGTATTTCATTTCTCAATTTTACCAAAATCCATTCAGCCAATTTTGCATGCAAATGTAATGATTATGAAGATAAACTTTAAGAACAAAATAAATAATTGTAACTGAAATAAATCTATCTTTTTTGTTTGTCAATTTTTCATCTAAACCTCTGATCAAAATTACTCTGTCAAGAACCTGACTATACAGAAAGCTCATATAGTATTTCCACGGAAAGTGAACCTGTACCCCGTAATTCATATAGAAATCCCACAGGTAAAGCCACCAACCCAGTATAAGCGATACTAAAAAGTCACCGATGCATACACGTGCAAACTCAAATAGTGCTAAATGTTAGGTGAAGCATAGATATTTATCTGGAAAAGTTTCAGCCCGTCAGTTAGTTTACACATTAACTTCCGACGAAAATTCTCAAAAGTGGAACGAGTTAAGTTGTTGTACAATACTTTTATTGTCTGCGACCATGTGTGAAATATGCTTTTATGAACTTAGTGAGATATGGAAATAAATGAAAAATATATGGAAAATTGTTTTTTTAATGATTTCAATATGGCTTAAACTGACGAATGAAATATGTTTATAAAACTTGTATTTCTTGTAAAATGTCCAATAAAATGAGAAGCCTAGAAAATTTTATCATGAAATATTAACAAATGCATATTTATGTCATACTTACACCAGCCAAAGCGCATAAAGCACCCACGAACATTCCGACGTAGGTCTTCGGAGCCATGTCTCCGTAACCCACCGTCGTCATGGTAACCAGCGCCCACCACAAACCGAGCGGTATGCTGTTAAAGTCATTGTGAGGATTCGTCTGAATCCTCTCCGCGTAATATACCAAACTCGCGAATATAACTATACCGAGCACTAGGAAAAACACTAATAGGGTCAGCTCTTTGGCTGACGCCCTGAAAGTCTGTATGAGGATCTTCAAGCCAGACGAATGCCTGGTCAGTTTGAACAGTCTCATGATCCGAATGATCGAGAAGAACTCGAGGATGTCCGCGTTCTCGACGTGGGACGCGTACTTCTGGAGGATTAGGTCGATGTAGAAACTCATGGTGGCGATATAGTCGATGATGTTGACGGAGGATTTGATGAATTCGCATTTGTTTGGAGACGAGATGAAGCGTACGAGGATCTCGAGCGTGAACCACGCGTTGCAGACGCATTCTATGTAGAAGAAGGCGACGTGGGCGTTGGTCTGCACTTTGTCCAACGCCCAGCTTTGCGTCTGGTTCGCGGTCGTCACTGTGTAGTTCCGTATCACTGGAACTCTCATGTCCGGGTGCGTTTTGAGACAGAACGATATGATGGAGACGCATATGAAGAAAACTGATATCACTCCGATTATCTGAAAAGGAAACAATATTAAAATTACTATAGCAAGGAAAGGAATACGGTTTTATCTTTTATAGCCGTGAATACAACAGGTATAAAATTCCTTTGCAATTCTAATAATTGTTTCTTGAGTTTAATTAATTTTCTTATCCATTTTCCGGAAACAAACCGTTTATTATTTCGACAAACGGAGAGTTATGATTCATAAACGTGATCAAAATTTTGTATTGTTCAAATAATTTTTATTTATAAAGCTGTAGATCTATATCTACAAGATAAACACAATAAAACTAATTTCCTTGACTTGGTCTTCCCGGGAATATTGGGAAACTTATTTACAATCGATCGATTTAATTTTGGAAATGCGACCTTTATTTCTCTGTTTCATAAAAGAATCATACAATATGAGGATATGAAACTGAGATAGAAATGGATGAAGATTAAACATTTGGCACGTTAAAACTAAACTAATATTTAATTCAACGGCCTGCGCTTGTAGGTCTACGGTTGATTTTAATTGCCTTAAAAAAGGTTTAAGTACCCTGCTCGTAAAACAAGAGTAAACCCTCCTACGGGTGTAAAATAATTTAATTTACATTAATTTGAATTATAAAGAGCGGATTTTTTTATAATGTCAAAGGATTGTGGTCTGTTATTTTTTTAATATTATTTTACGAAAGTGGTTTTGTGAGAGCAAAAATCCCGTTTGCTGAGTGGGCGTATACGGTTCAAACGGAGACATTTTAATTGCCTAGTATCAAAGTAATGCCATTTAGATTACCTAAAAGTGACTGCTAATTCGCATAATTAGCGCGAATAGCTGTTTCATTTAAATATTTTAGATTTCGTAAAGTTTATAATTTTGAGACTTTGATAACGTTTTACTATTAATGTGATTTTCTCTTTGGTATCTAGCAGAAACATTAAAGATTTGAAATAGGACTAGGAATCATTTTTTAATTACCACCACAACATAAAAGCCTAGAGATTGTAACAACTTCTTAAAGTCAATTTAATATTATCAATGTGTAAAAATGAATGTATATTGAGAATTATACTATTGTATATATTTGTTTTATTCAAACACCCCCTACATCCATACGTAATAAGAAACTACTAACAAAAGTTTTCTTCTATCTTTACTAATATGTGCCTATACTTCCTATTTATTAGAAAGTTACCTTAGCAGCATTAGAACTATAAGGCTCATCGAACAACGACCACATCTGGGGCTTCAGCTGCTGCCACCAGGACACCGTGCCGTTATAGTAGTCCTCTTCGAAGCCGAACTTGCGAGCCACCTCCTCATCAGACGGCTTCTCTGTGTCCAGGTCCAGTCGGTCCAGGACGGCTAGGGTCTCTTGGGTGTCTCGATGCTGTGGAAGAAATATTAGATAAATGCCATTTTCTTTAATGCTTAATGTGTAGATCGTCATAATATTGGCAGGCGTTACAGTTATTACAATAAGTTTGTCTTAAGTAACTTTTTTAATATTTACAATGTGTGTGCGTAATATGGAAAATAAATATTTTACTGCTATTTCATGCGAAGTGTTTTTTCAAAGGTTTTTATTTCGATTTCAGAAGAAAGAGGACTAACCATAGGTTATTAAAATGTTGTCCCAAATAGTTGATCATGCTTCAGGTAAGTAAATGTAAGTGCAATATACCTACATCATTATAGAAATAGTCCATGATTAGATATACAAAAAAATAGGGTAGGTAGGTATATAAGTACAAATGTCCTTTTTCAAATTAATTTATATTAACAAATTAATTTAAACGAAAATGTTAAATCCACTTCTCTGACTCTATTAGAAATAAGTTAGCATTTTAAATAATCATAAATTTTAGAGAGCTTTACTTAATCCTGATTTAAAATTAATTGATAAATTTTCGACTCAAAATATTTTGCGCAAAGGCAAATTGTCGATGAATTAATTCATAACTTCTGAATTGAACTTCTGTTTTCAATTCGAATCAGCAGGATTAAGACTCGAGTACATATGAATAAGTTGGTGGAATCAATTGCTATGCTGCCGTGAAACTCAAGTAACTCGACATTAATACTTTAATCGCTAATCAACTAACTTTGACATACTGTGCTAATTTGCTGAGCGCTTTTACCTTATACAGGGTGATTTCCAGTGTGCGTAGCCTAATCAGAAATAAGAAGGAATATCGAAAAATATAAATTTATAAAGAATAGAAAAAATTCGATCACGAGGCGGGACTCGAACCCGCATCCTTCGCGCCATTCCGGGGCGGATGCCTCACCAACTCAGCCACTCGTGACCCGCCCGAGTGATCGAATTTATTCTATTCTTTCAGTTTTATGTGTCTGAAGGGACACACCGCGCGCCATCTATTGAGATGATTAACAACCATTTCAACCAATATGAAGCACTTTTCAGTGAATACAATATTGTAACGATGGAACACGACCTTTTTTGTTGAATTTATATTTTTGGTTTTATGGCATTCAAATGCTTTATAAATATAAATTTATAAAGAATAGAAAAAATTCGATCACGAGGCGGGACTCGAACCCGCATCCTTCGCGCCATTCCGGGGCGGATGCCTCACCAACTCAGCCACTCGTGACCCGCCCGAGTGATCGAATTTATTCTATTCTTTCAGTTTTATGTGTCTGAAGGGACACACCGCGCGCCATCTATTGAGATGATTAACAACCATTTCAACCAATATGAAGCACTTTTCAGTGAATACAATATTGTAACGATGGAACACGACCTTTTTTGTTGAATTTATATTTTTGGTTTTATGGCATTCAAATGCTTTATAAATATAAATTTATAAAGAATAGAAAAAATTCGATCACGAGGCGGGACTCGAACCCGCATCCTTCGCGCCATTCCGGGGCGGATGCCTCACCAACTCAGCCACTCGTGACCCGCCCGAGTGATCGAATTTATTCTATTCTTTCAGTTTTATGTGTCTGAAGGGACACACCGCGCGCCATCTATTGAGATGATTAACAACCATTTCAACCAATATGAAGCACTTTTCAGTGAATACAATATTGTAACGATGGAACACGACCTTTTTTGTTGAATTTATATTTTTGGTTTTATGGCATTCAAATGCTTTATAAATATAAATTTATAAAGAATAGAAAAAATTCGATCACGAGGCGGGACTCGAACCCGCATCCTTCGCGCCATTCCGGGGCGGATGCCTCACCAACTCAGCCACTCGTGACCCGCCCGAGTGATCGAATTTATTCTATTCTTTCAGTTTTATGTGTCTGAAGGGACACACCGCGATTTGGTTTCGATTCGGTTTTGGTTCGATTGGATTTCGTAATAGTAACCAAATAATATTTGGTTTAATATTCAAAATCTTTAAAATCACTTCAAAGTGCTCATCAGCGTAAATAATTTGATTAATTATTTATTTGTTATTTTAATTAATTAAAACTGAGTTTTTATTCAATTCGATTTGATTTTCAACTATAAATCGTTACTGAAGAGAGAAAATTATAGTTTTAATTGGAACATTGATTTTCATAAGTTAATGTTTTAAGTAAGTTGTAAGTAAGATTTTTAATGTAAGTACTTATAATTAAATACGCTACTTATCGAGTACCATCCGTTGTTTTTGTGTTTGACCAAACACAAGACATAAAAATCAGTTCGTAAATTCAAAAATTATATCGGATTTAATAAATAATCTAAAATCTTTGAAAGAGTAATTAGAAAGCTTCATTATATTTTGTTGTATTTAGCGAGGTGTATGCCAATGAAACCTTTTTTACAAGATTTAACGAGGTTGTTAGATAGTGTAGTAGTAGTTAGGCACGATAATAGTGAAAAACCACAAACAATATTTTTTAGTTTATGGTATTTTTTCTTAATTTAAGTGTTAAAATAAAATGTAAGATAATTTATTTCTATTACGATCAATAAATAATACGGAAAATTAAATAGGAATTCATATTAATGTTAATAAAAACAACAGAAAAGGTCCAAGTTTTCACTTGTTTTTCAGTTGCCATAGGCAATAAAATCTAAAAGACTGTAATAAATATATGTGTGTTGCCTTAAAATTATAGTCCTTAAAACCTTGGCGTGTACTAAGGAACTATTAAAGAAGCATAAAATTATATTGTATTATTTGCTTATAATTAACTATTATTCGCAATAACCGTTTTTAAGTTTTAAACCGGGATTAAGTTTATTTTTATCCCAGTTTAACCCGAGAATTGGAGCGAGTAGTTAGGGATATTCCACCCTTCATTCAAAATCTATTTATAGTGACATATATAAAAAAAAGCTATATAAAAACATAGCCCTGAACATTACATAGAAGTATTCCATTATATGGTTTTCTCTAACCGATTCGTAATAATATATGTACTTCATTTCACATTCATCTGTTGAAGAGAATTTAATTTTACCAACATTTCTCTGCTTTTCAACCGCGTTTCCACGTGAACAATTTGAGCGATTATGCTTTTTAATATTATGGTAAATAGGTGGATATTGGTTTGGCCCATTTACGCTCTTGTTATATATTTTTAAAATGGAACACAATAGATTAAAAACGTTTTTATTATTAACGACGTAGATTACGAATTAAGGTACATTATACGTAGCTTTTTAATAACTCTTTTCTGTTGAATATTTTAATACAATCTAATTTAAAAACGGTTCTATCAAATCGCAATATTTAATGAAAAAGGTGAGAATATTTTTGGCTGGGGAGCGATTATTATTAGTTATGAACAATGTAAATATACTGAAAAAGAAGTATATAAATAATAATCATAATTACGTAATTGTTTTTTCAAAACATTTATATTTATTTTGTTTATCATTCGTATTTTCATAGTGAATACTGTTTACAAATTAATTTAAAACACATAGCATTAAAGCTATTTATATTTTCAACACCAAATCAAACAACGCAAATTTTTATCCCAAAATATATCTCACACACATATACATATATTACACACACGCTCGAAAAATATCTAACAATTTCTTCTTATTTTTCAATCCCAAATCCCGATGGGATCGGAGATTAAAATCCTCGCGAGATAACATAACAGTATGTATAGTATCTTTATCCCAAAATCCCACTCGAATCCCACTGTGATTGGCAACTTTTAATCCTTGTGGATGCTAATGGGGACCATGTCGTTATCCGTCAATTGTTTTTTTTATCCATCTAGCTACATTATGTAAGTGTATAATATGTAAAGTTCTTCCTTTAAACGGCTGGACCAATTTGTGTACGAATTTTACTTGTAGAAAACAGATTTTCATCGTCGAATGGCAGTTATATTTATAGAATAGAATTGCACTATTTCTCTCACGAATACCAAAAATAAGCACTATCTCGACAACAAGACTTTAAACTAACAAAAAAAAAACAATTTAATCGGTGCGTTCGTTTATAAAATTCTACGATGCCACACATACAGATGCACACACACCCACACAAGCAGAAATACCACCACTCGGAGATGTGTCGAGAATTTAAAATTGTTTATGTAACATCGTCCAGCTTTATAAATATTTAAAAGTGCACTCAGTTAAAATGTTTTATTTATTTCAGTACTGTTTTAATATTTAACGAAGTAATCGATGCGTATTAAAGTCGATTAATTGCTGGCTGTATGAAACTCGACAGTTTGAAGTAGGGCTGTCAACAATGAGTTTTATATGTTTCGTGTTTTGTAAAATCCTGTTGGGCTTATTTTTGTCATGGTTTTGATAATTCTATTGAAAAATTACTTCTTCTTTCCATATCATTCATCTTTATAATGCGTTTAATTCTAATTGACAAAAAATAACTTCATCAATTTATCAAAATTGGTACCTATATCTTTAAAAATGCAAAATTTTAATATGTTAATAAATTAAAGAATGAAAATCAACTAAAGGAAGATACACGGTACCTATAGGTCTACCAGAATCTGATGGCATATTTGTATAAATAAAATAAAAGATTTTCATGTGGCAACTTTATTTGACAACTATCAAATTGGTTGTCAAATTATTTGTCTTCTTCGAAGTTGATGAATAATTTTTAGGATTTTGTCTAAAAAATCTTCGAACATGTCGAAAAAGCCGCTGCGATCACAAGCAAGAGGTGTTGTTTACAATGTGTATAGAAAAATATTCGATGAAGAAGGGTCAAAAACATCAAAATTTTCAATTTTGAAGATTTTATTGGTAAATTTGACTTACCCGTTTTGATACTTAAAATTAAAAATATTATAAGTAGGTAACTTTAATATTGTTTGTTGATTACAATATAATTTTATGAAAACTTATTACAGGAGTTTCCAATACGGCTATTCGTCAAGTCCAAGCTGTCCAAGACAACTTTATAATATGTGTATCTGTTAATTACTTACGAAAATAAACATAGTTTTATTTTATTTTCGTTTTATTTTATAAAAAATTATAAGCAATCTAGTTTTGAACTACATTATCATTACATCCATATTTTGACATGGCATAATGATAATGATATCTACAATTAATATAGGTACATATGTGTAAATAATAATATTTATTACATATATAAAACTAATATGTATAATATTATACATGTAAGTATGTACCTACATAAACATAATATTAAGTGGATATCTCATTATTAAGTACAGTATTGTTCACTTATTTAATGTGACTAATGATATTGAGGACAAAATAAAAAATAAGCAGTATCAAGATCGTTCAGTCCATTTTCCCTAGGGTTGCACACTCAAAATTTTGATTTCCCTAATTGCCATCAGATTCTGGTTTACCTATACCTAGATTTTTCAATATGAATATTTTGTTATCGAATTCAAGAAAGTATTTAAAAGATACAACCCACTTGAAAGACTGTGGCATTCAAACTGATGTATCATGTCCATTTAAATCAGAATTTAAAAATACCTTCAATAATGTAAAAGCAGTTTATCATTAAGATTACTTTCAAACATGATGAAATAAATTTAGTTATAACCATCCGTTTACAGCTAAACATAACCTAGGGATCCGATAAACTTGTGTTATCGACGATAACTTGTCGTACCACAAAATTTAATATCGTCAGCGTCACGTGTCGTAAAGTGGACGATTTTGTTGATAGAGCGAAATGAGAAAGTTACATGCTCTTTATAATAGTATGAATTTTATAGTATCTGTGTTCATTGTAATCAAATTGTTATATTGTAAATTAAGTAATAAATGTTTAAGTAGTATAAGAATATTGTTAGTTGAATATACTAGTTTACTAGTAGGTATAAAAAGGGACTTTAGAAATAGAAATATAAATCCGGCACTAAATGTTAATAATAGCACAGCTAGTAAATTAATAACTTGAATACAACATATTTCGTCTTCAATATCGAGCACTTACTATATTTTCAGAATTCCTTTTGGAACGGAATGCATCTTGAAAGAAGCGAGCGGAAATAATATAGAATCTAGGATACAGGACATATTTATCCTTATTCTATAGTTAGAATATGGTACAGAAACATAAAGATTTTCGCGTAGTGAAGGACTTCGTCTTATAAATTACTAGATTTCCGCCCGCAGTTTCACCCACTTTACCTAAAACCTAATAAATTATATACTTTTAAGAATCACTCTATCTTTCAAAAAACAGTATCAAAATCCGTAAGCATACATAGCGAGGTACAGACAGCGAAAGCGACTTTGTTTTATACTATGTAGTGATTTCTTGAATTCAAGCAAAGCCGGAGATGTAGTATCAGTATATTCCCGTTCAAATAATCAAAACCAATGAACTGTCAAATGATTTGTCCCTTACAGAAATATAGTGCGAAGTATTGGAACCGAACTGAACACTTGATAAATATAAATGGAGCTTGTCGTGTTAAATTTACTGACACAAGTGTCGTACACTTATATACCGTGACATTTATGTCTAGAGTGTTATACAACTTGATAGAAGAATTATATCTCTCTTGGATTTTGCCTTCACGTGGGATAATGTTGAATCTTCGAGAAATAATATAGCTGTAATATTTTATATATTGTATATTTTATATTATATATTGTATATATATTATTGTATATATATTTTATATTATTGTATGTTTTATAATTTTGTATTTATGCATGTAGATTTTATGTGATTGGGAATTGTGAGGAGAAATAAATAAATGATTTGATTTGATTTGATTTGATTGTATGATTTTTTTATTTCTGTTTCAAATAATTTAAGATATTTTGTATCTAATAAAGTTGGGAAATAATTTGCTTTGTATGTTTTAAGCTATGTGAAAAGTTGCATATATTAGAGTTCGTAATTATTTAATGAAATTGAGCATTTCTGTAAGAAATTTCCTAACTAAAGATGAGATAAAAATGTAACAAATGTTACGTTTTAGCTCGAACAGATAGACAATTCAATTTCCATGGATCAAATAGATAACAATATTGTAATATAGAAAGTTGTTTCATTAACCATATTGTTAACTCGTACAATGTCAGTGGTATCTAATATTCATACAAGTCCACTATAATAACAAGACCTCTAAGTTTCGAGATAACACATCCTTAGGCGTTAAGGGTAAAACTTCGTTTATATTATAACTTACGCTGTTAATAATAACTAGTTTTAGACGAAGATTGATTAGTGTTTTACGACTAATAAACTTTATCAAATAGTATTTATGTTTTATTATTATAAGCATAAATATTATCTTGGCAAGAGGAGTAAAAGTTTTATAACTCCCAAGATATCGCAAATAAAATATATCACGATCACAGAACATTAAAAACAAATAGAAGTGCTATAATGTCATAATTACTATGAAAACCAGTGTCGCCAAACCCACACATTTAAACCGATAGTTATACAGTACACTACAAGTAATCTCTGCCTTTGATTGGACAGCTTAATTTGAGTAAAAACTGACTTAGGTTATAAATTCAGCATTTCAATATGTACACTAACGCACCATGTTACGGTTTATTTTAGTATAACATTCCTAGGTATATTAGCTGTTTTGTTTCTCATTGCACAGAAATTCCAAATTCGAAAACATTCAGCTACTCCACAACAGAGGGCGTTAGTTTTCGATAGATATAACTTTGAACCTCAACACATAGAGATAAGGTTGAAATTTGTGTCACTCAACATTAATGACATTAACTTGATATTTATCTGATGCTATGCCCTGAGGGATGTCAGCCTTGTTGTCGATAATTCACAAATAAATATTTTTTGTGTATTTTTTTTCTTTCTATTATATGAGTATAGTATAATGTGTCACATTTTGGAGTATGTTTATTACTACTAAGTACGTCTTTTTATATTATTATTATTAAATAAAAAACGGAATAGAATAGTATTAATCTATATTTACAAAATACAAACAGAAAATATGCATTATTTTAAATCTTGGAACTGCCGTAGGTTTGCTGTATCGGTGGCCTTTGTTAGACCGCTTAGTGCTGTTCGGCATCCAGTTAACTCGTCACGTTGCATTTATCCATTTCTCTTTTAAATTAGCCTCTTTGGGAAATCTATAAATAAATTGGACAAATGAAAGCTAAGGAAAAATAAAATAAAATTTAATATTTATAATGTTTGTCTTTTCTAAACTATCGATACTGTCGATATGCGCCACAAGCATCACTAAAGCGACATTCGTTTGTTTATTGCAATAATATTCCAGAAAGTCTTGTTTGCTGTTCAATCTATAATAGTACTAATTTCTTACGGATTAAGGTTCATTTTGTCTAGATATTTGTATACAATTTTGACAAATTACAAGCGAAGTTATAACATAAAATATTATATGTAAAATAAATAAAAATAAGACTTACCGATGGTATGAAATGCCTCCATTGCTGATATTATTTCGTCTGCTATCATTTTTGCACTCTAATACCGAACAACACGTCCTAATTAATGAATAAATATGGAAAAAAGGTTTGACAGCTGACAACCGACCCGAATATTTTTCTGCGCACAACTGAGAGCAAGTTAGGTGATCTTACCTTACAAGTGACACGTGGGCCACGCCCACATCACACTTCTATCTACTTTACTGTTCTGTGATCACGATGAATGCGTTCCAGCTGACAGCGACCATCGGTCCCCGTCTTTATATTTTTATAAAGTTCGCAAAAGTACGTTTCAAGTACATTGAAGCGTTCTCTTGAATCCTCCTCTATTCACATCCTCATTTCTTTGTACAGCTGGAGCATTGTATGCCGTGACACTAAAATGCGACTGTTTAACTTTCGAGTGCTGGGACACGGGGTAGAGAGGCGTAAGCTGTTTTGTGCCAGACTGTATGATAGGTGATCTCTTTTTCTATTGAAATGAAGCGATATTTTTCCATTTTGTACGAAGTCTATACGAAAAATTTTCACACCGCTTTTACCTTTCAATAATCATGCCAGTAAATTGTTATTGACGTGAATATTTGTACAAGTCGAAATTTTCGATGCGGCAAATTTATTCTGACTAGAAATTTCGTGACTAAAATTTGCTGTTTAAAATTCTAGCTCTGTTATTTGGACAAGTGAAGCAATCCAAGAGTAACGAGATGGATGTGGGTTGCATAAATATATCTACTAAGATTATATATGCGAGAGTAACTCTGCCTAAAGGACAGACTGCTAGATGCTAGAAGTACAGATGTGGAATTTTTTGATAATATTATGGTGTACAAAGGTTGACTAGAATATGAGAATTAACATAGCTTATTAATTTATTTTATTTAAATACTTTATTGTACTGCCAACAAAAAAAAAATACAAAAAAAAACTTATGCTAAAAGAAGACACAGCACAGATGGCGACCTTATCACTTATAAGTGATTTCTCCCAGGCAACCAACTGAAGCTTTCTGATTGTTACAAAACCAAAACAGATTAAAACAGTGAATCTATACTAATCTATACTAATTTATTTATTTATTTATTTACTCTTCAATAAAACTATACATAGAAAACTTATTGCTAATATACAAAACAAAAAACAGTATAGTTTATTAGGCGGCCTTATCACTTAGAAGTGATCTCTTCCAGGCAACCTGGGCAAAAGGTAACAAGCTTACTGAAATTACGATGGTAGGTAGAAGAAAAAAGGCGAGGAACAAAAAAAAAACAAGATAAATAAATAATAATAATTAAAATAGATATACAGGTAGATATATAAATAAAGATAAATATAGATGAATATACTACACTCGAATATACACAATTATATTTTTATTAATAATATATACAATTTACTTATATAACTATAAATTATATACATGGTACATATTATTAAATACATGCATACTACATAAAACAAATATAAAATACTATAAATACATACATATACATATCTGTGTATAGATAATAATATGTAAATACATAGTTAATGTGCCGAGTTGAAAGAAGTAGTGAGAAAATGTCGTCGCAAAAGGTTTTTAAATGAAGATATATTTTTAGCTTGTCTAATAGGTAGTGGCAAAGAATTCCAAAGATTGACAGCAGTGGCAACATACGATTTAGCAAGGAAGTGAGTACGTCGAACAGGAACACTCAAGGTGAGTCTATCAGCCGAGCGAAGAGAATAGTTTTCATTGTGCAGGAAGGAAAAATTGTTTTTGAGATAAATAGGAGCAGAAGGATCAAAAAGGATACGGAACAGTAATTGCAACAAATGGAGATTCCGGCGAAAACGGATGGGGAGCCACTTGAGCTTTTTTCTGTAGATAGAAACATGATCGTATTTTCGAAGGCCGAAAATAAACCTAATACAAAAATTTTGGAGTCGCTCAAGTTTATCAGTTAGCTCTACTGATAAATCAGGAAAACATGCATCAGCGTAATCAAGAATAGGAAGTAGAAGGGATTGTGCTAGCATAATTTTAGTGGGAATGGGCAAAAAGTTACGAAGCCTTCGGAGCGTTGCGGAAGCGGCATAAATCCTACGGCTCAATTCCTGGATATGATTAGACCAGGACAACGTTTGATCAAACAGAACACCCAAGTTTTTGACTACCTTTTGGTAAGGCAAGACTACGTCTCCGATTTTGATGCTAGGCAAAATACCCCAGTCGATTTCAGAAATTAGGTAACTAATATTATAAAGCTGAAGAGTTTGTTTGTTTGAACGCGCTAATCTCAGGAACTACAGGTCCGATTTCATAAATTATTTCGGTGTTAGATAGCCCATTTATCGAGGAAGGTTATAGGCTATATATTATCACGCTAAGACCAACAGGAGCGAGCAAAGCGGATGAAACCGTGGGGCACAGCTAGTGTTATTATAAATGTGGAAGAGCATACGCCCAATTATTATTTTTCCAAGCGAAGCCACGGACAATGCTACTACATTATAAAGACTTTAAGTTAACGAGTCTGTCTCGATTTAGTTCTAATAACTAAGCTACGAATAATTATTGTTCGAAGAAGTTGTCTGGCAATTTATTGCAAACGAAAGACTTCATCTGGCGCTAAATTGGTATTTGGAGATTGATGGCTTAATTTGTAACCAATTTTGAAGAAAATCAATTTGAACTATGTGTTTTTAATATTATAATATTTCGTAGAAAATATTGAATAGATATTTGGTGAATTAATTTAACATGCTTATTAAATTTTACACGTATTATATCGTACTTAAATTAATTGTTTTATCTATGATATCTATATTTACATTTTTATCTAGTTTCAGTAAACGACTTCGTGTATAAAACCGAATAAATTTTCAGTAAATTTGTTACTTACTATCTACTGGTTTCGTTTTATTCTTATTAATTTTATGAAATACAATCATAATACCACCATAATACCGATATTGGTCACTACACTCCCATAAAAACCAAATTAGTATGAGGTAAATTGATTTTTTTACGCTGTACAAATTATTTGTTTAAGGCAGAGCAAACAAAAGAGTGTTACGTTTTTTTAAAAAGCATCATAATACCCGGTCTGAATCCTTATGGGAGGTCCGTGTCCCTGCACTGTTGGCATATTATATGGGCTGATGATGATAATACATTAATTGTCACATACCTGGGTATACGTCATCCAGCAGCAAGGCTCCACCTGGTTGGCATCCAGGCCCCAGAACTCCAGCTCCTCTTCGAACAGCGGCCCGCAGACGTCCGTTGGATAGTGGAGCTTGCCCGTCCTGGAAGATAGAGCCTTTTAAATAATGTTTAATGAAGTCCCGTGTCTCCTGGTGGGGTAAAAGGCATCCATTTTCTTTACGAACAAGTCGTAGATCAGCCTTCTGTGTCCTACCAGACCGTGACATTATTTTTTTGGTCTCCACCGGGAATCGAACCCAGGACCCTTCGCTTCTACGCTCACGTGTTTAACCGCTGTACCAAGGAGGCAGTCAAATAACGTATTGTCTTCATCAATGATATTAAAAAAATAATTTGGAAAATCCAAAAGTGCACGCCTCATAATTTTTTTTTAATAATTATTTATTAATTATTATTTTTGTTTATTTAATAACAATTAAACCACATCGAATCAGACCCTGAAAAATGAAAGGGTTCTATTCCTGAGCATACTCAAGCGTAAGAGAAAAAAAAAGACTCGATTAGTAAAGTATTTCGGTCGCTATCGTGTTAACAAGAAAATCCTCCGCACATACAGACACACGGACGTCCAAGACAGAACTTTTTTAAACTGTTTTTTAACTAGTTTAAATAACAAAAATGACATCAAAAATATCATGAATGTTAAAAATAGTGTTTTTTCTTAATATGTGTGTGTATGTATTATCTTACAAGTGCAATGTATGATACATAAAGACATTTTAAGTTTGAAAAATCAGATGTTTTGCGCGAAGTGACAGTAGTACCCACCTCAACGCTTCGCTTATGAGGCGTGCAATATTGAGATTAAATTTCTCATTCCCTGTAGAGAATTCTCTTGAAAACGAAATTTTAATTTTAAATTATAAATTTCGTTAATATTACGCTGTAAAACACTCAACGTACTTCATTTAATACTGGCTTTCACTTCATTATCTCAGTTTATTGGTTCCAATACAATGCCTTAATTAATAATTTTATGAACGATCGATAAATGTTAATTAAAATATAAGATTATAAAATTGTACATGTTCTCATTTTTTATATACCTACATTGCAATCATTATAAACTACATAATATGAATTATTTTTTAAGGTATATTCGCATGTTAGATGATATGGCTAGATCAAGTAATAAAAGTTGTATCAAAAACTTCGGTGATATCTGTATATCATGGATCTGTAATATATGCCAGAATCTTAATTCAAATAGATTTCCAAGGATATCAAAGTTTTAACCCCAATGAATTAACACAAACTTCTGGCCAAATATTGATCTGAACTTCCAATGAACTTTCCCATTAGCAAGTTGATAAAAAAAACTTCGAATTTAATTAAGAATATTCTTACTTCAAGTAAATGGTGGTTCGGCCCCTTTCAATCTTCATCATTCTCTTTTAACTCAAAGCGATGTATACAATGCTTCCCAAGTTTGTTTTATTTAAACTAATTTACACGAACAAATGGAAATTAATAAGCGATTGCTCATAAGCAAATATTATACACCTGAAAAGTTTATTTGTTTGATAGATCGCGATAATCGAGGGAAGTAGTATTTCGAATTGAACAATTATTTTTGTGTTGAATAGTACATTTATTGAAAAAACGTTACAGGGCATATAAAATCACGCTATGACCAAAAGTAAGTAGCCAGCAATGAAACATATTGTCTTTTGATTGCAAATAAAGTTTCGTGGGTCAGCTAGCAATTACATGAAAATATTCAAACGAATTGAGAAATCAAACTCTCGTTGGAATGCACAACATTCAAAAGAGGACCACCATGCTAGCAGTATAAGCATCATTTTCAATTTACCAAAAAATATCTACCATATCAATCGACATCTTAAACACGATTAACACCAAGTTGTCCAACTATCACTCAAAGTATGGACATAGTTAGCGAAGCTATCAATCTTCAAGACTATAAAGCAATTGATGGGACATTAATCAAGCCTAGTTTGGGTCGAAAGCGTCGAAATTGCGTGGATTTTCTTGCCCCTGTCAAACGATTTAATTTACTTCCAATAATAATAGTTTAAAAAAACTAAAAAACACGCTTTTTATAGAAAACCGAACTAAAAAATAGAAAATTTTATTAAATTAGTGTATTGTCATCGGTCCTCAATAAATCTACAAAGTTTTAACGAAATCTGGCCGTTTAAAGTGGGTCAAAATCGCGCCCAAAGAAGTCGGTTACAAACAAACATACAGGTGAAGCTAATATAAAGCGTATAATAATAAAAATAAAGGACAATGCTAGTTTACATAATCCCGGCTTTCTGTTCAGTTAAATAATTATTATTGAGGTGGGATTAGATAATATCATAAATTTTTATGAACGGTATGGTCATCAGAATTAAAATTTAATAAAGACGATTTTGCTCTTTAACATTCTGGGTGGCAGCAAATTTATTATTTCTTGCATCCTGGGTTCGAGCTCGAGGGTAGATTCTGACACCTAGTTAGATCCAGAATTTACTGTAAGCAATCTTTTAACACACTTACTTTTTAGCGTAATTTAGTTATTGCGATAAAGACTTTAATTATTAAGATAATTATGATGTCAATAATGAAAGACGGAGTTTCAATTAGGCTATTTATTATTCAGAAGACAGTGCTAATTTCAAACATTTCGTTTAATGTATTTTCTATAAGAACAAAATCAAACAACAGAAATAAACATCTGCAAAAACTTTAACATTTAAGTTTTACCCGTACTTCAAGTTATTTTCCTAAACTTTACAAATATTAGCTACAATGGGAAAAATTCTGATCATACTGCGAACGATCCCTACCACGGAACAACAAAAACACAATTGCTAGCCAGCCTAAATAATTCAGGGCACTTTAAATATACAAAGCACCGCAAAAGCAACTAGCATAATGGAGTCTTCCGAAAGATGTTGACCCTTTGTTGAAATCTTTGAAAGGAGCCTCGCATACATCAGCCTATTTCATACTCTGTGACCCTTTTCATAATGTGCTCATGTATTACCCTTAAACATTCTTTATAAAAGTAAGGGTAGCGATGAAAGGTAAGGAAAGATTGTAAGGCAAGATAAAATTTGTATTTTAAACGTGAATTTGAATATTAGAATCCGTGTGTGGGGAAAATGGATCAATTTGTTCAATATTATACGGAACGTTTACGAAAATATAGACACTATTATATACGTATAATGTGAAAAAAAGGCTGATATTTAGGTTAAATTATTTCTTAATAGTGTATATTACAAACAACAACATTGTAAGAATGCATCAATAAGAGGTTGCAAATCGAAATTTCGAGACGATAAATTTATAAATTGTATGACGAATGCCTCTCAGCCATGTTCGGCTGGTGAAAAGCTACAATTTCAAATCAAAGTTATTGAAAAAACATTACCTGTAATAATTGAGGACCTGCGCGAAGACCCCCGGGTGCCTGTCGAAGAAGTACTCGTTGAGGACGGGGTCATAGTTGGCAAGCGCCTCCGTCAGCCGAGACAGCCGCGTCGCGGGAATCTTCTTCAGCGTAGCTTTGTAGGTTTCGTGGCGAATACCGCCAACGTTGAGAACCACGCGGTTCTCCGCGTCCATGTTCAGGAGATTCATCTCTGGATAAAGAACATTAATTACATATTGTTAAGTAATGCCAGTTATTGTTAAGCCTGATGAAAGCACTAGATAAGATTGTTTCATTGACCGAGATGAGACGTGGAAGGACTAGTTTGAATTAAAATAAAAATTATATGTTGGATAGTCCATTTATCGAGAAAGGCTATAAGGTTATAAATCATACCGTTACGCAAATAAGAGCGGAGGGTCACTGAAAACTGATAGAAGATTGTAAAAATATTACTTTTCGAGGAGACAATTTTGTCTAGGTCAGCTAGTTTTTTCATATTAGGACAGGGAAATAGATAAAAGTTCAATAAGCTGGGCATTGATCAATGGCTTCAGCAAGGCACACACCCTGCTGTAACACACCTGTTGTAAAATGAATAGTATTTTCCTTACGTTACGTAAATCAAGTTTCTAACAAGAATGATCATGAACTGATAATGGCTGAAAATGATTTTAAGATTGTATAAATTTCATCAAATTTAAATTGCGCTTTGTAAAAAATTAAATTTTACTTGAGCTTTTTTATTATATTTGCATGTATTATTTTCTGCTGCCTTTCCTTTTATTTTGACACAATTCTCAATGAAATGTTCTAGTTTTGAATAAATTATAGTAGTACAAATAACGAGATGAACTACCAAGAAATGCAATTCAAATAATATCAACGAGAAAGTCTTAATTAACTTGCAAATTAGACAAAACTCTGTTGAAATTTTAATTGGAACTCATTGGCATGCATTTCTAACGAACGTCGCTTCTCATAATCAAAGTGGGATGTCACATTAGTTTGTTTGTTGTTCTGAGCACTATTACAATTTAACTTTTCAGATTATGTTGGTATTAATATTGTTACTGGATATACGAAGGCTAAAGGGAAATGAAAATGAAATAAAGAGGTTACTAGGAGGAGGTATTTTCTATAATGCATATTAAAAAAACAGCGCAATGTTAATGTGACTGTATTCTGCAGTAAAATGAAAAATCGATTGACGGATATGCTGTCGGAAAACTCTTTTGTCACTTTACCATTTGTATTTATTTTAAATGCCATAAACTACACCTAACTTTTTTATAATATAAAGCTATAGATTTAGTTCGTTAGACCGCGCTAATGTCAGAAACTACTGGGTCAAATTCAAATTCGTTTATTCAATCAAACTTAACCTAACCTTAGAGCTAAATATAGGTAAGTTTAAAAAAATATTCCAGCGTTGAATATATACACGATCACTGAGTGCTTAGAGCTTTTTAAACAACAGAATATGATAAGAAGTTTAATCACACACATCCGTGATGACACGTGAAATTCTACCTCATTAAAAAAAAACAGTCATCGTCTTTTTCCTGTGTTACGAAATGTGTAAGCATATAAATAAAAAATACATACTTGCAACGCCTTCGGCCCTTGCAAAGAACAGATTTATACAACGCTATGGGGATCGGCTTTGTCCTCTTCTCCACATAACCTCTATATAATCATCTTCTGTTCGGCACGTCGTGTGTGGTGGCATTGCTGGCAGTCAACAGGTTTCTGGAAGAAGAATAAGGATTGGGATTATAGATCTTAATTGTTAGGGGAGAAGGTTCTGAATTGAATAGTAGAACAAAGGGTTACTGTAACTGATGGTTTGGTAGAAGCAGTAGTAGCTGATTTGGATAAAATTAGCAAATCTCTTTACATCGTTTATACAGTAATTGAATCTAGAAACCACAAAAAAAAACATTGGCTGAATTTGTCAGTCAGACGATTTGAAAAGAAGAAAATTGAATTCCCTATTTAATGTCCAAATTGATATGTACTAATTACAATGCTTTAAGGCTGCAGTCTAGCAAAATTGCGTTTTCAACAAGTTATTTGACAATTTTTTCTCGGCTAATGAAATGATAAACTGAATTTTTTTCTTGTTTTTCAATTAGTGTTATATACGCAATGCGCGTGAATTTTTTCACATTTATAAAGTTACTTTATGTTACCTTAATCAGGCCTTCAAGATAAGTCTCTTTCCCCCAAAGACATTTCGAGCTAAGTTTGTGCACTCACTACGTTGCAACCGATTACAATTTACACAATTTGATCAGCGCATAAATATCGTTATATAGTCGTAATTCAAATCTGCTGAATACAATTGCCGAAAAACTTATGATTTTCCTAATTAGAACGTTATAAATTCATTAAATTTCCCATTTTTTGCCTTACAAAAAACTATTGATAAATACTGCTAAAAGTTATTTTTTCCATTAATTTATTCGAGTTGGTTGAAGACCAATGAGTATTAATCCTTTAATTTTTTTTTTTTGAATTTTGATAATTCTTTAAATATTAAAAAAATATTTAAAATAATTAGGAAAAATCCTAGCGAATTTCTAGTCGCGCTCCTTGGGCCGGAGCGTTCTGACGTGTGCTCTACGCTCGATTTTCCTTCATACCGAAGTGAAAGTTGCTCTACTTCATTAAATTTAATATTTTTGTTAATTGATTATTTTTATCTTAGTTTTGTGCAAATATTCGTATTTTTAAACATTTGATTTCGATATGGAAAATAAACGAAAAAAATATGCGTGTAACTACTAGACAAAAAATTATCTTCGAACAACCAAAAAAAATTATCTTTAATGAAACCAAATAGATTACAAAGGTGATTGGCAACAATTTCGTTACTTTACGGGGTGTCAGTAAAGGGATGTATATTTCTTTAAAACTAAAGTAAGCTCATAAATTTTCTTATAATATAATTTTTTTTGAAGTTCCAAAAATGTTTATTTTTCGTTTGAGAAATACGAAATATAATATAAACTTGTATTGAGAACTTGAACTTGGGACATACGGGGAAAATGATTTGTTTACTCCAAAATTCCAAATATGTCGAGGTGTTTTCATTTTTTCTTCTAGTCATTTTGAACGTAGCGGCATGTTGTTTGATTATTAATTTTGTAACTTAAATACAGGATGTTGGTTTTATATTCTGATCTTACAGACGCGCTGACAAATTTAGTCCACCATTTCTAGTTTAGTCCACCAACTCTAAGTACCAAAATTAAAACGAATGGATTATCATCACATCATCAAAACTCAGATGTAATGGAAGATCACAATAACATAGAAAATTCAATGGGTGTTGAGAACTAAACAAACACA
The DNA here is from genome assembly GCA_029959065.1 of Colias behrii. Taxonomy (NCBI): domain Eukaryota; kingdom Metazoa; phylum Arthropoda; class Insecta; order Lepidoptera; family Pieridae; genus Colias; species Colias behrii. Next base: position 1,027,435 of record JARWMC010000016.1, read on the forward strand.
AGTAACAGAGACGCGAAGAATAAAAAAAGAGGATGAAAACGATAATTCGTTGATGCTTTCCCTTTTCGACGTATTGTTAGGGTACATCACCAATCTGCAAAAAACAAAACTGATGATTCCCAATTGTTAATCAGCAATTGGGAATCATCAGTTGAAAATGAAAAACAAATAATCGACAACAGTGGTGAAAATTTGCTGATCACAATGAAACATCCTTCAGTGGTAGCAGATTTACTCATTTAAAATGTATCGGTGAACAGCGTAAAGGAGAGGAGGACAGGAAAACATTATGAATGTGGATGGTGGATTGTATACAGGGTGTAATCGATAAGTTTGTGCAGGCGATTATGACGTTATTATTGCAGGTATCAAAAAACTTAAAACTGATATCGAAATTACTTTACCTAATGAGCAAAATGACAATAATAACTTTTTAAAAGTATAACGAGAAATATCTAAAAAAATTACTTTATACACTCCCATATCAAGAAGGGAAAATGGGACTAGTAGAAGTTAAATGTCTAATTCCGGCAAAAGACATGAATGCGGAAGATGCGGTTAAAAATAAAAAATTTAATATTTGAAATACAATGCAAAAAAATAACACTTTTGTCATAGATAAGAATCATGACTATATGAGATTTTTTTTTTAAATATATAGACAAAATTGAAAAAATACAAAAGATATTTATGAAGCATCTTAGTTTTAAAGCAAAACATAACTTTAAGGACTACAAAGAATCCTGCATTTTCTTTAAAATGAATACTCTCGAAGACAGACGTACTCTTTCAGATATTATGTTTCTTTATGATCTCCTAAACAACAAACTAGACTGCCCCCAATTAACAGAAAATATATATTTTAACACCCCTCTAACTCGAACACGTAATACTCCTTTATTCTTTATACCACGTACAAAAAATCAATATATGAAGAACTCAGTCTTTAATCGCCTACCTTCGATATACAATGAAAAATTTTCTACTCTTGCCATATTTAACAGCCCTCGCAATTGTTTTAAAACCAATGTAATTAAAATATTATCTAACGTACCTAACACATTTTAATCATGCACACACACACATATATACACACAAACATACCCAAACGCACGCACGCACTCACCCACACACACAACTCACCACTCTTTAATAAGTTACTGTTTTAAATATACATATACATAATTGATAATAATTTTAAAACTCGTAATTGGCGTATTGTATCATAGATATAAGTAGAGTAAGTCAAACTGTAAGCTGTGTAGTTTTCAAAATAAATAAATAAATAAATAAATAAATAAATAAATAAATGACTATTTTTTCCAAATTCAGGGACAACTAAACGTTGCAGAAGCAGAAGTCTGCTTATTTGCTGTTTGGACTGGAGTGAATCATGATCGTCTAATATTAATTTAGTGAGAAACGTCTTCCCAGTTCAAAATGGAGAAATAAACCATCCACGTGAAGACCGACATCCGCGCGGACGGAGTCGCGGGCGGAAGCTAGTCAGAAATAAAAAAGACGGGTTGCACTCCGGGAGTGCCGGCAGAAGTGAAAACTTGATTATTAACGTTGAGCATGTTTGATATTTTGGAATGGTATCCGTCTTACGCTTTTTCGATCAGGTCACGTGTCCTGACGCGAGTTTAAGATTTTATACCCATTACAGAAAAAGTGCTCAACGCCGCTAAAGAAGTTTTCACTTCAAATATCTTTTGTTTTCATTTGCGCATTTTTCTATTTTATAATTTTTTACACAAACATTACATTTTTTTTTTATTATATACAAAATTTGTTTATCCGTTTTATTAGTGAAACTGAACAACTTTCACTAAGAAACTTAGGTCGAAAAAAATGTATAGAGTTATGCATTTTGTATGGAAAGCTTATTTTTTTATATTTCGTCCAAATTTCTTTGTAAAAGTTGATCAGTTATATAAACATGAAGTTGAAGATATCAATAGAACGTATTCGCAAATTTTGTGTACTGATAAAAAGAATCACCCGGTGTAATTTTCACGAAAATTGTTTCAAATTGTCATTTTAGGTACTTATTACGAATATTAAATTATGCATACGAATGATTTAATTTTTAAAAATTAAGTGGAGCAACTTTCCCTTAGTACATTTGTATTATTTACATATAGGATGACAGGATGCATTTGTTTGCACTACTAGACCAAGCCCTTAAAAAGCCCTGTAACCAAGTTATATAAAATGAAACAGCGAGGTAAAACGCCGCCACGTCAGCGGCTAGTAGTAATAGTAAATAATTTAAATTGTCTCTAAATAGAAATGTAGCCTTGACATGGCTAACTGACTGGCGATATTATCGCTTTTAACGATCGATTGCTATATAGGTCTCAAAGGCTTTGTTTCGTTGCTTTCGGGGAAATTATATTACGATTCTGAACTCAATTATTTTCTTTTACTTACCGCTTTGATGTATATTTTAGTGGGAATTGGTTTTTAGTATCGTTTTTCGTCTAAAGTAAGACGTTAGTAGTTGCATTATTGTTTAGATACTTAGGATATTCGTATGGCAAGAATAATAAAATACCAAATATTTGATAAATATTTGTTTTAACAAATTGAATCAATCTTTGTTAAATACAGAGTTAACTGTAACCCAAATAAGAACATTTGTATGTTAAGGTGTCTGAACGAGTTACTTAGTCAATTGAATGAACTTTGGTATACTACAGAACTATAGTATAAAAAGCGTACAGTCAGCTTAAAGGGATACTTCTTTTACATATAAGCTACACTACCACTGACTCACTCACTGACTCACTGACATCGCTTTTCTCGGAAACTACGTGGAAAGTGGGGGGGATTTCGACGTGATCGTGTAGAGGTGCGCCGAGTGACCAGAGGAAAAATATAGCGATCTCGATCACCTTCGAATACCGAGTGGACCCCTGGTGGTGCGCAGAAACGGTGCCACCTGGAGGGGGGGGGTGTCTGAACAAAAAATGCTCGGAACTGGTGGCGATTACCAGGGGTGGTGGAAAAATGGCGATTTTCGCGAAAACAAGATGGCCGCCGTACTTTGCCAAAATCGCCGTTTATGAATCCTTACGTCTCAAATTTGGCACACGTGCTCTGTTCGAGCCGGCGAATCGATCGGTGCCCCGTTCGAGTGGCTCCGGGCCCCAGTTTCCGACTTTCATACATTGGAAAATCCAACGGCCCGCGGAAACGGTGCGAGTTGGGTGGGGGGTCCCGGAACTAAAAATGATCACCACCCTGGGACGCTACCAGGGAGCCATAGTGGGACGTTCCATTTTGGAATTTTTCCATTTTTGGCGCAAACATAAAAACGTAAATTTAGCCAAGGTGGCACGACGGAGAAACACACCAATGACGCATTCATACTCACCCAGCTCCCAGGATATCCAGAAAAATCCGAAATCCTGAACTTTCTCACAGCCCGCGAAGACGGTCAACGTCCCGCGCAAACGGTAGCAGCTACATCTGGGGTGCTCGAACTAAACTTGGAGTAGACCTCGAGCAATTACCACAGATAGTGAAAAAAATTCAAAATGGCGGAAAAAATGGCCGCCGCCATACAATTTCTAAAACGGCCATTGCTGGGCCGATCGCGCTGAAACTTGGCACAGGGACTTAAATCGAGCCTCACATTAAGGTGAGGTACTCATAATTGAATTTCCACCGCTGGTTTCCGAGTTTCATACAACGCAAAATTCGACGGCTCTCCGAAACGGCGCGAGATAGGTGGGGGGTGTAAAATTAAAAAATAATCAGGAAGATGGGGCGCTACCAGGGCAATGGAGAAATTTCAAATTGGACGCCATTTTTTTTTTCAAAAATGGCCAATTTTTCAAAGCCAGATGGTGGCGCCGGTTACTTTACGATGGGTCTAAAAATTGACTTTTGTGCTCTTATCGGCCATATTTACAAAACTGCATACTCAGAATCTCTCTCCGACCCCTGGTTTCCATTTTCCATACATCACGAAATTCAACGGCTCTCTGAACCGGTGGCACTTAGGTCGGGGTCGCCGAAGTAAAAAATGCTTCAAAACCTGGTCCGCTTCCAGGCACATAAAATTTTTTGGTAAAAAGCGAAATTTTTTTTTTTCGAAAATTTTGTATGGAAATTTCCATAGTAGGAAGGGAAATTGAATATCAACGGCAAAAGGCGGCGCCGCGGGCTGCTTGCTGCCCGCGCATCGCGCACCCTCGAGGGTCGATAGCCTCCCAGAGTAGAAAATATTTGAATAAGTAATTTATAGGCAGTTCAAACTGACTGTGGAATCGCTGATGGCAGATCATAACAAATGGACAGGGAATTGTAATACATTTTCAAATGACTGAAGATTACTGCCCTGGGACGCGCCGCGGGCTGCTTGCTGCCCGCGCACCACGCAACTTCGGTGGAAGATGGCCTCCCGGAGTAGAAAAAAAACTTGAATAGGGAATTTATAAGCATTTCGGACTGACTGTGGAATCGCTTTTAGCAGATAGTAACAAAATATGAACAGGAAATTCTAATGCATTTTCAAATGACTGAAGATTTGTAGATAGGTATTTAAGCCAATAAGTAGTTCAAAAGTAGTTCTACAAAGGCTATTCAAATTCAATACGATACAGACACAATTCCAAATTTTGAACCAATTCGACCTTGGGAAGTTATAAACCGACTTCCTAAAAAAAATTAGCCAATTAGGTAATTTCTTTGTTAATTTTTGATGATGATGATATCAATATAGACCTGCCTACCTAAATTGTTACTTACATCAAAAGTTTTAATGAAACTTGAAAACACTTGAATGTGATTTGTGAATAATTATAGGTATTTATTTTTGTACTAGCTCTCCGCGCGCCAGCGTAGTTGAAGAATCCGCATAGTTGTGAAAAATAATACATATAATAATATAGGTAACGAACCGAGATGAGTAATTTCTATTGATGTTATTAAAACAAATTGTAAAAAATCGAGGTTAAACAACCATATTTTTATACAGATTCTCTACGGTCGGTTCTCACACAACACTAAGGTTTCCGTATAAGTATGAAACTTCAATATAAGACCTTGCCAAGATTGCTTATCTACGGTTTTTATTATTTTTGTTGTTGAAGCGACATCGACATCATGATCTCTGAAATTTTCAAATGTAGGTATCAAGGTTCATGAGATACAGCCTGGTGGCAGATGGACAAACAGTCAGCCAGTCAGTAATAGAGTCCCCTTTTTACCCTTTGGGTACAGATTCTTAAGAATAGAACATTTTTATTTTTAATTATAAATTTTTAAATCATTAATATTCAAGAATAAGTGTGGAACCTATACTATCACATTAAACAATAAACATGTATAGTAATAAGTATTTATCTATTAATAATAATTATTTATACTGATTTTTTATTTCATTTAGCTTTCACCAATGTTGTAATAAAAATTAAGTGTGAATAAAAATATGTACCTACCCACCCTCTTCAAATATCTATATGATTTCAAATCAAATTGGAATAATAAAAATTCATAATCAACAAGCATTCAATGAGAATTTTATAAATCAATACAGTTTACTTTAACATACATGCTACTTATATGCAAAGTTGAATAAAGTTATCTAACATTAAAATAAAGGTATTTTAAAAAATTATATGAAAGCAATTTAATAACTCAGGCCCCGGAATCACAGACAATAGAAAATCTATTGTGTCGTGGACCGATCGGGCCGCTTGGGGCTCAATGGGTTAAATTATTTTTTTTCTACTTTATGAATATTATTACTAAGAGACACTAGATTAATAAGAAAATGAAACACATTAAAAAGTTTTCATTATAATATATTTACACTGAAAATATAATATCCAAACCATATGATAACTATTTATTTAATTTAATTATAAACATGACTTGGTGTAGGTATAGGTACTATGTTTAAATTAATATTTTAATGATACAGTAACTTTTATTTCATATTTTTGTCAAGACTTCTGCAGGGATCCCGAGTTACATTGTTCTTGAAAGATATTTTTTGGATAGATATATTAAATTTATGATGTTTGGTGAATTAAAATTGATAAAGAGTATGGCCAAATTATTATACTCGGTTCCTTTTTTCTTATAGCAAACAATGTTGTTTAAAATGTAGACGGCTTTCACTTATTAGGTATATTTTGTAGGTATATTATAGTAAGAAGTATAAAATGTACAGTAGCAATAGCTATCAAGTTTTCAGAGATATCATGGTTATTCAAATTGAAATTTATACACTTTATTACTATTTTTCATCTATAATATAATACCATCAATGGGTCAATCAGTCTGAGTTATTCAATATTAATAATGCTAATAACTTTCTGGAATCTTAGACACACACCTCAAATAAATGAAATTCGGGATCACGTTTCAAAAATTTAACCAATATTTGAATAAGTAATTTATAAGCAGTTTCGACTGACTGTAGAATCGCTGTTAGCAGATAGTAACAAATAGACAGAAAATTCCAGAATAGAAAATTTATGAATTGGGAATTTATAAGCACTTCCGATTGACTGTGGAATCGCAGTTAGCAGAAAATTATAAATGAACTTGGAATTCTAACACATTTTCAAATGACTGCCCTATTGCTTCAACCCAGGGGCAAAAGGGGCTCGCGGGCTGCTTGCAGCCCGCGCACAACGCACCAGCTAGTCATGAGTATATACGTACAAAACCGGAGTGGTACTTTCATACAGCAGTATTTGGCGTTTACTTTAAATTTGTTCACAAATTCTAATTCACTCGAAACGAATCCAATTGTTATACAAAAGTCTACAATTTTATAGCATTCCTTTTATAACATTACCTTCTGTTTAACGATGTGCCTAAATTGTAACAAAGGAATTCGCAAAGGATTCTTGATAAAATACAAACTCGTTTGATAAAATCACGTACAAGATTTATGAAAGTGTAGATAATATTTTTTTATTTCGCCTCTGGGAGAGTACCAGGAACGTAGCACCACTGAGGAGTGATATTTTAAGTAAATTCAGAATACATAATGGCAATTTATCCTGCGCCGTGTGTTAGGTATTTTTTGTGCAAAGATAATATTCTCAGGCGAGATGGGAGTTCCAAATTGATAATAATTTTCGTTGTCTCTGAGCTAAGATATATACTAAACAAAATAAATAAAAAGAAGCATATTTATTTCTTGTGTATTTGGAACCCTAAAATTAAAACGATAGTGATCACAGTTTGAAAATGTACACGTACAAACTAAAGTTATATTATAACGCAAGTGACCGACGGTCTCCACACAATACACATACAATAAACCGACAGCAAATAAATACCAAAAATCGTGATAAAAATCAACAAATATGATTGCCCATTTTATTGAGTACAATATGCAGGATTTCAAAACTTTTGGACGGTTTTCATTAACAGCATTTTGTAAAAAAAAACAGTAAAAGTTGATTTTGTTATTATTAATTTTGTCCCTCTACGAACTAATAAACACCTACGTCGCAAGTAAGATAATTCCAAACTCACATAAAAGCTAACAAAATTATCCAGACCTTGCAAACAAAAAACTGCAATAAGACTGAACAAGATCCTCATTAAAAGTACGCCAAGTTTTAAAAGTATTCAGTCAAAACTTTTAGTTTGCGAAGGCTGTTTAAACAGACCATCAGCTAGTTTGCGAAGTTCAACAGTTTCATCCTAAAATTAATCTTGCCCAGTTTCCAAACAGTTACTAAAGAGCTAGTCTCCTTGGATTTGCTTCGTCTAGCTCTGTTTACTGTTTTGATCTTTGCAAGTTTCAAGCAGAGTTGGTTACTTGGTTAACGATAAATTATTCTGTACCACATATTATATTATACATGCTTTTTAAATGTGCTAAGGTACTTCTATTTGTAAGAGAGTAAGGGACAGATGCATTTTATATATTTTACATTGCCTCCTTTACTATAAAGTAGTGTGACTTGAAAAAACTGAATTAACTATTTCTTGAGCACTAGTCTAGGAAGTAATTACTAAAGCAAGCTTAAAAATGTGGTTCATAAAAAAATTATGAAATTTAGTAGACAGACCATTAATTATTATCATGCATAACTTATTTTCTATGACTTGTCATTTTAATTGATGTGACTGCTATTTATTCCATCATACCAATGCAATACGCTATACAAATAACACGATAGTTTCTATAATCTAAAACTAAATAAGGCATTACTTACACCCAGTTTGATTTCCCTGCGAAAGGGCAACATTGAAGGAAGGGCCAACGCAAAGCTGGGTTGGCTATAAAGTAAACAAGGTGCCGTCCTTGACCCTTAATGGGGACCGTATAGGATTTAGGGACAAATGCGAAAGCAGTATCCCGAAATACCCGAATATATGGGAATTTGTGAGCATAAATGCATTTCATTTTGTACAATTCCTTTGTTTGTTTGGTGTGTGACGAGCGAAGAGATACGTGGAATGTTTAAAATTAACTAAACGACTTTATTGTTTCTTTCTTCTTTATGTCAAAATACCAGAAAATGAAACAGAAAAAAAGGGTTGTGGCCCTAATTTAGTAATAGAGAAAATGCCACTACACATGCTTAGTAAAAAATGATAAGACTACATGTAATGTAATAAGACTACATGTAATGTAATAAGACTACATGTAAAAAATGACAAGACAAAGGTGCTTAAAGATTTTTCAATATTGAAGCAACAATCTGTTCGTTTTTATACGGAACCATACATTCACACGAAAAAACAGAAGCTTCTATCAGGCGTACAACTTTGATATAATCCGTTAAGTCGTGTCAAAGCAAACAAAGGGAAATTGTTTCAGCCAAACAAATATGTAAACAGATAAAAATTCCGCTCGCAAACAATCAAATAGTGAAAAACTTGTTTGTAAATAACGTGTTGCTAGCTGTTAAACAAACCAAACCATTTAGCGAATACATTTGAAGCCATTTTAAATTTTATTCACTAAATTATGTGGTTTTATTGTTGCGTTATGATTTTGCCAGTAATTTTGTAGCCAATAAATCGTCAAATCTAATTTAAAATAATTGTATTAACCACAAACCACCTTTTGAATTTATTATCATTTCCATTTTAGTCAAATTTTACTTTCATTGAACGACTAAAGGTTGCCGATGGCTGTAGCCAGTAACGACAATAAAGTTATTTATGTGCATATTAAAATGAGGACGTTTGATTGAAATATTAATTAACACATTAGTATTGAATGACAGCAGAATTTAAAAGGAACTGAAAGCAGAATTTCGGAATTTCAATGTATGGGGCATTTTAATCGAAAAGAGCATCAGCATCAGCAGCAGAACACAAAGCCTAGATGTTATCTTTGCAATAAGTGTGTTGAAGAACTCTGTGCTATCTCATCCAGTCACGATTCAACCAGTGACAATTATTTCCTCCTTAATAATGATCACAACGATATCACCTTTCATTCAAATCTATCTATTACTAGCTTTCCGCCCGCGGCTTCGCCCGCGTTTTCAAAGAAAAACCCGCATAGTTCCCGTTCCCGTGGGATTTCCGGGATAAAACCTATCCTATGTGTTAATCCAAGTTACCCTCTATATGTGTGCTAAATTTCATTGTAATCGGTTCAGTAGTATTTGCGTGAAAGAGTAACAAACACACACACATCCTCATAAACTTTCGCATTTATAATATTAGTAGGATAGGAAGGATAGGATATAGCCCCATTCAAAATTTCACGTCCATTCGCCACAAAACAAAATGCTGCAGCGTTATACGTTTTTATTTTCAATTATCCGAGCCCACGTTACAAATATTTCAGCTAAAGCCTCACTTTTTGGGCTTATGTGACGTTAAATGTATCTGGATGAATGGGCAATTGTCCATTAGGGCGAGTAATTTTGGCTACCGATCTATAAAATTATTCAAAATATATTGTACTGACCACAAATGTTCTACATAATAATACTACATTCAATATGTATGATTCGGTGGTAAGTGTTACTTTTATGGGAAAGTTGTTAGTTATAAGCTCGAAATCATCGTTGAAGTCTTGTCTCTATAGACAGTTGCAAATTTTTGTGTGAGGTGCAGTAAAACAACATAACATTTACGTACGAATAAAGAAAATCAGCTAAGAACCTATAACGCAAAAATGGTCATAGTATTTTTTGAGATTTTTAAGCTATTGCATAGCTTCTATCGCGGGCCTTGAGCGCGGGGACCGAATCCAGAAATTGCATAACGAAAAACCTCACGCTCCCCACTCCGACGGGCGCGGAGGTGTGGCTTGAAGGCATAGCATGCAATAGCTTTACCGCGGCAGTCCCCGAGTGCCACACGTCTTTTTTTTAAGATGTACAAAAACAAAAAAATTGCAGTAGGTAGGTAATACATCTCGTTAAATATGTGGAATAAAGAAACATAGAAACACACGCATAATCTAAAATGTTTTCACTTCGTATTTATCTAGGTTAATGCTAAATGTTAATTAAAGTAAATCCCGTAATCTCAGTAGTTATCATGCCATTGATTCTACGTTATACGCCATTAAAAGGACCTTATTTCGCTTTACGAGCGTTGTAAATTGAAGTGTTAGATTGTCTATCTGTACCTATGTGTTAATTCTCATTTATCCTTACCAAATGATTTTAACGTGTGTTTTTTGTTTGTCCTTCTTTTACTTCACAACGGAAAGATGCATTTTATTAACTATAGGTATGATTGTATATTGATTAAGGGCTTGGTCTAGTAGTGTAAACAAATGCATCCTGTCATCCTATATGTAAATAATACAAATGTACTAAGGGAAAGTTGCTCCACTTAATTTTTAAAAATTAAATCATTCGTATGCATAATTTAATATTCGTAATAAGTACCAAAAATGACAATTTGAAACAATTTTCATGAAAATTACACCGGGTGATTTTTTTATCAGTACACAAAATTTGCGAATACGTTCTATTGATATCTTCAACTTCATGTTTATATAACTGATCAACTTTTACAAAGAAATTTGGACGAAATATAAAAAAAAATAAGCTTTCCATACAAAATGCATAACTCTATACATTTTTTTCGACCTAAGTTTCTTAGTGAAAGTTGTTCAGTTTAACTAATAAAACGGATAAACAAATTTTGTATATAATAAAAAAAAATGTAATGTTTGTGTTAAAAAATTATAAAATAGAAAAATACGCAAATGAAAACAAAAGATATTTATTTCTGACTAGCTTCCGCCCGCGACTCCGTCCGCGCGGATGTCGGTCTTCGCGTGGATGGTTTATTTCTCCATTTTGAACTGGGAAGACGTTTCTCACTAAATTAATATTAGACGATCACTCTCGCTCGCCACACTGGACACGTCCGCTCGCATCAAAATTCATAAATTATATGCATCGCGCAGAACGCCGTCCTTATATAGGAGCCGAGGAGGCGTGGTGTCGTGCGGCCCGCGTGTGCCGCAAACGGTTCAAGCCAAATCCGACTTTTGGCGCTACAGGTTACATCGCTGAATCCACTGCGGGTAACGCAACGTGTGTTCGCGGTTCTACAGAACAACGTCTATGGATAAATTTGAAAAATTAAGATTTATTTTTTTTCTTCGTATTTTTCCAGGATAAAAAGTATTCCATTTTATGCCCAGGATAATAAGGTATAATTATACCAAGTTTCATCGAAATCGAACCATTAGTTTTCACGTGATGCCTTCACATACAGAAAGACAGACAAAAATTTTTTTAATCACATATTTGTGTTTGGTATCAATCCAGTAACACTGCTTTTTATTTTTTTAATATTTTCAAAGTACAGAATTGACCCTTCTACAGATTTATTATATTATGTATAATATATAGATTTATATTGATAAACCTAATAAATCTTTTGCTAGCATTCTGATGCTTTATCGGTTGCACTGGATTTTTCTCTTTTTTTTTTTCAATCGCTTGAATGATATAGGATGGGTCCTTGATGGGCATCGAATGCTGAATCAATCAATTCTGACAGTAGGCAATTTATGTAAAATCTTGATAATGGTCCATCATTTTATTTTGCCTAAACGTTACATACTTTTTTATATATTCTATTTTTAACGAATGATTCACTCCAGTCCAAACAGCAAATAAGCAGACTTCTGCTTCTGCAACGTTTAGTTGTCCCTGAATTTGGAAAAAATAGTCATGATTCTTATCTATGACAAAAGTGTTATTTTTTTGCATTGTATTTCAAATATTATTTTTTTTATTTTTAACCGCATCTTCCGCATTCATGTCTTTTGCCGGAATTAGACATTTAACTTCTACTAGTCCCATTTTCCTTTCTTGATATGGGAGTGTATAAAGTAATTTTTTTAGATATTTCTCGTTATACTTTTAAAAAGTTATTATTGTCATTTTGCTCATTAGGTAATTTCGATATCAGTTTTAAGTTTTTTGATACCTGCAATAATAACGTCATAATCGCCTGCACATACTTATCGATTACACCCTGTATACAATCCACCATCCACATTCATAATGTTTTCCTGTCCTCCTCTCCTTTACGCTGTTCACCGATACATTTTAAATGAGTAAATCTGCTACCTCTGAAGGATGTTTCATTGTGATCAGCAAATTTTCACCACTGTTGTCGATTATTTGTTTTTCATTTTTAATCAGTAATTGGGAATCATCAGTTTTGTTTTTTGCAGATTGGTGATGTACCCTAACAATACGTCGAAAAGGGAAAGCATCAACGAATTATCGTTTTCGTCCTCTTTTTTTATTCTTCGCGTCTCTGTTACTTGTGTTTGTTCTCAACACCCACTGAATTTTCTATGTTATTGTGATCTTCCATTACATCTGAGTTTTGATGATGTAATGATAATCCATTCGTTTTAATATTGGTACTTAGAGTTGGTGGACTAAACTAGAAATGGTGGACTAAATTTGTCAGCGCGTCTGTAAGATTAGAATATAAAACCAACATCCTGTATTTAAGTTACAAAATTAATAATCAAACAACATGCCGCTACGTTGAAAATGACTAGAAGAAAAAATTAAAACACCTCGGCATATAATTTTGGAGTAAACAAATCATTTTCCCCGTATGGGGATTTCCCCGGATGAACTTGGGAAGTTCAAGTTCTCAATACAAGTTTATATTATATTTCGTATTTCTCAAACGAAAAATAAACATTTTTGGAACTTCAAAAAAAATTATATTATAAGAAAATTTATGAGCTTACTTTAGTTTTAAAGAAATATACATCCCTTTACTGACACCCCGTAAAATAACGAAATTGTTGCCAATCACCTTTGTAATGTATTTGGTTTCATTAACTTTATGTTCCAAGATATTTTTTTTTCTAGTAGTTACACGCATATTTTTTTCGTTTATTTTCCATATCGAAATCAAATGTTTAAAAATACGAATATTTGCACAAAACTAAGATAAAAATAATCAATTAACAAAAATATTAAATTTAATGAAGTAGAGCAACTTTCACTTCGGTATGAAGGAAAATCGAGCGTGGAGCACACGTCAGAACGCTCCGGCCCAAGGAGCGCGACTAAAGAAATTTGCTAGGATTTTTCCTAATTATTTTAAATATTTTTTTTAATATTTAAAGAATTATCAAAATTCAAAAAAAAAAAATAGTTTTTTGTAAGGCAAAAAATGGGAAATTTAATGAATTTATAACGTTCTAATTAGGAAAATCATAAGTTTTTCGGCAATTGTATTCAGCAGATTTTAATAACGACTATATAAGGATAATAATGTGCTGATCAAATTGTGTAAATTGTAATCGGTTGCAACGTAGTGAGTGCACAAACTTAGCTCGAAATGTCTTTGGGGGAAAGAGACTTATCTTGAAGGCCTGATTAAGATAACATAAAGTAACTTTATAAATGTGAAAAAATTCACGCGCATTGCGTATATAACACTAATTGATAAACAAGAAAAAAAAAATCAGTTTATCATTTCATTAGCCGGGAAAAAATTGTCAAATAACTTGTTGAAAACGCAATTTTGCTAGACTGCAGCCTTAGGGTCCCCACGCACTAGGCAGCCTGGCTGCGCAGCCAGGCTGCGGCAGCCAGAATATTTGCGCAGCCAGTTATAACAGCCAATCAACGACTAGTCTAGATCCTTCCGTCGAGCAATATGGACGTGGAAGAACTTATAATTATTGCTTACCTATCTCGTAAAAAACGCAAAATAAAGAAAAGATACTGGATTAAATCCCGATCACTGTATTCTTCCGATGTTATATCCCAAATTGCTTTACGGCTTTCAATTTCCCGAATAAATTTCTCTGTATCGAAAGTCATCTTATCAAAGTTCGGAACGCAAAATACGTCTGGCTGCTACAACTAGTGCGCGGAGACTGACCGCAGCCACATACATTCGCCTACACACGTTCTGGCTGCGCGCAGCCAGCTGGCTGCCGTGCATATAGGCGCGTTTCATTGGCTGCCGCAGCCGAGATTTCGTGGCTGCCTAGTGCGTGGGCTCCCATACAACGTCATATGTTTGACTGGCTGCCGCAGCCTGGCTGCCGCAGCCTGGCTGCCTAGTGCGCGGGGGGCCTTTATGTGTCTGAATGTACGAGAAGTTAGGAGGCTAGAGCGACATAGACTTTTTTACCACGGGGAAATATCTAATTCCCAATCTTTGCTTACGTGGCCGAAGCCGTGTGTAGAAAGCTAGTTATCTTAATTTAAACTAGCTTTCCGCCTGCGGCCTCGCCCGCGTTTTCAAGAAAAACCCGCATAGTTCCCGTTCCCGTGGGATTTCCGGGATAAAACCTAACCTATGTTGCTCAGTGAAGATGCAGCTTTCTAATGGTGAAAGAATTTTTGAAATCGGTCCAGTAGTTTATGCGTGAAAACCATACATACATACATACATAATTACAAACCTTTCCTCTTTATAATATTATTATTAGTATATTAGTATAGATAAAACTAACTCTAGATTCAAATTTATCATACCATCAAATCGCTGTATCAATTGCTATCGCAATGTGAAAAAAAGACAAGCCAACACACTTCGCATTTATAAAAAAAAATATAGGATTTGCATGCATAACCCAAATAATTTTAATTAAAATCTTGGTATTATGAAATTTAGGTACTAAGCAACTCTCAATTGTATCATCCATAAACTTAATTATATCCATTCACGAAGGAATTCAATTACTTTACAAATTGAGTTGTAGATATTGAATAAAAACTTTCAAAGGAATTTTCAAGTAACGCGACGGTCGACCGTTTGATGTAATAAGAATTTTTAACTACCTGCTTAGGTAATCGTAATTCCTTAATGTTGCTATGACAAAAAATGTAGGCGTACATTTTTGATGAATTAATTACTTACTGTTTTTTTAAATAGTTATTGTTTTTATTTTATAGTTGACTTGCTGTTTGGGTTGGTTCCTTGAAAACGGTTTTTACTGTGCAATTTTGAAAATTGTTAATGTAGGCAAGATAGGTAAGTTATTAGTCTATCAGTAGAAAAAAATAAATTTCGTTGTGGGTACTTTATAAAAAGCGGGTAGTCGGGAATTACTAGCTAAATACCTATGTACTTAGTAACACTGGTCAAATTGTAACAGCAAGAGTAAATTAAACCAGCCTTCGAGTTTGAGTTCTCTTTGTAATAGAAGTGACGCACTTTGCAATTTAGAAATGTTGACATTGATCTACGTATCGATTTACCACATTGAACCTTTCACCTCACAACCTAAAGTGTATATTTCCTTCCCAAACCAAGATATGTATATGGGGTCAGCTTTGAAAAAGGTTGACACACTCCAATTTGCGTCAAAGTTACGGGATGCGTGCCAGGTGGGTTGAGATACGGTTGCCATGGTAACGGAATAACAACTAGATGACATCGAATCTGCGGGATTTTGTTTCTTTATGGCAGTTTATGGGATCATTATGCGGTTGTATGTAATGAGATACTTTTATAAGCCTTTTTTGTATAATAATGTGATCATGGGGCTTGAGAAAAAATGGATAGGGATAAGTGGAAAAAAGGAAAGGGAAATAGAATAATATTAGTTTATGACCTTATGTAAAAAAATGCAATTTATTGAAACTACAGATAATAAAATAAGAACCATACCTATCTTTGAACTAATTATTTTACTGATAAGACTGATTAGGTACCTTTAATATCATGCAAATGCGAAATTTAGATAAATGTTTGTTTATTAATTAAGTACGTAATAAACTGTGGATGTTATTTGGCATGGAGATGGATTGCAGTTATAAGCACATAATACGTTTTAACCTCCGCGACGATAACCGTGGCCTGAAGCTTATCAATACAATATTTCTTAGACCAACTCTGTTTTAAATAAACGTCTGATAACTAAGTAAATTTGTGAGTGAAATCGAATCTCAATCGATTGGATTAGCGCTAACACCAATATAATTTGTCAAAGTTCAAGCGAAACTTCACATTAATCAGCCCTTTGGAGGTTTAAGCAAGGTTTAAGCTTGCGCCTTGAGGGACTTTCAACTGCTGCCCTTTGGAATAAATAAATTTATTGTTTTTTTGAAGTGAAACTTCTTTATCGGGGTTGGAAAAAAATTTAGTGTAACATTTTTTCGTTACGCGTGACATTTTTCCGTTACGCGCCATCTTTTTACCTGAAACATTGAACTTAATTTTACTTTCGAATGTCTTATAAATATCATGATATCAAGATATCATATATGAAAATAAATACTCATAACTTACTATATTTTACTTTATAGTGCGTTTTATTTACAGTGAAGGAATGAATGTATGATGAAAACACTTAAAACGCGTCAAAAAGCAGTGTGAACTAGTAATATTATTTCTCGTGTACAATAAGTAGGTATTGATTATTTGCAATAAGGAGCTCATCGAGTATCTGCACGAAGTAATTTTAAAACACCAATACAGTTTGTCAAAGTTCGTAAACTTGTCTCTAGTTAAACGCTGAATTTGCGTCTTCAGGCACTTCCAACTGAACCCGCACACTTTGAGATGAGTGCCTTAAATAGCTTAATTGAATTTTGAGTCAATTTTGTTTTCAATGTCGATATTTATCAGTTTTAAAACTGTATTAAGATACCGTTTTGTTACCTTTGTGTAGACAAAGGATAGACTTAGGGTAGGTAAATTTTAAAACACGAATAGGATGGCTTTTGTCTTGTTATTCGGAATATTTTATACGTATACGTACTTAAGACATTATAATATGGTCGACTGAATAATAAATTAATAATGATATAATACAGAAAGCATAATGCAAGTTCCTAATAAAAATAACTACGTTAAAAACAACCGACTTCAAAAACGGAAAAGTAAAAAATAAAAAATATTTGATATTATTAGTTACTACATAATATTATTTAGATGTGCTATTTACTAAATAGGTTTGAAGTCGGTGCTAAGCACTTAGTATTAAGGCTTATACATGCGCTAATAACCTTGAGCATACTTGACGGATCTCAAACCTCTCCCGCTGCACCTTCTTTTTTCCTCGCATTTTGTATTTAAAAAGATACTAATCAGTGAAACAAAATATCCTCGTCAGGGACTGTTGTGTAACTGATAATTTATTAAACATAAAATTTTCAGAGCTCTAAGTCAGCAGGTTACGAAGTTTATAGAGTATTTGCGGAAAAATCGATGACCACGGCACATTTTTTTTCTAGAAATCTATTAACTTTGGAAAAAAGTCCTCGCGAGCAATTAAAGATCAAAGACCATCCTATTTTATATATTTTTTTCGGTATTGTGCTTTATGTTGTACCAGACTTTATAGAGGTTGAACATAGTCGAAATTGCCGGGTAACGCCTTAAGCCCGTGCACCGACATCAAACCTTTTATTTTTTACTTCTCCGTTTTTGAAGTCGGTTGTTTTTAACGTAGTTATTTTTATTTAATACTTTTTAGTGTATTTTTCAACACGAATCAAACGAGCCCAAATTCGATAAAGTTGAGTCAATATAGTTATTACTGAGTTCCTATGGCCACCTTCCGATTCCATCATCAAATCAGCTCTATGTCATGATAATGTTTCATCGCTATCCAATTTACATACGTATACAAAATTTCAGCTCAATCGGTTACCGGGAAGTGAATCAAAGTTACTTGCTACATTTCGATTAAGTCATCGAAATCAGACAAAAATGCTCATAAAATAAAAACTACTGTGCCTATCCGAATAAAATTTTTATGGGACCAATTCGAAACTATTCCGCATCAAACAAAAAAAAAGAATCACGTAAATCGGTTCAGAAACCTCGGAGTAATCGGTGTCTATGTACACCGATTACTCCGATAAAAATAAAACAAAAAAATATACCGGCCGAATTGATAACCTCCTCCTTTTTTTGAAGTCGGTTAAAACGGAAATGTCCTTCAGGAAAATCATAATTCTCATATTCATGTGAAACAAAAGACTGACAAACCGCAGAGAGCAAGCGCAGGAAAAACATTACGAACTACAGACCAGTCAATACATCAGCAGCATTAATCACTCAGATGATATATTTATTATTACCACGTGGATTTCCGAACAAAATAAATCATCACAATTCATAAACAAATAAAAGAATAACGTAGGAAGTCAATAAAAACCGTGAAAGGGCGCGTTTACGTTCAGTTTATGTTTGTTTGTTTTATATTTAATATGCGGTGTATTCGGATGTTTTTTGGTGAAAAATCCCTTTTAACTAATTCAATTTTATACTGAATTCAAATGTTTAAAGTTTTGAACGTATTGTATGCTAACACTCGTAGTTCTGCTTCCTAATGCTAAAAACGCGGAAGATTGTCAGGATGGATGGATGATTACTTTACGCATAATAGCAGCTGATCGGCTGTTTATAAATTTGGTTGGTTGGATATAGATTATAAGATTACTACAGCTGTATGCTACTTTTTTCCTTATGCTACGTGACTGAATTTTCGAGCATAATGAGTTAAAAAGTTAATATCACCCAAAAATAACGGAATACATATTTTAAAAGTTATATTTGACCTTTGAATGAATATGAATACGTACCAATGGGATGATAAAATTATGAATGAGGGTCACCGCAACAATAATTGTACCGCATTTCATCGCTTAAATATTTTAAAGAGAAATTAATAAAAAAATGTCGCCTGTTATGCAAACGGAACAAAATATGAATATGTATGACATGACGTCAATAAAACGTCCTCTCGTATTCAGCGAAATTCAACGATTCAGCCGTATAGGGTTATCAAATATGACTTTTTAGTTTAGAAATTAATAATAACCCTACAACATAATTACAATTTCAGACATTAAAATGTTAATAATATATGTAAAAACAAAGCAATTATTTAATTTAATCATGTAACGTTCTAAATAATAATATGTTTAACGTAAGGACGATTGGTTTAGCAATGATCAATTTAAGACGAATGTCGCGTCTTTCAATATATGACAGTTCTCGAAATCCAATCATGATACCAGCTATATGATATGCATAAAAAGTAGCATAAAAAATGGTTCTCGGATAGAATTTATAATATTTATTAACACTATTCCACTTCGTCAGAGTTTTGAACGGTTTGCTGAATAACTGACGAGTGACAGCCCTACATCAACGCCTGCACAATATCCATTTCAGCGTGGTCCAGTTGGCCATCTGATTCTGCACTATGCGAAAAATGTCACCATTTCTCGCTACGAGACGTGTCTTGGCGTTTTTCTGCCACTCAGTTTGTGGGTATTTAGATTATTTATGAGCGGTTGCCATGGTAACGGTTCAAGGGCAGGTGTGGGCAGGTAACATTGAATTTAATATTCTGAAGTGATTTGGTATTTTGTCTATTGGACTTTCTGTTTGAATGAAATTCAGATTTGCTTTTGATCAATAGAATAAATTGTTGCATAGGCTATCTGTAACTTTAATAGCAGTGTTGCAACTGACTCATAATATCTATTTTTTATTTTGTCATATTTATATTTTTCCGTGTTCATTAATAAAAATAATAACACAAAGCAAATTCAATCTAGCACATATGAGATGGCTTTATGAGATCAAGAGGGGCGTGTCGCACCCGGCGGTGATGAGGGACAGGGAGGTGGAACGAATGGCACCCGCGATTGAGGACCCACATCCGGCAGAGCAGGTAGAGCTGGGGTTCGTCTTGGTAGATGAGGGCACCTATGCCGACGTGGTTGACAGCCACGTCTATACGGACGGCAGCAAGATTGAGGGTCGAGTCGGAGCCGCCCTTTTTGTATGGGAAGGTGCAACCGAGACAAAGGCCATCAAGCTTGCGTTGTCGCCGTATTGTACCGTCTATCAGGCTGAGCTCCTTGCGCTCAAAAGAGCAGTAGATATAGCCTGCAAGAGTGGAGCGGCAAAGGTCGGTGTCCTCAGCGACTCCAGATCGGCGCTCCAGGCGGTCACCCTGAGTTCCCCTCATCCCCTGGCTGTGCAAACACGGGCGGCCCTCCGAAAAGCTGCATTGCAGAGGCGGGAGGTCTACCTGTTTTGGATCAAGGCGCACGCAGGGCTGAAGGGGAACGAACGGGCAGACGAGTTAGCCAAGGGGGCCGCTCTGGGGTTGAGGAGGAAACTGGATTACGATCTGTGTCCTGTTTCATTCGTCAAGCGTATCTTGAGACAGGATACGATTGGCGAATGGGATAGGAGATACGAAGTAGGAGGAACGGCCGGAGTCACGAAGCTCTTTTTCCCAAGCGCTGCTGCTGCATACAAAGTAGTCGGAAAAATAGACATC
Source organism: Colias behrii (assembly GCA_029959065.1). Classification (NCBI taxonomy): domain Eukaryota; kingdom Metazoa; phylum Arthropoda; class Insecta; order Lepidoptera; family Pieridae; genus Colias; species Colias behrii. The sequence goes on from JARWMC010000016.1 coordinate 1,048,163, forward strand.
ACACACCACACCACACAAGTACTGACTGGTCACGGCGGATTCGCCTTCTACTTGAACAGATTCAAGCTAAAGGAGAATCCGTCGTGTCTATGTCAGCCCGGAGTAGAGGAGACGGTTCCTCACCTGTTACTCGAGTGCCCAATTATTGCAAGCAATAGATATGCTATTGAGCAAAAATTGGGCATGGCGATGACGGGTGAGAATCTGCCTTCCGCCCTGGGGGACAAGTGTAGGGATACTTTCTTAAAATATTGTAAATATATTGTAGAAGTAGTGAATAAGCGAAACAATGGCGTGCATCTGTGATATTATGGGATAGTTTGAATTTTTGTAGCGTTTATTGTATTTATTTACCCAGTATTTTAATATTTTTAATTTTGTATTTTAATTTATGTATTTAATGTAAATAATTTTATTTTTAATTAATTATGTCTTTATAAATTGTTTTTTGTAAATTAAAAAAAAATAAAAATGTAAATAATGTCTCTGGACAATATTCCAGAGGTGGCGCGAACACCCTGTGATGGCGGGTGCCTTTAAAAAAAAAAAAAAAAAATCTAGCACATAACGTGTTAAAACACACAATTCCACAAACTATGAATATAAAGGGCAGAATACACTCGTATCAAAGATCAGATGTTCACAACATTACATAAGTGAAAAAACATCTTATCCAATCCACTTCAGTATGTACAAGCCAATAATTTATCCTCAATATACAACCATTCGAAATGGAACTCTATGGAATACGCATTGAGTACATTTTCCAGTGTCGTAAATGCTAAGAGAGAATTCCCTTCTATAATAAACTAAACGAAGCTATTTACCAGTCGAAATGTTGATTATTATGTTATGTTCGAGGTCGGAATGTTTCTTGGATAAATGTAAAAACACAACGAATTGAAGATGTCATAATTTAATCGAATTTTATGCCCTATTTCCGAGAAGGTAGGATGAATTGAATAAAAATACGGTATAGATTCTGTGCCAAGTGAAATTGTCATAAATCATGATGATTTTGTTGTTAGCATTATTGTTGAAAATGATTTCAACTTCTTAGTCATGCAGATGTCAGTAAATGATTTAATAAATTGATGAATAGTGTTAAGACTAGCTCAAGATGAGAGTAAAAAGTGCTAATCCAGACTATAAGCTCTCCCAAATTCCATACACATCCAATCAGCGGTTTTTGCGTGAAAGACTAACAAACATTCATCCTTATAAACTTTCACGTTTCTAATATAAGAATTTAAAAATTGGCAGAATTCTTTTACTGGGACTAACAAGGTCTTGTATAGAAGGAACAATTAACAAAGAGAACACAAGAGTTAGATAGTTCCAGCCATGTTTCAGCACAAATTGAATTTGTTACCACGTCTACGTAATGTTGCTGGCATATTACACTGAATGAAATATTATGGTCGTGTGCATGAAGATAATTTGTATTTTCTTTTCTTCGACTTTGAGAAGAAAATTGATGTTTATTTTTCGTAGAATTTACAGTCAGACTGTGAACTAAGTGGAAAACTAAAACTTATCAAATACGTTACATAATATATTGTAGTAAAAGACATATAAGTAGTTACAAAATTCTAGGTTGTTCATTCGTATGACAATGATTAAAAATATTTATAATAACTCAGGCCCCGGAATCACAGACACAATAGTAAATCTATTGTGTTGTGCACCGATCGGGCCGTTCGGGGCTCAATGGGTTATGAATTATGATGAAACAAAACTGAAAACTCAGTAAGAAATGTTATTAAAGAAAGTATAAGATATCTGTTCTAAGATGACTATTAACGCTACAGCTATCTCTTCCTAAAAGTATTGAGAAGTCTAACCAGTTACCTGGACTTTTTCCAAAACTTCTTTTATTAATTAAATATCATCAGTTCCACTATAATCGAATCGAATAGAATCGCCAAACACCTGCGCACCCTCCAGATTGAAAACTGGCAAGAGATGACGAAGGATAGAGTCAAATGGAGGCTCTTATTGTCGGAGGCCAAGACTCACTTTGGGTCTCTGCGCCACCCTAGTAAGTAAGTTCCACTATAAAGAATTTAATTTGATCTCGTACAAAGTTAATACATCGCAAGTTTCTGAACTTTCCTGATAAACTTCGTATAACTTGCAGCTATTTGCAGGGATTTCTACCTGTTTCCATCAAGTCAAATTATACTTTATTACGTTTCTAATAAGATTGGAATTAAACAAGCTTCTGCGGCGATGAAGTTACATTATATTTCATGATGAGTGCTTGCAACGTGGTACTAAGATTATTACAGTAGTATATAGGTATGATGAATAAAAAAAGACGGGTTGCACTCCGGGAGCGCCGGCAGAAGTGAAAACTTGATTATTAACGTTCAGCATGTTTAATATTTTGGAATGGTATCCGTCTTACGCATGGAATATAAGGGCTAAAAAAAAAAATCCGTCTTACGCTTTTTCGATCAGGTCACGTGTCCTGACGCGAGTTTAAGATTTTATACCCATTACAGAAAAAGTGCTCAACGCCCGCGCTAAAGAAGTTTTCACTTCAAAAATACATTTATTTATTATATTGTTTTACTACCATAATAATCATTAGCTGGTAATTAAATGTCTTACAGAAGGCTAATTACATACTTTATCAAAAAGAAAAAAAGATCAGTTGAAAAGTTATTGTAATTGTAAGTAAATGTTTCTCTAATTTCATTTCGCAACGAATATTTTATGATTTTTGTATCTGGATATTGATATAACATTTTTACCGCGGCGAGACATTGCATTCCCATAGGAGTTTCCTCAGACCGGTATCATGATGTCTTATAGCAGTATTATTTCCAGTGTGGAACAATGTCAGTGCCGTCAATATAGGTCGTCTAGCGCCATCACTTTCCCACATCTATACTAATATTATAAATCTGAAGAGTTTGTTTGTTTGTTTGAACGCGCTAATCTCAGGAACTACTGGTCCGATTTGAAAAATTCTTTCAGTGTTAGATAGCCCATTTATCGAGGTAGGCTATAAGCTATATATCATCACGCTAAGACTAACAGGAGCGGAGCAATGCGAGTGAAATCGCGGGGAACAGCTAGTTATAAATAATACTGCTATAAAACATCATGGGGAACCCCCCAGATAGGCGAAGCCGGGGTGTAAAAGCATTACATACAATACTCCAGCAAAGATTGACCAGCAGTCCGTCTCTTATTGCGTCATCCACTCAACTGGCCATAGCTGAGCGTTCACGGAACAAGCCTTTCATATTCGCTTCAGTAAATAAAGCGAATCTACCAAACCGTGCCGTTATTGAATTATTTTGTACTCATATTTTGGACGAGAAATTAAATTTTATATTTGGCTTTTTATCACTTCAATCGTATTGGTATTGCTTGTCTTTTTGTAAAATAGGGTAGGAAGGGTTAATGGTATGCATCTATGAAGTCTTCATACAAAAAAAGGTTATACTGAATTTTGTATTCTTGGTACGTTACATTAAATCAACTGCAACGTTGTTACTTGCGATGTCTTTCAAAATTTCGTTATTGATAATTTTCTATGATGTTCTACAATTGGTGTACATCATACGTAACAAAATATACCAGGAAATAAATCTTAATCTTCATTTCCAGAAGAAAATACCTTATACAATATAGGAAACAAACGTCATAGACTACAGGCCCATGTTGAAAAATTTATGGGTCATTTGAACCACCAGGTGACCTATCTAGATTCTAGAACGATATAAGAGCATAAAATAATAAGATTCAGCACTATGACGTCACTTGTAAGCTGTCCAACTGAGTGCAGATGAGAATTCGAAAGTACAGGTAGAGATTTTTTCCCCTTGTCTCCATGATTTTTGTAGGGCGTTGCGGAATAATGGATTAAAAGCAGTATAGAAATCATGGAGACAAGGGGAAAAAATCTCTACCTGTACTTTCGAATTCTCATCTGCACTCAGTTGGACAGCTTACAAGTGACGTCATAGTGCTGAATCTTATTATTTTATGCTCTTATATCGTTCTAGATAGGTCACCTGGTGGTTCAAATGACCCATAAATTTTTCAACATGGGCCTGTAGTCTATGACGTAAGAAGAAAAGGTGAGAAACCAACTAAATGTTGTTGACGTTTCTTTGAACAACATGTAATTCCATAATAATATTAATTTAATGTACGAACACGTGTCTACCCTCGTCAGTGTCTTAAAAGTTTTCTCTGACACATCATAATGTTTGTTTAGGTTTCGTTTCAGTGTGTTTAATCTAATATCAAGAAACATGATAACTTTTTGGACTCAATTAGACGTATAATGTATATGCTTTATAATGTTTGAGTGAAAATTGTTTATGAAACTTTGCCAAAAAAAAATTAAGAGTAAGTAGCTAAAAATGGTGTATGAATTGCAACTTCATCTATATATATTAAATTTTCACTGAAATAATATGATGAATACAGATGCATTATTGCTTTTTCTCATACATAAATAATTTATCAGAATTCTTCCAACTTCTAGAACTAATTCTAACATAGTATACATCGAGTACTTACTATGCGTTGCAACTATGTTGGCAAAAGTTTCATCAGAATCAACAAATGTATCTTGAATACTGAAATGTTTAAATTAAGTCGGTCTACGCTTTGAGAAGTACGTGAACTTTATATTCATACTAACTACTCCTAACTTCTAAATATTCATACATTTTAAAATTCTGTACTGATATTGCTAAATGCTAAAACCTTTAGGTTGCATGTGTATATGTGTATTTGGATATCTATTACTTTACAACATAAAAACGTCAAATCAGCTCTGGATGAAATACCTATCGCATAAGGAAATTTAAATAATCTAGATTACCATAATATCCATAATCTCTTTTAGCTCGATATATTACTACGCGAGTGAAGCTGCAGGTTTTAGCTTTAGCTTGCATACAATAGTGTGAAATTGATGACCTACTCCATTATAGGCAGTTCAAAATCAAAATTACCCAAACATAATCCAGCACAAGCAGCTTAAGTGCCTTATTTATGGCCACTTAACCATAAGGGATTATGGTATCGAAGATAATTTTCCTCGGTAACGCTCGAGTAATGTGATTATGAAACCATTACACGATGACCAAGTGTTTGATTATAAGGAAAAGCTTTGTGGAACTAGAGCTATTTCTTATTTAAGTGGTAATCTAGCTCTTGGTTCGTGAATGTTTAACATTCTAATGAAAGAAGCTTATTGAGATTGTAATTCCAAGTAGTTTAAACGTGATTTGATAACGAATCAAATTTATTGACAGGGTATTAAGGATCATTGACTGTAAATTCGATATATTCAAATGTGTTTACTGAATTCGAGTTTACAGAAACTTCACCATGTTACCTTCCGTAATTCGTAATGATGTTTGTACAAATAAATCGAAGAAATTTCTTCAAAGTAGGTATCATTTAAGCTCGAACTTTGTTAAATCTCGTATTATATTGCCTTAGAAATCCTGGAACAGTTAAGAGAAATAATATTCTTCCCTCTGCCAGAAATTAGACGATGGTTTATTCATACTGATTTAAATAACCATAATCTTAGTACAATTTCTCCCTAAATACATAAATAACAAAAGGCCATTATGTTTAGTGAGGCGTGTTTAGTATTAGCATCACATCTGGAACCTGTTGCTATTGGCAACCGTCCCAATGCCCCATTACTTAATTCTTTAGAATTTACTTATCTGTGAAACTACTATATTATACGTCTGAATTCATTTCATGTTAATTCATGACTCTATGTTTGGTGGCTTTCATGTTCTGCAAATTCATTTTAGATAGAAAATAAATCTTCTTTGAATACATATTACACTATTTTCTGGTGTGAGTTGATTGGACTTTGATTTTAAATAAGTGCGGCGTTGATGTATGTTTCATGGGTCTGTTTTTGGTTTGGTGCAATCAATCTATACTTTCGATGTTTCTATTTGTGTATCAACAGAACGTAGCTGTTTTTCTTTTTCTGTCAAAGCAGTTGATACAATTATGTTGAAATTTAGAAAGAGATATGACTTCTCATATCTCTTTCTAAATTTCAGGTATACATCTCGGAATTCTTTATGAGCAAAGCCAGATACGTATTATTAGTATAAATAAATGTTTTTCCTAACTTCTGTGAGCGGGACTACTAGGAAACCATAGTCACCTTCATCAAAGAAAACAAACACAAATATATAGAAGCGATCAAATAAATAATAATAGACATTTCACATTTTTATCTCTAAATTTGTTATTAATGCATATAACAGTGGGCGATATAATGTTTACTCAATAATTCCGGTCTTGATTACTTTGGCGAAAGCTTCGTAAGCCAAGGTTAGCGAAATTATTATAAACACTTCACATAATCAGCCAATATAAATTAACTATTCTTAGACGAGTGTAAATTAACTGTTGAATGATTTATTGAGCGTTTATTATGTTCTTATAAAATCTGATGTTGTATCAAAGGGATTTTTGTTGTTGTTTCATTATGCACTATCTTTTGTTATTTCATGATCAATTATGTTTGTTTTCACTCTCAGTTGGATGCTTGGGCCTTGAACTAATAAGTGATAACTGAAAAGGTAAATTTATATATAGTGTTACAAAACATATGTGTATAGTAAAGACGCTAAATAATCAATATCATATTATGTGCTATTTTTAGAAATATATTGAATAGGCAAACTATATGTGGCTCAGACTTTAATCCTAGACTCCGATGGATACAAATAAATGTCTTTTGTGTTATATTTTTAGATTTGTATTCCATTATAACCAGAGTCATATGTATTAATATTTCATATCATTTCAACCACGTTCATAATAAATACCCAACCGTTGTCAGTCTAAATATAACACATTAAAAATGCCACGATATAATATATATCCATCCTCCAATCTCTGCATTACGGTACCAAATTGCTTTTATATTTCAATATTCTTTCATAAAATTCAAGCCTAAAATTGAACATATTTTCTCCAAGCAAATCTCTGGATACAATGGAATAAAACTCGAATCGAGGTTATTGTAGGGAAATATGGTATATTTCAAGTTACAGAGTAAGTAGGGCAGATGGAACACTTTCTAACTCCTGCCATTCACACTTACTCTGTGATATTCGATGGAGTTATGCGAAAGTTTTATTTTGTGAAAAAAGAACATTCTTGGCCACAAGTTTTATTAATTATTTCACGCTAGAGCACACCCAATAGGAGAATAGGTTATGATTTTCTTGGTAATTAGGGGCTGAGAGGCATAATAATGGGGATATTGTCAATGTTATATATGAAAAGGTAGGTGATTTGTACTCTTTCTGAAACTGATAAAATAACTGAAAAAATTATGAGTAGAAAAGGGGTGTGTTTATTACGAGATATTAGAACATCTTATCAGATAAATTACACAGGTATCTACAGCTTCTAATGAAAAAGCTATTATAATCTAGATTCTAGGCCATTGAATAATTTTACAACAAGATAATGCCAAAAAATACCGTTTGATCATTGTCAAAACAGTTCTGTGTAAACATTCATCATGGCGAAGTTAATGCCTCTCGCGTGTTGAAAGTGCAGTAAGCTGCATCATGCTTGAACGGGGTCATCTCTCTCATCCCAATTCAGTAGAGCTCGGCTTCTGTTATTAGCATAATATGGGCAGAACAGTTGCAATATATAGTTTGTCAAGAATATTTGTTTTAGAAGATTTTGCACTGATGATGTAAAATCTGCTATATTCATTTCGTATTTGATCGTGCCCAAGTGGCTTCTTAAGAAGTAAAATTTATAGAAAACTAGCGGTCCCTCCCGGCTTCGCCCGTGGTACCTACATGTTTAAACTATCCTATCTCTCAAGTTGGATCGAACTGCACATGGTGTGCGAATTTAATTATAATCGGTTAAGTGGTTTAGGAGTCCATTGAGGACAAACATTGTGACACGAGATTTATATATATTAAGATTTCTACGCGGTGAGCGCGACCAAGAGACGGGGCACAGGGTGCCCCGGTGTGTTACAAAAGCCCTTATATTGTTTGTATTGTTCCTTCAGTCAGCCGCAATTGTAGGATTTCAATAATTCCTGTCAGCACCTCTGATGACACGATGTGTTCTTCCTCTAACGGGAATTTTGGTTCTATTTTCTTCTTCAATATAGTTAATCCGTATTCCAAACAAAGCGCAGATTTTTTTTGGAACATCCCCTTGACCTTAGACAGGTATAAGGTAACCCTGCAAAGTTTGCACTCATCTTGATCGCGAACATTCCAGGCACCGATGTGAACTCGTTTCTCTGGAATATCTTTACCCTTAAATCCAAGTTTTTTAATCGAACGACGGTTCTTTAGCTCTTTTTTTATTACTTCATTCAATGTCGCCTTATTGCCTTAAAATTTCGGTAGGAGAATGTATGTTACTTGTAAAAGATAATAACAACCTTTCAATAGAGAACATGGCTGGTTCACAACTATTCGTTAACTCCTTGAATATATTAACGTAGTTTTTAATTCAGCTGTTTGTTACGAAGTACACACTTTCTGATACTCCAAAATCTGTGGCAACTATTCGTTAACTCCTTGAATATATAAACGTAGTTTTTAATTCAGCTGTTTGTAGCGAAGTACACACTTTCTGATACTCCAAAATCTGTGGCAAGTATTCGTTAACTCCTTGAATATATTAACGTAGTTTTTAATTCAGCTGTTTGTAGCCAAGTACACACTTTCTGATACTCCAAAATCTGTGGCAAGTATTCGTTAACTCCTTGAATATATTAACGTAGTTTTTAATTCAGCTGTTTGTAGCGAAGTACATACTTTCTGATACTCCAAAATCTGTGGCAACTATTCGTTAACTCCTTGAATATATTAACGTAGTTTTTAATTCAGCTGTTTGTTGCGAAGTACACATTTTCTGATACTCCAAAATCTGTGGCAACTATTCGTTAACTCCTTGAATATTTTAACGTAGTTTTTAATCCAGCTGTTTGTAGCGAAGTACACACTTTCTGATACTCCAAAATCTGTGCAAAATGATAAACAAGAGTAAGCCTTGGAGCACACTAAATGATAAACAAGAGTAAGCCTTGGAGCACACTATAATGAACTCGCCGGGATTTTGTACCGCACGGCACACGTATACGTTATACTTCTGTTACATTTCCGGGGGTATCATTGTAATGTCAGAGGGCAGCCAAATGGTTTTGTTTTGGCAAAACGCGGGGCAAAGAATCTCCACTGCGCCGCGGAAGTTATTGCTTTGGTCGTATTGGCGATCTTTTTAAACAACTTCAAATTCTTATTCTTTCCCGCGATAATACAATCTTCGGTTTCACTCAATGACTCAAATATTTTCACATCATCTGGCCCATACTCTTCGTCGGAGGACGAATCAGACTCCGCCAACATGCGTTTCTGTCTATGCAACGGGTTCGTAGCTAGGTCTAACATATTATCGGAACGCTTCTTCCATAAACGATTAACTTGATTAGCCAGCTTATTACGCTCCTGATTGGTCAACGTGTCGTATGTCAACAGGAATTTTACATAAATTTCATCGAGACGCTTTTCCGGATTTATAATTTTTTGTATCTCATCTCCTCAGCAACCTTATTCTATTTCTTCTTAGTGAATACGTTCTTCAATCCACCCAAGCCTTGCACAACTCGAAATAACTAGTTTTGGTAAGTTTACCTCAAGACCATCAAGCAATGGTGGTCTGGGGCACAGCATTTTGTGCGCAGTTAAATTGACCCCAGCGCTTAAACATACGCGCTATATACTGATTTGTTACTCCAAATCGAATTTCGTTCGTCTTCGGTTCAACCACTTTGCACAACCCAAACCCAAACTCTGCCACCTTTGGCAGTATTGATTCGAAATAGTATACCATCGGGACCTTAAATTCCTCTGCCGTCGGTGTGAAAACGGGAGCATCCTACATTTTTGATCGTTCAATGTTCCGATTTTCCTTCTGCTTCCTCATTTTCGACAATACTTCATCGTCGCTGGAAATTTCGGAATTGAGAAGTGTCGGGGTACGGGTACTAGTAGATGGTCCAGGAACTGCTGAGGAAGGAATGAAAACAGACCGCCGATTTTTCGACGTCTCATCAGTGGACGGATTCGGGTTGGGATTACGTGTCTCTGTTGTGTGCCGGACAATTGGCCATTTTGCACGGTCTCAGTTACATCACAATCATCAACCAGGGTATCCGGGACCGGTACTTTAAGTTTACAATTGCACGTATTATTTGAATTATTTAAATTTCCAGTTGACAAAACTGATGTTGAAGGATTGGTGGTATCAGTGAGAAGAGTTTCAACATTTATATGATACGATAGTAATAAGTTAAAACCCGACGACTCCAGTGATTTCACAAGTGTCGATACGAGTTTTATTTTTGAACAGAATTTACATGCGTTATATTTTTTATTTAGAACAGTATTACTACAGCAAACAATTTCCCTCATAGAATTAATGTGTCTCGAAGGGCAGGACTCGTTTCTTCTTTTTTTTGTGTTGCTACGTGTTCCAAAAGGAATTTGGTTCACGGATCCAGAATCTTCCTGATCTATCATATAGATCGGCAGGAGCTCCAGAAATAGGTGTTATGAATACAGACACTTCCATTTCTGGTATACGACTCGTAGAAGGACCAGGGAGAGGCATTAATGATACAGACACTTCTTTATCAATGCCTGCATTACTATTTGACGACTTCTTCTTGGAAATTTTTTTTCTTTTTATTACGACCTGTATTACTGCTACAATCCCTCCGCACAGATTTTCTGCTCTTCGAACCTTCTGTGTACCGATTGGGCGGTTCAGATTCGCCATTTTCGCTGCTCTTGCTGCAACTTGGCGTATCTTCTAACCTTTTTAATAGTACAACTGGTTGCTTGTGAGTGTGTATACCTTGGAAAGCGATCACATCCAGTATCGAGCTCGGTGTAGTGTGTATTTGGAAGACTCTAGACTCTGGAGGTGTTCCTGTTCTCGTTTCCACAGCGGCTTGATGCGTTTGAGTGACATACGTCACGTTCACGTCCAATAGGACGCGGCGGGCTCTAAATAGCGCGTGGTGATTGGTTGTGCTCGTATGTAGGGAAGGATGAAGGAATACACCACGAAATAATAAACATTTAATTTCTTCATTTACTATTTTATTATATAACTAGCGGTCCGCCCCGGCTTCGCCCGTGGTACATATGAAAAATAGATGTTGGCCGATTCTCAGACTTACCCGATATTTGTATACGTAGTATATTATTATTAGTCTGTGCCGATATGCACAGAAAATTTCATGAGAATCGGTCCACCCGTTTCGGAGGAGTATGCAGACTAACATTGTGACACGAGAATTTTATATATAAGATATATTGGCGTTACTACTAAGGAATAGAAACTGCTATCGCTAATTTTTGACATAAGCTCATGATATTTTAGTAGTAGTTCGGTCACACTACCAACGACGACGACGACCACGACCAAAATTGTCATCCAGACAAAATTGGTTCAAAATAAAATATTTAAATTTCCCGTCATACTGGTACTCGGAAAGAAAAAAAATTCGAGGACAATTAATATAAAAATAGGTTTTTTGCGATTTTCGCCGAGACGGTAATTTAATCATATAATCACCTTTTACCAAAATTGTAGATCATAAAATTATCTATAAAAAACTTCAAATACATTTTTTTCTAGGAGCCACCGTTTCTACGAAAAATCTATTTTTTCAGGAAATTTTTTGGAAGGGTGAACAAATCCTTAGCAAAACATCATACGCATGAGCGTATAGAAACCGCTACCGATACTAATTGATATGAATCAATTAGTATCGGTAGCGGTTTCTATTCCTTTGCGTTTTGACGTTTGTCTCGGCGCTCTGCAGAATTTCAGAATGTCAGATTAGCATAGTGTGAAGATTGTCTTACGCTTCTCTTTATCTTGAACCTTCTGTTAATACAATAAAGGAAGAAATAGTTCTTGATAAATGCTCTTATAAGATCGTTGTAATGAAGTTTTAGTTTGTACATATTTCCAGCAAGTTGTCTTTTGTTAACTACACTTCTCTAGCTGATCGAATTTCGATTGAAATACGTGACACCCTGTGGTAACACCTGACCAGACTGAATAAACCCGGTTCGATTTCTGATACACTTCAGTATATTTATATTTTAAAGCGAATTGGAGCACAGAAATTATTCTGTTCACAAATAACTGAAGTGTCATTGGAATATTCTTTTCTTTTCTGACTTTCTTTTCTACTTATATTGAGAATATTATATTGTTATCTAGTATGATCTCAGGTTTCTTTCAGAATACAGTCTTTTTCTTATTATTCGAATGAAGATGAAATCCACTTTTAATGAGATAGAGAAGTCTTTTGAATAATCTCATTGGGCCAGTTAATCTATCTTTTACTGTCCAATACTTTTTGCAAAGATTACTTTGAATTTTGAACTCAGATTTAGAGTCTACGTAAAGGTGCTATTCTATCGGAAATTAACATACAACACAGGCTAGAACGGCATACGAAATCACGGGTGGCTAGTCGATGTTAATATTTACTGATTATTTATTACGTAAAAGGTAAAAGTGTAAAGTAAAATATAATTTTACCTACTGTATATGTTACCGGAAATGTATGAAATCAAAGAATTGTATACAAATCCTAGGAAATGTGTATATTATAATATAAAAGTGAATCTTTATATTATAATACTTTGTCAGTCCATATAGCTATTTATTTTAGCAGGGTAAGCTCGAATGAATTTGAAAGTGCATAATACTTTATTTTTAAAACACAGACATCTTGCTGTAGGACAGTTTTTCTTGCACTTCTTAAATCCCTGGCCGGTTAGTGGATTGCAAGTCGGCAACTGACCGTAGTGCAATCTCTGTACTTGGTACGTCGTCTGACTCAAGAAGAATTTTTGGACACACATTAATCTGAGATCGAGCATATAATTGTTTTAAGATACATCACCTCGTCCTCTATCAACCTAAGGAACTGCAATTCGTACTGAAGAAGCGATCGCCGGATCAGGCGAAGCAATACCCCTCGTCCCGCTGTCCCCGCGTACCTTCCAATATCTTAAATATTTTACATTTCCGATTGCTATTTAGGAAATGTATAGATATCCTAGGAAATGTGTAAAGTGTAAGTTTAAAATAATTTATTTCACACATTTCCGTGTGATTTTAGGAATTACATACATTTCCTAAGAATTGTATACAATGACGGATTACATACACTTCCGTTAACATATACATACCAACACCAATATCACACATGATAAAACAAACAAGCCTTATTTGTTTCGGTTAAGGCACAGGTGTTTTGAAAATAACACGTCAATTCGTGTTTTGAAAATAAATTTCAATATAGCGATTAAAACTGTAAATTAATATTAATTTGTGATGAAAATTAATACACTTTGCGTGATTAATTCATTAGAATAATATGTTAATTTTACGTTAACCTGCAATCATGTTGTAATACATTATTCACCGAGATTGACTATGTTAAAAATAATTTTATATTGTGTTTTATAAACCTAAATTACAGATTACGAGATTTATGATTGTATTATGAATTTTAATATTAGTAACTTAAAGTGCATTTTTACATAACCCAACATTACGAACACTTACAGGGAACGTAGGTTATCTCATTAAAATTTAACACAGCTGTGCGGAAAGGGACATAGTTTCCTTTTAGGGTAAGAAGTATCATTTATGGAGAAGGGTGTAAAAACCCGGACAGGTAAAACCCAGGAATAAGTCACAGCCCTACTAACAATTTGTTGTTGTTTGTGAAGTTATAGTACAAGGGATATTGTATTTTAAACTTTATGTTATAGCAGTAAGATCGTTTATTGATTCCATCAATTTCATTGGATCTATAAGTTCTGAAATTACTCGATGGATATTAAATATTCTTTTACCGATAGAAGACTGTATTATTCCGGAGGGTTATTACCATAGGCTATATTTATATCCTGGAAAAACCAGACAGAACCGGGGTGAGTGGATGAGTAATGTAATTGAGTAAATTATATTTAAGTATACGTATGTTTGTCCATTATGTCCTACGCTTTACAAATTACAGATACGGCTTGATGGAAAATAACTTAATGATATTCAATTTCGTTGGAAATTGCAGGGAATACACTGGATAATAAATATTAGAGGATCACAAATTACATAATCAGTTAAAGTTGAGAACATTTTATCAAAACAGGAAGACTAACATAAATTTATAAAGAATAAAAATCTATCACGAGTCGGGACTCGAACCCACATCCTTTCACGCCAATCCGGGGCGGATGCTTGACCAACTCAGCCACCCGTGACCCGCCAGAGCGACGAATTTATTCTATTCTTTCAGTTTTATGTGCCAATTTTTTTCTATTCTTTATAAATTTATATTTATAAAGCATTTGAATGCCATAAAACCAAAAATATCAAATTCAAGAAGACTAATATTCAAAAAGCTAATTTATTAAACATTCCATAAATAATTTACCACAATTCCAAACACTAACGTAAATTTTAGCAAAATGTACCTATAAAATCTGAAAGAAAACTGTTTAAATATCCTGAACCAAATATTCCACGCCTTTTCTAAATTCAATATTATCCCTCTATGTATAAAAGGTCGAACAACATTTAAACAATGTCAGTCTAGCCTTCAATTAATCCTGAATACGAAAAAGCTATTCTTGCCAGAACCTCACCCTTCTGCGAAGATTGACGTCCTCGCGTGATCGCTAGCGTGGAGTAAGGTTGCGTGATGGGTATACCTTTACATATTATGTATATTTGAATGTTCCTATGATATTGAAAAGATACGGTTTTGAGGGTAGTTGCATTTTTGTGTATTTGGGATTCATTGTGAGTAAAAATGCTACTAAAAGTCAAGGTTGATCATCTTTATACACTCAAAGATATGGCTGATAGGTATAAGTGCAGGGCGAAAATTTATAAATATTTTGTTTGGTAGGTAAAAGGTGAAACTACGTTAAGACGAATCAAAATTGCTTCTAGAAGAAGTCTAATTGAAGAAGGGCTTGAGTTTAAGTCTGGGTTTTTTACAGGTGACCTTTTCGACCTTTTAAATTTCAATCACGTATTCTTCTCGTTTGTCTTGAATGAAATACTGTTACTTATTGTCAAAGCATGACTTGACTTTATCTAGTATCCATAAAATTGTATTGTATATTTTTATTTTATTATATCGAACGATAAATGGAGCACCCTTTGTATGACGCAGTGATAATGTTTTGACACGGCCTACTTGCTTGAAAATAACTTTTAAAGGCTTTGTCGTAAGGAAGATGGGGAATGGCATCTATATCCGGAGATAAATATACTAACACCGTATTGTAAAGGTTTTTGAATGCATATTTTATTCAATATTTAAACAGGATGTTTGCTTTTTTAAGCGGAAATTTAATTTATAATTTTTTTTATTGATTTTTTTTGCTATAAAAAGTTCTCGGCAAAAAAGTCTTCTTTTGGCAATGCACCCCGCTTTCAGGGCACTACCCTAAGCATTTCACCCTACATCGGAATCCTTGGCGTTGATATTTCGAGAGACGTCCAATTTCGCGGTCATTTGGAAGAAAAAGCGAAACTGGCTTCTAAAAAGTTGGGTGTGCTCAATAGATCGAGGCAGTACTTCGAGCCAAGTTACCTTCTGCTGCTATATAAAGCACAGGTACGACCCCACTTGGAGTATTGCTCTCATCTATGGGCTGGAGCCCCGAACTACCAACTTCTTCCACTTGACCGCATCCAACGTCGAGCGGCTCGAATCATCAACGACCACAGATTGACCGTAAAGCTTGACCCTCTATCGTTAAGAAGGGACTTAGGGTGTCTTTCCATATTTTACCGATTGTATCACGGGGAGTGTTCTGAAGAGCTGTTTGAGCTTATTCCAGCCGCTCAATTCCATCATCGCACAGCCCGCCACAAAAGCCTATACCATCCTCACCACCTGGATGGTTGGCGCAGCACAACGGTGCGTTTCAACCGTAGCTTTCTTCCACGAACATGTAAAATCTGGAATAATCTGCCATCGACTGTCTTTCCGAGGAACTACGACTTGAGCTATTTCAAGAAAAAAGCATATGTGTTTCTTAAAGGCCAAAAGCACACCGCTACCTAATTCACGGTTAGCTCCACCTTTCTCCATAAGACCGTTTTTATCCCATCCCATTCCCCTCTATGGTAGGCAACACCCATAACGTATGTTATGGACGTCTATGGGCGACGCACTTTGCCATCAACATCGCCCATTGCGTCTGCTCGTTTGCCTTCCAATACTATAAAAAAAAAAAAAAAAAAGTAATTAACTTTTATAGTTGAGATAACATATCATATTATACGATGAAAATTACTACAACTATGGTAATGTCCTGGAATGAAATAAAAATATCCTATATTCTGATCGACAACATACACAAATACATTAAACTTATATATCTCTATTGATTTAAGATACATATCGTGACAAAACCACTGCTTTCCAATATTTAATAAAAAAGCTTTTCCCCCACAAGCGAAGTAAATTATCTACAATATAAAGTCGTGAGATTCAGTCGGTTCTAAAAATATATAAAGCAAGTTGGAATATTTTCGTAACAATACTCAATATCGAATAAATATTTCATACATTGGTAGCACCTATATACTAAACGTGTATGCGATATTCATCTCTATTCCTACAGCGATAAGGATTACATCAGCGTCTAGTTGATAGGATTAAAGATGGAATCGGATTTCCTCAACCAAGCAGCCTTATTGGCTACAGATAAGATTATAGATCTTTATGTGACAGATATCGAGATGCATTTTCGAGATATCCAATTTGTACTGGTTAAATTTTATTGATTATTTTTCCGACCCAAATATCGACCAATAGAATTGCACCATTCGACGTCACGTGGTACAACCTACATGGTATTATACTGATAATTTTTTGAAAATTTTCTCTGGTCGTTGACGTCAATCTGACAGGTTGAATTCAATTGTGAAATTATTGGCCGACATTTGGGACGGAAAAATAAACTCCCGAATACCACACGAGCTTCAAAATTATCTGGCATTTCCCTCAAGGTTCCCTGCAAACAAATAAAGTCGTCAAGTTTTTCAGGAAAAATCACTCGCGCTTCGCGCTCGTGATTTTTTAACCTTGACTAAAGACTTGACTCCTTCATTTGTTTGCAACGAACCTATCGGAAAATACCCGATAATTTTGAAGCTCTTGTGGTATTATAAGTGAAAATTCGAATTAAGTCTTTAGCGACGAGTAACTTCCTTGTACTATTTTTAACTTCATTTACTGAAGACATGAGGAGTTATTACGGTGTCAATGTTCATTTTTATCACGAGGAATGAAGGTTTATTAAAAATTGAATTCGGTTCTTTTACTCCACGTAAAGTTTTTCAGACATTATGTAGCTTCCGATATAAGTAGAATTTTGTTTTATTAGGCGTTTCCACTCAGAGCGAGCAGTATGTGGCAGCGCTCTATGTGGTCGAGGCTGGGCCGAGGTAAGCCGCTGCTTCGCGCAGCAATTGCTTCGCGAGGCTGCTCCCTCTATGTGGACCACCCTAATAAGTTAATAGCACACAATTAAAATTTTGACCGTTATAGTTATTTGAAAAAAAAAAGTTTTTAATTAATAATATTGGTTGGTAATGACATCGTCATGTGCAAGTCGGTGACCTTTTGTTATCACGTTAACTAAACATAATCTAACTTAATACCCATTTCCTCTATATCAGTAAGCCAGTATATCAGCAGTATATTTGGTGAAAAGGTCACTTTGTTATCCGCTTATCAGAAGAGCTCGTGGGGGCTTTTCTATTAAATTTTATCGATATTGTCATAGTACTTTACAAAGGTTATTTCCTCACTCAATATGTTTGAATATGTAATGAGGTTTTTTTCTCTGTAGGTACTTCCCGAACCACTGGCTATGTATGTCGATTCAAAATTGTGTTTGTTGGAGCTTTTTTTTTCAATAAATAAATGTATGTAGTTTTAGAGCCGGTATGATTATATTATGTACAGATATTTAGAATCAATTGGTAAAGGTCTTAAGAGGGTATCTTTTGTAATTTTTCTTTATAAACTGAGTGGCTGTCCAAATGTATTGTCGACTTATTTTAAAATGATACCAATATAACAAGGTATTTTAACCATCTTTAAAACAATTCAGTACCTAATCTTAATATATATAAATCTCGTGTCACAATGTTTGTCCTCAATGGACTCCTAAACCACTTAACCGATTATAATAAAATTCGCACACCATGTGCAGTTCGATCCAACTTGAGAGATAGGATAGTTTAAACATGTAGGTACCACGGGGGAAGCCGGGGCGGACCACTAGTGTTATTTTATAGAATGAATATTACGTAATTAATATTTTATTGAAGAACCGAAATCAAACTCTGCTCATTGTATTTACCTATCGAATTACATTATCAACGACCTTAAACAAAGAAAGTTTAAATATTTGGAAGTTTCGTTTTAAATAATTCGATGCTTTGATAAAACATTTCCAATCGCAACTTTAAGCATAATTAAAAAGTTCGAAAGCCAATTTCAAGTCAACATATTATAGAAGATAGAAAGCGAGTGGCTGGCCAAGATCCACTTAATATCTTAAGTCCCACTAGCTTCAAGTAAGCCTATTGGCTCAATATAATACTTTTTAAACCGAGGTATTTTAATAGGCTTTTGTAGGTACACTGTTAAGCTGGGGATAACGGGACACCTGTATAAAAGTTTATTTATACTTATTTTATGTCTTTATTTTTTAGACTTGAAAAAACCATGTAGTTAGTTCCCTACTAATATTATAAATGCGAAAGTAACTCTTTCTGTCTGTCTGTCTGTGTGTTACGCTTTCCCGCTTAAACCACTCAACCGATTTTGATGAAATTTGGCACAGACAATCTTTAGACCCTGAGAAAGAACATAGGCTACCTTTTACCAAAACACCATGCGGGCGAAGCCGCGGGCGGAAGCTAATAATATTATGATTCTGTAGAATCTATGATCAGGTTTCAAATCATTGTATGAAATGTTCCGATAAATTGGCTAATAAATAACGGCAAAACTAATCATACCTATATTATAAATCACATGCGAAATGTGTTGGTAAGCGCAAAACTCGAGAACGGCTGAACCGATTTCGTTAATTCTTTTTTTATAATATTACTTGAAGAACGAGGAAGGTTCTGATGGAGAGAAAACGTAAACATGTGCCACTAGTTTATAATAAGAAATTAATTACGAAAAACAAATTAAGAACACTGATACAATTAGTTATTTTACGCAATACACTTACTGATGAGTTTAAATAATTGAATTTAATTTGTTCATATTTGCACGCCCAAATTACGAGCAGAATGTTCATAGCTAATATTTACACAAATTTCAAATGACTATAATTGTAACTACGCACAGTGTAAGGAAATCGCAATCTAGCGGGATTTAATTCAAAATTTGAACTTTGATTTATCTAGCATGTATTGATGTCTATTTATTCCTTAGCTACTACTTAATAGGACAGCTTATTTTTTTCTTATGTAGGAAGGTCAACGTTAATATGAAAAATGTTTATATCGGCAGCAAAACGGAGTCACACTCACTGCGTGTTTTCCAGTGTTAATTTGTGCCAATTCCGTTTACTTATTACGAAGCGATTATTAAGTCAATAGTGTTTTTTACTTTATTTATTATAGTGTTAGTGTTTAATACGTAAGTACATACACATTTTGTTTGAATTATAATAGGCAATAATAGGCAAAACCAACCATTTCTGTTAGGACACGAAATATACTTCGATTTATTTAGATTTTAAATTCATTGGACCCAAAAACACATTATATAGCATAATATAGCAAAGTGTATACCATCACAGTAAAGCTGATGATTTAAACTAACTGATGCAACTCAAAAATTTTGCGCTTTTTTGCGGCACCCATACATTTTTTTTCAATTTTCAGCATGGCTATCGAAATAACGAAAATTCAAATTTTCGAAATTTGATCATCTAATAGTAATCAATTTGACGAAGTTTTTTTCATTTTTTATGTGGTATTATCCTCGTGTAACTTATTATGGATTTTATAAAAATAAAATCAAGGGTTTGTTGAGAGCATTATGCCAACAAATTGAAGTTAAATCGACTACATGCCATCGTCATCGGGGTCGTTTTTTTTTAGAAAAAAATGTGATTTGGTTAAAAACAACTTTTTCGCCTGAAAGTGTTTTACTAACTATAAAAACACTTATTATAACCTATTTCAATCAAACTTAATAATTTCCGTATCATCAGAATTAAATCCCGCTAGATTGCGATTTCCTTACACTGTGCTACGTTTAGAAAATAATTTGAAGCTAAACACATTCTATTTGTTTTGCATCGCCCACATGCGGATAGTGAGTAAAATTTACACTATACTATAACTATTAAAACTAGCTGTGCCCCGCGGTTATACTCGCATTGCTTCACTCCTTTTGGCGTGATGATATATAGCCCATAGCCTTCTTCGATAAATGTGCTATCTAACACCGAAAGAATTTTTCAAATCGGACCTGAGATTTCCTGAGATTACCGCTTTCAAACAAACAAACTCTTCGGCTTTATAATATTAGTAAAGACTAGCTGTGCTCCGCGGTTTTACCCGCAGTGCTTCACTCCTGTTGGTCTTAGCGAGATGATAATATATAGCCTATAGCCTTCCTCGATGAATGGGCGAAAGATTTTTTTTTTTATCGGAACAGTAATTTCTAAGATTAGCGCGTTCAAACAAATTATTCAGCTTAATAATATTAGAAAGAAAGAAAGAAAGAAAGATCATTTATTTGACTCCACAATAATAACAAACACAATTGACACAGAATACAATACTTAATTAAAATTAAAACAACACAACATGAAACAAAACAATACAAGTATAATAAATGAAAGAGTAAAATAAAATAAAATGAAGCCGAAAAGTGGAGCCAAGTCAGGTAGCCACTCAGCATAAGTTGCAATATAGTTGCAACGCTGATTTTCAGTGGCCCCTCTCTGAAGCGATTGGAGCGGCAGTACGTTCATAGATAGATATTATATATATTATATACATATATAAATATATTTACATATAATATATTTACATATATTAGCAGTATAGATATAGATTGTGTTTACATATTATGTTATACAGTGTGTAATAATCGATGAACATACGTACCTACTGGTAATTGATCAGTTATTGCGATGTAACACTTGTACAAGTTTGTTGTTATATTGTTAATTCTGTTCTGACTAAAGTAGGTTAGATTTGCTTCACATTAACAAATATCAGTTTAAAATTAAATCAATTAATTGGATTAATTTTTTGGATTAGGTAATCCGAAAAATTTCTGAAAAAAAGAAACTGGAGATTTTGTCCAGACTATATAGGTATATAGTCTGGACAAAATCTCCAGTTTCTCTCATGTCAAACGTTACCAAGATATTCCTATAATTACTAAAATCTAAGAAAATGCTCAGAATATCACAAATATTGCTTAACTCACATTAAATACCAGACTAAGAATAACCGTCCAGTTTATATTCGTCCGATATTTGCATGCATCTGCCACAAAAAAGGTCATAGGACACAGAAAACCTAACCTGACCTCATCACCGTCAGTTATTTAGATAACCTATCTATAGGTAAAGGGTTGTCGATAGAATTTTATGGCACTACGTTAAAGCTATTCGGGTCGGGTCAAATTATTGGTGAGATATTGGAAAGAACTTTTAAGTTCCTATCGTACATGGCCCTAATATCGGCTCATAACCTTTATATTGAGGCTCGAATATCGAGTGACACTCAAAGTGGAAAATTTCTCAAAAATTGTAAATCATTATGTTGCTTAATTATCTTGTGTTGCTTTTGTTGTTGTGTTAAAAATGGATGTGAAATTATGTGTTTCTTTCCGAAATTATGTCTATTGCTTAATCTGTTACAATTAAAATTGCAAAATCTTTATTCACAATAAAAAATTTATTTATATTTTAATATTACATACGACCTCATTCAGTCCTAAATAAAGCTTGTACAACGGAAAACAATGTCAAACCCACGTAAATTTTTATGTTCATAATAAATAAGTGAAGTATGAATCGACACGGAAAACTAGTGCTCATCACACATTTAAAATTCATGGGAATCGAACCCACACCCTTTGGCGCATTGCCCAGATCGCAATCTACTACAAAAATCGGTCTATAATTTACTTCACCTATAGTCCTTTCCACCTAAGATGATTTCTGTGACACATCGATTTTTGACATGTGTAGAGATTTCCTTTACTGAAATCGTATCAATTGTTTCCGATAATCGATTATATTTTATATGGAAATGAAATCGATTTGAATAAAGTACCAAAATTAGTTTTTTCGGAATTTCGCCAACAATTAAGTAAGGAAACTTAGCAAACAACAACAACAAAAAGTCAACAATAACAATTAGTAACAATAACAGAATACCACGTAAAGTATCAATATAAAAATGCAACTTGTATACACGGCTGACGCACTCGTACAGACGATTGACTCGATTGACAAACGATCACAAGATGGGCGCCGATTATATGATTTTCCAACTCTATGATTTTTCAACGATCCATTTCATGTACACGAATTGCGTAGGTATTATATTTTTGTGTTATTTTATTTTATTTTTCATTATATTAAACTAAACAATACTGTTTTTGATTTATAAGCTTAAGATGTTTCATTTTTATATTTTTGGTAATAATGCCGCCATAAAATAAAAATATTATGCACTAAAATTATTTTGGCTTTTTAAACATAAAATACGTAATTCGGAACACGATGAAGTGTCATAGGAATCATCATAGGTGAAAAGGACTATAGTAGCAACTAGAGAGTAAACGTTATTAAATCACACGTCTATTCATAAGATATAGCACAGATAATACAAAATTTATTTTTTCTGTAGCTGACTTGAAAAGAAAAGTACCAATTGCTATACTAAGAACACAACTCAAAACGCCGCCCACGGAATAGCAGCGCGATGTACGAATGGTTACGTTAAAATAAATAAATATATTATCATCAAACACCATTAACTCGGATTGGCGCTGACCAATCGAGCTGTGTAAACAAAAATAACCTCAAGTATCCAGTTAAAGTAAATATTTATTGGACGTCGTAAATACGGCAGAGTACGTAAACTGCGTTGTTCTGGAAAATTACTATTTTCTATGTCTCTATGCTCTGTGTTATGCTAATAATAATATGCTTTTACTCCCACTCTGGTAGTGCAAAGAGAGGTTTTTCTGTTTAAGTAAGGAATAGTTTAAATCGTAACGTGTGCTTTGATAACCTGAAATATTATTCTATATAATAAAACAGCTTCTTCTTGCATTTGACCTATATATCCATTGTCGAAAGCAATAAATATGTTTATGGTACAACCACAGCAAGCTGTAATTACTTTAATATAACATGTTAGAATTACTCTAGCAAAAGAATACATAAAGTTAGCAAGAGCGGAGTAAAAAAATATTCATATACAATGTGAACAAGAAGCTTATTATCCATATCCAAGGATTATAAGAGAAAATAAAAAATGAGCATTTCATTACAAGAGAAAGACTGCTTAAACAAAACGACAACCAAGAGCCTAAGCTCTACCACTAAACGATGCGGACAGCTAGTTAAAACTTTTAACAATTAAGGTTATCTGACCCTTTACATTAATACGAGTGAATTGTACAGATAGAACGACTGTAATTTAGCTGAGTCTGTAACATTCAAACAATTCTCATGATGACAACTCAATTCCGGTTAGCCCGAGTTATGATGGATTATATAATCTTCTACAAACGTGGTCTGAAATAATAAATTAAATTTTAGGCGGATGTGTAATAACTATATTTTCACGATTTTCATAATCTTCCCCAAACTAGATGGAAACAAACTAGCAAAAAACCATTTACGAAATTCGCTTCAAAATTGGAGACCACGACAAAATGTCAGTTCCCTTTGAAGTTAGCTACAAAATAAAACCACCTAGCCCAGTTCGACTTTCAGATAATTATATTTGCTAGAAATATAAACACTACGTTCTAGAGACAGCGTGTGTACGTAACTTAATTAAATGTAGCTCGAATTATTAAATTTTGAACGTAAGCAATTTCCAACCCAGGGCCCTAACGTGGCAAACAGCTCTCATGCAATAATTATGCAAATGTGTTATAGTAGGGGAGCCCAAGAGGGGATTTTGGGATTTACTCGAGCGCGTCAGATTACTATAAGGGACGGTACCTTAGCTATTCATTAGTACCTCTAGTCAATATGAGCAGTTATGGTTGGTGGGTGCGCTCAGGGGCCCCGCTGGAAAATTTGAATAATCCATAATTCCCTAAGGTTGAGCTCGAATCGTCAGATTAGCGAAATGGGGACTTCTTATATTGTAATTAACCCCCCCCCCCCCATATATTAATCTGACGCGCTCGAATAATATTACTTTAATTTTTTACCCTTTCTTCATAGCGATTAAATCGCCACTTAAATCGTCAGATTAACGTATACTTTTTTTCAGTGACGTCCTGGAGCATGCAAAATATCAATATCTAACGCGCTTGAGTATTTCCAAGCCAATTATTTTCTTTTTTAAATTAAAAAAAATCAAAAACCCTTCCCCACCGCTAAAAGTGAAAACATTATAGGACCTTTTTTTCTCGCTATGGTCTAATCTACCAATTCTAATAGGTTCCCGTGACGCTCGAGTAAATCCACATTTAGCATCCTGGGCTCCCCTACTATTAGGGTCGTAGGGTTAAGATTTAATGTGCATGGTCTATTTATCATCGTGAGTTTTATTTTTAGAATTTTTGACAGGAGATCATAATTAGCCTTTATAACAAAGGGATGCAGAGGTTAAACGACCTCATCAGCTTCAGAATGTGTCAGGGGTTGGCGACTGAGCTTTATAAGTTTGTGTACATGAATGTTAGTGTGACGTGCATGTATATGTGTGTGAACCGAGTGTTAAGATAGAAAGAGCACACAGACATGTAATCGATGTGTGTGTTTATGTGATATTCGATGAAATCATAATAAAGCATAGGAAACGGAGTAATTCTGAGTACAGGGTGCTGAAAGCTCATCATCCAAAAATACAATTTATCAGTAAAACAGATTTGATGTGCTGTAAGGAGAAAAGTACTTTAAGTTTTACAACTGAGAACTTACTATTAATATATATAATTTATTGGTTCGCCCATGTTATAATAAGTTTGCTTGTGTGCTAAATCAAAAATTCTATTGAAACGTCTGTAAGAATTCTTTCGTCTATATAAAACTGAGTTTTTATCCAGAAGCACGGCCCGTATTTGCTCATTCGATCTTTGCTAACACAAGTGAAATGTACTAATTTCGCTAGTCTATAACGTATATAAAAGTAAGTCCTTATTTTTCTTAGTTACCCCATTTTCTTTCAAATCGACTTTATCTTTCATTCATCTTTTCCTTATAAATTGTCGAATACTTAACAGAAGATGCGGACGGCAAATAATGAATTAAAAATTAACATTAAATCGGAAATAAAAAAAAAATAACCAGTAATTAAACTTTTTTTACAGTTATTCCGAAGGAACTGACTTTCAGGCCAGCTAGTTACGTATAAATTCCTTTTAATTCATGACGTCATACATAACACCTATTTGTCAGAAATGCAAAAACAGCAGCAGAGTTTTTACCAATACGTGACGTCTCAAAACAAGACCCCGTATTTAACAAAGATGAAAGTCTGGTTATCCATTCAGGTAGAATAAAACGGGTAATCATTGGAATATAAAACGACCATTTTACGACTCCACAAATATACATTTTTGTGGCAGCCAGATTTAACGCGTGATCCGTGGGAACATTGTTTATCAATTTATGTTTGTAAGCCACATTCAAAACTTCCAAATGCATGATTGGTGGGTCATCCTATATTTGTAAATTTAATTTGATGCTACGTGCTATTTTGGGACTGATTACGTTTATGGTCGTGGTAGGATCTCTTCAAAAAGTGAATGATGAGGAGGAACTAAAAATACATCTAAATTATGGATAGCATCTGTTTTTAAGTATGCTTTTAATAATGATATAAAGATATTCAATTCATATTATGTAGTACGAATCGAGCATGCTTTGGTAAAAAGAACCAAAACCCCACAGAAGATCGGCGCGTGAAATAGTAGAATATAAGATTTTTTTTTAAATCGTTAATTTCTACTGATTTATGTTAAGTTGCCTATTGAATTAATGTATTATGGTCCTGCGCTTTTGTTTTGTTTATAAATTAGATTTTTAAGGTAATATTCTATCAAGAAATAATCCTTCAAAAATATCGTTTTGTTAAAGTGAATAATCATAAGTGCTAACTCACACACACGAAGTCAGATACACATATAACATTTACATCAAGAAAATTAAGGAAAATTCTATTTAATCACATCCTTAGTATTCTTGAAAACTCAACACCTTAATTACGGGGAAAGAAATCTTCAAGTACGTATAAGTAAATGACAGTTCTGACTTTCATACTTTAGTCTACTTTAATATCTCAGAATATTCATACGACTGAATCTTGAATACGAGAGTGCTAGGGTTGTCACCAGTTATTTATTTGATTTATATTTGGTTTCTAATTTGAATTTAGTTTGTTTTTGTAATTAGGTACGAGTGTAGTGAGATATTAAGTTGGTTGTTTATAAATTTTCTATTGCAGTAATAGGAAATTACCTACACTTACACTTTAACGAAAGCCACATATATATATATACAGGGTGTCCCACTATTGGTATACTAAGCGCGAAGGGACTTGTAGTTTTGCATACACTGATCACGTCAAAAATACTAAAACAACAAAATTACGTCAAAAATTGTTTGCTAAAATTTTCCTGAAAATCTATGTTTTCTTCTCTAGCTTCGCGCAGCCGGCATATACTACTTCGCTAATGTGAGCATTTTGTCTATGAAAACATAATCTTAAACGATAGCTCACGTGCTGGTGGCAAAGTTGGGCGGGTTGCTTGTTATGGGTGTACACATTGAGTTTTAAGAATTCATCTATTTGAAAAAAAACTGCGTCTGGAATTTTATAAGTATTTTTTAAGTACTCAGCGTATGCAAAACTATAACCTCCTTTAAGCTTAGTATACCAACAGTGGGACACCCTGTATATATCTTCTTACATATATATAAAAATATATTTGTATAAGTAAAGACAATGATACGCGATAGAAAAGATTTTTAAATGTTATTTTTAACAAAGCATTTTACATTGAATCACGCGCTACGTCCTACTTGTTCGTATTGCAAAAAACTATTGTTTTGATTAATTTTGTAAATTCTTTGATCTAGAATAATCTTTTCAATTCTAACGAAAGAAAATATAAGTAAACATTATTTGATCTTCGTGATCATTACAATAATCATACATATGCACCAATACAGATACCGAAATAATGAACTGGCAACCCTATCCAGCATCTTTAATGACTCCTTCCAGTAGTTCCTGAGCTATCCACACGAGCCACTTCAAGTGTGTCGAGGGTCAGCAGTGTGTAGTCACCACTTGTGTGAATGTAATGAGGATGCATTTCAAATGAGGTACGCCCCTTATGAGTTGATCTTGTTATGAAAAGATTTGATATGATGAGTTCTATTCATGGTAGGATCTATTAATCCCCCATTAGGAATTTCTGATCATATTTTATCAGTTCCAAGTTTCGTAACACTAACTTCTACATTTTTCTTAGTCGAAATCGAACATTTGGCAACTTACAGTTAATGTCAGGAAACGAAAAATATTGAAAAATAGATTCGTTCCGAAATTCTAAAATTTTACGTGGAATTGGTGCCAAAACACTTAGGAAAACAGCGGGTCCATAAATTTGATGGATTGTGTTGTTTACTGATCATAAGTGTGAATGATTTATTTATCAGTCTTCAATATGCTCGTTCGCTGGAAAGAGCAAATCTGTTTTTAAAGTCAGCTGACGGCTCCTACGGAATGTTTGGTTTTAATGAACATTTTGAAATACTTGAAACTTTTTCAATTACGGTATACGAGAATATGGAACACTTCTAGAATAATTGAAGCTTTTGAAGCGTTCATGGAAACGGATTATATTATATCTGTTTTTGAAATTGTTAGTTCGTTGTTAGCCCAATCGCAAATCCCGATTTAATAGGGAAGAAAAGTGAAAATCGTACATATATTATATACATACGTATTATGAGTTAATATAAGATACATACTCAATTAAGAAACAAATACTAGTTCGTTAGCAAAAGCAGTCATTCAGTCAATAATATTTCTGGAAACTATTTTAACGACTCCAAACAGATAAAGCGAACACAATAGAACGGGGACAATGAATCATCACAATATCTCGAAAAATATTCAAAAGGCGCCAATACAACGTAATTACCATTCAAGATATGATTGATCACCTGTCGTTGACAGGCTGTTGAGATTGTGAACAAGTTGCTAATTAGTCGTTTTATTTGTTTAACGATGGATCATGCTTGCCCTGAAGTTTTTAATTTCGAAAACAAATGCCTATTTTTCTCTACCCCAAATCGATAACTTCTTTCCTCTAGGAATTCTTATAAGTTAATTTTGGGTTTGAAATATATTTTTGTTCAAATGACAAGTTTTTTTTCAACAATATATCACGTTTGGTCTGAAGTTTGTAATTTGTCAGAAAGGGTTAACTTTCCTGTTTGAATTCTTCTAAGTGCTGAAATGTCGCTTTAATTTTTTTTCTTCCACCCTTCATAAGATTGTTTGTCTTCTATAATATAAGAGACAGGAAAAAGAACTTTGCGGGCACTAAATCGATTTGTTCCAATATTGAATTAATAGCTATTTCCACTAGGCCTTCAGGATTCAGCTCAGATGTATCAGAAATGTAATTTAAATGTAACCAAGCGGAAACTACAATATACAGGACATTAAACATTGCCCTATATTCTTGGACATATGTGCCGTATACAGCCACAGATAATATAAGACTATATTAGTAAAATAACTGAAAAATATCCTCCTTTCTTTGAATATCTCTAAGAGATCGTCCGGGAATACATTGAGGTGATTTGTCTAAAAAAGGATTTGATAAAAGTGTCCGATAAGTTTTTCCACGGCAAAGCTTTTTTGTACCCAGATTAGTTCAATTCCAGCTAGAAAAATAGCTGCTAAAAATGTTCTCTAGTTATCGGATACATTCTACGCTAACGTTAAGATAAATTACAGTATTTTTGGTTTAATGTCAAAAACGCAAAAGCGACAAAAATAACATTTATCAAGCTTAATATAATTTTTAATAGGAAGGATTATGAACCTGTATCATGTACTTTTTGGCATTCAGGAAAAAAAGAACAAGTAATAGATTTAGTCCCGCTGCCAAAAACATTCGCTTGCTGCTCTTTTGAAATTATCATCCTGCTTTTTTATAATGTCTTTGTGAGCATTCTGTTCACTTTTAAATTAAAATGAATAGGTAAATGTCATTTAGTTTATCCCTTTCATCCGTTTTTGGAGTGCTGCGTCACCTTTCTTGTTGATTATTGGATTTTAATTTCTGGAACTCAATGTACCTCCTGGAATAGTAAAATATCGCTGACTGTATTACTATTAGGTATTATAATTTTGAGTGTTTGTGAGGGTAGATGTTAATTGATTGTATCTACATAAAATTTGGCACAAACATAATTAACTATTGTGGATTGCACAATGCGCATACTTTTAAAATATTATGTTGCTTTAAATCAGGGGTATAAGGCGAGTGATGTCACGGGTTTAAGATAGTAGGTATTGATACATATCTAAAAGTAAACAAGTGGACAAGATGATGAGAAAACTATTAATAGACGACATCGAAATCAGGTTAGATTATAGATAATGGATTTCCCTTGACGGTCTCCCTTAATTAGTGTAACGAACTGGTGATAATTTTAGCTATGTTGTAGATGTGGTGTTCGATAATTGAATCATAAGACCACGAATTTTTTATACATGAAGATTTGACAAATGCATTTTTAATCGGAGTAGCTGTAGGTTATGCAGTATTGCATGTTTCTACTACGAGTACTACGACAGATCAGACGATTATGGCAACTTTAAGGCAATTATCCTCTAGCGTATATTTGACAAAGTGTTATATTAGTATATAACACTTTGTCAAATATGCGTAGTAAAATCTAGTAACAGAAGATTATACAGACAATTTTTCTTAAATATTTAAATTAAAATTAATACCGCTGCTACTAGATATTAACACACACTGGTCTGATCGATTCTGAAATTAGGTTTTAAATAATTAATTTTCAGGGTATGTCTGAAAACTTATTAGGAAAGAAATAAAAGGGAGGGCCCTTTTATACTTAAAATATTCATGAAATTCCTAATTTAATTGGCTATTTAGAGCACCGTACATTTATGTGAGTCTTGTAATAAACGAGCCATACATTATACATACCTCTTAAATAAACAGTCTTGATACTAGTTCCTTATGGTTTTCATATACACCTTCCTTATCATTTATGAATATACAGAATCATATTTCAATTTTTTTTAAATATAGGTAACAAACTGGTGTACCTATTAATGTATCTTCTTATACTCTTAATTTCTGTTAAAAACGTTTCTTTATTGTAATCTTGTATGGAATTCAAAAATACTTCTTTAAACACACAGTTTCAAGAACGATTTCAATTTATAATACCTACTTACCTACTGTTATTTTTATCTCACCTAGGAATGAGCGTTTTGTTTTAGAATACCCTAACCTACAAGTTATAATATTAGTTTATAATTTACTTTATACATCCTGATTGCATTCAGAGAATACCACGGACGCTATAAGTAAATAAGAGGTATTTTGGTTACAGTATTTATTTGAATTAAATACTATTACTGAAAGTTTATTTGGAACAAAGATTATGATTACCCCAGAAATAAATCGAGATTCCTCTATCATAATATATTAACTTTCTTATAGTTTTATTATTACTTACTAAAACATGGAATTTTCTTGGTTGTTGGTGTGTGAGTTTTCAAATTTAGATATGTATGGTAATGAATATAATGAATAAATCGCGTTAAAATCCGTTAAAATATTTAATTTATAAATGTGTGGGATTCCAATAAATAACAAATTGACACATCGAAATATTCCACAAACAAATAAGATTATTATTGGAAGTAAATTATGGAAAGGAGGCAATTTTTTGGAAACCTCTTCAGTATTTGATAGGTATTTACAGTAATCCAAAAGTAATAATGCGCATAGAAATCTTCGTCACTGTTCGGCAACTGTCATTTTCCCGGAGCGTCCGAAGATTATATGTAATATAGAGTGGTTAAATGCATTTTCATCATGCATAATTAAGTCAAATTATGTGTTTTGTGCTCAAAGAAATTAATATTTATTTGTAAGTAACGATTTTGTTTCGATAATTCCTTGTAAGTTAATAGCGAGGAAAACCCCACGATTGCGAATATATCTTTGTTGGATTGATTTACTTGGAAAATTTTATAGTACTTTTGTAAGTGTCTTACTGAAGCTGGTGTAATGATGGAAGAAAAGAAGGTGAAAATAACACAAAATTTATATTGTATAAAATATGGTTTTCAAACACAGGTTTAAATGTAAACCTGTGTTTGAAAAACCATACTATTTAAGATTTATATAAATCTAATCATTAAAATCTCAGTTCAAAAGTATTTTCAGTACTGATCATTCTTCAATATTATGACATTTACAAAAAAATAAAAATATAAACAATCTAAATCAGGGATTATCTTTATTTCTGACATTTAAGATACCTACATCGGAACTTTCATTATGCTCTTCTTCATTTTCACTTTCCCTACTGCCATCACCTGTGTAAATCATTTCATCGATTAAATTCAATTCACCTTTAAAAACAAAACCAAGAAGGGTATGTAATAGCAGCTCTATATAATTCCACACAGAGAGAACACGTGCAGTCACCACCAATATTTAAAGACGACTGACGGATTTTTGAGTTTTTTGACTGACAGGCTACCGTCACCTACCGCCCGAATTGTTTTTGATTGTGTATGACCGTGAATTGATTTCTATTTCTTTTGAACAAGGTGTAAAATGCAAGTGCATTGTTTAGGGCTCTAACGATTCAACGATTCGAGTGTTTTCGGAAATACGACAAATAGCGAAGATTTGCATGCGCATTATTAATTTTGGAGTACTGTATTTCCATATATTTTCCTCTACAAATGATACTTTTATGAGAAGTAGGTAGTTAATAAAAAAGGAAAACTGATTCGCTTTTATCACAGAAAAGCTTTGGATTTTGATGAAGGTGGTCTTAATTTTCGCTTAAAAAATACATTCCGGTATTTACAATCCGTGGTTATCTTCGATTGATATCTACTTTTAAATCTTACAATATTTCTTACAAATCAATTATTTAAACGCCATTGTTATCGTGAAATTAGGTACTATATTTTACATATTGTGTTGTTACATTGTCAAGAACTTTGTTAGTTTAAATAATTGAAATAAATTACCATTAAAATAATACTAAAAATAACGATTACAATAATAGGCTGGTGAAGTTATTATCAAACGTATTAAAAACTATGTCAAGGCTACGCAATTAAAATGTAATAACTTTCGTTCGAATAAAATGTTATAAAGCCTCAAAACATTGCGGTCGAAGTACATCAAAACTGATAAATATCTATGGGTTTCATAAACCTTTAGTATAACTAGCTAAAGACACACGCAACTCGGCCATTTAATTTACAAACCTGTATCAAAATTAAAGGGTAGCAGTTTTCACTCGCATTTGTTCCGAAACACGCCACTGCCGCACTGCAATATTAAAAATTCAGAAAAAATATCGATTCACATATCATAACGACCAGTACAACTCTCTATGATACTCAATTATTTGTACGCAACTAAGTTTTAAGCCCGTAGTTTTAACGGTCACTATTACATATTTGAATTTTGGGCCGGCGCCCGGCTCGCGGCAGACCGCGTGCACCTCCCTCGGCGGCTATAGCGGCACTGACGTATGGGGTACGCCGTACGTTTCGCGCATGCGCCATTTCTCTATACCGATACCTAAGCACATTTCTTTTTGTAATGAACTGAAACACCCCACTTTCCACTCTAGGGCTTTCTCTATAAAAAATAAAGCTTATAATCCCGTGTAACGTGACCGAAAGGTGCGTTCGAGGTTTGAAAATGAATGTTTTCTGTCCCTGTTGCTCTTGAGGTCGGCAATGCATTTGTGTTTTAATTGAGACTGTTGTGTGTTTATGGTTGTATATGAATTGTTTATACAATTTGTGTCAAAGCTTTTGACGGGAAAACAATGGAGTATTGAAAACAAGGTTAATGCTACGGACTACGTTTGGTAATAATCTAGACTTGAGGGTAGATGTTTAGAAATTAAATTCTTGTGTCTTGACAGTCAATATAAATTTGAGAGTGGTTGACAATTTTTATATCGAAGAGCCTTTAATAATTTCAAAATATAAACAAAAACTTTTCCTCAAGTTTTTGCAATACCACGAGCTTAATGTATTTTTCATATCACGTTTTAGTTCAGCGTACAGCTGTGAATTACGCTATTGGTGGAGTTTTATTAAAAGAAAACGATATGTTTCCAAGTTTTTATGGGAGACCAGTTAAGGTATGTCAAAAAATTGAGAAGGTTCTTCATTATTGTGAGTTATTTTTCTTGGTTTATTTGTGTTTAGAAGTCCTTAAAACAAATGAATCAAATTTGTTCGTCTTTCTTTGATTATGGCCCGAAAAAATTCAAATTTGTTAAAAAATATAGAATTTTTCTCGTCCTACCTTTATTTTTTTTTTATATTTTTGTGCAAATTCTATAAAGCAACGCAAGTTAACTTAAATAGGTAATATATGAAAATAACAGGCAAGCAAATATAATGGATGGGCGGAATAATTTTATTTGGCAATGTTAAATTATAGTAGACGAAGAACACAAAGGTATATATTTATCTTAATATTAATACGCAGTGGGTTGTCTCGTATATGTAATTTAGTGTTTCTTGTATCAAGATGACAATATTATGGATATTTTGTTGCCATCGCGATTTTAATGAAACACAGGTGAAATTCATGAGGAGAACAAATTTGGTATGTAATAAAAATAAGAGCTAAAAAATAAGGGCCATTTTTAGTGTGGGGTGGGGTGTCAACAGGCTATAATATTAATGTATGTATGGCATAGAAATTTTGAGATTTACTTCTAATGCGGTAGAATTTTATGGAACTAGGTATTTCATTCGACCGCCTTCTTAGTAGGTTCGATGATTCGATTTCCGATTGAGACTTACAAAAAATTAAATATCCAGCGAGACGGAACCCATAAAAAAAAGGAAAAAGAAAATTCATCAAACCAAATTACTGTAAGTAATAATAACCCTAAGTTTCACTTGAGTAATGTTAGTTTTCGCTATTAATAATTCGGTTTTATTGAAACTAAACGTAATTTCCCAAGAGATAGGGGTTACTTCGTAATTATTAATCATTGTGTATAATGGAAAACTATAAGAATGATGTACTTAAAATGCATTTATATTCTGAAAGATGTGGACCCGCCCTGCATCGTTACGGTGATGTATCGATATATTATGAAGTCGTTTCACGGAAAAACTCAAGTGGGATCAACTAGTTTTTAGTTTAGTGTTTATATCAAACGATTCGTTGTAAATTTTCGATTCCAAGTGCGCTTGGAATGGTCAAAATTAAATCGTCAAAAATTTCTGAAAAATTTATTTAAACATTAATCATATTATGACAAAGGAAATAAGAAATACAAAGTAACTACACAATATACAGATACATACAGTAAGGAAACTTCATACAAAACGTTCGAAATGGCACACGCACACAAGCAAGCGTGTTTACGAGAATCATAAGGGTATTCAGGGGGATCGATAGTAGCGGGTGACACATCCACAGATTTTGAATGACAAAGAAACATAGTATAGAAAAGTGATGTCAATGAGACTGAGATTCAGCAACGTAATCTAGTAACGACGCCATAGAAAAATATGTATGTTATTTCGTTTTGTTGGAACTGCACATTTACTTAACTTTTTTCAATTACGATTACATATCTATACTAATATTATAAAGAGGAAATGTATGTATGGTTTTCAGTTTTCACGCATAAACTACTGAACCGATTACAATGAAATTTAGCACACATAGTGGGTAACTTGGATTAACACATAGGATAGGTTTTATCCCGGAAATCCCACGGGAATGGGAACTATGCGGGACAAGAGCACAGACCACAACCGTCTCTTCGAAATCCATGTTGATAAATGCAGAAAATTTTAAAGAAAAAGTTGCGTTGCTGTCGCTTTCGTGTGCGCATCGTTCAAAACTTTGCGAGGAGACAGCGACAGAGACAAAATAGTTGCCGGGCAACTAAGTTGCTCTTGCGCGCTAGCTCTTAGATTACAAAATAAAAGGCAGATGGAGCATGACAATCATCCATCGCCCTTATCAAAGAAAATACGAAATCAAAAACGAATACGAACCTCCGCCAGTGCTGCGTCTTTCCAAACTTAAAAGGCCAGTACGCAACAGTGTGAAACTAATCACGTATAGTTTGGAAATAACTTTTTTACAAAGTTCTTCCAATCTATACAACAGCAGTACGCAAATACTCGCGTATACTTTATAGTGAAGTAAGTAAGAATAGCGCTCCAAATTATACAGCGCCAGTACGCATGCGGACTAATCGTGTATGTTTCGGAGTAAGCGCGGCGTCTTTAAATTGCTCGCGCTTATATTATTGTATTGCTGTTTTGAAATCTATTATTAAAATGCATGTGTATTGTGTATGTAATGTTACGTACTGATCGTAAATTTTTTGTATCGAGGATGCTTGTGTCGTCGTTCCCGACTATACTGCACGACTTACAATTGACAATAGTGCTAAAATGTAAGAATCTAATAAGTCCAGAAGAAGACGGTTGCGAGGCGACGGAGCCCCGCGAAGCGGGGCTCCTATTTTTGTATAGTTAAAAAAAACACGAACCTAACCTAACCCAACCTAACCCTTATATCTGTTACCTATTTATTTTTCTAAGCTCACCTAATAATATTTTTATTCCATATTTTACTGAATCAATAATAATCAAGAAGAATAAAAGTAGATAGATATAGCTGTACAATACAAGTCTCTGATTACCTATATATTTATTATGTCGCTCAAGCGTAAGTGGTGTAGTAGGTATATTTAGTTATATTTTGCGTACTGATCGTGAATAGTTTGGAACGAAGAAGCAAGCATCCGCGTTACAAAGTATACACGATCAGTACGCAAAATTCGTGTATATTTTGTAATAACAAACTTAAAAACAGCATTACAAAGTATACACGAGCAGTTTCCTATGGTTGCGTTCTGGCTATGTATAGTTTGGAAATACGCGCCAGTGCTATAGCGATTCTAGTGTCATGCAATACGTCAAAAGGGGTTTGCTATTTTAGTAAAAAAATGCTGTCTTGTGATATTAAAACGCTGTAAAATTTGTTCCCGAAAACAAACAAAAAGATAAAACATCGTTTTACAGGTTTTCTATAGATTATTTGGCTTATTTAATTTTGTATACAAATAATAATTTTACATATACGAAGGAATACAAAACTTCAACGTATGCTGCCAGTATTTTGAAAATGAATTTGCCATATTTATGGGTAAAACGGTAAAATGGTTAAAAGATCTTCGGGGTAGTGCTGTTGGATTTTTCGATCGTGAATGTGATTATTTGTATAGTGCAATAAAGGTTCATGATCATTATTAGATCATTTTAATAAGCATAATACTTTTATTTTTGTTACTTTTATATAGCGTTATATTTTATATAAACGTCAGAGTCGTTTTCGCCCGCGATTTAATTCATTTGAACTCCGTGATGGATATGACAAAATTATTATGTAGCGACACCTCGCTCTGAATCGCGCAAGCGAAATGTTTTCGCTACAGAGCTATATATACAACTTTCCGACATCATCCATTGGGGCCTTCACGGCCGGCCAGTCGAGTAGACTGGTCGAGGATCCTCCCTTTTTCGATGGAGGAATTCCACCTTCCTTCCTCCATAATTATTATACAGGAATTATATTTATTTATTATTTTATTTTTAGGGTTCCGTACCTCAAAAGGAAAAAACGGAACCCTTATAGGATCACTTTGTTGTCCGTCTGTCCGTCCGTCCGTCCGTCCGTCCGTCTGTCAAGACCCTTTTTCTCAGGAACGCGTGGAGGTATGAAGCTGAAATTTATATCAATTACTCAGGTCTACTGTCCCTTGAAGCTGTGAAAAAATCAAACTTCTAAGCCAACACAATCAAAAGATACAGCCGTTTATGCCGCAAATTTTCGACACTTGCAAGGGAATCAAAACCTACAGGGTGCTTCCCGTGAACTCAGAATCTTGAAATTTGGTACGAAGCAACGTCTTATAGCATAGATAAAGGAAAAATTACGAAAACCATAAATTTTTAGTTACATCACATAATATATTTTTTTTTAATAATTTTAAACTTACTACCCATTTCCTCATAAACGCGTAGAGGTATTAAATTGAAATTCATACCAAATACTCAGGTCTATAATACCTTTAAACTGTAACAAAATCAAACTTCTATGTCAACGCAATCAAAAGAAACAGCAATTTAAGCTGCATATTTTGAAACTCGCAAGTACTCGCAAGGGAATCAAAACCTAAAGGGTACTTCCAGTCGACCTAGAATCTTGAAATTTGGCATGAAGCAACGTTTTATAGCACATATAAAGGAAATTCCGAAAACCTTAAATTTTTAGTTACATTACAAAATATATATTTATTTTTTAATAAATATAAACTTATTACTTTTTTCCTCATGAACGCGTAGAGTTATCAAGTTGAAATTCATATCAAATACTTAGATCTAATTGCCTTTAACCCGTGAAAAAAAAAATTGCAGGTTTGTACGGAACCCTCGGTGCGCGAGTCCGACTCGCACTTGGCCGGTTTTTATTTATTATCCAGTTAAGCAGCTGACAATGTGGATGTCGTAAGGTGGTCACTGAAAATCAGTGTTAAGTCGTACCGTTATCCGCATTCATACCTATATATTTTGGAAATAAAAAAAAATCATTGTAATTTTGAAACATTTTTTTATGTAATTTATTTAATTAAAAATTGAATACAAATATTATGATCATATATAATTTTAGTAGGTAGATACTTTATCATTTATGTCACAAAAGAATTTTTACAATATTATAAAAAGTTATCATAAATTATCATAAACAAGAATTCATTTTAAAATTAAAATTAAAACCTGACAGCTAATTTATGTAGCCTACGTCACTAGCACCACTACCATAATAATTCAGATGATTGCAATGTCACCTCATAAATCAAAATCGGTTCAGCGGTTTATACTGCAGGGCGTGCCAAAGAAATATTATACATAGATACACTCGAAAAACATAAGCCTCCTTCTTCCGTAGTCGGGGAAAATTTTGGGAAAATTTTCAATATCTGGTAACATAACACCCACACAGAAGCAAGTGTACGTACAGTGCAGCGGCGAAATGACAGCACACATAGCTTTATGGAAATGACGATAAATTATTCGGTTTAGTTCGGCAACGCTCCATCTGTCTTTTATTTTGTAATCTAAGATAATATCTATCTTTTATGTATTTATGTTTTAATATTTGGTGAAATATATTATTTCAGTTTAATTTGAACACGTGCTTGTAGATAAGTTGATTTCGGCGATCATTTTAAAAATGCCACGTACTAATTGCGCAGTATTCGGCTGCTTGAATTCAACTATACCAATTATACCACCAGATGATTTTGTTCAATATGTCGAGAAAATGGATAACATTTTCGTTGCTGCTTTAAGAGAGAACACATAAACTGTAAAGTGGCTGAATTAATTTACAACGAACTTCGAATTAAACATAATCAGTTACTTAAAAAAACTGTTCATAAGATTGAGAATATTTTACACTATCAAATTTAACAATAAATT
Organism: Colias behrii; assembly: GCA_029959065.1. Classification (NCBI taxonomy): domain Eukaryota; kingdom Metazoa; phylum Arthropoda; class Insecta; order Lepidoptera; family Pieridae; genus Colias; species Colias behrii. Next base: position 1,087,346 of record JARWMC010000016.1, read on the forward strand.
TCGAATTAGTCGTAGTAGACGAAAGTATTTTTCAGTAAATAATTTGTAATTTTTTTTTTTTCGAATAAAGGCATATTTATGTAATGGTTATTTTAATATCTATACATATAATAAAATCGTAGGAAAGTCAAAACTGTAGATTGAATATTTTTTTAAAAGTATACTTGGGACAATAGATACCGAAGCCAAAAATATAGTTAGGCTACAAACAGAAACAATCGAATATGAACTGTCAATGTTGCCTATTAAAATGGCTCTACTTTAGACAGAAACACTACTAATAATAAAAATAACTTCATTAAAAACAATATTATTAATTATTATTAATTGATTAAATAGGTTTGAAGTCGGTGCCAAGCACTAAGCACTTAGTATTAAGCCCGTGCACCGACATCAAACCTTTTTAGTAATTAACACATCTAAATAATATGTAGTAATTAATAATATCAAATCTTTTTTATTTTTTACTTTTCCGTTTTTGAAGTCGGTTGTTTTTAACGAAGTTATTTTTATTTAATACTTTTTAGTGTATTTTTCAACACGAATCAAACGAGCCCAAACTCGATAAAGTTGAGTCAATATATTACTAGAAGATTCTAAGTTAATATGGCCACCTTCCGATTCCATCATCAAATCAGCTCTATGTCATAATAATGTTTCATCGCTATCCAATTTACATACGTATACAAAATTTCAGCTCAATCGGTTAGCTGGAAATGAATCAAAGTTACTTGCTACATTTCAATTAAGTCATCGAGATCAGACTACTGGGCAAAAACTACTGGGCTTATCCGAATAAAATTTATGGGACCAATTCCACACCATTCCGCATCAAACAAAAAAAGAATCACGTAAACCGGTTCAGAAACCTCGGAGTAATCGGTGTACATACTTAAAAAAAATATACCAGCCGAATTGATAACCTCCTGCTTTTTTTTGAAGTCGGTTAAAAACTACTGTGTACGAGAATAAATACGTTGACATAAATACGTACTATCGCTACGCCGGTTACGCGGCAACTGGCCGGCGGCCGCCGACCGGCAACGTTTTTGTCGCCGTGCGCGCACTTGCATTGAAACCAATAGATAGGGCGACAGTTGCGTCGCGGGCTTGTCTCCGAACCCGCGGACAAAAAAGTCTCCCGGGAGTTGCGTCGCTACGTGCGCGCACTTTCATACTAGCCCATAGGTGGAAGAGACAAAATAGTTGCGGAGACAAAGTTGCTCGTGCGCGCTAGCTCTAAGGATATTATAATTATTGTATTTTTATCGATACGTAACGTCACAACTTTGTCAAGCACAAAGCCTGTCAAACTATTTTATTTTTCATCCTAAAACAAAAAGGTGGAGGTTCTATGCTCGTATAATAATAATTTTAATTTATTTCTGCAAATTTTGTGTTTTTTAATTTAATTTAATTTATCGTTTTAAAAATAATTTAGTAGGTATACCTACATACAAGTATTGTAAATTCTGGTTTAAAATAATTATTGAATATATGTATAACACAAATATCAAGCATTATAAATAATTTAGGTACATTAAATAACCTTCGGCGTCCATAACACAACAAGATTTCGAAATATAGCACTGATAAAAACGTATTTACTTTTACAAGGTGTATTAATTCGGATTGTTTCTTCTTGTAAATTCATATTTAGGCTACACCATTTTTGTATTTTAACGAGTTTTAATCTCAAAATTACCACAAAATCGACTGTGAAAAAAAAGCAAACAGAGATATACAGGCCGAATTGATAACCTCCTCCCTTATTTTTGAAGTCGGTTAAATATCAAAAAGGTAACAGCCCTATAGCTATAACAGTGCTAACGTCATAATTTCATCGCAGGGGCTTAGTTTCCTAACTGTATGTACGTATATATCTGTCAACTGTGGTAACTACTTCCTTAGAAAACACACATTAACCTAATTTTGTGACGTGTTTTTTTAAAACGAAAGAATAGAAAGATCGTGAGATTGTGGCCCCCAACGTTACACCAGTCACGAACCCACCTCAGTGATTGAATTTGTTCCAATCTTTTATAAGTGACACTCTACGGGCCACGATATATTGTATTCTATAATATCCTGTATATAACGAAACTAAAGTAAATGGTACATGATTGCTAATAAATATAAAAAAGATTAAACTATATCTTTATTACCTAATATCGCCCTCAAATTTATAGAAATAGGATTAACCAAATTTAAAGAGGATCACACACATGAGATCAGCTTTAAAAAAATTATCAACATCCATTCACTTAGTCGAAAGTTTGGAGGTAACAAAACCAAAAAAATACAATCGAATTAAAAAACTTCTAATTTAGAAGTCGGTTGAAAAAGTCTCTAATTCATTATGGTCTAAGATGCGAATATAGGTCGACCTTCACCGTCGTGATAATAGAATGAGACCAATTTTATAATAAATGTAGTCTATAAAAAAAATCTATTAAAGATGGGTTGACTGAAAAAATCCTGGACAGGATATTTTGAGTTAATTATTAAAAAAATCTTTTTATTTTTTTTATTATGCAGTGTTGAGACAATAAACAATTTTGTTATAAAACAGCGCTCATGCTGATATATATTTTTTTTCTATCATCCCATCAAGTGAAAGTAACTGGTACGGACATGCCTGTTTATACCTGCCAACCTGGCAGTTTGTCCAGGTAAATATTAGAAAACCTTATGACTGCACATTCTGTAGGTTTCATACTTCAAGTCTATTATAATTTTTTTATTATCTTGATAAGTACTGCAATTAATAAAAAAAAATTTTTTTTTTAAATTAATTAAAATCCAGGATATTTTCAGTCAACCCATCTTTAATAGATTTTTTAATAGAGTAAATTTATTATAAAATTGGTCTCATTCTATTATCACGCCGGTGAAGGTCGACCTGTATTCGGATCTTAGTCGACCATTAGCAATTATCTACAAAGCAGATGTTCCAAAACTTCTAGAAGGTTCTATTGCAGTCTTCATTAAGATTCTTTCCACGTAGTTAGTACGAAGATAGCATTATCGGAAATATGTCAAGCTGGGAAAGCCACATTGTCCCTTGTTGTGGTACTCCCAAGTCTTTGGTTTGAGTATTGACAATGTAGTTTAGTAAGGAAGCAAGTAATTGCATTTTGTGTATTCTATACGTACAAAATGTAGGTAAGCCGTAAGTCAAAACAGTTCATTGGATATTTTTTAAAAGAATACTTGGGGCATGATCAACGATCGATATCGAAGCCAAAAATAAGTTTTTAGATTTTTTGTCTGTTTGTCTGTGTGTATGTCCGGGCTAAACTCAAAAAGTACTGCATGGATTTACTTGAAATTCGGTAGAGATATATAGGATAAGTTTTATATCGGAAATCCCTCAGGAACGGGAACTATGCGGGTTTTACTTTAACTACGCGGGCGAAGCCGCGGGCGGAAAGCTAGTACGATGTAACGTCGCTGGCATATTGTTCTTAAATTGTATTTGTAGCGGAATAGACTGGAGGTAAGTAAATTGCTAGATTACAATGAGGATTTTATTTAAATGTATGTGAAAATAACGAATTTATAAATGCATGAGTGAATAATAATAATGTGTAAAAAATTGTGAGTGTAAAAAATTTAAGATTTAACCGGCTTAATTTATAGTGTAGTATTTGGTATCTATATTTACATACTGTTATCATTTTATAACTAAATTAAAATTACATTATATTATTCATATTTTCCCGTTGCTTTCCCGTTTTCATTTATGAACAAGATTTGTTAATTTATTAAAGTTTCAATGTTGCACTTGTTTTCGTAAATAGCTCTAGAAATAATGCAAATTCTTTTAAAAAGTAGAAGTTAATAACGATCTTTTTTCCATAATTGTTTGATGTTCTCCAAAGAAATTGTAAGCAAGTCTCATAAAAATCCTAGCGGAGGCAAATACAAAGACAATTATTGTCTCCAAGAAAGATAATTACATTTATTCGTACTTGTTGCCTGTTCCTAGATTCTTTTGTTCACTTCATTAACTAGGAAAATGTCTTGTGAACTAGGTTGCTGTTTGTGACGAATTATTATGTCTTACTTTTAACGTAGTTTTTGCAATTGTCTTCGTTATGCTGCGAATAGACTAAATGCTTGTTTCCTGTAATTCTGGGCTCATTTATCATTACATTTGGGTTTATTTTCGTTCGAACCCTTAAAGGCCATTTGTCATTGCATCGGTTTTTGTGAAAGGGCTATTAGGTTAATGATAGAACCTAGGTTACTATGGTGGATTTTTCTTATAAGTAGTGATGGTAAATACTAACGATTTAAAGGATTTAAAAGAAAAATTACGAGATTTTTTGTTTTCATTATTGTTAATTATTGCATACTGAAGAAAATCGTTGAAATTAACCTATTAATACGTACCTTTTATTTTAATCATATTCATATAAATTATGCATTCACATTCATACCAATCTGACCATAGTCTATAAATTATTCATCCAATGGCATAATAATCTTGCTAAAAGTAAGAAAATAAAATTTGATTTCATAGTTAATTTCCAGATAAATAAATACTCAAATAGTGAAGGAAAACATCATGGCGAATCTGTCGAAGAATCAAAAGTTCCTGAAGCCTGAACCCTCAAAGGAGGGCCGTGTCACAGCAGTGGGAACGTATATGGGCTGATGATGAAATACTATAGGCAAATAATTCTTCAACTCCAATAGGAAGTATACTTTACATATAAAATACGCATATAAATAAAATAATGTCTTGGAAATCGTTTCAATATTTGCCGAAGCGATTTTAATAGCTCTTCAAGTTAATTAATCTATCGCAGCGCCATTTTCTATTAGTGCTTTTTCCATCTTCTGATCGAGATTCACTCGAGACTTCGTTAGGGTTCAATTAAAAATATATTTGTCGAAAATATTTGTTTTGCTTTTATTGGATTGAGGCGTACGGACGGAAATATATCTATATTTGTATCACTAATATAAATAAATAAAAATAAATATTATAGGACATTATTACACAAATCGACCTAGTCCCACAGTAAGCTCAATTAAGGCTTGTGTTGTGGGTAGTAGGCGACGATAAATATAATATTTAATAAATACATATATATAGATAATAACACCCAGACCCAAGAACAAATAATTGAGTTCATCACACAAAACACACTTATATTATACTTACAATATTTAAGCCCGCATCTTCGCTTGTACATTAAATTATTGATTACATAAAGTAGCCTATATATTATTCTCCTATATCAGCTGTACTATATTAAATTTTAACCTGCTACATTGTTCTTGTTTCAAAGTATCCATCTTCACACATCACAACTAGGTACCATATAGTCTACAACAAAATCTATGCAATAATAGGATTATAGACTAGTTATTACACATTGTTTCACGTAAATTGAGGTACACATCGATCCCACTTTATTGGCTAGGTAATATGAGCGCAATCGAGTCGCCCCATGTAATTAAATTTTGGTTCGAAGCCTGTTCGCTGCGCAAATATTGGAGCAACCCGCAGATGTTTCTAGACATTTTCAATATTACAAAGGATATTTATTGGATATTGGCGGTTTGGTCTATATAAAAATATAACAATGTAAACAGGACATGTTAGTTCAGAAAGTAATTAGTGTCCCTTAATTGTAGGACAAAGTTAGAACAGATACGTATAGCGAGTGTGGCTTTTTTGGGATACAACGTTAGAATGATAACGAAACTAGTGGTGCTGCGCGGTTTCACCCGTGGACAAAAAGCAAAAGCAAGAATTTCCATAGTGATTGTTATTCTAGTACATAAGCTACATCACTGCCAAGTATCATCAAAATCCGTTCAGTTGTTTTTGCATAACATATTATTTAACATTATACTTAGGTTTTTAATATTATACTAGCTTTCATCCCGTGGCTTTGCTCGCTTTGTTTAAAACCTAATAAATTATAATATACTAAAACCTACCTCGAGAGTAACTCTATCTCTAAAAACTGCATCAAAATCTGCTGTGTAGTTTTAAAGATTTAGGCATACATAGAAATCCGTTCAATGGTTTATGCGTGAGAGTAACAAACATTCCATCAATCCTAACATATTATGTTTATAATATTAGTAGGTATCATGCATTAAATACGAGACAAACTATTAAAATATCCACACCATTCATCATTTTGATGACGAAAACGTTCTGCCTTGTAAATCCTGTAATATATTAAGACAAGGAAGCCATTTTTTATTCCGTGTGTTTATAGGACTTTCTTGAGTCATTGCCAAAGGCTTGATGCAGTAAATAAAATGAATTTTAAAACACAATTTACGGAAAATAAGTTTAAATTTATTTCTTCGTAATCGCATCTTGACTAATATGAAATTGGGGTTCGTTACATAAGTTTTATATCTCGCCATAAGCTGTGGAGGGTTAAGTAAAGCTTAAACACACCACAGGACAGTTCTGAGGCATGATTATTATTTAAATACTAGCGGTCCGCCCCGGCTTCGTCCGTGGTACATATTTACGTTTTCTCTACATAAGAACCATCCTCGTACTTCAAGGAATATAATAAAAAAAGAATTATTGAAATCGGTTCAGCCGTTCACACGTGATGCCGTGTCAACGCGAAACGGGTTTCATTTTTATATATATACAGGGTGTAATCGTTAAGTGTGCACAAGCGATTATTCCGTAACTATTTCAGATATAAAAAAACTTTAAACTGATATCGAAAGCACTTAACCTAATGAGTAAAATGGCCATAGTAAATTTTTAAAAATAAAACGAGAAATGTCCAAATAAGTTACACTAAACGCTCCCATACATTTTATTTCCCATACATTTTGTATTCATAGCAGATTTTCGAAGTGACGTCCTCATTGTGCAATACAATGAGGAGCTCTATTTACAGTTTCTAAATCAACTTCCCTTCAACTTTGCGAAGTAATTAAAGTAGAAAACCAAAAAAAAAAAGAAAAAGCTAAAATCTTTCATATTAAATGTACATGGGATATTCATATCTCATACTAAATGTATGGGAGGGTTTAAAGTTATTTTTTTAGATATTTCTCGTTTTATTTAAAAAAAAAATATTATGGCCATTTTCGATACTTTCGATATCAGTTTAAAGTTTTTTGATATCTGTAATAGTTACGGAATAATCGCCTGTGTACACTTAACCCTGTAGATAGATATAGATATATATATAATAATAGATGTGTTAAATGTTACATTGTTATGATTTTAAAAGAGCAACTATTTTATACTATACTATATTTCTTGCTGGTTTTTTCTCCATAAAAACTGCTTTCCGAATCGATTATGGTAAATTATTATTTTTCGGTATTTTAACGATTCAAAAGCACTTCTTAGCGAAGTCTAGTTGAATAAATAAATGTTTGAGTTTAAATGATTCATATTTTTCGACGGTTTCGACTTATTTGTAGTCGTGTTTTCAAAACAATTCCGACAGCTTTGGTCAGTAGGGTATAATATAATCCACTACCTTTTCCATAGTGGTTGGGTCTCGTATGTTTTCTTTGCAGGACCACTCTACTTATGTATAAAAGACCTTTTGTGCGGTGAGCTGTTGATAGACTGTGATTCTTATTTACTATCACCTCCATTGCTATTAAATCTATGACTTCTGAGTTCTTAAGCACATATTAAGAACCGTGTATCAAAAAATTCGAATACATATTGTAAAAATGTATTGAAAGCGTTTACTATAAGTAAGTACTATTGCAAATATTATAATAGTAGCTTATTACACTGGAAGAGTGAACAAGATACAACTTTTTATGTAGGTAGCTATTGATTTTATAAGAGTTATTATTAGGAGAAGTTTTCATAAAAAATTATCGGTCATGATGTTGGGTAAATGAATTAAAATAAAAAACCATTTTGCAATTCATCAATTTATTCAAATATTAATTGTAATAAAATCTATATACTAGCTAAAATTCCAAGTTCAACTTCTCGAATTGAACGTGAATTTTTAGCACAAACAAAATAAATACTACAGCAATAGAAAAATATTTTAGGTAAGTACTAAATTATATCATTTACATATTATTAGTATATTAACAGCCAAAGATTTTTATTGTAATAACACTATACATGGAAGTATTCTAAATAACTTTTTTTGATATTTCAATCCTTGACTAAAACATACTCGTTTTTTATTCTTTTGACATTTTACACATAATATATTCTTATTTATTTGTTAATAATTTATTGAACGAATAAGTTTTAATCAAGGAAGGAAATATCGACCATTTATAAAAAGAAAGATGGTGTTCTTAAACTACTTTTTGCTTACTCTGTAGTTTGATTGGGCAAACTCAAGTACTTACTACATTAGGTATATATTATTATGAGGGTATTTTGACAACTGTCTGTAATAAATTATGTTATATGTATTATATCTATCAGCTTGCACCCAATATCTCAATCTCTTATTAATAATAAAAAAAATGTTCATCTTTATTAATAATATGTAATAATTAATAATACATATTATATTTTATTAATATGATACAGGGAAGATTTGATTGTTTGTAGAGAAAATACGTAAAGAAAATCAAAAAGAAATTGGCATATTTTGAAAAATCATTTTCTGAGAAGCTACATTAGATATTCCTGAATCAAATAGATTATAATATTTTTTAGTTGTTATCGTTTCGAGGCGAACAGCAAAAAATTGAGTAAAAAGTATTGAAGTTTCTTTGATGTTAACATTTCAACTACGAAGGAATAGAAAAAGAATTATATATTGAAATGGTATTGGTGGTCTTTCTCGTTATTGTATTGAAGCCTTCGTCAAACGCGTCTCATGAATGCTCTAGTTTGCTGAAGCTGCGCTAAGTATAACGTTTTAAGATAAAATTAATTTTTAACAGTGACTAAGTTTTCGGAAGCATACGAGTGTAGCGTTTTTAAGTTAAATAAAATATTTTTTATTGTTTATGTATGTATTTCAACAAATAACAACGTAAAAAATTCATCGGAAACAAAACCTTTAAACAGACCATAAAGTATCATAAATGAGTAATAAATTAACTTCTAAAACCGTCAATATTGATAACAGAGATTCAGCAGAAATCGACACATCAGTATTTCAAAACTACATACATTAATCTCAATAGAAGCATAGTAAAACACAGTAAAACTGAACTTAATCGACGTATAAGGACACTATGCGACAAAAATAGAAAAATATATCTAGAAAACAAACTTGTTCAACTGTTTATATCTACGCCGTATAATTCACAGTTCTTTTCCTTTTAAGTTCTTTTAAGTTAGTCTACAAAAGAAATTCACCAAAACACTAGAACCATACTAGAACGAATGCATTGTTTTAGGATTTATATTGCATGTACTCGGTGTAAAGCCTTAAAGGGATTGAATTTTTATCAAAAGAGAAAAAACGCAATCATAAACTTAGATTATTATTTTTTATAATGATGTTCCTTCTTGGTGTGATTTTTACATTTTACTCACAGGTAATATGAATTATACTTTTATGATGTAGTTATTTCTTATTTCTTAGTGTTAATAATTATGTTTACATTTCTGATTCATCACAAATATAATTATGTAAAATGAAAATTAACAAGGCAATTAAATATATCTTTACTAGCTTTCCATCCACGGCTTTGTCCGCTTTGTCTAATACTTATTAAATTATGTACTAAAACCTTCCTATTGAATCACTTTTACTTAAAAAAGCCGCAACAAAATCCGTTGCATAGTTTTAAAGATTTTAGCGACATAGGGACAGAGAAAAATCGATTTTGTTTTATACTAATGTAGTGATAATTCTAACCGTACATAAATCATAAAACCAGATAGGGAAAAATAATCTTTATTACACTAAATATTCATCATAATATCATTAACAAGACGATATATTCTAAGTTTGGCACATTTCTTCGTTTATAAATGTTTGGGTTCGGTTCGATCCATCTTGGACCCTTTGGCGTTTAGTATGCGAACTATAACTAATAGATATTTATTGAACATTGAAATCTTTATATTTTTATTTAAAAACATAAGATGGCATGTAGCAGGAATCAATATTATGTATAATATTATATTATACCTAGTAATCAAATATATGTATTTGATAAATTGCAAATATTTTTAGAGGAATCATTTGACTTAATAACACAATATACAGATACATACAGTAAGGAAACTTCATACAAAACGTTCGAAATGGCACACGCACACAAGCAAGCGTGTTTACGAGAATCATAAGGGTATTCAGTGGGATCAAGGGATCGATAGTAGCGGGTGACACATCCACAGATTTTGAATGACAAAGATACATAGTATAGAAAAGTGATGTCAATGACTTCACGTTAAATAAATATCGATTGTTTCAGTTTGTAGCCTAACTATATTTTTGGCTTCGGTATCTATTGTCCCAAGTATACTTTTAAAAAAATATTCAATCTACAGTTTTGACATTCCTAAGATTTTATTATATGTATAGATATTAAAATAACCATTACATAAATATGCCTTTATTCGAAAAAAAACTTACAAATTATTTACTGAAAAATACTTTCGTCTACTACGACTAATTCGAAATTTATTGTTAAATTTGATAGTGTAAAATATTCTCAATCTTATGAACAGTTTTTTTAAGTAACTGATTATGTTTAATTCGTTGTAAATTAATTCAGCCACTTTACAGTTTATGTGTTCTCTCTTAAAGCAGCAACGAAAATGTTATCCATTTTCTCGACATATTGAACAAAATCATCTGGTGGTATAATTGGTATAGTTGAATTCAAGCAGCCGAATACTGCGCAATTAGTACGTGGCATTTTTAAAATGATCGCCGAAATCAACTTATCTACAAGCACGTGTTCAAATTAAACTGAAATAATATATTTCACCAAATATTAAAACATAAATACATAAAAGATAGATATTATAATTATTGTATTTTTATCGATACGTAACGTCACAACTTTGTCAAGCACTAAGCCTGTCAAACTATTTTCTTTTTCATCCTAAAACAAAAAGGTGGAGGTTCTATATTCGTATAATAATAATTTTAATTTATTTCTGCATATTTTGTGTTTTTTAATTTAATTTAATTTATCGTTTTAAAAATAATTTAGTAGCCTGTAGTACCTACATACAAGTATTGTAAATTCTGGTTTAAAATAATTATTGAATATATGTATAACACAAATATCAAGCATTATAAATAATTTAGGTACATTAAATAACCTTCGGCGTCCATAACACAACAAGATTTCGAAATATAGCACTGATAAAAACGTATTTACTTTTACAAGGTGTATTAATTCGGATTGTTTCTTCTTGTAAATTCATATTTAGGCTACACCATTTTTGTATTTTAAGGAGTTTTAATCTCAAAATTACCACAAAATCGACTGTGAAAAAAAGCAAACAGAAATATACAGGCCGAATTGATAACCTCCTCCCTTATTTTTGAAGTCGGTTAAATATCAAAAAGGTAACAGCCCTATAGCTATAACAGTGCTAACGTCATAATTTCATCGCAGGGGCTTAGTTTCCTAACTGTATGTACGTATATATTAGTGGAGTGCCTGGAGCATTCAAAACTGTATAACCTCGGATTAGAGTTATAGTGAATGAATTAATATGATCGATGTGGGATATTGTTTTTTAAACTATAAATTGCAATGTTTACCCAAATTTATTTTGTGCACTCCATTGTTTCGTTGTTTAAAAAAAAATGTTATGAAAAATTAATGTTTGACCATATATTTTCACTTTAAACAGTATTTCTTTTTTTTTATTCGAGTAGACATATTATAGGAATATTTTTCAAAGATACCTGTGTATAAAAATAGCAGTAGGGATCTCGAACAGATAGAAAAACGTGGAGGGGAGAGCGGAGCCACAAATGCTATGTACAATGGAATTTCTCGACCAGTTTAATTATAAATTAAACGTAGGTAGGTACTCCATTGAGTACATTTAAAAAATAAGGTAATTAATTACGACTAATGAAAAGAAAAAAAAATATTAGTACAAAATCTGTTTATTTAAATTATACATTACAATTACATTGTTGTCTACATAAAATATTTAGTTGAAATGATAATATCATCGTGAAAGCGTTCTATTAGTCGTTTTTTAATAGTTTTTTCTACCAGGATATGCTCTGTAGTGATGACGTTTTTCAACTCTTGCATGGTAAATTGGCAATCATCATTCTCTTTTATGTAGGTACTTGTATCTATATTTGCTCCATTGCTGCATCTACCATTCTTAGATTTATTTTTCAGCAAATTATAACAATCCGAATGATATTTTGCTGCAAGTGTCTCTTAAGTCGGTTATACCAGAAATCCTTTTCTGGATATCTCGATAGTAAATTCGTGATGGATTCATTCAAAGTTGAAGTGTTGATGTATGAAATCTGACCGGCATTTTTTTGTATGGAGATACTACAAAGACCTCATCTACTCGAGAGAATGCCGCTGGGAGAAATTTGGACGAATTAACCCGGAAATTGAGAGTAGCAGAAGAAACCATTAAAATAATAAAAGGGCATTCAGACGTTTAAAAGACAACTTTTTCCGGTGATGTCGCACTTGCAGTGAGCAACAGGGGGGGCCATTTTGAAAATTTATTGTAATTAAACACCTTGTAATTGGTTTTATTTTGTTTGCATTAAAATTTTGCACTTACCACTTTTAGATTTCAATTTTTCGAATGAAGCCTTATGAATAATAAAATGAAATATTCAGGGTAGCTACCTCATAGATAGAGTAAGTTTTCAAAAAGCCAAACGGATATTTTTTATGCGATTTTATTTTTTACGGGCCCTTGAAGTTGTGAACATACTGGGTAATTTTATCTTTCTTGGCATTAAATTCTTATTTTTATTCCATTCAAAGATCTAACGATATTTAAATTTTACCATACCGAATTGGCCTATCTTTCAGCACACAAAAAAAATCATGCATTTACCGCCATAATTGACGTCACCATAAATCAAAATCTCTACGTAGATACTCGGCGATAGGTGAAAATTTGAAAAAAAAACGTCATAACTCCGAAAATACGAAAAATCGCATAACATACATGGGGGTGATTCGGATAGCCCTCTATGTCTCTACCTCCCAGCTTCAGTATATCACTACTTCTTGGGACACCCTCTATGGTCAAACATGAATTTTTCACAATAATTTGTTTAAACAATGAAACAATGGAGTGCACAAAAAAAAAATTGGGTAAACATTGCAATTTATAGTTTAAAAAACAATATCCCACATCGATCATATTAATTCATTCACTATAACTCTAATCCGAGGTGAAGACCCCCAGACACTATATTATATCTGTCAACTGTGTTAATAAGGACTTAATATATAAGCTTTGGGCTCATTGTGACTATTTGTTTTCTGTCATTATAATTTATTAAACATGTTGTTAACAAAAAAAAACAACAACAATTAAATAAAACAAAGATTTTACAAAGTAATACAAATAAATTAATGACTGACGTATTACTGAATATGTGTTTGAAAATTTTATTAGATCTCTTAATGGAATATACTTACTATCTAATTGTAAATTATAGAGGTATATCTCATTAATGTATCACTGTAACGTCTTTCATTTACAAAATTTACAAAAAAACATTAAATATACACGTTCTATTCTATGCTACTTTGGTCAAGACATAGTACGTCTATATCTCTCGTTAGGTCGTGTTTTGTTTCTACATCTTCAATCTTTAGAATAACTACTATTTAACATTCTTTTGTGTGTTCTTCTTCTTTACATTAACCAGTATTATTTACTTCTACATTATCTATAAGAATGATATCCGTAACAATGTTTACATTATAATAAGGAAATCAACCAGAATTATTATTTGGACTATCGTCATTCGTGGTACTTATGGAATCTTTAGTATCAATAACATTAGAATTAATTTCATATTGAGTATTATTACATTCATTATCATTCTCTTCTACTTTTCTATCTACATCACAACACGTTTTGTTATCTACATCTATTGAGTTTTCTGAATCGCTTTTCTCGATAATAATATCAACACTCGGTTTGTATTCATCTTTTCTCTTATCGGGAAGGTCCGGTGGCCTGACGGTCGATAGAGTACTGGATAGAAATGACGATTGTAGGTTGTAGCCTGGTAATAGTTTCGGTTGTAAAGGTAACATCAGATCTAGGGAGCCGGTGGTTGCAGGCCTTGGTTGTAGGGGTGGGGCTGTCATCAAAGGTGGTTGTAGCGAGGCCAGCGATATAGCCGCACACTGCGTGTTCACTATCGGGCTCTCGACTGTAAACAACAAATTGTTTAAGACAATCTTTCTAATAATAATTATAAAGAGAGGATTATAGAGTACACCTTACTTTATTATCTATGCTTAAATAGAAGTGATTTGAATTTCAAACTCAATTTACTTTAACTGAATAATAAAATATAACTGCTTTGATATAATTATAAATTAATTCAAGCTGTCTACATCGGAATGAAACAGGCATAAAGGCTAAAATGGGTGGCTTTATCAAAGGAGTTGGTTTGTTTCTAAATGAAAATGGAGCATGCATTTCATTGTGATTTCACAGATAAACTATTGCGTTTACCAATAGGAGCTCGGGCTTGTAGAGGTTGGAGTGTGTGAGGAGGTCGAAGTAAGTTTGATGGTCCTTGAAGAGCCAGGCTTATCATGTTCATGCCATTAACACCTGGAAATAAATGCGTAGTTTATAGCATGCAAAAGGAGAGATAGTAAAATAATTTAATAGAGGTGGTGAGGAATATGCTGTTTGAAGTCGATTTGTAAAGAAAATAATTGAGTTCATCTTTGATTATTAATAGGTAAAGTAGCATTATGTGATTGATATGCAAATAAATCTACTGCATTCATCTTTAACAGACAATGATAACAAGATATACAAGAGTTAAGAAAACAATGCTAATAGACTAATAAAATTAATTATTATCAAAAGATGGTAAACAATTTATATGTATTATGATGATTTAAAACGTTTCTTATCAAAGTTTACTAGAATTAATTATGCAAATTAGTGTTATTATATATTATTATGTAATAAACAATAGTAGTTCAATCTATCATAATCTAAATAATACGAACCTTACGAACCTATAAAGTATTGGATATTGATTAGATACTGTTTTAACTTTCATTAAATATTCTTTTGATCATTTCCTAGTATTGTCAATTTATAACTAGAAAAACTCGATTGTACCTACTCGAAGAACTATATTATGCAGATTATATCTATTAATCGACGGTTAGTAGGTAGATATTTCTTAAAAACTGTATTCTTGAAGTAAGTTATGAATTTTAAATTAGCTTGAGAAAATTTACTCTTTGAAATTCAATCTGAAGAATTGGACAGACTATATGAATAAAGATGGTACTAGAGTAAGGCAAAAAGGCTTGCCGTAAATAAATTTATTTGATGAATTACATAATGATAAATTAAAAGGATAAATAGGAAAAATAACCGTTTAGACGTAGTAGGGGTAAAAGCTAGTGCATCTATAATTCATCATTCTGTACCTTTGTATCTAATAACAAACCTTCTATTATCTGCTGTAATATTCTAACTTCCATTTCAAATTGCTAGATACATACGATAATTACAAGTCCCTACTTCGAATGTGAATCACAAAGGCGAATAAAGTAGGCAATTGGAATATTAATTTCAACGCCATCTAGTTGTCACTGGCGGCAACTCTATGACGTACCAAACTTGTTTGCGCCCTGTAAATCCTTCAGTACTACAGGGTGTTTGACTGCGTTCACTCGCCGGTTGGAGGCGGTAGCTTCGCGTTTTCGTCTCGGCTGTTCGACTGGCAGCACACGGCGTCGCTTCTTTGGAAGTTTTGACCGTGCCTGTTAACAGATGGCGCTTTTATCAAAATGTAGGGTAGAAGCTACGCCGTAGGCCGGACGTAGCTAGTTTTTCAATACAATGAGTTTAGACTGTAACTTATATTATTATTAGGATGTTAATATTGTTATGTATGTTATAGTTATACAAGTGTTACAAAAACATGAATAATTGTAGAAAAAACATTATGAATTACCAAAAAATGTAATATTATCAAGCCTGTACGGCGTTTAAGAATATATCATAATAGAAAAAGTTGTTGGAAATCCAAATCAATGATGTGTTCTACACTGATTTGGATATTGATGGTTATTTTACTGAGCTACTAAATAGCTATAATTATACTAGCTCATCAGCTAAATAAAATAAAACTTATTCTAAGCGTAAACAGAGAAAGTACGTCTGGTAGAGCAATAACAAACTTAAAATAAATATTATTTCCTATATCATTATATTTTTAAGAGTTTTATCAAAAATGCTTTTGTTTAAACGGTATTTAACCCAATTCCACAATGTATTAAAGCGGTGGTTAATTAACTGGTACTTTTACTGTGCTTTCAAATGAATTGCCTGTTTAATTTTAAATGGAATTATTTAATTTCTTTATAGAACCTCCGTACAGCATTGAGAGCTATTTTAACACAGGTGGGTAGTTTAAGATTAAAATATATTTAGTTCGGATTTAGTTATTATGTATTGTAACAATACTAGCATCATTTACATATTAATTTCATCAAATGGTATGTGAGATCAAAATATCCCATATGCCAGGTATTCCTAATTAATTATCATACTTAATTTTGGCTATGCCTATTAAATATAATATATATTGAAGAGTAATGTAATCCGGACTAGCGACTAGTAACTAGTTTCCTATCAATATAAATAATAAAATAAATAAAAACGACATAGGAACAGGAATAAAAACGAAATAAGAAATATATAATTTTATACTGGGTGTGGTAGCTAGATACTATAAACAAACTAACCAATCTACTTTACTATATTGAAATTGTGTTAGACGAAATTAATTTATCCAATTTTATCGAAAACAAGGTTATTCTAGATTGAATTGGTTTTAGCGTTGTTTAAAAATGATTAATGTGGTCTGTGTCGAAGCCTAAAGAAAAATTATGATGAAAGTCTCGTTCTAAATTTAGTTAAAATACCTGAACCTTGAAAGACAAACGGCGCCCTAGGTAATTCATTCTACATATTAATAAGAGGAATCCCGTGAAACGTGTTTATATTAAAATTTATAATAAATAGATTATTTTCATTATTAAAATTGTAAATATGGCTTTTAATTTTATTATAAATTTTATTGTATGTAATTTTTTATGGATTTAGGTTTATATGCGTCGCATTGTAACAGTTTTGAAAATTGAGTTCTCTGAAAGATAGGTTTTAGATAAATAAATACCTAAATATTGTTTTACTCAATTAACCCAACAAACTATAGAATTGAATAGACTTAAAATGTATCAATTACCATCTTTTTCATTACAAATTATGTATTAACGCTTAGAATCCGCAGAAAACAGCATAAATTTAGAAAAACATCAGCAATCAACATCTTTTGCCACTTATTCAGACGAAAATTTGAATCACAATTTTCCTTCTAACATTTTATCCAATCTTTATGTAACCTAAGGTTATTTTAAGATATAAAAACCAGCACAATAAGACCTAACGCAAGGCGAATGTGAAATTTTCACCGGATATTTCGTGTACAATCCAAGGCCACATTTCGAAGGCACTCAAATTTTCCCAGTTGATTTTATGCTGGTACTAGAATTGCGCAAAATAAACATTGAAAAGAGGTAACGAAAACCGCGTATTCATAGTTACATAGTAACAATTCATTAACAATATTATTAGGATAGCTTTTTTTTAAATGTTGTTTCCGACCTGTATTATGTGTGTCTTTAGGCGAGTACTTTGGGTTATAAACTTTGCAAACTACGCAACATATTGATTCAAATTTGTTGCTAAATAAATGTTCACAATGAACTCGTAAAACTTGTTCGAAAACACGCTCTAAATTCTCATACTTATATTTTATACTACAAATTATATGTCACGACTCTTATTTTGTCGTACAATGTTTAGTCGCAGATCAGGCCACAGCACTACCATTTTAAAGTTCAGTATTTACGAATACATTCGAGTGAGCATTCCGTAGCTCTCCACAAGTGCTTGAGTGTAACTGTTTCAAGTAATTGCGAAGCTTGAAATGTACAATTAAATTAGCTTTTAAAAGGTGACAAAGCATTTATGTGTGAAAATACATGTTTGAGAATTAATTAAATTAGACATAATATATATTATGAATAAGAGTATTAATTCCCTTCAGTGATTTTTGTGCTTCTCTCGTAACGAAGTTTATGAAAATATTATAGCCCCAGCCATGTTTGATTATCATTATTCATTACTATAGCATAGGCCAAGTGTATACGTTTTTAAGTCGAAATTTTATAAAAATAATAATAATGCCTAAACAAAATTAAAACTATTTTCATTAAGAGCACGCAAAAATAAAAGTAACTCAACCTAGGAACATTTATATTAGGTAATCCATCTATAAGAAAAAGGAAAACTTAAAGAAAAATAAAACATACGATAGGCAAAGAAGGCATAACAGACACACAATAGCATCCGTTGCTCGCTTTCTATACAACACACAATACATTGCTGTCAAGTCAGCTTGCAGACGCCGCAATGTAGTCGTAAATTAACAGGTGGCAGCAATTTGCACCGCCCTGATTAAATTGGCCTAGAGTGATTTGTGATGTCACTTGACACGATTTATCGCTTCGATATTGAGTTTTACAGACAGACTTGTTTGTTATTTAGTGTTAAATGGAAAATTTAACCCTTTATTTAAAATAAAAAAAAAAATAAATAAAAATTGTTTATTTCTTTTAAACAAGTTTTCATCTTGGGTTGGAGGTAAGTGCCTTCATTTAAGTGATAAATTTCACTTGTGTTAGAAGGCGCTTCTCTTCCATAACAATTACAAGGCATTAACAATTTATTTAACTCAATAGTACATCTAGAAGACTAGTGGTGCCGCGCGGTTTCACCTACCCAATCTAGTATTTCTATACGCTAATAATAATAATAAGCTACATCACTGTCAAGTATTATCAAAACACGTTTAGTGGTTTTCTCGTGAAAATATAACAAATTTTCGCATTTATGTACATATAAGTAGTATTATGAGGTTCTTAACTTTTAATATATCAGTAAATTTCCTGGCACTAACATGCATTTGTTTTCGCTTCTATTTCCGAAAAAACAAGACTACGAACTAACTAAGAAAAACAAGGTCATTTCTATCCATCCGTATGGAAAATATTAAATATTTACGCGTGCAAATGTTTAACGTACAAGCCTGATTTATGGTGTGTTTATGACACTTCTTATTAAAGTAAAAGTAAAGTTTTCATATAATATAGTCTATGTATGAGTTATTGCTAGTCTATATGAAATACAGTCTATAGAAGAAATTTGCTGGGTTACATTGCGTGATTGTGTTGGTTGGTACAACAATTTTGCTTGTATGATTTTTTCTCATAAATAACCTCTCGTATAGAAAATTCTACACTCTCATGGGTTTTGTTCGCTTGTGTATTCGTAATTTTTCGTTTTTGTTCGCAACTTCCTTCACGTGAGAGTTTATAGAATTTTTTTGGTTGCAACATCTTTCATACATGCTTAGCTTCTTTTCGTCATAGAGCGATGTCTTCTTCGTATATTCTGGACTAGTTCCCGAGATTCACGCATTCAATCAAACAAACCATTCAGTTTGTAATATTATTTATTAATTGAGAAGTTCCCAAACTAGGTAATTTTTATTGCCTAGTTTAGGCACCAGTCTCACATTTATATTTACTGAAAATTTGTAAACTTATTTTATGTAACTGATGTGAGAAAATAAACTCTTTTTTATTTTTATTAGTAATCACTATCAATATAACTGGAAATTTCTTTGCAATGGTATACAATATGACTATAACAGTTTATATTTATCACGATTGTCATGTCCTTCTTTAGCAGACTCATTGTCAGTTATTATAAATCAATTTTCCGGGACATTTCCACTTCATTCCATTCGCTGGTGCAATAAAACAGAACTTGACGTGAAGTCGCGAAAGCACTTTAAAACGAATATATTACGTTGGAGCTGGACAAGGCGTGAGCGGTAGCGTTTTTTTTTGTTTTACGTGTGTAACATTGATATAAAATTTTATTTAGCTTTTTGGTTTCGTAAATAACTTAAAATAAAAGACACAAACCAAATTGTCATGTGTTTTTATTTTTTTGACAACAAGTAAACAATTTTTTGTAAAATTGCAAGCTTTTGCCAAAAATCTACAAAATCGTTAATCTGAGTATATAATCTGTGAAATTTTGTGACAAACTTTATCAACGTCAGAGTATAAATTTAATCGAAAATTAGATCTTAATTTGTAAAAAAGCCTGCTATACTGCTAAATATGTGCGTAATTAATTATATTTTAAAACAATGAGTATGATAATTGTGTGTGTGTGGAAATCATAAAATCGTCAGTTAGTCAAAATTCTCTTTACGTTTTAAATTAATTTCTTACGGATACAATTTCAATCTCTTAATACCTACTTGAAAAGAGAACATATTATATTGAAGAGAACATTTATTGTAGTTAACTATAATCGATATAGAAACCGCTTCCGCTTATAAATTGGGCGTCTGTAGTTATTCACACAACATTTAATTGAATTAAGTCCTGGCTCAGTTGAGTCGGTTCAATTCTAATATATTACACGAATAGTGAAACTAGAAGCTACACGATACCGTATTGAAAGAAAATGCCTTTTACGGATTTAAAACACTGTTCGTTTAGTTGTAGAAATATCTTTTAGAAGAAACAAATAATAAACTTTCATTGCAGATGAAAGTAGATATTAATTAAATTATTAGTATCAAATAATTTTGTATAATAATTGTATACAGTCAAATAAATGTAACCACAGACACACATTTTCGGAAACACATATTATGAAACAAAATATTATGCCTAAAATAAAGCAGTTGAAAAATTGATATCATTTGATATGTAGCGACGTATCAAATCATATCAATTTTTCAACAATTTTATAGTTATTGTATATTTCATAAAAAAAATTGACAAATATTAATTTTATATTCAAACATGTTCTGTACAAAATTATAGGACAGCGTTTTACCGATGATAAAAACTTTATTCGAACACTCGAAACTTTCCAAAGACAATTTGAAAACAATAAAGAAGCACTTATCGCTAAGTGTATTGCATTTCCATAAAATATTGTTTATGGTCAATAACTCAGGGTTTTAATGCCACCTCAAGCTTATGAATTTTATGAGATCCATTTTCAACGCGTTCAAACAAACAAACAAACTCTTTAGCTTTATTATATTAGCATATATCTAGATAACTGTTATCTTAGTACGTAATGTGGAGAGAGAATAATTAATACTAGTATCTATTGTATTGTAATATCTGTGATCTTACAAACTGTTATATTACTATATGCTGTTATATAAATAAAATAATAAATAAATAAAAAAATAAAAATAAAATTCATTTAATTCAGGCCACATAGCCCATAAAGTGTTAGTAAAATCTTATCCTAGTGTTAGTATTACAATTACCTATTACCTTCATACATTTATTACTACAGCTTAATTTACAAATCCAATGCTTACTAATGATATTATCCGAATAATTTAACACCTTTAACACTCTAATAGAAAAAATCTTTTTTCTCATAATTGCATAAAAGTCATTTACTCTACAACACAATATTTATTAAATTTTTCAATCTATGGAAATAGTAGTTTAGGATTTAGCTATCTAATCTGGTTTGTATTAATTGTAATATGTTAATTGTATTGTTATATTTGTATTGTTACAGGCCTAATTAATTAATTACCCCTACTATCAGTTCGGTTCTTACTATCATATCGTGAAACTTTACGATATAATTACTTAATTAATTTTAATTTTATTATACTATATGATAGTTCAAATTTCTGAGTGACAATATAAAAGAGATAATTCGAAATTCTATTTGGCTATACAATAAATGTTTTTAAAGTAAAGAAATAACGAAATCAAGTAATTAATTTAGTTAGAAACAGAGTGACCGCTGTCAAGTGCGGCGAACGATAGTTTGCCACAAATAAACTGTTGGCTTTATCTGTGTGTGGTTATCCCCTGAGAATAGGATAAAGGATACTTGAGTTATGTTATTAGTATTCGGACTTTCCTATTTTCAATATATACTAATATTATAAAGGTGTTTGCTACGTTTTCACAGATATCCTTATATATTTATATATTGATTTAAACTTTATTGCACATAAAGAAGGCAGGGAAATACAGGAAGAACATAAAATAAGACAAGAAAATGTACAAATGGCGGTCTTATCGCTATGAAACGATCTCTTCCAGACAACCGCACTTGGATGAAATCTGGATACCTAATCTGGAAATATACGTCAATTGAACAATCCATTAGTTCTGTTAATTAAAACTACTTTTAATAAGAATAATGAAATAACCGAAATTAACAATAACCATTATTATTATTTTCTTACAAATTAAACAGCAAAGTGATAAATCAAATATTAACGCGACCGCAAACATATCAAATATTTTATATCTGTGCCAATAAAAGTGTCGTATATTCTGATAATTGGTTATTTATTGCAACCCAGATGAATGAATTTATGTTTTGCCTTTATTGTATGTAGGTACGTATAAAACAACTTCGTTAAACGTAATTAAACAATAAATTACTTTTTGATGAAAATATGTCCTATGTGAAAATTCGGTATAAAACAGCAAAGGGTCTCCTTATTTTTAAATCAAAGTGTTTTAATTAATCATGTTCCAAGCATATTATATAGTAGGTACACTGTAGAATGTTGATAACATTCTCACTCACATCAGAAAATCGATCACCCACAGATGTTAATTCATCTGCCCCCTTCCCTACAAGGGGAGACATAAGACCTGACCAATAAGACCATAAATTAGGATTAAATTAATGAATATTTCCCCCACAAATTGTCACGTATCCTGTCACTGAGTGACCACTGACCAAGCTCAATTGTTAAGTGTTCGAATTCTATGAAAAAGGGCTTGTAACTATTTGCTCTCCAAAAACAAACTAAAATTCTCGTCACTCGTAGTTTATTTGAAAGTCATCCACCATATGAAACTTCTCTGTTTACCTTTTATAAAGTACGCAACTTTTGAAACGCGCAAACAAAATGTTTTCGGTACTAATTATTATTATTGATGTACATAGGAAACGCGAAATTACATTCTTCTGTCCTCTATATACGATTAATCAATTTGTAATTCGGTTCTAGACAACAGAAGAATGCATATTATATCGCTGCATATTATAAAACATAGTGCTCCTCTGCGTCTGTCTATTCGCGATAAGCTGAAAAACTACTGAATAGATTTTCATTCTGTTAACTAAAATAGATAGAGCATGGTTCTCGAAGACAACGTAGGTGAAGCCGCGGGCTGAAATATGGGCTATAAAAATACCTAAGTAAAATACTTAATAAAAAAGAAATTTACAAAATGTAAACTTATAATAAGGAATATTACTGAATCTGTATTATATTCACATAATATGATATTAAAGTCTTAGACAGATTTCAAGGCTACATTTTGGACAAACACTAACGAAATTTACAACTTTCTCTGTTCCTAATTTAGACGCAAATTCGAAATAATATTCAGTCTTTGAGACTTTATTGATACTAATTTAGTTAAACTTTATTTCAAACTTTTCCTCTTGTAGCATGTTAATTAGTAATTACGAAGTTCAACTCAAACTTTAATATTTTTAGTCTTGCAGAATTTTACAAGTGTTTACAAATGGGAATTAAATTCGACAAGTGAATTAAAGAGTTATTTTGGTTGTAGGTATTTTAATTATTAAATATTTTTCTAAATATTAAGATTAACCACTAAAAAATGATCCGATATATTCATAAATTTTTAAGTCAATTAACTTATTTAGCTGTACCCTGCCACGCTTCTATGACGCACAATATTATTGAATCATTGATAATATTTATATGGTATGATGTCACTTGAAGTTATTGAAGATTTCTAAGAAATCAATCTGTATATGATTAATTTTTATGTAAATAGATTTCTTCATACTTTCTCACATAATATTATTAAGAAACTCTATGTCACTGATATAATTATTATTAGAAGAGAAGGGATTCGAACCCACGTCTCATCTAAATTGATACGACATCTCCACTAATTCGCCCACTCGTAACCCTGGAATATTGAATTTCTTCTGTCTCTCATAATCAATCAAAAGTTTCTTATATGCTTATAATATTAGTATATCTAAAGGTAAAACTAGAAGAGTCTAGCGTTTTTTAGCTATTGATATGTCTTTAAAACTCATAAATTAGTGTGACTTACGGCAATAAGCGATCTCTATCAACAAACATCACTACGAAATATCGTGTGTTGTCAAAAGGAATATTTTTATCTCGTTTTCGCTATTAATTAGTTTTTTTAGTTAGTTATAAGTTTTCAATACTGCTCCGCTCCTATAGATCGTTGCGTAATTATTTATTACTCTATAATATAGTCTACTTTGATAAATTGACTATCCAACACATATTTTTTTAATCAAACCAGTGGTTTCCGAGATAGCGCATTCAAACAAACAAACGCTTCAATATTCATTAAGATTACAAGCCCCAGTGATTCCAACGTTCCAGAATCTTCTAGAACATTCTACAGGCGTCAGGCAAAGCTCGCATTAAGTCCATAAGCCATTATTCAGATTTCCTTTATATCCTATTAAATTCTCTTTGAAATTAAACTGTGCCTAGGTTTCAGAGCTCACTTTATTTGAGCGGTTTTCGAAAGGGAATCGCTTTATCAGATTAACATGCTGAATGAGGTTTAATATTTATTTGTATTCAACGTTTCATTTATAAAGAACTAGCTTACCGCCCGCAGTTTCGCCCGCTTTGCCTAAAACCTAATAAATTATATACTAAAACCTTTCTCTTGAATCACTCTATCTATTAAAAAAAACCGCATCAAAATTCGTTGGGTAGTTTTAAAGATTTAAGAATACAAATGGACATAGGGACAGAGAAAGCTACTTTGTTTTATACTATGTAGTGAAGTAAGTTGCGACGCATTACCTGAATAAAGCAATTGAAATTATTTAGGTACAATGTCCGATAATTTCCCGACTTTTGGGATCTTACTGGCT
The DNA here is from genome assembly GCA_029959065.1 of Colias behrii. Lineage (NCBI taxonomy): Eukaryota > Metazoa > Arthropoda > Insecta > Lepidoptera > Pieridae > Colias > Colias behrii. Next base: position 1,112,553 of record JARWMC010000016.1, read on the forward strand.
GGACAGTCATGTAGATTGGTTAAGCATCTTCACTACTCTAATGTAAAATATCATCTTTTTCCTACAGGCATGTATTTTAATTTTATTAGCATAGATAAACCTACATACAGAATTTCTATGTCATAGTATTAGTTAGCCATACTCTACGGAAACGACTTGACCGATTTTTTATCAAATTTACATGCATATTTAATAAGTCTGTGAAGATATTGTTAACTATGTTTAAACCCTTAATCATAAATAACTTTCTGGGTCAGCTAGTTTACAGTTATATTGTAATATTCACGCTTGAATGCTCTCCTAATTCCATCACTCTTGCAGACCAATGACTTAATTTAAGATCTAAGCCGGGTTTAAGGGCTCATTTCTGTATCTATAATAATTGAAAACATTGGCCATAAGCCCTAAAAGGAGTTAAATATATAAATACAATATTATTTACACATTTTATTTTCTCTATTTTAGCGCAATCCTTTTGCTCTTACAATTTTTATTCACCGAAGTTATTCAAATATGTTTTTGGTTATTTTATGGATTTGATTTTTAACGTTTCTTTTTCCCAGTGCCATTTCAACATAACTTCACATAGACTGTTCGAACAAAATTGTAATTAAATACTTATCCTGCATTTAATATTGGAAATTACCTAAACCAAGCTTCTGAGAGATCTTGCTTCTTCCACAAAGGACGTATAATCAATTCATCACAATTCAGTTTTAAAATCAGTAACAAACAATACTCATAAAAGATTTATTCCACCGTACATTTGTGCAGCTGTATAAGTTTTTGACCCATAATTTACGCAACTTAAGTTGTAGAAAGCGTTTTCTTATTTTCCAAGAGAAATAACGAAATGTTTACTGTTCTTTGTAGGTCTTTAACATTTAATTACAAATTATATTTATTCAGAGATATACTACAAACTTTTTGTATAACAGGCATAAAGCATATCTATATCGACTAATATTGTAGAGCTGAAGGGTTTGTTTGCTTGAACGCGCTAATCTCAGGAACCACTGGATCGATTTGAAAAATAATTATTTCACTGATAAATATTCAATTTATAGAGGAATATATAATTTATTTTTCAGACGATATTTCTAAAACAGCGGGTAAATCTTGGATGCGTCTGGCCAAAGACCGAAAAGAATGGAAAAAACATGAGGAGGCCTATACCCGACTATGGGTGAATCAAGGCTTGAAAGAAAAGAAGAATATAATTTATAGAATTATACAATTTATAAAAGGCTATATATTATCACACTTAGACCAATATGAGCGGAGCAATGCGGGAAATACTAGATACATTTAATTAGCTTTATAAATCATCACAATAATCATACAGATAGTTAATTTTGGTGGATATGAGATCCACCAATTAATGAGATCACTACATATTTTTAATTCATATTACATCCCAAATTCAAATATATGTGCGCGAATTTCTTCTACATTATCACATTTCAGAACAAGTATTAAAACGTTCTAAAACAACACAAACATTGTTAAACACATACCCGTAAGGCACAACCTAAGTAAACACGAATCATTTCATTATACGAGACAGCACTTTTAATTTTTCATGAAATTTCAGAACGAAAATTTGAAAACGATGTGCAAACAGAACTTGAGCTATGTGAGAGCTCTTAGCGCGAAGTACCGTTGTCATTTTCGCTTCTCAGCTTTTTTATGTTCTATACTTTTTTAAAGTCTGTCTTGTCTATTAAAATATATGGTAGGTATTTAGTTCCCTGTTAAGTTGTTCCTGTTTTTAATAAAATGTTAATTTATTTAATTAACACTTTATTTACCTACCTCTCTACCAGGAAACCATGGAAAAAGGGTAAAAAAGCGTAACGTTTCGTTAAATTTTTTTTGTTAAGCTGAAATTATGAGTTAAAATAGTATGTTGTAGGGCCTGGAAAATATACTCAAGATATCTGTTATACATATCTATAATTATAAACTGTCCTGTATATTTTTTATCAGAAGTTCGCTAATTTGACAAGTAGGTCAGTGAAATCCAATGAACACATTTTACAATTTTGATAATTATTATTATAGCCTCGAACATATTTTTATATCCTATTCTCATTCAGTATTTGAAACAATAATTAGGTATTCATCCAACAAAAAGATGGATGCACAAACTTATTTGGGATCCTATACTCTCTCTCTTATATAATATCTTTCTAGCCAGCAAGCTAACAAGTTCACATAAGAACATTCTTCACATGTTAAACGTAACCTTTTTGTCAAAGCATACTATATCCTACACATATTAAACTCATTTTTGATGACCTAGCACTAACATAGTTTCCAATCAAGACTGATTGTATTGCTGCATCGATTAATAATCGGTAATCATCCGCTGTACTGCAAACTATTGCAATGTTAATGCCAGAAATTAACATTTCATTCATGAGGTTTGTATACATTTACAAAATATATACATGTACAGTAATTTTCTATTCATTCACGATAAATCAATTCATCTATCTATGATTAAATAGATGGTACTTGTTCTTGAAAATTGTCCGGAATTATGTTATTCAATATACCTAATTCTTCTTTTTATCGTCATGAGTGTTAAACAATTTTCTAACTTTTAATTCCTCTTTCTGTATCTTTACATAAAGCTAACAAACATTTATGTAGTATTTTCATCTGTTTGATTTTACGCGAGTATTGTACGTTTAGAAATTAAAGACTAAAGCATTTTAAACTCGATTTATTCGGGTTGGAAACGTCGGGTTAATATTATAATGATAATCGCGTTGAAAATCTGTTAAAGTCTAATCACAGATTAGATACTAGCTATGTCTAAAGATTTATGTAGTTACTATTAGTAAAACAACTGTAAACACGCACATTCTGGATTATGCGTGTCACTCTGAGTTACCATTTTGTTCCATCCAGGAACATTTTTTACATATTTCTCCCGCGGAAATCCGACAGCAATAAATAAAGTCAGACCACTTAACCCTTCGCAGCCGGGGCGCTAATGACCCGGCCACTTAGAACGCCTCCGGGAAAAACCGGGCTATTGTGCGGAAAGCGAACGGGTTAAATCGTATGTACCTGCTTGTTTCGGTAAGGCTTTGTTGACTGGTGATAATCAGGTAATGCGTATTTGTAGTATTTATGTGGGTGTTCTGATACGTCCACATATTGAGACACACACTTATGTAAATTTAAAGTACCTAGCACCTATCTATTTATACTTAAGGAATAACGAAATAAAAAAATAACATATTGAGACCGATGGAGGCATAAATAACACATAGGAATGTTCGTTATTGAAATACAGAGTATAATGACAAATGCAATTACAATAAAAAAAATATCTTTGACTTTAAATAATCGGTAAAGACATCGTAAATTTGCAACATTTTTTTTAGGAAAATATAAAAGTTAATTACATATATATATATTATTATCTATCGATTTCCGTAACTGTAATGGAATTGTGTATAATGTGTGCGTTTAAATTAATAAATAAATTCTCCACTATCGGAGAGTCGACCAACAGTAACAACTAGGTATCTATAACCGTAACCGCTATACCCTGGAGTGTCAAACAAAATCAAGACAGAAGTTCAAACACACAGAATTAACAAGTTTCCTAAAGTTAGTTTGAACTCGCTTCTGACGAAGTTTCAAATGCATTGATTAATTAGTTTATTTGAATTGGAAAAGATCGGTATCATTCGGATACGTGATTAGATTTAAAAGACGATTCGAAGAAATATATTGCTACGTTTAAAATAACTTTTTTGACATAATTTAATTATTAACTTAATTTTAAAATTAAATATTATTTTGAATGCATAGACTTAAAAATGCGCGCAATGTACCTTTTTTGTTGAATTTATATTTTTGGTTTTATGGCATTCAAATGCTTTATTGCTATTGCAAATTGATTACTTTTTATAATAAAAATGTTCGTCAAATATATATCTATATAATATAATAACTAAATTCAGAACATTTTAATCAAAATTTTACACATTCATCATTTTAGGTCTAAACAAAAGAGATGTACCTACATGAGCTAACACATTATAAGCTAGTGTAAACAAGTGTACATGCTTTTTAGGCGCTCTTAATAAATAAACACGACATTTTATCGTAACGTACTCGTAAGCCGCATTTCAATTAACTTACATCATGTGTAATGTCTGCGAGCTCCTTGGAACGACTTTACAGTGTACGACACGATGTTTTTTAAAAGTTTATCGTGATGGAGCTACTTTTATTAGTTGGGCAAAAAAGTGTTGTGGCTTTATTTCAGTGACCTGAAAAGTTCGCTCTTATTGTATGTTGATTGATATACTAATTATCATTTAAAATTATACAAATTTGCACTTCATATTGTGCGACAGTCTAGAGTCTATAATATTTTATGTAAATAGTATAATTGCTAGGTATAAGCTTTCTTAACATGAAAATTTAGTTAATCTAATACTTTTTTTAATGGAAAAACATTGTATAACATTTTAACTATACGTTTATTCAGGAAAAGGGTTAAGACAACACTTGATATTGATTCCGATAAATTGAACGATCAATGTTGCTTATCACGATATCGGATCAGCGTCGCATACAATGTCGTATCGGATGGTGTGAAGTGCTCTTACTCTGCAAACTTTTATGATAACATCAGGCCCGCACTTAACACTTTCGTATTTCAAGCAAACTTTGGGGTCACAACCCTTATTCCTGCTAAAAGGGGTTAAAGTCTGGCTGATGTTGTATTTTTTGACTTTAAACACAAAAAACTTTATTGTGTAGGCGTTTTTTTAATCAACGAAATAGTATTATTCTAAATAGAATGTACTTAAAACATGGGAAAGGTTATAAAAAAAGCTATTATAAACCTGAATAAAACCGAAACGTTACATCAAAAGCTACTATCATATATTTATAAAGTACCTTTAAAAATTTATAATTTTAAACTAATTAGTATAAATACCGTAATCCAATTTAGTTACATTGAGTGCCCGGATTATGCCGTATCGAAAATTGGACTTTAATTTCATCGTTAATCATATTTTATTCAATATCAGAATGCAATTCCGGATATATTTTAATGAGGTCGTTTGAATTTTAATACGGATTTTATTCGCATTAATACCTACTTACTTAATTAATTTTTAAATGTTATATTTATTGCATGTAGATACGCCTACATTGTAGTAAAGATCAGTTGTTAAGATAATATATTTTATGAGCGTTTTTCTGAAAATTCTTCGGTTCAACTAGGTTGTTGCATTGAAGATAAATGAAATGCTGAAATGATGAAAGCAAGTTACGCTAGAGAAAGACAATTGAACAAATGAATTTTAAAACGATATTGATTCACTACAAGTTTAAATGAATCTGAAAACTGTCACGCAACATTTTAATTAATTTATTTAACTATGGCATACGCCAAACTAGGTATATTAATTATATTCTAAAGCCTGATTCCCACGACATGTTTGCTTCACAAATCCGACCGCGCCACACCACACCACATGCCATGGGAATCGGCGCGCTTGTCGCTCGCCAGTGCTTGCCATACGCACACATGCCGTGGGAACGCTCAGTTCAAATCGCGACGGATGGCGACAAGCGCTTGTCGTCTGCCAATGCTTGTGAAGCAAACATGCCGTGGGAATCAGGCTTAAAACTTAACACTAATCACTAAACTCTAAATAACTAACTCTATAATATAACAACCCTGTCATAGAATATCAACTAAAGATATTTCTTTACTATTCAAAATATCAAAATTTAATACTAAGTGAGGCAAGACAAATATTATGCCAAGATCTTCTAATATATATAACGAAAAAAGGCTACAAGAACCTTTAAGTAAAGTTAGTCTAAAATAATAAGCCCTATTAACGAAAAACAACGTAGAAAATCATGCAAGATATTATACTAAAATATATTCCTCGTCTCAGGACGATGTCAAAGTTGGAATTTATTTTTATCTCATCTTAGATACGATGTTTTTTAAAATAATTTTTCCAATCGGACCAGTAGTTCCTGAGATTAGCGCGTTCAAACAAACTCTTCAGCTTTTAAATTTTAAAGCTGAAGAGTTTGTTTGAACGCGCTAATCTCAGGAACTACTGGTCCGATTGGAAAAATTATTTCGTGTTAGATATCGATCTATTTATCGAGGAAGGCTATAGGATATATCATCACGCTAAGGCCAATAGGAGCGGAGAAATGTGGGTAAAACCGCGGGGCGGGGTTATAATAATATATTCCTATATCTAAAAATGTATATCATCACGTAAAAGATTCATTATTAATTTATAAAATTTGTCAAGCTCCACCGAAACGAGTTCAGAGCAATTTTCCTAATTACGAAAATTCCTCATTATTATAAATAAGGCATGTTCTGTAACTAATTCCATATATTTCGGAAGTTGAGGAGTTCATCAAATGTTGGATGTTTTAATAAAAACGATACAATATTGTTATAAACTCAAGATATTTCTTAATCTTGTATATCTTTCTGTTTTTATAGTGTAATAATAACGTTTAATTTATGATAAGGAAATCGGTGATGGGGAAGATATAATATAATATATATAATAATATATATATAATAAGGATAGAAAAAGGGAGATAAAAGTAAATAATGATGTAAGACTGAGAATGACAATCAGAATAATCCACATCAGAAAATCGATGTAAGAATTATACTAATAACAGTTCCTACATAATTATAAGTATAAGAATATCCCATGACCTATCGAGCCACGTAGTTTATCTACAATGTTGAAGTTTATGGCCGTAACCAATGATGCCTTATTCTCTAAAAGCAGAACACAAGTTTTTAAAACAGTATTTCTCCAAAATCCAGAGCATTCATAACGGTATAGCAATTGGTACAGCAGCTTAAAACCATTCAAAATTACTCTTCCAAAATTTCAAGATTCCATACAATAGCAGGTCAAAGAATAAAAGAATAGAACTGACCTTTCGAATCTATAAGCGTATTCGGGTCAAAAGACTTCCGAGCTTAATTTCTGTCTCTATTGATTGTAAATAATGAAACAGCGCTGGGTTATTCTAGATCTAAAAGGTCAAATAATATTGGAATATGATAACTCGTCGTTAGAATTAAAAATATCTTTAGCTGTAGAAGCTTCGTTGATTGAGATCATTAGTTTAATTCAAAATGAGATGGAGGTGAAAGTTGAAACTCGTCTCTTATAAATGTTAAATAACGAAACTGTTCAGGATCATAATTTTAGGTTACTTAAGGTTTTGCAAATCAAATATGCTTTCAAGCAAGTAATGAGTCTTCTTTGGGTTGCTTAACCGAGACTAATTTCATCTTAACAGAGAAAACAACTCTGAATTTCACGATAATATCTAGGTTTCCAAAAATTGTATCAAGTTATATTTTAATGGGTATATTAGAGTGTATAATTAAAAACTCAGAACACTCCAATTACAGTCATTAGTAATTTTTCTGTCTTTTTCAAAATGATCTCGTATAACCCAAATGAAAACCAGTTTTCTAATAAGCGGGAAATGTTTCAAGCTTGTCCGATAATTCCTGACTTCCACCATCCTTAGTGCATTGTGTTAAGGTTCATTTTCCAAAATAGTGATTTAAGAATTCCTCTGGTCTCGTTACCGGACCATTGGACGGTACGGCTCATTAATTTGGAATCTATCTAAGATAACCCTTTAAATCTTATTGGAAAAAGTTTCTTAATGATTGAGAAATAACTGAAAACTTTATTAGAATTAATTCTTTGGTACATTTTAATCTATATAAATGCTCTTTTGCATGCTAGATAATATGGTTAATATATGGATATGCTTGCTACATTTTAAAAATTACCTGTATAATAATGTTGGGTCATGACGGTCATGAGAGAATAAAAAGTTGAAAGTTGAGCTTTTTATAGAAAGATTTTACGATACAATAATACTGCTATATTATGACATCATGCTAATCCCCCCAGGTCACAAGCCATCAACCAAAACCATAATATGAATAAATTTACATTTCTGCATTTAAAATTATAGTAACTAAAATATGCATCAAACCAATATTTGGACCCTCGCACGTAAGACTCTAACAAAAGTAAATCCGACTCCCACTTCAAGTGTAAAGTTACGATAAAACAGTATAAAATGACTCATAATTATGTTTGAAAGTTGAAACTGCGACGTTTCATTACACGGGGGAGACCGAATAAGTTTGGAGCAGAAAATATACTGTATTATGTTTTACTTATCATGGTATCCATACTAATATTATAAATGCGAAAGTAACTCTGTCTGTCTGTCTGTTACTCAATCACGCCTAAACTACTGAACCAATTTGCATGAAATTTGGTATGGAGTTATTTTGATACCCGAGAAAGGACATAGGCTACCTTTTATTGCGAAATATGTACCACGGGCGAAGCCAGGGCGGACCTCTAGTAATATTATAAATGCGAAAGTGTGTTTCTTCGTTTTAATGTGACATGGCCATGGGTAACTTTTGACAGCGGTGAAACGACTCATACTAATGCGAATTTAACATCAGGGGAATCCGCGGGCAAAGAAAAATATATGAATATTGTTTTCAATAAAAATGATGATGATGATATTGTTCATGAAATTAATAATAATTCCATAATTCCAGGGCCCTGGTGAAAGCGCCCAACGACCGGGCGAGTTTATACGTTCGCTAGCTATGCAGATACTGAGCCATTCTGCGCACGCGCGGCCTGTGGATAGAGAGCATAGCGTACGGGATGTGGGTCGGAATAGGTGGATGTTTTTTTTTTTATGTCAGAGCAAGCAAAGGAGCAGGTGGGCCACCCGATGTTAAGTGGTCACCACCGCCCATAAACACTTGTAACACTAGAAGTGTTACAGGTGCTTTGCCGGCCTTTTATGGACAAATAAGCTCTTTTCTTGAAGGCCCCAATGTCGTAGTTGTTCGGGAACACCGCAGGTGGCAGATCGTTCCACAGTTTAACCGTACGCGGGAGGAAGTTGCGGGTTTACTTTAATCAGTCGTAAAGATTTCCAATTTTAGGAAGATTAGAAAAATGATTTTAACAATAGTTAGGGAAATTTCGATTGACATAAAAATTACGATGTCAGGAAAAATTTCTATAAGTCAGGAAAATTTCCATAAGTCGGGAAAATTTATATAAGCTGGAAAATTTCCATAAGGAAAATTTCGATACGCCAGGAAATTTTCTATAAACAAGGAAAATTTCTATATGTCAGGAAAATTTCTATGTATGTATGTATATATTTTAATTCTATTATATTATTTTTATAGAAATGTTTATAAGCCAGGAAAATTTCCATACGAAAGGAAAATTTAAGACAGAAAAATTTCTATACGTCAGGAAAATGTCTATACGCCAGGAAAATTTCTATACGTCAGGAAAAATTCTATAAGCCAGGAAAATTTCTATAAACAAGGAAAATTTCTATACGTCAGGAAAAATTCTATAAGCCAGGAAAATTTCTATAAACAAGGAAAATTTAAGACAGGAAATTTTCCATAAGTCCGGAAAATTTCTACACGTCAGGAAAATTTTTATAAGCCAGGAAAATTTTCTATACGTCAGGAAACATTCTATATAGCAGGAAAATTTCTATACGTCAGGAAAATTTCTATACGCCAGGAAAATTTCTATACGTGAGGAAAATTTCTCTGCTGCAAAATTATATAGGTATGGAAAATTTGTATAAGCCAGGAAAATTTCTATAAACAAGGAAAATTTAAGACAGGAAATTTTCCATAAGTCCGGAAAATTTCTACACGTCAGGAAATTTTTATAAGCCAGGAAAATTTCTATACGTCAGGAAACATTCTATATAGCAGGAAAATTTCTATACGTCAGGAAAATTTCTATACGCCAGGAAAATTTCTATACGCCAGGAAAATTTCTATACGTGAGGAAAATTTCTCTGCTGCAAAATTATATAGATATGGAAAATTTTTATAAGCCAGGAAAATTTCTATACGTCAGGAAAAATTATATAAGCCAGGAAGATTTCTATAAACAAGGAAAATTTAAGACAGGAAATTTTCCATAAGTCCGGAAAATTTCTACACGTCAGGAAAATTTTTATAAGCCAGGAAAATTTTCTATACGTCAGGAAACATTCTATATAGCAGGAAAATTTCTATACGTCAGGAAAATTTCTATACGCCAGGAAAATTTCTATACGTGAGGAAAATTTCTCTGCTGCAAAATTATATAGGTATGGAAAATTTGTATAAGCCAGGAAAATTTCTATAAACAAGGAAAATTTAAGACAGGAAATTTTCCATAAGTCCGGAAAATTTCTACACGTCAGGAAATTTTTATAAGCCAGGAAAATTTCTATACGTCAGGAAACATTCTATATAGCAGGAAAATTTCTATACGTCAGGAAAATTTCTATACGCCAGGAAAATTTCTATACGCCAGGAAAATTTCTATACGTGAGGAAAATTTCTCTGCTGCAAAATTATATAGATATGGAAAATTTTTATAAGCCAGGAAAATTTCTATACGTCAGGAAAAATTATATAAGCCAGGAAGATTTCTATAAACAAGGAAAATTTAAGACAGGAAATTTTCCATAAGTCCGGAAAATTACTACACGTCAGGAAAATTTTTATAAGTCAGGAAATTTTCTATACGTCAGGAAAATGTCTATACGCCAGGAAAATTTCTGTACGTCAGGAAAATATATATAAGCCAGGAAAATTTCTATACGTCAGGAAAAATTCTATAAGCCAGGAAAATTTCTATAAACAAAGAAAATTTCTATACGTCAGGAAAATTTCTATAAACAAGGAAAATTTAAGATAGGAAATTTTCCATAAGTCCAGAAAATTTCTACACGTCAGGAAAATTTTTATAAGCCAGGAAAATTTCTATAAACAAGGAAAAATTCTATAAAGCAGGAAAATTTCTATACGTCAGGAAAATTTCTATACACCAGGAAAATTTTTATAAACGAGGAAAATTTCTATACGTGAGGAAATTTCTCTGCCGCAAAATTATATAGATATGGAAAATTTGTATAAGCCAGGAAAATTTCTATAAATCAGGAAAAATTCTATAAACCAGGAAAATTTCTATACGTCAGGAAAATTTCTATACGCCAGGAAATTTTCTATACGTCAGGAAAATTTCTATGCGTCGGGAAAATTTCTATAAGCCAGCAAAATTTCTACAAGGCAGGGAAATTTCTAAAAACAAGGAAAATTTAAGACAGGAAATTTTCCATAAGCCAGGAAAATTTCTATACGTCAGGAAAATACTAATGAACCGAATGAAATTTAAAACACGAACTATGCGGGTTTTCCTTTGAAAACGCGGGCGAAGCCGCGGGCGGAAATCTAGTACTTTATATGTGACGGAAGAAAGGCCCAAAGGCTATTTTTAAAAAGAGTGACGTCAGCAATTCTGACGTCACCATCATCAGAGCAGGCGCTCATACTCGAAGTAGAACGCCCGTAGGTATTTTACAGCCCTTTTTATCTACGTCGAAATTATAGAGAGAGCTCCGAACGCTCCGACGGCCGGCGCGTGAATGTGCTCTGTGCCGTCGGGCGCTCGTATTTAAAGCAAACCATGACTCACAAGAATTAGTTTGGAGTGTTGCCACTTAAATTTTTACAATGAGTTATCATTTTTAACAAACATTAATTATTTCGTTACTTTAATTATTTCATTACATTAATCAACCACTTATTTAAAAAGATCAAAGTAAATTTTAACAAGTTATAATTATTTAGTAGTTTGAGGGTAGTCGTATATCGTCGTTGCGCCGACATATGTTTATCGTCTCTATGGACACGAATTAATAAGCAAAGATTAAATTGTATGGATAAATATTTGTATAAAGTATATTGTTTCAAAAGTTAAGTTTATACAAAAAATACGACTGCAATATAATGTTATGCTCAAGCTCGTCTAGACACGTCATAAAGTCACATCTTATCAAACGTATAAAATAATAAACTTACAAGTTACATACTCGTTTAAAAATATAATTCAAGCCACTTGCTTTAAACAAAGCTTTATTTATATTTAGAAAGAAAGAAAGAAAAAACATTTTTTTAGCGATTAAGTAAGACAATCTGCCCTACAATGTGATGTGGCTACCTTAAAGATTAATTGTAATATTAAATAAACAATGTTTCAGAATCAAAATTTAATTTGGTAATTAAGCAATCAATACAAATCATGTGCTAAACTTCAGTCTTAAAATGATAACAAAACATAATATTAGTGAACCTAACAACAATCACAAGTTAAACTTTGAACTGATGCAATTATTTGTGAACTAAAATAAATAGAACACACGTAGTTTAAAATAGTCCAACGATACAGAGTCAAAAACCGTGTTATAGCTATGTTTACGCGAACTCTTTACTATTTATTACTCAACAAATATTTATTTTAAATCCACTCATGTGCATGCTTCTTTTTATTTCGTTCACTCAATTTACTTTATATTATTTGTTTGCGCTCGTAGAATCTAGTTTCTGGGTTAGTATATTGAACGTTTGAACTTTTACGTTAAAAGAGATGTTATGTTAATATTAAACTGACATCTACTCCATTTATGGTTATTTAACCTCATTACCATATAATTAAAGTAGAAAAATTTTAACAAGATAAAACGATATTTCGTCTATATACGTTTTTGTGTTAATGAATAACAAATATTTAAAACGCTTAATCATAATGATTCAACTTCTTCCAAATTATTCCACAGAATAAGATTTAAGGAGGAACTACACTATATAGGATCTTGTGTTAAACTATCAACTGCTATAACTCGAAAGCTTTTCCAGAAACAAGTAAGTTTTAACACTATTTGAATTAATCGCAGATGCGTAGAAACGCATGTATATATATATATATATATATATATATATGTATTACTACATATATATATACATACAAGTTTATATTAAATGTATTCTAAGTTCTACCATAATATATGTAAATCACTCTTTATCGTACAACCTAAACAAAATTATTAAACATCAACTTACCTGCGTATGTGAATAGAACATGGAGAAATTAGACACTATAACAGGAACAGGCAGTGCTATAGTAAGTACACCGGCCAACGCGCACAGAGCACCCACAAACATTCCTAGATACGTCTTCGGCGCCATGTCTCCATAGCCCACGGTTGTCATGGTAACGATGGCCCACCAGAGGCCGAGGGGGATGGACTTGAATTGATTGTCTGGATTATCCTGGAACAAAAGGTTGGTATATGAAATGGTTTATTATTGTTTTTATCTAAATTATTATCACTACATAGTATAAAACAAAGTCGCTTTCTCTGTCCCCATGTCCCTTTGTACGCTTAAATCTTTGAAACTATGCAACGGATTTTGATGCGGTTTTTTTTAATAGATAGAGTAATTCAAGAGGAAGGTTTATATGTATAATAACACCCATTAAATAGTGGAGAAGTACTGTTATTTTTGAGGTTTCTAATGTGATGTCGTAAAAAATTACATTTTTTCCGCTTACATTGCAAACGCAGGCTGAATACGAGTTTTATCAAAATAATGTACTAAGTATTATACACATTGAAAAGGTCTACAGAAAAGTCCGCGATGGTATATGTCTATCTCTTATGGATAACCCACAATAACTTTTTTTTGTCATTTACTTTTTACGACAAATAATGGCTAATTTTCGAAGCGATTTTAACCAATACAGCATTAATCCTTAACCAATTAAATACCTTGAATACATTGTTCATTTAATATAGATCCATATGGCCCTTTACACCGTATGATTTAAGTGAATATTTTCGAAGATATTACAGATTTCAAAATTGCCAGACGTAGCGTTTGCGGCGGTACAGGCCGGCCGCCCGGCTATATATTTTATACCCGTGCGAAGCCGGAGCGGGCCGCTATGTTTTTATATACCTACAACGTTCACAGTTTTTCTGTAGTGTATTTAGTATCAGCACGGTACCCGTGCGAAGCCGGGGCGGGTCGCTAGTTATTAATATTATAAAGCTGAAGAGTTTGTTTCCTTGAACGCGCTAATCTCAGGAACTATTGGTCCGATTTATATATATATATATATATATATATATATATATATATATATATATATCATCACGCTTTCTTATAGAGCCGTGATTTGAACCATTCCCGTCTTTCTCAATAACAACAGCAATGCCAGAATTTGAAATTGAAATTGAGGGTACCAACGATTCAACGTCGTCCATAGATCTATTTTCTATCCTTTATTTTTTTTTATTAATGACTAGTCATATCCAATAAGCGGGTCCACACAGAGCGCAGCCTCGCGAAGCAATTGCTGCGCGAAGCAACCTTCTGTGTGGACATGTCACGTGGCTTGGCCGAGGTAAAGCGCGTCCGTACGTTGAGTTCTGTTTTTCGTATTTATAAGTATTCCCTCCACGTATATCAATGCTACATAGTGTTGTAACAATGCAGATGTCGAATGTATGTTCCATTACGTGCAGAACGCATGTGAGTCGTAAGAATAAGGTATGTGACTTGAAAAATCTGAACGAATTATTTTAGGTTTGTTAGATTTGTCTTCGCTTGAATTATGATAATAACTTTGCAAAATTTGAAAAAATTTTGAACCAGGCAGGATCATATTGGCTAGTTAATGATAGATTAAAAAAAAATTAAAGCGTAAAAATGACCATTTAATTGAGATCAAAATACCTGTCATAGTATGTTAGCATATAGTTTGCATACATACACTATTAATTCATACTTTACTATGATAACTCGTGGCATAATAAATTCTAAACTACTGTTACTGTTATAAATATGAGACGTCAGTTACTTATTAAGTCATACATTCCAAACAAGCAAAATACTTGCATACATACCTACCATTCTTTTAATAACATCTTAAAGTTCAGAAATTAAAATAAACTTCAAACGCGAAAGTTCAAGACAATAATTTTAATGTTTCCGTGAAAACTATAGTTTTGCTAGTTCCACATTAAAATATCATATAACTTTGACAAGAAAATTCGCAATTTTCATTGTTATTGTTATGATACCTACTAAAAGATTTTTTGTCTTCCTTTTTAGAATTAAATCAAGCAATGTAAGCCAACCTTTTCGATTTTTATTTCACGTCACGTATGCGGTGTGTGGAGAAACATATTATAATACTTTCATTATAATAATTCGTATACGTTTGCATATTATAAAAATATCTCTAAACAGTATAAAATAAACAAAAAACTGTATAGGCGAAGCAAGATAAAGTGCCTGAACTGAATATGTGATTAATATTTCACCTATACGAAAAATGACTACTTAATTTGTATATTAAAAATTTCGTGAATTGTGTTTAGTTTTTTTCTATAAAATAAAAAAATCTTTATGACGCTCTGGCTCTCTTGCTAGGCATATCCTGTGTAAAACAGGCAATTTTCTCAATTCATAGCTATCTTTTATGTCACCTATATCCAAAAGAAAAAGGCCCTTCATCAGCGAATAATATCAAATCAAATAACACACGTGCATTCCTGACCTCAATATACTGTAACGTGACACAACAGACCTCCGAAACGGTCCTAAGGGGATTTCGCATTAGCTTACTAAGGCCCTTTCATAACTACCGAGAAATGAGCTGTAATATTTTTACGTGAAATTTTATTCGGTCTTTTTTAACGAAACTGACTCAACTTTTTCGAGATGATAATATTATTATGATTAAGTATTATTTTTAGTATTTTTTTTTCTCTATTCATTTGATTTGTAGAATTCTCTCAAACTCAAACTCAAACATTTATTTAATCAATTAGACTTCTTCGAGAAGCACTTTTGAATCGTCCTGTTTTTACATATTCTTAACATTTACCACCGATTCGGAAAGCAGTATTTCTATTATAATATCAGTATTACAATTTAATTACAAAATATGTAACTGTATATTATCATAATATGCCAAAGAACTGTCCTCTAAAATGTTTATCATAATTTCAATCTTCATGTAGTAGAGAAGATTTGTCTCTCTACGTATTCTCTACCTAGAGTCTAAACGAAAACATAATATTGGTCAAAATATAGACATACAAGTAATATACATATTTCACCCTAGCACAACAAAATATAACACATAATATTTACCAATTCAATTATAATCCACACCACAAATACTAAGACCCCTTAACCACTACACAAAGATTTATCACGGTTCTTCAAAACCAGTTCAACTAACCCTGTAGGTATACAAGTGCGCCAGAGGCAAGGTTTTCTAATTCCCACAAAATATATAAAAACTCCCCAACTTGTTATCGAATTCTGACCCTATTTTGTTCCCTTGCTCCCTTACAATGGGACAAGGGTCATTTTGTTTTAGTGTTCCGTACTTAAAGGGATATTTAGATCCGTTTGCATGTAGCTTGAGATATTCCTAAAGTATAAAATATTGTTCATTTCTTCTGATCTGTACTGAAATCATGTTTTGATAAAATTATTATGAAGTATACTTTCTCAAGTAATCAATACTGTCCAGTTTGTTTGTTTGTTTGGTTGAATGCGCTAATCTAAAGAACTACGTCTCCGATTTGAAAAATTATTTCAATGTTTGATAGACGAGGAAGGAGGAGGCTAAAATATCACCAATCGTCACGCTTAGACCAATAGAAGCGGATCAAGGGGGGTAAAAGGGCGAGGCACTGCTAGTTTTAGGATATGTATTATCATTTATCACGAACGTTTTAAAACTCATTCATTTTATAGATGATTTTTGTTATAAAGTCTGAACTCCTTCTCTAAAAATATATACGCTATAGCAATATCTATGAATGTATGCAAACTACAAGAAATTGAGCGAATTGTTTGAATAAATATTCAAATATGTGACCGCAATTATGTAAATCTTTGCCTCCAACTTGCTGTGATGAAATTATACTCATTATTCCAACTGTATAAAGGCGAAAATGTTATGCAACTTTGTATGATCCGGCCAGATGTTTACAAAACTTCCTTTTCACGAGGCTTTGCATGTAGAATACGTGTAAAAATATTATTTCATCGGATTATAGGTTGATCTTAACTTTGTGTAGAGTGGAGTCGGAATATTTGAAATTTTTAATTTTCAGATGGAAGCTTTTGTTACTTTTACAAAGTATTTTTACGTTTTTACAAATCAAGATGGTTATGCTAGAAGTCTCTTAGATAAAAATGTAATATTATAATACATAGAGCATTATTTAGATTATGTAAACTAGACAAGTTAATACCAGTGTGCGTGGATAAAATTATTTTTTATTTTAATAACTTTTCCTGTTCATTATAATTTATTGACTATTATAAGAACACATACAGGACATTTGTGAAAATATGACATTAATTTTTAAATAGGTGGTCGACAGCACACACACATACACACGCACACATACACAACATTTTGTTAATCAACTCGACACCAATTTTCAAAATGGTGGTCGACCCAACCCATATCGTTATTACGAAGGAAAATTGTATATATAGCAAAGATAATTTCAAGTCGTATTAGTTATAACGAGACGCAGGTGACACTGATGTATGTAAGTCGGTAATTGACGGTGAAAAATATGCCGCCATTTATTAGACATAAGAAAGGAAAGTCGAGCAAGATATTCGAACATGTGACTGGTTCTTTGGATAATTTTGAAGCAGACATTTTTCCTTTTTATAGTTAATTTAAACGACTTTATAGTTATATAGATACCTAATAATATAATAATATTCATTAAGAGGTTTTTATTTAGATTAGGATGAAAATCCTTTTGTTTTATACACATTTTTATTGATGTATGAAGTCACTACCTACTTTGTTTTCCTATTTGGTTTCAATATCCTAACCCAGAAATTAAGATTTTTAATTTCTAGCGATAATCTAGAAAGTAAAATCTTCAATGTTGCTTATTAAAATCTTAACAAATAGGTGTTCAGCCTTTCACATCGTAATGTAAAAATGAACCTTCATTTTATTGAATTCGCTATCAGCCTTCCTTATAAATCCATTTTAATTCTGAATTAAATCTAGCACTACAATACCTGACCTTTGAAGCTAGAAAATAAATTGAACTTCAATATGAATATCCGATAGTTGTTGTATTTTGAAGTAGAATCCTGCTTCATATTTTATTTCGTTCGGAAATGAAAACATGCGATAGATATTACCCTGAATATTAAATTTAGATGCACTACCAATATGAATAATTTGAAGTATGTACTTTTATCAAGATTCCACTAGAAAGTAGGAATTGTGAAATATTATGTACTAGCTTACCACCCGCGGCTTCGCCCGCTTTGTCAAAAACCTAATCCATACTAATATTATAAATGCGAAAGTAACTCTGTCTGTCTGTCTGTTACTCAATCACGCCTAAACTACTGAACCAATTTGTATGAAATTTGGTATGGAGAAAATGCGAAAGTAACTCTGTCTGTCTGTCTGTTACTCAATCACGCCTAAACTACTGAACCAATTTGTATGAAATTTGGTATAGAGATATTTTGATACCCGAGAAAGGACATAGGCTACCTTTTATTGCGAAATATGTATCACGGGCGAAGCCGGGGCGGACCTCTAATCACTACATAGTATAAAACAAAGTCGCTTTCCCTGTCCCTATGTCCCTTTGTACGCTTAAATCTTTGAAACTACGCAACGGATTTTGATGCGGTTTTTTTTAATACATAGAGTGATTCAAGAGGAAGGTTTATATGTATAATAACATCCATTAAATAGTGGAGAAGTACTGTTATTTTTGAGGTTTCTAATGTGATGTCGTAAAAAATTACATTTTTTCCGCTTACATTGCAAACGCAGGCTGAACCCTACGAGTTTTATCAAAATAATGTACAAAGTATTATACACATTAAAAAGGTCTACAGAAAAGTCCGCGATGGTATATGTCTATCTCTTATGGATAACCCACAATAACTTTTTTTTTGTCATTTACTTTTTACGACAAATAATGGCTAATTTTCGATGCGATTTTAACCAATACAGCATTAATCCATAACCAATTAAATACCTTGAATACATTGTTCATTTAATATAGATCTATATGGCCCTTTACACCGTATGATTTAAGTGAATATTTTCGAAGATATTAAAGATTTAAATATTGCGGGACGTAGCGTTTGCGGCTGTACCGGCCGGCCGCCCGGCTATCTATTAATTTAAATACCCGTGCGAAGCCGGAGCGGGCCGCTATGTTTTTATATACAACGTTCACAGTTTTTCTGTAGTGTATTTAGTATAAAGCATTGCACCCGTGCGAAGCCGGGGCGGGTCGCTAGTAATATTATAAATGCGAAAGTGTGTTTATTCGTATTAATGTGACATGGCCATGGGTAACTTTTGACAGCGGTGAAACGACTCATACTAATGCGAATTTAACATCAGGGGAATCCGCGGGCAAAGAAAAATATATGAATATTGTTTTCAATAAAAATGATGACGATGATATTGTTCATGAAATTAATAATAATTCCATTATTCCAGGGCCCTGGTGAAAGCGCCCAACGACCGGGCGAGTTTATACGTTCGCTAGCTATGCAGATACTGAGCCATTCTGCGCACGCGCGGCCTGTGGATAGAGAGCATAGCGTACGGGATGTGGGTGGGAATAGGTGGGTGGTTTACTTTAATCAGTCGTAAAAATTTCCAATTTAAGGAAGATTAGAAAAATGATTTTAACAATAGTTAGGGAAATTTCGATTGACAGAAAAATTACGATAAGTCTGGAAAAAATTCTATAAGTCAGGAAAATTTCCATAAGTCGGGAAAATTTCTTTAAGCTGGAAAAATGACGATAAGTCAGGAAAAAATTCTATAAGCCATGGAAATTTCTATACGTCAGGAAAATTTCTATACGCCAGGAAAATTTCTATAAGACAGGAAAATTTCCATAAGTCGGGAAAATTTCTATAAGCTGGAAAAATAACGATAAGTCAGGAAAAAATTCTATAAGCCAGGGAAATTTCTATACGTCAGGAAAATTTCTATACCCCAGGAAAATTTTTATAAGACAGGAAAATTTCCATAAGTCGGGAAAATTTCTTTACGTCAGGAAAAATTCTATAAGCCAGGGAAATTTCTATACGTCAGGAAAATATTTATACGCCAGGAAAATTTCCACAAGTCAGGAAAATTTCTATAAGCTGGAAAATTTCCATAAGAAAGGAAAATTTCTATAAGACAGGAAAATTTCCATAAGTCCGGAAAATTTCTATACGTCAGGAAAATTTCTATAAACAAGGAAAATTTCTATACGTCAGGAAAAATTCTATAAGCCAGGAAAATTTCTATACGTGAGGAAAATTTATCTTTGCCGCAATAAATTCTATAAGTCAGGAAAAATCCATGTCGGGAAAATTTCTATAAGCTGGAAAATTTCTATACGCCAGGAAAATTTGTATGTCAGGAAAATTTTTATAAGCCAGGAAAATATCTATACGCCAGGAAAATTTCTATAAGACAGGAAAATTTATAAGACAGGAAAATTTCCATAAGTCCGGAAAATTTCTATACGCCAGGAAAATTTCTATAAACAAGGAAAATTTCTATACGTCAGGAAAAATTCTATAAGCCAGGAAAATTTCCATTCGTGAGGAAAATTTCTCTTTGCCGCAAAAAATTCTATAAGTCAGGAAAAATCCATGTCGGGAAAATTGCGATAAGTCAGGAAAAATCTCTTTGTCAGGAAAATTTCCACATCGGGAAAATTTCTATACGTCAGGAAAATTTCTATAAGCCATTAAAATTTCTATAAGCTAGCAAAATTTCTATAAACCAAGAAAATTTCTATACGTAAGGTAAATTTGTATAAGTCAGGAAAAAATATATAAGCCAGGAAAATTTCTTTACGTCAGGAAAAATTCTATAAGCCAGGAAAATTTCTATACGTGAGGAAAATTTCTCTTTGCCGCAAAAATTTCTATAAGTCAGGAAAAATCCATGAGTCGGGAAAATTAGGATATTATAAATGCGAAAGTTTGTGAGGATGTGTGTGTGCACACACGTGTTTGTTACTCTTTCACGCAAATACTACTGAACCGATTACAATGAAATTTAGCACACATATAGAAGGTTACTTGGATTAACACATAGGGTAGGTTTTATCCCGGAATTCCCACGGGAACGGGAACTATGCGGGTTTTCCTTTGAAAACGCGGGAGAAGCCGCGGGCAGAAATCTAGTAAATAATGTGGGGCATTTCACGCGAAGCGGACACAGATTTTTGGGTCAGGTTACCAATTTCGGTTATATTTTAGTATGTTACACCTGTATATATCCTTGGTATGTATACGAAATATTTTTGCATTTAGAAGCTTAGTTTTCAAAATACAGGTCTTTGAAGATGTCAGCAAGCGCGAGGCATGCATGACTTTGAATGTAATTATCAGTTCAAGAAAAGGATTTTTTTTTTAAAATTGATGATGAATAATAACCCCCATTAAAAAACCTTTTTATTCTCATATTTTTGATTTCGAATTTATTTTTAAATTCCTGAGAAAAATTAAAAAATATTTTTATTTGTAATTTTTTACGAACTTAGCATATTTTTAAAATTTTTTAAGATCATTAAATAAATGGCTTATATTATGCTTAAACTACATGCCAAGTTCTAGAGTGGTCATCGCAGAAGTTTCGAAGCTACATGTATTATAATTGCGAAGCGCGGCAATATCCCCATACTAGCCCTAGTTGGTTAGCGCGACGCAGTGCAGTGGGGATGCAGATATATGGGGATATTGCCGCGCTTCGCCATTATAATACATGTAGCTTCGAAACTTCTGCGATGACCACTCTAGATAATATAAGCCATTTATTTAATGATCTTAAATTTTTTTTAAATATGCTAAGTTCGTAAAAAATTACAAAGAAAAATATTTTTTAATTTTTCTTAGGAATTTAAAAATAAATTCGAAATAAAAAATATGACAATAAAAAGGTTTTTAATGGGGATTATTATTCAGTCATCTATTTATTAAAAAAATCCTTTTCTTGAACTGATAATTACATTCAAAGTCATGCATGCCTCGCGCTTGCTGACATCTTCAAAGACCTGTATTTTGAAAACTAAGCTTCTAAATGCAAAAATATTTCGTATACATACCGAGGATATATACAGGTGTAACATACTAAAATATAACCGAAATCGGAAACCTGACCCAAAAATCTGTGTCCGCTTCGCGTGAAATGCCCCATATACTAAAACCTCCCTCTTGAATCACTCTATCTATTAAAAAAAACGCATCAAAATCCGTTGCGTAGTTTTAAAGATTTAAGCATACATAGGGACATAGGGACAGAGAAAGCGACTTTGTTTTATACTATATTATGTAGTAATTGTATGGGCTTGTTATTTGATGTCTTTTCTTACTTAGTTTAACATAAATAATAAATGTTAGTGAAAGATTAGCCAATCTAATAAATGTAAATGAATGAGAAAGTTTGAAAGCATCCGTACGTATAAATGGATGTTTGTTACTCTTTCATATAAAAACTATCCAGTTACTCGATTCGTTCCGGGTTATTTACTAAAAAACAACCTATGGCACTTAGGAATAATGTTTATAAGTAGTGATGTAATATTTATCATTTAAGTGGTTACAGATTATTATCTCTTTAGGTTATCTCTATCCCGACTTTTTCTATATATTCCTACAAACACAAGAGCTCTATTTACCCCTATTACTTATATTCATCAACACATTATTATTAAAACAAAAAGCCAACAGCAATTTTTAATATTAATTACTTTTTGGCGCAAATTTTTGTTTAATTTTCACATTCTCACGACTCACGAATCTATTGACACCACTCGCTTAATTTGACAGGCTCTATTTCTCCGCTTTCGCTCTGGGGCGTACCAACTAAATATACATACCTACACTCAAAAATCCACCCTCCTTTCGCAATCGGGTAAAAATATAAAGAATTCAACATACCTGTGACTTCTCCGCATAATACACCAAGCTTGCAAAGATGACGATGCCCAGCACAAGAAAAAACACCAAAAGCGTCAGTTCCTTCGCCGACGCCTTGAAGGTATGGACCAGGATCTTCAGCCCTGGACTGTGCCTCGTCAGCTTGAACAGCCTCAGGATCTTGATAATGGATATGAACTCCAGAATATCCGCTTTGTCTATATTTCTTCTGACCACTGTCAATTGTACTACCACGTCCATGTAAAAACTTAATGTCGATAAGAAGTCTATTATGTTGACTGGTGATTTGACAAACTCGATTATGTTTGGCGCCACCTGTAACAAAAATATAGAAATTAGGTAAATGTTGTAATTTTAAAGTCATGTTATATGGCAAGAAAAATGTTTTGGAAGGAAATATTTTTTTGCTTCTTTAAGGAAAATCTTTTAATTTAATAATTAATGAATTGATTACATATACGGGAAACTTGACGATAAAAATTGTTCAACTACTACATTTCATCATTTTTCATACATTTGATTTGTTCAATGTACATATAAATAGTTCATCAGTTTGAGGTTTTTCTCTCTAGCATATAAAAAATCCTTTATATGCAAAATGTGTTTATCTATCCTTATAAGCTCCAAAAAAGTGGCATTTAAAATGCTACGGTTTATTTTATTTCCGCTGTTACGAGATGATAAAAAATATCAAATAGCAAGTCTAGACTTTATTTGCTATTCTAGGACTTCCCGTAAAAATAAATATGTTCTAGCACATAAAAGAAACAGTGGATATTGTAGTAAATGTTATGAAGATTAAATAGTTTGTGAAAATTGTACACAAAATAAATTGTATATGAAATTTCAGTTTTTTTACTTTTAACAGTAACTTTATTGAAGTGAAACTTCTTTATCGGGGTTGGAAAAAAAATTAGTGTTACATTTTTTCGTTACGCGTGACATTTTTCCGTTACGCGCCATCTTTTTCTTATCCCTACCACGCGTGATTCGACGTATTTCTGTAAAGTTGCATATAGTAAATTATTTTTTGAAAAAATAAGGTCATAAAGAAGTTTCACTTTTTTTTACTTAGGTATATCAATCGATTGCAAATAAAATATTTATTCGTTATTTGCTGAATTTTATGTGATTGCAGTTATAGAGAATACAATTTGATCTTTTGTATGCGACAGGGAAAAGATTAACGTTATATTATCCACGTTATATTTTTATCTATCAGCCATCTCCCTAAGTTAAAGGAGTATGTGTCTGTAAAAAACCCGATCAATGGAGTATGTATTACACGATTTTTATAGGATTTAAAATATTGTCATTTGTTATGTGATGTGATGTAGAAATTTACTTTTATCTAGTTTTGCATCAAACTTTATTTAAATAAAAAGGCTCTACCAATCGGCTATGCTTACGCTAGCGGCTGTTCTGAAGTTAGTTTTTCACTTTTTTAACAAAAATCAAATTGTTCTGGCAATATCCCAGGAAAGGTGTTTTGTTTGGAATTCATAGTAGAGTGTTATTGCTATACCGTGACTCGGCTGAACTCGCGGATATCAAAGTTATTTAGAACTTCAGTTTTGCTCGCATTTTGTTTAGAATAGAATTTTATTGGTTCTAGAAGAGCAATATGAATGGGTATAGTATCGATAATTTTATTAAAATCGTGAATACTTTAATTATTATTATTTAGGTAATATCACTACTAAGCAAAGTCGCTTTCTCTGTCCCTATGTCCCTTTGTATGCTTAAATTTTTAAAACTACGCAACGGATTTTGATGCATTTTTTTAAATAGATAGATAGATAGATAGTGATTCAAGAGGAAGGTTTAAGTATATAATTTATTAGGATTTGGACATAGCGGGCGAAGCCGCGGGCGGTAATTACTAGTTTTATAATAAAACACTTAACATTTACAACCTTCCAATAGTCAGAACTGGACATAATTTAGGTAAGGTAACTGGAAAGCACTCTTTCAAATAAAAAAGGAACATCAAAATTAGTTCACCAGGACGAATGTACCTGCTCGTTTTTTAAGTCGGTTGAAAAAACTGTAAAAAAGACTTAAAAACAACAAGCTGATCCAGCGAATTTTGTAACGTTCATGAAATTTCGTAATTTGTTCCAATTAGTTGTCCGCGTCTATCTGAATATATCAGCAATATGTTTGTTTTTGCGACTAACAGGGCTTAATATTGTAAACGCGATAATTTGTAAAATGTGTGTATGTTGGGCACTATATTACGAAAATAATATAACTGATGTTGACGAAAAATGGCAATGAAATAGATTTTTTACCAGAAGAACACATTAGATTAGCTGCTTAAGAAATACTAATTTTTGCCCGCGGGTTCGTCTGGCAAACCACATGACACAGCTAGTTCTATAAATGATTACGTGTGAATCCAGCGCTTAAACTATCATCACAACCATACGTGTCGAATCGTTAACCTCCAAGACGGTTAAACATCATTTTAATCAGATTACCAGTGTTCCCAGAAATTCACACAAAACACAAACTTATAGACGGCAAACCAAAAGCTGCCTTACCGTATTAAGGCGTAGATAACGAGGGAGTGATTAGGTTAGAAGCATAAAGGGCTTTTCAGACCGGAATCGTTTATACATTAGCATAGAAATGAGATTGTTACAGAAAATTGTAAAAACAAATCTGGTTTGGGGTGATCTAAGGGTCATTTTGGTGCATTGTATTTTTTGATAATGTCGTAAAAGCAATTGTTTTGGTTTTCCCTGTTTTTATTATTTTTAGTAAGAATAAATTATATTAAAATGTGAGTTTAGTTTTATTTAATTGGTGCATAGTCGTGTGTCTTTGTATTTTCTCAATTTTAGGATAGCTGGTCTTATATTACTATATGTTTGTGTCCATATATTTGTGTATATCGTTCAAAGGCGGCTAGATCAATTTTAACATTTGCAATAAGAGTATTATGAATATTTTTCAAGCCTATAATACGCAGTTGTATATAGGCTTCCATGTCTTCTTCTATTTTAGATTACTATAGTCTTCAGGCACATTTTATTAGTGACAAAATAAAAACGCGGAGTTTTTTCCCTCCGTGTGATATCCCGGATATCACAAGAACCACAGGAGTGGGATAATGGAGGATTTAATATCCGGGAACATTAATTGTTACAGCGGCCAACGTTTCCACAGCCTATTCTTACCGTAACTTATCGAGATTTCGGTTACAGATAACTGACAGCCCAAGGGGATTAGGGCTGTCCCTTTTTATTTTGTCCAGTTACGTAAATTAAATTTTCTTTGAAGCAAGATATAACATTTCAATTCTATTTATAATACGTTTTTTAAACATGAATAACATCAGTTTCTAGTATGTTGTACATATTATATTATTTTCTATGAAAAAAAAAATCCTTGTAATAAAATAAACTTTTGAAATAATATTTGAGCAATAAAACTAAAACACTATGTTAGAAGAAATTGTATGAAAACAGTGCTTTTCAGAGCAAAATCTTGAAATCCAATCGACTCGAACTAATAGCCTTTTTTCAGCGGAACAAAATAAAAATGGAGTAAGTTATTTCAGTATTGTTATTTTTTATTTCTTTTGTATCCAGGCTTTGTAATTGTGTTGTATTTTATCTGGCAGTTCAAAAACAGCTTGGTAATTCAAAATGAGATGTATTGAGATAAGTTTCGACGATGATTTCAAAATAAAGATCCTTTACGTCCGTATCCTAACTACATCCTTCCCTGTCTGAAGAAACATTTGCGTCTATTTATATTGCTTTAATTATTATCATCTATCTTATATGCTTACACTAGACAACTTACAAGGTGGGAAGATGGTATTCGGAAAATAGCAGGTCCAATGTGGACTCGAAAGGCTAGGGACAGAACAGAATGGCGATCTTTAGAGGAGGCCTTTGTCGGAAGACAAGTTGAGGAGTAACTACCGTTTGCCGAACTAAAATCACTTAAATATAAATTAAATTGTTGAGTTTATAAAGTATAATTAGTTAGTAAATGTTAGTAGTAATTAGTTCTGAGGCATACTTAGAAAAGTTTTGTAATTTAAATTAAGATCAACAATAAAGGCTTTTTATTTTTATTTTATTTTATTTATTTTATTTTATCTTATATGCATATTTAAGAACTAACGGTCTTACTAATAAAATGTTACCCATTCGCTTTGCAATGGATTAGTTATTGCAATAACCTGTCTTGTTTTTATGATTGACGTTTCATGTGAGCAAGAGCAGGACAAAGGTATGGTAGAAAATGGTAGAAATTTATCCATTGTTTAACTTTTTATTAGTAAGGCCGTTAATTTATAATAACAGGATAATAAATAAGAGAGACATCTGTTTCACTCAAATTCTCATTATATTAATTTCTAAACCATCGCTCACTTGTTTTAAATATTTAATCACATGTTAATCTAATGTCTAGTCTATCCCAAATGAACACGAACATACTACACTTTTAACTCGGTGACATGTCACGAAAAAGTTTAACATTCCAACCCTATATATAATCGACTAGCTGCTCCGCTGTTTCACCCCCGTGGCTCCACTTCGCTTGGTCGTATGATGATATATAGCCTATAGCCTTCCTCGATAAATGCGCTATCTAACACCGAAAGAATTTTTCAAATCGGACCAATAGTTCCCGAGATTAGCGCGTTCAAACAAACAAACAAACTTTTCAGCTTTATAATATTAGTATAGATTTAAATACGACTATATTGTGACAAATCTATTCGCTTCTCTTTGTCAAATCGTTGAAGCGAATGAATCGAATTCCAAAGGTAGGAGCTATTTGAGATAAGCTTCTGAAATCGGACTACATCACATGACTGAATAATTGAATTTGATTTTAAAATAAATAAGATTATTTGATTCGGTAAACAATTTGACCTCTCTGTTGTACGATACTGGGACAAAGATTAATTAATCACATCTTTACTAACAGACGCCATTGTTGTATACAAACGGAATTGATAATAATCAAATGAAGGATTAATCGAAATGAGCTAAAATTTTGGATTTTTATAGAGAATTACTTTAAAATTCAAGCTAAATTGCAAAATCAGTTCTTGAAATCGAAATATTTTTCTTTTAATATATTGTTTAAAAAAAACATATTCTAAAACACTGGTGAATGGCCGAGTAAAAGAAAATGAATTCCCATGAGGAGTTAACAAATGCATTTCGCGTGTTTCACTGTCTAATACCGCAGCCACACTATGCTCCTCGTCCTGCTCATCACGCTGCCGTTATTCGCCTCGACATTGCCCTTTCTGGCCACACACTGCTCTAAAAAAAATGACAGAGAAAATATTCTCCTTTCTAGGCAGCCGACCCCGTAAGATACGGGATAAGGCTAGGAAGAAAGGAGAATATTTTCTCTGTCATTTTTGATTAAAAAAAAATATTTTCGTTTTTGACAGTCAGGTATGCCAACATAACGGCAGGGGAACTCTTTCGTGAAACGCACTCTACTCGCGCGATTAATCGCGACGCTCCTCACTTGTCATTTGCTTTGTCGCACACAAAGCTATTTTCTGATGAAAGAACTTCAAGAAACTTTTTAGTCAATCCAAAGCAAGGATATAGACAGAAAATAAAATCTTTTCGCTTTCTTATATTATTGGAGAAGTTTAGATGAATGGATCCCCGTTTTTCCATCGATCGTCGAGGCGCACAGACTCTAGGCATCGCCATATGGTGGACGTTCCATGTACCCGGACAAAGCGGTTCGGATCGACATTCTTCATCCGAACCGCGAGGGACTGGAACATGCTTCCTGAGTATGTGTTCCCCGACGAGTACAATATGGGGGTCTTCAAGCGAAGAGTGAACGGGTACCTTCTAGGGAAGCGCGCTCCATCATAGGCCACATCTCAGCTTACCATCAGGCGAGATCGTGGTCAAGCGCTTCCCTATCACACAATAAAAAAATAAAAAAAAAAAATATTACATAAGAATAAAATAGTTAGCCCGGATAAAACCAGGACGAATAGAAATATCCGTAGACCATTTTAATGTATTTCAAGGTTTGAATCGAATAACCATTTACTGAATTAAATTTGAATTTGTATTTGAAATAAATGGAGGAAACTTTCAGATACGAATGTTTTATTTAAATTAAATCTACAAAGTGGAGGCTTTTCGTTAAAATAGTTTTGTAATCATGTAAAATAACTAAGTCGAGTAAGTAATGGATTTTAGAATTTATATCCGTGTCTTCTTAAAATATTAAAGTTTTTAAGCTATTGCAGAGCTTCT
This sequence comes from Colias behrii, assembly GCA_029959065.1. NCBI lineage: Eukaryota > Metazoa > Arthropoda > Insecta > Lepidoptera > Pieridae > Colias > Colias behrii. Next base: position 1,141,794 of record JARWMC010000016.1, read on the forward strand.
ATTGCGGGCCTTGACCCTTGCTTGGGAAGCTTGGGCGCGGGGACCGAATCCAGAAATTGCGTAACGAAAAACCTCACGCTCCTCACTCCGACGGGCTCGGAGGTGTGGCATGAAGGCATAGCATGCAATAGCTTTACCGCGGCAGTCCCCGAGTGCCACACGTCTTTTTTATTTTATCCATTTTATACATAAGTAGCTGTGACACGCGTTTTCATTCGCGTACTAATTTGCTTGTAAGAGCAAGTACTCATACAACTTACGAGTTATTCTGGTATATAAGCTACATAATTTACAAGTATGATTAAAATTCGTAGTGGTTTTCTCGTGAAAGCATAACAAACATACCTACATAAATACCTACATTGATACATCTTTACAACATTTCACACTTATAAAATAAGTAGGATGTCAATAATATAAAAATACATCGAGACGTATGTGATATTTATATTATAATATAATTAATTACTGTGTTTTATATTATAATATAATATAAAACACAGTAATTGGGTATTTTAAGGGCCTTCTGTTAAGGCTTGAACATCAAGGGCGAATTCAAAGTTCTTTTTGTGTCAATATCTAAAATTGAAATGAGTTCAATTGAGAGCTTTCAACAAAATTTAAGCGTCCAATTAGATATTAACCGAATTAATTAGGATAATTGAGGAAACAAGGGAAAAATGTTATCTACGATCTCACTTTATTAGACCATGGGGAAGTTATATCTTATTGGTTTTACATCACTATTCAAGTTATAGACCGGTGTAACTTGGTTATTTTAATTTTAGTATAGAATTAACCATAGATATCTATGGAATAAACCATAGAAATCTAAATAACAAGACACTAGAAGTCGTAAGCGCGCGTGACCTTGTCGCCACTCAGGTGACTTTCACATCACCAGCTGTGCCACCAGTGTGTTCGTCACAGTTCAGTTGCTCTGGAGACGTATGTGTGTAAACATGGTGTGTTTCAGCATTTCCCATTGCGGAAATTCTTCCACAAGTTGTAATTATACTAATAAAGGAATAATATTTCATCGGTAAATATTTTTTTTTAGAAATAATGCCGTTTTTCCTTAAAATTATAGAATATTTACAAGTATTACGAGTGTCACCATAGTAATCGAAATAACAATGAATGACACAGTCGAGCATTCTTATTATCACGTTACACAAATTTCAACCTTATTGGAGCAAAAAGAAACAAAACGTCTCATATACTTAGGGATGTTATTCTAAAATAAACCGTAAATTCGTGCGTTAGGATACATATTAAAAAGCTTAATTTAATATTTAAGTTAGTTTTCACTAAAATCAAGCTGTCCAATAAAAGGCATAGTTTACTTGTGTGTACTGTTTAGCTATCGGTTTAAATGTGTTGATTTTGGCGACAGCGGTTTTCATACGAATTATGACATTATAGCACTTCTATGTGTCTTGTTATTTTGATTTCTATGGAATAAACCTTCGGCAACGTAACAAACGATCTTTCTTTTCATCTATTGCGATTTCCTATTTTTTATTGCCAAAATAACACTTAAAAATATATTTTGTTTATAGGAGGAATGAATTATGCTCACAAGAATAACACTAAATCCATACTAATATTATAAATGCGAAAGTAACTCTGTCTGTCTGTCTGTTACTCAATCACGCCTAAACTATTGAACCAATTTTCATGAAATTTGGTATGGAGATATTTTGATACCCGAGAAAGGACATAGGCTACTTTTTATCCCGGGAAAATAACGCAATCCCGGAAATCCCGCGGGAACGGGAACTATGCGGGTTTTTCTTTGACTGCGCGGGCGAAGCCGCGGGCGGAAACCTAGTAAATAATATATTTGATTTATAGCATTTTAGGGCTGATTTTTAAATTCTTGGTTTAGATTTATTCGTCGAATAACGTATTAAACTACCATTTCAAAAATGTATTCTTAGCACGTCTTTGACAGTTTACGGGTAACATTTTAATATTATCGTGTAATACTTTATTGGGCGGATAAGTTTTAACCATGGATTGAAAAATCGACCGTAAAGGAATGAATTATATTCAAAAGATAGCAACGATAAAATATGGATTAAATAACTCTTATTTTACATAGATTACTTATCTCATGGCTACCACCATATTGAATTATCAAAAACTCATCACATATTTTTCTTTACCTTATCATATTTTCAACAAAATCCACGTAATATCTTTCATCAGGTACTGAACCCCAGACCTTATCATCACTTACCTCTCACCACTAAACCAGGAAGTATATACCAACATAATATCACAGAACGTTACGAAACAAAATGTCTACGCCACTAGACACGTTAATATTAATGAATCAACCAACAAATTGACTGTAAGGGAACGTTTGACGTTTATTTATTACCTTTTCGGGTTTTTGGGTATATATCCATCTTTTTTACTTTATAATGTATAGGTAAACAGATTTAACTGACTGACATCTCAACGCACAATCTACTAGTAAATTGATGATAAAATGTTGCTTTTTTTTTTTTTTTATAACATAAGAAGGCAAACGAGCAGACGCCTTGCCTGGTGGTAAGCTAAGTGCGCCGCCCATAGACTACCGCAACTGATGTTACGGGTGTTGCCTACTAGAAGAGGGAAATATATAGGGATAGGATATGCCATCGGTGGATTAGGGAATAGGTAGTTTATTGGCCTTTCAGGTAGCTGTAAGCTCTTTTTTTGAAGGTGTCCATATTGAAGCTGTTCGGGAATACAGACTTAGGTAGTTTATTCCATAGTAAAGCAGTACGCGGAAGAAAGTTGCGCATAAAGCGCACGGTTGTGCTTCGCCAACCATCCAGGTGGTGTGGGTGGTAGAGGTTTTTGTGACGAGATGTGCGGTGGTGAAATTGTGCTGCAGGAATGAGGTCGAAAAGTTCTTCAGAACACTCCCCATAATAAATTCGGTAGAATATGCAGAGAGACCCTAAGTCCCTTCTCAATGATAGAGGGTCAAGCTTATCGGTTATCCTGTGGTCGTCGATAATACGAGCTGCTCGACGTTGAATGCGGTCAAGTGGAAGAAGTTGGCACTGCGGGGCGCCAGCCCATAGATGAGAACAGTACTCCAAGTGGGGACGTACCTGCGCTTTGTACAGTAATAGGAGGTGACTTGGCTTGAAGTAATTTCTCGATCTATTGACGACGCCCAATTTTTTAGAGGCCAGTTTTGCTTTTTCTTCCAGATGACCACGGAATTGCACGTCACTCGAAATATCGACACCAAGAATTCCGATGGACGACGAAATATTAAGGGAAGTGCTCTGAAAGCGAGGTGAATTGACGAATGGGGACCGTTTCGCGGAAAAAGCGCAAACTTGAGTCTTACTGGGGTTAAATTCGACAAGGTTTAGTTTACCCCATTCTGAAACTTGCTCCAGGGAAGTTTCAATTGAAGAAACAAGTTTGCTTCGACACTCAGAAACAGTTTCGCTGGAGGATTTTGCCTGGCCGGTATAGCTAGCGTCCCCTGTACTGTCATCTGCATAGCAATGTATGTTGCTAATTTGCAACATATCATTGATATGCAGAAGGAACAGAGTAGGAGAAAGCACGCAGCCTTGAGGGACACCAGCATTTATCGGCAGAGGATGCTATGGTGTAGTTATATAAAACAGTTTTGAAGCCAACCCCGAAAGTAAAAAAACTAGTTTTATAACTAATATTAAGACATAAATAAGATTTTTTTAAAGAAACACACAATTCATTAGTTGTACCTTTATAAAAAATTATAATAATCAAAGTGGAATTAGTGAATAGTATTTTTCTTTAAAAAATCTTAACTATAAAATGCAGTTCCATACAAAGCATAAATTATATATCGAGCATTTCTTTGTTAAATCTTTATTCTTTAAACTTTATTCGTTTAGTTCGATCACAAAAGACAATAAGTACAATTACAAATTAGGTAAATTTGCATGCATTGAACGCAACTTAAAATTATAGACTGGAATTAATTTAAATTTTCGTGCAAACAATAAAACGAATAGAATTACAGCATTAAACTGTATTTTATCATCTTTTTGGGAATTACTCTGCTCGCAATTCCAAAGCACCTTAAATACCAAATTAATAGCGTTCATTATAAATCCATACTAATATTATAAATGCGAAAGTAACTCTGTCTGTCTGTCTGTTACTCAATCACGCCTTAACTGCTGAACCAATTTGCATGAAATTTGGTATAGAGATATTTTGATACCCGAGAAAAGACATAGGATAGGTTTTATCCCGGAAATCCTACGGGAACGGGTTTTTCTTTGAAAACGCGGGCGAAGCCGCGGGCGGAAAGCTAGTTTTGAATAAATTTTAATATAAACAGATCAAATACAAGTTTTATTCATTGTTAAGTCTAATGAATTATTCATTCATTTTGTGGGCTTGAAGAGAATACCAGTTTAATCTATACTAATAGTATAAAGCTGAAGAGTTTGTTTGTTTTTTTGTTTGAACGCGCTAATCTCAGGAACTACTGGTCCGATTTGAAAAATTCTTTCGTTCTCAAACCAATGATATTTTATGTATAGATACGTTATATACTCACAATATATCCAAAAAAAATGCTTCATATGCAGTGTCAGGCACACACAAATACAAGTTTAATTTTACTTAATTTATTACATTGACATACTGTATAAGAGAGATGGCTCTAATAAAATGATATAAACAAAAAAGACAAAGATAGTTTGTCACTTCCGCGCAGGTGTTAGCAAAAGTCATAAGAATTTACCAATTAAATATAAATAAACAAATAGTTGCCATGGTAATTGGCATAGACTAACGACACAGAAGGTTCAATGTTATAGATGTTACGTTTCCTGCACACGTAAACAAATGTGACAATTTCATTTACTATTTATTTATTATTATGAAGTTGTATTAAAATGAAAAAAACTTTTTTGGAGATATAACTGTATTAAATATTTATTACTAGCTGTGGTGTTCGTTTTCGGTCATCATCATTTCACCCGATAAACACCCACTGCTGAGCATAGTCCTTCTTATAGAACTCCATAAGGACCGATCTTACGCTATTCGTTTCAAGGCAGTTCCCGAAACCCGTACAAGGTCATCACTCCAACTTGTAGGATATAATAATAGTGGTGCCTAGATGAAAAAACAGGATGAAATAAAAGAAAGGATGAAGTATAAGCCTTTTTTATTTAAAACACAAATAAAATTTATGTTCAATAGCTATTTACAGAAAAGCAAATAGCATTTTTCGTCAGTAGCGATAATCTTTTCTTTAATGTATACGTATATTCAACATCATTTTTGCAAACAAACATTTTTGCCATCACGATTTCATTGTATATAATAAATAGATATATTTGTGAATTACATGCACTGTGTGGATTTAATTATAAAAATAATCAAGTATTTACCCAAATCGAAATTAATAAAATAACCGTTCTATTTTCAATAATCGTATCTACATGATAATCTTTGAACACAGTGTACGCTAACTTTGTCACACTAGTGATTGAAGCAATGTTTTATCCCTTTCATTATTTCAATACAAGTGTCAAGCAAGTGTCATTCATAAAGAATTGTAAATTGTTATTTTTACTCTTAAACTGTAATAAGTAATTTAATATATTTTCCTGTGATATTATATTCCTTTATCTTTCTTTATTTTTTTGCACGAATACGTGCACTTTCTGAACACACAGGAAGGCATTTTCGACAACTTTAATGTACCTATCGGCACATGCGCTCACTGGGACCGGTCACAATCTGACTGATTTTTGACTGATTGCATTGGTCCCAAATAGGACCAATTCACGGAATCAGTTTTGGTGCGTTGATGACGTATCTACCTCTTGTTTCTATATATAATATCATTGTCTCAAACAGCCTATTTATCGAGGAAGGCTATAGAGTATATATATCATCACGCTAAGACCAACAGGAGCGGAGCATGGCGAGTGAAACCGTGGGGCACAACTAGTTCTGACTTAATATAAAATCAAATACAAGTTTTATTCATTGTTAAGTCGGATGAATTATTCATTCATTTTGTGGGATTGAAGAGAATCTGCTAATTGTTCATATGTAAATTAAAAAGAAATGAATTTCAAGGTTTCATTTGAATGGCGTGTGTGTAATTAAAATTTAATGGTTTTGTCGCTATTGAAGCGGTTGGTATGCGTTGAAGTTTGTGAATATCTTTTTATCGTATGACTGCAGTCTGCGCTAATGTTATAGAAACGTATGTAGGTATGGTATAGTAAAGCTCAGAAACTTCAGGCGATTCTGAAAATTATATTTCTGAAAGGTTAAGTCAACAAACCTTTGTTGTTTTTGTTTGAACTGATTAATTTCTAGGTATAGTAAATAGTGAACATTTGCAAGGCTATTTTAATGTTAACAACTTTCTTAGAAATAAACAGGATTTGCATGAAATTAATAGGTAGAGCCACATGACACACTTATATTACGCCCAAATAAATAAGCTATGTGTTTGTATTTGATTCTGATGTTAAAACTGTTATGATGATTCAAAAGTGCTTCTAGAAAAAGTCTAATTGAATAAATAAATAACATAATTGAAAAACGCTTATGAAAAATCAATCATAGAAACAGATGTGAACTGCATGTAGGTAACAAATCGAAGCGATTTTTTGAATGTCTATACTTCATGGGTTAGAGTGAAATACATTTTTCAACAAAGTTTATATCTGGATCTGAAAATAATTTGAATATGACTGAATATGACTCTAGATTTGTATGGAAGTATTAGAATTTTGAAAAAAATAAGTTACTATATTATACTACAAGTTTTAAAGTAGATATTGTTTTTAGTATGTTTTCTATTATGTATTTTTCTGTATGCATAGTGCATAGGTACGCATTAAAAGATACATAATTGGATTGTGCCAATTATTATTATGGCAAAAAATCAGTTGTATGTTTATAACATACTGTTTTGCATAGAATTGTATCAATATTTTTACGGACAAATAATTATTATGTACTAGCATTCCGCCCGCGGCTTCGCCCGCGTTTTGAAAGAATAGCATAGTTATAGCATAGTTCCCGTTCCCGTGGGATTTCCGGGATGAAATCTATCTATGTGTTAATCCAAGTTACCTTATATTTGTGCTAAATTTCATTGTAATCGGTTCAGTAGTATTTGCGTGAAAGAGTAACAAACACACACACACACACACACACCCTCACAAACTTTCGCATTTATAATATTAGTAGGATTTAAAATGTATTAAATAGACTAATAGGTACTTTATCCAATAAAACTTCAAGCAATACAAAAATTTATTACAAATTTAAATAAAACATAATAAACATGCCCACTAGTTTAACCTCTAGTATTTCCTTTCCCAGAAACGTATTCGAAATGTGCCCTACACATAATTAATTTTGCCATAATTCGTGCATACGGAACCGCGAAAAATTAAATTACTCGAAACCAACCCTTCAACACAAAATACCACAGTAATTAATTTTTAATCATTCCTAACGACCATATTTAATTATAGCCATATCAACGGTATTGAAGCCCGCGCAAGAGAAATGAGAGCTTTTTCAATATATTTTAACAGCATTTAAAAGCAACGTTTAAAATGTTAATGAAAGTTTATGCAATTAAATTGTGAATATCAAGGGGTTGGCGATTGTCGTTGAACGCTATGGAATTTTATGCAAACTATTTGTATAAAAGCCATTTTATTGGTGGAATGTCATCTATCTATATTCTATACATATAATAAATCTGTTGAAGGGTCAATTCTGTACATTGAAAATATTGAAAAAATAAATAGCAGGGGGTGTTACTGGATCGATACCAAACCCAAATATGTGATAAAAAAAAATTTTTGTCTGTCTGTCTGTCTGTCTGTCTGTCTGTATGTGAAGACATCACGTGAAAACTAACGGTTCGATTTCGATGAAACTTGGTATAATTATACCTTATTATCCTGGGCGTAAAATAGGATACTTTTTATCCTGGAAAAATACGTAGAAAAAAAATTTAATTTAATTTTTCAGTTTTATCCATAGACGTTGCTCTGTAGAACCGCGAACACACGTTGCGTATTATTATAGATATAGGCCTAGCCGTATTTGGGCCCAATAGATATTATTTATAAGATGTCATTGTCAGAGTTACTCAAAATGGAGAAATAAACCATCCACGCGAAGACCGACATCCGCGCGGACGGAGTCGCGGGCGGAAGCTAGTCGATAATAATTGTATGTAAATTTGTATGGAAGGTGTAAATTTATGGAGTTTATTATTATTGGTCGAAGCACAAACGAAATGTTTTTCCGAGTTGGTAACGTAAAAGGTGTTATATAATATACTAGCTGCGCCCCGCGGTTTCACCCGCGTGGCTCCGCTCCTGTTGGTCTTATAGCGCGATGATAATATCATCGCGCACCTGTAGCCTATAGCAACCTCGATAAATGGGCTATTTTTTCAAATCGGACCAGTAGTTCCTGAGATTAGCGCGTTCAAACAAACTCTTCAGCTTTATAATATTATTATAGAAAGTATAGATAGATGATCATAATATTACATAATTATAAAATAAACATTATATCAGAAATTTAGAACGGAACGTGTTATCTATTTACGGCCAATGGTTATTTACTTACAATCAATCTGCATAGCAAATTTTATTCAAAACGACTGTGTAGATTTTGCGTGAAATTGCAACAATCACATTCATATCCATTCACTATTTAATATTGTAAACAATATACAGGTAAATTAGCTTGGAGAAATTTTTGCATATGTAGTGGTGTGTATATTACTCAGATCTTAGAGCGCGTTTCCACTATATCGTTCTGGCCTATACAAAAATGTTTCGATATCCTAACATTACTATTTAATTCTATACTTATTCCTAGCAACACTTTTGTTTTCAATAAAAACAAGTTTTTATTTGAAAGAATATGGTTTTGACTTTATAAAAAAAAATATATCATTCAATTTCACGTCCTAGAGCAAACGACAAGACGACTACCGTGAAACAATAAAATATCGTGTCCATAATAATTTGTTTCATAATTAATATTTGACCATAATAATTACGAAACAAAACAAATAAATAAATCGTCACATGATAGTGGAAAGTGGAAACACGCACAAAAACAGAATAAACCAGTTTACGCTGTCCGCAGGTGCCACGTGCAGTCGTTTGGTACCGTTAGAACATAAAGCACACATTTCATTCAAAAATTATAATTATTACGTATAGACCGGGAGATATTGACACAAAATTTCGAGTCATTTGTAACAGGATGGCGGTTCTACAGGGGTCTTAGTACGCAATGACAAAAAGAAAAACGATGGTGTGAACACTGGTACCGGCGGCTTAGTCGCGTGGGCGTTAGTCGAACTCGTCGGAAAAATAGCGAAGTCAAACAATTTGTAACACAAAAATTTTAGAATTTACCGATAGCCCATAAAAAAGAAGTAGGCGGTAGTGTCATGCCATACTTTTCCGGTGTGACTTACAGCCCGCCATACCGACGCGAATGTGTTGATTTAAAAAAAAACAATTCAACCATTTGTACCAGGCTAACTTTTGCACAGGTAACCATCGTCGTGCAGCCATTTACGAAAATCGCCATGCCATACTTTTCGGACGATTCCAAATGGTCGCCATACCGCCGAAAACCTGCAAAAATTTTTTTTTTCGCCAAACTTTTTGTACCAGTATTGCATTTGGATTTTTGGAGAGTATTTGATAAAATGTGACCATTATTATATTTACCATACTTCTAGTAGGGGGAAAAAGTGCTGCCATACTTGAAAAATTAATTTATTATTAATTTATATAAGTGAAGATTTCCACCACCTAGATCTTTGAAATTTTGTATTTATATTCGTTGAACCTCACACTTACAGGAAAAATTAGTGCCATACTGTTACTAATCGTTCAAAATACGAATAAAATCTTACAATAAAAAAAATCTTATACACATTCGCCACCTCCCACAGGTATGACATTATCACACTTCTATTAATTATAATCATTCAGGAGTTGTTGAAAAAAAAATTTAGGGTGGTAAATGGTTCGGCGAAAAAAAAAATTTGCAGATTTTCGGCGGTATGGCGACCATTTGGAATCGTCCGAAAAGTATGGCATGGCGATTTTCGTAAATGGCTGCACGACGATGGTTACCTGTGCAAAAGTTAGCCTGGTACAAATGGTTGAATTGTTTTTTTTTAAATCAACACATTCGCGTCGGTATGGCGGGCTGTAAGTCACACCGGAAAAGTATGGCATGACACTACCGCCTACTTCTTTTTTATGGGCTATCGGTAAATTCTAAAATTTTTGTGTTACAAATTGTTTGACTTCGCTATTTTTCCGACGAGTTCGACTAACGCCCACGCGACTAAGCCGCCGGTACCAGCATTCACACCATCGTTTTTCTTTTTGTCATTGCGTACTAAGACCCCTGTAGAACCGCCATCCTGTTACAAATGGCTCGAAATTTTGTGTCAATATCTCCCGGTCTAGTAGTTTAATTGTTAAATTTTGTATTTGTTGATTGTTGATATTATTTGTATTGTTATAATATTTGTTGAAGTGTTTAATTTGTGTGTAAGTGTTGTAACTTTATATTGTTAATTCAAAATGGCTCCAGTGTTAAAACATGGTCGAGGCAAGCCTTTGACTTCTCAAACTAAAGAATTAAACTTTAAATGTCGTTTCTTTTTCAGGTTAGTAAATTTTTCATTTTAGTAACATTGTTAATGTAAAAGTTATACGTATGTTAAATGTGCAAATATTAAAATAAAGTCTCATCTTTTTCAGAGGAGAAACACATATAGTTTAATTTAAAATCCCTTATATATATAAAATAAAAACTAAAAATAAAATGTTGTTTTATTTTATTTGCTGACCATACACTACTACAAACGCAAAAATTTCTCCAAGCTAATTTACCTGTATTTACTTTAATATTATAAAGTTCTATAATATAATGAAATAATCGGATAAGGATCGATTTCTTTTTTAAATTTTAAAGGGTATAGAATAGGTTGTAAACTGTTATAAAGGATGTCCTGATTGAAAAGAGTTTTCCAAGCTATTACCTACTTATCTAGTAGTTATTCAATAAATATATTTAAAACAAATCGCAAAAATATCAAACATTGTTGTTTATAAATATTTCCCCTAAAGTATTGTGAATGTAACAATATGTGAATGTAGCTTGAATATAAACAAAGAAATGATCGATATATCGATTAATCAATTGATCGATTGATTGATTGATTGATTGAATGATTGATTGATTAATTGAATGATTGATTGATCGATTGATTGAATGATTAATTGATTGATTGATCGATTGATTGAATGATTGATTGATTGATTGATCGATTGATTGATTGATTGATCGATCGACTGATCGATTGATTGATCGATTGATAGATTGATCGATTGATCGATTGATTGAATGATGGATTGATAGATTGATCGATTGATCGATTGATATATCGATTGATCGATTGATCAATTATTGATTGATCGATTGATCGATTATTGATTGATTGATTGATTGATTGATTGATCGAATGATTGATTGATTGATCGATTGATTGATTAATTGATTAAATGATCGATTGATCGATTTATCGATTGATCGATTTATCGATTGATCGATTTATCGATTGATCGATTATTGATTGATCGATTATTGATTGATTGATAGAATTAATTAAATGATTGATCAATCGATTGATCGTTTGATCGATTGATCGATTGATTGATTGTTTGATTGAATGATCGATTGATCGATTGATTGATCGATTGATTGATTGAATGATCGATTGATCAATTTATTGATCGATTGATCGATTATTGATTGATTGATTGATTGATCGATCGATCGATTGATCGATTGATCGATTGGTCGATTGATTGATCGATTTATTGATTAAATGATCGATTGATCGATGGATTTATCGATTGATCGATTATTGATTGATCGATTGATCGATTATTGATTGATCGATTGATCGATTATTGATTGATCTATTATTGATTGATTGATCGAATGATTGATCGATTGATCGATCGATATATCGACTGATCGATTGATCGATTGATTGATTGATTGATCGATTGAGCGATCGATATATCGATTGATAAATTATTGATTGATTTGATTGATCGATCGATATATCGATTGATCGATTGATCAATTATTGATTGATCGATTATTGATAGATCGATTATTGATTGATTGATAGAATTGATTGAATGATTGATCGATTGATTGATTGAATGGCCGATTGATCGATTGATCGATCGATTGATAGATTATTGATTGATCTATTATTGATTGATTGATCGAATGATTCATCGATTGATCGATTGATCGATCGATATATCGACTGATCGATTGATCGATTGATTGATTGATTGATCGATTGAGCGATCGATATATCGATTGATAAATTATTGATTGATCGATTATTGATTGATCGATTGATCGATTGATCAATGATTGATTGATCGATTATTGATAGATCGATTATTGATTGATTGATAGCATTGATTGAATGATTGATCGATTGATTGATCGATTGATTGATTGAATGATCGATTGATCGATTGATTGATATATCAATTGATCGATTGATCAATTATTGACTGATCGATTATTGATTGTTGATCGATTGATCGATCGATATATCGATTGATCGATTGATTGATTGATTGATTGAATGATCGATTGATCGATTGATCGATCGATATATCGACTGATCGATTGATCGATTGATCGATTATTCATTGATTGATTTGATTGATCGAACGATATATCGAATGATTGATCGATTATTGAATTGATTGATTGATTGATCGATTGTTCGATTGATTGATTGATTGATTGATCGATTGATCGATTGATTGATTGAATGGCCGATAGATCGATTGATCGATTGATCGATCGATTGATTGATTATTGATTGATCTATTATTGATTGATTGATTGAATGATTGATCGATCTTTTGATCGATTGTTCGATTGATTGATTGATTGATTGATTGATTGATTGATCTATTGATTGATTGAATGGCCGATTGATCGATCGATATATCGATTGATCGATTGATTGATTGATTGATTGAATGATTGATTGATTGATTGAATGATCGATTGATCGATTGATCGATTGATTGAATGATCGATTGATCGATTGATTGATTGATCGAATGATTGATCGATTGATTGAATGATTGATCGATTGATCGATTTATTGATCAATTATTGATTGACCGACTATTGATTGATTGATTGATTGATCAATCGATCGATTGATCGATTGGTCGATTGATTGATCGATTGATTGATTGAATGATCGATTGATCGATGGATTTATCGATTGATCGATTATTTATTGATCTATTATTGATTGATTGATCGAATGATTGATCGATTGATCGATTGATCGATCGATATATCGACTGATCGATTGATCGATTGATTGATTGATTGATCGATTGAGCGATCGATATATCGATTGATAAATTATTGATTGATCGATTATTGATTGATCGATTATTGATTGATTGATTTGATTGATCGATCGATATATCGATTGATCGATTGATCAATTATTGATTGATCGATTATTGATAGATCGATTATTGATTGATTGATAGAATTGATTGAATGATTGATCGATTGATTGATCGATTGATTGATTGAATGATCGATTGATCGATATATCGATTGATCGATTGATCAATTATTGATTGATCGATTATTGATTGTTGATCGATTGATCGATCGATATATCGATTGATCGATTGATTAATTGATTGATTGAATGATCGATTGATCGATTGATCGATCGATATATCGACTGATCGATTGATCGATTATTCATTGATTGATTTGATTGATCGATCGATAGATCGAATGATTGATCGATTATTGATTGATTGAATTGATTGATTGATTGATTGATCGATTGATCGATTGTTCGATTGATTGATTGATTGATTGATCGATTGATCGATTGATTGATTGAATGGCCGATTGATCGATTGATCGATTGATCGATCGATTGATCGATTATTGATTGATCTATTATTGATTGATTGATTGAATGATTGATCGATCTTTTGATCGATTGTTCGATTGATTGATTGATTGATTGATTGATCTATTGATTGATTGAATGATTGATTGATTGATTGAATGATCGATTGATCAATTGATCGATTGATTGAATGATCGATTGATCGATTGATCGATTGATTGAATGATTGATCGATTGATTGAATGATTGATCGATTGATCGATTGATTGATTGACTGATTGATTGATCGATCGATCGATCGATTGATCAATTGATCGATCGATATATCGATTGATCAATTGATCAATTATTGATTGATCGACTATTGATGGATTGATCAATTGATCGATCGATATATCGATTGATCGTTTTATTGATTGATTGATCGATTGAATGATTGATTGATCGATTGATCCATTGATCGATTGATTGATTGAATGGCCGATTGATCGATTGATCGATTGAATGGCCGATTGATTGATTGATTGATTGATCGAATGATTTATCGATTGATCGATTGATTGATCGATTGATCGATTGATTGATTGATTGATTGATCGATCGATTGATCGATTGATCGATCGATATTTAGTGTACAGAGGCTCGGGTCTTCAAATTAAATACCGGATATGCTGAACTACTTTGTTACATTTATAAATTTATACTTTATTACACTTAGGTAGGCGAGTGGCAGGCGACTGGCTCTCGCAGGAGTGTCGCCATTCGCCGCGCCACAAACCGCTGAATTTACGATATTCGATTACTGCGAATAATATTAACACACACTACATACACCCCCTTCTAAAATAAAAAAAAATGATTTACTTATTTGACAAAAATTAGCAAACATTAACATTTGGGAGTCACAGTCAACTCAAATTTATATATTACTAGCGTCCCGCCCCGGCTTCGCACGGGTGCAATGCTGATACTAAATACACGACAGAAAAACTGTGAACGCTGTACATATATAAAAACAGCGGCCCGCTCCGACTTCGCACGGGTATAAAATAATATATAGCCGGGCGGCCGGCCGGTACCACCGCAAACGCTACGTCCCGCAATTTTTAAATCTGTAATATTTTCGAAAATATTCACTTAAATCATACGGTGTAAAGGGCCATATAGATCTATATTAAATGAACAATGTATTCAAGGTATTTAATTGGTTAAGTATTAATGCTGTATTGGCTAAAATCGCTTCGAAAATAAGCCATTATTTGTCGTAAAAAGTGAATGACAAAAAAAAGTTATTGTGGGTTATCCATAAGAGATAGACATATACCATCGCGGACTTTTCTGTAGACCTTTTCAATGTGTACAATACTTAGTACAATATTTTGATAAAACTCGTAGGGTTCAGCCTGCGTTTGCAATGTAAGCGGAAAAAATGTAACTATTTACGACATCACATTAGAAACCTCAAAAATAACAGTACTTCTCCACTATTTAATGGATGTTATTATACATATAAACCTTCCTCTTGAATCACTCTATCTATTAAAAAAAACCGCATCAAAATTCGTTGCGTAGTTTCAAAGATTTAAGCGTACAAAAGGACATAGGAACAGAGAAAGCGACTTTGTTTTATACTATGTAGTGACTAGCTGTGCTCCGCGGTTTTACCGGCAGTGCTCCGATCCTGTTGGTCTTAGCGTGATGATATTATATTATAATCTCAGGAACTACTGGGCCGATTTGAAAAATTATTTCGGTGTTAGATAGCCCATTCATCGAGGAAGGCTATAGGCTATATATCATCACGCTAAGACCAACAGGAGCGGAGCCACGTGGGTGAAACCGCGGAGCTAATAAAAAAGAGCTAATAAACTATATTAAAGGAAAAGTACGAAAAAATTCGTAATCCAATAAACGAAACCACACAAATTCCTAAAGTCAATCAATACCTCTCGGTGTTATTCATTAAAACTTATAAAGCGGGCCGCGATCCAAATATCAAGCGATTTCCGAAGATTGGCTTTTTTGAACTTTTGGATGTCTGCCAAAACATCAGGTAATAAAAACTTCGTGTTATTAACCGCATTCTGTGACCGCATGTTTACGTAATATGTGAGGTTCTTGTTAGCATGGCACTTGTCAATATGAATTATGACTTTGACGTTATGGGAAGTTTGAGTGCAAAGATTGAAAGTGTTTATTTCATCTGGTAACAGGAGTAGGAATAGTTTTTGTTTGTGTCCTTGAAGATTTTTTAAATTATTTATCGTTATATTAGTTATGTTTAGGTATAAAAGAGAGTAGAGTTTATGTTTTAGATACAAATAGGGAGTTTATATGAAGCCTAGTCAAGTCGAAACGTTAGAATAAAATAAGGTACAAGTATTGAAACCATTTTGTGACGTAGTCGTAACAAATTTAATTTACAAATCATACGTAGCGTAAATTAAAATAGCGTTTTTGAGCATATGCTTAGTGACCACAGCTACTAACATTCAAGCGCTAATATGAAGTATGCGAAGTAAGATGCAGAATAGTTTTAGTATAAAAGATTTATGAACAGTTTATTAAACTACGGTATTAAGGCAGTGGGGATGAAGTTTGGCCAATATAATCATGCTCTTTACACTATGAGTTAAGTTTAGAGTAAGTAAGTACTGAATCTCCACTATTCGAAAGTAGGATTACTCCAAAGGATAATGGTGATGAGATCTTCCTTTTTAATCACATTATTATCCTGAAATATACGGAACTAGCTGAATCACACGGTTTTACATGGATTGTTCCGCTGTTATTGGTCTCAGCGTGATGATATAATATGGTCTATAGTCGATAAATGGATTACCTAACAGTGAAATCATTTGTCAAATCGGACCCGTGGTTCCTGCGGTAGCGCGTAAAAATAAACTCTTCAGCTATAAAATATTAGTAATATAAATTCCTATTCTATTCTCAGAGTATTAAAGTATCTATTACCGTTTATTATTATTTCTATAGTATCCGATACAGAAGCTGAAAGGACAGAATAATTTGGGCTCAAAAACCGCTTGGTACTTAACAAAGAGACTCTTTTGCAAAAGATACGTGTAATGAAAGAAAACCCGTAAGAATGAGTTAAAAGCAATTACTTCCTATTCGGGTATCTGCTAAAAAGGCAAGCTTCAAAGGAGATGGCAACAAAAGCCACGGGCGCAAACAGGAGACCTTTAAAATGCGTACTTTTTTCCCTACACTTCAATCGCTTTGAAACTTTGCGTTTTAACAAATACAGGGTTGTGGACGAAATGTTAGCCAATTTTTATTTTATTTTGGGGATTGTTAAATTTTTATTTTCTGGAATGTTCTTTCCAGTTTGATGAATGTAGTTTTAATTTAAACTTGATTATTTTTATCCAAAACATTTTTTATTACACGCATCACGCAGTCCAATTAGGTATATAAAACGCAGCAAAGCAAAATGACCTTCTCATGACCAATAACACCGAAATCAGTCTACTACATTTTGTTAAACTAGTTGTTCACAAAATAAGAGTATATTCAATTTGTCCAACTTGGTAAACCAGTCACGCGTGAGAGCTGTTGACACTCGAACCCTCACGATAAATTGGAATCCGATTTCTTTGAATGCTGAGGAAATAGTGCCTGACAGTTGAACGGTATGAATAGGCTTGTTATGGATCTGATGATGGAAGGGGGTCAAAAACGTGGAAGCGTTGAAGAAAAATATGGACTAAGTTCTGCTTCTAATTATAGTTCATTGAAGTTATGTGCATTCAAAAGATTAAGAGTCTGTTTTAATTAAAAAATGGTTGTGATCGTGTAAAAATTACTTGAAAGATGGAAAAAACGCAGGCTCTTATATATAGGCAGATATAATGAGTGCTGTATGTTTTTTTTGTATGAGTAGGCATCTTAACACACATTGACCTACCTCTAAATTATTCATATAGGTTATTACCACAGACTATAAATTTGAATCCCTAGAATGTTCTATCACTAATGAAAGTAATCAGTAATGCAAGGCAGAAGCAAAAATTATTATTTATCTAGCGTCTCAAAAATTATGGCCACCAAAAACAAATCTAAAAATATTGTAATCAACTTGAACTTGTCAAACAACAAAGTTCAAATTTGTTATACGGGGAAAACCACAGAACAGTAAAGTAGATAGAAGTGTGATGTGGGCGTGGCCCACGTGTCACTGGTAAGGTAAGATCACCTAACTTGCTCTCAGTTGTGCGCAGAAAAATATTCGAGTCGGTTGTCAGCTGTCAAACCTTTTTTCCATATTTATTCAATAATTAGGACGTGTTGTTCGGTATTAGAGTGCAAAAATGATAGCAGACGAAATAATATCAGCAATGGAGGCATTTCATACCATCGGTAAGTCTTATTTTTATTTATTTTACATATAATATTTTATGTTATAACTTCGCTTGTAATTTGTCAAAATTGTATACAAATATCTAGTCAAAATGAACCTTAATCCGTAATAAATTAGTACTATTATAGATTGAACAGCAAACAAGACTTTCTGGAATATTATTGCAATAAACAAACGAACGTCGCTTTAGTGATGCTTGTGGCGCATATCGACAGTATCGATAGTTTAGAAAAGACAAAAATTATTAATATTAAATTTTATTTTATTTTTCCTTAGCTTTCATTTGTCCAATTTATTTATAGATTTCCCAAAGAGGCTAATTTAAAAGAGAAATGGATAAATGCAACGTGACGAGTTAACTGGATGCCGAAGAGCACTAAGCGGTCTAACAAAGGCCGACCGATACAGCAAACCTACGGCAGTTCGAAGATTTAAAATAATGCATATTTTCTGTTTGTATTTTGTAAATATAGATTAATACTATTCTATTCCGTTTTTTATTTAATAATAATAATATAAAAAGACGTACTTAGTAGTAATAAACATACTCCAAAATGTGACACATTATACTATACTCATATAATAGAAAGAAAAAAAAATACACAAAAAAATATTTATTTGTGAATTATCGATAACAAGGCTGACATCCCTCAGGGCATAGCATCAGATAAATATCAAGTTAATGTCATTAATGTTGAGTGACACAAATTTCAACCTTATCTCTATGTGTTGAGGTTCAAAGTTATATCTATCGAAAACTAACGCCCTCTGTTGTGGAGTAGCTGAATGTTTTCGAATTTGGAATTTCTGTGCAATGAGAAACAAAACAGCTAATATACCTAGGGATGTTATACTAAAATAAACCGTAACATTGTGCGTTAGGGTACATATTGAAATGCTGAATTTATAACCTAAGTCAGTTTTTACTGAAATTAAGCTGTCCAATCAAAGGCATAGTTTACTTGTAGTGTACTGTATAACTATCGGTTTAAATGTGTGGGTTTGGCGACACTGGTTTTCATAGTAATTATGACATTATAGCACTTCTATTTGTTTTTAATGTTCTGTGGGGAAAACAGTAAAATTCTTCGAATCATAATTAAGTTGAATATTGCGAAAAATGTTTTCTTTGCGAAGCCTCAGTAGGTCAGCACCTAAGAAGGTATTCTTTGAAGATATGAATTGAGAGTGCCCTCTAAGGCGCGGGTCAAACACAAGCGGCGCGGGCGCGGGCGCGCCATAAGCGCACCTCTTGAATCTGTTTTGCACCACGTCCTTCTTATACATTTTGTATGAAAGAATTTTGGACAGGCGTCGAGACGGCACGCCACGGTTGTGCCACGGTTGCGCCGCCTTTCCAAAATTATTTCATACAAAATGCCAATAGCGCGCCCGATGCACGCCGGCAGCGCGCCCGATGCGCGCCGGAAGCGCGCCCGCAGTGCGCCCGATGCGCGCCGCGCCGCTTGTATATGTCCCGCGCCTTACATTTAATTATATTTCTAATTAATTTTCTGGAATTTTCTACACTTCAAAAGTTCAGGCGGCTACTATTACGAAACTGGGTATAACCGTCTTACAATAAAATTACAACTACCTTAAAATAAATACCTTGCCTGATCTGTATGCATGGCTAATACCTACATAATTAAATATATATTTTTATTCGATTTGTCGTTTAGTACCTACTCTACTCTACACGCATTTCACATTTAGCAGGGGAATATAATATTACCTAAGAAATGTGCCCTGTAATCGTTGGTGATTGTGTTTCTTAAGACAATTCTGATACGCTATTCAACCACTTTCCTTTTCAAACACTTTTTCTTAAGCCAATAGATAAAAGATTGCAAAAGAAAAGTTTGTCTGTCACCTTTGTCTTTCTAGAACCTATAAAGCTTAACCTATCTTCACACTCACCACAGATCGAACCAGCAGTTCAATCGTGAACCACACGTTGCAGACCAGCTCAATATAGAAGAAAGCGACATGGGGCTGGTCGTTCTCCTCCCAGAGGAAGGTGCCGTTGAGGGTAAAGTTCTCCATGTCGAAGGGTTCTGGCACCCGCAGGTCAGGGTGCGTCTTCAGGCAGAAGCAGAGCACGGAGACGCAGATGAAGAACACTGATGCAGCTGATATCACCTGGAACAGATATTAGTCGAAAGGTTATTTTGAGCAGCAGGTGCACTGTACGGTGAGCATTAGGGTTGTGATCGTATTGGAATGATTGTTAGCCGGATTCACATAGAAAGAGCGACTTCGCGAAGCATTTACACCGCGAAGCTGCTTGACTTAAATTTTATAGTTAATCAATTTATAAACTTTTAAATGAACAGTAAAGAAACTTCTCTTAAACAAACATTTTGGATTGGCGTAATGCTAATGTAAATATATATAAGATGTCTAGCCTAAATTCTTTCCTGAACCCTTGTCATTGATACAAGCCCACTTTCCACTGGACAAACGCTCCAAAAAATGTTCTCAATAAAAGTCAAGCCACTATTTCGCAGAATCCTGTCCGCAAGTTAGTCCGAGCCGCCCAAATATTTACCTCTAACGTTTGGAGAACGGAATTGTTGTTAAACTAAACATTATGAATATTATATTTTGCTAGCAATTTCCCGGTACAACCACCATTAGTTAGTCGCTTATTTTCCGTATAGAAAATGTTTTAGCCGAGATGCTTGCAGGAAATGGCAGTGTGTGTTATTTCCTTATTGTTTGTTTTATGTGACCGCGATTTGCTTTGTTCTCCGATAATTTTTCATGTAATCCTAAAGTTTTAGAAAGTAATAGGGTATTCTACTGTTAAATCTAATCACTAGGTACATAGTATAAAACAGCGTCGCTTTCTCTGTCCCTACGTATGCTTAAATCTTTAAAAAAACGTAACGGATTTTGATGCGGTTTTTTTGATAGATAGAGTGATTCAGGAGGATGGTTTTAGTATATAATTTATTAGGTTTTAGACAAAGCGGGCGATACCGCGAGCAGAAAGCTAGTGAGTAATAAAAGTCATACAACTTAAACAGCAGCTGTGTTGAATCGAACAGTTAGCTAAAGTAGAATCAATTCATACAGACAGGTTCATGATTAAGGAAGACACGTAGGTGTGAATATCGCCTGCGTACCTATATCTAAAAATATTCTCTGCTCTCATAATTAAAATAAAAACACACACAAAGATCGACAAAAGCTTATAATTTTAAAATTTTCACGATCATTTAAAACTTATTTTTTTTTCAATGAACTCTCGTTTAAATAAAACTTGATATTTCAGCAAAATTGTTTCTTGATTCTTTTAAATATACCTGAGTTTAAACCGCTTTCATATATTATTTAAGTAACAAATTCAATGGAAACGTTGGCTTTTAAGAAAAATCGGCTTTCGCGAATAAGAAGCGTCATAAATCGTTGTATTATGGACATGGCAGGTCACATTTTTAAAGGTTTGTCACAAGCATAAGCTTCTTACTTTTATTTATTTATTACTAGCCTCCGCCCGCGGCTTCGCCCGCGGCTTCGCCCGCGTGGTGTTTTGATAAAAGGTAGCCTATGTTCTTTCTCAGGATCTAAAGATTGTCTGTGCCAAATTTCATCAAAATCGGTTGAGAGGTTAAAAGCGGGAAAGCGTAACAGACAGACAGACAGAGTTACTTTCGCATTTATAATATTAGTAGGGATTTGTTTAATAAATGTACATTAAATGTAAGTTTTTTTAATAAATGGCAATTAAGATCACAATCGTTTTTATTTAATTATCCCAATCCTGTGTGTAATTTCAAAATTCTTATTGTAACGTTCTCTCTATGAATTTCGATAAAAGATGGGTGTTAACTTAAATTTGTATAAAATATTATTAGTCATATTGTGTTAAGGATAGTTTTTAAAACTTTAATTTCCGTGGAAGACCTTGAAAGCATAACGGACCTACATTCTTTCGTAAGTACAATATTAACAAAGACGTCAGAAAAGACGACATCTTTGTATAATATTTTAACGCTACCTCTTAAACATTACACCACGTAAATGTGAATTTTCCGTGCCATTATAACGTATATCCATTCACCGCTTGTTTCTATTGTCTTTTAACAAAACAAGCTAAGGGCCGATTCAGTGCGACGCGGATGACCTACGCGGACGTCCGCGACGGACGGTCAAATGTATGAAACCTTACACCGCGTTCAGAGCGACGCGGAGCTGTCCGCGTCGCGGAGAGCTATCCGCGCGCGGTCGAAATCGCTCCGCGCCGCTCCTCCGCGCCGCGGATGTCCGCGGGCGGACGGTGCTTGGTTCTAATGTATTTGTTCAGTGCTCGGCGGACAACAGTCACGCGGAGCGGATGTAAAGTACTGTCGTTGTCATGGCGGCTGCGTCAAATGTGCAAACCGAGAGGGTTACAGTCGATCCCGATCCGCATCGCACTGAACGACAAAATCATCCGCGACGGACGCAAAACCTAGTCCGCGTGCGGACGGTCCGCGTCGCACTGAATCGGGCCTAAGGGTTCGGAGTCACGATAATCCGCCCATCGTGAGAGCATTAAAACCTGAGTGACTGCTTTGAGGTTTTATAGTTATTTTGTGATTTTACGTTTTAGTCTTGTAAAGGTTGAAGTTTTATTGATGTTTTAATCGTAGAAATAAAATACACTATTAATCTTGAACAATGGTTTAGTGTTTATATTTGAGAAGTTTCAATTTGAAATTTGAAACACTCATCTTTTGAATCTATCTATACTAACACTAATACTATTATATATCAAGAGTAGCGGAGCAATGCGGGTAAAACTGCGGAGCACAGCTAGTATAATATAATCCAGATGATTTCTAAAACACGAAACCACAAAAGAATTAGATTTATATATAGCACACCACTTAATCATTTGTATATAAACTTTTAACGTTTCTTAAAGTATCCAACTAACATAAACACATAAACAATCTTAATCAAATATCTTATATTAGAAGTTAAAATTAGCCTCTTAATTGAACAGAATAATAAACATTAAATACGCGAGGTAAATAAAATATTTCTGTGTTTATTTAATGGCCTGAAACATAATTTCTTTAGTAACTACATAATAAGTTTAATGGGAAGGAAAATAATAATGAGCGTATCGTTCAATCAGTACTGTAATCACTACATAGTATAAAACAAAGTCGCTTTCTCTGTCCCTATGTCCCTATGTCCCTTTGTACGCTTAAATCTTTGAAACTACGCAACGGATTTTGATGTGGTTTTTTTTAATAGATAGAGTGATTCAAGAGGAAGGTTTATATGTATAATAACATCCATTAAATAGTGGAGAAGTACTGTTATTTTGAGGTTTCTAATGTGATGTCGTAAAAAATTACATTTTTTCCGCTTACATTGCAAACGCAGGCTGAACCCTACGAGTTTTATCAAAATAATGTACGCTGTATTATATACATTGAAAAGGTCTACAGAAAAGTCCGCGATGGTATATGTCTATCTCTTATGGATAACCCACAATAACTTTTTTTTGTCATTTACTTTTTACGACAAATAATGGCTAATTTTCGAAGCGATTTTAACCAATACAGCATTAATCCTTAACCAATTAAATACCTTGAATACATTGTTCATTTAATATAGATCTATATGGCCCTTTACACCGTATGATTTAATTGAATATTTTCGAAGATATTACAGATTTAAAAATTGCGGGACGTAGCGTTTGCGGCGGCACCGGCCGGCCGCCCGGCTATATATTTTATACCCGTGCGAAGCCGGAGCGGGCCGCTATGTTTTTATATACAACGTTCACAGTTTTTCTATAGTGTAGGTATTTAGTATCAGTATTGCACCGATTGCACCCGTGCGAAGCCGGGGCGGGTCGCTAGTTATGGAATAAACTGAAAGCTTGTGTTTTAATAATATTTTGAATAGCCATAAACTTTAATATTGGATATATAACATGTATCAATACAAATTCTTTAAGCACAGGGGCCGTATTATGACCTCTTATTTCCAGACAGTTTACGCTGTAAATTAAACTTACTGGCAAATTCAAATTATGGTCGCATTGACCATTGTTGGCTGGTGATTGCGATTATATTTTATAAAAATTTATTTAAATTCCTTAGTGTACTGCCAACAAAAAAATTACAAAAATAAAACTTATGCTAAAAGAAGACACAGAACAGATGGCGGCCATCACTTATAAGAATCATAATATGAATTTGCCAGTCATTTCAATTCGTAGGTACATTGTCTGGAAAATACATAAAGAGGTGTAACTAATGATTAACTTCAAAACAACTCAACTGATTTTAAATATTCTTTGAGATTTAAAAACTTTTCAGTATTACATAGACTATATTTAATTTTATTTGTTAATTCTAGGCTAGTATGCATAAAAAAAAATGGTTGCCTGTAAAGTCGGTTTTACGGGCGAAGATTTTACGTGACAACGTCTTTTTCTCGGTAGAATATTTATGTGCTGCGCGCGCGGCAGACCGCGGGCCTCTCTCTCGTTCGGTGACTCATCGTAACGTTACCGAGCGTTACACTTTTTCATAAGTGACTCCCAGTCGCAACCTAATTTAAGACGTTGTCACGTCAAAAAACATTGAAACATTTATATTTAAATAATACATACATATTCTAAATGGAAACAGATTTAAATGTATGCTACCATTACATTATTATCTCCTTTGTAAAAATGACAAAAGCTAACTTAAATTGCAGTAACGTCGTTTGTTTTTATTTAATGGTTTAATATTTACATATAGTTACATTAAAAGACAGTTTTTTCATATTATAAGGACTTGATTTTGTTTCACATAACATGAGACGATAACATAAGTCTCTAATTATTATAAAAATGAATCCTTATTTCAATTGATCACTGCATCACGCGTGAACAGCTAGACCGATTTTGATTATGTTAGCGCCAGGGGGAAAATTTAAATGAAAAATTCTCCAAAAAAAGGAAGTTTAACTTCGATTGAAATTACACTTTTTTGACAGTTCATGCGAAAACAGACAATGTCTGTGGGTCAACTAGTTCATAATAAATATGGATAGATTGTTATCAGCCCATTGCAATACAGACCTCCAATGAAGTTGCTGTTCATAATCCACATCACCTGCTTTTCGATTATTGGTAGATGTCACATGCCATCAGAGCTTTTGGTTTTGCGACAAGCGGATTTCATATGCATATTTTACTTCGCTGATTAGAAGTAATATTTACAAAATAGAAAAAAGGCTCATCAGCCTCACGTATTTTAGTTAGAGGTCTTGGTTAAAATATTTATTTATATTTTTGAAGACAACAAAAAGTAATAAATGTACGGTAAAAATAATGCATATTATAGTTAATATGTACTTATAATAAATAAATATTCACAATTTAAAACACTATTTAAAAAACTGTATGTTATAACTACGAGAATATTAAAGTGTAAATACAAGCAGAATATTCAATATTATGTTAAGATGATTTTATATTAACAAAAACCAGTGAATAAATAGATCCCTAAGCCATTAATCATTCCCTTTCGTAACTTTTAGAACCTTCCGATTCATAAAAATAAGTACCATGACGCGCTGAATTTTGAACGGGGTTAAAATGTATCGTGGATCCTTTAACCCTTGCTGAAAATAAAATATTTTCGCACATATTGACTTTACACACATTCTTGGGTATTTTTCATATTCATTGACCTTTTTAGTTCAATGGTTATTCGACTGAAAGGTTCTGGGTTCGATAGTAACTTGCAAGGGTATGACAGAGTGGATATCTTAGATGTTGGTGGTATTTTTGACAAAAATCAAGTAAAAAACGTAGATATATTTTACCTGGTTTTCATTCTGTATATCCAGTATCCACAAGTATAAACTTATAATAATATGTATGCCTTGATGATTTTGCAGATACAACTTTCTAGAAGTTTCTCTCGTCAAAATAGAAGAAGGAAAAACTGTATTTCATACGTAAAACAGGAACAAAGAATTCTTATGTCTGCGAATTGAAATTTAAGTTTTAAATGTTAAAAAAGTAGTAAAGAAAAGTATAGGTACGCAATGAAGAATGCATCGTAGTTGTTAAAGTCGACTGAACGATATCTGTATTACCTATGTTTCTGATTAGATAAGTAGTTAAATTATTTCTTAATTACGAAAAAAAATCACCCTAGAAACGTATTCAACCATCATTTACCCAAATATCGATTTTGATGTGATTAAATTTTGTAATAAACACGAGATTTTATCATCTCCGATCCATTTTAGTATTATTTAGAGGCCTTAAATAACAATCCAAATTCTCTAAGTCATGTTCACCCTAAAGGTCGTGTTTCCTTTGATGTTATTATTTTGTGACATGAAAAGAACATTATTTTCATCCTTTATCAAGGTTTTATTTTCCTTTTATTATTGCGTCAAGTGTGAATTCGTCGCAAATAATGGAGAAACTATGAGGAAATAGTAAAGCAATATTATTTTGTGAATACTTATTCTATCTATCTTGTTATTCAAGAATATCACTAAAATACTATATCGGTTCTTTCCACTAAGTAAACATCTTTTTTGTTCTGTTGTACAAATGTTTTATTGTTAAATTGAATATTTAAATGTTTGAGCATGCTTAGATAGGGATCATTTAATTCGTCTACTTATCCTATAGTATAATCATTTACGTGATTACTATTTCAAGTCTTAACAAATTTATCATCATCATCTTCCCGTCCTACCAAAGTAGGATAGGATGACACTATGTATATTTTTTTACAAGAAATATATTATAAAATAAACAGATGTATTGTCTCTTCATTTAAATAAGCTATACTGCAATCGTGACGCATCCATCTTACGATTTCTCTCAGGTACCAAAAGTTCTGTGTCTTTCTACCCGAGTATTTCATTTGAGACATTTAATCTACGTGTAGTCTTTCGGGAGTTTTGGACAGTCTATACTGGCTCAAACAGCTAATAAGAAATTCCTTTAGGTCACGAAAATGAGACGGGTCGCATTTACAAACAACTTTTTTATGGTTTACTAACGTAAGGCAGCATGGAACAATGTTATATGTGTGATTATGGTTTCATACATAATATATGTAGCTACATGTACATTCAAAAATAAAGTACTATTAGTATGAAGGATATTCTTTTATCTTCATTTTAACTCAAATAATATCTCTTTGTATGAAGTTTTAGAAGGGAAACATCTGTAGGCGCGTTAAAAAAATTTTCAAGGTCGCGTCATAGCAATATCGTCACGTCATGGAGTAAGGCGATTGTGGTATCTTTGAATCTTGCCAAAGAAATTTCACTTCTGACACGTGTGCTCGGCACACACGCTCTTATTTAAAATAAAAATTATACATTGGTCGTCTAGTTACATATTTAAATGCAAATTATTGTTACTTTTTCATATATTTAAACTCTCCTTTTTTGAATACTAAGTTTTAAATTCTCGCATTCGATAAAAAAAGAATTAAAATCACAAATATATGAACTTAGGTTGTTTATACGAGTATAAGGGATGATATAAGAATATTTCCCGGGTGAAAACAGTAGATACTTACCGATTGTATACATTATCTATCTCCAACAAAGGATGGAATTAATTAATCATTTTTGCACAAAAGTTACATCAACTCAAAGACAATTTCTCCT
Source organism: Colias behrii (assembly GCA_029959065.1). Classification (NCBI taxonomy): domain Eukaryota; kingdom Metazoa; phylum Arthropoda; class Insecta; order Lepidoptera; family Pieridae; genus Colias; species Colias behrii. Next base: position 1,169,891 of record JARWMC010000016.1, read on the forward strand.
TCAAATTTTTTCATATTATTTTGACGCTGGATTAACATAATACCGGTTTTATAACGATCATTTTTCAAAAGAAATTTTTTGATTAATTTGCTTTTCACTTTTCGGGTCCGACAATTCCTTTTTGCTATACTATATATAATGTTTTTGTTCTAAATTGATATTTTCATTAATTTTATTTGTAATACTTTTCCTGGTTATTGTTTGTGTAATAAAATAAGATAATGGATTGAGTCCAATTTTCATTAATTTTCTAATAATCCTTCTTTTCCCAGTCTCCTAACTTTATACTATGCTTTTCTAACATGTACTCTTTATAGTTTTTCCAGTGCTAAAGTAGATAAAAAATGCTGTATCACCAAACTATTAAGTAATATATGGTAACACTTTTAAAAACTTCTTGTTATAATTTGGTCTATTACAAACTAAACGCATTAAACAAAAATCTTAATCTTATATATAAAAATGAATCGCAAAATGTGTTGGTGAGCGCATAACTCGAGAACGGCTGAACCGATTCCGATAATTCTTTTTTTATTATATTCCTTGAAGTACGAGGATGGTTCTTACGTAGAGAAAACGTAAATATGTACCACGGGCGAAGCCGGGGCGGACTGCTAGTTGCTTATAAAATCTAATTTAAAGAAAGTTTTTCTTTAAGAATTTTTTTTAAAGTGAAACTTTTATTACATCGTCTCAAAATTTTTGGTGTGTGTAGCGCATGTCGCGTGTATCGCGGCTGCCGAGTAGGTATACCTACTCGGCAGCCGACCGTCACGCGACATGCGCTACACAAAGCAGTGTTCGGAACCGTTCGAACAGTTTCACTTTTACCGTGGTTTCATAAAACCACACAACATTTTTTTTGTATCAGTTACGATCCCAATACGATATTTTATATCATCAGTACTTATATCTAAGAATACCAATTTGACAAACATTTTAACAGATCAATATTATTCTACAGCCCAGACAACTTGAGCAATTTTATAAAGAACATAGTCACGATTAGATTCAGACAACAGATGTTTTCATTGTGTCCAATAATTAATGGAAGAAGAAATAGTCGTCTTGAAGTTCACTTGAAAGGGATTCACAGTAATGTTTTATAATACTAGTATTTTTGTATATTGTATGTATTGTTTCTAAATAAACGATTTTTATATTTTATTATTTATTTTATAGGTTCGCTACGCGGCCGCGGCTTCGACCGTCTACGCTCCTGTTTGTCGTAGTGAGATGTTATTAATCATACAGCCTTCTCGGGTATAAAGTGAAGAGTTTGAACCACGGGTCTGATTAAAAAATATATTTACTGATAGATAGTCCATTTATCGAGGAAGGCTAAACAATAATATTATAATTACGCTAAGACTATATATATGTTCCCAGTGAAAACACTATAAGGAGGCATTTTCATGTATCTTTAATTAATAAGATTTTTTTGTTTTATATATCTCTGTCTTTGTCTCTGTATGTTTTCCAATAAAGAAAATAAAATAAAATAAAGACCAATAGGAGCGGAGTGCTAAGTGGTTAAAAACCGCGAGGCACAGCTAGTTAGGTATATTATTTTATACATTTCACACTAGAACAATAAGACATTTTTATCGCTTATGATAAACAATTATTAAAATAGAAAAAATAACACAGGAGTCACTTAGTTAGTGCCAGTATACATTTTTTAAAGTTTATATTGCAATAAAATTCAAAAAATTGTAAAGAGGGTCGTAGTTTTATCCGCAGTACGATAACGATCATAACAAAGTGTAGATATTGGACCGAATAAACAATTTATTCACGTCACAAAGTTCTTCTTTGTTACCTGTAAAATGTATTTTTAGCAAATTGATACATTTTTGTGTAGGATGTACGAGAGAATCTTTAATTATATAGTAACATGCCTAATCAATTATTATTATAACATTTTTGAATATCCAAAAATAAATATTCCCTATTTATTAGTCCCTAATTATAAGAACGTTTCTGGATATTTTTAATATAAATACTCACTTTTTATACTCGTATATAAAATGCCTTTATTAAAAGACTAATTTTAGTTAATATCTAACGATATCTATTTTTATCCAATCTCTCATTTTTATTTACTAACCTATCCACCCTTACGTGTGACGCAAAATATAAGAATAGACCCTTAACCTTTTCAATTTGTGATGCGAAATTGCACCTTATAAAATTACAACTAATTCTCTTTATTTATATTAATGATAGTCTGGAAGAGATCTCTACCCAGAGATATGAGCACCATTTGTACATACTTGTCTATGTCTTCTGTATATATGTTAATGATTAAGTGAAATTTCTTTAGGCGGGTTGAGAGTAAAATTTCAAGGTCGCGCCATGGCAATATCGTCACGTCATGGAAAAAGGCGACAATTTTGGTATCTTTGAATCTTGCCAAAGAAGTTTCACTTCAAAAGTTGTTTATTTATTTAAGTTTATTTATTTTTCTGCCCTCTAGAGGCTTTGACAGAATATCAGCGTCAGGGTTTTTTTAATCCTGACATTCATGCTGAGCCAAGGCCTGTTTAAAAAAAAAAAAAAAAACGCGTGTGCTCGGTACACACGCTCTTTTTTGTGTATGTGCAATGAATAATAATTAAACCTATATATTATCTACCACCGGACCTCTTCAGTATAAAAATATCATTAAAATATAATAAGGAACAGCCCAATTTACGTTTATAGCGCTTGAGATTTAAGATACGCTCGAAGGACCAAAAGTTAATCAAGACCGCTTTGAGTGACTCAAATTGCTCCACACTTAATACTAAGAGCACTCGATCTTTAGTTAAGCCACGACAGATATCTTATCTCGGAAAGGCGAATTACTTCAACTATTCTATACGGTAATTAAGGACATTTTAGGTCTAAAGGTCACGGTGAAATCACATTATTATGGATTATAAGATTTTTCTAACGAGATTTTCATAAAAATCGTTGTATGAAAATGATGATCCACGTTGGATATATTAAGACAGATATAGGATCAGAATTAAATTGTATAAAAAAGGCTCGCTATTGCTCAGATATATATTAATATCAAATATTAATAATATTAACTTTAACGCAAAATACTGCAGAAAAAAGTGCATATTAAACCACTTCTTCGATCGAAGTAAACAGCTACCTACCTTCAACAAAGTATAAAATTAATTCCTCTAGTCTTTAATATCAACGTCACATCTAACACGAGGACCGTAACAATGCACAATATATCATTATCTATCACTACAACAAAGTTGGAAACACGACAGATATCTAGTGGAATCGTAATGACTTTCCTTTCAAAGGCTGTGGCTTCTATATGAGTTGGAGTTTAATAAAAAACTCTGGCAAAGTGCAATCCTGCGCCTGTGCTCTCATTTCCGAGTAAGTTAACCGAGTTATTGGAAATTGGATTTTATGCTATTGAAATCAGGTTCCAACTTCGGAAATAGTTTGTTACACGACGTCCCAGGCTGCAGCAGTTACATTAGTTTAGTAATAAAAAGAAAAACCATAGCAGTTTGTTGTTGAATTATTTATTTCTTACCATTTATTGATGAAATTTTGTTTATAATATTCAATGTTTATTACACGATAATATTAAAATGTCACGTGTAAACTGTCAATTGCGGGCTATAAGAATACATTTTGAAATGGTAGTTTTATACGTTATTCGACAAATAAGTTTTAACCAAGGATTGAAAAATTCGCCCTAAAAAGCAATTAAATATAAACTAGGAAATAAACTGTTAGTTACACTATTTACCCGTAGAAACCTAATCCACACCCGCAGGCGAAATAAACTCCACATGATTTAACCAAACATATAAAAAAGTTTGACAGTCGTTAAACATCCTTTAAGTATCAAAATAAACTACTAAAAAAGGTCAAAATAGCCTTACGTGATCCTGGTTTAGTGCCTAAGGATATAGCAAAAAGGTAATCGCAATAAAAATTGAGATCTCGCACATTTTATGTAGTACTAGCTGCGCTTCGCGGTTTCACCCTCGTGGCTACGCTCCTGTTGGTCTTAGCGTAATAATATAATATTATAGCATTTATAGCCTATAGCCTTCCTCGATAAATGGGCTATCTAACACCGAAATAATTTTTCAAATCGGACCAGTAGGTAGTTCCTGAGACAAGCGCGTTCAAACAAACAAACAAACTCTTCAGCTTTATAATATTAGTATAGATATACATCTGTTACTGAAACATAACTGCTTTGTATACGTTAGATTATGTCATAAATTCGACTAAGGCCCGATTTTTCAATCCTTAGTTAAAACTTACCCGTCCAATAAAGTATTACGCGATAATATTAAAATGTTACCTGTAAACTGTCAAATACGGGGCACGGGCAAGAAGAATACATTTTTGAAATGGTAGTTTAATACGTTATTCAACGAATAAGTTTTAACCAACGATTGAAAAATCAGCCCTAAATGTTATTAATGCTTTGCGGTGAGGTAAAACTTCAAGAGATTATCTCATACAGCAATTCGCCGAATAAATTTAACCTTTAACATTTCCTCTATATATATTAACTGTAAGGAACAGTTCGCATGAAATGTTTAGAACTAGAATGAGCCTTTTCTGTGAATATGATTTTAGACGCATAGTTGGTGTATGACCCTTGTGTTAACGTGTTCTATTGCTCTATTATAGTCAAAAAATAGGTTAGAAAATCTATTATTTCATTTCAAATACGTCTGTCCTAAAATTGTATATTAGATCTAAAATATTTACTCAACAAACAAAAGCTCAATTTTAGTTTTCGCACTTCGATCAAAAACACGTTAAAAATAATATTCCCTCTCTATTCTATTCAGTTCAAATCCTATCAATAATAATAAACGAGTGCAAATCGCTTTGATTTATAGAGCTTAAAATTCAGATTTATTTCATTTCATTTGAAGTTGAATCTAAGGTATTGGAAGCTTAAATTCATTTTAGATTGAAAATTTTATTTTAATTTTACACGAGACAGATCACCTGTGAAATTCGATAATCTTCATAGCTCTATTATGTTAAATTTTACACGAGTATCTTAAATTCTTGTTCAGTGAAACGAGATTTTAATTAGAATAAAAACTCTATCGGATTTTAAACATAATTTACTCAATGTATTACTTATTGCGACGTTTTGATAACTGTACAGCGAGCTTGGCTATGGACAGATTGTCCTTGTATTTATAAAGGTAGGATGAACTTATTGAAGACTTTGTATAAATATACTAGTCTAAGATTGAAATTTTAAAATTGTCAGTATAAATAGTAATTAATACTATTTATACTGACAATCGAACACTTTGCAACGAGCGTGGTTACGAGTAGCGCTTTTAAGATCCGATCTATTTTGTTTTATCTGAATGACTTTAACTTCTAAAGAATACTCGCGTAAACACAAGAAAATACAGTACGTACATAATATATCTGTCTAAAATACTGTATACCTACACCTTTAAATTTCTATTACCTTTGCAGACGGTGAACTAGAGGGCTCGTCGAACAGCGCCCAGACCTTCGGCTTGATCCTCTGCCATATCCCCAGCTCACCAGAGTGATACGCTTCCTCATATCCAAATAGCCTAGCGATCTCCTCCTCTGAGGGCTTCTCACTGTCGATATCCAGTTTGTCCAGGATCGCCAGGGTATTCTGAAATAAAAATGTATGTTACCTATATGCTAAATTGGTTATTTTTCGAGTGTACACATAATTTTTCTTATTTATGACTAACTAGCAAACCGGGCGAACTCTGTTTCGCCACCAGAGACACCTTTTCTTTGCTATAAACCTCACGGGGCCCGAGACCTTTCCAACGAATGCAAAACCGTGGAAATCGGTTTGTGCGTTCTGGAGTTATAGCGTCAGGAAGGAAAACCCGACTTATTTTTAACCGACTTCAAAAAAACGAGGAGGTTATCAATTCGGCCGGTATATTTTTTATATAGTAGATTATCCTGTCAGTGTGTTTTTTTTTTTATTATAACTTTGTACACACAGGTTCGGTGACAATACAACAATTGCGTGTATGTATGTTATGTATAAGCATAGCGTTTTTATAACTATAATTATTTAAGCAGAAGAAATGGGAGTTTCTATTTCTAACGAGTATTTGCATTGCAGTGCACGTATAGTGATATATTCGACAAATCTGCATTGTAATGGGAAAACAAAGGCATATAGCATCACGTGGGTAGAGCACTCTGAAATACGTAAGAGGAGAGGGTTGCGTAAATCCATACTATATATTAATATATATTAATATTATAAATGCAAAAGTAACTCTGTCTGTCTGTCTGTTACTCAATCACTCCTTAACTACTGAACCAATTTGAATGAAATTTGGTATAGAGATATTTTGATACCCGAGAAAGGACATACTACTTTTTACCGCGGGAAATATGATAGGTTTTATCCAGGAAATCCCACGGGAACGGGAACTATGCGGGTTTTTCTTTGACTGCGCGGGCGAAGCTGCGGATGGAAAGCTAGTATATAATTAAATTAATGTAGGTAGTAGATGGCTCTGCCTTATGTTTGTACGAATACGAAAGCATCTTTATCTGTTCACCAGACATGACACCAAAATTACTGAACAGATTTCGATTAATTTTCATATTCATACGTCATGTAGTGACGAAATAGACTCTTTGTAAGAACAAATACGAAAAGATTTAAATAGGAGGTATAAATAATAATAAGGGGAAAGATGTCATGTCTATTGATAATTAATCGCTAAAACCCTAATTTATTAATAAAATTATACCCAATATAACATGATAATATTATCACATCTGTATACCCGGCTGCGTTTGAAGCCTTTCAATCATCAGCGAGCGATGGAGCGGAATTAATTCGCTTGTTGTGAATTTGTCAAACAATTTTGAACAGAATTTACAAAATTTCGTCTCGGAAAGAGCGAAGTTGGTGCTTCTCGTGCTTTGTTTTCATATAATTTTCTGTATGTAATTGATATTATTTGAACTCATGTGAAGTTGTGTTAATGGGGGAACATGTTACTTGAAAATTTGTAAACGAATTTTGTAATTTTTGATGTATGTTATGTTTTGCCAATTGTGCTGTATCGTTGTTGTATCATATTGTTTATTTTCTTTGTGTTTTAGTTAATGTTAAGAGTAAAATAAATATGTATTTGTAGCCATTTGATTAAATGCCGTTTCATAAAGAGCCTAGGCTATTAATGAAACGACTGATTTACCCAATTACCTACGACAGGTAGGTACTAAGTACATTACAATTTAAATCAATCTAACGCTATTGTCACATTACACAAGAAACATGTAAAACAATGAATTAAATATATAATCGAGTACATCTGTAGTATAAATTAGTACTTATTTATAACATAGCTGAAGTCAACCCTTTGACTGGTGGCGCATAAAATCTAACTTTATGGAGTCGTAAATTGCCCGCTAGCCGGGATCAGTTCCATGCCTATGATTGAAGTGGTACAAATATAGGAATACGCGATTATTACTATCCTACTTATCTTATTTTCTACTCATCCATAATACGATGTAAAATGCGAAAGTTTCTTGGTTAGTTATACGTCGCAATGGAGCGAATTTATGATATGATTTTTGCGACTAGAGACAATTAGGAGGTTAGAGACTACTTTTTACTGCGGCCAAACATCTCATTCAAATAAAAAATTCTATTGACAGTGCAGGCGAAGCTGCGGGAGGAAAGCTAGTCATATTTTCTTTGTAAAAATGGATATTGTACGTATATATTATGTTTGTTAAAATTTGGTAAGAAAGTCTGGATTAACACAATTTTATAACACTAAGCATTGATATCAAAGCATTCATTTTAATTCAAATCTTGGACCAAACAACGCCCGAAGCAACAGATGGTACAAGAAAAGTTCAGCGAATATAAGTATAAATTATTTTTTGTGCCCGGATTACGATCTCGGCATTTATTAACCTCCGAATAAAGTTAATTTCTTAGAAATTTATTTGTTTTTCATTTTAATCTGCCGAGAGCGAAGTTACAACAATATCTGAGTAATTGAACCGAATATTATTTGAGACGAGATTAAAACATTATTATAGTTAATAGATGTTTCTAAGAACTTACATTATTAATTTTTGTAAAATGGTACCGGTGTTGTAATCCATGTAGCTAGTAAATTAATGTTCCAAGAACATTTTTTTCTTAATAATGTTATAAGATTTATTGTGAACTATACAATTTTCTATAATAATGATAATATTTTGACGAATTTAGGTCTAAATTATGTATAAGATGTATGGTAGATATATATAAAATATAGTTTAGTAAAGTCTTAAGGTGGGTTCCCACGGCCTGATTTATTCACAGACCTCGGCAAGCGACAAGCGCCTGTCGCGGTCCGTCGCGATCTGAACTGAGCGTTCCCACGGCATGTGTGCGTCCGGCGAGGCGTGTGGACGGTCATACCTACTGATTAATAATTTAATTCAACGATAGGTATATTTCCATGAGTTAAGTTGGTTTTTATTCGTAACCACGCATCATTAACATAATTTCTATTTTTATGTTGAGGTTTTGAACAATTCCATAGCGCTGGTTCATTTTGGTATAGAGTTAAAAACTCGAAAATAAGTTCGTTCGTCCACTCTATCAGCACGTGTACTCGCATACGCGGCCGCAGGTGAAATGAATGATTACAACCGACGCATACGCGCTACAGACGGCAGGCCCCGACGCACCACGACGGACGTCGACGGACGCCGTCGCACCGCGCCACGCCGCACCTTTGATCTACCGACTTCCAATGGATAGCACGGGCCTCGGCAGACGTCCACAGGCGCACCGATTCCCACGGCATGTGGTCTGGTGTGGCGCGGTCGGGTTTGTGAAGAAATCATGCCGTGGGAACCCACCTTTAGAGTAAAGTAGATAGTAGTGTTAAGGTGGGTTCCCACGGCATGATTTCTTCACAAACCCGACCGCGCCACACCAGACCACATGCCGTGGGAATCGGTGCGCCTGAGGACGTCTGCCGAGGCTCGTGCTATCCATTGGAAGTCGGTAAGATCAAAGGTGCGGCGTGGCGCGGTGCGACGGCGTCCGTCGACGTCCGTCGTGGTGCGTCGGGGCCTGCCGTCTGTAGCGCGTATGCGTCGGTTGTAATCATTCATTTCACCTGCGGCCGCGTATGCGAGTACACGTGCTGATGGAGTGGACGAACGAACTTATTTTCGAGTTTTTAACTCTATACCAAAATGAACCAGCGCTATGGAATTGTTCAAAACCTCAACATAAAAATAGAAATTATGTTAATGATGCGTGGTTACGAATAAAAACCAACTTAACTCATGGAAATATACCTATCGTTGAATTAAATTATTAATCAGTAGGTATGACCGTCCACACGCCTCGCCGGACGCACACATGCCGTGGGAACGCTCAGTTCAGATCGCGACGGACCGCGACAGGCGCTTGTCGCTTGCCGAGGTCTGTGAATAAATCAGGCCGTGGGAACCCACCTTTATACGAACGTACCTATGTATGAAATAAAGTTAAAGAAGATAATATATTTTATCAGTGTTCTAGAAGTCTCCAATGTAGAAGATGTGCTAAGTAAATTACTAAGTAATTAGTAAGTAAAGTAATTACTTAGATTATGTGAAAGTTTGTGTTATATTGGAATAATTATATTCTATTTGTGTTTGATTTAAGCGAGTATTTTACATTGATAAATTATATACTATAACGGATTATAAACACGAGCTATTAATTATATTATTTTTATTATTAGATACGTGATTAAAATTAATTGCTTCGAAAATCGTTAAACCTAGTGTTAAAGATAAGTCGTCAAATAAGCGCGAAGGCTGTATACAAACTGTTCGTTATTTTTATAGATTTCCAACCAATTAAAAGTTTTGATTGGAAAGATACACAAATAGAATGAGTGACACTTCTTATAATATATTTTCTTATTTCTGAGTTATATCTTCGATACTATTATATATTACTAGCTTTCCGCCCGTGGCTTCGCCCGCGTTTTCAAAGAAAAACTCGCATAGTACCCGTTCCCGTGGGATTTCCGGGATAAAACCTATCATATGTGTTAATCGAAGTTACCCTCTATATGTGTGCTTAATTTCATTGTAATCGGTTCAGTAGTATTTGCGTGAAAGAGTAACAAACACACACATACACATCCTCACAAACTTTCGCATTTATAATATTAGTAGGATTTTCACTGTTAAGTCTTATATCACAGTCCACAGATAATATATTACTAAACCTACATACTTATAAAAATATAAAGTTGAAAATACAATAAACTACGCTATAGAGCCAAAGGAAAATACTTAATGTGGCCAAGCTACTCTAAATCTATTTATTGAAAATCCCTCCTAATTTTATAATCTTATGTGACAATTGTGTTGTTTAAAATAAGGGTAGATACAGAAACATCTTTGACAAAATTACAGAAGTTTTTAGGAAGGAATTTCAAGACTACTAAATTTAATTAAGTACATCAAAGGTAAGCGTAATTTATAGACTTACCTTGTTAAGTGGGTGTTTTTGTCAAATTAAATTATTTTAACAATTTACAAGATAAAATTGAAGTGTTTGTAATAATTATGTTTATGTTAATGACTTCCTTGTCCGTAATAAATAATTAAAATTCATAAAAACATTCTTTTTTGGTCAATATAATTTTAATAATGTACCTATTTGTTTTTTTAGATGCCTAGTTTCAATCCCGTTCTTATGTTACATCTTTACAATGTTCAAAATTCAAATATACAAATTTTCTAATTCATAGATCAAAACTTTGTTTTATTTACTTTTAAAACCGAATGTAACGAACAAGTATCGGTTTATTTTCAGTATATGATCGATATAGACTTGAGGAGTACTTAATCTACCCATTATTCAAAAGTTCATGTGCTACGGTAGTAGTAAAGAAATAACTACATGATACAACATGTCTTTTGAACGAAAACATCGACTTTTAAGCCTTAAAGCCTTCGAGGCTAAGTTGCAAGCTGAAGTGAATATTATTAAACAAGAAAGTCGAGTTGGAAAAACTTTATTGCACGAAACGTGAGTTACTATTCCTTTTAAATATTAACTTTATTACACAAACATTGTTATGCACGTACTGAAGTTTTAGTGAAGAATAATTAGTAGAAATTACAACTTTGATAAGCCAAACTTTATATAAAATTAAACATGTTTTATGGTGGAATAAATATTACCTACTTAAATCAATGTAAAATACCTTTTGAGTTGACTTTCAGAGTATAGTGCAGAAGTTGATTAATTAAAAAAATATATAAAGTTTTGTCCACTTCTTTATATTACTTACAAACGTCATTTGTAATTTATTTTAAAACTATACATACATATTTGATATTACACACGTACACATACAAATCATAACGTTCGAACCTTTTTAGTCCGCTCAAAAAGGACCACGCTACAGAAACGCAAAATAAATAAACGGTTCATGGCTATTGGCAATCGAATATCGGAGCAAACACATCCATCGTAATTGGGTTTTGTTTCAGGTGATAGAGGGCCTTTGTGGCATTAGATAGACGGTTAATATTGTTAACTTAACGAGGAAACAATGGGTTCCGTATATTGTGTTGAACTGCCCCCGTACCATGTCTTATAGCAGTATTGTTCCCAGTGTGGAAAAGTGATGGCGCTATATAGAACGTCTCCTATTTTGTGTTTAGGTAACTGCCCCCGTCTTAAAGCAGTATTATATTATCTAGTGTGGGAAACGATGTGTGGCAACGCTGTATAGCTCGTCTAGCGCCATCGCTATTGTACATCGAATTGGAGTCATTTAAACTTTTAATATAACTAAAGATAAAGCGCTACATTGTTTCTTCACAAAAAATGGTCCTTCAGAACGGACACAAAATGGACACTATCTGTGTCAGTAAATCACATCATATTGCGCTTGAAGCGCTAAAAGCGAACTAATTTATTGTTTAACTTATCTCAATTAACCTGAGATTTATTGCAGCAATATACTCGACTAATTGGCTACACTGTTAAATGTACATCTGACATCTCCATAATAACGACTTATGCCCTTACGCACTATGTTCATAGTCGCACAACACGACTTATATTATTGCCAGTTTTGGTTTTATAGAAATGATGTGACTTATTATGCTTGAAATTTGTGTACTTTATGACTCAATTGAGGCCTTTTAGTGGAAAAACTATGCACGTAGCTTAAAAAACGAATGAAATCAACGGGTTTTTTTATCGTTATTAGATAATAAAAACAAAACAACATTTAGGTATTTATGCATTTAACCCTAGAAGTCCAATCAACGTAAATTTGACGTACGTACTCTTCTATATTTACCATCGAATCGCTGCAAAATCCAGAACCAACTTAATAGCCGTCGAGACCTAGCAGTACATAGTTGGCTCATCCTGGTAAATTCCGCCATTTTGTTGTAAAGAGGATGTTGTGCGTCATTTTGACGTATAATTAGGCTTTTCGTAACTTTTAATAACTCAGGCCCCGGAATCACAGACGAAAATCTATTGTGTCGTGGACCGATCGGGCCGTTCGGGGCTCAATGGGTTAAGATTGTTTCAAATTTTTATTTTGTGATTTATTTGAATAATTTTTTTTCGAAGTCACGTTTCACATGATATAGTATTATACTATAGATTGAGTATAAAATGGGATCCAGACAACTTTTATACTAGGAAAAACCTTCAATTTTAGTAAATGACGATTATTGTCCTCCGCTGGATTTGGACTCCAAGCAAGGGGATTGGGTGGCTGAAGATGTTGTCCGGAGTAAAACCGAATATGTCATGGTGGTATACATTGAGGATACAAGCACTATAAAGAGATAAGAGAAGCCCGAAAACCATATTCCTGTATGTTCAGTTACAGGAAAAGTTCTAGGTGGTCTGTGGCGATATTTTACGGCATGATATGGAATTTTAACAATTTCTACATCATATAATATCAAAATAATGTAGATAAATAAAGAAAATACAATGAGCCGCAAAGATTTTATGAAAATATTAAGCACAGATTTGAAGGTACCTTGGATGCAAATACGACTTGTGGCACGCACTTTGAAGAGACTCTACGTGACAATAGCCCAATTTTTTCAAAATATGTGGCACCAGAGTATCCATAATATGTTTACGAAAATGCAGGACCAAAGAAGTATCGATATTGCGGATTTTTTTCCTATAAAAAGGCAAATTACCAAAGCACAGTGGCTAAAACACTTATATGCGGAGAACACAATATTCATAATTGTCAAGACTGGTTAAAAATACTTTTTTTATGCGACTATTATAGACTATAGTATTATTGTAGTTAGATTAAATTTTTAAAAAAAGATTAAAAACTAGTTAATTTTTAAAAAATAACCCAATTATAAGAAGAAAATATAAGTTTAACATTTTTGTTGGCTTTTTTTAGATGATTCAATTATCGTTCTGTATTTATATATAAACAAAGAGTATAATATCATTAAATGCACTTAATGTGTTAACTGTATTTTTAATATCTATTGCAAAAAATAGTTAACTTCCATAGAAATATATTAGTATCCCAAGTTAACTAATAAATACCTTTTTTAAAAAATATAAAGATTTGTTGTTGCAGATTTATTGAAAAAAACGATTGAAAAATAATAAGGAATAGTGTGTGTTGTTTCCGTGCAGTATTCAAATAGCCCAATAGCAACACGGCATTAATGCGAAACTGTCTCATGTCGTCACTTGAACCAATGACACTAAGAGTTGTTCCTTTATGCTCATGTTAGAAAAATGACACAAATGCGTTTGTACTAAAATAGTGTTAGCACGAATGGAACAAAATGAATTAAGTCTTTATTCAAAAAGTATAACTACACATATGTCCTTGTGTTCGTGGGTACTTTTGACTCGAGACGAGTAGTTCCTTTGCGATTGCCTAAAATGATGGATAAGGTAACTTATACCGTTAATCACACCCTACCTAAGCACCCTACTTATACCGTTTGGGTCATTCGAAAAAATGGGTTAGGACGCAGCTAGAGATATGACCTTTTGATATGTTGTGTATTTTGACGAGCTGAATCCAATGGTGCAATAAAAACCAAAGGGAATAACTCGTCTTACTCTTTTATTCACTGGAGGCACAGAATTGCAAAATATTATTGTTTTTTACGTTGCTTTAGGGCTGATTTTTCAATCATTGGTTAAAACTTATTCGTCGAATAATGTTGATTGAATAATGTTACGTGACATTTTACGTGACAGTTTACGTGACATTTTAATGTTATCGTGTAATACTTTATTGGACGGATAAGTTTTAACCAAGCATTGAAAAATCGGCCCTTAATAAAATCAAATATTTGTTTACGCCCTTTATGAGGCAGTACGATACATGTAAATGCTAATGATTTATCTATACTAATATTATCAATCTGAACAGTTTATTTGTTTGTTTGAATGCGCTAATCTCAAGAACTACTAGACCGATTTTAAAAATTCTTTCGGCGTTAGATAGCCCATTTATCGAGGAAAGCTATAAGCTATTTATCATCACGCTTAGAACAACAGGAGCCGAGCTATGCGGGTAAAACCACGGGGCGCAGCTAGCCTCTAATAACATAATATTATATTGGTTGATATGTCATAATAAGATGTAAAGGTACGTTTTTGTTGTTTGTTTTTTTATAGATAAATTTAAAACTACTAAACCAATTTTGAAAAACTATCAGCCAAATAAATATCATTAGGTTATCAAAAGTATGAAGGTGATGAAAAAAAATCGATAAAAGGTAATTTAATTAAAAATAGCCATGACCACTTTTCGATAGGCAAGCAATTATAGGCATATTTGTTTATAAAAAATATTTAATAAAAAATACGTCTCATCCGGTTATCAGATCGGTGAAGGACGATCTCCCACGGGCTCTTAGACCATGGTAATTGTTAAAAATATGTATCTAAAGACGATTCGAAAGTGCTTCTAAAAGAAGTTTAATTGAATAAATAAATGTTTGAGTTTAGGATTTATCCTGGTTATGTATATAGAATAATTACATCATGTTGAATCAATAACATTTTTCACAGTCGGTTGAAAATAGCTTTTTCTACGTAATCCTTAATTAAGGTTGAATGTTTAATGAACGTATAAACTGCGGAAGGATGTCTGTTCTGGGAATTAATTAAAAACTTAATAGACAAAGACAGAACCGTTTAACACGAAAACGTAAGAAAAATAGTTTCCTCTGTGAGAAATGGTAAGGTACTTTGTCGCATTGTTCACTGCTTAAATCTATTTACTTATTTTTTATGATTATGTTATACTAGCTTCGCCCGGCGGTTACACCCGCACGGCTCCGCTCTTGTTGGTCTTAGCGTGATGATATATTATAATAGCCTATAGGATTCCTCGATAAATGGGCTAGATAACACCGAAAGAATTTTTCAAATCGGACCAGTTGTTCCTGAGATTAGCTCGTTCAAACAAACAAACTCTTTAGCTTTATAATATTAGTATAGATTAAAATGTGTAAGTATATATAAAATAAGTAACCATTTTATGTAGGTATGTTTTATTTAGATTCGAATTAAATATACAATTTCATCAGAATCTTTTGAAAGGATTAACCATTTACATCCAACTATAAAGTCCGTTTAAACTATACAATAACGATATAAATAAAATATATTACAGTAATAATATTATATCATATGTGATATTATTCGTTAAAGCGAGATGACATCCCGAAGGTTGTAATTATAACACATACATATTTAATAATCTGTCCGACTCATATAGGTATGTATACAATATACATTCAACGGATATAATATGTATGAATCATTAATAATAATAAACTATTGACCAAGCCTAGCTTCACTCGGTGCTATAGAAACCTAATCACTGCATAGTATAAACCAAATTCGCTTTCTCAATCCCTACGTCCCTATGTATGCTTAAATATTTAAACCTACGCAACGGTTTTTTTTACCTACATAGAGTGATTCAATAGGAAGGTATATAATTTATAATGTTTTAAACAAAGCGGGCGAAGCCGCGAGTGAAAAGCTAGTTAATATAATACACGATCAGTCTCGAAACAATTACTCTGGATGTTTTTATTGATTGCGCAAATAATTCCACCCAAACCTTTGTTGATCCGAGAAATCAAATAGGTAATCTATATAATAAAAATAAAGCTCGAAAACGGCTCCATTTATTCGGCTATTTTTATTTATTTATTTTCTATATTTATTTATTATCTGTGGTTTTTGTTAAGGCACGAGGAAGGTACTTATGGAGAGAAAACACTAAAAGGGGGCAATACGGCAGAACAACGTATGCTGGGGCAGGGCTACATAGTTTAAGACAAAGTCGATTTCCGCAATAGATTTTGATAGTTGTTTTTTTTTTCAAAGATAGACTGATTCAAGAGGAGGGTTTTGTATTTAAATATATAATGTTTCAGGTAAGCGGGCGAAGCGGCGGATGGAAATCTAGTATATTATATAATAGATAGTTATCTAACAGATAGCCACAAAGGAAACTCCCGTATTGGATTATAACTGGAAAACAATAGAAACAAAAGCAATTAAATAGTTGAAATTCGCATTTAGTTTCTGCAGTATAGTGGTCTCTAGAGACAAATTAAAAGCGTGGTTAGTGTATAAATGTTTTAACACATGAAATTATTGTAAAAAATTCACATGCAGGATAAAATGTGTGTGTTTTGTGGCAATATTTTAATCGAAATAATATTTAAATTAGTAAAAATATCGTCGTTGTAATAATACAATATTTGTCTGTCTTTGATTATGTTTACAAATAATCTGAACATTGTAAAGTGTAAAAGTAAATAATAAGTAAGTTCAAAGCAAAAAGCAAGGTTACAAGGTTAGGCATAGTTTCCTCTATCCCTAATGAAAGGGTTGATTTTTATTACAGTCCTCAAAATTTTTCATAAAATCTTTATATCCCATGATCTGTTTTAAACTATCTCAAAACGATAATAAATTGTTGTGTTATATGCATTATATTGTTCAGAAATAAATACGTTACATACAGTTTTATAGCACAATAAATAACTGTAATATTTCCCCCGATCGTTTAATAAAATGTATGTAAGTAATGTTTGAAACATATTATATAAATATTATGCCATAAAAGTGGTCCCAAGAATAATATCTTAATTAATATGATTAAAAAGTCAAAAACTTAAACACTCCGAATCGATCACAATCTGTCAGGACTATTAAATACAATTCTCGATGCATTTCACGACAAATCTATCGTAACGATTTTGTACAAACCAACATAATATTATGGCGCATCCAACGCTCTATATTCAAACTGTCACTATCAAATGCAATTCTCAATACTGCTACACGACAAATATATCGTAACGATTTATTACAAACCGACATCCAACGCGCCATATTCTTATTGCGAACGATGTGAGGAAAATAAACCTGCATATTACTTCTCGTTCACTCAAATACTTCATATTTACTCGCTTTCGATATATCTGGGTATTTTACCTGTCATGGAAATACGAGAAATGTTTAGTATTTATAGTTTCTGTTATATTTCCCTTTATATGAATACTAGATTTCCGCCCGCGGCTTCGCCCGCTTTTTCAAAGGAAAACCCGCATCGTTCCCGTTCCCATGGGATTTCCGGGATAAAACCTATCCTATGTGTTAATCCAAGTTACCCTCTATATGTGTGCTTAATTTCACTGTAATCGGTTCTGTAGTATTTGCGTGAAAGAGTAACTGGTGTGAGTTGGCGTGATTTGGCGTGAGTTGGCGCGAGTTGGCGTGAGTGGGCGTGAGTTGACGTGAGTTGGCGTGAGTTGGCGTGAGTGGGCGTTATTTCGCGTGAGTTACCTGAGTTAGGGTGAGTTAGAGTGAGTGAGCTTAAGTTAGCGTGAGTGATCCTGAGTTAGCGTGAGTGATCCTGAGTAAGCGTGAGTGAGCGTGAGTTAGCCTGAGTGAGCGTGAGTTAGCGTGAGTGAGTGTGAGTCGTCCTGAGTTAGCGTGAGTTAGCGTGAGTGATCCGGAGTTAGTGTGAGTGAGCGTGGGTTAGCCTGAGTTAGCGTGAGCGAGCGTGAGTGATCCTGAGTTAGCGTGAGTTAGCCTGAGTGAGCGTGAGTTAGCCTGAGTGAGCGTGAGTGAGCGTGAGTGGTCCTGAGTTAGCGTGAGTGATCCTGAGTTAGCGTGAGTGAGCGTAAGTTAGCGTGAGTGAGCGTGAGTTAGCCTGAGTGAGCGTGAGTCAGCCTGAATGAGCGTGAGTGGTCCTGAGTTAGCGTGAGTGATCCTGAGTTAGCATGAGTGATCCTGAGTTCGCGTGAGTTAGCGTGAGTCAGCCTGAGTGAGCGTGAGTGGTCCTGAGTTAGCGTGAGTGAGCGTGAGTGAGCGTGAGTTAGCCTGAGTGAGCGTGAGTTAGCGTGAGTTAGCCTGAGTGAGCGTGAGGAGTTATCGTGAGTGATCCTGAGTTAACGTGAGTGAGCGTGAGTTAGCCTGAGTGAGCGTGAGTTAGCGTGAGTGAGCCTGAGTGATCCTGAGTGATCCTGAGTTAGCGTGAGTGAGCGTGAGTGATCCTGAGTTAGCGTGAGTTAGCCTGAGTTAGCCTGAGTGAGCGTGAGTTAGCGTGAGTTAGCGTGAGTGAGCGTGAGTGATCCTGAGTTAGCGTGAGTTAGCCTGAGTGAGCGTGAGTGAGCGTGAGTTAGCCTGAGTGAGCGTGAGTTAGCGTGAGTGAGCGTAAGTTAGCGTGAGTGAGCGTGAGTGAGAGTGAGTTAGCGTGAGTGAGCGTGAGTTAGCCTGAATCAGCTGTTTGGCTGGTTGGCTGGTTAAAGTAAATGCAATTTTGTCTGACGATAAGACATTATTAACCAAACTTTGACATGATCATGAAAGTGAAATCAACAAACAATTTTTCTTGTAGATGTAATCATTTCATTTGACTTATAATTTATTGACGTGACAACGTCTTATAATTCGATAGAGCCGGCTGCACGCGCGAAAAAACATGACTCATGCGGCGTTACCTCGCTCTGAGGCGTTCCATGTAAGGCTTGAAGTGCAAGCGAGAGCGCGGATCGAGCGACCAAGAATCACAATCGGACGTTGTCACGTTCAACTATCGTCAGTAAACCGACTTTACAGACAACTTGCAGACAACCAATTTTTTTCAGATCGTTCAAATCTGACGAATTCTCAACG
Source organism: Colias behrii (assembly GCA_029959065.1). NCBI lineage: Eukaryota > Metazoa > Arthropoda > Insecta > Lepidoptera > Pieridae > Colias > Colias behrii. The sequence goes on from JARWMC010000016.1 coordinate 1,189,134, forward strand.
CGCACATGTCATCAATGCGATGGACAGAGAACTCCATAGCACAGATTTCAACCAAACTCGACCATCTTAAAGCAACCCACGATACTCTTAGTAATGAAAGATCTTTCCAATTGACTTATACTTAGCTAAATAAGTTTTGAAGATATAGATTTTTTTTGTAAAAATTTGTCGTGAGAATAAGTGGAATATAAATGTTCATGTTGATTCAGAAATAAATGTGATGTAGTGAAATTGTGTTTTATGTAAAACTAGCGACCCGCCCCGGCTTCGCACGGGTGCAATGGCGGCCGGCCGGTACCGCCGCAAACGCTACGTCCCGCAATTTTTAAATCTGTAATATCTTCGAAAATATTCACTTAAATCATACGGTGTAAAGGGCCATATACAATATCTATATTAAATGAACAATGCATTCAAGGTATTTAATTCGTTAAGGATTAATGCTGTATTGGTTAAAATCGCTTCGAAAATTAACCATTATTAATTGTCGTAAAAAGTAAATGACAAAAAAAAGTTATTGTGGGTTATCCATAAGAGATAGACATATACCATCGCGGACTTTTCTGTAGACCTTTTCAACGTGTACAATACTTAGTACATTATTTTGATAAAACTCGTAGAGTTCAGCCTGCGTTTGCAATGTAAGTGGAAAAAATGTAATTATTTACGACATCACATTAGAAACCTCAAAAATAACAGTACTTCTCCACTATTTAATGGATGTTATCATCAATACATATAATAAAATTGTAGAAAAGTGATGTCTGTACAATGAAAATATTAAAAAAAAAACTTAGCAGGTGTTATTATTAAATCGATCCTGAACCCAAAACTGTAGTTAAAAAATTTTTTGTCTGTTTGTCTGTTTGTCGGTTTGTCTGTTTGTCTGTTTGTCTGTTTGTCTGTATGTTCGTGCACGCTAATCTCAGAAACGGCTTACCCGATTTAGATGCGGTTTTCACTAATATATTGTGGTAAGCTTCACTTAACATTTAGTGTTTATTTCATGTCAATCGGTTCATAAATAAAAAAGTTATGAACATTTAAGTAATCACGGCGAACATTTGCTAAGGCATTCTATACATGAATAACTTTATTACGTAAATTATACGCTAAAGTTATTCCTTGACATGTCCAGATGATCATATCGAAAGTACCGTGGGGGGGGGGGGTTTAGCTGAGGGGGTAGTAGGGGGATCAAAGGACCTTTATTTAGATTTTTGCTCATAAGTCTAAAACCTGCACAAATAGCATTATGGTAACTTCTAGGTAAATTTTCTACATAAAATGTCTTATAAATTATGTCGTAGGTATTATATTTTTAACCCCCAACGCAAAAAGAGGGGTGTTACGTCCGCTATGTGTGTTTGCGTGTCCGTCTGTGCAACCGTAGCTCGCTAACGGGTAAAACGAATTAGATGCGTTTTTTTTTTGTTACATTAGTTGTTCTTAGATATAGTGTATCAAAATCGGTTCATCCATTTATTATATATAGGGATAAAAGTGGGAATGGAAAAAATGAATGTTGTCAGTTATACCCAAGTGATATATCAAATGAAAATAGACGACCTGTCAGAAGCAATTAGTCAAATTTTATCAAAATCGGTTCATCCATTTATTTTATATAGGGGTAAAAGTAGGAATAAATAAATGAATTTTATCAAATATACTCAAGTGACGTATCTAATGAAAGACATGACGTGTAAAGTACAATAAGACATATTTTATCAAAATTGGTTCATCCATTTATTGGATATAGTTAGGTATAAAAGTGAGAATAAAAAAATGAATTTTGTCAAATATACCCAAGTGGCATATCAAATGAAAGGGCATGACATGACGTGAGAAGTATAATGAGGCATAGGTATTTAATCAAAATCGGTTCATCCATTTATTGGATTATAGCGGTAAAAGTGGGAATGAATAATCGAATGTGGTCAAATAATATACTCAAGCGGCATATCAATTGACGTCTGAATTACAATTAGTCATGTTTTATCAAAATCGGTTCATCTGTTTATTACATATAGGGCACCTTAGGGGTGATATAGTGGGGATAAATAATCCAAATGGAGCACCAAACGAAAGGATATGACGTGTACATATAGGTACAATTAGACATGGTTTACATCAAAATCGGTTCTGCCATTTACTAGGGGTGAAAGGGAAAAGTTGAAAGTCTGTGAAAGTAGAAGGATATGGGAGCGGGAGGATAGCCATACCCTGGAAATTTTGAACTCTTTTGTACCTAAGTTTTTTAGCTCGGTTTAGTAATAAATTTTACTAACAGTTATTTTGTGTTATTATTTATTTTATTTCTTAACTTTAAAATAATCTGTAAGTACTTATAATTTAGTTGTTTATGGTAGTACGTGTTTCAAGACGTGTTTACTCAATAATTGTGTGTTAAGTAGTAACTACTATGCAGTCACTATTCCACGCGGACGAAGTCGCGGGCACAGCTAGTTATACATATAAACCTTCCTCTTGAATCACTCTATCTATTAAAAAAATCCGCATCAAAATCCGTTGCGTAGTTTCAAAGATTTAAGCTTACAAAGGGACATAGGGATATAGGGACAGAGAAAGCGACTTTGTTTTCACTACATAGTATAAAAAAAAGTCGCTTTCTCTGTCCCTATGTCCCTATGTATGCTTAAATCTTTAAAACTACGCAACGGATTTTGATGCGGTTTTTTTTAATAGATAGAGTGATTCAAGAGGAAGGTTTTAGTATATAATTTATTATGTTTTAGACAAAGCGGGCGAAGCCGCGGGCGGAAAGCTAGTATACTATGTAGTGAAACCACAGACATACTCTATGTCTATGGAATAAACAGTATGTGATAATTGCTGACGGGGAGTTAAGAAAATATGCAATCTTATTAGTTTATTGTTCAATATTTCAGTAGAGAGTTATTTTATTAGAGTAATTTTAGTAGAGTTATAATTATTATTAGTGAAATAGAAAGATGTTCTGGTATATTGCTTTATAAAACTACGTGACGTGATTAACTTAAATATAATTTAACATTTGCACATGTAAGATAAGTAAGAGGTGACGATCACGAAATATAAGACATTAATTAACATATTATTAACTTTGTACCTAAATATATGGATTTGGCAGTATTGTTCAAATAGCTTCAAATCTAATATAGGTAATCCCATAGTGACCTATCATTACAATAATTTTACTAGCTTACTTTTAAAATATGATATTACAGATAGTAATTACTCATGAATTTCGCGCGTTGAACACCCAATCTTTTATTAGGTATAGACAATAAACACCTAGTCTAGATATCCTAAGCCATAAACAACACTTCATTGGCACTACAGCGATGTTACTAAAATAGAAAATTCGATGATCAAAGGCATATCATTTTATACTTTATCGAGCCGCGAGAGTAACATAAACATTAGATACAGTTAAATTTTGTATAGAGGCTGCAGTTAAGAATATTGCGGGAAAATTTTGATACTTCAAATACAATCTACATGATTATTGGTATTGTACCATAATGGTGAGTAAAGCCGGCTACTCACGTACCTGCCTGTAGGGGCAATATTGGAATTGGACCCTTAATTGGCTCCTTAATGGTGATGTGTATAGGCAAGCAGGGGCAATTTAGAGGACAGATGAAATTGCGCCGACCGCCGACCAACCGAGATTGTTCCAATATTGCCCCTGCGGCAGGTACGTGAGTAGCCGGGCTAAGGTGTCTGTGCAATGCTACAACTATCATAGCTGTATTTATATGCTTAAATAATATTAATATAATGACGAAGATTTTGTTTGTTTGTTCGCGCTAATCTAAGAAATCACTGGACTGATTAAAAAATTCTTTCACCGTTGGATTTGTGTGTGAGCCTTTGTGATAGGTTAAATCTAATATAATATTATGTACCACGGGCGAAATCGGGGCAGAAAGCTAGTATAATATAAATTTACTAATGACTATCGATAAATACTTTTAATCATTAATTTTAATTATGTGCTCTCTGGACCGACAAATTATTTCTTTAAATAAATCTAAAATTTCGTCCTTTATACCACAATCTATGTTCAAAGTCAAAGTCAAACAAAGAAGGCCAAATTATTTAGCTATCGGTTAATCGAGCCCTTAGAGCAAGTATACTTCGGGCAAATTAAGGTCCTAAATGCCTTTTAGTATTTTAATAACTTGGGCTGAGTAAAAAACAAAACTTAAGATTTTCAGGAGGATTTTTTGACGTGACAACGTCTTATAATTCGATAGCGCCGGCTGCACGCACGAAAAAACATGACTCATGCGGCGTTACCTCGCTCTGAGGCGTTCCATGTAAGGCTTGAAGTGCAAGCGAGAGCGCGGAACGAGCGACAAAGAAGCACAATCGGACGTTGTCACGTTCAACTATCGTCAGTAAACCGACTTTACAGACAACCAATTTTTTTAAGACAAATAATGACGAAGAGGTATCGACGAAAGTTTTAATATTATGTAATGACTACGAGTAGGTATGTTATTAAAATGTACAAAAAACAGTGTTATTTCATCTGACTTTTTTTTAATAGTACATCCTACAGGAGGAAATATAAATGTCTTCTAGGTAGGTAAAGTAAACTAAAGGTCAGCAGCCAATTAGCTATTATGAACCAAATATATTGAACAGATTGTTACCGAAATTACAATTTATAACAAAAAGATGCATAATATTTTGCATCTACGCTCATTTGACAAAACAAACAAAAGGGTCTTTGAACTATTATAACTTATAAGTTTTCATTAGCTTTTGTCCCTAGGTATTATATTTAGACGACTAATGCCTAATGATTTAGTGTTATCTTTCTGTCTAGACACAAAAAAGTTAATTTGTTAGTCTGTAAATTAAGAGTAAGTCCATTTCGCATTTGGTTTACCCTGTAAAGACATGTATAAATAAATAAACACCTAGTTAACGTAAAAGGAATACATTTTATATATTTTACGAACCTAGTTGGGCATTCATTGAAAATAATACCAAAGACAAAGATAATAAGAACTCTTTTACAATAAAACAATCCATTCAATTGTTAGCTTAGCGAGATAAAATGGGTTCAAGAAATAATTCATATTTCTGAAGCACATCAAGTATCATTTGTCTCGAAACGACAGGAAAAAATGGTTTCCACATTTTCATACAAATGACTCAACGCCTCAAAGTATTTGTTTATGTAAATGATAGTGTTTGTTTTAAATATTTCGTTACGGTAAATGTGGATAGTGCAGTTATTATGCATAAATACCTGGAAGTATACATAATGACCAGGGACTTTGGTAAATGTTGTAAAAACTTTCGCAATAATCACATTTACCGGTAATTATAGACAACTAGCTGTGCCTCGCGGTTTTACCAGCGTGGCTCCGCTCCTGTTGGTCTTAGCGTGATGATATATAGCCTATAGTCTTCCTCGATAAATGGGCTATCTAACATCGAAAGAATTTTTCAAATCGGACCAGTAGTTCCTGAGATTAGCGCGTTCAAACAAACAAACAAACTCTTCACCTTTATAATCTTAATATATATAAATCTCGTGTCACAATGTTTGTCCTCAATGGACTCCTAAACCACTTAACCGATTATAATAAAATTCGCACACCATGTGCAGTTCGATCCAACTTGAGAGATAGGATAGTTTAAACATGTAGGTACCACGGGCCAAGCCGGGGCGGACCGCTAGTGTTATTATAAATATACATATAGATTACCGGTAATTATAGATAATTACCGATTGCTTACATATACCGTAACATATTCACGTGTATTTAGGTTTTACCGTAGTTCTATCACGTTTCGCTCGCGTCCGTAAAGTCAATTTTCATGTAAATTCAAAATTGTCTATCCCTGTTTGAAGTACTGAGGGATTGGTTTTTGAGAAAAACTGTATGCGAAAAGCCTAGCTATCGTTTGGGTCTCGTCTTATATGACAATCTATACACAAAAAGCGAATCTCAATACGTACTGGCCGATTAAGGAAAGCTGGCATCTTCACAGTACTCACACATATGCAATTTTACTATACAGTATGTTCAAAAATAAATGCGACTCTAGTTTAATTTTTGAGAGACTTGAATTTTAAAATGAGTTCGTTGTAGATAAATATAATTAATTAATTATGAAAACGAAAATAGTTAGTACTGAAAAATAGTACTCACTTCGGAGCGCTGTAAAACCTTAGCTATTGACGTAATGAAAAAATGTTGTATATAATAGTTGTTCCTCGAAAAACAATCTACAAAAATGGTCTGATATTATTTCTTTGTAAAATGATAAAAAAAAGTTTTATTGAAAAATATAAATAGCTCTAATTTCTGAACATTTTCGCTTATAACTTTTTTATTTATAGTTCTACGTCAAAAAGTTACTGGACCAAAGTTGTAGAGAATTTAATTTGCAACAAATAATGTTAACAAATTTTTTTTATCAGATAAATAGTTTAAGAGATATATCGTAAAAACCATTTCAACCGCTATTTTCAAGATGGCGGCCGTGGGACAAGGGTGGCGACCCCACAAACTTGGTGATAGCTTCACACTGACCCCCCCTACACATAAAAAAAATAAAATTGCGTCCTCTTAAAAATGCAAGGTTAGGCCTAAAAAATGTAACATTTCAATGGACTAAAAATGTAGACGTAGCTAGTAGGTAATAGATGTCGTAGATACAACAAATAAGTACTCCTACTAGAATATATAAAGTATTTTCTTGTTTCATTTTACGCGAGTATTATACATTTAGAAATTAAAGACTTTTTAACGGATTTTAAACGCGATTTATTCATTATATTATTTTCCCGACGTTTCGAACACTTGACAGCGTGGTCACGGGGAGACATGTTTGTCTCGCAACAAATATTCAGATTTTTACTCAGATTACTTATTATCTGAACACGACAAAAAAAGTTCTCTACTCAAATATATGATACTTTAACACTCACATCTAGGTAAACAAGAACACGTAATTTTTATACCAACAAGTGTTGTAGGGATTCTATAAAATACTTATGCCCCGTTTCACACGTGGACAAAAACTTGCATTCCTTGCTTCTACATATTGAAATGACAACTTATTTTTAACTATTTTCATTCAAATTGATACAATAGTTTATCTGTGACACCGTAACAAATAGACAGATACGTAGTACTATTATATATTATGTGCAAATACTTCCACATTTATAGCAGAGTATAAACATACATCTTGCTAAATAGCAAACTACTTAATTATTTTATCCACGTGACACAAATAATAAGCGAAAATATGACGCACACCTTTAATATCATTTGACAAATGTGCCCACATAACATTCAGACTTGTGAAAAATGATGCTCGTCTGATTACACAAAGGTGGGATTATTTCGGCGGAATCCCATTTGCCTTATTTTAACCGTAACACGTGCCGAATCCTGTCTAAGCTAAGTCCACTCGATTTACCGATATCACGCCTATTGCGTTTGCGGTTGTGTGTGATTCTGATGGGATAACTTTTTAGAGATGGGATACATTTATGTTTAGGTTAAAGATAGTGGTATAACTTTTTAAAAATGATGGGATAGATTCGTGTACATAGGTTGCATGGTATGGTTATGAATGAAATTAAAACGCAAATTAGCAGTAGAGAATAGTGTTTTATATTGGTAAAAATACTTTTGTCGAAAAATTAAATCATAGAAAGTAGAGAAATAGAGAATAACACTTTATTGGGTTGTTGCTTTACCTGAATATTACTAGTTTTTCTGCGTTTAATAAATTAAACAACCTACCTAAGATAATTTACCACAAGATCCAGAATAGATTTCACACAGCAAGCAAAATCAGTTATATTTACAAAGCTTACGGTTAAATTAAACTAAGGCAATATGATTATCATAATTCGACTATTCGAAACTTAACAAGAATCTCGTTAAGATAGAATCACTCAAATTTGAGACCTATAACTTCACAATAAGGTTTAAAAAACAATGAAGGGGGATGAAAGCAAATCTTGGATCGTGAACGAACGCAAAGAAGCTCTGATTCCGAGATATAAGAGGTTTATTAATGCGAAAATGTTCGCGAAACCTTTAATAGGATGCCTATGTTTAATTAATGGTTAAAGAATAGACTGATTTGCTCTTAAAAATCTTCATAATTATTATTATAACTGAAGTAAATAACTAAAAGTCAGTTCTTAATGATAGTTGTTTTTGTAAATTGATAACTTTCCTTTAGTCACAGAGAAAAGGGTCGGAAAATAATTCTTAATGCTTTTTCATATTATTATGTCATTATGGACCTTATTCCCTAGATATTAAGGGTTTAAGAATTTCATGTTTGACTAATGAAGCAGTATGACAGCTAGATGGTGGTGATTTAGCTGTCCAGTTGACCATTTTTATTTCAAAAATTAATATAAATGTGGATTTTCATAAGCCATAGGTCTATTCTGGTGTTATGTAAAAAATCTGAAGCATGTTAATAATCGAATAATATTAAAATCGAACTTGATATTGAACAATTAATTGACTTCATTATATTTCATACAGTTTATAAATAGATATAAGGAAAACATTTTTATAAATTGTTTTGATAAAATAAAGACGATATTATTATTGGAACATGAAAAGTTTCTGTTTAATTGGGCGCTTCGTTCAGAAAATCTTGGAGTACGCCAAACTGTTTTGTTTCTTATAAATTTTTAAAGTATTTTTTTTTTCTATATTTTCATAAAAGTAGTGCAAAGGAAAAGGTTTAATACAAGTGGCTATCTATATATTTACGTTTGTTACTCTTTCTTGAAAAAACTACTAGACCAATTTGTATGAAACTTTACGTTAATATAAGTCATACATCAGAATAACACATAAGCTAGGTATAGAAATACTTGAATCCCACCAAAAACATTTTCATGTAAAATGTTGCCAAGGCGAGCCCATATGACTCGCACTCATGTAGAGCCAAGCTTCTAACACTACACGCCCTAACTCTACAAGGCCTAACTTCACAAACTCTACACCTTAGTCAAAATATGTGGCTTGGCCATTTCGCTACATTCACATCGGCGTAAGGTGAAAAATTAATTCACTGTTCATTACTTTTGTGTTATACAATAGTTCTTGTAGTAACGAACGGCCAAGCCACATATTTTGACTAAGGTGTAGAGTTTGTGAAGTTAGGCCTTGTAGAGTTAGGGCGTGTAGTGTTAGAATTATATTCGATTATAGCTGACTGTTGTGCTTTAATACTACTAAAGTCAATATTTATAAGGTGAACACCTTGCAAATTAGTCACTCTAGAGAGTGCTACATAAGCCTGCCCACAAGAGAACGTTGATGACCCAATATCAATGAGAGCATTATTTAAACTAAGTCCTTGGCTTTTGTGTATGGTGATAGCATACGCGACACAGATTGGAAACTGTTCACGATGAACGAATGCTCTATTGATAATTTCAAATTTTGATTTTACAGGTGCGAGTTCATGTCTAAGACCGTTATTAAAAATTATAACAACTCTTCTTGCTTTATTCTTGTCGTTCGGATCCCATTCTACTTTGTCAACAATGCCTATAGCACCATTGACAAGACCCAAAGAAACGTCTATATTTCGTTTAAGCATTACTTTCACTCCTTTTTTAATAACTATATTTTTTTCTAAGCCTGCTGTCGCGCTCGCTGTCAAGGACAATTTTTTTTTTATTTTTAGCTACTGTGTGGACGTAAGAGGCAGGAGACGTTCGCAACACTTCTATTCATTCATATTTATATGATCTAATCTGAAGTATATGTCTCAATATATGTCGATTAATTTTTTTTTTTTTAACAAGGAGTACCTATACATATATATATCTAGAGGAACCAAGTTTTAGATTATTAGATTAGACCTCTAGCGTCATCAAAATTTAATTTAAAATTACAGGTCTCATACAAACTCCCATCCCCTAGTTTAAGGGGTTGGGGGATGAAAGTGACAAGTTTTATAATTTTTTTGTTGTTTGTGTGCTAATACTAGCTTACATACAAAATTTCAGCTTTCTAGGACATTAGGAAATACCTTAAGAATTTTGATGATCATCAGTGAGTCAGTGACGAAATTAGCGTTTTTTAGATATAAATAAAATCTGAAGTATAAAAGCTAATGTAATTAAAACTTAATATGTTCAATAAGTCCGCTATTGACAATATATCCCGAAAATTTTGTTGATCTAGCATAATCCAAACCCAAGTTATGAGGGTTCAAAAAAACGTCGAAGCGCTTCGAGAAAAGGTAGGTAGTGCCCGTTGCGTTTCGCTTGGCTCGTCTTGGCGGGGGCACTACCGTGCCCCCAGATTTGTCCGCGGAAGAAACCGCGAGGCACAGACAGTGTAACATAATACATATTAGGTTTTTTTTATTGAAGAATCGTATCCAAAAATCTCGAGACGCATTCAAAATTTGTAAAGAGATAGCAATTTCTTATCCCGGAGTGATTCTTATCCCGGAAAAAAGACGTGCACGTGGAATACTAATACTTTAGAAGAAATATATTTTTTGAACTACAAAAAAGACGGAAAGTAATTTAAAAACGAAATAAAAGCAATAAAAGTGATATCGAGTGACAGGTGAGCGTGAAAAATACAATTGTTCTATAATTTTTTGGCATATTGTTGGACACAATTGAAAATATGAATGGAATACAATTCTGTTTAGTTAATAAAAGATATATGTTGCATATCTCAATTAAATTTTGTAATAACATTGTGTTGATTGACTTACTTAAAAACAATATAAATAAACTTTTGTTTGTTTTTCATAAAACTGTAACAGATGATAAAAGATTGATTCGAAATTTAAAAGTTAATTATAACAGAAAAATGTTTTTACAAGTAATTAAATCAAATAAATTATAACTACAGAACTGAACCCAAGATTTTCAAACTACCCTCTTAATAATGAAAATATCTTACTGCTAGCGGTCCGCCCCGGCTTCGCCCGTGGTATATATTTCGCAATAAAAGGTAGCCTATGTACTTTCTCAGGGTCTAAGGATTGTCTGTGCCAAATTTCATCAAATCGGTTGAGAGGTTTATGCGTGAAAACCATGCATACATACATACATACATACATACATAATTGCAAACCTTTCCTCTTTATAATATTAGTATAGATAAAGACTAGCCTTAAACTGATAAATGTTGCAAAATAAGCAGTCAAATAAGTCCTTTATTATCAATTCAATCACATTCATAAATATGCTAACTCTTGAAGTTGTTCATCACAGTTGTTCATAATTCAAGACGTTGAACAAATTGAAAGGCCAGATGTTTCGTTGAGAAAAGCGCTGTCAAACCTTTCCAGCGATTTATATTTATTGGTATTCATAAAAATCTCAAGGGAAATGTAAGTGAACCTTATGTTGACGGCACAAAGTTGAAATTTGCGTGTTCCGGAGTGAAGGAGATAGGTTTTATGGAGACAGAGATTGCCTAAATTTTAAGGATATCGTGACGTATAGGCTTTCTGATAAAAATGTCCCATCGGAGAGAGAACCTCTGATTTCTGTGTCTATTTGGAAATTTATCGACTCCTCTCCCTTAGAATAGACGCCAGCTGATAGTTACTATGTAATGATTTGAATTTTTAAGGAATTTTTATGTAGGAAGGCAAATGCAGGCGACTATGTAGACGCGGTATAGACGTCCACAACACACGAGAAGTGTTACCTACAACAGGGGATAAGGAATAAGACAAAAGTAGTTATTATAAAACACTAGCTGTGCCCTGCGGTTTCACCCGCATTGCTCCGCTCCTGTTGGCTTAGGGTGATGATATATAGCCTTTAACATTCCTCGATAAATGGGCTATCTAACACCGAAATAATTTTTCAAATCGGACCAGTATTTTCTTAGATTAGCGTGTTCAAACAAACAAACTCTTCAGCTTTATAATATTAGTGTAGATTCACTACATAGTATAAAACAAAGTCGCTTTCTCTGTCCCTATGTCCCTATGTCCCTATTTCCCTATGTCCCTTTGTACGCTTAAATCTTTGAAACTACGGAACGGATTTTGATGCAGTTTTTTTTTAATAGATAGGTAGAGTGATTCAAGAGGAAGGTTTATATTAATAATAACATCCATCAAATAGTGGAGAAATACTGTTATTTTTGAGGTTTCTAATGTGATGTCGTAAAAAATTACATTTTTTCCGCTTACATTGCAAACGCAGGCTGAACCCTACGAGTTTTATCAAAATAATGTACCTACTAAGTATTATAAATTAAAAATATAAAATATAAATTAAAAAAGTATTATAAAGTAAAATATTCAAAAGGTCTACAGAAAAGTCCGCGGTGGTATATATCTATCTCTTATGGATAACCCACAATAACTTTTTTTTGTCATTTACTTTTTACGACAAATAATGGCTAATTTTCGAAGCAATTTTAACCAATACAGCATTAATCCTTAACCAATTAAATACCTTGAATACATTGTTCATTTAATATAGATCTATATGGCCCTTTACACCGTATGATTTAAGTGAATATTTTCGAAGATATTACAGATTTAAAAATTGCGGGACGTAGCGTTTGCGGCTATATATTTTATACCCGTGTGCGAAGCCGAAGCGGGCCGCTATGTTTTTATATACAACGTTCACAGTTTTTCTGTAGTGTATTTAGTATCAGCATTGCACCCGTGCGAAGCCGGGGCGGGTCGCTAGTTAATTTATAAAATTAAGTAGATACCTTTATTAAGTCGAACGACACCGCGTATTAGCCGTATTAAAGATCTACAGTTTTCTCCTCATAAATAAAACAATAAAAGTTTTTCTATTTAGTCCTTATTATATATACTATTATAAACACCATTCCATGTTAGAATTAATTTTAAAATAAGATAAAACCTAGTAAGCAAATCGTACTGACGAAGGAAATCGCTTACACTACAATATTACGTATTCAAAATTTGGCAACGATGTTGGTAAAAATATCGGTTCAGTAATTTCCCCTTATTGAAAATTTATATTAATTCGACAGCAGTTTTTGTAACAAATTAAAGAAAAATAAAAGTCCACACATTTTGTTATTCAACAATTAAAACATTGAATGCTGTGAATTTTCAGTGTATCTTTATAATAATTGTAGATACACATTTTGTTGGGTTGCGATCTGCTCCTGAAATTAATGTAACGCCTATAGGCTCAACAAGATCGTGATCTGTTATGCGTATTCAATCGATACTAATATTATAAATGCGAAAGTAACTCTGTCTGTCTGTCTGTTACTCAATCACGCCTAAACTACTGAACCAATTTTCATGAAATTTGGTATGGAGATATTTTGATACCCGAGAAAGGACATAGGCTACTTTTTATCCCGGGAAAATTACGCAATCCCGGAAATCCCACGGGAACGGGAACTATACGGGTTTTTCTTTGACTGCGCGGGCGAAGCCGCGGGCGGAAACCTAGTTTTAAATAAATAAAACGCTTTCATTAGCCTCACCTGTACATAATATGTTTCTTATTTTGTATACTTGTATGTAACCGACTCCTATGAACTTGATATTGACTCACTTTAAAGGGATAGATTTAATTCAACTTTGTACACTTATCAAGAAATGGTAGCAATACAAACATTTCATTTCAGTTTATCTTATTAAAGCGTGTTCTTAAATTATATTTATTTCAAAAATATCTATATAGTCAGTATTAATTTTAGACCCGAATTTCTTGGGTTCTATGTGAGTCGAATAATTCTTCAGCCTGGAAAGACACAGGAGGTTTATTATCTTCTGGACTGTAAAGATAATCGGTCGATGTAGCAGATGCGAAACGTCTACCCAATATATACAAATATGAACATAATCTTAATATATATAAATCTCGTGTCACAATGTTTGTCCTCAATGGACTCCTAAACCACTTAACCGATTATAATAAAATTCGCACACCATGTGCAGTTTAAACATGAAAGTACACGGGCGAAGCCTGGGCGGACCGCTAGTAATATATAAAACTCTCCTGATTTAGGCCACAGTTGACAGATATATACGTACATACAGTTAGGAAACTAAGCCCCTGCGATGAAATTTTGATGTAAGCACTGTTATAGCTATAGGGCTGTAACCTTTTTGATATTTAACTGACTTCAAAAATAAAGGAGGAGGTTATCAATTCGGCCTGTATAGGTATTTCTGTTTGCTTTTTTTTCACAGTTGATTTTGTGGTAATTTTGAGATTAAAATCCATTAAAATACAAAAAATGGTGTAGCCTAAATATGAATTTACAAGAAGAAACAATCCGAATTAATACACCTTGTAAAAGTAAATACGTTTTTATCAGTGCTATATTTCGAAATCTTGTTTTGTTATGGACGCCGAAGGTTATTTAATGTACCTAAATTATTTATAATGCTTGATATTTGTATTATACATATATTCAATAATTATTTTAAACCAGAATTTACAATACTTGTATGTAGGTATACCTACTAAATTATTTTTAAAACGATAAATTAAATTAAATTAAAAAACACAAAATATGCAGAAATAAATTAAAATTATTATTATACGAGCATAGAACCTCCACCTTTTTGTTTTAGGATGAAAAAGAAAATAGTTTGACAGGCTTAGTGCTTGACAAAGTGGTGACGTCACGTATCGATAAAAATACAATAATTATAATACATATCTATCTTTTATGTATAATTTATGTTTTAACATTTTGGTGAAATATATTATTTCAGTTTAATTTGAACACGTGCTTGTAGATAAGTTGATTTCGGCGATCATTTTAAAAATGCCACGTACTAATTGCGCAGTATTCGGCTGCTTGAATTCAACTATACCAATTATACCACCAGATGATTTTGTTCAATATGTCGAGAAAATGGATAACAGTTTCGTTGCTGCTTTAAGAGAGAACACATAAACTGTAAAGTGGCTGAATTAATTTACAACGAATTAAACATAATCACATAGTTACTTAAAAAAACTGTTCATAAGATTGAGAATATTTTACAAATTACACTATAAAATTTAACAATAAATTCCGAATTAGTCGTAGTAGACGAAAGTATTTTTCAGTAAATAATTTGTAATTTTTTTTTTCGAATAAAGGCATATTTATGTAATGGTTATTTTAATATCTATAAGTACATATAATAAAATCGTAAGAAAGTCAAAACTGTAGATTGAATATTTTTTTAAAAGAATACTTGGGACAATAGATACCGAAGCCAAAAATATAGTTAGGCTACAAACTGAAACAATCGATATTTATTTAACGTGAAGTGTATCATTGACATCACTTTTCTATACTATGTATCTTTGTCATTCAAAATCTGTGGATGTGTCACCCGCTACTATTGATCCCCCTGAATACCCTTATGATTCTCGTAAACACGCTTGCTTGTGTGTGTGAGCCATTTCGAACGTTTTGTATGAAGTTTCCTTACTGTATGTACACAGTATTACAATATTATTTGTAGGTATCTGTATATTGTGTTTAGGCTGTCTATCTAGAATTATATTGCATAAAAAAATTAAGCCATTTTTTTTAAATAGCGTAGTTTTTAATTTAAAGAAATGAAATGTATCAATGGAAGAAAATTGTTCCAACGACACAGGGAATCCTTGTGTGGGAGCAAGAGCAATTTTAAATTTTATTTTGGAAAATAAATTTATTGTTTGTTGTTATAATGGTATTCAATAAACTAAAATTTGGAAATTAATAACACAGTGCGAACAATGAATGTAAAATAATAAACGGTTTTAGTTAGAAAGGGATAATGTTATAAACTTCATAGGATTGGGTCATTTTTCATCAGACATCGCATGGTTAGAAATTCGATGGACCTTTCAAAATCCAATAAAGAACTTTCAGGAACTTTTACTATTAAAATTTACTCGGTTCACGGAGCAATTTTATGTTATCTACTAACTACTTTTACTTCGGTTATTTAACTGAACGTGACGTCGTATTTTGTATTAGCAGATTTAATAGCGAAACTTGTATAAACGGTAATAATCATTCGGAAGAAACACGAAATATGAGTTATAATGAATCATTTTATGATGTTTTCCGCAAAAATGTTATAGCCTGTCTCCTGATTATATAAATCAGTGGTGTTATTCTTGTTAAAATCCTGACACTGAATTCATATCAACAGGAAAAATTGTATGTCCAATATAAACTGTTTTGTAATAATTTGTTTTTCTCCGTAATAATCAAGTTTTATCAGAAAAAATATTCGTGGTCATTTTGTAGGTTTATACGCTATAGCACCATAAAATAATAGTCCTTTAGAGATTTACTGGTACCTCAATATTCAACCTCACCTGTGTGTCTCTGTGTATGCTGTATGTCGACCAGCAGCAGGGTTCCACCTGGTTGGAGTCCAGGCCCCAGAACTCGAGCTCCTCCTCAAACAACGGTCCACACACATTTGTGGGGTAATGTAGCTTGCCAGTTCTGGAACAAAGAAATATGTAGTTGAAGCTGAACAAGAAAGAATATTTATGATTGAAGTATGTAATTTATGTGAATTGGTAAATTATAAAAAGGACAGCACGACAATAAATTATTAAATTGAAATCTCCAAAATAAAAAAAAACCCATAAAAGCTTATTATAATGTATACGTATTAAATTCAGGTTAGTCAGGAAAATTATAAAAGAGTAATATATTTTTATACTAGCTTTCCGCCCGCGGCTACGCCCGTGTTGTCTAAAACCTAATAAATTATATACTAAAACCTTCCTCCTGAATCAATCTATTTATTTAAAAAAACGCATCAAAATCCGTTGCGTAGTTATAAAGATTTAAGCATACATAGGGACATAGGGACAGAGAAAGCGATTTTGTTTTTAACCGACTTAAAAAAAAAAGGAGGAGGTTATCAATTCAGTCGGTATGTTTTTTTTTATGTATGTACACCGATTACTCCGAGGTTTCTGAACCGATTTACGTGATTCTTTTTTTGTTTGGTGCGGAATGGTGTCGAATTGGTCCCATAAAAATTTTATTCGGATAGGCCCAGTAGTTTTTATTTTATGAGCATTTTTGTCTGATCGCGATGACTTAATTGAAATGTAGCAAGTAACTTTTATTCACTTCCCGGTAACTGATTGAGCTGAAATTTTGTACACGTATGTAAATTGGATAGCGATGAAACATTATCATGATAAAGAGCTGATTTGATGATGGAATCGGAAGGTGGCCATAGGAACTCAGTAATATATTGACTCAACTTTATCGAGTTTGGGCTCGTTTGATTCGTGTTGAAAAATACACTAAAAAGTATTAAATAAAAATTACTACGTTAAAAACAACCGACTTCAAAAACGGAAAAGTAATAAATAAAAAAGATTTGATGTTATTAATTACTACATATTATTTAGATGTGCTATTTATTAAATAGGTTTGAAGTCGGTGCCAAGTACTAAGCACTTAGTATTAAGCCCGTGCACCGACATCAAACCTTTTTAGTAAATAGGACATCTAAATAATATGTAGTAATTAATAATATCAAATCTTTTTTATTTATTACTTTTCCGTTTTTGAAGTCGGTTGTTTTTAACGTAGTTATTTTTATATAGGTACTATGTAGTGATATACGCTACAATCGCGTTTTCATATGTACCGTAGCATCCCTACTTCACTCCAATTTATTGAACCTTCCTAAATAAGTTACATTTCATCTGTTAAGTAGGCAGCATCATAAGGGAGTTGATAGAAAGATGTAGTTCTTTGGTTATTATTCAAGAATACAATACCCAAAATGATAAGAGCCAAACATAAAAAGTATCACGGTAGAAGAAAAAGAATACTCTTTTTTTTTAATTTCAACATTGCTTTGTAACATTCACATTATTATAAATATTAGAGCCATCTTATTAAATTTTATCCTCCTAACATTATCATGCTAAAGTGAGGCAGATTAATAATACAGAGAATAAATGAAATAAATTCAATTTCATGAGATTCAAAGGCATTCCCTAGCACGTTCGTGGACAGTAACGACCACAGGCGTCTAGACAGCTAAAAGTGATACGACAGTACGTCTGTCGACGTATCAGTTTTTACTTGCATAAAATCAGTACGCCACACGACGTGCGATTTTTCATACTATCATAAAGAACGGCATGTTGTACTGTCATCACAGGTATAATTACGACTTTTGTACTGTCACTGCATTATTTACAAAAATTCGTCAAAGGAAGGTACTTCCACGCACACATTCATATTTTTATACCCCTCTCCCCGCGCACACTACGCCCGTGGGCGACATGTTTGCATACGGTTAGTAGAGTACTGCGCCGCTGCGGTGATCCCGCGTGTCGCTGCATGTTTTCGCGCGCAATTGCTGTTTATAAAGTGAGTATTTTGTTTCCAACGTAATTTAATTGTTTTACTCATACTGGATATACTAATTCAAGTCTAGTTGCTTATGTAAACAACATATTTATGTTGCTATTGTTTGTTGTGAACACGATTTTGTTGTACTAAATTTGTAACGAATATTTTTGCAGATGGCGTCTCGAGACTCGTTCGAAAAAGAACAAAAACGTCTTCAAGACCTGTTTGATGCAGCGTCTACCCCTGAATCGAGTCAAGACCCATTTGCTGATGATGGTGACTATGAATCTGATGCTGAGTACTTACCATCCCGTGCCGAATCCTCGAGTTTAGAGGATGAAAGTCAAGCCTCAAAACCAAGACGCATACGACAAGTTACAGCTACTTTATCATCTGGTGAGTCAATATCCTCTTCGTCTAGTGGTGCAGATGATGATACTGACAAATCATCATGTATTGACTCGACTCAACTCGACGTAAATCGCGAAAATATTGAAGTCACCCGAAATACTGATTGCCCTGTAGACCTAATACAAGAACCTGTCCCAGTTATAACTGGTCTGCCTTTGAATGACGAAGAATGCCATAACATGTCACTAGAGCCCTCTGATCAGCTAAACCCTGTCAGTGTTAGTCCTAGGAGATCAAATACACCTGTCAGAGAGGGAGTTATGGTCTCAAACGGTAACTGATATACCTGATTTTCATTTTGATAACTCTCAATGTGGTATAACCGTGAATATTGATAGTATGAACCAAGTAATTGAATTTTTTCATCTTGCATTCCCACAAAGTGCCGTTGAATATTTGGTAAACTGTACAAAACAATTATGGAAACGCTCTATGCAACACGAATAGGCCTCACACCAGACATAGCCGCAAAACAGTATAATTACGTCAACTACCGAGAAGAATTGATTATGGTAATGATTGGGATTGGGATTAGTCACCTGAAAATAAAAGGAAGAGACATGGTCAATAAAAACAGCATTCACGACAACAGGCGCTTCCGACCCATTACTTCATCTGCTCCTCCGCCGGAAAGCATTTCTGTAACTGAAAATTTAATGAGTGGCCACTGGCCAGAGCAAGTACCATCACGACCTGGAGCAAAGAAAAAGTTTGCCTTCCTAAAGTGCAAAGTTTGCACTAAAAACAAAATTCGTATAGAAACGAGCTATCGCTGTAAAGGGTGTCCAGATAAACCTCCATTATGCCCATCTTGTTTCGAAATTTACCATGAAAGTATAAGGACTGATGAATAAAGATTTCGGAATCGGTAGTGATTTCAAAATCTTTATTCATTATAATGTTATAGTCTTATTGTTAGAAAGATAAATTATAACAATAAAACTGATTAGAATATAACTGATTGTGATATCCGGTTCCTTCCGTACAAATTGTGAGACTGATAATTATTATAATTACAATAATGTTAATTTTAAGAAGATTTGTTTTTGTTTAGTTTATTTTGATTCGTTTTTGTTTAGTTTATTTTAAGTTTTTTGCTATTGTAATAATTCCATAGAAGTAACAGGAAGTGATTATGTTATTATCTTAAATAAAACTACGTTTTGATTTATTACATCTACTTTTTATTACCTTTCTATCACACACAGAACTGACGCCTGAAAGCGTAAGTGCACCACGAATACTTTTTTTCCAACGTAAATATGACACTACGGATATAAGCGTATACGCCTAAGACCGTACTGTCACATCCCTACAAAATAATAATATTCTATGTGACAGAACGCCTTACGACGTTTACGCCTATATCCGTTCTGTCATATCATATGGTTTTTTTTTTTTTTTCGTTTATCATGGCAATATCATATGGTTTTTTAACCATGTGTTGTGACACTACGCCCCTGGGCAATGTATGAAAAAAAGTAGTGTCTCAGTAAGATAGACTGTCCACGAACGTGCTAGAGATACAATGGAATATACCTAAGTGGATCCATCGAACCAAATTGACGCTATCTTGCGGCGTTGTGGAACAATAGCAGAAATTCATTTAAACATGAATTTGTTAGAAAGAAACAATTTAGAATATACTGTTATTAACTAAAATAAGAACATGCCCTGGTAAGTGTATAAACCAACGTACTAAAGCATAAGTATAGTGAAGACTTTTCTGATACAGTAACAAAAATATACAGTCAAAAACAACGGTCAAAAATTATCTTATCGAGTCAACAACCTGACAGTTCTGACTTTTGAAGTTACTAATAGAGATGTTAATACAATTTTGAATGAGTAAGAGAAAGACGGACTGACAGTTAACTTCAAGATTGACGAGAACTACAGGCATTTGCTTCAAATTCTGTGCCAGTTCTAACAAGAATTTCACTGGTGTCCTAGCTACTTGCATATTTAATGAAATTGAAGTTTGGTGCATTTAGGTGCATTTGGAGCGCGCCCAGGTGTCTGTACATGTTTATCATTTACTTAAAACTAAGTGCACTCCATTTCGGTTTAAGATACAGGCAAGAATGGAATCTTTTACATTCCAAAGTAGTGGTTTAGTGACTGTGTTGGTTGGCTATACTACTTCATCAATAAAAAAATCACGTCTGTACCTAACACACGTGTCAGAAGTGAAACTTCTTTGGTAAGATTCAAAGATACCAAAATTATTGCCTAACTCCATGACGTGACGGTATTGCCATGACGCGACCTTGACATTTTACTCTCAACGCACCTAAAGAAGTTCCACTTCAAAGTAACCGAATATTATATCGGTTCGTCGAATTCCTTATCAATAAAATCTGAACTTTTTAATTTAGAATTGGCTCTACTGAAATCGAACCCAGACCCTACGTTAAAAACATTACACCTCTACACCGAGGTTCAGAATCGATCGTCTCGTATTTCTAGCGAAATGTAATTTAGCTAAAGAGTTAATTACGTATATTCTGCGTCTAGTAAACTTGTTGAAAGTAATTAAACGATAATGAAATATCAGAGTTCAGGGCGCGGGGCTTAATCACATTATTATTGGCTAAGTTATAACATTAACAATTTCGTAATAATTCAGTTTGTTGAGTGAATAAGTGAGGTATGTTTATGGTTTATGTTAAATGTTATTTCGTTTGCAATTATTAAATGTGTATAATTTTTAAATCTCGTAAAAGCACGTGGAATAAACCACATAATTTTAATAAAAATAGAGGTAAGTAATATTTTTGAACTAACAGTAGAATCAATTCGCGGGTATATTATGATTCCTTACACGGACCAAATAAGTTAAAGATCAAGAGTAGGATTTCTTAATTTATATAATATCTTCTAGAATTAAGCTAGAAAGCCTAGTCTCTACAAAAGTCTGATAGCATTTAATCATTTAAGATATGAATACCCATATTATAATATTTGCAATTAATTTTAACCCAATTTTAAGATAATTGCATAAATTTTTAATCAAAATATTTTTAATCTGATATTTTTAATAATACCTTTACGAAGGCCATAACTCAACTCGAAGAATTTAAACTTTTATAAACGTTAGCGCAAAATAGGCTTTATTTTGAGTGCAATAGGGTCGTCAATATAAAGTTAATATTTCCTACACCCCCTGATTATTTGGAACCGTTGTGTTCAGAGCAAATTCAGGTCATTTGACCACTACATGATTTATCACTCTCGTTGTATTTCGGCTTACTGAGTTTAGCCGGTTTATATCAGCTGTGTTTATAGTTATATTTAAACAATACATTCTTAGATAGTTGGTAGAAATATGAGAAATATTTTTGTTTTATGAACTTATTAAAAAAACAAAATAAGGGAAAAATTCTGAAAGAGTTTTTAACATCTACATTGGGGTCTGCATATTATCAATATGTAAGTGCAAACAAACCGGGATAAAACCTATCCTATGTGTTAATCCAAGTTACCCTCTATATGTGTGCTAAATTTCATTGTAATCGGTTCAGTAGAATTTGCGTCACAAACTTTCGCATTTATAATATTAGTAAGATTTGAGAGTTCAAAACCCTTAATTTTTGTTTTATAATTTTAATTAGAATTTAATTTTATTATCCAGAAACACTAAAAACCTCCGTAAATTTAATTTATCCAAACAATTACTAACACATTTTATGTTTAATGCCGTTACTGGCCTTGTGCCAAATTAAGACATAAATAAAGTCAAGTTATTTGCTAAAGCCGACATAAATGCAACATATATTAAAGTAAAGAACAGTTTTTAATTTAAGCTTTTATAAGATGTCCCTCGAATTGGTTACCCATCTATAAACTGTCCGCGATATCGTGACCCAATAAAAACAACATTAGTTTCTCAATTGCATCTAAAATGTATATTAACTGAAGTTATATATTACGATAATTATTCATTACATAAAAGTACTAAGTTAAAAGTACTATATTTAAGGTTCTGGTGAAACATTTTTTCTTTAAAACATTAAAAAGCTCAGACCATTCATCTCTATCGCATTGCTACAACTTCTAACGTACGAGTGGTCATCTAAAAAATTGACTTCATTTGACGAAATAAGTAACTGAACAATTTCGATCCAATAGAGAGGCTTACAAACGTTTGTCGTTAACTAGCCTTCTGCCCGCGGTATCGCCCACATTTTCAAAGAAAACCCTGTATAGTTCCTGTTCCTGTGGAATTTCCGGGATCAAACCTGTTGTAAATCCAAGTTACGCTCTATTTGTGTGCCAAATTTCATTGCAATCAGTTCAGTTGTATTTGCGTGAAAGAGTAACAAACATCCATACCTTAAGAGTACCTACGGTTATATATTACAGACATATTTATACTCACAAACATTCGCATTTATAATATTGAGCAGGATTAGTATGATCAATTCTGAAAGAATGACTCGTCTCGTTGACCCATTAGATTTATAGAGTATTTAAGAACCAATCGGATATAAGATACTTAATGGAGTGAGGGAGTGAGATAATAAAACTGAACTGTAAAAATTCGGGGGTGAAAGTAATGCCTTATATCAGGGGTTCCCAAAGTGTGTGCCGTAGAAAGTGAAGAGGGGCGCCGTGAGTCGCTCTGCTTATATTCGCAAGTACCTTTTTTGAGCGCTCGAATCGGTAAAAAACATAGCGTCGTAAAATGACATACAAGATTTTAAATATACTACGACGATAGGTCGTGTGCATCGCCTTTATCGAGTTTTTTTATTTTTAATTTTTTTTGGTGGGTAGGGCGCCGTGACAAAAAACTTAACAAAAATTGGTTGTCTGTAAAGTCGGTTTTTTGACGATAGTTGAACGTGACAACGTCCGATTATGCTTCTTTGTCGCTCGTTCTGCGCTCTCGCTTGCACTTCAAGCCTTACATGGAACGCCTCAGAGCGAGGTAACGCCGCATGAGTCATGTTTTTTCGTGCGTGCAGACGGCTCAATCGAATTATAAGACGTTGTCACGTCAAAAACTGCGCCGCAAGCTGAAAAATATTGGGAACCCCTGCCTTATATTTTTATTTGTCCATCGTGGCCTATACTGTATTATGTTCGTACCAACTTTAATTTTTCATGTTGGTCCTTTTCTGTTTTGGAATAATTTTGCTTCGGGGCACGTTTAGGAATTTAGTTTGTATTTTTTTTTTTATTTTTGAATCTAGATGTAAATGAACTTTAAGTGCCTTTAGGTATATCATTAAACTACGAACTTAAAAAATTGCGTTTTTTTTCTTGTTAATGGCAGTTTTATTCTAGAACAGAAAATTAGATTATTTTTTGTTTTTAGTTCACTTATTTTTTTACATATTTTGCGTCTATTCATTTATGTCTTTGACATCTTTTGAACTTAAGATTTTTTTCTTTTACTTCCGTCCTCATTTATTTATTTATCTTCCTTATCTATGGAAAAGGAATGTAATACCGTCTTATATAGTAAAACTGTTCTGAGATCGTTTTATTACTCATGAATAGAATTGAAACGTGATTTGGATTTTGGGTCCATATTAAATCAGACTCCGTAACAATAGGATATTAACTAGTTTGACGCGTGACTTTCCTTGAATATTAATAAGATTCTCTTGAATGGAGTTTTGAGAAATTGTAACTTCATCAATTTTAAGTATACCTACATCTACGCATTTAACCAGCATCGTACATGTCCTTTATTTTTATGGTTGCCTGGAAGAGATTGCTTTAAGCAATAAGGCCGCCTTTTGTGCACTTACCATATTCATGTTTTCATGTTAAATTATGTTTTTATTACTGGTACTTGTACAATAAAGTGTCATAAATAAATAAATAAATAAATCTACTGATTCATGATATTTTGTGTACGTAATACGTATGATATTGAAAAAGCTCAGAAATTATTATTTTTTGTCTTTGACTATGAAATATTGTTTCACTAGTAGAATTTGTATTTTTTTTTCGGAAACGACGAGAGGTTATAAATTAATTAGCCTTATTTATTTATTTTAAAATTCATTTTTTAATTTAGATGAAGCTGTGTGGAATCGAATAACAATAATTATTAAAGACGGTTTTAATTAACTACCCCTGTTTATCGAATTTTTGAATTAATGAATGAATAATTAATGAGCTAAAAATTTTAATTACGATAAATTTTTAGTTGTAAACCCAAAAAGAGTAAAATCTTAATACTATTATAAAAGCGAAAGTTTGTAAGTATGGATGTATGGATGTATGGATGTATGGATGTTTGTTACTCTTTCACGTAAAAACTACTGAACCGATTACAATGAAATTTAGCACTCATATAGAGGGTAACTTGGATTAACACATAGGATAGGTTTTATCCCGGAAATCCCACGGGAACGGGAACTATGCGGGTTTTCCTTTGAAAACGCGGGCGAAGCCGCGGGCGGAAATCTAGTTTTAAATAATTTTTCAACATGAAAGAACATAATATTGAAAAAATAAGCGCAAAGGTTCGGAGAGTTAAACTTAAATACCGTATGATTACATTAGGATCCTGGGAACAGAAACAGGTGAAAGATTAATTCGTGTTTGAACGATCTTATATGGCTATTCAGATAGATATAAATATTTGTATTATAAAATGTATAGTATTTTCTTTGCCTCTATTTATTTATATGTGAAATGTTTCAGTTAGTGTTGCCGCTCGATAGTCCACTATCGATAGTCTATCGATTAACTATCGATAGTTGGGGAAAAGCAATAGTATCGATAGCACTATCGATACTATCGATAGTGTCGATACTATCGATAGTATCGATAGTCCTATAAGCATAAATACTATCGACACATAGCAATACCATCGATAGTATCGATACTATCGAAGCTCAATATCGAACGAACTATCGATACTATCGATAGTGTCGATACTATCGAAGCTCAATATCGAACGAACTATCGATACTATCGATAGTGTCGATACTATCGATAATATCGTCCCATCGATAGTGACCTTTTTCTCGATAGTATTGCTTTATCAATAATATTATAGTGGATGACAGAGAACTAGATGTTTGGTTATAATACTTTTCAAGTTATCTATTGGCGCTTTGTACAATCCATTTTTTTTAGTTCGTTAATTCGTAATCCAATAAGCCACGTACATTTCTGCATAGTTAGTGTCTTCTAATTTAAATTGGCAACAATAATTTATAAGGTTTAAGAGGGTACATTGATAAAATTGGAACAGAATAGTGGATGGTTGTCTACCCACATAATGGTACGTTTACACGCTTGCCAAGCCTTGGCAAGCATCGACAATCGCAAGCATGTAAAAAGGGCGTTTGGCTTGGCTTGCGTGGGCTTGTGCCTGCTTGCTTCCGATCCAGTCGAGTGTCGGTTTTTTTACGCAGATCAAAGGGCGTTTGCGGTAAGCGCTTGCGATGCATTTACATGTTGGTCCGCGTTTAGTAGCCATCGTGATCTCGCGGCGAGTACACGCTTGCTTAATTTTACAAAAAATTAGGGAAAACGATCCCACAAAACAATAGGAAAAAAAGAAAGTCTCTTTATTACAACGATTAAACCAAATACTAGTCTTAACTTTTAAACTGAGTCATAATATGGGTCGGTGGCACTGACTGACCCATTATACCAAGAAATCGTGAACAATACTATTGCACAATTTACTACTATCGATAGCTCAAAACTATCGATAGTATCAGTACTATCGATAGTATCGATTGTAGTTGCAATATTCAGTAGCAATAGTATCGATACTATCGACAGTATCGATAGTATAGCAACTATTGGCAATCAATACTATCGATTTTATCGATACTATTGCAGTTCATCAATAGTATTCCATGATTAACGCTATCGATAGTATCGATAGTATCGATAATATCGATACTATCGATAGTGCTATCGATATTCTGACTTATTTTCAAGGTCAACTATCGATAGTCAAACTATCGATAGTTCGGCAACACTAGTTTCAGTAAAATTATAGTATTATAAGAAATAACACGCGAGGCCGGGTTAAATATTAGTTTGAATGTAATAAGAATGTACTGCGATTCTACACAGCTACCTAATTGATGTAGGTAGTTGATAACAAATCACAGCAAGTCAACGACTATTAGCACAGTGAGGGTAGTTGGGTCGAACGTCGTATAAACAACGTCCGAGCCCCTAGGCTCGATTCGTACGAATGCGCCACGATTCAAAGGAAAGCGGCATTTTATAGTATTCGACAGCTAAACATGTTTTGACAGGAAATAGTGACAACTATTCATCGACAAAATTATTAAATCAAAAGTTACGTCTTACAGTATAAAGTATAAACCTTCTAAAACCTCCCTCTCTCTCTCTGCAAGAAGTAGTTATAACTATAAGTAAGTATAAAAAGTTGGAAAGAAATATTTATCTTTTGTTCAAGTGACGATTAATGTAGCGGATAAAATGAGTTTGAAACATTGTATCGTTAACTTGTTCGATTATATGTCACATCATATCAAGAAACTACATATAAACTACTCAAACTTTCCGCAAACATTTGTTTAGGAGTTACATTCACAAATACCCACACGCACACACACACAAACACACACACAAGCACGCATGTCCAAATTAGGGGGCGGATTAGCCATACTAGTCCAACATTCTGTGAGAACAAACACGTCTATAGAGAGTTGAAGACTAGATACAAATGCCAAAAATAAATCAAAGTTACAATTAATACTCCGAATGTTGACAGTCAAAACCGAAAGGGCATGATTACTACTGATATCTGAGTTGAGAAGGGATTGAGATTCATTTATGTCACTAACTAGAAAGCATTGTACGTTATTAGAATTATCTATTTCTGTTGTAATATAATTATTATCCATAATTTAGGTGAAAAATACATAATAATATAGTGCAGGTTAAAACGGTAAAGATGTTTATCAACGGCAGGGAGAACATTAGGCGTAGGTATGCAATATATGTAACAATTAATAATATTATAAGGGGGATACTGATATGAGAGATTGTATTTATAAATTTTATGATATGCAGTATTTCAGTGAGTATTGAACTTTTCGTGGGGTGTGAGTAGTGTGTAGTAAGACAACATGAAGTGATGTATGCGCTTATGATGCACTTTCTTAATATAAAAGCTATAAAGATTAATACAATATTAACGAATTGATACTTAGGCAACAAACTATAAAAATTATATAAATGAGGGAAATTTAAGACTAGTCACTTTGATTTGAGGTTAACCATATCATTTTCGTTATTGATCTTTACAAGTGGTGAACCTTCACCTTTCCTTAAATAGATCTTTCCTCGAGACGTCCAACAGTCAACAGTATCTGTAGCCATTGTTCTTAGCATATTCTCTGGCCAAGAAAAATAGTTCTTGGCATGAAAAGTTAAAGATTCCGATATAAAAATAGGTTTAGTGGGACCATCTATTTTCAGATTCGTAGTACTATATTTGCATGTTGCGTATTTTTTATTATATGTTTTTACAGAGCTTACAATTTTATCTCTGAGTGTAACGCTCGTGAACTCCGCAACAATTGGTTGAATCGCATCCTTATTATTTGTGTTAATACGGTACACATCGCTAATGTCCGTCACGTGGACGGACACATTGAGTGAACTTCCAACTTTGGATATAATATCGATTAGATCCTCCTTAGATTCTGCGGATTTTTTTGGGCAAGTTGCGTACTTCGATGCTTGAGCTGCGGGTATGTCGTTCTAGTTGTTCTAGACGGCTTTCCAGAGATTGTATATATTTACGATCTATAGCTTTCTCTCGTTCCAGCGTACCAATTTTAGCAATCAGTTCATCATACTTTTTCCCAAGAAAATCAATCGAAGAGGCTATTTCTTTATTTTGCTCTGTATGACTATTAATCCCAGACTTAATTTCAGACAGAAGAGCGCAAAATTTTTGTTCCTGCTCTTTTTAAGTATGGAAAACATATCCATGATTTCAGATCGAGAAATCTCATCCTCCGTATCTCTCTTACGTTTACGCATTGTAATATTTGGATCGCTAGCAGTTTGATCTTTGGACATCATAGGTACCGTAAGCTTAGCGGCTGCAATATTCAAATTCGAGTCGGATTTACAGTGAGAGAGAGTTTGCGTAGTGAGAGAGGTGATAGAAGATTTTGGAGGGCTGTGACTCAAAGGCATCTTCAGCACTTAGTTCAAGGATGGTTGGTAAGTAAGAACAAAAAAAGGCAACCAGATAGTAGGCCAAAAATTTGTTGGCGGCTCTCTGACTAGTAATAATAATAATCAATTCAATCATTCTTCTTGTCGTATAGGAGCTACCAACGTTGACAAGAGAGAATTTTAGTATAGTTGGTTCTTTGATATACTGTTTCTCTTCCTATTTCGGTTAGAGTCCGGGCTGTCTGGCTGGCCGCAGTGGTTGCGTTTATTAGTGCGCATCTTATCTGCACAGGAAAATATCCGTAATTTAAAGTCATTTATTAACGCGTAATTTTTAATCTTTTGCCTTTAGATAGATCCATCAGACATAAATTTTTTATTGCAAGACGTTTTTTTCGTTGTTAAATAGGTGCCAGACGCAATTTTTTATTTCAAAATCATTAAAATGTCATCGAAATAAGTGAAATTCCATCAACATGAGTCCCCGTGAAGGATATACTATGTATAATATTCATTTTACTATTTACAATTTTTTAGCAACAATCTACCATGGTGCCTCCTTTTCCCAACGAACCTCAAATAGGACGTTAATGTAAACTTGATAAAAACCAAATATCATCAAATTCATATTAATACCCAAAAGTGTAATAAATATGAAACCATCTATTAAAAATATTAGTTTACTAATTATTCAATATAAGTATTAAAAAAGGATAATATAATATAAGTAATAAAGTTATTACTTACCTTTTAAGCGGACTCATGTTGATGTAATTTCACTTATTTCGATGACATTTTAATTATTTTGAAATAAAAAATTGCGTATGGCACCTATTTAACAACGAAAAAAACGTCTTGCAATAAAAAAATTATGTCTGATGGATCTATCTAAAGGCAAAAGATTAAAAATTACGCGTTAATAAATGACTTTAAATTACGGATATTTTCCTGTGCGCACTAATAAACGCAACCACTACCGCCAGCCAGACAGCCCGGACTCTAACCGAAATAGCAAGAGAAACAGTATATCAAAAACCCAACTATACTAAAATGACTTTTTTTAAAACGTTAATAGCTCCCGTACCATTGTACTCGGTAAGCATAAATGAAACAGGTGGTTATCAAATTCTTTACATCCAATATGTATCAGGAATTCAGCGCATGGAGGAGTAAGTATTGCGCCT
This sequence comes from Colias behrii, assembly GCA_029959065.1. Classification (NCBI taxonomy): domain Eukaryota; kingdom Metazoa; phylum Arthropoda; class Insecta; order Lepidoptera; family Pieridae; genus Colias; species Colias behrii. The sequence goes on from JARWMC010000016.1 coordinate 1,219,231, forward strand.
TTATTTTTTTAAGTTGTTTGTATAGTCGTTGTTTAGCGTTAACAAACAAGGTTTCCGTGTACCAGGCGAACATAAAGCACAAGCGGTGGATCTTACGCTTTGTGTACGTGTGCGTATGCGTGCGTACTCACCGGTGCCACACAGCTGAGTCCAAGCGATAGATTGTAAGTTAACACTCTTCGCAATTTATGCGTTCCTAATATTTTAACTTTTAAATTATGAATTAAATTATATTTTAAAATTATAATAAAACAAGTACGGTTCAACTAAATGCGTCTGCTTAGTGCAGTGGTCCGAGGGAGAAGGGACTTATTATCTTCACCTGTATGTTTGTATCTATGCTTGTATGTAAACGACGTCTTTAGATTTGATTTTGACCCACTTTAGACGAACAGAATTAATTCAAACTTTGTAAACATAGGTATCGGTAATAATAAAATAATTTCATGAGATTTTTAAACTATATTTTTTCTCCTGACTGTGCTCGTTTAGGTCGTAGAAAATTAATTTTCATATGGTCAATGGTTTAGTTATTAGGATATATATTATTTAGTCAATTACGTCTCAGAATATGAAATTTAATTTCTTCAAAGTTAAAGATACAGATTACATAGATATAGAATTATAGAACTAAGAGTTCCTCAGAGGCTTAGTCTGCGGTAATTCAGTTACCCAAAGTTTTGCCTTAAAGATTTACGAATTGAAGCCGTAATTTAATCTTTAGGTTATCAATATCAATAAATGTATCGAACAATTTTCCTAACTAGTATGATAAATAATTAATAAAAAGGTAATAGAACTTTTTTTGTATTTTTATTAGGTAATAGATGAACAAAACAACGACAGATAACCGAAATTATTTATCGAGAAAGTTATTCCTTGACTCAGCGTTACCTTTTTCTTAGATCCTTTACACCGTTTAATTTCGGTGGTGCTGGAGCAAACAGCAAGAATATATAGATATCCTAAATTAAATACTTTATATCGGATATAACAGGCGTTTTATTCTTTACTAACTTTCCGCCCGCGGCTTCGCCCGCTTTTTCTTAAACATAATAAATTATATACTAAAACCTTCCTCTTGAATCACTCTATCTATTAAAAAAAAACGCATCAAAATCCGTTGCGTAGTTTTTAAGATTTAAGTAGGGATGTAACGATACCGATACCGATACCGATATATCGGCCGATATAATCGGCAAGCCGATATATCGGTATCGCCGATTATAAAACAACCGATACCGATATCAAACAATTCAAAAAACCGCGCCCAATGAACGATGCGAGAGGCCGCCCGCGCGTGCGCATTTTGATTTCTGAAAAAACTCTACCAATAGTAAACTTTTATTAGATACTGATTGTATGTGTTTAACTTAAAGTTTAACTGACTTTGTAAAATAATAATACTAAAATAAATGGTTTTCTTTTTTTTTATTTGGCATTGTTATTTAAAAGAATACGATTTACAGTTGAGTCTCTGTTAAATGTTGGTAACTTTTATGCATAATTCACTATTTATTTTTCAACCAAGCCATCGATATCGGTATCGGTATCGGTATCGCCGATATTTTATTACAAATATCGGTATCGGTATCGTATCGGCAAAATCATGTATCGTTACATCCCTAGATTTAAGCATACATAGGGACATAGGGACATAGGGACAGAGAAAGCGACTTTGTTTTATACTATGTGGTGATGATATATCAATCATTATCGAATACTTCGAGCGTGGTAAACTGCTGTATTGTGAAATTGTTAACACATAAAGTAGTTAGCAAATAGATTTATTTACATCGGAAATTGTAAACGTGTTTAAAGATTTAACTCTCGCAGCTTTAAACGGAGTTCGTAGCATTGACGTCGATTTAATTTGTTTCAGTCATTTTTTGTAAATGTATTCTACGTTGTAGTTATTTATAGAAGTGTTATTATGAAATTGGCCCTGAGGAGGTAAGAGAGTTATTTTTAGCGCGAATCATCTACAAATCGGACTTATCATCAGGAACGGCTTGACCATTTATTTGCTTCCTTATTAATTCAATTTATCAAAAAAATATGAAAGTAACCCATGAGAATATACAAAGACGATCTATTTATTATTTAATCAAATCAAATTCAAATTAAAATTCAAATTATTTATTTGTCAGAATTGTGGTAATACAAGTCACATGATTTAATTAATAAAATAGTCAACACAATTCGCCAATCAATAACAAACCAGTAATATGGAGCTCATTAACTATTACTGAAAGAACTGTTTGCAGTTAGAAACAGTTCAATATGAAATCGGACAGGTCCCAAAGTCCCAAACGCAATCGAGTAAGTGCAACCTCTTGACCAATATAACCTTAAAGAAAGGAAGTCCTTTGAGAAAAAAATTACCTTAAACATAAAAGATAAAATAATAGATTTTCATAGGTTTGAAATATATGGTAAATAGTATATTATGGCTCCTTCAATAAAATGTCTTATTGAATAAATAAATATTTGAATCTTGATTTGGAAACCGGGAAAGCGATCAGGTAAGCGAGTCGGTACATATAGTTGATATTATATTGAATTTATGTGTAAACAATTTTAACTATCTAAACTTTGATTATACCCAAATGAAAATTATGTTTTTATGTCCTACACAATTACAAACTGTGCCAATTTAGATTACTTTTATAGTTTTTATGATGAAAACACCAAAAAACAATTCTTATTTTATTTTTTCAATTAATAAGTTGCTAAGTTATGAATACCAAATTAATATTTATTCAACAAAAAATTTTTTGGACGCGAATAATTTCACCTACTTCATTTTTAATTCAATATTTTTATTAACATTTAGAAGAAAAGACAAAATAAGCATTTCCAGTAGTATTATTTCACAACCATGCTTATTGAATTCACGTATTCTCAAAACTGTACCGTTTTAGGTCAAGGGTATGAAACTTGGCAAATGTGCAAATTAGGCTTGTACAAACAGGAAACCATTGCTTAAAACAGGGTGAAAGATCGCACATAAACCCAAACTCAAATATTTATTTATACAATAACACGTTGATAATTAAACCTTTGAATGAATTTTAAACATTAGAATAACTAAATTACTTTTAAATACGTTAAAAAGAGTTAAAGTTTTAAACATAAAATACCTATTTGTGTGAAATCCTACTAATATTATAAATGCGAAAGTTTGTGAGGATGTGTGTTTGTTACTCTTTCACGCAAATACAACTGAACCGATTACAATGAAATTTAGCACACATATGGAGGATAACTTGGACTAACACATAGGATAGGTTTTATCCCGGAAATGCCACGGGAACGGGAACTATGCGGGGTTTTCTTTGAAAACGCGGGCGAAGCCGCGGGCGGAAAGCTAGTAAAATATATAAACTAGACCTCTTTTAAAGCTTTTGAATAGCCAAAATACATAAACTATTTACCACTAAAAGCTGTTTCTACAGAACATAAGCGTACAAAAGCGTACATCCATTATGAAACACCTCACACCACAATAAAGCTGCCGAATTGCTGAGATATGAGCGCAAATAAAACGTAAAAAGAGCGATTAAACATAACATAAAAACCGCAGTTTTATACCCGACGATATTTACTCGTAAATGCTATTAATATAGCAATACATGGTCGGATAAATTGGGTGTGACGTCATCGATACGAGGAATCATTCAGTTTGTTTAGATCGCTACAACTCACAAGCAAAAGTACAAGTAGATATCTAATGTAATATTACTGACTGATTAGCAATCAGCCCTGGCTTCGTCTGTGTTACTTAAAGCCTATAACACTCAGGGATCACGTAGATATCCAACGAAATCGGTTTTTAAATCGGTCCATTAGTTCTTGAGATTAGCGCGTTCAAACAAACATATTCTTTATACTATCTCTTCCAATCTAAAAAGTATGTTTTGTAAGAAGTATATTTAAGTGTATTAAGTGAATTAGTTTAAAAATCAACACAGACTAACGACCAAAGAAAACTTTTCATATCATAAGAAAAACAAGCTATTTGTAAGCAAACAATATATATGGATACTAAAATGCAAATGCACTTATGTTAATTGTACAATTGAGACGACGATAAAGTTATATGAACCCATTTAAATCTATGAAACGCATTTTTTGCGCAATAAATAATAATTTGCGTACTGTGGTGAAACCTTCATTCCTATGGGCGAGCAAAGCCAAGGACTTAAAGCTAGTCTTTTAAAATCATAGTTGTTATCGTTAAGCCTTGTTTTCAAAAAAACCTCATAAAATCAACAGACATTTTCTATAGAAACATAAAAGGCACATTATTAAATCTCTTAACGACAATGCGTTTTATATAATACTAGCTTACCGCCCGCGTCTTCGCCCGCTTTGTCTAAAACCTAATAAATTATATACTAAAAACCTTCCTCTTGAATCACTCTATCTATCAAAATCCGTTGCGTAGTTTTAAAGATTTAAGCATACAAAGGGACATAGGGACAGAGAAAGCGACTTTGTTTTATACTATGTAGTGACTAGCTTTCCGCCCGCGGCTTCTTCCGCTTTGTCTAAAACCTAAAAAAAATTTACTAAACCTTCCTCTTGAAACATTCTACCTATTAAAAAAGCATACATAGGGACAGGGAAAGCGACTTTATTTTATACTATGTAGAGATGATAAAGATGTGAATTTCAAAAATTTTCACACGCATACAAAGTGTCAGTATGAACATGCATACACGTGCAACTGTAATCATATTTGTTCTGGCGTGAACGATGGAAAGTGCCGTGTTTAGCATTTTCAGGGACATAACTACTTTGAAGTATTGTTAAGGCTGTTTGTAGACGAACAGTGGAAATAAATAAATGGGAATCATAAGTTTGATAAAGAAGTAACTATTATAAATCCACCCGAATAATTTATTGTAATTATTAATATTACATGATATTACGTAGTTATACAAGTAATATTACCTACATTGTTTTAAGTCGAGTTTATATCTGACCTATGGAAGAAAGAATAACCTAAGGATATGATGAATGATAAATGCGAAAACTATAGCGATCCCCAGATAATTCACAAATGTGTTAGGAACAAATAAACAAATAAAACAAACATTTATTCACATAATAAAAATCAGAACATAATTGGAAAAGAAATAGGAATAGGAAATTCATACTGTAAAATAAATGACAAATACAGCTTCGTTATTAGCTCTTAACATAATAGCTTTTAATCAACGCTGTTTTAAAGAGAAATGTACGACACATGTGATTGAGTTGTTGAGTAATGGATTAAAAAAGCTTATTCGGTTTAATTAATTATCATGTATATTAATGCTAGTGTAAAATGTGTGAAGAGTGTTAGAAGGAATTTCTGTACCGTCTTTTCTTTTACCAGGAATACATAAAAAACGGCTGTGCAGTTGTGTCGTATTGTATTTTTTTATTACAAATGTTTTTCGCTGAATTTTTTTTTTATTTGATAAAAATAGAATTAGTATCTCGGCCAGTGAAAAAAAACGAATCAAATAAAAAAGAGGTATATGTTTCCAAAATATGTATTTAATTGGCGCAGAATTTATGTAACAGCAATATTTTGGAGGCATTACTTCAAAGTTACAAGTATTACCAGTAAATAAAAGATTACGTAATTACATTTTAATTAAAGCCGTAGTCCAAAGGGTTCTTATTAAGCAATTTTTCTTAACGTCACATTACACGTACATTTTCCCGCCTCTAAACAATTGATCTTTTTGCCCTAGTTCACATTCAAGTAGAATTTTAATTTTCTGAAGCCTTTAAAATAGGTTATTAAGAAAATTGCTTTGCGGAATCCGTTGAAGATGTGGAAAATATCATTAGGCCATTCCTATTTATTGGACAGATTGATTTTTTTTTTGTTTGCGTAATATGGAAAGGGTGATTTTTTCATCATAATTATAAAGGGATTTAATGTTTGAAAAATATAATTTTTATTTATTTACTGAATAAATCGTTTCCCAGAATTTTTAGTTTATGTTTAGTTTCGGAGTCTCGCCATTTTAAGTGTTATATTATCTAAACAATGAAGAATGTTTATAAACAAGTAATTATGAATCAATAACTATTTCATATTTATGTAAAGATAAATAAACATTATTGTATTTTAGGTATGCTTGATGTGTCTACAATAAAAGAATATGTAAAATAAAATATTCCCAGATTTATTTCCATTGTTTGCGCCATTAATCACTAATCAGTTGACACGTCGTTCTATAAAAATCAGGGCTGTCACTAACACCATATTTAGTTTTTTATTTATTAAAATATAATATGGTTTACTAGTTGAGTACTCTGGTATTATATTATCTGTGGTAATACTAAACTTATAAAGAGTCAGCTTTATTTTTATGAAGAAATTTTTTATTATTTCGCATAGAAATTCCAATTACTTAACAATTCTATTTTAAATAATTTAAAATAATGAAATCGTTTGTAATAAAAAACAACATTATATCAAATAAAATTACATCAACTCTGAACATAATTTCATATTAAAAATGTGTAAACCAGCCCAGAATATTACATCAGAGTTAAATAAACTGCGAGATTTCACTCGCCGTTATAATCAGATACGAGTTACGCCAGAAGCGCTTTGTGCGAAATGTTAGTTTACTATCTAAAATCTAAACACAATACCTAGAACCTAGTATAGTCTAGTAGTTTGTAAACTATAATTATTTTAAACTAGTTTTAGCCCGCAGCCTCACTGCGTAATTCAAGGAAAATCCCCTAGTAATTTGATGTTTCACCGCTGTAAAAATAAAAATAAAGAGCGTGTGTTCCGAGCACTCGTGTCAGAAGTGATACTTCTTTGGCAAGTACCAAAGATAAAAAAAATTTTCGCCTTACTCGTATCGCCATGATGCGCCTCGTATTACCATGATGCGATCTTGAAATTTTACTCTCAAAGCGCCTAAAGAAATTTCACTTCAAAAATAAAAATCGTATATTACTACGCTACGTTGCATTATTTTTTCTCTCTCTTAAATAAGGACAAACAAAAAACTAAAACTCCTCTGTAGAAACTACTTTCCAAACCAGTGGTCAATAATTTGTCCGTTTCACCATTAAAAAGCGCTTCTAAAATAAGTCTGGTTGAATACATAAATGTCTTGAGTTTGAGTTTGAGTTTATACGTATTATAGTAGCATAAAATATATTTTCACCCTTTCAGACTACTAAAATAACTTTGTGATCACGTTTTGATGGAGGCCCTGCAGCTGCGGTCTCAGTCGCGAAGAATGCCCGGGGGAGGCAGTTATTTATTTAGCCGACTTCAAAAAAGGAGTATTGATATATGTTTTGAAATATTACATTGATTTTGATTTGGAATTCGAAGCGTTTTGAAAAGAAGTTTCTTTGAATAAATAGATGTAAGATTTTTAAAAGAAACAGTTCGTATTAGATTTAGGTTAGATTAGAGACACGTTGTTTTTATTTTCCAAAAAATATTTATTAACAAAACTCCTATATATTTTAGAAGCATAATTTATTTTGTTTGTAAAATATGAAATAAGTCATAATTTACGTTATATTTTGCGTATAAATTCCATAAAAATAATTGAATAGTATATAAAATGGAGCCATGAACTTTTGTTTGAAATAGACAAATAACATTCGTACGATGTTCTTTAAAAGTATTGTTTATTTTTGATACAAAAGTTTTAAGAAGCAGCTTGGCTTAGCATCTCACAGAAATCTGCCTCGGGGAGTTTCTGTACATAAGCCGGTCAAATACGAGTGATGTTCAATACAATACAAGTTTTCTGAAATAAATATGTTTATAAATATAGTTATTAGGTACATTTATTATATTTTACTATAGTAGTAATAGTGAACGCCCTCCCATTAGGTGGTCGGATGACATAGTTAAGACAGCTGGACGCAGATGGTTAAGCATAGCCAAACATCGGCAACTGTGGCACGTTATAGGGGAGGCCTACGTCCAACAGTGGACTTATCCTAGCTGAATGGATGGATGGAGTAGTAATCTACTATTTTTAAAATCTCTTAAGAACTACCTGTAATGGAAAATAAAATGTTTTATGTAATGTTTTTATTTTTTAAACTTTTTTACTTAATAAACGCATTCCCTTTCATTTTCATTCCTTTATATTGTCATCGTGATTCTGACTGTGATTATGATATATCTTCTTCGTCAAATCCACAAAATCATACGCTTTTAAAACATTTACAACAGAGAGATAATACCTAGTCTTTTTATAAATTAAAGCAAGAATTTACCAACTAAAAAGCGTCCCATTTCAATGAAGAAGGAAATTGAAGTCCGAATCCGTCGGTAACGAAATAATCTTAAATGACATCTCTGATAAATGCTCTCTAGTATCTGTTTCGTAGATAATGTATTTACTTAAAACATTTGAAGATTTTCATTTAATCCTACTAATCCTAGTAATATTATTATAAATGCGAAAGTTTGTCAAGATGTGTGTGTTTGTTACTCTTTCACGCAAATACTACTGAACCGATTACAATGAAATTTAGCATACATATAGAGGGTAACTTGGAATACGACACGAATACTGACCTGAAAAAAAGAAGCTTTATATTTTCTTTCACTTACGTACTAAAAGGTGTAAAAATATAAATGTGAGTATAAAATAAACTATGTACGTCATCACTTACGCAGTCTAGAACAAGTACTTGTTTAGAATAACAACGAGCACTAGGCCACGCATCATAAATTCGCGAATTATTCAAAATTGTTGCAGTGTTAACGCATCTAAATATAAGCACATAACTAAACTAGCTGTGCTCTGCGGTTTTACCCGCAGTGCTCCACTCCTGTTGGTCTTAACGTGATGATATATAGCTTATAGCCTTCCTCGATAAATAGGCTATCTAACACCGTAAGAATTTTTCAAATCGGACCAGTAGTTCCAGAGATAAGCGCGTTCAAACAAACAAACCCTTCAGCTTTATAATATTAGTATAGATAATATGTAGAAACATGGAGCAATCCTATCACTATTACTATTTATTTGAAAGAAGAAAGAAATTCAGTAAGTATGTGGATAATAGATTCACTAATTTGGCTAATTTTGCTCTTGAAATATTTGTTGAAACGGTTAAAAAGCAGCTTAAACATTGAGAAACATAATATTATGTTGGAGATTCTTGAGGAGCTCCGAAAATCACTGGGTCTAGTTTCTAAATGAAATTGCTACTAAAATAACAAATACAATTAAGAGTTTTCATGAACAATATTGGATGAAATCCTGACGCTAAAAAAGGAAAGCATAGCAAAGCAACGTCATAAATAGACACAAAATATACTTTATTTCGCAGAACGTAATTGTTTTAGCCTACTTCATATAAATAAACCAAAATTAAGTTATTTAAGTATCTAATTCAATATAAACAAATTAAATCAATTTATAATTTTAGACTAAAATATAAAAAACACATTTTTGAAACATTACATTACTAAGCATTGGTGAGCATGGTATCTTAAAAAAAAACAATTTGAAACCTTTTATTATTATTATTATAATTTTTTCATTTATATCTACTTATATAATATATGTATTACATTATGTTATGTTTCTCTATTGTATTAGTATAATATAGTATGTATGACACACCGTAATCTTTGACCTAATTGAAATATATATATATATATATTTTTATTTATTTTTATTAATTACACAAAAAAATGTAAATGTACTGTGTACTCCATACGTCACAAGGGGTTGCTGAAAACCAGTGTTGTGTAAGGGCCCTGGCTCTTAGGGCGCGTTCCCACCGTGTCGTGACGACAGATAATCGTGTAGTTTTAAGTGTCGTGGCTTATATGTTTAAATGGAGGTGTTCACATTTAGAACGACACAATTTACTGTCGTCTACGACAGTTTTTGCAGTGACGACACTTTGTCGTGACAGTGGGAACGGCAAACACGACAGTCGTAAAACGATAAAAACATCGTGGACGGCAACTCTATGACGTCCATTGAACTCAGGAGAGTAAACGCACTAGTAATCACCAAGCGAACGCAGAGGCGACTAGATTTGTAGATCGCTTATGATGTGTAAACGACAAAGCGACTGCCAGGAAACGATAAAATGTCGTCGCGATCCAATGGGAACAGCTAGATACGACAGTCGCTAAACGATAAAAAATGTTGACGACAAACAATCGTTATAATGGGAACAGGTAGAGATGACAGTCGTCGAACGATAAATTAGTCGTTACGACATAGTGGGAACGCGCCCTTACTCAACTATTTGCTGAGTCAGCCCCTTTTGTCAGCAACCAACGAGCCGCGCAGTATGCTGATTTGCCCTATCTTCTCCGTTCTTTTTTTTATGTAAAAATATTACATAATTTAAGGGTCAATTAGTTTTTAAGTTCTTTCTTTTTTTTAGCTTTTTATGTGTTTTTTTTTTTGTTATATTGTGTGGCATATCGTTAAATGACAATAAATTTCTTTCTTTCTTTCTTTCTTTCTTAATTCTTCTATAGTGAAGCTCTTAGCAAGTCTTCGAGGCAAATTAGTCTGCTAGTCTAAGATCCCACCGCAGGATTAGTGCGTTCATCGGTTTTTTGCTTAAAACCGAATTTTTATGTATATTTATAATTAGGAGAATATATATCGACTAGGTTGCCAGTCAAAATTTGGCCGCAAGCATGTTTAATTAAAATTTTTCTAATCGATTTTTGGGAAAAATATTCGTTCACTTGTTTTTTGAATAAAATGTAGTCTACATCACGTCAAATGATATAAAAATTCTAAAAAATCACGGTTGCCGCTTTTCACCTGGCCGCAACATCTTGGCAGCCTGGTGCAAACAGGTATGATTTCGATTCATTTTTACGTTCATAACGCACATTTATGAATCATATATCAAATTAAAGATATTTTTTTCTATTAATTATTATATATGGGTGCCTAATTAAATCCGGCCGCAAATAAGGGTTGCCGGCTGTTAAAGATGTTGAATATTTAAGGTTGAGTGAAAGAAAATATGTCGTCCTTTTCAAAAATGACAAATTTAAAAATTACAAAAAAAATAATTTTATTGATTTAATATAATTAACAGCCGATCCTCTCTTTTTCTCGCGTCGCACTCACTGCAAGAAACGGTACTATCCTTGTTGCACTCATGATTATAAAGCTATTGCAGTTTTATGTTTTTCTTCTAAACAAATGAGAATTTCGAAAAAAACTCTCTGCTTCGAAATAGACCATTAAAAAATCTATTACGTAGCAGAGCGTTTTTTTCAAAATTCTTTTTTGTCTAGGAGAGAAATATAAAGCTGCAATCATAGGGACCGGCTGTTAATATTGATTTAAAAAATACAAAAATAAAACCAAGGTGACTTAAGTAAAAGAAAATTTTATTGTGAAAGTACTATTTGTAAATTTTAGTAGATTTTATTCAAGTATTAAATCGTCTGTTACATGTTAATTAAACATTTAAGCAAATTAAATTTTTTTTAAATGTATCTTATATTTCCGTAACTCTTATTTAATAATCTGAATCATCGGAGCTTTCAGTTACACTATCATCGGAGCTATCACTTTCATCGCTACAAATATCAGAATTGTCGTCACTATCGAAAGATTTGTCCGTAGAATCACATAGTACACTCTTAACTTGCGTTGGAGTTGAGTCTCCCAGGAACCATGTTGGTTTCAGAATACCATCGAATAGCAGCCAGCCATTATTTTGCGGGCTGAACTTGATACAGTCCGGTTCAGTGGCATTTAACCACATCGAATTAACAAAGATTGTCCGCAACAATTTTTGTTTCAAAGATTTCCAGCACGGTGGAATGTGCGTTGAGTCCAAACCTTTAATTCTTTTCATAAATTTTTCAGTACTTTGTTTTGAAGCGTACATTTTATTAAATAATAAAAATCTTGCGGTATTTACACTTTGACACTTTGAGAGTCCATACATAGGGCACGTTTCGCTGCCGCACGCGAATGCGTCGGTGTACTAAAGGCGTAAATATTTATAATTTTTAAAAGCCAGCAACCCTTATTTGCGAGTAGATTTAATAAGGCAACCATATATGATAATAAATAGAAAAAAATTAGCTTTAATTTGATATATGATTCATAAATGTGCGTTATGAACGTAAAAATGAATCGAAATCATACCTGTTTGCACCAGGCTGCCAAGATGTTGCGGCCAGGTGAAAAGCGGCAACCGTGATTTTTTAGAATTTTTATATCATTTGACGTGATGTAGACTACATTTTATTCAAAAAACAAGTGAACGAATATTTTTCCCAAAAATCGATTAGAAAAATTTTAATTAAACATGCTTGCGGCCAAATTTTGACTGGCAACCTAGTCGATATATATTCTCCTAATTATAAATATACATAAAAATTCGGTTTTAAGCAAAAAACCGATGAACGCACTAATCCTGCAGCCGGATCTCGTACTATGCGGTAATGTACCGTCAGTACGGATCTAAATAAAGATTGATCTCACGCTGATATATATGGCTTGTTTTTGGAGAAAAACTACTGATACTATTTTTATTTATATTCGAGTTTTAGCAAGCGGCTTTATTATAATTGATGTCTACTGAAACTACTGTATCTTATAATGACAATTTTTTAGTATAACTCTTTAGTTAGAAATGAAGTTTTTGAAGTGAAACTCCTTTAGGCGCGTTCAAAGTAAAATTTCAAGGTCGCGTCATGGCAATACCGACACGTCATGGAGTAGGCGACGATTTTGGTATCTTTAAAACTTGTCAAAGGAGTTTCACTTCTGACACGTGTGCTCGGCACACACGCTCTTTAATTCTAATGTAGTTGACAAATAATCGAAATAATAACCACCTAACATAAAAATTTAAATAGAAACTAACATCTGACAGTAATACTGAGTGACGTATGCATACATTTTTAGTTTTTATCTCTGTTCAATCCCTGCTTGATCCTTACGTTACGGGGAACGGATTTTATTCTGAGCTAGCAGTAGAGACGTGAGATCAGATTGTTTTGCTCTGTTTGTTACGTTTAACTCAACAATAATTTTAAAAGTTACTATACAATAAACAAGCTGCATTTTTGAAAGTGTTACATATTTTATCTCAGATAAAACCGAACGAAGTAAGGACAAGCGGTTGTGCTATACTAAATCTTTCTTCTCTTTCTTCTCACAAATACCGTTACAAATTACAATTTAAACATACGATATAATACTCTATAACAAATACCATAAAATGGTACGTAATCAACAACTCGATCGATTATAGGTACAATTCAAATCGACAATTTTAACCTTACGAACGAAACGGTTATGACTTAAACATTCGTTTAAATTAAACTTTCGATTTATACAAAACACTAAAACTACCAAAAACTATGTAATCCATCCGTACAGTTTCCGAGTTAACCGATATATCGAGAGATTGCTCACCGTGACCGCTACTTTTGCTATAAACCTCTGTTTTGTGTCGTGTGGACTAGCCTTTATTTGAAACGGATTTATATCGGGCAATAAAAGAGCGTTTCGATCGAACTTCACGGCTAGATGTTCAATAGTTTTATTTATAGGTTGTGTGCGATATGTCTAATTTAACTGTAACAGGACGATGTAGGCACACATCACCACAAATATAATTTAAAAAAATGTTGTGTGGTTTTATGAAACCACGGTAAAAGTGAAACTGTTCGAACGGTTCCGAACACTGCTTTGTGTAGCGCATGTCGCGTGTCGGTCGGCTGCCGCGTAGGTATACCTACTCGATACACGCGACATGCGCTACACAGACCAAAAAGTTTGAGACGATGTAATAAAAGTTTCACTTTAAAAAAAATACGTATTTAGCAGAAAGTCGTGGACTCTACTAAACTCAATTGTCTTTCATCGAACCGTTTTTAGTAGCAGATCACGGGTATTGCTAGAATTCATTTGACTCATCTACGTGTAAATATAATAGTTCGCGAGTTCTTTAAAATATAATACACGTAGGTGTTTTATTCCCGTAATTTATGGATATAATAAATATACAAATAATGTATGATTCATACTATTACAGGTAAATTAGCTTGGAGAAATTTTTGCATATGTAGTGGTGTGTATATTACTCAGATCTTAGAGCGCGTTTCCACTATATCGTTCTGGCCTATACAAAAATGTTTCGATATCCTAACATTACTATTTAATTTTATACTTATTCCTAGCAACACTTTTGTTTTCAATAAAAACAAGTTTTTATTTGAAAGAATATGGTTTTGACTTTATAAAAAAAAATATATCATTCAATTTCACGTCCTAGAGCAAACGACAAGACGACTACCGTGAAACAATAAAATATCGTGTCCATAATAATTTGTTTCATAATTAATATTTGACCATAATAATTACGAAACAAAACAAATAAATAAATCGTCACTTGATAGTGGAAAGTGGAAACACGCACAAAAACAGAATAAACCAGTTTACGCTGTCCGCAGGTGCCACGTGCAGTCGTTTGGTACCGTTAGAACATAAAGCACACATTTCATTCAAAAATTATAATTATTACGTATAGACCGGGAGATATTGACACAAAATTTCGAGTCATTTGTAACAGGATGGCGGTTCTACAGGGGTCTTAGTACGCAATGACAAAAAGAAAAACGATGGTGTGAACACTGGTACCGGCGGCTTAGTCGCGTGGGCGTTAGTCGAACTCGTCGGAAAAATAGCGAAGTCAAACAATTTGTAACACAAAAATTTTAGAATTTACCGATAGCCCATAAAAAAGAAGTAGGCGGTAGTGTCATGCCATACTTTTCCGGTGTGACTTACAGCCCGCCATACCGACGCGAATGTGTTGATTTAAAAAAAACAATTCAACCATTTGTACCAGGCTAACTTTTGCACAGGTAACCATCGTCGTGCAGCCATTTACGAAAATCGCCATGCCATACTTTTCGGACGATTCCAAATGGTCGCCATACCGCCGACCCCTGTAGAACCGCCATCCTGTTACAAATGACTCGAAATTTTGTGTCAATATCTCCCGGTCTAGTAGTTTAATTGTAAAATTTTGTATTTGTTGATTGTTGTTATTATTTGTATTGTTATAATATTTGTTGAAGTGTTTAATATGTGTGTAAGTGTTGTAACTTTATATTGTTAATTCAAAATGGCTCCAGTGTTAAAACATGGTCGAGGCAAGCCTTTGACTTCTCAAACTAAAGAATTAAACTTTAAATGTCGTTTCTTTTTCAGGTTAGTAAATTTTTCATTTTAGTAACATTGTTAATGTAAAAGTTATACGTATGTTAAATGTGCAAATATTAAAATAAAGTCTCATCTTTTTCAGAGGAGAAACACATATAGTTTAATTTAAAATCCCTTATATATATAAAATAAAAACTAAAAATAAAATGTTGTTTTATTTTATTTGCTGACCATACACTTAGTAGTGTATGGTCGCAACAAACGCAAAAATTTCTCCAAGCTAATTTACCTGTAAGTATTAACTGTTACTAATCGGTTGAGTTGATTTGAACAGCAAAACTTGTAAATAGGAGGACTTAGATTTTAATGTTTATATTTTTATAAAGGTACATTTTTTGTCAATTTATAAAAATACATTATTTACCAGCACTTTAGGGTGTGAAATCATTGCGTAATTGAGTCAAACTAAAACAATTTTATTGTTCATGTTATACAGAGTGTCCCACTATTGGTATACTAAGCGCGAAGGGGCTTGTAGTTTTGCATACACTGATCACGAAAATAATACTTAACCAACAAAATTACATCAAAAAAATTTTGCTAAATTTTTCCTGAAAATCCATGTTCTCTTCTCTAGCGCAGCCGGCATATACCGCTTCGCTAATGTGAGCATTTTGTCTATAAAAACATAATCTTAAACGATAGGTCACGTGCTGCTAGCAAAGCTGGGCGGGTTGCTTGTTATGGGTGTACAGTGTACACATAGAGTTTTAAGAATTCATCTATTTGAAAAAAAACTGTGTCTGGAATTCTATAAGTATTTTTTACGTACTCAGCGTATGCAAAACTATAACCTCCTTTGAGCTTAGTATACCAACAGTGAGACACCCTGTATAGCCTTTCTTTTCACGAAAAAATAAAAAGTTATTTATATTTTTGATTCTTCAACATTCTGATTCTTATAGCATTTTGCTGAATACTGATGATAAATTTACTGAAACAGCACTCAGAAAAATTACTACAAAATAAACAATTTGATGTTATTTACTTCGCCGCTATAAATAATCCCGTTCGTATTAAACTACCGGTCACGTCTCTAACCGTGGTCATTTTGTTTTGTTCGATAAAACTGGATTTAATTTTGGGATAAAATAAAATTGTTTGATGAGATGTAGTTTATAATGAAGGACGTACATGCTCTAGGTAGAGAGTATATAGCTACCATATTAAATCTTTGCAGTTTATGGACATGTTTATGTTAAAAAATAACGAAAAAAATAATATCTTGAAATACATATCAAGGCCATTTTGTATATTTTTGGGTCAAGTTACCTATCCGTCTAACTGAAAAAATGAATCGATTACGAAGGATGCATGTTAAATTAATATAATAGTACCATGCAAACAATAAACTTATATAAGCTTGTTTCCATCAAAAAAAAACAGATATTTTGTATCCATTTAACGATTAACACGACTGCAATATCAGATTTAGAAATGTACCCTCAAAATCAAATACTAAAAAGTAATGACAATAAAAAATAAAACCATTATAGTGAAAAGGAATAAAAGCC
This sequence comes from Colias behrii, assembly GCA_029959065.1. Classification (NCBI taxonomy): domain Eukaryota; kingdom Metazoa; phylum Arthropoda; class Insecta; order Lepidoptera; family Pieridae; genus Colias; species Colias behrii. The sequence goes on from JARWMC010000016.1 coordinate 1,235,996, forward strand.
ACAATCTTCAATTCATTCAGGAAGATGTATTGTTTTGACCGCCATTTAAATTCCGCTCCCGCAGTAAATGTAAGGACGCGACGTTAGCAAGCATTACTTCATTGCCTTTGATTATTTTGTTTTTAACCCTTTTTTGTGGAACACGGCTAGTTGCTTTTTTAATTGTAAATGTCTAAAGATCTCCGAAGGTACTACTATATAAAAGCAACAATGATGCAAAGATTTACAATATTATAGAATTCAGTTTTGAATGAATTTCAAAAGATTATTCAAATTAATATTAAGAAACGTTTAATTAATTTTCAAAACTAGATTCGTAAACCTAAGTTAATTTCATTGTTTTTAAACTTAATTGGAAATTTACTTCGAACGGAATCTAGATAATAATATTATCATTCATATAAAGTAGAACGGAAGTTTTAACCGGCATTGCAAATTAATAAGAAATATTAATCGATTGAACAGAAAAAAATATAACAAAAAGAAAAAGACAGAAAACATTCAACAAATTTAAATTTATCGACTATAGTCTATACACTTCAAATCTACGTATGTACATGAAAACAGTCCATAAATCGTAAAAGGTAGAATCAAACGCCCACATAAATAATAATTATCTCAACGATGCTTAAAATTCGCAAATGACACCATAAAAAGGGTTTTACGAAGATCAGAGGGCAGTGACAGTAAAGTAAATTGTTTAATGAGTTGATTTAATAGATATCTACTTAGTTGCAAAACGATCTATTAACATATTATTACATTGCAACTGTTTGGAATTATAGCATAAGTTTTTGTTGTTCCTTTCGATCATCATCATTCATTATACTATACAGGGTGTCCCACTATTGGTATACTAAGCGCGAAGGGACTTGTAGTTTTGCATACACTGATCACGTAAAAAATACTTAAACAAGAAAATAAAATCAAAATTTTTTCGCTAAATTTTTCATGAAAATCCATGTTTTCTTCTCTAACTTCGCGCAGCCGGCATATACCGCTTCGCTAATGTGAGTATTTTGTCTATGAAAACATAATCTTAAACGATAGGTCAAATGCTGGTATTAAAGTTGGGCGGGTAGCTTGTTAGGGGTGTACACATAGAGTTTTAAAAATTCATCTATTTGAAAAAAAAACTGCGTCTGGAATTTTATAAGTATTTTTTACGTACTCAGCGTATGCAAAACTATAACCTCCTTTGAGCTTAGTATACCAACAGTGGGATACCCTGTATACGTCGGTGAACTGCAGGAATGCAAATTTTGAGGGCCATATTATTGTAGGGGTCTATATTCCTACGATGTGTGAATTGAAATGAAAATGCACGGTCTATCTCAATCTCATTAATTGTAAAATAATTCCTTATATTTATACTAATAATAGTAAGTACCTACTACTAGTAATAGGCCATATAGGTAGTTAGACTCCTGAAAAACAGTTTTTGCTATCTTAGGAGCCTGGGGTCACTTTGATTTGTTAAATTATTATGTGAAAATAAATGATTTGTTATATCACGGGTGGCTGAGTTGGTCAAGCGTCGGCCCCGGATTGGCGTGAAAGGATGCGGGTTCGAGTCCCACCTCGTGATCGAATTTTTTCTATTGTTTATAAATTTATGATTTATTTTATTTATTTATATTCCACTACTATGCCTAGTTGTATGTTTATTATTGTCAGATGTCGTAATTTCTTCTGATTCTTTGACATGAGGTTACTTCACGATGTATTCCTTCATTAAAATAAAAGCAATAATATTTTGCAGATAAATGTCGATAAATTTTTGCACATTATTATAACCTCACATTTAAATGTTAAGTCACCACTGCCATTAAATTAAATAGACTATGAATTACTGAGATCTGTGAATTAGTCTAAGCGGCCGCTGTCAGCAGCTGGCCGAATTCCGCGTATAATAAAACCAAGCGAGGAAATTCCGTATAAGTCATAGTGTATTTTATTCTCGAAGTCATCTCGTATCGTTTATATATCTATGGAGGAAGAGACAGTGAAATAACTCATATTATTCCCGATAGCAATAATATAAAGGTTGATATTCTAGTTGGTGTGCTTTGAAAAATTGTTATGAAATGTTTATTGTCACTTGTTTGTTGTTAGTAAATAACAGTAAGTAAAGGGGTTTTCTTTATTGATAACACTTTTTAAACGGTGTATTTTCTTTATTATTCGAGTTTAGCAATGAAAACTTATGGATATCTATTATCTATATACATATAATAAATATTTCATATAACATATCATTCATTCATATTTCATATTTTTTTTTATTCGTCATGTTTTTCAATACAAGATTGATTAAATTGCTTATTGTTTGCCTTATAATTTTATAAATGGCTAGATAATAAATAATATCCAATGTACGGACTAATGTCTTCATATTATTTGCTTTTCAGAATGTTTTTGCACTATCCATAACTATTTCAAATAGGTATTATTTGCTATGTTTCTTTCACCATTAACTTAAACTTAAATGAAAACACCGATTAACTCAAATTATTTAAAAGCCATTTATAAACATTTAATAAAATGTTTTCACATTCATGCCTATTTAAATGTTCTCGTTCAAGGGTAACCGTTTTAAACATTGCAACATCCAAAGAAATTGTAGCATCGAATGACGTAATTTCATTACTGCCTTGTCCATCAACAACTGTATCCCGGTTGTCCATAAATCAATACAGAAAACGTTCGATATAAAAATACGTATGTTTGCCGATCCACATCAAAGCATAGATTCGAATGTTGGTACAAATGTTTCGGGAACATTAAAACAACGTCTTTATGGAATATGGAACGTTCTAGATCTTTCGATGACAAATTCGGAAAAGTATAGCTGAAAGGATGTGTTTGACAGTTTAGTTTGTTAGATAGAAGTGAGTCATTGTATTTCGCCGTTTTGTGTTAAAAGTGGAATAAATATTTTGTGTGTATTCAATACTCTCAATTGGGTAAAAATATAAAAGAACAAATATAAAATAAACGTCTATTATAATTTATAAAGCACTAGCTTTCCGCCCGCGGCTTCGCCCGCTTTGACTAAAACATAATAAATTATATACTAAAACCTTCCTCTTGAATCACTCTATCTATTAAAAAAACCGCATCAAAATCCGTTGCGTAGTTTAAAAGATTTAAGCATACATAGGGACATAGGGACAGAGAAAGCGACTTTGTTTTATACTATGTAGTGATTTGAATGCCATAAAACCAAAAATATCAATTTCAAGTCGTTTAACATCAATAGTTACAAATCCCAATAAAACGATAAATTTTCAGTCTCCCCGTGACCACGCTCGCTGCAAAGTATGCGAAACTTCGGGAAAATAATATAATGAATAAATCACGTTTAAAATCCGTTAAAAATCTATAATTTCACTATAAAATAGAACGTATAAAGCTATAGGGTACCTGTAATAGTTGAGGACCTGTGCGAAGACCCCAGGGTGCCTGTCGAAGAAGTACTCGTTGAGGACGGGGTCGTAGTTGGCGAGCGCCTCCGTCAGCCGCGACAGCCGAGTCGCGGGGATCTTCTTCAGCGTAGCTTTGTAGGTTTCGTATCTGAAATATATTAAAACCTTGTTATTTATTGGAGTGGAAAGTGTTAGATTTATACGATACATTGGTCGATTCCATGCGACCGTCAAATCATCATGTAACGTACGTAAATCAATTTATACGTTGTATTTTTGAAACGTATTTCATTGAGTGGCTGCTTTGGATCGTCCTATCCTACTAATATTATAAATGCGAAAGTTTGTGAGGATGTGTGTATACTGTATGTGTGTGTTTGTTACTCTTTCACGCAAATTCTACTGAACCGATTACAATGAAATTTGGCACACATATAAAGGGTAACTTGGACTAACACATAGGATAGGTTTTATCCCGGAAGTCCCACGGGAACGGGAACTATGCGGGTTTTCCTTCGAAAACGCGGGCGAACCGCGGGCGGAAATCTAGTATTCTATAATTTTCGAAATGATTTTACTATCCAATTTCAATCGAAAATACTATTATTAGCTCTATCAAAACAAAATCCCTCCAAAATATATTCAAGAATACGATATAATATTCAAAATCACATAGAATTACGCTTGCGTTGTTTTATCGTGTGTGTATTAAATATCCTTTTGTCATGTGTTTATATTTGTAACTATTTTGTAGGATTTTCAACTTCACAGAGATGGCCGATATCATAAATAGGGATAAGATTGAGAAATAAAACTGCAAGTCCCACTTAATTAGTGTTTTATTTTATTTAAATCCTCAAAGCTCTTTCAAACCTCAACTTTGACCTTCTCTGTTCTTAATTAATTTGTTGACGAATAAAAGTATCTTGTAGAGTATAGACATATAGGTTTTTGTACAATATATTATGTGTTGACCATACCATCCTTAATACCATCCTTAATATTAAAAAATGTTTGTTTGTTTATTTTTTCACATGAAAAAGGAGCAGTTTTATAATGTTATTTATGTGATACATATTTGTGAAGTGACAGACTGATATAAGCTATGTAGGCGAAACCGCAGGAAAGAGCATGTATATGTGGCATAACTTTATTGTGAAGAAGATAACAAGTTAGATTGTTCGCCTAAATCCGCCGTTTTGGAGGAGTATGGAAACTAACATTGTGACACGATAGTCTTGTATATATCGAGATGTACACGCAATTTTAATATAATATGAGTCATTTTATACTTTAGAATTTAAATTTACATGAAGACACTGTGTGTACATTTAAAATAATATGATTTTACTACAACATAATACGCGTATGTTACTTTAGAAATGTAATACTTTAAGCTGGCTTTAAAACATTTTAAAATTCATATCCATTAAATACTTATGTCATATTATTATTTACAATTTGAACGAAACTAAAAATAATGCTGTATTGGAAATCCAAGATAATTTTGCGAATAAAATGTTTTTCATTGATTTTTTTGTCGCAATCCCTTTTTTTTTTTTTTTTTGTGTGTGGTGTCTCTCAATGTTAGCCAGAAGGGCTTCTACATTTTAACGCGGACGCGGGGGTGAACTGAAGGTTCACCCTGGTAGCGACATGCACAAGGGCGTCCCCCCTTGACGGGGATCTCGAACCTCGGCTTGGGCTGTCGCTTGAGTGGAGGAGGCCAGAAGGGCCCTAATCGGACGGGATGTCGCAATCCTATAAAAAGGACATCTTTCTTGAAGCTGGTTAACATAAACAAACAAAACCGAATGAGAAATCAACAAAACAAGGTCACATAAAATTAAACGAACTAGTAATGACAAAGATTTATGACCTTTGAAATGCCCAGAGCAATATATCTACATAGTAATATTCATATTATTGCGTACAAACTGACAAGCGAATGTGGGTTTTAGTGTTATTCCTTATCTATGTAGTTGCAGAAATGGGCTATAGAAAATATAAGTCGTGTTTAAAAGACGCAAGTTTGAATCCCGCGACTGTATTTTTTACTATTGGGTATCCTATCACACGTGTCAGAAGTGAAACTTCTTTGGCAAGATTCAAAGATACCAAAATCGTCTTACTCCACGACGTGACGGTATTGCCCTTATATATTGGTATTACTCTCTATGCGCCTAAAGAAGTTTCACTTCAAAAATATTGTATTATTTTTTTATTTATTTTTTATATTCTTCATGTAATATGATATAATAAATATTAGTTTCCATGGGTATTTAAAAAATAGAAGTTTATAAGTAGATAGTGTAATTCTGGTATAACTAGAATATTTAACTTTTTTTAAATAGATTTCTATAACTTTGCTTTAAATGAAAATGAACACTCTTCTCACATTTCCTTTCCTACCAGGTTGCCTGGCAGAGATTGCTGTGTAGCAATAAGGCCGCCTATTGTGCAAAATTTTTGTACCTCATTAATTTGTACCACATTTCCTACATTGTTTTGTACAATGAAGTGTTATAAATAAATAAATAAATAAAATGAAATAATTAATAAATGAATAACGTTTAATTGCATTTTCATGAATTTATGTTCATTGTGCATTCACCATTACAATAATTGTTACAGATAAATAGGAGTTAATTGCGCGGGAAATACAGATAAATAATAGTAGCCGCTGACCAACCGTGGTTTTGGAAAACAATAGGTAATAAATACCGAATATTTAAGTAATTAAATGTGGTATACGCGAATTTTATTGTATGTATTAAATAATTGTTTAATCATTAGTTGATCCATTGAACTGTACGATGAAATTCGTATGATGTATAGATAAATAATATGAATAAATAAAATTTACATTGTGTTGTCAGATTCCAAACAAAATCTGCATTCTATTGTTTGGATAATTTTGTTTTTATTAGACGTATTTTACGTATCGTTCTATATTTCTCATTCTCTTTGCCAGTTTTTGCAGCCCGTCGTTATACATAATATTACAAGGCACTTTAGCTAAAATATAGAAAACTGATTTAGCCAGTAAAAAAAATATTTAAAGGCTAGGGTTAACCATGTGAATAAAACATTTTTATAAATACAAATGAAATATTTAATTCCATATACATAGTAATAGAGAACTATGAACATAATGAGTGAGATCTGTTGAAAGGAATGATGAACGTGTGAATGCAAGAGAAATGAATCACTCCTCAAGGAGATACGTGGATGTAAGTGTCTCTAAGAATAAAATAAAAGATGGATGCCAGTTCTGAGTTGAAAACTTACAACAAAGCCAACATAGTCATTTAGAAGCGTGGATTTTATATAGTGTTATTTATTTGATTAACTTTCATTTACGAGCCAATGCCATAAACAGGTAGACAGACATACAGACAAATTGAATACAAAGTTTTATAGATAAGTAAATAAAAAGTTAACTATTTGATTAAAAACCGATAGAAATTTTCAATTTAATTTGCAAGCATGTGATTGAACCAACGTATTAGAGGTTTAATTACTCCTATGCTTATGAAATTACAACATACATACATTCTTTGGTAACTAAAACATAGCCGGACAAAGTGAAAACGAAATTAGGCCAAGTGCATGTTACTTCAAATGGGTATCGGCATCGTGTTGCAATCAGCAAAGTATAGGGAACAGAGGTTGTAGCCAACTTCTAAAGAAGAAGATTCATGTTTCTCTATATTTTTCTACAACCTCCAGATTCTTTTTCCGTACAGGTATGAATATCCTTAAAGGAATTTCACTAGCAAATAATAAATCTCAAAAAACAAGAACTAAATCTTCAATTTTTATATATAATTAAAATTCAAAAACGATTTGATAAAGTTGAAAATAAAAATAAAAGAAAATAATTAATATTATACCGTAGTTAATTAATGTGTTTAACGTCGTCAAGGTTAAAAGCCAGCAAGTAAAATAAACAAAAATTCTACCAAAGTTACATTGTTTACAAGTACTCTAAATAGGATTGTACAATTGTGGTTTTACCAAAAACACAATCTTTGAGTGCACTTCAACGGGAAATAAGTCGCAATTTTCCTTATTGGAGGCAATTTTCCGCAAGATTTAATTCGATAGATGAATTTTAGATTTCAACTCTTGGTGTATGAATTCTTATGCCACCTGAACGATTTCAAAGTTATTTTCAATTTCTCACTAATCTTTACTTGTATTTGAGATAGTTTCAAGTTTGTTTCGTAAAAATCGATTTGATTGTGTAAAAAAGCGCCTCCTCCTATTATATCAAGCTTAATGCGGTTCATTTAAGTATTTATAAAAATACATTTATATCTTTAATTACGACGTTTCACCTATTCTTTTTATAGCGATATTATCAATATACCTACTTCTACAGATATTATAATAGAAAATTGTTTTATAAAAATTTTAGTTACAATGTTATTTTTAAAATAAACAGAACCCTATCTTACCTATTTGATAAATAGTAAATTAATAAGATTAGTTTTTATTATAATATGAACAAACAAAATTAATACACAAACTATCACTACATATGTATAAAACAAAGTCGCTTTCTCTGTCCCTATGTCCCTATATATGCTTAAATCTTTAAAACTACGCAACGGATTTTGATGTGGTTTTTTTAATAGATAGAGTGATTCAAGAGGAGGGTTTTAGTATATAATTTATTATGTTTGAGACAAAGTGGGCGAAGCCGCCAGCGGAAAGCTAGTAACTAATACACAGACAATACTATATAGGCCACACATTAGTCATTTGATGTGCGAACAGCTCTGCAGGATATGTAACGTCTAATCCTAGACTAACAATGGAATTCGGAGGCTTGATGCTCTGAATCCCGGGAAATCCCTCGTACAATGAGATATTTTAACCAACTTAATAGAAAAGGGTAAAAAGATACCTTTCGGGCATGAAAGAATAAGTTTGTAGAAAACACAGTAGGTACTTACACAGTATATTCATTTAAACTAACTTTAAATTTAATATGATCATGGTATAGTCGTATGCGTGCTACACAAGCAAATTTTCGTAAATGTTCTCATCTCTATGTACCTATATCTCTCTATCTTTAAATTATGTTTCATTTCGAGGAATGCCAAGGCAGTACTTATTTAATATAATTTAAACGTTTATGTTTGAAAAGCAATAGAAATTATTACCTTCGACTACCGGACTGTTTTTTTTTAAGTTAACAACCCTACGCTATATGGTAATTGGTAATACATAACAATTTCCTGAAACAGTCCTCATATTATCTAACAAAATAAACAAGTCTAGATATTCCGAGAGTTCTTAGAACAAAATGAATATCATTTCTAAGACCCCATTATCATCATTACGCCCTAGTTTTCACCCTTATATAGGGGTAAATTTATTCACTAGCTATTATTATATTCGCAAACTATTTATGTTTTAGAAATATGCTTCAGTCGAAGGTTATTTGTGTTGTTCTGAATATATACGAGTATTAAATCTTCTAGAAAGATCGATTACCAGCGCCTATTCCAACGCTTAATATGACTGCCACTTGCTTAAAATAACAACTATGATTCTATAGGGTTGCTATTTGCTTAAAATATCAACGATAATTCTACAGGGTTGCCATCTGCTTAAAATAAATTCTATATTTTTGCCTTCACTTAGTACTGTTACAACTGTATTGAAGTAGCACTTTCGTTGTGAAAGACTAGTGGAGAGGATTGCCATCTGCTTAAAATAACAGCTAACAGCTATATGGATGTAAATCGGATTTAAATTAAATAAATAAAATAAAAAATTAAAATAATAACTATGATTATATATGTTACACAGAAACAAAGGCTTGTATAATATTAGTTACATAATTAGCCGAGAATTATACAGTACGCATCCTTTAAACTGGGGATAACCCCGGAAAACTAAGCCGGATGGAAACCCTCGCTCCTTTGAAAGGTTCCTATACATAATATGATGTGCCATGTCTCTATTCACTACATATTTAGGAAGATTGCAGATCAACGGGACCCGCTATCGAATTACGAAATTATGAGTTACTAGATATATTGAACCCACGGGTAAAATCAAGTATCGTTACATTGTATAAAACAAAGTCGCTTTCTCTGTCCCTATGTCCCTATGTATGCTTAAATCTTTAAAACTACGCAACGGATTTTGATGCGTTTTTTGAATAGATAGAGTGATTCTCGACGAAGGTTTTAGTATGTAATTTATTAGGTTTTAGACAAAGCAGGCGAAGCCGTGGGCGGAAAGCTAGTTTCTTGTAACTCACATATTATTCTGATACACTGGCACCTATATTACTGTAAAGAAGTCGGACTGGAATTGATCAATCAAAAATTTCGGTGATATCTAATGGTTTGGAATGAATAAACAAATATTATTTTGTATTGTAGTATTTTTTCCGCATCAAATACATAACACGAAACTATATCCTAGGTTATTTACGTGTTAAATTAATATATTAGAAAATCACAGACGTCAACATTAACAACATAATCTTACACAATCTTCATCATAATAATCTGAAGATTATCATGTTCTTATCCAAAGAAAAAATATCCACGCTGTAATTACGAAATTATTTATTCTTTTAGAGATACGAAATCCTGTAAGCAAAGGAAACCTTTACTCTAAAACTTTATTATAAACAGCTTGCGGTATTTTCCTGAGATACAAGGTTAAATTTAAGAAATGAGTTTATAATGTGAATTTTAAGAGTATTTGTAATGAGTAAATATCTCGTCGACGTAAACTAAAAAAATTCGGTCATCGGTGCTTTCTTTTTTGGTCAGAATTAACATATTTTTTTTATTAATTAACAGAATTAACATTATAATGTTTTAAACGTTATTTAGATTCATGTAATAACTACTATTTTTAACCGTTTGGTTATTAGGCCTTTAAAAGTGATTTCCATCCATTCATTGCTACAGTTATGCGTAATGGTTAGGCGAATTTCGACAGGCTTCGCTGTAAACCAAACCCAAACAATAAACAAAACGAACCCATACAAATAAACAAACACACTTTCAAATTAGAAAAAATGTGGAAAAGGTACCCATGATTTTCATTATTTATCACTTAAAATATATACGCTTGTTGTTAGACATTAAACCGATAGAAGCACACTTGTGTAAGCCAAAACTCCTTCAGTTTACAACTTGAACAGTTCTTAAAGACGCTGAAAGTTAGTAGTTTTATGTCGCGATAAACGCTTTTAATGCGTCATCGAGTCCCCGAGGAACTTAAGTCGCAATAATTCTAACATTTTCACCAACACGTACGTTGTAACGTATATTATATACTAAATACTAGCTTTCCGCCTGCGGCTTCGCCCGCGTTTTCAAAGAAAAACCCGCATAGTTCCCGTTCCCGTGGAATTTCCGGGATAAAACCTATCCTATCTCTCAAGTTGGATCTAACTGCACATGGTGTGCGAATTTTATTATAATCGGTTAAGTGGTTTAGGAGTATGGACTCCTAAACAGGAGGACAAACATTGTGACACGAGATTTATATATATTAAGATTTATTTAAGTATATTACGGTAATTTTTAGTTTATTTACTGACTTGTTGTGCCCCGCGGTTTAACCTGCACTGCTCCATTCCTAAATGGTCTTAGCGTGATGATAGCCTATAAGACTTCCTCGATAAATAGGCTATATAAAACTGGAATCATTTTTACAATTCAGATCCGTAGGATAAACTGAAGACGAGTCCGTTTATGTGTCTATGTACGCTGCATTATCATCAAACTATTTTTTTTAATAACTTGACCATGTCTGTAATAAAGCAAATAAACTTCCATACAATTACCAGGATAGCAGAAGACAAAGAAAAGGCAATATTCATTCTGGTAAATAAACGTACCGAAGCTTAAATATGGACAATTTATAAAAATTATGCAGGAGAAAATAATGGCCGCTCCACGACAATGCTATAATTTCAACGTATTTTTGAAATGCTACGGAACAAGTGGGAAACTTGGGTTTATAGAAATATCTCATTAACAATCGATAGATAGTAATGTGCATTGTGCAGTTTGTTGGAAATACAGAATTATTTTAACTTACAAAGGTTGTGTTTTAGATATTTAAAGACATTCTGTATATATTAATACAGAACCTGTGTGACAAAATGTGTAGGTAGTCTTGCAGGTAAAATCGTAAACAGATTCTTATTTTGGTTATAAAATTTCATTTCGCATTAATTAAATAAATAAGTTTGACTAAAATTTTAATTTTAAAATAAGCTTTACAATACAAAGAGTGCAATAAATGTCATTTACAACGACAACTTCAATTAGCATTACTTTTATATTCATAAAAGCGCAAACGAATGAAATATTAAAACGTCAAATTTCCAGACAATTTAATATCTGCCAATTTTCTGGCTTGCACGGTACATGCCCATATTTTTGCATATTTACAAAGATCGGACCCTCTCGCGATCCTGAATAATATAGTGAGCAGAAATATGCTTAGTTTTAGACATAATTGAGCACTTACCAGATGGGCTGTAGGGTGTCTATACGCGAAAGAGCTAGTTGGTTAAAACTTCTTACATATTCTCGTAACGAAGTTAGGGTGTAAGTCTGAAGTTTGTTAATGGGGTTATGCGATTATGCTAAATGTTATATTTAATTGCTTCTACTATATTGATAAACTGCTGTTAATTTAATTACCGGTTTAAGCTAACATATTCTTGGCATTTATAGGGTACCAAAAAATGTTTTATATGTTATCTCCGATTTCATCAACACTTAGTAAGCCAATAACAGTAATTTCATAATAAACAGGATTTCTCTCTGATCATATCAGTCGGATGACGATGGAAGTTATAAAATAGGGAACGCATGTGTATAAAAATAAATAATTAGTGTTCCAAAATCCAAATAATTTTATTGTTGATTAATTAAATGCTTTTCATTAAAAAGCCTTGGATTTTAATGAAACACTTGATTTAACCAATTGCCGGCGACATGCTTCTATTCAGTAAGCTACGAAGATTCTTTTTGTGTAAAAAGGCCTAACTCTACCCTACATGGTTTCTAATTTCTATATCCTGACTAATAATTTTGGAGTGATACAATTTCGATCCGCCCACCTGATCCACGGCCTAAACGGCTGGAGCTAATAACGAAAGGCTGTTGTGCAAAAAATAACCGTATTGTAAAGAAAATAAAAGTTTTTAAGCTATTGCATAGCTTCTATCGCGGGCCTTGAGCGCGGGGACCGAATCGAGAAATTCCGTAACGAAAAACCTCACGCTCCCCACTCCGACGGACACGGAGGTGTGGCTTGAAGGCATGCTATGCAATAGCTTTACCGCGGCAGTCCCCGAGTGCCACACGTCTTTTTTTATGTATCTTCAACTTATATAACAATTGATTCAAATTTAAACAATACAAGTGGAATGAAAAGTAAAACAGTCTTCGTGTTTTATTAAGCTTCATTTTTAAATAATGACTTAAAAATGTAGATTTGTAGAAGGTCTTTTCAATCTTAATTACAAGACATTTGAATGAATTATAATAGAACTACATTTCCGCCCGCGGCTTCGCCCGCGTTTGCAAAGGAAAACCCGCATAGTTCCCGTTCCCGTGGGATTTCCGGGATAAAAACTATCCTATGTGTTAATCCAAGTTACCCTCTATATGTGTGCTAAATTTCATTGTAATCGGTTCAGTAGTTTTTACGTGAAAGAGTAACAAACATCCATACAAACTTTCGCCTTTATAATATATATTAGAATATTAGATATTTATTATTAGACTTACTTGGTTTCAAAAACACTGAGTTCTTTGACAAGTTACAGTTCATGCTATCAACTATATTTTATTTTTAGGTAAGAATCGTAATCCTAAGAAGGAATAACCGTCTGATATAATTTAATAATTTTGTATTATTCAATTTCTCTATATATATTGAACTGTTCAATAATTAATTGCTCGATAATATATAGCCTCGAGCTAGGCATCACTTAGGCACTAATAGATATATCCTGTACCTGTATTTAGTTGCATCGTTATAGATTAGAAATTAGAATACAGCCACGTAAGGAAGGGAAATATAATAAAACGCATACTAAATAATAAATGTTTAATATTATACTGAACTATTATGGGATAAATTTTTGGATTAAACGCGAGATAAAAAAGAGTTTCCAAAATACATATTTCGCTTTTTTACCTTCCTCTTGTTTTTTTATTTATTTATTTATTACCAATAATGACTGAATTGCTACAATTAAAAAACATTAATTGTTGCCTGGTAGAGATCACTGCAGCTGCGTAGTAATAACCCCGCCAATGTATATGCTATATCATTGATTATTTTCTTATTGTATTTTATAACATGTATGTACAATATAGTGTAATTAATGAAATAATAGACCTCTAGATTTGTAGTCACGAACCTCCAAGAACTAACGAGGTAGTCATAAATGTTTTATAACAAGAATAAACTTTAATATACGCAAATCCTGTATTCTATCACAATATTTAAAAGCTAGTTCAATCTAATTTATCTAAATTCTAAACCATCACACCATCTTTCGACTGTAAATTTTACGCAAGTCGTAAAATCTTGTAATTCTCCACAAATTTATTAGAAAAGCAAATGCTACCTAAGTCTAAGACTAGACTTCTTCAATTTATTGAAACCTAATTATAGAATCGTTTAAACACTAACGAGATTGTAACTTTTTTTGTTCTTGAGTTAAAGTTATTTTCAAAGCGTAAATAAGTAACAGACCATCCATTTAAGTACTTACCTATTGGCTATTCTATTTTCTAAAGAAATAAAAAAAAGACGTGTGGCACTCGGGGACTGCCGCGGTAAAGCTATTGCATGCCTTCAAGCCACACCTCCGCGCCCGTCGGAGTGGGGAGCGTGAGGTTTTTTCGTTACGGAATTTCTCGATTCGGTCCCCGCGCTCAAGGCCCGCGATAGAAGCTATGCAATAGCTTAAAAATAATATTGATTTTGATCACCGACGGTGAAACATAGACAGATCAGAATTTTTTTCTGTATTTTGGAGCATCTTGAGAATTTAATCTTTTTCGTTGTATACGTGTAACTTTTGGATGTGTTCGATATAGCTTTTCCGTCTTACTTGAAATAAGTTCTGTTATCCTAAACTGAGATCTGCACTCGTTCAGAATACGCATATTTTTACGATTCCTTGAATTTAGGGAAGCTTTTTTTAACAAATTATTAAATGGAGTGAAATAACCTCGATTGTTATTGTTAAAAATTAGAAAACGTACGAATTACGTATAATTTTTTTTTACCTACGTAACCGACTCGCACTTAGCCATGTGGATTACGCCTTGCGGCTTATTCAAATGACATGCAAGTTCCTTTGAATGATTAATGAAACACCTTACAAGGCTTAATGCTGATGTATTACTAATTAATATTATCTGAATTTAATTAGCGATCAGTTATGTGCGTGTATGAGGTAATGCGTACATTAAATCAAATTATATAGCTTTAGTTAGCTTTGCCTAATTAAACGAAGTTATAGCACGTTATAGGACTCCAATTTGACAGGTGGGAATCATTATAATCATGAGAAGATTATAGAGATAATCTCATGTCTCAGATATTTACTCTCTAGTTAAAGTATTAGGTAAATAAACACAAAATTGGCTATGTAATAGCGCAATGTTATAATGCGCAATTTTTAGAGTGGCCGCTCAGCAGGACGCCCATAACTTATATAAAAGTTATTCTTGGATAGATAAATAATGATACTTTAATAAATAAGTACCTAAATATGAACGTTATATTTGGCTATCTTTTCTGCACGAGCAAAAAACAAAAGTATTCACAACCCATAAAAATACAATCGATTCTCTCTTTGTTTGTGTATTTTAAACATGAGAACACTTTTTATACGCTATTAAGATAACAGATACCAATAAAAAGATAAATTCAAGCTCCATAAGCCCGGGACTCTAGGACCAATGATCTGTGAAACCGAATATTCGAGAATACCCAAAATATCTTTCATGGAACGCTTCGTTACTTTTGGGCGATGTTTAAAGCTATGTTTTTGGTATAGAAAATTATTTTGGAGCAAGGAATAATAATAATGAAATGTTTATTTTTTGTTGTTAATTAAAACTAGGTTGTTCTACCGCAGAAACCCCTTTTCATAGGTATAAAAACAAAACAAACAATTTCATGAAAATCGATATAGCCTTTCCGGGAGATTGGTTACAATCATTTTGAAAAGATGATTATAAATAAGATTTATAGTCACACATACTAAATATATATTATAGGAATTAGGAACACACTTGACAATGAAGGTTTTCAAGTAGAGAGTATGATGAAAGAGTCTCATCCTATCTAAAAACCGCGCGAAATATATGATTATACTAATAACCACAGCCCTAAATAATAGTTATTCCTGCCAACTAAAAATTTCCGCCAATTACGCCCCACTAAAGATCCTGTAAGCTAAAGGTGTCGGAAGGGGACAATTTAGAACCTCCTTGGCCGTAATCTTTTGTGAACAGGGCTGCCAACACGCGGAAAATATTTGACCTATTTTTTCGACTTGGAAAACTTTTTACTTCGATGTTTAATATAGCTTATATTCATACTTGACTTTATATTTATATTTAAATGTTTGTAGAAAAAAATAAAAGTTATAGTAAACCGTAGTCTTGTAGGTACCCGTGTCTTACCCACAAGGGCCTCTCGCGGACGCTTGCCAATAAGGTTCGCCTCACCTCCCGCGCCCCTCTGTAACGGCCGGCGCGTCTCCCGCACGTGCAGCAGGGACGCTTGCCAATGAGGTTCACCTCACCTCCCGCGCCCCTCTGTAACGGCCGGCGCGTCTCCCGCACGTGCAGCCGTTATTTTAGTCGAGGATAAACCGCGAACGCGATACTACGCCTAACTTTAACGTTTCCCGCGCAAACCCTAATTTGATCTTGTGTGCATTCTCATAATATAGTGTATTGTGACCTTGTGTGGAAAGGCGACCACTGATCCACAACCTCTGTACAAGTATTTTATTAGTAAAGAACTGACATCCACCCCTGAGTTATCATTTCTGCCTGCTGGCAGTGGCGTACCCCATACCTGTGACGACCTATGTCTATATCTGGCGTCCCAACAGTGGGTGGATTAGTGGTTAAACGATTCGTGTTGTGTAGTTGAATTCGTACGAACTATCCGTTATTTCAGTTAATAATAATGACGCGTACCAGACAACAACAACAGGAGTACCAGCATGGCGGCGAGGGGGATGATGCAACACGCATTCCCCAACCCCCCCCCGCCCCTCACTGCGCTGACGCAACATACTCGCAAGAGAGTGTGTCCATGCTCCTGGAAGGTCTTCAGAGAACACAAACAAATGCAATAAAAGAAATCCTAAATAGTGTTATGGGAAACCGCGCAATGACCTCGACTCCCGCGCCGATGGCCGAAAACGGTAATTTTGCGCGGTGTAAGGCGGTATTTAGCGGCGCACCGAACGAATCGATAGAAGGATTCATAGACGCAGTGGAAAGCTACAAAGAGTGCGCCAACGTGGCTGATACCAACGCAATTAAAGGGATGTCAATGTTGTTGACGTATGATGCGGCCACCTGGTGGCAGGGCATTAAGAATGAAATATCTACTTGGGACGAGGTCGTATTTAACTTAAGAAGCGCTTACGGCGACCGACGGCCGCCCCACAGAATATACTGCGACTTGTTCGAAAACGGACAAGGGAAAGAAAATACAGACGTGTTCGTGGCGAAAGCTCGCGCCTTGTTGGCAAGGTTGCCACCGAGTGACTTAACGGAAAAAGTAAAACTAGATATGATATACGGCCTGTTAAACATTCGTATAAGAAAACGACTCCGCAGAGAGGAGTTTACGACATTCGCCGAATTACTAAAACACGCGAGAAATATTGAAGACTCCATGGGAGAAGAGGTACGACGAGCATCAACAGCGAGGCCATCGCCGTCCGCCGGCGCGAGTACTTTCCGCGCCGCTCCTGCCCCCTCCGCTGGCGGCGAAGCGCAGGCACGAGGCGCGCCCGCGATGCGCGCGCGGCCTGCGGCCTCTGTTTCGCCGCCGCCGCACCGCGCCGCCGTAGCCCTGCACGCGCCCGCGCCGCCGCAGCCGCAAGCGCGCGGAGCGCCTGGCGTGAACGCGACACCTCGGGCTCCTCCGACGACCTCGGCCTCCGGCTCGGGTCATGCACGTCCCTACTGTACCTACTGCAAGCGCTACGGTCACCGACGTGAACAGTGTCGTAAGTTAGAGGACAGAGGTGGGTCTTACAGTCATAATAATAACGCGAGTGAAAGTGCCGTAAATTACGTAAATAAATCGGAAAAGTTCTATAGTCTCGAATTACCCGTGCGCGATCGTGACTTTCAAAATCGTTCGTTAGGTACAGTGAACAATGACTATTTTAATAGTGAAATGCTGACCGGTATTCCTTATGAAAATAAGTTCTGTCAATCGGACATTTTATTCGCGAACGATACATACAACAATCATGATCACGATGCTCATCCGATTGGTTCGCATATTAACCAAAAGTGTATTAAGTCGGATTTTATATGTAATAAATTTTCAAAATGTAAAACCTGTAATAAGTCAGATTTTTCGCAAAAATCAACGGATGAAAAAAACAATAACGTTACTGATGATGTGAATTTAATATATTGTTATGATGATAATTATGTGCGTGTTAAGGACGATGACGACTTGTTGGCATGTAGCGTCGGCGATAGGCCCGTCAAACGTCGCGACTTACGTCCCATTTTCAAAATCGAGATTTTGGGAGTAAATGGTACAGCTTTAATTGATACTGCCGCGAAACACTGTATTGCCGGTTACACACTATATGCTCTCCTTCTACGCAAAGGCCACCCGCTCACGCCCTCGACGAGGCAAATTAAACTCGCCGATGGCCACGCACGTGAAATGAACGTTCTCACTACCACGTTGCAGGTGCGGTTGGAACACGTTATCATCACAATACCATTTCTTATTTTCCCCGAGTCCGGCGACAACGAGACATTACTCGGTATAGATTTCCTTAGGGCTATGGGTGTCGTTATTAATTTCTCCAAGGAATTATGGTATTTTGACAACGATCATCACGTTAAACATACGCTATTTTTTGAACCAACTTCGCGTGGCACTACTTGTGCCTCTACAGATGTTCTCCGGGATGACGAGGGTACTCAGCTGGAGTCGGCAGAACGAGACGAACTCGCTCAGATCCTCGTTAAGCACGCGCACATTTTCCGTCTAGGGGGAGCTCCTACGCCTTTCGCGGAACACCGTATAGATACAGGTGAACACCCACCGATAGCAGTGCCCCCATACCGTTTGAATCCCACGAAGAAAGAGGTGATGAAAAAAGAAATTGAGAAAATGCTGCAGGAAGATATAATTGAAGAGTGCGAGTCCGCATGGTGCGCTCCAGCGTTGATGATACCTAAGGCTCGTGGTGGCGTCAGGTTCTGTGTAGATTACAGGCGCCTGAACGCTGTTACCAAATCGGACACGTACCCTATGCCACTAATTGATGAGCTCCTGCAATCAACAAAAAGGAACTGCTTCATGAGCACGCTGGACCTCAGATCTGGGTACTGGCAAGTGAGCGTCCAGGTAGAAGACAGGGATAAGACAGCCTTCATATCTCCGCTCGGCATATATCGCTTTAAGCGCATGCCTTTCGGCCTCAAGAACGCGCCGGCCACATTCCAGCGGCTGATCGACCGCCTCCGCTCCTGCGCATCTTTAAAGGACGTAGTCCTGTTAGCCTACTTAGATGACCTTCTGATAATCTCAGGTGGGTTCCAACAGCACCTCAAAGACCTCGAGGCAGTTTTCGAGCGCTTGACTGAATATAACCTCCATGTAAATAGGGAGAAGTGTGTTTTCGCAAGGGAGAGAGTGAAGTACCTTGGACACATAATCACACAGGAAGGCGTCTCCATCGACAATGATAAAGTTAGCGCTGTACTCGAAATGAAGGAGCCGGCCAATCTCAAGCATATGAGAACTTTCCTTCAAACGTGCTCGTGGTTTAGGAAATTCATTCCTAACTTTTCCCAAGTGGCTGAACCGTTAACGCGTTTGACACGAAAGAACCAACCATGGACTTGGGGTGAAACTCAATTACAAGCTTTCAATGAGCTCAAGCGGTTGCTGACTTCAGCCCCAATTTTGATCCAAGCTGATTTTAGTCGGCCTTTTATATTACGAACGGATGCCAGTAATTACGCTTTAGGAGCTGTGTTACTTCAGGGGGAGTTAAAAGAGGAAAGACCAATTGAGTACGCGAGTCGACTCCTTACCTCAGCGGAACGAAACTACTCTACCACCGAGCGTGAAGCTCTGGCGGTGATATGGGCAGTCGAACGTTTTAGATCATACCTCGATGGGCAACCCGTTATTATTGGAAGTGATCACCAACCACTCCGCTGGCTGCTGACCTTAAAATCACCAACCGGTCGGCTAGTGCGGTGGGCTCTCAAACTCCAGTCGTTTGATATACAATTCCAGTATACTCCAGGTAAAGCAAATGTTGTGGCCGACACACTAAGTAGGCCGATCTGCACAGGAGAAACCCGCGATCAATGCGGCATTTGCTCTGTAAGAATAGACGTACCTGTGAAGAAACCGGATCTGTTGAGACAGGAACAGCTGGCAGATCCAGAACTGGAGAAGATTGTCAAGGAGCTCGAAGCCACCGATGAAGTCGCAGCCCAGCGATGGACAGAGCGGGGATATATGATGGATCAAGGAGTGCTGTACCGGTATAACCCCGACTCGGACAGTGAATCACCACAACTCGTAGTTCCAGCTGGTCAACAGCAAGACATCTTGAAGCAATGTCATGACTCTGCAGTAGCAGGGCATCCTGGTATTGACAATACTTACAGGAAAGTATCACAGCTGTACTTCTTCACAGGAATGCGCAGGATAATAGCCGACTACGTGAAAGCCTGCGTTCAATGCCAACGATACAAGGCCACCAATAACAAGCCTCCAGGCCTCCTCCAGACGCCCGTCATGAATCAACGTAACGAGGTGTTGGCCATAGATCTATTCGGCCCATTACCGGAAGGAGAGGAAGGGGAACGGTGGATATTGCTCGTTGAAGACACGGCCACAAGATGGGTAGAGCTATACGCGCTTAAGGATGCTACAGCTGAAGCCTGCGCACGTGTCCTCATCGAGGAATTTTTCATGCGGTTTGGGTTGCCTCGTCGGATCATATCCGACAACGGAGTTCAGTTCATTTCGGCAGTCATGCGTCAATGTATGTCAGTCTTGGGTGTGACACAGAACTTGGGGCCACTGTACCACCCAGAAGCCAACCCAGCAGAAAGGAAAAACCGCGACCTTAAGGCACAGTTAGCACGATTGGTTGAAGGAGACCATAGTACCTGGCCCAAGAACTTGCCGGTGATCAGATTTGCTCTAAATAGTGCCGTGTGCCGTACAACAGGAACAACACCGGCGTACCTGACATTCGGAAGAGAGCTGCGGTCACCTTCGGAAGCAACACATGACCTACGTGCCATACTGGACAAAGATAACTTTGTCCCACAAATAACACCCTACTTACGACGATTCCTCAGCTCGTTGTCGGCGATCAGAGAACGAGTCGAGAAGCAACAGGACAAGGCGAAAGAATACGCCGACCAGTCGCGTCGGTGGGTAGAATACAAGGTGGGTGATAAGGTGCTACTAAAATCGCACCTCTTGAGCAAAGGTTCAAAGGCACTCACTGCAAAATTTATGCCGAGACGCGATGGTCCTTACGTCATCACCAAGAAGATAAGCCCTACGACGTACAACATTGCGCGTATGGAGCTGCCTCACGAGATTATAGGGAAATACCATGTTCAAGATTTGACCCCGTTCATTAGTAACGATGATACTCCGCCGGAACCTGTTAACCCCGTCAAGAAACGCGGACGACCGAAGAAGGTAAAAGAGCAGCTAGTCCAGGAACGAGGGCGTACACCTGAACTAGAGGGGGAGTATATAGTAAACCGTAGTCTTGTAGGTACCCGTGTCTTACCCACAAGGGCCTCTCGCGGACGCTTGCCAATAAGGTTCGCCTCACCTCCCGCGCCCCTCTGTAACGGCCGGCGCGTCTCCCGCACGTGCAGCAGGGACGCTTGCCAATGAGGTTCACCTCACCTCCCGCGCCCCTCTGTAACGGCCGGCGCGTCTCCCGCACGTGCAGCCGTTATTTTAGTCGAGGATAAACCGCGAACGCGATACTACGCCTAACTTTAACGTTTCCCGCGCAAACCCTAATTTGATCTTGTGTGCATTCTCATAATATAGTGTATTGTGACCTTGTGTGGAAAGGCGACCACTGATCCACAACCTCTGTACAAGTATTTTATTAGTAAAGAACTGACATCCACCCCTGAGTTATCATTTCTGCCTGCTGGCAGTGGCGTACCCCATACCTGTGACGACCTATGTCTATAAAGTACTTTATTTTTTTATATAATATTAAAAACGAAGAAAAACATTGTTGCGATTATATTTTTCTAAGAAGTATGTTCAAATTTACACGAACTATTTTACAGTTTTATAATATTGGATTGATTCTACAATGCGTCTACTTGTTTTCTTTGCTGCTTTATGCTTCTTGTTTCTATGATGATAAGTAATCACAGTATTATTCTATAATTTCTTATATTTATTGAAGTGGCAACCCTACGACCACCAAAATAATGAGTGACTACTGAAAAAGTCGACGTTGGGATTTGTTACAATTTTTCTTCTCTTTTTAACAAGCAGAGTTCTGGTATCTTAATCGCATACTATAATATATCTTTTAGGTCACAGATTATACCAAAGGAATAATGCGACTTATATTGTAAATTGCATATTTTGTATGCAAGTAAATACATATTATGTAATATTTATGTTTGTGATTTACTTATAAAACCACTTGAGTTTTGATTAAACCAGAATTTAAAGAAAAAATAATGTACATGAAAAAAATTGATTTATTAAATATAAATCTGGAAGTAGATTCATAAAATATTTGCTGTGAAATATAAGGTGATATATATTTCACAGCAAATATCTTACATATTATACATTTATGTCATAAAATAATTTGTATGATATGTTCGATATTATACGAATAATAAATATATATGAACCTGACAGAGATGATGACAATATGTTTCCATTATATTCCATTATAAATAAATGTGAAATTGCTATAGTTTTCTGCGAATTTCTTCAAATCACATTATAGTTTCATTATAAAGATATATTTTATACGTATTCTAATAGTATTCTATACATATTATGTTTAGCATACATTATCAAATATGTTTTATTATATATATATATATATATAGTTTTAACGCGCTAATCTCAGGAACTACTGGTCCGATTTGGAAGTTCTTTCGGTGTAAGATTTATCGAGGAAGGCTTATTGGCTATATATTATCATCCTGCTTAGAGCAACAGGAGCGGAGCACTGCGGGTAAAACCGCGGGGCACATCTAATATCATAATATAAATATTAAATAGTTTTTCTCAGAAATACTTAAAATCAGCAAATTTTCATTACCTCCTTTTATACATCTATTTCTTTTCAACTGACTTCGAAAAAACGTGTGTTAGCTCATATACCTCAATTTTCAACTTGGTGAACACTGATTTTGATATTTTTGAAGTGAAAACTTCTTTAGCGGCGTTGAGCACTTTTTCTGTAATGGGTATAAAATCTTAAACTCGCGTCAGGACACGTGACCTGATCGAAAAAGCGTAAGACGTAATATCAAACATGCTCAACGTTAATAATCAAGTTTTCACTTCTGCCGGCACTCCCGGAGTGCAACCCGTCTTTTTTATTTTTATTTGAATGCTGGGCTGCCAGTGGTCCCATATAAATTTGGTTTCTGACAATTTTAAGGCTGTTTTTAGTTTTTTGTTTAAATTTTAAACAGAACACATAAACATATTGAAATTCACAATATATTCATTCGCACCCTTAAATATTAACCTATTGTATTATTAATTCTCGCCTGCCATAATTGGTTTAGTTAAATATTCATTGGAACAGCCGAGTTTACTTCTTGATGGAAATAATTTACAATATTTCTGAACAGAGGCGAACAAGATTATTTATGTATTGCTAACCAAAGAACTCTTATTTTGGAAAAGGACTTTCACTTTTCCCAAGATCACTAATTATATATTATAATATTAACTATCTGTTATTGATAGTTTTGTTACAATGGTGCAATTTTTTCGGAGATTACCAAACAAGCACGAGTTTTTTTAGAATTGCTCATTTCTAGATATTCCATAATTGGACAGTAAAAAGGTATATTTTCCCTTCAAAAGCTACTTATATCACAGAATAGTTAATAGTACAGCTTAAATAGGTAATGGAAGGGATTACAAGTTGGAATAAAAGGAGTAGGTATAGAAATTTTCATATAATTGTGCACAAATAATTGAATAGTTATCAGCATAAAACAATGTGTTACAGAAAATATTTTCAAACGCGAGACGCGAACAGCAGCGTGATATAAAATAGAATATACCCCCAAACAAGCACCCTGTATATTGTAAAATCTGTTATTTACATTAGATTGACACGCTTCACACCCACACCAACACATACATGCATACAAGATGTCTTCCAGACCGATGAACTTGAAATATCAATAAAACTACGGAAACTTTGTAAATCCAAATATATGCAAGACGTTGTGCATTTAAAAATCTTTCGTATTGTAAAGGAGATCACGTTTCATACAAATAAACAGCCTTTTTACTTGATTTAGTAACAAACATACTAACATCTGAATATAGCATAAAGATAATAAATATTACCCGAATATTCAAAGCAAAACTGTTCGTCGAATAATTAAAACAATAGTTAACATAAATGCCATAACTTTATTAACGTGAAACTTTTATTACATCGTCTCAAACTTTTTGGTCTGTGTAGCGCATGTCGCGTGTATCGCGGCTGCCGAGTAGGTATACCTACTCGGCAGCCGACCGACACGCGACATGCGCTACACAAAGCAGTGTTCGGAACCGTTCGAACAGTTTCACTTTTACCGTGGTTTCATAAAACCACACAACATTTTTATGATATAAATTAATTCAATGTACAAGCTACTTAAAATTTAAATGAAAAGCGCAAAGCAAACAAAGCAAAAACTTTCGCAAACGGCTCTTCCCGGATTGTATTCATAAGAAATTCAGTTCAATTTTGCATACGATGCAACCCTTGTTTTAAGTTTTTGAAGTGAAAACTTCTTTAGCGGCGTTGAGCACTTTTTCTGTAATGGGTATAAAATTTTAAACTCGCGTCAGGACACGCCTGATCGAAAAAGCGTAAGACGGATACCATTCCAAAATATCAAACATGCCGGCACTCCCGGAGTGCAACCCGTCTTTTTTTTATTCTATAAAATTATCTGTTATTTTTTAATTGAATTAAAAGACAATAGAAAATCTAATAAATAAAATAAATCAAAAGCTGGTATATAAAAATAATAAAACATGTCACGTAGGTATATTTGTAATGTTAAAATTACATAGGATATAGTTACAAGTTTTAAATAATAATTATTTGAGTTTCCGAAGAATTACTGACTACTCAGTATGTTAAAATGTTTCTAGTAAAAGACGTCACATGTACCGAATAAATAAAAACAGCTAAATTCTCTATTTTACTAAATTAAGTAAGATATCAAATAACAATTCTGAAAGATTTACAGTAAAAATTCAAATTTATATACCGCCTAATCTCGTTTGTTCAATAATAACTTGTGGAAGAAGAATTAGGGTTGCTGCGACCGATTTTTACTGAATAAGGGTTGCCCACAATAAATTTACGTTATTATTTTTATGTATAACACTTTTAACATGAAAGGGTCGAAAATAAGCAAAGCGTGCAAAAAATACGTGACTGAAACCACGACTAGAGTTTTTAATATTCAATCACTAGCGCGTGATAAAAGCCTATCACAATAAAATTAAAAACAAGTGAAAAAATTAATAGTCCAATTTCCGAGAAATCTATGTTTGATATTGTAAATTCTTTTATATTTGGATAGCCATATTTTAAAGAGGTATATATTGTATAGAATAACGTTTCGAATGAATATATTTTAATTAATATTGCCTTTAGAAATAAATCTATATTATGTTGAACACTTGAACAGTATTATAATAACATTTAGACGGTTTGTATTCTACGTTTCCATAAAATTGTCTTAAATACATTTTATTCTTACATTCAGAGCATTATACAAATTCATTGTGTTTATTCGCCCCTTCTTTGTTATCAGTTAAATTAAACGCGACGTGAAACCGCTCGTCTATAACCTGCCTATATGTTAACAAACAACGATCTCAGCAGGCGAACACCCAGCGCGTAACGTAGGCAATAATGTCTATAAATATATTGCTTATAACGCAGATTGTTTTTACCCGACTGCGAAAAGATGTATTCGTCTGATTAAAACGATCAGAGTTTAGAATGGTACCAAAAGCCTGTCCGAAGTAAAGTATAATGTGTATTTGTCATACTACAAAATAGCATAGAAAATAATATGGTCTACAGCGAAAGCAAAATCAATCCACACTATTGATTTTTGAAGTGATACTTCTTATTACCACTATTAGAGAGTAAAATTTCAAGGACGCGTCATGGCAATACCGTCACGTCATTTAGTAAGGCGAGGATTTTGTATCTTTAAATCTTCCCAAAGAAGTTTCACTTCTGACACGTGTGCGCGGCACACACACCATTTTTTTTAATAGTAATTTTAAACAAAAAACATTTCTTAAGTCTACTAATTATTATATATCTACGAATATATTGTTGATGTTTAATTGCGTAATTGAATAAAATAGTGTTGTTAAAACAATCAGTGATCAGAACGCGTCATGGCTTTTCTTCATTGCCACAACGCGTTGTGGTCGAAAAGCATGTTGACCAGGACACGAATTACCCTATGTAGTGTTTCTATGGTTATCATAGCACATCGTGAGCGTTTTTTTTAAAGCCACATCACGAATTTTGTGATGTGGTTCTTTTACTATCACCATGATATTGAGACCTTGTGAGATATATTTTCGCTCAATTGGCATTTTATTTGATTTTTAAGCGTAACACACATACACTAGACAACATAAAATATAATCCGAAATCGGATAATACAGTCTTATTCATCTTGAATGGCAACTGATTCCTCTGAGACTTGATTCTGTCAATCTCACGTTAAATCAGATGCTTAGAGACTATAAATTGGGATTTTAGTTAGTTGTTTATTCAAGCATTCTTTGTACTAGGTAAAATCAGGCTGAAGCCGATAAAGTCTCCAAAAATACATATATAACTCTCCTACTCTTAGGTAGTAGGAGAGTTATGAATTTCGCTTTTACATATACATATATGTACGAACTAAAATAAAAACTCAATAATTCATTTATTCAATTAGTCTTCTTCTAGACGCACTTTTACATCGTCATAACATATTTTTTCCTACGAATAACCTAACTCTCCTTCCAAAGAAGTCGGTAACTTATTATATGCTTGTAAATCCAATGTTTATAGGCGTGTCTACAAACGATATAAGATCGGATGTCAGTGACAGGTTCGGATTTCCGACACGTCTAAGATCCTATGTCTAACATAAATCAATGGCAGATGTTTTTGGAGACAAATAAACACCCTGTTATTGTGATTTCGAGAGCTATTGGGACTAGCTCTTATATCTTTCGGAACAATATTTCTAGATAGAAATGTTTTTTGTGTGTACGAAGTAATCTCTAGAACTACTGAGCTTTTTTAAACATTATTACTAAAGTAGTACATAAGCTACTAATTGACTTCTGTGTGTGGAAAAATGAAGAAAATTACTTCTAACTGAAAAGCGTCACACTCATGGTACCCGGGTTAAGTGGTAATCAGTAGCCATATGCTAATTATTCAGACATCTATCTGAAATAGTTTCTTAATTTTAGAAATAATACAAACTAATAGATCTCCATCACTTTACCTGTAAATTTCGTACAGATCCGTTCGGTGGTTTTCTCGTGAAAGAGTAACAAAAATAATATACTAAAAATATTATATGATAAAATAACAAAACAAAAAAAACACATGAAGCAATAAACAGGCATAAAGACATTTTAAAATTGTCTCTATAACATGTTAATCACATGATCGTTGCTCTTTGGAATTTAAATAGGATTTGGAATCTAAAAAAACATTGCAACGTAATAAAACATCAGGATAAATAAAATACTATCCGTTTTAACAAGCTATTTGACTTTTTATCCGTCGATAAGTCCATCCCAAAATTTTAATCCTTGTTTAAGCACTTATTGTTCGTTAACTGATCGTTGTTGATGTTAACTATGTAACTTTTACAACAAGGGACCATCGCGTTAATTTTTATCTATACTATAACCATTTTCTGAAACGATTTCATTAGGGCTTCGAGATTTTTTTTTTTTAGATTGCATCATCATCATCATCATCACCATCAGCCCATATACGTTCCCACTGCTGGGACACGGGCCTCCTATGAGGGCACAGGCCATAATCCACGCTGGCCAAATACGGTCACGGGTTGGCGGATGTCACATGTCGTCGAACTTTCGATTCTTCGACGTGTTGGTTTCCTCATGATGTTTTCCACTGTTTGAGGTTACTTCACATTTATAACACATTTCATTTAAATATAAAAAAGATCACGATATAACATTTTTATATCATCTTTACGGTATTTTTATCGTATTGTTATCACCTCTTGTGAAGTATCTTGAAAAGCATCACCTTTTGTGAAGTAGAAAAGCATTCAATCATTCGGTACTCAATCTTGTAACTTTTATAACTGTATTTGTTAGTCGAATAATAATACAACTCACTTTAAATCGCCTTTAAAATATATAACCTAAATACAAATTTTACTTATTAGTTATTAATAATCCAATATATCACAGAAAACCGCCCAGTCTGGTAACGGCCTAAACCCATCTTTGTATAGCGAGCAATGATTATAGCACTCAATCACAGTATTACAATATTTCCTACAGTATGGCGACGAATGTACTTGCACAGAGAAACGGAGGGGAACTGGCGGGGGGTCGGGCGACGCGGGCCGCGTAATGCAATCACGCTTAGTTTGCATTAACTAGCGCGAAAGGACGACGCATTCGTATTTTTTGTGTAATAATTTTATTATACTTACATATTCTCTAATGGCGCGCACAAACTGTTCTGTGTATTGATGTAAATCTACATCGAAATCACAGAAGTTATTTAGATATTTTAGATGGATTGTATTTGTATCTATAGAATTTTAATCAAAGCTGTGTCCTATATGTTGTTCTCATTCTTGTCTTATCAGATTGTACATCCCAATGCGAATGCATTACTTAGTTAAATGTTATAATATACAATTAAGAACATCCAAAAATAGTGTCCACGTAAATATTTAGCAGTGCAATATATGTAATTATATATTTATGAACAAATAATTACATCAGATTTAATAATCGCAATTATTCTGAATGTACATATGAATAAATGATTTCATCATAATATTAATAATCGCAATTGTTTTATTTCCCATTTGTTGCAACCCTAGCATATTTTCGTGTGGCAGCGTAAGTACCTACGCTGGTGGCGGCATCGCGCGACATCAAAGGCGTTTCCTTACTGTAGGAAATAATATTGTAATACTGTGACTCAATCATGAACGGCCATTCGCACGTTGCGTCCGCACAAATATACTACTTTAATCAACTGGCAATTGAATGCCATGGGTTTAAGGCTGAATTCCTACAAAACTTTTTTTTATTGGAAATAAATCCAAGGCTGTATTCAATTCGTATAAAAGTATGGAACGGAAGATTTCACTCAAGACACACGCACATTAAACATTCACACACACTCTCTTGAACAATACACACACACACACATTGCTTACAACAATCAATTCTCATTACGTAAAATGTTAACAATTAAGGCTCCATCTATCAACTAACCCCGTAAATAATCCATCAATGAAAAGCATGACCCACAAGGATCCCATCTTCACTATACCATCTTTGCCATTTTGAGGGTTTCAACCCCTAGAGGTAGTATTTGTTAATAAACAGTGTCACAGTCTGTGAAAAACGTATTTCCAGTATTCGCTTTTTAGAAGATATAATAGGCTTTAGTGAAGTAATATAAATTTTAATATAAGCATTACTTTTAAGAATTGCTTTAGCGGAAATATCCTACTTGAAGGTTCAAGTAAATACAATGAATATAAACGTGTTCAATCGTTCTATCCTGAAAACGTTAAAAAGCAGACAACTTTACCCTGTTTATGCTACTTAATATTATTTAAATGCGAAATGTTTGTTTGTTTGGTACTCCTCCACGCAAAAACTGCTCAACCGATTTTCATGAAATTTGTCTCACACATAGAGGTTAATTTAGATTAACACATAGGATAGTTATTACCTTGAAAATTCCACGGGAACGGAAACTATGCGGGATTTTCTTTTACTACGCGAGCGAAGCGGACAAAAAGCAAGTAAACGAATAAGGCAAATTTAAAGTATTTAAGTGACGAATTCCTTTTTTCTCACATAGGGACTTCTAGAGAACCATAAAGTCTCCCTTTACGAGCATAGTGATGGTTTACGACCTTCATTTAAAAATTCAAACATTATAGCACACCTTCTCGGAAGGTATATTCTCTAAAGGTAAGGTTTTTAAACCCAAACACATTTATTTATTCAACTAGACTTCTTTGAAGAGCCTTTGTATCACCAGAGTACAGAGAAGTTATTTACCGTAAAGGATCTACTTAGGCATAATAAAATGTATTATAATGTAATTAATATTCATACCAAAATTAATGGGAATACATTTACATTTTTCTTTCTGTTAAAAACTACATTATAATTTGACACGTCTTCATTCGCCTTAATCTTCATTGAGATTTTGTCTCCATGATTATTAAATAGGAACCTATTCTTATTGCGATGCATTTACATCAAACGAACATAGAGCTAGAGCTAGAGCATTAGTATTTCGTGATCTTTTAGTTTAAACGAAATCTCGTATTCAGTGTTGTTCAGTATCAGGAATTGCATAGAATCTTTTCGAACGCACTAACAATGAAAGAATGCTCTACGCCTGTTTATACTAAAGAATTTGACATAGTAGAGTTAGAATGAGCATTCGCTCGTTTGATGTAAATGCACCCTAATACATACATATTATACAACAAAATAATGGTAAAAGCTTTATCAATTTGCATAAACGAAATGTATTATATACATATCATATCGATAAGCCGATTTAATAAGTTGCTATAATCAATTAAATTTGCTATTTAAACTTGCAATTATTACATTAATTAGGTTATGTTTTCAGTAGCTATTATAAGTACGATATTGAACCGTTAATCCAATTATTTACTGGAATATATTTAAATGAAAAATAATAAATTTTGCTTACATTGATACCTACGTATGTTGATTTAATATATTGTTACCGTATGAGATAATATATTATATACTAATGCTATCCCCTCGTCTTAAATCTTCATTTATTAATTTTAATTTATGTATTTTTCAAATAGCATCTGTAAAAAATAATATGAAAATATACACCTACTGATTGAGAACTGAAAACTGTACAAAATCCACATGTTTAATAATAAATATTCCTATGATATATACTCTGTAATTATTGTAATGTTTCTCGTGTCAATAAATAATTAATAACACATAAACCCACATTTAACGATATTATTTTAACCATTACGAAAATTACTTACGCACATCAAATAACTATCCATGTGCGAAACGATCGGCAATTATGAAAATAGAACCAATATTTCTACATACCTTTCCCATCAAAATATATCATAAAAGACCAATAAAATTACCTTGTAAATCCGCTAGGAAAATCTCGGATACGACAAACAGAACCATACCGCTAGATTACTTCCAAGAGATAATCTTTGTAAACATTATCCCAATTCGCAAACAATAACAGACTTTATTTAATCGGCCACAAAGTACAAAAAACAACGTACCTAATACCTCCAACGTTCAGGATAATCCTATTTTCACCATCCATTGCAATCCAATAGTCAGAACATATTAATTTAACGATAGATCACAGTACGAGAACATTACGCGATGGGGTTTGGGACGCGACACGACCGCCTCTCAAGGCAGTTGGAGTGGTACTGATGCTGGGCAAGGGTGTATGGGGTATCTCCCCCCACCTGTGGAAAACGCACTGCACCACTTGCGCCTTTCAAAACAGTTTCACGTTGGAATGCTAAGATTCGATTTCATGTTTCTATTAGTTGGAACTGCTAAATGGTAGAGACGTGCTCTAGCTAATTGATCTTTATTATTTTATCTTTAAGAAAAACCTAAAATAGCTAAATTATTTAATGTAATAGGAAAGCCTAGTCATGTTTACTATCTGGACTCTATACTTATGTCCATTATAAATTTATTCACAATTAGTTCGTGTAGCCCTACGAACTGTCGCATTCAAGCACCATAATACGAATTTATCTAGCAGACCTTTTCTATATACCAAATATATAAATTTTGTCCAAAACAAATGAAAGATGTGATAATATCCTGACTCTAATACACATGGATACTGGCGCAGATTATTCTCTACTTGGTAGAGCGATTCAAAAAGAGGAGAAAAAAAGCTATATATGAGCTTCTGTTATTTTGATAAAAATAAAATCTCTATATATAAAAATGAATCCATATTTCCCTTGGTCACGGCATTATGCGTTAACGGGTGGATCGATTCGATAATTCTTTTTTTATTATATTCCTTGAAGTACGAGGATGGTTCTTATGAAGAGAAAACGTAAACATGTACCATGGGCGAAACCGGGGCGGACCGCTAGTAATATATTATAAACATATTCAAGAAATTTCAAAATGTAAACCTAAATGTTAGATAGAGAATTTCTTCTTAACAAGATAGCTTCTTTGCGAACTCAGTACATACTTACTTTCAATTATTCTGAGTGCTTGCTCAAAAACTCTACATAGATATCTCTTTCATTTATTTTAACTACGAAACAATATTGATTGCATGTCTAAAGATATGAAAGACTCGTATGCTTCAGGCATGTATATACATGTATGTTTGTATTGTTTTGTGTGTATCCTGTGAAAGGAAATTGCGAGCATTTTTAAGGTCGTATTTATTGAAGAACCGCAGTTTTTAAACATATTTAGAAGCACATAACTACTAGATTTTTATTATTAGTATTTTTAATCAACGTTCTCGAGGAAGATTTTCCATTGAAAACGTATGTATCACTACATAGTATAAAATAAAGTCGTTTTCCCTGTCCCTATGTCCCTATGTCCCTATGTCCCTATGTCCCTTTGTACGCTTAAATCTTTGAAACTACGCAACGGATTTTGATGCGGTTTTTTTTAATAGATAGAGTGATTCAAGAGGAAGGTTTATATGTATAATAACATCCATTAAATAGTGGAGAAGTACTGTTATTTTTGAGGTTTCTAATGTGATGTCGTAAAAAATTACATTTTTTCCGCTTACATTGCAAACGCAGGCTGAACCCTACGAGTTTTATCAAAATAATGTACTAAGTATTATACACATTGAAAAGGTCTACAGAAAAGTCTGCGATGGTATATGTCTATCTCTTATGGATAACCCACAATAACTTTTTTTTGTCATTTACTTTTTACGACAAATAATGGCTAATTTTCGATGCGATTTTAACCAATATAGCATTAATCCTTAACCAATTAAATACCTTGAATACATTGTTCATTTAATATAGATCTATATGGCCCTTTACACCGTATGATTTAAGTGAATATTTTCGAAGATATTACAGATTTAAAAATTGCGGGACGTAGCGTTTGCGGCGGTACCGGCCGGCCGCCCGGCTATCTATTTTATACCTACCCGTGCGAAGCCAGAGCGGGCCGCTATGTTTTTATATGTATATGTCGTGGCCATATCGTACATTTGCTCATTTCATGAAATGATTGGCCATTTCACGAAATGGTCGCATTTCGTGAAATGGCCAATTTAGTTTGGCCACATCATGATGTGGTTTGAGCAGATCAATGATAAGAAATCGTTTCACGATATGGCCAACTAAACGCGCGGTTTTTTCATGAAATGATCAAAATTATTTGATCATATCGTAAAATAGTTACATTAATCATTGGTAGAGGCGCTGCAAGCTCTGTGTTTATGTGATAATATGAAGAAAGTCATAGCAAAGAATTTACAACGAAGAGATTCGAGTACTATGGAAAATGTGGATATCTTATATGTATTGAAGAAAAAATGCGTCTTAAATAAAATAATTTAAGACGCATTTTTTCTTTTAGGATATAAAATAAATAAATAAATATTTCGGGACAATTTTCCCACACGGCACGATCTGATCCCATACTAAGCTTTCGCTTGTGTTATGGAAACCAGATGGCTGATAAACATACATATATAATTTTAAATAAATACTTATATAGATAATTAACACCCAGACACTGAGCAAACATCACACAAATATTTGCCCCGGGTGGGGATCGAACCCACGATCTCTGGCTTGGAAGGCAGGGCCACTACCAACCAAGCCAACCGGCCAGTCAAAGTATATTTATATATCCTATTATATTATTATAATTGTTTGTTTTTTAAAAAGCGATCCGCTTCTGGCACTCGCCGGCCGCTGCCGCGGCACGCTCGCTTTGCTCGCTCGGCTCGTGCGTTGTTTAACTGTTTTCTAACTGTTTTCTATTGCAAAAACGATTCGCTTCTGGCATTCGCCGGCCGCTGCCGCGGCACTAACTTAAATGACATTAAACAAGTTTTTAGAATATTCTGATTTTTTTTAATATTTTATGGACTCTTTATATTTTATACGATCTGGCCAAATGTGGATGACCAAATCGTGAAACGTTGACGATTTAACGATCTGATCAAACTATGTTGGCCATTTCATGAAATGCGACCATTTCGTGAAATGATCGATCATATCATGAAATGAGCAAATCTACGATATGGCCACGACATATACAAGTTACAACGTTCACAGTTTTTCTGTAGTGTATTTAGTATCAGCATTGCACCCGTGCGAAGCCGGGGCGGGTCGCTAGTATTTATTAACATCAAGTTGAAGTCAGAACCGAAAATAAGAGAAAATTTTAATAAGAATATATGCATTCTTTTTAACTTTATGTGATAGGAATGTGCCGACATATTTATCATTAAAGTTTTATTGAGTTTCAAGTGGCTCTACAATATTGACTTCTGAATTGTAGAGCATCTTCTAGTTTGAACTTTGAAAGTATTCATCTTTAAATGTCTGGTTTAAAGCTACAAATCTATACTAATATTATAAAGGTGAAGAGTTTGTTTGTTTGTTTGAACGCGCTAATCTCGGGAACTACTGGTCCGATTTGAAAAATTCATTCGGTGTTAGATAGCCCATTTATCGAGGACTATATATCATCTCGCTAAAAACCGCGGAGCATAGCTAGTATGGGATATTTACTATCCAATAGTTATTATGAATACACTGACTTACACGTGGTCACGTGAACGTGGCTCGGCCGAGGCGTATGTGCTAGCTTTTTTCTCGGTCAGGGCACTACGTAGACTCAACTACTTCACTCAACAATTGCCAATTAATAAATTAAATTATTTGTAAATTAATTGCTTCCCGCTCTGTGTAAGCGGGTTATTGTAAATTTGCCACAAAGTTAATTCGTCACCTAAAAAAGTATGTGTAAATTTGCCACACTTTTATTTTTTTAAAGTTAATTCGTCACGTTTTAATATCAAGTATTGTAAATTCGTCACATCGATAATTTAAGTACAGATAGCAAAAAAATTAAACAATAAATTAATTTAAAATGTTTATTTCTTAATCAGTTTTAGATTTTCAACCTTACATGTAAAAAAATCACAGTCAAATTGGATGGCGATGGACTTTGTAAAAACATAAGGATAACAAAGATAAATTTTGCTAAAAACCAAGGAACATCTATTTTGTATATGTTCTAAAAATTCACAGCAGTTATAAAGAGTATTACTTAACATCTACATTATTCTACATAGGTAATGGTAAAAATCACAGTTCTCTCTATAAATATTTTTAAAATGTAATGAAATGAGAGCGGCTCTATAATATTTATCACAATCGTATAAAAATAAGGATAAAATATTTTTCACCTATTTTGTATACAGGGTGTAAGGGACAGCCTCCCGAAAACTTTAACCATGGAATCATTCTGAGCAACTTTCTCAAAGAAAGCATATTGTGGAAATGAAAAAAAAAATTACAACCTCCCATACAAAATTAGCATCTCACTCGAAAATTTTGTATGGGAAGTGGAAATTTTTTTTTCATACAAACTTTAACAATGGACCGCGGTCTGAGTCCATTGTTAAAGTTTTCGAAAGGCTGTCCCTTACACCCTGAATGTTCTAAAAATATACAACAGTTATAAAAAATACTACTTAACATCTACCGTATGTAAACTAACTAAAGGCAATCCTTTTAATCAGTGTTTATGAAGAGCTCCTCTATCCAGATGGTAACGTATTTTTCTTATAAGTAAACTAATTTTAATTGTTATGAAAATTCACTTGAGATCATTTAGCTTAAAATAAAATTACCATGCTGTATTTTGTGTACTATGAAAAATAAGATTTGTTTTTTTTATGATTTGTGTACCAAAAAAATAAATAAACAACTCAAGGTAAACAAAGACTCACTAAAGATTAATGAGAAAATAAGCTGCAAATTTGATGTCTTACCTCTCTGGCTCCCACAGGAACAAATGGCCAGGGCCCGTCCTGCATCGTCTATTCTCTGCCAGATTAAAACGATTGCCTTTAGTTAGTTTACTTACACACTGTATATTATTCTACATAGGTAATCGTAAAAATCACAGTTCTCTGTATAAATATTTTTAAAATGCAATGAATTAAGAGCGGCTCTACAATATTTATAACAATCTCATAAAAATAAGGATGAAATATTTTTCTTTTATTTTAACAAGTAAAGACATTGCTCTTTAGTTTATGTCATATCCTATAATATTAGAAAAACACAAAGCAAATAATCAAAACTCAAACAGACAAGCGCGTTTCATGACACTTTAAAAATCACAGTTAAAATCACATTAATTGTTTTTATAAGTCAACTTTTGTTTTCCATACACTTCAAAAATTACAATTAACGTTATATAAAATATTTTAATATTTTAAACAAGGATAAAATATTTTTCATCTATTTTGTATATACAGGGTGTAAGGGCACTGCACAGTACCGCACGCCCCAACCGCAGCGGGTTGCTTTGCTATGCTACCAGTCAGTCTCTCGCGCCGCACTTGTGAATTTACATGTCGTCGACGTCTGGCAGTTTATGAAATGTTTATGGTGAAAGATCCAGCCATGAACATAAATCCATTGATGGCACCAGTATTTACGAGATTTAAGAAAAAAAACTTTAAAATAAAATTCTAATAACACAATAAAAATTCTAATACATAAAAAATCATTTCAAACTTTTAAAAAGCGCAAATCAATTTGACTCAATAATGAATTTACCTTATGTTATTGATGAATTTACCTTATGTGAATGATGACTGTAATATTAAAATGTAAATCATTATATTGCTGGTTTCATCGCAGGCTGAAAGGTATAATTCACTTGCCTTGCTTGCTGGCGGTACTTTACTACTTGTGGCAAATTTACAATAACCCGAATATACCTGTGACGAACTTACACATACTTTTTAAGGCATGTGACGAATTTACTTTCAATGTATGGAGTTTTAAAAACGTGACGAATTAACTTTGTGGCAAATTTACAATAACCCGTGTAAGCCCGCCTATAGATACGTTACGTTCGCGTTGTTGAGCTGTGTCACGCGGTTTCAACACATATACTACATCACTGCCAAGTATCATCAAAATCCGTTCAATCGTTTTCGTGCGAAACAATAACAAACACATACATGTAATTTATGTAATGTGCTATAATTAATGTAATTGGTGTAATACCGTTTTAATTATAAATAAAATAAATAAATACATCCACCCTTACAAATTTTCACATATTTTATATTATTAGTAAGAATTACCTTAACATAACATTAATAAATCTATATAAAAACCTAAAATTGATTTTATTATTCTACACTAGCTGTTACCAGCTTTTCGCAAAATAACATTTCTTCATGTTTATATTCAATAAAACTTGTTTATTTAGGAACTGACTGGAGCAAACATAGAAAAAACCCTAAGGAAATCTTGCCTCAATACTTCAAGCAAAACCGCAGTATAGTATAATATATTTATGATGATATTATATTCACTATGTGATGATTATATTAGTATTATTGATTCAAAGTACTAAAATGTAATTAAAAATAAATATGTTATACAGTCTTCATCGCGGCGAAATAATGTGGCAAAAACATTTTCTGGCTTCCCATGGCAAAACATATTTTTCATATCCGTTTAAGCAGTTTTCAGCTACAGCCTTTACAAACATAGGAAAAATATAATTTTCCACTAACAATATTAGTCTAAATAGTAGTAATAGTAGATCTTACTCCATTATACACCGCCAATAACTTCTACAGAATTATACCTAATAGCGGGAAAATTAGAAGTCAATTTTGTTATTTTATCTGCCAGCGCTATCTATGGAACGGCGCTACAAGCTATAATTAATATCAATTTACCTGGCCCTGCGAATTCGCTCGCTAATTATGTAATAAATGACCTTTAATAACCATTAAGAATTAAGGGGAATTTACAGTAAGAGAAAATGGAAGCATTTTCGGTTTTATTTATCTTTCTAAAGTATTTCGAATAATGAAAAACTTTTGAAAAAGAAAATGTATTATATAATATTATTTTTACACATAAAAGTGAAGTCCCATGTCCCCTAGTGGGGTAAGGGGCAGATGCATTATACATCTGTTTCACTGATCGATGTTCTTTAAGGACAAGTAGGTCATCAGCCTTCTGTGTCCTGCCAGACCGAGACTTTTTAAGCTATTGCATAGCTTTTATCTCAGACTTTGAGCGCGGCGACCGAATGTAAAAATTCCGTAACGAAAAAACCTAACACCCCCCACTCCAACCGGCACAGCGATGCCTTAGCAATAGCTTTACCGCGGCAGTCCTCGAGTGCCACACGTATTTTTTTTGCGTATTTTTTTTTTCTTCGTCTCCACCGGGCATTGAACCCAAGACCCCTCGGTGCTACGCTATTCATGACTGAACTAAAAATTATTAACATGAAATCATTCCCTAGCTTAAGTTATGCCTTCAATATTTTAGACTAGCCAAACGCCCGGATTAACACCGTATAATATCGAATTCCTTTTTATTTTTATACAAGTGTATTGTGTAATGTTTTTTTAATCACACAAAACTAATGAACCGAATTGGATGAATCAAAGACAATGCATCTATTTTAATACGAAATATTATATGTCCAAAATAACTTAAATATTCAAATTATTACAACATTACCATAAACCACAACTCAAATAATTGTGTTGCTTCGAATAAAAATTCACAGTGAAAGCCAGGAAATAAAATAAATCGGATCAAGTATGTATATTTCAGTCATGAAAAATGCATCGAAACGAATTGCTATAATTTTAAAACATTCCTTTAAACATCCGTTGTATTTAATAAAGAATAAATATTTGTTTCTGCGATTCTATATTTTATTATAACTAAGCATTATCAGTAGGTATAGTTTGTCTTTAATTTAACCAATTTATCTATAAACTACAGGTAAATTAGCTTGGAGAAATTTTTGCATATGTAGTGGTGTGTATATTACTCAGATCTTAGAGCGCGTTTCCACTATATCGTTCTGGCCTATACAAAAATGTTTCGATATCCTAACATTACTATTTAATTTTATACTTATTCCTAGCAACACTTTTGTTTTCAATAAAAACAAGTTTTTATTTGAAAGAATATGGTTTTGACTTTATAAAAAAAAATATATCATTCAATTTCACGTCCTAGAGCAAACGACAAGACGACTACCGTGAAACAATAAAATATCGTGTCCATAATAATTTGTTTCATAATTAATATTTGACCATAATAATTACGAAACAAAACAAATAAATAAATCGTCACTTGATAGTGGAAAGTGGAAACACGCACAAAAACAGAATAAACCAGTTTACGCTGTCCGCAGGTGCCACGTGCAGTCGTTTGGTACCGTTAGAACATAAAGCACACATTTCATTCAAAAATTATAATTATTACGTATAGACCGGGAGATATTGACACAAAATTTCGAGTCATTTGTAACAGGATGGCGGTTCTACAGGGGTCTTAGTACGCAATGACAAAAAGAAAAACGATGGTGTGAACACTGGTACCGGCGGCTTAGTCGCGTGGGCGTTAGTCGAACTCGTCGGAAAAATAGCGAAGTCAAACAATTTGTAACACAAAAATTTTAGAATTTACCGATAGCCCATAAAAAAGAAGTAGGCGGTAGTGTCATGCCATACTTTTCCGGTGTGACTTACAGCCCGCCATACCGACGCGAATGTGTTGATTTAAAAAAAACAATTCAACCATTTGTACCAGGCTAACTTTTGCACAGGTAACCATCGTCGTGCAGCCATTTACGAAAATCGCCATGCCATACTTTTCGGACGATTCCAAATGGTCGCCATACCGCCGAAAAACTGCAAAAATTTTTTTTTTCGCCAAACTTTTTGTACCAGTATTGCATTTGGATTTTTGGAGAGTATTTGATAAAATGTGACCATTATTATATTTACCATACTTCTAGTAGGGGGAAAAAGTGCTGCCATACTTGAAAAATTAATTTAGTATTAATTTATATAAGTGAAGATTTCCACCACCTAGATCTTTGAAATTTTGTATTTATATTCGTTGAACCTCACACTTACAGGAAAAATTAGTGCCATACTGTTACTAATCGTTTAAAATACGAATAAAATCTTACAATAAAAAAAATCTTATACACATTCGCCACCTCCCACAGGTATGACATTATCACACTTCTATTAATTATAATCATTCAGGAGTTGCTGAAAAAAAAAATTAGGGTGGTAAATGGTTCGGCGAAAAAAAAAATTTGCAGATTTTCGGCGGTATGGCGACCATTTGGAATCGTCCGAAAAGTATGGCATGGCGATTTTCGTAAATGGCTGCACGACGATGGTTACCTGTGCAAAAGTTAGCCTGGTACAAATGGTTGAATTGTTTTTTTTTAAATCAACACATTCGCGTCGGTATGGCGGGCTGTAAGTCACACCGGAAAAGTATGGCATGACACTACCGCCTACTTCTTTTTTATGGGCTATCGGTAAATTCTAAAATTTTTGTGTTACAAATTGTTTGACTTCTCTATTTTTCCGACGAGTTCGACTAACGCCCACGCGACTAAGCCGCCGGTACCAGCATTCACACCATCGTTTTTCTTTTTGTCATTGCGTACTAAGACCCCTGTAGAACCGCCATCCTGTTACAAATGGCTCGAAATTTTGTGTCAATATCTCCCGGTCTAGTAGTTTAATTGTTAAATTTTGTATTTGTTGATTGTTGATATTATTTGTATTGTTATAATATTTGTTGAAGTGTTTAATTTGTGTGTAAGTGTTGTAACTTTATATTGTTAACTAGCTGGTGCGTTGTGCGCGGGCTGCAAGCAGCCCGCGAGCCCCTTTTGCCCCTGGGTTGAAGCAATAGGGCAGTCATTTGAAAATGCATCAAAATCCCCCGTCAATTTGTTATTATTTGCCAACAGCGATTCCACAGTCAATCGGAAGTGCTTATAAATTCCCAATTCAAATATTTTCTATTCTAAAAAGCTGTCGACCTTCGAGGGTGCGTGGTGCGCGGACTGCAAGCAGCCCGCGAGCCTCTTTTGCCCCTGGGTTGAAGCAATAGGGCAGTCATTTGAAAATGCATTCGAATTTCCTGTCCATTTGTTACATCTGCTAACAGCGATTCTACAGTCAGTCGGTAATGCTTATAAATTCCCCATTCAAGTATTTTCCACTTCGGGAGGCTGCCCACCTTCGAGGGTGCGTGGTGCGCGGGCTGCAAGCAGCCCGCGAAGCAACCCAGGGCAGAAATCTTCAGTCAGTTGAAAATGCATTCAAATTCCCCGTTAATTTGTTACATCTGCGAACAGCGATTCTACAGTCAGTCGGTAATGCTTATAAATTCCCCATTCAAGTATTTTCCACTCCGGGAGGCTGTCCACCTTCGAGGGTGCGTGGTGCGCGGGCTGCAAGCAGCCCGCGAAGCATCCCAGGGCAAAAATCTTCAGTCATTTGAAAATGCATTAAAATCCCCCGTTAATTTGTTATTATCTGCTAACAGCGATTCCACAGTCAATCGGAAGTGCTTATAAATTTCCCATTCAAATATTTTCTATTCCGGGGGGCTGTCCACCTTCGAGGGTGCGTGGTCCGCGAGCTGCAAGCAGCTCGCGGCTCATCCCAAGGCAGAAATCTTCAGTCATTTGAAAATGCATTCGAATTTCCTGTCCATTTGTTACATCTGCTAATAGCGATTCTACATCTACAGTCAGTCGAAACTGCTTATAAATTACTTATTCAAATATTGGTTAAATTTTTGAAACGCGATCCGGAATTTCATTTATTTGAGGTGTCTTATCAATAGCGGTGACTTTTCATAATAAACTGTTCAAGACAATAAATGTGTGAAGATGTATAAAACATATTGAAAACTTCAAGTCTTTTTAGTAGCGTCGCGGTCATTTAAAATCACAGAACAGTAAAGTAGATAGAAGTGTGATGTGGGCGTGGCCCACGTGTCACTGGTAAGGTAAGATCACCTAACTTGCTCTCAGTTGTGCGCAGAAAAATATTCGAGTCGGTTGTCAGCTGTCAAACCTTTTTTCCATATTTATTCATTAATTAGGACGTGTTGTTCGGTATTAGAGTGCAAAAATGATAGCAGACGAAATAATATCAGCAATGGAGGC
Organism: Colias behrii; assembly: GCA_029959065.1. Lineage (NCBI taxonomy): Eukaryota > Metazoa > Arthropoda > Insecta > Lepidoptera > Pieridae > Colias > Colias behrii. The sequence goes on from JARWMC010000016.1 coordinate 1,278,532, forward strand.
ATTTCATACCATCGGTAAGTCTTATTTTTATTTATTTTACATATAATATTTTATGTTATAACTTCGCTTGTAATTTGTCAAAATTGTATACAAATATCTAGACAAAATGAACCTTAATCCGTAAGAAATTAGTACTATTATAGATTGAACAGCAAACAAGACTTTCTGGAATATTATTGCAATAAACAAACGAATGTCGCTTTAGTGATGCTTGTGGCGCATATCGACAGTATCGATACTTTAGAAAAGACAAACATTATAAATATTAAATTTTATTTTATTTTTCCTTAGCTTTCATTTGTCCAATTTATTTATAGATTTCCCAAAGAGGCTAATTTAAAAGAGAAATGGATAAATGCAACGTGACGAGTTAACTGGATGCCGAACAGCACTAAGCGGTCTAACAAAGGCCACCGATACAGCAAACCTACGGCAGTTCCAAGATTTAAAATAATGCATATTTTCTGTTTGTATTTTGTAAATATAGATTAATACTATTCTATTCCGTTTTTTATTTAATAATAATAATATAAAAAGACGTACTTAGTAGTAATAAACATACTCCAAAATGTGACACATTATACTATACTCATATAAAAGAAAGAAAAGAAAAATACACAAAAAATATTTATTTGTGAATTATCGATAACAAGGCTGCATCCCTCAGGGCATAGCATCAGATAAATATCAAGTTAATGTCATTAATGTTGAGTGACACAAATTTCAACCTTATCTCTATGTGTTGAGGTTCAAAGTTATATTTATCGAAAACTAACGCCCTCTGTTGTGGAGTAGCTGAATGTTTTCGAATTTGGAATTTCTGTGCAATGAGAAACAAGCTAATATACCTAGGGATGTTATACTAAAATAAACCGTAACATGGTGCGTTAGGGTACATATTGAAATGCTGAATTTATAACCTAAGTCAGTTTTTACTCAAATTAAGCTGTCCAATCAAAGGCATAGTTTACTTGTAGTGTACTGTATAACTATCGGTTTAAATGTGTGGGTTTGGCGACACTGGTTTTCATACTAATTATGACATTATCGCACTTCTATATGTTTTTTCTTCTATATGTGTTCGAAATTTTAAATAAACGTAAAGAACTACAAGCCCAAGTACAGAAAGAAAAAGATGCAGGCAATATCGCTTTTATTAAATACGACAAAATTATTATACTAAATAACCAACAACATCCACAAAAACAGCCGAGCAAAAGAATCCTATCAGAATCCCCGGAGACAAGTCAACCTACCAACGAAAATATTCAACAAACTAACAAACAACCACCTAAGAAGAATAAGGGAAACATGAATAATTTCATTATACATAAGCCTAAATTAACCGCCGCCCAGACAGCATCAGCACAACGCCAAATGACGACACCTAAACGAAACAAAGAATAGCAATCAATATTGGACCCTCTCCCAACCTCAATTCTCCCAGTACGGCCGGTCACCGCGGGAGAGTATGACCAAAACCCCCCAAATAAAAATGAAACTATTAAAACTACCTTTTTTATTTGCACCCTTAATGTAAGATCATTATCTTCTGATCAAAAACTTATAGAGCTCAAGGCAGCACTAGAAAATATTAACCACGATATAATAGGTTTGTGCGAGGTTCGTCGCCTAGGAGAAAAGATAATCGAAGACAGAGATTACATCTTTTATTACATTGGCCAAACAAAAGGGCTTCATGGTGTAGGTTTTCTAGTTAGGAGGAAATACAAAGATAACATCATAAAATTTACTGGAATATCAGAGAGGGTTTGTATACTAGAAATCAAGCTGGAAAATATCTGTTTTTCATTAATCCAGGCGTATGCACCCACTGAAAATTCATCTCAGGACGAAATAGACTGTTTTTATGATGACTTAGCGAAAGCCCACGATACCGTATCTACTGAGAACATATTCTCTATGGGAGATTTTAATGCCCAAATCGGAACTCCTGAAAAATACGAGCGCCCCATCGTGGGCGAGTATGGTTATGGCATTAGAAGCGCTCGAGGTACGCGACTGATTCAATACGCACAAGAATACAACCTAAAAATAATAAATACAATGTACAAACTAAAACCTAAAAATCGTTGGACTTGGATCTCTCCTAATAGAAACACAAGGAATGAAATTGATTATATTATGACGACGAAACACCGCTTAATCACCAAATATGAAGTTCTACCATCTTTCTCTTTCGGATCAGACCACAGATTAATAAGGGTAACTATGGACCTAAAATCAAAAAAGAAAAGCAGACGGAATTTTTCTAACCTGTCTAATAAGCTGAAAACTCTACCCGAGCAAGAATTATACCTCTCGAACCTTAGCAAATTTATACCAGATCTTTTAACGGCTCAAAATATTTACAACGCGCAGGAGTACTACCAACAAATTATCCACCACATCAAGTCAAGTCTATCAAACATTAAAGTTTCACAAAAGAACAAAATACTGTCGGAGAAAGCGCTAGAACTGATGAAACAAAGAAGTACACTACAAAATAAACCTAAACTAAATAAATCCGATAAAGAAAATCTAAAAAAATTATACAAACTTACCAACAGAGAAATAAAAAAATGTTACGATACCTACAGAACAACAACTATACAAAGACAACTCGATAACTCCAGATCTGCTAAAAAAGCTTTTAAAGAACTTAATCAAACCAAAACATGGGTACCTTTCCTGCAGTCTGGCGATAACAAATGCAAGTCTCGCACAGAAATAATAAAAAAAGCTACCGATTTTTATTCTAATCTATACAGTGAACCACCCACAAAAAAGCAAACCAAGACTGATTACCACTATACAGACACAACTCCAACCGTACAATTTTCAGAAAAAGAAATCTTGAAACAAATAATGAGACTTAAACTGGAGAAAAGCCCAGGACCAGATGGGATCACTAATGAATGTATCAAGGTTGCGCAAACTCTACTACTGGCACCAATCACTATCCTATGGAATAAAATACTCGATGATGAAGCTGTACCGCACCAATGGTTGGAATCTGAAATTACACTACTGTACAAAAAAGGCGATCCAGCAGACTTAGGAAACTATCGTCCTATAAGCCTCATGTCTAGCTTTTACAAACTTTTCGCTTCCTGCTTGCTCGAAAGAATAGGCCCTGTTATCGACTCACATCAACCGATCGAACAAGCTGGGTTCAGAAGTGGTTTCAGCACATTGGACCATATCCAAGTAGTGGACCAGGTGATTGAGAAATTCTCAGAATTTAATAAGCCCTTGTACCTAGCCTTCGTAGACTACAAAAAAGCTTTTGACACAATTTCACACGAAAGCATCTGGGAATCACTGAAAGCACTAAAAATAAATGAAAAATATATTAATATACTAAAACAAATTTACAATAACAGTACAAGTAGAGTCAAACTAGATAGAGTAGGCGAATCATTCAAGGTAAAGAGAGGAGTCCGTCAAGGGGACCCAATTTCGCCTAAATTATTCATAGCCGTCTTACAACTCGTATTAGAAAAATTACCGTGGTCCAATCGAGGCATTAATATGAATGGAAACATGCTTAGTCATCTCAGATTTGCCGATGATATAATATTGTTTGCGGAAAACCCTCACCACCTAAGTAAGATGATCAATGAACTTAACCAGGCTAGCAAAAATATTGGATTGGAAATTAATCTCGATAAAACAAAAATAATGACTAACCACACTGTTACGCCCATCTTACTAGATTCCCCTCTCGAGTACGTAAATAAATATATCTACCTAGGCAAACAGATTTCTTTTAATAAGGAAAGAAACTTTGAAGAAGTAAACCGAAGAGTGGCGATTACGTGGAGCAAGTTACCTATATAGTAAATAACACAACTAAATATATAATATGTAGTAATTAATTATTTTTTACTTTTCCGTTTTTGAAGTCGGTTTTTTTAAAGTAGTTATTTTTAAGCTTTAAAGAGATTCTGAAATCACAACTTCCGCTAGCAACTAAAAAAATAGTCATGGACACAGCACTACTGCCCTGCCTCACTTATGGGTGCCCAACATGGACCTTCGACCACAAAACTAGATATAAAATCCAGACTTCCCAAAGAAGAATGGAAAGAAGCTGCCTAGGCATCAAACTTAAAGATAGAATAAGGAACACCGACATTCGGAAAAAAACAAAAGTATGTGATGCCTTAGGTTTTGCACTGAAGGGAAAATGGAAGTGGGCGGGTCACTTGGCTCGTTACAAAGACGTAAGATGGACCCTCAGGTCAGTGAAATGGTCGGGGCCAAGAGGCACCAGGACAAGGGGTCGACCAAGGGCCAGATGGGCTGACGAAATAGTAGCAGTCGCTGGCGGAAATTGGCTGAACTTAGCCCAAGACAGGGACAAGTGGCATTCTTTGGGGGAGGCTTTTACCCGTACGGGGTCCATATAGAAACTTACCTAGTACTTAAATTAACTTTATTAAATTATATTATCTTGATTAGTATCTAAACTGTTCTAATATTGTACTTAAATTGTAATTGTAACTACTACTGTATCTTATGGATCAAATAAAGCTTTATTTATTTATTTATTTATTTTTATTTATTTATATGTTTTTACTGTTCTGTGTTTAAAATCAAATTCATTATGCTTTCGGCACTAAAAATATCTAAGTGAAAGCCATAGGACTACAGTCAAAGCCCAAAGGGTGTATCGAATAAGATATCGTTACACTTTAAAAATAACTACTTTAAAAAAACCGACTTCAAAAACGGAAAAGTAAAAAATAATTAATTACTACATATTATATATTTAGTTGTGTTATTCACTATATAGGTTTGAAGTCGGTGCCAAGCACTAAGCACTTATTAAACTACGCTATTTTTTGATACAAGAACTACGATTATTTCGATACAAGAACTACCTACTTGCAATTCAATTACATTATTCGCAATACAAAAAATTGGCTATTTTCGATACAAAAACAACACTAAGTACTCTTGGTGTAACTGTAAGTCCTACGCTTATAAAGCGTGAACGATTGGCTCATTCACTCAATAAATGTGTGAAGATGTGTATATTATTACGTATTGAAAACTTCAGTCTTTTTAGTAGCTTCGTTTAAAATCAAATTCATTATGCTTTCGGCACTAAAAATAAGAACCTACTTTTACGTTTTTGAAGTCGGTTTTTTTAACGTAGTTTTAATAGTTTTTAACCTACGTAGTTTTTTTGTTTGAGTGGGAATCGCCCTCAAGTCGCTTCTGTTCAAGAGTTTACTTAACAGTCTTAACACGCTCGTCGCTTCGCTCCTCGCTACCTATTTGAATATTTACGCCGGCCGCTGACGTGATTTGCTCGCTTCGCTCGCTTGGCTAGTGCGGTAGTTCAAAAGTTAACCTAACTCGCTCGTCGCTTCGCTCCTCGCTACTTCTTTGAATATTTACGCCGGCCGCTGACGTGACTTGCTCGCTTCGCTCGCTTGGCTAGTGCGGTAGTTCAAAAGTTAACCTAACTCGCTCGACGCTTCGCTCCTCGCTACTTCTTTGAATATTTACGCCGGCCGCTGACGTGACTTGCTCGCTTCGCTCGCTTGGCTAGTGCGGTAGTTCAAAAGTTAACCTAACTCGCTCGTCGCTTCGCTCCTCGCTACTTCTTTCAATATTTACGCCGGCCGCTGCCGCGGCTCGCTCGCTTCGCTCGCTTGGCTCGTGCGGTAATTCAAAAGTTTACTTAACACGCTCGTCGCTTCGCTCCTCGCTACCTATTTGAATATTTACGCCGGCCGCTGACGTGACTTGCTCGCTTCGCTCGCTTGGCTAGTGCGGTAGTTCAAAAGTTAACCTAACTCGCTCGTCGCTTCGCTCCTCGCTACTTCTTTGAATATTTACGCCGGCCGCTGACGTGACTTGCTCACTTCGCTCGCTTGGCTAGTGCGGTAGTTCAAAAGTTAACCTAACTCGCTCGACGCTTCGCTCCTCGCTACTTCTTTGAATATTTACGCCGGCCGCTGACGTGACTTGCTCGCTTCGCTCGCTTGGCTAGTGCGGTAGTTCAAAAGTTAACCTAACTCGCTCGTCGCTTCGCTCCTCGCTACTTCTTTCAATATTTACGCCGGCCGCTGCCGCGGCTCGCTCGCTTCGCTCGCTTGGCTCGTGCGGTAATTCAAAAGTTAACCTAACTCGCTCGTCGCTTCGCTCCTCGCTACCTATTTGAATATTTACGCCAGCGGCTACCGCTGCTCGCTCGCTTCGCTCGCTCGGCTCTTGCGGTATTTCAAAAGTTAACTTAACTCGCTCGTCGCTTCGCTCCTCGCTACCTATTTTTTGAATATTAAAAATAAAAGTTTAATAGGCGCCGTCTTTTGCCCTTGCTCTTCAATCACCGTTCCTACTATGGAAATTTCCATACAAAATTTTCGAAAAAAAAAATTTCGCTTTTTAACAAAAAATTTATATGCCTGGAAGCGGACCAAGTTTTGAAGCATTTTTTACTTTGGCGACCCCGACCTAACTGCCACCGGTTCAGAGAGCCGTTGAATTTCGTGATGTATGGAAAATGGAAACCGGGTGTCGGAGAGAAATTCTGAGTATGTAGTTTTGTAAATCTGGCCGATTAAAGCACAGAAGTCAATTTTCAGACCGATCGTAAAGTAACCGGCGCCACCATCTTGCTTTGAAAAATTGGCCATTTTTAAAAAAAAAATTGCGTCCAATTTGAAATTTCTTGATTGCCCTGGTAGCACCCCATCTTTCTGATCATTTTTTAGTTCTACACCCCCCGGCTATCTGGCGCCGTTTCAGAGAGCCGTCGAATTTTGCGTTGTATCAAACTCGGAAACCAGCAATGGAAACTCGATAATGAGTATGCCAACTTAATGTGCGGCTCGATTAAAGCCCCTGTGCCAAGTTTCAGCGCGATCGGACCAGCGATGGCCGTTTTAGCATTTGTATGGCGGCGGCCATTTTTTCCGCCATTTTGAATTTTTTTCACTATCTGTGGTAATTGCTCGAGGTCTACTCCAAGTTTAGTTCGAGCACCCCAGATGCAGCTGCTACCGTTTGCGCGGGCCGTTGATCGTCTTCGCGAGATGAGGGAAAGTTTAAGATTTCGTATTTTTCTGGATATCCTGGGAGCTGGGCGAGTACAGACATGGTGTGAGTGTGTTTCCGCGTTGCGCCACCTCGTCTAAATTTACGTTTTTATGTTTGCGCCAAAAATGGAAAAATTCCAAAATCGAGCGACCCACTATGGCTCCCTGGTAGCGTCCCAGGGTGGTGATCATTTTTAGTTCCGACACCCCCCACCCAACTCGCACCGTTTCCGCGGGCCGTTGGATTTTACGTTGTATGGAAGTCGGAAACTGGGGCCCGGAGCCACTCGAACGGGGCACCGATCGATTCGCCGGCTCGCACAGAGCACGTGTGCCAAATTTGAGACGTAAGGATTCATAAACGGCGATTTTGGCAAAGTACGGCGGCCATCTTGTTTTCGCGAAAATCGCCATTTTTCCACCACCCCTGGTAATCGCCACCAGTTCCGAGCATTTTTTGTTCAGACACCCCCCCTCCAGGTACCACCGTTATTGCGCACCTCCAGGGGTCCACTCGGTTTTCGAAGGTGATCGAGATCGCTATATTTTTCCTCTGGTCACTCGGCGCACCTCTACACGATCACGTCGTTATCCCCCCCACTTTCCACGTAGTTTCCGAGAAAAGCGATGTCAGTCAGTGAGTGAGTGGTAGTGTAGCTTTATATATTATAACTAGCTGGTGCGTTGTGCGCGGGCTGCAAGCAGCCCGCGAGCCCCTTTTGCCCCTGGGTTGAAGCAATAGGGCAGTCATTAGAAAATGTGTTAGAATTCCAAGTTCATTTGTAATTTTCTGCTAACAGCAATTCCACAGTCAATCGGAAGTGCTTCTAAATTCCCCATTCAAATATTTTCTACTCCGGGGGGCTGTCCACTTTCGAAGGTGCGTGGTGTGTCTCATCCCAGGGCAGAAATCATCAGTCAATTGAAAATGCATTCGAATTTCCTGTCCATTTGTTACTATATGATAACAGTGATTCTACAATCTACAGTCAATGATACAAAATCATTCATTTGTGATGAAAAATACACTAAAAAGTATTAAATAAAAATAACTACTTTAAAAAAACCGACTTCAAAATCAGAAAAGTAAAAAATTTTAAAGATTTGGTATACTTAATTACTACATAATATTTAGTTGTGCTATTAACTAAATAGGTTTAAGCACTAAGTATTAAACTACGCTACTTTTTGATACGAAAACTACGTTTTTTTAATAATACAAAAACTACGCTTCTTTCGATATAAGAATTACGCAATTTAATTCAAGAATTACGCGTTTCAATACAAGAATTACGCGTTTCAATACAAGAATTACGCATTTCAATAGAAGAACGACGCTACTTTCGATACATAAAATACGCAAATTTTTTTTAATACAAGAAAAACGCCACTTGCGATACAAGAACTACCCTACTTGCAATTATTAAAGAATTAAGTACATTATTCGCAATACAAAAATACGCTATTTTCGATAGAAAAACTACACTACTCTTGGTGTAAGTCCTACGCTTATAAAGCGTGAACGATTGGCTTATTCACTCAATAAAATATTTATTTATTTATTTAAAAAATATCACATGCCATTACAGGACAATGCCCAATGCGACAGAGATACATTTTTATAAAACAAAATAAACTTTAGTAAAGTTTACTTAAACTTACTTAAATACTAAATTAAAATAACATACATAAATTAACATAGAAATATAAACTTTAAATAACTTCTTAACAATAACAGATTAACTGTAATATCACTCTTGCAAATTCAGTTTAATATGTGTGAAGATGTATAAAACATATTCAAAACTTCAGTCTTTTTAGTAGCGTCGATTAAAATCAAATTCATTATGTATTAAAATTCCCCGTCAATTTGTTATTAAGTATCTGCTAACAGCAATTCCACAGACAATCGGAAGTGCTTATAAATTTCCCATTCAAATATTTTCTATTCCGGGAGGCTGTCCACCTTCGAGGGTGCGTGGTGCGCGAGCTGCAAGCAGCTCGCGGCTCATCCCAGGACATAAATCTTCAGTCATTTGAAAATGCATTCGAATTTCCTGTCCATTTGTTACATCTGCTAACAGCGATTCTACAGTCAGTCGAAACTGCTTATAAATTTGCTAAATTTTTGAAACGTGATCCCGAATTTCATTTATTTGAGGTGTCTGTCTAAGATTCCAGAAAGTTATTAGTATTATTAATATTGAATAACTCAGACTGATTGACCCATTGATGGTATTATATTATAGATGAAAAATAGTAATAAAGTGTATAAATTTCAATTTGAATAACCATGATATCTCTGAAAACTTGATAGCTATTGCTACTGTACATTTTATACTTCTTATTTACTATAATATACAGAATATACCTAATAAGTGAAAGCCGTCTACATTTTAAACAACATTGTTTGCTATAAGAAAAAAGGAACCGAGTATAATAATTTGGCCATACTCTTTATCAATTTTAATTCACCAAACATCATAAATTTAATATATCTATCCAAAAAATATCTTTCAAGAACAATGTAACTCAGGATCCCTGCAGAAGTCTTGACAAAAATCCATACTAATATTATAATTAATGCGAAAGTAACTCTGTCTGTCTGTCTGTTACTCAATCACGCCTGAACTACTGAACCAATTAGCATGAAATTTGGTATAGATATATTTTGATACCCGAGAAAGGACATAGGATAGGTTTTATCCCGGAAATCCTACGGGAACGGGTTTTTCTCTGAAAACGCGGGCGAAGCCGCGGGCGGAAATACAGTATGAAATAAAAGTTACTGTATCATTAAAATGTTAATTTAAAGATGGTACCTATCCATACCACCAAGTTATGTTTATAATTAACTACACCAAGTTATGTTTATAATTAAATTAAATAAATCGTTATCATGGTTGGGATATTATGTTTTCAGTGTACCTAAATATATTATAATGAAAACTTTTTAATGTGTTTCATTTTCTTATTAATCTAGTGTCTCTTAGTAATAATATTCATAGAGTAGAAACAAATAATTTAAATTGCTTTCATATAATTTTTTAAAATACCTTTATTTTAATGTTAGATAACTTTGCATATAGCATGTATGTTAAAGTAAACTGTATTGATTTCTAAAATTCTCATTGAATGCTTGTTGATTATTAATTTTTATTATTCCAATTTGATTTGAAATCATATAAATATTTGAAGAGGGTGGGTAGGTACATTTTATTCACACTTAATTTTTATCACAACATTGGTGAAAGCTAAATGGAATAAAAAATCAGTTTAAATAATTATTAATAGATAAATACTTATTACTATACATGTTTAATGTGATAGTATAGGTTCCACACTTATTCTATAGATCTTGAATATTAATGATTTAAAAATTTATAATTAAAAATAAAAATGTTCTATTCTTAAGAATCTGTACCCAAAGGGTAAAAAGGGGACCCTATTACTGACTGGCTGACTGTTTGTCCATCTGCCACCAGGCTGTATCTCATGAACCTTGATACCTACATTTGAAAATTTCAGAGATCATGATGTCGATGTCGCTTCAACAACAAAAATAATAAAAACCGTAGATTAGCAATCTTGGCAAGGTCTTATATTGAAGTTTCATACTTATACGGAAACCTTAGTGTATAAAAATATAAATAATATCTGTATAAAAATATGGTTGTTTAACCTCGATTTTTTACAATTTGTTTTAATAACATCAATAGAAATTATTCATCTCGGTTCGTTACCTATATTATTATTCACAACTTTGCGGATTCTTCAACTACGCTGGCGCGCGGAGAGCTAGTACAAAAATATATACCTATAATTATTCACAAATCACATTCTAGTGTTTTCAAGTTTCATTAAAACTTTTGATGTAAGTAACAATTTAGGTAGGCAGGTCTATATTGATATCATCATCATCATCAAAAATTAACTAACAAATTACCTAATTGGCTAATTTTTTTAGGAAGTCGGTTTATAACTTCCCAAGGTCAAATTGGTTCAAAATTTGGAATTGTGTCTGTATCGTATTGAATTTGAATAGCCTTTGTAGATATCTAACTACTTATTGGCGTCTTTTTCTCCAATTTTATTTTAAAATTCATATAATAAAAGCTTATGAAGTATGGTCCCATAAACGTGAGGATTAAAGACAGATAAATACCTATTTACAAATCTTCAGTCATTTGAAAATGCATTATAATTTCCTGTCCATATTTTGTTACTATCTGCTAAAAGCGATTCCACAGTCAGTCCGAAATGCATATAAATTCCCTATTCAAGTTTTTTTTACTACTCCGGGAGGCCATCTTCCACCGAAGTTGCGTGGTGCGCGGGCAGCAAGCAGCCCGCGGCGCGTCCCAGGGCAGTAATCTTCAGTCATTTGAAAATGTATTACAATTCCCCATCCATTTGTTATTAAGTATCTGCTAACAGCGATTCCCCAATCAGTTGAAACTGCTTATAAATTACTTATTCAAATATTTTCTACTTCGGGAGGCTGTTCACCTTTGAAGTTGCGCGGTGCACGGGCAGCAAGCAGCCCGCGGCGCCGTATTTGCCGTTGCTATTCCTATTACCTTTCCTACTATGGAAATTTCCATACAAAATTTTCGAAAAAAAAATTGCGCTTTTTACCAAAAATTATTATATGCCTGGAAGCGGACCAGGTTTTGAAGCATTTTTTACTTCGGCGACCCCGACCTAAGTGCCACCGGTTCAGAGAGCCGTTGAATTTCGTGATGTATGGAAAATGGAAACCAGGGGTCGGTGAGAGATTCTGAGTATGCAGTTTTGTAAATATGGCCGATAAGAGCACAAAAGTCAATTTTCAGACCGATCGTGAAATAACCGGCGCCACCATCTTGCCTCGAAAAATCGGCCATTTTTGAAAAAAAAAATTGCGTTCAATTTGAAATTTCTCCATTGCCCTGGTAGCGCCCCGTCTTCCTGATCATTTTTTAGTTCTACACCCCCCACCTATCTGGCGCCGTTTCGGAGAGCCGTCGAATATCGTGATGTATGAAAAATGGAAACCGGGGGTCGGAGAGAAATTATGAGTATGCAGTTTTGTAAATCTGGCCGATTAGAGCACAAAAGTCAATTTTCAGACCGATCGTAAAGTAACAGGCGCCACCATCTTGCTTTGAAAAATTGGCCATTTTTGAAAAAAAAAATTGCGTCCAATTTGAAATTTCTCCATTGCCCTGGTAGCGCCCCATCTTCCTGATCATTTTTTAGTTCTACACCCCCAAGCTATCTTGCGCCGTTTCGGAGAGCCGTCGAATCTTGCGTTGTATGAAACTCGGAAACCAGCGGTGGAAACTCGATTATGAGTATGCCAACTTAATATGCGGCTCGATTAAAGCCCCTGTGCCAAGTTTCAGCGCGATCGGACCAGCGATGGCCGTTTTAGAAATTTGTATGGCGGCGGCCATTTTTCCGCCATTTTGAATTTTTTTCACTTTCTGTGGTAATTGCTCGAGGTCTACTCCAAGTTTAGTTCGAGCACCCCAGATGTAGCTGCTACCGTTTGCGCGGGCCGTTGACCGTCTTCGCGGGCTGTGAGAAAGTTCAGGGTTTCATATTTTTCTGGATATCCTGGGAGCTGGGCGAGTATGAATGCGTCATTGGTGTGTTTCTCCATTGCACCACCTCGGCTATAGGCACCTTTTTATGTTTGCGCCAAAAATGGAAAAATTCCAAAATCGAGCGACCCACTATGGCTCCCTGGTAGCGTCCCAGGGTGGTGATCATTTTTAGTTCCCGGACCCCCCACCCAACTCGCACCGTTTCCGCGGGCCGTTGGATTTTACGTTGTATGGAAGTCGGAAACGGGGGCCCGGAGCCACTCGAACGGGGCACCGATCGATTCGCCGGTTCGAACAGAGCACGTGTGCCAAATTTGAGACGTAAGGATTCATAAACGGCGATTTTGGCAAAGTACGGCGGCCATCTTGTTTTCGCGAAAATCCCCATTTTTCCACCCCCCCTGGTAATCGCCACCAGTTCCGAGCATTTTTTGTTCAGACACCCCCCCTCCAGGTACCACCGTTTTTGCGCACCTCCAGGGGTCCACTCTCTTGTCCAGGGTGTTGGAGATGTCAATATTTTTCCGGTGGTCACTGGGAGCACCTCTACACGTCCACGTCGAAATCCCCCCAACTTTCCCCGTAGTTTCCGAGAAACCCGATGTCAGTGAGTGAGTCAGTGGTAGTGTAGCTTTATATATTATAATAATTCAAAATGGCTCCAGTGTTAAAACATGGTCGAGGCAAGCCTTTGACTTCTCAAACTAAAGAATTAAACTTTAAATGTCGTTTCTTTTTCAGGTTAGTAAATTTTTCATTTTAGTAACATTGTTAATGTAAAAGTTATACGTATGTTAAATGTGCAAATATTAAAATAAAGTCTCATCTTTTTCAGAGGAGAAACACATATAGTTTAATTTAAAATTCCTTTATATATATAAAATAAAAACTAAAAATAAAATGTTGTTTTATTTTATTTGCTGACCATACACTACTACAAACGCAAAAATTTCTCCAAGCTAATTTACCTGTATACGTTTGTCTTGCAAATCATTTAAGGGCTGATTTTTCAATCCTTGGTTAATACTTATTCGTCGAATAACGTATACTAAACTACCATTTCAAAAATGTATTCTTTGGCCGTATTTGACAGTTTACGGGTGACATTTTAATATTATCCTGTAATACTTTATTGGGCGGATAAGTTTTAACTATGAATTGAAAAAACAGCCCTTAATGATTTAAATATTTTCTTTTCGGGAGCTGGAATACTTCATTCAGGTTATTTATTTTTTATGTCTTGTTTCAACATTGATTATGCAAATTGTCAAGCTAAACACATACGACCAGAATAGGTTTAAGTAAAAAAAATATTTCTAACACAACATTATTTAAGAATTCGCTGCAAATTTTACAAGTACATAATATATATAAAAAAATACAAGAACACGAATACTAGAAAATCCACTATACTAGAAAATCCACTATACCTAACCTTACTCAAATAAGCAATTAGCCTAAATATCGATTGAGTAACATTGAGTAACTAATACTAGTAGTTCACTTTATACAGCCCTAGGGCGACTAGGCATTAGGTCATTGCAAAGCCTAAGGGATCCGAATTTACGAGACCGATGTTCCGAGAATAGAAATTAATGGGGTCTTTTATGTGTAAATAATTACGACCTTGGTTATATTAGGTTTTGGAGTTTTTATGTAGTTATTTAGTTTTTGTTTGAAACGTACAGAATAAAATTAATACTACTTTCCTACCGTAAATAGGTAATAGAATAGTTAAATGTTACAATATAGGTATGTATGATAAATGCATTTTAGTACTTACTATCAAAAGTAACAGATAGGAATGAAAATAATGCCCAACATATTATAGAGTTACCTATTTTCTATTGAAATAATTAATACGTTAAAAAAGGTGTTCTATTATTTTCAATCTTTTTTGTATTATCCATAATCCATAATAATATTATAAATGCGAAGTAACTCTGTCTGTCTGTCTGTTACTCAATCACGCCTAAACTACTGAACCAATTTTCATGAAATTTGGTATGGAGATATTTTGATACCCGAGAAAGGACATAGGCTACTTTTTATCCCGGTAAAATTACGCAATCCCGGATATCCCACGGGAACGGGAACTATGCGGGGTTTTCTTTGACTGCGCGGGCGAAGCCGCGGGCGGAAACCTAGTTGATTATATAATAAGACGCATTGTCAACATAAATTTCTTTCACACAAAAACGGTTAAATACTTGTAACAGTATCATGTGCGTACATTAATTAAATCAACAGTCTTCAACTCAACAAAAATTAATAAGCTTAAATATTTCTTGCGGAATAGGCTTAAAACTGTTTACAGGGACATGGCATGTACAAACATTTGTGTTTAATTTATTACTTGAACCGTGAACGAGATTATAACAATTGTATTTGAAAATATTATCATTAAACTTTTTCTCTACATTTACGGCTAGTTTTTTCTTGTTGAAACAGTCACGAATAACTTACACATATTTTGAAATAATATGCAAAAAAGTATGAAATGGTGTGCTGTATGACATAATAAAATAACAATGAATGATATTAGTTTTAAATTCACAAATTATGTACCTATTTGCTCTTTTAACAGACAGATAATAAACAGAACATAAATAAATAAATGTTTTTCTTTCTTTCTTTCCTTCTAAATATGAGTTTTAAACTGGTTAATGTAAGTGTTATTAACTATATTGTTTTACTATTATAAGTATATATTATATTGTTGTATTATTATGAAACAAATAAATGATAAAAAAAGGATAATTAGTTAATACGAGTCTTGCAATAAAGTCGATCGTTGAAATGTGAAAATTCCCTTACTTTACCAAATCTTTTTGCAATTTAAATATCAGCGAAATCTTCAGCAGTTTATGTGTAAAATGTAAATAGGAAACAAATATTTATAAACACATTCACAATAATTATATAATCTTAGCTCTACAGGAAATTAGGAAAAAAAATGATTACATATACTTTGGATTTAAAAATGCAGTAAACATACAATGGATAATAATACGGATTTTACTTTATTCAACAAATAAATCAAAGATAAGCGTTTGAAATGCAGTTATCTAGACTTTCTATCAATACTAAAAATAAAATCTATATCTTTTGTGTAAGATGCAAAACTTCTTTACAATAATACTAGCGGTCCGCCCCGGCTTCGCCCGTGGTACATATTTCGCAATAAAAGGTAGCCTATGTTATTTCTCAGGGTCTAAAGATTGTCTGTGCCAAATTTCATCAAAATCGGTTGAGAGGTTTATGCGTGAAAACCATACATACATACATACATACATAATTACAAACTTTTCCTCTTTATAATATTAGTATAGTAATATAACACTCAGGGTTCTGTATCCAAAACCTAAATTGAACTAAGTAAAACCTTGTACATAGGTTTTAGGTAATAGGTGCATAAAAAGAGACTAAATTTTATTTTTATTTCCCAGGAAGGGACTGGCGACCACTACTAGTAATAAATATTTTATGTAATATTTTATATACGGTTTCATCTTACCATCCTTGTATCCAAATAGTAAAAGCAATTTTTTATGTATAAATACATTCATTTTATGAAGAATAAGAACGTAGCATCAAATATATAATATATAATATTTAAAATACCTACCCCTAAAATCATATTAAACTCCAATACACATTAATTCTAACAACACTTACCTCACTTTACTAAAAACTTTTTTAAATAAACTAAACAAGTCTCTACATATAGATTTCTTTAAACTTCTTATGCTTTTAAAATATAGTCTAAATAAAATAGATGACTCATTACACCTGGAATACCTTGAAATATTATCAATACGGTTGCAAAAATATCTTATCGTGTTTCGAAACACTGAAATCTTCATCTCTATCGAGATACGTATTTCGAAGTCTATTTTACCGTACAATGTAGCGCTGTGTTTATATTGAATCTATCTTTTATATTGGATTTTTATTTTTAAAATAACTGACTTGGAACGCGTGAAAATCTAGTGCAAGTGTAGTTATCTTTAGAGGAATAAATATATGATATTTTCAAGAATAGTAGTATTATGTGAGAACTATTTCATTTGAAGAATGAAAATAAAACTATAGTAAAGAACAACGCTTACTTTAAAAACTTCTATCAATGTATTTAAAGTCTTTCTCATCGTTTGTCTTAATTCATTATCTACAATTTTTTTCATCCATGTTTATAATTAAATTAAAATAAATACTACAATACTTATGCAATAATTCTTCCTTTCGAAACGGTACTACCAATTTTGATGTGATTTTTACTGGCGAAAACTGATGCTATAACAAAGACGATGACGAACAACGTAACAAACTTTTATGATAAAATAAATCTCTCTGAACACATCCCAATACCTTATCACAAACAAACAGATAAACCACACATTACTCAGTCAATATTAGCTCAAGTTAACGAAATGATGTTCCGCCATTTGTTTTTGTGTGTGTCCGTGCTAACCCTCGCTCTGGGGACCCCTCAGAACTTTCTAACGAAGTATTTCAAAGTTGGGATTGAATATGATCGTATGTATTTAATTTGTTTCATTGTTGTTTAATAAAGTTTACGTTTTTATGTATATATTTGTGTGTTTGTCTGGTTGTGGCAATGTAAGAACAAAGCTAATGAACCGATTTCAGTGCTATAACGTGGAAAATAGTTCAGTTAAAATGAATTGTTTAACTTACGCAGGGCATCATGGTATAATGTTAAAATCTATATTATTGCCAAAGACAATTAATAATGTTTGAATTCTTCTGCTTTCATCAAACAGACCATGTAAAAACAAACAATACTTTAGAATAAAACTTTTTTTAAATCGGTTTATCTCTTTGGCTGTAGATGGGAAAGCCGAAAGATAACACAGAATTAGAGATATACATAGACACACATGTTCAACTAATTTCCCCAATTTGTATAATATGCTAGCTTTCCGCCCGCGGCTTCGTCCGCTTTGTCTAAACCAAAAAAAGTAATATTTACTAAAACCTTCCTCTTGTATCACACTATCTATTAAAAAAAATGCATCAAAATGCATGCTTTTAAAGCATATATAGAGACTAGAGACAGAGAAAGCTTTGTTTTATACTATGTAGTGATTCGTTAAATATAGATAATGAGTCTTTATATTATAGCCACAGTATGATAATGGTTTAAGATTTTTATTAATTGTGTACAAAGAAAAACTATTTATTGCTCAAAAATGTTCTAATAAAATTGCAACAAACATAAACAGTTGCTTATGCTGCTTATGTATGCTGCTGCATACATAAGCAGCAAGTTATTTAAGTATAAACTATAATCTAGTTTTTCTTTACTTTCAGGTTCTCTACCGATGAGCGGGGGTTCAGATAGACTACGTCACAGGAATAATTATGATCCCTTCTTTGTAACTGTTACGGCATCGGCGAAGGTAAATAGTTATTTATACAATACGAACGGAGCCTTTTTTACATTTACGCTTTTTTTCAATTGTAGAGATATTCAAACTATTTTTTTTAATACTTGACAAATGAGGATATAATTTGACCAATTTAAAAGAAAAAATATCACATTATATTATAATAGCATCTACAGACGCTCCGATTTGGTTGGTGCCAACCATCCGACCACGACCAAATCGGAAAGTGTAGAGAGCGGTCGGTCCGACATAATTATTATTAATATTGGTTTGACGTGGTCGGATGCGCCAGCAATACCGACCAAACCAACTTCCTATCCGATCCAACCAAATTGGAACGTTTGGAAGCTATGTTCCGACCAAATCGGCTCATTCCATAGAGTAATATAGGTAATTGGCTCATTCACATTCGCAACGCCGCCGGTGTAGGACGTCAACATGAACGCCGAGGGAGTTACGGTCACCGAACGTGACATATTAATAAAATTACTGGAACTATATAAAGACTTTCCCTGTTTGTGGGACTTAAGTAACAAAGATTACGCAAATAGAGATGCCAGAAATCAAGCGTATTTTATTATGTTAGAAGTATTAAAAAAAATTGACAGTGCGGCTACATTAAAAACCTTAAAAAATAAGTTATAAGAGCCGCATATGACTGTAATTTTCTCTATTTCTATAGTAGAATTTAGCCCATTCTCTTCGTAGAGTGCGTTTCATGAAAGAGTTCCCCTGCCGTTATGTTGGCATACCTGACTGTCAAAAACGAAAATATTTTTTTTTAATCAAAAATGACAGAGAAAATATTCTCCTTTCTTCCTAGCCTTATCCCGTATCTTACGTGGTCGGCTGCCTAGATAGGAGAATATTTTCTCTGTCATTTTTGATTAAAAAAAAATATTTTCGTTTTTGACAGTCAGGTAAGCCAACATAACGGCAGGGGAACTCTTTCGTGAAACGCACTCTACTATGGTCAACTGACATATTACTCTATGGTCAACTGACAGCTGGAAGGCCAACCGTCGGACAATCTGTAGCAATGTTGGAATGGTTGCCATGTCGGTTCCAATATGGTTGGCACCAACCAAATCGGAGCGTCTGTAGATGCTTTAATATAACTTAACCTTTCATTTGGGAATGGAATCGTAGGATTACATTGATCCAGGATTCCATAGCGAATCAATCAAAACAAGAAAATAGTTTTAAAAAATGCTCTATGATCTTTCATGAATACATTTTTGTGAAATTGTAAGCACATGATTGTACGCATAAAATAACTAATGACTATTTTTATCCGCAAAAACAATTTTCAGAATACAAACGCACTCTTGAGTCCAGAGTCCAGACCACCCGTAACCTAAATAAATGTCTAAATATAAAAAATGATGAATAAAAAACACTAATCTCATTTTGCATGCTTAGCATATTTTTTCCTTTTCATAGTAATGTAGGTAATAAAAAGGTACCCAACCCTTTTCAAACCCTTTCAGGATTAGATTAGTAATTTAATTTCGTTTTCATTAAAAAGATAAATCACGTAAATTCAACAAATACGTAACATAAGTTACTTGCTAGATAAAATTAATTTACGCTAGCTTTCCGCCCCGGCTTCGCACGGGTTATTACTACGCGAAAAGTCTTAGATCATTAAACTGTAATGATCTAAGCGAAAAGTGAATACGCTATAGAAAAATTTTTTACTATTTTAATAATTTTCGAATATATAATAAAATTTATGCTATTAAATCGAATAATTATTTTAGTGTATTTTTCTTGTTTTAGTTAGATCATATTATGAAAAAAAAAGGATTTTACGTTTGGATTTTTTTTAATAAGTATATCTATATTTCCTATTCTTTATTCAATAAATTATATGTAGAACGTTACGACAATTAAATTCTTCAAAAACTTGTAACGGAAAGATTGTAAATAATACCTATTTTCTAGCATATTCGTATATTGAGCAAGAGAAATACCACAGGGCATAGACTAAATGCTCATAAATCCAGAGGCTGTAGCTAAAATAAAAGGGCACAGAGTAACCGCAACCGAACAGAGGCCACAAATAGCAGATCGAATGGTCGCGGCCGAAATAAAGCGGTTTTAGAGACTGTGCTAGTTTAAGAGCTAGTGAAGAACTATGAATTTAAGATTCGAATTAAAAATACGTTAATGAGTATCTAATATCTTAATATATATAAATCTCGTGTCACAATGTTTGTCCTCAATGGACTCCTAAACCACTTAACCGATTATAATAAAATTCGCACACCATGTGCAGTTCAATCCAACTTGAGAGATAGGATAGTTTAAACATGTAGGTACCACGGGCGAAGCCGGGGCGGACCACTAGTAGTATCTTATAATTATCAAGCATAACTCAACTTGATAGTTAAACTTTCATGGCATTTGTTATTCAGACATTTTATTATCAACAGTAAACCCTCAGTAAAACAAACGTAATTTCCAATATTTTTTTATTATATTTGTTAAGACATCGTCATACTGATTCGCTTTTAATTTGATTATTACCGTTTATAGGTCCATACCTACGTTAATAATGTACAGAGAATACACAAATACATAACATACAATAGAAAAGCAACAATATTAATGAACACATCAGCTCTCAGACTACACAGGAAATGTACCCCAGAATGGCGGTGGTAATTGGTACTTTTCCAGAAATCGGACGGCGCCCGTGTTTCATTAGTGCGAAAACATCCTCCTCTCATTGTTAATGTCCACTCACATTGATGCTTTTATCATTTTTCCCGCACTATTATTATCAATGCAATGCGAGGAACCTTCTAGAACGAATATTATAACGCTGAAGAGTTTGTTTGTTTGAACGCGCTAATCTCAGGAACTACTGGTCCGATTTGAAAAATTATTTCGGCGTTAGATAGCCCATTTATCGAGGAAGGCTATACGCTATATTATATCATAACGCAAAAACCAACAGGAGCAGAGCCACGCGGCTGAAACCGCGAAGCGCAGCTAGTGTATGATATTATGTGAAGTAAAAATTAAATTTGTAACCCTTTTTCGAAAATTACGCGGACCGAGGAGTATGAAATTTCGCACACTTATAGATTAAAGTATAGATAGGTACAAAATATTAAGTAGAAAAAATACTGCAATATTCGAAAATTTCAAATGAAGTTGAATATCGACCACTCTTTTATTTAGGAAAAAAATTGACATCCTATTGTTTAAGTATTTTCTACTACTTAATCAGTGTATGCAAAACTATAAGTTCCATTGAACTTAGTGCACCGACGGAGGGACACCCTGAATAAGATAAGAATATAACAACAAACAGTGTATGCAAAACTATAAGTTCCATTGAACTTAGTGCACCGACGGAGGGACACCCTGAATAAGATAAGAATATAACAACAAACTCAAATCAAACCAAGTCCTTCAAGTCCACACAACAAATTACCAAATTTTTAAAATATAAATCAAATAAAACCACTGCTTACAACTTTCCTACGGTTTCAAACCTTTGCGAAAGCAAATTTCGGGCAAATTCAGACTCAGGCCGGAGTCTGGTTGCACCTTGAATTAAAAATTCTCTTGCGATAATAAAAGTTAGCGTCCTTCTATAAATCGTAATCAGCATAAATAAAAAAAAGATAACTTTGTTGAAGTAAAACATATTTATAAAATGATGTTTGAAGTAAAATTTCCAATAAATAATTGTAAATCGTTGAATTATTGTATTTGGATAGCATGCGATCAAATAATAAGACTTAATCATAATATAAGTAAATCAACCACTGCAGTATTGATTTTTTGTATTTTAAAAGCTTGTAAATTCCCTCTTTTCAGAATGGCTACGTCATATCCTATATAGAAGTTACTGCCACAACCGCTCGAGATGGTGATGTGCAATTTGCAGTGGTCCGAGGAAAGACGGGTGAAAAGAACCTGGTCTTCCACCTGGCGTCGAACAATTCTGACTTCCTGACTTATTCCTACCTGGCGTACGGCATACGAGAGGAAGACTACAAAAAGGTGAACCAAGCTTCGATACCTTTTTAGGTTTGTTTTTGAAATAGTCATAATGAGTAATTATATTAGATTGTATCATTGTACTTAGTCATTCGTTTTATGATTCATTCATTTTTGTACGTTTTATGGATTCATACATTTTTTTATAATAATTATTAAGTAAGTTAATGTAATAAATTAATAATAAAACATTTATAGCAGATGTTATGATCATGACTATCTGAATTCATATAACATACATTATTTCGAATGTAAGTAGCTTTTTTATTATATAATATTTTACGAAAATGCCGTAATAGCGTTTTTAGTTTGAGCGCCATCTATCAATCATTTTCAAATTTCGGTAATTGTGTTTTTAGTTTCAGCGCCATCTATCGATCATTTTCAAGTTTCGGTAATTGTGTTTTTAGTTTGAGCGCCATCTATTAGCCATTTATAGAACTATCACACATGAGCTCATTTCCAGCATAACATATTATAATAGTACATGCTGAATCTCATAGATGGCGTTGAAATAAAAATTTAATAATTCACTTTTTATTTTCAGATGGCGAACATAGTCACTCTTCCGATGAAAAATAACAGTAAAAGGCTGGAAGGAAATTTATTCACGAGCTTTATGTTAATTTTAATAAGCATAAAATCTATCTTCTTTTAATTATACCAATGTACCTTGTTTTGTAAATTATTTATTATTCTTAAGGTCAATTATTTTAAATGATAATTTATTTAAGTATATTTAAATAAAAGGATTTCAACATTTCACCATTTATTTATCATATCTTAACAATATAATTTATATATGCTACAATACAATAGTAATTTATCGATAAATACAAGCTACTACATACAAATATAATTATTTTGATAGATACATATTGAAAAAGTCAATGAAAGAAAAATTAACAATAAAACCTACACCAACCAACAATAATTTATGTATATTCTCTTATACTACAATCACACATACAACAACTTAAACAACAGACAAATGCAATATCCGTCCAATAGCATCGATATATTTCCCCAGCGGGCCAGCACTAGTAGCATTAGTGATGGGACACTTATCGACACTGATGCACGTGCCGTTCCCATCCCTAAACAGGCCGGGTGCGCACACGCAGCCCGCGGTGCAGACTTTGGAGCAGATTGGTTCTGGATCGTCACAGGTTGGTTCGCATGCAGCTTGGCAAATGTCGTATACTTCGTTCTGGTTGAAACATTGTTCTGGAAGAAAAAAATAATAAAATTTATTATGGTAATATAATTGTAGTAAAATTAATAATATCTACCTACTTAATAGGAAGGGATTTTTTTTGTATGTATGTGTCAGATGTGGTCTAAAATTACTCAATCAATTTTAAAAATGATTTCCTCAACTAGATGCAAACTACAAAGCTACTTTTAGTTTTTATTGCAGAACAACACAGGCGGAGCTGCAGCAAGATCCTAGTAAAATACCTATAATTAGTCAAAAAAGCTCTACATAAACCTATAAAAATAATCAAAAAGATAATAAAATGCCAACCAATCGTCAAATCGTTCATGTGTTTTGGAGATCATGGCAAGCAGACAGAGAGATTATCAACTATGTGATTATGACTTACTAGATTTTCGCCCGCGGCTTCGCCCGCGTTTTCAAAGAAAAACCGCATAGTTCCCTTTCCTATGGAATTTCCAAAATAAAAAGCCTTATTCTGGGTCTTCATGTACCTACTCACCAAATTTCATTATAATCGGTTCAGTAGGTATTACGTCGTGAAAGAATAACAAACATACATCCATCCATCCTCACAAACTTTCGCATTTATAATATTATTATTGACTAAAAAAAATATACTTACCAACACTACAATTTTCCAGTTTGACACACGCATTCTTAGCTTCATCTCTGACAAAGCCAGACTTACAGAAGCAGCCTACACTACACCCGCAGTATTCTGGCTCTGGGTTTGCGCAAGTGGCTTGACAACCACATGACAGGAACTCTTCGTTCACACCGCAGGTTGTCTTGTTTCCTATAACATACATAAAAATGTCATACCTACAATATAATATGGTCGAATTGAGCACCGTTTTTAGAAGACGGTGAGTTAAGTTTCAAGAGAACATTTACCTAAATTACAATTACAAATAAATTACATTATTCTCTAGTTTTAATTAAATCTAGATTTTAAACTGATAAATACAAATTATTTTGATGAAACAAGAAAAACACCACGTCCACTCGTCGCGGTAACAAAATAATGAAAAAAGTTGAATATGAGTTTATCAATTTTCATACCAAAACGAACTTCTTTTTTATTACTTTCTATTATGAAGAATCTGAAATAGACTAACTATATAAACTTTGAGCGAACAGCATTACCAAGCTTTACGTACTGGGTAGGTATTATATTGCCTTAGCTACCTATGGCTTTACACCATTTAACATTTTAAATCCTTTACTGTAGTTTTATATTATCATCTCATAAAAAATACTAACCATTCATACACACATCAGCATTAACACAAGTTCCATTATCGTGTCTCAAAAATCCAGCTTTACAGAAACATCCTTCCACACAATCATCGATGCATGACACGGGGCCCTTAGGGTCCGTGCAGTTGAAGGGACAGGCTGAACCGCAGAGAAGGTATTCTTCATTTGTTGGACATTCATCTGTAATTAAAAGAAATATTATAAGATGCTGTATTTTTTTTTTTTTTCACTATATATTATGTCAGTCTGTTCGTGATAAATTCAAAATCTACTGCTCCGATTTTCATTCCGTTTTCACATGGTTTTCACTTTTCACCTAATTTGTAAACGTTTACCGCACGTAAAACGCGGGCGTAGAGCAATGTAGAGCTACAAAATATAGTTCCAAATGTAGACCCAACCCAATAAAGATCTGCCAAGATGCCACTTTGGTTTATAAAAATAATTTTGCAACTATGGTCAGACCTAGAGAATATCTATACATCAAAATTTCGTAAAAAAGGGGAGAGCAGTACCACTGACTGACTACAGACGAAGAGAGATAAAGAATATCTTTGAATCACAAAAACATCATCAGGAACGCTTAAATATACAAAAAAAACTTATTCATTTCTAATTTCAGTAGGTACGTCTAATTAATTTATGATGACTCTAGTCTGTAAGTACCCTTTTTAAAATTAGGTACCTACCTACTAATAATGATTACAACACTCATTTAATAGGGTGATAAATCCTGCAATCACATTATTTGCTTAGTTAATTAGTAATTCACACAGTACAAACTACAAAGACATCTGTATTATATAATGTTATAGGTTTCATTTCACCCTTGAATAATAATTATAGTATCGTCATAATTATCAAACCCCTTGATTAAACAGTTAACGAGTAGTTAATTAATATTTGCATTACTATTTACTATTCAATGTACTTGGTAAATACTAAATATATATTAAAAGCTATAGTAGTAAATTTTTACAGTAGATTTTCATGCGATAATTCAAATTATAAGTACTTTTACTTTTTAAAGATTATCCTCAAAAAGGATGAATGGACTATCTAACATCTAACAAGAATCTAAGGAAGGATCTTAGAAAATTATAATGGTCAAGAACATAATATTATACATATATTACAATCAAATATGTGGAGTGAGACATAATAAGTGTCTGTATAATATTTAAAAGTCTACCTAAAATAAAATAAAATGATGTTTCAAATTCATCTATTAAAGAAGTATTGATTAGTAGTTTTAATGCACATCATTAAAATTCAAGGTGGCCCTGATTTACTGTCAATTTCAATAATATAATAGGTATTTTCTTTTATCGATTACTGTATGCGAAAGTTTACTTGTTTGTTTGTTTGTTTATTTCACGTTGCAACGGTGTGACCAAATGCCATAATTTTTCAATTATCCATATAGGATCCATAAGTAATATGGGATAAAAAACAATACAAGAAATCTATTCTTAAATTCTTCTTTGACCTATTTAACCTTTCCATAATATATTATAATTATACAGTCTCAAAGATTCTCCAAGGATTTATTAAAGGTATACTTTAACGTTTAAATCGTATTCCGGTATTCATTTTGCAGGTACGAATTTAAAATGTATATCGAGTATTGTATGAATGGGATCTAGATTCTAGAATATTCTAAACGAAATGGAATACATGACGACTGTGTTGTTTTGTTTGATAAATTATGCTAACACTATTATGATCAGTAAGTATTTGATGCATATACTTGAATAAGAAAAGTATAATAATTTGTTATTTCTAGACACAATATCCTTAACATTTTTTGGATATATTTATTTTTCTTTACATTTTTTTAT
The DNA here is from genome assembly GCA_029959065.1 of Colias behrii. Classification (NCBI taxonomy): domain Eukaryota; kingdom Metazoa; phylum Arthropoda; class Insecta; order Lepidoptera; family Pieridae; genus Colias; species Colias behrii. The sequence continues at coordinate 1,304,938 of JARWMC010000016.1, forward strand.
GCAATAATGTATACAAACATTTGGAGTAGGTCTGCATCATCGATAAAAATAGAAATCTTTAAGCTAAAATTAATAATATTGATATGACCGGCGACGATTAGAGATGATAATAGTGAAAGACAAACACGTTTAAACGCAGATTTTCACGTCCTGCAAAAGTTATATTTCACTCATAACCTAGAATATAACATTCAAGATGCTCTAATCCACATATAACATGTAACATAACATAGTATAAAAATAATAAAAAAATATGTAATCATAATTTCACAGAACAAGAGTGTCCCTACAATGAGGTATACAAGTCGTGTGCATTCACGGAAGAATACACATGCTGGCAAACACAGGACATGGCCAAGCGTGTGTTGGCCTTACCAGAGAGATTGTCACATTGCAAGTCGGGGTGTTATTGCAAGTGGGTTTTTTTTTACTTCGTCTTAAATTATTGTATACAATTTATGTTTTAAAAAAGGAGTTTCCAATTGTTGGTAATATATTTGCATAAATAGCTTTGCCAAAATAACAGTTTTAAATTCACTACTAACCAATTTTTTGTTGTCTAAGGAATTATAGAGCTAATAGAAATCTTACCATACATAGAGCCATATTTATATTACGTACAATTTTCTGTTTCTAACATAGCTACTAGATTTATTCTGAAAATACTTTCCGCAAAAGACAGAATATTTCTAAACCAATTACAATAATGTATTGTATTTCATACGATCCTTCAAAAAAAGAATAAGCTAATTAATTATAATAATAAATATTTTCAGAAAAGGCTATGTTCGTGCGTATCCTCATAGTTCCTGTATCATGGCGATGTACTGCAGGGACCGGGAGCTGCAAATAGTGATGAGCAAGCTGCCAGACATGATTATTGACTTTTAATAAGTATTAAATAAGTATTGAAAAATAAAGACCTTCTATTTGAAAATGTCGTTTTATTTCCTTATCTTGGGAAGGTTTTAAAAATAAATTCAAAAATTAAAAACCTAAATGTTTAAATAAACAATAGCAATTATTAGTAGCACCTACAACGTCAAGTGAAGGCTGATTTCATATACAGTATGCATCCGTATCTCTATACGAGCTAGTATAATATTACCTTAGAATATAGTTTCGATCAGACAAAAATACACACAATCACAAAAACATACGCATGTCAATACAAACGTACATTTCGACGTATAAAATCAGAAACATGTTAAACACTCACCTTTTACAATATATATCCCACAAACACCATAAACAACAGCCGCCAATAATATATTTGTTAAATAATTCATTATTACGATATAACGGCTTGTACAGAATAACTTCAACTGACCTCAAAGACACTGTTCTTGTTTATTTGTCCAATTTATTTGACAAAAACCATAGCATCCTTGACAACGGACCGTAGCAAGGGTATAGACGGAGAGATTTCTTTTAACAATTTATTCAAACAAATACATAACATTTGAATGCATCAGAGTCGGTACTAAATCATCATAGTTTTTTTCCAGGGGGGTTAAGATAACACATTATGGCATTTCATACAATTGTGTGAAATATGCAATAAAATTTGTATGAAGTAGTGTTACTTACATCTACTCTAGGTTTCATCAGCTATTCTCTAACTACACTAGACCGAGACACCACCTTCCATCAGGTAGGACTGTAGACAAACATTACTATATAAAAAACACACATATTACATTATTATATAAAAAAATGTCTGGTAGTGCCAGGTATTATTAATTCTTCTCTGGCATTGAGATGCCTGAATAAAACCTCTATAAAAAAATTTGGGCTCTTAGACTATGAAGGTACTGTCAAACTAAACCAATTTTGTTTACAATAATTATCTTTATATATCAAACTACATATTAGCAAATGCAATGAGGCCTAAGGTCTTTAGGTCAACGATCGGTACTCTGGTATTTGAATTATTAAGTTTGTATGTTTAGAGTAATCTTACAGAACGATGTAATTTGCAAGCATGTAGCAAAATTTAGTTGCATTAGAAAGCAGTATGTCTTAGTTAAAAAAATTTTAGTTCTACAAAAGCTTTCTAGTCATTTTTGTAAACTACCTAAGCTTTGATTAGAATTGAGTCCCAGGTCCCCATGTGGGGTACCTATGGGGCCCATTTTTCATCTGTTCCGCTGACCGATTTTCATTTAGCTGGTAGGTGATCAGTCTTCTGTACACTATAGAGACATTTTTCGAACTAGGTTTTATAGAACTACCAACTTGATCTAACTATATAAATAATCTTTTCACGAATCTAAATTCGTGATTATATTAATTTTGACCCCGTAAAAATGATATTTTGACACTAATCAAGATGAAATTATATAATATGTACTATAGCTTACCGCCCGCGGCTTCGCCCGCTTTGTCTAAAACCTAATAAATTACATATATACTAAAACCTTCCTCTTGAATCACTCTATCTATTAAAAAAAACTGCATCAAAATCCGTTACGTAGTTTTAATGATTTAAGCATACAAAGGGGCGTAGGAACAGAGAAAGTGACTTTGTTTTATACTATGTAGTGATGAACTTATCTCGTCCTAACTGACTAATTTAAACGACTTTTCTATTGCTGAAAATTTATACTTGTGCAATGGCTGTTACAGTACATTATTCCAGTATCTATCTACATCAGTCTTTCCCAACGTGGGCGATAACGCCCCCTTGTGGGCGCTGCAGGCCTAAAGGGGGGCGGTAAGAGACCCAGAAAAAAAAGGGGGCGTTGTGTAGGGCTTTGGGGTCGATTTATAATTTCATCTACCTAGCTAGGAAGACTTTTAGACGCCGACTGAGCTCTCGACTTCGAGAGTCGACATCTTGTGAACATCAACTAATATTAATTATTAAGATATAGCTCAAACTCGGTTCGATATAATAGACCGCGGACAATCATGTTTTAACAAGTTTTTGTTAAATAATCCGATTTGTACATTCCTGTATCAATCGGCTGGTTCTATAATACTTGTTCTTGCTTGTCGAGTACGATTGGGCGTCGAATGAGATAAACGAGTTTAAGCACGTTTGTCTTATTCCTGTTGGTGCGTGCTGCTTATGCAATCCTATACATAAACGACGTAAATTTATTTTATTTTCATTTGCGGTTTCGCGCATAATAGATAAGCAGTACTTGATTTCAACACTTACGTATTTCTCAAAACAAAACAATGTCGGAAGTAAAAAAGAAGAGACGGCAATACTCTGCGGAATATATTAAATTCGGATTTATTGAAAATCCCACAAACCCGTCGTCGCCTTTGTGTCTTCTATGTCTAAAAACATTTTCGAACGAAGCAATGAAGCCTTCAAGACTGCAAGATAATTTGAATAAAATGCATCCAGATAAGAAAGACAAGAATGTAGCATATTTTCAAGACCTAGAGAAGAAGCATAATACTCAGCCAAGTGTATCAAAACTATTTTCGGCGGCTGCTCAGCAAGATGACGACGGACTTCGAGCTTCGTACAATATCTCTTTGTTAATTGCTCAAAAAAGGCAAACCACACAACATCGAAGAAGAGTTAATATTGCCAGCTATAAAGGAAGTAATAACTGCTGTGCTTCATAAACCGGCCGCAGATATTATCCGAAAAATTCCTTTGAGTAATAATTCTGTGCAAAGACGAATTGATGAAATGGCTGAAAACATTGAAGAATCATTGTGCAATCATCTGAGGACTAGTCAATTCTCAATTCAGCTCGATGAGTCCACTTTACCAACTAATGAAGCGTTGTATTACGGGAGGTTGTACGGGAGGTTTATTAAAGATGAGAAAATATGTGAAGAACTATTGTTTGCCAGAAATTTGGAGACAGATACAAAAGGCGAAACCAAATTCAATACATTGGAAAAGTTTTGTGAAGAGAAAAAGATTCCTTTGAAAAATATTATATCAGTTGCTACGGATGGCGCTCCGGCTATGACAGGGCGCCATAAAGGCTTCATAGCATACTTAAAGAATAAAATTCCAGATGTCCTTGCTATACATTGCGTTATTCATAGACAACATTTGGTTGCTAGAAACTTAAGTGAACGACTATTTCAATCACTGCAATATGTCATCAAAGCAGTCAATAAAATCCGTAGCAGCTCTTTGAATGATAGATTATTTCATCAACTTTGTGCTACTAATGACGAAGATTTCAACCGTTTGTTGCTTCATACTGAAGTTCGTTGGCAAGAGAGTTGGTCAAGAGGCAATTGTCTGATGCGATTTTACAACCTGTTTGACTCTGTGATAGAGTTCTTGGAAACTAAAGATACAGAACTGCGCAACAAGCTCATAACATCAAAGAATGATATAGCTTACATGACAGACCTGTATAAATTGTTCAACGACATGAACCTCCAACTGCAAGGCGATGAACTAAATTTAATTAAAACAAAAAATGTCGTTGCTGCTTTCGCAGCCAAACTGCTTCTGCACAAAAAGAATATGGGCAGACGTGAGTTTCACAATTTTCCGAATTTATCGGTATTCTGCAGTAACGACGACTTGTTTGCCTACTGCCAACATTTGGAAAACCTCCACATTGACTTCACCGAACGATACCAGGACATTTTAAACTTGGAAATACCAGACTGGGTGTTGGATCCGTTTTCAAATGTCAACACAGCAATGTCACCTCAGCTGGAAGAAGAACTTATAGAATTGACAACAAACGAAGAAACAAAAATCAAGTTCAAAAATGGATATCAAGAATTTTGGCTACAAAAACCGATCCCGCAATTTTACCCTGGATTGTGGTCAATTGTTCAACGATTCTTGATAGCATTCCCATCGTCATATTTGTGTGAACGTGGATTTAGTGCTGTGGCAACGCTGCTTATTAAAAAGAGAAATCGTTTGCGTGTTACCGAACGTGGCGACATGCGGCTGTTTTTGAGTAAATTGGAACCTGATATCAACAAACTTATTGAACAGCATTAGATTCAACCTTCACATTAGTTTTTATATAAGAATTGATTATGTTTGTTTTATTTTCAATAAAAGATACTCTGTCCGAATACTATAAAATTGCGTTTCAATAATCAGTTATAAGTACTTAGCGGTTTTTAAGTATGTTTAAAAAGGGGGGCGTTAAAAAATAATTTATTCTTAAAGTGGGCAGTAGACAAAAAAAGGTTGGGAACCCCTGATCTACATATTAAAATTTCAGCGAAATCGGTTTAGTACATTTTGCAAGAAAAAGTAAAACACCATCATATCACCATAAATTTATATTTTAATGCCTTTGTAGGTTTATGATGTTTATCATTATTCTAGAATGAACACTATACAGATAACAAGTTAAGGTCGTTTTCTGATTTCCGTTAAATTTCCTGTTTAAAAACTAAATTAACGATTCCGGATGAAAAACTAGGCGATTGATAGACTAATTTTAAGTCAAGACCGTGGACTTGAAGTAACATTATTCAAAAATATATTTATTATGATATATAATATCTAGATCTCGGTCATATTAGTAATTTAATTCCATGCACGTTGTAACAATTTTTGTTCCATAAAAGGTAAGTTACCTTCAAATAAAGTTATAAGAAAATGACAATATTCGATGATGGAAGCACATGATACAAAAGTAAACAGACATTTAATAGACCTTAAGTCAATATATTTCGTATAAAGTAGACGGGATCGTCGGAGGCAATGATTTATTTATAGGATTCTACGGGCGTTTGCATTATCATGATTGGATGGGCGAGCAAACATACCTTGTTGACCATTTATACTGTTAGGGCCAGTTCCACATTAATAAACTAAACAGACTGCATTGTAATGCAAAAATAAAAGCTATTTTGCCTTCGTGAATATATTTTCACGCTAATAAGTAAAACGAGAACGCCTACTAAAATAATGGACTAATATATTTTAAAACGTTTAAAGGATATTTTGCTATTTAATTTCAGCAGGATTTTTTTCCGTTGCTTTTTTATAATATGCGTTTATACAATTATTTATTGTAAAAAATATCTACAACAATTTGAATTGCATTATTGTTGTACTATTTTACCGTTCACAGGAACATATATTCAGTTTGCCTAGTATTGAAGAAAATGTAACGCCTGCAAAAATAGAAAAGCAAAATCTCATTTAAACGTTGCGAAACACAGTCAATTAGGCGCTAACTTTATGTGTAAAGCTTTAACATTTTCAGGAATGTCTAGGATTTTTTGAATAGAAAAACCTTTTTAAACATTCAGCGGGAGGGTTTGACCTACTTGAAATGGGCTGACAACAGCACGGATGCAATTCTCGTCCTTACGCTCTACTTAGCCTAAATAAGTCTTTGGCTAAGGCTACGAAATTTGCGTTATTTATGGCTGTGATTATATATCTTGCCAACGACGATAGTTTATTGTATATATTTATGCACAGTGTATTAATTTAATAGACTTGTTTTTGATTTTATGATAAATTTTTAAACGTAAAATACCTGCAGGACAAAAAAAATATAAAAGCAATTCAAATTAGCAATAAATTAAAACAATTTTTACAATTTGTCTGAGCAACCATCTTCATCTGCGTATGTTGAAAAAACAACTTAGCAATTCGTTCTTTTCATACAAAGTACCAATCTCATAAGATTAAATGGCTCTACATACCGTTACCTACGAGAAAACTGCAATATTTATCAGTTCTTAGTATACTCATTGTATTATCCATTTATTAATTAATTTATAGTTTAAATTTAAAGCGACTAAATCGCTGATTTAGCAGCTACACAATAAACTACTGCATTAAATTGTTCAGCTAACATCGCTTACTGCGGAATATATTATTATTTTGTATTGTCCTGTTATATTCAAATTATAATGAACTTAATAATATTTCACAATGCGACGTGTAGTCATTTAATAGATTATAATTTTGTTTATTTGGAGTTAAATTTAGTTTAAAGTATTTCATTTTGTACCTATGTTTTTAGTTATTTTAACAGATTTAAAATGAGATTTATTTGTCATAATTGTTAACGATAAAAATTTATTATAACAGAAGTTTTAAAACAATGGAAGTTTCTATTTGTAATGCATGTTTTTTAAATGTTTGTACATCGATAGAGCCGTAGTTTTGCACGTAATTGACGCAATTAGTTTTAATTTACTGTAGTATAAAATATAAATTTAACTTTTATATAATTATCTTTACTCTGATGTATCTAACTTATGTGTGTATTGTATGTCTAAGAAACAAATTATGTTAAGTAGTACATAATTATTCAAGATGATTTGTATCAGGGGCAGTGATACAATATGCAAGTAGACTATATACGAGTTTTAATTACAATAATACATACCTAATGTGGGCTGGATAACACGATGTAAGATTGTAAAAACTGTAAGATTATAATCTATTTGGCGTAATTGTAAAATTTTGAAAAATTGTGATTCGTAACATTTGTTTGAATCACCACGTCTTTTGTCGTAGATTTAAATTTGTCGATTTAAAACTACTATTGAAATATAATCTGACGAATCTGACGATACAAATTACAAATTAATATTTTCTAGCAAAGGACCTCGACCAGTCTCTATGAATATGAAAGAGAATATGAGATAGAGCTAAATTGTACACTAATATAATAATTTGTGAGTTTGTTTATAGTATATATGTAAAAACCTAACCACAGAATACATAATAGTAGCTTAACGCTACTCTAACTACAAAAACACATCCTGAAACTGACACACCAAACTTTACAGTTACACGAACAAATTGTTTGACAATACTGTCTTGGAAAGCTCAAAAGCAGCTTACCTAGACTTGTTTGTATCTATTTGGTATCTATCTTGACTTGTAGACTGCTGACAGAGACGTATTGCTTGCTGAAGGTAATATAAGTACAATATTTCTGTCCCAAAACCAAGTTATCGCACTTTCAAATCGTATTACATTGTAAATTGAGGTTCAAGGCTTGAGAGAATGCGTTTTTTATTAATATTTTATTTTAAATCTATAATTTTTTATTGATAAAAACTTTACAGAGTCGAATATGGACTAATAAAACAGCAAAACATTAAAATTATTATGACTACAATTTTGTTATATATTTTTGCCATAAAATTGCAATCATTGGAACTTTTAACTGTCTCACGCGGTTTTTCTTGCATTGTTCCGCTCCTAATATGATAGCTCATAGCCTCGATAAATGGGCTACTTATCTATTTTTTTTTTTCAAATTAGACCAGTAGTTCTTGTGATTAGTGCATTCAAACATACAAAAGAAGCCAGATCTTATAAGCTTATATATCACTGAACGAGTCACTTTCAATCAATACGCGACGTCCTATAACCTGGGTATCTAGATCCAGGCATAGGAACAGATGGAGACCAATACTTCGTTATTATATCCGCTGCGCAAACAGTCTGCCTGATACAGATATCTACTGTAAATAGAATTTGGATCCTACTCATTCTGTATGCGTTCACAAATCAAAAATTGCTAGTCTAGACTCTCGATTCGATTCACTAAGAGCCTTCTGGATATTTCTAAGTGTACTGTTATTGAGATTGTGAATGTTAATTTTTAATGTAAGAATTTAGAACTTTTTTTCCTACCGTTGTCATTTTAGTAAGCTTGTTAACTTTTGCCCAGGTTGCCTCGAAGAGATCACTTCTAATTGATAAGGCCGCCTAATAAACTATACTGCTTTTTGTTTTGTTATTAGCAATAAGTTTCCCATGTATAGTTTTATTAAAGAGTAATAAATAAAACTTTTTTCAAATAGTGCTTTTAAGTGCTCTATATAATTTCCGATAATTTTTGGCTCCTCTCTTATTAGAGAGGAGGATGTTATGTTCTAAAATTTACATTCACAATCTCATTAACAGTTTTACGTCAACTCTTTGATAATAATGAAAATAAATAAATAAATGAAAAACAATTTCTTTTTTTTTAAACTAAATATTTTGAACAAAATCACTTGAAAAGCAAAGCACGAAGCTAGATAGTGCTTTATAAAATTTCAATTTATTTCAGAACAATAGCCAGCCATTCAGATAAACTTATGAGAGATTCCACGGGACAATAGGAACGGTTCCTATGGAAGCTCAGAGGTATCCGAACATTTCCATTTTACTCGTCCTATTTGGCAAAACTTCGCTCATAACCGCAACGAACATTAGAACAACGTATACCCTCTTGAGCCTAATAAAAATGGAAATATACGATAATCACGTGAAGTACGTTTTCGAATACAAAAACTAAGGAAAAACTATGTTTACTGGTTAGGAAGTTACTGGTTTATTGGACAGATAATGGAGTCTATTTCTTGTAATGTAAGGTTTCTGTTTCATTATAACATTCGAGCTGAAGTTATAATAAGCCATAGCAATAGCCATATAGAATTCGGCTATAATCGTGAATTATAAGTTCATTTTAGAGAATATTAGAAATTTAACAAACCATCGCAGGATTTTTGCATAATAAAATATGGTTGTGAGCATAGCGAATATTTACAAATAAGGACAGAGACAAATATGTGCGCTATTTTCACCTTCACGACGATTGATTTTTACGCCATTATCAATTTCAATTGTTTCGTACATACCGAGTTTTTTGAGAGAAATATTTTGAAGACTGGTTTCAAAATGAAATTAAGAATAAAAATAATAATAATCGGCTTCCGTACAACTTGATGATTGATGAGAAAGTCAATGAGTGTACGATACGCACTGTAGCGATGCGATGGTCACTGGTTCGATTTTCGTCTCAGGTCCTTAAAAGAAATGATATTATGATCTAAGTATTTAAATATTGACCTTTGTGTTTTCTTTAAGATTATATAGATTAGATAAGATAATGAATGATTACTCAAGCAATTTAAACTGGAAAATCAACATTATTTTCTCAAGCTTTTCACTTGCACATACATAATGAATAAATCGCTTTGTACATCCGTTACAAACTCGTTAATTTCCAAAATGAAATTTATTGCATAATATATGAAGGAAAGTTCACGTAATCTTTGTTTAATGCTTAATTCGTCTTATCTGAAGATTTATTATCAGTAGATTAAAGACTGGTGTCGCAACATTAGATAACTTGTCTCCAATTATTTATAAGGTAAAGGGTGATGGAACTTTATGCAGGAGCTCTGGGGCCGTATTATGACCTCTTATTTCCAGACAGTTTACGCCGTGAATTGAACTGACTGGCAAATTCATATTATGATCGCAATAACTAGCCATGGTTAATTATAGTTCAATATGAATTTGCCAGTCAGAAACTGTCTGGAAATAAGAGGTCCTATTACGGCCCCTGATCCAGTCTTAACAAATAGGTTAAGACTACATTAATTCGACACAGATGAATATGATTGCTAAATTACTTGTTAAATGCTTAATTATCTTCATTGAAATTACAAAGGAAGTCTAGTTGAATAGTAAGTATTTGAATTTGAGATTGACTGAAAATTTCGGGGCCAACGTAACAAGTGAAAATTGCAATTATTAACGAAGTTTAATGAAAATTTTATGACACTATGCACGTTTCGTCGCACATTTATCTGCTAATAATAATGTGTAAAAAGGTCCGAAGTTCCTAGTGACGAACCAACCTAATAGTTTTTCAATTTATTAAAGTTATAATCACTGTTTATCTGTAACATTGAAACATCTAAAATCATGAACCTCGCGCATGAACCTTTTAAGACCATTTTATACTAGTTTCAAACAGTAAAATAAATCATTAATCATGAGTGTAATTTAACATAGGGTGTAATAACTTCTTAAATCTGATGTATCACCGGATGTGATCCGTCAAATTATGAGGCAAGGGTGTGTCGGCACGCGTGGAACGTAAATATAATAATGTGTAATTTATTTCATTGGTAATTAGTATATGCTTGAAAAAGCTGAAACGTTTTGTATTTTTTTCAAGATGTCCCTTTTATTTAATAGTCATTATTTCAAATGTTTTAGTGTATGTAAACTCTAATTTCGTTTGTGCACTATTCAGAATGTGCGAAATTAAAAAAATGACATTATTTATGGCACCCTACTAATTATAAAAAATAGGAGTAACAATTATAATTAAATACACAGATCAATTGGTGGTCTCATTATTGATGGATAATTTAAGATGCTGTTGCCTGTTAGCATAATTTTTTGAAGCTTAAAATCAATTTTCTATCGACCACAAAAAACAAGAGCAAAATCAGGTGTAAAAGCTAGTGTTACCTAAAGCAATGACCATAAAACGAGAATAAAATATTTAAAAGAAGATAAGAATTCCTTACGTTAATTATACTGATGTTTTTACAAGACAGAGAATAATTTCCTTCTTTATCTTACATCTTATTTATCATTTGTAAGGAATTTAGGCGTTTAGATTTAATTATATTATTTAGATTTTAGATGAACATTATTTAAACAACTCAGCTATCTAGGCCATTCTTGCATTGACTCGGTATAGATTAAAACTATAAGTATTAACTAAAGTACGATTTTGTGTTCTCTTACTTTCTCAAACAACTAATAATCCAATTTTGATGATCATGAACGTTTTAATGAAGAACTGCGGTAACCTTTAAGATAAGGTGGCTAATACAGGTAGAACTAATAATAATTATCATACCGCAAAAATCGAAGCATTTAAGGCACAAAATGTTTACTTGAATGTAAGTTTTTAACTCTATCGTAAGTCATGGAATATGTTTCTTTAGTGGCTTAGTGCGACTTAGTAAGTATTATTTTGCAATCTTAGAATTAACAGGAAAGCTAAGACGAGACAGAAATAGGAAAAAAATGCAGTTATTACTTTTAAATTAACTTGTTTTATAATAAAGATGAATACTATTGTAAAAAATATATTTCGCAAGTTATAATAGGTGGGACTCGTAAAAACTCGAAGAAATATCTTGTAAGAAGAAAAATTTGCAAAGTAGTTTACGAACCCTTCCCCTTTAATAAAGTTCTTTATATCTCTCTTTTACTTAGCAACTGAATATTTCTTTTGAAATTTTCATATTATTTTATGAGTAACCGGGTTTATTCTATGTAAATTATTTTTGGAGATTTATAAGGAAATCAGATAAAACAGCTTAACATTTTGGGACGTTTACGTTTGTTGCCTATATATTGAATATGGCCAAAATAGTGCTGTGTTTCATTTATCAGTGTTTCAATTAGTTTAAAAATTAGTAAATTCATTCTTGTTTCCCAACTATCTTGTCATTCAAGTTTACATACATAGGCTCAAACAATCTTTCTATAATTTAACATCCTACATAAATGCGAAAGATTGTAAGGATGGATGTTTGTTACTCTTTCACGCAAATACTACTGAACCGATTACAATGAAATTTGATATGTAGGTAGCTGAAGGAAGACCCAAACATGGGCTACTTTTCACATAGGCTATAATATCTTTCTATAGTTTCACTGTAAATTTTCTTTCAAGAAAACCTAAATTGATAATATGGTTGGTCCCTCCCAAGGATCTACTCTTGGGCCACCAGTTGTAACTCAATACAATTATAGAACATGAACAATTCCACATTATAATATATTTCAATTGTAACAGTAATACATATATGCGTCGTGGTTAATGCTCCTATATTGTGTAACAGGCGAGTGTATAAATGCATTATTAAGTTCCGTGTACACACGTGGTTACAATATTACTGTGTGTGGTACAAGTTAGGTGTTGTAGCGATGTATTTTAAAATTATATAAGTAATAAGAATTTTTTCTTCATTTCAATGACTAATATAATAAATGAAAAAGTGCGCTTGTAAATTGATTTTTGCAACTGAGCAATAATACGATATACTTACTTACTAGTGACCCAAAGAGAGTCTTGGCCTCCGTCAATAAGATCCTCCATTTGACTTTTGAATAATACGATATAGGTAACCTTTTTGTTTGGAGATAGTTAGGAGACTAGAGAATGATATAATGCTACTGTTATTACTGCTGGAGATGTTTCAGACACCTGTCAAATTTCCTTTAACTACGCGAGCGGCAGAAAGCTTATAATATATGTTTGTGATATTGTGATACCTAAAGAAGAAAGGAACCTAACATTGATGAAAATTAAATAAAACTTCACTTGTATTTTAAGAAAATTTTATTAATATTGTTTTATCATAATTAATGACACCATAACATATTTTACATATTAACAGCATATGAATAATTAATTTTCTTCCACTAAAATCGCTAAAGCTTACGTTTTAAAAATCACAGTAACAGCATGACGGAAGGTGAAAATGCACTAAATTATCATATTATAGCTATTGTACTGCAGTTTGAAACAAACGCATCCGCCCTCTAGATATACTTGTATAATATTAATGTTATTGTAACTATGTGGCGCCCGCGACTTCGATCGTAGTTTATTTATTTCATGACGTATTTTGAAATAACCTATAACTAACACAGTTTACTTCAGCTAATAATGCGATTAATACAAAACACATCAAGATTCAAGACATCAATATTGCTAGCTTAATATTAGTTTTTAAAACGTAAATTTAAATCGACTTTACTGATTTTCATTAATGTCAAATCATAACAATCGTTCTGGAGAAGTAAGTAGACCAACAGGCGCATACATAATACCAATTATATGTTCGTTCATTTGAAATCTTATGAAATACGTGGTACACTACCCTATATTATGGTTCCGATTGACGTTAGCAAAAACATTGATTGATAAATGAATCGTTATCCATTTTCACACCGCCTAATTTACTAAGATGTAAGTGTAAGAAAAAGCTTCTCACACGCATATAAAACTTGGCCCATTATGTCACAGTGATAACAAAACTAACAAAATAGAGCTATATCTATTCCGTATAAACCAACATACGATAAACAGAAGCAAAACCACGAAGTGTAGTGTTATAAATAGTGTGAAACAACAACGCGTGACCGAATCCGGTATTAAACATTTACAGGTGGTTAGCTAGAACCAGGGCAGGACTGAGACGATCCCAGAGACCCGAAGCAGCGCGATGGAACAGAGTGGGGTTAGTCTGTAAGAATCCGACAAGACCACGGCTCCTGGAGGTAACGGAAGATTTCCCTACTATAAAAAAAGAAAAGGACTGAGAACATAGAAAGTAGGGCCTGACGTTAATAGAAACATAGTGAAAAAATCTTCCAAATCTATTATAAAAATTATATTCAGAGCAAAGCTTTTGATAAAAAAAAACAGGGCAGGACATAATATATTATATCAAACAGGGACTTAAATAATAATATACACGCAGTAAAGTGTTTCATAAATTACCTACCGAATATTTTAAGAGACTCGATACAAAGTAATAATTTTTCATCTTTCGAAATAGTCTTTATATTGTTGTTACATGATACATGTTACCTCTATATTATAAAGTATGTTATACCCATACTTTATACTATAGAGGTTGTTTTGTTGCTTTCAAAGTAAATAAATTATCTGTTTACTACTTTTATTATTATGGCTATAGTACCTTGCAAAAGTGAATATAATCTAGGGTCTCAAAATTAAAGTCCGGCCCTTTTTTTTTTTTTTTTTTTTAAGTGGGGAAATCTTGCATAGATACCCACGGCCTCCGGGGAAAGGGCCGTGGGTTATGTCGGATTCCTACCGACCAAAACCCCACTGTGTTCCGTCAAGCCGCATCAACGACGGGGCCACGGGTATAGGTAGAATTCTTCCGTGACCCCATCAGCAGCTGCCCGTCTCCAGGCCAACACAAACTATGAGCCCGCCAGCTCTGACCTCATGGGGCGGCGTGAGCGCAACACGTCTCACGCCGCCTCAACTCACTGGACGATGGAAAGTCCGGCCCTGGCTAAATGCACTTGTTCCTACTCTATTACGCATTTGACTTGTTAATTGAGCAAAACGGATTGATATTTCAGTGTCAACTTTGCTTACATTAAAATGTGATTAACCTATTTTTTCATTTGTGTGTTCATTGTAATTAAAAAGAAAGAATATTCAAATATTAAATTTTTGTACGTTTAAAGCAATTTTGTTTTATATGTGTATAATATATACTACTAGCGGTCCGCCCCGGCTTCGCCCGTGGTACCTATATGTTATGTTGCTCAGTGAAGATGCAGCTTTCTAATGGTGAAAGAATTTTTGAAATCGGTCCAGTAGTTTATGCGTGAAAACCATACATACATACATAATTACAAACCTTTCCTCTTTATAATATTAGTATAGATTATAATAATATAAAGCTTGTATTCGCTATCATTTTTATTTAAAGTACAATTGGATACATGCTTGCTTTTATTAACTACGAATAAACATAATAAAATGTAGAGCTATGTGAATTTATTTTAAATTATGCGATAGAAGCTTATTCAAATAATATATTATAATAACAGAATAATGAATATATTTCAAATAGTGACAAAATCTTACTTCAACTAACTCCAGACAACGTCTTCCATATTCATTAACTTTTAATAGCATTATTGTAAGCCTCTCAAAATTTTCTCTTCTCAATCGGTACTTCACTTTGAACCTTATACCTATAAAATAGAGTTCAAAATCAATTAATACTTCCTCACATAGTCTTAGACGAACTTTGTTACTGAACAATAACTAAGTTAGGCTTACTTCAATCTGTTTCTAGGTAATTGTTTTGAACCTAGACGCAAGGTTTCTAATCAGAAAATGTCGGACCACAATACAAAGGATTTCTATTATTAAAAGGTTCTATTTGTTGAACGAATGGGAATCTCGATGGCTTAAAAATAATTAAACGATAGAAAAACAAGTAATACCAAGTATAAAATACTTAACATTTCATTTCTTACAAATAACATCTTCAACTCGATACTCGAAATTTACAATGATAGTAACTTAAAATATTGGGCGTATCTAACCTAAATATTAAATAATATTAAAAAACATAGGGAATTATATTTGATTGTTAATTGTTATAAAAATATTATATTGCATAATAACAAGTGTGTTGTTTTTGTTGATAATCACTAAACCTTTCGAAGTGTTCAGTTTCAGTAGTTTTTGTGTAAAACTGCTACAATCTTCACATATTTACTATTTCGATCTTTTCGATATAACTAAAATTCCATAGCTAATACTGATTGCATAACGGACATTTTTTGAAATCGGTCAAATTGAACTAAATACCACTAGAAGGAGTTTGTCATGTGGGAAGCACTTTTACTTTAGTTTTAACTTTAATGGTTATTTTGATAACCTCGTAAATTTAAAATAGCTGGCCAAAGTACCACAGGGGACGTAAAAATCTGAAAAGGATCTATTGATGTGTTGAGACGGTTGCGATACGATATCGTTGAGGTATAGGCCCATTAAGAAGAGCTGGAACGTCAACACATTTACACATTGCACATGTTAGGCCGGGAGATACTGACACAAAATTTCGGGTCATTTGTAACAGGATGGCGGTCTAGAGGGGTCTTAGTACGCAATGACAAAAAGAAAAATGATGGTCAGAACGCTGGTACCGGCGGACTAGTCGCGTGGGCGTTAGTCACACTCGTCGGATAAATAGCGAAAGTCCAACGATTTGTAACACAAAAATTTTAGAATTTACCGATAGCCCTTAAAAAAGATGTAGGCGGTAGTGTCATGCCATACTTTTACGATGTGACTTACAGTCCGCCATACCGACGTGAATGCGTTGATTTAAAAAAAAAACAATTCAACCATTTGTACCGGGCTAACTTTTGCACAGGTAACCATCGTCGTGCAGCCATTTACTAAAATCGCCATGCCATACTTTTCGGACGATTCCAAACCGCTTCCAAATTCCTATTCCGATTCCGATTCCAAACCGCACTACCGCCTACATCTTTTTAATGGGCTATCGGTAAATTCTAAAATTTTTGTGTTACAAATCGTTTGACTTTCGCTATTTATCCGACGAGTTCGACTAACGCCCACGTGACTAGTCCGCCGGTACCAGCGTTCTGACCATCATTTTTCTTTTAGTCATTGCGTAATAAGACCTCTGTAGAACCGCCATTCTGTTACAAATGACCCGAAATTTTGTGTCAGTATCTCCCGGCCTATGTATGTGTCATATTTTGCAATTGTTTATAAATACAGGGTGATGTAATTGGTGTAGTACGAATATCTAAAAATCTATGAAGAATTTTGTGATACAGTAAATGGAAGAATTATAGACTATTTTACAGTATTTAATAAAATCATTTAATTTTTTGTTCATTTTTATTAGAAATGTCAATTTTTCTCGCCAAGGTGGAAATTTGGATGATAAGGATCTTGTTATAAAAATATAAATTTTGACTAAAATCGGCATTGTTTTTTTCAAAAATCAAATTACTAATTAATAATCAGAGTTATCACATTATTAAAAAAAATAAGCCAAACTATACACAATTTTTACTTGATGCAATCCTCAAAGATCATGGACATAGTGTATTGCGCCATCCACCATACCATCCAGAACTCAACCCAATAGAGTTACTATGGGGCATAATTAAAGGGAAAGTAGCATCACAAAATGTGAACTTTAACTTGAAAACTGTGGAAGAATTATTTAGAAAGGAAGCCAATGCTATTAGTCTGGATATGTTTAGTAACATTTGGAGAAAGACGCGAGAACATGAGGAAAAATATATTCAATTAGAACCAAAAGTAGATAATTACACTGACTCATTTATAATAACATTAAGAAATTCCGACGGCGAGTTCTTCGAGCGATGAAAGTTTCAGTGAAGTAGAAGATTACGATTATGATTAAATAGATTCTTCTTCTTCTCTATAGATACTGCTTTCTGAATTGGTGGTAAATGTTAAAACTGTTAAACTGTTATGACGATTCAAAAGTGCTTCTAGAAGAAGTCTAATTGTATAAATGTTTGAGTTTGAGTTTAAAACCAATAATGTGAAAATTATACAATAAACATGTAACACATATTTGTTAGCGCGTATTGGTAGGTATTACGTACTTACTACAAATATAATATTTCTTAGATATCTTTACTCGACCAAAGTCAGGACAAGACTGCTCCGCAACTGCAGAAGACGTCCGTTATTTAAATCATTATCAAAACAACCATCCGTGTGTTGGGAGTGAGCGCACGTGTTATTTGTATTGTTTTTATGACCTGAAATTTAATTATTATTTGATAATTGAATGATTATTAATACTTTTATCCAATTGATTATTATTAGAATAAATAATTAACTTCATCAATTGATTTACTTTTAAATTATAATTTTACAGGTAAATTATGAGAGCTTTCATAATTATATTTGGATATATTTATCTACAACGCACCCATTTTACAATTCAAGTCTAAAATGAAACTAGAGTCGCATTTATTTTTGAACATACTGTAAGTGAAATTGCATAAGTGTGAGTACTGTGAACATGCCAGCTTTCCTTAATTGACCGATAACGTATATTTTAATGTGTATTTTCTTTGCAAGAAATATAAGTAGATAAGTGCATATTATAAAAACAGGAATTATATTAAGCTATTGCATAGCTTCTATCGCAGGCCTTCAGCGCGGGGACCGAATCTAGAAATTCCGTAACGAAAAAACCTCACGCTCCCCACTCCGACGGGCGGAGGTGTGGCTTGAAGGCATGCTATGCAATAGCTTTACCGCAGCAGTCCCCGAGTGCCACTCGTTTTTTATCATACATAATATATTAAAATTAGATTCTATTAAATATCCATATTGATAACAGATCTGTTTTAGGATAAATCTATTTTTATTAATTCTATTTACCTTCTAAGTAACAAAAATCATGATAAAACACTAAATCATTCAAATGCATTTAAATAAAACTATTTTCTCCTATCACATTTAATTCATTGATCAAATGAAAACACAACACGACACGTTATCGTCGCATGTAAATATTCCAATACGTTTAGTGTGGAATTTTATGTTTTCCGTATACATTTATACAACACGACATAACGACGACATCGCATGTCGAAACATAATAGCTTACGTTTTTACGTTTTGATAGTTTTAATTATATTTATCGTATGGCCTGTGGTTATTGTTTGGTTTTGATTGAGTAATCCATTCTTCTCTGCTATTATAAACGTATTTTATTTGTGCGTCTGAATTAACTTTAAAAATATACAGATAAACATATTTTGTTTAATTATTGATATAACGACATACATTATATAACTAAAACTTTAGCTTATTTATATGAAGAATGTATGTGTTTGTGTATTACTGAGTCATTTGGCTTGTTTTTAATGAAACAAAATGTGTATAATCTGCTTTAATTAAATTAATGTCAACTCATCAATCGAAATAATATAGATTTCCACTTGTAAATTGATGTTTAAAGTTTTTCATATAATGGGCATATCACATATGAAATCTATTCACAAATTCTAATGCAATGTTCCTCTATAACATTCGTATAATATTTTAATATCTGTTACGCTAAAAACTCAAAATATTACAAAATCAGTATTTGTTTTCACATGCGCATACGCAGTTTACGTCACCGCGTAAAACCAATCCCGTTACGTAAGATCACTGCGTGTGGTAGCGTAATCTGACTGATAAGCCCATTGTTCTGATAAGAATAGAATGCCCTTTATAATCCGCATTCTTTGTATACTGATCAAATTGGTATATAAGATAGAATGGAATAAGGTATATTACTAGCTTTGCGCGTGATACACATTTTTTGGCATCCCCTTTTTCATTCGACAGTATAAATTATTATTTTGGCCAAAACTTCACGGCAAAAGTATCTAAATTTGGTCAAAATTGGTTCTGTTGTTTAGGCGGAAAGCTTACAGACAGACAGAGTGAACGTCGCATTTATAATATTTGTAGCTAGGTGTAGCCGTGACTGGAAGATGGTAGTAAAACATTTTCCCGCGCATTTTTCAATATATTTTTAGACGCTCCCATTGGTCGTTACATGATGCTGTATACAATTTCCAATACTATAGGTACTTACTTAGTAATTAATTGTTAAGCTTGATACATAACCACAGAATACATACCTAATAGTAGCTAAACGCTAACATAACAGTACTTACAATATTATAAGTCTCATAAATTTAATAATAATATTAAAGAACCCTAAATGAAAATGTGTTAACAAAAAGGAACCCTAAAACGTAATTGCATTAACAAATTGTTTGGAAGGGGAACGATAACCCACCTACGGAGCTAATAAATTAAAAGTTGTGATAAAACAGTGTCTTTTATTAATGTTTTGTTCAAACAATAGAAAAGTAAAATACTTTTTATAGATAGGGAAAGACATATAAATAAAAGTTGGAAAAGCGTGACGAGTTTCGATAATTAACCGACTTCAAATAAGGAGGTTCGCAATTCGGTTTTATTTATTACTAGCTGTGCTCCGCGGTTTCACCCGCATTGCTCCGCTCCTGTTGGTCTTAGCGTGATTTTATAATATAGCCTTTAGCCTTCCTCGATAAATGGGCTATCTAACACCGAAATAATTTAGTAGTTCCTGAGATTAGCGCGTTCAAACAAACAAACAAATAAACTCTTCAGCTTTACAATATTAGTATAGATTATTTTACCAGAACTCTACCATCGGGTGAAATTGCTATAGATAACCTATAAATATAGGTAGTTTGTATGCTATAATAATTTCCCTATAGCCTATAGGCTACGTTTTTTAGTACAAAATGGACATATAGCTCCGGGCTATTCGACTATCACTGGTAAATTGGAAATTGATTGGAGGGCATACTTTATCTAACATCGGAATAATTTCATATGTTTTATGCAAACTTCACATGTAAGTTTTACACTTTCACAGTTCAGTATCATTTTCTATAATCCGCAACAATCAAAATTGCGAAGAAACAATATTTATATTCATAAACCGAATGATACGCGTCAAAATACACGATTCCAATTACGCTACCCTCGTCTACGTTAAAACATTATGTAAAAGTTATTAAATACGGAAAAACAACGGTCATAAATCATCGAAACGAGTAAATTACTTTTCTGTTTACAGACTGTGATCGGTAACCGCCATTTGCATTACATCGCGACAAGATGGCGCCGATTAAAAAATCGCGGGAAATTTATTTTATTTTAAATAATTCGCAAGTTATTGCTTACAATTAGTTGTGCTATTGTTTCAGAAGAGGGGCTATTAATTTTATTTATTATAAGTATGCCTATGAGAAGAGATGAAGGGTAATTAATTTTCTTTTATTATACATTGTTACGCAAAAAATGAAAGGAAAATGAACTGAGAAGGAAATTAATATAGCTTCCAAAAACGATGTTTTGTTAAGGCATTTCACACTCGAAATATTTTTTAAAGAATGTTCATTAAATTAATTAAGAAGCAGTGATGACGTTCAAAGTAATAAAACCAATCGACTAGAAGGAATTCCTTTGAACTCAGTTTAAAAAACTTGAAAGCTAGCTACGCCCGGGCCGCGACCGTATCGAAAACATTCAAAATCTTCCCGCGACTTCGTATGCGAATAGCTATAATTTCAGTCTTTTATCTAAAAACTAATATTTATTTATTTATGCTACTTCATTGTACATTTATCAGGAATTAAAAAGAAATGAATACATACCTAAACTTGGAAAGTGTACAATAGGCGGCCTTATTACTTAAAAGCAATCTCTTCCAGGCAACCATAAAAATAAAGGACATGTAAGACAATGGTAAATGGTAATATCTGAGGCTATTAAATTGATTCTTTCGCATTCCCATATTTAAAGCAGCAAAGTTTTGTGATATGTATATATCGAATCACTTTAGGCGGATATAGAGTGAGTAGTCTGAACCATAATACATAAAAAAAAAAGTTTTTGTTTGTAGGTTCCTAACACTTCATAACATATTTAGAGTAATATTTACACAAAATCTATTAAAACGATTTCAAAAATTCTTTCACCAGCAGCTACATTACCTGAGCCACATAAGCTATATTAATTCATTTAATTTCTATCCGATGCCCGAACAGAGCCGGGTCGAGCGACTAATACATATAGAGAAGATGAAACATAATTGTCCCCGTGTATTCGAACTCCGATCACATAGAACCTCACAGCTACAATTACTCAAAACTTTGCCAATAACTCAATAACTACCTAACCGAAATACGCACCTGACGGTTTGAGACGAGAGGCGGCTGTATTATTCTTTAGATCAATCTCATCCTAGTGGATAATTTGTTACTCTTTCACGAAAAAAAGAGCGTATGTGGCGAGCAAATGTGTCAGTCGTGAAACTTATTGTACAAGATTCAAAGATACCAAAATCGTCGCCTTACTCCATGACGCTTGACGTGATGGTATTGCCATGAAGTACCTAACCTTGAAATTTTACTAATAGTCCATTGAAATGTTACATTTTTTAGGCCTAACCTTGCATTTTTAAGAGGACGCAATTTTATTTTTTTATGTGTAGGGGGGGTCAGTGTGAAGCTATCACCAAGTTTGTGGGGTCGCCACCCTTGTCCCACGGCCGCCATCTTGAAAATAGCGGTTGAAATGGTTTTTACGATATATCTCTTAAACTATTTATCTGATAAAAAAAATTTGTTAACATTATTTGTTGCAAATTAAATTCCCTACAACTTTGGTCCAGTAACTTTTTGACGTAGAACTATAAATAAAAAAGTTATAAGCGAAAATGTTCAGAAATTAGAGCTATTTATATTTTTCAATAAAACTTTTTTTTATCATTTTACAAAGAAATAATATCAGACCATTTTTGTAGATTGTTTTTCGAGGAACAACTATTATATACCTACAACATTTTTTCATTACGTCAATAGCTAAGGTTTTACAGCGCTCCGAAGTGAGTACTATTTTTCAGTACTAACTATACATAATATATTGGCTATTGGCTCTTTTACCAGACTCCAGAACAATTCAAGCACACTGCAGAACATTTCAGCCCTGCTTTTCGACGGAAAAAAAACGCGCTTCCAGACTCTACCTCCTGGATGGTGGGGAAAAGAGCCATAATAATTAAATATTAATAATATTGCAAAATTAATTATTAAAAATATTATAATAACAAAAAAAAAACAATTACTGAT
Organism: Colias behrii; assembly: GCA_029959065.1. Classification (NCBI taxonomy): domain Eukaryota; kingdom Metazoa; phylum Arthropoda; class Insecta; order Lepidoptera; family Pieridae; genus Colias; species Colias behrii. Next base: position 1,327,967 of record JARWMC010000016.1, read on the forward strand.
GACAAATTATTATTAGTACAAACATAATATAATATGTAAGTGTATAGTTAAGAGTACTGAAAAATAGTACTCACTTCGGAGCGCTGTAAAACCTTAACTATTTACTTAATGAAAATATGTTGTATATAATAGTTCTTCCTCGAAAAACAATCTACAAAAATGGTTTGATATTATTTCTTCGTAAAATGATAAAAAAAAGTTTTATTGATAAATATAAATAGCTCTAATTTCTAAACATTTTCGCTTATAACTTTTTTATTTATAGTTCTACGACAAAAAGTTACTGGACCAAAGTTGTAGAGAATTTAATTTGCAACAAATAATGTTTACAAATTTTTTTTATGAGATAAATAGTTTAAGAGATATATCGTAAAAACCATTTCAACCGCTGTTTTCAAGATGGCGGCCGTGGGACAAGGGTGGCGACCCCACAAACTTGGTGCTAGCTTCACACTAACCCCCCCTACACATCGAAAAAATAAAATTGCGTCCTCTAAAAAATGCAACCCCAAATGTAACTTTTCAATGGAATATAAAGGAGATTCACATCAAAAACTACTGGACGGATTTGGATGAAACATTACAATAATATAGGTTATAATCAGAATAATACAGGTGAAATACTTGATTTTGCTCGTGGGTTCGTCTGCGGGTTTAATCGAGAGGCAAAGCTAGTTTAGAATAAGCATGTACTTTGTTAAATGATTTAATTTGCCTACACATGGTCAATTGCTGTCATGATGAATGCTTATTTAGGTTCGCTTCCACATAAGTCATAAACTTAAGAAATACATACCATCGATATTATTTTTTATAGTAAGTCTAAGTTTTCTGACATATTCATGCTTTTGAATGTAGGTGGTATATTTGATAATAAAGAAAAATAATGCAAATATTTCATAAGCTTTTTATTTCTCCATCAATGCTCAATTACTAATTGTAATAAATCACATAACTTAACCAATACTTACGTGAGCTCCTACAATACACGCATACACCGGCTTCGTCTGTAATATCTGAAATGATTTAGGTATTGCTGTTTCGTGTATTTCGCTTAAAGTGAAACAAACACATAACATGAAGACTGTTTAGTGGAAATATTTTAAAACTTGTATAAAAGTGAAGATATGATTTAAACTCTACATTTGAAATCCGAATGTTTTTTGCATGCTGCTTGGTCAAAATAAAAAGTAAAATTTGAATGCTAAGATTTTACAGTTATTAATGCTTCTCTTAACTATGTATTTTACAACGTACTACCTTTTATCGTCACTATACAGACGGACAAGTCTTAAACAGTTTTTATATACTAAAAATGGCTTCTTCAATTCCCCACAGTTTAGTGTATCAGTCAACAATAATGAGTGACATTTTGACTTTTTTGTGAGAAAATAAACAACGACCTAAGGTAAACTCCACATAAATGGCCAAGCATGTGCCTGCATTTAATCTTCGGGTTCTGTATCACACAGCTATCTGCTACTAATGAAGTAAGTACTAATGTTTAAAATTACTTTATTTATAATACATTTTAGACATTATTTTCTTTTTGGGTGAAGAAATTTGATGGTCTTACACAGTGTAAGTTTCAGAAGTATTTTTAAATTTATTTCATAAATTTTAACAATAGAGTGTACCGAAGCAAGTAAATTATTTAATATTCTCAACGAAAAGTACATTTTAGGAACCTATGATCCACACGTATATTATAAAGAAGTTTTTTTTTTTTAATAATATCATCTCTACGTTTATAGATTTTGAAAAATTCCCATTTGAAAAAGTAAAGCTTTCTTTATAACACAGTCAATCTTCAATTTAATTTAGATTCTAAAATGAAACCGCAAAATAAATATTTGTGTTAAAAAAGTAAAACCATTCTAAAATTCTACTTCCAAATTATTTTGGATCATCGACCGTGAATATTGACACATGTTATCATTCGGTTTTTGTCAGCTCGTGATAAGTTATCAGTGAAAGTAAACGAGGTGTGATGGCATCCTGTCAATGAGTACTTAACCGAATTTGTATGTATTTTTAAATCTTTCATTGTTAAAAAAATGTCACTGAGGTCATTTAGTACTAAACTATATATCTACGTGCTTAAACGATTGTCTTTATTAAAACAAATATAATAATAATTCGCGCTCCTAATAATAATAATTCACAAGTCTGAAAAAATAATCTATCAAAAATATATGGTTTATACAAACATTTTTTTTTTTTTTATAAAATCATTGCATTATCATTATTTCCTAAAAATATATGATCCAATTTTTTTTATAAAGGCAATAGCTTTTTATGTCCCATAGCCCCATAGGTATAGGTACTCATATATTTTACACCTAGAGCCTACTATAGTTCCATTAAAATTAAACAAAGTTGTATATAAACAATAATTAAACTTCAGAATTTAATTACGACTCATAAATATAGCGCGCTTCGTTAGAGTTATCTTGGAAAGAAAAAAAGAAAAATAATTTGTCGATCAGCAATATTAATCTATCTAGTTATCTACTTCTGGTAGACTTTTCAAATTCTGTTTAATAGTTATTGCGTTAATCGACAAACAATCAAATCTTGCCTCTTCATAATAGCAATGTAGAAAGCTCTAAAATCACAAATCAGTTAAAAATATCTCCCCTAATCTTTAAAACCGTAAACAAAGAAATAATCTAATACTTTTAATGGGTCATAAAGCAAAGTGTGAAGGAATAGTGTCACAACTGCTGACGCCGATGTGATGTGTTGAAAGACGGGGTATAAGTTTATGGCATCTCTGTGGGTGTTAATATGATAAAAACAAAGCTGAAACTATTAATTCTAAATATTTTATGTTAACTTTACGTATACTCTATTAAACTAGGGAGGTTTTTAAATATAAGTTTTTTTAATGTATGGTTTTGAAGTAAAAATAGTTGCTGCAACAATTTAGTAGATTTTTGGTTTTATGTTGATGCTTCTCATGTGGTCCCTTTTAAATTAGATCAATACCTTACTCTTAGATTTTGGGTTAAGCTTTCAAAAACGGTTTTAACAATTTGAATAAAACGTTGGTAGTCTTATTTTATTCTTATTCAATGTAAAATAAACGAAAGAAATGTTCTGAAGATTGTTTAATTATATCGATTATTGTTTGTATTGCTTTGCCACCTTCCGTCACATATTGAATTTATATGAAGAAATCTATTAAATTATTAATCATCAATATAATATCAATATTACCATAAATTACACGCCTAATTTTTCAGTAAAATGATGATTACTCAATTTAATTTGAATATTTTTTGAGCATACATGTAGGTAAACGTTTCTGAGTTCGGAGAGAAAGGAATGACTAAAATATTGTTTTATTATTACTCTATCTCTAAAAAAATAAAATTTAAAGTCTATCAAGACCCATACGACCCAAAATAAATTCTCACCTTCATCGAAAACCTTATCGATTCAAAAGACAATTACGTATTAATTGAAACTGTTTAATTAAAATGTTAATGGGCACATTCGATTAGTGACATAGCCTTGCTTATCTTAACGACGTCAGACACGCCATGGGGGCACCAATGTATTAGTTATAAATCTAAAAACTGATATGATTGGGAATTGAATGGATGTCGTTGTTAAATGTAATTAAAAAACTAGTATAGTATCTATGTATTATATGTGTCTGTCAATCTATAGTATCTATTTTATGAGTCTGTCGCCGCGTCTGTATGTATATTTGTTAGCGTAGAATTAACGACTGAACAGATTTTACTGCAACTTTCAGTATGGAAAGTTAGGCCATAATATACCTACTATCATGTCAGTACGATAGTTTCAAAATTTAAATACTATAGTTATTTAGTTACTTAGTAGTTAATAATTTAGAAATTTAGTTTAAATCTGAGCCTGTATTTTTAAAATATGACACGCAGTATTTCTATCGTGGGTACATATTTGTATTGATTGATAAACAGATAATTCAACTTATTTGCTAACGGTACATTCAAAGTTGGGCGTGTATTTAGATAAAAGAGGCTAGAGCAAACGTATAGAGTTACGTTGGTATTGTGAGAGCGTTTGATCGCGTGCGGCCGACCGGTGTACGCTAGTTTACTATTGTACAGATAGCAAAAAAAAAAAAGAAAAAATACGAAAGTCGTACGTACGCACATTATGATACTTAGATATTTTTTACATCCCGATATCTGATAAATATATAGTATTAATTGAGAATATATAGACATTAATATGCAATATCTTAAGATTATTCCATTTTGTATATGATGTTAAAATAAGATTAAGATACGAGATGTAACTGTGATAGCGAATATGTGTATAGAGGTTACCTATATTATGAGAACAATTAAATACACTTTTTTAATATAATTAATTTAAAGCTTACCATCTGGAACATTATTTTATCCCAAACGAATAGAATTAGAGTGGCTCTAATATACAGTTCATTATAAACCGCTATGAAATACATATATCAAAGATGCCTGCTAAATGCATTATAAGAATGGAAGACATATTTATAATATTTTTGGACTTAAAAATAAAATTACTTTTTACCTCCTGTCAACTATTCTGCCAACCCTACCGAAAAGGGTTAAGCGATTTCGGAAGTGAGTTCCAATGATTTATAAAAGCCTGTCTCATTTGAATCTGAATGGCTAGTGTTGGATTACCTCCCCCCTCACCCCCCCCCCCCTTACACCCCCGAATTATCGGTTTATACAAAGAATATTTTACAAAGTTCAGTTATTGTTTTAACAGATTTATGTTCTGTGGAATTTTATGCGCGTATTTTATTGTTAAGCGTTTATATTGGCAGCTTTGTAGTTTATGTGAAAAATGAAAATTTGGAACGGCAGCCGCGAAATTTATGTGAAAATCACGAGTTAGGTGACGTAGCAGTGAATTTGCCGTCCAAATAGTGAGTTTGTTTGTTCTTTTCTGTATACAGTATAATTGTGGCTATAATTTAAGTTTTTGTGATAATTATTGGAGCTAACTCTTATGTTATGGGCGTACCAAAAATTGTTCAATGTGGCAGGGATTCTTTCATACTAAAAACAACTCGGTACCTACCAAATCTGTTTCATATTGCATTTTTTACTTCTTACATTTCACTTCATAATAGATTATTACTATCAGATAATATGTCATCGATAATAATTACTCACAAGAATTTGACCTTTTTACCTAACAAAGGCGAGAAAGGCAAAGGTAAAATAGTACAAACATAGCAAAATAACAACAATTCATGTCAGCGCAATTTAACCCATAATCAATCGAACCGGGTCTAAGAGACCCTTTGAAAACTGATAAAGTGAATCCTTCACATAATATACCTAATAGAACTTCGCATACGAGAAAAAATACAAGGAAATGTTCCTTTGATCGAGATAAAATCCATGCTTTGAGCCTTTCTAAACAATTTCAGGATATTCACTTTGTTGTTTGGATTTCAGTTTATACGGAAATGCATATAAGTATACAGTGTATTTTATTTGTATTGTTTAGTCATTTAATAGAAATACCAATAATAATGGCAGTGTCACCTATACTTTACCATGACTATGCAGTGTGGAAATTTTCAATGTGGCCCTGGAGGGTATTTCAATGTACTTGAAATACTGAAGATAGCAGATTTCGATGAAACGAAACATTCCTTTATTTTTTAAAATAAATAGAACTGCATTCAAAGTTTTTCAAAAATTCACTTGCTGCGAATGGGAATCGAACTATCTAAAAATAAAAAAATAAAATAAAATTTGTTATTTCCTTCAAAGCCAATCTAAAATTTCCACACTGTACATTACTTATACTTTACGATTACTAGGTACATATATTAATTTAAAAATCACTAGTTTCAACCCGCGGCTTCGCTCGAGTGGTATCCCGTATCCTGACTAAATTTACCTATGTCACTCTTCGGTACTTATTCCACAGATATTGGTATCTCTGAGCAATCAGTTACTTCAGAACTAAAAGAAAGAATGAATTGAAAAAAAATCTGTCAGTTTTTTACAGTTAAGTGTTACATCCTATTCTATCCTATCCTAATAGTCCTATCCTGCTCCTACTAATATTATAAATGCGAAAGTTTGTGAGGATGGATGTGTATGTGTATGTTTGTTACTCTTTCACGTAGATACTACTGAACCGATTACAATGAAATTTAGCACACATATAACTTAGATTAACACATAGGATAGGTATAATAAAGTCGCATTCTTTATCCCTATGTATGCTTAAATCTTTAAAAGTACGCAACGGATTTTGATGTGTTTTTTTTTTAACAGATAGAGAGATTGAATAAGGTTTTAGTCAAAGCGGGCGAAGGGGCGGCCGGAAAGCTAGTGTTTCATAAAATATCCAAATATTCGAATTTATCTTTGAACTAATAATAACGAACCTTTTGAATACGAGAATTTGTTGATAAACCTTCACAATAATTTAAACCTACCAAACTATTGTGCCATTTAATTAAAATCAAACAAAACAAATTCAACAAAAGGCCGATTAATTTCGTAAATAGATCGGGGTCAAATAGACCCTTGCGTCGTAAATAGGTTGAGGACTCTTTGGAGATCCAATAGTTCCTGATTTCAATGCTCACCTTTGACAGGTATTACATGATTAAATGCTATGAGTAAGTGGGATAAATAAGCTAGCGTTTCGCACGCGGCCTCGCATGTAATTAATTTTATTTCGTGACGCACAAGTTTTGTTTTCTTGACATGATGAAAAAGAATACGTCATTTCCCAAGGCAGGGCAATTTATATCAAAATCGGTTCAAATGAGGTATGAAAGCGGCAAATACATACAAAGGTATGTGTTATGGATGCATACCTACTTATAAGTTGTTATGTTGTTAATAATTATAAGAATGTAGATTTATTACATGTACGTTTCATTGCAATTCGCAATACGTGCAGTGGGAATGTGGAATGAAATTCCCATCAAAATCACTCCAACCGTTTCGTAGACCGTTTAAACAAGTTGTTTATGACATAATAATCTGCTTTACGAAACTGTAGGTTTTATTTATTTGCATATTAAAGTGTCTCTTGTACTAAATATTTACTTTATTATTCAGTGCTAATATTCCAAACATACATACATACCTCAGTACCTAGTAGCGTCGTGTCTTATAAATATATCAATTCAGTTACAGGTATATTCTACTTTGTTCCAATAAAAATTACTTCGATACGAACGTTGAAAACAATCTATACTAATATTATATAGCTGAAGAGTATGTTTGTTTGAACGCGCTAATCTCGGTGTTAGATAGCCTATTTATCGAGGAAGGCTATAAAGCTATATACCATCTCGCTAAGACCAACAGGAGCGGAGCACTGCGGGTAAAACCGCGGAGCACAGCTTATATAAAATATAGACTATGACACTCTGGTATAATGACGCAGCTTTCTGCTGGTGAAAGAATTTTTCAAATCGGTCCAGTAGTTCCAGTGTCAAAATAATTTCAAAAACAAACAATCAAATATGTCCTCTAATATGAGTAGATAAAACAATATTTATTTTCAGCACATCAACACCAACGAACTTTTGCCAAAAATTAAAAAAGAGCAAAATAATAACATGTTTTAAAACGATTTATCACGCAAAAAGGTTGCACTAACAAATATCGCCCTTATTTTTAATTTGAATGATTAAAATATATAAGTGCTTTACATAGTACCAAGTAGAACACACCAGGACAGCAGGAAGACAGTATTAATAACACGCTGAATACCGACGTTGTCTGCAATAAGGGGATCTTTCATGCATTCAGTATCGATGTGCTTGTACATTTCAATTATTTTTAACTTATCGAGCGGGGAATTTAATTGAACGAATTGTTTTGTTTTTATTAACACTTCATTGAATTATAAGGTAAACTTGTTTGGACTTAAAAAAATATTTGTTCAAGTTTTTACTATATATTGTACAGTGTACTATACAATTGCAAAATTGTGCATTTATTCGTATGTACATTGTAGCTATATGATATTGCCTCTATGACAAAGACGCTATTTTCTTGCTCCGATCCAACAACTTTAATTTTAACAAATAACGATACTCCACTAAAGGCTTCATCCCATTTAAACTAATTCATTAAAATATAACAGATGTTAATCATATTAAAATATCATGTTATTGTGCCGTTCGTCTTATTAACGACGTAATTAAAAGTAAGTCGGGCGTGTCAAAATTGTGCATTAGTTGGGGTGCCATATGCATGACACGCGTATGATGTTTATAATAAATGTGGGTTATTGATTATATTATCTGTCTCTATTGTATTGATTATATATAGGACATTTATATAAATAAATTTTGTCTCCCTTTTGTTCAATTTTATGTGTCAACCGAATTGAAAAAGAAAGCTTCAATTCAACTGTTTCTTCTTTTGGTACCACAGAACTTTCGATTGTACCTAATCAATTCTTCTGATCTTTTTATATTATAAGTATTCTTTTTATCAAGAGCAGGGACGTGGATAAAAAATAAATCTTATAACAGCTTAAAAAAATATCAAGTCTTTTGCCTTACAAAGAATCTCTATAATTTTGAAAGCTGCGAAAAGCTCAAATGTCAATCAATAACAAAATGAACAATTACAACTTACATGACGTAGATCAATCGATAGATCATTGATCCACAATATATGTCAATTTCTAGTGGCGCCGCAATAGAAACTAGTCTCAGCGCGCGTCTCCGTTTCCGTCTAACCAGTAATATTGCATTTTTGCCTCGAGATTGTCTCGACATAGAGAAACGTAGATATATGAATGAACAAACCAGTTTTTATAGATATACCTAAATAAGACATTAGTGTTACATATAACGAGGTTATTAGCATTTAATAATGGGTTAATAGATGCTGTTACTTAACTTTCGTTTCTATACATAATGCGTAAAAATTTGTTTAATAAGCAGTTGGCCAGTTGATCATGCAGTTTTATACAGACCCTAAGTTAGGTAAGTATATTAAAAATTGTTTGTTCCAAGACGAAGATGTGAACAAAGTTTTCATAAAAAAATTTAACTCTAAATTATAAGCTCTACGTGAGCTCTATAATATGTTGTACCTAGCTCTATAAATGTGAAGGTTTATGAGGATGGATAGATGGATGTTTGTTATTCTTTCAAGCAAATACCACTGAACCGATTACAATTAAATTTTGTATGTAGGTAACTAAAGACTTAGAATAAAGCATTACTTTTTATCCCGGAAATTCCACAGGAACGGGAATTTTTTTACTTCTTTGAAAACGCGGGCGAAGGCGCGGGCGGAAATCTAGGAGGTACTTAATATTGTAAGCGTGTTATCATGTGTTATACTTTATGCTAAGGAAAAACAAATATGTATGTATGATATTAGTATACAGTGTGTTTTTAAGATGTCAAGTTTCCATTATTTACGCTGTATCTCCAAGAATATCCATTTTCTATTGATTTAATTACGTTTAAACTAGTTACCGTCAGTTTTCGTTTAAAATATTAAATACATTTAAAATGTGACCTGATTACCGTAATCCCTGATTGACAGGGCAAATTGAGTTCGCCTTTGACTAATTAAAATAGATCGACGTCTACAAAATAGTGACGTAATACATGTTTTAAAATAGAGCTTTTGATGTAATAACAAAAACAACAGATTATCGTGGATGTGATTGTTTTTCGCTCCTGTATAGTTAAGCGCATTGGTCTTCTCCTGCGTGCTATACCGACTTCTTTACCTGTAAATATTTTTTTTCCTTTTTACGTGGATTTTAAATCAGAACTGAAAGATTCAATATGTTTTGGTAATTTAATACTATTTATTTAGTTTTATGACTGCGAAAGTTTGTGGGGATGTATGGATGTTTGTTACTGTTTCACGCAAAAACTGCTTAGCGGACTTCGTAGATCTTTGACCATTATATAGCTTACCTACCCTAATAACACGTCGAATAAGCTATAGAAATACTTGGGTTGCTGAAAAATAAAATACCATTTTAAATAAATTCCATGTACACTTTTAAATGATAAATCTTGCAATAACAAAACTTAATAAATACAATGTCTCAGGCTTATTTCCGTTCCTACATAATTCCAACAACCCATAACATTTCCAATGATCCGTATTCCTGGATTGATAACACCTGGATGAAAACAAAGGGACGCCATGTTTTATTCATTAATTCATTCCTTCACATTCCTCACTTATCACCAATGTGTTCTAAGAACATGTTGACATTTGTCCACGTATTGGTTGATGTCGAACACACGTCGATTGTAAGTCGATTGGAAGTCGATTTGGAATAAATTATGGTAAGGGTCGTGTATACTGGGTTGTGAGTTTTGAAGTTATTTGGCTAAATATCTTCTAAAAGAAGGTTCAGTTTGTCCCTTTTTTCCCTTGTTTAGGGGGGTTTAGTTTGGGAGCAAGGGTTTTCAATTTCTATGCATCTTATATTTTGGAAATAAAGTTTATTGTTTTTTATTGTTTAATTGTAGATTCGAAAACAATGATTGAAAGAACATGTTTTGACAGTTTTAATACATAAGTTTTTAGTTATGGTTTTTCTATATCAAGGTCGCGTCATGGCAATACGTGGCAATACTAGTCACCTCATGGAATAAGGTGACGATTTTGATATGATTTTGAATCCTGGTAAAGAAGTTTCACTTCTGACACGTCACACGTGTGCTCGGCACACACGCATTTTTTTATTTATTAGGTACATCTCTATATTTTTTTATAATTTCTTGAAATAAACGCTTTTCCTTTCTTTGAAGAGATATTGTTTCAATGTGTCGCAATCCTTAGAATTCAAAACACGGGTCAAGGGAAGAATACAAAGTACATTTGGTGTTCATATTAGGTTTAGTAATACGAATGGAATTTACGATTTTTAGTGTTATTAATGTTGTAACAGAATTCATATTAATATTTTGCCTAGTTTAGTGCTCTACTCAAAAATGTTTTTTTTTTCTTTTGCAGATTAGCCCATACAAACAAGCAGACAGTTTAAAAAATTGTATTCTTTACTAATTAATTATTTACTTTAATAAAAACTTGTTATCTTTACTGACACTTTTCTTTAATTTATTTTTATAGAAGCAATTTTTGTAGAAATCAGGGATACACTTCTAAACATCATGACCTATAATAACATGATAAATCTTACATTCAACCTAATAAAAACACAAATATAACATCTACAATTCACCAAATTCGCAGCAAAAACAGCACAGTAGGTCATGTCCTTCACGCTGACAGATGTGCTCCATAAGGGCCAAGCTTTAATATATTAGAAACGAAATTTGTCCCATAAATTGTGCCGTTCGTAGGTCTAAAATTTATTAAGATTGGATCAGTGGTTATTCTTAAGAATGGGTAGTGGGTTTGGTGTTTAGTGATATTTTTATTAAAAAGGAGCGTGTGTGCCGAGCACACGTGTGAGAAGTGAAACTTTGGCAAGATTCAAAGATACCAAAGTCGTCGCCTTACTCCATGACGTGACGGCATTGTCATATAGCGTCATATGACGCGACCTTGAAATATAACTTCACTTAAAAAAAATTAAGTTAGATTATTTTTTAACTGTTACTTTTAGAATAATTGAATAGATTTTAATGATACAATTTGTTTTACTCAGTTCATGATAAAGCTTGTTTACAATAAAAGTAGACTATTTTACAGTATGAGTAGAATTTAATCATAACATTGCATTGACAGTACAAAAGCGGTGTTAGCAATTAACAAAAGGACCCTAAAAACAAACTGAAGGAATAAACGACGCAAACCACTTGATTGAGGATTATTTGACGGTATTATTCTGATTTAACCGACTTGCCAAAAAAATAGTTAGAATTCTTATGTTCTCGCTCGCTTTAAAAAAAAGAAAAAGTAGCCTTTGTCACTCCCTAGTCCTATTCGTGCTAGTTGTATCATAAAATCGCTCCGTTGCAACGTGAAATAAAGACGAACAAATAAACAAGCGATAAAACACTATAGCATTTATAATTTTAGTAAGTATTTGTAAAGCAGAGCTTTTATGTTTTTTCTATAATGTGTATGTTAATGCTTATGGATAAATCGTGTAGCTTCAAGGAAATGGGTTTGAGAAAGTGTTACAGGAATAACTTCGTGACGTCACAGTGAATACGAAAACCTGTAAAAACTACATTACATAGTTTTATTTTGTTTTTATGACTGTGTTATCTATTTTATCTGTATACGTCATCAAAAAAAAACACCTACAATTCAGAGGAATTCAAGTTAATTTGGTGAATGAAAAACATGCATTGAATTTCAGTTTCTTCTATGAAAATGTATCCATTTGAAAGTTTCAAACAATTATTATTTATGAATACTTTATACTTTGAACAACAGTATAAACATATTATGTACTTGACTTTATAACCTTGTTAAAAAAAACTGCCTTTAAATTTTACTGTGCAATAAAAAAATAAACACCAGAATAACCCCATCCCATTCGCGTCACCATAGCCACCGATCGTGAGTGACAGTCAAACAAACATACACATATTGCGGACACGTGTTCGAGGGTGTGATTATTTTCCAATATTATTTTTTTCAGACTATTGAGTTTATATTAGTTTGGGGGGCTGATTAATTTGATGTAGAAAATGAAATATGTAGTAGGCGTTGGTAGTAGTTAGTTTGAGTGACTAATGTATTTTAGTAATAAGTTAAATATTGATTAAGTTGAGGGATTTGTATTTTTAATAATAATTTTATTTATAGCCAATATAATAAATGTAAAAGTTTTTTCATCATAAAATTCCGAACCAGAATAATGCATTTTGTATTTTTATATGCGTCCCTTTAAATGGGAGAAACGTGATTTTTAATAATTAATTTTTTCAAGAAAACTTGGGTTATAATGGTAGTAATATTAATTGAATATTTCTGCTTAAATTACAGATTACCTACACTTTTTGCCCACAAAGCTAGATAGTTTTCTTTGTGTCTATTTCTATTTACTATTTTCACTTAAAGTCATGTCTATATATAACCTAATAAACGATAATGGTTCGGCGCCATTGTGATGTATTTCAGTGCGCGTGCGCATATCCGGTGACGCGGGGGTAAAAATAATTGTCATTAATGTAATTACTAGGAGAGAAGTCTTTGGAAGCTTTGTTTTTTGTTAAATTTAGCTTGTGTTTAACGCACTGCACATAAGTTAAATGATGAAAATAAGTTTTACTTTAATATTATAAAATCACCAAAAAATGGAGGTATAGACACCCTTGTCACTTAAGGGTATAAAAATATACGACTTATTCTCAAACATTCCTATATAAAATAAAAAATATAAAAAATACTTTCTGACCTATCGGTCAATTAAGGAAAGCTGGCATGTTCACAGTACTCACACTTATGCAATTTCACTTACAGTATGTTCAAAAATAAATGCGACTCTAGTTTCATTTTAGACTTGAATTGTAAAATGGGTGCGTTGTAGATAAATATATGCAAATACAATTATGAAAGCTCTCATAATTTACCTGTAAAATTATAATTTAAAAGTAAATCAATTGATGAAGTTAATTATTTATTCTAATAATAATCAATTGGATAAAAGTATTAATAATCATTCAATTATCAAATAATAATTAAATTTCAGGTCATAAAAACAATACAAATAACACGTGCGCTCACTCCCAACACACGGATGGTTGTTTTGATAATGATTTATATAACGGACGTCTTCTGCAGTTGCGGAGCAGTCTTGTCCTGACTTTGGTCGAGTAAAGATATCTAAGAAATATTATATTTGTAGTAAGTACGTAATACCTACCAATACGCGCTAACAAATATGTGTTACATGTTTATTGTATAATTTTCACATTATTGGTTTTAAACTCAAACTCAAACATTTATACAATTAGACTTCTTCTAGAAGCACTTTTGAATCGTCATAACAGTTTAACAGTTTTAACATTTACCACCAATTCAGAAAGCAGTATCTATAGAGAAGAAGAAGAATCTATTTAATCATAATCGTAATCTTCTACTTCACTGAAACTTTCATCGCTCGAAGAACTCGCCGTCGGAATTTCTTAATGTTATTATAAATGAGTCAGTGTAATTATCTACTTTTGGTTCTAATTGAATATATTTTTCCTCATGTTCTCGCGTCTTTCTCCAAATGTTACTAAACATATCCAGACTAATAGCATTTGCTTCCTTTCTAAATAATTCTTCCACAGTTTTCAAGTTAAAGTTCACATTTTGTGATGCTACTTTCCCTTTAATTATGCCCCATAGTAACTCTATTGGGTTGAGTTCTGGATGGTATGGTGGATGGCGCAATACACTATGTCCATGATCTTTGAGGATTGCATCAAGTAAAAATTGTGTATAGTTTGGCTTATTTTTTTTAATAATGTGATAACTCTGATTATTAATTAGTAATTTGATTTTTGAAAAAAACAATGCCGATTTTAGTCAAAATTTATATTTTTATAACAAGATCCTTATCATCCAAATTTCCACCTTGGCGAGAAAAATTGACATTTCTAATAAAAATGAACAAAAAATTAAATGATTTTATTAAATACTGTCAAATAGTCTATAATTCTTCCATTTACTGTATCACAAAATTCTTCATAGATTTTTAGATATTCGTACTACACCAATTACATCACCCTGTATTTATAAACAATTGCAAAATATGACACATACATAGGCCGGGAGATACTGACACAAAATTGCGGGTCATTTGTAACAGAATGGCGGTTCTACAGAGGTCTTATTACGCAATGACTAAAAGAAAAATGATGGTCAGAACGCTGGTACCGGCGGACTAGTCGCGTGGGCGTTAGTCGAACTCGTCGGATAAAAAGCGAAAGTCAAACGATTTGTAACACAAAAATTTTAGAATTTACCGATAGCCCATAAAAAAGATGTAGGCGGTAGTGCGGTTTGGAATCGGAATCGGAATTGGAATTTGGAAGCGGTTTGGAATCGTCCGAAAAGTATGGCATGGCGATTTTAGTAAATGGCTGCACGACGATGGTTACCTGTGCAAAAGTTAGCCCGGTACAAATGGTTGAATTGTTTTTTTTAAATCAACGCATTCACGTCGGTATGGCGGACTGTAAGTCACATCGTAAAAGTATGGCATGACACTACCGCCTACATCTTTTTTAAGGGCTATCGGTAAATTCTAAAATTTTTGTGTTACAAATCGTTGGACTTTCGCTATTTATCCGACGAGTGTGACTAACGCCCACGCGACTAGTCCGCCGGTACCAGCGTTCTGACCATCATTTTTCTTTTTGTCATTGCGTACTAAGACCCCTCTAGACCGCCATCCTGTTACAAATGACCCGAAATTTTGTGTCAGTATCTCCCGGCCTAACATGTGCAATGTGTAAATGTGTTGACGTTCCAGCTCTTCTTAATGGGCCTATACCAAACATACCTACACAAATTCAAACTCAAACTCAATCCTTTTATTTACTTAACTATTCTTCGTTTAGAAATGCTTTTGAAATGCCAAAATACATAATTTGACATTTACCACCGGTTCGGAAAGAAGTTTCCACAGAGAAATAGCCGGCAAGAAACTTCGTAGTTGCTCTTTTAAATTATGTCAACTTTACATTTTAATTTTTCGTAATACATACAATATGATAATAAAATTGGCCTAACTGTTTTTTTAAATATTTGCACACCCAGATAGTGGGAAGAATGTATAACAACAACAACAACAACTATGGAGTTTCTGGCCGGTTCTTCTCCGTAGATCCTGCTTTCCGAATCGGTGGTAAATGTTGCGAAGTGCTTCTAGAAGAAGTCTAATTGAATAAATAAATGTTTGAATTTGAATTTAAAGCTTAGTCTTTTAGTCGTCTTAACTATCATGTGAGAAATATTTAGTTATAATATTATGAAAATTCATCAAAAAGGTATAAAAAAAAAATAGTTGAATACCAAAAATTTTTTATACCAACTACTAGCTAATTTACCCAACTACCCGAAAATAGCATATCATTTGAATAGCACGCGCCTACAATAATTTGACCCCCTAATTAGGGTTCTGTATCATTTATCACCACACCTGGGGTCCTTTGAGCCCATAGGCCAATGCTATAATTAACGTAATGACGTAGACGATTGGAGCATTTGAATTTTTATTTTTTGGTGGTTTTGGAATAAAAAGTAGCATAGTATTTATGTTATTCTAGAATTGTGTGTATTTGTGCCAATTTTTACTTCAGAAAGCAGTGTAAATGATGGAACGATTGACAAGATTTTGTTTTTTTTTTTATATTTTTAATTGAATTTATATTTAACTGAGTAGTAGGTAACTACTTATTTATTTTCCGAGTGTTTGTGAAGACTTTGATATTCAAAATGTAAACGAAACTTTCTTTCGTTTCTATATAAACTCCTTTTTAACAAACTGAAGAAAAGAGCATTTTTAACACCGTTCGCGTTATATGAATCTTGTCACACTAAAGCAGGCAAAACTAGCAACTCTTAAGCCGATACTAAACGGATTTAAATAATCTGAAATAAATACGTACCTACCTTGGATTAAAAATATCGAGGAACTAGGAAGACTATATATATAGGCATATAACTAATAAGAGACAGAGCATCGATGAAAAATATTACAAAATTTTTTAAAAATTATCCTTTTTAGAGCAAACGAAGTTGGTGGCTCATGTAGTAATTGATTTAATTCTTATTTGTATGTCCTCGTTGTTGTTAGGAATTGAAAAAATCAAACAAAAACTTCGATCCGGAAGTAGTCAGAACATTACTTAGTATTTAATACAAATTATAATAAAAGTATTTGATAAACGTCCATATTTTGAGATTTCTCACAACTCACAGGTCAAAATTTAGTTTACACAATTTACGATGTAATTTTATTTTACTGCAGTTATATCACAAAATTTCCCCACAATTTTTGTAGCAGTATGACTTCGGCTTAATTCGTAAAGTTACCACTTTCCAGTGGTCTATCAAAGCAGACTGAATTGAAAAACATTTATTTAGCGATATACTCCGAAACTCTGTTTATAATTCATTCGTATTGAAGTTCTAGAGGAAAGAGTTTTATTTAAATGAATGTTAGTAAATCCTACTAAAATTATAAACGGGATAGTTTTTAAGGATGGATGGAAGGTTTATATTTCACGCAAAATGTATAAAATTATATATAGTACATGCTTATATCTAATAGCTTAAAAATTTTTACTAAGTTACAAAGTAGTTTTTGATAAGATATGAAATTGAAAGTTTTTTACATGATGGTTCATACTTCATATCTAAAAAAAATTAAAAATTAACTTTCCGTCGATATTCATTGAAATCTATTTTAAAAATTAATCAATTCTTCAAAATCGAACCCAGTATCTAAATACAGACAGTTAATCAACAAATTAAAATTCCGTCTCAAACTTAACTTAAACTTAGTCTTAACTTAAAACTAACATCAGTAATTTAGCTAAGTATCGACTGGGAACATTGTCCAACTGGCATCGAAGGCACGTACTATTGTTACAAAGTCTCTTCTCACTGAACTAGAGGGTACATTAGATAAGAGAGCGGGATAAAAAATAATATGTTTTGTTAATGCGGTTTAACATTGTTACATAACAAAGAGTTCAGTGATACGTTTAGTTCTTTTATTTTTGCATCTATACTAATATCATAAAGATGAAGAGTTTGTTTGAACGCGCTAATCTCGGGAACTACAGTGCGATTTGAAAAATTATTTCGGTATTAGACAGCCCATTTATCGAGAAAGGAATACATCTTTTTTTTAATCTTACTTTATTTAAAGGGGTTTTGTCAATAGGCTATATATCATCACGGTAAAACCAACAGGAGCGGAGCAATGCGGTTAAACCGCGTGGCATATTATATTGTGTGTTTTTTATCCTTTTTAATATCCTTCCAAAATTATCCAATTTAATGACACATATACAGAAAAAGAAACATACATGTACCAATGTACCAAATTAAAAAATAATTACTTTCCTTTCCACTGAAATATTATAAAAATAATTGCTTAAAATACATTTTAATATACGAAGAGATGGAAGTAAGAACCTACCTCATTAAATAATTAAAAACCAACAATAGAATCGCTACCCTTAAACAACATAAACGCACCACAACGCAACAAAGAGCAAGCTTTTTACCTTTTTAGCTGTGCTTGTGAACGCCACTTGACTGGCGGAGAACGCCTTTCTGAATAGCCGCACATTTGCACCCCGATGTATCCTTGAATGGTGCACTCTGGGTCCTTTGAGTTGGATTTAAATGTTTTTAAAAGCCTGGACGTTTGGTACAGTCTGTGAAGATGGGGGACTGGCAAAGACAGATTTTCTAAGGAGCAAGTACGCTTTAGTATATAAGTTGAAAAAAACAATGTAAAAGGCTCGATTTCTGATTTATCTGAAATATCTTTGTATGTTTGTTTTCCAAATATTATACTAGCCTCTCGCCTATTCCATTTCAAAGTCTGGAGAAGTACCTAACAACAGACATTAATTAAAAACTTATAAAACTTATTTACAATAATTCTACGACTTAAAATAATAAACAAAGAAGTTTATTCACCTTTTATTATTAATAATGATGATTTTAAAGAATATTTTCGAAGACAAAAACAAAGATAGGTATATCAAAGTAATGAAACAACTGGCAATATTCTCTAACATCAACAATAAGGACAAAATGTTTTTAAAATGCAAGTAAAAAGGAAAAATCAGATAAGAAAGGTCGGAGTCTTTGGAGGCTGTATAATTCGAACATTATCTGTTGATCTCGCCTCGTTGCTTTTATTAAAGAAAGAGATATTTCGTTAGAAAAACACATGATCTGAATTAATGTGCCTGTTTGTGTGTTTTAATTTTGTTAATGATTGTTTTTTTATTAATTAACGTATTAAACATAAGAAACATGTTTTTTTTTAATATTCAGAGCGAATTGAAAATTATTACGATTCTATATGAGAAGCGTTCAGTGTACATTGATAGAAAGTAAAAACATTATCCTTACACGCAAAAATATAACACATACTATTGTACAAAGAAAAGTCTGAAAAATAATAAGCTGCACAAACAACGCTGAATAGTACCTTCTTTAGCTGCTTCGTATGTTCATATCTAGAATTTTTCGCTAACACTAACAAGCCATAATTCTACTTAAATAACCCTCAAAATATTTATTTACCAGCGGTTATTCACCGTCATTTAATTCCTTTTTATTACGACTGAACCCAAAGCAATAAAGCCCGAATGCTTTAAAACCATCAAATAAAGATCTTTAAACACGTGGCCTCTATAAAAACGCGCGAACTCTGTGCAATCATTTTAGAGTTCCCTTTTCCTGTTGATTTTTTTTTTCTTCTCGTAATAAGTCCATAATATCATAATATCATCCATATGCTATGGAAAGCTGTTTAAGAAGCCTTTTGTAAATGTAGTGGTTAATGTGAAAAGTTGGACCCTAGAATTACTTGTGTGGAAACAACTTTTACCAAATATTATAAATTATAATGAACCTTAGAAACAATACTAAGGTATATGGCAGTGTTTATAAATAAAATAAAAATTCTAGTTAATGAGGAAAGCATAATTACAATATTTTCTTTTTATTTGTTATTACAAAGCCTTATGAGGTGCCTATAGTGAAAAGCTCTAATAAGTATTTCCATTCGTGGACGTCTTTTAGCTTCGCTACTGAATTAAAAGTTAAAATAAGTTAAAATTTATTAACATTATTGATAAAGTTTGATTGTTCTATTACTTACCTACCTACACAATGTTGTTTGACTTTTGCATACTTTGCCAAACTTAAATATACTGAACTATTAGGTGAAAGTTACACGCTTAAACTTCCACACAAATAACCTTTCAAATAACATTTGAATAATACATTGAATACTTAACGAAAAACGTATTGTTCAGTTATGTTTAATTTAACACAAACTATTGCTATAGTGCTATAAGTACAAACCAAACTTACTACAATCAAAACAAAGCTGTCTTCGTGATATTTATAATTTACTATGCCATGTGGTCATTCTCGGTCACACAATAGAAGCCAACTTCATTCTCATCTTGCATCCCTGTCCCTCTCAAGGAATCTTATCCGAACCGTAAACCTTTCTTTCTCTCACACTCAGTTCGCGCTTACCTGCTGTAGAGAGAGGTTGTGTCGCGTGTCCCCGCGTTCGCGTGATAACTTTCGTAAAAAAAAAAAACTATAAAATACTTTTTGTTTTTTTTGCGAAAGTATAACAGTGACCGGTGGTGTTGTGTTGTGGGATTACAGTTGATCCGTGATAAGATTCTGTGCGTTTTGTGAATGTTACAAAACATCTTAGTGCGGTGAAATTTTGTCTAGCGGTTTTTATTAAACGGTAGGATTTTTTATCTTTACGTGGCTGATTAGATTTGGATAAAGGCGATAATCAAGGTAAATTTTATTCACTATTAACAAAGAGTAAGTTTTTACTATACGAATATACTGTCTTTATTTTTATACGGTTTTTAATTTACACATTTGGTTAAATAAAATTATTTACTTTAAGTTGGAGACGTTTACTTTTTCATTGTAAGCAATAACAATGTTATTTCGTACTATTCAAGGTTTCTGGGTATTGGACTTAGTCATTTAAATTGTATTGTTATTTTTTCTGAAATTTTTCTGTTTTGATAAATTAAGACTATGTAGGTATGCGGCGAGTTAGTTCACATTTTCAAAGGCCCTAATGAATGTCATTTTTTTCAATTAATAATAACGATATAAAGATACTTACATAATACATTCTATTATTATTTTAAATAGGTATTAAGCCGTTTATTCAATTCAATTTTCTTGGTTTTAATTTTAACAATTATATAAAAAATAATGACTTACCTAGTTCTGTCTTAGGTAGCTTGATTACTATTAAATAAATGTTTACCTAAACATTTAACAGGCTACTCTATGTTAAGGAAAATATTTTATAAGTAGGTAGGTAGGTACTAAGGTAAGCACCTACGAAAAAGGAAAGATAAATTAGATAGGCTATAAACAAAATACCTAGGATGGTTGGAAGGTAGTTAAGTAGGTATATTTTTCTGTTCATTTTATTTTTATTTCATAAAGAGTTAGGAAGTTGGAGTTTTTCTTTGCATTCCATTTGATGATGTTTGTTCGTCTTTCAAAATAATAAAAACTATAGGTTCAATGGGACTGCATGTAGATAATAATGCGTCCAATCGCTAGGTAGGTATAGTATTTTGAAAGGCAAGTAAAGCAACGTGCCAAAACTAGCGAATTATAAATAGTTCTGACATGAATATACGGCGCTGACTCCACGAGCGAGAGAATCGCGACGAGTCCGCCCTTATATCGTCGGACAATCTCCACGAACGAGCGATAATTCCGCCGCGTATCGTCGCGAGTCGTAACGGAATCGCAGCGTTTCCGCGGCGACTTGTTACGGTATCGCCACGTTTCCTTGAAGAGAACTACGAGAAGACCAGAGGCAACGCTGAAATGACGCTGCGTTTGACAGCGCGCCCGCTGCGCGATCGTCGCGAGCGCGCGGCGGGCCCGTTGCTAGTCGCGGCGGGCTAGCGACGATGTAATGACGTTTCGCACGCTCATTGCCACTCGTCGCATCGCGGCGATAATATCGCCGTGTGGAGACGGTTCCATAGAGAGTGTATAGAAATACGTGGCACGACGATAATATCGCCGCGATTCTCTCGCTCGTGGAGTCAGCGCCTAACTTTGGTACCTATACAGTTAAACTACGTAGGTAGGTAGCAATAGTTGGTAACTGTAAATAATAGACAAGTTTGCGTGGTTTTGGTGTACTTTCTTATTATCTCAGTGACAGATCAGATAGAAACATGGCCGGCTGATGAGTGAAATCTCATCTTAATCAAAACAAGTAGGTATCTATTTTTCGTAACTAATTATTATAAATGTCATGTAAGTTTAGGTAAAGGTATCTATGTACCTAATATTTTTAAATTATAATACCTAGGTACCTACTTTATCAAAACGCAAAAATAAATTCGAATAAAATTTTATCTGCTTTTAAGCTTTTTGTTACCGGACAAAGCAAGCAAACAAACATAAAAGTAAGCTACGTCAAGCATCAAGATAATGCCGCATGATACCTATTCGATGATTAATTAAAATACCTATGGGTACCTAATTGTTTGTTTTCTTTTCATGAAGATTAAACAGTTCTTTAATTGGAACAAGTCTATTGTAACCTTTGTAACCAAAATACACGAAGGCTACTACTACTTCTAGTAAATCTGGTTTTAGTAAAAGGTGATCTTTATTATACGGAGTTAATTAATGATTACTTATTATTTTTAATAAAGTCTTAATTGTTCAATTGACATTTAATAAATTTCTGAGACATTATGCATATTCATTGAGTCAGCTGACGGAAGATGTTGTGTGGCAGTAATGAATTAATTTAATACCTAGGTACAGTACTCCAAAATTAATAATGCGCATGCAGATCTTCGCTAATTATCGTATTTCCAGAAACACCCGAATCACCCCGAATCATTGAATCGTAAGTGCCCTAAACAATGCACTTGCATCTTGCACCTTGTTCGAAAGAAATAGGAGTCAATTCAGAGTCATACACAATCGAAAACAATTCGGGCGATAGGTGACGGTAGCCTGTCAGTCAAAAAATTCAAAAATCCGTCAGTCGTCTTTCTATATTGGTGGTGACCGCACGGATTATCTCTGTATGGAATTATATAGAGCTGCTGTTACATACCCTTCTTAGTTTTGTTACAAAGTTGAATTTTCCGGTAAAATGATTATTTACACAGGTAGCAGATAGTAGTGGGGAAAGTGAAAATTAATAGGAGCATAATGAAAGGTCTGATCATTCTACGATATCAGAAATAGAGATAATCCCTGATTCTGTAAATCCTTTGGACTGAGATTTTAATGATTAGATTTCACAATTTAAATGTAAACCAGTGTTTGAAAATCATTTTTTTAAATATAAACTTTGTCTTATTTTAACCTTCCATACATTGAATTATCGAAACAAATTTCGTTACTTATCTCTTTTACCATAAAATCACAATAAAACTCATAATTCTAATAAACTATGCATGAAGAAAATACATTTAACCACTCTATATACATATCGTCTTCGGAGGCTCGAGGAATATGACAGTTGCCGAACAGTGACGAATTTTTCTATGCGCATTATCAGTTTGGGAGTACTGTACTAGGTATATTAAATATCAAATATCTCGTCTTTGCATGCATTATCTTAAAGTTTAGAATAAGTTTCTCTTAATTGGTTTAGGTATATGCTAATTAGTTTAATTCAGTGATTCGCTTTTGTAATATGAATCGAATATTGATGAATGAAAAATGAAAATATTGTTATGAAGCATAAACTGGTTTATGTTACTAAAAGATGATTGTCATGCAGTTATAGTTGTATAAATTATATTGATTGAAAACTGAAATGTTTAATATCTAACTGATTACAAAAATAGGGTAACATAATGATAATCGTCACACATGTTTATTTAATCATATGTAGTTATTAACTTTCTTTCAAACCAACGTTTAATATTTTATCGCAAAAAATACGTTCCGAACCAGACAGCATTCTTCGATACGTTGGCAAGGGCGCATCCTCTAAATAACTAAAATTCCATAATGTCTCCATAGAATAGCAGTTTTTACTGCATTTTGGCCATTTTCTTTGTTTATTGGAAGTATGAAATATAAGACTGGCATGAGATAACTTAGTTAAAAGACAAAAAGTACTGTATTTTCATTTAAGCTGTTACATAACTACATTCCTGAATTCAGTCGAATCGGTATGTAACCAGTAATTATTAATGACAAGGCAATTCACATACCATACACATATATAGGTATTTAAATATATGTATGTGTAGGTAAAGGTATGTACTAGGTATAATAAATAGATAAAAGGATATACCTATAAGTTATGCTCTTGACTATAGTTCGTTCGATCGTTCCAGCCTTTCAGGACGTCCACTGCAGGACAGGCCTCCCCAAAAGATTTCCATGAAGACCGATCACCAGCGGCCTGACTCCAGCGGCTCCCCGCAACTTCGATCAGGTCGTCTGTCCGTCTTGTTTAGTATTTTTTGTATTTAAAAGATTATCTCTATACGTTAATAATTTAGCCCTAAAATAACATAAACCGTAGATACAAACATTAAAATAATATTACCATTTACTTAGGAGAAATAGTTCTCTATAATTAGTAACTAAGTATTAAAATTAGCCGTTATTCTCCTTTCTAAGTTGAAGGTTTGCCTCTCACTGTTTTCGCAATGTCGCAATACAAATGACAGGTCATAAAATATTAATTATATGTTTGTTACATACATACATACCTACTAAATAGAACAGTAGTTGTAACTTGTAAGGTTACATAGCTACTGCCCGCGACTGTGCTCGGCTTATAATGAAAAAAAAATTGTGTATTTTTGTCTATCATACAAACGCATACAAAAGCGTACAGTAGTCTTTACAGAAAGATAGATAGAAAATGCATTTCATCACAAATATAGTGTGCTGCCTACTATACCTACCTACAGAAAAATAAATTATCTTTCCATGAACAATTACTAAGAATTCTAGATATATCGTAAAGGTAAAATGTTTAATATCGTAATTAAACATTTATAAATCGTACATTTTTGTATTTCTAAATTGTATTTGATTACGAACGTGTATTGCGTACATCTTAATGGCCTTATGCGATTATCACAATAAGCATGTAATTTATTTATTAAATTACATATTATTCTACTAAAGTTAAATGCATGGAAAGCATAATTAACCTGTTTATGCATGAATTCTAGTTATTTTTATAACTAGCTCATGCCCTAGTTCTGTAATTACAGATTTTAATAATTATAATTGCACGTTTTCCAAACTTTGAAAAAATACTTGCAATCCGTATTGTTTTTACAAAATTTTGTTATTTTTTTTGTAATAGTTATGCAGCAATGTAATTATAACATTATTTTTTACATAAATTGAATCATTTATAAGAGATATTATTACTGTTAGAAGCAGTTGATATTTGAGAAGGGCAATAGGGCAAGGACAGAATATCATTTTGATTATAAACATATGTGACACCAATTTCTGTAAACATGATAAAGACAATTCTTTCAACACTAAAATAAATCGTAATCTTCTGAATTAGGTAGGTACATCCTCGGTACTTCCTAGTTCCTACTAATATTATAAATGTAAAAGTTTGCGAAAGGTTTGTGATGATGTATAATTGTATAAATGATCGTATGGTGAAACCGCGTGACGCAGTTAGTATTTTTATATTAAGATTAACCAGTAGATCACTTAATATAAGATTTTAAAATAAATTACATTAAGGTACATAATATGTGAAATTCCTATGTGTTTATATGAACACTGGCATAAATAGCAATGACTTTAAACTAATAGCATGTTGATTATAATTTACCTATAATTTAATAATAAATTTAATAATTTAATTTAATAATTTAACTATAATTTACCTATAAACTAATATCAATAGCAATTCACAGCTTTTCAAATAACCTCGTAAACGTGAAGCAAGAGGCTGGATACATCATACAAACATAATAATGTATTGAAACCGCACTGTGGTAGCAATAGAAACTGCGTATCAATTTACCGATCTCCTGTTTTAGTTGTAAAGGCTTGGTCATGTGGGAATGAGGCGACTTACGATTGTCGCAAATGTTCTAAAATTTACTATACTTAGATCATATTTTGTACAAGTCCCAAACGGTCAAATTTTATATTCGAGAAATGTGGGATGGATCTATGATTGGACTAAATAGTAACTGGGTATTAATTTACTGATTTCTTGTTTAATTTGATAAGAATACACTTGAAAAGAAACTGAAGCCTGGCGTCATGTTTTAAGACTTTATTGAAATTTTATAAATTATTATTATACATAACGATATTGAAGCAAAATGTTGTTGATAATTGAGATTTTGGTAATCTTTGCACATAAATAGTTAAGTTGAAATAGTAAAAAACAACCGATTGCAAGTGTTTATGGGCCACTTAACACCAGATGACCCACATGGGTATAACAGAAAAAATTGTACCATCTTTACAGAATTTTAAGAGAATTGTCTAATTTAATCCAATAATATTTAACAATAATGAGTCATAAAGTACTGACGCATTGTTTTGTAGACACCGCTTTACTCACAGAACCTTACTAAGTTGCTTTCCAAGAAGCCTCTTTCAATTCACATCTATATCGGATTAGAGTCTACTTTAACGAGATCCCTGGAGTTTTCGTTAATGACTGTAGATTAGACGCAATTATTATTGCATTGAAATTTGTAATGAGTAACGGGATCAAATTCAAATGTGTTATTGGGAGTA
The DNA here is from genome assembly GCA_029959065.1 of Colias behrii. Taxonomy (NCBI): domain Eukaryota; kingdom Metazoa; phylum Arthropoda; class Insecta; order Lepidoptera; family Pieridae; genus Colias; species Colias behrii. The sequence continues at coordinate 1,354,405 of JARWMC010000016.1, forward strand.
CACTGAAAATGTTTTAGAAGGTATTCAAGTATCAACGGGATTATCATTTCTTTCATTCATTCTATAGAAAACGGTACCCATTATTAAACAATTCGTTTCCGCGTGTATTTTAATCCAAACGTTTCATGTACAATTAAATATATTATTGGAGACCTCCATGCATACCTATATGCACATATTATAGATAATGAACAGTGAAATATTTAAGAGAAATAACTATTTGATCCTTTAAATTGAAAAAGCACTTACGTGAAACAGAACAGCTTATACCGTAATTATTTAATACCTTATAATTTGTATAATTTGACACCCCTATCCAACTTTATGAGTCTTCCAATCAATTAAAGCGAAACCCAAAATACGGTAACAAATTCGTCTATAAAGGGTACAAATAGAGGATTTTCACCATTTATATCTCATTCGATAACTGATAGTCGCGGTGGATGCGTAGCTGTATGCGCGTAGGCGATTAGTCGACAGATTTCACCGAATTGTTGGTAGGGCTGCCAAAACATAAAAAATAAATTTGACTATAAATTGTGTAAATACATAATATATATATAGTAAGTAGGAATGTAAGATTTTATGAAAATGTTGCTCAATAAGTTTCATTAATCATAAATTAAGAAATAAACAATATTGGGATAAGTGTAGTAGCTTTATATTAAATTAAACATTTTTGCTTGTACATAACAAAATGGAATGCTAAATAAATTCTTTAGTAAATAAGTTGTAATTGTCCTATTGAATCTACTGTCATTTACTATAACTTTCTGTGTGTTTACTATAATTTTCAGGTAGGTTCAAATGAAAGAGACTATGCAAGTGTAATAACTGCTAAACCATAATGTTTTCTACATCATCATTTCTATACTAACAGTGTATAATTAAACTAGTACCTAACTAATCCTGTATACACGTAACATTAAATATTTAATTACAAACTTAGTTTTGGCAACCCTAATGCCAACTGAATTTAATTTGGAATTACATCTAAAGCTGCAGTTTATTGTCAAACGGGTTTAGGATAATGTATTTACAACTTTATTGTAATTCAGTTAAAATTAACTTTTAACGAGATTTATAATCATACTCAAATTATTACTGCAGATTTTATGACTATGAACTCTCATGGCGCTAATTATTTTTAAACTAGCTTTGGCCCGTGGCTTTGCCCATTCAATACTCTGATAAACTTTATGTTATGACAATTAAAAGTTGATTAAAAGTATTATAAATGCGAAAGTTTGTGAGGAATGAGGATGGATGGATATTTGTTACTCTTTTACGAAAAAACCACTGGACAGATTTAATAATACTTAGCAGTTAGCAGTGATGTAGCTTATGTATAAGAATAACACATAAGCTACAGAAATACTTGCCACGGGTTCGTCCGCGAGTGAAACCACTTATAGTCTGCAATATTTGAAAGGTGAATTTGCAATGAAGAACCATATTTATAATTTTTCATACAGCCGGGTTTTTTGTGTAGTTATATCTACATGTTCCATAGTTTTTTTCCTTACGGTCAATGTCTTTAAAATTTCCTGTATCATGATTTGTAATATGATGGGAAGTCCGAGATATTACTTCTAAGAAACCGCCTCATTGTCAAGGTCGCTTCCTCTGCATTTATATTTATAGTTATCAATGAGTGATGATTAAAAGTGTTTATGACTTTATATTTTTTTTAATATTTTGCTTTGTAGAGTTTGCGAAGAATCTATTAACTTTATTACATAGTCTATATTTATGTAAAATATTAAGTATATATTATTATTTATCATAGTAACATGGTTTAAGGTACTACTTTCCCGATAGATTATGTAGTATAGTAATGAAGCAATGAATCGATAAAAATGAAAGAAAAAAGCGTTCACAATTGCATTTATTTTTAAATACGTATTAACATAAAATTAGATAAGCAAATGATAATTATCAGTCAAGATAAGGATTTTATACGTGACTGATATTTGATTATAATATAATTACACACGCACACAAAGATGGCATCTGCATGTGCGTGTGCGTGTGTGCGTGTGTGTGTGTGTGTAGAGAATGCGATTATGTTTCCGTATCTTTGTTCAAGTGATAATTAATTTTATGTAGTTTTTCTTCTAGTGAACTTTAAATAGATTTAATAATGTGTGTAATGTTTGTAATGACGTTTGTGTTGGAGGAATTGAAAATGGCTATTAGGTGATTTATTGATTACGTCATGTAAAGTGTTTACGCTTTTTATAAAACCATGAAGGCGACTGTGAAATAAATTGTGATTATCGTCATTACTTAAGGCGTTACCCGGCAATTTCGACTATGTTCAACCTCTATAAAGTCTGGTACAACATAAAGCACAATACCGAAAAAAATATATAAAATAGGATGGTCTTTGATCTTTAATTGCTCGCGAGGACTTTTTTCCAAAGTTAATAGATTTCTAGAAAAAAAATGTGCCGTGGTCATCGATTTTTCCGCAAATACTCTATAAACTTCGTAACCTGCTGACTTAGAGCTCTGAAAATTTTATGTTTAATAAATTATCAGTTACACAACATTCCCTGACGAGGATTTTTTGTTTCACTGATTGGTATCTTTTTAAATACAAAATGCGAGGAAAAAAGAAGGTGCAGCGGGAGAGATTTGAGATCCGTCAAGTATGGTCAAGGTTATTAGCGCATGTATAAGCCTTAATAGTTAATACTTACATTATTTTTCATTGACGTGTGATATAGATATAAAGAAAATAAGTTATACCCTGTGTCTTAAGATGTCGCTTTCAAAGGATACAATAATTTTTACCATAAATCGTAACAATGAAATATCTCCGCCTTTTAACCAATACCTATAAACGTAGGTAGGTAACTATAAAAAATAAATCCATAATGTACATATAGATACTCCCATTCAAAAAATAATAAGACAAAAATACATTCTTTCATCACATCGGCCAATTGAATTCCCAGACATGATCACACAAAATGTAAAGCGAATAAAACTTGAATAAAACCTTATTTTAACTAAAACCGGTTAGAACGGAAGATGCAAAAACAAGTTAGTGTGGTGACCATCATTTGTGGTTCTATTTGTTACGATGAGACTGAATTTTATTTATTTGTAAGGTATTTAAATACATATAATGTAAACATTAATGGTAAAATTCAAAACATTGCAAGACCAGTATAGGTACATATTTCGATAGTGGGTAAAGCAAAGATACGATCTTTATCTAGATACCTACGTATGTAATTACAAAGATTGTAATAAAACAAAAAATAAATAAAATATAATATACTATATCTAGAATCTAGATAAAGATCGTATTTTATTTACTTCTATTTAAATTCATCTTTGACTCATAATCAAAAATAAAATAAACAAAGATACTCCAATAATAACAAAGAATGATATAATAAATTAACAAAGAGTGAAGCTACAAGCTCTATTGCACTTCAGCCCGTATACAGGGTGTCCCACAGCCCACTATTGGTATACTCAGCGCGAAGGGACTTGTAGTTTTGCATACACTGATCACGTAAAAAATACTTAAACAACAAAATTACGTCAAAAAATTTTTGCTAATTTTTTCCTGAAAATCCATGTTTTCTTCTCTAGCTTCGCGCAGCCGGCATATTATACCGCTTCTCTAATGTGAGCATTTTGTCTATGAAAACATAATCTTAAACGATAGCTCACGTGCTGGTGGCAAAGTTGGGCGGGTTGCTTGTTATGGGTGTACACATAAAGTTTTAAGAATTCATCTATTTGAAAAAAAATGCGTCTGGAATTTTATAAGTATTTTTTACGCACTCAGCGTATGCAAAACTATAAACTCCTTTGAGCTTAGTATACCAACAGTGGGACACCCTGTATAATAGACGCTTTAGGCGAGTGCATCGTCTTTGAAATCCCCTTTTTAATCAGATATGACAAGTTGACAAGATATTAAGTACCCTCAAAATTACAATGATCTTGTGGAGGATATTTTGTATCTATATATACGAAATTTTAAAATGTGTCGATTTTATGGCAAAACATGGCAACCCTCGCGATCACCTTCGCCGAGCAAGTTATTTTGGCATGGTAATTATAAATTTATTTGGCTAGCTCCAACTTCGCGGTAGAATTGTTTAACGGCCTTTATTATCTTGTTCATTTTTTATTGTGCTCATAAATATTTTACATTTTATATAATAGGTAACTTTCTCGTAAGACTGTATTGGGTAAGCGACTTGATTAGTTCTTTGTTTCTATTATTCTTATGTTGAATCACTTAAAGTAAATGGCTTAATTTAACAAATAAACATAATAATATGAACACAATAGTCCAATAAGTTATAACACAATATGCTTTGTTAAAATTATTTCTAGTAATAGGACTCCACTAAAAGTCTTCAAATTAATTGTATAATTATTTACACAGGAAACAAAGTTTTTAAACTATTCTCAACGTGTGTGATATCCTAGCAATTGACCCAAATTGTGACAATTTTATTGTAAAGTGCCATTATAGTAGGGGAGCCCATAATGCTAAATGTGGATTTACTCGAGCGTCACGGGAACCTATTAGAATTATTGGTAGATTAGACCATAGCGAGAAAAAAAGGTCCTATAATGTTTTCACTTTTAGCGGTGGGGAAGGGTTTTTTATTTTTTTTTTTATTTAAAAAAGAAAAAATTGGCTTGGAAATACTCAAGCGCGTTAGATATTGATATTTTACATGCTCCAGGACGTCACTGAAATAAAATATACATTAATCTGAATATTTAAGTGGCGATTTAATCGCTATGAAGAAAGGGTAAAAAATTAAAGTAATATTATTCGAGCGAGTCAGATTAATATATGGGGGGGTTAATTACAATACAAGAAGTCCCCATTTCGCTAATCTGACGATTCGAGCTCAACCTTAGGGAATTATGGATTTTTCAAATTTTGATCCTGAGCGCCTGAGCGCACCCACCAACCATAACTGCTCATATTGACTGGAGGTACTAATGAATAGCTAAGGTACCTTCCCTTATAGTAATCTGACGCGCTCGAGTAAATCCCAAAATCCCCTCTTGGGCTCCCCTACTATTAGAACGTGCATTGTTTCGTCGTGGGAGAGATACGGTTTTGTCACTGATAACGTATAGAAATGCATGTGTTTTAGGGAATAGAATATGAACGTGCAATTGATAAACATAAACTAATCCTATTTTATTGACACTTATATTATGAAAGGTTGGTTTTTAAAAGAGGAAGTAGTGGGTAGATATTTTTACCTGACCTCAATTATATTTCTTCGTTTTGTTTTCACACACAAACACAAATTTCGGTGATACTTTTCCACTCTCCAAATTTGAATGCAAGATTATTTTGTAAATTTTATTATACCTACCTACTTAATTTATTCCGTTGCTAAGAATTGTTTTTTCCAGTCGGATTATATGAATGTACCTACTCCTTTTCGTGTGATTTAGTGGAAAGATAGCTTGGTATATAAATTAAGTAAAACATAATGGATATCGTCGTAGATCAAAACAAGCGAATAATCAGAATCTTTTCGAAGCTCAAGGTAAGGAACTACATCATCAATCTATATTCTAAATGTCAAAGTTATTTTATTTGTTCCGGGATTACTCTAAATGTGTTTAAAATGTACAATTTATTTAGGTTCCATAGTGTTTTATACAGGAAACCTAGAACTTCATAACGTGCAATGTTTTTCGTTTATTTTGATAATATTTAAAGCCGTTGAATGTATTTTGATAAATCCAAGTTTTTAAAAGTTCTTAACGCTCTTTAACAGAAACAAACAGCTTATATAAGTAATTGCGCAATAAAAAGTCACATTAAGTAAGTACACTTAAACATAAAAGGTAAATAACACAAAAATAGGATTAAACTGTACTCAAACAAAATTTAAAATTCACTGTGAGATGTTTTTAAATAGCCATTCATAAAGTGTCGCAAACATTATGTATTATGTATACAGCCTTACGTCAAACCGACGCGACGCTTGCGCATATCAAGTTGTGAAAAAAGTTTGCGGTTTTTTCTAAGTTCAATAACATGACCTTGGTTGAGAGATGAATTACCTGGGTATCTTTAGATCTTTATTAAGTATATGATAGTTGTTTTGGTGTTCATTTTTAACATTGTTGGAACGTACATATTATGATTTGAAATGTGTATGTTTATTGTTTGATTTAGTTGTGTTTTGGTGTTCATTTTTTAAATTGTTCATATTAAATTTATGATTTGAAAATGTGTGTGTTTAAATGAAAATATAGATGCGTTAGTTGCATTTATTATTTAGTAGGTAATATCTGGTTTGGTGGCAGAGGCTTCATAATTTTTCATTCGTCTTTTAATTTTAGATTATAACTGTTTAATGTTTATATACCCTCATAGGAGGCCCGTGTCCCAGCAGTGGGAAAGTATATGGGCTGATGATGATGATGATAGTACCTACAAGTTTATACCTATTGTCATAACGCGTTGTATTTAAAGAAAAAAATAATAATTACATAAGTTTTATCGTGCCTGTAAATCATTATTGTCCAAGAGAAGAAAGCGTCAGTTTTCTCACTTCGTGGCGTGATTCGTAAATAATTTCAGCAGTTATTTATAGTCGTTTTAATTGCAATGTAATCACTAATTGCTTATTTTTGTAATGAATTCGCGTGCGCTTTCTATAGTTTCGACTGATCGTGGTACAAGATTAAGAGAAATTCGAATCGGTTGTTTTAAAGTAATAAAAAAGACATTATATTATTTTCTTATTAAAACAGGAAATGCCACATAAGTACAAGTTAATATACCTACTAAAATACTACTTTATATATGAAAATTTAAAGAACTCTGCAGTATCAAAGTTCATCCACAGTTGATCTTTATAAGAGTCTCATTTAAGAAATAGTAGAGAAAATGCTACTTAAACTAATTTATTAATTTACCTAACCAAAATAAAAATTCTTAACTAAAATATCTCCTCCACAAAACTTCAATAAACTGATGCATCACTATACAGTTTGTATTATTTACGTAAACGTTTATTTAAATTTAAAACGACATTCCAATCATTTATCACGCGAAGTGAGACACATTCTTTAAGACATCGTGTTTTGTTCATTTGTTTCAACGGTTACAAGACGCCACCCGCGGTTTATTTTGGTTTCATTTCAAGCTATTTTAGTTATTTCTGTTATCTCCCCTGGTAATTATTGTTTCGAGTTAGCGGCTTTATAAATATTGATTGACAGACGGACAGTTTCTGTTTAAATGTATGTAATGGCGACCCTCTTCGCTTTGACGTTTTTGTAAATTTTTACGGACATGAATAATGAATGGAAAATATTAAGCAATTTAACTGAAATAAGTTAAAATTTGGTCTAATCTTACAATTGTAGGTATTAATTATATAACAATAAACAGATTTGAAGATGTTTTTTGCTTTTATATACAAATGAAAATAAAGCTCAAATTGGTGACCTGCCTGCCTGACTGCCTTTTTGGAAAGTCGGTTAAAAGCTTGCTATAATAACAATAAGATGAGTTCTTCAAGCAATTGAATACTGCTGAATCATGAACTTAAAAATAATGCAATAAACTAGATTGCTTTCAAAGCGAAAGTTACAATTAACCAGTTTCATTTGTAATATTTTGGGTTAATATCCGCGAGCTCATACTTTCATTCAGAATTACACAACGCATATTCATACTCTTTCATTAATTTTATGTTCACTTACATAAATAAATGATCTTGACCAGGTGCTACATAATTTTTACACCCGTATCGAAGACTAGGTAGTATTTAAAGTACTTTTTGCATAGCATGCTGCGCGTAAAAAATCTTCATTTGTAGTAAAAATCTTCTATTAAAACTAAGAAATATGTTTACAGGTAACTTCCTAATTAGTTTTCTCTACTCAAGAATAATTATAATTAGATGTAAAACAATTAAAAATGACGAACACTGTCCTTTTGAAATATGGGGCTTATCGAATTTTTTGGGCTGGATAGATAGTTTACCTTCTATGCAAGACATCTTTAGTCACCAGTTCACCACCAAGTCAACCTAGAACAGCTTGGTCCTAAACACAGTATTCTGGATAGGATGTGACAGTATAAGACAGAATTTTGCGAATTAAGTAGGAACTCGACTTGATGAATAATACATGCACGGATGTAACAAGCGAATTAATTCAACGAGTAGGTACACAATCACGAATGTAGTGCCGTCATTAATGGTAGACTTTCCTAGATTTGATAAGGAAGTTTGTATAGCCAACTATTTTTGACTAAAAGTTAGTTCCCGTTCCTGTGGGATTTCCGGGATAAAAAGTAGCTTATGTCTTATTCTGGGTCTTCTGCTACCTTTAGACCAAATTTTCTTGTAATCGGTTCTGTAGTATTTGCCTGAAAGAGAAACAAACAGCCATCCATGCATTCTCACAAACTTTTGCATTATAATATTAGTAGGATAGTAGGATTTATTGACACGATGTGCAAACTTGATGGCGCTTTAAAAATCCATTTTTTTAAAGGAGAGCTCTCGTAAGCTATTGAAAAAGATATGGGGTAAAAAGGAAATGGGGTAGAGATAACAATCCATCTACATTTGTGAAATGTTCCGGTACAGGATTGGCAATATTCGGGGAAATATATGTTTTTTAATTAATTCAAATGCTGTTATCAAAGAACCACTTAATGTTAAATAGGTCTAGACTTAAATTGTAATACAAAAGCGGGTCTATCAAGACCAATCGTATAACCTTAAAGTAACCTTGAATATAAATATAAAGATAGACTTTGTTTAACACCTGCATTACCTTGGAGAGAAACTGAATTGAGAGGGCAATTTGGTTTTTTGTTTTATTTCATCGTAGAGATATAGTATCGTCGTCGTCGTTAGGATTATAGACGATTTGGTTTTATGATTATGCCTGAGAATATTATGTTACGAAGGGAATAGGTATCTGATACTTAAATATGAACAAAAGTCCTGAAACAATATGAATTTCGCAAATTTTGGAGCTAGTTTTTACTTCGAAGTATATAATACTAGCGACCCGCCCCGGCTTCGCACGGGTGCAATGCTGATACTAAATACACTACAGAAAAACTGTGAACGTTGTATAAAAAAACATAGCGGCCCGCTCCGGCTTCGCACGTGTATAAAATAGATAGCCGGGCGGCCGGCCGGTACCGCCGCAAACGCTACGTCCCGCAATTTTTAAATCTGTAATATCTTCGAAAATATTCACTTAAATCATACGGTGTAAAGGGCCATATAGATCTATATTAAATGAACAACGTATTCAAGGTATTTAATTGGCTAAGGATTAATGCTGTATTGGTTAAAATCGCATCGAAAATTAGCCATTATTTGTCGTAAAAAGTAAATGACAAAAAAAAGTTATTGTGGGTTATCCATAAGAGATAGACATATACCATCGCGGACTTTTCTGTAGACCTTTTCAATGTGTATAATACTTAGTACATTATTTTGATAAAACTCGTAGGGTTCAGCCTGCGTTTGCAATGTAAGCGGAAAAAATGTAATTTCTTACGACATCACATTAGAAACCTCGAAAATAACAGTACTTCTCCACTATTTAATGGATGTTATTATACATATAAACCTTCCTCTTGAATCACTCTATCTATTAAAAAAAACCGCATCAAAATCCGTTGCGTAGTTTCAAAGATTTAAGCGTACAAAGGGACATAGGGACATAGGGACATAGGGACAGGGAAAGCGACTTTGTTTTATACTATGTAGTGATATATAGTACGATAAAGAATCATCTGCGAAGAATGCATCACGCGGAAAAAACTTGATACTATTTAAATTATTGTTAATAGCAGTACCTACGTATAATATATAATCTAATCTTCTACTACTTTCGAAACAAAGCTACTGCTACTTTATTAACATAATATGTACACACTTTATCAACCACAATAATCTCATTTATACTAATGTTATAAAGCTGAAAAGTTTGTTTGTTTGTTTGTTTGATTGGTGGAACGCGATAATCTCAGGAACTATTGGTCCGATCTGAAAAATTATTTAGGTGTTAGATTGCCCATTTATCGAGGAAGGCTGTATATCATCATGCTAAAACCAACAGGAGCGGTTCCAAGCGTGTGAAGTGTGAACCCGTGGGGCGCAGCTAGTATTCTATAAATTGTTATGTATAGACACAATGAATGTACCATAAAAATCTTTAATCACATCTTAACACTTCGTTCATAATTCCAAATAATACTTAATTCAAAGTTAACGTGACCCCGTCAAACTGTAATTCGCTACGAGTTGGCGCTCTTGCCAAATCGGAATCCATTAAAACGGCTAAGTCTTGCCTTGAAGTAAATTGCATGAGCCTGGGCGTCTGTCTGTCTGCGTGGATGTGATAACTGTTATGACTAGGCTTTATATCTTTGGATGGTGGATAATTGATTTTATTACGAACTTGATAATTTACGTAATTGTCGTAAATATTTTGGCTAGAGGATGATTATCAACTTGATCGTTATTTAATGTAGTTGTTGATTATTGTAGTAAACCTGTCTTAAATTTTTGATAATGAATAAATCAATCATTCAAAGCATTTCATTCGTTCGAGTCTATTCATTGGTTTCATATTGTTCTGTTTTCTTAAATTAGGTCTTAGACTACAATGTATATGATCCTGGGATCGATAGGTAATACATTTTGCTCTGGGTCTTTTCATTTTATGTTTCGTAACTAGTTTAGTTTTTAGTGAAATCGTCTTTTTTCTATTGCTTTTGCGACATTTCTACATGTGCAACTCTTTTAATCTCGTATTTAAATTGTAAGCATGTACCTACTTTCTTGCTTTTAATGTAAGAAAAAATTAGTTTAACTTAATAAAAGTGAAATAAAAAAAGCTACCGTTATGGAATTACTACCTAACGTTACAATTGTCCATAAAAATGATTCAGTAAAATAATTTCCAATACATTAATCTCGACAAAGACATTCTTGGCGTCATATTTAACCGATCATTATGGGTGAGTAACGCAAAAATCTATGGACTTTTAACTGAATTAACTTCAATGAACTAAACTGAACTTTATACTCTTGAAATAAGGTTCATTTTAGTGGTTGCACCCTCACCCATCTGACCGTGTTAAATTTGATCAACTCGCAACATATGGCGGATGTGGTTTTTGTCCGGTTTCTGGGTTTTAAATTAATCTATGAAATGGTATAATTAACGGAGCATCGTTGGAAATTCAAGGTTCGCAAATAAAAGGGGTGGAAACTGGAAACCATGTTACGTGAACGTCAAGGACATTCTTCATTGTTTTCGTAATATACAATTTACTAGCTGTGCTGTGCCCCTCGGTTTAACCCGCATTGCTCCGCTTCTGTTGGTCTTAGCGTGATGATATATAGCTTATAGCCTTCCTCGATAAATGGGTTATCAAACACTGAAATAATTTTTCAAATCGGATCAGTAGTTCCTGAGATTAGCGTGTTCAAACAAACAAAATCTTCAGCTTTATAATATAAAAATATTATTAATATAGATGTGTATGAAGAATTTAATTTACAAACATCTGAATTCCGTAATTAACAATGATGAAAACTATTACAGCAAATCTATTCCTAATAACATTAACCTAATTACCAAATCAGTTAAAACTGAAAGATATAATTGTGTAAGTTTAAACAAAGACTAATTTGATTAGTATTGCTAAACTGAGCAATTTGTAAACACTTAATCGTTAAAATACAATTTTATAAAAAAATGACTTGTGTGCTGAGCACAAGTGTCAGAAGTGAAACGTCTTTGGATTCAAAGATACCAAAATCGTTACCTTACTCGATGACGTGACGGTATTGTCATGAAGATCTCGAAATGTTACTCTCAACGCGTCTAAAGAAACTTCTTTAGATGAAACGTGTATCACTTCACTTCAATAATTAGTTGTAATATATATTGATAAACTACGACAAAGATAAATTATTGCAAAGGCATCGTGGAAGAATATATTACTATACATTTTCGTTTTATCAATAAAACCTTAGCTTTTAAAACTATTACTTCAATTAACTTAAGTAACAGCAGTTTATTTTTAAAGCTTTCTTAATTAGCACTTAAACTAAGGTTAGGAACACACTTATGTAATTAACTGAATGCGTCTGAGAATGCAGACCGTTGTTATTTACAGTACAAAGTTTAGTTTAACAAGACTTAGTAAATCTAGACTGTAACTTAGCTCAATATCCTTCTAGATTTAATATTATAAATAAGAAATTTCGAAATGCTTCAAATTAAATTAAATTTTGTCGATATAAATTTTTAAAGAATAAAAAAAATCGATCACGAGGCGAGATTCGAACCATGAGATTTTGTTGTCTAAGCTATTTCAATTATTTGCTTACTCGTTTGAAGTCACGGGCTGGACTTGTATATTTGTTTTGCGACCCAGATTACCTCATATTTTCATCTACAAATAGTAACAAGTTCGAAATTAATAGCACGCTTTATTATTTTCAATTGTAGGTTAAACTTAATTATTTAATATATTCAGAAATGCAATTGCTATTGCATACAACTTACTTCAACATAACTGTTAAATAAATCAAAAAGGGCCGCAAGAAAGGACACAAACAATTGGACAATATTGAGTGCATTAAAATTTATTGCCTTGTCAGGTAGGTACTAAATGAACTTTTAGTTACAAACTCAGATATTTAATACCTGCTTATAGTCAATAAACATTTTAACACTTAGCGGAGGCTTCGTCCCGTGGAAGAGAGAGAGCGAATCTTTAAGGACGATTGGAAAAGGACGCAAGATGAGCAGGTGTCACTTTGGTTTCAATCTGCGGTAGGGCTGCCAGATGTCGAGAGCGAATTGTGCGTAAAAAATTGTTTATGTTAGAAGCCAATCAAGGAGAATTTGTATGGTTTTAGGGGTCCGGTGTTTGTTTTATTTTAGAAAGGATGACTATGAAGCTTTTGCGTGTAAATTTAAAGGAATATTCAATGCATTTAATTTTCTATAGGTAATATCATCAACTTAATAGAGGTAATAGGTATAAGTTACGAGCAATAAGTAAAATCTAAAGCTAATTCAATCCTACACACTGTAAAAATAATATTATAAATAAATAATAAATACAATATAAGAGCAGATCCTATTTTCTCACCTGAAGCAAAATCTTAATTAATGAGGTAATTGTAAATGTTATTCCCCATTTTAAAATTTCTGTGCTATTATACGCGAAACATGTTACAAAATATTTCCCGCCAAAACCTTCCTACACCAAAAAATCGCCCTACGAAAAAAAAAAACAAATTTTGCACAGCCCTACGCAAGAAGTTGCAATTGTCCTGGGCAGATGGAACAGGGCTTTGTCACATTTTGTTGTCGAAAGTGGGCGCAAAATTAACGGTACAGAAAATCGCGTATCGGTTCCTTGGCAGATGTATCGATCTATTGTGAATCGGCCAATAGAATGGATGGACCTTATCTATGGAATGTTTAAAGGTGCAAGACGTTTTGCTAGTTATTTTAATGTTGCTAAATATTATGCTTAAGTATTAGGTTCAGGATATCGCGCGCCAAAATTGTAAATAAATAAAAGGTAGTAGGAATGCCCAGTGGTTCAAATTCGACATTTTCACTGTAACGAATGTAGATTGTAGGTACTGCGTTTTAGGGCACATAACAAACTGCACCGTCTAATACGAAAATTCGAACGAAGGTAATAATAATTACATACTACTACATAATCTGTATCATTGCAATAATTGAAGGGAATAAATATATGAATCGCCGAAAATACAGCTTGTGTTATAAAAGATTTTATAAAAAGCAAAAAGAAAAGAAAGCTTTTTTGATGCGGTAAATACTTATATCGCATAATATCGAATGCATGAATGAATGCATGTTAAATTTGCATATAAATTGTTAATGAATTTAACAACGGCCTGGTTTTATGTACATTAAGACGTTTTTACATTGGATTTATAAATAGGGTATTTTTCTTCGTTTTCAATATGGCCAAAGCCAGAGCGAATGGTCAGTAATACAAACACATAAAATTTCTAAATAAATCATTCGTTATCGACGCAAATGTGTAGATTAATATAGGGTAGATATTAAATCCTAATCATTAGTATTAACATTTGTTATATTGCAGGAGGGTTCATAATGATTTATAGGAAGCGAATTATGATTATTAATAATATTAAGGAGGAAAATGGCCATTTGTTATAACTTGTAGCATTATTACACTTTTTTTTTTCAATATAGGAAGAGCACATGAATGGAAACTATAGTAGCTGTCCGATTTGGCTTTGCTAAAGCGGATTTAAATTATCCTATATGTTAATATTGATTATAACGCGGTTTTTATTGTTTAAAAATATAAAATATAAACTAATACAAAACTCATATAAAGTATAACCAATAATAATTGTTAACATGGGCAGAATTCATTGAAATAGGCGGCGTATTTTTCATTCTATTGACATCAACCGAAGTAAATCTTATTTTTTAACCATTGTATCTAGTTGAAAAGAAATACACATAAGATAGATGGTTAAATACTGTATAATAATTGACTATAATTTTTCAAAAGACTTACTAGCGTCTAAAATTAGTTACCCCAAATACTTAAAATGCAGAATAAATCCATGGGCTATATATTTTATGGTCCGCCAGGGGGCCATTCGGGTCTTTATATCCCATAACGTATGGACCACATGGGGCCTTATGGGGATCGATTGCTCATTTCAATGTATTTGACGTCGGACTGTGAATAGCATTTTGTTGATCATATTTTGTCAATATGTTTAGGTTCATAGAAAAAAAGAGCGTGTGTGACGAACACTCGTGTCAGAAGTGAAACTTCTTTAGCAAGATTATAATGCAAGGTAATGTCATGACGCGACCTTGATATTTTTGAACCACTGTTTCGAAGCTTTTTAACAAATTTTGATTTCTAAAGATTATTTAAATATCCATTTGTTTAACAGTAATTGCATCTAGGCAGTCTAACAGTATAGGTACTTAGTTAAATAAGAAACTTTCATATACCTACTTTCACTAAAATACTGTATTTAAATAAAAAAAAGACGGGTTGCACTCCGGGAGTGCCGGCAGAAGTGAAAACGCGCGTAGTAGAGAGGGGATAGCTGTCTACTCTCCATCCGTCTTACGCTTTTTCGATCAGGTCACTTGTCCTGACGCGAGTTTAAGATTTTATACCCATTACAGAAAAAGTGCTCAACGCCGCTAAAGAAGTTTTCACTTCAAAAAATAGACGGGTTGCACTCCGGGAGTGCCGGCAGAAGTGAAAACGCGCGTAGTAGAGAGGGGATAGCTGTCTACTCTCCAGCCGTCTTACGCTTTTTCGATCAGGTCACGTGTCCTGACGCGAGTTTAAGATTTTATACCCATTACAGAAAAAGTGCTCAACGCCGCTAAAGAAGTTTTCACTTCAAAAATTATAAGAAATTAAGTACTTTCTCCTGTGTGATTTTATCATGATTCACTGAGAAATTAACATTGCCAAAAATTATGTTTTTAAAACATTGCTATTTACTTCGAAGATCGAGTCGGTGTCATATAAATATATCTATAATATAGATAGTACCTATTATAATTAAATCGTGTTTTAAATCCGTTATAAATATAAATTAGAGGTAAAAGGTGTCATAAATCAATTAATGTCTGCGTAAAATGCCATCGATATACAGTAAATTAAGAAAGCACTAATTTACTTCCATAGTTCCCTTTTATACTAGTACTCTAGTATCTGCCTGTGGCTTCACACGCTAACCACACGTCAAGTTCAGCCAAAATCCAGACGAAAAAAAACAAGATTTCGATCCCGAAACATGTACAGATAGCAGAAAAATGACATGTATTTATCGTCGTGTTTTGCAGACGGTGATAAATTATATAAGTTGGCGTGTTTTGGAATGTCTGTATGCGTAGACGTCTGGACATAGGAAACATTTTAGATTTGATATCTATTTTGAAGTGGTTGGGAACTTTATTTATAGAGTTGAATGATTTAAAGATTCACCTGTTTTATTTATATTATATAATGTTTCAAATTTATGTTTTTTTTTTTTAACTTTCTGTCTGTTTTTAAACTTTCTCTGGCAGAATAGTGTAAGAATTCTCTGTGGAAACAATTTGTCAATCAGATTGCTGTTAGGTGTATATTTACAAAGTGACAGCTAAACAAAAAAAAAAACATTGAAAATGGTAGATGGCGTTTAAAATCTATTAAAAAGTTATTATTTCTAAACAAAATAAAGATAAATCTCGTATATCAGATTCTATCATTTGTAGGGCACATTAAATTTTCCCTTACGTCGGTAAATTTGATTAACAAAGTAAGGACAGCAAATAAAACTTTTGCGAAAATTTAATAAACTTTCGCAAAGACCGCCGCCCTTTAAATAATTGTCAAAGTATTATTTAAACAGTAACAAGTAACAGCTGTTGTTAAAATATTGATTGAAAAGTTTTTTAATTTCACCCCAGCGAGCCCCAGGGTTCGCACAAACAAACCTTTATACCCTTTGTATCGAAATTAATTTAAACCTTTGGGTATTGTTTACAGGTAAGGTTTAATTGTATTCAAATTTTTATACTGAGTTAGTGTTTTTTTGGGTCAAGACAAATACCTACTTTGAGGCTTGTACCTACCTTCCTATCCTGTTGAAATGTCGCGTGTCGTTAGATCGTCGAAAAATATTATAAGTAAATTGAAATGTTATCTATTTGAATTTTTGTTACGAAATTCTATAACTAGGTAAATTCATTTAAAATTAATAAGAATGTATTGGAACTTCGATAGCGCAAATTGTTCATACCTTTTTTTTTTAATTATTTATTTATCAATAAAAAATACATTTAACATAATTAAACATGCCAAAAACCACAAAGATTTGTCCGGCATGCAAAGCAATCCATCCACGACAAAGATGCACCGCGCGCTCGTGTGCTCGCGACAAGTTATGTACACAAGACAAGACAATTATACCACATTATACAGGTTGTTTATAAAATTCCATTTTAATTTAGATTTAACATTATTATTATTTATGTTTTTCTTTAAGTTCAAATCAAGATTATTTAATAATTGAGGAACTAAATAACGAGTTGTTCTTTTACCATAAATGTTAGTTATTTTTGGAATGATTAAGCGTTGGTTGGTTTGTTGACGGGTAATGATTACGTTATCAAGTTTTTTCTGCAGGTCAAAGTTAAAGAATTGTTCTTTTAATATAGTGTAATGGAACAAAGATTCTACCGGCAAAACTTTACAATGGTGAAAGAGATTTTCGTTACTATTTTTATATAATTTTTTTATCTTAGGAGATACTATTTGTTTTAAATTTTAATATTCTTAGTTGTAGTGATTCAATGTTCTTCAAATAGCTTTTAAAGGTTCGGGCGTAGCTACTTATACCGTAGCTTATAACATTATTAACTAGGGCGTTATATACCTACTCTTGCATTTGTCATGCAATAGTTTGTTGTTGTTTCACACGTTTGTCGATTTGGCAATTACAAAATGAATTTTATTTGTTACAGGTAGCCCGTATCAGTTAAGTGATAAAACAGTGTAGTGATAGTGTGGTGCCAAATGAAATACCAATAGTTTCGTAATGGATCCACAGCGGCGCTGGTATCGCGGCTCGTGACGTTTAAAATTCAAGATGGCGGACACTCCCGCCACTTCGATCATCGAAGGAACTGTCAAGTTCCGCGACGGAAAAAAGGTAAGATGTTCATTTAATATTTTATTATAATATTATAATATTTTCAAGGCTAGATAAAATCTATATATCAAAATAATATGTAAAACTGCTTAGCTTAAATAATTTGAAAATCTAAGCAAATTTTGTAGTTGTAATGTTTTGATTACTCACATAAATAGTGTAGCGTAAACAAAAATGAAAACTTTATCGATATATAGATACAGCTTGTATGTGAAATACATAGTTTAATTTAAATAGACACCATCTTTATGTGTCACAAATACAAGATAACCTCTTTTTTTTAATTGACCAAAATATTTTTTATTACGTATTCGAATAACCGTGGTTTATTAAATCTATTGAACCGTAGCGTTGGTTAAATTGATCGTAAAGAGCAACTTGATTCCAACAATTTCGGTTACTAAGTCCATAGTCCATACTTGACACTAGCTTCTGCGTAATACATATTACATAGGTATTACAATGGTTGAATTGAACCCAATATTTAGAATTTGTGGTCATTCAAAGGTCATACAATAAGGCACGTGCAACTTTACAACTAAAACTTTCATCCAGGACCCAAACTAGCCCATATTTCTTTCCAATAAAGTCTATATTTCATCGATAATTATTCATAACTGCAAATGTAAATAAAAATCGATCCTGTATCGTAACACATAGGGTGCATATTAGATTGTTTAAACATCGTTTGCATATCAGCGGTATCGTGTTGATATTCAGAAATATGTGATAAGGTATGTGTGTGTGCGTGTAGGGATTCCGGAAAATTCTAGTGATTTCTAAAAATATATTTTTTTAACGTTGTTGTTATGTATCATAAATATTTCTTGGTGTAGTTACCTTTAGGGTAGGCAGGGAAAATATCTCGGACTGGTTTATTACCTTCAAATAAAATCGATCAGTTGAATATATGTAAAATGCATCTGCCCCAGAGATGCCCATAGCAAGGGGCTTCCCCTAACCCCTTTGAAAACTTTAAAATCAATAAGCTCTATGACAAGCAAAATTGTCCCTTTGTAGCAAACGGATTAAGGATACAATACAACCATACCAGAAGTACTAATTAGTCCTAATTCCTATAGACCGTAAGTTTTAATGAGATTGTAATTCTACTCCCTAGTGCCTATACTACAGAATCCTACAGCCTGAATCGCAAACTTGTACCGACAAGTTGGGACGAGTTGCACACACGTTTTGCTTTGTGGATCGTCTTACAGCTCTTAATAGCACTGACGGAATGGTTTACTGTAGGTGTGTTTATACTTTAGGGAAGTTTAGTATGCGCTTTTGTTCATGTATATACCTACAGTTATATTTTATTTGTGGTTCCTGTTTCTTTTTTGGAAAATTGTGGTCACCTTGATCCTGAGATTTCATGGCATTTCTGGGTTAGATTAAATCTATAATATTATTCCTTAATAAAAATGAATTGGTGTCTTGTTAGCAAGAAAAAGAGTATTTGATTGAACTCAACTACAACCCAGAAACATTATTGTCCAAATTTTTGCTAAATACTAACGCAAAGATAGAAAACACCTTGTGCAATACCTCTTTTACACGATATAGCTGAAATTTTTTAGTGTTATTCGCAATCCCACATTGAAATTAACGTAATAAAAACATAATTCAAGCAAGAACGGTAACAAAAAGTGTCGCAGCCAAATTACAAGGAGATGAGTTCGCATAAGATACGGGTTGGCTCCCGTCCAGCGGCTAAATTACTTCGCCAAATGAAGTGTCGCTATGGTTTTTCTATTTATTGCAATAGGCATATTTGTTGAGCCATTTTATAGATTTTTGTAAATATTTAGGTGTGGAGTAAACAATGTTTTGATTTAAATGTAGATAAGATTCGTTTGTTGTATTACATCGTTGGTTAAATATGATTTAAACATTGTTTGTTGATGTAAAAGTGACTGTTTAACGGTGCATTTACATCAAACGAACATGAGCAAAAGCATCTTTCGTGATCTCTTCTGAGAGTGTAAACGCGAACTCGTATTCAATGTTGTTCAGTATTGGACTATTGCATAGAATCTTTTCGAACGCAATAAGAACATCGAAAAAATGCTTTACGCCTACTACGTAAATGCACCGTTTAACAAAACACAGTTTGGATATAAGGCATATTTGTTCATAAAAGGATCATATAACATCAACATTACAAGTTTACATTTGGAAGTCACCTAAAACGATCTTACGACAAATCATTTCCGATACCACATTACATAAACTGACATACATACAAACTTTTATGTTCACACAATCGTCGGCGCCTCAAACAATTCGATCGATTATGAAAGTTTAATTATTATGTGTGTCATGTACAATAGTGAATTCGCTAGCGCCTAGTTAGTCATTGCCGATCGTATCGTATTGTGATTCATGATGCTTCCGCCTGATTCTATGCTACTGTATTGTAAACATATCAACATTTTAAATCAAACATCATCCTACTAATAAAAGTAATAATATTAAAAAGCTGAAGAGTTTATTTGTTTGTTTGAACGCACTAATCTCAAGAACTACTTGACAGATTTGAAAAATTATTTTGGTGTTGGATAGCCCATTTATCGAGGAAGGCATCATCACGCTAAGACCAACAGAAGCGGAGCTACACGGCTGAAACCGCGGAGCGCAGCTAGTGAAAAGCAGTAATATTAAGAATTTAAATCTACATGCATTATACTAATAGTAGAGAAAAGTATGATAATAATCGCGAATGCAAATGTGAAAAGTAGATGGATTTTAAGTGGTTGTTGCTTTGCGTGAAAACTAGAACGGATTTGATGAACATTTTGGTCTGTTTTTTATCTCAGTGCAAAGCAAGGAAAAATCTGCGCTTCTAGCTTATATAAGTACCTACATATACTGTAAATATTTAATTTTTTAGCCCCTAAAAATCAAATTTAAGACTTTTTCAACACGAGTCATTTCATTTTCAATTATTAAATTGTTATAATAATAAACAAAGGAATTCTCTATTAATATAATTTATACATATACATATATGAGAGCATACTGCTCTTTTTGAATGTAATAAAACAAATGAAAATGTTTATTACAAGTAATATTAGTATACTTTGAGCGTTCCACTTTAGCTATATAAATCAAGGACGCTGCAATATTTCTAATTAGAATATCAACACTGCATTAATTGTATTGATTAAAACAACCTTTATAATAAGAGTTGGATTACATTGAGGGAATGAATTGATATGGAGATAACAGATTCAACGAAGATATATTGCCATGTTGTATTATACTAGATCTATACTAATATTATAAAGAGAAAAGGTTAATTGTATGTATGAATGTATGTATGTATGTATGGTTTTCACGCATAAACTACTGGACCGATTTTGATGAAATTTGGCACAAACAATCTTTAGACCCTGAGAAAGAACATAGGCTAGGTACTTTTTATTGCGAAATATGTACCACGGGCGAAGCCGGGGCGGACCGCTAGTATGAAATATTCTTACCCATTCTTAGACAATAATTGATAATTTAATAGTTATTAAAGTACATTAAAATATGCCTAGATGGCATGGGTATAAAAATATAAAATCGATATTTTTAAATTTAGCACACACAATTTATAATATGTTTAAAGTTTGTTAAATTATCATGTTTATTGTAATTTGTTTATAGGTACTTACTTAGACTAGAAAATACGTATATTTTTCATTATCCACTGGTCTGATAAAATAGTTCAGCGGGGGGTTTGATTAAAACCATGACTGTGTCATTTTGTTGAGGATTGTAGTCAGATGGATACATTTTATTCGCTAGCCGTAATAAGGTTCGTGTAATTAGAGTTTATCAATCAATGTTTTAGATAATTGGTGTGTAAAAGAAGATTTATTTAATTTAACAACAGTAAGAAAAATAAGATTTATTTAATTTAACAAACAACGTACATTCAGATTTCAGATATTAATACGTTTTATGTTTCAAATTTAAATACGCAATTGTTCATTATTTCAAATCCACTGAAAAAACTTACCGAAAACGTTCTGGAGTTAAAAGATTCTTACTTATCTTTTTAATTGTCATTGTAATTATTTGTCATTTTTTGTAATCAATTAGCCAAATCATGAGGGTGGTTAAATAGAGTGTAAAATCATTTAATTAAATGTTGCAATATTCGCATTGTTAATCTGTTCGTCTGTTGAAAAACCTTGATTTTTAAGTTTCTTTGTTGAAAATAATGTAGCGGACCGAATCATGTTTCCTAGGAATCGAACCTGAGACTTCCTAGTCCACCAACAAAAGGAAAATACTAGACTAAAACAACTTGAAATAAAACATTAAAAATTATTTCAATAAAACGTTTTAATATCTACCTACCTAGCAAAGTTTACTAAGAATGATAAAGGCATCACTAATCTGTAATTATTAAATTGTCATTTATTTTACGTCACATTGACAAATATAGTATCGGTTAATAACAGATAATTAATTACACATACAAATATTTTATGCTTTTTTATTTATTAAAATAACAAATATTATGAAAGATTAGTAGGTATTATTCGTTCTGATAACGAATCTTAAAGTCTTGCATACCTATACAATAGTTATTTATGTAGATGCAAAAACTATACAGAAGAATAATAGGCGATAAAGAAACTTCTTATCATTCCACTTATTTTGGCAGAACTTCGTAATATAATACTTTCTGTGATAAAACAAAACTAATACAAAAGGAATCTTATCAATAAAATGCAACAGATATCTCATATCATTTATTGCTTCTAACAAGTACGCAAACGTGATAATAAAACGGAAAATACCTTATCATACAGTAATACAATCTTATCATACACATCTGCATGACATTAGATAGTGCAATATCTATCACTTTGACATCTCAATGCCTAGATTTCTGGAACTCTTAGGACGCCAGCGTTGACGCCAGCCAATTCTTTATGAACTACGTGATAATAATAATTAGACATAGGCTCGAATATCTGTGGCAGTTATAATCTGTCAAATAAACTTTTAGAACAGATCGTAGGAATCTTTTTTGTTTGTTTCAATAAACCCCTTCTATAACCTAACCATTTGAAAGATCTAAATAAGAGGAAAACATTTACAATTGTGTTTATAAACCCCTTCTATACATAAAATTTTGAAAGACTTACATAAACATAAGATATGTTATAGAAGAGAAAGTTAATCTAGTACTCCATTTAATTTCAACAAGGTCCCTTGTTTACATAACATACAAATTAAACTATAAACATTAATCTGAAACAGAAATGCAACGACATATGCGGTACATTTCCGCTACTTGGATTTCTACATTCATCTACATTCATATTATCAATACATAAAATAAATCTTAAAAACTATTTGAATTGTTTTTTATCATACATATAAAAATACTTAAACTATCAACTAGGAGTGAGTGTTACTTATTTTATCAACTATTCAAACCCTATCCTCTGTATAACTTTCAACAATTCTATCTTAGCTTCTATCTTTTGTTTATCAGTGAACTTCCTAAACATTGGAACCAACGACATCATGAACTGTTTGTCGTCATCATTGTCTTCGCTTTTCTTTATCTCCTTTATAGCATTGAGCACTTTCGTTTCAAACTCTTCGTTCTTTTCATAAACTGGCATTTCATACGTTTCTGGAACTATATTTGCTATGTTCATTGTTTCTGTGTGTCCATCGTTGAAGCTATACTCTGTATCTCCTTCGAATTTATCGTCGAGAGGGTCGCTCGAATCTTCATCCTCTCGCAATTCGAACTGTTCAGGATTGTCGCCCAGCAGGAAACTCATGACATCGAAGTAACTATACTTTTTCCGTTTCTTGGTCGGTATAGAGTTTTCTTCCTTGAACCTTTCCTTTCTTTGTAACGCTAGTTCCCGCGTGAAACACGTCCGCAGGCTTTTCCACCGCTTTTGCATGTCTCGAACTGAAATGTGAGAGAAAATTAAAGTTTCGTATTGAACGAATAAAACTTTACGAGAAGGTGAAATTAAATGTGAAACGGTTTACGGAATCAAATGTGTTTTATAGCGCTGTTAACTGCGTATTAAATGTAATTTTACTTTTACGATAGTGATGTTTTTGTTGAATGTCCGAATTAATTTTAAATACTTTTGGTAGTAAAATTAAGAGAAATTTTCATTTTTAGTATAGTTATAAATAATAGGAAATAAAATCGATTAATGCTGTACTACCTAACATCATCAAAAACTTAAATTTATAAAGAATAGAAAAAATTCGATCACGAGGCGGGACTCGAACCCGCATCCTTTCGCGCCATTCCGGGGCGGATGCCTGAAAAATTCAGCCACTCGTGACCCGCCAGAGCAATCGAATTTATTCTATTCTTTCAGTTTTATGTGTCAAAGGGACACACCGCGCGCCATCTATTGAGGTGATAAACAACCATCTCAACCAACACGAAACACTTTACAGTGAATACAATATTGTAACGATGGAACACGACCTTTTTTGTTGAAATTGATATTTTTTGGTTAAGGCATTCAAATGCTTTATAAATATAAATTTATAAAGAATAGAAAAAATTCGATCACGAGGCGGGACTCGAACCCGCATCCTTTCGCGCCATTCCGGGGCGGATGCCTGACCAATTCAGCCACTCGTGACCCGCCAGAGCAATCGAATTTATTCTATTCTTTCAGTTTTATGTGTCAAAGGGACACACCGCGCGCCATCTATTGAGGTGATAAACAACCATCTCAACCAACACGAAACACTTTACAGTGAATACAATATTGTAACGATGGAACACGACCTTTTTTGTTGAAATTGATATTTTTTGGTTAAGGCATTCAAATGCTTTATAAATATAAATTTATAAAGAATAGAAAAAATTCGATCACGAGGCGGGACTCGAACCCGCATCCTTTCGCGCCATTCCGGGGCGGATGCCTGACCAATTCAGCCACTCGTGACCCGCCAGAGCAATCGAATTTATTCTATTCTTTCAGTTTTATGTGTCAAAGGGACACACCGCGCGCCATCTATTGATCGAATTTTTTCTATTCTTTATAAATTTATATTTATAAAGCATTTGAATGCCTTAACCAAAAAATATCAATTTCATCATCAAAAACTTGTTTAAAACATTATCCTTCGCTGTCGAAGTCGGATAAAACAGAAAGTCATTCCCTTAAAATCATAAAATAGGATTAAGCATTCCAACACTCCTATGATACTTTACGAATGTTATATTTCTCTAAATTGATGTTATCTTACATTTTAGTACATTTTTATTGGCTAGAGATATCCAATTGTTATGCTCATTGAATTTGAAGAAGCCGTGAGAATTGGTTGTATAGGTCACGCGTAGGAGGTAAAAACCTTATTTACGTGGATATGTTTAAAAAAAGTTTTTAGCTGTCTTCGTTACCTGTACAATATGACCAAATTATTCACATAAATAAAAAAATTGTATTAAGTACAAATATGTATATCAAAGTACTCTCGTGACTCGTAAAAAATAAGTAAAACTAATGAGCAGAAATATTATGAGTGAAACCTTTATTTTGAACACTTTCTCTAAATTATAACCGCAAAAGTACAAACATTTTTCCTTTATCGTAAAAAAATATCGAATTCCCTGGCTACATCGACAAAATTTCCGTATAATTCCACCATCACAGGTTATTGGGTTAATACATTGTTTTCGAACGAACCAATGATGAAATAAAACGGAAGTGTCATACGAAAAGAATTGGAAAAAAGACCAGCGTATACGAATATATATAAACTAGCTTACCGCCCGCGGCTTCGCCCGCTTTGTCTAAAACCGAATAAATTATATACTAAAACCTTCCTCTTGAATCACTCTATCTATTACAAAAAACCGCATCGAAATCTGTTGCGTAGTTTTAAAGATTCAAGCATACAAAGGGACATAGGGACAGAGAAAGCGACTTTGTTTTATACTATGTAGTGATAATATTCGAGCCGTCTTGCAATTTGGCTCTTTGTCAAATCACTTTTTTTGCACGAAGGTTGATATGTCTGCGAGGGTTTGTACAAACAAGTCTGGGAGATATTTGAAAAAAATTAATCGAGATTTTTTTTTCTTGAGGCGGAATGCGGAACGGCGGGATTCGAATACGCGACCTTCATTTCCACTGCGCTAACCGTCTATTGTAACTCCAAACTATTTAATTTAATTCCCGTGTCCCCTTGTTTTACCGATAGATTTTTCTTTACGGACAAGTAGGTGATCATCAAGCCTTCAGTGTGCTGCCAAACATTTTAAAATTACTTAACCGATATAAATATCGTCAGTTAGGAAGCTAAAGCCAATAACTAACATTCATTTATTTACTCAATTCCCTATCCACATATAGGTATTTAGATAATGAAAATTCGATAACAAACTGTTAACTACAACAATAATAACATATTCAAAGCAGATGTGCGAACGCCCCCTACTTACTTATTACTCAAAATACGATAACAAACCTTGATCATGACCTTGGGGAATCCAATAGAAACATAATAAGGGCCTTTCAACACTTCAGTAAAGCAAATACATAAATCTAAAAAAAAATCTCATTATAACAGCCTTTAAAGTTCAGAAAAATTCGACTGCAATACATTATCCGATGTACGTATAATTTTTATAACGATAAATATGTGATGTATCTATGTAAATTAAAACATATCTAACATTACATTTCATAATTACATAACATACGACATACATGTGTTATTATGCAGCCATTTGCTAATCTAATTCTAAAACGCAGCACAGACTGCACACAATAGCATGCCCATAAAAATCGAGATTTATGACCGCCTACGTTCGGAGAAACCACAAAATACTAAGTATGCACCCACCGGCCAATGAACCTCGAACCGAATGCCAATGTGCTCCAAAATGTCATTAAGAAAGAGGCTAACGATCTCTATAAGACAAAACAGAACATTTCTAAAAATAACATACGTAATTACACTACTAATTACGTCTATAATTAACATTTATTATCTGTTAACTCGATGACAATTCGCAACATGCTATCTCACTCTGGTCATAATATCCGCTTCCGGTATTTGGCAGTTCCGACATATTTGTTATCTGTGTTTATTTAATCTATGTTAGATACATAGGTATAACTATAACACGAAAACATGATTCACGTACCCTTTGAATGACTAATAAATAATAGCCAGAGAATTCAACGTTGCTAAATGTTTAGATCAAAGTCGAAGCCGCCTGTATATACCGAACCATTAAATCTAGAAGCACCGTGCTAGTCTCATACTTTGAAAACTGTTAAACTTTCACAACGTCATACAGCTCGCAACTTACCGCATTCGACCTTTTCGACGGGCTTGAGACTCTCCCAGTTAGGATGGACTTCGATGCATATTTCGCGCCACAATCGCTCCTTATGTTTCCGATGGCTGTAGTACATGCTATCATTCTTATCGTACAATGACGGGCGAGATTTCATCGCCTTTATCAACTTTTCGGGGTTGATTTCTAGCATGTTGTGGCGCAACTAAAGCGGCGTGCGGTTGCCGTCGCGACCGATTTTGTACTGAACACAAGATGGCGGATTGGCGGACTGTTGACTCGCGCCGCGCAACGATTGTGCTGCTTTGTTGCGTCGCGTCATGTTGACACGAGTGACGCGAAGCATACAGTCGTTTGATTGCATCCGTTTAATTTTTTTGTTATCTTTTAATTTAGGATTGTTATGCGTTATAATTTATGTTGAGTTAATTGAAAGTAACAGATTTATGAATACTGGGAATAATGAGCTAAAGTGTAGCATGTGATGGTTTTCATTTATAATTATTTTAGCAATGCTTCCAACTGTTGAATTTTCACTGAATTATTAATCCCATCTATTTAATGTGGCAATTAATAAACCTTATACGTATTAGTTATTACACTGTAAGAACTAGGCAAATTTTAATACAATTTATAACTTCAATATGAATTTTTAGAAGACTTTATTTTCTATGATTATTTTTGTACTCGCTCTATTTGTATCGTACAATAAAACTAATTTTCTTTATTTTCAGTGGAAGTCGCGATGGTGTGTCATGCGAAAGTTGTCACCAGTTGCAGGTATGTTGTATTTTTAATGGGATATTTTATCTGTGGTTGAGTTTCCCGCCACCCTTATTAAAGGCGGATACTTGTGAAAGAAAGTTTTAAACTTGATCCTTACTGGATTTAAAAATGGTGCCGTAATATTAAAGAAATGGAATAACTTCTTGTTACGTTTGTACATAGTTTGTATTGTATGAATATAGTGAGCCTTCGAGGTAAATAAATCTACGGATAAATGTGTTCTTTGATAATTATTGTTATGTGATTTTACTGTTGCTAGAAATATATTTATTGCGAAGTTAATTATTTCTGATTCTCTGTTAAATACTAAAAATAGTAATTAATTGCTTGTTTTCGCACTAAGCCGATGTCACATAAGTATTACAAAATAATATTGTAATACTGTGCCGATGTTTATATAGCTTTATGTCTGTTAGTACAATAAAATTAAAATAGCAATAAAATAACGTTCCCAACACATATTATGCAGTGATGTCATAACTTACATAGTTTCTGAGAAACGCCAAGGTAATCGCCTATTGGCTAACATTCTTATCGTCTCATGACGGACCTTAGGACTGTTACAAATATTACTATTAATATTAGTTCTTTTTACGTAATATTTCGGCCGCGTTATCGAAAACTTAACACATTATAAACCTTCAAAACCTTCCTCGATGGTACTTTAAGAAGCTATCCATTGATGAAAACAGAATGAAAATAGATGCAGTAGATCTCGAGTTAATCGCGAATAGACGGACGCAGAGGAGGATTTTGTTACCTGACTGTTTATATAATATTATTATGCAGTGACAAAGTATAAAAATAAAATATTACTTCGTAAACTGGTCTAATTTGTCAAGGTACACGATTACGAAAGAGTTTATTTTCGTGTTCGTACATTTTTTGTTTACTTCGTGCTCAAAAAGTTTTAAATTGAATGTGGGAAAAAAAAAAAGTTACCGAATATCCGGATTGACAATTACATTGTAATTGAAAATGCTTGTATACATTGGCTGATTTGCATTCAATAAGTGTGCAAGTATTAAAGAGTCGAAGTTTTTCAACGAACTGTTTTAGTCTTTTAAAATATAAAGAATAAGTATCTAAGTATATTGGTTTTCTTTTCTTTGGGGTATTATTGAAAGGAATACTTTGAAATAATGGAATATAACAATAATATAATAAAAAACTGAGATATGGAATATGAAACGACGATATTTTTATTTTATCTCAAAAGAATGAAAATGTACCTTAGTCGTATTTTCCTTTACTAATGTATGGTAAATACTAAATATTGTAGTTAATAATACTTAATACTAAATATTGTAGCTAATAATACTAAATATTGTAGTTAAATACTAAATATTTTAAACATTCTTTTCTTTTTAGTTTTTAGCTACATATTTTCTCTTTAAAAAAGTTGAATACACTTACTAATGACAAGGAAAATTAAAAAACTCACATTGGCGCCACGTCTCGATACCTACTCGAGTTAATTACACATAATCAATGTACTTAGAGACAATTGCATCCAATTATGTAAATGCCTTTTGTTTTCTATATAACTAGCTAATCACTTCATTATTACCTGTTTGTATTGCGAAATTACTGGACGAATATAGATTTAAATATTTCCTTATTTAGATTTTGATAGAGAAAATTATTTTGACTATTTTATTTCTTAGATTAATGGAACAAGCATTACAATGGAGAATGTTCACTAATTTTCATTATTAGCACTCCATATTCTCTGTCAAAAATAAATAATACTAGTGAAAAAATTACTTCGATACGTCAATTAGTTTCCGATTTAGAAGTAAAACAAGTTGTAAACGCCCGGTGATGGTGTGACGTCACACCACAACACGCTCAATCTGGCTCACTCAGTCCGCTAGCGATCGCGCGCCCGTGCCGTCGAAATTATAATTAAATACTTTTAAAAATGTCCAATCCAAATACCAGAAAATCATGTGTTGTTCCTAAATGTAAAAATACAACTACCAATTCGCCGGATAAGTTGTTTTTTTTAGTTGCAAAGGACGTAAACTACATATTATAATATTTTGAGAACATTGCAGCTGTTTTGCGTTATCCTTTGTTTTCTATACAAGTTTTAATCTATACTAGACTGTGCTTCTGCTCTGCTCGTATGGGCTAAGTATAGGTAGATGGCTAGTAAGATTTTTTCTTGTTTTAAGTTGAGAATGATATGGAGAACTATACTAAAATATAAGTTGGTCGGGGGAAGAATTAAACAAAAACAGGGTATAGTTCCACACTAATTCAAATGTCAACAGGAAAATGAAGATAAACCTCAGAGATCAGCAGTGCAAAAACGCAATCGTATAGAATATTTTGAGAAACTATTAAATAAAGATGAAACTTTGGCATGACTGTTATTTTATTAAACGAATAATAATTACTATTATTGGACTATTAACGAAATTCGCGGACGAAAACCCATCAAAATACTGCGCAAGCTATAACACCTACTACAGCGCTGCCGACTTGATACTAAGCGCGGGGGCGCGGCCGCGCGGTGCGTTGTGACGTGACGTCACAAGCGGTCACGTGACTATTAGCGGGACTCGATATTTTTCGAAACTTTGAATGCGTATAAAATCAAAACTACTTGGTATTTTTGACTACGACAAAAACTAGTGTATTTGTATACATACAGGCTTTACTGAGACACAATTTCAAGGGATTTGGCATACCTAGTAACATTCTTCATTAAGTGGTTTTTAAATATAAAAAATAGCTTCAAATATTATTCAAGATTGCAATTTATACATAAAACTAGTCTACGTTTTAATAATAGCAGGACATTAAAAAAAATCAATTTAGATTTGTTTTTGATAGACTATCTGATATTTTTTTGACCTAGATAGATTTTCATACCTTAACCGTAATTTTAAATAATAGATAGGCTAAACTGAACATAATATTTCGAACTGCGAAACCGCCTTTACCTTTCTAATTTTCCAAATACTAAGATATGTTTATAAATAACAGTTTTTCACGTCAGCCTATGTGAAAGTCAGTTTATGATACTGGTCATTCTTCCTTTAACACGTAACGGTTTAACCATTCCGGGCGTACACTGTACATACAGACAGATCTATGGATTGTTCGCGTGGGAAGTCATGACCTCACACGTTAGTTGAACTATGGTCATTGTATTAGTCCGTTTTCTTATGGGCATGCTTGTATGGAAAGGTATACATTTTTGAGTAAAGCAATGCCATTTGGTACGAATGTTGTACTCGTCCACCTAAGCCCAAATCGCCCGGTAGCCAGTCATTACTCCCCGGAATGAGGGAGGGAGGGGGGGTTAAAGAACGGAGCGCCCGGCGCTCGGAAAAAAAATTCTGGCGGATTAATTTGGACCTTTGAGTCGAATTTGGTGTCGTTATCAGGTAACTAGATGATGCCCAATTCATTCCCCATACCAGGTTTTTAGGGTTCCATAGCAAAATATGTCACAATCCTTAAAATAAAAAACTTTTAGTAGTGAAAAAATCCAAACAAACCAGTATAGTTTTATATTTTTGTATCAAACTTGGTTTATAAAAAATATTGCCTGAAAGGCAATTTAATGCAGATTATAAAAACATGAACATGTAACATATATTTTTTCATTTTAAATGTAAAAAAAATTATACAAAGTACAAAAACGTTTGACAGCGCAGCGTAGGGGACGGCTAATAGACCCGAAAAACAAGCAATATTAACAAAAAAAAAACAGCCAAGTGCGAGTCTGAGTTGCTCATCGAGTGTTTCGTACTTATTTGTCCCATACCATGTTAACTGGTCTGGTAGGACCTGGATATCTGATACTCACATTTTCGTCTTTATAATATTAGTGTGATTTTTAATCATCTTTAAATTATAAATGAAGTCAGGTAACATTGTTAAAAATAAAGATATATTATAATAATAGAACGTTATAGTATTAATAATAATGACAACCACCTCCACAATTGCATAATTCGGTACATTTGAGCTGGCGTTTAAAACACTTCAATCTGGAACTGCAAGATTTCACGCACCGACATCTTATTAATTCAAAGCTTCTCTTTTCTTTTTATTTCAGATGGGGAAGGAATATTCAGATTTTTTTGTAGGCCCCCAAATATACATAGCCTGTAAAACTGCCCTTAAGGTGTGTTGTTTAAGGGCAGCTTCTGTGGGAGGCAAATTTTCTATTTGCATGTCCTTTTATGTTAAAAATGGTTTGCGACCCTCATTTACTGTCACAGCGGGGTATGATCTGAAAAACAAACATGTACTTATAAAAATATAAGTTCTGGTTAAGAGAATCTTTAAAATATCCTGACCGTCCTTACCTATATCATGCATTGTAATCACAAACTTTTCAATTTCACTGTCTGCATATTTGCCACTGTAAAGTGCTTCATACCCTTGTGTGGATATGCCTTCCATGCCTCAAATGCAGTTTATTTGCGTCTTGCATTAAATATGAGTTTGTGTAACATCTGGTAAAAGAATGGAATAAGGGCAAAACGTGTGTTCTTTGTGGACCTGATACAAGAAAACCATTTCTTAAGTATTATTTGGGGGCCTACAAAAAAAATCTGAATATTCCTTCCCCATCTGAAATAAAAAGAAAAGAGAAGCTTTGAATTAATAAGATGTCGGTGCGTGAAATCTTGCAGTTCCAGATTGAAGTGTTTTAAACGCCAGCTCAAATGTACCGAATTATGCAATTGTGGAGGTGGTTGTCATTATTATTAATACTATAACGTTCTATTATTATATATCTTTATTTTTAACAATATTACCTGACTTCATTTATAATTTAAAGATGATTAAAAATCACACTAATATTATAAAGACGAAAATGTGAGTATCAGATATCCAGGTCCTACCAGACCAGTTAACATGGTATGGGACAAATAAGTACGAAACACTCGATGAGCAACTCAGACTCGCACTTGGCTGTTTTTTTTTTTGTTAATATTGCTTGTTTTTCGGGTCTATTAGCCGTCCCCTACGCTGCGCTGTCAAACGTTTTTGTACTTTGTATAATTTTTTTTTACATTTAAAATGAAAAAATATATGTTACATGTTCATGTTTTTATAATCTGCATTAAATTGCCTTTCAGGCAATATTTTTTATAAACCAAGTTTGATACAAAAATATAAAACTATACTGGTTTGTTTGGATTTTTTCACTACTAAAAGTTTTTTATTTTAAGGATTGTGACATATTTTGCTATGGAACCCTAAAAACCTGGTATGGGGAATGAATTGGGCATCATCTAGTTACCTGATAACGACACCAAATTCGACTCAAAGGTCCAAATTAATCCGCCAGAATTTTTTTTCCGAGCGCCGGGCGCTCCGTTCTTTAACCCCCCCTCCCTCCCTCATTCCGGGGAGTAATGACTGGCTACCGGGCGATTTGGGCTTAGGTGGACGAGTACAACATTCGTACCAAATGGCATTGCTTTACTCAAAAATGTATACCTTTTCCCATAAGAAAACGGACTATATAGACCATTTGGAGTTAGACGGATATAGAGATTTAGTATGGGAATGTTCCTAATTCTTTAGAATAACATGTTAGAAAAATAAATTAATGGGTGTAAATTAATTATTACGGTTATATTTTATTATTGAAGGTATGAAACTTCACTTACAGAGTTTGAATATTAAATATTTATAAATTGTAAAATAAATAAGCAGCGATTTAAATTCATTAAAAATGCGTATTTTTACTAAGTTTTCTGTTTGTTGCCTGTTTTCTATATATTTACCGTACCTTATGCTTTTGTTGAACATTGTTATTTGTTACAATTCTAAAACAGGCCTAGTGACTGTATAAAAAATATAGTCGTAAGCATAATATTAGGGAAATTAAATTAAATAAATTTAAATTAAATTAAATTTCTAAATTAAAACCACGATTTAAATTCAATTTCATTAAAAAAACTAAAGGTCGATCGAATACAGTTTTTGATCAAATTTGATCAAATTTTCTAAACCACTTTTTAACTCGTGAAACCGGTTACCGGTGTTGACAAGTTAATGTCTTGGTAAAGACATTGATACATGGATGTTTTTGAACCCTTTTTTATCCCTAACGGATTCGTTTTAAATTAATCGATGTCCTATTTAAACGGTGGATAGTAAATCTTAAATATTGTGATATAAAATATATTTAAGATGTAGCAAGTTTCGCAATGATTCTACAATATTCGTCATGGGTTATAACAATTATTTTTAATCAACTTTTGCTGAGTGTATTATGTTAGTAATTAGTGTCAATAAAAACGAGAAGTTCAACAATTACAATTTAATTGAAAATTTTGAATCACATACTGTATGCATATTACAGTTTGTATGTAAAAAAAATCTATTACACATTATTAATTATTATACCTACAGGAACAACAAGAGATTACATGCCTACAAAAAATTGCACATTGTATCATAGTTACAATTTAATACTGTTCCTAAGCGCTATAAAAACAAAAAATAATAAATGTTAACAAAAGTGCACTCAATCATAATCAATACTGTTATCATGTTATCAGCTTTTACGCATTGAACGACCTTTACTGTATTGCCAATTTTTATCCTATCGCTAGGAAATTATGGAAAATTTTGTTTTTATACAATACTAGCGGTCCGCCCCGGCTTCGCCCGTGGTACATATTTACTAAAGTATGTTCCTAGGCAGGGGCGTGCACAGAGTTTTTCGACAGGGTAGGCAGAAATATTGTAATGATATTAAGTCATTATAACGAATACCTAATGCAATGTTTATATTTTCACATTGCTGTCCTCATATATGAGATTATAATACGTAGTAGGTACCTATTCCCCAAAATAATGGAAAATATATTACGATTTACACACAATATATCTATAAAATAATTTTATAATAACAAGTGTTCTATATTATGAAATCAACGATTAACTTTACCTTTGTGTATTACAAATTCCGGTATAGATCGGCCCTTTTTCTATCACTAAGTCTCTGTTTGATAAATGTTTATTCATAAAATAAAAATAAGAATTTTTCGTTAAATTATACCTAATTATCTTACAAATTAATACACTCACGATAGACATAATCTATTTAGTTACTCCCAAAACACTTCACTTGCAAATTGTCGTAGTTAACATTATTAATTTTCTCAAAAAACAAATTTAACCTCAAAGTAAAATATTAAATAACGTTTGTTATTTCCAAAACAAAACAAACGAATAATGATACTATTTGCAGATGGTCTTTACCGCTACAAAAATGTATAAATTATCACACTTCTTAAATTGGTCGCATAGTCAACTTCCTTTCGACTTTCGATGTGGTTCCGAATTCGGTTCGTACCTAATTCGTATATCTTCGTAAAAATACACTGCCTACCTTGTGTGTTTGTGTGCGTGGTTTTATAACATCAGTGTGCCGTGTTTACAGGCACGCACACATATAAAATATGCGTAGACACGCAGAGCACACATATAAAAACTTAGACACGGATAGTTTGTGTCTTTGCCGTCCCGTGACGTACTGAGTCCTGTGGCGGCGCTAGTGCAGCGCATGCATAGTGACAAGTCAAGTTTGAGCGAGCGGTGTTATAGAAATTAGATAATAATGCCACCAAAATACCAATAGATGGATCTGAAATATATTTGAAATATTTTGATTTTTTTTATACTACATGGCGTAATTAATAAAATATAATGACGCTGTGAATTTCATTTATGGATATTAAATATTGATCAGAGTTTGGTAAATGCTAGGGTAGGCAGTGTCTTTATGTCTTTATGGAATGCACGCCACTGTTCCTAGGGCAGGCGGAAATTCGTACAATGACCTAACAGGGGTAACCAACCTTTGTGTAACCTGAGAACATTATTAAAGGGTGAAAGTGAAAGTGAAAATCTTTATTTCAGTAACCTACATTACATAACACTTTGACTTTGACTTGATTATATCTAACTTACTTTGCAGTAAGCTGTAGGTATGACACAATTTACAACAAAAAATTGGTTGTTTGTAAAGTAGGTTTACGATCGAGATGTTTACGTGATAACGTCTTATTGGCGGCAGCCGCGCTCGAGATGAGACGGGAGATCGGTCCGTCTCTCTCTCGTTATACCTGCGATCGCGCTCGTGAGGTTTTGGTGTGACACAAGTTTCTGAACATGTCACCCGACTAAAACGATTTTAAAAACGTTATCACGTTAAAAAATGTTAGACCACTTCTGCTCTTAGGTTCTAACTTCTAAGTGTTTTCAATAAAAAAAATAATAAATATTTTAGTAACATCTTATGAAATTAGTGAATTATTTACTTTATTTATATTATCCGCACCTCATCCAGACATGTCAAAATAAGTTTGTTATCTCTGAACGACCGCGTCGCTCACCTCACCTTGTACCATGAAAAGCGGTACGCTGCGTAAACGATAAAGTAGCGAAGAGCGATAGGTATCGTTTTATTTTGATGATAACGTAATACTTCGTGACATTGTACGAATTTCCGCCTGCCCTAGGAATATACTATAGTCCACCCGTTCACGCGTGATGCCGTGACCAAGGAAAACGGGTTTCATTTTTATATATACATATATTATATATTATATAGATATTACTTGTCATATATATTTTATAAATAATAATTTGATGAGTATTCATTCTCAATATCGTTATTTCTCATAAGAGATCAGAGTTTCAAGGGAAAATTATTTTAATTACCTACATTTATTATCACGGCAATAAACACAGCAATAATTGAATTATTATTGAAGTATATACCTATACGGCTTCCGATACATAGAGTCAAGAGTACTTACTACTGAATAAAACATCATCGTCATTGAAATAAAACTTAATTTTTTCAGTATTAAAGTTTAAAAGAGCAACTATGGAGATTCTTGCCGGTTCTTCTCCATAGATACTGCTTTCCGAATCGTTGGTAAATGTTAAAAGTTAAAACTGTTAAGACGAATCAAAAGTGTTTGTAGAAGAAAGAAAATAAATAAATGTTTGATTTTGAGTTTAAGACGACGATAGTTTTAGTAAAACATCTGAAGAGCAACTAAAACAAAGCATACATTGAATAGATATTAAAATCGATATGATTTCTAAATACCAAAGCCATTACAAACGACTTAATGCCTTCTTGTAACTGTCAAAAGGTTATATAGTAATTTAATTAGCAAGTTCTCAGTATCGTTTGTTTCTTACTATTCAATCTGTGCTAAGAATAGCTTGGGCTTTCGAGAAACGCGTGACATAAGCGTAAAACAATCCCCGCTTTACCGACTGTGCATTCGATATCGATGTTTTGGTTGTATAAATAGGTGCTCAAGGACCGTGTATGATGTTGCACAGGGGGTATACCTGCTTATATTTTCATAAGTATGCAATGATCAGATATTTCATCATCACGTTCATAACGTAATTTTGCTAATGGGTAAAATAAATGAAATAAAGTGAAATGTTTTGAAGTAAATTTCAGTGATCTTATAAAACTTTTCACGTGACGTTGAAATGGGTTTAAGTGTTTTTCTGTCTCTTATTTTGAAATTCATATTCTTCGCTTTTTACTATAAATATTTCTAAACGGTTTTTAATTGATTTGATCATTCAAATGACAAAAGTTTTGAGGTTATTTTCGCATATTGTAAAATTTTGCTATGCAATCGAAAGCTCGATCTCAAAATTATCACCTCGCACAGTGTGTAAAACCCCAAAGGTGCATAGAATTGCTATTTTGATACTAAGTATAAATCTCTCATCGCTACTTGTTTGTTTTCGCACGAATTTTATTTTATTTACATAGAGTTCGCGGTAATGGCTATCGGATGGAGATTTATGGATTTGGCATATTTAGTTTTATGGGATTAAGTAGTAGTTTTAGGGATTTACGTAGTTTTAGGGACTTTGCATTTTGGGGTGTAATTTTTTGAGATTAGTGTTGTGATTTTTTTATTTGTTTTATTGGTTTTGATTGCAATTGGATCTGGATTTATTTGGACATGTTTCTCCGTAGTATGCAGCTGATATGTAATTTTGGGTGTTAGTAGTACCTATTGTTGAATAGTGAAAAGTAATTTATTTTTATAGCATTAAACTATTAATACTATAAATATTCATAGGTAGATGCTATTTCGATACACCCGCCTCAAAAAATATGGTTAAAATAAAACAAAAATATACTTACCAAATATAAGCCCATTAAGAAGAGCTGGAACGTCAACACATTTACACATTGCACATGTTAGGCCGGGAGATACTGACACAAAATTTCGGGTCATTTGTAACAGGATGGCGGTCTAGAGGGGTCTTAGTACGCAATGACAAAAAGAAAAATGATGGTCAGAACGCTGGTACCGGCGGACTAGTCGCGTGGGCGTTAGTCACACTCGTCGGATAAATAGCGAAAGTCCAACGATTTGTAACACAAAAATTTTAGAATTTACCGATAGCCCTTAAAAAAGATGTAGGCGGTAGTGTCATGCCATACTTTTACGATGTGACTTACAGTCCGCCATACCGACGTGAATGCGTTGATTTAAAAAAAACAATTCAACCATTTGTACCGGGCTAACTTTTGCACAGGTAACCATCGTCGTGCAGCCATTTACTAAAATCGCCATGCCATACTTTTCGGACGATTCCAAACCGCTTCCAAATTCCAATTCCGATTCCGATTCCAAACCGCACTACCGCCTACATCTTTTTTATGGGCTATCGGTAAATTCTAAAATTTTTGTGTTACAAATCGTTTGACTTTCGCTTTTTATCCGACAAGTTCGACTAACGCCCACGCGACTAGTCCGCCGGTACCAGCGTTCTGACCATCATTTTTCTTTTAGTCATTGCGTAATAAGACCTCTGTAGAACCGCCATTCTGTTACAAATGACCCGCAATTTTGTGTCAGTATCTCCCGGCCTATGTATGTGTCATATTTTGCAATTGTTTATAAATACAGGGTGATGTAATTGGTGTAGTACGAATATCTAAAAATCTATGAAGAATTTTGTGATACAGTAAATGGAAGAATTATAGACTATTTTACAGTATTTAATAAAATCATTTAATTTTTTGTTCATTTTCATTAGAAATGTCAATTTTTCTCACCAAGGTGGAAATTTGGATGATAAGGATCTTGTTATAAAAATATAAATTTTGACTAAAATCGGCATTTTTTTTTTCAAAAATCAAATTACTAATTAATAATCAGAGTTATCACATTATTAAAAAAAATAAGCCAAACTATACACAATTTTTACTTGATGCAATCCTCAAAGATCATGGACATAGTGTATTGCGCCTTCCACCATACCATCCAGAACTCAACCCAATAGAGTTACTATGGGGCATAATTAAAGGGAAAGTAGCATCACAAAATGTGAACTTTAACTTGAAAACTGTGGAAGAATTATTTAGAAAGGAAGCAAATGCTATTAGTCTGGATATGTTTAGTGACGTTTGGAGAAAGACGCGAGAACATGAGGAAAAATATATTCAATTAGAACCAAAAGTAGATAATTACACTGACTCATTTATAATAACATTAAGAAATTCCGACGGCGAGTTCTTCGAGCGATGAAAGTTTCAGTGAAGTAGAAGATTACGATTATGATTAAATAGATTCTTCTTCTTCTCTACAGATACTGCTTTCTGAATTGGTGGTAAATGTTAAAGCTGTTAAACTGTTATGACGATTCAAAAGTGCTTCTAGAAGAAGTCTAATTGTATAAATGTTTGAGTTTGAGTTTAAAACCAATAATGTGAAAATTATACAATAAACATGTAACACATATTTGTTAGCGCGTATTGGTAGGTATTACGTACTTAAGACAAATATAATATTTCTTAGATATCTTTACTCGACCAAAGTCAGGACAAGACTGCTCCGCAACTGCAGAAGACGTCCGTTATTTAAATCATTATCAAAACAACCATCCGTGTGTTGGGAGTGAGCGCACGTGTTATTTGTATAGTGTTTATGACCTGAAATTTAATTATTATTTGATAATTGAATGATTATTAATACTTTTATCCAATTGATTAT
The DNA here is from genome assembly GCA_029959065.1 of Colias behrii. Lineage (NCBI taxonomy): Eukaryota > Metazoa > Arthropoda > Insecta > Lepidoptera > Pieridae > Colias > Colias behrii. The sequence goes on from JARWMC010000016.1 coordinate 1,394,322, forward strand.
TATTAGAATAAATAATTAACTTCATCAATTGATTTACTTTTAAATTATAATTTTACAGGTAAATTATGAGAGCTTTCATAATTATATTTGCATATATTTATCTACAACGCACCCATTTTACAATTCAAGTCTAAAATGAAACTAGAGTCGCATTTATTTTTGAACATACTGTAAGTGAAATTGCATAAGTGTGAGTACTGTGAACATGCCAGCTTTCCTTAATTGACCGATAATATATTAGGTATAGTATATTTCTTTGAAAGCGACATTTATTGGTGTTATTTTGAACTCGACTCGTACCTACTTCGACCGAGAATAACCGGCCCTTTGTCTGTAACGATCTTGGAAATAGTTTGTGGGTATGTAAGTACATACAGACATACAAAATCTGTATCTAATTTATATAAAAGAAAGTGTTAGACCACTTATAGAATAACACTCGAGAATAGCTGAACGGGTTAAAACGATTTTTGGTTTTATTTTTTTCTCCGCTTGAATTAATAGGGAATGATTATTATTGATAATACAGCCAGAGCCGGGACGATTAAATTATATGCCGACGTAGATAAATATAAATTAGGTGATGTTTATTACCTTTGAACCTAAACTTATAACTTAACATTTCAGATTTCAGTGTGTTTCCTACCTATCGAATAAATTGGACGAAATTTGAAAAGAGGAATAAAACTTTTACTAAAAATTTCCCTTCACACTTTTATCCAGACTTTAAAGCACTCACTATTCGAACTCAAACACAAACTTTAGCTAACTAACTTGTTAATTCACCAACGGAATAACTGTAATATTACGGACTGTAGTTACTTACTTTATAAGCCTCACGGTTTCACCCGCCATCAAACCCGGAGAATACCTATTCTAAATTAAACGGATTTTGATAATCCGTTCAGTTGTTTTCCCGTGACTTACTATTACCAAGAATTTACAAGGAATATAAAAAAAACCGAAGCAATTATGGACTTTAGTAAATAAATTAGCTAATAACAAAACTGTTAAAAGTACTTTACCTACGAAATTACTTATAAATTCAGAATATATTACCGAGCCAAATGAAATATGCCAGACATTTAATCAATATTTTTCTACTATAGGATCTCGTCTAGCAAATTTAATACCCCTAGAATATCAAACCAACCCTACCTCAACCTTACCTAAATCGCCATCAAAAAAGTACGAATTATCCACTTTTGATCCGTGTACACCTAATGAAATTTTAAAAATTATAAATAACCTTAATTCAAACTGTAGTACAGGTCTTGATGGTATTACTACAAAAGCAATTAAATGCATCAAAGAAAAATTAAATCATACCTTAAGCGACTGTTTTAACCAAGCCATAAGTCAAGGACGTTTTCCGGACTCGTTAAAAATAGCGAAGGTATTCTGATCCTATCTATAAGAGTGGCTCAAAATTTGAACCTGGTAACTATAGGCCAATTTCGGTTTTGCCAGTATTGTCAAAAATATTGGAGAAGATTTTACACACGAGATTAGAAAAATATTTAGACTCATTTAATTTTATTTCAGTGCGTCAATACGGATTTAAGCCAAAAAGTAACACTCTGTCAGCGACTATAGACCTAACTATTAAAATAAAACAGAACATTGACGCAAAAAATATAGTTTTGGGAGTGTTTATTGACCTACAAAAGGCCTTCGATACCGTTTCTCACGAACTTTTAATAAAGAAATTAACATCCATTAACATTAATGGTAAAGCACTAGATATGCTGAAATCATATTTAAAAAATCGATCACAAATAGTTAAAATAGATAACCACAATAGCATTCCTTTACCAATTACATGTGGCATACCACAAGGTTCGATTCTAGGCCCATTGCTTTTTTTAATTTAAATTAATAATTTACAAGATTTAAAACTAAATGGTCACCTCACTTTATGCGGATGACACCTGTCTGTTTTATTTTGTCCTGTAAGTCCATACACAATCGTATCCCAGTTTCAAATTCACAAAAACATGTATAAACCAGGAAATTTGAAATGTATTTTTACGACTATGTTATTGGTCGGTCATCGATGTATTTTTACGACTATGTTATTGGTCGGTCGATCCCGGTATTGGTCGGTTAACACGTTCAAGACGGGGCCCGATTGCTGGCTGCTTATCGTTGGGCCGGCATAGGGCTTACAAGACCTGTTGGTGAACTTCATTTACGGCCGGCATCAGGTGGAAAGGACCTGTTACACCTTTTGACATTAAAATCAAATGTGTCATCCAGTTGAAGACTTTTTTGAATATTCTTTCTTGAAATGTATTGTTATTGAATCACTGCATAACAACATTAGACCCGTTTTTGAAAAAAATATCATTAAAGGAGGTTAAATTAGTAGTAAAATTATAGGATCTTATACACCTGATCCCGGCACTAGTGAATATGATTGCTAGTGATGTCAAATGAATCGACTATATAATTAAAAAAAATCTATTTATTTTTACCTCAAAAACAGTATGCGCTTCATTATAACAGTTATGACAATACGAGGGTGAATCAAAAAGTTCTTGGAATCACTATAAAAATGTAAAATCTATTTTCCAAAATTTGTTTTTCTCTTTGAAAAAAATGTTTTTTCTAACTATCAAAAATCTCAACCACGGCATCCATTGCCGCGTCATAATCGTAAAATTTTGTTAGATATATAATAATAGATATCAATACAGAATCGCAACGTCTAATTATTATGCACATCACTAATTAACTGACCTGTCACCAAGGGCCGGCTATCGGGTTATCAGGCATCGGGTCTTTTAGATCCGATATCCGTCCTGCAAGGACAAAATTTCTTTGCAGGCCGTATCAGGTCTTTAAGATCCGATACAATATTTTTCCTTTTATGGGTACTATTTAGTGGCAGAATACCAGTCAATATATCTGTCACACTCTCACTACAAAAAATCCTAAAGTAAACTACCCCGGCCCATGCGATAGCAATAGAAATCTCTCTCCGGCCCGCGCGAATAGTTCACTTCAGGTGTTTTCGACCCGATGCCGTACTGAACGTGTTAATACACTAAACTCTAAAGGCGGGAAATAGTGTATTGAATTACGTATGTAAGATGATATCTTGTTTTTGAAATCAGATGTTCACTTTACTATATTGAGGCCTCGAATACGATTATTAATTGATTGTGAGAACGGACGAAATATTACATTATTTTTATGAATTAGTCTTTTTAAGGTTAAGAGGTTTTTACACTTTATTATTAGTATCAATAATGTTTTAAATAGGTAAATCGTACATCTATGTTAGGGAAAAGAGCACCAACTCAGACCACATCTCAGCTTAACATCAGGCGAGATTGTGGTCAAGCGCTTCCCTATTCACAATAAAAAATAAACAATTTTAACTTCTATTATAAAAGTCTGCAATTATTTAAATAGTTTTTATCGCGGAAATATAACTTGAGATATTCACAGGCGAAGGCGAAGGCGAAAGGGTAAATAAATAGGTTATTTATATTTATTTCAATCACATTTGAAAGTCAAGTGTTTTTCACGATTTTATCTGTTCTGCTTGACCTCATTCTGATATTTTGCACAAATATTTAAGATATTATTTGACAATGATCATTGATATCGAAGTATTGATATTGGAGATACCATAGAGATAGTATAAATATTGAGGTAAGATTAAATATAAGGTGTATAAAGACCAATAACAAAAAAAAAATAGAACGAATGACTTTTTTTTTTCAATACTTTCTTATTGGACTATCGAAATTTTTAAATATAAAATTACTTAGACTGTCCAAGACTAGTCCAATATTTTTTCATATAGAATATTATAGATATATAGAACCTCAACTACTATTTCCAGCAATCTTATTTTCAGAAAAAATACTATTAGCGTATAATGCCTACCACTATTTCTATGTCTGCTTTAGTCTACAAAAACTAGCATTGTCTCTTTCTCAAGTCGGTTAAAATAATAAAATTATTATTTCTCTTGAGATTTAACGATTTATCATGATAAATATCGATACCATTGCATTTATCGATAGCTGTGTCACGAATGTCGTGAAGTCGTGACAGAACCTATAGCTGCGTTTATTTGTGATAGATCATTTTCAATTTTAAAACCATTAAATAGGGTTCAATTTGGCACGCAATAGTTAAGTGGCATTAAACAAAATAGAGGACCTTTGTCTTTGAAGCCGGTGTGATTTGTGAAGGGTAGAAAGTTTTTATTTCTTCTAGATGCCGCGGGTTCACTTGTGTGGTACCTACTTAGATAAAAAGGACTGTTATCTAGACAATGATCTAGCTTTGTGCCAAATTTTATTCAGATAAGAACAGTCGTTTTTGCGTGAAAGATTATACACATCCCGCGGCTGCTATCGCTGAGTAAACAGTATTAATTTTAATTCAGATTTACATGATTCTTACGATTCTTCTCTTTACGATTTTTAAGATTTCATTCAGTTCTTATCAGTTATTTTGCGAAAAGTAGAAAATTCAAGTTTATAATATAGGTACTATACAGTATACAATGAATGTAGTATTCAATGAATTTTAATTCAAAATATACTTACTACAAAGATCAATTACAATTGATGACGTACGTTGTTTTATAGTTCAACCCTGCATACAAAATTTTCTATCAAAACACTTTACAATAAATGAACAAAAACCCTCCTTAATTCGACGACTGTTGATTTATATCTGTCCCTATTAATACTAAATTGGCAAAATAAAAGACAGTAAATGAACAAAAACCTTAATAACAATTTCGCGATCCACCTGCAGCACAATCTCGTCACAATTTCGCGGCCAGCTGCGACAGGTGACAGCTTCAGAGTGGTCAATCATGTGTTTGCTTACATGATGTTTCGTGCTCATAATTATAGCTGGTGGAATACACGACAAACTTTCACTGTGAAGAACAATTTAACTTTAACAATTTAATAGTCATCTTTTCAGCGTGATAATTATATTAGAAGCAATTCATTTAATATGTTACTTAATATTGTTTCATACTTATTAATTTCTAAAATAATGCTCCCTAATCATAGGGAACTTTGGGTGACATTAATAAATAATTGGAGGCGAGATTAAAATCTAGAATTTATGCGAAACTTAATCAAAATTCTATTTTACTTCGACACCTGTGGAAACATAGGATATATTTACTTAAACTCGTACCCTAGACCTCTCAGTAAAGTGATGTTTAACATTTGAGTACACATAGAAATAGGAGGCCAGGCATTATGAAAAATGCCCTCATTAACCACTTGATCTGTAACATATCTTATTAACGATTGGTGCAGCTGTGCATCACAGGACCTCGTGTTTATATCGAATGTTTATTTACTATCACTTAATCGAAGTGAAGTTTACTCTAGTTATAAACAAAACAGAAATAGATCTGTTACAGGAACTTGGTTAATGTTTAACGTCAAGCTTAACTGCTGTTGCGTTAGCATTGACCCTTCAAATTGTAAATAATATCCGTTTAAAAATTTCAGATTAACTTCATATTAAATGTTGACTAATATGGTTTAGAGTTCTAAACTACAGAACCGAAGTAAGGGATAAATCCCGAGCTGAGAGTTAGTACATAGAGGGATTTTTATTACTCTTTCAAAAAGCATTATAAATTCAAAAGTATGTATGATATGACTTATGTGTCTGGAGATAGTTACCATAGGGATAGCTGCGAGGCTAGAGAGTGATATAGGCTACTCTTTACCGCGCTAAAACAACTAATTCCCATGGGAATTTCCGTCGAAGTCGAATTCGCGGTGAAAATCTAGTATTACTAGTGTTATAATAAAACAATGTCTCTCAACCGGTATATAATTGGCTTGTCCATTGTCCGTATTATATCACATCAGTAGGAAATAGAAAGTGGAGGCAGTAGTGCATTTCTCTGCGCCTATTCACTTTTAAAAGAATAAAATACTTTATTTTTATTGTCTTACGTAACCTGAAAGTTGCTCCGATGCAAATTGCTTTTTGTCTTAAAGAAATATTACCAAAATATCCAAGCAATCCTAGTTTAGCTCTTAAGTCTAGATTCAAGAATAATAAGTAATATAATGTGAATATTATATTCTTCTAATGTGCTTATTCGTTTAGTGTTTCCCGCCAAAATATAAATATCCTGGAAGATTCATAATTCCAATCCCTTGTTTGTGGGGTAGAAATAATCATTCATTTGTTTCATATTTCGCATATGTTTAAAATATTTTTGATAACTGACAAGATAATACTAATCCCATATTATTAGATTTCTTTTCTAATTACTTTAATTCCAACAAATTCGATAACCCCACAAACAAACATACAAAACACTTAACCATCCAAAAATGATCATTAACCAAGACATCATCCATAAACGCAAAAACAAGGAACATACATAGATCTCAATCCGGTGTCACTCGCCTTGAGTTTTTTGCTCCCGAGCGTCGAACCGACACACCTGTCGCGAAGAATGTCCAAACTGCAGAGCATGTGGACAATGTTATGGAATAGGGTTGTCAAAGCAATGTTATTAATAATGAAGTCAGTTAAAAAGTATAAAAAAGCGACAACGTGACACAAATATGAAAGAAAAGAACTGAGCATTTACAAAAACTTGAAGGTATGATAAGTAAAAAAACCTAGGTCTGAATGGGTTTGTAATAAATTGATTTTAATAAAAATGTGTTTATTTTATGCCAAAATAGAGGGTAAAATTAATTACAATTTTAGTAATAAATTAACAGTCTTGCAAATTATAAACTTATGATTATTATTTATAGAATTACTTACTCGAAAATACTTAAGAATCTCACATGCGACAACCCTATAAAATCAGCAGATTTGCACCTGTTGCGAACCGGTCCAAAGCCAGTCTCCGTCTCACCGTTATTGTTCAAGAATATTTAAATGAACAACTCGAATTGAAAGTAACAGCTTATACAATGCAGGGCTGTCACCGGTTCGTAATGCACTTGTAAAATAAATCTTTATATAGTTGAAGTACTGTAAATTGTTGTGGGATTTCTGTGGTGAAATGAGGTTGAGAATTTATGTTTATGTATGAGTTTCAGGAGCATTATTTTTTCTTCGTTAAGTTTCCGTTTCGTTTTTTATTCTTTCTTTTTATTTCAACATACTCATTAACATTAATCTGAAACATATTATCTTAACAAAATAGTTCACTGTCTACAAATTACTTAATTGTATATTAATTCATTGTATATGAAATCATCACAAAACGCTATCTACTGCCGCATTAAGCACAGCTTATACCATAAAAACCTGCCAAGTGCGAGTCGGACTCGCGCACCGAGGGTTCCGTACATTGCTGTTTCTTTTGATTGCGTTGACATAGAAGTTTGATTTTGTTACAGCTTAAAGGTATTATAGACCTGAGTATTTGGTATGAATTTCAATTTAATACCTCTACGCGTTTATGAGGAAATGGGTAGTAAGTTTAAAATTATTAAAAAAAAATATATTATGTGATGTAACTAAAAATTTATGGTTTTCGTAATTTTTCCTTTATCTATGCTATAAGACGTTGCTTCGTACCAAATGTCAAGATTCTGAGTTCACGGGAAGCACCCTGTAGGTTTTGATTCCCTTGCAAGTGTCGAAAATTTGCGGCATAAACGGCTGTATCTTTTGATTGCGTTGGCTTAGAAGTTTGATTTTTTCACAGCTTCAAGGGACAGTAGACCTGAGTAATTGATATAAATTTCAGCTTCATACCTCCACGCGTTCCTGAGAAAAAGGGTCTTGACAGACGGACGGACGGACGGACGGACGGACGGACGGACGGACGGACAGACGGACAACAAAGTGATCCTATAAGGGTTCCGTTTTTTCCTTTTGAGGTACGGAACCCTAAAAACTAGATAACTGAAATGTTATTCTACATGTTTTACGTACACAAATTAATTAATTAACCCATCACCCTAATTATTTAAACTACAGTTTAACCGGATGTCTATAAAATACTATTCAGTTACCGACCTCACATGGTGCCAAGCCTCATCAGATGAGATCGTGGTAAGTTTATGTGACTTTTTCAATGTTTACATTTGATCCTTTTGAAGTGAAGTGTCTTGGTTTTGTTGGATAGATTAATTTACTTTTGTTCGTTCGTTAGTAAATTGAAAGCTGATGTTTAAAATTATTTCAGATAAAACCTAAATTTTTCATGATTTATCTGTGCTATCATAGCTATTATATTATCTGTGCGCCAATCGTAGCACATATCAAACTGCACGAATAAAAGTTATATTTTCTATGTACAAGAAATATTATATATTTTATATATGAGTTGGTGGGAAGACTTTAACAAAAACTCAAATTGTTTTTCAATAATTTCAAGCTTCCCATACCTATTTGGCTATGCACACCATTTGAACAAGACTAGATCGATTGTGATAAAAATGTTTCCGTTTTATCTCCTTACTAGCTATAATCCGCGGTTTTACCCGCAGTGCTCCGCTCCTGTTGGTCTCAGAGAGATGATATGCAGCCTATGATATGATATGTAGGTTTCCTCGATAAATGGGCTATCTAACACCGAAAGAGTTTATCAAATCGGACCAATAGATCCCGAGATTAGCGCGTTCAAACAAACAAACTCTTCAGCTTTATAATATTAGTATAGATTTCACTGGCAAAATAAATATTTCTTATTCTATTTAGGGTCGATTTTTCAATGCTTGGATAAAACTTATCCGTCCAATAAAGTATTACACGATAATATTAAAATGTCACGTAAACTGTCAAATACGGGCAATTAGAATACGTTTTTAAAATGGTAGTTTTATACATTATTCGACGAATAAGTTTTATCCAAGCATTGAAAAATCGGCCCTTAAGCACTGCATCTTAGCATATGACTTTCAAGTTTTCTAACCGTAAAACTATTGTAACGTTCTGAAATATGTAAATGTCAGATTTAGGTCAGGTATTGTATAAAACTAACGACCCAGTCACGCTATGGTCTAGAATTCTAGATAAACAATTGTATTTATCATTGTTTTTATGCAGTAACGTCGTGGTTAAAGATATGAATGTTTTCTTTTAAAAGTCTGTTTCTGACGTATGAAACTTTATGTTAGGAAAGATGGTAAAGATGTGGGTATCTTACGCTCTATATTACTTAGTAAACCGTTTTGTATAAAATTTTGTTACTAGTAGCTGAGCTTACCCATGTTACCTACTTATTTTTTTATAATCAACTGAAAAATCTATACTATCTATTATATCTGTATTAAAAGATGATGAGTTTGTTCGCTTCTTTGTTTGAACGCGCTAATCTCAGGACCTACAACTAATCCAATTTGAAAAAATTATTTCGTTTAGATAGCCCATTTATCGAGGAAGCTTATAGGCCATATTATATCAACACGCTAAGACCAACAGGAGCCGAGCAATGCGGGGAAAACCGCGAAGCACAGCCAGTGTGTACAAATAAAATATAAATAGTAATAACAATCGGATGACAAGTATCCTTTGTGCCTCCAACAAAAAGGCAGTTTCAAAAGCCCAATTTATCTGCAATGGCAAACAGTTAAAAGCAATAAATTTGAAATGAATAAAACTAAAAATGGGAATTTCGGGCCGGTCTTTTCATACGCGAATTTATGTGGTTTATCCTCTTAGAACAAAGGAAATTCCCTTTCCCATTGTTATGTTTTTGTGGCTCTAATTGTACTATTTGTTAGCCGTCTCTATACTTATATTATATCCATTTTGTATGGTTGAATGATTTGCTACGCTGGATAAAATATGTTTGATAGTTTAGTTTGGTCTAAATAAAGCAACGCAATGTAGTTAATTTTAAGCAATGACCTAGAAAATATTTTGGAATTGTATTAAACAGAAACAACACAAAGTAAATTTATCAATCAAATACATAGCTAATATTCTTGTATAAACTATTTATTTTCCAAAAAATCCAAGCACAATTTTGACAAGTATAGAAAATATTTAACATATATATCAAAGGAAATAGGTTCAGTGGACTAAAAATAAGGCATTGGCCAGTGATTTGTGATTTCGGCAACAGAATGGAGTGAAAATGGAGGCTGTGTGCCGTAAAGCATTCACGCACCATTGCTGGTATTATCGGTTAAATTCAGGCATATCATGTACATACTGACAAACTTTTTGTGTTATAAAGTTATTTTTTATTCCATTCACATCTTTAGCAAAGTATAACTGGAAGGACTAGTTAGTCAATAAGATATCTTTCAAATGTCCAAGCACAAGGTTCGTCAAATTCGGAAGAAAATTTCTACAGAACTTATCAATAAATTCACGTTTTCTCGTTGCAAGCAAAGTTTTGAGTCGAATGTGGCATAATGAAAAGAAGAAGAATAATCGGGATACTTCTCCATAGTTTTATTTTTGGCTTAAAACTTAAAAAAGGTATTATTGGTATTTAGTTGAATTTAGTTGTTTTTCTGGCATTCTATAGCTTGTTTTGTGCTTGAAAATATTTATTTTTAACTACATAAAATAACATATAATTTAACTGGCGTCTGTAAACTAGTTCTAGGTTACCGTACAACGCTGTCAACATTAGATTTGATTTTAATAACTGTAAGTGATATGTATGCAATTATTCATTGCAATATTATAGGTATAATATTATAATATTATTGAAAATACATAACGGTCCAGATCATTATATTCCTCATAGAAGTAACCCACATCCAACGTTGAAAGAATGTATGAAAACTGTCTAGTAGTTCTTGAGCTTTGCGCGTTCAAACAAACAAATTCAAAAGCAATTATTTTTCAAAATTTTTCTTTGACAACTTCTTCAACAATTCTAACACAACCTTTCATTTTAAAGAACAAACCATCCACAAATAAAACAAAATCAAACCGTTTAGAACTCACGCTGACCAAAAAAAGACCTAAACCACGAAATCCAAAATAAATAATGCATTCAAACCAAATGTCTTTTTTGCACTCAAATGCAAGAGTCTTGTTAGTATCCAGACTATGACGTCACATAATTACTTCCCTAACTTCGGCTCAGGTGGGATTTACATTAGACTTGGAGATTTTGGTAAATTCTGGCTGCACTTTATTGGTATTGATTGTTTAAATGTTTTGTTACTTGTTTTAACAAAGGTTGCTTCAAAAATCAACCTGTCTGTTATTACTTTCATCTATGTAAAGCTACATTATTTAATGATCATATTTTTATTCTGGGTCTAGTCCATACTAGTACCTATTATAAATGCGAAAGTAACTCTGTCTGTCTGTCTGTTACTCAATCACGCCTAAACTACTGAACCAATTTTCATGAATTTTTTTGATACCCGGGAAAGGACATAGGCTACTTTTTATCCCGGGAAAATGACGCAATCCCGGAAATCCCACGGGAAGAGGAACTATGCGGGTTTATATTATATTATAACAACTACATCCATAAAACTCGAAAGTAACAACTGAAAGTAGACTTGATCCAGTTGTTTTGCTTGAAATGCAATCAGTTTTAATATAATATACAATCTATACTAATATTATAAAGAGGAAAGGTTTGTATGTATGTATGTAAGGTTTTCACGCATAAACTACTGGACCGATTTTGATGAAATTTGGCACAGACAATCTTTTTTTTTTCTTTTTTTTTATCCCTGAGAAAGAACATAGGCTACCTTTTATTGTGAAATATGTACCATGGGCGAAGCCGGGCGGACCGCTAGTAATAAATAAGTATTCTGAGTACGATCTTGTTATGTCTTAATACATAAATAAAAATCCCTGTTAGATATATAACGTTGAAATACCTTTCCCAAACGTAAAATGAGAAAGCAAAACAACAGAACAGACTTTGCTTAAATCAAACGCTTTAAGACCTAACTTGGGTAGATGAAAATAGATCATTTCGCAGCATCAACTATTTTAGGGACGAATGCTAATACCCAAGCCTTGTTGAGATAAGTGGACGTTTGTTGTATTAATAGTATGTCTGTACGTTTCAAGCTACTTAGTTGAACCGACTTTGAAAATAGAGTTTCTCAATTTTGTAAGCAGTTTAATTTTTGTAGATGGGCTTTGACTGAGTAGATAGGTGATCTTGTAAGTTGCGGAATAGAAATATTTTTTTTGTAATAATAAGGAGGAATATATAAAATATCAATGAATGTACCAATTATAATTAAAAGTTGGACACAAACATTCTCATAAGTTCAACGTTTTGAATTTGATCACACTTCAAACAATACGTTTTACTAAATAAAACCTTAATCACATTTCATCAATAAACAAGGCGAGCCACAAAGCACAATGAGGACCAAAATTATGTTATTTATCGAACAAAACATAAAAATCAAGGCAGTGAAGCAGAACAAAGCGCTTTATTAAACTTTTAACAATGCATCGCATACGATACATAACAGCTTGTTTAGTCTACCTTCAGTGACCACAAGTACTTTATAAACTACGTATTATAACAGTCATCATCAGGCTTTTCTTTACACAAATTCAAATAATAACAAATAAAAATAGTAATAGATTGTTCACATTGTTAATCGATGTCCCAAAAGTTTTTCATGGTATTGTATGTGTTTAATAATATTTAAATCTGATTCACTGGTCGATTCTATTCAATAAATTGATTATGACTGTAAGCATCCATTTCCTACTAGGTATGAAAAAGTAACTTCTTATTCTAAATACCTACTCATAAACTTACCAACTACCAAACTCTTCAAACTTTAAGTATCAAATCTCTATCAACAATTTTAATATTTATTTATATTATCACGTTATAAAATTACTTCGCAGTTTATTCAAATAATAAGCACTTACAATGTTATTTTAAGTGCGTAGTAAAGTCTATTTTAAACATTCCCTTGAGGGCAGTAAAAGGCAGCTTGTCGTTTATAATGATAAATTTAATGGTACTGCTTTAAAATGCGAAGTATTACTGCACTTCAAATTAAACAATATATTATCCGAATATAGAAATAATTTGTATGTTTATAGAAATAGTAATAGTGTCAAATCAATTTATCAATTTATTTACGCATATTCTTATTATTTTATTATCAGATTGCAGTTGGCGCGGTGATACTATCAAAATGTTTAAACGTATTGCAATTCGATGCTCTTTGTGATAAAATTGATATTTTGTATTACCTACCTTAACTTTAGAAGAAAAGTATGATTTTTGTTTAATTGTTTGATAATTACTCAACCCAAGCGAAGCCAGGTTATATATTCTTATCAATATAATAATACTACAATTCAAACATCAAACGCACAATCCATCACGTGTAAATTCAGTTCATTTTACAAACTTACTGAAAGCGAGATATAAAATAAATTATATATAGTTGGAGTAACGAGTTCCCTAACTTCATCCTCCGAGACCTTCGGCTGAATCAACGTTATTTTATACTGTGTTTCGCCCGCGGCACTGTCTGTCAGAAACAGGGAAACGTGTGTCCAATTAAGTAAGGGCTTTGTCAATCGAATTTTGGATTCTTTCAGGCTTTTGTATTAATTAATATTTTTTTTAATATTTTGGTTACATTTCGATGGTATTGTTCACTTTTAGCTGGATATTTACAAATTGAGTTTAATTAAATATGAAAAATAAAAGATAACACATTGAACAACCGCAAACTTAATGAAAAAGAGCGTGTGTGCCGAGCACACGTGTCAGAAGTGAAATTTCTTTGGCAAGATTTACAGATACCAAAATCGTCGCCTTACTCCATGCCGTGACGGTATTGTCATAACGCGAGCTTAAAATTTTAGCCTCAACGCACCTAAAGAAGTTTCACTTCAAAAGAAATAAGGCAAAGGAACTAATTTTTAAACCAATAAATATTACCAATAGTTCCATCTAACGGGAAACAATTGAATGCACATTAACAACATCCAATTAGAATGTAAAATAATCAATACGAGGAAGAAAGCCGCTAACAAAAATAATAAGTTGCAGCTTCTGTCTGTACGTGTTAATTCTAACTGGAGCGTTACTCGCGCGCAGCGTTGTAATTGGTCGGCCGTCCCTTTGATCTCGCCGCGCACGAATTAGCGCGCCGGATTCGAATTTCGAACGTTCTTCCGTCACTATATGATTTTTAATCTGTCCGCGTATACTATGGGAAATAGCCTGAATGGTAACATAGCGGTATTCATTTCGAAATAGCACGTTTTTTAATGTAACTTACTGTTTTTATGTGTTTTTTTCTTGTTCGCTGTGTTGTGTAATCAGTTTATATTATGAGGGCACTTTGAATGGTATTAAAAAATCTTGATTATTTTTGAGGATCGGGCGTAAGGAAAGTTACGCATTCTGTTAAGTATTTTGTGCAATAATCATTTAAAGAATGTTTTTGTAAAAAAATGTTTATCTATTTATTCATAACAAACATAACATTGTAGTTGATTCTACACAATTATGTTTTCGGATACAATCAACACGCAAACACTGTACTTAATATATAATGTTTATTCATACGGAACACCCATTTATTATCGGTTTCATGTTTCATGGAAATATCGCGTGAATATCATTCGTGCATTAGACAAATAAATATTTAAAAGCACCTGTCAATTTTGATTGGAAGTTCCGATGCATTTAGTGTTGTGACTTGCATTTTAGGATATTGTTTTCTTTGTTTAGTTAAATATATTATATACGTAAAATATACGGGCGGCAATAGACTTGTATATTCGATTTTTTTAGACACTTTTTTACTAATTTGAATACATTCATATATACATGGGTAAAATATACATATTTGAAATGTCGTGTGTAGTAATAACTTAATAAGTGTAATAAATAACGTGTGTTTTGTTGTTGCTAGAATTTTATAAAATAAATAGCAAAAAATATTATTATAAATTATTCATACCAAAATTTAATAAATACTTTGTGACGCAACGAACGTTTTTACAAGCACCATTAAAAGTGGCATATCAATATATTATATAGCATTGTAAAATGCAATAAAAAATGAAAATTAATTATCGCGTGACATAATTAGCTTCAGGGTAATGGGGAATATTCATGTTTTTCTTTTTTGTCTTAAATTAATAGTTTACTATTTTATAACGTAGAAAAACATATTAATGGGCTTCAAAATACTCTAGATATTCTAAAAAATGAAATTTAAAACTTTTAAAAAATTTAAGCAGTTCAAACGCCGCCATTTTGCGCGCGCTTTGCGTGACGTCACATGACACGTCCAGTGGGTGTTTACCTTAGTGTTTACTGTGGAGTGATGAATACAATGTCGTGTCAGATGACGTCACATTTCGTTCGACCAGTGGTGGCGCGTTTTGGAAGTTTGAATTTCGCTCCCTTATTATGCACTTTTGGAATATTATTTTAGGGGTTTAAATAATAAGTAAATAAAAAAAAATCCTTTTCATTATAATATTACGATAATAAGTATTCGAGAAAAAAATATTTTAGGCCATTTCAAATTTTATGCATATTCCCTATTACCGTTGCAATCATATTTTGTTTACGATTCGAGGTAAAAATGACAATAAAAAAAATCATTATGAGGACAGATACCTATAATATTTATAACTAGCGGTCCGCCCCGGCTTCGCCCGTGGTACATATTTCGCAATAAAAGGTAGCCTATGTTCTTTCTCAGGGTCTAAAGATTATCTGTGCCAAATTTCATCAAAATCGGTCCAGTAGTTTATGCGTGAAAACCATACATACATACATACATACATACATACATACAAACCTTTCCTCTTTATAATATTAGTATAGATAATATTATTATGTCAATTTCTTTTTAATACATAATTAAGCGAACTAACCTTCTTGGTTAGATTCCTCACCAAAAATACCTTATTAATTTCTGAAAACACGCGTAAACACAATCATTTGAGGAATTTTTATGTATCTGCTTTTATTGCACTTTTTGATAATTGATTTTAAAAAAATACAAACAATATTTATTCACCCTTTTTACTTTTTAATAATTTTACACATAATACATTTTTGAACGCATGAATGTCAAACATTATTTTCCGTATTTGACAGGATTGACAACTAATGATTGACATGTACGAAAATCAAAATTTTGGGAAAATATTTATTCGTCTAGTTTTTGTTGTTTTTATGATTTATTCTGCTATTCTGGGCGGTGTCAAATCCAACAAATCCAAAACCATGAAAATTGGTTCAGCAGATCTCGAGTTATAAGTGTTGGAACATACAGACTTTCTTTTATATATATAGATTATAAGAACAATATAGTAACTCAGGCCCCGGAACCACAGACACAATAGAAAATCTATTGTCTGGGACCGATCGGGCCGCTTGGGGCTCAATGGGATAGTTAAAAATTTATGTAAAAGTAAATCCTTACCTAATTTATAATTTTTTTCGATGTTAGCCTTCAACATATTTTTTTATCATTTCATACACATAAAACACAAACACGTATTTCCACTCTAGGCACTCATGAGTTTTTAAATTTTGACGTCTGTCGCAAGAACATATCAAAGGAAAAGTAGAATATTTTTGGAACAATATTAATCGTCCATTTTGCCTCACCGTAACAGATCTCAAACAAGCAATTTATATTGTGTAACCATCTGAACTTCCCCAGTATGGCGTCTCAAGTATTCCCGCGTCAATCACGGTTCCCGCCATTCATTCCTCAATGACAGCTCGCGGAAGGAGGCAACTTTTTTAAAATCGAACGCGATGTAAATCAAGGCGCGATCGTATACAGCCATTTATTATCTATGAAAACGCTAATGTATTTTGTTGCATGTCACTATTTTACGCTTTGAAATTTTAATGGCGTTAATATGTTAGCTTAGGTGTATAAATAATATATCCGTTCTTTTAAATACTTAAGTAGCTATTTAGTAGAATTCTGGTCGCCTATAAATATATTTGTTTAATTCTTACGCCATCTGTAACAACACAATTATTACCTACTCATTTTTTTAATCATTATCCTTTCATTTCATAATATGAGTGTTTAACCTGCAAGTTAACGATACAAATGTGTATTCAAGTTAAACAACTCTTTTGCATACAATTCAGCATTGTTAACAAATATATTTTCTTTCTTGACGTGATTTTTCATACCTGTAAATGACATTTGCAAGTGGAGCCGGGGCATGGTATAAGTAGAAAGGTGTGCTCAATTTACAAAATGCAAACGTCAATACCACGTTGTTTGCACGTCATTTTTCATACGTTCGCTCGATTTATTTTCTTAAATATTTACTTTGGAATAAGTATTTCATTTATTACTAACTTCACTCACGACTTTTTGCTTGTAAACTTATAGAATGGTATTAATTAATGTTTTTGTTCTTGTTTCAGGTAAATGCTGTTTTGTGTATGCTTCAATCTTACAGTATGTAATAATACATCATACATGATACGTCTACGTACATACATAGGAAAAAAAGAGAATTATTCATTTGCCACGAAAAATACAAAATACTGCCTACATACAAGAGGTTCAAGCAAAAAATGACATAGCCAATTAATTTATATCTTCGTTATATTTTTACATAATATTTTAGAATAAATAGAAATGACGCAATAATATTACAAACGAAATTACAATGTATAATATTATACAGTTACCTACGCAAAGACTTATCTCATTCCATTACTTCTCCAAATAAGAACATGCTTTAAGTAAATATAAAAATAAATTTCGCATTTTACTCATACCATTATTTGATAAAATTATCGAGACAAGTCAATGAAAAGAACATATTTAAGGAAACATTACTGCGATATTATTCATAAAGATGCACTTATAAGTGAAGATTATATAAAACTGTATTTGGTACCTTGTTCGCAACTTTTTTTACTCTTCACGAAAGGAAAGTCTTAAAAAATATTCCAAGTTAAAATAAGGAAGTACGCAGAAAAATCGGCGAGGCGCACATAGTTATCAGCAAAATTTTAATTAGATTTATTATTTAAACAGTTTCAGTATACCTTTATACCTATGTAATTTAAAACTTGCTAAAAATGTAAAGAAATTAGTAATTCCTACAATTTGCCAAACTAAATAAAGCTTTCTGCATTTATAATAGAGATAAAAGTAATTAAAATGTAAAATAGTTATCGCGATGAAACAGTTAAGTAAATACATTTAGAACTTGATTCCGTCTTCAAAATTGGGCTTGTTCAAGCCTCAAATTTGATATTAATTCACCATCTCCCTTCACCGAGACTTTAAATAAGATTATGCAAAATGAAATACTTGATTTTGTGGAAAATATTGAAAATGTAAACGCGAAACTTTGGGCTTATGGCTTTTAAAACGTGGAGGGGTGGTAATATTGTAATGGCATACTATTCTGAGACATGATCGTGTGTATAAACTAAATATTATAAAACTAAACTAAACTAAATATTATAAACTATTATAATATTATATATATTATTAGTATTTTAAATATAATATGCATGTCTATTAACAAAAAACTTTAATGAATCGAAATAGGAACACATTATTATATTGGTATTTCGTAGTATGAAGTATATGTTTGAAAATATGGTCTATTTATAGATGATAAAAATTCATCCAGTTACATAATAGGTGATGTAGCAATACAAACAAATATAAAAAGAAGTTGTTTTGTAAACTTCTGAATAAGTACTAGATTTAAGATATTATCATTGTTGAGTTTAAGACCACTACTAGCAGTGAACGTCCTTATAAATTATCCGCTATCTACCAAATTTCAGCGGTTCGCTAGAAAGCGTAACATACAAACAGTTACTTTTGCATTTTATATTTATATGTGGCTTATTATAACTCGTTACTAACTGTACTGAACATACAGTATTGCGGATTATGTCTATGATTTCACGGATAAACTACAAGCATGGATTGAGATTTTTTAAGTGAAAATAGTAAAAATAATACTATCAAACATAGGCTTTTTGTTTTTTAGTCTTTTGCGTAAAGTTTGCTCCGCGGGAGCAACCGCGGGGCACAGCGAAAATTAGTTACTTATTAATTATTATTATATTTGTGGGTCTGTGTCTATTATCCTGGTTTGTTTGAAAATCTTTTTCGTAGGCATGCTATGAAATTTTTATTATTAACTAAGTTATCTGAATATATGTGAAAAATACGCTTGACATAATATTATTACATTATATATTCTGTGATATGACTCCAATGCTAAATAATTCCCAAAACGCATACATATCAAGTACAACAGCTAGGACACAAACGCACAGAACGACTCGTAATGGTCAGTTAGGGTCCAAAACAGGCTGGGCCAAAACAGGTGCGTTGGAAATTCAAGGTAGCATTAAGCGCTTTATTTCAGAACGGTTTCACCTGTGCTTGGTACAAGTTATAATCGATAATATTTTGTATTAAAAAAGTTAAACTTGCGACTTTGGTACTGTTTTAAGTGAATCTTATACGTAATTTAAACTCAAGTTTCGACATAATTTCAATAGTTTATTTTAATCCCGCTAAAAGAAATAATGCTTATGAATATAGAACATACTTTTATTGATTGAAAATTTTATAAACAAATCCTACAGTTACTTTCTCTAGGATTTCATTAATTACTCAGACAGTGTTGTTTTCGCATTCTTTATGCTTAAAGTTCAAACTTATTATAATAATTATTTAAAAATAAATAAAATTATTTTCAAAAAAGATTACTTAAACAAGTTTTATCCATCACAAACAAATCCAATCTTAATAATATAAATAACTCGCTTTGAACTTGTAACTTGTATATATTTTAAATGGAGGGTGACTGGGTGAGGGACGTGCCCTCCGAAAGATCCCTCACTGACGCGCATCGGGAAATTAAACTTTTGGTCATTTAGACCTTTTTCATTTATTTTTTCTGACTTGTAACACGAAGGGAGATAATAGTGTTCAAATTAGTATGAATCTGGATAGTAATGAACTTAAAAAAATACCGGCTGTATTGAGAACCTCCTCCTTTTTTTGAAGTCGGTTAAATATGGTAAGTAATTAGTGGCATAAATTAAGAATATAATAAAAACAAAATATAAATAACAACATAAAATAAATAGAAAATCATAATTGAAATAACTTTTATCAGAATTGGGATTACAACATCTATAACTTCAATACTATCTTTTGTACTATAGTGGTCAGCATATATTCGTTACTAGCTATGCCCTGCGGTTTTACCCGCATTGCTCCGCTCCTGTTGGTCTTAGCATGATGATATATAGCCTATAGCCTTCCTCGATAAAGGGGCTATCTAACATCGAAAGAATTTTTCAAATCGGACCAGCAGTTCCTGAGATTAGCGCGTTCAAACAAACAATCAAACTCTTCAGCTTTATAAAATTAGTATAGATTTGTCTACATAAAATGATATTTTATCGATAAAATAAATATTCCACTGCACTAAGGTATGAACTATGACGTCAGCAATCACGCCCTACCGTACCTGGTATCTACATAATATTTGCTCCCCGGGTATTGAACCCCATATCGCGATCGGAAAAAATGTTGACACAAGAAACAAAGTATATTACGGATTTATTTTTTAATACATGCAATATTTACAGGTAAATATTGTTTTGACGCATGGCAATGTTTGGTAGCGGTTTTTTAGTAAAAAAATGTTTGAATAGTATATCCTAATATCCTATCAATATATTTAAACCGAAAGGTTTTAAAAATTTCTGGACGTGTGTGTTGTTACTATTTTACGAGAAAAATAGTGGACAGATTTTGATGATACTTGGCAGTGATGTTGCTTCTATAGCAGAATAACTTACAAGCTATAGATAATAGAAATAAATGCTTTATTTTTCTGAAAGCACCGTTTTGAAACCGTTTACTTCAATCCAATTAATCATCCATCACTTGAATAAATTTTATCAAAATCGGTTCATCCGTTCATCTGTTATGGACACACATTATAATCTAATAGATTCTCTAATAAATTGCACGATATATTAATAACTTCATAAAAAAAACTAAAATTTAAACAGCACATGTATATAAAAAAAAAAACATCTGTCAGGGAGACTGCAATGTACTACTACTCAAAAGTGTTCCTAACATCATGTTCAAATAAGGAAAGAAACACGATTTAAAACCGCCTATATTCTATATTTATAAACATTTTATCTAGTATAAATTATAAGTTATTCACAGTTAATTCTATACGGCCATATTTCTTTGACAGTAACACTTACACGCGCAATTAATTACACTGCTTTTTGTACTAATTGGTCCTTACAGCTCGGCGTAGTACAGTGCAGGACAACTTTGATGGAACGCTACTATATCCAGATTAATAAAATGAAGATGTACAGTTTGTTAGTTTGAAGTACTTAGTCGTATTTTTATTTTCACTATGTTGGAGACCTAAGTTATTTATAACAACGGTCATACAGAAGCATATTCCAAAACTATATTATTTCTGCCCACTTATGTTAAAATAATATTGTACGGAGATAAATTAAAACGTCTCTATATATTCGTTTTTATTGTATAGTTTTAATTTAATTAAAACAATGCTAATCTATCAACGAGTGTACGTGTTTTTATCGCCACCAATTAACAGGCAAGGCAATTAGCGTAAAAGGCAAAAAACTCGACTCGATTCGTGTTTAGCTAAATTCGTTTCGATAAATTATAAATGCATCAATGTCTCGGTAATCAAAATCGATTATGAGTGGTCGAGATAACCAGTTCTGAAGGTCACTACACTATCAATCGGCTATAAACAATTTATGTAATCGATACCAGCTTCGATTGCATTATTCATACTCGTTAGTTTCAACATTTATTCGTTATGCAAGAAAATGCAACTATTCTGTTTGTATACATTACTCCCACGGGTCACTGTTATTTTAAGTGTTTATTAAATGTCGACTTTATGTCTGTAAGTCTTATAAGGCATTTCGATTGATAAAGTACGTTATTAAATTGTACTTTTTAGTAAAGAACGCTCCTTTTCAAAACATGAACGTTGAAGATGTTACAAAATTAAATTCAAATTGCTGCGTATTAAAAACAACCATTGTATATAATAAAAACGTCTCTTACATGCCCAAAAAACTCGTAAATATAAAAAAAAATGTATCTTCACACTCGAAACAAAATTGAATATTTAATCATACGTGCACCAGTTTTTATGTCCCCAAATGTATTCTGAAACTCAAGCGATATTCTAATATTAAAACGAAGCTTCATAAAGCAATATTTTTATAGCGGATGTAAATATGAGGGGCGCGTGTTACAAAATAATACTTAATTATTTACGGTAATGACTAATTTCCTTTGTGTTATTAATATTATTACGTTCTATTTATGACAATATTATACTTTAATTTTACGATTGTTTATATAACAGTTAATGATTATAGTCCATTGAAATGTTACATTTTTTAGGCCTAACCTTGCGTTTTTTAGAGGATGCAATTTTATTTTTTTGATGTGTAAGGGGGGTTCAGTGTGAAGCTAAAACCAAGTTTGTGGGGTCGCCACCCTTGTCCCACGGCCGCCATCTTGAAAATAGTGGTTGAAATGGTTTTTACAATATATCTCTTAAACTATTTATCTGATAAAAAAAATTGTTAGCATTATTTGTTGCCAATTAAATTCTCTACAACTTTGGTCCAGTAACTTTTTTTCGTAGAACTATAAATAAAAAAGTTATAAGTGAAAATGTTCATAAATTAGAGATATTTATATTTTTCAATAAAACTTTTTTTTATCACTTTACGAAGAAATGATATCAGACCATTTTTGTAGATTATTTTTCGAGGAAAAACTTTTATATACCTACAACATTTTTTCATTACGTCAATAGCTAAGGTTTTACAGCGCTCTGAAGTGAGTACTATTTTTTAGTACTCTTAACTATACATATATTGGCTATTGGCTCTTTTCCCAGACTCCAGAACAATGGAAGCACACTGCAGAACATTTCAGCCCTGCTTTTTGACGTAAAAAAAAAACGTGCTTCCAGACTCAACCTCCTGGATGGTGGGGAAAAGAGTCAATAATTAATTATTAAAAATATTGCAAAATTAATTATTAAAAATATTTTAATAACAAAAAAAAAACAATTACTGATGACTAATTATTATTAGTACACACAATATATGTATAATGTATAGTTAAGAGTACTGAAAAATAGTACTCACTTCGGAGCGCTGTAAAACCTTAGCTATTGACTTAATGAAAAAATGTTGTATATAAAAGTTGTTCCTCGAAAAATAATCTACAAAAATGGTCTGATATCATTTCTTCGTAAAGTGATAAAAAAAAGTTTTATTGAAAAATATAAATATCTCTAATTTCTGAACATTTTCGCTTATAACTTTTTTATTTATAGTTCTACGACAAAAAGTTACTGGACTAAAGTTGTAGAGAATTTAATTTGCAACAAATAATGCTAACAATTTATTTTTATCAGATAAATAGTTTAAGAGATATATCGTAAAAACCATATCAACCGCTATTTTCAAGATGGCGGCCGTGGGACATGGGTGGCGACCCCACAAACTTGCTGATAGCTTCACACTGACCCCCCCTACACATCAAAAAAAAAATTGCGTCCTCTAAAAAACGCAACCCCAAATGTAACTTTTCAATGGACTATTATTAATTCGTAGACGTGTATTTGGTAGCTACTTTACTTTTTATTTTCCCTTTTCCTCGTACATATACATATATTAAATTGTCTTTTGTGGGACTTCTAAGTTTTCTTTAAAAAATAAATTATATTTTTTAAAGAAAACTACATAAGTTTTCTTTAAAAAATATAATTTTATCAACCAACAGAATTAATTGTCTTCTTCTTAAAAGATTTTTTTCCCCTACGTCTCTTTTGCAGAACACTATAGACTATTTCCTACTACATAATACATATTATAAATGCGAAAGTTTGTGAGGATGTGTGTGTGTTTATTACTCTTTTACGCAAATACTACTGAACCGATTACAATGAAATTAAGCACACATATAGAGGGTAACTTGGATTAACACGTGATTAACACATAGGATAGGTTTTATCCCGGAAATCCCACGGGAACGGGAACTATGCGGCTTTTCTTTGAAAACGCGGGCGAAGCCGAGGGCGGAAAGCTAGTATATTTATATTCCGAGAAAATATATCAAAATTCAAAACAGCTGCTACAGATTATAAATAAATTTACTCACCAATAATATCGAAATAAGATCCCGTAATAGTATTAAATAAAATCAATCAATACGAACTAAATCATTTAACAACTTTATCAGCTATTTCTGCAAAATTTTGCTACAATATAGCCTTCATATAAAGTCCTGCTGTGCCAAATTGAACACTAACCAAATGAATATAGAAGCTATAATAGTTTGTACAATGACAGACTAGTTCTTTCCCATTTGAGACCTATTTGGCGTCTATTAAATTCAATTGGTCTGCAAGTGGAGTTTGTCGGTCGGCTTTATACAATAGATAGCCATTTATTTTTATTTTTTCGCCATTCACATGCAAAACTGATAATTAATTGAATGTTTTAGAACAATGCACCACTATTGCTCTAAATATTTAGAATTTAAATGAAATTGAAGTTTTTTTCTGAATTGTCTATTGTTTAAAAATGTCTATGTTGTTATTAATATTTCTTTCAGTGTAATGTCTGATGATATGCCTTATTATAACTTTATGAGAGTAAATTTCATAGCTTTTAAGTTTTACATTACGAATGTGTATAGCAAAAATCCCTTTTAAACGTTTATTTTACACTCCTACAGGCTACTTATTTAGATGCTGGCACTAAATATAATCGACATAACACAAAAACATCAAACGCGTCCCTTGCATAAAACTTGATACGCTAGATTGTTGATAGTCTGTAAAAGATCAAAGAGCCCTTAAAGAGTATTTTCATCAAACTTCAAACTTGCATAAATAGAGATAATGTCTCTCCCAGTCTGGAGATATTATCAAATAATTTGTTGAATAATCTTTACCCTCAAATTGAAAGGGCTAATATTTGTGTTGTGTTTATTATTTGTATTAACTATCTAATTTAATTTGTGAATTTAAAATAGCAGTATTACCTTTTTTTAGTAACTGGATAATTCAGTCCTTTGTTAAAGAGTCAATAATATTTTTAAAACCATACGAGCAGTTTTTGAGATAAATCGTTGAAAAGAATCAACAATATTTACGATATTCGACTTATTTTTAAGACCTATATTCGGAATATTAACGAAATACCGAATACCTAAGTTCCTCTAGTGTTATAAACCATACTAATATTATAAAGCTGAAGAGTTTGATTGTTTGAAGGCGCTAATCTCAGGAACTACTGGTCCGATTTGAAAAATTATTTCGGTGTTAGATAGCCCATCTAAGACGAATAGGAGCGGAGCAATTCGGGTAAAACCGCAGAGCACAGCTTGTAGAAAATACACGTAAAATTAAAATTCTCTATCACTCTACAGCATAACACCGTCCACCGGCAGATCAATGGCTTGTCAATAAACTTGTATCGTGTGAAACGCACGGACACGTCGGTTCCTCTCATATTATAATTAATTTATCGTGATTTGTATCCATCTGTTGGCAGACGAGAGCGTCCAAGTCTTATGGAGATTATACCAATGTATAAAGCCAATGCATATATTTTATTAGTATACTTCAATAATGAACATAGGAATATCTAGATAACGTGAAATTTGCTACTTAATTTTTTGCTATCTCTTAGAATCCTTAATTATGAAAGGTTCTCGAAAATAGAAAGGACTAAGATCAATTATATTATAATGGTCTATATTTTATCAACTATATTTGTTTTATAAGTAGGTGTAATCTATGAAATAATAAATAGTACTCTCTTTTTTGTAGTAAGTACCTACTAAGAGAAAAAGAGAAGTTTCAAATTGATATAATCTATCAAAATTTTCATAGAAACAAGAGTTTAACAACCGAACAAGTAAATGAGTTATCAATTTATTACAACCACATCTACTGCATATAATATGTAGTACGGTCGTTATCATTAACATAATATATTGATGCAATGAATTTGTCCTTCTGTCTGTCATCTTGTATTAATATTCTATGATATATTTAACATACAAATCAGAGAATTTGACTTTGACTACAGCTTGAGTTGAGAGACTATGCAAATAAGTAATGTAAGCCAATTTGAATAGAATTTTCTTACTTACTTATTAAAATGATTTAACGATAAATAAATCTATTTATGTAAAGGATTTTATCGTATTGAATAGTTTACCTTTGTAAAAAAAATTATATTCTTTATAAACTTATAGTTGACCTTTCTTAAAATTAATTTAACAATTAACATGTTTCAAAGATAACAATTTAAATACGACTGCAGTTTTGAAACGTTTAAAATCCATTGGAAGTACATATTTAATTTCTAAATATACATCACTACATAATATAAAACAAAGTCGCTTTCTCTGTCCCTATGTCCCTATGTCCCTTTGTATGCTTAAATCTTTGAAACTACGCAACGGATTTTGATGCGGTTTTTTTAATAGATAGAATGATTCAAGAGGAAGGTTTATATGTATAATAACATCCATTAAATAGTGGAGAAGTACTGTTATTTTTGAGGTTTCTAATGTGATGTCGTAAAAAATTACATTTTTTCCGCTTACATTGCAAACGCAGGCTGAACCCCACGAGTTTTATCTGATCGTGATGGTATATGTCTATCTCTTATGGATAACCCACAATAACTTTTTTTTGTCTTTTACTTTTTACGACAAATAATGGCTAATTTTCGAAGCGATTTTAACCAATACAGCATTAATCCTTAACCAATTAAATATCTTGAATACATTGTTCATTTAATATAGATCTATATGGCCCTTTACACCGTATGATTTAAGTGAATATTTTCGAAGATATTACAGATTTAAAAATTGCGGGACGTAGCTTTTGCGGCGGTACCGGCCGGCCGCCCGGCTATATATTTTATACCCGTGCGAAGCCGGAGCGGGCCGCTATGTTTTTATATACAACGTTCACAGTTTTTCTGTAGTGTATTTAGTATATCAGCATTGCACCCGTGCGAAGCCGGGGCGGGTCGCTAGTATTTCTATATATCTCACTCACGTTAAATGCAAATCACGAAAACTAAATTACGTTATTTACGTTCAAAAATCCTCCACACATAATAGGAACGTTCTTATAAATTGTATCATACTTTGAATCCCAGTTATAATTAACCAGTAATTAATTCACAACAATCACTTAAAAACATACATTTTAATAACATACCGCATTGCAACCGAACAATGAAATGGTATACGCAACATTATCGAAAGCAAAACCGCGGGTTTTAATTAATTATCTCATTATCAGCATCGAGTGAATCATTAATGATTCAGTTCCTCTCAAACGACTTTATGCATTGAACGTGAAATTAGTCTGCAGTCAACATGTGAGTAGAATTTATTATTATTTGTATCTAACAATAATTTTAAATAAAGACAATTTGTTTTTAAGTAGGATAAAGTCAATCAAATATGAAAAATGTATTTTTATATATGCATTTATAGTAAAAACAAACAATTTTGATACATTTTCTCTTAGCATTTTCTTTAATTGAACAATAATTTTGCATGCATGCAATTGATGAAATATTTTTAATGTAGAAACTAAACTATAACTATTTATACATAGACAAATAAAAGGAAAGTTTTTGAAAAATAGTTCCTACAGGATAAATAGAAATATGAAAGAGGATATTAGCTTTCGATCACTACACGTCATCGCGTGACGGTTCCCCATACATTTCTATCCACTCTGTCACTCCCTTCGAGTTGTCACGGCAAAAACGTTGCATAGCTACCTATATCCTTCTCTATAAGTACCTAATATACTAAGTATGTATCCGCATAATAGTAGTACAAATTGAAAAAAAAAATGTACTTACTATACTAATAACTACATACTATATTAGAGTAGAAAATTAAAAAAAAAATATAGATGGTACCTTAGAGAAAGGTTAGTTTGGTTATGGAAACACAATTAGGAAAAATACGATAGGTAAGTTAGAATGCTCCTTAGTACGTAGAAAATTTGATTATAAAGGTTATAAATGCGAGTACTAGAGTTTAGGTATTTTATTTAAGCACTTTTTCGGTACCTTAGATCTGGATTAGGCATTACCAGATAGATCTCTTCATACTTTATACGTATCACGCGAGTAAACCCGCGGGATACTAACTGTAAATAAATATAATAGCACATTGAACATTAATGTGTCTGCTAATAATGGTGCAATTAATCATTTTTATGGCGTTCAGGAGCAGCCATCGATATTTCACTGAAAGTGGTTTTTGGCAATAATTGCTTTGCTTTTACTCCTTATG
Organism: Colias behrii; assembly: GCA_029959065.1. Lineage (NCBI taxonomy): Eukaryota > Metazoa > Arthropoda > Insecta > Lepidoptera > Pieridae > Colias > Colias behrii. The sequence goes on from JARWMC010000016.1 coordinate 1,422,671, forward strand.
GATTAAGGGAAATTATTTGATCTTAACTGATTGTACAGAAGGAGGGTTAGGTTTTTCGGGTAATATGGATTGCCAAAGAACTAACGGCTTGATGGATTTGAGGTGGCATTAACTTCGTTTTAATTTCAAATGTAAATTGTATTTTTGGCGCTAAATTATGTAGGTAGTACTTTTATTTCAATTTATTATTAAATACTTTAGGATATGAATTCGATGAATTTATTTACGTTTACAAATTTTATGAAACAACTTTATTTTTATTTTAAATACTTAAAAAGTGCTTCAAAACAAGCCGAATTAGATGATTTAATTAGAATCGTAAATTTTCTCTTGGGTGGGCTACTTCTAAACGATCTTTGATGAAAACAAATTTGAAAACAATGGCCCTTGTAAACTTTGTCTATCAATGTTTAACTTAAAAGTTAAAACATTTAAGTAATTATTCTTTTCAATCTATAAATCTAGAAATTAATGACCGATTTCGAACTCGGGTTGGATAAATTAATAAAATGTTGTGAATATAATTATGTACTTGCAATAGTTATGAAATACAATAATAATTAAAAATTTTGGACATTTGCATGCATAGCCATCTGTTATTTATCTAATCAAATCTGGCGTAAAAAAGAAACAAGAAATATGAAAGTTTTATCAATATCAATAACGTATTGAATCGAAACCGAAATTAATAAATACCTACTAAGTAAGCAAGTATTTTTAAAAATTCCTAAGATTTGATACACGGCTTAGCAGTTACAAATTAATCAATCAGCTTTAAATTAAATTAAAATTAATAAAGCATAGATTACGAGCTTTAATTAAAGTTTGACGAATAGCTGTAGCATGAGTCATGTCACCTGACGCGGGTCGATGACCGAACGCGCGGGAAATGCTGTGAATGTCATAATTGCACACAAGTATATTGTATGGTCGAAATGGGATAGGTTATATCTGTGATATAGACACTAAATATATGTGTATAAAGATAGTAAAAAATTAAAATGGGTTTTATTTAAGCTTTAAAATTTGTTTAATTAAAGCTCATACATAGTCTCTGTAGAAATGAACTTTAATAATATAAGTGAGAGTATTTTTCACGTGATGACTTCCACTGATAAAGACTCCTTTGACTTTGGTAAAAGCTAGAAGTTTCTTCAGAACTAGTTTGACAAAATGTTATCTAAACATCGAAAATGTAACCTAAGAAAAAATATCGCAAAATTCCATCTAGACATCGAAAAGGTAGCGTACGATTAATAAAAAACGGTTTGATAAATTATTTCCCTCTGGAAATATTCAGTCAATTGACAAACATAATTTTATAACACCAACCTACATAATATTATGTAACATATACCTAAGTAACTATAAATTAAAATTACATTATAAATGACCATTTCTTCAAGCGAAATGATAAAACATGACATAAGACGATGTAATCCAACCAAGGTATTACATATACATACGTGTAAACCATTGTATGCAAATGGCGTCGGGTCAACAAGTCAAGTTCAATTTACTTGCAGTTTTAACGTGGATTTTCTGTTTTGTAGCAAATTCTGTTGTATTTTGTTTTAGTAATATCATGATATTTTGTATATGGTTGGAAGTAATTGTTATGATTAAAAGAATACAGATGTGCTCGTTTTTATGTTTATTTCAGTCTTGATAATTTGTTCACAGAATCATGCGTAGTACATTATTTTTGTAACACAATAAGAATGAGAAATTTAAATTATCAATAGAGATATCATATTTGAAAACAAAAAATGCAATAAGTAATTTTAGGATACTGTGAATCAAAATGAGAAATCAAGAAATATACAAATACGACATTTAAAAAATTACTTCTTTATAATGCAGCATTTCCTAATATTATATTGGTTGCCACGTAAAAATTAAATTTAAAAAAAAGGAGAAAGAACATTCTAGATTCGTTTTCGATGTAGAAAATGTAGTTCGTAAAGCAAAATCGATCATTGAAACAGATGTTAAATACATCCCATACAAGGGGACATGGGACTTCACTTAATAGGAAAACCTAATCCTTTTCATTTATTTATATTAATCCTTAATCCTGTAAAGAACTTTGCTGTTCCCCTGTACCAGTTAACTCTGCTTTGACAGATTTCTATAGTAAGTAGTTTAGATGTAGGTGAAGTGAAGTGAAGTCCCATGCCCCTAGTGGGGTAAGGGACAGATGCAGTATACATCTGTTTCACTGATCAATTTTTTTATGGACAAGTAGGTGATCAGCCATCTGTGTCCTACCAGACCGAGACTTTTTTTTCTTCGTCTCCACCGGGAGTTGAACCCAGGACCCCTTTTTTTTTTTTTTTTTTTTTTAAGTGGGGAAATCTTGCATAGATACCCACGGCCTCCGGGGGAGGGGCCGTGGGTTATGTCGGATTCCTACCGACCAAAACCCCACTGTGTTCCGTCAAGCCGCATCAAAGACAGGGCCACGGGTATGGTAGAATTCTTCCGTGACGAACCCAGGACCCCTCGGTGCTACGCTCACGCGTCAACCACTGTACCAAGGAGACGGTCAAGACGGTTAGATGTAGGTGGGTGATAATATGTATGTGGGTAATAAAGTAATGTTTAAATTTGTTAATTCAATAAAATTTTGTTTCTTTAGTAATAGTCTAAGACCAAAGTCTTAGAATATGTATGTAGGTACTAGTTAATATACCAATAACAGTGGAAATATATACATTAAATATTATTATTAATTGCCACGTCTTGACTAAATAATTAATAACGCTAATAACGCACTATTCACAACATGTGATGTGTGATGGATGTGACGTCAATTAATATCCTTTAAGTGCAAGAGGTTCTAGTTTTTCAATATAAAGGAAATCGTATCTGTACTTAATATTTAGGGGGACATTTTGATTGTTTGTTACATTCTAGTTCAACAAATTCTAAGTTTACTAATTTCAAATTAAAGTATTGAATTATTATTTACATTGCCTAAAATACAAAAGGTAAAGTACGTGTATTCAAAGTCCTAAACAACATTGCATAAAAACAAAAATCTAACTGTCTTACCACAAAAACCTTTAGACTGGGATTAACTTTAAGCGCCGGTTCTCTTAATCTGGTTTTGTCGTATTTCACATAGACAACTATTAAAGTGACAGATCCCTGTTTTAAAGTTAGACTGTGTTTAAATTATTTTGTGGTAAGGCAATAAATGTCACTTTCTAATCAAAATGATTATGAATTAAATCTCAAAAAGGCATACATTTTCTACAACATATCAAATTATCCAGTACGCAAGATATTTCCACCTTCAAATCTCAAGTTATCCGACAAGAACATTCGAGAAACCGTAACTTCCTATAATTCCAACTTCAGACAGTTGAATATTAACACAACTATAAAGTGACTTATGTCAAAATCCAAAACTCCGTAAGGAACGCTATCTGGATTATTATAACCGGACAAGAGAAAGCAGCGATGTTGTTCCGCCTGTCAACCTTTGTACAGATAATATATTATGTATATTATTATGTAGAAATCTCACAGATTGTTTACAATTAATTTTATTGCAATTTATAAATGAAATATTGAACGGTTTTTAATAAATTTTTCGTAAAAAATATGATTAAGACTAGCTGTGTCGTGCGGCTTCACTTGCGGACAAAACCGCGTGTATATGCAAGTATGTGTATAACTTATTTGTTATTCTAATACATAAGCTACATCACTGCAAAGTATCATCAAAATTCGTTCAATGGTTTTCCCGTGAAAGATACCTACATAATACGTATTATTCTTAGTTAGTCTTTTCATTTCTAGATTTCAAAATATTCCGTTCTTTAGCAAATTTCTTTCAACCTCTTCAAAAAGAATAAAACATTTTCACTTATAAGGAACACAACTTACAAATTCAAGTCTAAACTCTAAAGTATGGAGATATATAGACTATTTTCATTTTCATTTACATTTACAGTTAATACACAATTCGTCACCTTGATACAATTTTCCATAGCTCCACATAAACAAACACGCTAACACTCGTTAACTATAAACAAGGGAATATTGACAATCGTTAGCAGATGCTCGTTATAAAGATTTTATCGTTGCATGACAGCTGACAGTAATTACGGTACAATTGAAAACAAATAGGTGATTTTGCATTGGGGCTGCGTGTGAATAGTGTCAGTGGAGGATCGAATCAAATATGACAATAAATATTTATATGCCATTTTATTTGTAACGATTCATCTAGGTATACTATAGTTTCATTTATGCTGCATCAGCTTATAGTATTGAATTTTGTATTTTGTATGTATGTATTCCATATAAAAAATTACCCATTAATAACATATTCGACTGGTATCATAATTAAAGCATTATGGCATTATATCAGCTTATTATAGAATTAAAGTTTCAAGTAGGTACATTAAAAAGCAAATATCTTTTCAGAATGCGAATGGACAATTATGGTAAAATTTTCCCAGGATATTATTTAAACCTATACAATAAATCACAAATCAGATTTATTCTCAAAGTTAGATGCTAGATTTAGGGCCGATTTTTCAATGCTTGGATAAAACTTATCCGTCCAATAAAGTGTTACACGATAATATTAAAATGTCAAGTAAACTGTCAAATACGGGCAATTAGAATACGTTTTTAAAATGGTAGTTTTATACATTATTCGACGAATGAGTTTTATCCAAGCATTGAAAAATCGGCCCTTAAAGTTATAAACACACATTAAAATACATGCAATAAAAACCAAATACCATAACCTTTTCAAACAATACGAATCTCTTTGTCTACAAGTTTGGACAATGGGAAAATCTGCGGAAATTCCGCGGTGCAATCGATTTCCACGGAAACTCACGGGCTTAGCATAGAAATGGACTTTGGAATGTTAAAAGTTTTTATTAGCTTGGGAAAGTCGAAACGTTCCTCATTTTCACAATTTTATCTGGAGGCTGAGTTTTTATAAAGCTTTTTATGCAAATTACATTACCTGGATAAATATACTTTTTAGCTGGGCTATGTAATATGTATTAAATACTAGCTTCCGCCCGCGGCTTCGCCCGCGTTTTCAAAGAAAAGAGTTTGTTACCCTTTCACGCAAATACTACTGAACTGAACACACACATAATACACATTCTCACAAACTTTCGCATTTATAATATTAGTAGGACACCTGTTTTGTATAACCTACACACACACACACATATATACAGTTTCAAAGTCTTAAAAATACGAATATACCTACTTCGCAATAAGTATTACTTTTTGTTGTGTCACTGTGTTAATTTAAATTCGAGAGAAGATTAATGAACCATTTGAAATCAAGGAATAGATTCATATCATTGACGTTTAATAATTGTGCTTAATTTAATTTTCAAGTCGTCCGAATCGTCAAACTTCACATTATCACGAAGAGTTATGAATCCCAAATTTTCTCAACTGTGCTAAATCCTTAGATATTAATCTCTCGTTAAGTTTGCAAGTTTAATCTCAACTTATTTGTTCTAGATGTACGGAACTTAGCTATTCTAGCCCTAAACTAGCAAGTTTGTTAATTTCAAGCGAAATAACTTAGAAACTTGCGTACAAATATGACGCAATATTGCGTATTTGTTGAACCGATAGTTCGAGAGGTTGGAGCTATTAAACAAACAAACACGTCAGTTGTTTATATTGATATAAATAAGTAAATGTCCTATATACACGGTATATGTATGGTTACTCAATTGACGTAAAATATGTTTTAAAAGTAGGAAAAAGAATCATGCGTAGCAGTTCAAGGCGTAAGTAAGGAAAACAAAACATACGACTTTAAAGAGAGATTATTTTTATTATTCTTTCCTTCTTTAAAAAAACAACAAAATCAAGGCAACAATGGAGTATGTAATACTAGCTTTCCGCCCGCGGCTTCGCCCGCTTTGTCTAAATCCTAATAAATTATATACTTAAACCTTCCTCTTGAATCACTTTATGTATTAAAAAAAACCGCATCAAAATCCGTTTCCTATGTTCAAAGGGACATAGGGACAGAGAAAGCGACTTGGTTTTATACTATACTAGTGGTCCGCCCCGGCTTCGCCCGTGGTACATATTTCGCAATAAAAGGTAGCCTATGTCCTTTCTCGGGTATCAAAATATCTCCATACAAAATTTCATGCAAATTGGTTCAGTAGTTTAGGCGTGATTGAGTAGCAGACAGACAGACAGAGTTACTTTCGCATTTATAATATTAGTATGGATGTAGTGATAGTGAAGGTGAGGTTATAATCTTTCCCATCATGCCCCGAATTATCTTGTAGCAATATATTAAATCGGGAGTACAGTAAATTTCATTATACAGGTAATAAATAATTTATCACATTATTATAAGAGTAAACTTCCACGCTTTACTTTCATTAAATTTTGTCTCATTCATTAATACTTTGAAAACAACAAGAGTTTTGTTTTTTTTTTTTAATAAAAACTATTTCCAATAAATTATTGAAGACTAGCGGTCCGCCCCGGCTTCGCCCGTGGTACATATTTCGCAATAAAAAGTAGCCTATGTTCTTTCTCAGGGTCTAAAGATTATCTGTGCCAAATTTCATCAAAATCGGTCCAGTAGTTTATGCGTGAAAACCATACATACATACATACATACCATACATACATACATACAAACCTTTCCTCTTTATAATATTAGTATAGATGAAAATCATTTAAAATATCAGTACCTAACTAAAAAAACTGTCTATGTGTTACGTTTTAATGGCCTAACTTTTCTAATGCAGTTACAATCATGCAAAAGTGCAATAATTACTATTTGAACTATCTGTGTATCAAAATATCATCCCAGTTGGACCAACATACAAACATAATATATAACAATATTATTTTAGAAAACTGCCTCAAGGACTAAATTTTCCATTAATTAAATTGTTATTTAAACGATACCTAGTTCTTACTTACAACCAAAAAACCGCAAATTATCACTTATAATACCACAAGAGCTTCAAAATTATCGGGTATTTTCCGATAGGTTCGTTGCAAACAAATGAAGGAGTCAAGTTTTTAGTCAAGGTTAAAAAATCACGAGCGCGAAGCGCGAGTGATTTTTCCTGAAAAACTTGACGACTTTATTTGTTTGCAGGGAACCTTGAGGGAAATGCCAGATAATTTTGAAGCTCGTGTGGTATTCGGGAGATTATTTTTCCGTCCCAAATGTCGGCCAATAATTTCACAATTGAATTCAAGTGTCTGTCAGTTTGACGTCAACGACCAGAGAAAATTTTCAAAAAATTATCAGTATAATACCATGTAGGTTGTACCACGTGACGTCGAATGGTGCAATTCTATTGGTCGATATTTGGGTCGGAAAAATAATCTTAAAAAAACTTTAATCTTCAAAGAGATCGTTGCAAATCGTATAAACCATAACATCCTGCTAAATTGCCTCAAAATACATTATACATTATACACGTAGTAGATTAATATCCAGAGTTTTATAGCTTTAATTAATTTCTCCGTTTTACCCGCGCTGTTTTACCAAATTAAAAACATGGCTTGTTTACCTACTTTTTTAATGGCCACACCAATTCTTCATGGTTTAAAATAAACGTGAGCTGTGGTTGTGTATAAAAACCTTTACAAACGATGATGGAATTGTTGTTATTAATTTAGAATGGTACATTGAATGTACTAAAGCATCAATGTTAATTAATGTTAAAATCATTGTTTCTTTAATATGAAATTACATCCTCATTCAGAAATTTTCAGAGGCTTTATCGCCACTGTTAGTTTTAAGTGAATAATGATTAAGTATGTCCTTCTCCAAGATCTAATCTTAACCTACATAATATCTCAACAACAAAATTAAGAAAAACGAATATCAGGTCGACGCAAAATATACATAAAAACAGTTTCGAACTAATATCTCAATTACGCGAACACCCTGTGATGATGGGTGCCTTTTATAAAAAAAAAATGAAAAAAATATATCTTAATTAATTCGAAGCTGTCTATGCAAGTTCGCTTTCGAACTTTTCCTTAAAAAACCTACAACCTTATTGCAAGTTGACAAAAGCAATCAATGTTTACACGTAGGATAAAATCACTAAAATGCTATATCTATGGATGTGGGTCGCAAAGTCAATGTTAGGGTGTGTCTACAATCGCCTTGTGAACATGTCAGAAACAGAATGTTAAAACTCCCGCCGTTTTCATATTTTTGCCGCTTTTTCTATGTGTCACCATGTCGTGGGAGTTTGTGGGACTTGGAGGTAAAAGATAAAACGTTTGCATATTTTTATAGAGATATTGTTCTTCTAGTTTTAAGATATAGTTTTACAAGTGCAGTAATTTAAAGGGGGAATATTGTTTTGTTATTTATTTACACTGATCTTTAATTTGTTTAACCCATTTTCCATACTATGGAAAGCTTTAAAAAAGGAGACTGCATTTTAGTGATAAATCATCATCATCATCAGCCTATACACGGTCAATGATTAATGATTTTGCATTATTACAATATTCACTATGCACTACATTGCAACATCATTATTTGTTTGACTCATAATTTTGACTGTTAAAATTCACCAATGAATTTATGAGACAGTGTCCCACAAACTCCAAATTGCTGACCACCCTACACCTTGTAGCAATGGTTTTGTGTCAGTTTCGTTCGATATTTTCTTCGTTGAACGAATTTTTATTGAGTTAGCGTAAAGCGAAGTTTCATAGCTCGCTGTGAATTATTTATCGATATATTAAAGCGCTTTGTGATAGATTTTGTTAGCCGCTTTATTGGGAATGGACTTATAAAGAAATGTGACGTCATTGCAGTTTTCCAGATATTGAACATACCAATCTGGTAGTATTCGAACGTTTTTTGAATTCTCAAAGTGTAATTTTGCTATGACGTCACAGGTTTTTCTTGTTGCATGTTGTAATTATTAAAAGGGATAGGAATTATTTCTGTGATAGCTTTTCGCTGCAGCTTTTAGTTAGAACCAGAATGAAATTAGTTTCTTTTATTTTTATTCATACCTATCTAGTCCAAGAATAAATAGAAAATAAAATTCGAAAACGAATTCAAATCACACTTTTATACTTTCAGTAAGTTGCGCGGGATATACTTCGTACTTACACAGTTGTACCACAGTATTACAATATTATTTTCCTACAGTAAGGAATCGCCTTTGATGTCGCGCGATGCCGCCGCCAGTGTAGGTACTCACGCTGCCACGTGTAAATATGCTAGGGTTGTCACCAAATGGGAAAAACATATACAATTCCTTGATTTCATACATTTCCGGTAACATATATTATATGTAATGAAATAACATTTCATCATTATTCAAATTTGGCGCGCTTCGCGTGTTCATGTTATCTGTGGCTCGGATTGACGTAGCAGAAAGAAAAAATGGCGAGAAACGATTAAAATTTTTTTTATTCGCGGATTTAATAAGTACATACATGATAATAAAATTATTCCAATAGGTATCTAACCCAATATCCTTGTCAAATGGACTAATAAGAAAGTAAAATAGATCTTATTACAAGTTAGCCTAAAGTACATATTATGTTGTTAAATGATATCGCCGAGGCCTTTGACACAAGCCGCCTTTGTCGCAAGCCGCCTTTACTGCGATTGATGTTTTTGAGAATGTAAATAAACAGAATGGAAGCAACCTTATAACTGAATAAATAAAGTATATTTTTAAATGTAGTTCCGTTTATAGTAAAAGCCGCTTTGCGTGTTTTATTGTTTCGTCTTTCACATTCGTTACAAAAATTGTGATCCACAGCACTCTTCCTAGTTTATAATGTCAACTAAAAAAAATGAGAAACGAGTTTCGACACGAAAAAAATCTCAATCGTCACCTAGGAACGTATCCCCTATAATCCCATATAAATGACCATTCCGTATTCACGGTTTCTGTATTCGCGGCATATTTATGGAACATATACCCCGCGAATAAGGAACTTTTACTGTAATTGAGGATTTATTATAAGTGGACTTTAAATGTCGTTTCTTTGAATTTACAGGTGATATTACATATTTTAAGTTGTTGTAGTAACAAACTATTTGTATGTTAACTATGGTGAAAACTTTAAAATAAAAACTTTGAATTAACAGAGAAACAAATTGGTTTTCTTGAAAATCATCAATAATATATTTTATATATATCTTATAGCTACTTAAAATATGTATAGTCAAAAACATCTTCAACATCTTTGAATTGGTACTAAACAGAATTTGAAAAACCTACCTCTCGTCGCGAGGAAATCTATGAAACTTTATGTCCTTGGATTTAAATGTAGATTTGCATCCATAAACACAACAGTTTATGCCCACCATTATAGAATACGTAAGTATAAATTATTACACAAAAAAACTCTGAAGCGTCTGCCCTTCGCGATAGGTAAAGCAATCTCAGCGTGATTGCTTTACGCGGCCCGCGTCGCCCGACCCCCGCCAGTTCCCCTCCGTTTCTCTGCACAAGTACATTCGTCGCACTACTGTAGGAAATATGGTAATACTGTGGTTGTACGGTATAGATAGCAAGTAGGTAAATGTATGCTGTTTAAACAGAGTTGAATATGGGGAAAGGGTCTTTTAGTATATATACAAAATTATACGCTATGTACATATTGCGTATTTTTATATCAAAAATGCGAAAGTGAGGATCGATGTATGTATGTTTGTTAGTCTTTCACGAAAAAGCTACTCCACAGATTTGGATGAAACTTTATAGTTATAGGTACCTATAGGTTATACATCGGAATAACACATGCGCTAGAAAAATAGTAGATTTTACCCGCGGGTGAAACCACGCGGCACAACTAGATAGTATTTCATACAATTAACCCAAATCTAGGTTCATAATTTAAACGTATCAACACTTAACTGATCTCAACTATCATTTACCGTAATCTATTATTACGTGACAAGTAACGTGTGTCACGTATTCCCGTCACGCAGCCGCCGTCCATGACACGATTCGCGCCAAATTGACCGCCATTACTGATAATTTTTCTTATTTTTCACCGCGTCTCTGAGGTAACGACTTCCCAAATTGCCGCGCTTTGTGATCGCGAATTATGTGAAATTACTCTATATTATGTAACGAATTTAATTGTGTAGAAGTTTATTTTGTATTTACTATATTTTATACCGCCGCTTTGGTAAATGGTTGCCCTGAGCGGCTTTTAAAAAACATGCCCCATACCCCACTTCACTTTTAACATTTTTAGGTAAAAAATGAACAGTAGATAGATACTAAATAATCTGTCCTATTTTCTAGTGGTATAAGATTTCGTATTTGATGATTTTAATGTTTTCTAGTAGGCATAGAATATCCTTTTAAGTACTGTTATATGATTGAAACTAAATACTTATAAAAGTGCTTTAAATTCTTATCAAGTATGTACATATCAATTAATAATTATACTTATCTAGGTATAGTATGTACATACTACAGATTTTCTACGCAATATATTAACATTAACAACCCCAATAAATTAAACAACCAGGCAAGCCTAACTTTTAGTGTTTCACTATCCTCAACATATGCAGCCTAAATCTTAATTACCAGACCAATATGGCCGTCTGATAGGACCCCTAAATTAGTCTGGCCGCGAATTTTACGTCCTCGTAAATTTACTCAAATCCTTCCTGACCTTACCAACTTATTAAGAACGCTTCAGTAAGTTTCTTTATTAAAATTTACTTTGCGAAGTTGGTATAACTTTTTAATGATTAACGTTTAATTATATTGTTTTTCAGCTACCTTACATTCGTATATTACTTATACGAATTATTCGTATTTCAACTTGTTAAATAAGTATTAGGTACTTATACTAATATAGGTACTGTATACGTTTTCAAAACATTATTTATTAAAATTAAAAATGTATTAATTCACCTTCATGACTTTACAATTCTTGAAACACGAATCAAATTAAGATATCTTTTGAAGTCTTAATTGCTAAATTACTAAAATATAATCTAGGTATACTAATATTATAAAACTGCAGAGTTTGTTTGTTTGAACATGCTTATCTTGGGAACTACTGGTCCGATTTGAAAAATTAAATTCGTTGATAGATAGCTCATTTATCGAGGAAGGCTCATTTTAGTAGGGGAGCCCAGGATGCTAAATGTGGATTTACTCGAGCGTCACGGGAACCTATTAGAATTGGTAGATTAGACCATAGCGAGAAAAAAAGGTCCTATAATGTTTTCACTTTTAGCGGTGGGGAAGGGTTTTTTGATTTTTTTTAATTTAAAAAAGAAAACAATTGGCTTGGAAATACTCAAGCGCGTTAGATATTGATATTTTGCATGCTCCAGGACGTCACTGAAAAAAAGTATAAGTTAATCTGACGATTTAAGTGGCGATTTAATCGCTATGAAGAAAGGGTAAAAAATTAAAGTAATATTATACGAGCGCGTCAGATTAATATATGGGGGGGTTAATTACAATATAAGAAGTCCCCATTTCGCTAATCTGACGATTCGAGCTCAACCTTAGGGAATTATGGATTATTCAAATTTTCCAGCGGGGCCCCTGAGCGCACCCACCAACCATAACGGCTCATATTGACTAGAGGTACTAATGAATAGCTAAGGTACCGTCCCTTATAGTAATCTGACGCGCTCGAGTAAATCCCAAAATCCCCTCTTGGGCTCCCCTACTATTTGTCATCACGCTACGACCAACAGGAGTGGAGCTACGGCGGTGAAACCGCGCGGAGCAGCTAGTCTCAAATAAAACTGTCACTAAATTATATCCCCTGTTAGTAAATCCTCAATTATTGAACATAATTAATCAAAAGCTGGAGCTACTATAATAATGGCTGTGTAATTGTAATATTAATATCCGAAAGGTCCTTCGAGGCTTGAGGCAGAATACGTTATGCGAATGACGTCATTAAGGGTTATGTTGTTTTCTTTCTGTTATATAATTGAATGATATGTGGCTTTCATAAGCCTTAGTATTGTAGGTAGAGAACAATGGAGGTTGTTTATTTTTTTTATAAATGAAACAATGGTTATTTATCTGTAACTTCGTGTAGTGAACTTAAATGAATTAATAATGTTGCCATTTTTTATTTATACTTCCAAATCATATACTTTATTTATATCCCTTTTTTTGAAATAATCTCTTTAATAAAATAGCCGATAAGTGGTAAAAATAACATTTTTCTGTCGCAAAACTTGGACTTGTATTGCGTAAAAAAGTCACTGAAAAAATTCTCGAGCGCACGCTAGCTAACTCTTAAAATAAACCCTTTACAAAAACTATCGCATAACAGAAACTGTTTATTCCTTTGTGCCGAAATATAAATATTTCAACAACTCGTCTAAAGTCAGAATTATTTAGTTAGTGCCTAAGAAACAAAGTGGCATGGAGCCGCCGGGGACGCTTGAACGATAACGACTCTACGGTGTTATGACACAGTATTACAATATTATTTCCTACAGTAAGGAAACGCCTTTGATGTCGCGCGATGCCGCCACCAGCGTAGGTACTTACGCTGCCACACGAAAATATGCTAGGGTTGCAACAAATGGGAAATAAAACAATTGTGATTATTAATATTATGATGAAATCATTTATTCATATGTACTTTCTAAAAAATTGCGATTATTAAATCTGATGTAATTATTTGTTCATAAATATATAATTACATATATTGCACTGCTAAATATTTACGTGGACACTATTTTTGGATGTTCTTAATTGTATATTATAACATTTAACTAAGTAATGCATTCGCATTGGGATGTACAATCTGATAAGACAAGAATGAGAACATCATATACACAGCTTTGATTAAAATTCTATAGATACAAATACAATCTATCTAAAATATCTAAATAACTTCTGTGATTTCGATGTAGATTTACATCAATACACAGAACAGTTTGTGCGCGCCATTAGAGAATCTTTAAGTATAATAAAATTATTACAAAAAAAAATACGAATGCGTCGTCCTTTCGCGCTAGTTAATGCAAACTAAGCGTGATTGCATTACGCGGCCCGCGTCGCCCGACCCCCCGCCAGTTCCCCTCCGTTTCTCTGTGCAAGTACATTCGTCGCCATACTGTAGGAAATATTGTAATACTGTGGTTATGATTCTGTAGTGGGCTAAAAGATATACGATTTAACATATTATCTAAACTTGTAAACTTTAAATGCGTACCTAAACTTTTAGAAATTAAAGACCCGACTTTAAAACGGATTTTAAATGCGATTTATTCATTATATTATTTTCCCGACGTTGCGTAAACTTATTTCAAAAGCGACTATTGTGTGAGACGTTTAATGTAAAAGTAGCTTTAATACATTTTACAAATAAGACACCACAACGTACCAATAAGCTAAGATCTACAATCATTAAAAAAATGAAATAAACAAAATGAATACAAAAATTTTTTTTAATGTTCTTGAAAAAAATTATTAAGCGATTAGTTATTCGGAAGATTAAGAAATGCAAAATATTGCCTTTTTTAAGAAAAAATACATTTTAAAACTTACGCTAGTTTCATGGCCGCAACTTGAAAAGGCCGGCAGCCTTATTAGCTAAAAATTAGCAGATAGCAAGCGACGCGCAACAGCAACGCGACAGGTTTGCGACTGGTCGCGAAACGTCAAAAAATTTCGTATTATGTAAGCTGTTGCGCCGCTGTCGCACAACATCTGCTTCCTGCGACCGATGCACTTGATTTTGTATGGAAAGCAGCGCCACTCACAACCAGGTGGCAACTGGTGGTACTAAGTATGTTTGTAAACATTAAATAATACTCGCTCTCATAACTGCGTCACATCTGCGTTAGCAAAAAACTAATATGAAAGTTAAGATTAAGAAACTTGTGAAGTGGATGGATCCCAGCATGACCACTCCAGGGATTTTTTTTGCGATATCCCTTGTAAGTGGGTCTTGTCACATAAACAACGTAATATATTATTACTGGGATATGGGAAAGGTATTCAGTAATCAGTTCGTGAATGTGATTTGTCGTGGTTTGTGCTCAGCGGTGAATATTAGTGTTACAATTTTCGTAATTTTGCACAAGTAGGTAAGTCTAACTCTTTGTTTATGAAGGCGCTAGTTACAATATATGCATTAAACGTTACTTATTTACTCACAAAATATTGTGAATTTTTCAGTTGAAAAAAATGGAACACCGAGTTTCCAAGTCTCAATTAGAGGACCTCCTTAATTATTTAATGGAGCATCAGGCTCTGGCCAAAGGCGTTGGTTCGGGTCCACGATCGAAAGAAACAGTCGATCGCCAGTGGGAAGAACTAGCTTCCAAATTAAACGCCCATGGCAGTGGTGCCTCAAAATCTGGATATCGCTGGAAACGTGTAAGTATATTTGATAAATAATTATTTATTTGCTATTTCTATACAATTTTAATCCTTTTTGCTCATATTTCTAACACATCACTTGATTTCACACCGCCATGTGTGTATTTTTACACCACAGAAAATAGAAATACTAAATAGCTGTCTATACCTACCTACTTGCATTTTTAGTACATCAATTCCATATTGATGCATAAAATTATAGTTTATAAAAGGTTAAAAAAAAGTTTATATAAACTATATATAATATATATATATAACTATATATATATATATTAAGAGCTGTGGGTTTCGAACAAATAAATTTAAATAAGCTTGCATGCATTATGCTTACAGTATTGGGCTGACCTGAAGCATAAGGTAAAGGCGAGGGCATCAGCCCAAAGACGGGCAGCTTCTGGTACTGGTGGTGGGCCGGCTTGTAAAGACGACTTATCAGAAATTGATAAAAAGGTGTTGGCCATTATTGGAGAGGGTGCTGCATATGGAGATACTCAGCATAGAGTGCCAGCATTTGTAAGAGAAAAAAAATAGTCTTTTATCCTTGAAATTAATATGTAATGATTATAATCATATTTTTGCATTGCAGCCCCAACACCAAGTACCTCCTCGGCCATCTATGAGGATATAGCAACTGAATGTGTAGAGATAACCATAGGTAAACAGACATTTATTTTAACCCAGATGTTACTGAAACAATTTTTGTTATCATATTAAGGTGAAATTTACATATTGTGTCCATATTGCAAAAAGTTTAACTGGAAAAATAGTATAAAAATTTTATCTATCGTGGAAATCTCGGAAAATGGTGTCCTTTTAAAAGGACGGTAGTAATATGTACTACTAATTAGGTAGACTATGATATTAAAATGACAACATACATTTCACATATATTTATGTAGCAATATGAAAGTTTTCAAAACATAATTTAGGATGCAAGGTTCCATTACAATTAGGACAATAGAAATTGGCTTTCTTGTGACATTCTATACACCGAAGCTGCTTGTCTCTGTACCTAATGATGTGATCTTTTCCATCAAATCCAGAGGTTTCATGGAAACTCTAGCACCTTTACGTTCCTCATTCTTATATGTTTCGAGCAGAGCAGTTCCAACACTTCTATGAATGTGGAGATAATCATAATGGCCCCCTTTTACTTATATATTTGCCAAGAATTATGTATTGCCATATCTAGTCAAAGACTGACATCAAAGATGACAAGTCAAAGAAAAATACCACTTCTTGCCTCTGATAGATGTCTTGTACAAACCGACGCTCTGGTCGGATCTGTCCACCCCTCCCAATTTCTCGTACTTTTTTTACGACAAGTATATTTTTCTTCTGTTGTTGTGAAAATCTCTTTACCGTAGACACAGGCTGAATCGTATCAAAGTTTGATGTAACAGTCAAAACACTGTTATCATTCCATTTGCAAAATAAATTTGTTCTGCTCTGGTCGATTGATGCTTGAATGTACCTCGTGGTGTCTTTTTCAATTCTCAAAGGCAGCAGGCAAAGGGCATTTCGCGACGCGATTTTCACGTACTGTGCCAGTACCCTTTATTCCTCGTACTCGAAGTTCATCAATGAGATGAATGGACGTAAAAAAGTTGTTAAAAAATAAATGGAATGCAGCTTTGCCCTATATTTGTCGCAGTACATCGGCATACTGTAATACAACGCTTGCACCCAATCCCAGAGGCTTTTGGTATTTGTTTTGATTACCAACATCATTCGATTGTCCTTGGTATGGATCACACCAAACTATGCAACCTAACCGTGTCGCTCCGACCCAAAATTCATACCCCCATCTTATCGGTTTCCCTCTTATGAATTGCTTGCATGGATGGCCGCCATAGTAGGGCACCATGGCTTCGTCGATGCTGTGATGCTCTTCAAAGAGTGCACGCGCAAAAAAGTACTCTGTAGTAGTACATATTACTACTGGCCTTTTAAAAGAACAGCAATTAAAACTGCATAAATATCACAAATAAAATGTAATCTAATAGTAGGTAATATATATTTCTGATAAAACACGTTTCAAATTACGTGTATTTAAAACAAATCAAGTAATTGGTTGTAATTTATTGATAATACATTTAACTTGATTTATGAATGGAAAATGGCAAAAATTCTAAAATAATTTAAAAATATACCACTTTTATAAAACGACACAACACTTTAATTTTCCAATTCCTACAACCGTGAGGTGCCAAATGAATATAAACATTTTTTTCAAAAATGCCCTCATTGTTAATAATAATTTTATTTATGGTGCGTCCTTTTAAAAGAACGATAGTAACAACTGGGTTAACCAACTTCGGAGTGAAAAAAAATCTGTTACTTAAGTATATAATTTATCCAAAACCCTTTCAATTTTAGAGTCTTCTCCACCACCACCAGCCAGTGAACGGCTCATAGATATTGGGCAGACCACAACGCCAATATCACCATCAACGAGAGGAAATACTGGTAAAGTTTGTTAGTTGAGCTTATACTATCTACATTACATAAATAATATAAGAAAAACATACCTACATAAACAATCAGTTGTTATTATATGTAACTCTTTAACAATTTAGGTAAAATTTGGTATTTACATAGAGATTTATATTGAACTAGCTTTCCACCCGCGGCATCGCCCGCGCAGTCAAAGAAAAACCCGCATAGTTCCTGTTCCCGTGGGATTTCCGGAATAAAACCTATCCTATGTCCCGGGGTAAAAAGTAGCCTATGTCCTTTCTCGGGTATCAAAATATCTCTATACCAAATTTAATGCAAATTGGTTTAGTAGTTAAGGCGTGATTGAGTAACAGACAGACAGACAGAGTTACTTTCGCATGTATAATATTTATTATATATTATATTGTTTTAAACCTGACAAATGATTCAAATATTTCAAAATTGCAAACATACTGTTGCTTCAAAATATCCTATCTTATTAGTTTCAGATAGAGTGCAGGCACCGGCTTCTGCTGACCCTAACAGGACGCGGGGTCCTAGATCAAATGCTGGTCAGATATAGTTCTAATTGTCACTTTTATTTTTTAATATTTTTGATGTCAGAAGTCAGAACTATCGACTGGGTGAACTAATTTTAATTTTTCTTTTTTTTTACTTGAAAGCTGGTGGTGCTTCCCATGAACTGAAAGTTGAAATACGAATGCTTTAAATTATTTAGTTGTAATTATAATATTTTTTTCTTTACAGATAGTCCAGTGTCACGGCGACTACCCAGGAGCTCTGTTAGGAGCCGAAATATATCTGATCTCAGGACTCGTCAAAGAGTTGACCCGTCTTGGATCGTTGATATGGAAAATAGACGGATCGACGCGGAGCAGAAGCTGGTAGATGCAATGATGATAATTGCAGAGGCTAGGAGGGACGAATTAGATATATCGCGCAGACAACTAGCCCTTACAGAGACTCTGGCTCAGGCGCTGCGCGAACTAACCAATGTATTAAAAAATTGTTTAGAAAATAAATAACATTTATTTTATTTAATTGTTTGTGTTATCATTATTTTAATTCCAAATTCATTATTTTTGACATTAAGTATTCAAAATCTGATTAATTATTATTCTTATACATTCTATATTGTGACATTTTTCTCATTCACATTTTTAAAATTGTTTTATTTGAAAATATTTCATTTTTTTTACTAATATAGTTATTAATATTTGAAATATCTGTTAAAAAAAATTGAATTAATTTACACAAGTGAAATATGAAGGTAGAAGGTACATACCTAAGGTTTCAGTACACATTGACTCATACATAGACATGTTTATTGCATCACACAATCACACCACAAAAATAGAAAGGTTCAGTACACAAGATAATCATTATATTTATAATCTAAACATAATCTAAATCTTCTAATAATCTAAAAATTGTAAAACTAAAAATAAGTAACCAAATAATAACGATACAATAATAACCAGAAAAAATTTAAACAATTATTACAATTACATATTATATGCCCAAACTAAACTCTTAAATTTAAAATAATATCATCAGTGAACAGTATTAAATTAACTACTTATTATCATAAACTACTTTTGCTATGTATAATATTTTTATCTTTACACAATTATTAGTAAGTACCTACAGATAGTTCAAGTACATTCTTTTTGAATAAGGTGCTTCCTCACAATCTATAATCTAACATTTCAGGTTCGATTTTGTGATGACAGTTTTTCCTAACTTGCCTATGTAATGCTCGACTTTGTAACGTTACATTACAGGTGGTGAGTTAGTGCCTTTATTTCAGTATATTTATTAACCACACACAAATATTAACAATGATATCATCATTGGTTTCTGCTTTATAAATATAAATATTCTTAGGTTTAAATACTAGAAAAAGTTTGTACAACGCTAAATAAAGGCTATGGTCTCCTCTCCCTCCATAGACGCTGCATAATAAGTGATCGCTGTAAACGACCACGTTCTAATTGTTGTGTTTCATCATCAATGCTGATGGTGTCAGATATTTGGCGGTCAGAATCATGTCTAGTATATTCATTTGATAGAAGAGAGTTAGAGTTAGTAGAGTCAGAAGCCATGGCCGCAGTGGATATCCAGAGTCGCCTGCAAATGTAAAGCATAGTCAGTGTTTTATAATGTATAAATTACTACAAAATTGATATCTAAAAATGAAATTAAATAAATAATAAAATTAAAATATTTAGTAAACAGGTATTTTTGAACATTAATTCTGTTACACTTAACACACACACTACATTAATAATACAAAAAATAATTACCTAATAACCAAATGCTTTCACCATTATTATGAAGCTGCTGAAAATGATTATTTATTTCCGAATTGCGCCAAATATATGCATCATGAGTAGCTCCGCCAAAAGTAGCATCCACATTTAAAATATTAAGATCACTGTCACATATCTAAAAAAACATTATTTACAAGAAATTAATTCTTATATTCTCACAGTATTAGAAACATTGTGCAAGTCAGTTTTTTAATAATTGTAGTAATAAAAGGTTCGTACAAACTAAATATAGGTAATAAATAAATTAAAGCTTAGTTAAGTAAGTGAGTACCTACTTACTATTTGAACATTTCTAGAATGATAATGTTTTCTGTTAAAAAAACGTTCTTCATGCTCTGAAGGCTTCACTAATGCCACATGTGTACCATCAACACAGCCCAGGACACCAGGAATTCCAAATTTATTATAAAATCTGGAATTATAGACAAAATTAATGATATGTGAAACTTTCATGGTACATATCAAAAAGGTATAGAAATTTACTTGTTAATGATGATATTTCTTTCTTGCTGTGTTTGTGGAAATTTAATATACTTATTCAGTATATTAATATTGTTTAGTGCTGTTGTCACTTCTCTCACAGCATTTGACACACTAGGCTGGCTTAAACCATGCAAAAAGCTCATTCCTACTGGCTTTTGGTATGAACCCGTTGCATAGAAAGACAGAGCTGTTAAGACCTGAAAAGTGATTATTATAATTTAATAAATGGGCAGACTACAAACATGGTCTTACAATGCTGCTAATAATATAATGAATGTATTCAAGTCAAGAATTTATAACAATTTCTTACCTTACACTCTACAGAAACCTTTGTTTGCCTCTTTGATCTAGCCATTAGTGGAGCTAGTTCATAACACAACTCTTCAAATGAATCTTGGGAGATTCTGTAGTGTGCCTTGAACTCAACATCTGTCATGCTCAAAGTCCTTGCTTGGTTACGAAGACTTCGCCGTAACTGAGCCACATCATGAGCTTCTTGTCTTCTAACTTCGGCCTCGAGTGCCTCAATTAATAAGAATGCTCGTGCCATTTTATATAAAACTAAATAATAAATAAATAAATAAATATTATAGGACATTATTACACAAATCGACCTAGTCCCACAGTAAGCTCAATTAAGGCTTGTGTTGTGGGTACTAGGCGACGATAAATATAATATTAATAAATACATATATAGATAACACCCAGACCCAAGAACAAATAATTGAGTTCATCACACAAATATTTGCCCTGACCGGGGATCGAACCCGGGACCGTCGGCTCAGTAGGCAGTTACTTTACCACTGCGCCAACCGCGTCGTCGAACTCGAACGTCGAACTGTTTAAGAAGGTATGATTAATATTCCCGAAAGTAAATTTAATATGTAATTATTAGTAAAATTATATTCGAAAACTTGTCGAACACCTTTTCTAGACCGATGAAAATATTTTGCACACTTACCGTAATATATTTTAATAAGTTTTTTTAAGTATTCGATGATCTCAGTTAAGAATCAATCTTCTAAACTATAATTTTTATTTTATTTTGAGATTTTTATATACTTAATTGTTCCTATTACAACCAGCAACAAGTCAACAACAAGCATTAGAGCTGTCGCATATTTGACAAATCAATTGCTTGGTAGTTGCTGTCGTGTGGCTGTCGCAAGTCATAGCTAATACCATTTGCAAAGCAACCTTTGAGTTTTTATTAGCGACAACTGCATTTTTAGTTTTTCAGTTGCTCGACAGAGGCAGCACTGTTGACGGCAGATTGTCTGCTTGTTGTCTGCTTTTACGTAATAGGAAATAGACGTTTGACAACAACTATTGCGCAATTTTTGGTTGTTGCTGATCGTCTGCAAGATCCGTAATAAGGCAGCGGGTCATACTTTATTCACATACACTTAGTTTTTCGTTCGCAACGAACTGTTACAACAAAGCTTAAAGATGGCGCCGGTTTCAAATGTTTGCGTTATTTATTTCTATTCAAGTGAAATTGTCCTTTTTTAGTTTCACGGTTTCTAGTGTAAAGTTGGATGGAACTTTGGAATTTCTAGTCTCTATGAATATTCTTCTTTGGTTACTTATGTGAGAGTTTGCATGTTTGTTTCTCAATAAAACTGATGTACCTATATGGAAGTAAAGAAGGAAAAAAATAATTATGATAAATTCAGTACCTACGAAATCAATAACCATTCGTATTTTGTACTTAATCGATTCATTATCATGAAAGGTAAATTTGAACAATTTTATTTCTTTTTTATTACAATAAAACATACCTGAATAAAGACATTTATCGACAACCAATCATTCCCGCCTATTGCCAACTAAAAATTCCCAGCAAGTAGCAAAAACGTGAAAACCCCGATAAATTCGTGTCGTGTCGTCACGCGGCACGTGATTCCCGCGTCACGGCACGTCACGTAGCTTTCAGTTTTCAGGTATTTACATACATTTTAGATTTTCCAAGGTGAATTATGTAATAATGATTTGTAGTATTCACACGTAGGACGTTTTTCCGATTGCTTTGATAAATTTTGATTTATTATGATTTTTTTAGTTCTACCAAAATTATTATGATTTTTTTAGTTCTACCAAAAATGTCATTCGAATATCTTGATTCTTGATATTATTTTTCGGAATCAACAGGGCAAAATAAGACTTAAAAATTTTTTAACAACTCAAAAACCGATCCATCTTCAACAAATTTTAAACTATCCACGTATCTTTAGCATAAACTATTACGCTTTGTGGTTTGACAAATGTTAATACATTTGTCAAACCACAAAGCGTAATAGTACCTACTTAACTAGTTCCGTAGTAATGAAATAAACGCTCAAAATGGCCGACATATTAATGAACAACATATCCATATTCATCAACATCTCATACTGTATTCAGTCAACATGGACTAATATATTACTTATTCAGTTTCTATTTGTCCTACATACGATCTTCCCTTCTAGATAATTGTGTTGTAGTGTGTTTAAACACTGTGTTTACTTTACTATGTTACCTATAGGCAGGACGTATGGGAAGTTTACATAAACTCATCTGTAAAACGTCTGATTTTGGAGCTCAATTCGCGAAAATATTGAATCAATAATTTATTATTGTATTAAATCAATATATTGTATTAATTTAAAATCAATCTTTGGAATATTTTCAGTAAAAGTTTAATCTTTGGAATGTTTTCAGGAAAAGATTGTGTCAAATTATATTTTATGTAGCGCCTGCAATCAAACTAATATAGGTACTTAAATATGTATCATAATGAATGTACTGAAAAAATATTAAATTATATAGGTATGCTAAAATCAAAATTATCTAATAATCTAATTGCAAACAATTTTGAAACTGGTTCATCAGTAAACTGACCATTATTCTATTCTAAAATAACCTAAACAGTTGCCCAATAAAGTTGTCCAAAGATTTAATAATAGTATGAGACAATAATGAAAATTACATCCCAGTTGGATAAATGTTGAACTACATTGAGTTATATTAGACCCATATTTTCATTGGCATTCTGATGGCATCTAACCTACGGCCTACATTTAGATATCACGTAACGAGAACAGACATTACAAGACATATATACTTTTCTTAGTGTTTTCATCTTATTTTTTTTTTGCTAGCATTGCGCCCGCGGCTTTACGCGTGAATTTGACGTTATCGCCTTTGGAACATAAATTTTCCATCCCCTGATTTACAAAGGCTATCTCTGTATAAAATATCATCAAAATCGGTTATGGAGTTTAGATGTAAAGCGTAGTATAAAAACAGAGTTATTTTTGTATTCATAATATTAGTAGCTATATTCAATTAATAGATTTTAATTGAAATAAAGTCTTGAAATTGTTGTTGAAACAAATAAAACTCAAGATAAATTTCTAAAGAATCGTTTGCCCAGCAAATAAGTACGTAAGTATATTTTGGTCGGTACAATATTTACCGAATTGTTACACTAACGATGTATTTTCCGTGAAAGGACGTTATTGCTACAAATAACACTTTCATTGGATTTCTGATAACATCTGTAACAACCTACGACCCAGATCACCCAGATATATCGCAATTTGATATTTATCACTCCATTATATATACTAAAAATCACTTTATAAACGTAAAAAACCTCAAACGAATTAACCACATTAAAAATGAGTAGGCAATTAATGTGGGGAACCCCTTCAAATTACCATACCCCTTTTAGTCACGACGTAAAACCATACACTAAAATTTAATAACACAATTTTTAACATGCTCGTATAACAAGCGGGCACGCAGCCAGAAACCATGTACCGCATTAAATTACAATTATGTAATTTATTATCTGTTACAAATTATGTTATTAAAAATGTGGTATCTGTCGAACGCCTTCTAATTACATGCACAACACACCCTCAAAATGCAACCTTGTTACAAGCGTATAGAATTCAGAAGAGACTGCAGCTAGTCAGGCGACATCAAGATCTATTATTTCTGACACGAAAGTGGAATGCATTGCAATTTGAACTATACATATGTAGTGTTAAAAGTCATTATAGCATGGAAGCACGGACAAGGGACGTATGACATCCATTACATCAAAATCGAGTGTTCCATTTTCAAATTAATTCGGAACCGTTTTCTAATTGGCGCGACGTGACTCGGCTGTTCGGATCTAATCAGCGAATTTGAGATTCGAATGTAATTCGTATGGGCTTTGTGATTGTCTTTGTCCTACAATTTATGGAACTATTTAGAACGTGAAACGGAATTCTTTTTCAGTCGTTTGATTCGTAATTGCTATCTTTTGCGCTTAGGTATATTGGAGGAACTTTTCCGGATATTTTGACGTGATAACGTTTTTAAAATCGTTTTAGTCGGGTGACATGTTCAGAAACTTGTGTCACACCAAAACCTCACGAGCGCGATCGCAGGTATAACGAGAAAGAGACGGACCGATCTCCCGTCTCATCTCGAGCGCTGCCACCAATAAGACGTTATCACGTAAACATCTCGATCGTAAACCTACTTTACAAACAACCAATTTTTTTTTTGCTATAATATATTAATGTAGTTTTGCATCTTTTTGACTTTTATTTCAAAGATATCGTAATTGAATTAATGACATACATTTCCTTTTACCGTCCGCGAATATTTGAGGAACTATTTCTGATATTTTTGCTATGCCTAGTGTATATGTAGTTGTGCTTCTTTTGAACTTTTATTTCAAAGATATGGTAATTGAATTATTGACATATATTTCGTTTTTACGGTCCGCTGTATCAATTAAAAGACACAATTTTATCAACATGGGAAAGGTTTTTGAATTTACCCTGCGTTTTAAACACAAAACAAATAAATGGAAATAGTTACAACGAATCTACAACAATCATTATTTCTAGAAACATTTGCAATTCAATAAGTCTAGACGTTCTTTATTCAAATTTTTCCATAGACAATAAAGAATCATATAGCATAGACAAAGGAAGACGATCATTATGAACGCCTCATTAAGAACGTATCAGGTTGTAAGCTCTTTGAGACGTTACGAAGCTAAATAATTTATTATAACATATGTATATTAAATATTAATCCAGCCGTTCTTATCTTTATCCGCTAATGATATAATAGTAGATAATTCTTGATGTCGTATTTCTTGATATTTTCGTTGCCATGTTGACTGTTGTAATAAAATGTAAATTGTGTTGTCTTTTGTTTTTAGTTAGATGTTTACGATTATCCAAAAAAATCTGTATTTTAATTTAATTCCGTGACTGGTCACTTACATGTCAAAATTATAAAACATAAAAAAAAAACAAAATTTTAGTTTTGGCGCCTAAAGTTAAGAAAATTTTACAGTGTGATTACCTTAAGGTACTAAAAATATACCGTTTTACAATATTATTCCTTTATTTCTTTAATACCCAATAATTTTATGTATTCTATACTTTTTCATCTTCTTTTTTTCTATACCTAATCTTTTTCTTTTTATTTCAGATTGCGTCCACCTGCAGCTATACAAAGATTTAAAAGAGCGGCAAAAGAACGGGCAAACCAAAGCCTCGCTTTCCCTGCAACAATACCTGGGCTTTGAGTCCGGGTTCACGTTGGACAAGGAGTCGAACACGCTTGCCATTTTGTGTGAAGACGTGGTGCCCGTGCTTGCGTTCGATACGAGGGAGATCTTGATACAGTGGAGGGTTAAGGTATGATTGTTTATAGTTTTGTATTTAATTTAAGATAGTGTAGTTTTTAAATGATGGTGGTTATGAAATAAGAACTTTTTAGGTACACTTTATAAATAGAGGTACATATACTAGTATTATAAATTTGCTATAGTATGCTACAATTTGACGACTGCTCGAGCTCTACTGAACAGATTTTGATATTAAGGAAGATCACAAAACGAATATGAATTAGTATAATTATTTCAAAAATTATATAAAACTAGCGGTCCGCCCCGGCTTCGCCCGTGGTACCTACATGTTTACGTTTTTTTTTCATAAGAACCATCCTCGTACTTCAAGGAATAGATTCCGCAGCGCACGCGATGACAGAATTTTTATTAAGAAATTTTTTACACCTTGGGTTACATTATTGCGTTTTTGGTAATGATCTCTATTTTTTTTGAAAATGCAATATAGCCTATGTTGCTCAGTGAAGATGCAGCTTTCTAATGGTGAAAGAATTTTTGAAATCGGTCCAGTAGTTTATGCGTGAAAACCATACATACATACATACATAATTACAAACCTTTCCTCATTATAATATTATATATATATATATATATATATATATATATATATATATATATATATATATATATATATATATATAAAATAATGGAATTTTCAAAAGGATACGATGTAGATGAACTTATTTAAATAACACAACACACTCTTGTTAATCTAATGTAATAAATTATCTATAATTATCTATGATCAGGTGCAACATAACCTCGGTAGCAGCAAGGAATTCGCAGCAGTTCTAATATCTGCACCAAGCGCTTCGGGGGCGAAGCCCGGGCCGGTGCGCTTGCACGCGTGCGGCCCGCGCCTTGCGCTGTGCGCGTGTAGGCCCCCGGAGGTGCTGGCGCTGTGGGACGTCAAGTTGTTGAGGTACGTGTATATCCCTAAGCCTCACAGTGGTCAATGGAACTTGTACTGTGTGCGTGCAGCCCGTCACTTGCGTCGTGCAGCTCGTCACTTGCGTCGTGCAGCCCGTCACTTGCATCGTGCAGCTCGTCACTTGCGTCGTGCAGCTCGTCACTTGCGTCGTGCAGCTCGTCATTTGCGCTTGGCACGTGTAGCCCGAAACTTGCATTTTGCACGTGCAGCCCGTGGCACAGTTCAAGACGCGGAGGTGTCTGTGCTTTGGGACGTTGAATGTTGAAATAATTGTGTATAAACTGTAATGTTCGATAGATGATCCAGTAAACTTCACGAACGTACATTTGTAAAAAAATATTTTTCGCCACCTTAAATTACAGTCAATAGAAA
The DNA here is from genome assembly GCA_029959065.1 of Colias behrii. Lineage (NCBI taxonomy): Eukaryota > Metazoa > Arthropoda > Insecta > Lepidoptera > Pieridae > Colias > Colias behrii. Next base: position 1,450,304 of record JARWMC010000016.1, read on the forward strand.
ATTAAGAAATTTCCCAATATCCCACAAAAATCAATAGAAATCCGAAACAATCATGATTATCATTCCATTTAAAAGGAAATGAAATAGCGTCTTTATTACATTAAACCTCGACAAAAGCGTCTAATCTTCAGATCGACGCCGCATCAATTTTTCATTTCTCCCATTTGTCCGTTTGACCTACTTAGCCGATATTTAAATGACAGGCCTCAGGATTTGGGAGTGGACCGTCTTTTGTTTTGGATTTAGCTTTCACTGTGAGGAATTATATAGACCGGACTCTCAGTGGAGTTTCGTTTGCAAAAATAGCGGACCTAAATCTGACTTCTGATATATATTATATAGATCCCAGACATCCTATAGACAGATGTTGCCAACAAGTTTTGTGGTCCCCCTCTCCCCACCCCGGTAATTAAATATGGCATACAAAGAAAAAAATAAAAATTTCCAAAACATGCCGTGTGGGGTATCAAATGAATGAGCTTATTGAGTAGATCACGAATATATAGCATACTATAACATTTCTTACACTTTCTCTAAGATTTTTTAGAAAATTTACGAAAATGCTCCATTTTTGAGTTAACTTTAAACCACTATAGATTGAAAACTCATGAATATATTTTTTAAATTATTATTTTAAATAATTAACAATAGTCCATTGTTTACGATTCAATAGTTCGTACAGTGAAATAGTTGCATGGGGGAGTGGGGGGAGCATTCAAAGATGGCGAGTATATTTTCAAGTTTATGCCAGAAATAAAGGCCTAATACAAAAATATCGGTGTCAGGGCTTAGAATAATTATCTCTGCACTGTCGTTGTTTGACAGAATGAAAAATATGGCAGAACATTCTTGAATCAGCCTCTGTGTGATTAGATTTCAAATCGGTAACTTCAGTGAAAGTTGCGCCTTGCAATTTAAAACATTTTGTGGGGTCATCAAATCCACCACATACATATAGCTCACTTATATTATATTACGAACTCGTATACAATGGACTATTGTTAATTATTTAAAATAATAATTCAAAAAATATATTCATGAGTTTTCAATCTATAGTGGTTTAAAGTTAACTCAAAAATGGAGCATTTTCGTAAATTTTCTAAAAAATCTTAGAGAAAGTGTAAGAAATGTTATAGTATGCTATATATTCGTGATCTACTCAATAAGCTCTTTCATTTGATACCCCACACGGCATGTTTTGGAAATTTTTATTTTTTTCTTTGTATTCCATATTTAATTACCGGGTTGGGGGGAGGGGGACCACAAAACTGGTTGGCAACATCTGTCTATAGGATGTCTGGGATCTATACAATATATATCAGAAGTCAGATTTAGGTCCGCTATTTTTGCAAACGAACATCTCCTTGGAGCCTGCTCTAATAGATATGAATGTAATAGTGTGACTTGAGATATGCTTGAGCCACTAGGAATGATTAGCTTTTTGGATGTAGAAATCGGGAAAGTAAAAATAGTATTTTTTTCCATTTAGTTGATAAAAAATAACATTAAATAATAAATATATTCTTTACTCGTATTCAACTTGAAAGTAACCATAATAAGATCGCTTAAGAAAAATTTCGAAAACTATTCCTAAATGCAGCTCTTTTTAAAGAATCTGTAAAAGTATAAATTAAAACCATTAATTAGCTAAAACATCCATAACAATATCAAACGCATTCATTAAATTTGAAAACTTTAAAACACTCCAAGTTTCAGCAAACAAAGAAATTAACGTAGATTTAGGGTTCTCCAAACAAAACTTCGGAGATAATTCAAATACTTTTATGGTGAAATGTTTGGGGTTGGATCGCCTGAAGCGAGTTCCTTATATCTCGAATGAAAATTATGTTTTATCTGGCTAGCTTACAGCTCGCTGCTTCGCCCGCGTATTTAAAGGAAATCCCCATAGCAATGAGATATTCCACCTCGGTAAAAAATAGCCTATCTGGACAGTGGACACCTATCTCCAGACACCAAATCATATTACAAAGTCGTTCCGGCGTGAAAGAAAGACAAACATATAAACTCGCTTCGCATTTTATTAGTAAGGATCCTGATCATTCCTAATAAGAAGATATGAAAGCATTCACAATATTGCTTGAGATAAGAGCGATTACGATCTTTATGGACATCATTTTGTAGTTGTCTCCTAAATCGTAACAGTGTCCATCACTATGAAATGAATGTGTAGACTGTAGATCTATTTTTTACTAGATTTCCGCCCGCTGCTTCGCCCGCGTTTTCAAAGGAAAACCCGCATAGTTCCCGTTCCCGTGGGATTTCCGGGATAAAACCTACCCTATGTGTTAATCCAAGTTACCTTCTATATGTGTGCTAAATTTCATTGTAATCGGTTCAGTAGTTTTTACGTGAAAGAGTAACAAACATCCATACATCCATACAAACTTTCGCCTTTATAATATTAATAGGATTAATATGTATAGAATAGCATTCATAAAAATGCTAATTCTCTATCATAAAAATGCTGGAGAATATGATTAGAAAATTTGTTTGTCTGTAAGTATGGATCCGCTAATCTCGAAAACCTCATAGCATATCAGACCGATATTTTTCATGTTCGTTTACGGAAATCTTCAGTTGATTAGTATTTATTTCAATTAATGCATTATTTACAAAGTTATTTCCATTTAAACGAAAGCACGGCTAACAGCTGTAGTTATTAATATTTTCCTTAAAAAAATCCTTTATTTGTTCACACAAACGGAAACCCATACTCGTTATATGTTAGTCATTGCCAAGGACCGTCCTAACCATGGCCAAATATTTGTGAGACGTGCCCTCTGACGTCACACGTCAAATACGCAATTTCTTAATGGTGGTACCAAGTTATAGGTACAATGGGGAGTGATTGGTGTTTTGGTATTGTTATTAATTTTGATTATTAGAGAGCATTGAATTATTTCATTTATCTTACGGGTTTGATGGTTCGTTGCATTTTTGTAGGCTTTCAAGAGTTTATTAACTAACGCAGCTTTTTATAAGTTACCATTACCATTTTGCATTATTTTTCCTAACATGAATTTATGACTTAGTAAAATTTTCTTTCCAACCGATATAACCAATAACGATGAAGGTTCTCAATTCGAAGCATAAGTTTTTCTGTATGATACAAAACTGTCCTCTTTCAAACAACTATAACTTTTTGCTACCTATTAAATCAATCCAGAACACTATTAGCTTATATTAAAACCGTCAGCCATTATTCATAGCCTGGTCCAAAACTGTCTCTATTCAATGTTAAAAATGACAAGCCAATGGTCGCATAAATCATGCTTGCAAATATTTGCTAGTCGCGCCCTCTGACGTCGGCTCTTACGGCAATATCATAATGGGCCACTTGACATTGCAGTGCGAGAGGTGACTGGGAAATTCCTATGTTATGTGATACTTATTAGTAAAGATTACAGTATTTTTGGGAAGTATTGTTAACACTTGATTATGGTTGTTGTTGATGAAATGTTATATGAGATCTAATTCAAAGATCTGCAAAAAGATGTAAAGAATGAACGTTTCGTTTTAAAATAATTTCTTGATTTGAATTATCTTGCAGTTCGTAAAATTTAGCATTTAGTTACAAAATACATTTAGAAACAAGCATTGAAGCTAGTCGGGGCTTATTTTATTATGGACTCGGACTTATCTAAACTATATTATTGACAGCGTCCCTTTCATCAAAAATATACGACGTATGTATACAATATTCATATTGTCCTTAGAAACGCACATTCCGTACCGAACTTATTCAGACAAAGAATAGGATATGAAAAGGAATTTTACATAACTCCTAAAATATTCCAAATAAGAAGTAAAGACGCGGGACATGTGTCCCTGGACGGGTATAAATATCAATTTATGTTCCCATCGCACTCTGTGCGTATACGTTGAATATTTTATGAAATTAACATGAAATCTTGTTTGGAAGTGGAGCATGATATAAATTGGGTCACGTTTGGACTTAGTTCTTAATAGTTTCTCTCGATAGTTGTCTGTTCATTGTTATGGAGTTTCGTATGATGAGTATGTGATGTTGATATCACGCAGCTATTATAATAAAATATTAATTAAAATTATACCTACATCACTCGGATACAATGTAGCTTTCTAGCTGTAAAAGAAAATTCATAATTGGCAGTTCCAGAGTTTGGTTTAAGTTTATACAAACTAACGAACAGGGAAAAGCAAACTTTCATACATCATTCTTGATTCTTCTACGATATTAGTATCTTTAAAAAGTTTTCAACAATTTTTATTTTTTACATCTTCTAAACACTTTTGAACAATTTATTTTCTTACAATTTTTTCTAATCTTAGGGGGATTTATGGGAAGGAATACCTGCCTGTATTTTAATTAAAAAGAGATTTCAGCCGTCGCCTCCTCGATTATAATTGAACAGTTTTTATGAAACGGTTATCGATATTAAAATTTAACGAACATGTCAATCATGGGCTAATAAAAAATTGTTGTTTTGATTAATATTTTTGTAATTTATTTGGTACGTGTCTGAATTAATTTGCAAACTCGTAGATAAAGCCTTACGGCAAAATATACGGGTAATTATGTATCTATTGGGCTTTTTGATATTTTTTTATGATGGTCAATAAATTAAAGCCTATATGTGGGATAAAAAAATAAATTATTTGGCATTTGAAATAATAATTCATATGTATTCAGTGTCTCCTTATGACTGTATAATATTATGATGTAAGTCGTATTTTAAGCCAGGCTTTTGTCTCGGCCTTGCCTATTTATACATCTCAAATCGTATCATAAACCAACCAGGCATTTAATGAGGTACGAGATGTCTATAAGTCTTAAAACATACGTTTATCATCTATATATCTGCCGTTTAATCCGTAAAAAATTATAAAAAACGTTTTATACAGACAATATTCTTATTCCGTTGTCACTCGTCATCACTTTAAAACGTGACTGTACATAGACGATATTTACTCACACTAAACAGTACCTACCTATTATTATTTTCCCTAACTTGTCCACAAATTAAAACCTCAAAAAATACTCAAATTGCACATGTAACCCAATTTAATGTTAGTGCTGATTACACCCCCACAAATCACCCCTGTAATAACCTGACAACCCCTAACGCTGTGGTCGCAATTAATATCTGCACTAGTTCGTGCCCGCGGCGCCGCTTGCATTATCTACCAAATTGCCGTCGATTTACATTAAATACTAATAGTTATTTGTTGATTTGTTCGGTTTGTGTGGTGTAAAATACGTTTAGAAAATATAATGTTACTGAACTCCCGTTGTATGCTCTATTACTTCAAAAATAGTAAAATTGATTTAAATGTACCTAAGTGATAAATGGAAAAGCCGCTATCCTAATTAATGCAGACAAATTATTAATGCCGTAATAAAATTATTAATCATCTATTGAGCCTGTAGAGCAAACAAATATTATAACCTAACTAGTTTCAGTCTGCGGTTTTACTCGCATGCAAATTCAAATTACAATTTATCTCTACAGTTTGAAACAGATTTAATCAGCCGTTAATAGTATCAAAGTTTTAGTCGAAAAAGCATCAAACATCCATGTTCCCAAACCATTGAAATTATTACAGCTAAATCAGCAATAAAAAAATTAAACCATAAAACCTTAAAATAAAAGGCGTTTAATTGCAATACAACAAACATCTGCTCCCAGCGGTCACATCGCTAAGTGTTCAGCCATCGGCTAATTTCATTATTAAAGCGAAGGCGATACGCGTGCCCGCATCATCCCCTGTGGATACGCTGTTATGTGTGGTATAAGTTATAAGCGGTAGCGATTTTATATACAGACGCTTTGAACTTTATATAAAGTGAAAAGGAAAATATATTAAATAATTTAATTTAACTCGACAAATTTTGTCGAGTTGACTGTTAATAAAACGATGTTGTACATGGTATAAGTTATAAGCGGTAGTGATTTTATGTAGAGGCCCTTATAATGTAGTAGAAAATTATTTAACTAAGCAGCGAAAGCAACAGGCGAATGTTTATGAGCGATAGCGTTTTTATGTGTGAAATTTTAATTTGCTGATTCAAAATTTCAACGGTCCGGCGTATATTTGCCACTATGATAATATTTAACTTTTAATATGTTAACAAGTCTTTTATGCTTGCTATGGCAAGGCGATAGTCTTCTGTGTAACTCCAACAACCACTGTATTAATGTAATGTTTCATATAGGAACATTAGACCAAAAAACATTCCCTATAAATTTTTTTCAGCCATCAGTTTACCCCAAACACCACATCACGTTACAGAGGTATGCCTAAACCAAACAAACCCCTTTGTGCTCTTTGTTACCTTGATAGCCGCGTTTAGAAACTCATGCGAGCTTTCCTTTGCACGTAAACAACAATTAGATAAAGGTAGGAAAGTGTAACAAAAGAAAAACAGTTTAGTGTTAAATAGAAAAATCCTTCTTGTTTATAGATTAATTTGGATAAGCATATACATAGGCTACTTATATTCTCGGCACAACGAGAGATCTAGTTAATTTTTTTTTTGAAGTGAAAACTTCTTTAGCGGCGTTGGGTATAAAATCTTAAACTCGCGTCAGTACCTGATCGAAAAAGCGTAAGACGGATGGATATCAAACATGCTCAACGTTAATAATCAAGTTTTCACTTCTGCCGGCACTCCCGGAGTGCAACCCGTCTTTTTTTATTAAATAAGGTTGCTATAAATTAAAATAGCACCTTATATAAATTACAATATAGCCTTGTAGGCTCTTGTAGACTAATAAGTAATTTTATGTTAACCTAAATTTCTAAATAACTTATTGTAAGAGAGTGTCCATTGTCACTTGCTTAGTGTCTGTTAAGGGGAAGTAAGTCACTTTGCTCGTATGCTTTGGTATACAGATAATTGTCACTGTTCACTTTTCACTTATCACTACACTAACTCAAAACGTTTAGTCCTTTTTAGTCTTCGCACTAGGTCCGTGGTGTCAAGGAGCTGGATAGCCTCAACATTCACGTTATGATCTAGTTATATTAAAAGTAACTTTTGTTGTATATTAGTGGCCATATATATTTTTGTAGGCATTTCACAACTTAAATATAAAGGTAGCACATATCAACTATATAACTACCAAATTTCATGATTATCGCTTCAACAGTTTAACCATGAAAGCGTATCATTCAGATTTAAAAGTGCTATTATGCAAGCAAAAACATTTTAATAGTAACTCTAGTAATAAATAAATATTACGCAACTAACATGGAAAAAGTCTAAACTTTCATCCAATTTTTTTGCTGACCTTACCTAATCTATCTATGTCTTTAATTAACGCAAATGTTATACCCCTGTGTAGCTGTTCATTGACATGCAACTTTATGCTGGCCGTGTACCAATAAGTCATTTAGCAGTGTTAATATTTGGGACCGCATCCATCAATTTGCTACCGTCGCATTTCATGGGGGCTTAGATTTGTGTACCGTCAGCAAAAAAGGCTGACTCTAACTCTCTACTATAACATAACTGATTTTAAATTAGTTATACTTATTGTATTGTACACTTAAACTTGTTTAGAATCATTTGAAAATAAAGAATAGAAAATCAAAATTTAAAAACCTGAAAATATAATCTCATAATAATGATTCAGCTGTACTGATGCTATTTATTATTTCATATAAAACTGTTCACGATACTGAAATAATCTCATAAGAGGATTATACCCGCTTCATGTTATATTTCTGCATACATGCTTGGATAATATAATAACTTGTTTATCAACATATTTTTAAGCCATTATACATTTTAACATACTGAAAAAAATAGGTTATATTGTATTGACCTAAAAAATTATCTGTTCTATAAAACGGCTACAGCAAAAGAAAAAAAAAATGATACTCATAAGTACATAGTTAGTCAAAAACATGTCAAAAACCTTCTTAAACCCAATCTAGACAAAAAATACACTAAAAACTTTTTTTGCGTACCTTACCCAAAACTTGCCCGCACGAAAAATAGCAAATGAAGCGCAATTAAAACATGACAACTCAGATGGATAGCCGGGAAACGGTTTTTCCGATACATCCCGGAATAAACGAGCCGCGGGAAATTATCCCGGAATCCAGTTATCGTCTCCGGGGACAGTTTTAATACAATTTTTGTAATATTCCACCAAATGTATATTCGTGTACGGAAAATTGAGTTTACGCGTAAAATTTAAATTGCTACACTATATAATTTACGATAATAATAAGACCAGAGACATGATCAACTTGGGACAATTTTTACGAAGTGTCTAGTCGTCCGCTAAACGGATGAATAAAATAAATTAGTCGTCCGATTACCGGATGAATAAAATAATTTAATCGTCCGATTACCGGATGAATAAAATAATTTAATCGTCCGATTATTCGGATTACTAGATAACCTTTTAACACTAAAGCTAGTTGGGTTGGACTAAAGCAAAGGGGGCGCAGGACTTAGAAAATTTTTGATGGAGTTGGTGTCATTATAACACCTATTTATTATTGTTTTATCGTAAAGATTACGCTAATATAAGCATGTTTTATAGGAACAACTTTTCTCTAAAATCAAAAATGGCCGAGATATTCGCCCGCAATTCGTTAGGTTAGGTTAGGTTAGGTTTCTTAAAAAAAAACTACACAGAAATAGGAGCCCCGCTTCGCGGGGCTCCGTCGACGCGCAAAAAAAAATCAAGTTTAGGTTAGGTTAGCCGTTAGGTTAGGTTAGGTTAGGTTTCTTAAAAAAAAAACTACACAGAAATAGGAGCCCCGCGAAGCGGGGCTCCGTCGACGCGCAAAAAAAATCAAGTTTAGGTTAGGTTAGCCGTTAGGTTAGGTTAGGTTTCTTAAAAAAAAACTACACAGAAATAGGAGCCCCGCTTCGCGGGGCTCCGTCGACGCGCAAAAAAAATATCAAATACTTACGTGTGCCCTCCTCCCCCCTCTCCTCCCCCCACAAAAAACCTATAATACGTGCGGCAGTTCTCTAAAGAAACCCCGATAACCTAACTATATAGATAAATAGATGTTATCGGACGATTAAATTATTTTATTCATCCGGTAATCGGACGACTAATTTATTTTATTCATCCGTTTAGCGGACGACTAGCGCTGTCCCAATTTTTAACACGACGTTTAATTCAATTTAGTTATATCATTAACTTAATATTATATTTATGAAGTTAATTTTAAAGATTTTAATTAATATGAAAAGATTTTCGAAATAACACATGAAAAAACATATCCAGTCTAGAAAAAACACTTGTAATTTAGGTTTAAAAACTTTATTACTCATAAAAACAATTTGTTCACTTAGAATGAAACACAACATTATTAACATCATTAACGTTTCGTCCAATACCAAATTTGCTTTAAAATCAATCCTGCGATATCTAAAACATTACTTCCAAATTGAATAAGAAAACCAATTAAAAATCATTAAAACGTTCAAGATGAAGATAAATATTGGAAAAGCTAAAACTTGGAAGATAATTTATATCCACTTTTTCAGGCAATTAACTTCGCCACTTAAGTATAAGGTACAGTTTCAAAAGCCCTGCTTTGATCTCATTTCATTTTACTGGGAATTATTTGGGATGATGTGATTGTAAATTGTAAATTACTTCTTTTATATCTATCAAAAGGATTCTAATTTCTAGCTAACCTTGTGAGCTAAATGAAACATATTATGTATTAAACTTTGTACTTGAATAAGTTATAAATGGATTTTGATATTTTGTGAATTTATACTAATTTTATAAAGCTTAAGAGTTTGTTTGTTTGGTTAGTTGAACGCTCTAAACTCAGGAACTACGGGTCCGTTTTGAAAAATTCTTTGAGTGTTTTCCTTTCGTAGAAGGCTATATTTTCGTAGAAAGTTATAACTTAATTATAACTTGGACTACAAAAACTTAAAACATATCTAACTATTAATTACTGTTAAAAGAAATTACTAGCCAAACAATGAAAATTCTCCAAGTTCCAACCCCCTTTTCTTAAAGTTGGTAAAAAGATGGTACTATTTAAAGTTCAGTAATGTGTTGTCTCCACAGATTAGAGTCTTACCGCTAAGTCACATAACTTATGCGATCCTGCTTACGGAACCCTAATCCTTAATGGGGCAGCTTTAACTTGATAGGGAATAAAACATATGGGGTATAGTTTGTATGTTTGTTTATTGGAACCCTCTGTTTGGATGGACTTTATGAGATTAGGATATCAATCACGGTGAATGAATTTATCTGAAGTAATTTGTCTTAAAATCTTGAAAAATTAACTTAAAAGGTTATTAAAATTCATAAATTTAATATCTTTAAACAAGTAAATATACTAGATATTTTATTATATTCGAAAGCTTGTACGAATGTTACAAAATTCTTGTTCGTTAAAACTACTCACTCATTTTGGCTGAAATTCAATATGCAAATAGACTATCCAATTTTTAAGGTAATTTAAACCTTACATGGAAGCAATTTTTTAGTTATTATAAAATACTGGATCGTCTGATATACTTTTACAAGTAACACAAATAAAAACCGTTTGGTTAGAGCGGGGGCACACGATGCGTTGCGGCGCCGCACCGCAAAGATTTCACCGTGTCAGTGGTCACACGAGCGGTGCGGCGCCGTAACGTTTTTATGTCGCAGCGGCGTCGTAGCAGCGTTGCACAGCGTGTCCTTCCTTGTGATGCAAAACAACTGAGCGGTGCCGCTCCGACGTCGCACCGCATTCACCCCTCCCCGCCTCGTCTTGGTGGTTACAAGTCCGGTGCGGCGCCGGAGCGCATCGTGTGACATGCCACAGATATTTCTATGTAAGACGACGCAGCGACACCGCTCCGGCGCCGCACCGCCGCCGCAACGCATCGTGTGCCCCCGCCCTTACAGTGGAATCCGTTTATAATGACATTGAAGGGGAATATCAAACACGTCATAATAAACGGACGTCATACAAAGCATTTTGTAGAAAATAAACGATCTCCTTTTCTTTTTCCTCCTCTTTTTGTTAGTATTTAATACAGAGAAACAAAATAGAGATGCCTACACATTGAGACTCAAAACAAACAAAAAAAGGTGCTGTCGGATATCACAATTTTCCCAAACAGAAATTGGTGTTGAAAGTTTTAGAATTCATTTCGGTCAATATAACCGGACAATTCATTAAAAATTGGTCACAATAAACGATATGTCACTATAAACGAAGTCATTTTATCCGACTTTTATTAAGAATTTTGTATGAAAACCAAACTTTGCTGTGTAATACGTCATAATAAGCGGTTGGTCAATATAACCGGAGTCCTAATAAAAGGATTCTACTGTATTTTAAAAATTCCCCGCGTAGGTATTTAATCTATTAATAGTTTGCTAATTACAAATTAACATTTATCAATAATCAATAAAATAATGTACATAGTGCAAAAGCAGCAATTTCCTTGGAATAATTATTTACAACATAACGAAGGAGTATTCACAGCGCGTCCTCGATAAACTAGGAGCGTGATGGGCATTACACTGAGCCCGAAATTGGTGTAGTACGAGAGGCGGCGGCGGATTTGGCTTAGATTTATTATTTTTTTAAAACTTTATTTTTGAAACAGGTCATATTTTCTCATAATTATGATAGTTTAGTGCAGGTAGGTAATTTTCAAACTTTAAATAAACACATTGTTAGTGTTAAAAACGTGTTTAATTGAAAAAGTAACACCTTTACACAAAAAAGACATAATAATGATGTCACAGGCCTAAAAATATACCTTGTTTGAAATGTATGACAAATTCAATCTATTTTCTTTGCTATTAACTATAGGTACTCTCTAGCTTCCATGCTATTTACAGAACTATAATTTAGTTGTATGTAACCCTTACAATACCTGCATTATTCCGAAATTGGAACTAAAAGTCTGGAAAACGGATTGAATCAAGAAGCTTATATCTAATACACTGGAGATTTCAGTATGAACATTAACTTGTAACAAGAAAATATGACAGTGAATGACGCCTGTATGTTTTTTTATCCCTTTCACACCTAACTTGCCAAGTTAGGTGTGAAAGGGATTCTTGTTACAAGTTAATGTTCATACTGAAATCTCCAGTGTATTAGATATAAGCTTCTTGGATTGAATATACAAAAAATATTATTTTTTTAACATGACCAAAACACAACCAGCCAGTATGAAAAAAAAGTTACAAGCTGGTAAAAAAAGATCTCTCAGTCTACCATCGCACACCTCGGTTGGCAGTCGTCACGTAGCCGTGGGGTCAACAATTTTGATATTCCCAATTCCCTGTGACCTCCTGTATTGAAATCCTACGTGATGTCGCTAACGTTATTTCTATAGATTGTTTCCCAAATTGTTTATAAGTGAATTGTTTTCTATTCCCCGAGGATATTTTTATAACCGTTATTACTTACGATATATTGGAGAGATATTTATTTGTTGTTTCTTTGGGATGAATTATTAATGGTTCTTCTATAGCGTTTACTTGTTTCAAATAATGATATCGCTTTTCGTTGTATTTTGTACTCGATGTACGATAAAACCATTCCTTTTACATAAAAAGCAAATAATAAAGAATAATTTACTATAAAAAAAATGTTGTGTGGTTTTATGAAACCACGGTAAAAGTGGAACTTTCCGAACACTGCTTTATACCTACCTACTCGGCAGCCGACCGTCACGCGACATGCGCTACACAGACCAAAAAGTTTGAGACGATGTAATAAAAGTTTCACTTTAATAACTATTTATTATTTTATTTCTAATAAAAGCCACTTTATTACCATTTTTACAAGTCTTCTTTCGAAATTAAAAGACATCTAAATGCGGTGCTTTTTAATGACTAGTACGTGCCTACGGCACCGCCTGCCATAAGGCTGGTATCACATAACGCCTTACAGCAGGTAGAATAATAATATTATGAATAAAATATTTTTTTCATAATATTATAATTTTACCGTACTAGTCTTTTAATAAATCGCGATTTAAAAAGTCTGAATATCTAATGAGATATGAAAGAAAAATATTTTTACATGTTAACATTCCGTGGCAAATGACGTTTTAAAAATTAACTAATACGATTGTTTTAATTTAATTTGAATGTGTATCCTCTGGCTTTATTAAAATACAAGATTCAAAGTAAACTGTTACATATTAAGACATGAGTCTAATACGAAAATACTGAACTAATTCCGATGAAATTTCATAGTTTCACATCACAATAGCACATAGTAACATAGATTTCATTGTTTTTCGAACAAAGTAAGATAAAAATAATTTTCAACGCTGTTACAACGTCAATTAGGAGAACACGCGACCAATTATTTCTTTAACAATACATTTTTCGTTAACAGCCCATTATAGGTGTTAACTATTATAACGTGAAAACCTTACAAAATCGTATTTATTTTAAAGTGTCGACAAATTGTCGGTGTTTATTGTAATGTACATTTATGTTGTAATTAGGTAGAGTTATTAAGACAGAGGGAGCATTATACTCTTAAATATTTTTCTTTGTAATTTGTTGTAATTTTTCACTTATTTTCACATAGCGATGGACTAATGTTACTTCTTGCTTACTCTCTTCTTGCTTGAAAGTAAGTGTGTTAACAAAATTAATTTCACACCAACAAAGTAATACATAAGGCAACATTTTACACAGATAAGAAATTACATATGTAGTTAGTTCATTTTCCGTGCCATTTTTCCAGCCCTAAGCCATGGTTTTTGCGTATAACACTAACAAACATTCATACATCCATCCTCTCAAAATATCGAATTTTATAATAGCAATCTCTAAAATCTCTCACATCTACAAAGAACGAATAGTTTTTACGTTTTGATACCAATATGGTCGTCGCCGGAACCGCTTTACGACTTCCTGCAAGCGCTGCAGCCGCTGTTGGTTAATCACATGTTAACATGCTATTGTTTACTCGACACTTTTCATTCGACCTTTACGACCGCTTCTAATTTAATAGCTATTACCAAGACGTGATATGCTTTGAATTTAGTTCGATTTTTAAGGAATATCCTTTGTTTTTGTTTGAGAATTGTTGTCTACAAATACTAGTTTTGTAATAATTAAAGTACGAAGGTTTCAATATAAAATATATAAGTTTATAGTTTTTTACAGATAAATTTAAAACTCGGTTTGTTAGTTACTAACTACAACCCGTAATTCCGCTTTCATAGACTTTATTTTTATTTATACGCTGAGTTCCGAAATGTAGCTTTGATCAACTCTTTTTTAGAATAAAAGGCATAAACAAAATCGAATAATTTATCAGCTCTATATCGACATCCTCAACAAAACCCATTAATTCAATTTAACAGCTCCATATCAATACGCAAGTTCAAAGTCCAATTTCAGAAGAAATAAACTCAGCTCAAGACCGTCTAGGATTCCTGCCATAGTGAATGTGACATGAAGTAATAAGTACTGGATGACTTTCTATATTTACGACGAAGGGAAATATTTGCACAGATATTTGTCTGTCTGTGGCTTTGTGTGTACTATCGGGATATAATAGATTGATTTTGAATTAAATGTATTTAATGTATAGTGTTTATAACAAGGTCTAGGTTAGCGAATCTTGACTTTAAACCAAATTTTGTCTTTTTATTAGGGAACTGAAACGATAACGTTATTAATAAAGAAACTACTACAATCTACGAAGCGTCACAATACATTAAAAATGCCGATTAAAACGTGGAAAAGATTCTATAATATAAATTTTGTCTATTTTTCAACAGTCAATCACACTCAATTTAATGTGTAGGTACATTAACATCTTTATTTACATTGATTTATTATCAAATGTAACAACTATGAGTTATTACAAACCCACACACACACACACACACGCCAATTCATAGTTCGCAAAATGGTTCCCATAAAAAGCTGAATATTTATCCAGCTCTCTATGCAAATGGCTATCGACGCAAGCTAACTGCTGGCGTAGGAAATGAAATTCCATCGCGGTCAAACCCGACCTGTACTGTTTTATAACTACGCTATTGTAGTACATTATTGACGTGGTAATTAATGGATTTTATGAAGTTATAAAGACGTCTGCAACTCATATTAAATAGTTGTAAGCTCATATCGTAGAAAAGGGTTTCATTTTAGGTGAAATTTCAAACAAAGTAGTCTATATTGTGTCCAAAATACACATTATTTTTGAAGTGAAACTTCTTTAGGCGTGTTGAGAGTAAAATTTCCATCACGCCATCGAGTAAGGCGACGATTTTGGTATCTTTGAATCTTGCCAAAAAAAAAGCTTCACTTTTGACACGTGTGCACACACGCACTTTTTTGGCATTATTGGTTTTTAACACGCTTGTTAACAATAAAATAACATATGTTCCTCATCCCACCCCTCATACGATAAAAACTAATAAACGAGTACTTAATAAAAATGTTGAAATCATTGGATTAATTACGTGTTTCTTAATTGTATCTGACAGTGCCCGTATGCCTCTAAATCATTTAGATACAGTAATTCCTACCATTAATTACTTATTCTTAATAGAGTGATATTATCTCTATGCTTCCGTGCGTAATTTGTCTTATAGTCATAGTATATATTGAGAAATGAGAACTAATAGGTACGATAAAAGCAAAGATTAAACACCGATGCATTCAAGTATAATTTTGTTCGCTAAGGACGCCATGTTGAATTTAGTATAACTAGCATTTAATCTAGATGCTTCTAACGATACGTCATTTATCAAAATCGGATACTTACAAAATTTTGGAATTATGCAAGAGCAGATGCCGACATATTGATGTACTAAACCTAAAGCATAACACTACTTTTCGCTAAGTCGGGTAACAATTTTATGTTTCATCCATTCTATGTGTTTGTTAAGGACAGGCAGTATGCAATCACAAGTGTCCAATTTCAACAATACAAAAACAACAGTTTTCGATGTATTAACATAATATGGAAAACATTATTTAACTAAATAACATTTATTTCATTCCAGACGTTTCGGCGTAGTAGACAAACGGTTCTGCGTGGAAGGTGGCTCGCGCTGCGGCAAGGGCGAAGGCCTATTCGTGTTCGCGGCGGAGGCCGGGAGGGAGCTGTCGGACCTCCTCAACGCGTACAGCCACGAGGCGCAGTCCCGGCTCAGTGTTGCGTCTAGAAGTGGTTCAGGTGAGATTGAACATTCGATGCAATTGTGTCTACGAAAAATTCTGTAGATATTCAATCTAATTTCATAATTGATATTGTAGTAAATTATTGGTTGCAAGTTGCGCTAGACCAGAGTTATCTTGATGATAGTAATTTATAAAATACGAAATCAGCAATCCTGAAAGATATAGAGTCGATGCTAAAGTACCTACCCATTTCAACAGAAATAAAATGATGAATAAAATACGAGCAAAATGATAGTTTTATTCAAATTTATTATATTAGTACGAATGTACAATGGTAAATGTAAAAAATACATATGTAATGATGATTCAAAAGTGCTTCCAGAAGAAGTCAAATTGAATAAATAAATGTTTGAGTTTGTAATATAGATAGTTGATTAGCTCCCAAACCTACTGCTACAAATACTTACATATTTTAAACACTTTTCCAGTTCTAGAGAAACGTTTCTCAGACACCAGTTCAGTGCTGGACGACTGTTTCCACCAGTCGATGCGGTCCGTCTCCCCCGCGTGGGCGCCCGCGAGCCAGACCATGCACTGTCTGTCAGACCTTGACTCGAGTCTGGACAGCGAAGACAAGTTCAGACGGCCAACGTCGCTGCCGAGGTGTTCTAGTTGTATCGGAAAGATTAGTCATTTGACGAGGTAAGTCGTGTGATTTTTCTATACTAGATGTCCATGAAATAAATTGTTTATAATTTTCTTTTCAACATGTTAATAATAGTGATATTTAGTTTATATATTTAGACTAGTCATAAAACTCAGAGACAAGGTTTATAAATTATAACTCAATATTCAATGTTATAGTTAAGTCCGTCCGGTGTTTAAACTTTAAAAAAATAACATTACAAAATAAAGTAACTGTAACATTTATAAAACTTCCAGGTCATCGACAATGAACACGCCAGGCTCGCTAATGTCCCCAGTATGGACGATGGAGAACATTCTAGAGAAACGCTCCGATTCAGATCGAGCGTCAATCTATTCACGTTCAAGTGGCAGTGCCTCTGAGTACTCAGTACCGAGAGGAGCCTGTCTTTTGGACAAGAGCTTTGACTCAAAAAGAGCAAGTCCAGTGGCTTGCTGCACTCCAACCATACCAGTGAAGACGGGTAACACTTGCCAATGCTGGCAGCAGCCGAAACCGTGCTGCTGCAGGAAGAAGTCGTTCAATGGACCGTACGAGAACTATGATGTGCCAAAGACCCCGATGCCTTTAATACAGGTAAATTTGTAATTAACGTCACTTGATAAAATGAAAGAGAATTTAACTATTAGCGATGAAAATGTTAAGTAAGATAACTTTACTTAGAACACTTGTTTGAAAGCATAAAGTTGAAACTATCGAATTTATGATAACCTCCTCCTTTTTTTAAGTCTGTTAAATATGGCAATTTGTATTGAAATCAATAACGTTTGTTTATTTTTCAGGAACATCCAGCGGACGTGCACGTAGACGCATCAAGTCTATACGATACACCAAAGAAACTAAAATGTCTGATCGGTCAACCGTGCGGTTGCAGCCACAACGAAACCAAAAACGATGACAACCAAAACAATATCGAAAGCACATGTGATAATAGCGTTAATGAAAATTCCAATTACATGAACTTAGTTCCCGCGCCCAAGAAACCGCAGATTGACCTTTCCAATTACGCAAACATTGATAGAGCTACATTAGAAGAATTTGAAAGTTCCCTGCGAATTCTGAGAAGCGCTGGCTTCAGTCAAGAAGAATTAGATGCACTGGAAGACATTCCCGAACATGATGACGACATATCCACAGCAACAAATAACACAGTCAACCAAAATGACTGTTGTAACGATCACCTTAACTACATGCATTTGGAACCAGAGAACAGCTGTTCAAGCAACAGTAAGAACTGTTCTGACAATGTGAGCAGGATCAGCCACGTGTCAGACCCGACACATTCAGAAACAGACACCACAATAAGTACCAGACGATCTAGTTCAGCAGACTTCACAAAAAGACAAGACGACGACTTCCTAAACCCTAGAATATGTTTCACGCCAACAGTGATCAGACGAACTTGTAAAACCGACTGCATCAACGAAGGCATACCAACAAAAAATCCAGAAAACAAAGATTTCAAAGTGCCGGAACCAAAAAGTGAGAACATTCTAGTGGCCCGATTCCGGGATGCGGTCAAAATACGTCGCTCGTCGAGTGTTCCGAGTAAATCGGATAAAAATAGAGATTCGTCGAGTTCAAACGATTCAGGGGTGTCGACGGGGTCTTTGAAACACCACAAGGGTGATTTCAATGAGTTAGAGACGGTCGTAACTAATTCTAAAGCGGGTAAGAAGCACTCGAAAAAGCCGTTTAGAATATCATTAACTCCGGTGCACACGCCGTTTGTCTCGAGTTCGGACCCTTTGAAGAATTTGACGTTCCAGTTTGAGGAAGTAGCTACGTTGGCGAAGACCAACTCGTGCGATGTGGACACGTTGACTAGGAGGAAAAAACGAAATGGTAACTTTTATTTTATTAATTCTTTGTTATTATACTTGTCTTTCTTAATATAAATAAACTTTTAAGTTAGTTATTAATGAAAGTCTATAAATTTAGTGACGACATTTTGTACAATTTTTCTCTATCATAAATATTATGTGCTATAAAAGTTCAATTCGCTGTTTATATATAATTGTTTTAAATAATTCGCTCATCTATTTAATCACGCATATTTCGTATCAAATTAGTATGCATTTACAATTCTTATAATTGTAAATACAAATACCTATATGCATATTAATTCGTTTCCAGGCGACACAGACAGCACAGCGCGGCACAGCAACATAACAACCAACACGTCGAGCGGCGCGTCTGACACGTCAGACTACATGGAGTCACTCTCTGTTTCTTCGTACTCGTCGTGTGACGCGCCAGACCGACATGTGACCAGACCACGGTCTGGGAAAGAGTACGCGAGCATCGATAGGGCCCATTTGATGTGCGATATGACAAATTAGAGAGAAAAAAAAATGTAAAAAAAATGTTGATTTTTTGTGATTTTTTTGAAATTTTTTGGTGTAAAGATATCGTCATTTTTTAATAAAACAATATCACTAATAAAACTTTTAAACAATCTGCATTTTCCATCTTTATTCTTGCAGAGTAACAATAAGAAAAGGACACAAATCTATGGACTACATGGATAAACATAATTATTCGCCACGGCTTTTGTCCTCATAGACTCTCACGATTGAAAATTCTGTATCAAGGCTGGTCCTGTAACAATGAAACAATCTATATTCTAAATAAACAACGAATACGTATTTTTGGTTTTATGGCATTCAAATGCTTTATAAATATAAATTTATAAAGAATAGAAAAAATTCGATCACGAGGCGGGACACGAGTGGCTGAGTTGGTGAGGCATCCGCCCCGGAATGGCGCGAAGGATGCGGGTTCGAGTCCCGCTGAGTGATCGAATTTTTTCTATTCTTTATAAATTTATATTTATAAAGCATTTGAATGCCATAAAACCAAAAATATAAATTCAACAAAAAAGGTCGTGTTCCATCGTTACAATATTGTATTCACTGAAAAGTGCTTCATATTGGTTGAAATGGTTGTTAATCATCTCAATAGATGGCGCGCGGTGTGTCCCTTCAGACACATAAAACTGAAAGAATAGAATAAATTCGATCACTCGGGCGGGTCACGAGTGGCTGAGTTGGTGAGGCATCCGCCCCGGAATGGCGCGAAGGATGCGGGTTCGAGTCCCGCCTCGTGATCGAATTTTTTCTATTCTTTATAAATTTATATTTATAAAGCATTTGAATGCCATAAAACCAAAAATATAAATTCAACAAAAAAGGTCGTGTTCCATCGTTACAATATTGTATTCACTGAAAAGTGCTTCATATTGGTTGAAATGGTTGTTAATCATCTCAATAGATGGCGCGCGGTGTGTCCCTTCAGACACATAAAACTGAAAGAATAGAATAAATTCGATCACTCGGGCGGGTCACGAGTGGCTGAGTTGGTGAGGCATCCGCCCCGGAATGGCGCGAAGGATGCGGGTTCGAGTCCCGCTGAGTGATCGAATTTTTTCTATTCTTTATAAATTTATATAACGAATACGTAGTTTTTTCAATCAAACTGTTAATTTAAAATTTCATTAAAAAATTACCTTATGCTACTCTATTAACTAATCGTAATAACACATGTTTGTATGTGACATATCTGTAACAACAAAATCTTTTACTATGTGTATAGTATGAAAGTGTTCCCCAAAGGAACAAAAATTATCTTAGCTTTTATATTCAACGGAGGATAAGGGTTTTAGACTAGTATAGTATAATCTATGCTTTTAAACATCTACAACAACGATGAAAGACACGTTATTTTGTATGTTTCGTTATTTATTTGTACAAAATGTGTACTTAAATGACAGTTTTTTGTAAACAATCTAAGCTTCATGCCTTACGTCTTGTGTCCAAATATATTTTATGTTATTCCTTATGTTTACAAAATTAAGTTACCTGATAAAATATAATCAAATATAAAAACATATATTTTTATATTTTATAACATTATGCAACATTTAACAATTACTTGTTTATCAATGTAAATAAGTCTTAGGATTATTCATATAAATGTACTTATTTTAATATTCGAAATAACAACACTTAGATGCATTGTTCCTATGTACATAATAAATCGAAAATAGCTGTAGTTCAGACGATTTTTAGTTTTCTGTAGGGTGCCAAAAATCTTAGCATTAATATTTACCCTGTATAATATAATATGTATAGCATAAAATGTAAATCTACTTTCATTTACTTCACATATACTTTGACAAAAATAACAATAATTGTAAATTGTTGAATCATATTTTTGTCAAGCTTATTTTAAGTTTTAGTGTTATTTTAATCAATTACTTTTAAATTTTAAACATATTTTAAGCGGTTTAATTAGGTACTGAAATTATTTGTGCCTTGTAAGATTTGTTGAGTGTATTTGATTAAATTACTTATGTTACCTTCGTAAATCACTTAATCAACTTAATGTACTTATAAAATGCCGATACTTAGGGTGAGTGTAAAATAAAACTATAGTTTTATATAACTGTATTTATTATTATCTAGATAATGGCAACACCTTTTCATTTATTCTTAATGTAAATGAAAGGTTGCCAAATATGGCCTGTACGAAAACGGAAAGCAATAGAATAAATTAAAATATTATATTTGGATACATTTTAAACTAACGTGTTTATATAAGAATATCCAGATAGCATTTTTATACGTGGCACAAACATTGCTTAAATTATACCTGCCAGTTTTCAGAAATATTTTAATGTTATGCGATTATTTTGAGAAATAATATTGTACTTTCTAAAATACAGAGGATTATTGTCCGTCCTTCGAAAAATATTTCATTGGCTTTTACTCGGACATTTCATGTTACACAGTACAATTTTATTTCGCAAAAGTTTTAGATTGAACGATTTATGTCTAGTCATTTGGAATATGGCGGCTCTCAAAATTTTGCATCAATGAAGAACTTAAAGAAAAGTAATATCATAGGATAAAATAGAACATATTCCCCTTTTATACGAATTATCAAGATTATTATTTTGATATCATTGTTATGCTCGTTCCTTTTTTCAGTGTCTTGCTTTTAAGAAATGTAAAAGTAATAAAACATATTTATAAAGTGATTTTTATTTTAATTAGCCGCCATACATTTGGTTTCGGTAATTACACGGTTTGGTGTCTAACATAAGGTTTGATTATAATATTATTTTCTTAAAACGTTTACGTTGCTACTGTATTAAAGTTTGTAGTGTATATGCAACAGAAATATAGTGCATTTCATGAATTTTGTCTTTTATTTTACCTTTAAAAATATTTTTACTACTCTATTCCTAAATACACATACATATTACATAATACTACTGAATCCTATGTTAAATAAATGTCCTACTCAAATTAAAAAAAGTTGCGTTCGAATTCATTCATACCCTGAACAAAACCAAAAAATTGCCTATAGGGCTGAACAGACCTATTCAGAATTTATGTAATTTTATACAAGTAAAAGAACTATATAAACAGGTTGAAACAGAAAAAACTAGCCTTACTGTTGATTAGTGTTACATTATAGAAAAACAAGGCTTTTACACTTGTCCAAATTTATATTCCACATAATACCTACCTATAGTTTTTACTTACAATTAAAACACCGTAAAGATAGAAACCCATAAAGATATACAAAAACGTAATAACAAAAATATTGTAGATAGGCAAACAACATAGGGTGAAACTCCCCTCTTCGTTAAGGGTTAATTATCAGATCGGGGCCAAAACATTCTCTGTAATTAAAAGGTCTAATATTTATGTTATTATGAATATTGATAGATTAGCAGTGATATATTTAAGTTGTTGAAAATTCCATGGGTAATGCCTAATAAACTAATATTAGGTATGTCATTCTAAACTCTAAAGTCTAAAGTATAATTTAGAATGACGTGAATAATTTAGATAATTTAGAATTAATGTTTAATATTATTCAATAGTCAAGAATCAGAAGTTATAAGTAAAATTACAGAATTAAATACAACCTAAAAATTTCAATGTCTAAAATTAATTACGATATAGTATATTATGTATCACAAATTCGCATGCACAGTCATCATCTTCGGTAGTATAGTGGTCAGTATCCCCGCCTGTCACGCGGGAGACCGGGGTTCGATTCCCCGCCGGAGAGTTCCTTTTGTTTTTTTTTTATTTTTAATGCAAAATATTATCCCATTTTTCTTAGTATACTGCTTAAATACAACACGATTTATCTGGAAACATTTTTTTTATTTATAAATTTTTAAAACGAAGGAATATTTAAAAGTTATAATTTTGTTTGTTCTATAAGTTTATTAGTTAGTAACAATAATTAAAGACGAGAAATAAAAATACCAAATAACCAAATTCTAAACAACAGATTATCTATTCAGACTACGCAGATAGACATCTGTCGTGTACATGGAAAGACGCTCTAATCCGGTCCAGACTCCAACATCCCCGGAGATTTACGAGACCCTTACTGAGTGGACATTTGGGAAATTTAATACAGATTTTATCTTTATAACCTTCCTTGTTGTGAATGTAAATGCCGTGACATTATTGTGTCTGTTTTAATTACAATTTATGTAATTTAAAACGCCTGCCGCTGTCATTATTGATGTTAACATTTCTTGCTATTAATTTTTATAAGGAGTTTGCAATTAATTCGTACTCAAAAGTCAAAAGTGCTGAAAATAGTTTTTTATTTGACGATATTGAGTTTTAATATTTCCTATCCTTCCTTCGTTGTTTAATATCCTGAATCAAAATATTATAGAATACAAATGTGTTAAATTATTATCGGTTCATTACCTTCGCCCAAAAAATATAAAAAATGCTGTTTATCATGAATTCGATACATTAAGGCTCGTTTCCAATGTATTTTCGAACATATGAAAGCTTTATAGATAAGGTTTGCGTCGTTCTGTAGGGGTTGGAAGGATAGGACGCATTAAGAAAATTGGTGTCTCCTGCATTTATAGATATCATTTCGATTCTTTTAAACATTCCGCCAATAGTAGGTACATTATATTACTAACTGAAACACAAATAAAAATCGCAAAGCTCTTGCAAGTATTTTAGTTACAACATTGTGAAGTGTGACAAGACATTTTCTTTCATTTATTATTAACTTTTTTAAAACTATATACATATTTTTTTTTACATATTAAAAACATATTTATTTCGTGTTCATTCAAGGAATCATTATAAAATGTTTATGCTTTTAAATAAGCAGAAGACAGTTAGTAATAGTTACTTGATTGTATTATGCAATACTCGATTTTATTAGAGATATTTTTGCAACCATTTTTTTATAAAAGGTAGTTTTGATAAAATGTTCTTTCTCAGGGTCTAAAGATTGTCTGTGACAAATTTCATCAAAATTGGTTGAGAGGTTTAAGCGGGAAAGCGTAACAGACAGACAGACAGAGTTACTTTCGCATTTATAATATTAAGTAGGGAAGTAGGGATTAAAATTGTATTTAATTACTTTTCTACTATTATAATGCATCAATATGAATTGTATTTATGCTCAAAACTTTTTTAATTTCTAAAAGTAGAACGTCATCTAGATACGTGTTTTCGTTTATTTTTTGTCCACTTAACTACTCATGAAACTTATTTATTTGTTTGCCAAGAAAATACATTTCTAATAATTAATTACTTTCTGTTAGGAACAAAATGACATTTTACCTAAGTGCCTACTCACATAAGCGCTAACCATAAATAATTTGAAATTTTCGATTACTTTTTCATGTTATGTCTTTTAAAAATACATAGTAATTAGGTAGGTAGGATTGTAAAATGAATACATACAATGATTATAATTATTGATTTAGAGTTGAACCAAATTAAATACGATACTAAAAAGTAAAAATTAATAAAATACCAATTATTAGTGTAATTTAAAATTTTATTAAAAAAAAATACCTGACATTAATGTAAAATGATTGAAAGTTGTTAGCAAGATGTAATTATAGAAATCTTTTTTTCAGATTGTCTAACTACTCGTATATCTTACATCCCCCGTATAGAAAGAGTCTAATCATAACAATACGTCCCTAACATTTTTGATCTCCATTATTTTTGGTAAATAGTATCGCGATAGCATGTGTAGTAATCTGTGCCTAAAGCCTTTTTGACTATCTATTGTTTCTTTCTTTTAGATCGTAATGGATTTATATTTTTATGATGTGATTTTAGTGTCTGGAGATAGTTAGGCTTCGTTTTACCGCGGCCTTCCACTGGGAATTTCCGGATGCTGGTATGTTATAGTAGTAAGAAAGTACTACACATATATTAGGGAATACGAATAAGGTATTTTAAGGTTTACCCATTTGAACCCACAAGAATAAAAATAATGTTCTGAACCCAAATTGTACGTTCCCGATACACGCTTGACTGTTTTTTGCGACACAATGTATGACGCGGTTCTGATCAAATATCGGGCTGGTGATTATAAACAACCAAACGCATATATACCACGGTTCAAGCGGGATTTCGCAAAAATAGTACACAATGGCAAGCTACAGTTTATTCCTATTCGTATTATTTGCTACTATATTTGGTGAGTAGTACTGTATTAATATTAGAGAAACTTTTAATACATCGAAATCCTCTTTTTTCATTTTTAGTATTTTTATTTATTTATCATTGTTTTTGAGCTAATTGTTATGTTCATTATTTACAAAGTTTATTTTTCAGTTGAAGTTAGTATTGTAGAATATTATTAGTAATACTTGGCAGTGATATCGCTCAAAATTTATCAGCCACATTTATTTTCATGATACTTGTTAGGTAATAATATTTAGATACAAAAAGTTACCATCGAAGACATAATCCAATGTTTTATAGTTTTTAACTCGTCGGAAAAATACGCGTAGAGCATCTTTACAGTTTTTTAATGCTTTTTATAACCCGATTTTTCATGCAGTCTGTAGAAGTACACCAAGCGGGATGGAATACGAAATGTCCTGTGGTCCAGACCAGATATTCGAATCCTGCCAGCCTTGCGAAAAGACGTGTTCCAGTCCTACAAATTGCACTGGTGCATGTATAACCGGCTGTTTCTGTAAGGAAGACCTTTTCAGGGCACCAGATGGGACCTGTGTTAAGTTGGAAGACTGCCCCACGGGTTAGTTTGATTTTTTTGATTCGTTAGTTCATAGGTTCTTTTAGATCTTTATTTTTGTAGAGTATTCTTATTTGTCACTATTGTATTTATATATTTAGTTTCTTTCATTGAATAGATGTTTAGATCCTATCTTGGTTTTAGCATTTTCATGAAAGTTTTGTCCGTAGGTAAATCAAGTTAGGTGTTTTTTTTTTATTGTATTTTATTTTTATTATATTATTATTATTTTTTGTTTTATGTATTATTTGTCATGTTTTTTTTTTAATTATGCATAAGTATTTTTTTATATTTTAAATAAAAATTAATTGATAACCTACGGCTACATATTTATTATTAACAGATTTAAGTATCGCTGTATTAGCGACAAGGCCGCCTTTTTGTACGTATTTATATTGTTTGTATTTTTGTTATTATTTTCTTACTGGTGCAAATAAAGTGTTCATTCATTCATTCATTCATTCATTATGTAGCTTTTTATTACCTAATTAAAATAAAAAATTTTTCTGTCTTGTGTTAAAAAATAAAATATATTTAAAATAAGCTTTCTTCTTTTTTCTTCCCTTCTTCCTACTTAACCATCCTTCCTTAAAACTTAAAAATGGTAGTTAGTATCCTGGTTTGAATGCGCCTTGCTGCATAGAAGTTTTATTTTGATTTTATGGTTATTTTGAGGTCGTGGGGTTCGTTTCCCACCCGGGCAAATATTTGTGTGATGAACATAGATGTTTGCTCTGTGACCGGGTGTTAATTATCTATATAAGTACCTATTTATTTAAAATTATATATGTATGTTTATCAGCCATCTGGTTTCCATTACACAAGCGAAAGCATAGTATGGGATCAGATCGTGCCGTGTGTGAAAATTGTCCTGAAATATTTATTTATTTGTTAGTTTTTTTTTATCATATTACAATTAACTTGTATATTTATTGAAACAACTCGTACCTCAATGCTATATACATATATTGCGTTTGTGTGGAAAATTTTGGATAATTAATCAATTGTCATTTAAATTAAAAATTGATTATTATAATTTCTATATAAATTCAAATGTTTTTGATAATTTACATGGAAATGGAAATGCGTTAATGCATTGTAAATTGAATTTTTTTCAGTCGAAATTCAAAATAAGGTACCCGCGGGTATTAAGGCCTGTCGGGTAATAAGGCCTAAGTAACAAAAAACGTACGAAATACAGTAGTTGACGATCAAGATTAGACGCACACAAGCTCAGAGCTTAAACAAGTCGCTGCGAAGTGGTGGACCAACGCTTGCACTCCACCCCGCGCCAGTGTCGTCGAAATCATTCAGCGGTGCGGTCACGCGGCACGAATTATAAAAATGCAAAGTCAAAGGCAAATGAAAAAATGAAAATGAGGCAATGCTCGCGATGCTCCAAGTGGTACCACGAAGAGTGTGTTGGTTTGACTGCAGAAGATACTGATGAGTTTCAATGTCCTGGTGGATGCGAATAAAGACAATTTCTTTAATTTTCTAAGTCTACTATGCTTCCTATTGCTTTATGTTAATGATTATTGATCTCAAAAATACCAATTTACATAATATTAGTTGATTTTTGAATAGTTTAAAGTATAGGCCTTTTTACCCTACCCTAGTATAATAAGGCCTACAGACTGCGTTTTTTTAAAAGTTATATATTGTTTTGTTTTTAAGCTAAGGAAGCTATTTTTTGTTGAAACTCTGTAGTAATTTAAGTCCATGACTGAATTATAATAAAACTTGTTGATTATGTTGGGTATTTTTCATTTTATTACAAATTTTCCTTAGCTAGGCCTTAATACCCGCGGGTACCTTAATACTAGTAGATAGGTATTGGGTATCATGCTTATATAGGTCTTTTATCAATACAAAAAAAACATTATGCTAATAGTAATTTATTAAAATAATATAGGAAATAGATACGAATAATTTTGTGTCAGTATCTCCCGGCCTATAGATATGGCTTATCGCTTGGTATCTTAAGATATTGAAGGTAAAATATATATTATCTTCGTCGTGTGTTATGGCTCATAGGATTTGTATGGCGAGCGATAATCGGAAATATGCTCTAAGATAATATATATATTTTACATTATCTTCACCGTGTGTAATGCGCTTTACGGGTGCTACCTAATACCTATACGTTTATGCAAAATATTTCTAAATTCGTTCTAAAATACGGCCAAATTGCCAGCATTATTTATATAATATAATAGCATTATTATTTAGTCTAGCAAATTTTACAGCTGAAGTAACTCTAAGCGACGCAAACGAGCCTTCCATAGAAGAATGTCAATCTGACGAAGTATACGTGGGCTGTGGGTGGTGTGAGCGCACGTGTTCTGACCCCAGTCCCAAGTGCCCATCATACTTGTGCACCCGGGGCTGTCTGTGCAGGCCGCCACTGCTGCGACATCATAGCGGGCACTGCGTGGAGCCTAGGGATTGCTTGCCACGTGGGTATCTCGTATCATATAATATTTGTAGATTTTTTGCACTTAACAAACAGACAGTCATACATTTTTTCAGATTAACTAACTACATAAAAAAGAATCAATTGAGGCTTTTGTAACTTCAGGATTGAGAAAGAGAATTATTTATTGATATTCATGAAAAAAGCCCCCCTTATTATAGGTGATAAAGTATTCTATTCACATTAATTTAAAACGATATGATCGATAAGCCTTTTTTATGTTACAGGAAAATGCACAAAACCCAATGAGGAGTATACATGTAGGTATGGCTGTGAGCCTCGCTGTAAAGAACACTTTTGTATTCGCCCGCGTCGCTGTCTGCTCGGCTGTCATTGCAAGCTTGGTTTGCTTCGGGATCAAAATGGAAACTGTGTTACTTATGAAAATTGTACTATAACTACTACCACGAAACCGCCTATTAACACATAGAAACTAATTTCAGTATAATTATAGTTTATTAAATTAGTATTATATAACTACAACTTCCTAAAGGTACTTATTAGTATTTAAGTTTTTAATTTTGGTCAATAAAAAATATAAATTCTCTTTTTTTTTTAAATTTCCCAAAAGACAAGTACTTATCCCTGAAAAAAAACTTTCTTTTTTTGTCGCGGTCAGTGTGACCAGATTCAGTATTTTAATACTTTTTCAGTATATTTCATCGATTTTTCCTAACATCAGTATATTTTCAGGTATATTGCTGGAAGTCAGTATTTTTGGGTATATTTTGGTTGACGTTATGGCAACACCGTCGTGAGTGATCTTCTTTGCGACAATGTTTGCGGAATTCCCCGGAACGCGAACATTGGGGACTTTTCCCGATTTATACATGTTACCTATGAGCAAAGATGAGTAAGTTACAGATATGACAAGAAAGACGGCCGTCGCCGGCGTTGTAGTATTGTCATACTACCTATACAATTATCAATCAATACATAGTATAAATCAGAGTTGCAGAATGTATGTTCGTCTAAAACTTTACAACTGCTGGACCGATTTTAATGCGGTTTGCACCATTAGATAGAGCGTAATTTCCAGATTGCATACATTGAAATCCGTTGTGTTTCATGAATATCAGTTACCCGGACGAATTCGGGACGGACCACTAGTTTATCTAAGATTTTCAAAACAACGTCTAGTTTTTAAGTTTTCAGTTGGATGAATAGGTAGTAGTTAAACATATAAGATATTTTATTACAAATACGGTTCAAGTGAAATGATTGTCTCTTCTGCACTCGACTTAATCTTTGAGGACTTTCTTTCGATAATTCGGGAATTCCCCAAAATAGGAGATGTTTTTGTCATCATATATAAAAATAGAACGCGATTTTCGTTGTTTTTAACATTTATTGTGAGGATGAATAAATAAAACGTGTTAAGAAAATCAGTATTTTTATTGGTATATCTGTCCTATGTAAGTCGGTATATTTCAGTATTTTTTTGAGGTGCCTCGGTATTTTTGTAAAATTTAATCTGGTCACACTGGTCGCGGTTGTCAAATTGACGAACGTCATGACGATTTGATTGTTTACGATTGTGTTCAATAATAAAACTTTCCTTGTGTGGACTATAAAGTTATTTTTGCACATGAAAATATGATAAAGACAAACAAATAATGAGTGAAAAACTAAAAGAACTTCGTGAGAGATCACAGAAGCGAAAGAAACTGCTTGCACAAACGGTTAGTTCTAACCTATAATGTTTTTGTGAGCTTTATCCGACGCGTTTGTTTATTTACAGCTTACACTAGTTCTAAACTTGTATTGTATTGTTTTTTAGCTTGGTGTATCCAGTGTGAGTGAACTGAGACATGCATTGGGCGCAAGTTTGGACGTATTGCCGAAGAAACAAGCGGTATCCGGTTTCAGTGCTGATGGAAATGAGAAACCGAGTCCCAAGGAACAGGACAGTTTGGTGTATACTGATTCGTCTACGTTCTTGAAGGTTGGTAATAGTTATAAATTATTTTTCACAGTTTAGATTTAGATTTTTTACTTATGTTGTAGTAGTGTTGCTGTTAAGCTGTCTCTTTTCTTCTTCTAATTCTAATGCTGTGTTTATGATTTCATAAGCTTTACACTTACAGTTTTAATTATAATTTTATACCTTTTATCTATAGGAAATGCAGTTGTTTGCATTCATATTATGATAAGTATGTCATTTTTCTGTTACAATGTAATGCAGGTTGCAGTTATAAAAGCAAATATAGTGAATTTAAACTGCGTATTTTAGCAGTTTAAATTTTCTAACATATTTTCAGGGAACACAATCGTCAAACCCGCACAATGACTACTGCCAGCACTTTGTGGACACCGGACAAAGGCCACAGAACTTCATTCGAGACGTGGGTCTTGCGGACAGGTTCGAGGAGTACCCTAAACTGCGGGAGCTGATCAAGTTGAAGGATGAGCTGATTGCTCGCACTGCCGCACCGCCTATGTATCTTAAGTGTGATCTCAAGGTGAAAATGATTTAATATTGTCATTTTAATAAGTTTGGTCACTTTAATAATCAATATCATCACACAGTTTGTTGCTGTAGGAAATAAACAAGGCAACTAAGTTTAATCGAGTGAACACGAAGTTCAAGTTCTAATTTTCACATGCTCATACACAAATAAACATTAAAATTGCCCAACAACTATAAAATATCCTTTCATATCTTATCAAAGATCTCCTTGTATTATTTTTTATCAAGAAAACACTGAAACATTATATTTATTTCACAAACTTTAAAACCTAATTTAAACAAATTGCAGACATTTGATCTCAAGACGATGGGTGTGAAGTTTGACGTGATTCTCGTGGAGCCGCCGCTCGGCGCCGGCTGGAGGTGGAAGGATGTACTGGATCTGGAGCTGCATCACATTGCGCAGCCAAGGTCGTTTGTGTTCCTGTGGTGTGGGAGCTCGGAAGGTGGGGATAAATGTTTGAAGTAGTAATTGGTAGTTTTTGCTTAAAATTACGAAAGGTTTTGTCAAGTTTTGTCATATGTTGAGTCTTTACTTTCAGTTTATAGTTAACTTGTTATTTAGTCGAAAAAATATATATATAAAAAGACATTTCTACATGTTGTATATAATTTAAAGCAAAATTAAGTTGATAGGTACTATTTATTTATTCAATATTACAATAGTATTTCTCAGTTATTTTAGTTAGCCAGTCTACATTTTAACTCTTTTCTTTTACAGGTTTAGACATGGGGCGTGAATGTTTAAAGAAGTGGGGCTTCAGACGGTGTGAAGATATCTGCTGGATAAAAACAAACATAAAAAATCCAGGACATTCTAAGAATTTAGAACACAATGCAGTGTTTCAGAGAACTAAAGAGCATTGTTTGATGGGTCAGTATTTACATTCAGATTTTTAGTGGTTGTATTGAATGAAACAAACTTGTTAATTTTGAGATACCTACTGAATATAAAGATTTTTAAACCATTACTTTGTAACCATTAAACCATTACTTTGTAACCATTAAACCATTACTTTGTTACCATTACTTTGTAACCATTAAACAATTACTTTGTAATTTTAATTGCTTATTAATTTTAAGTTTGTGTCCTTTACTTTGCTAGTAGAACAATTACCATAAATTTTATTAATAAACTATAACTATTTATTAGATCATATAAATATTATTTTTTTGTATTCCAGGAATAAAGGGAACAGTGCGGAGGTCAGTAGACGGTGACTTCATTCATGCAAATGTAGATATTGACTTGATCATCTCGGAGGATCCAGAATTCGGCAGTACAGAGAAGCCGATAGAAATATTTCACATTATGGAGCATTTCTGTTTAGGGAGAAGACGGTAATTTATCATCTTTTTTTATATTAAACAAAAAGTAGTTTTTACAGAAAATGTCATCTTATTTTAAAAAAGTTAGTTTTCAATAATAATTGATTAAGGGAAAGTCTTTGGTAGTCTGGTATGTATAATGTAATGCACATGTGGTATTTTTATAAACTGAACAATGTTTCTTTCCTTCTACCTTCGATTCGATAATTTGTTTCTACATTTTAACCATTAAAAGCACTCCTAAACAATATCTAGTTTCATAAATTAATATTTGAGTTAAAATTTGTCATTTACTCCCCCAGGGTGCACCTATTCGGCCGCGACTCGACCATCCGCCCGGGCTGGGTGACGATGGGCCACGAGCTGACCAACTCGAACTTCAACGCGGAGCTGTACGCGGGCAACTTCGCGGAGGGGCGCGAGACCACGGGCTGCACCGAGCGCATCGAGGCGCTGCGCCCCAAGAGCCCGCCCGCGGGGGGCAAGGGCGCGCGCCCCAGACCGAGGGCTGCGTTCAGGGCGCGGCCGCGGCTGCCCCGGTAGTGGCGCTTTGGCAGACGTTTGGCGCCCTAGATGCATACATATGGCGCTCTTGATGCATACATTTGGCGCCCTAGATGCATACATATGGCGCCCTATGTGCATACATATGGCGCTCTTGTTGCATTCATATGGCGCCCTAGATGCATACATACCGCGTTCTTGATGCATACATTTGGTGGCCTAGATGCATACATATGGCGCTCTTGTTGCATACATTTGGCGCCCTAGCTGCAGACATGGTGTTGAAATGCTACTCTTGACGCCCTAGAAGCAACGACCGCAAGGACTTTTGCTTCAATGACATCTGGCCCTAGCTGCACTTCATTTGGCGCCGTGGCAATCAGTGAAATTGCAAAAGGATGGCGCCGATATCTATAACATCCCAAAAATATTGTTCCTCGTGATAACGTAATCCATGAAGGTTTTATAAAATTAATTGAATTGTACTCTATATCGTTAATTTTAAGCAATAATTAATATTAAAATATTGTTTTTCAATTGAACCAATCTATGTATGTATGTATATGTGCAAGCTGTTCGGATGTTAGGTTATTGCGATTTATATAATGTACTGATATAATGATCATTAAATAAATTACTTTGATTTTATGTTCGTTGTTTTATTTATACATCAAGTATTTTTTAAGATATGCTAGCATATGCAAATTTTTTAGTAGCCCTATTGAATCGCCATAGTATAGGCCCATTAAGAAGAGCTGGAACGTCAACACATTTATAGGCCCATTAAGAAGAGCTGGAACGTCAACACATTTACACATTGCACATGTTAGGCCGGGAGATACTGACACAAAATTTCGGGTCATTTGTAACAGGATGGCGGTCTAGAGGGGTCTTAGTACGCAATGACAAAAAGAAAAATGATGGTCAGAACGCTGGTACCGGCGGACTAGTCGCGTGGGCGTTAGTCACACTCGTCGGATAAATAGCGAAAGTCCAACGATTTGTAACACAAAAATTTTAGAATTTACCGATAGCCCTTAAAAAAGATGTAGGCGGTAGTGTCATGCCATACTTTTACGATGTGACTTACAGTCCGCCATACCGACGTGAATGCGTTGATTTAAAAAAAAAACAATTCAACCATTTGTACCGGGCTAACTTTTGCACAGGTAACCATCGTCGTGCAGCCATTTACTAAAATCGCCATGCCATACTTTTCGGACGATTCCAAACCGCTTCCAAATTCCTATTCCGATTCCGATTCCAAACCGCACTACCGCCTACATCTTTTTTATGGGCTATCGGTAAATTCTAAAATTTTTGTGTTACAAATCGTTTGACTTTCGCTATTTATCCGACGAGTTCGACTAACGCCCACGTGACTAGTCCGCCGGTACCAGCGTTCTGACCATCATTTTTCTTTTAGTCATTGCGTAATAAGACCTCTGTAGAACCGCCATTCTGTTACAAATGACCCGAAATTTTGTGTCAGTATCTCCCGGCCTATGTATGTGTCATATTTTGCAATTGTTTATAAATACAGGGTGATGTAATTGGTGTAGTACGAATATCTAAAAATCTATGAAGAATTTTGTGATACAGTAAATGGAAGAATTATAGACTATTTTACAGTATTTAATAAAATCATTTAATTTTTTGTTCATTTTTATTAGAAATGTCAATTTTTCTCGCCAAGGTGGAAATTTGGATGATAAGGATCTTGTTATAAAAATATAAATTTTGACTAAAATCGGCATTGTTTTTTTCAAAAATCAAATTACTAATTAATAATCAGAGTTATCACATTATTAAAAAAAATAAGCCAAACTATACACAATTTTTACTTGATGCAATCGTCAAAGATCATGGACATAGTGTATTGCGCCATCCACCATACCATCCAGAACTCAACCCAATAGAGTTACTATGGGGCATAATTAAAGGGAAAGTAGCATCACAAAATGTGAACTTTAACTTGAAAACTGTGGAAGAATTATTTAGAAAGGAAGCCAATGCTATTAGTCTGGATATGTTTAGTAACATTTGGAGAAAGACGCGAGAACATGAGGAAAAATATATTCAATTAGAACCAAAAGTAGATAATTACACTGACTCATTTATAATAACATTAAGAAATTCCGACGGCGAGTTCTTCGAGCGATGAAAGTTTCAGTGAAGTAGAAGATTACGATTATGATTAAATAGATTCTTCTTCTTCTCTATAGATACTGCTTTCTGAATTGGTGGTAAATGTTAAAACTGTTAAACTGTTATGACGATTCAAAAGTGCTTCTAGAAGAAGTCTAATTGTATAAATGTTTGAGTTTGAGTTTAAAACCAATAATGTGAAAATTATACAATAAACATGTAACACATATTTGTTAGCGCGTATTGGTAGGTATTACGTACTTACTACAAATATAATATTTCTTAGATATCTTTACTCGACCAAAGTCAGGACAAGACTGCTCCGCAACTGCAGAAGACGTCCGTTATTTAAATCATTATCAAAACAACCATCCGTGTGTTGGGAGTGAGCGCACGTGTTATTTGTATTGTTTTTATGACCTGAAATTTAATTATTATTTGATAATTGAATGATTATTAATACTTTTATCCAATTGATTATTATTAGAATAAATAATTAACTTCATCAATTGATTTACTTTTAAATTATAATTTTACAGGTAAATTATGAGAGCTTTCATAATTATATTTGGATATATTTATCTACAACGCACCCATTTTACAATTCAAGTCTAAAATGAAACTAGAGTCGCATTTATTTTTGAACATACTGTAAGTGAAATTGCATAAGTGTGAGTACTGTGAACATGCCAGCTTTCCTTAATTGACCGATACACATTGCACATGTTAGGCCGGGAGATACTGACACAAAATTTCGGGTCATTTGTAACAGGATGGCGGTCTAGAGGGGTCTTAGTACGCAATGACAAAAAGAAAAATGATGGTCAGAACGCTGGTACCGGCGGACTAGTCGCGTGGGCGTTAGTCACACTCGTCGGATAAATAGCGAAAGTCCAACGATTTGTAACACAAAAATTTTAGAATTTACCGATAGCCCTTAAAAAAGATGTAGGCGGTAGTGTCATGCCATACTTTTACGATGTGACTTACAGTCCGCCATACCGACGTGAATGCGTTGATTTAAAAAAAAAACAATTCAACCATTTGTACCGGGCTAACTTTTGCACAGGTAACCATCGTCGTGCAGCCATTTACTAAAATCGCCATGCCATACTTTTCGGACGATTCCAAACCGCTTCCAAATTCCTATTCCGATTCCGATTCCAAACCGCACTACCGCCTACATCTTTTTTATGGGCTATCGGTAAATTCTAAAATTTTTGTGTTACAAATCGTTTGACTTTCGCTATTTATCCGACGAGTTCGACTAACGCCCACGTGACTAGTCCGCCGGTACCAGCGTTCTGACCATCATTTTTCTTTTAGTCATTGCGTAATAAGACCTCTGTAGAACCGCCATTCTGTTACAAATGACCCGAAATTTTGTGTCAGTATCTCCCGGCCTATGTATGTGTCATATTTTGCAATTGTTTATAAATACAGGGTGATGTAATTGGTGTAGTACGAATATCTAAAAATCTATGAAGAATTTTGTGATACAGTAAATGGAAGAATTATAGACTATTTTACAGTATTTAATAAAATCATTTAATTTTTTGTTCATTTTTATTAGAAATGTCAATTTTTCTCGCCAAGGTGGAAATTTGGATGATAAGGATCTTGTTATAAAAATATAAATTTTGACTAAAATCGGCATTGTTTTTTTCAAAAATCAAATTACTAATTAATAATCAGAGTTATCACATTATTAAAAAAAATAAGCCAAACTATACACAATTTTTACTTGATGCAATCGTCAAAGATCATGGACATAGTGTATTGCGCCATCCACCATACCATCCAGAACTCAACCCAATAGAGTTACTATGGGGCATAATTAAAGGGAAAGTAGCATCACAAAATGTGAACTTTAACTTGAAAACTGTGGAAGAATTATTTAGAAAGGAAGCCAATGCTATTAGTCTGGATATGTTTAGTAACATTTGGAGAAAGACGCGAGAACATGAGGAAAAATATATTCAATTAGAACCAAAAGTAGATAATTACACTGACTCATTTATAATAACATTAAGAAATTCCGACGGCGAGTTCTTCGAGCGATGAAAGTTTCAGTGAAGTAGAAGATTACGATTATGATTAAATAGATTCTTCTTCTTCTCTATAGATACTGCTTTCTGAATTGGTGGTAAATGTTAAAACTGTTAAACTGTTATGACGATTCAAAAGTGCTTCTAGAAGAAGTCTAATTGTATAAATGTTTGAGTTTGAGTTTAAAACCAATAATGTGAAAATTATACAATAAACATGTAACACATATTTGTTAGCGCGTATTGGTAGGTATTACGTACTTACTACAAATATAATATTTCTTAGATATCTTTACTCGACCAAAGTCAGGACAAGACTGCTCCGCAACTGCAGAAGACGTCCGTTATTTAAATCATTATCAAAACAACCATCCGTGTGTTGGGAGTGAGCGCACGTGTTATTTGTATTGTTTTTATGACCTGAAATTTAATTATTATTTGATAATTGAATGATTATTAATACTTTTATCCAATTGATTATTATTAGAATAAATAATTAACTTCATCAATTGATTTACTTTTAAATTATAATTTTACAGGTAAATTATGAGAGCTTTCATAATTATATTTGGATATATTTATCTACAACGCACCCATTTTACAATTCAAGTCTAAAATGAAACTAGAGTCGCATTTATTTTTGAACATACTGTAAGTGAAATTGCATAAGTGTGAGTACTGTGAACATGCCAGCTTTCCTTAATTGACCGATACACATTGCACATGTTAGGCCGGGAGATACTGACACAAAATTTCGGGTCATTTGTAACAGGATGGCGGTCTAGAGGGGTCTTAGTACGCAATGACAAAAAGAAAAATGATGGTCAGAACGCTGGTACCGGCGGACTAGTCGCGTGGGCGTTAGTCACACTCGTCGGATAAATAGCGAAAGTCCAACGATTTGTAACACAAAAATTTTAGAATTTACCGATAGCCCTTAAAAAAGATGTAGGCGGTAGTGTCATGCCAT
Source organism: Colias behrii (assembly GCA_029959065.1). Classification (NCBI taxonomy): domain Eukaryota; kingdom Metazoa; phylum Arthropoda; class Insecta; order Lepidoptera; family Pieridae; genus Colias; species Colias behrii. The sequence continues at coordinate 1,488,142 of JARWMC010000016.1, forward strand.
ACTTTTACGATGTGACTTACAGTCCGCCATACCGACGTGAATGCGTTGATTTAAAAAAAAAACAATTCAACCATTTGTACCGGGCTAACTTTTGCACAGGTAACCATCGTCGTGCAGCCATTTACTAAAATCGCCATGCCATACTTTTCGGACGATTCCAAACCGCTTCCAAATTCCTATTCCGATTCCGATTCCAAACCGCACTACCGCCTACATCTTTTTTATGGGCTATCGGTAAATTCTAAAATTTTTGTGTTACAAATCGTTTGACTTTCGCTATTTATCCGACGAGTTCGACTAACGCCCACGTGACTAGTCCGCCGGTACCAGCGTTCTGACCATCATTTTTCTTTTAGTCATTGCGTAATAAGACCTCTGTAGAACCGCCATTCTGTTACAAATGACCCGAAATTTTGTGTCAGTATCTCCCGGCCTATGTATGTGTCATATTTTGCAATTGTTTATAAATACAGGGTGATGTAATTGGTGTAGTACGAATATCTAAAAATCTATGAAGAATTTTGTGATACAGTAAATGGAAGAATTATAGACTATTTTACAGTATTTAATAAAATCATTTAATTTTTTGTTCATTTTTATTAGAAATGTCAATTTTTCTCGCCAAGGTGGAAATTTGGATGATAAGGATCTTGTTATAAAAATATAAATTTTGACTAAAATCGGCATTGTTTTTTTCAAAAATCAAATTACTAATTAATAATCAGAGTTATCACATTATTAAAAAAAATAAGCCAAACTATACACAATTTTTACTTGATGCAATCGTCAAAGATCATGGACATAGTGTATTGCGCCATCCACCATACCATCCAGAACTCAACCCAATAGAGTTACTATGGGGCATAATTAAAGGGAAAGTAGCATCACAAAATGTGAACTTTAACTTGAAAACTGTGGAAGAATTATTTAGAAAGGAAGCCAATGCTATTAGTCTGGATATGTTTAGTAACATTTGGAGAAAGACGCGAGAACATGAGGAAAAATATATTCAATTAGAACCAAAAGTAGATAATTACACTGACTCATTTATAATAACATTAAGAAATTCCGACGGCGAGTTCTTCGAGCGATGAAAGTTTCAGTGAAGTAGAAGATTACGATTATGATTAAATAGATTCTTCTTCTTCTCTATAGATACTGCTTTCTGAATTGGTGGTAAATGTTAAAACTGTTAAACTGTTATGACGATTCAAAAGTGCTTCTAGAAGAAGTCTAATTGTATAAATGTTTGAGTTTGAGTTTAAAACCAATAATGTGAAAATTATACAATAAACATGTAACACATATTTGTTAGCGCGTATTGGTAGGTATTACGTACTTACTACAAATATAATATTTCTTAGATATCTTTACTCGACCAAAGTCAGGACAAGACTGCTCCGCAACTGCAGAAGACGTCCGTTATTTAAATCATTATCAAAACAACCATCCGTGTGTTGGGAGTGAGCGCACGTGTTATTTGTATTGTTTTTATGACCTGAAATTTAATTATTATTTGATAATTGAATGATTATTAATACTTTTATCCAATTGATTATTATTAGAATAAATAATTAACTTCATCAATTGATTTACTTTTAAATTATAATTTTACAGGTAAATTATGAGAGCTTTCATAATTATATTTGGATATATTTATCTACAACGCACCCATTTTACAATTCAAGTCTAAAATGAAACTAGAGTCGCATTTATTTTTGAACATACTGTAAGTGAAATTGCATAAGTGTGAGTACTGTGAACATGCCAGCTTTCCTTAATTGACCGATATCTACGTAGATTAATATTTAGGATAAGTTTAAAAAGTAATTTTGAAGAAACTCCATTATACCCTATTCTTAAGCAAGTCGGTGTACCAAGGGTACCGGTGTTCAACATAACATGGCGGTATAGGCTATAGCGAGGAAAACAACATCCTTAGAGCTAGCGCGCAAGAGCAACTTTGTCTCCGCAACTATTTTGTCTCTCCCACCAACTCTATGGGGAGTTTCGTCGCTACGTGCGCGCACTTTCTTACTAGCCCATAGAGTTGATGGGAGAGACAAAATAGTTGCGGAGACAAAAGTTGCTCTTGCGCGCTAGCTCTTAGTCTAAAATCAATCTATTACAATTATTGCGAAAATGTATTTGTTCATTTTTACTTCAGGTTGCAACGGAGGATAATGTGTTTTTTTATGACTAGGAGGCTAACACAGCAAAATATGTATTTCTTAAAAATCTTCCTATAGGGAACCAGATAGATGGCTATTACTGTTTATTTCTTTTGAAGAAATAAAAGCTATAATATATAACGAATCGCTCTTTTTCATAGCATATTATATGGTTTCAATATCTGCTACAATAATAATAAACATTTTATAGCTGAAGAGTTTGATTGCTCGAAACTGCTAATCTCAGGAAAACCTTATTTATAATATGCAGCTGTACCTTCGCGATTTTACTAAGAATATCTTTTTGTATTTAAAAATACATAGTAAAAAGGAAATAAGTCACACACTTGGGTTCGATATACTCGTAAATAAAACACTTCATTATATACATCAATATATTTTATTTTACATAGGTTGTCTTTAAATCAACTCGACTATTCTGAAGTTCATCAAAATATAAAAAAGACAAAACAAAAAATATGATATATGAGATCTTTTACTTACTAAGATAAGAAAAATTTACATATTCTTTTATTATTTTAATTATTGTGGAACTAAGAACTTCTTACGATTCATAAAAAATTAAACGTCGCTGAGTGAGCGTCGCTCGCGCGTTAGACCGCTAGAAATATGTAAACAGTTAAGAAACGCTGACTTTAAAAGTTTACAAAAGTATACAAGCCAATATTGTCAGAGGAGACAGTCCTTACCAACTAGTGAAATCAATTTGCTGAAAACGTTGTTGCGTTTAGATAACTCATTTCTTACTTTAATTTTTAAAAACACGCCAAAAACTATTAAAAATCGTTTAAAAATGTGCGCAGGCTACGCTCACTCCGCGACCGATGTATCCAATTGACACTCCACTGATTCTACAGTAACACGGCCCATTGTCAAGTCTTATATTACATAATTCATTTTGTTATCATTATACAAGGCATATTCTTTCATTCAGTGACGCGATCGCCAGCCGTTGCGCGGTTCAAACCAAAATTAAGACGCGTACATATCAGGCCCTTCGTTTGACGAGAGCATTTCAAAGCTTTAGTTAGAAGTGAAGTAAACGCAGTTGTTTGACACTACATTATTAGCAAACATGTCCAAATGTCGCATTAAACAACAGATAACAATGCTCGTTGTTGGAATAGAAATACATCGCCAAACGCCGAGACGCAAACTCAACAAACACAAATGAGTGCACACGCAAGGAGCCGCGATCGCGTCCACTGCGACACCCTTCTAGTATAATCGTCATAAGATCACATTTTTCTTATAAGGCAAACAACAATCTTTAAAGCTAAACCTTTGATGAAGGAAAAGGGGGAAGGAGCGAACCAAATTTAAGTGGAATGGGGATTCAACTAAAGGTGGCCGTAAAAAAACTCATACAGAAATAACCTTAGTACGAATCAAACTTAAAACACCTAAATTTGTACTTGATAAACGCGTAAAAATACGGACGCCAAATAGATTCAAATTCGCTGATTTTTTTTTATATAAAAAAAAAAAAATTATTCGACAAATCACTCCGGCGCGATGTAATTTGGATTTAATCTATATTTACAGATGATTCGAAAACAAAATGGCGCGCGGGTTCGTGTGAAAAGCGTTTTAAAAATTAAATTAAAAACTAATTAATCAGAAATATTGTTACAAATTCATGAAACCTAAAAAATATTTTTTTTTTCATACTGGAAGCATTCGTGAATGGGACAGCACGAGCCCAAACAATCTTAATATAACTTATCCCGAAGGGGCGAACGATTTCAAATTATAACTTTTCCTTACAATTTTTGTGATGATAATACTAATCAATATAAATCAATTTATAACTTTCAAAGTACGTTCGTTCGCCCCTATAACATAGCAACTCTGCAATCCATGTTCAGATGATTCTATGACGTTCCTAACCTACCTACCTTACGCCTAACTTACCGCTAACACTCCATAGAGCCGCCTCTTAAGCATACCAACATACAAATTTTAACTCCGCGTCCGAACATCAAATTTAGAACATACTTCCGAGCCTAAAATAACCTATAAAATAAAACACAAACACAATAGGTTACTTTTAAGGCATACACGTTATCAAACCCGGATAGATCCATCTCACGCAATCCTAAACGTCATAGAAACAAGAACGGCTACACGCATGGGCCTGCCATTTTCCAAAATTGCAACTCCACTTGCAGTTGTGCGATCGCTGTCTCTGTCGCACCCGCACTATCACGTGCGACAGATGTATTCACGCCTTCGAGTGAAGCGGACGACGAGTGAATGATGCGTCTCTAAGGATATTTTATTTTTTTCATAATACAATAAGTGCCACTACAGATACCGTAAACGAGTAGGCAAGATTTTATATAATTTTGTATTCATACGAAATTATTTTACACGCATTTACATTTCCACAAAGATCACCCGTTTCACTTCGTTATACGAGGCCGAAATAGCATAACTTTTAAATGTTTTTTATTCATTTTCAAATGATAATTTATTCGACGAAACTTCACGAATTAGGAAAATTAAGGCTCCAAATAACGAATAGAATTGAAAAACAAATAACATGCAAGATCAGTTAAATCTTTACATCCCTAGCTGTAACGAAACATTCAATTTTGGCTCTCGAACTTGTAGAAATCATAATATCTATATGCTAGGAACAAAGGTTTAACTTAAGCCGAGGTACGACGTAGCCTCTGAATAAATCTCCATCAAACATATTCCACACGGCACACAAGTATAAAATTATAAAAGAATTACACCATATACAAAATAAAATACCATTTGGTATGTATGTCAACGTGTTAATATAAATAGTAAAACTTAGAATAGCTCCAACGAGACAGGTACGGACGTCGCATACGATTCTCGTGATTTTTTAAAAACCGCGCGAACGATATGGCATCCACAGATAAAAAAGAGACAGCCATAGACGGAGCAGTCTATGGCACAGATAGAGAAGAAGCCAGGAAATGAACAATCGCCACCGAGTTCCTAGCATTGTTTCAAAAACCAAATACTTGAATAGTCGGGTCAATAATAAAAAGGCATTATGTTCATTTGGAACATTGATGTAAGCATTGAGAGCTTGCAACGAGTTTATTTAAATTAAAGACTATAAGAATTGAATATCTGTATTTTCTCTGTATGAAAATTTTAAACATTCCCTTCATAGTTTTTACAAATCTTTATCTAAATAGAGCATTAAGGTAACATTTATACTTTGAAGAAAACCTAATCCTCCTTTAAAAATGTGGACTTGGTATATATTTGTCCATTATTCGCGACATACGTTCGATAAATGAATAGTTTACAAATAGTTAGATTTTCTTAAAGTATTATAATGCGTTTACGTACAATCTTAAATAAACACCTTGCAAGCTCCGTTTCATAGAGTTTTTATAAATTAAACCAACAATTGATATTTAAGTGAGACACGTTAGTATCTAATGCGATAATTTTATTAAAATTTTAAAGGGTGATAAGTATAAAACCATTGATTTGTAGAAATATAGAAACTAAGCCACCTAAAGTTCCTTTTGTTAATCAATAAATGTGTCCAGTGTGGAATTTGAATCTATACTAATATTATAAAGCTGAAGAGTTTGTTTGTTTGTTTGTTTGAACGCGCTAATCTCGGGAACTACTGGTCCGATTTGAAAAATTATTTCGGTGTTAGATAGCTCATTTATCGAGGAAGGCTATAGGATATACAAATATCATCACGCTACGACCAACAGGAGTGGAGCCACGGGGGTGAAACCGCGCGGAGCAGCTAGTTAACAATAAAACAACCAATGTTAGTTTGTGAAATTTGATATACCTCGACTTTAGACATTTTTTTTTACCGTATAGGTATATAAAAAATATTTAGAATATTCAGTTCAAATTCCACAATGGACACCGATTGCCTAAATTCGATGGCAGTTACTGAGATCTTTGTACCTAAACGAAAAATCTACTGTCCTTTACGAGACTAAGTCAATGGGACCCCTCATTGTGCACTATTCATACTGAATACCAATAATTATAATTAAGTATTAAAAATATAGTTGGAAATCTGATATTAATTAAAGAATTAATTGTACCAATCACAAGTGTGTTGCAATGTTTTTGCTTTTATAGTAAATTTAAGAAATTTGAAATATATTTTTATTGCGATAATGAAACATAGATAACAGGTATTGATCGAGAAATATTATTAGATTATTAATAAATTATATTTCAGTATTTATAGTTCACGAGGGATCCGTATGGTGGGGAAATCTGCCTTACCTTCACGGCATAATATTTCAATAAAATTATTAATAAAATATAAAAGATTTATCTAAAAATCTAAGTTAATGAGGAAATAAAGAATTTCGATCGAAATATATAAAAATTAAAAACAGAACTAATTACTTTCGCTAATTATTATAATTTATTTAAAAAGCTTTTGTACTCAAACATGCGATTTAAATTTTCTCATACCGTCATTTTTTATTTAAGTAATTACAATAATAATAATTATTATTTAATTGATTTAATAATGTACTGGAATAAAACTGCAGTCCCAATTGTAATTTTGATAATTTTAATCTACCTCTGATATTATTGCAAATAATTTTTTTAACGTCTTTGCATACACATTGCACTTACTACCATCTCTTTTTGTTATTCAAATATACCTTGCGTTAGAGCGAGAAAGATATCAACATCGACTCGACAGCAAATGCAAGCTATTCTTCTCGCTCTAGTCTATCGTATTTATGAGCAATAGAAAGAGATAGATATCGTTTGAAAACGTATCTTTCAGAAAAAGTTGTTTTTTGGAAAAAAGTTTGGATCATTCACAATCAAGTAGCTTTCATATCATGGAATTATTGGAACTGCTGTATTTATAAATTTAATGGCATTAGACCATAATATCATTCGCTTCAATTATTTAGAAAAATGTGTCGATTTGCTCGAAATGCAAGTAAACATTAACTCAAACAAGACTCCCAGGGAACTGAAGAGAAATACAAAATTAGAAAACCACTCTGTACTTATCAGTCATAAGGAAAGAATACGCATTCATTGTGACACTTTGGCCGCGCTTGACCGCGTGGTCACACGTGTGACCGTGTGAACGTGTGTGTGACCACGTGATCATATTATGATCACATTCAAATCAAATTAAGAAGTGGGAATTTTTTTAATCGAATTTTGATTAATAATAATTAAATGGTTTCCATACTGAAGTATAATTGAAATAATTTTACCGAAACAAATCAATTGGTGATATTTAACAATATTTCATAAGACTTCTTGTCCTAGTCTACTGTGTCACACAATGACGTGATCACACATCTGACTTCACGGTCAAACACACGATCACGCGGTCACACGTACGATCACATGATCACACGTTTGACATGCGACCCGATTAGTTTCCACCAGATCACTTCTTAAATAACCGCCCCCTGATATTTCAATGACGGAATGTGTTTTTTATACAAAAGAACTTTGACAAAAATGGCAAGGGAATATAGCCCGTATGCGGACCTAATTATAACACACATTCGTGAAAGAGAGAACGGTGGCAGCAATTATTTAACAATTGATCCGAAACTAATCATTCGCGTAACATTATCATGCTGAAACAGTGCTTAAAATTACTCAGCTTTATCACATCAGTTCGGGGCATGGCACAACCCGCATAATGGCAAATACCACATATCTACACATAGACACACATAGAACACTAAATGTTTTTCAACGTCACTAGAAAAATGGTCTTTACCGCACCGTGTTAGAGTTCATTGTCGTTTAGTAAAGGAGGGGTTAACTGAGCCAAGGTGCCACCCTCACAAGTACGTAGATTCACCTGAAATGAGAAACCCATGTAAGCGACCGGACATTACAGACGCCACAGATTATAGCATTTGAATTTTCATTTTTTTTTTTTTTTTATTATATATAGAACAAACGAATGAAAATTCAAACTTATCACGACTCTTTGGTGGCGCCAAAAAGTGATATATAGTCTGTGGCATGTGTGATGCATTCGGCTCTAGTGCGAAGCGATTTACAGCGCGATGAGTGTTTAGGATGGATGAACACAGAAATACGACAGCAATGCCAATAGCTCATTTAATAATCATCTTTTATGTTAATTTGTATCTTTTATTTGGCATTGATGGCGTTGATTGTTGTTAAAGGACAAACACATGACACATTCCACAAGGACATAGACATAGAGAATGGACTCGGTTAATACAAGTGTGCGAGAGAGACAACTGTATTTCTTTCGAAAAACTTTTTTTGGGAAGGAATTTCTGCATTCTAATAAATATTGTACAAATCCATTCTATATACCTTTAAGAACATGAACAAGGACAACAGATAACACAATTAAATTGGATCTTGCTTGTGAACACTCAAACACTACTTTATGTTAAGAAAATCAAATATAAGACAGTAATTTCAAATTAAGTAAAATTTGAGTATTCACCAAGCAAACGGTCAAAGCATGCATAAAAAAGATTAAATTTTATAGTAGGGGGAAATAAGTGCAAGTGATTGGGTGTATAAAGAAATTACAAAAAACAGTGTCGCTTCATAAAAAGCTGTTGTTCATTACACATTTTAACGTGCAATATATTAAAATCAATCAAATCAATTCATATTAATAATTTTTTACAAATTACATAGTGAGTCAAATCGAATATAACTAATTAAATTTCAGATAAATTAGCCACTATTCTAATGCTAGAAAGAGAAAAAGATATGCACAAAAAACACAGTGGAAAGGGACAACATGTAATATGAATGAGACAATACATCAAGCTATAATGTGATATAATGTGTTATTCCTATACACCATTGTCATTTTAAACCAATGAAAAATATCGATTCCAGTCAAATGTTTATACAATATCAATTTTAAATAATTATATTTTCTATTAAAACCTTTGAAGTTGAAATAAAATTGTAAGTGTGCTTAACAAAAAAAATACAAATAAATTATGTGCCCTAGATTGGAAAATAAAATAGAAATAACACATAAAAATGATCGGAATAGGTAAAATGAACGAAAAAAACAGTGCAAAAAGCTTGAACATGGGTTTCGTTAGAATGATACAATTTTACTAAGGCCGTTCGTAAGAAACACCGAGAATATGATAAATCGTTAAATTAAATTACGAAAAAAGTATTAAAGAATAAGAAAAGTTTTAATTTAACAACCAATCGCAGCGCAATAAGTCATTCAATGTCTTTTTGTTTTCTATAATATCATTCACATTCATTTCTATAAATGTATATGTTGAAAAAATGTATATTTTAGAAGAAAAAATGCCTTAGTAAGACTGTTGGTATTTTAAACAAAACGGAACCACCACCAACATCGTTAATTTTGGGACAAAAATATATTATTTACAATTTTTTTATGTGGTATTAACGTAGTTAGTGGCTATTTGCGTATTTAATATAAGTTTTAAATAATAAAGAAGTGCGAAACAAAAAGGGTAATATTATTAACATGTAATTATTTCTTTTTTTTATGAATTTTTATAGGTCTAGAAGCTAAAAATTAAAAAAATAAAAGAACGGATGCAAACGAAAAGATGACGGCCATGCCAACACGAAACGGACTTTAAAAATATCGCATGTGTATAAAGTTCAGCTCGATGCAGTGCAGGATTGAAATAAATGACTAATGGTGCTTACACACAGTAGCATTCTTAATTTTAGCTTAGATATGTTTATTATCATTATTGTCAGCCTATTTTTAGTTAAGTTAATAGACATGTAGCTTTCTCAAATCACGCTTTAAAGATAATTTTCCTAACTAGTTGTGTCCCAAAATAAAATCGAAATGTATAACAATAATGTTTACTTTAGTTAATTCTAGTCAGAATATGTCACTATTTAAAAAAGTTAAATAATTAAAGAATCGGAAAAAAGTAACAATATTATATATTATGATATTTCAAAATCAACGTTAAACTTCAAATATCTCTATGTGGAAGCACCATTACAACTGTACAAGAAGAGCAGTATTGTAGTTTTGAGTAATTTTAAGCATAATTTGAGTTTTTATTTAAAATAATTAATTGGACACAAATCTACTCTTCGAATGATGAAGTTTAAATCATTTTTTCGCCAGCCTGATTATGTAAACAATGTCGTTCTTTATAAATATGGCAGATTATTAAGATATTTACTTTAAAAATAATTGATTTACCATACAGACAATGTTAAATATAGCTTTTAAAAAGACGATAAACATCGAATTCGCTCACCAAACACATTTGTTTTATTGTGAATGTTCGTCTGTTTGTTTCATAGATGCTACTTCACTGAAACTATTGTGATTAAATTATGCTGAACTGATTTCTAATTCAAACAAGAGAACATCTTTAGTCCAAAATTCATAATATGAGAATCAGTTATATAACTAACTCTTTACATCAAACATTGTTCACAAACCCTGGCTGGCAACGACAAACGAAAAAAAAACGAAAACGAAAAAAAAGAATGGCACGAAAAAAAAAATAACGAAATTCAAAAAAGGAACTCCGCAAAGCGCGCTCGCATGCCAGTGCGATATTTACGTGTTTGTGTCGCAGAGCGGCGACAGCGGCCGGTAGCGGCCCACGCGCTCGCACCCCGCGCCTACAAACGGTATTATCTAAGTTATATTATGTTTCTTCTTTCTATTACACTTTAAAACACACACAAATTAATTATTAGAGACAAGTCATAATAGAACGCGTATTTTCGGACCTGGCGTTTTGCGAATTTACAGCGAGTGTCGTCACAGACAGATGTTTATACGTTTTTACTTTTTAGGTAAGACTGGGAGTCTTCTTTATTTCCTTTCTTAGTTTATTAATAAGAAATGTTACATAAGTGACCACACTAACTGTAAAATGCTTAATGTGTTAGCAAACCTCTGAAAAACGTGATAATAAATCAATTTTTGGTATTGAAAACCACCAATCCACTTTTACTATAAAATTAACTTTCAGATAATGTTTTAAATATTATTATTATAATTAAGAGTCCATTGATTATGAATTCTCGCATTTTGCCATAGTAAAGACACATTTCTAATCAGTACTGTTTCTTCTAATTTTGGGAAATCCATGGCTATAAGCCAAATAATTCGTTATACGTAGAGATCGTTTATTCTATCATACTTCATTAATCCAACGCTCAGTTCCAACTATCTTATAGTACATTCCGTAACGTCTTGTACCACATTGCTTATAAAATATTTTAATGTGAAGCTTTGTGATACTCAGTAATCTAGAATACCTACGCGATACACTAATTGAATAACAATAAATCTAAATCATATCACATGTATTAATTTCCTTTATAATATTTAGGGCTGATTTTTCAATCCTTGGTTAAAACTTATCCGTCCAATAAAGTATTACACGATAATATTAAAATGTCACCTGTAAACTGTCAAATACAGGTAATTAGAATACATTTTTCAAATGGTAGTTTAATACGTTATTCAACGAATAAGTTTGCCCGTATTTGACAGTTTACGTGACATTTTAATATTTTCGTGTAATACTTTATTGGACGGATAAGTTTTATCCAAGCATTGAAAAATCGGCCCTCAACAAATTGCGAATAGATGCAATTCTTAAGCAAGTACAATTTAACGAATCCTCAGAAAAGTTGAGTCAATTTTAAATAAAAATTAATACACATGATCGTATCTAACACATAACTTGAATATATTTACAACTTATGTAAGCAACGATAACCGATAAATGGGTGTAACGAAACTAAAACTAACTACCTCTTTAAGAGCGAAACTTTACACTAATGTACACAAATAATATTGATTTAAAATTAATATTATATATTATTTATCGTGTGAATCTGTAATTTTCTATTGAAAACCAATCTAGCAGGCTTGGTTTTACGTCAAAACAAAAGGTCATCGAATCATGCACGTCACACGAGAACATATTTATTTTTATACGAAAAATCATAACCAGCGCTTCACGGATGAATTTACAAATACCCGCATAATACAATTAAAAACCGGGCAAAAATTATCAACAGTCGTGTTTATTTTTCTTTTTCCTACTCTCCCCAAATTTACCGCTAAACTCTCTCCACGATGCTCTCATGTCGCCTAAAGATAATCTAGGTTTCGACCGCTTTTCATCCGACATTGACTGATCCGAGCCAACTTTCGGCAAACTACCCTCCGTAAACTTTTCGTCGTCCAGCAATCTACCCTCGAAATATTCATTTTTAACCGTTTCTTTGTATATGTGTTCGTTGTATGTATACGTGTAGTCCATCGCGGAGAAATTTGGTCTGTTTCTATCGAATTTGTAACCGATACAATTGCACGAGCCGTTTAAGCAGGAGTCGCAAGATTTAGTACTAACATTACTCGCGGTCGACTTGAAAGACACGGTTTTACAGTCGCACTCCATTTCGTATGGGAAATTCGGATTCAATTCACTTTTGCAACTACATTTAAAGTCTGTGCTTTTGAAACTGTCGTTTTCTACGTTATTAATTGGCTTCAATTTGAAATCGTCGCAGCTATGCGTGGTGTCCGACTTACAGAATTCAGACGCGGTACTGACGTCAGATTTGAACGACTTACTGTCGCTCACGCTCTGTTGGCCGACAGTTTTACAACACTTATAGTGTACAGGTTGCTTTAACGATCTATCAGAGTTGTTGTGAAAACTATCCTTACACTTGCAGCTATCTCGCGAATCGCACTGACAGATAGAATGAAACCGATCGTTGACCTTGCACGCGTCGCAGTACACGTGCGCGCCGTTACCTTCCGGCTGAAAGCAGGCTTCATCGAGTTCCTGTGTACATTGGACACAGTTGGGCTTACACGGTTCCGTGTACAGATTCACATCAGTTACTTGTATATTGCACGTGTTACAGTACAAATCGATCACTTGAGCGCTGCACGTCTTACAGAAGGTCCGCTTGTGCGTGCGGCGCGCGGGCGCTTGCGACGTCACGCACTTGTCCCGTGACGTCACGTGGTTGGCACAGGCCGCGTGTGACGTCACGTGGCTCCCGCACTTGTCCTGTGACGTCACGTGGTCGCAGTGGGCGTGTGACGTGACGCGGCAGGTGGCGCACGGCGCGTGCGGCGCGTCGCTGCACGAGAGCGCGTGCACGTGCGTGTGCTGCAGGGGGCGCGCGGGGCAGGGGCAGGGGCAGCGCGGGCAGGGGCAGGGGCAGCGCGGGCAGGGGCAGGCGGGGCAGGGGCAGGCGCGCTCACCCGAGTCCCAGTGCGCGTCGGGCTCGGTGTCGGGCTCGGAGCACGAGGACGCGGTGGAGGAGGGCGGCGAGGAGGGCCGCGAGCAGTGCCCGCTGAACTTGGAGCTCTCTGGCTGCTTCTGGATTATTATCTCCACCTGAAATGCGATTGAGCACTTTTTACAAACACTACACATATAAAAATCAAAGCATTGTTTTATAACTTGACGTAAATTATCAAAATACCACAGAACTATCATTCCAATAACTTAAAATGCAACTTTTCCATTTAATACTTATAGACTCCACACTGGAAACTATTTTATAGTAAGTAGACTAATCAGATAACTTAAAAATCACACTCATTAAATAGTCGATAAGCTATAAACATGCTGAAATTAAACCACAAAGAAAAGACTCCATAAGCCTATGAAATAGTATTTGTGGTTTAAAACTTTGTAATTATCATTATTTTTCATAAAAATACCATTAATAATACCTTAAAATCTGCACTGTACAATTTATGCTGCTTATCCTTGTGCGCGTCATCCAGCTCCCATTTGTTTAACGTCAACTTAAACGTTTCTAGGTTTGGACCTGCAAGTTTAAAATACAATCTGTAGTCAACCATACTTTCAGACAGATTAAGTTATGTTTAAATTAATTAATATTGATAAAGTTGACTGTGTTAGTTTTAACAAAACATATAGACAAGATTTAATTCACATTTTTTAATTAATATAAATTGATATTAAATATATTTAAACTTACTGTCGTGCGGTGACGGCACTGGCTGCGACCCCACACAGGCAGTGACGAAGAATGTGTTAAACCTGAAATTTATCATTTGTTTCCTTGAGTGAAAATAATTAAAGAAATTAGTTAGTTACATATAACTTAATTTGAACTAGAATAAGAAAAGTTTATTCAGATATTGTTAAGACATTATCTTTAATAGTTCAATTAGTTATGCGGTCATTTACGTTTGAAAAATTTGATGTCTGAAGAAGATGTGAGTTTAAATTTATGAATCTAAAATTTCAAAGTTGATATTTAATTAATAAAAGCGGTACATGTTACGCATATGGTTTACGCACGTATACAGTTTCAAACTTAATGGAGGCTCGGAACATCGAACGATCTGATGTGCAGAAAACAATTTTAGATATCAGCGGGACGTACCTGCGCGCACATGCATTCGCAGATAACTTCCGAACCGCCATTAAGTTTGAATCGAACTGTACATGTATCCATTTTCCTGCACTTGTACGGTGTACCGCACGCATGTATCTACGTGTATGTTTGTGTATGTATGCATGCATTTTTGCGTACACGGGTTGCTAGCTTATCAATTTGCGTTTACGTATATCCCACCCACACATATACAGAGTTACTTGTAAAACACCAGCAACCTCGCAAGACAAGATAGCTAACATCATAAGTAACAATATTTGTTCTACGACTTTTGGCATAACGCAATAAATTATTTTTAAATGATTTTTTAAGCTTTGATTGTACCATTGTACTCTCCTATTATTGTATCTCCATTATCGAAAGGACGACGCGACGCTCCCTTCCCCCTCTCGTTCGCTTCTTGTTTACGAAATTTTTGGGATGCGCGTAAAGTTTGTAATATTCAAACGGAAAATTAAATGAATATTTATTTTTGTATGAAAATAGAATCTAACAAATTATCAAAAGTCGTAGAATATTGTTACTTATGATGTTAGATCTTGTCCTGCGAGGTTGCTGGTGTTTTACAAGTAACCCTGTATATGTGACTGTGTATGTAGACTCCGCAAGGAAAAAGGAAGCATGGCCGTCCTAGACAATCCTGGCGACGATCGGTGGCGGCGGAGGCTAGGGCGATTGGGTTGACGTGGCAGGAGGTGAAGAGCGTAGCCCAAGACAGAACGCGATGGCGGCGCACTGTGGACGCCCTCTGCCCCACATAGGGGCCACAGGACATTAAGTCACACCCCGGACACTCCATACAAAATTATCGTTTTGACAGTCACACTGTAGATACTGCAAATGTGTGTGTTAACGCTTTATGGTTGGCACATTTGTGACTGGCGTAAAAAAAAATTCGCGTTTTTCTGATGAAATACATCCGTAAACAGCACAATATCTAACCATTTTCAACGAAAAACGATAATCACAAATCCAAAATAATAAAATTACTTTAAGTCAATTTGATTAATGTTGTCAATCTTCGTTGCGTATCGTCCTTGTAGAAAAATGTGGACCATTTTTAGACTGATCGTGCGGGGTGAGGTAAGTGTTTAATTTTGGCGGGAGGCGGAGAGTGTCCGTTCTGTAGCGTTTAGCTACTATTATGTATTCTGTGATTAAGTCAAGTCTGTATATGTGTGTGTGGCACATACCACAGGTGGAACAGGCGCTCCTTGCGCATCATCATCTTCTGCTTGGCGTACACGTCGAGCCGCACGTCCCCGCACAGCGGCGTGCACGACTGCGGCGACACGCGCACCGCGCGCCCGCCGCGCCGCGCCTCGTGCGCGCCCAGCATCGTCTGCGACACATATACAGTTACTAGCTTCCCGCCCGCGGCTTCGTCTAAAACCTAATGAATTATATACTAAAACCTTCCTCTTGAATCACTCTATCTATTAAAAAAAACCGCATCAAAATCCGTTGCGTAGTTTTAAAGATTTAAGCATACAAAGGGACATAGGGAAATAGGGACAGAGAAAGCGACTTTATTTTATACTATGTAGTGATTTAAACAATATTGAGGTTAAAATTCGAATTCGAAGCTCGCCCTTGAACGATTTCTTTTTATTCTTTAAACAATCGAATTTATTAAACGATTGGATGCTAATATACGAAATATTGGATAGTGTGATTCTCGAGGAAGGTATTAGTATATAATTTTTTATATAGGTTTTAGACAAAACGGGAGAACGGGCGGGCGGAAAACTATTAATTTATAAAGCCGGCAATTTGTAATTATGCAAAGCATATACAAAAAAGGTTTGTTTCAAAGTACATCTTGCTATTAAAATCGTTTTTCGGTAGATCGACACTAGTGTCAACAGAGCGCATACACATCATCATCTGATCAAAGCGCAAGCGCATACGGCTAGGCATATTGGCTCTTACAGAAATTAAGTACAGTCCGTTTATTATGAACCACACACAAACGTGTTAACCAACGACCATTTGCATGTATGTATGTTAAATACAGTCCGTTCATAATGTAGCCGCGCCATATAAAAGTGACCACCAACAACCACCTGTATATATGTATGTATTTGTGTATATATGTATGTATTTGTGTATGTATGTGTGTACGTGCGTCACCTTGAAGCTCGGCTCGGCCTGCGCGACGGTGATCTCGAGCGTGCAGTGCGCGGTGAGCGCGGGCGGCGGCGACATGAGCACCTCGCGGATGTGCACCTTGCTCGCGCTGTACCGCAGCCCGGACCGCACGAGTGCCGCGAAGTACTCCACGTAGCGCCGCTGCGATGGGATCGTTACGCCTGCCCACACGATATGTTGTGTTACAAGATAGTAGAGAAACATTAATCCCCCTTTAGAGGGGCAAAAAGTAGCTAAAAGTGTCTTGATACACCTATGAAACAATATAATACATACATACAATATGTATTATCATAAGTTCATAACAAGCGTTTAAACCTAAAGCAGAAACTTAAATAACCCATTTAAAACATTTTAACGGGTAAATTAGTGAAATGGGACGTAAGAGCTAATGCTTACTTGAATCAACACATTTAGTGGAAATCAAACAAGCTCCGGCACAAACTGAACCAGCTTGCACTTGAGTGGAAGGAAGATATGCATAAAACACTTTCATGTTAATGCTACTACTACAATGAGGGACGGGCTTTTAAAAAATCATTTCGTAATATCAAAATACAGTTTTAAATTTTCACTTCTGTCCCGGTATAATTGACTGACTCGTTGTCGTTGTTTTCTTCCCAATTTCACTTTTCACTTAGCAACGAAAAGACAAAAGACTAATACGACCAATATAAACATACGTTTATTACGGACATCGCTATACACTATCAAGACCTGCATTATTTAAATATATAAAAATTAAAAACACACCTTTCTCGTCGTGTGTCCGCTTAGTGCCGTAGAATTTGAGCGCCTCGTCAGCCGTCGCCTTCTGCCCGCTGTACAATAAGTAACAGCATACCATTGTGCCTGAAATGTTTTTATTTTATATAAATATTTTTCTTGTATTATTTTTCACTCTGATATTGTAAGTTTTCTCATTATTTATCTCTAGTTTATTTAGGAAAATATATATCCAGATCCTAATATATTTTACGAATATGAAACTGATATAAGGATCTTATGTGTACTTGTTTTTCTTTACTATTTCATATTGAAATTAAAATAACAATACAATCATTAATCAAACAATAACACACATATTTAAAACCACGTAATAAAAATTACTATTTTCGACTATTAAAAAGGGAATAATCAATAGCGGATATAAAAAGCCGTAATCTTAATGTTAATTGTTGAAGCATAAATAATTTTAAACTGCAACAGTTTGCATACAAACACTCCGGTTTCGATTAATTCAATGATTTATTGTAGACTGAAGTTCATTAAGGTTTTTTTGTTGATACAAGTGTAATAATTATGTTAGATAGTATCAACTGAATAAAGTAATTTTAACTGACCTAATAAAAGTTATTTAGGTAGTGTATGAAATAATTATTTCATTGTATCCTTAAATAATTGTATCAAAAACTATTTTTCTTTCATTTTTTGCGAATAGTATGTACTTCTATCCACTACCAAATTGTTATAGTAATATTATGAATGTAGTATTCAACGTAGTATTACTATAATTTATTTACTCTACTCATTATTCTTTAGATTCAGAGAAAATTTACCAACAATAAAATTCTGTTGCATTGTTATTGTACTTAAAATTACTGTAAACGGTCATTCAAACATGTACATAATTTTCTTTAAAATTTCCACACAAAGACCATTAATAAAAACACTCGCTAAACCCAAACTGCTGTACATTAACGCCCCTAAAAAAAACCCCGAAAAATATCCTGTAAACGTTCACCCTTTCTGCGCCTTTCATCCCGAATAGCTACACGCTCCTTTATCCCCTGAGGGCAAAAACTGCGAGCACAATGAGTCCCTTTTTTCAAAATTTACGACCGCAAAAGTCGCCACCGCGGCGGTTATTCGGCCAATTATGCGTCGTAAAGAAATTTCGCAATTACGCCCCCCGAATTTGGGGTCCTTTTTGTCTGCACCACAATAGCTCTCGGTTCAAAGGAGACGCAATACGTTCACGTATAATTTAGCCTTAACCTTTGTTGCCAAACGCCGCGCGAACTATTATGCCCGGTACGCAATCTCCGATAAATATCGGGAATGAGACCCCAAAGTATTATCTGGCTCGAATATGTTTTAATATTTATGAGACTAGCTTGTGCTAAAGTCTACACGTGTTAAATATCGGTGTCTAGCATCTTGTCAGCTATGAACAGATATGCTAATACTTTGCTGCTAACAAAGACGGTAAATGCAGAGTTATTTTAATATGAGCTACAATGACTTTAGCGACACAATGGATCTTCTGTGATCTTTTGAAAAGATTGATCGTTTACCGGGTTGAATATCAGGTGAAAATTTCGTATCTTTCTGGTTTATTTACGTGTCTTTTTATAACATCGTTATAATTAACTTTTAAACAAGAAGTCAGATGATAGGACAAAGCTTGGCCTAATTTGACTAAAACAAGCTCAACTCCCATTAGCAAACAATTAACAAAAGTCAACGTCCAATATTTTACATAAACTAGTGCATCCGTCCAAACTATACAAAACAGCAACAGAATTAAATCATCCACTACTTATCTACATAATAACTTGTAATACTCGAGCAGAATAAACTCCCAGGAAATGAATGAAATAGTTAATTTTGCGCCCGCATGCGAACAACAAAGGTGAAATGTGGGGAAATTGAAAATTCGCTCTTATCTATTCAGACGTTGATTGTATACACCTGCACGGGAGTGGCTCGCGAAAAATTTATATTTCACGTTGCAATGCTTTGTAAGAGGGATTCATCTTGTTGGCTTTAGTGCAGATTGCTATATCCAATCTCTATTTCGATGAATAGGCTTTAAAGGATTCATTTTATGTAATGCTATTAAAAGGAACCTTAAATAGCATATATTTTTTTGTCTCTACGTTACTATTGCTTCATGCCTGGTGTCTTTTTTATCTATTAATTGCTGCAAAGACCATGCAGTTCAGTATTTATCTTCAAACTAGTGTTAATTTAAAGCTAAGATTAAGTTGTTCCTATTTGACAAGGGGATGACATGTTCAGAGTGCAAACAAATCCTCTTTTCTAAAAATGATGATAAAAAAGCTCCTCTTTTTCTACTTGCACTTGAGCATGATTTTCCAATTTTCTGACTAGAACACCGGTAAACAAACGTCTTCTTTTGCTCTATCCTCCTATATTATATCTAGCTACATCTGTTCTACGCAGTTATCCCTACCTGTCCTGCCCTTTCCCGCCTTGCAGTGCACGGCGGCCACGTTCCGCGAGTCGGCGTTGAGCCACGAGTGCACATCTTCACAGAACGGCTGGATCAGCTCGATGTTCGGCGGCGTGTGGTCTTCGAACGCGTATCGCACCACCTGGAAATTTGGAGCGGTTCGTTATTAACTATGATTTGAAGGAACACTGCAAATTGGATAAAATTAAAATAAAATATAGAAACGATCATTAAAGGAAACTACACTCGCTTCAGTAGTTTGTAATCCAATATTCTTAAATGCAGTTCCACCATTAAGTAACAATACAAAGTATGTATAACTTAAATTAGTGCTAGGTTTAGATTTTTGTAACTTAAAGTGATAGTACAAACTAAACAACATTACCAGCATCTGATAACACGCATTTCGCACCTACATAAGATTACTACTTCCTAGTCTGCGCACAAAATTACGATGCTAGTATAGTTCGGTAAATTGTACGCGTAGTTAAACTGTCGTCGGTAAATCGTACGCGTAGTTAAACTGTCGTCGATCTATACAGTGATAATAACGTAAGATCTGTCTAGAAAATTAGCACCTCCAGACCATACATAACCACAAATCATCGATACCCGCCAATAAGCTATCGTGCAACCCAAACTGCCAGACCGTCGGACGTGCGAATGCGGTTACCGCTAACGCGCCCGTTCGCAGAAATTGCCTTTTGAATCCTGCGTGGAAGTCTGCGGTCTGTTACATTGTGTAATATGGTCATATGGGTGTCAAGGGAGAGCGAACATCCGCTATAAGTCACCTTTATTTGTTAAGGATATAAGCTTGTACAAAGTTGCGCGAGTGCGTACTTTGGACGACATCAAGGCGTCTGGCAGTTTATGTCATCGGTGTGTTCACGCGAAAATTGCGCTAAGTAGGGGAATACTAATTACGTCCAAGTGAAGAGGAAAGTCTATATGAAACTACATGCACGTGTGCACATAGTTTTGTTACCTCTGTGTTTACTCAGCCGATTATTGAAATAGTGCAACTCAAATATAATTATTTTTAGTTTTGTACTCCATCATCGTAATTGGTATAATATTTTTTCTTATAATTATGGCTTTTATAATTAAACAGCATTAATTTATTTATGCCGTTAAAGTTTGCCATTTTATTAGCGCAGCAATACGATATAATTCGATAAATACCAAAGAAAGGAACATTGTTACTGAATAGTTAATCTAAATTTCTCCACAAGGCTATGGTATAATTATGTGGATATTCATTTACCGTACTAATAGCTTAAAGGTCACAAGGTAAGTATATTTGATTGTGAATCATAGAGTGAAGACTTATAACGTAATGTGGGACACGGGGTATGCATTTCACATGTATTCCTGTGACAAAAATACATATTACGTGGCCATTTTCTCATGGTAAAAAAAATTACAAAACTTCCAAGCTTTCAAGATTCTTTTAAGTATCCCATCAGGCAAGTCAAACAGTGTATAGTACTTATGTAAACCCATGGCCCCTGTCCGAGTCCCGTGGGCGTGATTTCATAAAATCTCCACAAACGGCGTTCGCGGTCACGGTCGGGTCGTGTGACGTCACCGGCCGTGGACGCACCGGCGACGACGTCGTCCACGGATGCAGTGCTTTACTAATTGCATTCAATCTCGTCATGCACGAAGCTGGAGAATTCCTCCGCTTCAACGGTTTGGCATCTCTACAAACAACTATACATAATACCTAGTCGGGTCGAATATTCGATTCGATCGAAAATTCTTTATACATCATCATCATGATCATCATCATGGTCAGCCTACACTTGTCCACTGCTGGACATAGGCCTCAGTCATGGCACGCCACTGAGCCCGGTCGTTCGCTCGTTGTCGCCAGTTTTGACCAGCAACCCTGCGGATGTCGTCACTCCACCGTGTAGCAGGGCGTCCTACGCTACGTTTACCGAGCCGCGGTCTTTATACATAGCATAGCTCAAATCATACTCAATGTCTCATAATAAAGCTTATTGTTTTATTTTGTTATATCGCGCTAGCTCGTAAATACTAAATACCAATCGTATTCAGAAAAATACTTTTCTATTTTATTATCCAAGATTGTATGATAAATAAAGTATAGGATAAATACCATCACGCTATTGACCCTAGGGGGTCGAGCAAAAAGAAAATCATTGAGAACAAAAGCTGTAACGGTTGAGCAATGGCAGTGAGACAGCGGAACAAACCACGACCAAGAAAAAGCTAGTTTTATTTCATGTGACTTAAACGGACGTGTATTTACAATATATCAGCCTTCATATGCCCAGATGTTGCGTTTTCTCCAACTGATTCATGCTTATTAATATTCACTATTGCAGAGAAGAATAAACACAAACACATTAATAATTTATGCTCTACCAAACCAAAGTATGTACTGTGTACCATACCTCGTATTTCAGTATTGTGACCTCCGAGTAGGATAAATTTTAAGCGAACCATTAAAAGGGCAAGGGAGTGCGAAATTTAGTACAATCTCTACACAATAACAAATTCTCCGAGGTCCGAGCGATACATTTAACAAAAACATCCAGCGTCCAATGATCGCCATGCCCAAACTACAGGACCAAAAAACATAAAAGATAAAAAGGAAAGGTACCCGTTTTTACCTGAGCCAACCCAAATCGCTGCGACAAAAAACCGGAAGATATTTTTTTCTACAATCTCTCTTACGAAAGCACCAGGGCTGGACCTGTTTTATCATTTAGCGTTCATTTTATGAGAGGATAATCAACGTTCTCATGCATTTGTTACAATTGGTTACGTATGAGCATTGTGCATATTATAAAAGCGACATTGCTGGTTTTTATATTTTGATATTTCATTTATCTCTGTACAGTAAAAATGGTGTCTGTTCATAACATCGTATATTTTCCTATTCAACACTTCTATAAACGAGAAAGCTTTTGAGAATTGATGAATGTTTACATGATGTTGTTATATTGTTGCATATAACTCCAATCCCTTTCTATGATGTACCACTAAAAACTATCAAAACCAAAAGTACTTCTATTCTACCCTCCTCAAAGTTAAATAAAATACCCTGCAAACAAAGGCTCCGTTTCTCTGCACTCCAACCGTACCTTCTCATTCAAGAAATCAAGATTTTTATGCACATTTAGCAGACCTAACAATTCTTTCACATTACACATCTCTAGAAGATTACATAGATTACACCATTACACTTGTGGTATTCAAAAACCAATGCACACTTACACCACTGCGAAGCATTGTAAACCACTACCGCAAGGGGGCTAAAACATTATGCAAGTATAATATTGCGCCCTCAGACAGCGATGGCCCTTCACAGGTGGATAACCTAACAAGCCCCCTCCAGCCCTTTGCGTTAAAACGCTTAGACATTTCAAGGTCTACATTATGACATTGTTGACTTGCAGCTGTTTGAGATGAGGGAAATGCAATTGTAAGAAAATGCAGAGAAGATATTGAGTTTTTACCCCGACTGCGCGAAAAGGAGGGTTATGTAGTTAAGTCTCATTTGTTGGGTTCGATGTTGACTTCAAAGCTAGCTTCTATCTCTTTGAGTATTTCATTTAGGAAAGATTTCGAGATAAAGAATTGTTATTAATTTTGAATCTGAGGTGAAAAGGATGACATGTAAAGCTACTGGTTTCGATTACTATAAATAAAGAAAAATCTTTAATAAAATCCATTAGCTATGTTTTTACGTTACGTATAACAACAATAAACATAGTTTAGAGCGCTGTGCTAGCTAAAAAGATACAAAGAGCTTATTCATATTTCCCTTTGTGCGGTATAAACCTTTGAATCTACCCAATTGTCTAACAGCCATTTAATTTGTTTGATTGAAATGTACATTTTCTTCGAATAAATCTTGTACTAGAAAATTATTTGAGGTACATTAGGATAATATTTAAGATTTCAGTGCGATTAAGATGGCTAAAGATAGCTTTTATCTGAGAAAACGGAACCGCCTATCGGTCGAATGGCCCGGATAAATCTGTCTTGATAAAAGTACCTC
The DNA here is from genome assembly GCA_029959065.1 of Colias behrii. Taxonomy (NCBI): domain Eukaryota; kingdom Metazoa; phylum Arthropoda; class Insecta; order Lepidoptera; family Pieridae; genus Colias; species Colias behrii. The sequence goes on from JARWMC010000016.1 coordinate 1,512,137, forward strand.
TATAAAGATATTCAAAAAGGTACTTTAAATATTTCTCTTTAATAACTGTACTTAAAGTAAAATCATATTTTAATTAAGTTAATTCAAGGGGTAGCATTTATGGAAAACCTCATGACATTTATCGATAAAAATTTCCCAACTACACTGGTCATCAAAAAAATCGACCCACCTTCATTATGTTTGCTATTTATCGATTATTTCACAAATAAGCGGTCTTAGATTGTTGTTTTTGGTTGTAAGGGTCAGATAACATGTTTGTCATTATGATTGTCGTAAATTTTACTGCACTTGAAGATTCTTAACAATTTTTTATACAGAAAAACTGTAAAGTGTTGATTTGACGGTTTACGGCGGGACAAGTTATGCCCGTGATCCCAGTTCAAAACTGCATTTTTTCGGGATATCTTGTTAATAACGTTAAGTTTATTAACTAATGCTGTAGTTTCGATTAATTTTATCTCAAAATAATTGATACTACTCTAGCTGAGACGGCCCAAATCATGGCTCTATTAAAACAGGTAATACGTCAACGTGCCGTGGCTAAAAAGTAAAATCTGAGCTGTTTTGCAGTTCAGTGAGTTAACCAAAGGTTTCTGAAGACTGAGCAGTATCGATGAAAATATGGATCTGCAAGAAATACGATGGCAACTCAAAGGAACGACCCCTAGATATTCAAATCAACTCTACAAAATCGATATCTGTCTGGCGTAGATCTCTTGCCACAGCTGCGTGGAGATAAGGAGGTGGCTATAAGTGACAGTACTGTTAGAAGAAGACTTTGGGAGTAGAACTTAAGACCACACAAGCCAGAAACAGGGCCACAATCAGCCACAGCTCATCGACAAACCAGACTTCAATTAACTTGAAATCACGTAAACTGGACTATAGACTATTGGGAGTCAGTACTTTTTAGTGACAAGATGCGAATGACTTTATATGGTGCTCATGGACGTCTTTATGTCATGCGATGACCAGAGGACGGATTTGCTCAGTGTTCCGTAAGAGAAATGGTCGATTATGAAAGAGGCTCTGTAAAGTTTTAGAGTGACATTTCTTTGACAAGCCGCACGGAGCTTGATGATAAGAAGTTGTGATTTAAATGCTGTTCAATACATTACCGAAGTTTCGGACAATCATAAGGCGCTATATGCCGGCTATATCTGCAAAAGCTTTGAGTCCATGCATGATAATGCTCGGAAACACGTAGAGCGAATTGTGATCCAATATTTAGAAGAGGTCCGCATTTGAGTTACACTCTGGCTAGCAAAAAGTTTCGTCTTGAAACCTATAGAGCATATGTGGGACACTTAAAAAGTAAAGCTTAGAATTCGTAATCCCCTACATCATTAGGAGACCTGAAAACCACCATTAGGGAAGAATGGTAACGAATTCCTCAAGAGACCATCAAAATCTTGATTATTTCTCTAAAATGGTAAACATAGGCTATCATTCCAGAAAGAGGAGAAAATACCGAGTATAAATTCGAAAGAAACGTGATCATAAGTCTTATGATTAAAAAATAAACCGCATTTGAAATTAAATAAAGAAAAAGCTGAAAATTGAGGATTTTGTTTTTTTATTGGAAATTATCATTTTTTTAATGATGTTAATGATTTTATGTGTTTAAATTCGTGTAAATATGTAAGTTTAATAATTAATCATTTAAGTTTACAATCAAATTTTTTCCTTAGTTTGTGAGAAAACCGCACTTTGCAGTAAAAATGCAGGTGGGTCGATTTTTTTGATGACCAGTGTATTTCAATACTTTAGAATTTTCTTTCAGTTAAATTACTGACAACCCTTACAACCTTATTTCTACTTAATTCTACCTCAGATATAACACCTTTTACCAGTACTCTGAAACGCTCAACTGCTATATAAAGAAAGCGATCAAACCGTCAACATAAAAAATCATATTTATTAGAAAAATTATCTCAATAGGATCACCTTATACAAGAATACATAGAACCACATAAGTTACATAATTCACACCATGGCAACCCGCGACACATAAAAATAAAACATTACCATACGTTTCAAATCTAATTTCATTTAGCGTTCTCGCCTTCGCGGGGCTTCCGAGATTGATTCGCAGAGGCTTTATCTACAACTATACTGTACTATAGTGCCGTAATTACTCGGTAAGATTCCGTCCATTCAATTATTACTTCATTAGGAGCGTCGCGCTAAGGTTAAAAGGTTTTCGGTTGTTAATGACCTGAAGAGCGTGATATTCTAATGTACTTATGTTTTATAGATAGAATAGATGAACTGGCTGATCCACTGTACATCGTAAGCGAGGATAGCGTGATTTTTCTGCGAATGACCAAAGAAAGTCTATGTTTTTTTAGTTTCTACTGATTAAGACCATATGAAATTGCAAATCATATCAAAGATTTTGAAACAAAAACAAAACATTTTAGAAATTATTATTTAATTTCTAAAATTTGTTTAAAATGTCACAGTTAAAATTAATTGAATGAAAATGAATGATGTTAACGACAAAAGCCACTTGTTCATGTGATAATCGTAAGTACGCTTATCAGAGTAAATTTATTTATTTCTGCTCATTTTACAAAGAAACATCCTGCATTAACCTTTAAAGGGATTACTCTTGTAATTCTCCTATTGGAGGGGATCAATCCACGTTTAAACAGTAATAATAACCTTTTTATGTTATCTCACAGTACCATCACAACTATTGCATAATTACTGTGTCCTTAGAAATGATAATGAAAATAATTTAACAAGCAGACTCAAATTACGTTTTCTTCATTTAAGGAAAATTAATTACTCTAACCTTTGTACTAATCATTCTAGATTTTACATTACGTCATCAACAATTACACTACAAAGGAAAAGAATTTCTAATAAATTCGAAATTGAAGTCTTTATTCCTACAATTTTGTTTAGCACAAAAGCTCTCGAAGCTACCTGAATCGCAGGAATTTCAGCGCTATAAACTCCTGAATCCAACTTTGATCCTAAAGGTTAACTCGTCTACGCAAACGGGATATAGCGGCGCGGTGATAATACTATTGGACTTTGAAACTAGACATTAAAACAATTAAATTATCGATTATTGATAACGCTTGATTAAGCGCGAACGGTAATAATTATTCATCCGTCCGTTCTCCGTGCGGTTTATTTTAAAATGGACATTTAGCATCGACCGCAAAATTTATTGACCGAACACTTACGTCGGGAGGGATAGATATTGCAACTTACACGGAGTATAATCGTTAAACTGAGAACAATTTTATAAGCGCATTCGAACTATTTAACAATCTATCACTGGTTGGAAAGATTGCCTCTACCGAGAAAGCCCGGCAAGAACTCGTGTAGCGGTGTGACTAATATTTCTGAGAACCTTGCTTTCCAGAAACAACTTAGATAACTATTATTAAACTATCTTCCTCGCAGTCACAAAACGGTCATTAAATAATATTTGTTACACGGATTATTTCAGATATTGTCAAACATACGTAATTATTTATCCATTTCATAACTTGACGAACATATCGCCAAATATTGGCTTGCTAAAAATAGTAACTGCAAATACTTCGACGGTCGTGTCCTTATGCAGTTGACCGGGGAAAAAGTTCACTACAGAAGCCAAGAGCAAAAAAGGCAAAACGTGGAGCGAAATGTAAAAGCCATTTTACAAGGAGCTAACTCGAATAGATAGTCGCAAGTGCCTTTATCGCCGATAATCACAATTCCTCGATTGTCTCTCGAACGGTCGCTGCATTGGACCCGTGATATAACAATATGGCACGATGCACTATCACCAAAGTGTACGATAATGTATCTTGGGCTTATCGGTGAAATTTCGCGACACAAGACCGTGACGCAGCGCAGGATCGACGCTTGATTGATGCTCCATTTTACGAAATATCACCATCGACGCAGAGGATTTGCTGTGTCCTAGTTTTTTGCTTTGAGAATATCTTCTTTATAGGTCAAAGTTTGAAAGATAGCAACCCACTTTATGAAGTAGTCTAAATCTTTTGACCTGCACTACCATTAGATGTTTAGGCATAAAGGTACAGAATTAATTGTGCGTATTTTGCATATTGGTTCGATCTCATTTCACATCTACATATTGTCGTACATTCACAATTAAAGCAATTATTGTATAACCATTACCTAATAGTTACTAAGATCTACCAAGTATTCAAACAATGGTCAATATAGCCAATAATAAATTAGTTTGCAATATCAATGTCTCGTGTACTAAACGGCTTATTTCATCTCGAAACACAAATAATATATCAGCACAGATTAGATAACTACACAAAGACTTAAATACAGTAGTATCCTTGCTCGAGGGGTTACTTAATACGATAATAATTTATAGTCACACTGCAGTAACGTCAGTATCTAAGATACACTGCGATACGGGCGATATTTGTAAACAAATATTAATATATGTTTAAACAGACATAACGCCAATATCATAATTCCGCGTAAGGAGGTCGTATTTCGCGGAAACTAAGGACGGTTATTCAGCTGGCTTATCAAAAGCTGCGGTTTGGTCGAGGTAACACTAGCGAAGTATACGTACAGTGCGGGGACTCAATAGATATTAGGTTAAAATAAATTTGAACACGGCTTTGTGTTTCCTATGTTTAGGAGGCACAATTTAACTATTTTTTTCGGTTAACGAATAGGTTCAACTGTGTCAACGGTTCCTACTGGGATATCATTAATTCATAGATTTTCAACAGGAACATTGCATTTTATTCCAGCTTCCATACACTTCACAATACTCTATTTACGCTTACATATAACCATAACACATCAACTATCAAAGATTAAAATATCTTGCACATATCAGCGAACGCGCCACCACAGTCGCCCTAAGCGCTGATGCCACCACAGTCGCCCTAAGCGCTGATAAGCAATCGTCCTTATCACATTGCATAGGAAGGGCAAGCGGAGCGACGTCGTGTCTGCGCTTTCTCCTGCAACCGCTGATGTTAGGCGACAGCTATGCGATCCAAATAACAATTGGATTCACTTAGCACCATATTGTTACGTCATAGCTGCTACTCCCAATCAAAATTTAAGCATTAACGTTCCCATTTAATTTGATGTAAGAATCAGGCCAAATAATAATAATTAATATGCGTAAAGGATAGCAGTAAATCGTATTTTTCAAATGACATTTGCCACAATAAGGTCATTGACGTTCCCATTCATAGCTGGATTATGGCATATGGCATGGCTTATCTTTCGAACGTGAATATGCTTCGATTGTTCTGAAAACTGGCTACGGTTAAGTGTTAGCACTGCTTCCTAAAATGTCTCGAGAGATATTCGAAATCCTAACAATGCTATTATGTGCGAAAGATCGTGAGAATGTCAGGACGATCGTTATTCGTTATATAATTCGCGTAAATCTGTTGAACTTATAAAAGACCATTAGGACAGCAATAAATTTACGTCAATAGAGAAGAATTAAACCATTATTAAAATTTTGTTTAAAGATGATGAAACGATACTTACTAATTCGACGATAAATGTAGGAAAATGGGCTCAAGATTTAAGATCTTGGATGATCAATAAGAAATACGGATACTTTCAGGCGTGATTATCATCACAAGGGCACATCTAAGGACATAAATTTCGCAGTGCACGTGGACACACATATAATACAAATAATTAACTTAAACTTGACGCAATCAAGGTGCAATTACTGCAATCACTTATAGTTTAGTTATTTTCCAGGTACGTGCGTCGGACGGTGCGTGTCATGTCCGACAATGTTACAATGTTGCATACACAAGTGGCCATATAAGTGTTGTCACGCTGTTCAATTCTCTGAGCTCGATCAATAGACGGACGGACTGTACGACTGTTGGCTTTATTTTCTTGAGTTGTATCTATGCATTTTAATGTCATATTTGATGATGGATCAATTTTCTTTGTTTCTGTACTGTCAATTAAGATAATACCTATGTTAAGGTAGTACTAATGTTTTCTATATTGTTGGTACAGAAATCGAATTTCATTTTAGCCAATATATTTTAATATTAAAAACTAAAAGGAAACAAGAGCAAGGAACATAACCATTTAAGGAAACCACGATCCCTTAATTTTCCTTCCCGTCTTCACCATCCTAGTTCTTAAGTCTGTGATACAAACCAATGATTTCATTTGCGGATTCACGTCAAACAAAATTCACCTCTTTCCTCTTAATAAGATGACCAAATGGATCTTCCGAAGCAAGTGTCACCTAGCGCATTATAGATTACAGAACAAAGTTTACTGAACATACCTACTGTGGAAATAAAGGGAAGTGTGAACTGAGACTTGAAATTAGGATTTTGTTCATAATATCTTGAAAAATCGCATTATTTACGGATACTTCAAATATATCATTTAAGTTATCCTCAATTTACACAAAATTACTAACACGTAATATAATTTATTTAGTTTGTTTTATGCACGGGAAAATCCCATTTCCCTAATCGGTGTTTCCGTGTAGGTACTGAGCAGATAAAGTTTTAGGGAATTCAATGTTTCTATGAAATCTCATTGATGTAAACGTTAATATGTGTGGGTTTTACACAACATTTGAACGCAATTAGATGGAAATACAGGAAAAAATTAAGAGACAGAGAAACTCTTTAGCAGTAACAGGAACAATGTCACGGACGACGAGTCAGCATTAATGTTGTAAATGCGAAAGTGACCACTTGTACACCAAAGATTGACATAAATATCTTTCAAAAGACTTCTTTTACACTATTCCAGTAAACAATAAATTCTTCCGACCATGTCATACGAGTCGATACACGCACAAAACACACGCAGAATACATTTACTCCCATTGTTTTATAGACAGTCACTTTTCCGTACGAACGGTCTAGTCTGACTTTCTGACTCATAATACAGTTGTATTATATGTTAATACGTCAAATGCGTACGTGTGTTATGGCACGGCAAAAAAATAAACTTTATTACGAACCTCATTAATGCAACCTTATGTAAAGGACCTTTGAAAGACATTGGGCGGTTTTCAACTAGATGCCAACGACACGACATGACAGTATTATGGGTAGTCCATTGAAATTTTACATTTTTTAGGCCTAACCTTGCGTTTTTTAGAGGACGCAATTTTGTTTTTTTGATATGTAGGGGGGGTCAGTGTGAAGCTAAAAACAAGTTTTTGGGGTCGCCACCCTTGTCCCACGGCCGCCATCTTGAAAATAGCGGTTGAAATGGTTTTAACGATATATCTCTTAAACTATTTATCTGATAATAAAACAATGTTGACATTATTTGTTGCAAATTAAATTCTCTACAACTTTGGTCCAGTAACTTTTTGTCGTAGAACTATAAATAAAAAAGTTATAAGAGAAAATGTTCAGAAATTAGAGATGTTTATATTTTTCAATAAAACTTTTTTTTATAATTTTACGAAGAAATGATATCAGACCATTTTTGTAGATTGTTTTTCGAGGAACAACTTTTATATACAACATTTTTTCATTAAGTCAATAACTAAGATTTTACAGCGCTCTGAAGTGAGTACTATTTTTCAGTACTCTTAACTATACATATATTGGCTATTGGCTCTTTTCCCATACTCCAGAACAATAGAAGCACTCTGCAGAACATTTCAGCCCTGCTTTTCGACGTAAAAAAAACGCGCTTCCAGACTCTATCTCCTGGGTGGTGGGGAAAAGATTCAATAATTAATTATTAATAATATTGCAAAATTAATTATTAAAAATATTATAATAACAAAAAAAAAACAATTACTGATGACAAATTATTATTTACACACATAATATAAGTATACTGTATAGATCAGAGTACTGAAAATTAGTACTCACTTCGGAGCGCTGTAAAACCTTAGCTTTTTACTTAATGACAAAATGTTGTATTTAAAAGTTGTTCCTCGAAAAACAATCTACAAAAATGGTCTGATATCATTTCTTCGTAAAATTATAAAAAAAAGTTTTATTGAAAAATATAAATATCTCTAATTTCTGAACATTTTCGCTTATAACTTTTTTATTTATAGTTCTACGACAAAAAGTTACTGGACCAAAGTTGTAGAGAATTTAATTTGCAACAAATAATGTTACTCAATGTTTTTCATCAAATAAATAGTTTAAGAGATATATCGTAAAAACCATATCAACCGCTATTTTCAAGATGGCGGCCGTGGGACAAGGGTGGCGACCCCACAAACTTGGTGATAGCTTCATACTGACCCCCCCTACACATCAAAAAAATAAAATTGCGTCCTCTAAAAAATGCAACCCCAAATGTAACTTTTGAATGGAGTAGGGCATTAATTATAAAATTATATGATAAAAAATATATTGCGCACGCAACATTGCATAGAAAGGATTTTTTTTAATTAATAAATGGCTTTTTCACCATAATATGAATATTTGAAATATATCTCAGGGCTCACCGTGAGTCAACAAAATTCTATTCACCAATTCTGTCCTTTTGACTTAAAAATGTATAATTTTATGTACGTAGAGATTATATACAATAGTTCATTTCAGTTCAGGAGCGTTACAAAACGACCTTGATCTTCTCTTCGAAACATATCTCTACAATTTTCCCCAACCGCGCAAGATGCAACGCGTCTTCACTGAAATAAGATGCATTTTGACAGTTTTAATACGTCATATTAGCACTGAAACATCGCGCCATCGCGGCTGCCGTATCACCAACGTCTAGTGGAAAAACACCCACTGAACATAATAAATTACCCAATGCATCTTGCCGATAAATTATAACTTCAAACGGCACACGAACGAGGATATTTTTCAAATTTCTATTAACAAAACGATCGTGACTCGATAGCTCCGCGTCATCCGCATGGCAACTGATGAAATGGCATTTTGGTTTTATGCATTTTTTATCGCTATAGGAAGTCACCCGACGTCACTTAATTGGAAGTAAAATTCGCCGTTTGACCAACAATAGATATCATTGCATGCCAGACTAATTCGTGTTTTATTTTTGGAAGCAATCAATTAACTGAACGAGGGGATTTTCTTCAAGTGTACGTACGTACAAAATAAACAAAGAGAATAGTATATTTTTCTCTTCAATTACTCGTGAAAGCCAGGATTGGAGGCGTAACCATAAACGTTATCCCGTATCGCGTATTCCCGATTCCGTCAAAGCTTTATGTGCATTATTTAACTGTACTCCACGACATCCGTTAAGTATTTTTTAACCTCTACCGTTAAACTTGCCACGACACTTACTTGTTAGTTAGAAGTGTAGCAAAAACTATAGAACCTATTAAATTACATCAAATTATGTGTCCAGTAGACATTTCTTTCCAGTCATGACTATCCTATTCATGGAATTATCTAAGGAGAAACCAAAATTTTGTCGTGCAATATCACCAAATATAGTAGAATCAGAATGTTGTAATATCAAACTGAACCAATCTAATAAAGGGGTAATTTAATTCTCGTTAAGGAATTATAAAGTTATTACATGTATGCTAGATAAGAAATCGTTAGATTATTTTTGCACTTAGCAACCCATGACGTCCAAACATGTCTACTAAATTTAATTGCAACTTGAAATTACAGCAGGCCAAAAGAGCAAACCGTAGTCTATGCAAAATGTTGAAGTACTAAAAGTACTAAAACAGCAATTATATTATTTATGCTTATACTTGGCGAGTTTAAATACTTAAATATAGGGTGCCTGACATAAAATTATATATTACTTGATTATCTTGGTATTTCTTTGCCATAAGTGCGCACACGTATCAAATCAAATTTTCAACTTAACCAATATTCATGGAAGCGGTGAAAATTGTACCTACCGCTATATTGAATCAAACATGATCTTATTCGCAATCTACTTTCCACGCGACAAGCATTCGTAGGGAATTAGGGAGTAGTGCCTAATTCCCTACGAATACTCATGTAGGTATTTCACATCTCTTTTATAGATACATTTATTGTAAGTCATGAGCCTTCTATGTCCTCCCAGACCGAGTTTTTTTGCTAGCTGCTAAGCTAGATCTTCACACAAATTTAGACAAAATAAAGTATATTACACAGTACTCACCCTCTGATGAAACTTGGTCACGTCGTACGACCGCTCCGAGCACAGGTTGTATATCTTGTAGTGGTCCTTGTGCATCTGCTCCAGGAATCTGTACACCTCATCTATGTGGTTCCTGTACACGCCCTCCAGCTTCTCCGCAGGAAACCCCATTGCTATTAGCCTGTCCGTGATATCTGTGTACGCTCGTTAAGGAGGTATTGGTAAACACACGTATGAACAATATTTTATGTAGTTCATAATTACAGGACGTTAATGTAAATTTAAATACGGAAGATAAGGTAAATTTGTAAAGAGGCAGTGCCATTAATTTTATGTCCATATCAGCATAGTTTATTATTCAAATTATTAAGTAAAAAGAAACTGCGCTAAAAATAACTAGGGGCTAAGTAAAAAATCTACAACCTAGGTATCTATTTTACAATTTGAATAAATCTTTAATATTATATTAGCAAGAAATATAATAAAAAGCCAAGTTATTTTTGTGTGTGTGTAAAAAGTTCGTCCTTGGATAGACACATAAATTTTATCAGTTTAAAATAAGGAGGTAAGAACCATTTATTATAGACGGTTGTGCAAATTATATAATTGCATAAGTAAGTAACATAAAAATTACCAATTTAACTTTATCAGTAAATTTATTTCATTGATAAAACTTTAACTGTAGCTATGTTTAACTCGTTTGTCCTATACATAAAAATAAACTTTTGGGACGCGAGCACACCCCGGACACTCCATACAAAATTATCGTTTTGACAGTCACACTGTAGAGACTGCAAATGTGTGTGTTAACGCTTTATGGATGGCACATTTGTGACTAGCGTAAAAAAAAATTCGCGTTTTTCTGATGAAATACATCCGTAAACAGCACAAAATCTAACCATTTTCTACGAAAAACGATAATCACACATCCAAAATAATAAATTACTTTAAGTCAATTTGATTAATGTTGTCAATCTTCGTTGCGTATCGTCCTTACAGAAAAATGTCGACCATTTTTAGACTGATCGTGCGGGTTGAGGTAAGTGTTTAATTTTGGCGGGAGGCGGAGAGTGTCCGTTCTGTAGCGTTTAGCTACTATTATGTATTCTGTGACGCGAGGTTTTGTCGAAAAGGTGCAATTAAGGTTGTCAAAAGTTTTTTTGAAATGCATTTTGAAATTTTAAAAACATCAAATGGCTTTAAAGCAGACAGAAATAGATCAGAACGGAAATTGAATTGTTAATATTAGTTTCAGGATTCATAGATTAAAAATGCAAAAAAAATAATTTAATAATTAATTCATACAAATATGAAATAGCCAATGTTTCGAATTGCCGAGAATTATAAGATAAGTGCACAATTTCAACAAAATATACGTGTTTTGTTTGATCAAATCATATTTACGTGATCTTATTTACCTAAATAACGTAGACGATAAAAAGAAACAATTGTACGCTATACATTTTCCTAAACTAAGCTTTGGCAAAAAGTTCGTGTGTAAAAAGTTCGTCCTTGGATAGACACATAAATTTTATCAGTTTAAAATAAGGAGGTAAGAACCATTTATTATAGACGGTTGTGCAAATTATATAATTGCATAAGTAAGTAACATAAAAATTACCAATTTAACTTTATCAGTAAATTTATTTCATTGATAAAACTTTAACTGTAGCTATGTTTAACTCGTTTGTCCTATACATAAAAATAAACTTTTGGGACGCGAGCACACCCCGGACACTCCATACAAAATTATCGTTTTGACAGTCACACTGTAGAGACTGCAAATGTGTGTGTTAACGCTTTATGGATGGCACATTTGTGACTAGCGTAAAAAAAAATTCGCGTTTTTCTGATGAAATACATCCGTAAACAGCACAAAATCTAACCATTTTCTACGAAAAACGATAATCACACATCCAAAATAATAAATTACTTTAAGTCAATTTGATTAATGTTGTCAATCTTCGTTGCGTATCGTCCTTACAGAAAAATGTCGACCATTTTTAGACTGATCGTGCGGGTTGAGGTAAGTGTTTAATTTTGGCGGGAGGCGGAGAGTGTCCGTTCTGTAGCGTTTAGCTACTATTATGTATTCTGTGACGCGAGGTTTTGTCGAAAAGGTGCAATTAAGGTTGTCAAAAGTTTTTTTGAAATGCATTTTGAAATTTTAAAAACATCAAATGGCTTTAAAGCAGACAGAAATAGATCAGAACGGAAATTGAATTGTTAATATTAGTTTCAGGATTCATAGATTAAAAATGCAAAAAAAATAATTTAATAATTAATTCATACAAATATGAAATAGCCAATGTTTCGAATTGCCGAGAATTATAAGATAAGTGCACAATTTCAACAAAATATACGTGTTTTGTTTGATCAAATCATATTTACGTGATCTTATTTACCTAAATAACGTAGACGATAAAAAGAAACAATTGTACGCTATACATTTTCCTAAACTAAGCTTTGGCAACCCTAACTGGAATTATGCATATATATAATTATTACACATATTTACGCAAATTGCGGAACGCTCGTGACTCTGTGAAATTAGGATTTGAGTGCGAAATCATTGATTATTTACATGGTTGGGGTTCGTGTGTCGGTTAAAATATATCATGTATGTGCTAGTTAGGTTTTACCTCAATACTAAATTTACCGATATAATGATTATTTTTATTGCCTATTTCTGTGATGCTAACTATAATATTGACTGTGGCAATACAATGACCCTCTATATTGTATCTATTATTTTAGGCATTTGAATGTAAGGATGAAAGGAAATGAAGTTTTTCTTTAGCTGCTTAATTAAAATTATTTATAGCAGCTTGTCTTTCCTGCCTTTTTCTGAAGATTTTAATAATTCAAGACGGAATATTGAAGTATGAAAAAGATGTATCTGAATCTTAGTTCATTGACTCAAAATATAAAAAATAATACATTTCAAACCAATCAGGAAACGTTTTTCGCGTGTTACCCAATCCTCGAATCCCGAGACGACTACACTTTTAACATCTCACGTCTCGTAATGTTACAAATTCTCTCTTACACATCTATTACCCCACTGCGGATTGCGATTGGCCCGCCGCGGCCGCCGTCTCTGCCGTCGTTAATTAAACGAAACCTACGCTTGGAAATTGAAGAATTTACAACGGTTTTACTTAAATCATTCATTTCACCTATTATGAATCTGGCTGTTAATTAAGTTGCAGTTTTTATATGCTACAAACTAATCATCGTTGGTTTAAAAAAAAGTCAAGTTAAAAATTGTGTTCGTAAAATAGTTCGTCATAATATGATATTTAGTTTTAGAGCATTCAAATTTCAAATGCGCTTTAAATGAGATTTTTAAAGAATAGAAAAAAATAGATCACGAGACGGGATTCGAACCTACGTCTTTCGCCTTTTGTCATAGTTCATCATGTTATATGCACGTAAATGAGACGAGCAGCTATATTTTATTCGCTACCTTTTTTATGAATAGCATACACTCGTGACTTCCAATGCATGACTGGTATGCACCAAAGCAGCTAATTACATAATGTATTTTACGTAATATACTTACGTAAAAATATTAAAAAAAACGATCCAGACAGATTATAGATAACCATCAACATCTTTTATGTGCAAACTTACAAACTTTACCTCTATATAAAGTGTTAATAAGATAATACGAAGTTGGACAGACCTGCAGACACTTTATAAGTTGGAATCAACAAATATTTTAATCTATTGCCAACTTTAACTTACTCTCTTTCTAATACACACTGGTGCATAATTCGCCAATACATAATTGTACTACAATAACGATTTAGATTAGTTACTTTTGCATAAAGGAGTAACAACAATCTTCAGCTACATACAATTTGCTATTTACCATCCTACTCCTACTCCTACCCTACTCCTTTTAATAAATGTGTACAGTACTCCAAAATTAAAAATGCGCATGCGAATCTTCGCTAATTGTCGTATTTCCAAAAACACCCGAATCATAATCGTAAGAGCCCTTTTTTTTTTTTTTTTTTTTTTTGTAACGGGGAGGAAATCTTCAAAAGATACTCCCTTTTGGGGGAAAAAGAGAGCATGTGGGATTCTTACCCACTAAAACCTCCTCGACGGCCAAACCCAAAGCATGATAGCGGGGACTCCGGGATCTCTCGCAGAACGCACCAGAGCTCCCGCAGAAGAGCCCTAAACAATGCACTTGCATTTTACACCTTGTTCAAAAGAAATAGAAGTCAAATCACGGTCATACACAATCAAAAACAATTCGGGCGGCAGGTGACCTGTCAGTCAAAAAAAATCAAAAATCCGTCAGTCGTCTTTAAATATTAGTGGTGACTGCACGTGTTCTACCTGTGAGGAATTATATAGAGCTGCTATTACATACCCTTCTTGGTTTTGTTTTTAAAGGTGAATTAATCGATGAAATGATTATTCACACAGGTGATAGCCGTAGGCAAATCGAAAATGAAGAATAGCATAATGAAAGCTCCGATATATCTACAATGTTAGAAATAAAGATAATCCCTGATTTTGATTGATTTTTTTTATTTTTTTGTAATTGTAGATACAACCTCAACCTACAATATTGTGGAATGATCGGTCCTGTAAATACTTTTGAACTTTGATTTTAATGATTAGATTTCTATGATTTAAATGTAAACCTGTGTTGTAAGCCTGGTTTTCAACCATATTTTTTACAATATAAATCTTGTGTTATTTTAACCTTCTTTTCTTCCATCATTACACCAGCTTCAATAAGACACTTTAAAAGTACTATACAATTTTCCAAGTAAATTAATCCAATAAAGATATATTCGCAATCGTGGGGTTATCCTCGCTGTTTACTTAAAAGGAATTATTGAAACAAAATCGTTACTTACAAATCAATATTAATCTCTTTTAACACTAAACACATAATTTTACTAAATTATGCATGAAGAAAATGCATTTAACCACTCTATATACATATCGTCTTCGGACGCTCCGGGAATATGACAGTTGCCGAACAGTGACGAAGATTTCTATGCGCATTATTACTTTTGGAGTACTGTAGTACTGTATTTAATCTATAACTACACTAAAAACTTTCTTTCCTATCGCAGCAGCTTCAAATCTGTCAAAATCTGTTCTCGATTCGCACGCGAACCGAATATGAATATTTAATACCACGTTCCGTGTCGCAACCGAAGTTTTTCTATGTTAATGGCGTCTAGAATCATTGTGAAATTAACAGTTTCGTCTGGCGATGCGATGTCAACACGAGTTCAAAGTTAATGGTGACCGGTTTGATGGTATTGTCTCTCCGATCGGTTTGTGTCCGATGCTGCCTATATCTATCTAAACAAGTAAACACCTGTGTGCGTATTTTTGTATGTTGATTAGAATTCCCGTTTTTTAAGCTATAATGAGTTATAAAACAGTATGCAGTCTGATTGATGGTATGGGTAAATATTTGTCGGTATGGACCAGTTTCTCAGATGGGTAGCTTGATTTGAAATTGAGTCACTTGGTGTTAAACGTGGGGTAAATATCTCAATTCTAAAATGTGTTGAATTAGAATTGGTAGGATTAATTGCGAAAACGACTGCAGTGTAAATAAGATAGATTTCCAAATGGATGATATTAGTACGTCTACGACATTATTTATTTTTATGCGAATTCCAGCAACATCGGTGTTGGCCAGATCGCTTGCCGTGTGGTTTATAAATGTAGGTATAACATTTATGTTTGGAGTAGAAGTATAAAGTAAATAGTAATTTTCACAACGTAGTTCAGATATAAGTTGTATCCTTAAAATACGGTGCCTAGCGACTAGCTATTGATCGCAATGTCAAGTCAACTTCTCTCGCCAGTCACCCATCATGGAACCTTCTAGAAGTCTGTAATTAAAGGCCGCCGCTTCACCCATAAGATACAACAAAGTTTAACTCATTATTTCGCCTAGACCAGTAAACAGCTGGCCAACCGCATAATGTGAGCACGACAACCTCGACGCGTACTAACTATTCAGATAGCGGTTGCAACACCGACGTGTGTACAAAACCAAATTCTCAATTAGCCATACAGACTGCATAGACGGCCGGCACGATGTTAAGGTGCGCGCACATAACGCTCTATCGAACCAAAACGTAGACGACAATCTTGCAATACTAACTAGCTAATAGACAAGTCAGCAGCTTCCTCGTCTGCAATGATTCGATACTCAAAGTCACCGAATCGAACAATTTAATATTTAATTACAAACTTCCCTCTCCAATTGGTATAGAATCATTTAGCGGACTAAGTTTTAACTGAATTCATCAACTTGAAAGTTTCGTTTCAATTTGAAGCAATTTATATTTAAATGTCTTTTACGTTCAGGATATTAATTTAAAAAAATCGTCAGAATTTAAAGTTTAAAAAGTTAAAATTGTTTTTTATGTGGAGAAAGTGAAAGCGTCAACAATGAATAACTATTAATTGCTAATGTTTCTAGTCTAAAAATAGTTTATTTCAGATAATAAAATGGACACAATAATTTATAAACAGATCCAACCGCTACTCTCACTCGCGAAATTAATTCGAATCAAAGTCGAGCGGGTCAAAAGCAACGTTAACAATATTGAAGTGCGTCGAACAACGGCTACGCTCAAATCTGATCACACCCTCGGCTACCTCGTGCGGTCGAGTCGTAAAACTTGAAAATTCCTGCATTATTTACGCTTTGACAACTTTATGGGGGAGCAGTGTCACATAAAAATCATACAATTTATTCTAATTTTACAATGCCCGATAAAAATTTCACCGGTGGTAGAGCGATTCGGGGACGCGTGACGTCACATTACTCACGTTTTGTTTAAGAGCGGATATTATGAAATCGAGATGTGAAATTGAAGTCGATATTTCGATCAGTCATACGGCGACTCGTGTTCCATGAAAAGGTACACTTATCGCTCTCTCGTGCAAACTTGATTGACAGAATCCGTTTTCACAGAATGACGGGGAAAAGATATAATCTACGTATCGCAACAAAGGACTTCCTTCAATACACAAGTGCCTATTATTTAATTTATAATATTGCAATAGAACCGGTAGTGAAAATTCAATTACGTATACCAGTGTACTGTCCAGCTACCCATATCCTCACATTCTCTGTAAGTTGTTAAACATAACTAACAGATATAAATCTGTTTCTTTTTATACATTTACAAATACATCACCGCGAACAAACAAAACATAGCACCTACAACATAACAACATGTACGCAGAACATCGATTTCAGAACATCGTTCAATAAAAGACAAAATAAGTCGCACATAACACCCCCATTACATAAAAGACACATCAGCGATTACGCTACACACGTATCGAATTAACAGAAGCGTAAAAGCATTAAAACAAAAGGGCATCGTTTAATAAGCTTTAAAGACACGTCTCGACGTCAACAGATAAACGGTGCAACAACCTAGCCGATCCAATTACAATAAACGCGCGTTTCCACTTGGCGACGCGAACGAACGGTGTACTGCCGTGCTGTGAGCATATGAACATCTGCCCTTATTTGTTGAGTGTATTCAATAAATAACGTTCCGAATTGTTCTACCGTTTTAATGTATTAGCTTTTGCAACGTGAGGATACCCTCACTTCCTTTAATTCGGATGCCAATAACGTTCATCGATACATGTGCGCCTTCTACTCTCATTCTTTTTCATTCTTAAGATCAGACATCTTTTATCTGAGTTAGGTATATAATATCGTATTGTATTTCGGTACTACTGCATCTTGACCAACGTAAAAACTATTCTCCCCATAATTTTCAAACAATCACGATCGAACACAAAACCAATGGCACAACGAACACTAGCCACTACATCAATTAGCCCTCCAATTAATACCCGCCACAGTTCACCAACTCACGAAGGCGTAAATCAAAACGCGGCATAAGTCATCGTGAAAAAAGGGATTATCCATTACGCTCTGTGCACGTACGATGCACACTCATGAATCACCACAGGTGACCCAGATATCGAGTAAGTTATTGCCTATTCACAATGTGGGTTAAAGATCGCACGTAAGCTCCTTGCGACAATTAAGATTGGGAACGAACGCAGCGAGTCGGAATTTGATTTATTTTTATTTTTCGCGCGTTCCCAAAATCCAAATACAGTGGGTACCACGGAATGAGATACGTATAACAACAATAATTATTATTGTACATACGTGATTTCGGCCAAGTCCTATAATAGCCGTTCAATAAAATAAATTGTTCCAAATTTGGAGATATTATGAAGAAATTTTGTCTTTAAATAAAAATCGAATTGGTTTCTGCGAGACGCAATGTGCTCTCATAAACAATCGTATTAATTACGAAAACCATTAAATCGATTACGTATACGATACAAAATGAAGTCGGTTAAAAACCACTGATTTCAGCCCTTTCAATAACTTGGGTGTATTTGCATTAACCAGCATGCAGGTGCAGTATCTGTGGAATCACGGAGCGTGTCTTAAAAACATACCAAGCAAACATTAAACAGTTAAATTCATTTTTGTCAACATTTGCGAGTCTGAATAATAACTTTGGCGAGAATAAAAGAAAATACCTACAGTACCGACGTAGCAACCAACGTGTTTCAAAAAACAATGACTTATTTCACTTTTCGCCGATAAAAATCAGTGGAAAACTAACAGAGTAGAAACGGCGGAGTTGGCAGGGACCGAAAAGTGCATTAATTTTAGATGTTTAAATTTGGTTAAAATATTAAAATGTATTCGTGCCAAACTCCGCAACGAGCCCGTGCGAGAATCATGAATATTTAGTTTCATGCATGCATCGTACATTTATAATAATTTACTAGCATTTTGCATTTTTATTTGACTAACTAACTGTAGGCCGTGACGATGCGCATGCACTTTGTATTGTCTGCTTGCATAAAGGACGACTTCAATTTATTTTCAAATTCAAATTTCCACATATGAATTAAAATATGCATATAAATGGTATCTTTTACAAGATTTAATACTAAGAAGTATTTTCTTAAAACAAAATCGTGATCACGCTCGGCTAAATTACTTAAATTTCCGTGTCGGGTTTAAGAATAATTATTACTAATGAATAAATCACGTATTAAATACTTTGCAACCTTCCTAATTCTTATTTATTTATTTATTTCAATAATTTAATACATTAATCTAGAATAATCGATGTCAGGGCCATAAGGAGAGACTAGTAAGCCATTAAGGGACAAAGTACTATCTTTGTCGTACCTATATTCTTTAATAATACCTTGATTTGTCTTGTCCATGATAATATTATTCATTAGTCGCTTCTATTTGTACGATAGTTCCTAAATTGATGGATAGACTTAATTGTCCGACGACGGTTGAAATTCACAATGAAATTACCTATGTCAATCTAACAATGTATAACCTCGCTAAAACCCAGATTGTATATAAATAATTATTAAATAATAAATACGATGACCATGTAATTACAATTGAACACTCCATTAACATATGATGACAATTATAAATTTCAATAAATGTAACGTTATGATTACATTTACAAAGCTTTATAAATACATCTGGAAATCCTTGACTGCACAGTTCCGCCCTCATTTAATAATATTAATCTGCTAGGTCATCGATAGGTTTGCCATGAGGAGTGTTGAGAACCATTCTATAAGATAACCGTTAAGGCTTTTGCTGACTCTAGATATTGTTAGGCTTCGAACAGACTAGTTTTCTATATCAATACTAATTATATAAAGCTGAAGAGATTGTTAGAACGTGATAATCTCAGGAACTAAGGGAGCAATTTCAAAAATTCTTCGATAAAAGTTATCCTCGAGTGTAATAGTTTACCTTGCGGGGTCACCACTAGTATACATGTTATTAGTTATTTACTTCAGAGTGCTAGGACGATATAAATAAAAATATAATATGTATCGTGTGCCTTTAGACAGTTTAATGGAAAGAATTAGAACAAATTAACGCATTGCGACTTGTTTGCGAGTCGCTTAGTAGAGGCGTTGTTGCTAGGGCGAAAAGGCGTGCGATTATTTTGAAGAAAATTGTATTCAAAAGCATCACATATCTATTTAAAATTTTAAAACACTTTTTAATGGATATAAACCCCTTTGCATTCCACTTTAACATTTTTGTACTATATGGTGTTCATTAGGTAAAGGAAGGAATTTTGAAGGTGCTGCTGACCTTCAAAATTCGAACTCTCATCAATGCATCCACAATTAACAGATGTTTCTTGTCGTTATGTCAACTATTCTCTGATAAAGAACATCTTTGGCTCATCACTACATAGTATAAAACAAAGTCGCTTTCTCTGTCCCTATGTCCCTATGTCCCTATTTCCCTATGTCCCTTTGTACGCTTAAATCTTTGAAACTACGGAACGGATTTTGATGCGGTTTTTGAAGTGAAAACTTCTTTAGCGGCGTTGAGCACTTTTTCTGTAATGGGTATAAAATCTTAAACTCGCGTCAGGACACGTGACCTGATCGAAAAAGCGTAAGACGGATAAAGAGTAGACAGCTATCCCCTCTCTACTACGCGCGTTTTCACTTCTGCCGGCACTCCCGGAGTGCAACCCGTCTTTTTTTTTTAATAGATAGAGTGATTCAAGAGGAAGGTTTATATGTATAATAACATCCATCAAATAGTGGAGAAGTACTGTTATTTTTGAGGTTTCTAATGTGATGTCGTAAAAAATTACATTTTTTCCGCTTACATTGCAAACGCAGGCTGAACCCTACGAGTTTTATCAAAATAATGTACTAAGTACTATACACATTGAAAAGGTCTACAGAAAAGTCCGCGGTGGTATATGTCTATCTCTTATGGATAACCCACAATAACTTTTTTTTGTCATTTACTTTTTACGATAAATAATGGCTAATTTTCGAAGCGATTTTAACCAATACAGCATTAATCCTTAACCAATTAAATACCTTGAATATATTGTTCAATTAATATAGATCTATATGGCCCTTTACACCGTATGATTTAAGTGAATATTTTCGAAGATATTACAGATTTAAAAATTGCGGGACGTAGCGTTTGCGGCGGCACCGGCCGGCCGCCCGGCTATATATTTTATACCCGTGCGAAGCCGGAGCGGGCCACTATGTTTTTATATACAACGTTCACAGTTTTTCTGTAGTGTATTTAGTATGAGCATTGCACCCGTGCGAAGCCGGGGCGGGTCGCTAGTTTACTATAAAGCATGAATTATCGTAATACGTGACGCTCGCTCATCTCGTATAATCCAAAATACTCATCTTTCTACATCATTGTAAAAACTATCCGTAATAATTGAACCCTGGATAATCAATTGGGTTTTATATTAATTAAAATTAAAATGAAAATTCTCATCAATACACCTGAACAGCTGATAAAACATGGAAATTAAACCTCCATTCAATTAATAACAAAGGCGAGATAAGCTTCGATTAGATTTTGTGCTTTAATTCATTTATTTCGCAAAAACCTATTATATGAATTGCATTCACACGATAAAGCGATCATGTATAATCAACTAATGTATCAGAAAAATTGATAAAACTCGCACCTTAATAAGCATTAACTCATGACAATTTTGATTCTACGATACCGGTTTCAAACTCTATATTCTAAAATCTAAAGCAATAAAATTTAAAATCACCATAAAAAACAGCAGTGCGTGTGCAACCTAAATTAACAAGCCGTATAGCTTTATACAAACGCTGTATCCGAACCATTGGTCAATGTCAAATCGTAGATCGCTACCACGCCGCGTCGCAACCCAAAATTAGAAGAAAGCGTACTATGCGTAAAAAACTCCATTCCTATTTTAAGCTATAGGTACCTACACTCCAACTAGCGACCAAATCGTACGGAACAATTAAGGTTGCCAAAACATCCATAAAAGAATACTGCCTCTCGAAAATTATAAGGCTTAAGAAACAAAAAACAATAAAGTATAACACGCTTAAACATAAACAATATTCTAAATTGCAACTAATGCAATTTAAAACAGTTATTACATAAAGGTACTATGCAGGTGATGTACCTACAATGAGCTCTACAACATAATTGATTTATTCTAAGCAACACGTCCTTTAAGAATTATACAGTATAATGAAACACCCACAACAATCTGTACGTGAAATCGAGTACGAAACTACTCTAACTAGGTACTAATATTATTCTTAAAAGTGCCTTCTCCTTGAGGTTGGCGATCATAAGGGCTATTTCAATTTTGGAAACCGCAGTTCTGAACAATGATTTAGTGCTCTTCTCAAGCCATTGACGAAGATTTCGGAGCCATGATAACTACTAATATGGTAAGAATATTCCACTATTGCCCTATACTACATCTCTTTATGTCAAGCGCGTGGCAGCCCTACCGCACACGTCCGCGCCGCCGCAGTGCGCGCGCGGCCCAAAAGTTAATTAAGAACACGTTTGCGCACTATGTAAATCATCGCTGTTGCCACGCGAGTTTCATTTCACTATTGTGCGGCGACCTTGAGCTAAGCGAAGCTTTAAGTGCGTTGCCACTGGCCCGTACATTCGGCTTGGATCATTTATTCCGCGTTGGATGTTACTACCGACTTTTAGCCCGCGAATTGCATAAGTTGAACTTGAATTACTTATTATGTTTAAAGTGAGATTACTTGATTGGCGTAAACGTTTATTTTAATTAATCTAAAAAGAACAAATGTAGAGAGATTCTTATCGACTCGTTTTATGTAGTTAAACTACTTTCCGAACCAGTACATTGCATGGTTACGATGATTCAAAAACGCGTCTAAGAACTAAGAAGTGATTTAATAAAATCGGAAAATGTGCGTTTGAATAGGTGTTGCATTATTATAATATACAAACGTTTGTCTACTAAACAGCACCAAGGGACTAATGGTTTAATGCTCTAACAATATACAAGAATACAACCATAAAAGTTATTCTTGCTGTTTTATGAAACTTAAGCTGCGAAATCATTATTTAATTTTCATAGTCGCATCATTGTCTATCTCAATTAAATTTTGTTATCCTTACAATAATAAAAAAAAAACTTACGATCCATTCCGATGATCTCATTAACTATTCATAATGCCATTGGTTTAATCTGTAGCAATGATCAACTTTTATAATTAATTTATGGCAATTCATCAAAGCACAGCCATGGGGGAGGCGGGGCTAAGACACGTATTTCGGCTGGTTATTAATAAATATACAAATGCATATTTCATCCGCCATACACATTTGATTTCAAATGGATGGCGATTTATAAGTGTTAAAAATTATTCCTATAAATAAAATCACTTGTGAGTTATATATCTATGTTAACCACGCGATCCGAAGATTTATAAAAAAACCACTCGCCCGAACGATCTTTACTCGTGACAAGATTGACGGATAAAACTGAAATATTTTCTCATTTGGGCCTATATATCATTATTATCGTCGAGTTAATAAATTACATCGTTGCCGCTATAGGTATAGCGATTTCCAACAACCAACCAACCATTTAACGATTAGGAAAATGTAAATTGGAAGTTATTATACGGCATAGGAAGTTGGAGTTAATTAAAAATATAGATAATATATTTATTTAAATTCGAAGACAAGAATGTTATTTTTTATAGTCTCACACAGCTCAACGGGTTAGAATAGTTAAGTATTAATATTCTATTAGCATTGTAAAGAGTGGAACCATTTATGCGCCTACACGAATGTAGGCCTGTCAAAATGCGTAATAAAGTGGCTGAAATATGTCCAAAATTTACGATCTTTTAATATTAAATACGGACGTGGTAACCACACGCATATATATCGGGTCGTTGGAGAACTTGGAGATATTTGTGAACAGGTAGTGCGGACGGACGGACAGTTGTTACGAATAACTGTGCGGATTATCTGAACCCGGAGCGATCACATATGTAATTAATTATGTTAATATGGTTTTATACACTAATCGCAAGTCGATGATCCGATTTATGTAAATAGAGTTTAATCTGGATTATCGCATACAACTCTTGAATAGATTCAATAAAGACCTCATTGTTGGAAAGTATTCTATGCAGAGTAACATTTTTATTTTATGCAATGAAACACCTATAGGTTTTCTATATGGTACTTATTAACAATAAGCTGAATGGGTTCTATATCTATTTCTGATTCAACATTATAAGAATTATAATTGCACTAAAATCAAAAGCAACATAATTTTCTATGGTATCTCACGCATCTGACGTAGATATAACATCGCGCTGCACGCACTTATGACGGAATAAAAAGAAAAAGAAAAACTCTACAAATTGGTAATCGAGGCGACTCTTAGTATATACGTACACTGTTAGAATATCTATCCTATCTTGCGTTATGCTAATCAATTGATCGATAGTGTGATACTGTCGAACTAAGTCCAACATTGCATATTGCCAACCCAATTAAACGTGATATTATATCCTCTCCGACATCCACGACAGCCGCGGAGGAGCGAAGAGCAACTTGCGAATAACGTCATACAGAAGTCGCGTCGACGTCACAGCCTTGCCACGCCTTCGCCACGCTATCGCCAAGGGCGCGTGACGCAAGGCCACCGTGGCGAGTTACCACCGCGGATTGACGCTGAAGAATACCATTACTAAAATAAATTACGCACAATATGTAGGTGACATTTAATTGAAAAACTTCCAATTTCACTACATAATATCTCGCGAGAAATTCCAACTGGTTAACATTGTAAAGCGGCCTTGTTATGAGGCTGTGTGCACGGGCGACGCGAGATTCTTGCGAAGTTGCGAACATTCAGCGGGCCAAAGGTAAAACACAATTGTAACATAAACTTGATGATTCGCGAAAGTAACGTCTAACATAATTACTTATATGTTTATTGCTTTCAGACTTCTCTCATAACTCACGCGCCCCAAAGGGACGTTCTGTTCTTTAACTCAATTTCGTAACTGTAAACGAATCACCTTTCTTTATGTTGCTCTAAGAAAATACAAAGCACACTGAAAATAAGAGTAACGATGTAATGTATTTTTATTATGAACGAGATGCTTGGTTTCGCACGGGTGTATTAATTTAATAAAGGATACCAAAGATAGATATATTTTCACTCCAATTTTAAAACTTTTTCCTATTTTTTTTTTCTAAATCAAGCCTTGCCACGTCAATTTTTAACACCAGAATACAAATAATAGATTTAAACTGATTTTCTCATATAACATTATTAACCTAAAAACGTACCTACACTTGGAATGACCCTCGTATTTTGAAATGAAAAGCCAAACACGACGCCACGCTCGCGACACTTATTAGCAGGCATCTCGATTACAATATCTGGTTTGGTGATTACCGAGCATCAGCACTGCGCAAATACCTAGATCTAATGTCTACACGTGCAGTAGTTCCTCTATATGCTAATATCTACATGACCCTGAACGAAACTAAGTATCGGTACTTTATTTAAAGCTCGATCATGCGGCGACCGCGCAATGTAAAGTTACGTGAGATTGCGTGATTGTTGAATTAAAGAAAAAAAAACCACGCTAAATATTGCGAGAGCCATTTTTCACGGCTAGAGAACGCGCCCACAAAAAATATGCATATTATAATTTTTTTTGGAGTTTCTGCTTTTGATATTGTAAATGCGAACAGCCGTAGCAAGAGGAAAGACAGGAGGAATCAATAAGAAACGTCAGCATCTTTTTTTTTTTTAAATTAGAATACAGTACTCCAAAAGTAATAATGCGCATAGAAATCTTCGTCACTGTTCGGCAACTGTCATATTCCCGGAGCGTCCGAAGATGTATATAGAGTGGTTAAATGCATTTTCTTCATGCATAATTTAATCAAATTATGTGTTTTGTGCTAAAAGAGATTAATATTTATTTGTAAGTAACGATTTTGTTTCGATAATTCCGTGTAAGTAAATAGCGAGGATAATAACCCCACGATTGCGAATATATCTTTGTTGGATTGATTTACTTGGAAAATTTTATAGTACTTTTAAAGTGTCTTATTGAAGCTGGTGTAATGATGGAAGAAAAGAAGGTTAAAATAACACAAAATTTATAATGTATAAAATATGGTTTTTAAACGCAGGTTTACATTTAAACCATATAAATCTAATCATTAAAATCTCAGTTCAAAGTATTTACAGTACTGATCATTCTTCAATATTATGACAATTACAAAAAAATAAAAATAAAAACAATCAAAATCAGGCATTATCTTTATTTCTGACATTTTAGATACATCGGAACTTTCATTATGCTCTTCTTCATTTTCACTTTCCCTACTGCCATCACCTGTGTAAATCATTTCATCGATTAATTCAATTCACCTTTAAAAACAAAACCAAGAAGGGTATGTAATAGCAGCTCTATGTAATTCCACACAGAGAGAACACGTGCAGTCACCACCAATATTTTCAGTATATAGTATTGTTGTTTCAAATATAAAAAGAAAAATGACTAATCTTAGAAATATAATGCCCTGCTTTGACTTAATACGTGATGGCATAGGTATATAGCGATCAATGGCCATATTTATAAAATCTGTGAGTGGTTTATTGATCCGAAGAACTTAGCTATTGTTAGTTATTAGTTATTTTCGTGTATTGCTCGGAAATTGACTAGTTTATCTGCTATTCAGGATAAAGACAAATCCAAGAAATAAATAAACTTTATGCATACATGTTTATTCACTACAAAGGCTATAGGCTATTTTACAGTATTAATGTAGCCCTCCATATACTGCATTCAAATAAAATATCAAAGATACACACGGAATATTACAATTAAATCAAAGATAAAGATCGTAATTACTTATTCGGGTTATTAATTGATATTTAATGATACTACAAACAGTTAATGAAGCGCCTTTGTAACATTGCATGTACCTATATTGTAAAATTGTGGCCTAAAGACTGTTTCTATATCCTTCCTCAAACAACACATTAAAAAACTGGCACCTAATGTTCAATTAACTATTTGCTGGTCTAATTATGATTAAATATTAACTTTAGCGATCCTTATCAAACTAACGTGAGAAATAAATCAGGCTTCGAAATTAAATTTCGTTTTTATTACATAAAATTCCTATAAAATTCTGAAAATATTCAACTTAGCCGTCACCACTTGTCTGGACTATCTCATAACATATTCAAGTCCACAACGATTAACATTAGCTGCTACCGTATCCAAACATTCCAAAACGGGCAGTAAGATTTTCACGATTGCCATTTTAGTATTGGCCATAAGCATAGAACAATGTTCATACCAAAACTCTGCGCTAGCACGTACCGACGCGGCTACCGACGGACGGACAAAAGAACGCATGTCAATAACATCGCACCGATAAGGCTGGGTAATTAAAAATTCATTTCAGATTATAAAAGTCGGTCAAGCGTGAGTTGCAATCCAACAGCGAAATTAGACGTTTCGTACGGTTTGTCAATTTCAAGGTACGTATTGCTGTTTGTATGTATGTCTGGTATGATATTAGAATTCATACGAGTTCGCTTAAATTAGTAATAATTACCATTAATTGCGATTAAAATAGTTAAGGAAAATAGACGGTTTGAGTGAATGGTTATTTGCTAAGCCATGTCAATCTATTGTTTTTATAATATTATGTCGGTACGTGGATTCATGATGCAATTTCTATGCAATAAAAATCTTTTGACTTCAGATATTATAAAACATATATATTCTGAAGAATAACGTATTTTTTATAATTCATAACATACCCAAATATATTATGTACAGTATTATCTCATGTGCTAAAAACGATAAGAAAGAGATAGCTGTAGAGTCCAAATTGGAACTGAATAATAATAAAAAGGTCTTATACAACCCAGCCTAATGTCTAAGCTTTCTTCCTATGCAATTTTGAAAAAAATTAGGTAGTTAATATGCCATCGAAAAGCTTTCTCAAAAACCTTAATCATGTCGCAACATCAACTTATAATGCAAAAATCAACCAATTTCTTCGTCACCCGCAATTTCCGCAATAAATTAACATTTAATAATCATTATCGATATGATAACTATTAAATCCCATCTGAGCAACGGGTGAACGACCCCTGCAGGCGCTGATAAATCGTCATTGCATTTTGTGTGGCGTTCGCGCGAAACTCACTTCCTATGGACAATTTAAATTACTATTTAATTATTATTATTCTATGTAATTACTAAAATAAATATTAAATACATAATATATTATTATGTTATCGTATAGGAGCTACCAACGTTCACAAGAGAGAATTTTAGTATAGTTGGTTCTTTGATATACTGTTTCTCTTCCTATTTCGGTTAGAGTCCGGGCTGTCTGGCTGGCCGCAGTGGTTGCGTTTATTAGTGCGCATCTTATCTGCACAGGAAAATATCCGTAATTTAAAGTCATTTATTAACGCGTAATTTTTAATCTTTTGCCTTTAGATAGATCCATCAGACATAAATTTTTTATTGCAAGACGTTTTTTTCGTTGTTAAATAGGTGACCGACGCAATTTTTTATTTCAAAATCATTAAAATGTCATCGAAATAAGTGAAATTCCATCAACATGAGTCCCCGTGAAGTCCCCGATATACTATGTATAATATTCATTTTACTATTTACAATTTTTTAGCAACAATCTACCATGGTGCCTCCTTTTCCCAACGAACCTCAAATAGGACGTTAATGTAAACTTGATAAAAACCAAATATCATCAAATTCATATTAATACCCAAAAGTGTAATAAATATGAAACCATCTATTAAAAATATTAGTTTACTAATTATTCAATATAAGTATTAAAACCTTAACTACCTTTTAAGCGGACTCATGTTGATGTAATTTCACTTATTTCGATGACATTTTAATTATTTTGAAATAAAAAATTGCGTATGGCACCTATTTAACAACGAAAAAACGTCTTGCAATAAAAAATTTATGTCTGATGGATCTATTTAAAGGCAAAAGATTAAAAATTACGCGTTAATAAATGACTTTAAATTACGGATATTTTCCTGTGCGCACTAATAAACGCAACCACTACTGCCAGCCAGACAGCCCGGACTCTAACCGAAATAGCAAGAGAAACAGTATATCAAAAACCCAACAATACTAAAATGACTTTTTTTAAAACGTTAATAGCTCCCGTACCATTATAGGAAGGGTCATCTCCTGTGTATTTCGGAGTGTTCCATCGAAACATGATTGACTTATTTTTTTGCTTATTAACTTTGAAATATTGTTAGAGCTAAAGTCAGTAGTCAAAAGATCGGAGCCTTATGCGCTGATTAACTATTTAATTGATATTAAAAATATTAATATTTAATAAACATGTAGGTAAGTAACTTTTAAACAAAGTGAAAATTTAACTTTAATTGTGTACCTTTTTAAACATTGAAATATAACGAAAAACGCTTTTATCCCCGAGTGAAACGAAAGTCGAAAACATGCAATTAACTTACTATTTCAAAATTATTGCACTTTTGTCAAAATCCCATAAGAGCAAATCAGTCTTTCTCCAATATTACACAAATAAATGAGATAATGTCATTATAACGAAGTTAAAGAAATAAATTACAAGCGTCGTGCATTTCGATCTACGCTCGAAACTACAAAGTTGCATCACAGCTTGGTGGGATTTTCACTTGATTAATTGATGCAATAAAAAACTATCATTTATGCAGTAGTGAATGTGCATTTTTGGAATTATCATAGGAAATGAGACAAGATTTATTTTCTCTTATTAATAATAAAAATCTTACAGGCACCGTTAACAATGAATCATTTGATTCAGAAGTCAGGTAAAGTCTTATTTATTATTTAGACTAGAGAGGTTTTGAATTTAATAAGAAATTGTATGCAATTATAGTGGAGGCTGGGATGATTAGAATTAGTGGATGATAGTTAGATTGTAGATTGATGATGATAGGAGATTATTTGGATATTCAAAATTTCACACCAAGATAAAACTATTTGATCAAAATCATGCTTAGATTTTTCACTTCATTTAATAATACATATTTGTTTGAAATATCATTTTCCAAGAATTCTGTGCAATCTATGGTGCAGTACCACAACAAGGAAAGCACAAATTACAATGCTTCTGGATTAGTAAAGTTACATTTCATAGAGATAATTTGTATTAAGAATATGTATGACATCCATACTAATGTAATATCTATGTATTCTATACATATTATAAATAATAAATATGATGTAATATGATACATAGTAACTATCTGCCTGTTTCATTTTTACACTTGATTGAATGCTATTATGAAATTGTATACAGCAACCAAGAAACAACAAAGATATAGAAAACTATTTGTTAAGAAAAATTATATCCAATGAGATAAAATAAGGGATAATATTATGTGTCATGATAGTAATTATTCAGTTTAGTTAATGGTGGTAAGCATATTGTATTTAAATAGAATAAGCAATCACCAAAAACTTGCACAGGCGGTTTCACTTTTGAGTGTACATCTTATATATATAAAATTCTCGTGTCACAATGTTAGTCTGCATACTCCTCCGAAACGGGTGGACCGATTCTCATGAAATTTTCTGTGCATATCGGGTAAGTCTGAGAATCGGCCAACATCTATTTTTCATATGTACCACGGGCGAAGCCGGGGCGGACCGCTAGTAGACTATATTTTTTTATTTTTCAAGCCACAATATTGAGTGAAGGTGCTGTTCAGCAGATTCGCATGTATGGGGATGTATGTTAGTCATTCACACTAAGGGAGATCTGTTGTACCAAATATTTTTTAATGCAAGAGTTCATAGATAGTCTAGATGAGCACATAAGCTTGTAATCATCATCATCAGCCCATATACATTCCCACTTCTGGGACACGGGCCTCCTAAGAGGGTACAGGACAAGCTTCTAATAAATACTTTATCTTTTAACATACACTATATTTGTATGATACAAACACAACCTTGAAACCAAAGTTCAAAATCATATTACAAAAAATCACACTTTTAATGATCAAGATTATTAATAAAACCGAACTTGAAATAGAATATGTAAGCATGAATATACCATAGCAACATAGATAAGATAATAATCTATAAAAGATTTCTAGTTGAAACACCCTTTCATAAACCATGTAGTCAAGTGTGAAGATAGTGCGAACATAGAAAAATTTATTAATTACTTGGCCAATATACACATACTAGCTGTGCCACGTGGTATCACTCACGAACAAAACAACAGGCTGTCTGCCCTAAGTATATCCATAGCACAGCCAAGTATCATCAAAATTGGTTCAGTTGTTTATGTGTAAAATAGTTACTAACACATTCATTCATCCTCACAAGCTTACAAGGTTTTAAAAATAGTGCAGTAGGTGTTCTGTTTGTCTGTTGAAAATATTATTTCTGCCATTGGTTATATTATTTAGTTAGTGGAAACCCAGATGAAGAGGAGGTACTTTAAATTAGCCGGATTCCTTTATATTTTCTAATAACTACTACATGACGGAGATGCAATTGGCTTCAACATAATTTTAAAGTACAAGGAGCTCACTTCAAATATAACATGTTCACTCATTAATAATAAACAGAGGAGTGCTTAAATGGAAAATTCATGTCTTTGTCTAGCTTTGAGTTTCCAATTCATTACCCTTATTATTTTGTTTATGTGAACATGTTTTATAAGCTAAATGTTAAAATTATGAAAACAATGGTTCTGGTTTACACTATTTACTTAAAACAAAATTATGATGATTTGAATTTAGGTAAGGAGTTAGCACTTCTTCATAGAATAGTGATCAGCGATCATAAATACATTAAGACAAGAATGATTGAACTACGAAACAACTAAAATTAACAACTCAAAAAATAGAATTTTACTTTCTGTAGAACACTGGTCTACTGAATATTATATATTTGTTAAAAGCAAAGCAGAATAGACACGGCAAACCTTTTTGTTACTTAAATTGAAACCCAATATACAATTGGACATGATAACACAGTAAGCAATTAATTTTATAAATATTGATATTTTTAAATTATAGGTTAGCACATTTATAGAATACTAGCGGTCCGCCCCGGCTTCGCCCGTGGTACATGTTTACGTTTTCTCTACATAAGAACCATCCTCGTACTTCAAGGAATATAATAAAAAAAGAATTATCGAAATCGGTTCAGCCGTTCTCGAGTTATGCGCTTACCAACACATTTTGCGATTCATTTTTATATATAAGATGTAGGTTAAATATTGTTATCAGAAGAAAGGTTGCATAGAAATTAGGTATATTGATATGAAACAAATGTAAACTATAAAATTGATGATTAGGCATAAGTGACATGATTAATTAATTACATAGTGATAGTAATAAAAACTGTACACTTGAAATTAATATAATTGAGCACTATCAGTCCCAAAATACAATATCTAGTTTGACCTATTTTCCAGTAGACAGTAACTGAGACATAAATGATATGTTCCATTTGAATAATAATAGCACAATTTACTTAGAAAACTCATAAAACAACTATAAAGTTTGCAGTGACTTCTATGAGAGGGAAAGTTTCAAGTGATTAGAAATTACTTTCTGTACACTATAATCTGACACTGATTGCCACAAATTTAACACAGAAACAGCAGAAAAACTCAATTATAGTTATCTTTAGCCCCACAATGATTATCAGATAGTTTTTAAGTGCTACATATACATCCTATGTACATAAGATATAGGTTGTCTTGTTGCTATGCAAGATATCAGTCAACTACACATCTATATACATGTATAAATAGTGGGTTAAATTCAAACTATTAGCTTTTGGTATGTTTTTACATACTCGTTTTGACATAACGAAGAATTTATGCCTCGATTTTTCGTACCATTATAACCTTACGAATGCTTTAACGATTTGGTTAGCTTCGTAAACACAAGTGAAACAATTTCGGAGCAACATAACACCATTTATAACCTCAAATAGCCTAAATTGATGGTACAATAGTGAGTTATAGGTTATAGTGTTGTCCTTGAGTGTGACGATCCTAGCAGGTTTAGGTACTTATAGTATCTATGAAATCCAGTTAAGGGATAAAAAGTGGACTCACCTCTTGTCAGAACTATTTACACACACATACACACATACGTTTACACTTGGAAAAAGGATACATGCTAAGTCCAAGTTGAAGCCGTCTTTCACGTATCGTTTTCGGCGCCTGCTCACCATGTTTTTGATAGGGTTTGTCATTTTGATATTGGAGATGGAGTTGGCCATGGCTCGCAGGTTGATGCACCGCGGTAGCAACTCTGCCGCCGCGCCCTTCGCGGAGCCTGCCGCGCCCCAACGCTTCTCCGGAGCCTTTCGCTCACGGCGCCGGCAGCTCACACATATACCCATAAACCCTCCGCGGAGCGCGAGCGAGCACTGCACCCGCGGGATCAGCTCGCGTCCGCCATGCCTCCCGCGCGCTCTGCACAGCCTCGCCGGTCCAGCAGCCGTCAGCCCGTCACTCCACACTGCACCGAGGCCACAAGAACGCACCACTCACACATATAGCATACACGCCCGCCACTGTTCGCACGCACTGTCGCTACGCGAGCGATTTCTGAATTTATCTCGCACGAATGGCGTCCATCCTGCGTTCACACTAGATCCTAGAGCACGACCGACGAGAAACAGTTGCACAAGAAAGAAAGATGGTTATGAATTGATGGCTGAAAGTCTTTAGTCTAAACGCCCTCTCATTCGCTCTCGAAGCTATCGCGTCAGTTGGAGAGAGATAAAACACAACCTTAATTTCTAGCCGTTTCTAGCAGTGGCTACTGGCTAGCTAGCTCTCTTTGTTCATTACTGTTTACGATTTCTTCCGCAAGATGTCACATGGATAGAACGATTTTAGCGCGAATATTCAAATTTAAACTCTTTATAAGTGTGGATAATCGCAAATAACCAAACTACGAAATGCGTGATTGAATAAAGTTGTATTAGTTAATTTAAAAGTAACTTTATCCAATGTTCCATTTTATTATTACGTTGTTAGAAATCATAGCAGAATAAATTTTTGCTGTTGTTGTTTACAAACTTACATCATAGATGACGCTGTACTCAATACAAAAAGGTTGCGTTCACTTTACAACTATTGATAGACAAAAATACGTTCAATATAAATCCACCACAAAGCATATTATTAATTACATAATATATTAATTTTAATAAATCAAGGGATAACTCATGCCAATTACTTTCTTGTTTAGAACAACAATTGCAAATAATTTATCTATCATTTTATTTTTCGTTTGTCATAACTTATGTTTTGTCTATGATCTAACACTAAAGGCTTTGTCAGACAGGACGCGTACTTAGCGCGCGTCAGAGCGTTAACTTGACGCCGCGCTATGACGCTAAGATGTGTTGTACTACCATCGTAGAATACCTTCAAACAGAGCGCCGGCGCTAGCAGTACGCAACGCTCTGTCGCGGCGTTAGGACGCTTTAACGTCGGGTGTTGTATTTTTTTACAAATTTTATTTTAGCGTCGGAGTTAATAGGCGTAAAATAATAATAAAATACTGCATAATGACCGAAAATTTGATAGAATTGGTTAGAAAATATCCATGCTTATATAATACGAAGGATAGTTCATATAAAGATATGTCAATGAAGGCAAAATTGTGGGCACAAATCGGAGAAATAATTAATGAAACTGGTAAGTAAAAAATAATACACAATTTATTGATTAAAATAAGACACAAATTGTTCACGAGTTTGGAATGCTGCAGTCGTTGATCTTCTATTTGTTGGACGATGAGTTATTAGAGCACGCATAGGTATTAGGTACGTTTTCGTCTTCCGACTCCGGAGTTAATATCGCTGTACCTTGTTTTGTTCGTAAGTAATTATGTAAACAACATGCAGCTTTAATAATATCAATTGCTGTGTCCTAACGCGCGCTAAAGCGTTCTGTTTGACGAAGCCTCGCGCGACGTTAAAACAGGACGCTATAACGCTACTACGCAGCGCTAAAATACGCGTCCTGTCTGACAAAGCCTTAAACATGCACAACGTGTGCACAACTGAACATTGGCGGAGTATTTGAATTTGATTTGAATGATGAGTGCGTAATTCACAGAGTACATTATTAAATTTCCTGGGCACAAATAAAATGAGTAAATGTACTTTATTTTAATAAAATTATATATCAGGCTAAAATATATGGCTCATTACTTAAATTTAATCTCAATGCGAGTTTGAGTTTGATATATTATACATGTTTAAACGCGCTATCCCAGGAACTATTGGACCTTTGATTATGTATATAATCAAAGTATTGGACCTATTTAAAAAATACTTCATAGTCGTATGTATAATATTAATGTAGGTACGTGATCCTTGTGTGGTATCTGCTTTATTATAAATAGACCGTACCACTGGCGAAGCCGGGGCGAACTGCTTGTATAAAATAAAGTCCTGTTAGTAGCTAAACGGATTATAATGATTTTTGAATTCTTCGATTTGTCTCTGCCTTGATCGAAAATTTTGTTAAAAATAATAAAGTATATTTGACTTTTTTGATATTGCCTAACCTAAGCTTTTTACCATTGCTACAGTCTAGCCATGGATAAATACTGATAAATAATATAAGTATAGTGTACCTACTAGTGTAGCGAACTGCGAATATTTGATCATTGATAACGGACTCGCAATGCTATCATTGGGCGTGTGTGTTTGTGTTCTATTATGACACAGTAGATTATGGCTTGATAATAATCAGACGCAGAGACAGCGTGTTGCCAACCGACCGATAAGGCAATCAATTTGTTTTTATCGTTTTCGGGAAAATGGATAGGTTATTTTTATTGAGACTGCAATTTTATATGATTTAAGTTATTCTGTGTAAAAGTTGCGTAAGTACTATAAAATTTTCATTTGAAGGAAGTAAGAAGAAATAGGTACTATTTTTTTATTTTAAATAAATATAATTAAGTCTACACAATAATTATTACAATGATTTAGCTTACTTTCTACATTTAACTTCTTCAACTATTAGAAACTGTAATCAGTATTGTTATACTTACTAATTACTATGTGTGTATTATGTTATTTACATATTTATTTATAACACTTCATTGTACAAAACAATGTAGGAAATGTGGTATAAATTAATGAGGTACAAAAATTTTGCACAATAGGCGGCCTTATTGCTACACAGCAGTCTCTGCCAGGCAACCTGGTAGGAAAGGAAATGTGAGAATGTTACACAAAAAATGTTACACAAAATACATAAAAATACAAATAAAACAAAACAAAAATTTGAACAATTTATTAAAATCTCAACTTATTTTCATACATCGTTAATATTTTATCCACCTCCACGCTCCGATCTTTCAGTGTTGCCATATCATCTTCGCTTAAAACACTACTTTTCTTGTCAGCATTTTTAATTAAAAAGTGTTGTATAAATAGCCTCAAACTTTCTCTAAACATGTGCAATTTTGGCGGTTTTGATATTCTGTGGAATACTTCGAGAGATGCTTGGAGATCTTCGTTCATTATAATAGCTAGTAATATTTGACGCATGAATCGTACTGTGCGCTTGTTGAGATCGGAGAATTGTATAATCTGTAAAAAAACAAATTGTTTATCAATTTATTTAAGTGATTGATAATTTACTCAGTAAAAAGAATGGCAAAAGTATTTTAATAAAATAAGCTTAGTCTTCATTTTTATTTTTTATATAGGTACTTGTGTTTTTTGAAGAATAAAACTGTATTATTACTAAGATAATAATCAGAAGAAAAAAAAAAAAAAAACAGCGAATACTAAATACAACCAAGTTTTCCGTTTATCGATAGCAAAAAAGTTTTAGCTTTGCTGGGAACGGAGCTGTTAGAACCATTTGCTTAATTCTTTTATTACAAAATATTAAATTCAGCTGAAAAATTTGTTTATTTTATTCCAATTATATTACCTTAAGAACAGAAAGTGGCAACCCTTTCTCCATTATAAGATGAGTAAGGAACTGCGCCAAGTTACTCATGCTCTGCTTGGAAAGGTCATCTAATTCCTTTATCTTGTCCCAAACCGAGTATTGTATTGATAACTGAAAAATAAGTATTAATTTTACTACTTTTTAAATCAATATAGAATTTTAAAAGGTCAGCAATAAGTAGAATTTTGTATGCGTCTAGATAGGATATAGGTATTTCAACTCGTTTAAGTGTGAAGCGGACTCGCGACATTATGGTTTCGTACAATTTTTTTTTTTTTTTTATTTCGCTGACCCGAAGATATAATTCGTTATTTGATACACAATTTTGACAGGTTTATTTTCATTTACAAATATGAACAAACAAACTCTAAAATAATTTATTTATTAATAAGTCATGTATTATCACATTAATCTGACCGCTGAATGAATTCAGAACAATAAAATAACTTTGAGTAGAACATATTTTTTCTTATTAAACAGGGAAGAATTTCAAGTGTCCTCAATATCTGTTAAAATCATACTTTTTATAGTAAATCTAAAACCAAATACCTGATATTTCCGATCAGTATCGCACAGTTTCATGCCCAGTACCGCGTAGTACGGATTGTAGACCCTCTCTTGCAGACAACAGGCGAGCAACACGTGAACTATTTCCCTCTGCTGGTGCCCGCGGAGC
Organism: Colias behrii; assembly: GCA_029959065.1. Lineage (NCBI taxonomy): Eukaryota > Metazoa > Arthropoda > Insecta > Lepidoptera > Pieridae > Colias > Colias behrii. Next base: position 1,549,819 of record JARWMC010000016.1, read on the forward strand.
CCTAAATGTTGGAGTTTCTCAAACGCATCCATGTAGTCCTGAAAATAAATATCTTTATTTGGATATTTGTGTCGAAAATAAACATTTCAAATACGTTTAATACCAAAAGAATACAAAAATGTTGTTTTTGACATTCAATTTTTTCATTAATTTTAATGATTACAATTAAAATTGAAATTTTATCATAACATACTAAAATATGCAGTATAACAAAAACGTTTAATTAAACAAAAAAAATGCATTCTTTCACGCAATAAAATATTTTTTACGAATTCAATCAACAACTACTAACCTCAGCAGACATTATAACACAAAAGATGCTCCTCCTAACATCAGTATTCATCCTCTGTTCCCGCGCCAGCTGCAATAACTTTTCGTCATGAGCCGGCACACGCTTGGCCGGCTCTTCTAGATTCCTCTCCCCTTCCCAGGCTGAACCCACTACCCACCACTTGCCACGCTCATGCGCTGGAAATTACCAAAAAATAATTAAAATAATGTTATTTTTCAAAATATGAAAAAAAAAAAAACAATCATAAGGCGTAAAAAAAAAATATTTAAAAGTTGTTACGTATTTTCCGATATAAGGACATACTAAAAATGTAAATGAAGCAGTTTTATTATAAAAATCCTATTTATTAATTTACAAACCTCGTAACAAATCCTCTAATCGTATATTCAGGGGCGTCACATAGTTCCCTTTGCGTACAACAGCTTTCGCCATTTTCTTCAAATGTTCCACATAAGTCGGGTCGTAGTTCGGTATTTTGGTCAAATTATTATTCTTCACAGCTAGCAACACTTCCACTAAAAACTTTATACGTGACCTGAAAATCATGCCCTTTATATCAATTTATTTTTATGTTTAAAAGTAATAAACTAACAAGTAATCGGGAGCTTAACTTAACTGGAAAAAATAATTTGAAAATCATGGAAACAGTGTTGTAACTTTAAAGTTAGGGTGAAGGGGCAATACAAAGCATTTGATGTTAACCTAAAAACAATGAATTATTTAAGCATTGTTTATATCATGTAAAAAAATACTAAAAAGAAATGATTGCTCATTACACACACACACAAGCCACTATAACGCAGACTCCTCACAAAAAAATCACACCAATCAAAACCTAACAAAAAAAAACATTTTTTTTTTCATTTCTCACTCACCCAGCACCCGCATTTTCATTCAACTTAGCGATCTTCCCCTGCGTGTCTTGTATAAACGTTTTCAAAGCTAATGGCTCCTCTTTCCTCAACACACCGCCGACACATCGTAGCGCAGTAAGTATACAATCTATGTGCTTTTCGGTTAAGTCTTGTACTAGACGGTTTAGAATGTCGTAGAGGAGGGACGCATGGTATATCTGAAAAAAAAAAAAAATGATTTTGTTTTTATTCGAGGATGTGAAAAGAGAAATAAATACTTTTTATTAACTACGAGAACTCAAAAAGCATTTTATATGCTACCAGGAAGTAAATAAGATTTTTTTCTAGCAAAAAGATAGCTTTTTTGTTTTGTAGTCACTGCTATAAGGACCCTATGCAATAACGAGCTATTTTCAAGCTATAGCTATATTTATTTTAGTCATTATACATATTACTAAAAAGATTTGGAAGAAAGCACTTTAAAAATTATCTAATAAACCTTATTTAAAATCAGAAAAATAATAAAAACCTTAAAGCTATACAGATGCGCCAAACAAGAGACCAGATTGTCGAGTCTCTTGTCTTCCATTGGCTGATCGTCTAGCGTCATCGTGTCGAACTGCTGCGATAGAACTTCTAGGAAATGTGCGCCTGTAATAATGAAATATATATATATATATATATATATATATATATATATATATATATGTATGAATGATGCCCATTAAGGGCAAAGCGAATGGTATACAAGGGCGTCGCCAAGGGGGGGCAGGGAGGGGCAGCTAGAGATTCTAAAAAAGTTAAAAATTTTGATCACTCTTCCATGCACGACGTGTACGGTAGAGCGATCGTTTAGCAGCCTCAGGAGACTAAAAACCTGGCTAAGAAGCACTATGAGTGAAAATCGCCTCAATGGTTTGGCCATGATGAGTGTGCATCGAAAACTTTTACATGGAAACTTACAAGATTTTAAATAATAAAGTGGTCGAGAAGTTTACAATAAATCCCCGAAAATTATGTTTTAATTAACCTAATACAAACAACAACCCCTATAATATTAAAATCTGGTAATTAAAAAAAAATATGCTGTATACGCTGTACATTTATTCAAATTCAAACTCCTTTTTATTCTATTTTTCTAATAAATGTTGTTATAACCAGTTATAACTTATAATTACAAGTTTTTTATTGCATAGACAAGAGCTCGTGCTCGTGTAGCTTTACACATTGGACTCTTCACTCTGTACTGTCACAGAATATATACAGGATAGAGCAAGTTTTTAAAAACCAAACGGAAAACTTATTTTATTTGATTTTATTTTTTTACGGGCTCTTGAAGTTGTGAACATACTGGGTAATTTTATCTTTCTTGGCATTTTATTTCCTTTTTTTATTCCATTCAAAGATCTAACGATAGTAAATGTTACCATACTGAATTGGCCTATCTTTCAGCTTAGCACACAAAAAAAATCAAGCATCTACCGCAATAATTGACGTCGCCATGAGTAAAAATCTCATTATACTCGGCGATAGGTGAAAAATTGAAAAAGTCACAATTCCGAAACTACGAAAAATCGCATAACATACATGGGGGTGATTCGGATAGCCCTCTAGGTCCTCTACCTCCTGGCTTCAGTATATTTATACTTCTTGGGACATCCTGTATGTATATAGTACTAAGATACTGTTGTTATTACAATCGCTGTAGATGTAAGGCTCGTAGTACAAGTGGAAAGCTTTATGGGCTGTCGACTTTACCTACAATTCATACCTACTTTTCTCATTCATAGAGAATGAGAAAAGTATGAATTGTAGTAGGTAAAGTCAACTTGCTCCCCCCTGCGCCATCGGCTGGCGACGCCCTTGATGGTATATAAACAAAAATTTGATTGATAAAAACATAAAGCCCGCCACTCACCAACTTCCGATCCCACATTCGCATGTAAAACCGCCACTAACGCCGCGTGCTCCGCGACCATTCTATCCGGTGTGTTGGCAACACTGACCGTCGCGTCTAGCCATAGACACGTGAGCGCGCTGTTCACGGAATTGCGACTGTTGCTGAGGTAAAGATTCTCTATGGACGTGCATGCCCAGTGGAGATTCGTGCCTGCTAGCTTGTTTAGTATACCTGAAAGAAAAAATTGAAAATGGTACTCATATCTTTGCAGTTTTTTTTTTAAGTTCATGTTAAAAGAAGTCTGTGTTGGCATGCTAATTGCTAACATACTACTAAGTAAAATTGACTTCTTCAATTATGATTTTGTTATAGCTACAATTATTTTTCATAGAATTGTACGAAATTAAAATAAATTTGTTTTCAATATTTTTACTTTTAGTGGCATTTATTTTAAAGTCAATTTTGCGACAATAATGTAAGAGGAACAAACCTGGGCTTGTTAGTAATTTGGAATACTATTACTTACTCTTAATTTGTCTTTTCAATTGAGCCAATTCCTTTTCTGAACTGGAATCTTTGTTTCTTAAGTGTGGTGGAATGTATATTCCTTTCTCTTCCTGAAATTATGTATATATAGCTTATAAAAGTATGATTGAAAAATACATAATGTATCTAACAGCAACAAAATATTTTTAAGCATATTCACACTAAAATATTATTGCAAAATAAGGAAAAAAAATCTGGTGAAATAGAATAAAATATACCTTTATAATGTTGCCTTCTTTATCCCTCTTCCTTCCATATATATCTTCCCATACATCTGGTTTTTCTTTCTCTTCAGTTTTCTCACTTGGCATTTCATCACCCTCCAATTCCGAATCATCACCAGATAGATGTGATACTTCATCATCACTGAATACTTTACTAAGTTCTTCTTCCTTAACAACTTTTTCTTTACTTTTAGCTTTTTCCGGTTTTTTCATATTACCTTTTGGAGTTTCTAATTCTTCATTTTCGCTATCATCAATATCATCATCACTAATATTTTCATCACTACCATCATCATCACTTTGTTCACCTCTTAGTTGTTCTTGTTGATCTTCAAGGCTTTGATCATCTTCATCAGCTTCTAAATCACTTTGTGATTGATCATCATCATCATCATCATCATCATCATCATCATCATTTTCTTGTTCACTTTCATCTGTCTCTTCCTTACTTTTATCTTTCTTTTTAGATTTCTTATCTGTCTTTAATTCTTTACCAGTTACAGCAGCAAGGTCTTCATCAAAATCTGAATCCTGTTCCACTTCAGCCAAATGTTTCTCGGCAGCAACAATTTGTTCTGATGTCGCTCTGTCGCAAATTTCTAGAAGATCTGTGATATTTTTGGTAGTTAAGGATTTACAACTTAAATTATGTGTTATTTTTATAAATAAGTAATAAGACAAAATATAGTAAAATAATACAGTAATAATATCTATTCCTTACAGTTTACGCCTTTTATAAATTATTCTACAATTAAAGATCTCAGTAATTTATAGTTTTTATAATTAAAGCAGATAAATTAATTTAATGTAAAAACTTTGGTTATAAAGTGAAGATGAAAAACTGAAGGATATTAGAAGATTAAAAAATACAATTAATTTAAAAGGATACAATCAAGTCCGTCATCAGCAAAGTAATTATTTTTATTCTTTGACTTATTTAAGCCAAGTTGTTTTTCCAATTTCTTAATTACTTTGTCCTCATCTTCATTAGCTCTTACAAGCATCTGTTTTCTTTGTTCATCCATTTGAGATTTCAGTTTTTCTGCTTCATTAAGTTCTTTCTTCCGTTCCCGATTCAGAATTTCATGGAGTCCCGGTTGATGTTTTACTTTCTTTTTCTGAAATCGGAATAACATGTGTGATGTATAGCTGTTTCACTAACAAATTATTTACTGAAGCAAAAAAAAAATGATTAAAATGTATAGATATGCTCACTGCTCAGGTCTTAAAACATTCAGAAAACAAATTATTTATATGACAATAACACAAACAAAGTTGTTTTAACGGATGTGATTGAGAATAGAGCCCATTTTTATGGAAATTATGTAGTATAAACATAAACATTTATTATTAATCTTTGATTTTGACAAAAGAAATTACCTTGACTTCAATTTCCGGTTCTTGTGTATCAGCTGGCCGTTTAACAAATCGGCCGGGAGTAAAAGAAGGTTCATTTTTCTTTTTTAAATAATGCTCTTGCCTGTGAACTTTCTTGAGTTGTCTTTTTTCTTTACGTAAAGCTTTACGAGCATTCACAAATTTTGGGCGCGGTGCCGGTTTTGATTTCTTCATTTTGATTTAATTTCATCAACAATTATTGTAATAAAACTAAACGATACTGTACAATGTACATTATGATTCAATTGTTAATTTAAGGTTATACTTTTTGTTATGACAGCTTATGGGAGGGACACATGAGATTGACAAATGACATTTAAACAGGGGTGCCAACTGTAACATTTTTTTATGGAAAGGAGGCAAGTCGATTGGTCAGTGAAGATATTTCATAGACAATTTTAATACCCTGAGTGCATGGAAGTTATCACAAGGAGTATTATAGTAGGATTATAGAATTTTAAAAGCTTACGATATCCAATTTTGATAACATTATTGGTCTATGATAATTTTTACGTACTTTTAATGCAAATCAAAAAAGTTCAGATATTACTTTCTCTGTGGTTCAGATTATGGCAACACTTGTGTTCAAGAAAAAATATCTTTCAAATATTTTAGTCTATGAAAATAAAAATCCATGAATTGGAGATGTGCGATGCTATGTGAATTGTTTTTAATTAATTTTTCTCAATAAATTCATAGTATCGCGGTTCAGTTAACAGCTATCAGTTTTTGTGTTTATAATTTATAAATTTCACTAACGGCATGATGGTGGAAGGGTCTGCATTTACAAGGAACGATGTGTTCCAAATGGCAATACGTGTGGCCTTTGTGTCTGCAGTTACATACTTTTCTATTAAATGGCTAGTGAATCAAATAGATCCCACGTCGAAGAGCCGAAAGAAAGCTGAGGAAAGAGCGCGGGAACAGTTACGCAAGTATGTATCGATTTTCATAATCACCTCTTCTTTTTAAAATAATACCGCGTTCTTATGCAATCTTATAAAATGAACACAAAAAATAGGATAAACGTGTTTCTTTGTTGAACCTTCCATGCGAATAATGTTCGATTTGAATATTTCTATCATAACCTATTTATGGTGTTGTTACTAGGGATGTAACGATACATGATTTTGCCGATACGATACCGATACCGATATTTGTAATAAAATATCGGCGATACCGATACCGATACCGATATCGATGGCTTGGTTGAAAAATAAATAGTGAATTATGCATAAAAGTTACCAACATTTAACAGAGACTCAAACTGTAAATCGTATTCTTTTAAATAACAATGCCAAATCAAAAAAAAAAGAAAACCATTTATTTTAGTATTATTATTTTACAAAGTCAGTTAAACTTTAAGTTATACACATACAATCAGTATCTAATAAAAGTTTACTATTGGTAAAGTTTATTCAGAAAACAATGTGCGCACGCGCGGGCGGCCTCCCGCATCGTTCATTGGGCGCGGTTTTTTGAATTGTTTGATATCGGTATCGGTTGTTTTATAATCGATGATACCGATATATCGGCTTGCCGATTATATCGGCTTGCCGATTATATCGGCCGATATATCGGTATCGGTATCGTTACATCCCTAGTTGTTACCTTTATTTTTAGCATCCATAACATTATATCTTGTATCATTTCGTTGCTAAAACATTGCCAAATAAGTTTCGTGCCCAGTTTTACACATGTTATATGTAAATATCAAAATAGCAGTAAACTATTGCTTATAACTTCTGCATCTACACTTATTAATAATTCATTTGAACTTTACTATCAAACCTCTTATTAGAATGTGTATCATGAATGTTCTATGTATTGTTTCAATTGATATTATTTATCATTATAATTAAAAATAAAACATTAGTAAATTGAGAATTTGTTACACCTTTTTGTATGATTGGACTACCTATATGACAAAATATTGAAAATATTAAGTTACAGATCACCAATACATTAAAATCCAAAATTAAATAATGTTAACCGAATATCAAATATAATTCATGATTTTATAGATACAAGGAAATCACATAGATTATCTAGAAAAAATGATTTGAAGTTGTAAAAATTGAATATGCTTACAGTTTTTACAATATTACGGCCACATATTCATCAATATTCAAACAAATATGGAATATAGATTTTGCATGTACTAAGGATATCTTCCAGAGCTGGTCTGGGGAGCAAGCATGCGCTGGCCCTCGACAAGCTGACGGACCATGAGATGATCATTGCTTCACAGCTTGTGGTGCCTGATGAAATTAATGTAAGTGGAAAATGGTAGAAATATGTTAAACAGATATATATGTATATTATGTACAATTTGCATTGATGCATTTTATTATTTATATTTGTTCCATATAATCTGAACAGATGATCAGCTTTTTAAAGATGATGATTAAGATTTTTTCAAGCAGTCCTCAGTTCAACAATTTCTACAGAAAACTGCCTAGCAATTTATTTATTTAATATTAATACCATTTTTAATATTACAGGTTAACTGGAAGGACATAGCCGGTCTGGACAATCTCATCAAGGAGTTGCGTGAGACAGTTATACTTCCAATACAGAAGAGGGAACTGTTTGCTGACAGTCGACTGACGCAGCCGCCAAAGGGTGTCCTGCTACATGGGCCACCAGGTAATTTATGTTGCAGACAAACTATTTATTGTTATCATAATACATTTTTAATGTATAGGTAGAGATAGGTGTATAAAATTATCCTATTATTCTCCAAATTTTTTTTAAATATGAAAAAAAAAGTTAGCATATATAATTTTATGATTTGATCTGTGTAAGAACTTTTATCCCAATTTTATGCGTTTTCAATACAGGCTAAATTTAAAAACCTATAGAAAATTAGGTATGTTTTGTGAATAAAAAATCACATTGCCAATAAAAGTTTACATAACGATTACAAAGTAAAAACTATAGTTTAAGATTATATTTAAAAGTAGACCATAGTTTAATAAATAAATACATTTTCAGGCTGCGGCAAGACCCTAATTGCCAAAGCGACCGCCAAGGAAGCGAACATGAGTTTCATAAACCTCGACGTATCTCTTCTAACTGACAAATGGTACGGAGAGACGCAGAAGTTGGCAGCTGCTGTCTTCAGTCTGGCTGTTAAATTGCAGCCTTGTATTGTGTTTATTGGTGAGTATTGTTTAAAATTAAAAAATAATGGAGTAAAAGAAAAAGTAAGTGAAGTATTTATTGACAAAAACAATAATAATTAGTAATGATGTTCATTAATTTAGTTTAATGTTAAATTCAAATCTTGCTACCTATATAAGTTAAAACTTAATTTGATTTATATGTAGTGCAGTTTTGAGTACAATGAAATTTTCTGCATGAAAGAATTTTTTGCAGAAATAACTTATAACTTATATGCAACCAACAATGATAAAAGATTAAAAGCTATTGTGTATTATTCATCCATAAATAATGAAATTGGTCACACATATACTTGTACCTTGGTTGATTTGTTTTGAAGTGAAGGTCAAGGTCGCGTCATGACAATACCGTCACGTCATGGAGTAAGGCGACGACTTTGGTATCTTTGAATCTTGCCAAAGAAGTTTCACTTCTGACACGTATGCTCGGCATACACACTTTTTTTTTACTGTTCTGCATAATATATTATACAGTGAAACCTGGTTAAGTGAGACATCAAGGGACCTGCGATGTCGTTTCACTTATAGAGGTATTCCACTTACCCAGTGTCTCAGATATACAGGTTTAAATAAATATCTGTCTCATTTACAGAGGGTTCCATTAATAGAGGTGAGAATACAGGTTATTTCAGTTATACAGGTGCGATCATCAAATAAACTATATGGTAGGGTAGAATAAGAATGAGTAAACAAACAATGTTATCTCAGTTACAGAGGTTTATGCATATAAAATTTACTCGCTGTCTCAGTTATAGAGGTAACTATGATGATAAATCGAAAGTACAAATCCCAGATATAGAGGTTTACCTCGTCCCACTAACAGAGTAATTCAGTGCCAAAGTGTTGGGACCTCAGCATGAGTTCCAGTTATGGAGGTTTCTCACTTATCCAGGTCCCACTTAACCAAGTTTCACTGTAGTACTAAATAAAGAAAAATATCAATGCTAGTGTAGTATATACTGGCTAAAGACTGTTTATCTGTTATAATTTATTGTTAAACCGTAATACTGATTTAGAAAACTAAACAAACTATTTTTAACTTAAGATTAAAATTAGCGTTAAATCCAAATCATCAGTTTTTATACAAATTCTTGATAAATTAATATTTATTTCCCAGACGAGATCGAGTCATTCCTGCGCACGCGCACGGCGCACGACCACGAGGCGACTGCTATGATGAAGACGCAGTTCATGTCACTATGGGATGGTCTGATTACAGATCCGTCTTGTACTGTTATCATCATGGGTGAGTATTTTTTTTTTGTAAAATATTGGAAAATATTAGATGTTATTGTTGGTGTTTGGATTGTGCGAAAATTAACATGTTTGATTTGGTGTATTATACTTTGATGAAACTTTGTGAATAGTAAAATTGTTTTAATTACTCTTTATTACTTATCATTTGTGTATTTCCATCATGTCTAGTCTTCTATATCTTGTTTATACCCATGCGCAAGGAAATCATTGAAATTGTAGAACCATTTACAGAAGAATTAGTGTAGTGTAATTTAAATTATTTCCATTTAAATATTTGCACACCCAGATATACTACTTCCTTTTGTATACTATTGTTTGATCATATTTTGCACAATAAAGAATTATAAATAAATAAATAAATAAATAAATAGTGGGTAGAATGTATTAGCGCTTTAACATTGTAATAACACCTTTTTATTGTAACTACATTCTTGCAAATAAATGTAATTTAAATTTGAATACACCATTCCATACTCTAGTCTAGTCTCTACATTGTAATGCGCAGGCGCAGCTTATTTAGTGTGTTAATTTTTTTTATAGCGTGTTTTAAATATAATTTGTATATGTTTAGCGTGCTTATAACGTGTACATCTATATATATAAAACTCAAAGGTGACTGATATAGTGATCTATCAACGCACAGCCCAAACCACTGGACGTATCGGGCTGAAATCTGGCATGCAGGTAGATGTTAGGACGTAGGCATCCGCTAAGAAAGGATTTCCCGAAATTCTTGCGGGAACGGGGAAAAACGGGGATGCACGTACAAGGTTGTGGGCGGAAGCTAGTCACTATCACTACATAGTATAAAACAAAGTCGCTTTCTTTGTCCCTATGTCCCTATGTCCCTTTGTATGCTTAAATCTTTAAAACTACGTAACGGATTTTGATGCGGTTTTTTTTAATAGATAGAGTGATTCAAGAGGAAGGTTTTAGTATATAATTTACTAGCTTTCCACCCGCGGCTTCGCCCGCGCAGTCAAAGAAAAACCCCCATAGTTCCCGTTCCCGTGGGATTTCCGGGATAAAACCTATCCTATGTCCCGGGGTAAAAAGTAGCCTATGTCCTTTCTCGGGTATCAAAATATCTCTATACCAAATTTCATGCAAATTGGTTCAGTAGTTAAGGCGTGATTGAGTAACGGACAGACAGACAGAGTTACTTTCGCATTTATATTATTAGTATGGATTAGGTTTTAGAGAAAGCGGGCGAAGCCGGGGCAGACCACTAGTATAATATGATGTGTGTGTGTGTTTGCAGGTGCGACGAACCGGCCGCAGGACCTGGACAAGGCGATCCAGCGGCGCATGCCGGCCGCGTTCCACGTGCCCATGCCCCGCGAGCCGCAGCGCGAGCGCATCCTGCAGCTCATCCTGCACCAGGAGCCCCTCGCTGCCGATGTGGGTAGTCGCATCACAATCGGCTCAGCCGTTTTATTTATTTATTTTATTTAGGGCCGATTTCTCAATGCTTGGATAAAACTCATTCGTCGAATAATGTATAAAACTACCATTTTAAAAGCGTATTCTAATTGCCCGTATTTGACAGTTTACGTGACATTTTAATATTATCGTGTAATACTTTATTGGACGGATAAGTTTTATCCAAGCGTTGAAAAATGGGCCCTTATTTATTTAAGTGAAACTTCTTTATCGGGGTTGGAAAAAAATTTAGTGTAACATTTTTCCGTTACGCGCCATGTTTGATTCGACGTATTTCTGTTAAGTTGCGTATAGTAAATTATTTTTTGAAAAATAAGGTCATAAAGAAGTTTCACTTCTTACGTGTGTACACTAGTACACGCACACATTTTTTTATTTATGTAAAGGTACCTTACAGCTAAACTTACACTAGATATAACATTAACAATCCAATACGCCAATTTAAAGGTACACCAATAACAATCATAATACTGTGAGTGAGCAAAGTATAAAAGATATAGTTATAAGATTTTTCGTATGATGTAGAATTGGTTCAGGGCGGGGCGTTATAGTGGATTACGCCGCGTGGTATTCGCGCTTCAGCCGTTGTACTCAAAAAATAATTGAAAACCATCAAATCGAAACATTTTATCCTTGTTACCTCTGTTAGCTACCACAATCGAGAGTTTCGTACAGGAAATTATTGATCGTCTCATCAAAATAAAGCTACTCACAGAAAATTAGCTTGATAGTAATCACTTGCAAAAATGGGCGAAGGATCCTGAACTATAAGTATGTTAGCTGTGTCGTGATCAAGCTTTTAATCAAATCGAAGGCAGTATTTTCATTCAACAGTACATACATATGCGCCGTTCGCATTCCCATAAAGAAAAATTAACGTTTTTGAACTAAACATTTTTTTGAGTTTTACATCTAAGTAAATGACAATTGTCGTACAAATTCAAACTTTCAAAATTCAACTTTTTTCAATTTTTACACTATGTTATAATACCATATGACAACAACACAATAATCTCACAGATCGACTACAAGAAATTAGCAGCGTGTACAGAGGGTTTCTCCGGGTCAGATTTACATGAAGTGTGCCGACAAGCGGCCGTGTATCGTGTGAGGGATTACGCAAGGGAAGAACTCGCTAGAGATGAAATGGTAATCAATCTATATCATCACTACATAGTATAAAACAAAGTCGCTTTCTCTATCCCTATGTCCCTATGTCCTTTTGTATGCTTAAATCTTTAAAACTACGCAACGGATTTTGATGTGGTTTTTTTAATAGATAAAGTGATTCAAGAGGAAGGTTTTATTTAGTATATAATTTATTAAGGTTTTAGACAAAGCGGGCGAAGCCGCGGGCGGTAAGCTAGTTCCTAATAATAGTTTTTTTTCTTTTTATAAGCTAATTGCTAATTTAAAATAGCACCTTCTATAAATTACAATCTAGCCTACAAGACTAATAAGTAATTTTATCTTAACCTAAATTTCTAAATAACTATTCTAAGAGAGTGTCCATTGTCACTTGCTTAGTGTCTGTTAAGGGGAAGTCACTTTGCTCGTGTGCTTTGGCATATCGTAATAATAGTGTATTAATTTTTGTGATGGTCTGTTCTAAAATAGTTGAAAAAGTATTTAGTTTTTCAAAGCTTGATTCCTTCTTTTGTTTCTTTATTTAATTTGAAAAGTGTGAGATTGCCTTTACATCTACGTGTTTCGCTTGTTTAAAATAAAATGTCAAAAATATGTAACCCCAGAGTTTTTTAACTTATCTGTAATGTAAAAGTTTAACAACTTACTAATAACAGCAATTAAAATTAAAACCTCTGCCAAATACATTGAGTTACTATATACTACGTACTAGAGAGGCCATCGCTACTACACTTTTTCTAACACGAGTTAGAATCAATCGTCTCAAACCATTTTTTTTACATTGATTGGTTTTAATTGATAAGTTTATTCGTATTTTTTTAATAAGATAAACAATATTTATTTGTTACATTGATTGGTTTTAATTTATAAGTAACTAGCTTTCCGCCCGCGACTTCGCCCGCGCAGTCAAAGAAAAATCCGCATAGTTCCCGTTCCCGTGGGATTTCCGGGATAAAACCTATCCTATGTCCCGGGGTAAAAAGTAGCCTATGTCCTTTCTCGGGTATCAAAATATCTCTATACCAAATTTCATGCAAATTGGTTCAGTAGTTAAGGCGTGATTGAGTAACAGACAGACAGACAGAGTTACTTTCGCATTTATAATATTAGTATGGATAATAGTCAGAATATTTGCTAAGTGTATGACTCACAAGCCGCCCCGCGCCGCCGCGCTTGTCGCACAGATTTTGTTCGTGGTGTCCTCTCTATAATAATACCTCAATGGCCAAATATAAACTTCATGTTTCATAATATACATTAATCATTTACAGGCAAAGGATAACAAATCGAACGTGTCGGAGTCGGACGATGAATACGCGGACGCAATGAGGCCGATCACAATGGACGATCTCAAGAACGCGCTCGGAAAACTTAAGGAGTCCAAAATTCAATGCGGTTCTCTCGCACCAAGCATGCGTCTCGAACTCGACTAGTTCGAGAACGTTCTAGAACATTCTAGAAGCTTCTAGTAGCCAATGGAAATATATTAAACGTTCTAGAACATTCTAGAAGCTTCTAGTAGCCAATGGAAATATATTAAACGTTCTAGAACATTCTAGAAGCTTCTAGTAGCCAATGGAAATATATTAAACGTTCTAGAACATTCTAGAAGCTTCTAGTAGCCAATGGAAATATATTAAACGTTCTAGAACATTCTAGAAGCTTCTAGCCAATGGAAACGATCGAATTCGTATTAAGACGTTCTATTGTTCCGTTTTTTAAATCTGTTTAACGTTCTTGAAGCTTCTAGTAGCCAATGGAAACATAATCGAAGTCTCGAACTCGATGTAAGGCATTGTTCTATTTTTAAAATCTATTAGACATTTTAGAACATTCTAGAAGCTTCTAGTAGCCAATGGAAATGATACGGAAGTCGCAAAGACGTTCCATTGTTCTATTTTTGAAATCTATATTAAACGTTCTAGAATGTTCTGGAAGCTTCTAGTAGCCAATGGGAACGGCATCGAAGGCTCCAGGCTCGATGTTACGTTTTTTAATCTGTTGATATTATTTGCGGTTTCCATGTTTCTGTATTTGTGTTCCATTTTAAAATGTTGTGTTTGTTTTCAAGGTTTGATTTTGAATAGTCATGAGAATGTTAGTGCAATAAAATGTAGATTCTTGGTTCAGTTTCAAATCTATTGCTTTGCTAGTGTTGAACTTATTTTCACAATTTTTTTTAAATCTTTTTTTATCTGTTCGGATCTGTTTTAGTATCAGTTTGAATATGGAATTCTTATGTTTGTATTATGTCGTTTGGGATGGGATTGGGTTGATTGTAAAATGATTGTTATATCAGGTTTTTACTTTGTATTATAAATAGTTTTTCCGTCCCAACCGATTTGTGAAATATGTGCGTGGACGAATTTTTATTCGATAGTTTCTTTTAAATTTGGGGATATGATATTATTTGATTAGGATATCTTTTAAAATTTTCTTTTTTTTTTCATCTTCTAGTTCTCTAAATCGTTTATATGTCAGTATTTATGTATAGGTTGGCTTATATTCTTTTGTATGTAATATGATTGTTACAGCCGCAGGGCGGTTTTGTAAGTTAAAATTTTTGGATAAAAAAAAAGGTTTGCGAAATTTCAGATTATTAGATAGATAATTATTATAGATGACGATGTTGTTGTTAGGCGGTAGATGTATAGAATGCATTTTACAAGATTTATCTTAGGGCAATAAAGGGTTATTATTAATTTTTTTTTTTTTTTTTTTTAATATTTAATGGCCTGGTTACTAGACCTTTAAGCCAATTCTTATTTTTTTTTTCAATAATGTTCGAGATGTTTTTCATTCCCTTGTTCGTAATCAGATCGCTCCGACAGTGCCTTTAATGTATCTGTACAACGCCCAATAACACTTCTTGTTTTTCAATAAATCACTCAACTGGCGGCGGGAGGAATCACTTACGTACTCTACTATTTCACTTGCCAATATTAGTCTATGAAATATGAACATATGGTTTTGACAGTTGAAAAAAATATGGTTCATATCGGCGATCCTCTCATTACAAAAAGTGCATATATTGCTATTAATTATGTTCAGTCTTGCAAGGTGTGCGGGTGTTTTATTGTGGCCAAATCTTAATCTATTGATTGTGGTGATAAACTCACGACTAGCTATATCCAGCTCATCATACCAAGGTCTTCTCTGTAAATCCTGTTATTATTAAAAAAATGATGTATAGTCCGTGCCAATAATAATGGCGATATAAATTTAGTACTATTTCCAAATAAATTCATAACGAAAAATGAGAAATTGTTTTTGAAAAATCTCTATTATTATTTTTTATTTTTTAATCATGACCGTTTGTTTAAGAATTATGATATTTCCATCTCGAAAATGTTAACTTTAATGCTCTCAAGATAAAGCTGTGTTTATGATCATTTAGGTGCTGGCTGTGTTCATTGTTATTGCTTATTGATTTATAAAAATCCTATCACGCTTATAAAAAATATTGGGTTTACGGAATGTTTAAATTGTATTATTGTTAGATATACAAAGACAAATATAAATGCAATAATCATTTGTGAAATGAGTGATCTAAAATTGACTAGTTACTCGCCCCGTATATGCCTACAAAAAAATAAACATCTATTCCCATATCCATTTTTATTAAATTACTGTAATCGTTTCCTCAGTTGTGACGTGATACACGGACAGACAAACACTTTCGCATTTATTATTTTAAAATGTGATTCTAAATAAGGCAATACTTCATTTTTTCTTAAGACATTGAAAAGCAAACCGCTAAAGTAAAATTTAAATGTGGTTGTGTTTTCGGATATTAATATAAATAATTGTTAAATTCTATACGAGGCTATCGTTAGAAAAGGTAACCTTGTCGCTTATAAACGATGTCGACCAGGCAACCTTTGGGTAGGATATAATAAATAAGAACTACAAGAGTATAGTAAATATAGCTGCAAAAATACTATTATATAAACGGGTAATAATTTTTAAATTATTATTTGTGTGAAAATTGCACAAATCACCATATAATATAATACTATTTAAAAAAAGAAAATTTAAAATGTATTCTAAGAGTGTCATCTACTTAAATCTCAAATATGTAAGTAATTTTATTTATCACGGACTAGTAGAAACTTACTGTTACAGTCACACTAATAAACATGTTTATTTTAATACCTTCGTCCCTTTTACTCTTATAATATTCCATGTAAGAGAGAATGAGATAACATGATATCGGACCAATATAGAATAACTAGCTATGCCCTGTGGATTTTAACCCACTTTTTGTTCCGCTACTGGTCTTAGCGTGATGATATTAATATAGCCTTTCTTGAAAAATGGGCTATCTAACACTGAAATAATTTTTCAAATCGGAACCGTAGTTCCTGAGATAGGCGTATTAAACCATACAAACAAACAAAATCTTCATTCTATTTTTTTCCAATATCAGCAGTTGTCTCTTTTACTTCTCATACGTTTTACGTGAGTTAGAGGGAGATAGAACATGTTTATTAATAAGGGCTTTAAAGCGAGCGTTGCAATATTGCACTATCGTGTATGTATAAGGAAACTCAACAATCTTCAGTTATCACTGCTTAAATATTGTAGATAGTGAAACCTGTTTGTAAATAAAGGGAAATAAATAAACAGCTATTGAAAGAAATGTGTTTTATTTTATTTTAGTTGTAATGAGATGTCGTTGGTGGTAAATGTATACGAAAACGAAGTTATAAAAACTCCATGATGACTGAAAGTATTGGAATAAGAAGAACCATTATTAAATTTATTGATATATTAATATTAAATTTATATTAAAAAAATATTTATTTTTAAAAGTTATTTATTAAGTGCGGAAAGATAAGTCATTGTAGAGTTATAGCACGTTATAGCTTATAATATACGAATTGATTGATTTAAATTAAGGATATGTGTTTTGAAATAAAAAGTAGATTTTAAAAAATAACATTTATTTACACAAAACAACAACACCGCCGTGTTAGAAAAGTTAAACCAAGTTAACAATAAAGATATTAAATGCCAAAAACAACAGTCTTCATAACTTTAATGTAACTAGAGAACGATACTAAAAGGTATCAATTAATATAATCAACATTAACAGGCAGTGTTCAAATTCAAATTCAAAATACTGAGCATTAAGTCTTGTCAAGAGTCAGGGCAAGTTACAATCCTTTGTTAAATCTTATCCATTCAATAAAGTATTACACGATAATATAAAAAGGTCACTTGTAATATATCAAAAGACCGGTAGTTAGAACACATCTTTGGAATGGTTGCCTAATAATAGATGATTCAACGAATAAGTTTTAACCTAGGATACAAAATCAGCCCTAAGGAGAAACTTCCACGGGCATGCTATCTACTTCGATAAATCCGGGCTCAATACTTATATCCGAACAAGCTAGGAAGTTTTCTTGGTCACCACACCCCAGGCCACTTGTTCCATTACCACAGTTACCCCAGTTGTTACCAGCTACGTACCGCCACTGAAGAACACAATGTTCGCAAGATAGACCAATCGGTAACCTGTATCTGACGGTAAAAGTACCTAGTCCAGGAGGGTAATAGTCTTTCCCACCGCTTTCCATCTCTAGGGGGTATTTATCGAAGCAAGCTTGGTCTACTTCGTTAGTTGGATCAGGGCAGATCTTGAATTCCCAATGCCCTTTGTGGTAAGCGGTAATTTCAACTGATGTTTCAATGATTTGACCAGACAGGTATTTGGCTACAATGGAACCTTGGCCGTAAACGCCTCCAAGTTCGTGTGGTCGTGGTGGTGTTATGCTGTAGTCGTCGCCGCATACGCCACATCTTAAAACAAATATATATAGATCTTTTTTATCACCATTGCTAGCTTGCTGCTTTATATTTTGAGCGAAAAATCGTGCTACGTAACTTAAATTTCAGTAATAATTACTATAGTATCCAATTTGTACATTACTATTTAAATGGTTATTGATGGATCGAATTAAAATGCATAGGTACATACACGGTCAGCTTTAACTTTAGAAGGTACTACTAAAGAACCTTACTCCTTTCTTATCTAATACCTACACGACTCTTACCAATTATTATTCATTTAGTACCTTTGTATATTATTGAAAAACTGACCTCACAGCTCACTTCAATGCGACCGCGACGTTACAGTCAAGATCACTGAATTGTTACAATTATATAGGTGCCTACACTCTTGTGCCTACAGGCTACAACATCATATCATGTCACAAAAAACTTCACAATTACAACTCCCAACTTACTTTCCGTTATTAGCTCCATATTGCTTGCTGAAGCCGCCGCAGTTCAAGCCGTTATCATCGTAGTTGGCTCGTGCTGAAAACCCGACCCTCCACATGGTAGCCCTGCCCGGGGGCTCCCATACCCGTCCGTGACCTAACACTGTCACCACTAGAGAAGCCAGAGTGAGGGTTTGCCACAGCATCTAAATGTTATTTGAGATCGTAAACTACGTATCAGAATTGTTATACCTAATATTATGAATTATGGTAGTAAAATTATTTTGCGTCGGTAATATGTGATGAGCATTTCCAAAGGCAATTAAAGAATTTAAAAAGCTTTGTCATGATACTGGCTTGTAAGATGATGGGTGGATACAATAATAATGATTTAGTAACATTTATTCACTTGTGAAATTGAAAATGATTTTGCTTTTGGTTGTTTTGGGTTTAAAAATTTTATAGAGCACACCACGAAAAAATGTGTTAATGATTTAAATACCAAACGTTTTTTTAACAATATTTTAAGGATTTAATTTAACACTTAAAAATAATTAATATAACTAGTTAAGTATGAATATTCAAAAAACACAAATTAGTCTTACCGTTATATTTTGACAAACACTTTCTTTTGCAAATTGGAATCCTGTTACACTTGCGATTACTGGCGAATATATTTTCTATTCCATTCTATTTATATGAGAGGATTAGGAGTTATCGATTAAAAGATAAAACAATTCAATCGAAATACGATAAAGGAGCATAAAACTTATTTTATGTGACCGCCTTGTGTTTTCCTTTTCTTAATCTTGTATTGTTTTAAAATTTAGACGTAAAATTGCACTCATAGGAGCTGACGTTCCTTAGATACAGACTTTCTTTGTCCATCATCGTTTTGCAGTTTACTGTTCAATCATGTGACAGGAATATTTATTTAACAATTAATTGTTTTAAATATTTATTAATAATATAAATGAAGAAATAAAGGTACATAAGAATATAAAGAATTCATGTTATCAAGATCGAACTGACCCTTCGACCGTGCCAAATTCCACCAAAATCGGTTTAGCGGGTTCGCAGTGAAAGCGTTACAAACGGACAGATTTCAAGTAACGTAAGTAATTGGTTAGCTAATACTGTCAACTACTCAGCATATTCTAATTACTGATTTAGCTGCAGCGATGATTGTAAAAGCTCCTTCGTATTTACTTGTAGAGCAAATTTGTTATAAAATGTGTAGGAAATATATTTTCCTGTTTCATATAAGATCAATATTATGGACTTCACATTTTATAGCATTTTATGTATCTCTAAGGATCTTATTCTTGGCACCTGTGCCGCAGCTTATTTAAGCTTTTATGGGTGCCATCGTTCATAAAATTTTTGTAATGTTGTGTGTTATTGTTCCAAATAAACAATTTTGAAATAAACAATTTTTGATCTTCCAAGGAAATTCGGGAAGTAAATGTTTAGTAGGTAAGGATTTAATGAAAAACATATGTTAAATTACAATTTATTCTTAATCGTTAAATAATTAAATTAAAACAGTTATTAAATATTACAATTATTCATTTTACATTTGGTACGTTTTCTTCTTTATTTGCTTCTTGAACCATTAAACTATATCAAATAGTTAATAGTGGAACTTTTTTATAACCAGTGCGATAGCCAAGAATCGCCTCTTTTGGTCTGAAAATAGAAAATTCAGGTAAGTATTAAAGTCACTCAAATTATAAACGGTTTTCGTTACAAGTAAAAGATAAATAGTTAATAATTTTTCATTTAATTTATCTTTCAATAGTAACATTTCAACACACATACCAACTAACTATATTTTGCATTGGTAGTTTTTGTTAATTACAATACTTAGGAAAAAGACATAAATCAACATCTGAAAATATAACATTTATTATGAAAATACTAAATAATGCCACAATGCTCGATATTTTAAATGAGAGCTTTAGATTATGCTCGAGTAGGTAGAGTTATTAAATCTCTTCTTTTTTATTAATCTGCTATAAAATCTTATTAAACTAAGATATATAAGATTACCTTTTTCCTCTTTTTCGATTTAGTTTTCGATCTTGGCTTTCGGTGGTTTTTCTTCCTGAATGGATGCTTCCGTTTAGGTTTTGTGGTGTAAGGAGCAACATTTGCTTTTTGCAACAGCTTGTACAATCCTGTTGAATAAATTTATATGTGTATATACTTTGATATTATTTTAATACCTTGCCTAATATCTTTGAAACTTTTATTATTAAAAACCAACCAACTTCTCTGTCTCTCTTTAAATTCAATTTCTAAAGGATTTTAAATTTATGTTCCTACATAATATCTGGAACTCATACCTAAACATAAATCTAAAACGCAATATATAGTTTGAAAATAACTATAATGTTTTAAAATAAAACGCTCCTATTCTCGACAATCATGTAAAAATCAATTCAATTCAATTGAAATCTAGCTATAGTGCAATCTACACTCCATATGTCAAAAAGGATCAATCGGAAAATTATTCTTCCGAAGTTTCGAATATCTATGTATAATTCGAAGAATCATTGAATAATTTAATCGTAAATGTTTACGATAAAAGAATTATATAGCTTTCATAAAATTACGAACATCAACATCTATAAGGTATTTAAATTACTATAATATTGTTAAAATAATTACTTTATTGCGCCACTTCCTTTTGGAAGCCTTAACAATTTTGTATCTATTTATACTTGACTTTCGGTATGTATTTCTTTAACATTAACATTAAAGAATGAAATTGCACTTCTATCGTATGGCATAGTGATTAGTGACGTCACTCTTTCTTTAAGCTATCGGTCAATTTCCAACAGCCGCTAGGTTGAGTTCACTAACTAGTTATCTATCTAAATTATATCACGACATAAAGATAATCACATTGCTATGAGCATTACATGTGTCATTCTTATCGATACATTCATTGAATGGTGGGAATTTATTGCTTGAATTACTCGCTGAAGAATCAAGGAAATAGATAGGAAATTTCTCGATAAACTGAGCGCGTGTAGGATGTAGAGTCCGAAATCTTCTGCAAGTAAAGGGGAACCCCATAAAATCTTCCACCAGTCAGCACCATAATAAGAAAACGTGATTTTAATAATGTTTAGTTAATTTAAAAACAAGCTTTCTAAGACTTGTTCAACACACCAAGTTAAGTGTGTAGCGATGTGACTCTACACCAACAATCTTAGTCATTTACTTAGGTTAAGAATGGTTCCTGCTCTTTTTACCTCTGCCTTACCATAAACATCCATGAGGAGGAGGAATAAATGATCATGAGATCATTTATTCCTTATAGGTATCTTTCAAAACAAAAAAACAATACAAATTAGCCAAAATAGATTTAAGTTAATCCTCAATCGATTCATATTTCTTCGAAGTCGTAATTCGTAAGAATTCATTTCGTCAGATTGTATGTATCATGGCTGTGACAGAACTGTGTGTATACTGTATTAGCACAGATAATAATATAATACTATACACTAATTACTAGTAGTATTAGTAAGCACTAAGCAGTCAATCTTTGTACCACCTCATGAGTTTCCCTAGTATAGTTTTTTATACTCTTCTGTTATTCAGAGTAAAGACAATTGACAAATTTCCCAAACGAAAGGTTCTAATTGCTTCAATCGTTCTCGAGTTATATCGGTGTTACTTCTACAAGCAGGTAGGTATCTAAACAATTTTATTTATACCTATTACGTGAATGTAAAAATTGAATTGGTAGCTAATACCACAGCTGTGTAAAACTATTCAAGCGATAAATGATGTGGTCAGGAAGTTAAAATTGTCATAGGAAATATAAATTGCAATTACCATTCTAGGATTAGAAGCACCTATCTTTAATACCTACATCATAAATATTTCTAGCTACTGGCACTTGACAATATTAAACCTACTAGTTAATTGTAATTAATATTAGTAATATATGAAAATATAATATATATTTTGTATTAAAATAGGAATTAGGATATAAATCCTAATTCCTATTTTAATACATCAGAAATCGAGGAATGAAGTATTTTAGGGAAGAACTTATTTAGATATAGGTATGCTTTCCAGTGCGTTTATACTTTACTTAGCCCAATCGGCTTCTAGCTGAAAACTGAAATTTGTGGCAATAAAACTTATAGGTGTTAATACCTAAAATATTTTAAATTTAATCAAATGTAGAGTTAATTTTATTTGTATTAACTATATATTTATATACAATAGTAGATGATGTTTCTTAATATAAAACATATGTGATAGAAGATAATAATATAAATATAACTATAAACATTATTTATTTATAAAATAATCTGACCACCACTAAGTTTGAGATTTAATACTAAGCTCTAATACCGAAGTTATAATTAATAAAGAAAAACAATCTGTTTTGAAAGGTTAAGGCTCTCTGGATTATGATTATGGTTATCTAAATCCAATCTTGGAAGTAATAAAATATAACGCTGTAATCAAAGACTGAATTGTTTAAATAAATAATGTTTATTATTGTCGATAATGCTCCAAACATAAAAGATACCCGCCATATTAGTGATTAGTGATAAGGATATGCAACTTTCACAATAGCAAGCGTGAATTAAATAAGATTTTAACAAAACAATCTTAGTTTGGTTCGCCGACAAAGTTCATTAGGTTCTTCTTCTTACTTTTCTTTAGAATATACTAACAACCTACTGCTTGCTAGATCTGGACCAAACGAAAAATAATCCATCAAAAACTTATACGTTACACAAAAAAGACGAGTTGAAAACATGCCTCAGTTTTTGAAGTCGACGGATCTTATTTCTGAAGATTTTAGATTAGTAATTATTAATTTTGAAAAATAGACACGATCTTGTGTGATAATGATATTAAGAAACAATTCATTTGTATATTGGTAATAGGTATACAATATCAGTCATCTGCACTATCCAATGTCCGCCCACCTTGTTATTAACAATGCCTCCAGCTGATAATGATAGTATACGGATAACATTTAACTAACAGTAAAGTAAATTCAAATTTCAAATAAATACAAAACACATTTTTATATAATATTTTTAAAGTAATTAAAATACTTTTGTATAATATTATTATTATATACTTATATTACGTCACCATCGTCTATTTTTCATTTGAATAAATACCGGCATATTAAAATGCAATTTGCATTAAACAACAAACTTGGAGAAATTTTTGCCGCCTCACCGTAACCAATCTCCACTTGTCAATTTACAATATTGTTACATAAGATTACTAAACAATCGTTAATTAAGAACACTTTCAACTACATAGTGCACTGCGAAAAATCTCCAGAAATGAGAACTTTCTCGTATCTTCATAGTAAATAATTTAAAACACGTTTCTAATGAAAGTTGCAAATCAAATACACCAGCCATACCAACGAGCCATACTGATTAGTCGTGTTAGTTACTCGTGATTCTCACCTGCGAATAGCTCCACGGGTTTGGATTCTACATCAATATGCTTTACTGGTGTAATGGATACATCAGAGCAAGCTCCGAAGGTTTCCTGATCACCGCAACCTAAGCCCTGTGTGCCGTTGTTACAAAATCCCCAATTATTGCCAGCTACGTATCTCCACTGAATGATGCAGTGCTTGCAAGACAATCCTTTGGGAAGACGGTATTTAAGAGTAAATTTCCCGCCTTTTGGTGGGAAGTAGAGCTGGCTTCCGTCGGCTAATTCCAAGGGGTATTGGTCGAAGCATTTCTGGTTAGCTTCCTTTTCAGGGTGGGGACAAATTTTGAAGTACCAATAGCCTTTGTGGTAGGCTGTGATTTCTACGGTAGCTTCTATAATCTGACCAGATTCGTATGTGTCTACGATGGTACCTCGACCGTATTCACCGCCGAGCTCATGAGGTCTCGGTCGGGGCAGGTTGTAGGCATCACCACAAATACCGCACCTAAAGGGATAAGGGATAACATAAGCATGGGATATATTCAGTTGTCAGCTGGAAAAAGTATGAAGAAATTATTCAAAAATTATAAAGGATTTTTACATTTAAATTTCACGTAATATTATAAGCATAATATACTTAATTTATGTATTAAGAATAATTGTATCACTTCCTCATTATATAACTAATATATTTATATCATTCAATAGCATCTTACTTTCCCTTATTAGTGCCGTATTGTCGGTAGAAGCCGCCGCAGTTCAGGCCATCATCATCATAGTTATGTCGGCTATTGAAGCCCATCCTCCACATTGAAGACCGGCCAGGAGGCTGGAGAACCCTGCCGTGACCAGACACGGAGACTGCAAGGGCGGCATATAAGATGAACTGCCACATCTAAATTGGTTTATAGATTTATTACTAAAAAAATTATAATAAATGATGATGAAATCGCTTTCGCCGTTATTTTTTTCCTCTGTTTATTGCATATTGCAATAAACGCGCGTTTCGCGCGTAAATCAACAAACAAAGCTATTGAATCCATTTTTTTATAATATTTCTTACCATGTTCTTCCCTTTTTATGTAATGCAAAGTTTTTGAGTTTAAGCTAATCTGTGGTTTAAGTTTCTGGCTTGTACCTACCTCTATTTTATAATTCTGCTCAAGTTTGTATCCTACAATTTCTTCACAAATAATTAATAACAAAATCCAACGGTAAAGACTTGATTCATTGTCTATTAAAAAAAGATGATCTCAATAGTTATATAATATAGAAGTATCTTCACCTTATCTATTGATATCAGGCAAATTAACAAGAATCAAATCGTGCATTTACTATAAATAAGTTTTTAGTGTTTAATTTGCGAGATAAACATGAAAGAGCACATTTTGCCGCGTTTATTTGTTGTTATGGAGAGCCTCTACAATTATTTTATACTACTAGCTTATGATCCTGACTTTGTCTACGTTATATCAGATAAAACGACCTTTTTATGAGGCTCAGCAAACTTATATCAACTAGATAAAGTGTCACTCAGTTCAGCCGTTTCACAGCAAAAAACAAGTTTTCCATACTTTTACGCGAATTTTTGAAACATCGGATTCAGAATGATTAAAGTGCTCGTTCTTTTTTGTAGATAAAGATTTCAAAATATGAATTATCAACTATAAATGTACGAATGCACCGCTGAATTTTCATCAAAATTTTATGTAAAATTGTATTCCTTGTTTTTAAAATAATTTGTTTGATGACAAGTAGAACTTGTACTTTATGAGTATTTTTACCCTCTAAAAATCTATTTCATCAACTACTCTAATTATTTACGTTAGGTCTCACACACAATCTCTAATTTCTATAGGAAAATAATATTAAAAACGGATTCACATATTACGTATATTAGAGATTTTTATACGCCAAGATAGTGAGTTTATTGTACTCTATACAATGGAATACCATACAAGTTGTACTTATATATGTATATTTGAACCTTATAGACTATAGTTCAAGTTTCTCTTGTCAGCCGGTAGAGATCGAAATCATGAACTCATAATTTTAACAAGAATATTGAAGTACTTCGTTTGTTACGTAATAATTTTATGAATATGAAAAAATAAATATAAACTTTGCAATTACTTCCGAAGTTACTATTTAAACGGTATTTCGATGTCTTGATTTCTCGGTAAAATATAATATATAGATTTTTAATAACACTTTTTATTTATAATGATTTTGAGCAATTTTATTTTCTTTATGCCATATTTCTACAGCTTTCATATTAAATTCTTTTAAATCTCTCTTTTTCCTTTAATTTAAATTATCAAAACTCAAATAAATTCAAAATGTTGTACTTACCATTTCTTTCATGCTCTCCAATAGTTACATTATTTTATAATTATTTAATACGATGGTAACTGCACTCATCACTGAATATAGCATTATCCACCCTTTTATCACTATTCAATTACTAATGAATTAATTATTTTTATCCACATGTTTTAACACACACAAAACATATTTTATTCACCAAATTCATTGTTCGTTATAAATTTATAATCTCTATATCATTGTTCGTTTACAAATTTTTACAGTATTTTAAATACAACGGTTACAATATGTATTGCGAAATTTAATTTAAGATCTCGTAAGATGTCAAACCTCGTCCGTTCGCGGTCGGTTCAAAATTAACTTTATAAAACGTCCATTCCATTTCTCTCAATTTAACTTTCACCTAAAATTGATCTGCTGAGCTTCGCAGTACCGCGATTCATTATAAGGTGAAATTTCGTTAGGTTCGCAATTTGCCATGTCTAAGGGCATTAAGTATTTAAGAGTATTTTGTTGATGGTTCTTTGTGTAACAGTTTATACCCTACTTTTTCCTAAAACCGTTAAGACCAAGTTGGCAGTCATTTATAATGTTTGCTGCAAGTACTTTGTAGATAATTGAAGTAAATAGAGTACATACAAAAATAAAATAAGAGTAGTTCCAATTACTAATATGTATCACTAATATGTTCTTATTAGAATCTTTTTCACATGAATGAGTTACCAGTTTTTTTTTCATCTGCATAAAAATATTTATTTATTTTTATTTATTTATGATACTTCATTGTACATTTATCAGGAGTTTAAAATAAATGAATACATAAAATTGGAAAGTGTACACTATAACTAATAAGGCCGCCTGCCTTATTGCTTAAAAGCAATCTCTTCCAGGCAACCATAAAAATATATGCGATAAAGTGCGGATAATATAAGATAAACAATAAACATGTATTGTCGACTTCTACTTTACATGTAAAGTGACTCTAAAATCAAGAATGCTTTTTGTTTATAGACTTAAAAATTCATCATCTCAGATCTCAAGATTCATCTCCAGTAGATAATGGCGTTAAAAATGACGGTTAGTTAGAACTAGGCTCCACAGATAATGAATCTATTACATAATCACAAAAAATGTGATATAATATCTATAATAAGATGCAATAAAAAAGAAAAACCTATTTATGAACGTGTTCCACGGAAAAGATAAAACAATTTATCCATTTTTAATTTTTTATAGTCCGAAAGGTGATAGGAAAAGTTTTTTTGTTATGAACTCGCATATTTGGAAAACTTATTTATTGCGTATTTATAATAATTCAGGAAACTTTGTGATAGCGGTTATTGTTTAAATGATGAAATAAATTCGTCACATTTTTACGGTTTAAATTGCTCTCATAAATTTACTATCAGGGCAAGAATGTTTACAGTTTACAATAAAGTTGTTGTATTCGAAAAGGAATAGCCGTGCCTTGTGTCCATCTGTAAAAATTATAATTAAGTTTATACAGAGTCTTCTTGTCGTACTTTATATTGTTTACTCCACTTATTGCTGTATACATGAACCGTTGATAAAACACACGATATATTACCTACATTTGCCACATTATCATCACGATTCACGTTTCACGATACATGCAGTGTCACGGTAGAGGCACAAATTTTGTGTTTGAAAATTTTGCTTGAATGTTTTCGTCGGCTAATTGTAGTAAGTTTACTCGAAAGTTTAAATTTGTATTTTTTTTAACATCACCCGACAGAGACGAAGGGTTTAGGTCAAAAATCATTACGATAGCCCATGACGATGATCTTTTTGCTTCTAGGACATTGGCATAATTAAAGTTTGTTGTGAATAGTATACAGTAATAATAATATGTAGTTAAAAAAAACTAAAAAACACGCTTTTTATAGAAAACCGAACTAAAAAATAGAAAATTTTATCAAATTAGTGTATTGTCATCGGTCCTCAATAAATCTACAAAGTTTGAACGAAATCTGGCCGTTTAAAGTGGGTCAAAATCGCGCCCAAAGAAGACGGTTACAAACAAACATACAGGTGAAGCTAATATAAAGCGTGTAATAAAACACCAAATATGAAACACTCATTTATTATCGTACGAGTTCCTTGCCATAATTTTAGATAAATAAGTTAAATAATAAAATCATGACTTAATGAATACTTAAAATTAGCTCAAGTGGACGCCATTGTACACAATTTTTAAATTTTGTTCAACCTAAACGCTCCAACAATGAGTACAAACGAAACAACACCAAAACTGACGTCAATAAGAATTCACTTATCTTCTATGGCAGGTAAAATTCAATCAAAAACTATTAAAAAAATAATGAATACCAACGAACACAGCAAACATAAAAAACATTGCAAGAAAACATTGAGGTATTATTATAGAGAGGACACCACGAACAAAATCTGTGTAACAAGCGCGGCAGCGCGGGCCGGCTAGTGAGCCATACATTTTGTAGATATTCTGCCTCTTATAACTTATAAATTAAAACCAATCAATGTAACAAATTAATATTGTTTATCTTATTAAAAAAATATGTTTAAAATTCTCAATTAAAACCAAACAATGTAACAAAAAAAATATGGTTTGAGACGATTGACTCTAACTCGTGTTAGAAATAGTGTAGTAGCGATGCCCTCTCTAGTACGTAGTACATAGTACCTCAATGCAAGAAAACTGTTTTTTTTTTGACACAGTAAGGGCTAAGGAAAGACATTTTTATGCATTTAACAAAAGCTTCATAGATAATTAAATTAAATTCCATCTTAGGGTGTTTTTATTTATTTATAATCTATTGCACCCGAGGCGACGTTATGAGAAGCCAAGAAAATAAGCTATTTTTTTAATCTATTATTTTTTATTTACAATTACGTTAAACATAAAACTTATTAAGCGTACGTTGTGATTTAAATCCAACTTTTACCTAAATATACATCACAGATAAACATATAAAAATATTTGTCGGTTTGCAGAGAAGATATTTTATATTCGAACGAATGAACCATAAAGCAAAAAACTCGAATGTTGAAAGGAAACATAAATTTGATTTTCCTTTTGAAATCAACTAGTCTAACGATGTGACCGAATAATGAATGAAATGCAACAACGATGAATATAATAAGTATAAAACGAAATTAAAATCTAATGATGAAAGAAAAGAAGACAAGAACAATTAGAGAAATGAAATCTAGGTTCCTCTTTTCGAGGAGATAATAAAGTCCTTTCAAAAAATATTGGCAAGCACTTAATCGTTACAGTATATCCTATGTATTACTAGTTCTGATAACAACACTGACATTTACATAAAATAATTATTTTGACTAGATATTTCTTAGACAATTATTAATTAGATTTGTATATTGTATAATAATTGTATTTATCTTTACAAATTTACAAGCTTAGCTGTGTAATATTAATTTAATAAACATATAGAAATAAAACTTAAAATACTTTCCAAAATTACCGGAAATACCCAATATGCTTTGAATCAATTTAAAACCAAAAGTAACACGGAGAAATTAA
The DNA here is from genome assembly GCA_029959065.1 of Colias behrii. Classification (NCBI taxonomy): domain Eukaryota; kingdom Metazoa; phylum Arthropoda; class Insecta; order Lepidoptera; family Pieridae; genus Colias; species Colias behrii. The sequence continues at coordinate 1,579,605 of JARWMC010000016.1, forward strand.
ACGGTTGTCTCTATTTAGTATTTACTTTTCCTTTTCGTCTTCATTTTGTTTATTGTTTGTGTTTTTATTTTTATCATCCAAATTACTTTTCAAGTCATTTTCTTTTTCGGATTTCTTGTTGTTATCCGGTATATTCGTTTCAGTATCCAAATATTTTTTCGTATCCATTTTAATAGGAAATTCCTCATTCAACAGTTTTTCAAATTCAATTGCAACCTTACTCACATTTTTCTTCATCGTGGTATCCGGATAGCTCTAGAAGTATTTCATAATGATTAGTATTATATTTAAATGTTAAAAATAAAATAATTAATATGAAGGAAGTTTTTACTTTCAAGTATAGCTTAACATTATTGAAAATCCGTCTAAAATCTTGTATAACTTGATCTATTTCTGTATAGGATGAATGTTTAAGCTTCGTCAATATGTCATGCAAGCACATAGGATATTTCACCACTTCGTAAAACCTGGGGGCCTGAAATGATAATATATAATTAATATTAATAATTTTTTTATGATTAAACACTAAACAGCCTCATTGTGTCTTGTACTTTACCGTTTTTATATCCATGTCATGTTGGATAAATGTAGCTTCATTCATTGCTGATAATTTGTTCAATATTATTTCAAACTTTTTAACAGTGGGAGCTGCCAACGGCTTCTTCTTTTTTGGATGATACCACATGCCGGAGATAGCTACCTTCGATTTTGTACAATTTCTTTTCTGGTTGTCATCTCTAATATGATTCCCTGATTGATCAAAGTTGGGACATTTTACTTCCTTAGTATCATCAGGTTTGCTTTCAATTTGTTCTAAACTTTCTTCCATTATTTCACTTGATTTTTGTTCGATATCAGAAAATTTTGAGACGTCTTCATTAAAAATACTTTGGTTATGACTATATTCCTGTTTTACAGTATTGTGTTCCCATAAAGACGTTTGCGCTTTCATGTATTGATTTGCTGACGAGTTAGAAGGCCAAGCATCGTTTCTTTCTAAATGAGATTGCATCTGTTTGGTCTCATTAGAATATTCATCGATTGTACACAAACCTAATGCGTCATATAAACGTGCTGTATCTGATTTAGACCCGTCGTGCAGGAAATCCATTAATTTTGGAGCTGATTGTTTTGCTGCTTCCCAGGCTCGGTCAGAAGTCATTGAATTTAAAATATCTAGACAATCGATACCTCTCATTTCTAAGGAAGGGATCATATTACGTATTTTCTGTTCTTCATTTAATAAATCTTCAGTACGCCGAGACATTAAGCAAGGCCAAGATTCTAAATTATATTTTGGTTGAGGTGCCAATGTAACAGGCGAGAATTGGCTTTTATGTTTTACAGAATTCACGTCGTCGATTATATTTTCATATATAACATCTTGAGAATTGTTTTGTATGAATGGAAATAAAGGATCTGCCGGTTTTATTGGCACTTTGTAGCTTCCAGGTTTCATATAAACTTTTGATATCTCATGGAACTCATCGTTTTCAGTATCAATAAATTGTACGGGGCCAGAAATATTACTTGGGAGCGTCACAACATTTGATGGAATTTGAATGTTGTGAGTGTGATGAGTTAAAAAGTCGTTAGATTCTTTTTGTACCATCTGACCCCACACCGCAAAAAAATCCGCGTCATCCTTTGTATCACCGCAGCTATTATTTTTTTGAACGTAATTCTTAATTTCAGCTGCTGTAGCCATACTGGGTATTAAAGTTTTCTCTACATGACTCAACGGGATCATTTTTGCTTTTAATTCCATTTCTCTTCTTTGCATCATATCACATGGTAATGTACCATAGATAGGTTGTCCTGGAGCTTTACCAAGCTCAGCGTCCATTTTATGTCTGAGCTGGTTGTACAGTTCCCTTTGATCTGCATGACACATATTCTCGAGTGATCTAAAGTCATGTACGTTTGTTATTGTCCACGATTGACGAGGCTTAGCTTCTCTCACATTGTACGGATCGCATTTATACTGCACCTTTTGATAATCAATATCAGCTTGATCATTTAATGGATAAAAGTTATGTGCGTTCGGTGGTGGTACAACAGGAAATTTTTTATAGCTGACGTTAGGTCTAGTTGGCCATGGACTTTCATTGAAGCTCTGAACTGGCGCTTGGCTTTGATTCTGCATCCAAGGCGGTTGTACTGCATTGTATGGCTGTGGAGAAGTATTGATTGGTCGAGGTGTACCCACGTGTGTTTTTATTGGCTGAAACTTACTTTGATTCTGGTGCCGCGGGGCTGCAGAATTTGTAGCGTAATAGTTGTGTGTGAAGCTTTTTTGCTCCATAGTAAATCCATGATCAAGGCATTTAAACGTTTTATAAATATGCGTCAACATTTCTTTAGTAATAGCCTGCCACTGTACAAAGCATTCTCTAATATTAGGACTGTAATATTTGTTTTCAATTCTAGAGAATGTATCGTGCTTTTCACTTAGCAATTCTTTGACACCCTTCCATCCGTCCAATATTCTAACGAATGAAAATATAAAGTTTTTAATTACCCAGGGAATGCCTTGAGAATGTAAGTTTGCTACTGCACTGTCCGGCTTTTGCACATTCGAGCGAGTTTTTGCACAAATCGAATGGATATTTTTAAAGCAAGGTCGATTATGATGAGCAATAGCTATATTTTCAGCATCAGTACAAGCTTCGATCGCTAGTTGCACGATTTGGTTAGGTATTTGGTCGTGAATAATAATTTTGTCTAAAGCTGTCAGCAGAACTTCCGAAGAACCAGCCGATTTATTCTTATCGTCATCAGGTTGGTTTGTCTTTTGTGTTATCTTTTCATTTTTTGTATCAGCTATGTTACAAAGTTCTGATACCATCCTCTCACCTTCGGCAAAGAAATCTAGGCTTGTTGTTGAATCAGCTCTCAGATTTCGATCTTGTTTCCTGCTGGGTTCAGTTTCAGTACTGGAGTCTTTATATCTCTCATGGTATCTTGGATCGGCGCTATAAGCATTTCGCTTTTCGTGACTTTTTACTATTTTCTTTTTAGCACCAGTACCGATAGGTTCTTGATTAGAGATGGACCATGAACTTTGCGATCGTCTGTCTGCGTTGAGATGATCTGTCATTGTTGATCGGCTGTAGTTTGGAGATGAGGGGCTAAAAACCACGCCCACTAACGGAGAATTGGGTGGGGAGCTAAATGTAGGCACGGAAGAGTTATTATATCTGTAACAATGTTCAATTTTTAATTTAATTTTATTTATTATTTACCGAAAAGATACCGTCATAAAAAATTAACTGTTTTATCTCTGTGTAGAACCAGAATTATATGGATATTATTTATTACATTAAAAGAAATTATGTGACATTCCAATGGTATCCAAAGCAAACAACACACCGTGCGCTTTGATATTGCTGAGTCGACGATTCGTAAATACCAGAAGTTACTCGCCCATACGTTGCCTTACTTTGCTCAGTTTCTTTTGAACCTGTAAATAATTTAGAAACAAGTAGTAGGAAACTATTTAATAAAAACAAAATTAATTCGATAAACAATACCATAGTTCTTCTGTATCACGGCGTACTGTTTCCCATAAAAGTTGTCTTGACTTCTTTCTCTCCCGTCTGCGGCTTCGCGATGGTCATTTGTTTTGTCACCACCATATTCTTGCATTTGGCTCGCAATACTAGAAAACCATAATTTATAAAAACCAAATTGTACAAGAATTGAGCTTATGTAGACTTGCCCATATTGCCATTACACAGACCAACATCGAATGTCATGACATGAAATTTTTAGAAATCTAGATGGTGGCTTACTTTCAAAATGTGAAAAATATGTTAATGCAATTTATTTTACTCTTAACAGACCTTAATAGGCGGCCCTTAACTACTTTGCATTTAACTGTGAAACATCATTTGGATGCGCATATACAACTCTATAATTATGATGACGTAAAACGAAAAATTAATTCCGATCTTACCTTATTTAGAATTTTTTCAGTCTCGCCAAGGGTTCTAGAGGTTATCAGTACATTCTGAAAAACTATAAATTGCCAATTCAACGGAAACTCTACCTGTCAAAGCGTTACGGTCTTTTAAAAACGTTAATCTTAAAAATAAATGATAAATTTGTACACCGTTTGGATTTGTAAGGGACACTTTTCTATATTTCTTATTTTATAATATATTTCTTTATTTAGAAAGTGATTTTCATGATCGTTTTTCTTTCTCCGTTGTGCAATGAGCAATATGTGACTTGCCAAATATTTGAAACCTACCATATGATTCTGTTCATTTGTTTCTTGACGTGGTTTTTTACTTTTTATCTGAAGCTATTGTGAACTATTCCATCTTCCCATTAATACCTCTATGGAGAATTTATACAATATAAATATTCTTATACTTAAATTATTTATTGTATATTTTCTTCATTAATCTTTTATAAATGCTATTTATTTTTATATTCGTCCACCTAGATTACATTTCAAATACTTCTATGTAGGTAATAAATAAAAATGTATCATCTTGTGCTTTATAAATTCATAAGATAAAAATATACTAGAGTCTACCAGTAAATAGAGTTTTATTAAAGTCAATTGATGAAGTACCTTCGCAAATAATTAAATGACTCATTGAAAAAAAAAACAATAATGTATTTTTATGAAGCATAGTTACAAAATACAATAGAGAACAAGACAATATTGATTTTATAACTCTCTTCAAGATCAGCAAGGTGATGAATCTAATTTACGTCATAAGAAAATTGATTTGATCCACGCTTCTCTTTATTAATTCTCATATAATGGTTAAAGTACAAGAAAATGTAATTGATCTAATATACTGTATATTTATTTCCTAATTAAGCACCTACAATAGATGTATGTAAATTAACGAGCAGCATTAGGGCTTTAATGAGTGATTAATTCTCATAGAGCCATTTAGTACATTTTTTCTTTTCTTCTTTTCCTTCCTTGTGCTTACAATACTAACGCAAGCTGGAAGTTGGGACATAAAAATTTGAAAATATAGAAAACAAAAACTTTTATACGGATTTAAAACCTAGTTACTTATTATCTCGACATTAGGAACTATTTTATAGAGCGTGAGAAGAATAAAAATTATTTAAAAAGATATTTGGATATTGAATCAAAATTTAAAACAACCATGCCCTGTGTTTCAATTTCATAAACACATTGTAAAAACACTACAATAATTGACGTTATATTGACTTAGCGTTTTGGTTTAAAGTCCAAAAATCGACCTCAGTTCATGATTTTTTTCCAAAAAACCTGAGTGTAAAATAAACAAATTAAAACAACCATGCCCTTTATCATATTCGAAACTTTAATATACATTTTTTTTAGATATGTACATTAAGAATCTAAGAAGTTATAACTAGGTATAACTAGAGTTAATTTTCGGTATTAAAAGGAAATTCTACCCGATTCAGGCCTTAAATCCGTTAAAAGCTTTCAATCTCTAACATACAATCTCATAAAATCGGACACTCGATCTAAAACATCGCAAATTTGTTGGTAAAAATGAACACTACAGTGGAAATTAGTCCATGTATTGAGCTTATCTTCGCTGAGCCGTTGCAGAGATCCTTGCTGCAGGAGCACACCTCCTGGCGACCACCATAACCAGCTCGATGGTAGCAGGTGTTCTGTGAAAGAAAACAGTGAAGACCAAATTTGCTAGTGTGTGTAATTTATTTCTTTCCACAACATAGTTACATGCACAGATTTTTAGTTACATTAAAGGCTTTAGGTGTGGAAAGCTGGTGCCTATGGTATCTGTTTTGTTTTGCTGATCGACTGTTTACGTAGTGTAATTCCACGTAAATAGTTTAAGTATGCGATTAGAACATTCTTGACTATAAGATTGATACTTTAGATTTTGATTTATCTGCACGGCGAATCGAACTAGAAACTTTCTGTTCAACTTTTTAATCTGACTTCTTACCTACAATCTTAAAAAAATATTCACAAAAATGTTAGTTTCTATTGTCTAGAATTCTTAACCGACCGTCATGAGAGCTAGCGCGCAAGAGCAACTTTTGTTTCCGCAACTATTCTGTCTCTCCCATCAACTCTATAGAGAGTTGCGTCGCTACGTGCGCGCACTTTCTTACTAGCTCTAAAACGTACAGGTACATTTAATGAAAAATTATAAATTACAGTTCTCAATTACCTTATACCGCGATTCGTCCCACCCGCAGCTCCTGATGATCCTGCTCATGGGCATCTGACCATTGATCTCATGTTCCACATGCTGCACGATCTTCCTGCAGAGCGTGTGGGTGACGCCCCTGTCCAGGTCCGAGCAGTTCCTCTTCAGGCTATCTGGGAGTACGGCGGCAGAGCACATGGAGTTGAGAGCACTGTTGCATTCATAGCATACTATTGGTAGCCCTGGAAGATTTGTATGAATAGTGAACGATTTTCATTAAAGAGGTTGCGAGACTAGAATTAATGGATCTTTTAATTATTTAATAGATATTGTTTCAGTAAGTATATGATGAGAGAACCGGCATATCCAATAAACAAAAAATTAGACGATGTGGATGTTTGTCTTGCCAGCGTAGTATCCACTAAAAATAGTTGTTAGTTTATGTTGAAGCTTGAAATAAATACGTATAAAAAAATAAATCATTTGTAGAAATACGCTTTCTACTTTCTAGGCAAGATGAAATATGATCCTGTTTATATAAATTAGCAAAAAGTTAATCAGGGTAACATGAGCAAGATGTAAATCGTGGAAAATTGTAACGGTACATTTAGGCTTAGTACATTTAAATTATTGTAACAGAAATATAATACGATCTATATTTCTTAATCTCTTTTATGTAACTTGTTTTTACCGTGACGTCCTAACTACAAAAATTTCTCGCGAAAATCTAATAAAAAAGCTAAAAACAAGATTGAATATTCATTAAATAATTCAGTGAAATTTATTTTATTCAATCAAATATCGAAAAGTCACGTACCATATTGAAAAAGTCCGAAAAGGACGATAACTCCGACTCCGTTCTTCATGTCACTTGCTGATGTACCGCACCCCAAGTGTGGGGTAGAAATGGTAGCTTGTGCTAAATCTCCACCACTTAGCGTCATCGACTCATCGCAGTAAGGAGGAAACGGCTCATTGCTACAGACGGATGCACCAATTTAGATTGTTATGTGATTTGTAACGGGTTTGATGAGGTAGTCTAAAAGGTGAGGCAATTGTTAAGTAGAAAATTGCTCGCCAAGGGTATATTGATGTCAGCTGTTACGACGGTATATTCTTATTCGTACAATAACAAGTATTCATAAAAATAAAAGGCAGTGTCAAGAAACATTTTTTAATAAATACTCTCATACAAACACAACAATAAGCTATACATTTACAACTGTAGTGAATATTGCACATAACATAACACCTACTCGTTAAGCGAACACATTACCACGAGGTTGCTAGTAAGTCGGTAACTAAAATCTATTTACAAGTTTGTATTAACAAGTATAAACATATAAATCTTTGAACACAGTTTTGTACATCTAGACCTATCTTTGATTTGTGTTACGTTTGGAAGTAATTTGCATTCTATTGATTGATATGTGGTTTTTACGGTGTTGCATGTTAGAACCGTAAGATAGCAGATGTGAGGAGCATGAGGGCGGTGGCCCCGACTGGTACGGAGGCCGAGTTGCAGCCGTCTTCGAGGCACGAACATACCACCTGCCTGCCGCCGAAGCCTGAGCGCTGGTAGCAACGACCCTGAAAAGTTAGGTCGATTAATTAAGCTTTAGTATCTAGGTTATGTGTTAATGTGTTCTTTTGATGTACCTATATATTCAAGTCTAGTTTCGTCTTAATGAATAACCCGAATTAATCTCACTGTATAGTGATTGATTTGCAGAACAGTTATTTTATCTCTGTACCGTTATTGCAATTGTTAAAAACAGAACTACTTAATCAATGACTTTCAATTATTATTTGTTGTTAAAAAATAGCACTTGATTAAAAATAGCTTCGCATTAAGAAACTCATTCTTTTTAAAGGCAGTTTAGAATGCGAGCAAAGAATGAAATTTTAACTAACTGATAAACATAATTGCAAGATTATTCAGGAGACAAAAAAACAGTTACCAGTTTTAATTCAACCATAAAAAACTTTTTCTTCTTCATCTTTAGTTATACCAATTTATCCAAAAATAAATGAAACACACTATAACATTTACAATGGGTAGTAAAACTAGATCTCTCATATTTTCTGCTTTTTTATTTAAATATAGAGCAGTACTGAATTTATAATATGATATATTTAACACTTCAATTAGCCAATAATAATCATTGTCCACGACATTCGACATCCAATAGCTAAAATAACACAAGTTTCGTATCTGTACCACGCTGTACTGCAATATCAGTCGTATTGGTAACCACTACATATTCTGTAGTAGTATTAATACGATAATATTTAAATCGCAACCGCAAAAGTTAAGGTTAGTGGTCTGATTTTCCTTTTTATTATTAGATTATTCTAATAACAAATATATCATATAATATGTGTGTTGGCCCTTCTTAAAAGATAGATATGACTAGGTTAACTAGATACTAGTTCGCTAGACTCCAGCAGTAATTTCTTCTTGTTTACTCAATGTTGACTCGCAAAAATGAAAGATCTGGAGCATTCAAAATCCTGCATGCTCTTGGGAAGATTCTATGAAGTGAAGGGAAATTATTACTACATAGTCAAAGTACCCCTTATTCCCTTTCTAATAGCAACTTCAAAGTAACTTACTGGCCGGGTACTCTACAAGAGCAAATTCAAACAAAAGCTATTCTGGCTCTTGTATACTACTTACTACGCAAACTCATCTACCAGAAGTTCGAAATGTTGGATCATTCCCTGCAGTCATATAACATAGACATATGTATGTCTATCGATAATAAAACTAAAACTTACATAATATATAAATGACACCTTCATCAGCCTCTTTCGCTCTGCAACTTTAAGCCTGAGTTTCTTCAAAACATAATTCATGTAATTAAAATAGGAAAAATTACCTTATAACTAGTCTCATCCCATCCACAGCCTCTAATCACACGGCTGTCTGGCGGCATGCCGTTCATCTCGAACTCGACCACTTGGGAGATCTTCCTGCACATCGTGTCCTTGGGCCCGCAAGGCTGCCGCAGGGAGTCTGGGAGCTTCTCCATTAAGCACCGGGAGTCGTTGTGACTGTTACATTGGTAGCATGTGATGGCTAAACCTGGAGGAGATAAAAGGGCTTGTAGTTAGGTTCCAGTAGATATGATTTAGGTATTATGGCCTGAAAATGTATCGAAATGATTACAGGAGTAAATGGTGTCAAAAATAGTGTTTTGAGTGTAGATGTCGAGTAGTAAAAGAAATCATGGAGCAACTTAGCAGTTTAAGCTCGTATAATGTTTCAAACGAGCGGCAATACCTTACGCTTTGCAATTGCAGACATTCGCAGTTTACCATTGTAGATGAACCAATTTTCAAAAATAAATATCAATTTTTATTTTTCAGAAGTATGTTTAAAGTTAACAGAATTATAGATATTGAGATTTCAGATGTATAATGTACAGTATGTTTATTAAAATTAAAGACTGTTGCAATTATTTTTATGGAGTTGTGTCTCGTTATCTCAGTATCTGTAATCATGCATCAGAGTTTCAATTTAAAATGATGACTACTTTCTACATGAAAGCAAAAATATGATATATATCCTAAAAGAGAACAACTTTCTTAAAGCAACCTTTGTATATGAATCAAGTTATATTTTTTAAACAGAATTTAAGTACTTATTTGTTTTGTGTTTTTGGCAAAACATGCAAAGCCCACCTGCTGTTAACTGGTCACCATCGCCCAAAAAAACTTATTACACTAGTGGTGTTACAGGTGCTTTTTCGACACGTACAAATTGTAGAGGAAGTACCATGTTTAGCCCGTATAATAGATTCCTCAATATCTATTTTGAATTAACGTATAATCCAGACGGGAATAATATCTATCCATCTACACTTTCGCATTTATAAGCATCAAAAGCTTACTTTACATGATAAGATTTTTTTATAAGTGTAATAAAGTTATTTTTATTCGTGAATGTATAATATTGTGTATCGACTGAAACATTTTCATTACAGCTTTAGATAAACTCAAACTCAAATATTTATTTATTCAATTAGACTTCTTATAAAAGCACTTTTGAATCGTCATAAGATATTTTTAACATTTACCACCGATTCGGAAAGCAGTATCTATGGAGAAGAACCGGCAAGAAACTCCATAGTTGATAAGGAAAGAAATGCTCATGTGGTGAATATATAACAGTTGATTAAATCAATCAACAAGACGAATCCTCCTCTCATAATAAATAGTGCAATCGATCGCATTTATAATTGATACAAGAATGTTCCTGGCATCCAATTTTATAAATATTTCTATACGCATTATAAGCAATATAGCTCGAACCGTAAACCTAAAAATATTTTCGCGAGTAACCTTCTAATGGTTTTGGTTAGCGAATTGAATGGCCTACTTTTGGACGTGGGATAAGTAATCATATTTGCCATTAAGATCGATATTTCATATAATATATCATATTGAAACATATGACCGAATAAACTTCGGTATCCTATAAAAAAAAGAAATGGCAGTGGATGCTCTAAATTTTTGGTTGATATAATATAAACAATGGCATTATTGTTTCATATATTATTTTTTAAAAGATACTAAAAGCAGTGCTAAAATGTTACAACATATTGACTAAATATTAATTTTTCCCACTGAACTTGAAAGCTCTCAGCAACATCTTTTCTATGTATCTCATTTATTGTTTTTTTTTTATTTTTTATCTTAATTGCAATCTATCAATATTCATTGTCTTCTAATTTTTATGAAATTGATATATTATATCATTTAAATAAGAGGACAATGCGAAGAAGGTCACACACAATCGAAAAGCATCTCAATCTTTAACAAATTGGTCGAAGAAAGTGCATTGAAAGCAACACCGGAATTCACAAACCTTGCTGGAAGATACTACAAAGGACGACGAGCACGCACACCCAGGCTACTCCCATAGTGGTTACGGCAGGATGATACCAGTTTGTACCGAACTACAACACCGCTCACAGCTCCACACTAACTGAAACTAGACGACGACCGCACGTTTACGGCTAAATGTACCGCGGAGTACACTTATTCAATTGCTGTAAGGAAATTACTTGATATATTGTGGTATCGATAATTTTTTCGTTTCAAAACTGGATCCTGTTTGAGTCCCGCTGGGTTCCTGCGTTTGAGATATTTGTGTCACGGGAGCAGGGGTGTGGCGAGATAGGGACTGGGTTTCTATCATAATATCAATTTATAAGTAGACATTGCGAATTCGTTGATATTTACTTTATAATGAGAGTGTTGTAGAGTAAAGGGAAATTGACTTGGGTCAATAAGATTATTTTAATCTTTTCAGGGTTCAGCTTATTGTTGAAGTAATTCACATTACATACTATATATACTAGCTGTAAGAACACACACACGGAATAAAAGATTTAGGAAGGCGTATAAATGTATTATGATCTAGTATAGATTTTAAAAACTCTATCTGTCAATTTTTTTTCTGAAGCCATGAGCTGCAGTTTTTAAGATTTGATTATATTCATCAGTTGAAGGTTGTCGTAGTGTTTAGTACCTACTTACCCTTGAATACTTTGCCAGAAAGTGGTTCAAACTTCAAACCCGACTGAAAATTCTGATAACACATTGTGCGATGAACAAATGCTCTTGTGTTTAGATATTTATATTTAGGTAGGTATTATACCATATGTTTGTCTATCGTTTAATTAACCATATTTTACAGGATTCTATTCAGTCGTAACTAAAAAATCGTCGTTAAAATACTCTCAAATATTATTTTTACGTTATAGCATTGATAATAGAACTTATAAATGAATGTTTGTAAGTCAATTCAGCTCCACCCACCATTGTCTACTCGAATGAGCTGTTAGGCTAATGACTCTTTTATCTATATTTACTAGCTTTTACCGCTCATTTCTATTAGAGAGCTCATAAGCAAATTTGTTGAGGCCATGTTGAGGCACTATGAAATTTGTGAATTCGGGAAATTGTGAAAAGGGCATTTGAATATTGGAGTTACATCATATTATGTGAATTTTTTAAGAAGAAAAAGGTTTTAAAGGCATTGAAATTTTGATATATCGTAATAATATAGGTACGAGGACTTTATACCTCAAACTCAGACCATTTTAATTGGACCTAACCACCACCGGACGTTCTGATAAAAAAAAAACTTTATTCAGTGTTGTTAACCTTGAAAGTTTGAGCAGTGTAACTAATGAGCAGTTAAATTTATTTTTATTTATAATTTTATTTTAAATTTTTATCAGTTATATGGTAGGTATAACGAAGGAAGCGGTTTCAAATCCCGTTTCAGAATATATTCTTTCGTAATTTAAAAATAGGTAGACCCTTTTAGTTCAAAAAATCTATGTATTGATTTCTGTAAGGCTAGAGTAGAGCACTACCTCAACGCTCTGCTTATGAGCCGTGTAAAAGAGTAAGTAGGATACTTCACCAAGATCCCAAAGTATCAGCTCTTTTTATCTAAGTATTTAACGAAGTAAAATGCCGAAACTTTTATTAATCATTCTTATCGGACCCGTTCCTGAGATTAACAAAAAAACAATATTTTCAGCATATTAGTATAGATGATTGAATTAAGGTAGGTACGCTTTCATAAAATATAATATAATAACTAAATATATGTATAGGTGCTCCTATGATAGATTATACCATAATCCACGACCCTGACCAAATGTAAATTAGCGGACGGTGTTTTATTCTACGATATACCTGTGATCTCCCTATTTTTTCCTTCCCTTCGAAATATGGAGAAATAGAAAAATAGAGCAGATAAATTGAAAAAGCAACATGTCGTTTTCATCCTCTATTAGCTTCGATCCTCCGACCTTTCGAAGTCGAAGACCAGCACTACTGAGCTGCCAACTGGCCTCTGCTCAAACTCTATCCCAAACTTAAACATTTATTTAGAAGCGCTCTTGAATCGTCATAACATATTTTAAGCATTTACCACCGGCTACTCCGGCATTTGCTGTAAGTAATACCTCAAATTATAAAAAAATAAGCTAAAATTAATTCACAAACAGATCCGTTGCGCAAGCTAGTGCACATACCTGCTACTGATGACCTATAATCAGGTACGATAGGAGACAGGAGGGGAGCAGCTTCCTGCAATCAGCTGCCCTATCTCCCTAGATCTCGTGTCAAGTGCACATTTCCGTGAGGCGTTACTAGAGATAGGGTTGCCACCTGATCCATTTATCTTTAAAATAAGATGAAGCTGAGTGTGGTGAGCAAAGTAATTTATGTGATACGGCTGATCATTGTTACATCCACGGAAAAAACAAGGGAAAATACAAGTATTTCTGCAGCTGATGCGTTATTCTGCTACATAGTAGCATAGAGTATCCATCCATCCCCATGTGCTTTCATGTTGACAATATTAGAAATATTTAGCAAAAAAAAAATGAAAAAACATGTCCATTATTAGCAAAACTATAGATTAACAAATTTTCCTGCTAATAACGACCTTTTTAGACCTTTTAATGACGATGTTATCATGTTAGTGCTGGACCATTTATTACATCTCACACCGAAGATGTAAAAAATCGATTGTAAAAAACGGAGGTATACATTAGGCGTAAAGATAATGTCAATATCGGTGTCCTTATGTAAAATCTTACATAGGTAAGAATATTCCAGCCAGAATTTCCAGTCCCTTAAAAATATTCCAACTTGACAATAGACCTACGTTATCAATAACAATCAAACATCACGTGTTTTCTAAGAATATTCCAGCCAGAATTTCCAGTCCCTTAAAAATATTCCAACTTAACAATAGACCTACGTTATCAATAACAATCATAACATTACCTACGTGTTTTCTATCTTGAGAACATCCAAGTATTGTGTCCCTCGTAATCCCAGGCAATTGGAACTTATTGAGGTAAAAATAAAACTTGTTGACTGTACCGTGAATGTGAATTGCATAATGATAGCTCCATGAGCTCCATAACCTAAGACACATGTCTTAAATAAAAATTCTACGTGTAAATAAAGTGGCATTTCGTACCTAATTAATACGTATACAGAGTAATTCTAACAAATCCTAGCTTCTATATTATTGTTTATACAACGTCGACCTAGGTCTTATTAAGACACATATACCTATACCCACGTATTCTGCACATGTGTACTTATAATTAAGAACGGATGTATTTGTTAGGCTATGGGTCAGTCAACCTGAAATGAGATTGGGAATTTGTCCTTCGAGACAAATTGTTCTCTCCGTTCATACCGATTCAACTTGAAACAAACCACATCTGATCACAAATACTATGAAATCAACAACAGTATAAATTCAATTAAACGCATCACTAACCTTTATTAATGTTTCCTTTGCACTTGTCCTCTTTCTAGGTACCTGCCCAGTGTTAGAACCGAAATAATCTAGTTATCTTTTGTATCCTAGATTCAATGAATGAGTGTTATATACTGCGGTAATTCTGTTTACTCAGTCAGTTTGTAACCAACTTTACTAGTCGCTTAATGAAAAATTACATTTTTGTTTATTGTCGAGAATCACAAAATTGGCGAGAACGAATTTATTACGCCTGTTAAAATAGCATAAGCAAATCTACAGTACTTAAAGTGTTTAATAGTTGCAGGCGTAAAATGAATACACATACTAGTGCTAAACGAAACACTATTCTCAGCAGTGTAGTACTTTTGTCTGTCTTCAGTTCATGTAAGTAAGGAAATTAAATTGTACAATAATAATTTGGCAGTGAGTATATAATATTAGTCTTCATTAATTCTAAAGTAACCATTTTTTAAAGTACCGCACTTGATCAATTTTATCACCAATGTGCTTATTATATAGTTAGTTGTCTATTTATAATTACAATTACAAAATTTATAAGTTACATGAACGTTACATGGGTTAAATTTAAGTCCACTGCACACTAGAGGGCGTTATAATCAATATCAAAGTATGTTAAAAAATTAATTTGATGACATACCGCCAGATGTCGTTAAAATAAATTAATTACATATACTCCATAATATTTTCTAAATCTGAAATAACCATCGAATTCTTAGCCCATTTACAGAAGCCTTGCTTCGTGCTCATTAACGGATTTTCAGTTTGAGTTTAACAAATGACTCTATTAAGATACATATCTATGTATTTACTCACCTACTTATCTAACTACTAATTTCATTTATTCTTAATATCACACTAATATTATAATTTTGGAGGAGGAGGAGGTACTCGTTTCTCTAAATTCCCCTGTGGAACACTTACATCGCTATCAATATTGAGTAGTTTTGATTTTAAACTACCGGAAAATTAATATTTTCATCAATAAGGAAGTCACATGTCAAAATTCCTATGTAATAAATCCCATGTGGAAGTCACCGACCTTTTGCTCTCAGACAGCATTATTAAAGTAAATCGTATCACCGTCGACGCCGTATCCGCTGATCTCGCAAATTGTGACTGGCAGCCATCCTTCGTACCTATCTTCATATCCTGACACCACCAAAAATGCATTATATTGTATGTTTTTACATCACGTAAAAGTAATGCAGACAACATACTTTTAAAAATTAAAATAACAGAACCGTCACCTTGCTAAAGTTTTACCGACAAATCAATATTGATATTTTCTAAAATATCCTCAATTATTGTTTGTCCTTAGTGTTTTATTGTTGGATTAGGGTTAGATTATATTTAAATACCTACATTTTCTAAACAAAAGTGATTTCCAGCTACAATGGATTTTGATGAGACTTTATACGTAACTACACAGTATTCAACTAATTAATTGTTTGTCCCTTTATAATCAAGGATGAATGGAATTGGCCTATCAAAAGCCTGAAGCCTTAAATTCTTTAATTAGAAGACAAATTTTAATCGTTAGGAAACATCAAAGAACTATCGCGTGTCATTTACAATTTACTTGTAATTTGTTAAACTAAACCGTAATTAAACAGTAACATCTTCTAGGACTTATTCTGGTTTTTATAAGTACTTTAAAATATACTTATTATAATTATATATTGTCAATTTTGTGAGGTTATTCCTAAGGGTTATTCGCATCCCATAATGCTAGTGCCATACTGTCCTTAAAGCTATAATATAACTTACAGCTACAATTTTGGAAAAATCTAGGAAATAAGAGTGTAACTCAAAAAAAATGTACACGTAAGAAGTGAAACTTCTTTATGACCTTATTTTTCAAAAAATAATTTACTATATGCAACTTTACAGAAATACGTCGTATCACGCGTGGTAGGGATAAGAAAAAGATGGCGCGTAACGGAAAAATGTCACGCGTAACGAAAAAATGTTACACTAAATTTTTTTCCAACCCCGATAAAGAAGTTTCACTTCAATAAAAAATATTTTTTTATTCTATAAATTATAGTACCTGTTGAAATTAATACAAGCGGACAGTGTGTGTCGTTTATACTTTATTACAATAGCACTGTAGAATCTCGTCTCTATAATCGTAGGTTATTGAGGTTTGAATACCAGTTATAGAAAATACTTATTGATGTTGTTGCCATTTCTAATTTAACAAAATATTACAATTCATCGATGTGAACAATCAGAACTAAATAATAAAACCTCATAAATTCCCTATTTATGTAGTGTTGTAAATAAAAATTAGTCAAAGATTTGAAATTTTTTCGAAATTTTCCACAATGACCAATATGATCGAATTTCGCCGTATCAAGAGAATAAGAGATAACTATAATAATATGCTGTAAATAAAATATCTTACTAAACATCAAGTTAAATAGCAATATAAGTATGAATGCTGATGTACGATATATTAGGTCATAGTGCATCATAAATAAATAATTAATTGAATTACATAACATTGAGATTATTTCCTGACATTGGTTTGTACATTAGTTCCTATTGAATCGTCTCGTTGATAATTTGTATAAATATAAAAGTGGTGGTTTTTATATCTGTATGATGATAGCTTGGTTATGTGCAACCGACTCAGTTTGACCGACTTTCATTGTAAAGCTTTATAAATTTACAGAATAAGGATGTTTATTGTCACTTCTAATAGCTTTATTCGAACCTCAGAGCGTGTCCACTTGCGGTTCAGTTGTTGGTGACCATCTGACCAGTGACAGTAAAAAGGTTTTATAATAAAAAATAAAAACTGTCAAGTTGACGCATAACTTTTCCCGCCAATTTTCAACAATGTTCGTTTTATCTGTGGTGTGTTTATTTGTGGTAGTTCAAGTCGGTGAGTTAATTTCAGGCTTCATTTTCGTAATTTTATTTGATTAATTTATGCTTGCTGGGGTGCATTTTGTACATACGCACCGTAAATAGGTACTCTCATAAGATAATCTTACTTAGGGACATTTTTATTCTTTGATACAGGTCGCTGAAAATATTATTTAAATAATTTTTGTCAAAATAAATTAAAAAATAATCAATTGACATTAAAATTATTTCCATCGAGCAATCGACTGAAGCTAAATGATTCTGTTAAGAGAGGAGTTAAATTAATAAGGATTTTCAAAATAAGCAAATTAACCCATTCATTTCTATTGCAATTTGATAATTTCCAAAACAACTTTGAATACAAAAATTCAATGAAACCCTTCAGCCGGTCAGGTTGGAAAGGAAAGGTTTTTAAAATAAGTGTAAGAGCTATATTTTCCGAATAGTGCAATTAAAATTCAATTAATTTATCTAATAAAATACTGAACAGAGCCAGCTTTTTTATGAACAACGAACTCGAGCATTTTATGATGTAAGTAAATCTACGATATGACCTGCAAGATAAATGTATTTTTTATTTATTAAAACTGTATTGTATTCATATACAAAAACATGAACGTATCAATATGACATTAAGCACAAAGGGCGGCCTTATCACTATGAAGTGATCTCTACCAGGCAACCACGATAGTAATGTACGTACTAAAGGATAGTTTTGGTACATACCTGTAAACCAAACCGATACTTTCTAGCTTAGTAGCGTAGGTATCGTAAATTGTGAAGGCTACATAGCAATTCAATGCACCAAAAATAATTTCCCAGGCTCAGCAATAAGATGCTACGACTGCAACAGCGCCAACAATTCCATGTGTCTCGACCCCACGATATACGACGTGGAGAGCGTACAGAAATACCTGAAGACCACCAACTGTGAACGGAAGATCATGGCCGGCCAGCAGAACGACAAAATGTTCTGCCGGAAGATTATACAGACTAGTGAGTTTTAAAATGAAATATTTTATTAGACGACTCAAGTAGACCTCTTTAAGCGCTTCTGAATCTTCATATAGATTATAGCGTATTACGTATATTTACTATCGATTAGAAAAGCATTTTATATAGAGAACAGAAACACAAGAAACTGTGTAGCTTTTCTTTTGAAATTGCGAATTAAATCAATTTTATATTTTAATTACTCTTAAAGCATAATAAAAATGCTTTGAACTGTAAATACTATTTATTAGTAGGTAGGTAACCAACCTATATTTTAATACAAGTTTCAGGACTCAGGAGTAAATTATTGTTCAAGAATCTTCGAATGGTCTTCTGTTAGTAGCCTATAATATCTCTACCCCCTAGCGATTAGCTTGGTTACGCGTTGACGCTATCGCCTTTATAACAAGTATCCAAGGTATAGATAAGGTACTCTGAAGTGAGGGTAAGGACAAATAAAGAAAATATTGTTTTTCTTCAGTTCTTCACAAAGGCCACGACGCGGAGGTCCGGGTAACTCGCGGCTGCGGCTGGGTGAAGCATCACCGCGACTGCTACAAGGCTGACAACGAGGACCACCTCGAGACTGTCTGCCAGTGCTTCACGGACGACTGTAACTCAGCGCTGGCTCTCAGCGCTGCGACGGTTTTGCCTATTAGTCTGCTTGTTATGTTCGCGCAATAAAATGTTTTTTTGGATTTTGTGGTTTTATTTTTTAGTGTGATAAGTAAATGTATCTTTGTACTATACTCTTTTAGACTATACAATAAGGTTATTTAGGCTTTCTTTGTGAATCAAAGCCTTTTCTAACTTTAGCCTTATGTTTGTATGAAGGGATGTTTAAATATCCAAATATTTTTTTAATTTATCATATTTTTTAATAAGTACTAAAATATTATTACGTACTTTTCCGTTGCAATCAGATGACGCCGGGACCACTCGCGAGAATATTATTCATTACTAGGTATTTATCTGTAAACATTCTAACAAGATAATTATTTTAATTGCTGTCTTAACAATGTCACGGCCTTTGTAAAGGGCTTCCGTAGATTAAGATGGATGGATTGACAAGAATGTTTCACGTCTTGTAATTAAATAATTAGCTAGGTTAATCACGTGAGCGTGTGAAGGTATTTAATTATGATAATATTATGTTTGCGATAGATCTCTTATACTGTAATGAGTGTAATTTATACTTTGTATTGTTACCTCTTGTCTCTTGATTGAACTGCAATCTAGCGAAAGTCCAAGCGTAGGCAATTTTAGGTACTATTATAAATAGAAAAATATTATATACTTATCATAGATAATCTTGACTACAAAAAGTTGGTATGTATATGTTGGTATATTAATAAAGTTGACTATAGCGCCTATATTTATGTATGGAGACTTGTATTATGTATATCAATAGTATCACTTGTATACGTAGTATATTATTATTAGTCTGTGGTATCACCTTTTGTATCAGTATCTAATGGTGGTTTTAGTGAAATCGTTAACATGAGTTAGTAGCCGTGACCATTTCATTATGTTGACCAAAAGTATATACTTTTGACAAAAGAATTGTTATGGTGAATGATCTCTTTGTAATCCTACTGGCTACTGTATTGTAATATTTTAATTATGCTAGTATGACATAGTAGGTCACCTAGGCTGAGGTTGAATTGTTAAAAAAACAGCTGCTGCTGATTGATTCTATTTAGCTTTGAAAATCCAATAACTTAATAAAACTAAATCTTCTGTACTCTGTAGACTGTATTCTAGTTACACAGTTTAACTTTTTTACACAGTAATAATTAATGGTGGTACTCTTAACTTAAAGGTAGTTAATTCACAGTCTAGAGTCTAGATTGTATACGTAGTATATTATTATTAGTCTGTGGTCTAGACGATGTATCATAACTATTCTCTCTTTAATTTTCTTTTTTATATATTATGTGTGTATAACTTTACAAGAAGCAAGTTAACATTAAATAAATAAATATAAATTTCATGAATTTAATTTTGGTCACTTACATGTTTCATAACCGCGCCATCTATTACATATTTCTACAATCATTTTAATGCGTTAGTTCACGGAATATTTCATAGATGTCCATTTGAATATACATTTTTTTTTATGTTTAGTAGAAAAATGAAAGCTATTCCAGTGAGTTCTAGTACGTATGTAATTTCTATTTAAGAATATTACTATTAAATTCTATATAGTAGTTATAAACGTTTTAATAATATTATGGTCAAAATCTTATGGTCATACCTATTACGATAATAATTATTACTTGAACTTAAATACTTAATTATTGCTTTTCGAAAAGGACATAATAAAAAACGAAAAAGATTCTCAATTCGACTATATTATTTTATTTGTGTTAGTTACCTCAGAAGTTTTGACTGAGTGGACCGATTTTGATGTTTCTTTTTTTATTTGAAGGCTGGTGCCTAGCATCTGGTCTTATATTATAAGGCCGCAAAAATAATAATATAGGAATATATTGATTTACATTGATTACTGAGTTATATGTACCTAAGCCGTACATATTTTGTTTTGTAAAATATGCAATTTCACATTTAATTATAATTGTAATTTTCATTTAAAATTTAAGAATATTTAGCTGTTATGATGATTGTCTCTCCCATCAATTGTATGGGGAGTTGCGTCGCTACGTGCGCGCACTTTCATACTAGCCCATGGGTGGAGAGACAAAATAGTTGCGGGGACAAAGTTGCTCGTGCGCGCTAGCTCTTAATCTTCTTTAAAGCAAAATTTTCTGTAATTAAAAAAAAAAGAAAAAATACAACCATTTGTCAGGTGTGGGGTTCGAACCCACGCTCCCTCTCGGGAACCAGAGCTTAAATCTGGCGCCTTAGACCACTCGGCCAACCTGACGTGACAAGAAAGGCAAAATTATTGATAATATTCTAATCACCTACACACAGTGGTACATTTTTTTTTTCTATCCATGACTAGTTACTCCCCAACTCTGCACACTGCACAAATAAGCGCATACAAATCACACAGATATAGTTAAAAGATATTTTATTCATATAACATAATATTATGTTTACCTACATGTATCATTATGATGGCCTAAGTACATACATCCTATTTCTAGTTTATTATTTATCCTTCTATCAGTTTGTTGCCTGGAAGAGATCACTCTTAAGTGATAAGGCCGCCTTCTGTGCTGTTTTTCTTTTAAAATAAGTTTTGTTTGTATTTTATGTATTTTGGCAGCACAATAAAGAGTTTAAATAAATAAATAAATAAATACTTTTACAATACTTGTATCATTATATATTATGAACGTGTATTACTATTTTTATTTTAAATTATTACATAATACAATATAGGTACTATAATGTAGGTAGATAAGTATATACAGTAGCACCACGCCACCACAGTATTACAATATTATTTCCTACAGTAAGGAAACGCCTTTGATGTCGCGCGATGCCGCCGCCAGTGTAGGTACTCACGCTGCCACGTGTAAATATGCTAGGGTTGTCACCAAATGGGAAATAAAACAATTTTTATCATTACTATTAATATGTTAAAATTAATTATTAATATGTTATATATTCACATGTACATTAAAAATAATTGTGATTATTGAATCTAATGTAATTATTTACACAGAAACATAGTATAATATGTCGCCGCAGTGACATTGTCATTGCCTTATTAACAACCAAATTTACTTATTCTCAAATTTATTATTTATTTATTTTAAATGTTCATTTCTATTTTTTTTTCAACGTTGTCCTTTCTTTGTACGTTAAATTATTTAAATAAAGAAATTGTTATTATTTTGTAAAGATTTGATGCGCCATCTATTAATACATTTCCGGTAACATATATATATATATATATGTAATGAAATAACATTTCATCATTATTCAAATTCGCGTGTTCATGTTATCTGTGGCTCGGATTGACGTAGCAGAAAGAAAAAATGGCGAGAAACGATTAAATTTTTTTTTATTCGCGGATTGAATAAGTACATACATAATAATAAAATTATTCCAATAGGTATCTAACCCAATATCCTTGTCAAATGGACTAATAAGAAAGTAAAATAGATCTTATTACAAGTTTGCCTAAAGTACATAATATTATGTTGTTAAATGATATCGCCGAGGCCTTTGACACAAGCCGCCTTTGTCGCAAGCCGCCTTTGCCGCGATTGATGTTTTTGAGAATGTAAATAAACAGAATGGAAGCAACCTTATAACTCAATAAATAAAGTATATTTTTAAATGTAGTTTATTGTTTCGTCTTTCACATTCGTTACAAAAATTGTGATCGAGTAACGTCAACTGCACTCTTCCTAGTTTATAATGTCAACTAAAAAAAATGAGAAACGAGTTTCGACACGAAAAAAATCTCAATCGTCACCTAGGAACGTATCCCCTATAATCCCATATAAATTACCATTCCGTATTCACGGTTTCTGTATTCGCGGCATATTTATGAAACATATACCCCGCGAATAAGGAACTTTTACTGTAATTGAGGATTTATTATAAGTGGACTTTAAATGTCGTTTCTTTGAACTTACAGGTGAGATTACATATTTTAAGTTGTTGTAGTAACAAACTATTTGTATGTTAACTATTGTGAAAACTTTAAAATAAAAACTTTGAATTTACAGAGAAACAAATTGGTTTAATACAAAATATATGTATAGTCAAAAACATCTTCAACATCTTTGAATTGGTACTAAACAGAATTTGAAAAATCTACCTCTCGTCGCGAGGAAATCTATGAAACTTTATGTCCTTGGATTTAAATGTAGATTTGCATCCATAAACACAACAGTTTGTGCCCACCATTATAGAATACGTAAGTATAAATTATTAGACAAAAAAACTCTGAAGCGTCTGCCCTTCGCGATAGTTAATGCAAACTCAGCGTGATTGCATTAAGCGGCCCGCGTCGCCTGACCCCCCGCCAGTTCCCCTCCGTTTCTCTGCACAAGTACATTCGTCGCCATACTATAGGAAATATGGTAATACTGTGGTAGCACCTCGTTAAGTCGAACCTCGATAAGTCAAAAATCTCCAAATCTCGAAAAAATGTTTTGTTCCCTTCCCTTCAAACACCAAAACCTCCATTTCTTGAAATCTTGACCCTCTGTTAGTCGAAATAATCACCGAGTCCCTCCAAGCCATTTTGGTACATATTTTCACTCTATAACTCGAAAAATTAAATTTCACCTCTGTATCTCGAACATAGTAACATTTTATTTTACAAATTACAACCTTTACAACTTGATCATTTGGAATTTATTACCTCTATTTTTCGAACAAAAATAAGTTACCGACTTTAAGAACTTGCCGTCTGCCGACAATGTAAGTAGACTATTGTTTCTTAGAAAAAAATTTAGGAGTACACAGAAAACCGAAGATGACATAGAAGACGTGCATACATGCGCTCCATGGGTTTCCATCAAAGAGGCACAAACCGCATTGAATACCTTACGTAATTTTATAGAGCAAACCAGTAACTCTGAAGAAGAAGAATTTTCTGCTCTTTATATATTTTACCTCTCTAACTCAAAATTTATAAGAATAAACCTCAAACTCTTTATGTCGAATCAAAATCCGCCTAAGTCGAAATCCTCCATAAGTTGAAAACTCTATTACTTACATATTACTTACTCGAATTTTTTGGCGTCTCCCTTGATATTCGACTTATAGAGGTTCTACTGTAGTTAAGTATAGGTACTACTATAAAGGACCTATTTAGAGGAAAGGGTTAAGGGAGGTGAGCAATTGTGAAAATGGATAGCCCTCGTCATCTTCTCTGTATATTATTATTATATGTACTAGCTTTCCGCCTGCGGCTTCACCGTTGTTTTCAAAGAAAGACCTGCATAGTTCCCGTTCCCGTGGGATTTCCGGAATAACCCTATGTGTTAATCCAAGTTACCCTCTATATGTGTGCTAAATTTCATTGTAATCGGCTCAGTAGTATTTGCGTGAAAGAGTAACAAACATACATACCTACACATACATCCATCCTCACAAACTTTCGCATACCTAGGATAGGATAAAATTATTGTCCCACAATGTTAGTTAGAAACGGCTGAATCGATTCTTATGATATTTTGTGTGCTTATTGGGTAGATCTATGAATCGACCAACATCTATTTTTCATACCCCTAAGTGGTAAGACTGCAACTGTAATGCAGAACAACGTTTGTTGCCAGTACAGCTAGTAATGCTATAATAATTATTTTAACAAAAAACAAAACTCTTTTAATTATCAGAAATAGACTAAATTTAATGGAAATTTATTTATTTTTTATAGTGATGAAATTTATCGTTGATAAAAATTACGTTGCTTTATAATATAATAATACTACCATAATTTTAATTAATTATTATCAGACGAGATACACATACACAATACAGTTGAATTAATGTTATGCATTATGTTTTGTGTCACGCTATCTTATCAACGTTGATAGAAATTAACAACTGCGCAATATATTAAATATTAATCTATGTATGTAGGTAGGTACTACGGGAAAAATTTCCATTGGCTTATATCTGGCTTATTCTAGAATCTAGAATGAACAAACATCCACAGCGAGGATTACAATTTCAAACTTTAATTCTTTGGATTAAAGTCTAAAATATCTTACCTGTAGTAATGGCGTACTCACACATTCGAAAGTGATATGAAAACATAAGTGAAAATAACACATACGCACAAATACAAAGCACACATGTATTTACGCACACTTACACAAGTATCAATGGATTTGGAATTTTGGAATGTGTGGAATCAGCACGGATATAAACAAACGACGAACTAAAAATATTTTGATAGAGCAAATGTTTTCACTTAAAATATAAAATGGAATGTCCATAACTGTTTGTGTTTGATATAATACCACGTTATAATAATTTTTGATTGAAATTTTTATCTTTTTTGATAATGTAGAGTTCTAGTCCACTCATTTCGTAGGAAAAAAAGGCAAATAAAAGAAAGTGAACTAGCGCATCTAATTTTTTGATATATTGTAGGGGATGCCTAGAAAAGCTTAACTTGAGTTTTTCGACCAAAATTTCCTATGAGCTTTCGCCGCCATCTTGAAAAAAGGGGTAAATTTGGTTTTTCGGCAATAACTCGGCTACCCGATGAAATTCGGAAATCACTTATAAGACACTTTTTGTTCCTTTTTTTATGCTCTACAAATTAAGTCCTGACCATTTTTACCGTATCGTGCATAACGATGCATAAAGTAAAAAATTCAGGACACATTTGGTTTTTGCTTTATTTTTTGTTTGGGACATAATATATTTAAAAAATCATAGAATTCGAATTTGTAATATTCATTGTGTAACGTTCACGTTTTCAATGTGTAATCAATCTTTCTTGTTTGTATTCAATAATATAGCTAGGTAGGAGTAAGAACCATTTTTATAACGTTCTATAACAAAAAAAATCCTAATACGATTTAGCGAAATGAAATATTTTAAGGTAAAGCACAAATTACTAGTTAATTATAGCAGGTATATTTATTTTCCTAGTTAAGAAGGTAAGGTAAGGTATAGTAGAAGATAGGTAATAACCTATCTTCTACTATACCTACAACCGACAATGTCCAAGGGTCAACAATCTACCTGAATTCTGAAAGATAGGTAACAAAAAACTTTTCCCTTACCTACATAGTCCAAAACCATTGCAAAATAAATAATATGATGTACCTACTAAGATAATAAAGAAATAAAATGTGTTAGTTTTGGTTAAACCCGAATCTGCTGTTATATTTCCACAATGTTCAATTTTTACATTTGACGTTTTTTAAACGAAAGTTCTTTCAGTCAATTTAAGCGCTAAGTAGGTTATTTTAATCGAAATTCTTATCTGTCTAGACTTGAGACTTAAGTGTTTAAGATGACTCTTTGTTATACGTAATGTTTGGTTAAAAATTAAAACATTCTTCAGTCTCCTTGGAAGAAATGTCCAAATAAATTAATTTATCCATTTATAGGTACTTGTTATGGCTTCGCGTGTCACGCAACACGCTAAATCTTTGTCACGTTGCAACCAATTATAATAGTCAAATAACACGTGACAATTGTGTCACGTTTACTTTCTGTGTTTCCGAGAAAATTAACACAATTTAGCATAAAGCGTGTTGTGGCTTTTATCGTTATATTATAGTATGTATTTAGTACAGCTACGTCATCATTGCATAATATTTTGCGATGACTCAGCTGCTAAAATGACGTCGAGTCGGTTAACACGTTCACTGCGGCACCTAAAATGCCAAACTTACCGTTGTTGCGGCATGTCTTCAATACTTCACATCGGCAAGTTCACCACTGTGCGTCATGAGCCATTTTTATCACATCGCACCTACTGACTTTGAAGGTTAATAATTTCATGAAATTTCAAGATATTTCAAAAATTTTTTTTTCGGATAATAGTATATATAGTCTTGTATATACCGCATAAATAGCTTTTAGTTTGACTCAATAGTTTAAAAGATATGAGAGAAAATGTAAACCCCTGATTTTGTGAAAAATTATTTGCCATCCGCACTGCGTTGATACGGCATGTTTACAGTAATAGCGATGGGAAACACTGTAAAATAAAACATCGATATCGATATAAATCAATTTTGTATATTTCAGTCTGTTTGTTAACAGATAACGAGATCGTCGATACAAAAAAAAACACATATATAAAACAAGGTACTTGATCAGGAAATTGTTCAGTAACTTTTGTTTTAATTTGTTCAGTAACTTTTGTTTTAATTTGTTCAGTAACTTTTGTTTTAATGTTTTATATTATTTTCACAACTGTCATCACATTTTTGCATTTATGCTACGAAATAAAAGAAAGTAAAAAAACTAAAGCCTCTAAGGTATCATTGTCATTTAAAAATTTGATAACGACGCGTGCGGTCCTGGTACATCACTATGCGAGATTGACACGCGGCGCGCTCACAGTACAGTGCGGCATGAGGTGCTTGTCCATGGCAAAATATTTGACATGCCGCACACAAAAGAAACGGTTTCTTTTCTATGCGTGTGTCCAATATTTTGCCATACGATTTTTAAACGAAATTGAGTCCTACTTCAAACTGTGATCACAAAAATATATTTGTCTCTTTTCTAGTCATTGATTAACATATAAAAAACCTCGCCGCACCACGGTGAAAACTGCGATTTTGGGCGCCGCACTGTGGTGTAGTCGCTGATGGCCCGATACTGGACATGCCGCAGTGAACGTGTTAACTGTTGGTTTTTGGAAGGCCCAAGGTCAATAGTGTTATTGATCCTACAGAAATTTAAAGCATTCTACATGCTAATGTAACTATGTTGTATTGTTATGTAGGTACAAAACTACAAACACCATGTTTGTAATTTGTATAATGCGAAATTCTGTCTGTGTTTGTTGGGTGAGGTTAGGTCATCGACAAAACAGTGGTTCTGTCGATGGATTGGGTTTTTTGCGGAGCAGAAATTTATGTTTGTATATAGGTTGGTTGAATTGGTACAAGTTATAATTAATAATATATTATATTATTATTTTTGGAAATCAAATGATGGACGGCTTACAGATAAATATAATAGGATCGAATGGCATGGTAACAAATTTTTCTTGGACCTATAATGATAAAAATAAACTAGAAATTAGACAGTGACACGGCATCTTACTTACCATAAATTTTTATTTTCTTAACTATAATATGTGTCTGAATCAAACTAGTTACATTCTAGAAATACCTAGCTAGTTTTAGAAAATGACCTGTAACCTTAAAGAGCCTAGAATACGACCTTTAACGATTCAGGTTAATTTGATTACTTTCCAAGGTGCCTGCTAGGTATTCCGTGACATAGAGTCGTTACTCGTTCAAATATATTGGAATACAGGCATAAAGACTGTCATATATTATCTCTACCTGTGTTTTTTATTCAAAGTAATAAGTTGGGATAGTTCATAATAAAGCATTGGAAAAAAATAGAAACTATAACGATAAAACAATTAGAGAGTTACCTATTGAATAAATAATATACTGTATACCTATTATGATTTAAGATAGTTTTTCATTTTTTATGGATCACGTAAGTATCTACATCTCATGCCCTTCGAACCATAGGTAAAATAAAGATATAAAATAGAATATATAACAAAAAGTACGGATTGCGATTTTATGATATTAACTTTTTTTATGTTTGGCGAAAAATGTAATTTCCATGATAATTTTCTTTTGACTACACGGACGAAGCTGCTATTATTTACATAAATACAAATACTGATATGTTATCTTCAATCTTAATTAATAATAATTAAATAAAATAAACAACACAGGTATCTCTAAATCAGAACTGAAAGATATGATTAGAATTCCAATAATATAATCATCTTATCGGCTCTATCGATAGAAGCCATTTATCAATCATTTCAATCTTATGATGATCTATTTGTCATTTTAATCTTATATTTTTTTGTTTAATCTTAATCTCAATAGGTATATATCAATTCATATATTCATCATTGATATATATGAATTGATATATATTGATTCATATATATCAATTTTATATATGAATTAATCTAATATATAAAATTCCCCTGTCACAATGTTAGTTACCATACTCCTCCAAAACGGCTGGACCGATTCTCATGAAATTTTTTGTGCATATCGGGTAGGTCTGAGAATCGGCTAACATCTATTTTTCATACCCCTAAGTGATGAAGAGTAAGGCAGAACAACCTTTGCCGGGACGGCTAGTAATGTTATATTTTCCATATACATTTCTATTTTATAGGATTATCTATGAAATCATTAGATTGCATTAGATTTTTAAAGGTACCTAATTTCTCACTTATCACTAATTAGATATCCAATAAACAGCCATCAAATTGTTAAAACCATTTTACAGTTATTGCATAATTATTTAAGAAGTAGTGATGCTCTTTTTATTTCATCAAATCGAATTTTCAATTTATGTAATTTTGAATGAGTTAACCATTTCTACATACACATGGCCTCAGATAATATTAAATGGTGTAGGTACACATGGCATTTCTGGCGTATGAATAGGTCTGGACTTTCGCTGCCACTGTCATTTCTGCAATTTCATGGAAAAAATAAGGGTTGTGGTAAGAAACTGGTGGCTATAAGCTTATAATATTATAGGTATAAGCGTCCCAACTTGATTTATCAGGTAGCAAGTACGCATACGCAAGAGACAGGTAAATAAAAAAAAAACAAACAATGAATGAAGTAGAAGAAATGTGCAGGTACAAACCTTGTGAAATAACTTAGGTATACTATAATTATATAATATGTTACGAAATATATTATAATAAGACTAAGGACATATTATGTACTTACATAAAAAATAGTTTATTTATTTATTTAAGTACCTATAATATAAATGAACAAATTAAGTTTCTCCCATTTTTAGTTTAATCTATTTCGTAATCTCAGTGTGCACTAAGGACATATTCAATGAAATCATTCATGTCATTCGTCAATCAAAATTAAATTCCGAATATAGATTCGGAACAAGATATACCTACCAGGAGCAATCTGTTAAAATTTTATGAATAATATTTACGCAGTTAATTATATTAGAATTATACGTTATCTAACTATTTGACTAGCATAAAATATAAAGGAAACGTATGTTTATTTGTAATCCATCTTTAATATAAAAAAGGTATGGTAAGTTTGTATGTCTGTACAGTGAAACTATATTGTGAAGTGTAGGTACTACATCAAAGATTAAGCTGTGTTTAAAAACTATTCAGAACACATTTTCTTGATATTGATAGACCCATTTTTTATAATCGCATTTTTTTTTTCTTAATTGGCATTAGATTTATATATTTTTTATTTTTCAAAAGCATACCGCTAAACTCGAAAAATATCACGTTTTTTGGTTGCGTACCACAAACAAAGCCGCAAAATTGAACTAGTTTACATTCTTCAGGTCAAAGACACATTTTTCAGTTATTTACCTTAACCGTGATCATAGTTGATTAATTTATAAATTGCTTAAACAATTTTATAAGCAGCTGTTGCCACACGCACGTGGTCATGTCTATGTGTGTATGCCATTGATAATAATATTTGTGTGTGTGCGTAATGTTTTGACGCTGTTGGGTTAGGTTACATTGATGAGCTTAAGCGGGCGTTTAACGTGTCTCCGACCGAATGAATAGAAGAGATGACATGATGTGATTGTACATAATACATAATATTATGAGGATTAAGAACAAAAATCTTGCGAGCACTATTTAAATCGGAGTCATTGTCCGCTCTATGTAGAGCTCTGTTTCTATTCAATGAACTAACTTAACCGTTTCGCTCTAAAAGCTTTTACTCAATGATTAATGGATGAACTTGTGAATTAGAAATAGTCATAGAATGAAAGTCAATTTATGATTGGTTTCTCATAATAATTGATCACCTTCGTTTCAAATTAGTGGAAAAAGTAATTACTTAATAGACAGAAATGTTCTCATTATCTAATTAGCGCACATTCATGGAATCCAAAAACAAGATAAACTCTACACAGAACATAGATATACTACCTGTATTTCTAAGTAAACCTAAATCGCTGCGCTTATGGAACGTAACCAGTCCCCAACACGTGAGCTCACAATTTAAACACACGTGCAAGTCACTCACACACACCCATCCATGACGCAGATGGCTCTGGGCCGCGGGGGGAAGCGCGGGGACTTGGTGAGGGGGGTTTAGCAAAACGTAAGCTTATATAGCACGCGCGAACGCATCACAAACCAGTTCAATTTCAAACGTAAACAAAGACACATCCAAGAGGTAGACTTCGGAAATACATACGTAATGGGTATGTATTCTTGACCTTAGATAAAATTTGTTTCATAATTTGTTGTTATTATTTTTGCTTGTTAGTTGTTTTGTTTTTAATCTAATCTATTTTTAGTTACTTCCGGTTCCGATTTCCTAGTTTTGATAATTTTGGGTCAAATTTTACCTATGTTAAGTACTATTTGTTGCTTCCCTTTTATCCTTTAGAATTTCCCATGTGCCAATCATGGAAATTCTCTTTCCGGTGTATTAATTTTTGTTGTATCATTATTTCATCTCATTTTACGCAATTAACAATCTAGCAATGAGTCGAGATAATTCTAACCATCTGCAATGCTAGGGATTTCCCCTATGCCAACAACATTATCAGTCCTTTTATACTATAGTTCTCTTATCTCTATAACATTTATCTGTAGGTATAAATGTGTAATGTTTCATCCTTAGCGACTGTAATATGGTTGTTAGACTGTGGTAATACCATCAATTGGATTATAATTGACCCCTATCGAGTATCATGCACGTTCGTCGTGACATGGGGCACTAATACCATAATCATTCTGAATAAAAACCAACTAAAAGCATTTCGGTGTCTCGTATGTTTCAATATTTTTATCAGAATTGCCATCCTGGTATTATGATCATTAAATTAAACTCAAACTCAAACTCAAACATTTATTTATTCAATTAGACTTCTTATAGAAGCACTTTTGAAACGTCATTACATATTTTAAAATTTACCACCGATTCGGAAAGCAGTATCTACGGAGAAGAACCGGCAAGAAACTCCATAGTTGCTCTTTTAAATCATGTCAGTTTTACAATTTTACAAAATACATATGTAACATCATATATTATAATAACATGCCAAAGAACTGTCCTGTGGTTTTTTCGCGACAACCCTCCATGGGTTTTTATCGTCCATATATTCCTGAATACTGTAGTACGCTCTCAGAACTAGTACATTTTTTATATAAGTTTTAAATTTAGAACTACTAAACTCTTTAATATTATGAGGAATTCTATTGTAAAAGCGTATACCTTGACCCATAAATGAATTTGTAACTTTAGCTAATCGGAAAAATGGCATTTCAATTCTATTTCTGTTCCTTGTGCCATAACAGTGTCTATCTCCTACTCTTGTGTGTAAGTCGGCGTTTTTGTGTACATGCAAAATATTATTAAATATATACTGTGATGGTACAGTAAGGATACCAGTATTCTTAAAGAGATCTCTTGATTAATTTCTCAGTAACAATGTAACCATTCTTAATTACTGTGTTTGTTAAACATGATTCGGAGAAACGTTTAGCGTCGCATATTACTGGGTTATTACAACACCATCCTTAATGAATTCTGACGCATTGATATGGATACTTATTACCTACTTTAATAGTTTGCAGCCTTGCCAATATTTAATGCTTTGAAATCGCAATCTAAATGTGTACTGGGTATAGAAAAATTGGTGACATTGGGTCGTAATTCTGGAATCATTTGCGTCATAGGATGGTGGCGTGCGTCACGATGTCATCGTACTTGTACATACAGATTTATCTGTAGTTCCGTTTGGTATATTTAAAGTACTTTTGGCACGTACCATACTTATATGTATTGTGACGCACACATACAAAACATACATGATACATTACACACTACATCCTGGCAGGGTCGCCATGCAATGGTTTGGTGGTAATCAAACACTTTACTAGACTGTAGGCTGTATAATACTGTTATTACAACTGCTCTTAAACTGAAGAACCACAGGACTATATAGTATGACGCACACATACAAAACATACATGATACATTACACACTACATCTCCCCTCATAGAAAATAATAAAAAAAATAGTAATTAACATTTTTTTTTAGCTAAATATAATGCTAATTTTGGCTTCGTATGTACACGTAGGTATAACACATTTTGGTTACAAACAATAGCATGAATTTCAACTTATTACTAAGTACTTATTTTTAAAACCCCAAGAAAAGAACATTCTACACGCTTACACATTGGCTCACACACTACATAGTAACTAATACTAATAGATTAAAGAAAATAATTTTAATTAACTTCTCATGTACGAAAATAATGGAAAAATTATACAATATTAGAAAATATTTTATCGTCATATCCGTATTTAAAAATGTCACAGTCCGTAATTAATTAATAGTCATATCCGAGTAAAATACCTAATAATTATCTTTCAATAAATCTTACAATATATCCTCATAGAATACGTTTATTTATGTGCTTACAGTTAATACACATCATACTTAGAAACGACATAATATTCATTATCTGTATTAAATTTTCTTCATATATTTTATTCTTTATGTAGGTACTTCCTCATACGTACAACAATATCAAGATACACAATTTCATTTAGGGTAATCTTCCCTCATAATTATAATTAATAACACCGTCGTGTTTTATATTATTCATCTTATTATATTCAATAATTCAAGATACAAGAAATATATTTATTTATTTATAACATTAACATTAATTCAGGCAGTTCTTTTAACACATCATTACATTATCATATATTTTATACCTTTATTCATACCATGTGTCCAAGTTATCTTCACGAGTGGTAGCTCGACCTAATCATGATCAGAATTACAAGGATTCCGTGCCTGTCTTGTATCCTGGTGTACCTTGTTTCTAACAATAAATCATATCATTTCACTTTTCAATTGTAGCTCTCAGGCTTACATATTAATTTATTTTTATTTTTCATACAATATTAGGTAATTCTTATTTCTTCGAGTAATTAAATGTCACATTATTTAATTTTTGATAGGAATATAAAAGAAAAACTTAGGTGATCAAGCTAAGATTCCATCTATATCCTAATAAAAAAAACAATCCGAGTAATTTTTTTTGTACTCATACAACGACAAATATTTACTTTTTCTCTTCTTCTATTCTTCTAGATTTATCATGGTAATTCATTTTAATCAAATAAGAATACACTTCATTGGTCGTATAATATGGTTGTATACCTATATTATCTATGCTTACCTAAATCATCTTGAAATATTGAAATATAAATTTAATTACATTTTATTAGTTACAATAATTATTATTTATGAAATTAGTTAAATCCTCCGAATCCAAAATGTTAATTAAAAAAATTAAAGTCTCACACTAAATTGAATTGACAAGATCGTATTTCATTACGAACATTTTATAAAATGCACAGAACGATGCATTGTGACTACCTAGTTACCTACATGGTAACACGAAATATGAGACGAAATTACAGACGCTGCATACCATTTCCCTATTTGGTAGCGCTTTATAAAACGAACAATGAACTAATAGAATTATCTGTTACTAAGTACTTTGATTATATACATTGCTATATATATTTATGTATAATAAATATAACATAATAATGGTTTTTGATAAAAAAAAAATCTTTTAGCTAAAATAATTCGTTACCTTACATTACTGTAAAATACACTGCTTGAGCTTTAAATTTCACTTCTAGCTTTTTTTTTTTCACGAAATTAAACTTTTATTCCGTCGTCACTTGAATTTCGGGACATTCGGGATTCTGGTCAATTTGGGAAAACGTCTGCTATTCACACTGGCTGATCTCCCGGCTCCAGCTGCGTCCTTCCAAATCTCCAATTTTATTTCACAATTTTTCATAAATAGATGATATTCCAAATCTCCATAGTTTTTTTTTTTGTTTAAAAAAAACTTTCTTCGTCAAATAAATTATGTTCTTAATTTCCATATTCACGTTCGTCGATTTTTTTTTTTATTATACTGATAAATTTTCTATCTGGTACATTGCGATTTGCGAATACGCATAAAAATTATTTGTTTAAATTTTAACTTTTAAAATATTATTTTTCAAAAATGATCCATAGCTCAGTACTGCCGCGAGGCAGCACTGGCAGGGTCGCCATGCAATGGTTGGTGGTAATGAAACACTGCTTGACTGTAAGCTTGTATAATAATGTATTGAACTGCTGTTACAACTGCAGAACCACAGGACTATATAGTATGACGCACACATACAAAACATACATGATACATTACACACTACAGTATTAATAATTGGTACCTACATGGACTTCAAAGTAAGTCGGCTATTTTTAGAATCGGAACTCGGGGAATTTTGGCATCTTGATAATTTTATGGCTTCGAGTACAGACATAGTATATTGTTTAAGTATGGATAGTATATTATACAGTCGAATCGTTCCAGATTTAGATATTTTTTGAGGCTTCG
This sequence comes from Colias behrii, assembly GCA_029959065.1. Lineage (NCBI taxonomy): Eukaryota > Metazoa > Arthropoda > Insecta > Lepidoptera > Pieridae > Colias > Colias behrii. Next base: position 1,615,031 of record JARWMC010000016.1, read on the forward strand.
CCAAGCACTTGGAAACTATTTCTATCGAATACGATCATCGCATTTTAGGAAATTTCTTGCTTTCATAGTTCGTACATTTTATTTTAGGCCATCTTTATTTTTATTTGATCCTTTTACTAACGATTGACTTTTTTTTCAGATACGTTGAATATAAAACCGTTAAGTAAGGCCAATGAGTGGTCTCTGGACGCGTCGGCCGGCGCGGAGACCGCTCGGGAGGCGGTGCAGACTCCCGCAGACATCGCTTCGACCTCAAGCGAAGAGCGCGCCATCCGCCGCGTTATGGGCCGCTGGGGCGCCGAGTGGTTGAGCTGACTCGGCTCCGAGTACAAGTCAACCGGGCCCCAGTGGCCCCCGGAGCACCCCCTGCCGCCGCCACGGTGGGGGGCCCCGCGCCCAGCTTTGGAACTGTCCCTGCAGCAGTATGAGGACCTAGTTGCCAAAGCTGAGGCAATAGTGAGCCGATTAGCGGTCTCCGAGAACTATGATTCTGTCAACAACTTCATCACCCTCTACGAATCTTACATGGCTTCTCCTGACGAGACGTTAGCTGACTTCTTCCCCAAATACAACCCTCCGATCCGGGCGCACAAACATACTTGCGTTGGACTGGGCATGGAGACGATTAAGCGTTTGAAAGTCCTCGAAAATGATTTCCCTGGAATCACAAAGGCAATGATGCTGGTTTCTTGTGATGAGAATATTCAAGATCTGGTCGACTACGCAACGGCGTCCCCAAGCCCTCAGGGCTTTTTGATTGAAACGGAGAAAGACCACGTGATGCTCTGTATCCACATTCGGGTCGCGGGAAGGCCTGGTGTCTTCTTGTCGGATCTTGGATACCACATCGCGCGTGTGGTCACTGTTATGGCGGATCGCTGCTACCCACATACTGGTGAGTTTTATTTTATGCTTAGTTAGAGATGCCCTAACTTTCCATAATACATAATTGATTCTAAAAAAATTCCTTGTCCGATAAACGATAAAACTTAAATTGTAAAAAGCTGAATATCCCACAAAAATTCGTAAAAATATACGAGAAAAGCATTCACAGAAAAACAACCTCTTTTTTTCTTCAGGCTGGTTCACCCAATCGGACGAGCCTCACAGCCGCAAGGAGTACAACTACCAGCTCAACTTGAGCAACCCCAACTACGTGGAGTGGCATGAGAGGGACACTAGGGGTGCGAGCGTCAAGGAGCGACTATCTCTTATCTACGTCGCCAAGCCTTACCTCACTGCTGTCAGTGTTACTGAGAAGAGGAATCTCGTGTGGGATATGAGGTAAGAATTAAATTTTTGTTACCCTATGGCATTTCCTAACAAGGATGCAAGTAGAGAACTTACAAGATTTGTTGGGTTTGAAATTTTTCCCATGAATAACGCTGTGAAAAGAGTGGAATTGACTAGCTATAAAACTTATAATTTCAAAATAGCAATAAAAGATTCAAATACGTTCACTATTCACATCTATTTTTAAGGGAAATAGATTTTACTGCACTGAATTAAGACAAATTGGCATAGTAAACAATCATTAATTCACATACTTTTTTCCTATGGAACACACCGAATCTTCCAGAACCAATTTCCTAAAAAAACTCAACTCATATTAACCGTCACATAAACATTTTCCAGGAGTCTTTTGGCGCGTAATCTCAAAGGTCACTTGACGGCCGGTATCTACTTCCCGGTGAAGGAGAAGGACCAACAGTTCACCATGTTCTTCGACGGCCACAACGGCAAGCAACGCAAGAAGCTCAAGTTCGAGTCGTTCTTGGAGTTGCAAAAGGTGAGAATCCATAAAGATATTACAGAGAAATTCAAATTGATCCGTTGGTTGATACGAATTTTAAATTCGTGTTAACAAAAATATTATGTTTTTTTTTTTAGTCAATTTTAACAGATTTTTTGCGTTAGTTCAGTATGTAGTTTTGATTTTACAAAATTGTAAAATGACTTGAATAAAAAGTTGTATACAATAAAATGAATAAAGTTAGTTAGTACATTTTAAGTAAATGCCCAAAGATTTGATTCCGACTTTTTTGCAAAATTATCTGGAGACAAATTCAATTAAGACCAAAAGTTATTCTTTATTTCACACAATCATCTCTTCTACAATAACTAATGATACATTTTCTAATTACAGATACCAGACGATTTAGTGGATGACGTAGAGCAATGTAACGAACAACTCAGAATGAGGGACGGGGAGCTCCTCTCCATCTTGAAGAAGTTGGCTTCCATCATGGCTGACGAGGACTACATGGTTGAACTTCTGGACATCAACAAGAAGATCGTTGAACTGTCCGCTGGAGACCAGTAGACCAGTAGAATAGTAGACTAGTAGAATAGTAGACTCGTGCCTTAGTTCGGCTCAATGGGGCTAATAAAAATGTAGTGAAAATTTGTTTGTTTTATTTTGTAACCTGAAAATATTTGTGGAACATTAATTAAACTGTTTTATAGGGTAGATGTTTCAAAAGACAATTGCTATAATGATAGAAAATATTTCTCTTTTTTATTTTTTGTTCGACGTTAGGAAAAAATAATTTTTTGTATTTCTTAAATGCATTAGATAATTGGAAATATAAGTAACGCAGTCAATAATTATTTATTTTGCGAAATACCTAGTACACACTTTGAGACATCCTTCAACGACTGCAGTTCGTAAAACATTGATGAAAATACAATTTATAACTTATTCTATTCAAGAAAGAGTCTCAAAATATTGTAAAAGACAAAACAGCTGAATGTAAAAAAATGTTATTAGTTAAAGTTATACAGTTAACTAGACTTCAAAACTTTGTTTCAAACTCACATTTAATAATTATTCAACTAGACTTCTTCTAGAAGCAATTTCGAATCGTCAATATAATATGTAGGTATGTAGTTTTACCATCTACCATCGTGTTTTTCTCGTATTCCTAAGTTATAGTGTAATGGGGAAGTTAGACTCTGACTTTATAATAGACACGCATTCAGATTTCAGACTTAAACTGAACTGATTTTATGAAATTAACGGAGAGACCTTAGCCCTTACTTCATACAAATAAAATATTATGAACAATGTACATAGGTATATGTTATTGTATACGTAGTATATTATTATTAGTCTGTGTTATAACTATTATTATATATACGATTCTACGCTAATATTATATTAAGATGGAAATATTTGATTTTCAGTTTTTAATAGGAGGGTACAATTTTAAAGAATTTAGGACTTAAATGCTTGAAACAGAATATTATGTCTTAGTACTCTTAACATTTGTTTTGTATCCACAGTCGTAATCAGCGACTCGTAGAGTTTGTAAATTTTCTTAATCTGACACTAGATGGCGTTAGGTGCATACCGAGAAAGTTACACTACAATGTAAATGTAAGGATTTGTATAACTTTTTTTAAATCTTTGAAAGAATATTTTAACCTGATTTATGTAATTAAAGTTCGAGTTTACACATTATGTATGTTCATATCTAAGACTACGTATATAAAGCACCTTTGCAGATAATTTTTTAATTAAAAATTAAAACGCAAGCAAGCGTAAATTTTGATGAATAATGACAGCTTTTTTATATAGTTTAGATAAGTAATAATTAATATCAATCGTAAATTCAATTGCGTATATTTCAAGGTGCATGTTAGTGTCTAGTCATTGGTATATTACAAAATCGATACAAATTAGTTACCTATAATTATTTTTCAGTACAGTCAACGGGTAATAGCCATCAAGGCTGGTGCGCCTCATGTGGTTCCATTAAAATTTGACACAGATCTTAATAGTTTGAGTTACCCTCAATAACACGTAATTAATTAACTTCATCTTCATCACTTATCACTAATCGAAGTAGATTTTTTGTATGTAACTGTAATACTAGCTTTCCGCCCGCGGCTTCGCCCGCGATTTCAAAGAAAAACCCGCATAGTTCCCGTTCGCGTGGGATTTCCGATATAAAACCTATCATTTGAGTTAATCCAAGTTAACTTCTGTGTGCTTAATTGTATTGTAATCGGTTCAGTACTTCAGTAGGTAGTATTTGCGTGAAAGAGTAAAAAACAAGATACATATACACACATAATAACATTCATATAATATACATACCTACATCCATCCTCACAAACTTTCGCATTTATAATATTGGTAGGATCGAGTCATTAAATATATAAGATAAACTTTTGTTTAAAATTTTTATAAACGTAGATATTAAAACAAACAAGCTGCAATTTGTATGAATTATTCATATATTTTTTTACACAAATCGTTTGTGGCAAAACACAACAATCTAAGACCGTGGCCTTGCACCGCTGTTCTAGGAATCCTGAATGAAAACAGTATTTTAATTACACATGCTAGAAAAATAACAATTCATGAGTTTCATAATTAAGATATTGTTGCACGAGGTTCAGAATTATAAGAAAAACCCTACTTTTTATTATGACTTTTTAGAGTCTTCGACTCTAGGCTCTATAATATTGTAAATTTACAAATTCATTAAAATTATTTAAACATAAAATTCGAGATATTTATTTTTCTTTTTGGTTCTTTGTCAGTGGATAGCATTATAATATGTGAGACTGCATATTGAAAACTGTTTCAGCTGCACGTTCTACAGGGTGATTCATAAACGATTTTCAGGAATGGTATTTTTGGATTACATTTCAAGTAAAATTTATTCTCATAATAATAACACGGTAGGTATTACGTCCTGTTTATGTCGTGGCCATATCGTAAATTTGCTCATTTCATGATATGATTGGCCATTTCACGAAATGGTCGCATTTCGTGAAATGGCCAATTTAGTTTGGCCACATCATGATGTGGCTTGAGCAGATCAATGATAAGAAATCGTTTCACGATATGGCCAACTAAACGCGCGGTTTTTTCATGAAATGATCAAAATTATTTGATCATATCGTAAAATAGTTACATTAATCATTGGTAGAGGCGCTGCAAGCTCTGTGTTTATGTGATAAGATGGCGGCCGCTGGCGAAAATTTAATTATTCGCAGTTAAAAACTTCATAATTCGTTTAATAACAATATGAAGAAAGTCATAGCAAAGAATTTACGACGGTTCGGAGTACTATGGAAAATGTGGATATCTTATATGTATTGAAGGAAAAATGCGTCTTAAATAAAATAATTTAAGACGCATTTTTTCTTTTAGGATATATATTTATAAGTATATCCTAATATAGTATTATAATTGTTTGTTTTTAAAAAGCGATCCGCTTCTGGCACTCGCCGGCCGCTGCCGCGGCACGCTCGCTTTGCTCGCTCGGCTCGTGCGTTGTTTATCAAAGTCTAACATCTTTATGCCTACTGCTCTAAAAATCGTGCCTCAGTAAAGACAAAGACAGAGCTTCACTACATAGTATGAAACAAAGTAGCTTTCTCTATCCTTATGTCCTATGTATGCTTAAATCTTTAAAACTACGCAACGGATTTTGATGCGGTTTTTTTAATAAATACCAGTGATTCACGAGGAAGGTTATTAATTTATTAGGTTTGGACAAAGTGGGCGAAGCCGTGGGCGGGAAGCTAGTAAATATAAATAATAATAAGAAATAAAACATAACAAGATGTCGAAAACAGATGATACAGCCTCGTGTTTCGCAGGGCACGTGTTTCTGCAGGTGTAGATTCTTTTTATATATAGAGTGAGGAAATTAGCAAACGATTATTTTTTAAAACGATTAATATCAACTTCTGTAGAATTTGTGCTTATACATTGTAATGATGTGAATGCAAATTTAAATAGCATTGAATCATACACAGATAAGAAAGAAAGAAACAGTTTAAGAGCGATTATGGTAGGTACTTAAAAATATAATAAGAAGGTTTACGCGAATAAATATTTAAGGCTAACCTTAGTAATAAAGTAAACGACTGAAATGACATAAGGTCATACTGAGACGAAACGAAGATATAGAGTCAATACCCTCGAAATGTCAAAAAGAAGGTATAACCACAGTATAACACTTATTTACTGATTAAATTTGTAAAAAAAGTAATAAAATATGATAACATTTACTATTGAAATTCAAAACTATATTATTCATATTTCTGTTAAATAAAACATTTTGTATGTGTGTCTTTATGGGCGTATCTATTTTGTTTCTTTAAACAAATTATTTGTAATAAAAACAATGCTTATCACGTTCATTAGTTAATTTATTATTTAGGTTATAAGTGAGGTAGATAAAGATAAGTGGCCGCCTTGGCGGAAGTCTACTGGCGCAGAGCGGAGGCAAGAGGGAGGGACTTAGATCTGCCTCCCGAAACACTCGAAGGCTGGAAGCGGGAAGCTCGAGACGCGGTGTTTAGAAAATGGGCTCACGAACTCAATTCATCATGCGTGGGGGCCTGGACCCTTAGCGCGATTAGTCCAGTGCTTAAAGAGTGGGTAGAGAGAGGATGGGGGTCACTCAGCTACCGACTGGTGCAGGTTCTGTCGGGGCATGGATGCTTTGGCAGCTACCTGCATAGGATAGGGCGTGAACCGGCCCCCTCCTGCCACCACTGCAGCAGCCAACTGTAGCAGCCAACTTGACACGGCTCAACACACGTTGGTCGAGTGTCCAGCATGGACAGCCGAAAGGAGGCCTCTCGAGGGCTTGCTGGGTACAAACAACGAGTTGAACCTGCAAACCCTCGTGAAAATGATGGTCGCTGATGACGCGAAATGGAGTATTGTCGCAGCCTTCTGCGAAACAATAATGAAGGCGAAGGAAGATGCTGAGAGGGCCCGGGAAAATGACCCAGCGGCGGACCCTCTGCGTCGGCGTAGACCTGGCAGGCGTCTATACGTCCAGCGCCAGCCCTGAAAAAAGAGCCAAAACAAACACAGGGGGGAGGTTTACGTAGAGACGAGCATACTATAGTTATGCTCACTGCAAGTAAACCGGCCCCCCCTGCGACGGAAGGCGGACAGCCCGATAATAGGGCGACGTTATCATTACACGATACCGTCGCCTATTGTCATGTATGGGCTTGGACGAGTCGCTAGGCGGTGGGGGTACAAGGCCTAGCTGTTAACCCCTGCCGCCGAAGGCGAACGGTGGCCACCGTTGGGTTTTAGTATACCCCCTCATACAGAAAAACTGTAGAGGGGGATGCGTAAGTGCATTTCCCAACGTAAAAAAAAAAAAAGGTAGATAAAGATAGGTACTGAATAAATCACTGATAATTATCTCTTTTGCGTGGGGAATTTAAGGCACCGCACCGCATTGATGATAAATACTCAGAATTGAATAGATTTTAGATAAGTTAACCGTATTGCGTATTTAGACATTTATAAAAAAAAATTTACATACAAATATCTGTCCTTAAAAATGCAAAAAAATAAAAAATAAACCGCAGCCATTTTCACAAAAGCGCGCGCTGTCAAAGTGAATATGTCGATTCGAATTGAACTCAATGCATGTCTCATTCATCAATGAATAACTGCAACAAATAAATTCATGCGTGTTTATATCGGTTTTACGATAAGCCGCGTGGTCAACAATGGGTCCGCATGATTTTCAGGCATGCGCAGAAAGTACGGCGTCTACGTAGCACGTGCTAAAAATCGATGAGGAAACGATATTTATTCACAGCGCGATAACGGTATTGGGATAACGGGTATCGTTATTGGGTATTTGTACTTTTGCTAAGTGATAAGGAGCTTATTTGACGGCTTTTTAAGGTAAACTACTTTTTTAATGGCTGTGCAACGATAGCTAGGTCGTAATGTTGAATTTAGATTAAATTTTATACATTGTGCACGTAGAATATCACGGGAATATTAAAGAAATTCTAAATTAAATTCATCTTTTACATGTTTACTATAACGTTAGATATTATTCGTTTAGCCTTACCATGTACGCTATCTTATCAAAGTTACAAAAAACAATGAAAACAATGAAATCATATTATAAGACACCGCTTGAACTTAAATTTAAACATCAGGGGCAGATTTGTATTGTGATTATTATAGTTTGGTTCCAAAAACTAGAAAATTAGTATAACACCAGATACCACCGAACGTTTCGATGCCGAGTACCTATCGCACATCACTAGCGCGACGTATAATAAAGCGGCCACGAGCGAGCACAACAATCAGTTTGTATCCGTTGCTACGAGAAGTGACTCGCACAGGCTTCGGCACCTGTTTTTCTTTTTTTATTTGGCTGCTAGCCGTTGTATGGGTAAGTTGACGCATTCATTTATCATATTGAGTTATAGTGCCGATTTAGTGTTGTGCTTTTCTAATATTTTTTCTACCGCTCGATATATATATTTTACGATGAAACGCGCGGCGATATGTGGCATGGCGTACGGAATTTGTTTTCTTGTGGATATAAACAAAGCGATCCGGTTATTTCTGCTATTAAAATTGTTAATTTAATACATAAGAAACATTACTAAATTTATATGTATTTATTTGTTTATATTTCATGAGGAAAAATAATTCTTAAAACGTTCGATAGCTCTATTTTATTGCCGCAGACGGCTGCGATTCTGACGTTGCGGGTGCGGATAAATGAAAATCCATATTATATCTATTAAAAAAATACGCAATTATACAACACATGCAGCAGAATATTAAATAAATATTGTATGCATTCGTTATCTGCGAAATGCTATGAATATAAAGTAGGCAGATAGTGACTGTGCCTCGTTGTGAAATGTAATTAAGTTGAAGTGCCATGGTTACTGGAAACCGTCGTGAAAGTGAACTGAAATGTGAAAGGTAATTGCCTATATAGCACAAGGAATTATAACTTAAATAACAAAATATTTTATACACATTTATTACGTACTAGTTTAACTACGTAGGTAACTGAAGTGCGCATCCTGATAAAAGAGAAATTTTCCGTTTTCCGTTTTCTAAAATTTATTTGTTTTTATTTTGCTCCTTAAATTTTTAATGTGGCTTTATTTATTGACGTGATAAATAAACGATTTTAATGTATAATTAAAGGTGCGATCGAATGTACTGGTTTTTGCCAGACGGAGCCGCAAATTCGTTCGATTTAGCCAGACAATTTTAGCGCAGTTCAATCTAGATATTACTATACAACATAAAACCCGTATTATCAGGTTTATAATATGATATGAATGTTTATATTGTAGTTTATATTTACAAAATAACATACCTAAATAAATATAATCAATACCTTTTATAAATCAACAAGTGAACAAAACACATTTTAAAGATTGCGAAATATTTATTGCATAACAAAATTTTCGATAATCGCAATAGTTTCAGGAAAATCAAACACATATGTATCGAAGGCTGTTTGTCATTGTTTTAACAATTCACGGCACGTCACGAGATCACGTGCGAGATAAGGAGTTCTCAAAAACTGTGACGTAACTGTGGACGTAACTCAATAAAATATATTTGCAATAACGTGACTATCTGGGAAAGGACCTTCGTCACGAACAAAACACAATAAAAAACAATAATAAGACGTCATTTATTTAAAAACTTCACAGTTTACAGATTTCTTGACTTACCTAATCTACATATAGGTATCTATGATACAATACGCAATTACGAGTTTTACAATTATTATCGATTATATATTTAAACAGTCACTTATTAAAGAGTGGTCATAAATATAAATTATAAAACGATAATTAACTAATTACATTAGTATATTATTAAAATTGTTGAACAAATTATTAAAGTTAATACGATTAATTTAAAATAAAATTGTTTCCCACAGACTATATTCATATATTACAGTGAAAGCCGAAGTCATTTTAATTGATACAGATAATAAAATGCATTATATCGTAACTGCCAGACGGTCGTTAATATTTAATGTCTATAAAATATTTACTGCGTTCTTAGTCCATTGAATAAAAAGTTCTAGAGTGCGTGAGTTAGTAACGTAAGATGTTTCTTCGGAAACATGTCAAGAGTCCCTAGGTAATAAACATACTAAAACCCCGGGACACTAGGAGGAGCCCCGGAGTGGGGGGAGTGGGGGAAAGGGTCCATTTTTTCATTTTTCGCTTAAATCTCAAAAACGGTACATGTTAGAGAAAAACTTTCAAGGAAAAGTTGAAAGGCCATAAAATTATCTACAAGTTGTACCTAAATAATTTTTTCCTATATCCTACCGTTTCTGAGTTACACGCAGTAAAAAATGATTTTGCCTCATCAAACGATCAAAAAATATTTCTTTCTTCCAAAAAACTCAAATGTGCAACTTGTGATCGGTACTGATAGATTGCTCTTAATTAGGTCTATAATTGGTAAAATAAACACATTCCTCCATGGAAGGCTTTAGGAGGAATCGATTGTCAAAATATTATATTAGGGTAGTTTGAGTTACTGAACTTGATCTTTTTATTTTTTTCTTCCAAAAAACTCAAAAGTGCAACTTGTGACCGGTACAGATAGATTGCTCATAATTAGGTCTATCATTGATAAAAATACCAGATTCCACCACGGAGGCGTTTACGGGGAATTGAATTTTATTAGGGTAGTTACGATACTTGAACTTTTTATTTTTTTTCTTCCAAAAAACTCAAAAGTGCAACTTGTGACCGGTACAGATAGATTGCTCTTAATTAGGTCTATAATTGGTAAAATAAACACATTCCTCCATGGAAGCCTTTAGGAGGAATCGATTGCCAAAATATTATATTAGGGTAGTTTGAGTTACTGAACTTGATCTTTTTATTTTTTTCTTCCAAAAAACTCAAAAGTGCAACTTGTGACCGGTACAGACAGATTGCTCATAATTAGGTCTATAATTGGTAAAATAAACACATTCCTCCATGGAAGCCTTTAGGAGGAATCGATTGTCAAAATATTATATTAGGGTAGTTTGAGTTACTGAACTTGATCTTTTTATTTTTTTCTTCCAAAAAACTCAAAAGTGCAACTTGTGACCGGTACAGATAGATTGCTCATAATTAGGTTTATCATTGATAAAAATACCAGATTCCACCACGGAGGCGTTTATGGGGAATTGAATTTTATTAGGGTAGTTACGATACTTGAACTTTTTATTTTTTTTTCTTCCAAAAAACTCAAAAGTGCAACTTGTGACCGGTACAGATAGATTGCTCATAATTAGGTCTATCATTGATAAAAATACCAGATTCCACCACGGAGGCGTTTACGGGGAATTGAATTTTATTAGGGTAGTTACGGTACTTGAACTTTTTATTTTTTTTCTTCCAAAAAACTCAAAAGTGCAACTTGTGACCGGTACAGATAGATTGCTCATAATTAGGTCTATCATTGATAAAAATACCAAATTCCACCATGGAGGCGTTTAGGAGGAATTGAATTTTATTAGGGTAGTTACGATAATTGAATTTTTCACCTTTCATGGGATGTAGCTCGAAAACGGCTGCGAATAGAAAAAAATGATTTAGGTACAACTTGTAGATAATTTTATGGCCTTTCAACTTTTCCTTGAAAGTTTTTCTCTAACATGTACCGTTTTTGAGATTTAAGCGAAAAATGAAAAAATGGACCCATTCCCCCCCTCCCCCCACTCCGGGGCTCCTCCTAGTGTCCCGGGGTTTTAGTATGTTTATTACCTAGGGACTCTTGACATGTTTCCGAAGAAACATCTTACGTTACTAACTCACGCACTCTAGACCCCCCTTGGAGGGACTCATTCAATGGACTATCTGCTCTTTTTCAGTTATTATGGATCGTAAAATCTTAAATGGATATATTTATTTTTATTGGGGAAACTGATAAAGTGTCAGTTTTATTTTATTAAAGGTTTATTTTAATTTGCGATACTTTCGACATGGATTTTGGAAAACATATGGTACACTGTTCGCTCTTTTAGAGTTATTATTGTTACATTGATATGTAACAAAAGTTATGATTAACTTTATTTGCAATACATATCTTTACTTGATGAAAAAGTCAAATAAATAATAAATAACGCTTAAAATAACGCTATACAGCTTGTCTAGACTGGCCAATTTGGGATGCAGGGGAGGAAAATTAAAGGGTAGGGGTGGAGAGAACAGTCTACACTCTACAAACTTGAACGTATAGATATGTATAGAATATAGTTTTTTTTCGATTACTGTGTTTCGAATTTTGTATAAATTCTCTCCGTTTGTTGAGAGTGCCTAAAATGGGTCGTCTATTATCTGGATAAAATACTAGTCTAGACTTGAATGTTGAGTCATAATGCTTAAATTTTTTTTCGTATATTATAGTGTGATATAATAGATAATTTTTATACAAATGATAAATGATACTGCTTGGCACTCTACTATGTAAAAATTGATATTTATTCGCGAGAAATTGGGTCGACTATGTTTCAAGATTTGATTTCTTGCCAACAAATGCAAGCATGCAAGAGTTTAACCTTATTGGGATTTTTATTTTTACATAAGTTAATTGAACTAGGGTTGGAAAGATTTAAATTAAAACTTACGTAATTAAATTTGTACATACCTATAATTTTCGATTATACTATTATAATTGTGAACTACATGACATATTAAACATTACATAAAAGTTATTTCTTTTGTTCATAATAATATGAGCTCAGAATGTTATCACTGATAAATTACAATGACAATGCAATGTAGGAAACCCCGCCAATAAATAATGATCTGTCAATGACGTGTGATTTGGCGGGAATTTTATTTTTTTTAATTCTGTGAATATTTTACTTGACACTGGCAAATTATCATACATATCTTCACTCGGAGCAATTAACTAGCCTGGAGAAGTAACAATTAATTGAACATTATAACACTAGTTTGGCCTTTTTAACTTATGGCAAAATGTCATGCGAAAAAAGAGGACCGATATATGTCAGCTCGACAGTTTGAAATGACATGTAGCCATTTCGTTTTGTTTTGGTCACCAGTCTGGTGACCAACGCATGGTGATTTTAATTATTGTTTTTGAAGTGAAAAACGTGTTTTCTAGTTTCTTATGTTATTTTCTGAAAAGATAATTTACTAAAGATTACATGGCTTGTGTTGTTCACGGCTGTAAAAGCCGTAGTACTGGGAAATCGGATGAAGATTGGAATTTGTCATTTCACAGGTTAGTGTTTTGATCAATTTTTTTGTTAATTGTATTATAAATAAGTTAATTTACGTTATTTTCTTAATCATCTATGTTTTATCTAACCGTAATCATTGAAATGAAATCATAATCAGCTTAGTTTTTAGAAAAAATGCAAAATATAACTTCCATAGTGTTGTGTAATTATCGATACTTGAGTAGGAACGAAGTATGTACTTCATTGATAATGACTGCTTTAGGTTAGGAGAAAAAAAGGTATTTAAGTATGGATTTTATTGTTATTTGCAGGTTTCTGGCTTGAGAAAAATTAAAAGATGTTTGGGTTAAAGCTATAGCACAGGGAAAATTGGAAGCCTTCAAAACATTCTCGGCCTTGTTCAAATCATTTCGAATCAGACGGGAAGAAAAGTAAAGTGCTTTGCAGAGATGCTGTGCCATCTATTTTAAATAATAAATATTGTAATTTGGTAATTAAGTATCGAAATAAAATGTTGTAAAAAAATAAATGTTTATTTGTTTTATTTGAAGCAATTTATTTTAAACTTTTACCAATTTTTTCCTGTGGGAATGAGTTATTTTCCCGCGGTAAATTGTAGCCTATATGTTATTCTGATGTTTAAACTATATAATTGTAAAGTTCCATAAAAACTCATTCAGTAGTTTTTACGTGAAAGAGTATCAAATGTCCATTCTTATATATTTTTGCTTTTATAATATTAGTAGGATACGATTATTGATTTGTAAAAAGATCAACCAGGTGGAAGTCAGATTCGCGCACGAAGGGTTCCGTATAATTCTATGAATGAATCTATGAAAACAGGAAAAAATACGTACCTTTTTACGAAACCATAAAAACAACCTAAACCGAAATACCTAATAATATTTTTTTATAAATACCACTACCATACAATGCAAGGCAGTCAATACGCATCGTAAATGAATAATTCCAAATTAAACGAATCTTAAAATTTGGAATTACCTATCCATAATTCAAAATTAAACGAATCTTAAATTATCTTCAAGAAATTTTATAACTTAATTTTTTTATTTATCGATATTTTAGTATTCGATAAAGTGGCAAGCACTACCTTTTTAGAACAAAAAGTGGCTACATGTGGATTTGAATGCCAAGCCGATAACAGTGTGTTGTCTCTTTCTATCACATTAATTAGGGTATTGAATAAAAGAGAGCCACTATATAAGAAACGTTCAATTAATTGTTACTTCTCCAGGCTTGTTAATTGCTCCGAGTATCTTCATGAAAAGAAGAAAAAAAATATGAGTAATGCTGACCGCTTTTTTTTGCTTTCGGAGTGTTGCCCTGCGCAACTGCGAAATTCTAATTACCAGTCGTGTGACTTACAATCTGTTAAAGAATGTTCAAGGCGGTCAAGTGATCATTGAATGCCCTTACATCACGTGTAGAAAGGCTGATGACACAATGGCCTACTTGCGGTCTCGTGCCGTGAAACGTGCTGCCAAATCTGGAACGAGGTCTTTTGTTCGACGCTTAGAAATGCTTCACTACATAGTATAAAACAAAGTCGCTTTCGCTGTCCCTAATATGTCCCTATGTCCCTATGTCCCTTTGTACGCTTAAATCTTTGAAACTACGCAACGGATTTTGATGCGGTTTTTTTTAATAGATAGAGTGATTCAAGAGGAAGGTTTATATGTATAATAACATCTAATAAATAGTGAGGAAGTACTGTTATTTTTGAGGTTTCTAATGTGATGTCGTAAATAATTACATTTTTTCCGCTTACATTGCAAACGCAGCGTGAACCCTACGAGTTTTATCAAAATAATGTACACATTGAAAAGGTCTACAGAAAAGTCCGCGATGGTATACATATGTCTATCTCTTATGGATAACCCACAATAACTTTTTTTTGTCATTTACTTTTTACGACAAATAATGGCTAATTTTCGAAGCGATTTTAACCAATACAGCATTAATCCTTAACCAATTAAATACATTGAATACATTGTTCATTTAATTTAGCTCTATATGGCCCTTTACACCGTCTGATTTAAGTGAATATTTTCGAAGATATTACAGATTTAAAAATTGCGGGACGTAGCGTTTGCGGCCGTACCGGTCGGCCGGCCGCCATTGCACCCGTGCGAAGCCGGGGCGGGTCGCTAGTTGAATAGATTTTGTAGTAACAGCTGATTGGATTAATGAATGGTTTTTCATTATTCACGCTTGATGACGTTTCGATAGCGTCGTATTGTTTTCGTTGAGAAGTTTGGCCTGTTTTTTTACTGTTATAAAATTCTCTGAGGTAAAGAAAATTTGAAAAGTAAAATGTTATCAGATATGAAATAAGATAAACTGTCTTAAAAATTGGAATGCCACAATACTAGAAATATTCTAAGAAATAAAAATGTGCATTTTATTGCGTCTCGATTGAACCATTGTTGTTGAGAAGAATTGAAGGAATAAAATGCAGACAGTGGTTTTTGTTTCATTGTTTTGTGGTAGAAATGCAAATGGCGGGAAACAATAACTTTAAATTCTTTCTTGTCTGAAATGACCGATTTGTATTTTAATTATTTTATTCAGCTATGAAAAAATAATCTATAGTTTACAAAAGCGCGAAAGTCCTTTATTAGGATTCTTTATTCATTCAATGTGCAAAGAAAAAGTTCTATAATTAATATTTGTGATTAATAACCAACTAAAAGTGTTAGCATATTAAAAACTGAAGTGCTAAAGCTTGAGTAAACTCAAGTTGCGCGTGCAAACTTCATAATTAAAAGTTCATTGTATTGAGCACAGGGCATTAATCCCGTTATGTTGCAAAAATTGCATTTCTTTGTTAGCGAAACGTTATCGCTATCAATCTCTTTACGGCCAGTGATAAATACAATCTGCGTTCATCGTTACCAATCGTTTCAGATAATCAATGTTTTATTATCTATGCTGTGGCACAGATAAGATAAGTTAACGTCATGGCAACCTAATATACATATAAATTTTATATAATTGGGAAAAGCAACATGAATCCGTTTTTAATGTTGTAAATAACAATTAATTATATAATACAATGTTTTAACTACGTTTCTAAAAACTATTCGAACTGAATTCGTATCGATTTTCAACGTGTAGGCACTCCAATTAATTTATCAAATGGTCCAGCAGGACAAATATAGTTATGGAAGTTTTCCGTAAATTCCGCTTGCTTTGGATTGTATTCAATAATAACTGAACACCTACACAACACCCACGGTTTCTGCCTACGTGTTATAACATTTTTCGTAGAATTTTCTCTATGTTACGCCAATGTGTTACGCAGACATTTTCTTGCCTAGAAAAGCCTTAAAGGTTAAGCCCACGTCATTTGTTTAATGTAAATGAAATGAAAGTGTTAGTTTAATAACAAAGATTAATGGCTCTTTATTGAATGAGCGTTAAAGAAGAAGTAGTATTAATTTTTATTGTTTGTTGATGAATGAAATGGATTTATTATTATGAGACATCACTTTGCTGACTGTTATTTGTATACGTAGTATATTATTATTAGTCTGTGCTGTTATTATATTATAAAATAATAATGTATCTAGTTCGGATTACTCACACAATTTTCTTATTTAAATTAAAAAGAGGCTGTTAATCTGAAAAAAATAATCTGAAATACTCAACAGCCATTAAAAAAAGTTGAACCATAGACATAATGGCGGGAAAAGCATAGAGACGAGATTCATTGTGTGTCGGCATTTCTTTAGATTGACTCATGAGTTGTAACCAGGCGATTACATGTTTCCTGGTACACAAAGATACTTGCGTAGGTATGACTCAGATCATACGTCATTCGAGTATTTAGCAAATTGCTTGATGCTATATTATATGCACTATAATATGGTCTATATGTGGACGTTGAGCGATGGGTAAAAGTTCAATGAATCATGATGTATGTAGGTTTCTTTATTACAACGAGCGCTGATGCTAACTGGTTCAGCATTTGCTAGTTACTCGTCAAATTTACTTTTCTTTAGATATTATCTTAATTTAAGTGATGATATAATATAACTGAAGCAATACGAATAATGTAGAAACAAACTACATATTATATATTTTTTACTTTATTTGCATAAGTAGGTACATCATAATTTCACGCTCTCAAAAATTTGTTGCTTCCTACAAAATATGTATTCAGTATTCTATATTATCCCGTCAAAGCAGCAGCTACAAATGATCAAACAATTTCCACTTACAGTTTAAACCGTGATTTAATTTTCCAATTTACACCCTCCATAACTCATGCTCGATGCACAAATATTTGGTAATTTGCAGTTCAATTTTAACTGGCCTTCTCTCTAATTATGTTGAACCAATTTTAGATTGAGTGCGCAAATAACCTCGGCAGTGTGATAACATCTAATGATCTAGATTGTATAAATGTAGAATTTATATTTTTTGGTTTTATGGCATTCAAATGCTTTATAAATTTATATTTGTATAAATGTATTTAAACAGACTATTTAGATAGACCGCAAGGCTGTTTTTATTGCACGTTCGTTTTAATTAAGGGCTTGGTGATGATTAACGTTAACTAGGCTAGCTTGCGGTTTCACTCGTCTGGTACAGTAAAAAGCTTGTTGTAATACTAGAGTCGATCTTTTATACCAAATTTAGTGCATGAAACTAAAAAACATCGTCTAAAGCATCTCCATAAAATTTCGTATTTACAATATTATCTATAATAATAGCCAAAAATAATGCCTATCTATAACTATTTTTCTGATTAGGTAGGTATGTTATACGTAAAATGTGCTAATAAAAATTACTGCCGCGTTATTTCTATATTTGTATACGTAGTATATTATTATTAGTCTGTGATTATATGTATTTGACGAATAGTTTATAATGTTAGAATTACGCTTGCAATCACCGACTATGCTTCCTTTAAAATTCGCAGAACAGGTATTCAGAATTAACTTCACTACATTGTAATCAACGATATTGGATCATTATTCCTTTACTAGGAAAAAACACTAAAGAACACAAATCTTAAGTCACTTTCATATCTCCAAGCTTAACTAAGATAAGAGTTTTAATTTTTAACCAAGTCATACCTAAATGCCAACTCGAACAAAAAGCAAAAAAAGAAACACACTTAATAACTAAATTTTTACAAACATAATATAAACCATGAATTATTATTAGTATTGGGACTGTGCACGATTACAGCGCCAACTAGCTTCCACAACTTTGTGGCCCTGTGGGCTCTGTCACATTGACGTTTAGGTCGTATATTGGTGAAAAAATATCGAAATGAAAAAATAACAAATATTTTCGACTAATAAATTGTTGTGATACCACGATTTGGGTGGAAAAAAGGTGTTGAAATTATTTTGGTCATTTAAATCAAATGAGGTAAGTCCAAAAAGTGTGTTTAATTTTGATTGTGTCAGGGTTTGTTTACTTCATTTATAGTTGTAGTTTTACAGTAAAACAATAAGAAAAAGCTACTGTAATGGTTTCATTATATAACAGTAAATACATTTAAATGTTCCTGTATCGCTAGTAATAAATTAAATATCGTTTTCAGATCGAAATGAGTATTGTTTTGAAGACCGGGTTTGTGAGTGTTACTCACGATATCAAATTCCAACCACAAACTGTAATTAAAGGAAAGTTGTTGGTATTGGCTGGATATGTCCGAAATGTAGAAGAATTAAGAACAAAAGAAGGGCAGAGTTCAATAATTCACGCTCTCATCATAAGGCAAACATCAATTACGTTGCCACCTTACAAAACGGTTTTAAACGTGAATAGAGCACGAGTAGTCACTAGTGTTAAATGTAATTGTGTTTATAATCAAAGTGGTAAATGGTTTGGTAATGTTTATTAGCGGACTAATGCGATTAAATAATGATATTAAAATGTATTTATGTAGAATCACTTTGCAATTGACAGATACATCTGATGACAGAGCTTACATTATTTCTACTTTTGACCACCATGAGCGCTGCAATAGATTATGTTACCCCCACCTAATACTTCGCACCCAGCGAATACTATTGAGTATTATTAATGGTTACAATATGACATGACTTCGTTGAATACAACATTTTTCTGTGAAAAAATGTTCTTGAAAAGTGATACGTCATGTACAATAATGGGTTCGAAATCATACTTCGTGGAATTTATGTTTAACTTAACATAATAATATAGTTTTATAGCAGAAAATAGTTACAGACAATTATTATTGCTTAGGCTTCCATTAAAGTTATTATGCGCTGAATGTCAATTACAACCTATGTACTATGTATGGTAATAACTTAAACCATATTTCACTTTGAATTGAGTTAAAGTTCCGTCAACCCAATATGAAGTTAGCATGATTGCCTGAAAGTTGCCTGCCTGGGTCGGGGAGATGTATTTGTATGATAATTCTATTCTATTTTCCTAAAAACCTAAGGAGAGGTCGCAAGTAAATGATAGAATTTGTATAAAGTGCTATGAAAACAAATTCCTCGGTAGTATTCGCCTTGCCAATATATCGATAGTATCTCCTAATGTAAACTCGATGTAAGAGTATTTTATGTGAGGATGTGTTATGCATTAGGTGTATGTAGCGCGAGATCGGATTATTTATGATGTTTTGAGAATAGAACTGTTGGAATTCATAACATCTGGTAAATTGCTTTCTTTTATCGTTCTCACACATAAGTACAAGATATTATAATACGATTGGAAGTAATTTAACAGAGTTTATGTATTTCCTTTATAAATAAGCAATGGTAGTGATACTGTAGGATTTTTATATCGTGTTATTTATACTGTGTTTTAAGTGATTAAGAGTACGGGAGAAACAAAAATTAACAAGAAATATCATTGCAGAGCGTGAAAAATCGTCAGCACTGGTGTTAGAGAAGCGTGAGGCGCTCGCCAAGGTAGAAGCGACCTACGAGCGTGTCCGAGACGATGCTCGGCCGAGTTCCAGGGCGGAGGCCGAGGCGGCCGGGCCTTCCGTGGGCCGCTGGGGCGCGGAGTGGCCGAGTTGACTCGCTTCGGTTGCGGGCGACCGCGAGCCGCCCGACCGGCATCTGACCGCACCCCTACCGCCCGCGAGATGGGCGCAGTCTCGCAAGCCGCTGGCGCTCTCGGCGAGCTCGCACGAGCAGCTCGCCACCGAGGCGGAGACAGTCCTCCGCTGCCTGCTCGTCACCGACAACTACGACTCCGTCAACAACTTCCTGTCCCTATATGACGAGTTCCACCGCACGGAGCACGCGCTGTACGACGTGTTCCAGAAGTACTCGCCGCCGATCAGGAGCAAGAAGCACACGTGCGTCGGCCTCGGCATAGAGCTGATCAGACGGTTGCGGGGGTTGGACAAGAGGTTCCGCGGCTTCACTGCGGCGATGAGCCTGGTGTCGTGTGAAGAGGCGGTGGTCGACGTGCACGAGTACGTGACGAGCGGACAGGGCCCGGAGAGCGTGGTGACTGCGGAGAAGGAGCACGTGATGGTGGCCGTGCAGATCTCGGTGGACGGCCGGCCCGGCGTCATGCTGGCGGACCCCGGCTACCACGTGCCGAGAATCGTCACAGTCATGGCAGATCGCGCTTATCCTCATACTGGTATGTAACACTTTCATTGTATCTATTCTTAAATCAATTCATTTCTGATGACGGTGTAATATATTTAAGATGCTCAAAACAACAAATTTACCCTTCATTTTTATACCACAATTATTTACATAATACAGGTACATATAAGTTTGATCAACTTTATTTGCTTCAATTTTATGTGTTCCAATAAATAGCCTTCAAATAGAGCTATTTTATTCCTCAGAATTTTTATAATGATTAACTATTTTATGCGGTATTTATACCGTACTTTAGTACGAGAACTGCAAGATAAAATCTATGAAATTGTCGAGAATAAACCAAAATACATTAAGATTTTCAACAGCGCACGAATAATGCATACATTTGTATCTTTTACTTCCGACTGCAATGTGCAATATACATAACTGCAGTTTCGCTGCTCTGACCTAAAATGTGGCTGTTTATCTCAATTCTACGAATTATGTGGAACACCCACACTCCGACTTTTTAAAGAATTATGAACCAGATATAAAAGGGTTAACAAATATTTATTCGGGATCACTTAATTACAATTTTCATTTGCTTTTGTGAAGCTTTTATATTCCTTTTAACTTTTCATGTAAATACCGGCTATAGACAGTTGTGTGTCTATAGGTACTTAAAATAATTTCATTTAGTAATCAAGTTAACAGCTTTAATATAAATATGTGAGCAATGAATACGTAGTACAATGTTTTCTCAATTCACTTTGAGCTTTTGAAACGGGAGCTTTGTAGGAGAGCTTTACTTATTCTTAAAGAAAATCAATGTCATTATCAAACAAGTCAAAAAAGACGACATGGGTCTTCACTCAAGTTCTCAGTTCTGAAATATAAAACTAAATGTATATACAATTTGTTTATTCATGAAAATCTTAATATATATAAATCTCGTGTCACAATGTTTGTCCTCAATGGACTCCTAAACCACTTAACCGATTATAATAAAATTCGCACACCATGTGCAGTTCGATCCAACTTGAGAGATAGGATAGTTTAAACATGTAGGTACCACGGGCGAAGCCGGGTCGGACCGCTAGTAACAATATAAGATTTAATACTTATAAAGTCACAGCTCTATCTAAGCCATAGAAAATTTCAGTTACACACATTCAGTTACCACAAATACCAAATAAGCCAATTAATATCAATCATGGTCAATCTAAGTCAATACCTACAAGTCTAAAAGTAATTAACAATTTCCCTAGCCCAAAAGTAGTCTGACCCAAGCCAATTTCCTACAGGTTGGTTCACACAGTCAGACGAGCCGCACTGCCGCAAGGAATACGAGTACAGCTTCAACCCGCAGAACAGCAACTACGTGGAGTGGCACGAGCGGGAGACGCGCGCCGGAACTGTCAAGTACCAGACCTCGTTAGTGTACGTCGCCAGACCATATCTGGATGGTGTTAACGTCACTGAGAGGAGAAACTTGGTGTATAACTTTAGGTACTTGGCGTATATTTTCTTCACTATATTCAGTTTGGAAAAGTATAGAGCAACATTTCTGTTGTGTTTTTTTTATCATTCTGTTTTATCTTAGTTCATTTTATTATATGCGCTCTTGCATTTTGTTCACCATTTGAACTGTTGAGTGTTGTATGTGTTATTTTATTGCTTCTCTTCAATAATAATTATCCAAATTCACAAAATTCGCTGGGTTGATTTTAATGTTAAAAAAACGATAATTACTTAGGAGTCTCCTCGCGCGGGACCAAAAGGGCCACCTGACCGCGGGTCTGTACTTCCCAGTGGGAGGGAAAGGGAAGGACGCTGTGTTCACACTCTTCTTCGACAACGGAGAGAAAAGAAAGACGAAGTATAAGTTCAGCATTTTCTCCGATCCAAATAATGTGAGTATTTCTCATTTATTGATTTCTTTAAACGTAACGTGGTAGCAGCAAAACAGTTGTTTTTTTAAAGCTAAAGCTCTACTTTTCATAACGTTTTAGGATATTATGATATAAGGTACTGTGTATTAGTTACCATAAAAAAAATCTAAAAAAAAATAAAAGAAAATTGAAATGGTAGGTAACTGTTGTTTACGGTGTACGGCGTACGGCGATGTACGGCGTCTGTTGGTTTCAAAATAAAAATAAAAGTCCATGAAAAAGGACCTTTTAACAGTTCAATGACATAATATGACTTTGCGTTTACAAAGAAAAGAGATTAACAAAGGCATTCATTTGTCCAGGCCGTTTATACTGATCTGCTTAAAGGTCAGTTGAGTTCATGACATACAATTCTCTATTTATAACGTGACGCATTGAAAAAACATATTTTCTATAGTTTAGGCTTCTGTTTGACCTTTGAATTTGATGTACTAAATCGGATTTTTTTATAATAGATTCTTAGATTACGACGATTTATAGAATAAAGACATTATCTATACCGTAGTATATTATTATTAGTCTGTGTCTATACCAATGTCTAATATTATAAAGCTGAAGAGTTTGTTTGTTTGAACGCGCTAATCTCGGGAACTACTAGTCCTATCTGAAAAATTATTTCGGTGTTAGATAGCTCATTTATCGAGGAAGGCTATAGGCTATAATATATCATCACGCTACGAACAACAGAAGTGGAGCCACGGGGGTGAAACCGCGCGGAGCATCTAGTATACATATAAAAAGATGAATCGTTAAACTTACACTTAGATAAATTTTCGAAAAATCAAATACCCTTTGCTGATGCGTGTAAAATACTTGAATAATTAAACGTATCATAAATAAAGATCGATATTCCTTTCGCAATTAAATAATAAAAAATAATAATTAAAACTGAAAAGCATTAAAACTGAGACAAGTTAAAAAACAAAGAAAATTGGCGACAAAAAGCATTATGTACACTGTTTTGATAAGGACTTCTGCGAAGAGTCGTGTTGCCCGCAAAATGTCAACACGTGGCTTCGATAACAATGCGGTTGCCTTAATTACTTGTAAATGTATTTAATTATGCTGTTTAGAGTCACAAGATTGTGAATAAACTAACTTGTGGTAATTATTACGCGTGAACCTAGTTTTTATACCCTGTAGATTAAAATAAATAGTATTCTTCTTTCTTACGATTACAATTAAAGGTTTAACTAACTAATTATTAAATAATTCTCATAGTATTATTTTTAAATAACTTTCAACGCAAAAGAGCCCATGACTTTTTTCCCCAAAAATTTGCTCCAACGTTTTTTTATGATATAAAGGACCTAGTCAAAAAGTTGCTACGTTCACATCAGGTAGTCTTTACCGGTACTTAATCTGTCATTCTCCAATTTCGTTGGGGCTTATGGGTAAATAAGACCTCTGCATCCAACGTTCATTTTAATTAAAATCTTCCAAGTGTTCATTAAGGATAATGAACGTTTTTTCAGTTCAACTTTTGAAGTTGTTAATTATAATTTCTAAGGCCCGGTCCCTGAATATAATGTTGGACTGTATAATTATCACTTTTTGTATAAACAATGAACAGTAGAAAAAAATAAATACCTACAGCAGTAAAAAACAAATACGACAGTAATTAGGTACTTACGCTAGTGTTTTGCGATAAAAAGCCTTTAAAAATTACACGTGTATTGAATGCATAAGAAAAGACGCAATTTACATTTTAATAATTTATCAAATGGAAATCAGAGGTCTTTGTAAACGTATAATTTTCGTTTGCGACATTATGTTTATTATTCAAAACATGTCATGAAATTACAGGTCTTTGAAGATTCTTAGAACATAAGAGAAGTTAATGATAGACGATTATCTATTTTTTTTTATTTATTTTTTACTTTGTTATTAAATAATTTTAAACCCACATGATATGCATTAAATATTTGAATAGGTAGATAACTTATCTATAGGTACTTATTATTATAAAGCTGAAGTTAAAACAAACGAACGACTCGTTTGTTTTGTTTTGAACGCTCTTATATTAGGAAGAGCATCTATTTCATAAATTCTTTCGTCATTGGATATGTACATAATTCCTTATAGACTAGGTACTGGCTGTGCCCTGCGGTTTCACCCGCATTGCTCAGCTCCTGTTGGTCTTAGCGTGAGCCGTGATGAAATATAGCCTTCCGCGATAAATGGGCTACCGGCTATCTAACACCAAAAGAATTTGCAGTTTTATAATATTAGTATAGATAAGCTCGGACCTCTAGTATTATAAACATTCTTAATTAGAACCTCTTGTTACAGATACCAAACACAATCCTAGAAGAAGTGGAACTATGCAACAACCAGATGAACTACAAGGAGGGTGAACTCCTGGCCGTCATCTGCAAGCTCGCGCGGGTGCTCGCGGACCAGTCCTTCATCGACCAAGTCCTGGAGATCAATGACGAAATCTGCCGCATGTGCCTCTGACAGTCACCGAGTGTCGGCGAACACAAAATCGCCGACGGAGAACATATTCAATTATCTTAATTTTTAACTGTATTCGAATTTTAAATTTTTAAATATATCCAAGATGTATTATATTTTAATAATTTTGCGTATTAAATTGTTTATCTATGTTATAGGTATTGGTTTTGGGTTAACGGGATTAAATTAGTAGATTAGTTCCTTGGTTTCATGACAGTTAATTTAATTAAATATATTATCCCCAAAATTGTGTGGTTTTATTTGATATGCAATCAATATTAAATCAACATAAATATTAACAGTAGGTTGATAAAGAATGATAAGATGTGAAGGATCACAAGGCTGAAAACGTGATATTTATTTATTTAATAATAAAAACTTTAGACTCACGTATCTGAATTGTCCAATCATCACAAATACGTATTTATGTAATCGTTATCTTATTATCGCTATCCTATACTTTGATAACGATCACAGATCTTTAAAATACTTAATATTGATTCTTGGTCAAGTTTTCACAATTACCTATAAATTATTCAAATATTAAGTCAAAATTGATACATATACATTTTTCCAAGAATAATGTAATTTTTTAATCTCGGTAAAGAAATTAAACAATTTTCAACTCCAATACGATACTTGAAAAACATGGTGGCTGTATTGAAAAACGTAGGCACTTTGCAAGTATGATAGGTAGATAATGGCCTTAGAACCTTATATTTTTCTCTACATTGAGAACCAATATGGGTTATTAGTGATAGTGACTTCTTATTTTAAGCACTTTTAAGTAAATAAGTGATTGAAGTATGAGTAGTTGGAAATACAAAGGAATAGGTATCAAAATAAAACACCGTAATAATATTCACTAATTTATTTCTATAGATCACACGAATGACATTGGTTCCTTAATCTAACATCAATATTACACAAAAAGATATTTTTTTAGCCACTATATGTTAGAGTGAAATGTCTACGTCGGAAAGAGACAGACTGATGGATCTTTCAAAATTAGCGGCAAATTTGAATATAGAACGGTTAGTATTTCAAATTTATGAGCATTTTTAATATGTTTATACTAAGGCGCGGGTCAAACACAAGCGGCGCGGGCGCGGGCGTGCCATAAGCGCACCTCTTGAATCTGTTTTGCACCACGTCCTTCTTATACATTTTGTATGAAAGAATTTTGGACAGGCGTCGAGACGGCACGCCACGGTTGTGCCACGGTTGCGCCGCCTTTCCAAAATTATTTCATACAAAATGCCAATAGCGCGCCCGATGCACGCCGGCAGCGCGCCCGATGCGCGCCGGAAGCGCGCCCGCAGTGCGCCCGATGCGCGCCGCGCCGCTTGTATATGTCCCGCGCCTAAAGATTCGATTACATAGAGTCTGTCTAAAAAGTCAGTTTACATGGGTAATTTAAGTAGAAATTTAAAAACTTATACTGGTAACCCTGCAGGTGCTGTCAAAATTGTAAATTATAACCTAGCTTTTCTCTATTTTATTTAGATTTTCCTGTTTAATATTCGTATAAAATGCCAAAACCTTTGAGCAGTAGTGCGAGGGAGATAATTTACAAGGTTATTAAGTTTTGTCAGCGAAAAAGCAGAACAAAGAGATTTGGTGAACAAAAACAAAGTTACAGAAAGAGTATCCGCCATGACCGGTATGTAACACTAGTTGATACTTGTATTTATTTAAATTTTTTTCTTGTAATTTATATGTAATTAAGTACTAAAATGTGCAAAGGTGTGATCGTTTGTTTATTTGTTTCCTTACACAGAATACACTTTTCAGGTGTTTCCTTACACTTTTCAGGTGTTTCAAGAGTGACTTCGGCTCATATTAAAAAGGAAGCTAGCGTAAATAACGGAGTATGGCGCACGCCTGGAAAAGGTCGTGGTTCAAAAAATGGACGCCCTTTGAAAATCAATTTGGATGACTTTGATAAATTCAATTCAATTTTTAATTGCATTGACTCTGCTTTGTTTTGTTTATTCAAGTCAAAGTTAATAAATGTATGTACATTATGCTCTGAAGTGTTTTTTTATTTGTTGACTTTTCCTGTAATCCTGTTCCTACCTCAAATATTTTTTTAATCACTTATCATATTTTAATATTTTTATAAAATTTTAATATAAATATTTTTATTCTAATGTATCTAGATTGTACGTATAAACTATACATTATTTGCAGTGTTGCTAGGTTGCGTTTTAAAATTACCCTTTAAATTACCCATGTAAACTGACTTTTTAGACAGACTCTACATCGGGTGGTTTATGGTATTATGGTTATAATGCGATGAAATCATGTTGTCTATAATCTATAAATTTTATGTATCCACTTACAGTTTACACTATCCATAATTTATTTCCCTATTTTATTATGTTTTCAAGTATGGCAGAATAAACGGGAAAAAATCCAAAAATTTATTATTCATAAATTTGAAATACTAAACAATCCGTAATTATTTTATAGTATTTTCTTCATTTCAATTTGGTACCAAGGTATATTATTACAATTTAACTGTCGACTACTTTTCAAACTACTAGTATTCAATCAAAAGTGAAAAGGAGCTCAACCAGAAACAATATTTAATATTATATACGTTAACATGTTATAAGACAAAGACGCAAGATACGTTGTAAATAACTCCATCTCTTTCAGCGAAGCTAAGAATAAAATTGTAATTATATGCCTTAGTACGTACACTGCTCCTAGCTTTTTGCGTAATGGCAATGACATCAGAGTTGCCAGTGTCAAAAACAACCCGCATTTTAACGTATGACAACAACAAATTACAAAACAAATATTTAAGCGTCCAGCACCTATTTTGTGCCATTCTTACAAAAGCTATTTGTTTCTAATGTTTAAAGTCATTACATACAATGCGTTTGCACTAAAACCTATCTTATTAAAAAAAATATGTAATCAATACTCGAATGTTTTCTCTCTCACACACGTCATTTGTCATGAGGGAAAGAGACAAAACACTGAGCAATTTAAACATTGATTAAGTTTATGAATTCTAACAGATTTTATTTCTCAGCAATCTAATCAGTTACCCCTTCACTCTTGTATAAGTTATCACTAGAGAGAAAGGGACAAAAATATTTTTTTTTGTTTTTTAGTTTGAAACATTAATCACTTATTTAACAAACATTTATGATTATGGAAGCGTGTAAATAAAACCTTAATGACGAAACAATAAGGTTCAAATTAAGTATGAAGTGAGGTATTTAATACAGTCCGGTTCACGAGATTTAACGGCTTTTTACACAAAATTTAGAAAATAATAATTAATATATGAATAGAATTTCCTTATATTTAAATAAGTGAAATTTAATTCCTATTGAATTTAATTAGAAATTCTTAATATTCCCTTTTTTTAAATCTCGTGAAAATAAACGAAATACACGAAGATTAAAATAATTTTGTTTCGTATTTTTTCGTTCCGTTTTGAAATCTAACATTTATTCCGTTTAAAATTCGAAGGAATCTTGTAATTTAGATTTAGAAAATGAACAGAATAAACGTTTCATTATTTTTATATTCATGTTACAGCATACTTATTACATATCAGATCGAATTTATATTTCGTAAATAAATATCCTACGTACATTTACACTATAATTATCATACTTATTTATAATTAATTATTATTTATGATCTATTTATATTAAGAACAGGCGATAGAACATGGAATAAGGAATAGCTTGAAAACAGAAGGAAATTAAGATGGAATTAATTTTATTCTTAAATCGAACAAAAATTTAGTTGAAACTTAGCTACCATCATGAAAAGACACGAATTTAAAATGAAATGAGTTATAGCGATATACAAACTTCCAGCGTTTAAATGACGTAAAAATTATACCTTCGTCAAATAAGTATGCAACTACTAAACCATGAAAAAAAGTATTAAAAAAAGTGAGCTGTCAAAAAATGAATACACTAATTTAAAAGAAAAATCAAACCGAACATCAAATTTGAATTTCTTCTTCCACATAAATCGTACCGGCCAGCATTTACAGAGCTACAGGAATATTCGTCGACACTCGTCTATGGTCACAATCAGTGTCAAGTGTCAAATGTCTAGTATGTGTGACATGTGTCAATGTCAAGTGTCAGGTGTCATGTGTAGTGTCTCTGTCGAGTGTCAGGCGTCAAGTGTCAGGCATCATGTGTAGTGTCGCTGTCTGGTGTTGTGTCGAGTGTCTGGTGTTATTTGTCGTGTGTCAGTGTAAGTGTAAGTGTCGGGTGTCTAGTTGTCGGCGGGCGAGTATCGGTGCGACTTGTGGTGTTTGTGCCTGTGACGCTGGGGGTGCGAGCCGCCATACACTTCACGGACACCGGACCTGCAAACGCGAAATATAGGGGTCAAAAGTGTATTTTTTTATGTATGGAGTAACAAGTGCTAATGAACTCCTAGAAATCCGTTGGTTAAAGACGTGTTTTTTTTATTATGAGTAGAGGGTGCTTTATGACGAATTCATAGATAAGAAAATGTTTTTCGGATAAGTATAGACATTTTATATTTCATACATACAATTTTTTTTTCTACGAGGGCACAAAGTACTATCTAAAAGTGGGAAATAACGTAAAAAAACGCTAAAACAAATCATAACAACATTGAAAAGTCTAAAACTAAAAGCGGACTCATGCACCGCATCCACTGAAAGCACTAATATATAGAAAAACATAGCAAACGTATATACAGCATAAATAAATAAATATGATTACTAGTAACATTAGTAGTAACGCCTCCTCCAATATCTGGAACTGGAAACGATGCCTTATGTAATAATTAAAATAATAATATGCCTTATGTAATAATTATAAACTATGTATTTAAATTAAATTCTGTTATCTATGCTATTAAATACCCTGTTAGATGGACACAATGGAATATTTTTATTAAGTACTTTAAGACATAGATCATATTAGAAAGTATTTTATTAGACAATAATGTTAAGATTTTAATCATAAAGGCTTATCAATTTTGGAACCACTCTTTGAAAGTTTCAAAATTATCCACATTTCTCATGGGGTTGGAACAAAGATGGCAGACAAGACAGAATGGTAGGAAAAAATTGGCAATCCATTTTTTTTTTATTATTAAAAAAATGTGAATTTTTTTATTTTGTTTTATAACAAAATAATTATACTTTAACCAACATAAAATTAGAACCAACACAAATTATAAAAAGGGTTAATATAATCGTATTTCCCTATATCGCATATCGCTAAAACCCACATGAAATAAGAACAAAAACACAAAAATTAAATTGTATTTCCCTATATCCTCTCACATAAAATTACAACAAAAAACACACCAAATTAATCGTAATTCCCTATATCGCATACCCCACTAAAACCCACAAAGTTAGAGCCAAAACACAACAATTAAATTGTATTTCCCCATACGCCCCTATTATATTATCTCGACTAGCCAATGGGCTGGCATACCCCCAAAAAACCAACATAAAAATAGAACAAAAAAACAATAATTAAGTTGAATTTCCCCTATATCCCCCAACATAAAATTAGAAATAAAAAACTGACAGTAAAATCGAATATTCCCTATATTCCATCGCATATTACCTGGAAGAAGTAGCCAAAGGGTTGGCCGTGGTACGCAGAGGTCGTCGAGCGCTCGGGCGAGTTCGTCTCGTGGCTTCACTGTAAGAGATTCGCTAGCTACTTACACTACGCTATACTACTCGTGGTGGATGGTGGACAAAAACGTAATTAAAAACAACATTGACTTTGAAAAGTATATGCTTTGATTAGTTTTTAGGCGTTAAAAATGCGGGATCTTTGAAAATCTAGAAAGAGTTATTCATTTAGAGGGTAGTTTGCAAAATTTTCGGGCATTTAAATGGAAGCATATTTCGACACGATTTACATTTTAGAGGGTACTTTGAAAAGACAATCGGACATATTTTAAAACTTAATTTATTTAATACTTCTAATTAGTCTGTTTAAAATAATACAAATTATTTTTAAACTGAATATTTCTTAAATTCTTATTGCTGAAGTTGTAAGTTGTAAATGATTTAATTAATCTTTGTCAAATGCACAAAAAAGAATGATACTGCAACAAATTAACGCGCCATTTATATTATGCGTATCAAAAGTAATTAATTTCTTTAAAATATTTCATCCACCCATCCACCACAAACATAATAAAGAAAAATAAATACAAAAAATATAAAGGCATAATAAAGCAATATTTGCAAATAAAAAACTTCATGCTAGCTTACTACTCTATTTGTATAATAATAAATGATAAATTTATAATAATAATATAAGCAATATCATCTACAAACATTGAAAAATTGTTTTTGGGAGTTTCTCGGATTTTCATTCAATATCATTTCGCGAGACACAAAAAAATTACGGATTGTAAAAAGTAAATTCCTAAACAAGACGCCGAGCGTTTAACTGTCGGTGCTGCAATATGTATTTTTAGAAATTACACGCGGGGCTGGGTTAAATATTAATTTGAATGTAAGAATGTACTACAAATTGATGTAGTCAGTTGATAACAAATCACAGCAAGTCACCGACTATTAACAAAGTGAGGGTAGTTGGATCAAACGTCGTATAAACAACGTCCGAGCACGATTCGTACGAATGCGCCACGATTCAAAGGAAGGCGGCATTTTATAGTATTCGACAGCTAAGCATTTTCTGACAGGAAATAGTTGCACTTCATAAATAAAAGATATAGTGACAACTATTCATCCACAAATAGTTACGTCTAAGGGCGTATTCAGAAAGAAAACTTGAAACTTATAAGCGCTTACCGGCGCTTGTCAGCGCTGGTAAGTGGTAACCCGCGCAGGAAAATATATGAACACGCGCCGATAAGCGCTGACCGGCGCCGACAAGTTCCGACAAGCTTCAACAAGCGCTGGTCAGCGCTGGGCGCTGGTCAGCTATGAAATTTGTTTTGGTCTGCTTCAACCTGCTTCCTTTGTGTAGAACGAACCAGCGTTGACAAGCGCCGATAAGCGCTTATAAGTTTCAAGCTTTATTTCTGAATACACCATAACATAATATTATTTATTAATATTATTTCCTTTTCTTTTAATATTATATGATTGTAAAATTTGTAATGGTACATAAAAATAAATAATATAATCTAAAACATTACTCACGTAGCTACAGGCGGTGCGGGTAACGCCAGGCGTGGCTCGTGGCGAGGTGGGTGCGAGTGTGAGTGCGAGTGTGAGTGCGAGTGTGAGTGCGAGTGTGAGTGCGAGTGTGAGTGCGAGTGTGAGTGCGAGTGTGAGTGCGAGTGCGCGCTAGATGTGATGCGCGCGCTGCGGGCTGCGGCACCGCGGGCCGCGCGCTCTTGGAACTCTCTGCAAATTGCGTATTGTTCATTAGTATGGATGTTTCATAATTAGTCTAATTTAAAAAAAAAATGTGTGCGTGTACTAGTGTACACACGTAAGAAATGAAACTTCTTTATGACCTTATTTTTCAAAAAATAATTTACTATATGCAACTTTACGTACGATACGTCGAATCACGCGTGGTAGGAATAAGAAAAAGATGGCGCGTAACGGAAAAATGTCACGCGTAACGAAAAAATGTTACACTAAATTTTTTTCCAACCCCGATAAAGAAGTTTCACTTCAAAAAAACAATTAAAATCTTGTATTGTAGTACAATCACGAGCAAAAATATATTGCCTCCTAAGTCCTAGGTGACGTCACATATTTATGCTTTGAGAGGTTATCACAATTATATGCTGTACATTTTCATCACACAATTGTGATGTCACTTTATTATGCAGTCTGCTTATGTCAGATATTTTTGCTGTATACGGGCAGATAGATATTATTGAACTCATTCTTGTGACAGATATTTGCTATCGTCCCCTAGGTAGGTTTTCAAAATAGTCTTCTTCCTAAATCTTTCATTGTTAAATGTTAAGTGTCCAAACATATTCAGCCACGGCAATATTAATATTCAAAATCAAGCTATATGTCATCTTGTGACTAATATGCAACATTATCATAGTCTTATGCTACGGCCACACTACCTTACCGTCTACCGGGCTGTTACCGCAATAATTATGGCATTATATTACCGTCTAAATTACTGCATGAACTGGTGTGGTTACACTAGAGTTTACCTAGATATGTCGGTAATTATTGGCATTTACCGCAGCAAAAAAAATATTAGTTAATAATTAATATATAATATGGTTTCTGTAATAATTCATCAAGGATTCTTTCTTTTTCAAAAGGATTTTTTCTTTTTCAAATCATCTATTGTACTTGGAAATGATAAATTTTGTTTGATCCGACGCCACGCATCATTGTGTACACTGCGATTTTTATAGTTCTTCTGTCGGGTATCCCAAAGAGAAGAATTCCAAGAATTCCAAAAATTAGCGCCATCGAGCGCTTTTTCATTTGACCACTCCATGTCGGTCGATACGTGCGTCGCCGGTGAGCTCATATTGCACACTGGACAAACGGTAGTGTGGCCGCATACGCAATAATTACCGCGGTAATCTTCTTTGATGTGCGAAAGAATACCGCCGCCGGAGCTATTGCCTACCGCCATTTGTCATATTGATTGGCATTGTAGAATTATGGCCATAAGTCGTGGTTACACCTAGGTGTTGTTAAAGTTGTGGCAATAATTATTGGCATATCACGGTAGTGTGGCCGTAGTATTACAACCGTATTATAAAGCACAAAAATAATCACCCATTTAATTTTTGTTACGAATTAGCTCAAAAACTACATAACCAATTTGAAAAATTCTTTCACCAGCAGAAAGTTATTATTCCTCAATAACATAGGCTATATCCTCCTAGTCGACAAGCTAATATATAACATACCTATCAAACTGTTCCGCCTCATCCTCTTCCAAGTTGATAAACTCCTGCCGCTCCTCAGCGTCTCCGGAGTACACGTTCTGTTCACGCTCGATCACGTGCGCACGCTCGCCGATGTGGTGTCCTGGTAATTATTCATATTTATTAGGCAGGTAATAGATATCTATACTTCACTACAATGTATAAAACAAAGTCGCTTTCTCTGTCCCTATGTCCCTATGTCCCTTTGTATGCTTAAATCTTTAAAAACTACGCAACGGATTTTGATGTGGTTTTTTTTAATAGATAGGGTGATTCAAGAGGAAGGTTTTAGTATATAATTTATTAGGTTTTAGACAAAGCGGGCGAAGCCGCGAGCGGTAAAGAGTTTGTTTGTTTGAACGGGCTAATCTCAGGAACTACTGGTCCGATTTGAAAAATTCTTATCCCCATTATCATCTCGCAAGACCAACAGGAGCGGAGCAATGCGGGTAAAACCACGGAGCACAGCTAGTTGTTAATATTAGTTGAGGTAATTTAATAATAAATTAAATATGTAAATAGCGGAAAATAGTACTGAGGTACTAATAAGGTTGTCATTGAAAAAATGATTGAAGTTTTTGAAAGTACTTACAATTACAAATCATCATAATCATTGTCTTGTCTTCTTTTTTATAAACCAACTAAAATATGTTTTAGCTTTGTCAAAAAGGGACTGAATTGATGCAGATTATTTTTCACGAGTAATTAGGTCAATAGCTTGCGTTTTACATTGTCAATATGTACAAAATTAATGTAAAAACCAAGAAATAAAACATATTATCATGTGTTATGACCACAAACCAAATTGATAGTGTTCTATAACAAATTTATTTGTCCAATCCTTTATTAGTTATTTGGCTTGAAACATATTGTACTGGTGTTGTATTAAAACTATTTTTTTTTTCAGCAATCTTTTTAAATGGTGTATATCAAGAAAGGTACATTATTTTAAGTGATAGAATCAAAGTCCAGAGTTGTAAAACCTGACTGCCTAGTTTATTTTATATTCATAAATGATAAACTAATACACACATACTCACCGATAGACATTTTCTTGACCCCAGTTCGAGAGTCCTGCAGAGTTTTGCGCGTCTCCTTCACTCCGTTGGGACCAATTTTTGTGCTGCTCGATGAACTGTATACCTGTTGATAGTATATAGTTTTAATTTCTGCTTTCATATACATACATACAGGTACTTAGACTTTTAGTTAAGTTCTCAAGTAATTTTGTAATGTAAACAGTGTGATTGTATTATTTTTTTCAAATAGAATAGAATTACATTCCACATGTGTTGCTCTTGGATGGATATCAATAGCAAACAACACAATATCTAACTGAATATTTCATTTTATTTTTACTTATTACTACCACATTAAAATATACATTTTCAGTTATTCACATAAAGTGCTCTACATAAAACTGCGCAAATATACCTGTATTTTATCATTAAAATATGTTCATAATACTAAAATTTATGCTTACAGTCATATGTTGTGGGTATACCTGCGGCTTTCCATTGGGTCCGCTGGACATGACTACAGTGCTGCTGCTAAACGAAGTGCCTGGTCCCATGCTGCCGTCTGATATATTATTTGCTAAAAAATTAAAATAGAAACATTTTTTTAAATATGTTTTGTGATATCAAAAACAAATAAATATAATTCACTACATAGTATAAAACAAAGTTGCTTTCTCTGTCCCCATGTATGCTTAAATCTTTAACTACGCAATTAGAGAATACAATCCCGGGATCCCGATTCCCGGGATCCCGGGATCCCGACCCTTTTCTGATCCCGAAAATCCCGGGACTGTGCTTGACTAATCCCGGTATTTTCGGGATTGATATGAACAGCTATTCTATTTTGCTTTCTACGATCCGTTGCGCCTTAACTATGGACCTAGCCTAGATTATACCTTAGCATCACTACATAGTATAAAACAAAGTCGCTTTCTCTGTCCCTATGTCCCTTTGTACGCTTAAATCTTTGAAACTACGCAACGGATTTTGATGCGGTTTTTTTTAATAGATAGAGTGATTCAAGAGGAAGGTTTATATGTATAATAACATCCATTAAATAGTGGAGAAGTATTGTTATTTTCGAGGTTTCTAATGTGATGTCGTAAAAAATTACATTTTTTCCGCTTACATTGCAAACGCAGGCTGAACCCTACGAGTTTTATCAAAATAATGTACTAAGTATTATACACATTGAAAAGGTCTACAGAAAAGTCCGCGATGGTATATGTCTATCTCTTATGGATAACCCACAATAACTTTTTTTTGTCATTTACTTTTTACGACAAATAATGGCTAATTTTCGAAGCGATTTTAAACAATACAGAATTAATCCTTATCCAATTAAATACCTTGAATACATTGTTCATTTAATATTGATCTATATGGCCCTTTACACCGTATGATTTAAGTGAATATTTTCGAAGATATTACAGATTTAAAAATTGTGGGACGTAGCGTTTGCGGCGGTACCGCCTACCGGCCGGCCGCCCGGTGCGGGTCGCTATTGGTTAGGGAGCCAGGTGCAAATTGGGTTCATTATTTCCTCTCAAGAGATAATTCGTCAGAAGCATCAGAGTATAGTATTATAAAGCCTCGTGAACGTCAGCTGGCGCTCGGTTGGGGGGGTGAGCGGTTGTAGCCTCCCACGCACGTAGGAAAAAAAAATACATTCATTCATTTCCTCTCAGCTAAAAATTTGTCAAATTGTAGCTAACCCAATATCTCAACGAAAAAAAATAATCAGCTGGTTACAACGTGGTGTATTATACGTCAGCTGGTGTCTCGAACATGAAAAAAGAACAATTATTTTCCGTGATTTCCTCTCAAACAAAAATTTACCTGATGATAGCTTATATGTAACTGTGGATAAATATATAAGTCAGCTGGCTGTATCTTGGTGGAAAAACCGTCAGCTGATACTTTGAAAGTTATTACATAGGAGTTAGACGGAAGCATCTATTGCCAATTTATATGCATCAGCTGACTAGGTTTTCCTCAACTTATTGCTAGCTGATTTTTTAACCGACTTCAAAAAAAAGGAGGAGGTTATCATTTCGGCCGGTATGTTTTTTTTTATGTATGTTCACCGATTACTCCGAGGTTTCTGAAACGATTGACGTGATTCTTTTTTTTTTGTTTGATGCGGAATGGTGTCGAATTGGTCCCATAAAAATTCGGATTCGGATTTATTCGGATAGGCCCAGTAGTTTTTATTTTATGAGCATTTTTGTCTAATCTCGATGACTTAATTGAAATGAAGCAAGTAAAGTTGATTCACTTCCTGGTAACTGATTGAGCTGAAATTTTGTATACGTATGTAAATTGGATAGCGATGAAACATTATCATGATATAGAGCTGATTTGATGATGGAATCGGAAGGTGGCCATAGGAACTCGGTAATATATTGACTCAACTTTAGGTATCGAGTTTGGGCTCGTTGGATTCGTGTTGAAAAATACACTAAAAAGTATTAAATAAAAATAACTACGTTAATCATTGATCTTTTTAGACGATTAAATCCGTACATATGGCAAACAAACTCTTCATTTAACATTTATTAACATTTACGAGAAATTATTTCAATCTGACTTTATGTTGACGTCCTGCAAAACTTACATCGTTGGTATATAACGACTCTGATAATGAATCGGAAAGAGAGGAAAGTGACTCAAGCCAGAGCGAAAACGAATAAATCATATTGGTCTCATTATCATTTTTTATCAAGTTTATATAATAAATATTATTTATCGAGTAACTAGTTCATTTATTGCTAATTGATTATTTAATTATTTAAATATATAAAATTATTTGATTACATACTTATTCGTTTCAAAAATATTGATAGTGAATGTTTATTTCAACTTAACTCTTATATTGAAGCGCAATGTCGAATAATTAAAGATACATCATTTCCTCTCAGATGAAAATTTGTGAGCTGATTGTTAATATACTGATGCGATAAATAAAAAAAATCAGCTAGCAATAAGTTGAAGAAAACCTAGTCAGCTGATGCATATAAATTGGCAATAGATGCTTCTGTCTAACTCCTATGTAATAACTTTCAAAGTATCAGCTGACGGTTTTTCCACCAAGATACAGCCAGCTGACTTATATATTTATCCACAGTTACATATAAGCTATCATCAGGTAAATTTTTGTTTGAGAGGAAATCACGGAAAATAATTGTTCTTTTTTCATGTTCGAGACACCAGCTGACGTACAATACACCACGTTGTAACCAGCTGATTATTTTTTTTCGTTGAGATATTGGGTTAGCTACAATTTGACAAATTTTTAGCTGAGAGGAAATGACTGAATATATTTTTTTTTCCTACGTGCGTGGGAGGCTACAGCCGCTCATCCCCCCAACCGAGCTCCAGCTGACGTTCACGAGGCTTCATAATACTATACTTTGATGCATTTTACAAATTACCGCTTGAGAGGAACTTGGTCATAAAATCTGCTGCTGGCTCCCGGACCATATGTTTTTATATACAACGTTCACAGTTTTTCTGTAGTGTATTCAGTATCAGCATTGCACCCGTGCGAAGCCGGGGCGGGTCGCTAGTAAAATTATATAACGATAAAAAACAAACCTAAGGTACGATACGGATACGGGCTATACTGGTACGGCCCTAATAATAGTAGACCTTAGAAGGGACTTTACCACTCGGAATTTTTTTAAGGTAACTCCCCGAGGGGCGAACAGGGGAATCACCCGATCACCTCATATCAAAAATCAAAATATTGTTGCGGGGTAATTCCCCTTCGGGGATTCCCTGAACGAAAGTATTGGATGCTTTGATATTTCTAAGATTCTATTTCCGAAATTCTAAATAGTGCTTTTGATTTGTATATTTTTTATTTTATTTTAGTGTTATTGCAACTAACAAAATTAAAAACATATTTTGAGAAACTATACTTCAATTTTTTTTTTATTAGAACCCAATTCCCACATAAGGCTGATCCCGGGATTGTCCCGGGATCCCGGGATTACCCATCAAAAATCCCGTAATCCCGGGATTGAAAAACATGCTCGGGATTGTATTCTCTATACGCAATAGATTTTCATGCGGTTTTTTTTAATAGATAGGATGATTCAAGTGGAAGGTTTCAGTATATAATTTATTAGGTTTAACACAAAGCAAAGCGGGGGGCGGAAAGCTAGTAAGGAATATAAATATTCTAAAATATTTAAATGGTAAATTATTTTTAGTTTTTTTATGATACAATTAGTTCTCACTTCAATCATTAAGTGAGAAAAAAATTAACATAAAATGTGACTGTTGACGCTTAAATATACTTCAATAAACATTTTTACAAATTACAAAAAAAAGAAGTAAACATAATAAATCGCATTGCACATAAAAAGCATTCCAATAATACCTGCAAACAATGTATTCATCGACGGCATCTGCGGCATGAATGGCATGAGAGCGCTACCATGGCGCGGCCCCATGAGAGACAGGGTTCCCTCACCGAGCATGCAGAAAGGATCGGCGAAGATGGAGTTCATCATGTTGCTCATCTGACGCATGTGGCGCATGTGCGATCTGGAATCGATTTATAAAGAACATCTCATGAAATTATAAGTTAAAATGTGTTAATGGTGTAACACACATGATTAGACATCAAAGTAAGATATTGAGAACTAACACAGAATAGGCGATGACATAGATTAGCCCAAACATACCTTTATTATTAGTTAAGATTTCCAGACAATAAAAACATACCATATAATCACTCAGTTAATAGGATGTGAAACAAAACCATATACTTTTTATTTAACATTAATATAGTAAGGAAGAGAGGATTCACTATTGTCTAAAATAAATTCAGTTTTGCTGCATCAATGCATGGTAGTAATATGGTATTCCCTGCTGCGTAATAAGTCTATTCACAGCTATATTATGGACCATGATTACAGATTACCATTTATCAAATAATCCGATATATTTTGTGTGAAAATAACAAAGAAACCTGAACAGACCAGTACAGTTTTGGGT
This sequence comes from Colias behrii, assembly GCA_029959065.1. Classification (NCBI taxonomy): domain Eukaryota; kingdom Metazoa; phylum Arthropoda; class Insecta; order Lepidoptera; family Pieridae; genus Colias; species Colias behrii. Next base: position 1,654,912 of record JARWMC010000016.1, read on the forward strand.
GTATGTTAAAAGCTGCTGTGTAATATGTACACTGAAAATCACACCCTTATTTAATTGGTAAAATCTAAATTGTGAATCAAATTCTAGTCAGCTAGTTAATTTTATAAAATATTCAGGATGATTTAATTCAGATAAGCCTATTTCAAAACTTATCTTTAATTCCACCCAGTTGATGATAACTCATGATTAAAATACAAGAAAATAAATCTAAAAAACTTATCACCGTTGGCTATGTGATCCTTTAGTTCTATAGGCCATTTAATATTTATTTATATCCCTTTGCGAAGCCGTGTCAGACCACTAGTTTATCATATACTGAATTAAAATACAATTGATAGAAATACACACACTATATATGTAAGTTTTTCTTCAGTCATTTGAAAGAAAAAAGTCACATGAAAGAGGGTAGTATAAAAACAGTTATTTAAACATTCAAACGACCTTCGCAATATTTGCGAAAATCTCGTTCACGTGTAAACTTATTAGTCAATACGTATCTGTCGTTTGTTGTAACTTGTAACATATTTCTTCTAAAAGAACAACCATTGGAATAAAAAAAATTCTATTCCCTAAGTTTAAGACTGAGCTTTCATACTACGCATATACATTATTAGTGATATTCCACATATTTGTAAGCTGTAAATTATTATGGCCTTGCTAATGAAACAATTCCATGCGAAAAGTAAACGAAGCTTACCCGAAAAATGGATCGTCCTCAACGTCCGCCATCAAAGATCCGAAAAGAGACATTTTATTAGCACTCTAGGAATATAAACGAGAAAAAGATCTTTCAGATAAAATCAATAAGTTACAGAGATTCACCCAAAGCGCAATGAATTCAATATTTGCAGATAAACACGTATGATTGTGCAAAACCGAAAGCTCTAGCAAATATCAAATATCAATTCAGCAGCACATTCGCTCTCTCACAACAAAACTATAATCTGTTATCTGACTTTACTCTCTTGTCTCTGCCTCGCCCATATAACAGATTAAACAATACCTGCGTGTGCAGATAAATAAAAATAATCAAAAATAAACGGTTCCATGACGGTTTCAAACTGTGGTTTCAAACCTCTTGAACCTTTCAAATATTTTTAAATAGTATGAAAAAATTTATTGAAAGTTCCATAAAATAACACTATTTATAGTGATTATTATAATTGTGATTATAATACTAAGGACTGGGTACCATGCAGTTCTAAAAATTAATGTAAACATTTCAAATTTAATGCACTTTATTATAAATTAATTTTTAATGTTACATCACAATGATAAATCACAAAACTAATTTACACCATCACTTAAGCACCACATCATACAAAAAAAATTTGATAATTCTTACTTAACAATCAAATTCTAAATTAAAAACGATATTTATTGTGACGACGTCCCACTAAGTTTGATCGCTGACCATCTCCGTGAAAGCTCCAAGCAGCTGACGATGGATATGAGGTATAAATTACATCTTGAAGGCCATTTCTATACTTACGATTATTAGACGGCAAATCCTAAGTGTTAAATAAAATTGATTAGTTTCTTTCCATTAAAATCATGCCAGAAATTAAATAGAATAATACAAATACGATTAATTGTATACCTGTTTTGCCAAATCTGGCTTATTTTCTTTTATGACATCTCCAATTTGACCATTTACAAGTGCAATGTCCATCTTCTGATTAATAGGTTGATTATTAGCATATGAATCACCACCCGTTTTCTCTACGGGGATAGGATTAAGTTGTTTTGATTCCTTATTGATGTTCAATCGTCTATCAGACTGCGAGGGACCTTCGACAGGTACCTTAACACTTTGTTGTGTAAACGATTGAGAACCTTTGTATTGGTTATAAATCTGCTGTAATTGACTTCTACTTGGTGTTTGGCCAACTGGTTTATTACCCATTAGAGACGTCTTACTAACAGTCGCCTTTACATTGGAGTATTTGGCTTGATTGGTTTGTAAAGGTTGAGGAGACAATGTTTGTGGCAGCGTTGGTATGGGTTGATGGTACATATTAGCTGGAAGCTTTTCAACTGGCTGTCCAAGAGTGTTGAAGTGAGCTGGCTCCATATTTTTACGGTTATGGTTATTGTAAATTTTTTGATGTGTCGTATCTACAGGAAATATTGGTTCTTTGAAGGTTTGAGGTGTGATATTCTGTTGATTAGGTAAGTGAGACTGTGGCTGCGTCATAACTATGTCTTCGCGAACTGTTGCTAGACTTGGTGGTGAAGTGAGAGCACCCGTATTTGGGTCAAACATTTGTTGGGGAGCTAATTGCGGCGATGAGTTTTGCTGAGTCATTTGAGGATTTGCAACTGCTTGGTAAATTTGTTGATTATTCACAGGAATTGCGTTCGGTTGTTGTTGATATGCTGCCATTGATTGGTTATTTGGTTGAGTTGATGGCATTAAACCTTGTTGATTGTTCATTTGTGTCTGATCCATAATAACGTTACTTTGAACTTGATTTGCAGGACCTCCTTGATTAGATACCATTTGACTTTGCGGTGTGATCGTATTTTGTTCTGGCTGTGTGGGTGATAAATTACTAGGCTTCTGGAACATTTTGCCGAGATTTTCATTATTGTTCATCATTTTCTGCATTGTATTCATAGCCGCTTGCTGTTGGTTTGCGGGATTCATTTGAATTGCAATGGCCATTGGATCGAAGCCCAAGTCACCACCTAAACCTTGCATTACACCTGGAAACATTTCATTAAATTTTCTTATACCTTGATTATGTTGTCCGTAATTAGGTGCTTGTTGTGGTAATTGAGCTTGTTGCATTGGATTTGCTTGTTGCGTTGGATTAACTGTTTGCATATTCGACATTGTATTTGTAATATTGGCGGCATAGACATTCTGCTCATTTGGATTGATGCTTTTACCATACGATTGTACGCGATTATTAAAGTTACCGTAATTAGGCATAGACAAAGGCGTCACTCCAACTTTTCCATGGGGTGATTGAGGAGCGTCAATGAGCATCGGTTCCTTTAGTTGTTTGCCTTGCTGTTGCTGCGGGGCACCTACAATAGACTCCCCGTTTATCATATTCATAATTTGAGGACCCATCCCTCCTAAATATTGCTGATGCTGAGCTGTACCTGGCATTTGGGAATTTTGCATCATCTGAGGATTTTGCATCATAATATTATGTTGATTTTGCATTTGATTGGATGGTATCATATTATTATTCGTATAATTTTGATTGGTGGGAACTTGGTTGTAAGAGTTCAAAGCTTGTTGCGTTTGATTCAGACCCATTTTTGCACCCATTTCGTTATTCATAATTGTGTTTGCAGGACTAATGGTTTTAAGATCATGGTAAACCTCCTTGACCACCGGTTGCATTAATTTTTCATTTAAAAAGTTATAAGTATCAGCGTACAGTTTAGGTGGATTGCAACGACCCATGCAAGAATAGGGAGCTTGTTGTGAATAGGGCTCTCCACCTGCAACCCCGTTATACCCGCATCCGTGTCCATGGCAACAGCCGTGTCTATAACCTCCCTGTTGTACAAACGGCGATGCCATTGAGTTATTATGTTGATTTGAATTACCAAACAATTTTCCCATGCAACCGCTGTAATAAAAAAAAATACTTTATGATTGTATCAGTGTATTACTAGGTATTAGTTTACATATTGTATAGAACTACTTACCAGTCTGCACTCTGTAACTGATTTACAACGCTCCCTAATTCGCTTAATATCTTTTGCTTATTTAAAGTCATTGCCTACTTTCCTGAAAATTTTTATTACTTTCAAAATTTAGATTTTAAAATAATGTATTTTACATCCAAATGATAATTGCCAAATAAGTCTTTTGTTATTTTTTAATCATAATAATAAAACTTATTTTTCAAGCCATGTTTCCAGTTATAGACGAAAAAATATATTAAGCCTATAAAATTAATAAATATTTAGACTTCTTCATCACATTTTTATCATTATATTCTAATTGCTGAATTAATGTAAAACGTTGTTTTATTTTTCATTTTTTTTAACATAATTTTGATTTGTAACATATTATTTTATTAGTACAAGTATCCGAATGGGTTCAAAGTCAAACTGACTGATGACGTCAAAGTTCAACTTGAAACTTGAAAGTTGAAACTTGAGTCTTGAGACTTGAAATAATAATCATTCTGTGCCTGCACCTAGATTGCTCGGGGTCACGTATCCATTTTGGCTTTTATCAGTGCCTGATAAGTTATATCTTTAATAATTTAACTGTTATCAGTGTAATACTTCAAATTCTGTGCAAAGGATCTAATAAAGAGTGTTATATTTTCCGTGTAGATATAACTTCGCAATAGCGGTACAAGCAGTCGTCGCAGTTCAACGTTGAGTAACCGAGGTAATTATAAAACACCAAAATGGGTAGAAAAGTTTTCGTAGTTGGTGTTGGAATGACTAAATTTGTTAAGCCTAGTCCAGACAAAGATTATCCCGAGCTAGGCAAAGAGGCCGTTTTAGCTGCCTTAGCTGACGCCCGTATCAAATATGACGACGTACAGCAAGCTGTCTGCGGCTATGTCTTCGGCGACTCGACTAGCGGTCAGCGCGTATTGTACCAGGTCGGCATGACCGGTATCCCGATTTACAATGTGAATAACAACTGTTCGACCGGCTCTAATGCTTTGTTCCTCGGTAAGCAACTCATTGAAGGAGGCATATCTGATGTCATCCTCGCCGTTGGATTTGAAAAAATGGCTCCTGGTGCGTTGGGAGGGGGCGCTTACACGGACAGAACGAATCCAATGGACAAGCACACATTGAAAATGGCAGATCTGGCTGAACTTACAGGTGCTCCAATAACCGCTCAATATTTCGGTAATGCTGGGCTTGAGCATATGAAGAAGTATGGCACCACTGAGGTGCACATTGCAAAAATCGCAGCGAAAAACCACCGCCACGGAGCAAAGAATCCGCGCGCGCAAGGCAATAGGGAGTACACAGTTGAGGAAGTATTAAAATCCCGTAAAGTGTATGGTCCCCTCAACAAGCTCGCTTGTTGCCCGACAAGTGACGGTGCCGCCGCTGCTGTCCTCATGTCTGAGGAAGCCGTAATCAAGTACGGCCTGCAGAGCAAAGCTGTAGAAATCATTGGTATGGAGATGGCAACAGACACTGAGGGTGTGTTCAAGGAAAACAGTTTAATGAAAGTTGCCGGGTCTGATATGACTAAATTAGCAGCCGAGCGACTCTACGCCAAGACTGGTATTTCTCCAATGCAAGTAGATGTGGTAGAATTGCATGATTGCTTCGCTACCAATGAAATGATCACATACGAAGGGCTTCAGCTCTGCAAGGAGGGAGAGGCAGGCAAGTTCATAGATGCCGGAGACAATACTTATGGCGGCAGAGTTGTTGTCAACCCAAGTGGTGGACTAATAGCTAAAGGACATCCCTTGGGAGCAACGGGACTAGCTCAATGTTCCGAACTTGTGTGGCAACTGCGAGGCGAAGCCGGCGATAGACAGGTTCGTTAAAATTTCTCAATGGTTGTTGGTGCAAGACATGTGACTGTAAACTGCTGATTACACCACTCAATGCTACATACCACTGTGATATAATTGTTTTACTTGGTTGCCGGTAAACCTGTATTGTACTCAATGTGTATCATGCCCATATTACATTAGAAATATGTGTACCATATAACTACTAGACAATTCTTTGTAATTGTTGCAATTCATCATCCATTAAAACACTATACAATGACGAAAACTGTGATTGTTTCTAAATTGACATCGGTAATAGGGTTTACATGAATATCTGCTCACTGAACATTTTGTGTGATGTGTAAAATTGTATTATTGTCCGTTGTGTAGTTTTCATTTTCCTCTTTGAAATGACTGTACTGTATTATTTTGTTATGTTCTTATAGATAACTTATGATACCATTGTATATAAGGACATTGCACCTAAAATGATAACATACTCGCTGATAAACAATGTTTTTCATTGCTGTATTTTATCATTCTGCAAATCAAAATTAAAATCTTCACATTACAAAATTACATTCCATATCCTTTATGACATGAGAATACATAAATGAATACCTACATATTATTTACAATGCTCACTTTCAAGGTTTATTATGGTCTCGAAATTTCGATGTTATTTCATACAATATAATGTTTATGTCTATTGTGTTAATTTTTCCTGATGTCTGGCTTATAAACTCAGTTTAATTTTTGCAGGTACCTCGAGCGCGTATTGGTCTGCAGCATAACTTAGGTCTTGGAGGAGCTGTAGTCATTACAATGTACCGCAAGGGATTCCAGAATGCCAGCCCTAACCAGGTTGCAGCCATCACTGACAACCCTGAAGGGTTCAAAGTATTCAAATACATGAAAATCTTAGAGGAGGCGATGCAAACAGATGAGGAAAAACTCATCGAAAAGGTCAGAGGAATCTACGGATTCAAGGTCAAAGGACCCGGCGGTCTCGAGGGATACTGGGTGATCAACGCCAAGGAAGGCAAGGGGAAAGTCACATACAATGGAAAGGAAAAGTGTGACGTCACATTCACAATCAACGACGACGATGTCGTCGACCTGATCTCCGGTAAACTGAACCCGCAGAAGGCATTCTTCCAAGGGAAGATCAAGATCCAAGGAAACATGGGACTCGCGATGAAACTGACAGACTTACAGCGCACAGCGGCAAGCAGAATCGATAAGATCCGATCCAAACTGTAAATACCGCTTGGAACCGGTTTTAACCAGCAATTACCGCTAAAATCTGGGCTACGGTGCGGGCATGGGCATTTAATTGTAAATATTTTCACAAACTTAGTACATGTAGAGTAGTATGTGCATAAGGTTTATCCAAATGTTTATAAATCATTCCATTTTTAACACGAAATGGCATTATGAATTATGATGGTATTGTTTTTGAGATATTTTCTATAAATTAAATCACTACATAGTATAAAACAAAGTCGCTTTCTCTGTCCCTATGTCCCTATGTCCCTATGTCCCTTTGTACGCTTAAATCTTTGAAACTACGCAACGGATTTTGATGCGGTTTTTTTTAATAGATAGAGTGATTCAAGAGGAAGGTTTGTATGTATAATAACATCCATTAAATAGTGGAGAAGTACTGTTATTTTTGAGGTTTCTAATGTGATGTCGTAAATAATTACATTTTTTCCGCTTACATTGCAAACGCAGGCTGAACCCTACGAGTTTTATCAAAATAATGTACTAAGTATTGTACACATTGAAATGGTCTACAGAAAAGTCCGTGATGGTATATGTCTATCTCTTATGGATAACCCACAATAACTTTTTTTTGTCATTTACTTTTTACGACAAATAATGGTTAGTTTTCGAAGCGATTTTAACCAATACAGCATTAATCCTTAACCAATTAAATACCTTGAATACATTGTACATTTAATATAGATCTATATGGCCCTTTACACCGTAAGATTTAAGTGAATATTTTCGAAGATATTACAGATTTAAAAATTGCGGGACGTAGCGTTTGCGGCGGTACCGGCCGGCCGCCATTGCACGGTGCACCCGTGCGAAGCCGGGGCGGGTCGCTAGTATTTTATATAAGACTGGCGTTTTTGTTTATTCCATTGAATAGCAAAAGCAAGAGTATGATGTTGCAAGTTTCGACGACTGTATAGCGTTGCGTAATGCGAGTTTCCTTATTACACAAGTCTCAAGCATTAAGTTGTGAATTAAATATTAATTATAAAGTTATAAATGATTATTTGCAAAAAATATTTCTATTTGTGTGCTAAATATGCAAATTAGCATCTTATTGGGTGGATTTTTCCACAGTTTTTACCGTGGATTGAGTTAATTGAAATTTCAATATTGAGGACTGACAAGTTTAATTCCTCTTTGTACTAAAGTAAAACATTTTGTTTCTCTTGAAGATTTGTTTGTCAGAGAGGTCAGGAACTTAGCGTTTGCGCATTGAGGTCATCTCGATATCTTTACAAACTTGTTATTGTATTATGAGTTAAAACTAGTCACTTTGATTTTGTGTGTGTTTGGTTTCAAATTGGCGAAATTATTACAAATATTAATGTTAGTAATAAAAACGTCCAATCTCATCTAAATTAGGTATATTTTCTTAAACAATAAACATGATTTTATATATTACATTTATTTCGAATAGATTCTAAAATACAAAATTTTTAATTTCTTTACTTTCCACTCTAGATAAAAATTTCCATCAATTAATTAAAGTGATTTTTTGCTTTTAAATAATAAGTGTATGTAGGTAAATGCCTTGTAAGGTATATTTGGCAATTTTACTACCTAACGAATTTTAGTTTTTTCTTACACTGACCTAGCCAATTTTGTATGATAATTTATTTGAATAAACCGGTATACCAAATCAACCACAAATAGGGCGAGGTAGGTAAACCTACTGACCTACCACACCTCACCACATCATATTATGTATGTAGTTATGCTCTAAATTATCGAATTATAAATCTAAAGCTTTCTCGAATCCACTATAAGACAATCATTAAAATCGGTCCAGCCGTTTAGCAGGTGTTCGGTGACATCCTCAGAGGAAATATATAAGTAGGTATATGAGAATAGTAACTTACTGTCAATTATTACTTAAATATTCTGTGGTTTACTCCTTTTTATAATGACAAGCGAATGAACCTTTTGATTTTGCTAAAAACTGTAGTGCAAAAATGCGCTCTACCATGACTACTAGTAGGTACCTGTGACTTCACTCACGTTTCCCTGAGTAGTTATATATTACAGTAAAAATACCTACTCTTCCAAAAGACAGATTTTTCAATTACATCACGAGTCGCCTCTCCTTAAAAAATTATCAATATACCTACATAATATTCTGAAATGACTACTTACAGGATGTTGATTCGATTCAATCTTCTTATATATAAAATTCTCGTGTCACAATGTTAGTCTGCATACTCCTCCGAAACGGGTGGACCGATTCTCATGAAATTTTCTGTGCATATCGGGTAAGTCTGAGAATCGGCCAACATCTATTTTTCATATGTACCACGGGCGAAGCCGGGGCGGACCGCTAGTATTACATATAAAAGTTAAAATCGCCAAATAAATGTGTATATCTTAATAGTACCTATTGTATCTAAAATTCACCAAATCTTTCGTTACATAGTTGCTGACCGTACAAAAACAGGCAAATATGTATAAGCATGCTGAATGATTTCAAAATAAAGTTTTTCCTTTTTACAAATTATCAGAGTTCAATATCTTTATAACTTGATAAAAACAAGGGACAAAAAACATAATATGCAATCGTAAGATTATTATTAGGTAAGTACTTATATTCAATAAAATAAACAATTAGTAGATTACGATAATAGGTAAAATGAATTCATATGAATATTATAAATCTAACTAGCGGCCCGCCCCGGCTTCGCCCGTGGTACATATGAAAAATAGATGTTGGCCGATTCTCAGACTTACCCGATATGCACAGAAAATTTCATGAGAATCGGTCCACCCGTTTCGGAGGAGTATGCAGACTAACATTGTGACACGAGAATTTTATATATAAGATTTGTATAAATAAAAGACGTGTGTGAACGTTCGCTGATAATAGATTTTCTAATTTTGTTAAAATTAAAATAGAGCTTGCAAAATATTACAAAAAATACAGAATTGATGAGTAAATTCTTTTGGTTTCGTTTATCGTTTTCTCTACATTTGGACCTAGTTACATCTGTTTATAGTACAGTCACTCCCAAAAGGCTACGATATTTTTTGTTTTGTTTTGTAACCATGACTATTTATTGAAATATGTGAAACATTGTTTTACATAAATATGGATTTCATTAATTTATTTTATTCCCTTTCAAATGCGTTTTTCATAGAGAATTACTTCATAGTTACTTGCGTAAGATATATAGGTACGATGGTAAACCCATGAATTATTGGCAAATAAACAAGGAAGGAAGCCCGGATGCTTACGTAAATCAAGAATCAAGGGGACATAAATGAGGAAGATCTGTACATGAGAAATACATATTATTTGTAATGATTATTATGACTTCGAGCGTAATTAATAACGTAAATATTTTTTTGTTTTACACAAAATCAAGCAAAAATAACGAATTTTAATGAAATTTCATAAATATACTTAACTAGTTACTAGCGGTATCTAAATAAATTAATATTTTTAGCGAAAGTTAATTAAGGCAATAAATAAAATAACTACATATCATTATTTAGCTGAATGAAATAAAATAATTGTGTGGAAACCAACTAACCAAATGAAAAAAAACGTCTTTTTAATTTAGGTACAAGAAATACAACTTCATAATTTACAAGCGAATACGTAATAATTTGTAATCCGAATTTCGTCAGGTAATTAAAATTATTTAAATCGCAATCTTATATTTAAGAAGTATTAAAATCGAAATATTAAATAACTAAGCTGATAGTGTTTGTAAAGATTTAATTAAATAATCTGAGACGGTCTGATATACCTAAGTAGTGTACAATAATCAAGCATCGTTTCTCTTTGCAACTGAGTTTTAAGAGGGTTACGTACAAGGTAACATAACTGTAATAATAATCGATTATAAGTAATTGTACCTACATACGTACCTACATTGTTGAATTATAATATTATCTTGAAAATAACTCTAAAAAAATTTAAAAAATTAAATTACTCTACCAGTTTTAGTAGCTGTAGAGTATTAAAATTTTTTACTCTGCTCTACCAATGGTGTCTGCATTAGTATAGTAAGTAGGATAGTTAGTACTCTACCACTCTACTCTACCGTTTACTCTACCCGTGTACAGCAGCCAATGTATACTTACTAGACGACTATTTATTGTAAAACAAATAGGTACCTAATATTCAAAATAGTTAATCATTTATAACCTTAGGACGGGTTCACAGTCTGACCTCCGTATATAATTGTATGAGAATTAACATTGTATGGAAATGACGATAGACTATAGTCTATAGCTAATAAAACATATAGGTATATGGCGTGTACCTATTTTATGTCAGATAATATTAAAATTAAAATAAAAGTACGATTTCAGAAACTCCGTTCTTTTTGGAAGTGCATAAATAAAATAAATAAATTGGAAAACCCTCCTATAGGCTATAACTGAGATTTTTACACTTATTGTTTTGTAAATTTACAAAGATGCTATTTAGTACTAATCATTTATCATTACATCTATTTAATTTTAAACCAAACAGTTAAGATTGTTTTCTACTAAAAACAACCGCATCAAAAACGGATCTTCCTTTTGGGAGCTACGATGTCACAGACACAGATACACTAATATTACTAGTATAGTATTATATTATCTGTGCTAATATAGTACACGTACACCTATTTAGGTTAAAGTTTTAGTTTTGATGTTATGATCAAGGGAAAAAAGAGGCTGAAGTAAAGTCTCGTTTTACGCAGTGGGTCTAAAATAAAATCTAAGCTCAACTATTGATTAGATTTTATAACTCAGTACCTAAATAATATTGTAAAAATGATACAACCGGTTCTTATACAGGCTATTCAAGTTTTTATTGTTAGTTTGTAAAAAATCTGTTATTAATAACGCAAATATTAAAATAATATTTAATCACGACGAAACCATAAATTATGGCAAGTATACACACAGTCACAGCAATTAATTTTACAAAGAACTTCGTAGTCTGTAATTAGGTGTTGAATATTATCCAAGGCAAAGACAACGACTTATTAGGCGTATTCTAGATTTTATATGAAACAATAAGGAAACAATTCTTATTGTAAAAAATAAAGATACATTTTGTTTACTTGTTTGTAAAGATTAAAATCGATCAATTAAAAAAATCCTTTACTGTTAGAAAGATTGGTAGGTACTAAGTAGGTAACTATGTCTTAACCGAATAAGTTAATTTTTATTCATTTTAGCCACTTGCATATTTGTCGCAAGATTTTTTAAATATTTCACTGATACACATGCATCCTCTGTGTTGATGAACTGCCAATATGGAAAATTACAAACTTTCACATTCCTTCTTAAAATAATCATTCATCGTACTATCTAAAGAATATACCTAGTAGAAAGAAGTTTAATCATTTTATCAAGAGCGATGCGATAAAATTACGACCTTTGTACATTGAGATATACATATGGAGACGACACCGCCTACATCACATATGTTCCGCTCAACATAAGCCATAATATGCCCTCGAGTGTGTTGCGATATTGCACTTATAGTTCAAGTAATACGGCAAAGTGCAAAGAAATAACTTTTCATCGGTAATTAATTAGATAATCATTGTTAAAACTTGGTTCGAGCAAAATTTTTGGCGGGCGCCATTTTGCGTCATTTGTCATAGACTAAAAATTTAAGAAACGGCATTGGGTATGAAAGATGTTTAGATAGTCATATTAGATGACGTAAATTTTTATAGTGGAAAAAATAATTTTACACATTTAAAAATATTGTACTGTGGATATTATTTGAAAAAAGTTAAATCATGAAAGATGAAAATAAATTACCTATGTATCAATTTTTTTTTTGTTACATTGATTGGTTTTAATTGAAAAGTTTTTAAATGATAAGTTTATTATGTAATAATTTATTTATTAGATTAATTATTTTTTTGTTACATTGATTGTTCTTAATTGATAAGTAATAAGCAAAATATTTACAAAGTTTCGCCTCTATAGCGGTGAGTCGATGACATCGCTTAATCTATGACTCACAAGCCGCCCCGCGCCGCGGCCGCCGCGCTTGCGGTACAGATTTTGTTCGTGGTGTCTCCTCTATACGTAGTAATAATAGCTCAATGCCTTTGTACACTTTTTTATGCAAAGCGTTACATGTAGATAAATTATTTAATAAACCGGATATTTTGTTAATCAACAAAATATAGAAGAAGATAGTGAAGACGATAATTTGCAAGATATCTGAGATATTTTTCATTACATACCTAAGTGGAACTGTATATTGAGATTTATTAGTCATTGTAATTGTAGATATTACTAGCTCATTTTTTTTTGAAAGAGCTAATCAGTTAACAGATGCTAAATAAAAAAGTGTGGAATTTATTCATAGATTTTACTCTAACTTCTTAGAAATTGCAGTTTTGAAGTGGATAGATCCCGATGAAAAGTTATAAATAAAGCGGAGCTGGTTTTAAACTGAAATAATATCAAAAAAATGAACAACACTATACTTAAATCTTACTTAAATAGTTAGGTAATTTATTTTAGAAACATATTATTTTATTTTTGTTTGCCTTGATACTATTAAAGGTCATATTCATATAAAAAAGTTAAAATGATACAAACGTCTCGGTGAAGAGAAAGTTAAAACGAAAACATCAACCATCTTGTAGGGGCTTGTTATGTGCGGGTGTAATAAAAGATGAATAACTACGCAAAGGTTATATTTCGTTAACTACATATATTTATCCGTATGTTATTAATATTCGACCTAATGCGACCCACCCGCGTCCCGACAAGCCCGTGACTGTCTATGCATAACGCACAAACTGTTTATATACGAGTTACCGTGTGAACCGATGGTGTGAACTTTCTTAGTAGGTACTACACTTGAAATTCGGTAACTCGTAAATTGGCTTGTCGTCGCTACATCATTCCCCCCTTAAAATAAAAAAAGGGTATACAAGTAAAAAAATCTTACAATAAAATTAAACAATAAACAGATGGGTGTATATAAAATGTCGCTGTATAAGGTTACAAAATGTTTACAATATAAAGTATAAAAAATGTTCACAATATAAATCAATCAATACGTATCGTATACAAGTGGTTAACAGTTAACGCCTAATTTCGTTAAACTATTTATGTTATTATAAAAACTTGCGTTGGTTCTTCTAAGTGGCGTGCGATAATTGTTACACGTCATCTAACACCTAGTAACATTAACATTTCAAATCTCAATACGTTCTTTACACTTGTATCGTTTAATATTACAAAGGCTATTACTATACATTCATAAGCCATAAATCATAAGTAGGTACTTAAATTTCTAAGTAGTAAACATTTCAATAAAAACTCAACACAAACATAAATTTGAAATACCATACTTAAAACGTTAAACAATGAACTCTTTTCAAAATTACTTAAGTTCTATTATTTATTAAATACGATGTGTTGATTACTTAGTATTTATTATACATTTCTATGAAGTCTTATGAATACTTATAATCATCGTAATTCTAATAAAAATAGTTGAAACAATTACAAATACAATACTATTACCTAAATCGTACTGGTAATCGTATAGCTCTTCCACTACGCGTGGTATGTGTATTAGGCAATTCGCTATTTGGAATTTGTAACGGAACCTCAATATCTGCCCCAGATGTCGTATCACTATCATCATTCAAATAATATGCAGGTTTTAGACGGTCTACAGATATTCTAACTTTCCTGCCAGTCATTTGAATGTAAAATACCTTTTCCTCTCGACTCAACACACGATAAGGACCGTCGTATGTTGGTTGTAAAGGCTTACGTACTGCGTCGTTTCTTACAAAAACATAATCGCACTTTTCTAAATCGGGGTGAATAAATATGTTCCGTCTTTCATTCTGCCTAATAGCTACTGACTGATATTTCCTAATAGAGTCTCGTAATTTACTTACATACTCAAGACTGCTATCTATTTCTAAACTCGATTTTTTATCATAATCACCTGGTAATCGTAAAGTTGTTCCGTACGTTATTTCTGCTGCGCTTATGCCGGTATCACTTCTTACTGCTGTTCTAAGTCCTAGCAACACAGTTGGTAATTCCATAACCCAAGATGATGATATATTGCATAAACGAGCCGTTAATGCCGCTTTATGCGACCTATGCCAACGCTCTACCGCCCCGTTACTCTGTGGGTGGTAAGGTGTCGTACGCAACTTATTAATACCTAATAACTTCATTAGTGTAGCAAATAATTGACTTTCGAATTGGCGTCCTTGATCGCTTGTTAGCTTTTTCGGACAACCAAAACGAGAGATCCATCCTTCATATATTACACGCGAAATCGTTTCAGCAGTTATATCTCTCGTAGGAAAACATTCTGGCCATCGCGTCCCCCTATCACTATGGTTAGGCAATACGTCCTAAAACCTTCGGGTGAAGTGGGTAAAGGTCCAATTAAATCAACATGAATATGTTCAAACCTATCGCACTGCAGAAACGATCCTAAACCTGACACTGTATGTCGATTAACCTTCGATCGTTGACATTCAATGCATGTTTTAGCCCATTGGCCAACGTGACGATTCATATTTGGCCAATAAAAACGATTTTGAATCAATTTACGTGTAGTCCTTATTTCGGGATGACATAAATTATGTACACTATCAAATGCAATACGTCGAATTTAATCAGTCAAATAGGGTCTAATTTTATCATTATCTAAAATATTACAATTAATAAATGTACCGCTTTCAGGTAACATTATTTTCTTTGACCTATTATTAGCGTCTTTCGAATTAGATAATTGTAACATATAAGAATCTTGTTGTTGTTCCTTAGCAAGTTCCGCGTAATCTATTACAGTGGGACAACTTATTGTTGCGACTCGTGATGACGAATCTGCAACGACATTATCTTGCCCACGCGACGTTGTGAACTCGTAATGAATATCAAGTGTCGTGTACGTCTGGGTAACTCTTTCTCGCTATTTACTTTAGAAAACGCGTAAATTAACGGTTTGTGATCCGTGTACCTACACCGTTAACTGTCGTCCTTCGACCATATTCCGAAAATGACGAATAGCTAAGTAAATTGCTAATAACTCCCTATCGTACGTACTATACTTGCGTTCAATCTTAGATGGATTCTTAGAAAAATAACCTACATGAGTATCCGATGCGTCCGTCATAAGTGCGAGCGATGCATCGGCCCTAGGGTGCTAAAAAATCTGCAGCTTATAAACCAAAACATAGTTTGAGTTACCTCGGCGATAAATGATCATTTATACGGTCACCGTAAACTAAAATCTAAAGTCATTAACTTAGTACCAAATGTCTTAATTACACTACCGTTTGCCGCGTAAGGTTTATAATCACTACACAGTACACTCACTCGCGGATCGGTTATTTTTCGACACTGGTAAAATTAAAACATTTTTTAGTCGGCTCTCCTGCTGCTTCTGCCACGCACAACAAGGTTGAATGTACTTGCTGGCGTTATGCTTAAAGCAGTAATGAAAAAACATAACCAATTTGGTTTTCTCTGTTTTGAGCTTCCTGCACGATCGCGACTTCGTGATGCGGAACGATGCGTGCTATTTCCATACCTTCGACCGCTAAACGATTTGCCTCTCGAGCCTGCACATTCCAGCTGGTTTATCCGCTGCTTTAGTTGTGCTAACTGCTCGAGAAGGTTTAACTGTACCGACGAAACTGAGCTAACTGGAACTGCCGGATTCATTTTTAATTGTTAACAAACGATATCTATGCAATTCACTATAATAATGTTCACTTTTCGTCGGGAGTCACCAATGTAGGGTCTTGTTATGTGCGGGTGTAATAAAGATGAATAACTACGCAAAGGTTATATTTCGTTAACTACATATATTTATCCGTATGTAATTAATATTCGACCTAATGCGAATAATAGAAATCACGTCGGGGTCACCAATGTAGGGGCTTGTTATGTGCGGGTGTAATAAAAGATGAATAACTACGCAAAGGTTATATTTCGTTAACTACATATATTTATTCGTATGTAATTAATATTCGACCTAATGCGACCCACCCGCGTCCCGACAAGCCCGTGACTGTCTATGCATAACGCACAAACTGTTTATATACGAGTTACCGTGTGAACCGATGGTGTGAACTTTCTTAGTAGGTACTACACTTGAAATTCGGTAACTCGTAAATTGGCTTGTCGTCGCTACAATCTCAACAACAACTACCTGTTTCAAGAAATTAGCGCCATCTATTACAAACTCAGAGCATATTAATTATTGCTCTTAGATTACAAAATATACAAACTTGTTTCTTTTTCATAATGTTTGGATACGCGTTCTAAATATTATCACATTATTTTAGTATGGTATCATTACAATACAGATGATAAAATCTATGGAAATTATGAAAGCACTGTTTCTCATGGGAATATAGTTGAAAAATGTTTCCAGCTGAAAGCAGTAACACAATCGCTAGAGGGTGAGAAAATATTAACTTAGCATTTGTCGGGAAAATGAAGGGTGCTGATTTGAGGAATTTGGTTTCATGGTATTTTATAATGATTAATCAAATATTTTAAATATATTAATTCTAACTAAATATTTTTATTGAATGTCATATAAAATCACTATCTAACTTTTCTAGAAAGAAAAGTACGATTGTTAAAATCATATTAAAAAGTAAGGTCCCTTTGCGGGCATAATGCTTTAAATATTAGTTTCACTGATCTATTTTCTTTACGGATAATTTTTTGAGCTCGGGATTCGAACCCATGACCCATGACTCATGCGTTGGTAATTCATTCACTGATTTGTTATCCTGATGTGGAAATAAAAAAATTCAAATTATAAGATGCCTCTAGGCGGGAATTCTACATTTTGGGAGAAATAAAACCGTCATCAACTTGAAATATTTTATTTTGCGACTGTAGTGGTGGCATCTTTTTCAAAGAATACATAGTGTATTAACAATCATACATTGAGATCACAGGAGTAAATCATACCCTGGCAAATCACCAATTATTAGGTGCGCATTTTGTTTATATCCTTTATCTGTGGAGTTTAAATAAAGTAAAAAAGCGCCATTTTTTGACGATTCTATGCAACAATTTTCTTCTCGTGACTTAATTCTAATATAGAATGGAAATAATTAAACAATATTTAAAAATATATTGATTTCACACATAAAAATAGAACCATCATGATATATTAATAAAAGCAAGATTGAGATTAATAAAAATAATAAAAGGTCTATAAATGTAATATAATTTTATATCGATAAAAGATATAAACAAAAATTTGCGCCTTATTTTATACTTTAGTGTAACAGCCTGGCATTCCTTTACAATGTATTACAGTTCTGTAAAACAATATTTACATATTTTGTACTCTCACTGTCTATATGATGCAGTTAAATAATAAATTGTGTCTTTTCCTGTGATGTTTACGTAATTTGTAATGAATATATTATGTAACTTTATTAATAAAATATAGGCTTGAAAATATTGGGATATTATGCTGTTAAATTGTTTAATAATAATAACTGCAAACAAGGTAATATTATTCTAAATAGTACATTATAGTAGCTATACAGTTGTTTAATATTTTAAATTTTGTATTTTTTTAACAGAATATCGTCAATATTAAACATGTTTGCAATTATTTTTTAATTAAGTATTTGTACTTTACCTTTACACAAAAATTATTGAAATAATCGTTACCTATTTACTTTTACGAATGGCAAGAATATTTTCAATATGGCGGCAATTCTAAAAATAATGACGTGATGTCCTTGTGATGTCTATTGGGATTATTATTAAGCACAATTAGTATTATTTAACGATTTTGATTTTTTGCCATAAGTACCTACTTATCATATCATACGATATTTATATTTGCAGTGTTCTTTACCTTCTTTTTCACGGAATACAATAAAATATTTTTAAAGGGCAAACATTCTTGGGCCACTAACAATATTTTCTAATCCTTTAACAATTTCATGTCAATTTAATTGCGGATTGTCAAAGCTATTTTGACCAAAATATGTCAAAGAATTTATCATTATTATAGATAATATTTTGTATGTATATAAATTATATTTTGATGTAAGTAATAATAAATAGAGACATTACAATAAAAGTTTAAACTATGAACCGATATCTAAGAATTTTATACATCTTAATGTAATTTCCTCAATTCTTAATTTTGTAAGATTTTTTTTAATGTTAGAAATTCCACATATTTCAAGTGAATAATAGAAACTCTTGGAATCATAGTTTTTTGTAATAATATGTAATACAATCTATTATTGTAGAATGTAAAAGTTGCGTTTCTTTTTACTATTACCTACAAATACATCTTATTTATACAGATTATGACAATTGCCAAAATAGCCTTGTCAGATAAAGTGCACATGGCCTCACTTAGCACCATTTCCACAAACAGACAGTGAGAGAAACTTGAAACTTTTCCATCGATACAATTACTACAACAACTTATTGTAAGAATTAAAGCGTTAACATATTTAACAGCCAATTATATAAACACAGCATAGACACACATTTTTTGTTTGTAAACACAGTCGCAAAATTGCGAGTATGTCAATTTAATTACTCGTAATTAAATCAGTCTAACATTATCTGTGTTTATACAATTAAAATGGCCAAGCCATAGTCTATGAAAGAAATATACAGAATTCCATTTTCAAAAAAGTTCCATAGATAATTAGAACCGAAATAGTTGCCAATAAATACTAAAATTATATTATATTTACATTTAATAACTATGTTAGCCAAGCCAAAAACATCATAGCACCAAAATATATGTTTAACATGGGTACTGACAGAAAAGTTTCATTATACACACTATTTAAATACACGTACATACGTTCATTACTATTTAACGCTAAATTTTAAAATAAGTTATAACACTCGCCTGTGGTACTTATACATAAATACTATAAAAAAGTAAATGGTAATTTTTTCATATTTTTTTTTCTCGAAACGTCTCTGACTAGAGATACCTCCTTAACTAAAAACTGTATTGTAACAACTACGTTATAGCACTCGTCGCTATAAAAAGAATAATGTATAAGAAAAAAACATCAAGTGTCTACATATATTTTGAGCTTTGCCAAATACAGTTCGACCGTGAAATTTCATTTCACTATTTCATCTGTGCCAGGCACAGAAGTGGGGTTGCCCAGCCAATAAATTGGAATCCATTAACGCAAAATATAAAAAAATACCGAACGGTAAAAAAATGTTTATTGGTTCGAACCATTGTCTAAACTTTTTAAGTAAACTACGAAAATCACACGGCATACATATACATACATTTATATTTTCAATACGGGAGTCGTCTTACAAAAAACGCTCTCCTCAGTCACGACTATTTACAAAAAATGCCCTGTTACTGGCTAATGTTAATGCATACTTTTCCAACTACCCAATAGTTTGCGTAGGTACCAGGGATGTTAGGGAGCTCCGTAACCGTAACCGAAACTATCGGATATCCGATATAAAAAAATATCCGTAACCGTAACCGAATCCGAAATAAAAGTTTCGGATAGTATCGGATAGGGGCGGAGCTTAATTGAGACACGTTATGACTTGTTGTTTTGATCGGCCGGGCGCAGTCGACACACAAGCCGCGCGCATTACAGTTTTATTTTAGGTATGTCATGGCCATATCGTAGATTTGCTCATTTCATGAAATGATTGATCATTTCACGAAATGGTCGCATTTCATGAAATGGCCAACATAGTTTGATCAGATCGTTAAATCGTCAATGTGTCACGATTTGGTCATCCACATTTGGCCGGATCGTATAAAATATTGAGAGTCCATAAAATATTATTAAAATTCTGAATATTTTAAGAACTTGTTTATTGTTATTTAAGTTAGTGCCGCGGCAGCGGCCGGCGAATGCCAGAAGCAAATGGTTTTTGCAATAGAAAGCAGTTTGGTTAGGTTAGGTTAGACTTTAATAAACAACGCGGCAGCGGCCGGCGAATGCCAGAAGCGAATCGCTTTTTAAAAAAGAAACAATTATAATAATATAGTAGGATATATAAATATAGTTATGTATAGGATTTTATACGCATTTTTTCTTCAATATAAGATATCCGCATTTTCCATAGTACTCGAACCTCTTCGTCGTAAATTCTTTGCTATGACTTTCTTCATATTGTAATTAAACGAATTATGAAGTTTTTAACTGCGAATAATTAAATTTTCGGCAGCGGCCGCCATCTTATCACATAAACACAGCGCTTGCAGCGCACATTGCAGCGCCTCTACCAATAATTAATGTAACTATTTTACGATATGATCAAATAATTTTGATCATTAACTACCGACTGACTGATTGTAATTTCTACCAAATGGTAACATATGAATAAAAACATTATATTAGCTATTTGTATTTTACTTTTGAAATTCCTTAAAATTTTAATATCCGTAACCGAAATTATCCGAAACTAACGGATAATCCGAAATAATTTCATATCCGTATCCGTAACCGTATCCAGTATAATAATCATTCCTATATCCGTATCCAATCCGTATCCGAAACTTCATATCCTTAAATCCCTGGTAGGTACCATGACTTCTTAATGCCATTTACAATTGCAGTGATTTTTAATCCGACAGAGGTATAACGACTGCATTATACCTACATATCGCCCTTGTCTAGTCGTTACTGCTTTCTTATTGCCATGATTCTAGACTATTATCAGAAAATTCCACGTGGAAACCCTTAATAACAAAATACGCGACTAGGACTCACAAATAACTATCCAAGTGGAAAAAACTATAGAAGAATTTATCGAAATTATTTGGACTTTTTTATATTATTTGGATATTTTATTACAACTTGTGACCAGATTGAAACATACTGAAGAATGATTGAACTTGTAATTTCTTTTAAAATTAAATTATCTTTCTAATTAGTGAAGTCATTTGTGAATCATGAAAAAATAGACCAGACCCGATATATTATCTTAAATGAACGGCAATTGTTCGCCATGATACCTTTCGTATTTTAAAAATTATTATAAGAAAACACAAAATTCGTAAAAAGTACCTTCTTGTCATTACAACGCAAACTTATTGGGTAGATGGTACAAGCCTAACTTTTAAAACAATGTATTGTGATGTAAGGGAGATATTTAACCGAATATACCAAGTAGTAAAGTATAAATTTTATATAGACAGAAAAATCATTACCTAGGTTTAAGTCAGGCAGTGATTTCACATTAAATTATTGCTCCAAAGTACAATAAAAAATTATATACGTGTAAAGAAAAAATGCTTACGTTAAATTTCTTAATTTAGCCAAATATAATTTTATTTACAATGAGGTAGAATGCGGGATTTACCCTTCATATATAAATTTTGTCGGCCAGGACATAAACGTAACAATTTTTATTTTATTAAGCCGATCCTATATATTATACTAAGATCAAATGTGATTGTTCACGTATTATAAGCAGTACAGCAATATTTTAAATTTGATTTATTTCCTGAATTACAATAAATTAATCTTGGATTGGAATTTTAGCGTCCTATATACATATTATCGTATTATGGATTTATGAAAGATTGTTATTGAGCTTCCCAGAAAATACAGATAAAAAAACAGTACAACCTTTCCAGAGGTAAGTTAATACATGTCATGAATGATTTAATTCAAAATTATTTGGTCTATCTGAGGTTTTATACAGAGTTATTTGTGTGAAATCTTAAAATATTAAATAGGTACGACAAAATAACTATATTGGCAGTCTAGTCTATGTACAAAAGAATGGGAAAGATGTAAAGTTTGTATATAAGAATGTTATATTAAAAATAACCCTGTATAAATTATGCTTATGGTTGTAGACTTTAAAACTATTATTACATTACATGAGTATTTTATTATTATTGAAAAAAGCAGTGAGGTTACGGAAAGGTAACGGGATTACCCTGAGAATGGCACATGAAAAGATTATATGAAAACAACAGTATACAGAGAACGTAATCGTAAAAAAGTGTACTTCCTTTATGTACATGGCTATCGGATATTATATAGATTTGAACCGACATTCGGTTTTAAGTAAACAGTGTCACAGACTAACGTCGCAGAGGGTGAACGGCGCTCAGTGGCGCCGCGGCCGTGCGTTTCAGCACCTCAACGTTTTGTACTCTGTAGCGCGAAGCGTTCATCACATAGTCACAAGCCTCATAATCACTCGCGTCGGTCAACAGGGCGGCGGCTCGGCCTCGCTCGGCGGCGGCGAGACCGCTTTGTCTTCCATCTTCTTCTCTGCTATTGCACGTTCGCGCCGCTCCAGTTCCCTCTCAAGCTCGTTCAGTCGAGCCTCGCGCTGGGCCAGCTCTGACTCCCGCTCGTCGAGCCTTCTTTCTCTTTCAGTCAGTCTGGCTTCCGCGTCGAGGAGCCTGGCGGTCAGTTCTGGATCGGTTGGCGGCGGAGAGGTTGATGACGTCACATCGTCGACAGGCGGAGTGAGAGGTTTGAGGGCGACGTTCGGTTGGAAGTCTTGCTCGAACCGCGTGCAGTCTGCCAAGCGGACCACTCTCTCCGGGTGTTGGAGCTCCGGCTCCCTCTTGCCCCAGGGTCGGAAGGCGGGCGTGGTCCTGCAGCGCAGGTGGGCGTAAGGGTCGAGGTACAGCGCGTAGCCGAAGTCTTCGCTTCTTACTTTCTTCGGCGGCGACTCTGGCGGTTCTGGCTTGCAGACGATCGTTTCGACCACCTGAAATTGAGAAATATTGATTTGAGTAAAAGATGAAAATTCTACAACCGATTTATCATATAGGGAACAATAAAATTTAGAGTTTGTGCATAAGTATATCCATACCATATAGGTATACCATACAAATCAGTTACTATAAACGAGGTAAATTATTATATATTCTATAGGTATTCAAAATCATAGAATTCTCTAGAAATTAGCTTGCGAACAAGCGGGCTAGGCATCGATTTAGTGAGATAACATCTCACATAATGGACAGTTCTAGATGACTGCGTCGTAAATATCTTAATTTGCGACGCACTGACGTGGATGCTCAAAGAGGTCGTGCTTATCTCCTTGTCGAGATGAAAGTCTTGACCGGTGACATAAACAACTTGTTTACCATGGAATTTACTAAAAGCATTAGACATTTTACGAATCAGCGAGAATTATTAAGTCAATTAGAGCAGGCTCCAAGGAGATGTTCGTTTGCAAAAATCGCGGACCTAAATCTGACTTCTGATATATATTGTATAGATCCCAGACATCCTATAGACAGATGTTGCCAACCAGTTTTGTGGTCCCCCTGCCCGCACCCCGGTAATTAAATATGGCATACAAAGAAAAAAATAAAAATTTCCAAAACATGCCGTGTGGGGTATCAAATGAAAGAGCTTATTGAGTAGATCACGAATATATAGCATACTATATACATTTCTTACACTTTCTCTAAGATTTTTTAGAAAATTTACGAAAATGGTCCATTTTTGAGTTAACTTTAAACCACTATAGATTGAAAACTCATGAATATATTTTTTAAATTATTATTTTAAATAATTAACAATAGTCCATTGTTTATGATTCAATAGTTCGTAATATAATATAAGTGAGCTATGTGGTGGATTTGATGAAAATAACTATATACTATATGAACTTGAAAATATACTCGCCATCTTTGAATGCTCCCCCCACTCCCCCATGCAACTATTTCACTGTACGAAATATTGAATCGTAAACAATGGACTATTGTTAATTATTTAAAATAATAATTTAAAAAATATATTCATGAGTTTTCAATCTATAGTGGTTTAAAGTTAACTCAAAAATGGACCATTTTCGTAAATTTTCTAAAAAATCTTAGAGAAAGTGTAAGAAATGTATATAGTATGCTATATATTCGTGATCTACTCAATAAGCTCTTTCATTTGATACCCCACACGGCATGTTTTGGAAATTTTTATTTTTTTCTTTGTATGCCATATTTAATTACCGGGGTGCGGGCAGGGGGACCACAAAACTGGTTGGCAACATCTGTCTATAGGATGTCTGGGATCTATACAATATATATCAGAAGTCAGATTTAGGTCCGCGATTTTTGCAAACGAAACTCCACTGAGAGTCCGGTCTAAATACTATCTTTAAAATATCAACAACCCTCTTGGCTCGGTTTTAGTGAAGGGAAAGTTATGAAATGTTATGAGACTCGTATTATAATATGAATTATAAACAATGCGTAATTAAATATGTATAAACTTTTAGCTAAGTTTTATAAGAACAAAGAAAAATCTAATTAGGAAATGTTTTCATTTTGATATTCCTTTCTACAGACTATAACTTAATAAATATAATCTCCAGCATAATTAATGACATACTCGTAAACCATCTCTCTGAAATGTACTTATTTCCATTATATTTAAACATAAGATAAGGAGAATAAATTGCCCATTACTAAGCATCTTGGAACCACGCCTTCTACGCCAAAAAAATGTGATTCTATAGTTCACAGGCGGATTTAAAATGAAAATATTTTCCTAAAGTTCGCCGCAATACGCTAATTTGGGTATTTTTATCTCTAATAGAAATTAAAATGTCCATAAGGTAAAAAAACAAAAAATCGCTATCATAAGTGATGTCATAAGCAAGGAAAATGGGGTTTTTTTTTCTTGTTGACAGTTGACATTAATAATTATTATCTACAATGTAAGGTGGTGTGACTTTATCAATGGAAAACAAAAACAATGGCGCGACCGCAATAACTATTGATAACGGTAAAATATCTGAAAATGTCGGGATATAAGTTATAACCTCCCATAACGTTGGCATAATAATTGTATCACGTACATATCTTATGCAAAAATCAAAGAAAGTCGATTTCGGTATGTTTTCTCAAACGGAACAAAGTAAAAGTTTTCGTAAAGTAGTACTTTATGTGAAAAACTTTAACGAATTTTAGAGACTCTACCACCATGACTTTCTAGTAAACCTACTTGATAATTTAAAGCATTCGCTATTCTTGTAAGAGTTGTACTAAGTAACGAAAGCATCTTTAAAAAACTTATCATTTCTAGGTGGTACTGCTAGATAAAACCCAAGTGAAAATAGATCGCGGCTACACGCGTGGAACCCGGCTATCTATCTATATGAAACTATCTGTGCCAAACTTAGGTGCCAAAGTTCAACCAGCTTCAATAAAGTATGTCAATAATATAAGCGTATACAGTTAAAATCATATTAAACTGAAAAACCGCAAAGTAAATATGTAGGTAATAAACTAAAGGAAGTGCGATGCATCATAATCGCGAAAGGTATTCACATTCACAACATTACGTAAGCCGGGGGAGGCAGACGTAGGGTGTGCGATGTAGGTCGTAGGTCGGGGCCGCACAGACGACCCCCAGACGAGCTCACCCTGACGCAAGCCGTGTTGCTAATACGAAAACACCGATCGATAGCTGATTTTGCGTGTAAAGGAATCTCTATTTTAGTGGCGGTAACACTTTCATAGTTAATGTCATGGAGGTAAAATTAAAAAGTGATGAGTTTGTTCAGAACGAAATTTGTAATTGTTGATTTGTTGGACAGATAAGCGAGAATTTATTTTTTATAGAAAAGAAACTCATTCGTGAATTATTCAATAATAAGTTAAGTGGTGGGTCCTGATAAGTTATAGTCTAGTGAATTAATGTAAATAAAACTGACATATCCAATCTTCTTCTTATATATAAAAATGAATCGCAAAATGTGTTGGTAAGCGCAAACTCGAGAACGGCTGAACCGATTTCGATAATTCTTTTTTTATTATATTCCTTGAAGTACGAGGATGGTTCTTATGTAGAGAAAACGTAAACATGTACCACGGGCGAAGCCGGGGCGGACCGCTAGGATTTAATAATAATTTAAGAATTAAGATAAAAAGTAGATCATACGAGTATCCAGTTTTTTGAGAGGTTATCCTTCGGTGAATTAGCCAAATTTATACGACTTTGATAAGTTATGAACGCCAGATAATAATATTCATACATTATAAAATATTTCTGATAATTTTGAAGCTGTGATTTCGTATTGAATTCCAAATCTCGCACCCACTAAATGCACATTTTCGTATCAAAATCACGTAGCATAAAATGCACATTGCGATCTTGCCAGTCGCAAGGGAAGGTGGGTCAGAGGTCGCGCCGGAGTGGTGTAGACGACCCACTTGTGAATAATTTAGCGACTCTGTGCGAACGCACGTGTCGTCTGCTAGTTATGGTCTCTGTTGTCGATGGATCTTGTGTTGAGCGTGTTGAGCGACTATTTTTTTATGAATAAATGTAAATATTTATATAGAGACAATGATAAAGATAACCATTTACAATCAAAACATAATATGCTAAACTATTCTCCATTAGTTAAAATAGCAATCCTTAGATTAAGGATTAGTCTCCGCGCGCGCGCTACGACTAGATACCGCCGGCGTACTTGAAAAATGCGGCAACTAATAGTACGCCGAATTCGGCGTACCCAAGCCAGTCGTGTCACAAGCATTGTGTGGAGAGGACGAACCGATAGTTTATAAAGATTTTGAACAAAATCTGAAGTAAAATGCCTCTTTGTGTCATAAAACTATTTAAAAATAATACAACAAAAAATAAGAAAGACACTGGAATCACGTACCATCACTAAGTATCGTATTATTCGAAATTTCTCCTTTACTTCGAAAATTTTGTCTACGAAAATACGACGCCATTCAGTGTTGCCGTACTGCATATCCAAAAAAATACACGTGGTTGAGGAAATCTTTTAGCAATAATTTGAACTTTTTTTTTTCAATACTAACTACAAATATTACTAACACATATATAAAAAAAGTATAATAATAATAATTTATTTATGTTTGACCATGTTTAACTAACTCGTATAATATGTTATTTTTTGTATTTCCGCTTTTTTACTTTTAAACAACCTTTGTGACTATAGTATAGTAGCGTCGCAAGTGGATTTGAGTCGCATGTTCATAGATTCGATTCCCGGCCAGGTCAGGATGAAAAAAAATATTTTTCAAACTTCTTTCTAAGATGGCCGATTTCCCATTTATGAGGTAAAATTTATGTAGCTGGCAGCACAATTCTTCACACACATTAGCGTCCTTACAAATTGCCTAACACACACTACAGAAATGAGTTGCCGCACTCACGGAGCTATTGTTTTTAGGTGGGGCGGTATCTAGTCGTAGCGCGCGCGCGGAGACCAATCCTTAATCTAAGTAGCAATCAAAAGCAATTAATTTTGACAGTTCGATATTGGCGCGAATGTCAAAATTGTACAAATAACCTAAATATACGACGAACAAATACTATAATGGAATTTCTTCGTCCCATATCGATGTCTATTGATGCAATACAATAGATAGTAGTTATTTATATGTAGTAGATATACAGTCAGTGTAGGAGTACAGCCATTGTTAACAGCGCATTAAATGCTCAGCAAAGTACTACTAATGAGAATACCGTTCTGTATTTCACGACGATTTTTAAAAGTCCCCTTTTGTTACGTTTTTCACTCGTAATCGAAGTAGGAAACTCGTTGCCAAGGGCGGACAATAGTAATTTTTGAAACGATATTTTTTTACTTCTTTCTAGATAAAATTATTTTCTACATGCAGCTGCTTCAGATAAGTTTGTTAATGTTGAAAAATATTTAGGTCTTCTTACAAGTGCCTTGTTGGTGTCAAAAATAGGTCCTTCTTATTATTGCCGATTATTATGAATCGTAAAATGCTTTCAGGGTCCTTTTTATTCTTGCTCCAAAAAGCATATAGTGAATTAGATGATGTATATTTTATGTACATAACCTTATTATTCATTATAATATAGTACCTACTTAGTAATCGTATTCAAAACAGCAACACTATTTATATTCCTAACATTATATTATCATAGTTATAGATCTTGGTTTCTAAGGCAAAATATATATTCAAGAACACGATTTATCTATTGCACATAAATATGTACGAAATAAATGATAAACGTACGCCATGTTATATTCATTTCTTCTTGTGGGAACTTAGAATTATATATTACGATAGTTTTGGAATAATTTAGTAATCAATAATAAGTTACCCTTGTTTTTATACCTCTTTAATTTATGATATGATGTTGATAATATTACATACGAATTTGGACACATTTGTATCATGTTTGTAAATTGTATCGTTGCCGTTGCAATAAGCCTTCAAGATGTGCTACACATAAATCGTGTCAAAAGATCTTAATATAGACTTATTATATGACTGTTCAATTATGTTCTATTTCGATAAACATATTCCAATATAATAAGCTTATTTCGGGCATCGTAAAAAATATTGATCCTCTCAACTGAAGATTATGTAAATTGGCGAAGCAAATCATAATAGCCTTAAATCGGATAAGTCCTTGCCAGGTTTCCATTGTTAAAGCCCGATTATTACTGCCTAATTTGTTAATAACATTAGAAGGAAAACGAACCTTGGACTGGCAGTACTAGTCTTACTGCTTACATGTGTTTGAATATAAAGGGAATTAAGTATTAACATAAGGTAATTAACTGGTCGAACGTGTAGTTAGTCTATACTTATTATTTCTTTTGAACGTTATGTTTATGTGTAAATTTAAACCTATAGAAACTATTTTACATTAATAAATAACAGCTGGATACAAATTCTGTATTAATTTGTATCCAGCTATTTATTTGAGTAAAATTGATGAGGTAGCTGAAAACAGGAGCAATTAATGTTTTTAACAGAAACCCCAGTCATCGTTAAACACAGTTAAAACGGAAACAAAATTTCTTTCCTCCTCTGGGGGAATATAATTCGCTTAAAAGAACTGCCAAAGAACATTACTCAAATTAATTTATTATATAGAACAGCAAAATTACTTAAAATCCATTATATATCTGCCCGGCCCTTTACTACGAGCTATATAAATATCTATTACGAAAGCCGACGTACCCCAACACCCCCTGGCGCCAAGGTCACAGACGTCCCACGCGAAAATCGATTCTATACACATACCTATAGCGTACACTCTCGCTAGAGTTCGCCGCTCGAATTAGACGTACAAATTTAGTTCATTCAACGTTCTGCTTTACTGAATGGAATTAAGATACAAATTCGCAAACACAAGGGAATTCAGTGCCGGATTTCACGCGAGCTAAGCAATTATTGTTTAGCGCTTGAAATTTTGCCAAAATTCAGTGGGTTTTTCGCTACTATCTCCGAAGGGGAATTTCAATGCCTCTTGGCACAAGAGGGGCTGGCTTACGTGTCGATTCATAAATTTAATTTGTGATTTGTCAATGGATGGGAGTGAGTTGGAATTTATTACTTATTCATGGTTATCTTCGAATCTTTCCCCGCAATTTCGTAAAAGGTTTTGTATATTAGCTTTTTATTTCAGTAGGATTCAGACTAAAAATGTAAATTTACTATTTTATGCTAAATGCAAGTTCTCGTTACTTTTTGTCCGTGTATTAAGATTTGAAACTTCTGTTCAAAAATCCTATCTAAATTCTAACAGAACTTAAAATGGGCTTAAACTTCGCGTCGATTGGAACTAAAGTATGAAAGAAAATATGTCTTTCACTAATTTAATTCTATAAAACAGAAATGCCTACACTACTTAAGTTAAATAACATTTACTACGACCACATAATAATCCTAGAGAAAGACGAACTAATTCTAAACATGAATGAAAGAGACATAATTTTTTTTTTTTAAAAGAACCCGGATACAAATCCGGCCCTGGACGTAGTAGTTTTAGCAATCAATGAGGCAGCTTCACATGAATTATGGAGCGTTTGAAAACAAGTCTGAGTTGTGAAACGGCATTGTATTGCTTATAATAGTTATAATAATACTTATGCATTGCTTGATCGTATATTATTGAAATCCCTTTTTATAAGCGGCTCTATCCGGGTTGAACCGGATTTAAATTACAAATTAGAACATAAAAACTTTGGCATACCAGTAGGTATACTATGATATACTTATATAGGGCTACTTATTACTAAAAATAGTACATATCTATAATAGCGAAAGTCCTTATGTAGAAGGTTCATGTTGTGAGGAGTAATAATATAATGTAAGATCTTTTATTATATATGTAGTTACTCCTCACAATGTAAACTGATTGAAGAATGGCATATATGTAGATTATCGTCTAGAATTTAGATCTTTAGTCTATTCTTCATGCGGACACAAAATGAGTGAAGCCGCGGGTTGGAGCTAGTTTAAAAACAAGGTTTTCATTGCACGTATCTCTCTGCTATTACAATTTTACATCATATATGATATAATCATTTTGGGGGGTAACGTTACTCGCGTCCGTAGGCTTTAACTCTAGAGACCCTACACGTGCTCCCCGGGTAGTGCCAAATGAGTAACCGAATTATACTGGTGGAAGACAATTTGTCCCGGCTAGTCACCACCCATCTGTCAAAGCCATGCCGCCAAACGCTCGCCGTGTTCCGGGATGATGGCAGGTGAAGCCCCTTGTAATTGAGTAAAATAGGTATGAACAGTTGCTTTGCATTGGAGAACCGAATCTGCCGCCTTTGTGTTGTTGTCCTGAATATCCTAGTCTTGGAGGCTAGCGGGATCCGAAGAAACGGTTCACCGCTGGCCGACCGCAGGTTGTAGGGGGCCCAAGTAACGAATTAGCCAGTCGTGAAAGGCTGCCCCGCCGCCTGTGCATAATCCTGGATTGGCTCCAGCCTCCAACGTGCCGATTGGCGATCGGAAGAGAGGACCCGTTGGCGAAATTCAGGGGGTTTCGGGCGTCCCCGCAGTCTCCAGGCTAGGTTTATTTTTTGGGTATTAACATGTTGGTGATAGGTGGTTCCATATGCATAGCCTCGTTCAACTTCTATTTTTGCTCCCTGCCTAATCACTCTAAACTAATAAATAAGATGAAAAAGTTGCATAAAGGAAACCGGTATTCACAGCGGCTGCACTTCCTCTCTCTTAAGGTGCACCTCTCCAATATTCGAGGCTTGCACTCTAATCTCACACCGGTCCACCATCATCTTGAGACTGAAAAGCCGCACCTTTTATTCCTAACAGAGACGCAAATCCGATGTCCTGATGACACGTCATATCTCGGGTACCCTGGTTACTTGCTTGAACATAACTTTCATCCGAAAGCTGGTACCTGTGTATATGTTCGTGATGACATCTGCACTCTGCGACTCCGCGACCTTGAAGAGCCAAGTTTCTCTGTGTTGTGGATCATGGCTGATACGGGTATGGACATAATAGTTTATGCTTGTGTATACCGTTCGCACAAAGGTGATCAGGAGACTACGAGACTTTTTAATTATCTCAGTGAAGTAGCAGATGTGGTACAAACTAGATATCCGAGCGCTGAACTTGTCTTTCTGGGGGATTTTAATGCCTGCCATTCTGAATGGTTATTCCCGTTCCAAAAGACAGACCATGCTGGGAAAGAGGCCTTTAATTTTGCAACTTCTTTAAACCTTTCTCAGCTGGTTGATGATGCAACTCGTGTTCCAGACATTGACGGCCATACTAACACTGTCTCGACCTTTTGCTAACCACTGAGCCAGACCGCCACGTGATCTCTATCTCCGCTCCACTGGGGACATCTGACCATTGTCTGGTGAAGTCTCTGTCATCATTCACTCCTCCAGATCCATCGTTGAAGGGAACCAGGAGAGTATGGCGCTATAAATCAGCGGACTGGGATGAGATGTGGCATTTTTTTGCATCTTATCCTTGGCTACAAGTGTGCTTTTCTACCGCAGACCCATCGAGCTGTGCGGATAATGTTGTTGATGTGATCCAACAGGCTATGGAATATTTTATACCTTTTACTGATATTCGCATCAACGACAAAGCTAGACCTTGGTTCAATGCCCAATGCAAAGCCGCATTGGCTAATAAGCAAGCTGCTTTCCAAGCCTGGGTCGACGCTCGAATTCGTAAAGCTCATGATATTCGCGATAAAAAGAAAGCCTTTAACAAAGCCTCTAAAGCCTGCAAGAAGATGCAAAAGAGAGCTCGTTTCGCTCATGTGCGGCATATTGGAAGCAAGCTTGCTTCTTATCCCGCAGGAAGCAAAGCTTTTTGGTCCTTAGCCAAAGCGGTTGAGTCGAACTTTTGTCGTTCCACTCTACCTCCGTTGCTGAGACCCGATGGTTCATTGGCCCACAATGCAAAAGACAAGGCGGATGTATTTGCTCAACTGTTTGCCAACAATTCTCGTCTTGATCCACCTAATAATATCGACCCACCGACTCTTCAACACTGTGGCGTTCATATGCCTGACATCCGCATCACAAACAAGGAAGTCCTTAAAACGTTGCTTAACCTTGACGAGAATAAAGCCAATGGACCCGATGGGATACCAGCCGTTGTCTTAAAAACTTGCGCCCCTGAACTTTCTCCTATTCTAACACGTTTGTTTCGCCTCTCGTTGAAGACTGGAATTGTTCCTAAGAGTTGGAAGCTTGCTAACGTTCAACCCGTTCCTAAGAAGGGCAGTCGGTCAGATCCTACTAACTATCGTCCGATTTCAATAACCTCCATACTCTGCAAGACTATGGAGCGTATATTGAACAATCGGCTCCTCATGCACCTTGAAACCAACGACCTGCTGAATGACCGCCAATACGGCTTTCGGCGTAATAGATCAACTGGCGATCTTTTGGTGCATGTGACTCATCTTTTAGGAGAAGCCGTTGAGGAATTCGGGGAGGCCCTTGCGGTCTCTTTGGATATCTCAAAGGCTTTCGATAGGGTTTGGCACGATAGCCTCTTAAACAAGCTCCCCTCTTATGGAATTCCAAGAGACCTTTGCACTTGGATCGCTGACTTTCTGCGGGACCGGTCTATACGAGTTGTTGTTGATGGATGCTCCTCCGAGCCAATGTCGATCAATGCCGGCGTTCCGCAGGGGTCCGTTCTCTCGGCAACACTGTTTCTTCTGCACATTAACGACATGATTGCTCCCAACATGTTTAGTTATGCAGATGACAGCACTATTGTCGAGAGATACAAATCCAGTGCCCGTACTTCAAAGGTTGAAATTGAATGTCTTCGAGAGGAAATGATCGATCGCTTAAACCTTACACTTCAGGCTGTGTCCGATTGGGGCGATGCCAATCTTGTTGGGTTTAATGCAGCGAAAACTCAAGCGTGTTTGTTTTCCGCAAAACGGAGTTTTATATCAACTACTCCGACCTTCCGAAATGTGCCGTTGTTGTTCCGAAATGTTGTAATAGCCGACTGTCCGGAGTTGCTTGGTGTCTCCCTTTCGTCTACACTCAACTTTGGGCAGTTTATTGAATCCAAGGCCCATCTGGCCGCAAAAAAGCTCGGAATTCTGAACAAGGTCAAGCAGTACTTCACACCGGGACAGCTTCTTAACCTTTACCACGCTCAAGTCCGTTCGTGTGTGGAGTACTGCAGTCACTTGTGGGCTGGCGCCGCTAAATGCCACCTAGGGGCTTTGGATTCAATTGAAAGACGTGCCAAACGTATCATCAACAACCCTTCCTTAGTTGAAGCTCGGCTCTTGAGTCTTGAGCATCGTCGTGAGGTGGCATGTCTTTCGGTGTTCTACAGATTGCATTTCGGTGAATGTGCGTATGGATTACACAATTTAATTCCTCAATCTCCATTTCTTAATCGTACCTCGAGGCGCTCCGAAGGATATCATCCTTTTATTGTGGATATCCCCAATATTCGAACTCACCGCTTCGAGTCTTCCTTCATCATAAAAACAGCTAAGCAATGGAATTCACTCCCTAACACCATTTTTCCTAAACAATACAACTTGGACCTCTTCAAAGCTAGGGTGAATAGGCTCCTTCTAGGCAGACGTGCAACCAAGTAGGCCACATCGCCGCTTCCCATCAGGTGGGATTGTGGCCAAACCTCTGCCTATTGTTATTAAAAAAAAAATATATATAATATGTACTTAAAAAAATGGTAAAAGTAATCTTAATCTTAATATATATAAATATCGTGTCACAATGTTTGTCCTCAATGGACTCCTAAACCACTTAACCGATTATAATAAAATTCGCACACCATGTGCAGTTCGATCCAACTTGAGAGATAGGATAGTTCAAACATGTAGGTACCACGGGCAAAGCCGGGGAGGACCGCTAGTATATATATATAAATCTCGTGTCACAATGTTTGTCCTCAATGGACTCCTAAACCACGTAACCGATTATAATAAAATTCGCACACCGTGTGCAGTTCGATCCAACTTGAGAGATAGGATAGTTTAAACATGTAGGTACCACGGGCGAAGCCGGGGCGGACCGCTAGTAATAATATAAATATTTAATATCCCTATGCTTATATCATCAAAGTTTACATACATGTACACGGAAAGAAATTTACCAAACCAAATTCAGATTTCTGCTACATAATTTTCACCCTAAATGTTACCTTTTACTCAATTCTACGTACGTTCATTTAATCACATGTGAAATATGATATTTCTACCAATTTCTACCCGCGAAATTCCCACGACCTCGAATTTTCTGCGAATCACTCAAGAGTCTGTAATGCTTTCAGAACCAATTATTGAATATATACCTATATATATATATATATATATAGGTATATATTAGGTATATATAGGTTATAGTATATATAGGTATATAAATCTCTACACGTGATGTATGGAAAATTCTGCTAAAATACTGATAAGTAGATCCTATATTATACATTCATGGAAAATACTACGAACAATATATAAACAAAATTCCGATAATTCCAAAGGTTTTGTTAGTTAGTTTTTGAAGATGGTTTTTACGGAAAAACAATGATGCTCATATTAAACAGTTATAATAATTGATACATAAATGCTTATAAAACTGTTTATTTTACAAGTTCCTATTGAATATATTTAAATAAAATACAGTTATACCTAACACATGCTTACAAGACAAAACGACAACCTCCCTTTTTGAGGTCGGTTAAATGTATTTATTTGACATGTTCAACTTTCTAACATCCCACCCACTGCCCTTATCAAGACAAGACTTATAAAGTACTTGTTATATGCCCAAAAACGACGGACAATGCCTAAAAACATGCTAAAAAGCGTACTAATCTTTTCGAATAAATTTTTAAATATCTGTTTGTGATTTCAAAATAACAAGCTTTTTCAATGCGTTTGAATGCTCTTGCTTTTTAGTAAACCATTATTTATATATATTAACCGTATTTTTTATTATTGAAATATTTCGGTACCTATAGGATATATTTAATTTTCATCTTTACAATTGAAAAAATGTTGATTATAAACTGAGAAAATTAATTCCAAGTTTTCAAGTTTTTAATAAATATTTATCGTCTTATTTATTTACAAATATATAACAGCGTATTTTTTAAACGATTTTTTATACAAAAACCAAACTTCCTCAAAAGATCAACCGCAACCGATGCGACAAATACCATGTGAATCGATCGCTATCTAAACACTATGAGGTCGATATCATGACATGTGACATTTACCACCATCGGTGTGACATTTTGAGTGACCTTAGAGTAAAAATGTATTTCATAGTCACTTTAGAGTGCTTTATAGTCACTTGGCAAGGCTAGGCGCGTAAATATCGCATATCTATACTAATATAACTAGCATTCCGCCCGCGGCTTCGCCCGCGTTTTCAGAGAAAACCCCGCATAGTTCCCTTTCCCGTGGGATTTCCGGGATAAAACCTATCCTATCTCTCAAGTTGGATCGAACTGCACATGGTGTGCGAATTTTATTATAATCGGTTAAGTGGTTTAGGAGTCCATTGAGGACAAACATTGTGACACGAGATTTATATATATTAAGAAGATAAAGCTGAAGAGTTTGTTTGTTTGAACGCGCTAATCTCAGGAACTACTGGTCCGACTTGAAAAATTCTTCCGGTATGATAGCCCATTTGTCGAGGAAGGCTATAGGCTATATATATCATCACGTAAAGACAACAGTAGCGGAGCAATGCGGGTAAAACCGCGGAGCGCAGCTACAGCTAGTATATAGATAGCAATGGTAAATAAGAATGAAGTTATCGTTGCACAATCTAAATCTAAAGTAAAATTAATTAGAGTAAATATCTAACGATATAAATCAAAACTACACGACCGATTAAAATACTGTTTTATCTGCTCCAAATTTCAATTTTCCATTTGTTATGTATGTAGAACAGATAATTTAAAATGTTGTTTGTTTTAAACGGTTTAAATATTAAATCTAACTCTACCGAATTATCAACATATTAATTTACAAACTTATATTAATAATTTTTAATTTTTATTTGCACTTGTCTTTTACACACAGATTGGGTACCTAGGTATTACGACAATCGTTTGTTTGCTATAATGATAGCATAATATCATTACAAAATAATGTATTTCATTACTTTTAGTTACTACTAGCTTCCGCCCGCGACTCTGTCCGCGCGGAAAAATTAAGAAAAATTAAGATCTATTTTTTTCTACTTATTTTTCCAGAATAATAAGTATCCCATTTTATGCCCAGGGTAATAAGGTAGATATAATTATACCAAGTTTCATCGAAATCGAACCGTTAGTTTTCACGTGATGCCTGAACATACAGACAGACAGACAGACAGACTGACAAAAAATTTTTTAATCACATATTTGGGTTTGGTATCGATCCAGTAACACCCCCTGCTATTAATATTTTCAATATTTTCAATGTACAGAATTGACCCTACTACAGATTTATTATATGTACTAGATTTCCGCCCGCGGCTTCGCCCGCGTTTGCAAAGGAAAACCCGCATAGTTCCCGTTCCCGTGGGATTTCCGGGATAAAAACTATCCTATGTGTTAATCCAAGTTACCCTCTATATGTGTGCTAAATTTCATTGTAATCGGTTCAGTAGTTTTTACGTGAAAGAGTAACAAACATCCATACATCCATACATCCATACATCCTTACAAACTTTCGCCTTTATAATATATGTCGGATGTCGGATGTCGGATGTCGGATGTCGGATTCTAAATTTCCACCAAAATTTCGGGTCATTTGTAACAGGATGGCGGTTCTACAGGGGTCTTAGTACGCAATGACAAAAAGAAAAATGATGGTCAGAACGCTGATACCGGATACCTTAAGATACTGTAATATTTTATATTAGAGAATCTTAACATAAAATATTATAGTATCTTCACCGTGTGTGATGCGCTATAGTGTTCTATTTCTATTGTTGAAAAGTGCCAAATATGATATCATTATAACTGTGTCCACAATGTTATTTTAACTATGTATATTGTATGACCGCCTCCTTTGTACAGTGGTTGACGCGTGAGCGTAGCACCGAGGGGTCCTGGGTTCGATTCCAGGTGGAGACGAAGAAAAAAAAATGTCTCGGTCTGGTAGGACACAGAAGGCTGATCCACCTACTTGTCCCTAAAGAAAATCGATCAGTGAAACAGACGATAATGCATCTGCCCCTTACCCCACTAGGGGACATGGGACTTCACTTATATTGTATGACTAGCTGTGCCCGCGACTTCGTCCGCGTGGAATAGTGACTGCATAGTAGTTACTACTTAACTTTTATTGAATAAACACGTACTACCATAAATAATTAAAAGAACAGTTAGTAAAATTTATTACTAAACTGAGCTAAAAAATAAAAAAATAAGTGCCTAATTAATTTTCTACGTAAAATTTATTTTAAATTATGGCATATTATTTTTTAGGCACCAGGAGGGAGAGGAGCAAATTTATTTACCTTCCTTAATTGTATGGATGTTTTTGACAATATATTGTGCAGCAACTGAGTGCCGAGGCAAACGTCAAAACGTAAAGGAATAGAATCCGCTATCGATACTAATTGACATAAGCGTATGATGTTTTGCTAAGGATTTGTTCACCCTACCAACGACGACGACGACCACGAACAAAATTTTCATCCAGTCGCAATTTAATAAAATTGTGCAAAACACAATTAAAAATCAATTATTAAAATTTCCTGTCGTTCTGGTGATTGGAATTTTTATTTTTGAGATCAACGATGAATGAAAAAATAGATTTTTCGTAGAAACAGTGGCTCCTAGAAAAAAATGTATGTGAAGTTTTTTAAAGATAATTTTATAATCTACAATTTTGGTAAAAGTTAAGGATACCATACCATACCATCATTATCATAATAATATATCTTATATATATATTTTTTTATAATGGTACTTAATTTTAAAGATCGTCGGGAAGTTTGTAAAATTATATATATTCCTTTTCCTTCGTTGCGTTGGGTTTTTTTTTTTAATTTTTAAACTTCGGTTTCTTATTTTCATTTAATATTTTCAAGTGAGCGAGACCTACCTCTACCTCCATAATACATTCCTACATCTGACATCTTTTAAGTTGGGCCGTAACCGTGCATAAATTGTAATGGACCACAGTGGCAAAAGAAGTGGTATATTTAAGAAAAAAAATTGCCAAGGGCCAGGCCTATGTGGCTTTGAGAAGAGTTCAAAATTTCCAGGGTGTGGCTATCCTCTCGCTCCCATGTCCCCCTCTTCTTTCACAGACTTTCAACCCTTCCCTTTCCATCCCTAGTAAATGGCAGAACCGATTTTGATGTAAATAATATTATCTAATTGTACCTATATGTACACGTCATATCCTATCGTTTGATGCTCCATTTGGTTTATTTATCTAACCACTGTCACCCCTAAAGTGCCCTATATGTAAAAAACGGATGAACCGATTTCGATAAAACATTACTAATTGTAATTCACCCGTTATGCACATTCATTTGATATATCACTTAGGTAGGTACTATCACAATATTTGACAACATTCGTTTCTTTCATTCCCACTTATACCTATACAGGGTGTAATCGTTAAGTGTGCACAGGCGATTTTTCCGTAAGTATTACAGATAACAAAAAACTTTAAACTGATATCGAAAGTACTTAACCTAATGAGTAAAATGGCGGTAATAAATTTTTAAAAATAAATCGAGAAATATCAAAAAAATTATCTTTAAACCCTCCCATTCAGTAAGTATGAAATATGAATATCCCATATACCTACATTTAATATGAAAGATTTTAGCTTTTTTTTTCTTTTTTTGGTTTTCTGCTTTAATTACTTCGCAAATTTGAAGTGACATTTTCCACATTTTTCCGGACATTTTCACGCATTTTCCGGATATTTTCCGGGAATTTTCCAGGCATTTTCCGGACATTTCCCTGACATAGCCTGTAAATGTCTGGAAAATCCCCGGGAAATGCTCGGAAAATCCCCGGAAAATGTCTGGAAAATCCCGTAAAATGCCTGGGAAATGCTCGGAAAATGCGTGGAAATTTCCGGAAAAACCGTGGAAAGTCCCTGGAAAATGCCTGGAAGATATCCGGAAAATGCGTGAAAATGTCCGGAAAATATCCGGTAAATGCGTGGAAAATCCCCGGAAAATGCCAAGGAAATGTCCGGAAAATGTCTGGAAAACATCGGGAAAATCCCCGGGATATGCTCGGAAAATCCCCGGAAAAAGCCTGGGAAATTCCCGGAAAATGCCTGGGAAATGCTCGGAAAATGCGTGGAAATTTCCGGAAAAACCGTGGAAAGTCCCTGGAAAATGCCTGGAAGATATCCGGAAAATGCGTGAAAATGTCCGGAAAATATCCGGTAAATGCATGGAAAATCCCCGGAAAATGCCAGGGAAATGTCCGGAAAATGCCTGGGAAACATCCGGAAAATCCCCGGGATATGCTCGGAAAATGCCTGGGAAATTCCCGGAAAATGTCTGGAAAATCCCGGAAAATAACCGGGAAATGCCAGGGAAATGTCTGGAAAATATCCGGAAAATGCGTGGAAATTTCCGGAAAAAGCGTGGAAAATGCCTGAAAATGCCAGGGAAATGTCTGGAAAATGTCTGGAAAACATCCGGAAAATCCCCGGGAAATGCTCGGAAAATCCCCGGAAAAAGCCTGGGAAATTCCCGGAAAATAACCGGAAAATGCCTGGGAAATGCTCGGAAAATGCGTGGAAATTTCCGGAAAATCCCCGGAAAGAGCCTGGGAAATTCCCGGAAAATAACCGGAAAATGCCTGGGAAATGCTTGGAAAATACGTAGAAATTTCCGGAAAAACCGTGGAAAATGCCTGGAAAATATCCGGAAAATGCGTGAAAATGTCCGGAAAATATCCGGTAAATGCGTGAAAATGTCCGGAAAATATCCGGAAAATGCCTGGAAAATCCCCGGAAAATGCCTGAAAAATGTCCGGAAAATGTCTGGGAAATGCGTGGAAAATCCCCGGAAAATGCCAGGGAAATGTCCGGAAAATGTCTGGGAAACATCCGGAAAATCCCCGGGAAATGCTCGGAAAATGCCTGGGAAATTCCCGGAAAATGTCTGGAATATCCCGGAAAATAACCGGAAAATGCCAGGGAAATGTCTGGAAAATATCCGGAAAATGCGTGAATATGTCCGGAAAAAGCGTGGAAAATGCCTGGAAAATGCCCGGAAAATCCTCGGAAAATCCCCGGAAAATATCCGGAAAATGCGTGAAAATGTCCGGAAAAAGCGTGGAAAATGCCACTTCAAATTTGCGAAGTAATTAAAGCAGAAAACCAAAAAAGAAAAAGAAAGCTAAAATCTTTCATATTAAATGTATATGGGATATTCATATTTCATACTTAATGTATGGGAGGGTTTAAAGATAATTTTTTTGATATTTCTCGATTTATTTTTAAAAATTTATTACCGCCATTTTACTCATTAGGTTAAGTACTTTCGATATCAGTTTAAAGTTTTTTGTTATCTGTAATACTTACGGAAAAATCGCCTGTGCACACTTAACGATTACACCCTGTATATAGGTATAGTAAATGGATGAACCGATTTTGATTAAATATGTCTAATTATACTTTACACGTCATGCCCTTTCATTTCATATGTCACTTGAGTCAAAATTCACTTTTTTTATTATCTACCACTTTTATACCTATATCAAATAAATGGATGAACCGATTTTGATAAAATTTGACTTATTTTTACTGATAGGTCGTTCACTTTAATTTAATATATCACTAAAGTATATTCGACAACTTTAGTTATTTTCATTCCCACTTTTACACAATAAATGGATGAACCGATTTTGATACAGTTCATTTAAGAACCAGCGTCGGAAAATATGCTGCCTAACAAAAAAACATCATCTAATTCGGATTACCTGCTAGCGAGCTACGGTGGCACAAACACACACACACACAGCGGTCAAACACTTATCACCCATATTTTTGCATCGGGGGTTAAAAATATCTCTTATATATAAAATTCTCGTGTCACAATGTTAGTCTGCATACTCCTCCGAAACGGGTGGACCGATTCTCATGAAATTTTCTGTGCATATCGGCCAACATCTATTTTTCATATGTACCACGGGCGAAGCCGGGGCGGACCGCTAGTAATATTATAAATACGACATAATTTAAAGGACATTTTATGTATAAAATTTACCTAGAAATAAGTATAATTTTAATTTGACCCCTCCCCCCTACTACCTCAGCTTACCCCCCCACCCTTGGGGACTTTCGATATGATCACTTGGACATAACTGTAGCGTATAACAGATAACTTACGTTTTATCGTACACTGTATGTGTACCATAGAATGCCTTAGCAAATGTTCGCCGTGAGTACTTAAATGGTCATAACTTTTTTATTTATGAACCGATTGACATGAAATAAACACTAAATGTTAAATGAAGATTACCACAATATATTAGTGAAAACCGCATCGAAATCGGATAAGCCGTTTCTGAGATTAGCGTGTTCAAACATACAAACAGACAAACACACAAACAGACAAAAAAATTTTTAACTACAGTTTTGGGTTTGGGATCGATTTAATAATAACCCCTGCTAATTTTTTTTTACATATTTTCATTGTACAGACACCACTTTTCTAGAATTTTATTATATGTATTGATAGATGCTCTTTTAATTACGTATATTTCTATCACTTGACAATAATATTCTTTTTAATTCGCCAAAATATATTTATCATTCTTTACGACTTTGGTCTTAAATCTTAATCTCTGTTTGGGTAAAAGTAGGTAATCATTCTTTAACACGGTTTACAATACTAATGATAAATTGGACTCTATACTTTTTCTATCTAACAACATTCTATTCTAAGAACAGCTGCGAAAAATTACTAGAAAGTTAAACCCTGTAAGCAAGAAAGGTTGTTTACTACTAATAAATAATAATTCAGAACATAGTTTATGAAAGTCGGTTAAAATTTAAAAAGCGTGTTCAAGATCAAACCCACACCTCAAGAAGGTAATGCGCGGGTGTGAAATATTTGCGTAAAAAATCCTTGAAATTCGTCTGTCGTAAATAATATGAGTAATTCATTGATACAGACAGAAAGTTGATTCAATGGTTTAGTTCGTGTTTATCGATCCCTACGTTCAGAGATTTATTTATTTATGCTTTATTGCTCTAGATAAATTACAAATTAAGCCTAGGATACATTCCTTGTAAATAACGGCGGCAAAAAAGAGATGTTAGAGTTTAAAATAATTTAAAAGTATTAAACGTTAAAATAAAAGCTTGAAGTGCGGACTTTGCAAATATTAATGTGAACATAGAATAGAGATGAGAAAAATGAAAATACAACAAAAAAAATTAACTATGTATTTCTTGAACGTAGAGTTTGAAGATTATAAAAATAAAATTTATAAACAAGACATATCGTTACTAAAGTGAGTAGGTATGCTAATTTTCCTTGAAAAATATATTTTATAGATTTAGAAAGGTTTATAATTTACTCCATGAGCAATATTGTGAAATGTTTAGTCTCAAAATTAATTAAACGTTTGCCAAGGAATCTCCGAGAAACAATTTAATACAAATGAATCTATCTTCGCGCCAATTATAAAATATTTTGCTAAACCACTTCCGCTTTATATTGATGAGTCAATTTCCGTTTAGAAATATCGACTGTGATCATGGCACCGGATGTTTTTGGAAAACGAAGAAAATTCAATGAAAAATATTTTTTTGTAACATTTATTAGAAAGATTTATGTGGACATAGAGTGGTTAGGAATGTTTGTTTTTAAATAATTTAATATTTTTTGGCATGTGAAAAGCTTTTAAAAAATTGGGTTTAGAAACTCGGCAACTACAAGATAATATTTTCTGTTACAAAATTACTACTCTATATTT
The DNA here is from genome assembly GCA_029959065.1 of Colias behrii. Taxonomy (NCBI): domain Eukaryota; kingdom Metazoa; phylum Arthropoda; class Insecta; order Lepidoptera; family Pieridae; genus Colias; species Colias behrii. The sequence continues at coordinate 1,698,811 of JARWMC010000016.1, forward strand.
CGTCATATTATTATTATATCCTGCTCAATTTTTATAGCATTTTTTTAAAAAATGGCATGAATTTTCTTTTGCATCCATTGTTCCTTTCAACATATTATTTCAATTTTAACTAAATTAATCAAGTATTTTTAAGAAAATTCGAATCCCACAACATAAAGTTGCCATATACGATAAAAACCGTGGACTATAAATCCTTTAAAATCCAAACAATTTCTCGAGCCTAACAATAACATTTTTTCAATGTTTTCGAAATCCTTCGTGGAAACTCTATTGGTCGGTTCGTTAGTCTGTGGACTTGTTTTTTATTAAAAATAACTCCTAAAATAGCCGTTATTCGGACCTTGGAATTATAATTGTGTTTTTATGCTACTTTTGTTTTCTGTTCAGTTTTGTGACGTTATTTTGGGATAGCAAGGTCATATATATATCATGGAATGATATTTATTGTATAGCTTTTATATAGTATAACCACAGTTGTATAACATAGCGTAAGGTGTGATAATTTTCTATAAAGTTTTTATAAAATATGTAGACAGTATTTAAAATCTCAAGAAAAGTTTTAATATGTCAGTATTTTCAATTACAGAATCAATATCCGAAAATCGCGTGTTCTAAAAAAAACGAAAGTGTCATTTAAAAAATGGCGGGAAAATGAAGCGATTCTCTTTTACGGCGGGTAATGGATTAAAGAATGGAAAAAATTTGACGAGGCTCCAAGAAAACGCTCGTGTAATATTTTCATGAGCTAATTCCAAGAGAATCTTGGCGACACATTTACAAATTCTTCAAATGAAATGATTAATTTTCGGCGGGAATAATATATCGGTATAATAAAGCCTATAGAACGAATATTCCGAATTTAAATGTTGTTTGTTTTTAAATGTTGTTTATGGTTTAGGTATGGCGCTTGTTGTTTTTATTGAAGACTCGTTCAGTTAGTTTTAGACTAATTTACGTACCTACCTAATTTATTAGTGTGAATATTTTATATAATAGGTATTGTATGTATACAGTATATCCCACAGTATATCCTATGTAAGCATGCTAACCTCTAAAAAGATTTTATACCCGCTATGGGTTATAAATTAGAACGGTAGGACAAAATATGCCTGTTTTCATGCTGATGAACACAGCTATGCCGAATCTTGCTGTTATCCCTTGGTGTTTTTATATCTAGGTATACTAGCGTTAGCTACTTTTGAGTATTCTGTGTCTATACGTTACTTCTGCGTATTACACACTGCCATACATCTCATACAAGTACATATAAATCATAATATACATCTGAAGAAATGACAAATGTATCGGTATTTAGAGAATCTTGGCTCCGTCTCTGGGATGCCAGAAGCGTGACATCGCACGATTCGGCGAATAGATATCGCGAGTAACGAAGGGCCCAAGTTATTTGCTGAATCTTTTGTTGGGTATTTTTATAAGGTAAAAAAATGCGACGAAGATTGCGTGGGGGGCGGTTTTTCGCAAGTTTCTTGAAAATTGATAAGTCTATACAAATGACAGTTTTATGTATGAATATCAAATAAACTTTGTATTTAGTCTGCTAAGCTAAATTGTAATGTATTTACTTAATTATTTGCAAAAAACTTTTAATATAATCCGAAATAGCAGTCTTTTGAAATCACTTTTGTTTATTGCGTTTGAGTTTTATGGAAGTCCATTAGAAACATCAAATTAGTATTCAAATTTGAATGTCAAGACTATTAAATGCCCTGACATTCTGATTTGAATTGTAATATATGTTCTCGCATAGCAAATAAATACAAATAGAATTAAATATCGTGTTTTCGTACGTATTTAGAGCTGTATCGTTATCGTAATCTACGAGTAGGTAAACTAATTTAATAAATATTATATAGAGAAATAAAGCTCTTTTAGTAAAGCTCCATTATTCCCATTTTAATAACTATTGTCAAAATATTTTCTGTACTACTAAGTTTTTCTTACGTAGTAACTATTTATTAATCCGTTGTTTTACTGACTTGCAATTTTTTGCAATAAGAATATAATGTGATGCGTAGGTCGAAACTTCAGAGTGAGGTCGGATTTCAATAGCACAAATATCGCCTTTTTATTTACATTGGCACACGCAAATCTGACTCACTCGGCCACCTGAGTTATCTGGGCTTTAAGTATTTACCATTCGCTTAACGATCCGTGACCACGAACGATTGCTGATAGAATTGGCTTTGAATAAATTAATAGTTTTCTAATTTGCATCGCCGAGGACGCTAGCTTGTTTATGTCTTTGTTTTTCATATTATTGGAAGGAAATTAGCGTAATGGCAGCGCATGGTTTGGTAGTGATACTATGGGATGTTGCCAACAATTTTTACAGTCATAAATCATGAGAAGCTGTATAAGCCTAATTTTCATGAATGGATTGGTATATCATGTTTAGAGCATGTTTGCTTGTTTTGTTATTGTAAAATACATTGAACAAAAACCAAAGAACTGCGCTATGTGGTAACTAGGCTGGATGAATACTAAAAATATTTTTTTGCTCCTAATGACATGTTTATCGATTTAACTAATACAAATGCGTCACCAATCCAACTAGTTCATTATTCAATAATTTGTAATCGGTTAATTACCTAACTATTTGGCGCAATAAAGAACATCTGTAATTGACAGATGTCAGCTTGACAGCCGTCGCAGATGCGGGCCACAGATAATGTTATTATAAACATATTTCGTAACAAAAAGGTTACATAACTCGGACACGTGTCCGACGCTATTATTGAATGACCTAGACACATAGCTGTCTAGACGCTGATAGCAGGAAAAAATTATAGTTGAACTTGCGTTGAGGCCGTATTGCATGCAATAAAAAGTCAGCGTTTAAAATTAGAACATTGCATGTGGTCTTCGTACTTTTTTTCGATGTAAGAACTAATATCGCTTCTTACGTTGGTGTATCGGTCAATTAAGGAAAGCTGGCATGTTCACAGTACTCACACTTATGCAATTTCACTTACAGTATGTTCAAAAATAAAACCGGCCAAGTGCGAGTCGGGCTCGCGCACAAAGGGTTCCGTAGCAGCAAATATAATAAATTACAGTTAAATCAACCTATCTCAAAAACTATAAGAGATACTTTGATCAAACCAAAAATCGTTGAAAGAGTTAATTAGCATGCATCACCTCTATTTTTTTTAGAATTTTATACCCCGTAGTTATAAAAATAGAGGGGGGGGGACATACTTTTTACGACTTTGAGAGCTGATATCTCAAAAACCGTTCACTTTAAGAAAAATGTTTTTTAGAAAACTTTATATCATTTTAAAAGACCTTTCCATTGATACCCCACACGGGTATGTACATCGAAAAAAAAAATTTCATCCCTCAGTTACATGTATGGGGGGCCCCACCCCCAATTCTTTTTTTTACTATTTAGTGTCATATTTTTGTAGCGGTTCATACAACACATATTCCCATCAAATTTCATCACTGTAGTACTTATAGTTTCCGAGTAAATCGGCTGTGACAGACGGACAGACGGACAGACGGACAGACGGACATGACGAAACTATAAGGGTTCCGTTTTTGCCATTTTGGCTACGGAACCCTAATAAATGCGACTCTAGTTTCATTTTAGACTTGAATTGTAAAATGGGTGCGTTGTAGATAAATATATGCAAATATAATTATGAAAGCTCTCATAATTTACCTGTAAAATTATAATTTAAAAGTAAATCAATTGATGAAGTTAATTATTTATTCTAATAATAATCAATTGGATAAAAGTATTAATAATCATCCAATTATCAAATAATAATTAAATTTCAGGTCATAAAAACAATACAAATAACACGTGCGCTCACTCCCAACACACGGATGGTTGTTATGATAATGATTTAAATAACGGACGTCTTCTGCAGTTGCGGAGCAGTCTTGTCCTGACTTTGGTCGAGTAAAGATATCTAAGAAATATTATATTTGTAGTAAGTACGTAATACCTACCAATATGCGCTAACAAATATGTGTTACATGTTTATTGTATAATTTTCACATTATTGGTTTTAAACTCAAACTCAAACATTTATACAATTAGACTTCTTCTAGAAGCACTTTTGAATCGTCATAACAGTTTAACAGCTTTAACATTTACCACCAATTCAGAAAGCAGTATCTATAGAGAAGAAGAAGAATCTATTTAATCATAATCGTAATCTTCTACTTCACTGAAACTTTCATCGCTCGAAGAACTCGCCGTTGGAATTTCTTAATGTTATTATAAATGAGTCAGTGTAATTATCTACTTTTGGTTCTAATTGAATATATTTTTCCTCATGTTCTCGCGTCTTTCTCCAAACGTCACTAAACATATCCAGACTAATAGCATTTGCTTCCTTTCTAAATAATTCTTCCACAGTTTTCAAGTTAAAGTTCACATTTTGTGATGCTACTTTCCCTTTAATTATGCCCCATAGTAACTCTATTGGGTTGAGTTCTGGATGGTATGGTGGAAGGCGCAATACACTATGTCCATGATCTTTGAGGATTGCATCAAGTAAAAATTGTGTATAGTTTGGCTTATTTTTTTTAATAATGTGATAACTCTGATTATTAATTAGTAATTTGATTTTTGAAAAAAAAAAATGCCGATTTTAGTCAAAATTTATATTTTTATAACAAGATCCTTATCATCCAAATTTCCACCTTGGTGAGAAAAATTGACATTTCTAATGAAAATGAACAAAAAATTAAATGATTTTATTAAATACTGTAAAATAGTCTATAATTCTTCCATTTACTGTATCACAAAATTCTTCATAGATTTTTAGATATTCGTACTACACCAATTACATCACCCTGTATTTATAAACAATTGCAAAATATGACACATACATAGGCCGGGAGATACTGACACAAAATTGCGGGTCATTTGTAACAGAATGGCGGTTATACAGAGGTCTTATTACGCAATGACTAAAAGAAAAATGATGGTCAGAACGCTGGTACCGGCGGACTAGTCGCGTGGGCGTTAGTCGAACTCGTCGGATAAATAGCGAAAGTCAAACGATTTGTAACACAAAAATTTTAGAATTTACCGATAGCCCATAAAAAAGATGTAGGCGGTAGTGCGGTTTGGAATCGGAATCGGAATTGGAATTTGGAAGCGGTTTGGAATCGTCCGAAAAGTATGGCATGGCGATTTTAGTAAATGGCTGCACGACGATGGTTACCTGTGCAAAAGTTAGCCCGGTACAAATGGTTGAATTGTTTTTTTTAAATCAACGCATTCACGTCGGTATGGCGGACTGTAAGTCACATCGTAAAAGTATGGCATGACACTACCGCCTACATCTTTTTTAAGGGCTATCGGTAAATTCTAAAATTTTTGTGTTACAAATCGTTGGACTTTCGCTATTTATCCGACGAGTGTGACTAACACCCACGCGACTAGTCCGCCGGTACCAGCGTTCTGACCATCATTTTTCTTTTTGTCATTGCGTACTAAGACCCCTCTAGACCGCCATCCTGTTACAAATGACCCGAAATTTTGTGTCAGTATCTCCCGGCCTAACATGTGCAATGTGTAAATGTGTTGACGTTCCAGCTCTTCTTAATGGGCCTTTTTTAATTGACCACAGTATACATAAAAATATATAAACTGGCACATTGTAGTAATAATTAATGTGAGCTTTTCTAAACAGTTATTTTCAATGTCCTTTACATTTATATAAATAAAATAATTACAAATTCATATAATATTAACAAATAGAATAAAATTTAAAACATAGACCAATGAACAGAGACCATTATTTAAGTAATTTTGGTAATAATAATCACGCTTATTTCGTCTTATTATCTAATTGACGGGTAAACCCGAGAAAATTTATGTAAAACTCGATAATTTTCCAATTTTTTTTCCTTGACTACCTTACTATCTTTCTTTACAATCCACCTTGTGATAGATAATATTTATGTGAGATATTTTTTTTACACGAGGTAAAGTACACAGTAAAAATCTTTAAATGAATAAAGGACACACGCTAAGAAGAAAAGTTTGTGTATTGGATATTATATTTTTTGTTTAAAAGTGTATTCCTCATTGAATATTTACAAAAAAAATAACTATAGGAACAGCTGTTCAAGCAAACAGGAGCAACATGTGAAATATGAACGTAGGTTATTTATTTATTTACATATTTATTACATTAATATATTATATACTACTTTATTTGATAGGTCTACTAGTATCACCTGTCCATATCACAGATATAATACTATTCCATACTAATAAATTAATCTAAATTAGAATATTTTGTGTATCACACACGGATTGCTAAACAGATTTTAATAATTTATAGTAGATAGCATGTTGAAATTCGAAAACACTATTCTTTTTCAACGTTTGTGTTACAAACTAAACACTTCTATAATGAGCAATGGCATAAAACATGATTGATGAACTTCATAATACGTAAAAATCAATAGTTTTCATTGCTAGACGTAAAAATACACAACAGGAAACGGTACTTTCGCATTTACATTATTAGTAAAATATAGATTAGTGTGGCTAGACGACAGCCGAGTTAAGTAGGTAGACCAACGTCTGTGACAGCAAATATTTTGTAAACATTTCCAATTAGCTTGTGTTCAATATGAAGAAACGAGAGTAGGCTCACTCTGAGTCATTGAAAACAAGTGTGGAGTGAGAAATATTAAGTTTATTTATCAACTAGAGTTTTTGTGTGTTTTTATTTTATGTAAAAAGACTTTTTTTATCTTGATTGTTCATATTCTAAAGGCTTAATAAGAAACAATTTTGAAGTCCTATCTAGTACAACTTGGTGTTTTTACATTCGTTATTTGGCAGATAAAAATAGGATGTTCAAAACCACAATCTAACATCTATAAACTTTCAAATAAATCCATTCAATTCATACGTGAAAGAATTAAGAACGACTCAGTACCCCTACGCAAACTTTCACGACAATATTATTCAGATTAAGAATAAACTACAGGATTAAAACAACGTCAACGAAACAACATCATCCAGTCAATAAGATAAAGACGTTACACGCACTATTCAGAGAACTCAGGTCCAAATTCGAGCATAAATCCACAACATATTCTTATTAGAAACCGTTGGCAGGCCTCCAGTACATGTCGAGATGCCTGTGCACCTGCCCAGCGTTGCAATGCAGCTGTATATCTAATTAATTGGGGTGAAAGTGCCTATTGTCCCGCGTGTGCCTGTTAATTTATTCGGAGAAATGTATCGCCTTATAAATGACGTGAAATCGATTTTGGTCTCTGACAGTCAGCTTAAGACGCCATGCAAGAATTTATTTGTACTATTAATGACTACTGACTACCACATTACCCTATAGTACATAGCTATGGGGTAGTATTTAAACGAGTGACTGTAAATTAAAGTTTTAGTTATCAAAAATAATTAATTGGGGTAACAGAATTACTAAGTGAGCGACTGACTGCGAGCGATGAAAAATTAATAGATCAGCAACTAACAAACATTAATTTGCGTTACATAAAATACAAAATGAGCAGCTTCATAATATTTGAGCGACCTAATATTAATCGTTTGAGTGACAAAATTACGTCTTGTATTATTTTCATTATTTGGCATATGATTTATTTATACTGAGTGGCATTTTATCTTAATCGAGGTATTTCGAATAGAAAAATCACTTTGAAAAATACTATAATGGACAGAGTAGGTACTATCAGTTCAATTTGTTTTTGAAAGTTTTATCAAATAACTATTTGAACAATTTATTCTAGTGTTTTTAGTCGCTCTAGATGAGCGTAATTTAGTCGCTCACTTAGTAATCTATTCGCTCAACTAGTAATTTAGTCGCTCATATAGTAATGTAATCACACAGTTAGAATTCTAATATATCAAATGGATTAATCACAACCCTCCTTTAGTACGCTCAATCTGTATTTTGTTATCAACCAATATTCGTTGCTTCTTTAGTTTATTTGTCGATTACTCAAATTCATACCGCTCAAGTTATTAAATCAGTATCTCATAATCAGTCGCTCACTTTATTTTCAGTCGCTCGTTTTATTATTCCCCATAGCTATGTAGCGTTAATTTTTACGTTTTTTGGTTCTCGACTAAATAGACAATGCCAGATTTTAAAAAGCCTTTATCCTTGCTGAAATTGAGCAAGCAAAACAAAAAAGCCTGACTCTTCCAGATCTAATACCGTAAGAAGGAACCCAATTAGGTTTGGTCATACCTACGCTACACATCGATGTGTTCTCACACAAAATTAGTAGAGACAAAAAGATATCCAAACGGGCGACTCGATCGCAAACAATTCGCTATTCCCGTATAATAGATATATAAAAGCAATTCCTCTGGTAGTTTTATTGCGTCCAGTTCGTCCACCCCAGTCCCCACTGGGCTTGCTAATTTCGTCCGCAGCTCATTTGATCTTATTGCAAACTATTCTTGCTACCAAGCGTTGACATTTTCAAAGACCTGACGCAGTTGTGTGGAAACTTTGGTTATTTGTTACTTCGCTGATCGAAAATGGTAGTTTGGTAGACTTGGGCTGGAAACAAACTGTTTTCTGTGACTTATAGAGGAATCAATTAATGAGAGTGATTGACTTTGTACACAAAGCAATCTGTGACTCACGATCATCTAACTAACGTAAAACGACGATTCTGTTGTGAGGAAAAGTATCTTCAAACGCTCTATCGATCTTTTAAAATCCATTAATATTTAAAAAAAATAATTTCGTTTGTAATTACTAATTTTGTTAAAGTTTCATCAAATCTTGTTTGAAATAAGCAACAAAGCGTTTCAAGATATCATTTACATCTTCCAACAGTTTTCAACATTATGCGATAAAATACCATATTCATAAATTGACACATACCAAAGGTTTCAAACTCCCGCGCCACGGTATTACTGTTCGCAGTGTTTTGTTTGAAGTCAAGTGAACGGTGTTTAAAATGATGTATGAATAGCTATGACTAACGCCTTATAGATGTCTTTATGTCCATATTCATCTTATTGTTTTATTTCTTTGAAGAGATTACCGGCGAATGGTGCAAGATCGCAGGATTGTATCGGATGATGGACGTATTAAAATGTCATTTCGCTCGTGATATTAGCTGACATGGGACGCCATCTTGTGGTAGATTAAGTTGCGAATATAGTGAAATATATTTTATTATGACTGGATATAGTAACTCAGGTATAGGTTAGATTAACTGTAGAGGGAAAGCTCCGATTAAAAGTAATACTATATCCATACTTTCAAAATTCAAAGTTCATTTTATTCCGAGACATAAGGGTCGTAGTCAAGGTTTTCTGTATTCTATCAACCAAATATTCCTAGCTTCAAAGTTTATTACACTATTTTTTAAGCTATTGCATAGCTTCTATCGCGGGCCTTGAGCGCGGGGACCGAATCCAGAAATTGCGTAACGAAAAAATTGGTTGTCTGTAAAGTCGGTTTACTGACGATAGTTGAACGTGACAACGTCCGATTGTGCTTCTTTGTCGCTCGTTCCGCGCTCTCGCTTGCACTTCAAGCCTTACATGGAACGCCTCAGAGCGAGGTAACGCCGCATGAGTCATGTTTTTTCGTGCGTGCAGCCGGCTCTATCGAATTATAAGACGTTGTCACGTCAAAACCTCACGCTCCCCACTCTGACGGGCGCGGTGTGGCTTTAAGGCATAGCATGCAATAGCTTTACCGCGGCAGTCCCCGAGTGCCACACGTCTTTTTTTTTAAAGATTTTTCCAAATTCAACCCGGCCGGGGCAAGTTACTAGTAAAAGACAAAAAGGTTTTATCCTAAAACGCCTAAAGTATCGCAAGGAGGTTTCTAGCATCAAAAACAGCTCGATCCAAGATCATTAAAGAGGAAGTCACGGACTATAACCAAGTATATCTGCCTAGCAACCGGTTCGCGAGATAAGATCATCGCCTGTGCACTAACCTGTTAACTTGAACCGTATTATAATGAGATCGCAGATACTAGTATAGTATTATATTATCTGTGGAAGATTATCCATTGGCATGGAAATCGTTAGGACGTTTGTTGTGAGCTGTGACGTCACAACGGTTTAGATTTTGCAGTTTTATTTTTAATACGAGTTCGATTTATATGATTTAGAATAGAAATTTTACTGCGGTAGATTTTATATGGATGGATGAAATTGCATTGCATTGAATTTTTTTTCGGCGAATAAAATTAAAATGAGGACACACGTGCTCATGTTCTTAATTGAGCTGGGTATCAGAATCCTGAAAGGTTTTTTACTACGATACTACCTACTACATATCTACGAATAATGAAGTTAGGTTATGATCATAATTAATATTATAATTCGTAGCTACTAATGTTTTTATTCTCCCTCAGAGCACTTTCTGAGTCTTGTATGAAAGAAATGAAGAAAAGATTGGCAATACTTTCATTTATTACAGGACTTTGCATTATTACAATCCCTCTTCCTTCAAATTAAACAAAACTACTAAGTAGGTAATATATTTTTTATAGTATATGTTTCTACGCATTTAGATAAATTCTAGTAGCAATTCGTTCAGCACTCAAAATAACTTGATTTCCATTTTTATGGGGACAATAAATTTTTACGAATTGGAAAAGCGAATCGCGTAAACGTCTAGATTTAGGTTATAGCATATTTCGGAGTCAACTCGCGTTTTAGATTCGTGATATGTAAATTGTGAATTTACGACCTTTGGTGTTGGACCACCGGCAGTGGGCCGTAACTTTTTAATGGAGGCACAGATAATAAAATACTATAGGTAGATGGATTTTAAATTCATACTGGCAGTCTTCGCCTTTTGCCATACCTAATCTATACTATATCTGTACTAATATTATGAACCTAAAGAGTTTGTTTGTTTGAACGCGCTAATCTCGGCAACTACTGGTCCGATTTAAAAAAATTCTTTCGGTGTTAGATAGCCCATTTATCGAGGAAGGCTATAGGCTATATATCATTACGCTAAGTCCAACAGGAGCGGAGCCACGCGGGTGAAACCGCGAAGCGCAGCTATTTGAGGATAAAAGGGAACCTGAATTCGCGAACCTAATTTTTTTAATACCATCAATGTTTTTTTTTTCACAGTAGAGGCAAAAGGACTACAGGCAATTCATGGTAAGTGATCAACGCGCCGCTCGTTTGCAAAATTGCAATGTACGTAACGTGTCATGTTTTTTTTTGTTTTTTTTTTAATGTTGCCATATAATTATTCTTTTTTTAATAAAAAGGCATTTAAATTTATAATTTACGAAAGTCATATTTGAGTTCACAACATTAGTATAGACTACTGCGAAATTCCATTATCGCGAATAATTAAAAAAACAGATTATTAATTTCTAACACAAAAACGGGTTTCAAATTAACAGTTCCATTTAGCATTCACTATTTAATTAACAAAATATGCATAAAAAATCGTTAACAAGTCATCAACGAGATAAAGAATAAAAAATCGATTTTTCACTCACCATGTTGTGCTAATAAATTGCCTACATAGCAATAACTAATAGATCTGATACTGTTATGAATATAATTTATAAAATAAATGGCTTCAAATTATAATCATAAGAGTGGTTTTTGTTAGAAAGTCGATCAATTTGCTTTTAACATGATATTTATGGTTTTCAATATCAATGGAAATTAACTGCTAATGCCACTGGTTATAATTTACTAATCATAATGAAAATGTAAATTTTTGTGCTTCCCATGATAAAGGTTGCGTTTACGAAAAGAGTTCGTTCGTTTACAATAATTAGAAGGAGGAAATTATTTTTCAAGGTTATTTACCAGAAGACGTGCGAACGTGTATGCAATTCTTTAGCATCTAAGTATACTAATTTTATAAAGCTGAAAAGTTTGTTTGTTTGTTTGTTTGAACGCGTTAATCTCGGGAACTATTGGTCCGATTTGAATAATTATGTCGGTGTTAGATAGCCCATTTATCGAGGGCTATATGCTATATATTATCATCTCGCTAAGACCAACAGGAGCGGAGCCACGCGGGTGAAACCGCGGAGCACAGCTAGTCTTAAATAAATTGCAAAAGCATTACAATTACCTACATTTTAATCCAATCAAAAATTAATATTAATCACGAGCTAGAATAATCTTATTTCATCATAACACATGCTTGAGCCCTTACGATATCATCAGTGACCTTTACAATTACAATTTCCACCAACAATGCAATTTATTATCAAGGAAATTATTTAAACAATGTAATACAGTAAATACTTAAAAGACTCAAGTTATCATTTATCAGAGGTCAGAGGGCGCCGCGTGCGCACACAGCGGTCAACGACCCCACCTTTCCTAGAGTGCACTTATTATTATCACTTATCAGTTAGATAAACACGTGTTGAAAAAATAACAAATAAACATGTTATCTTTAAAAAAATAACAAATAATCATGTTATCTTTAAAAAAATAACAAATAATCATGTTATCCTTAAAAACTGGTTTGAGATTGTCAATTTTTTGTTTATTTTTTTAAACTGCACGTATTGTGTATACCTAATTGTTTATATAATATTAATTTGTGGAAAGTAACATGTATGAATAATGTTTTATAATTTTGAAGATAATTGTTCATTTCTCATTTGCGTATTTCATGACGATGCCGATGAGACGGAAAAGTTACAAAATATAATAAGATTATAATATTATGCAGTGGATCGTCTTCTCTTATATTATACTAGCGACCCGCCCCGGCTTCGCACGGGTGCAATGCTGATACTAAATACACTACAGAAAAACTGTAAACGTTGTAGGTATATAAAAACATAGCGGCCCGCTCCGGCTTTGCAAGGGTATAAAATATATAGCCGGGCGGCCGGCCGGTACCGCCGCGCCGCAAACGCTACGTCCCGCAATTTTTAAATCTGTAATATCTTCGAAAATATTCACTTAAATCATACGGTGTAAAGGGCCATATAGATCTATTTTAAATGAACAATGTATTCAAGGTATTTAATTGGTTAAGGATTAATGCTGTATTGGTTAAAATCGCTTCGAAAATTAGCCATTATTTGTCGTAAAAAGTAAATGACAAAAAAAAGTTATTTTGGGTTATCCATAAGAGATAGACATATACCATCACGGACTTTTCTGTAGACCTTTTCAATGTGTACAATACTTAGTACATTATTTTGATAAAACTCGTAGGGTTCAGCCTGCGTTTGCAATGTAAGCGGAAAAAATGTAATTTTTTACGACATCACATTAGAAACCTCAAAAATAACAGTACTTCTCCACTATTTAATGGATGTTATTATACATATAAACCTTCCTCTTGAATCACTCTATCTATTAAAAAAAACCGCATCAAAATCCGTTGCGTAGTTTCAAAGATTTAAGCATACAAAGGGACATAGGGACATAGGGACATAGGGACAGAGAAAGCGACTTTGTTTTATACTATGTAGTGATTACTAGCTTACCGCCCGCGGCTTCGCCCGCTTTGTCTAAAACCTAATAAATTATATACTAAAACCTTCCTCTTGAATCACTCGTTCTATTAAAAAAAACCGCATCAAAATCCGTTGCGTAGTTTTAAAGATTTAAGCATACATAGGGACATAGGGACAGAGAAAGCGACTTTGTTTTATACTATGTAGTGATGTATTATCACAGATAATATTATGTATTAAATATCGTTCTCTACACGTGTCAATTCTCCACAATGCATTGAACAAAAACATAATATTATGGACTATCCTAGATAATATGCAAAATGTTTAATTAAGAGCGGGAGATAGAAAGAATATGAACAATTTCTACTAAATACATTTTGTTAATCAATTTTATAGGCAACTTTCTATAAAAAATGTGTTATTTCCTGTCGTGTGTCAAGACTTAAAAATATGTATATCCTTAAAATTATGTTGAGTTTGGTTTCATAACAGATCTTGTGCACGCTAACAAGAAAATCTACTTATTTTTTTATCCGAATTTCAAGTTCACTGCGTAATTAGGAATAACCTTGGCAATTATACAATAAAAACACACAAAGAAAGTGGATAATATAACAGATAATATAAATACTGTGATAATTGAGACCACTTTTACCATATTTGCTAATAAATTAATAAAACTTGAAAATATGTTCTTGTAAGCATTTTTTGATTTGCAGCACTGTAAAGCGTCTTCAACTTTAATGAAAGGCATTTGACTCTATTATTGTAATAAGATGACGAAACTTTTTGCGCGTCGTGGTTTTTTTTCTGGGAAAAACCTCCTTTATTAACAACATCGCCAAAAACATATTACTTATACCGACCATCGCTCGGTCAGATAAAGTCTTGTTAGAATCAGTTCAGCAGTATCGGATGACAATAAACAAAAATATTATGATTTTAAATAATTCATGTTTTGGTATTAGGCAAAGTACTTAGATATTTTTTTCACATTCATAAAGTTATATTGACCTTCATTTTCTATACCAAACATATTTAATTTATGTATTATAGATATATATACATATATATCCAAAGAAAGTAAAGAAAGCTTGGTTACTAAGTCCAGCATAGCTTCACGACCATATTCCCAAGTGATAAGCCGAGGTTAGTACAATCACATTTCACCAGCCAAGATACCCGTTTTAAAGGTCGAGGTTTTTGTCCTAAACTAAATACCGTTATAAATAATGCAGGGGTATTTAGATAGCACTGCAGAAAAGGAAATATAACGTAGGTCGTAGAAAAAAAAGTTTTTCGCAGTGTTCTAGTTTCGAATATCTAACGATTTATTAAACACCAGCAGTAGAAAAATACAAACAAATAAAGGAGTTGATTATGGAGAAAAATTACCCTATATTTGATCCTGGGTCTTCAATCATTTTCATTGCAAATATCATTCAAATCGGTTCTGTGTGATACCGGTCTATCTATCTTAATAGTTGGACAGACTATCGCATTTAAAAATCAAGTAAGGATTGGAGATTTTAATGCAGTCTTAACCATAGAGAAACCTTGCTACTGACATTTATAGTCAAAATAATAAATCCTATTTTGTAAACAAATCACGAATCCCAGCCCATTCGTAATAGAGTCGTTGCAGTAGTTTATTGTAGTACACTACTCGTAAACTATAATACCCCCTACAATTCGTTTTTGTTAATGCAGGACGCATCCAAATCATCATGCATGGAGCATGTCATTATAAGTTAAAAGTTCCTGTTTTTGGGATTCCTGAGGGCATGGAATGTTTATTTAATTTTGTTATGAAATGCGTAGAGAAAGTTTAAAGAAGATTGTCCGATAGATTAGAATTATGTA
The DNA here is from genome assembly GCA_029959065.1 of Colias behrii. Taxonomy (NCBI): domain Eukaryota; kingdom Metazoa; phylum Arthropoda; class Insecta; order Lepidoptera; family Pieridae; genus Colias; species Colias behrii. The sequence goes on from JARWMC010000016.1 coordinate 1,714,107, forward strand.
TTAGGAATTTTTCATTGCATTTGGATCCATAAGGATATACAGATATCTGGAATATGCGGGTAGCTAGATGATATTCATTTATTAAAGTCCTGCCAGACCGACTTTCTAAATAAAATTGATGTAAGAGCTAACCGTTTTTGACTGGAACATAATCGCCGGTTTAATGTTAATTTTTAATAATGCAATGAAGAGCTTCTATGTGCATGTGTCTTTATACATTCTGAGCCTATTTCCATTTAGATTCAAAGCGGAGCCGGGGCGACCAGCTAGTCCTAAAAACCGTCGCTAGATGCTCGGAAGCATGTGTAGATTAAAGTGTGAATATCAATGAAAGCGGTGCATTAAGCGCATCCTGCACATCAATATTCCCGCGCGACGTGACGTGACACCCAATATGTAATCTGTGACACCGCGCCAATGGTGTTGCCGCTTGCATACCGAGTGCACGAATTTGTGGAATATATAAGTGGGTAACGTGTGTGATCAATTGTAGCACGGAATACGTAATTGATAATACCTACTTCTTGTTACGCAATAAAATTCGTGATGTTTTGTGTTGTGGAGTTTTAAAGAAACCGGACGTGAATAGTAACAGTATACAGATATGAGAAGACAATATTCTCGGGTAAGCCGTTAAAGCTCTTGAAACTGAGAATGGTTTAATCTTGATTATATCTTTTTAAAGAGAGCTGTAAAGAACACTTCTTTACTACTTGATAAATATAACTTTCTTCTGGTATTTCTTTACTTCCTTATTTTCTTATTGAGTCGTAAACTTTTGATTGATTGATTATATGGATATACGAAGAGACCTTTCAGTTTAAACTATGCAGTTTCCATCGACTTTATCCAGTGAATGAAAGAGTACTGCAAAATCTATTTCTATTTTTAAATATAATGACGCTAAAACAATGCGCACTGCACAATGCATACGTGATATTAATGTAATATGCCCATACAAATGTGCCATTTTACCGCACATAACAATATTGCACGCGGCAACACTGCGGCCATTTTGAAATCCGCCACAGACTACAGAACGGCGGCCTCGCGACCGCGCACACATATTAATGCTGACCGCCCACGGTATAACCCGGCTAAAAATATTTACAACTTGAAAACACGACCGACCTCATAAAAAGTGTCTCCCCAATTCAGTCGGTGTTTCCGTTTATTGTTTTTGATACTTTTTGTGAGACGAGGTCGTGTGGCATCCGTTTTGAATATTATTATGGGCTCCGAGAAAGTTGTGAGATCGTAGATAACAATCGATCTTGTGTTGGAAATCGGTTTTTGTGAACTCTAATGTAAAGTGCGACTTGTTTGTTGAGTTTAGAACTGATAGTTTTGATCGGCGGACTTTTTTATTACAGATACGATTAATTGTAACAAATATTAAATGATTTTTTTATATTACGAATAATAATGAATTTAATTAGTGTCATTTCTTTGGAGATTGATATGATTTGGATAATCTATATACTTACTTATCATTCGCCCGAGGGCCGAGACTACTACCACCACATGTGTATGGCCGAAGCGTGAAAATACTATCAAGAATTTCAAAGTTATTAAGAAATAAAATTTTATTTACCTATCTACACAAAAAAATTATCAAAACATTTAAATTGTATTGTTTTTCTAGTTGTTTATTTAAACCTCAATGAAACGAAAAGTAACTAGCGTGACGTTAGAATGTTAGGGCCAAATGATATGCAGTCACGATATAGCTGTTTTACAAACGTAAGGTCATCTACTTCCCGATCTAACAGTCTATACAAATAATACAAATGTATGTCTGTCTGTTACTACTGAACTGCTGATCCTATTTGGATGTTTTTTTGATATACGACAATTGGTTAATTTTAGGTTACCAGTTTAACTTTAAGAAATAGGGGATTAAAATGATTACTGAACTGCCGAAAACGTTTCGATATTTTCTATTTAAGATCATAGTTACTTTTATCATAGTAAAAAATTTTACTATGCTTTTATCGCAAACATCTTGAAGGGATGAAAGGGACGATAATTTGCATGGAATAAGGCAAAAGAAAAAAGTATTTAATAAGTGTTTAAAAATACCTATAGGTAACGGAAGTCTTGTTATATAACTGATTTTTATCTTTTGAATAATAAATATTCCCTTTTTTTTGCCTTGCCAAAAATAGCATTTACACGTGTAGGTAAAATTAAATAAAATGAATATTCACTATTCAAAGATAAAAATTAGTTACAGATAATAAAGGAGATAATAAACAAAATTTCAACATTAGTTTTCTTTTTTATTTTCATAAATTTTGAATTTAATTTGAGTTAATAACATTTACTCTTAGCTCTGTCATTCAAATGGCTCATTAAATATTTGCGGAATATTAATGCTAATTAGCAACACTTTGAAAAATAAAAATACTAATAATAGACAAGGTTAATTTTTTAACACTCGTATTATTACATAATTTTATAGCAATTGTAAGTTGTAACAATTTAAATAGCGTAACGTATTACGTCAATTAGTATAAACCCGTACCTACGAGTTAACTTGAGACTCGGCTGGAGTGCGACATATATGCGATAAGTTTTTCCTTAAAAATATTACTACCCAAAGTAGGTAAAACTGGTACTTAGTACTTACTTAGTTCGAATGACATTTCATTATTTTATTTATTTTGGAAAGGTTACGTTGACGTCATCGGCTCAGGTCTCAAGTTGATTCGTACGGGTTGTAATGACAATCGCAGCTGAATTTTTGATAGGTCACCAATAAATACGCTTTTTATAATATATCTAGAAGCTTATTATTGCACAAATTTAATCTTCCTTATTAATCATAAATATTAGATTTTTCCTCTTGTGATTTTTTCTAGACTTGTTTTTTAAGATCTTTATGTTTCGAATTAAACTCAAACTCAAAAACTTTTTATTTTTGAAAACTTTTATAAGTGCTTATGAATAGTCATTTTCTTAAGTTTATCATCATGTATTTTAAAATGATATTCTAGGAAAGAAGTAGAAACTTCTTAGTACATAATTAATCTGTGATTTGGGTATGTAGAGCTGATAAGCCGGGGACATTAAACAAAAAAAGATAGGTACCTGCTACCTGCCGTGAAGTGATACAGCCTACAGGTACAAAATATTTGGTTTTCTAATAATATGATACATTAGATTACATACATTTTTTACATCGTACTGATATGTAAAAAATGCCATAATTTTTGAATAAAAATCTTCCATACAATATCCCTCAATGTCATCATTTCACGAAAAAGGAAATAATAGCTCAAAATAAAGGTACCTAATTCGTTTTTACTTAATTATATCTTTATCCAAATATTCTTTTAATTACCTGAAACAAAAAAGATTACAAATTATAAAAATATGTAAATATGATAAAGAATACTTATTTTTTGCTATGCTCATTATAGCATATCTTCAAATCTCTATCTTTTCAAATACCAGTTTTAACTTGAATATTTATTTATTTATGTATAATGAACAAGGTTAATTATCTAAATTATTATACATCATATAAAATTTCAATGACAATGAAATAGGTAACAGAAAATGTAGGTATGCAAATAATAAAAAATATATCAAAAGAGTTGTATATAAAACACATGTATATCTATTATCTATTCGTTCCACTTAATTTGTATTCAATTTGCTCACGAATTTGTACAACACGGCGAATATTGAAATTAAAAATTCTAAAACACATGGACAGCTGCACAGCAGCAGGCAGCTATCCGAATGCGATGCCAAAGCCCAAAGCGCGCGCGAACCAGATCTGTCAAACGCAAGTTGAAAATAATGGCGGATATTTTTGGCGGGAACACAGTAATATCATTGGCTTCGTTATGAAGAAATAATTTGGAGCAGCTACGAATAAATCGTGGCACTCTCATTTGTTTTCTGTTATGAATCAACGCCAGATTTGCACGAGATTTACTTTACGATAGTTTTAACGCGCTTGGATCAGTTGAGAAATTATCGTAAATAGGTGTTACATTTCCACTAATGGCTTGCGTAAACGCGACTTTTATACATTCTCTAACCTTATGTAGCGGAAAGGTATGCTGCGATACATCAATGATGTGTTTGTGGACATACAGCTAAACAGAGCTACATACATAAACATAATTAATGGCACGTGTTGCATATTTGAACTGCATTAATAATAAAGTACGTAATCAAAGACCTCTTAAATACAAAGTTTGTATCGTATTAAATTATAATTATATTTTTTTTTTTCTCTTTTCTTGTTGTATTTTTTGTGTTATTTGTATGTATTCTTTTCTTTATTGTCTACTTTTTGATGTGTCACGCTGTGTTGTCAAATAAATGTTTTTCTTTCTTTCTTTCTTTCTTTCTTTCTTTCTATTACAACTGTGGTATTACTAAGACTGAATTTTTGAAGTAATATTTACTTCGTAAAACCAACTAACTATTGATAATTATAATATAGGTTATAATACGTATAACGTATGAAAGGTTGTCTTTTAATTTCGTCATATAAGTATTTCACAATTTTGCTACTAACAGGTATTACCCCAAGTGATATTTACATAATATCACATTTAGGTATCTACTTACACTTAGGCGGAATCGAAATAAGCTGATGATGTTAATTTTCTCAATTACAAGATTTAGGAAGCTATTAGCTACGAAAGCAAAACCTTTACGACTAAAATATATAAGCTTTGGAAGTATACATACAAAAAAATACATATGTAAGCGGAAAACTAGTTTTAACTTTCCACATAAAGTTCTTGACATTTACGTAAACAAACAGGGGAGTAGGGTTAGGGGAAGCAAAAGGAAATTTTTCATGCATATTCCTGAAGGCAAGTACTTTTCAGTAAAGTCCCCTTATTTACTATTTCACCCTTTTTAATGGTGGGGACTATGTACCTTAAACATTGGGGTGCGTTTAGAGTGCAATTAAAAGGGAATTTCTTGGTACATGTCAGTAGTCAGTACATATTATGTGTTATGATCGTTTGCCATAGAAATATATATCATACATATATGTATAAAACTCATATGGACTAGCATTTACGAAGTGGAATTTAAATATTATATGCATATTTTAATAGCTAACCGTAATTTAAAATTTTACTTAAAATCAACTTTTATTGAGAATATGTTATATGAATTAGATAAACAAACTAGGCAGGCCAACACATTACGATCAATAAATAAAAAATCTGTATAATTTTGGTATTGGTAGCAAGTAGCAACAAAGCAATAAAAATGCGACTTTATGCTAAACCAAGTTTGGTTCTACAGAAAATGAAAGGAATTTTATAAAATACGATACGAAATCAACAAAAAAATAAGTCGTAAAACATTGTTTAACCGCACTAAAAATAAATTTACGACCGCAAAAAGCCATATACGCCGTTGCCACTTGCAAATTTTAAAAAAGTATAAAAGGATCAACGACCGCGCGCGCGGGAACATTGATGACATCTGTCAAAATGGCAATTTTTATGGCAAGGTCAGAACACGGAGCGAGTTCGTTTTAATTTATTTATTTCCGTCGTCAATCAACTGGATGCAATTTTGTAGTGCAGCGACCTTAGCTTTATTTTATCATCTGTATTGAGCGGTGACCTGTTCGCTTTATGGTCGATATTGTTTTTTTGCACTTTTTGCCATATAAAAACTCAAAGTACCGTGTATAATATAACTACTACATTAATTTCGAAGCCTTTTTACTGTAGGTAACATGAAGTTCTATTTCTGATTCTACAAATGTTATCCTTGTTGTGTTTTGGCGCAAAAATTGTACACGGTTTTGACTTAAATTTAGCATAATATCACAGTTGACAGATATATACGTACATACAGTTAGGAAACTAAGCCCCTGCGATGAAATTATGGCGTTAGCACTAGCTATAGGGCTGTTATCTTTTTGATATTTAACAGACTTCAAAAATAAAGGAGGAGGTTATCAATTCGGCCTGTATATTTGCTCTCTGTCTGTCTGTTTGCTTTTTTTTCACAGTCGATTTTGTGGTAATTTTGAGTTTAAAATCGTTAAAATACAAAAATGGTGTATCCTAAATATGAATTTACAAGAAGAAACAATCCGAATTAATACACCTTGTAAAAGTAAATACGTTTTTATCGGTGCTATATTTCGAAATCTTGTTGTGTTATGGACGCCGAAGGTTATTTAATGTACCTAAATTATTTATAATGCTTGATATTTGTATTATACATATATTCAATAATTATTTTAAACCAGAATTTACAATACTTGTATGTAGGTATACCTACTAAATTATTTTTAAAACGATAAATTTGATTAAATTAAAAAACACAAAATATGCAGAAATAAATTAAAATTATTATTATACGAGCATAGAACCTCCACCTTTTTGTTTTAGGTAGAAAAAGAAAATAGTTTGACAGGCTTAGTGCTTGACAAAGTGGTGACGTCACGTATCGATAAAAATACAATAATTATAATATCTATCTTTTATGTATTTCTGTTTTAAAATTTTGGTGAAATATATTATTTCAGTTTAATTTGAACACGTGCTTGTAGATAAGTTGATTTCGGCGATCATTTTAAAAATGCCACGTACTAATTGCGAGGTATTCGGCTGCTTGAATTCAACTATACCAATTATACCACCAGATGATTTTGTTCAATATGTCGAGAAAATGGATAACATTTTCGTTGCTGCTTTAAGAGAGAACACATAAAATGTGTGCTAAGTAGTGTGTGCTGTGTAAAGTGGCTGAATTAATTTACAAAGAATTAAACATAATCAGTTACTTAAAAAAACTGTTCATAAGATTGAGAATATTTTACACTATAAAATTTAATAATAAATTCCGAATTAGTCGTAGTATACGAAAGTATTTTTCAGTAAATAATTTGTAATTTTTTTTCGAATAAAGGCATATTTATGTGATGGTTATTTTAATATCTATACATATAATAAAATCGTAGGAAAGTCAAAACTGTAGATTGAATATTTTTTTTAAAGAATACTTGGGACAATAGATACCGAAGCCAAAAATATAGTTAGGCTACAAACTGAAACAATCGATATTTATTTAACGTGAAGTCATTGACATCACTTTTCTATACTATGTATCTTTGTCATTCAAAATCTGTGGATGTGTCACCCGCTACTATCGATCCCCCTGATTACCCTTATGATTCTCGTAAACACGCTTGCTTGTGTGCGTGTGCCATTTCGAACGTTTTGTATGAAGTTTCCTTACTGTATGTATCTGTATATTGTGATAATATGGCCATAATTAACGCTGAGAAAATCTGCGGTTTCAAGCTAATAACTTATACTTACAAAACAAACATTAGTAAGCCGGCACTCCCAACTCTAACAGAATTTTGAGAAGTGACAAACGACATTTGTTGAATGAATTTATTTTCTTAAATATAATACTAGCACAGTGTAAGGACTATTTTAATAACATTTAGCTTAGTTGTTTAGTTAGCCTGTTAGCTTGGATAACTAAAAATATATTGCAACCATGGACGTATAAAAAAAGACGGACGGACTATCGCCTAAACATTGAGTGAAGCCTAGTAATGGCGGCGACACGTCCATGTGTGTGTGCCAGGTTGATTGCCAGATGCATTAAAATTACCCCACACTTTAGTATTTTTATTTCTCAATTTGTTGTACATTTTATGTATACTTTAACTATTAGAATATTAACCGGTTAAATTTTTGAAACATGATCCCCGAATTTCATTATTTTGAGGTGATTGATGGATAGCGGGTAGTGACTTTTCATAACAAACTGCTTTTCTTTTTCGCCGGAAATGCGTAGTTTTTGTGCAAATCGAAAATGAAAATATTTTTTTTAAGGTTATTTTTGTACTAAACATAAACTTTAAATAAAATCGTATGCCATTGTCGTATCAAAACTTCTAGCTATCTCGCACCTGTGTGTCGCACACATACATTATTTTTAAATATATTGCCGGATTATTAATTTATTTACAACAATTTCATTACATTATTTAAATTTGACCAAAAATTTATGTTTGTATTTACGACATGCCACAGATAATAAATGTAAAATGACGTGATTCACGATTGTAGATTAAAGATAATTAAAACTGATTTTTAAAATGAATGTGTCAAAAACAAAAATCATTTTAACTTAAGTATTTGACGATATTAACAAAGAGTGAGATTCGCCCTAAAGTCGCTTCTGTTCAAGAGTAAACCTAACACGCTCGTCGCTTCGCTCCTCGCTACTTATTTTAATATGTACAAGAAATAGTTTGATAGTTTTTAAAAACTGAAGCATTGTGTGTATTGAAGTGACATACTCTATGATATGTTATTAAATTTGTATTGCTCAGAGGTATTGCTAATCTGTGAACTGCGTCATATTAACTGATCTGATGTGAATGAACAAACTTTGATGACATATGAACGATTTTTGGCTATAATAAATTCTAGTTAAAAATATTATAAAATAAATTATTGTAATATGTTAATAATTTCATAGGCACGAAAATATATTTTTAAAAATATTGCATGTGAGCGGGATAATTAGACATTTTGATACGACAATGGCTTCAGATATCAGTTAAAAGTTGCGTTTTTAGTACAAAAATAACCTTAAAAAAATAATTTTCATTTTCGATTTTCACAAAAACTACACATTTCCGGCGAAAATGAAAAGCAGTTTGTTATGAAAAGTCACTACCCGCTATCGATTTAACTACACAAAATAACGAAATTCGGGGATCACGATATAAAAACGCAGCCTATTATCCTATACAAACAATTAATATAAAGCAGCAAAATTGTCATTAGTATAATGAGCACATTCTTCACAAAAAATAACAATGGGTGTGTTTACTTTCTGAATGGTAGGTAAAATTAAATTAAAGAAATATGAATTAATAATATATTATTTAGAGTATTTTAAAATTAATTAACTTTACATCAACTCCCCGACTTTTGGGAGAATTAAATTTTCGAATAATGGCAACACAATGGCAACAGCTGTCCTGACAACAATGGCGGCTGTATTTTTTCTATAAATTTTGACGTAATAATTTTGTCATTAAAACATAAAAGAAATAACTTGCTTACCTGTGGAATGTAATTCCCTGAGACTTTTTATTTAAAATTGTACTGTTGCGAGACCATTTAACAACGCAAGACGGCATTTTAAATATTTATTTTGGAACAGTGACGCGGTTAATCATTCGGAAGCTCGCGACGTAATGGCGGCCGACTAGCTTACTATGGTGAGAGTGTGTGCGTGTTTATTGTCTTTACACGATCGCTAGCTTACTATGGTGGCTTCACGTTGTTTGTTCGTAAAACGGCGTCCGCCTTTTTTTATACGTCCATGATTGCAACATGATCAATGCATCGAAAGAATGTTATAGTTATTGCTGTGGTTATAGTAAGATTCGGCTTGTTAAACAAATCAGTAAGTTACCTACCTAAATAAAAAAAAAACAATATAAATAGTATTATTAATAGCAAAAAATATGTTCCTCAGATATACCTTATAATAAAATATTTCAGCTTTATAATAATCTATTGCTATAGCAACCAACTGTGAGTAGAAACTAGATGAGTGCATTCATCTTACCCTAATCCTCAATCGACATTGTTAAAAATTTTTTTATATACTTACAGGAAAAACTTATTTCATACTAATTAACAACATTCCGTTTTTAAAAAACCAACACCATAAATATTTATTGTTGAATTTTTTCGTACTTTAACCTAACCTTTTTTTTATATATTATATATGTATATAATAATTTATATGGAGATTATTGACTTAATTTCCTTACCAAGTAAATGTAAGAGAAATGTTACAGAGATAACGCTAAGTGAATAGTGATGTAGTTGCTGGCATAATGTACATTTATATGTAAGAAAATATATGTATTAAACTCTTTGTGTTCATTTTACATTTTATTCTCGCGTTTGCAATGTTCTAACTATAGTTATTAAAATTTTTTTTCGTTTAAAATAATTTTAAAACAGCTTGCCTACAGGCTACATATCAATGTTGTATGTTATGCAATATTTCGTAATATGAATTAAAAACTTCTTCAAATATGAATGCCTGAAATTTTCCGTTGTTTTTTTTTATATTAGTTTATTTAGTTCTTCATAGGTGCACCACAAACTAAAACACACTTTTAGCAACATAACATAAAACACTAATATATAATATCATGCAAAACATTTCATCTCGCGAACAAAAACCTCCATTCATCAAACGAAACGGATGCCACACACACATGCATTTGCAGAACTATTGAAAAGCCTATGCAATTACTAGAAAGTTCTTTGATATATAAATCCCTTGAAGGCTTCGAGGCTGACGCCCTTTAAACAGCTGACGGAGGGAACGTCCCTTGGGAGCAATGAACTCCAGTATTATCTGTACCTAACATTAGCTGAATACGTACATAACTTGTTTAGTACAGGATTAAAACCTAGAGTTAAACTGGGATCTGTGTTGAACGAAATTAAACCTTATTATAATAACTTTAGCCACGCTGCCTGCATAGTGACATACATATTATTATATACAATTTAATAGTCAAATTGGAATATCAAGGCAATAATATTTCCTTTGTAATATATAATCTATGAAAGGTATAAAGTCTGCCCACTATAACTTATACCTACCACATACCTACTATTTTAATACATATAGAGATGATACACACGTGTAGCGATAAATTTGACTTTCCCTAAAACGAAACAAGACACACAAACTCGCTCTAAATTACATCTTCATAGAGCCTCATAAATATTGATTAAGTTTTCATAGTTATGTTACAACTAGCTGCGCTCCGCGGTTTCACCCGCGTGGCTCCGCTCCTGTTAGTCTTAGCGTGATGATATATAGCCTATAGCCTTCCTCGATGAATGGACTATCTGACACTGAAAGAATTTTTCAAATCGGACCAGTAGTTCCTGAGATTAACGCGTTCAAACAAACAAACAAACAAATTCTTCAGCTTTATAATATTAGTAGGTATAGATTTAGAATAGATAGAACGTACGTAGTTCTACGTAATATATTATTATCTTCTAAAATCCATAATATGAGCGTCTATAACGTTGTTTTTCAGACAATAACTCAAGATAATTGGAATAGAAAACAGTATCTTCATTTTAATCAAATCTTATAGTAATTTCGGAGTCCATCTTTAAAATGATTGAAAGTATGCCTCTATCCATAATTTTTATATTAACTCCATCCCGTATTACAGTAATATGTACAAATTACTCAGATTATACTGTGTGTAGTAAGAACTCCGGTGTTTTTTGCTCTACAGTAATTTTTTACATTCTTTGATGTAACAATTAAGTTTGTTGCTAGCCGAACGCTCAAGGTCGTTAGCCCCGAAAACCGAATCGCATTATTATGCCGCGAATTTAAACATTTAAATAAATAACAGAGAGAACCTTTCGTGCACAACTTATTTCTACAGTGGGCGCTATCTCGTTCTGGCGGGTATGGTCGCGCGCGTGCGAGCGGGACCGCGTAACAAGGTCACTGGTCAGCGCTCAGCCGTTCTCTCAGACGCGCGCGGGGCGCGGGGGAGTGCGCAGACGGCGCAACGACATGGCAATCAACACTGTGACGTCACTGCGGGTCATGAGCGCAGGCTTCGATGCGGACGATGCATACACGTGAATACATTAAAAGTTTTATAGTCTGTAACCATTATACTTGTCTGTAATTCGATTGTTACGTTTTTAATACGTGTTCTAATGTTGTTTTATTTGTAACATAATTACAATTGGATTTATGTATTTGTTTTATGGCTGATCTACTACGGATTGTTTATAACTTAATATAAGAGTGTTCAAAAATGTCTTTAGTCTTTAGATAATATAATTAAGGCGCTACCCGGCAATTTCGACTATGTTCAACCTCTATAAAGTCTGGTACAACATAAAGCACAATACCGAAAAAAATATATAAAATAGGATGGTCTTTGATCTTTAATTGCTCGCGAGGACTTTTTTCCAAAGTTAATAGATTTCTAGAAAATAAATGTGCCGTGGTCATCGATTTTTCCGCAAATACTCTATAAACTTCGTAACCTGCTGACTTAGAGCTCTGAAAATTTTATGTTTAATAAATTATCAGTTACACAACAGTCCCTGACGAGGATATTTTGTTTCACTGATTAGTATCTTTTTAAATACAAAATGCGAGGAAAAAAGAAGGTGCAGCGGGAGAGTTTTGAGATCCGTCAAGTATGGTCAAGGTTATTAGCGCATGTAAAAGCCTTAAGGAACATTTGACCGGATTTGTCCGATAAAATATGCATCAGCAGTGAACAGCTAGTTGCCCTTCTTTATAAGAATTTAAATATTTTCCTTGTACATATAATTGAATACTTAAATTTAAATTAAGCCGTAGATAATGATTTAAAGTACCACATAACATAAACTAAACATTTATTATGTAAATTGAAACTAAAAAAAAAAAAAAAAGACGGGTTGCACTCCGGGAGTGCCGGCAGAAGTGAAAACTTGATTATTAACGTTCAGCATGTTTGATATTTTGGAATGGTATCCGTCTTACGCATGGAATATAAGGGCTAAAAAAAAAAAAAAAAAGTCCGTCTTACGCTTTTTCGATCAGGCCACGGCCCACGCGTCCTGACGCGAGTTTAAGATTTTATACCCAACGCCGCTAAAGAAGTTTTCACTTCAAAAAAAAAAACGTAGTTAGGTGTTATAAATTATATGTAACACCTTAAACTACGTTTTTTTTTTTTTTAGTTTCAATTTACAAAATTATTCAAAGTTAAATTTAAGTATTCAATTATATGTACAAGGAAAATATTTAAATTCTTGTTAAATGAGCTATTTTAAGGAAAAGTGTCTTCAGTTTCAACCAAAAATAATCAAAATACGTTTCTTGAACTAGTTTGAAGTTCTCAAATTCGACAGTTACAGCTTTCATATTATTAATTAACTTAAAATTAATCATCGCCAACATGGAAATAGGTATATATAATATGTATTTACAGTGTATCAAAACCTTACTACCACAGTATAATAATTTGTACTATATTACTACTGTTGTTCCGCAAGCCCCGCCCCTTTCCGAATAAGCGAAATGAAACAAAACACTGCTACAATGGCTTGTACAAACATAAAAAGCGATCTGCGTAGTTATTTATACGTGAGTGCGGGTGTTTGTTTGTCACACCGCCAAATGTTAAAATTAGACAGTTGATAAGATGCCGCGAGTGGCGAACTCGTTACGCAACCAGCGATTTTGGTACAATAATATCTTAATAATGCCTTAGAATTCAGATGGGTTCTGTGTGTAAATGGCTTTATTAGCTCATTTTATAATGGGGGATTGACACAGATCGTAATTAAGAAATTGTTCAGTGGATTTGATGAACTGTATTATTTAATGTTTTTGATAACACATTTGCTGTTGAATTTGATATTTTTTTTGTTTTATGGCATTGAAACACATTTGCTACCACACTTTATACTGAAAATTAAATGCTTCAATAGTGTTAATTCTTACATTGTTACAGAGCAATATATACGTTTGCTAAGAAGTTGCTTTCTTAAGACTCTCTGTCATATTAATATCTCTAAATAAGGTCAAATTCAACGTCATATCTATAACAATTACTAAAAAGCGGTTATAGATAAGAACCTGTATGAAACTCGTAGTATATACCGAATTCCAATTGAGGAGACATTAATATTTTGCTTCTATATTTATTTAATTCACACTAATCAATTATGCATCTACCCTACATCACGAGATTTTTTCCTACTATTGGCAGCAACGTCTTGTCATTTGTTTTATATTAACTTTTATACAAATAAACTGATATTTTCTTTTGCATTGTTTTCACAAACGACCTTCGCTTGAATGACAATATTGACGTATTTTTTCATGGCTATTGATAAAGTGGATAATTGCGCAAATTTTTTATTTAAAGAGTGCCGTATGGTTTGAAATTAGGACGTATTACCAAAGATAATATAATAGTAAAGGTATTACTAAATATGAATTTTGTTTTTGTATGTTTGTACGGTGGGATGGATTTGCATAAAATTTCGCAAATAAACCATGACTTAATTTTAAATGTGGCATACTTTAAATAACGGAAAACATGTAGGGATGTACCTACTTTGAAAATATGAGGATAATAGGAGATAATACATTTATTTAAGGATTTTGTCTGGGACAAGTAAAGACGGGCCGACTTTTCAATGCTTGGATAAAACTTATTCGTCGAATAATGTATAAAACTTCCATTTTAAAAACGTATTCTAATTGCCCGTATTTGACAGTTTACGTGACATTTTAATATTATCGTGTAATACTTTATTGGACGGATCAGTTTTATACAAGCATTGAAAAATCGGTCCTAAATCAATGTGCCAAGGTATCTAATTAAATTGTGATTATATTTTATTCTGGGTTTTAACTTTTAACTTTATCATTTAATTTACTTATCAATTTTAAATCTGACTTAATAAAAAAATAATTTATAATTAATTACCTGTAAATCAACATAATTGTGGAGGTGTGGATTGTTATATAAGTATTTTTTCAACTTAATTCAAAGTTTTAAATAAAATTCTAAGTATATTTAACTGAAAAAAAAAACTTGAAATAACATAAAAATGATAATATCTAAAATCTTGGCTCAAGCTGATAATTTTTGTAATTTACATCATAACCGGCTGGTATTTTATTGTACTTGAGTATTTATTCAAGTAATTAACGTGAATTATTCGCAATGTCAGATTGAATTATATTTATTATGTATCTCAATTCCATAATACTCGGGTACCATCATAAGGAAGGTACCCGGTCCTTTGGAAGGCTTACGTGGGGACACGGATCCAACACGCAGAGGCCCTTTCGAGAACTTTACTGTGTTGTGGGACACCAGCCGCAGCCTGCCCATGACTGCACTATAGAGATACAGCCCTGGGCAGTCCGCGGCCAATGTAGGACTATTGCAAGATAGGGGAATAAAATAAACTGGGCTATGGAATGAGATGTTAATGGACCGGAATTAAGGACTATGGAAGACTATGGCACCTGCCTTTCTACTAAGATATAGCAAAAATTTGTTGGCAGGTGGTGACTCGCCTTCTCACTGTATGGGTAATGGGCCCCCGAAATAAGTTGCTGCAATAGTGCGACAAGGGGGCAACATATTGTGAGCAGCTAAGGGTGGAGAGGCGTCCCTGGACTTTAAACTACGATCACGCGCTCCCTGAGGGTCCAGCATCACGTGCCCACTGCCCACTCGCCGTGCCTATTCCAACCGTGGGCGATGGGGTCGTCACATCCCTACGCCGTTTTATTATATTATTAACTAGCTTCCCGCCCGCGACTTCGTCCACGTGAACTTTCAAAATTTGACAATTTTTTATTGGTAGAAAGTAGCAATTACTCCCTTGTTTTACCACTTTAAATACTTTAGTGCTCACATCATAAAGGCATAATGGCCGCTCTATACACGGGTAGAGTAAACGGTAGAGTACTAACTAACCTACTTCCTATACTAATATAGAAACCATTGGTAGAGTAGAGTACTAAAATTTGGTAGAGTAGAATGACTAGCACCGTGGCAATATGAAATTTACTCTACTAAAACTGGTAGAGTAGTATGCTAGTTCACTCTACCGTTTACTCTACTCGTGTACAGCAGCCATAAAGTACATTTATTTAAAGTTTTAAATTATCATTGTTAGTAGCTTGGGCTCTGCGTTGAATACCAGTTTTTCTTTTTATATATTCAGACAGTCAGACTAAATTAACCTATTATTATTTCATAGTTTTCAATCACTGATTTATTATCTACATACTCCGGCTTCGCTTGGCTTGTTATGAACACGAGGAAAAAAAACTTCCTATTCCTACTAAAAATGCTATCGTGTTTTTGTTTGTCCGTCTGTCTCGTCTCAACGGAGCAACGTACATACACGTAATTTTTTGCACATCAAGGAGTCGGAGGGTCTGCTAATCATATCAATTTTATAAGGTATTTTTAACCAGTATACTGAAAAACGTAAGTACATAGTCAATAGCATAATATGTTTTTATCGTAGACTGGAGAGCATTCAACTCGATGAATTCAAGGGTGTGTCGCTAGTCTTCACTATTATTATTATGCAGAAACCTTTGATTATATTTTTTTAAAATAAACTCAAAAACTCTTGTCACCAGTAGAAAATTCATAATCATTCCTGGTTCACACATCTTATTTCGCACTTGTTTCTATCCCGGTAACCCGGACAGGGCCGGCACTATTTGGATGTCAATAATTAGTATAAAGGAAGATTATAGACATTTATGTTTTATCCTAACTAAACCCGAACAATTCCAGGGCGTGTCTCTAGTTATACATCACATAGTTTTTATTAAAAGCCTCCCGTACACGTGAAACGTGTCACGACTGAGTTGACCCAAATACCCAGTCGGCAGTCATTTCGGTCGGCCGCCATTTGCGGCGACGATTTGCCACCGCGAAAAATGGCGCGAATTTTAAATTTAAATATGATGTTCTGTAAAGATTTCTGGTCTAAGATCCGAATCTAAAACGAAACCTAACGGTTTGATAAGAGAATCAAATTTATTTTATAATAAATTTCATCACTACATAGTATAAAACAAAGTCGCTTTCTCTGTCCCTATGTCCCTATGTCCCTATATCCCTTTGTACGCTTAAATCTTTGAAACTACGCAACGGATTTTGATGCGGTTTTTTTTAATAGATAGAGTGATTCAAGAGGAAGGTTTATATGTATAATAACATCCATTAAATAGTGGAGAAGTACTGTTATTTTTGAGGTTTCTAATGTGATGTCGTAAATAATTACATTTTTTCCGCTTACATTGCAAACGCAGGCTGAACCCTACGAGTTTTATCAAAATAATGTACTAAGTATTGTACACATTGAAAAGGTCTACAGAAAAGTCCGCGATGGTATATGTCTATCTCTTATGGATATGGATGGTCATTTACTTTTTACGACAAATAATGGTTAATTTTCGAAGCGATTTTAACCAATACAGCATTAATCCTTAACCAATTAAATACCTTGAATACATTGTTCATTTAATATAGATCTATATGGCCCTTTACACCGTATGATTTAAGTGAATATTTTCGAAGATATTACAGATTTAAAAATTGCGGGACGTAGCGTTTGCGGCGGTACCGGCCGGCCTCCATTGCACCCGTGCGAAGCCGGGGCGGGTCGCTAGTATATTATAAAATAAATTAAAAATGGGTAGACAACAGAAATCCTGGACAGAATATTTTTAATTATTTTTTGAAAAATGATTTTTCATAAAATGTTGCAAAATGAAGATAATAATAAAATTTTATACTGGACTTAAAGTATAGAGCATATAGAATGTGCAATCGTAGGGTAGACTATTATTTACCTGGACGAACTACTGGGTAGACAGGTATAAACAGGTATATCAAGACTAGTTACTTTCACTAGATTTGATAATAGAAAAAAATTTATATCAGCATAAGCGCTGTTTTATTCTGAACACGATGATAATATATAGTAGACTGCAAAAAAATTGGTCCTAATAGGGGTATACAAAATTTAAAAATTTCAATTTCAACGCGTCCGGAAATGAGTGACAGAGAGATTCGAGGTAAGTATACTGTGTGATAATAAAGGACCGAACATTGCTGTTGTGTCTCATGGGATCGTGAATATAAGAAAGTGCGCATGCTCGGTATGTAAACTTTATAGAGAGTAGAGGTACCTCTGCTATCCTCCATATTGTAAACAGCCCCTTTAGCCAAACGTCAAAACTCAAAGGAATAGAATCCGCTAGCGATACTAATTATTGTCATAAGCGTACGATATTGTAAACAGTACATATTGTTATTTTGGAGCAACTAACATTTGAATTCAGTATGCGTTATTTCTGAGCAACTGAAAAAATGTTGCTAACAAATTAATTAATTAAATACATAACAATTTAATATATTTAATATCATACAAAAATATTAAATAATATAACATAAATTAAACAAATAAATATATATGTATAAATATATGTATATGTATATGTACACTACCAACGACGACGACGACAACGACCAAAATTCCCATCCAGACAAAATTCGTTCAAAATAAAATATTAAAATTTCCCGACATACTGGTACTCGAAAAGAATTTCGAGGTCAATTAATAAAAAAATAGGTTTTTTTTGGATTTTCGCCGAGACGGTAAATTAATCGTATAATTACCTGGGACCAAAATTGTAGATCATAAAATTATCTATAAAAAACTTCCAATACATTTTTTTCTAGGAGCCACCGTTTCTACGAAAAATCTATGTTTTCATTTATTATTCGCAAAAAAAAATTCCAATCACCAGAACGACAGGAAATTTTAATATTTTATTTTTAAGAGTGTTTTTCACAATTTTGTTAAATTGCGACTGGATGAAAATTTTGTTTGTGGTCGTCTTCGTCGTTGGTAGGGTGAACAAATCCTTAGCGAAATATCGTACGCTTATGACAATTAGTATCGCTAGCGGATTCTATTTCTTTTTATTCCTTTTCATTTGCGTTTTGACGTTTGGCTAAAGGGGCTGTTTACAATATGGAGGATAGCAGAGGTACCTCTACTCTCTATAAAGTTTACATACCGAGCATGCGCACTTTCTTATATTCACGATCCCATGAGACACAACAGCAATGTTCGGTCCTTTATTATCACACAGTATACTTACCTCGGATCTCTCTGTCACTCATTTCCGGACGCGTTGAAATTTTTCAATTTCAACGCGTTTTAAATTTTGTATACCCCTATTAGGACCAATTTTTTTGCAGTCTACCCTATATCTTCGTGTTCAGAATAAAACAGCGCTTATGCTGATATAATTTTTTTTCTATTATCAAATCTAGTGAAAGTAACTAGTATTGACATACCTGTTTATACCTGTCTACCCAGTAGTTCGTCCAGGTAAATAATAGTCTACCCTACGATTGCACATTCTATATGCTCTATACTTTAAGTCCAGTATAAAATTTTATTATTATCTTCATTTTGCAACATTTTATGAAAAATCATTTTTCAAAAAATAATTAAAAATATTCTGTCCAGGATTTCTGTTGTCTACCCATTTTTAATTTATTTTATAATATATGAAATTTATTATAAAATAAATTTGATTCTCTTATCAAACCGTTAGGTTTCGTTTTAGATTCGGATCTTAGACCATTCGGTCTACTTTTTTGTGTCGGAATGAGATTAGGGTTTTTTATGTGTTGATCTTTATAAAGTGGTTAGTGAAATAATTTTAAACAAAAGTCAATAACATAAAATCTCTACGACGCGACATCGCCATGTACAAAAAATTTCACTGTTTTATCAATATAATATGGACACCATTAAATGGCATGTACTTGTCTCTAATAGCAACATTTAGAAACAATATAATTAGACAGGTTCCAATAATTATTCTACATTAAAGTGTCGTTCACACTGAAATATTTTAAAAGCAATGCATATGTAACAGGGTTTAGATATTCTAGACTTGCGTGGTGCGTTGAACCCAATAATGAATACGACACGTGTAGGTTATTATTTAGACTTCCTATAGTCTCCTTGTTAGTGCCACAGATAATATAATACTATACTAGTATGTATAGTATTATGAATTAAATCATGTGTGTTCTTTGTTTATGGACCATTATTGTCTATGCCCAATGATTCATTTCGTAATAACATATTATTGTATTTGACAGATATGCATAGAAGTGTATAACAAACTATGTATAGTTCAAAAGTATCTTTTGTATAGCTTATACAGTGTTTACAAGAGCATATTTAGTTGGTTTTCCAATTACAACCGGTTCCAACATACTGTTAATTTGCTACCAATAAGAATCCAATTGGAGTCTGATAAAATAATATGTGTGGGGTTTTATTTTTACAAACTCCGCAATTGTGTTAAAGCTCGAAGCATAAAATAAATAAAAAATAAAGAAATGTTAGTTATAAACGAAGTACAAAAATACGTTGAAAAAAATATCAAAGTTACGTCGATATGATCGCGAAAAAAGTAAAAAGCCGCCAATCAGTGAACCGCCATCTTGAATCCGCGTAGCAACCATAGACAAGCGATTTGTGTTCGCCGTCGAATCACTGGCGAGTGGCGTAGAATAGAAAAAAATGCGGTACAAATATTATGCATTGCTACTTTTCTGCCGTTACATTTTCATTAAGTATAAAAAATTACATGGTACACGAGTTGCCATAATTATCTAACAAATTTGCCTTCACCGGAGCCAAATGCAGACATTAACTTCAATTCATTACCATTTTGTATGTATTCACAAACTTGTCTGTCAGTTTATGAACCATGGAGGTGTTTAATAATGTTATATGCATAATTTACAATATTAAATGTCAAATTATCTGGCTATAATTACGGCCACGATTACGGCAATATTTTAATTTAAAGTAACACGTTTTATGACAGTCGTAAAAGAATAGAGCGTGAAAAATCGCAATATTACGAAGTTTTTATTACTGGTAATATGTCTACAACAGTTACGGCCACAGAGTATATAACTTTTTAATCATTCACGTAGAAAAAGCGCACTATATCGAATTTAAACACGGTATACTTTAATATTTAACCGTTTGTGCGCAAAAATACCACAAACTTCTAAATTTCATTTTAATTTTAATACTTGGCAACATCTGGAACCATTTAATAGCACATTTACGTGCTATTATTTATAAGATTATTTTAATTGAAACGTTGTGGTTTTTGGCCAAAATGGTGCCTGCCTGACGAATTATGCCATTCCATTCCTGTTTGAAATTTCGTATGCATAATATTATGTATGGTCTGGAATAACATTTGCTTCTCTATAGCAGCAAAGCCAGGGTTTGAAGCCGTTATATTTTAGAAATATGTTATGATGAAGCTAATAAATAATAGTTACGAATCCTACTAATTTGAGACCAAAGAAAATACTCCCGTGTTTACGAACTATACAAATAAAGAAAATAGAAATATCCCTAACTACTCCTTTTAATCTTTATCTACTCCCTCTATGTTTAATCTTCCAAAGTACTATTGTAACAATCTCTATTGTCACTTGTCAGTGCATTATAGGTATTGAAGAAAAACTAATATTATCGTAGGGACTGGGCGCGAGCTAAAACAATTTCTATTTCTCCATGCTTATTTCTTACACACGCAGCTGCTAAAACTACCGCGTGCAATTAAATGCAAATTTCAGCAATGTATTTATACAGGTTCCACAAAAATAAAGGCATCATTTGGCACTTAATATTTAATAGGTATGTCATTTTAAATTTACGCAGTAGATGCGAGAAGACGATAAACCGGTACAAAGAAGTCCTTGAAAACTATCTTTCACATTTCTACATAAATAATAAAATTTAATGCCGCAGCCACACGACTCGACGAGTGGTATGAGAAGTAACGAGGAAAGTAGGCAGGGACGTAGTGTGGCCACGTTACTCGTCATGCCACTCGTCGTGCTCATCGTCCTGCTCACTGCTCCCTATTTTGTCGGCTTTTGCGCGCGAGTCAAAGGACCGGCAATACGAGTGCGAACTGAAGAGCGTCGCGATTAATCGCGCGAGTAGAGCAGTGTGTGGCCAGACGGCAATATCGAGGCGAATAGCGGCAGCGCGATGAGCAGGACGAGGAGCAGTGTGGCGGGGGTATAACAGGTGATTGCTCGCAATTTTCGGTACATATCACATAACTTCTGATAGCATACACGTGTAAGCAAGTTGATAACATATTGTACTGAAGGAATTCATTTGTTATGTCAAGTTGTAGACGCTCAAAAGCCGTGTATCACTGAATAAAGCGCGTCACACACGGTGAAGATACTATAATATTTTATCTTAAGATACTGTTATATTTTATGTTACAGTATCTTAACGCATCCGGTATCAGCGTTCGGACCATCATTTTTCTTTTTGTCATTGCGTACTAAGACTCCTGTAGAACCGCCATCCTGTAACAAATGACCCACAAAATTTCGCGTCATTTGTAACAGGATGGCGGTTCTACAGGGGTCTTAGTACGCAATGACAAAAAGAAAAATGATGGTCCGAACGCTGATACCGGATGCGTTAAGATACTGTAATATAAAATATAACAGTATCTTAAGATAAAATATTATAGTATCTTCACCGTGTGTGACGCGCTTAATCGCTTTATCGTAAAGATATAAAGTTATTTTTGAGGAAAAACTTATCTTTAGGATTATACTTTCAAATTCAAATTCAAATTCAAATTATATTTATTTGCAAGAATGTAGTTACAAATTTTAGATGTTTTGATTACAATATTATGTGGCTAATACATTCTACCCATTGATTGGGTGTGCAAATATTAAAAAAGAAAGTTGATTAGTTCATGTCTTTAGATAAAAAAAGATGTATTTAATGTTTATAGGACCACCTCTGAGTCATTACCTAAAAAACAACAAACATCAATCGATTCACATTCGGCCAAAATAATCACGAAACAATCAACAAAGAGACAATCTTAAGTATATGTGATATAAAAAAATAAAATACAGCATTAATTTAGGTATTTATCAATAAAATTGCACCTGATATGCAGATAGCGTATAAAGAATAGAATCCAGTTCTAATCGCAGAATCTAAATCAAACCTGACAAGTTTTTTTACATACCTATTACCTAGTAGAAAAACATGTCAGTCTAGTCAGTACCTAGTTAGGATTGCCTCGTGTTGGAATCAAGTCCAATGTCATCCACTCATACGTCCAGGAATTATAAAAACATTTCCACGAAATCACTTGCACTGTTATTTGTTTATCAATTTGCAAAATCGATATGTCATTGTTTTATTTTAAATAAAGGTCGTGTTGTGACTGGAACTAATTTGCTTTATAATGCTGATTTGTTTATTCTTGATATCATAATATGATAGTCAGAAATTGTTGTGTAGGTATTAACTTTTTTACTGTTATCTAGGTATCTATTAATTTCTACGTAAAAAGGTCCGCCATATTAAAACATGGCGGACATGCGCAAAATGGTATTTAACATATTATTCTAAATCTTTTTAAGTTTGTATTTTGAAAATGGCAATGATCAAAACCGGAGTAACACACATTTACATTTATTAGCGCCGTGTGTTTACCGATCCTAAAATGGATATTCTTATAGTTAGTCTATTTTCAAGAACGACAAGATTATATATAATATTTGTTATTCAAATACTCAAGCTCTCAACGCCTCTACTATTCAATTAGAAAATTATTGGCCACAGTTAAGACTACAGTTTCTACGGTTCTATCGGTAAGCGAAACCGTCTACAATTCTACTTGAGCCATAAATTCACAGCATTAAGTCGCCCTCCAGTCTACCATTAACCTTAGCTGTAACTGGGCATGCAAACCGCACGATTTGAAGATACACGATCGCTCTCACAAGGCTATGTCACTGATACCTATTAAACTCGGTGGCATTAAAGCAATGGAGGGGATTAACCAACCGGATTGAATAGAACATAAAACAGAACAGTTGCTAATAGCGAAATGCAAATTTGTACTGATCGGGTGCTGCAAGCCAAGTGTAACCCGTACATATAATTCGCATACCATTTGCATACTTGCTCACTGTCAGCCTACTAAATGGATTCTATTTTTAAACTACTTAAATTTCGAACTGGCTGTTGTCTTTGTTATATATTTTATATTTAATCCATTGAATGGAAGTAAGTAGAAACTTCGTACTACATTGTACGTCATGCCACGAGTATTTCGTTGTTTTCAACAACAAATCTATCGTAGAGACGTTATGTATGGATTTATTAAAATTTATTGAGGTTAGTGGCACCACCAAGGTCTGGACGTGTTATCTTTAGAGATAAACAAAAAACATTGTTTATTGTGACGTGATGAATGTAAAATATACCTAGGAAATGGAATGTACTGTTAGCATTTTAACTATTTTCTAATGAACATTATTGTTATAAATAAGGCAAAGGCTAGATGATGTATTAAGAAAAATTCAAACGGTTTTTCTTTTCTCTTAATTCTTAACTTCAGATTCTTGTACTTTACTTAGGTTATATGACTTAAAGCATTAGCAAGATTATGCACTTGAAAATTTGATAAATTCCTATACATAAAAATAATTCTGTTTAAATAGATCTAATAAAGCTGAATTAAGACATTTTTATTAATATCTGATAATCCAGCAAGTTTAGGCATCATTAAATACAATGTCAAATAGGAAACTTCCAGAATATTCTAAGTATCCGACACGTGGACACGTGAGAACTTTATTCATTGCTATTCAAGTTTATGCCCTTATTTTCAAGCTGTAACTGATAATATTGCACACTTCAGAAATGGAATTCTAGGTTCTTGTTTATTTCCCTAGTATTTGTTACCTATATAGGGCAGCTGCATCATGTACTTATTTATTTTCTGTTGCACTGACCATCATGCCGTGATGGCAAACATGTAGATTGTAGGTACCTAGTAGTTTTGCCATTATACTAGCCTCAACAAAAATTACCATTGGCATGCCATTGGTGATGAACCAAATATCTCTTTCAAGTACTTTGACCAAAGTAAGAGAAACGGGTTTATTGGTGAATGATTAAGTATAAGCAACTGCATGTCGTATTTTTCATTTTGAAGATTTTGGAGCAAATATATAATATTATGATTATGAAACATCATTGATGCAAAAACATTCCTTTTGAAAGCAGACAAAGAGGCGTGGTTCAACTAGTATACAATAAATAACAATAAGCCTTGCTTCAATTTAAAAATAGTAGCGTATCATACGACCTTCAGCTTGTCAGATAACTCCTGGAACGCTGATAAGACGCTTTGCGAATTTGATAAGATAACAGGCCTGTAGGACAAGTAATTCGCTGAATTCCGACTTATCTTTGTTTGTCTCGAGTAATTTCGGTTGCTACGTTATTGTGGTACACTTGCAGACAGATATTTTTCATAACTGTTATTTTTGGTAGGTAGCGTACTTTATAATCTTCCTAGTCTATTCTACACATGATAATACCACATAATACTACCTATCCTAGAAATTTTATGAATGTGATTGATTGTTTCATGTTTGTTACTTTCATTCAAAAGCAGCTGATTAGATCTATATGAAGTAGAAGTAAGCACTGATATAGGCTAGATGTTTAGGATGTCATATTGGCTACTTTTCTTCCGGGTATAAAGCGAGGTGGCGCGCGAGGTCACGAGCTCGAACTAGCATTTATGCTTACCATATTCTTTGCCCTTGCCCTTTTCGAGAGACAAGAACACAATCTGCAGAACTGGCTATAAAATTAATACAAATTGTATCACCACATTTTATAAAATAGTCACAGGGTATATTTCTATCAATTCGAATAGATCAATATTCGATTAAAGAACATTCACTTTCCCGAACTTTCGCGTAACAATACATCCAGCAAAAAGTAAACATAAGATAAAACCGTGCAGTCATAACAATTTCGATTCGCAAGAAATACTACATAATAATTAATAATTGCTTGAAACGCGCATCAACACATAAAAGAGATGGTAAATATAGTAAAGCGCTGGTTAATAAAAATCGGCATATAAACTATTTTACTGCCCACTTTCGAGAGCAATTAAGACAGCCTCAGTATCAGTGGTTGTAACTATTCATGCTAATGATAAATGTTCGTTTACATTAGGTGACGGAGCGGCGGCACACAGCTGCGTAAAATACGCAGAATTTATGGGTGAAATTATGGCGATGATTAATGATAATGTTGTCAAAATTCGCAGTCATAGTTGTTACAGAAATCTTCAATAATTGAAGGAATTTTCTTAGCTAAAATACCTTTTCTATTTGTTACAAGTTATCTTTTAAGTATTCTTTTCTTGTGGACGACGTTGTCGTTGTCTTGGACGACGCACTTGCCTGGGCAATGTCTTCTACGTAATTATTTTTAAACTCACAACAAACAAACGAGAAATCCTAGCATTTATTCAGTTTTCTACCATATATTACAAGCTCTTGCGCTTATTTATAGGAATGCGATCCAAGATAATAGATTTCCAAATGAACTCAACAGTAATATCGTGCAATGAAACGCACACAACAATGTTGTACAATCGAGTACGATATAATTACGCACATCGCATACTTTAGACCACAGCTTTAGACGCATGGATCAATTTGATTTTGCGTGTTTAACGCCATGCGAGGGTGTGGTACATCTCGGTTTATTCAGTATGGAGGTAACTGGTTCCAAGAATGTAGCAATTATTTTGCTAACCTGTTCTTCAAGCGCTACTGTATTGTATTGTTTTTGGAATTTCAACTTCGATTCGATTGTCGTTGGGAGTTTCAAGATTGGGCCTTCATAATTAGGTTATATATAGGTATATATATAGGTTCTTCATTAATTCTGAGATGAAAGTAATGATTACTTTTTGTCATTTAGTATTAGTGATCTGACTCTGAAATTTACTAGGATTCATACTTCTTAATTTTATATTTTACATAACCATTCGTATAAGTATTATGTTATAGATCGTCAAAACAAGACAATGTTTTTCGCAAATGGTTCGTGTTATCAGACAGACGACTGTGACGTCAATCGCTATCGGTATATACCTAATCTTTCGTTCGACAAGCCAATCTGGTCGCACGGACACTCAATTATTATTCTAATAAGATTCCAATTAGAAAATACCACATTTAATGGTGGTGATTTAGGACAAAGTCCTCGTAATTTAATCGTTTTAAACGACTCTAGCCGTCCATTTTTGCGAAACTTTATCCAATTTAAGGCCACGTCGGAAGTCTTACTCCACCAGACGACATGCGCTACATACCTGCTTCCTTTTAATGGGCAGCTGCTTAACCAACGTGTGGGTCGGCACAGCGTGCGTCTCTTTCGGCTCCCTCGCCGCTATGTCGTCCAGCAGAGCCTCGCATTTCTCCTTATCCCGCTCGTCGTCCGATACCAGGAGGAACCTCCGCCACCTCGCCGAATCGAAGCCCCAGTGGCACGTGCGGTGCTCCGTGGCGTGCGTGTGGCACACGAAGCGGCGCGGAACATACACTCCGCGGCATTCCACACACTGCACTAGTCCCAGCTCAGGCGCGCAAACCCCGCGTGCACCCCCGAAACACTCATGATACACCCGAAAGCCTGGCAACTTTTTGGCAGCGGCGGCTGGCGCGTGCAACAACGCGGCGCACAGCCTCTCCGCGTCCGTCTGCGTGATCAGGCCGCACGACGGCGCCGTCCGGGGCAGCACGCCGGTCGACTTCAACTCGTGCAGTTGCTCAGGCGTACACCTCGAACAGTATATTTGTAAGTCGTCACACACACGGTTTATTTGCTCCAAACTGAAGTCTGTCAGAACTGAGGTGAGGATCTGAGGGAGGCACAGGCGCCGTTCGCCGCCCACGCTGAAGCAAGATATCGGCTCCCCCTCGAGGGCAGTCTCGCCGCGCTCGCCCAGCACCGAGTCCGCGGTGAGCAGGAGAGGAGGTGCGGCGCGAGGCAGCGGAGGCGGCGGCGCGAGCGGCGCGCCCGCGCGCCCTATCCCGGGGCCCTGGAGGCTCCTCGGTGCGCTGGCCTGGTAAGTCCTCAGCACCGAACTGATATGCGGCGTCACTACATCCATGGTCGCGAGCTATGCCCGTCTATCGCGCGAAGGACCGCGCGCGCGCGACTCGCCTCGACAGCGGTCGGAGCATGTCTGCGGCGGCCCGCGCCACGCCTCACCCCGCGCCGATTTCCCCGCCCTGCTCACGGATCTGTGCAAAAATAAGCAACGACGAACTCATCACAATATTTAAAAGACATTCGAAATCGGAACGTCCACAATTCTAAATTTGAAAAATCTCGCGAAAGGAACGGTGATGGTTCATGCGTGTATAGGGGCGTGGAATCCGAGCGGTCGCAGTCAAAGCAGACGATGGCTCGGCTACTGGAGAGTCTAGCCGGCGCCCCGCGCCCCGCGCGCCGCCGCCGCGACGGGTCACGTGACCGACCTTCCCGTCAAAATATCCAGAATGGCGTTGAGAGTCGGCGCTCCGACTGTGTCATTGATAAATCATCGTAGACGCGAAATTAAGTATAAAATAAAATATCCATTAAAAGTTTGCAATATATTAATAATACCATCAAAATTCTATACAATGAAATGAATATAATTATATTGAACCAATTGAAGCATTCATCATATCAAGAAAACATAAAAAATGTACATTTATCTAAATTTAATTTGGTTACATAGAATTTTGAGAAAGTACTTCGATTTCCAGTTCCCACTTGTCGCTTTGAATGTATCTTTTCGTTAACCTCACAATGACTCGGTCTTATAACTCAATCCTGCAGCTTGATTTTTCGCAGAATATATTTAATTGGATATGTATCTACGTTTACGAATCTGTGGCCCACAGATTTATCAAAACACACCTATCTATTTATTGCATTTATTTTATTTATAGCAGCTTGCAATCATTCAGTTCAAAATTAAATAACATTTGTTAACGTCGATCTTGCTGTGTTGGATCTCAAATGTTACTTCTTGGTTTAATTTTAATATTCTCTGAGAGGCGGCATGTTATTGTATATAATACAAATGGTGTCAAATACTATCTACAATAAATTGTTGAATCTTTGAATGCGCGACACGCGCGGGGTATGAGGGGCGAAGAGCGAGAGGGAAAGGGGAGCGGGACGCGCGGGGGGGAGGCAGCTGCGTCTAGAGCAACCGTTCGCAGCTCCGTGAAAACTGTTTTTATCATTACCATTCCGTACGCGATTTCAAACTTTACTCCATTAAGTTAACGTCTTTATTCGCGTGCACGTCACATTGTTGTGAATGTCATTAAAATCACCAGTTCATTGAAGTGTAAGTACTAGCGTTAGACTCATAGAAATAAGGTCGAATATCGCGTGTAAAGTTCAACAAAGCATTTTGTAATTGCGACCGCCTGCGGAGTGGATCTATTTTGTACAGTACCGAGCTGTTTATACTTTGCGTCATAGTATTTTCAATTTTGTATTGCTTTTGAATTGATTAAAATGTATAATATTATTCTATAAAGAAAATATTATAGTTGTTAGGTATTTTTATATGAACTAGTCTTTTGATATTATAGTAACCCATTGGCCATTAGTAACCTTTATAACTCACGAGTCGCGACTGTTACTCTATGACGTCATCCGAATTGAGGTGGCTTATTATATCTAGGTATGTTATTAATTATTATTTCACGTTGTTTTTTAAGTTTTAACCATTTTTACATAGCCTTTTAGTCTTTTTCGTTATAAATTTTCCATACAATTTCCATTCAAATAAGTGCAGCTGTTTTGTTGTATTATTGTAATCTAGTTTAAAAATGAGCATATATCCATCATATATCTAATAAGAAATCGTCGTAGGTACGTACCATACATTCCTACTTACGAAGGAAAATTCTGTCTGGTCTGACCATAGAAATCTAAATAACAAGACACTAGAAGTCGTAAGCGTGCGTGACCTTGTCGCCACTCAGGTGATTTGCACATCACCAGTGCATTCGTCACTGTTCAGTTGCTCTGGAGACGTATGAGTGTATACATGGTGTGTTTCAGCAATTCCCATTGCGGAAATTCTTCCACAAGTTGTAATTATACTTATAAAGGAATAATATTTCATCGGAAAATATTTTTTTTTAGAAATAATGCCGTTTTTCCTTAAAATTATAGAATATTTACAAGTATTACGAGTGTCACCATAGTAATCGAAATAACAATGAATGACACAGTCGACCATTCTTATTATCACGTTTGTTCGTATTGGAGCAAAAAGTCTCATATACTTAGGGATGTTATTCTAAAATAAACCGTAAATTCGTGCGTTAGGATACATATTCAAAAGCTTAATTTAATAGATAAGTTAGTTTTCACTAAAATCAAGCTGTCCAATAAAAGGCATAGTTTACTTGTGTGTACTGTTTAGCTTTCGGTTTGAATGTGTTGATTTTGGCGACAGCGGTTTTCATACGAATTATGACATTATAGCACTTCTATGTGTCTTGTTATTTAGATTTCTATGGGTCTGACTCTGACGTCATAGTTTTCAAAATAGATCAATATAAGATATTACGTGTAACACTGAGATAATTTCATTGTTTTTCTTCGCTGACTAATTGAGGTAAATGGATTTTTGTCTGGTTTATTTTAAATTCGATTCACGGTAGGTGATTATCGTTTTTTTATCCTAGATAGTTTTTCAGGGTAAGTAGGTATTGAATGAGTATTTGTCTAAAAAAATGTACCTAATTAGATTTTCACTTTACAGTATATTAATAAGAAAGTTTATTTAAAAATATGGAGCTTTTGTTGTTACATCAATATTAAATCTCTCGGTCCTTTCTAAAACTAAAACAGTATATTCATTGAATATCGTATCGTGTACTTGGAAGATTGGTACTATTTGTTATCTCAATGGGTTTATCAGATGAATTTTATACAGATTCAACTTAGGTTATACAATATAGGTTATATACTTATACATCAGAATAACACATGAGCTATGAAAATACTTGATTTTGCTGAAGGGTTCGTTTTTCCCGGATGTAACCGCGCGCACTACGGAAAATATTTTCTCTTGACTCCATTTTGCGCCACGCGAACGTGGTGATTCATTATCTAGTTAATGGGTACAATACTAGATGGCGCTGTATACAATTTTTTTCTATTATTTCGAAAAATTACCGTTTTGCAATAGTTTACTGTTTATTATGAACTTATAGTGGGGAACAATAAACATAAATGTTAAAGTATATAAAATTTATAAAAAAATCGCGAAAATTAAAAAAATCAAACGCCATGTTTCTTTATATGTAATAAAACGTGTTGAGAATCTCCAGTCTACACGTCTTGTAAACTTGTAAAAAAATGTTCGTTCTATTTTTCATCTTTGCGAAATAATTTTAATTGTTAATTAAAATTATTTCGCATAAAAAATCTACACATATAATATAACAAATACTATATTCAAAATATAATGGAGGTACCATTATGATGCTCCACAAATTGTTAAGAAATATTGTGTAACATCACGTAAGTAATTATAGATAATTAGATATTATAATTAAAATATTTTTATACACAACGGGCGAAGATTACTAGATAAAATCCTTTGTAAAATGAAAAATCATACAATGCTTATTATATTCATAGCTATATACCTACCTATTTTTACTAGCAACGTGTGCTATTTCTGTAATTAAATTTTAACTGACATTTGAAGAATAAAGATGGGTCAAAGATGGGTAAAACCTAAGGGTAAAACTCTATTTTTTTTCTTATATACATTTAAATGTTTTAAATATTTTTACATGACCTATGTTACATACACAGGTACATAATATGATTTGTATTATGAAATAATGTATAATACAAATAATACAATAAAATATGTATATTGTATCTACTGGGATTCATACATAATACATTACTAACTTTTTTAATGATCTTAACGAGTATTTAATCACTGTTTTTGTCAAAAAGAATCAAGTAAAGAGTTTTGCAAAAAAGTGCTTAATATTAGATTTTTATTGATTGATTATTCTAGAATAAATCTATTCGTTTTAAAATATAATTAGTTTACTTATATCAATTATTATTAAGGTAAGTAAATATTGGTTTCAAAACTTACCTATTACCACAGACTAATAATAATATACTACGTATACAACTATTACATAATATTTAAGTACTTACTTAGTTATGCTTTTTTCAACCACTTTTTTAAATTTCAAGATTCTCTGTTCTGTAGATTTTGATTCCTTGCGACCCTTGCGAATGTCGAAAATTTTCAACAAAAACGGCTGTATCTTTTTGATTGCGTTGGCTGGTAGATTTTTTTTCATAGCTTCAAGGGACGGTAGTGGTTACTCAAGTCAAAGCTCAAGTCTACCCCCACGCGTTCTTGAGAAAAGGGTCTACGGCATAGAAATCTAAATAACAAGACACATAGAAGTGCTATAATGTCATAATTCGTATGAAAACCGCTGTCGCCAAAATCAACACATTCAAACCGAAAGCTAAACAGTACACACAAGTAAACTATGCCTTTTATTGGACAGCTTGATTTTAGTGAAAACTAACTTAACTATTAAATTAAGCTTTTGAATATGTATCCTAACGCACGAATTTACGGTTTATTTTAGAATAACATCCCTAAGTATATGAGACTTTTTGCTCCAATACGAACAAACGTGATAATAAGAATGGTCGACTGTGTCATTCATTGTTATTTCGATTACTATGGTGACACTCGTAATACTTGTAAATATTCTATGATTTTAAGGAAAAACGGCATTATTTCTAAAAAAAAAATATTTTCCGATGAAATATTATTCCTTTATAAGTATAATTACAACTTGTGGAAGAATTTCCGCAATGGGAATTGCTGAAACACACCATGTATACACTCATACGTCTCCAGAGCAACTGAACAGTGACGAATGCACTGGTGATGTGAAAATCACCTGAGTGGCGACAATGTCACGCACGCTTACGACTTCTAGTGTCTTGTTATTTAGATTTCTATGGTCTACGGTCTTGAATGACAGATAGACAGACGGACAACAAAATTGTAAATAAGGGATTTTTCCATTTGTGCTTCGGAACACAAAATAACAAAATCACCAAATACAAACTGAATTTCAAATTAGTAATTTGATATCTCTCATACAAAAAAACTTTTAGGTTTTGTTTAATTTGTGTCTGCGAAATTAATATACTTTTTTAATCGGAATCGTATCAATTAAAAACTTATAACTAGAAGGATGTAAATGTAGTTTCATAAAGTTCGTCTAGATGGCACTACATATTTGTGTAGTATCCACATAGTATCCGAATTTTTATTCTAATTAAAATACTTAAAATGTGATAATACGTATTTTTATTTAAATGAAACGATTTTTAAGTAAAAAATGAATATGAATCAATTATTATTCAAATCACAGATTATTATCTGGACACCTTTAACCTCAATGCGATATGTTTGCTATGATTCGGTTTCTAGTTTAGTATAACATATTTTAATACATTATAACGACGATATTTAACGTAATTGAAGATTATTAGACGAATAAACGAATATAAAAACAATTTTCGTTGTTGTTTTGTGATAACATAGATTAATTATTGCGAGTAAAAATTTAAGGCTGGCAACGTATGCTGTATATAAATCGATAAAATATAACAAATCAATGATCTATAATCTATTATAGCTATGTCAACTTCATTGTGCAAAATTGCAATTCTACTTTTTGTCTAGAAATTAAAAACCCGTTGTAAGACTTGTAACAGTTTATTTATAATAATATTACAAACACTCAGCAGTGGCAGGCATTTGGCTTTTGGCCTTCAAGTGAGTACACACGCGATATAAATTATTCTATTCGCATCACATCATTCGAAAACATAAAAATAAACAAA
This sequence comes from Colias behrii, assembly GCA_029959065.1. Lineage (NCBI taxonomy): Eukaryota > Metazoa > Arthropoda > Insecta > Lepidoptera > Pieridae > Colias > Colias behrii. The sequence continues at coordinate 1,747,640 of JARWMC010000016.1, forward strand.
AAAAGTGTGCAATAATAATTGTTTCATGTCTTTTAAAGATTTTGATGGATCCTTGGGGTTGTGAAGTGCATCAGACTGAAGCTCCATCGGAATTTGAGGATAATTTTAAGCCTTCGCATGAATTTGAAAAATTGTCGGATTCCTCAGAGTACCTAGCTATCCTTGGTGAGTTATTATGCACTATTAAATATGTAAAGTTAATTGACTGTGGTATAAAGTAAAGCGGTTTTAAATGTTTACATTAGCGGATAATAGTTAACAAAAGGGAATGATACTGTAATCTTGTTTCACATTGTCACACGACACCGCCGACGACGGTCGTCTCCTCGATAGCACAGTGTAACTTGTATACGAATAATACGAAATTAAATTGTAAATAAATAATATATTTACAGAGAAGAAACTTCAAGCATTGAGAAAGAAGAATAAGGTTGTCGAAAATTTAGCTGCATATCGGGCCGACTGTATCGATCGCCTGTTGCGAGAAGGGTGTGATCTCGACCCCGTAGTTGGAGATACCGATTCGGAAAAGCTACTTCAGGACTAAAGTGATACATTGTAAGTAACCATGGCATCTTCATCATCTACCATAGATTTGTCTGGGCCCACATTCTGTGTGGTCTCTGGCGCCTCTCAGGGCATCGGCCGGGCTATAGCTGTCGAAGTATCGAAACACTTGGGTCCCAACTCCCTCATGCTCCTACTGGCCCGTAAGAAATCTGATCTTGCACAATCAGCGAGCCTCTGTGAATCGCACAATGTTAAGGTTGTGTACACCTCAATTGACTTATGTTCAGCATCGGAGAAGGAGATGTACGATGTCATAATACAAGGTCTGAATGGAAGGAAGGTGACCGACTTCACAACCAGCCTGATCTTCCACAATGTTGGCTCGATCGGTAACTTAAGCATTGAGACAGCTCGCATGGAGAATATTGAAGAAATGCAGGAATACTTCAAATTGAATGTGTTTAAAGTTATTTCGTTGAATACTCAGTTTCTCAAAATATTTAAGGATGTAGAGGACAGGCTGGTTATTGTGAACACAACATCGCTCTGTGCAATTAAGCCTATGGGAGGTATGGCATATTACTGTAGTGGCAAAGCTGCGCGTGCTATGTACTTTAGGGTGCTCGCTGAGGAGAAGAAACATGTGACGGTGCTGAACTACTCCCCTGGCCCAGTTGAGACATCTATGATTGAACAGGTCATAGAAGAAGCAGTCAATCTGAATCTCAAAGAGGTGTTCACAACATTCAGAGACCAGGCATCTCTGTTAAAGCCGGAGGTCACAGCTAAGAAATGTCTCAAAGTCTTACTTTCCGGAAAGTTCAAATCGGGCGATCATGTTGATTACTTTGATGATGAATGAGCTAATCTATGCGGCAGTTAAACTGGGTTTAAATGCAATTAATATTGTTACTATTTATTGTTTTTTGAAATTCCTCTGAAATTACGCCTAAATTTTATCAATGTTGCCTAATATATGTATAATATTTTAAATCATTCAATATCATTGGTCATAAATGAAAATCCATTTATAAATTTATGGCATACAATAATTGCATTTATTCCACATCAAACTTCATTACATTCCTATTTCCTATATATTTATGTATGAATGCAATTCATATTAATAAAAGTGCTTCAATGTCAAATGTCTTTTACTTAACCCTTTATCTGTTTTTTTTTTATACATAATATGAGTTACATTCATATGTATATTTATCTATGTTTTTCATTTGATAACAAAACCTAACAACAAAATCATACTATGTTCAATTATTGCACAATATTTTATTCAGTCTCAATTAGTTACCCAATATGGAAAAGATATTTTAATTGAAAGGTGAATAGTTAATATCATGATCACTTATTATTTTGTAGATTTGTTTATTAAATTGTCTCCTTTTATAATTAACTAACAATATTTATTACACTTTCATAGTTGATTTTTACATTAAGAGAACATTGACTTAATATTAATAGCATCAATGTAGTACATTGTAGTTGAATCAAAGGCAATAACATTTATTTCATTATCAACTATAGAGAAATAAAAATAACTTATCTGTAATGCAAGAACAACAATGATTAACTGTATTCAATAATTTATAAATATTTTAGGTTGTTGAATTTATTAAAATTGATTATATTTTTATTCATACCTATCATAACCGATATCTTCATAAACCATTGAAATTCTCAATTTGTATAGTATTTTTTTAAGATCATAAATAGGTTACTAGGTATTTTTACATTCCTAACAGTTAAGCGGTTTCACCCGCATAATGCGGGCCGCAATCCGCATTGCTCCACGCCTGTTGGTCGTAGCGTGATGATATATAGCCTATAGCCTTCCTCGATAAATAAGCTATCTAACACCGAAATAATTTTTCAAATCAGACCAGTTCCCGAGGTTAGCGCGTTCAAACAAACAAACAAACTCTTCAGCTTTATAATATGTATTAATATAGATTGATAATATAAATAGAATATGATTTTTATACATACTTATAGGTATTAAGCAAGTTCTTTGAGTATTAACTAAAGTAGCTAGCTAGATTATGAAGAGTGAAGACAGTACCTACCAAATTTAATTTAGGCATAATTATAGAAGCAGCTAAAAAATAGGAGCCATAAATTGATCACTTGAATAACGTCACTGCTTTCAAAACTCGTTAAGTACCTAGTTACCTAGATCTTCAATTTTCCCAGATAATTTTCTCCCAACAAAAAGTCTAGTTTAAATAATAAATGTTTGAGTTGAGTTGGAGTTTGAGTTAGACTTCTTAGTTCTTAGTTACGAGAGTATTTGCCTTGTCCCAGAAATCAATTATATTCAAGCTAAATTAAGAAATCCCACTTTAAGGGTGCTTTTCCACCAGAGATGTGCGATGGATGCGTTGCGAGGAATGTTTTTGTAATGAATCAATATTCAATAGTATCGCTTCTAACGCTAAATGAAGCTTTTGAATATGATTGGTTCTTTACAAACACATCCCTCGCTACGCATCCTCGCACATCTCTGGTGGAAACGCAGCCTAACCCTAATGGCACTTCTTTTTATAATCGTCGGTAGGTAGGTAATTGGTATAATGCCGAACCGATTAATATCATAAAAAGTTAATTAAAAATTCTTTTACTAATAGCGTCGTTATACTTGTTAAGCAGGGCATTTTTAATAGTACGTTTAACATTTTTACGCAATAGAATCCAGTATGTAGTATTAGAAAAAGTGGAATAATAATTAGATGCGGCTAGATCGTAATGTTATAATGCCTAGTACCTAAGTATTATGCTTGGTAGAGAAAAAGCCCCAGCTATTATTATATTTGAGGGAAATAATTAATGTTATGGTAATTAAATGATAATATACAATAATTAATTCCACTGTTTGTAAATTTTCTTTTCGTTGCGAAGGGTTTTTTTCATCCTACCGGAATTATAAATATGAGGTTTACGTGTTAGGACTTTAATTAATTAAATTATAAAGAAAACAGTAGGGAACTTTAATAATGTCTATTTAGGTGTAATGAGAAACAAGCAGGTGATTCTTGTAGGAACAAAAAACCTCATTGTGTGAATAATGGATACCTTAAATTTTCATCAAAATCATGAGTTTTCAAAGAACAAAACTGGGAACGTTCCTAATTTGGCGCGATAGTATATCATTGTGTTTTTTATAGCTATATTTTACTACGAATATTACGCAAGCGTTTACCCTATAGGTATAGACTATAGAGTTCCGTAGAAAAAGGTTCTCAAAAGAAGTAACACTAGTTTTGACGCCAGTGAGCTAAAAATAGTGCTAATTTACAAAGTTATTTTCTACATTATATTCAACGAGTGAGAGAATTCAAAATTAGGTTTTCCTATTATCTATTGCTGTCGCGCTATGCCTCAAGCCTCCCCCGTAGAGCGCGACAGGGACAACTGCAGCTCGGGCCGAAAATACCTAGGAAAATTACGCAAATTCGACGTTCCGTAGTCCCCTGTTTCCTCCTCCAATACTGAACAGATTTAATTACTTGTTTCATAATTTAGTAGAGAAAAGTATAGGCTATGTTCCTACGTTTTGCTTTTTTTATATAATGTTCAAAAATTAGTTTTATGAAAGACGGAACATAACGGAAAATCTGTCCTATTTCTTACGTTTTGAAATATTCATATCTTTTTTAATAATTAAGATATGACAAAAAGGAAAACGTATAAAGTTACCATAGATTAATATTTAATATAGTAAAAATATATTGCTCTAGTGGCACAATCCAGGGAGGAAACAGGAGACTACGTTTGTATGGAAAAACGGCTCTTTTGTTTGCTCTTAATAAAAACATTTTGCAGATGTAACTTACAATCTACAAAATGTTTTTATATCATGGCTTAATTGAGGAGATTATTACAATTTATTTTTAACTCGTCAACTATAAATATTGCACCTGTTACAGTTTTCACGTTTTTATTAGCTTCACCTGTATGTTTGTATGATCCGTTTAGGTATATTTTGAGTTTTGACACTATAAACGGACAGATTTAATTCAAACTTTGTACACTTGGATCAGTAAGATACAATAATTTATTGAGTTTAGTATAAAGCGTATTTTTCGTTTTTTTTTTACTAAGTATAGATATTTTTAATATTTCTAGAAAGATTAGTAAGTTATCCTTGAAAATTAGTAGTGCTAGACAAGCGCTAATCTATGGTTCACATTATGTAATTATTTTCTAAGTTTCCTCACTTTCACGGAAACCTTGGAGTTAGTTAGTACCAATTTCCTCGTTCCTGTCGATTTAAATTCACACGTACCTATTAAAACAAGTAAAAGAAAATAAATAGCAATAAGTTTAAGTATTCTTATTGTATTATACATAATTTTAACGATGCTAAGTCATACAACAAATACAAAATAAAATCTATTTAGATATCCTTGAATTATGAACGTTACAAGGCAGTCTATCACTATCCGAAAATTGATCAAAATCGGTTCAACCGTTCTCGAGATTAAACATATACATGTCGGGATATAAAACATTATAATATGAGTATTCCATACAAGACACAAGTTGCCATGGAAACTGTTCAGTCTAACAGTATGTTATTTACACGCCTCACCGAGGCCTGTGGAAAAACATAATTAGCGATCAGTGTTAATGGATAGAAAACATTTTTAATTATAACAGCTTTGTATGAGAATGTATGGAATAGTCATTGATTTTGAAGTTTATTTATTTATTTATTTATTCTTCATTGTATATGTCGAGTGGTTAAATGTATTTTCTTCATGCATAGTTTATTAGAATTTTATTATGAGTTTTATTGTGGTTTTATGGTAAAAGGGTAACGATATTTGTTTCGATAATTCAATGTAAGTTAATAGCGAGGATATGCCACACGATTGCGAATATATATTTGTTGTATTGATTTACTTGGAAAATTCTATACTTAGAACTATTAAAGTGTCTTACTGAAGCTGGCGTAATGATGGATGTATGGAAGGTTAAAATAAGACAAAGTTTATATTTTAAAAAATGGTTTTCAAACACTGGTTTACATTTAAATTGTAGAAATCTAATCATTAAAATCTCAGTCCAAAAGTATTTACAGAATCAGGGATTATCTCTATTTCTGATATCGTAGAATGATCAGAACTTTCATTATGCTATTATTAATTTTCACTTTCCCCACTGCTATCTGCTACCTGTGTAAATAATCATTTTATCGGAAATATCTATACTAATATTATAAAGCTGAAGAGTTTGTTTGTTTGAACGCGCTAATCTCGGGAACTACTGGTCCGATTTGAAAAATTCTTTCGGTGTTAGATAGCCCATTTATCGAGGAAGGCTATAGGCTATATATCATCACGCTAAGACCAACAGGAGCGGAGCAATGCGGGTGAAACCGCGGGGAACTGCTAGTCTTTGATAATAAATAATAATACATAGATGGTATTGATAAAGTACATACATGGAAGGTAATAAAAAACCGGTCGATTGTCCTCGCAACACATTATTATTATTTATTATTAAGTTATAATTTTTAACGTGTGCATTATACTGAAGTTTCCGTTAAAAACATCCTACGATTAATATAAAGTTTAATTATAGTCGGTCCCTTGTGCGTAGGTTAAAAAATAGTCAAGTGCGAGCCTGGTGATGATTCTGTATAAAATTAAAACAAATAATGAAACTGCAATAAAAAAATATTTTCATCTTAGAAATATGCTGTTTTAAATACCTATACATAAAATCTGCTATAAACGTGTTGTTGACAAAAACAACTAAGTATACAGCATAGATAGAGGAACCTGTTGTATCTAGGCCAGTTTTTTATATTGTTTTTGAAAATTAATGGCGCTATCTATATAAAAAAATGTGTAAGTTTCAATTAATTTATAAGTACTTAATAGGCTTGCGACATCTTACGACCCACATAAGAGTCCTGGCCACCGACACGATTTTTTTAAGTAGGTACTACCTATTTTGTCTTTATCTGATCTATCGAATTCTCTAATTTTTACTTGTAACCCATTTTTATTTTCTTAAACATGAGCTTATTAAAATCACTGTATTAAACTAAGTTATAACAAAAACAAAAAGAAAGTTAACAATATGTCATTCCCAGACTCTCAATTACTGAAAAAAGATTGAACTAGAAATAACTGTTTAATGTAAAACAAATTTTCCCCTATTATGAGATTACAAATATATTACAATAGCTCCACTTTTATCAATATAATTTGTTTGACATACCTACTTATATTTAAGAATTTCTATGCGGTAATGAGGAATCAAAAATTATAATTGCTGATATTATGACACAAGTACAGCGCTACTACTGTGTTGAAAAAAATAGGCTGTGACTGTGGCTGTACGCTATACATACAGGCTATATTTTCAATCGAATTTTAGAATTCGATTGGACCTAGGTCCAGAACCATCAATCGATTAAATCAGAAATACATAGTAACTATACTAATATAACTGTTATATTCTAGTAATTATTCGTTGCTATTAAAGGATCGTGTTTATCTTTTCCACGTTTTTTTCCGTTGAGCCGCCGAATCCTAAAAGAAGACGAGTTACCAATTATGGTATCGCCTTTAAATAACCAATTTTCTGATCATATTAATGAGGCTCTTAGTTTCCTAACTATCTGAATCCTGTTTTCGATAATACAGCGCAATTTAAAACCGACTGTAATTATATTATTTTACAATGTTGCAAACTGGACCACTATTGTTATACATAATGGTAAAAGTAATTGGAATCGAATTGCCTATCTGTGTAATTTGTAATGCGTAATTTCTAGAAAATAGGCGGTTTTGAGGCTAGCTTGTGGTTGTGGACACTCGCATGTCGATTGGACAACTAAAACTGCTTTGTAGTTTGTAATATAGTTTAAAAAAAAATTGATGATTTTTTTTATGGATAAAATTTTATTGTCACCTCAGAATTCATTATTATACATATATAATATTTATTTACTATGTAAACGATTTTAAGCAATAATTACCCCAGTCGGCCTTTAGGTATCAAAATAAAACAAAGGTCTATGACGTCATGTTTTATCTATCTTTAATTTATTTTGTAATACATATTATGTAAACAATGAAATGGCATATTATATATTGCTAAGCGCATCTCTCATGTCAGTATACGAGAAACAGGGAGGCTCTTTTGAAATAAAAATTAAGAAGTTTTCAGGATAATGTATGATTTTAGGTTCACCTGTTTAATAGAAGACAAGGCAAAGTCTGTCTAGGTTATATAAATAAAACAATCCAAACTACCAAACGTCTTCATCTCAATGACTGTCTGGTTGGCTTGGTTGGTAGTGGCCCTGCTTTCCAAGCCAGAGGTCGTGGGTTCGATTCCAAACCGGGACAAATATTAGTGTGGTGAACATAGATGTTTGCTCTGTGTCTGGGTGTCAGACCAGATCGTGTCGTGTGTAAAAATTTTCCTGAAATATTTATTTATTATAATTTATTATTATTAATGAATAATTCTTTGAAGTCCATTATTATTATTTCCATTATCAGGACATTCACTGTAGGAAAATTACCAAAAAATCTAAAAAAAAAAACATTGATAATATGATTTGCAACCACCGCTGCTTGCTATTTTTGTAGAACCGTTTTCTCCACCCGTGCATTTTATATGTTATATTGACTCAATAGAGCCAAAATAAGTCTATTTTAACGTTTTATAAACCCAAAAAAGGTGTGCTCAGTCAGTTCAATGGTTTTTTTCCAGTGCCATGACGGTAGGTCGCAAGAGCCTGTTCCTGTTCCTCATGCGGCTGGCGTGGAAGTGCAGGTTCACGATGCCGCTCCTCCTCAGCGGCACGGTGGCTCTGCTGGGCCAGGCCTGGATGTTCCAGATAAGGGTGCAGACGGTGCACAGGCTGCATGAGAATGAGGTGATTAATGTAGATTGTAATGCATTTTGCACTAGCTGCGCTCCGCGTTTTCACCCGCGTGGCTCCGCTCCTGTCTTAGCGCGATGATATATTATAAGAAATTACACGCGAGGCCGGGTTAAATATTAGTTTGAATGTAATAAGAATGTACTGCGATTCTACACAGCTACCTAATTGATGTAGGTAGTTGATAACAAATCGCAGCAAGTCAACGACTATTAGCAAAGTGAGGGTAGTCGGGTCGAACGTCGAACGTCGTCCGAGCCCCTAGGCACGATTCGTACGAATGCGCCACGAGTCAAAGGAAAGCGGCAATTTATAGTATTCGACAGCTAAGCATGTTCATTGTTTAGTCATGAAACTACATTGACAACTATTCACCCACAAAAATATTAAATCAAAAGTCACGTCTAACAATATTATAACCTATAGCCTTCCTCGATGAATGGGCTATCTAACACCGAAAGAATTTTTCAAATCGGATCAGTAGTTCCTGAGATTAGCGCGTTCTAACAAACAAACAAACTCTTCAGCATTATAATATTAAGTATGGATATTGTGTTATTGAGAAAAAAAAACTAATTTTTTGTATATTTTTTTGTGCTTGGACTTTTTTGATGATAAAGCCTTTTTTGAAGATATAATGTAGTCAAATTGGCAATCAATCAGGCAAATTGTAATGATTTTTGCATTGTGGTTTTGAGACAAAAAAATCTAATTTTTTGTACTTTTTTGTATTTCGACATTTTGACGATTAAACATTTTTGAAGATGTGTGTGCATTTGTGCGATGTTGTACATCAGCCATTTTAGTAGGATCTTAGTGTCTCTCAAACTCAGTATGATATTTATAACATAGTCGGATGTGTCTCGTACCATTAAATAAATAAATTTATTTATTTACATTCACATTTCATAAACATATGCACGTACTACGTAGCTAAATAATCAAATATGAAAAAAAAATATTCAATTTTTTTTATTATTATTTATGCGCTATATATGCCGAATTGTTAGTATGGATTTATTAAACATAGTAATTCATATAAAAAAATTATTTTCAATATGTTATTCGTGTTCCAGAACAATTGATTAACTTTAAAATATATTCTGATACCAAATGGATTTATGTGAAAAATAGTAATTGAATATTCTGAATAATTGTTATTATGTATTTGGATTAAGGTAACTCTGATCTTGACTAAATAATCGAAACAAACAAACAAACAGATGATACATGACCTAGTCACCTCATTTAACTATTTATTGTGATATTTTATACTATGATACCTATGCTGAAATAATATATTTCCTGCCTAGAAAATTGTAATCAAGAAAATATTTGTGGAAATGGATGGACGTTAGGTTCTTTTTTTTACGTTTATAGATCGAATATAATCGTAAATTCAGGGGGAAAAGACTCATCAGAATCATTATTCTCCGTAAAAAATTACAAATCTCAAGTATGGGAAAACACTGATTGGACTTGGGGGTTACCATGACGTCTTAATACTGCTTTAAGACGTCATGGTAACCCCCAAGACTTTTCACCAAAGTCTGATAAAGAACAAAACTCGCATTCCTTCATTTTTGTCAAAAATGTTATTGTACTTGAAACAAAAGATATGGGAGGAGGAGGATATGATTAAACATGTTCCTAACGCGCGAAACGCCGCGGCCGGTAGACTAGTTTTAATGAACCATAGACTTTTTAATTTTTTCGATCCATACAAGGAAGTCATGGTAATAATTATTATGGTCAGCTATTTGCTGCAAAAAACGCAAAAGTTGTTAGACAGCTTTGTAAGTATAAACGGAGAGCTAAAGAACATGTGCGATGAATTTTCAAAGGCATATTAACATATCGTAAGATACTTACATCAGTATTATATCCTATGGAGTTGGCTATCCCAAACTATTGTATGTGCTTTTGATAAAGTATCGAAGTGTAGGAAAAATTGTTGGCTCAAATTCACAGAATTTGTCTTCAAAAGGATTTATTAAATTCGATGTAACGTATTAGGTAAGGTTCCACCAAAAAAATATTGCATCAAACATGCAATTCTGTTACAATGTTGTACATACATGTAATTGTAAGTAATTATCGCACTAGTCTGTATAAGTTAATATATTTTTTTTTCGTGATTTTTTTTCCTTCATCCGATTTCGACGCAATATAATTAAATAGTTTGTAGGCTATGAAATAAAATGCAGAAAACGTGCTCTTTTGTTATTTATTAGAAATAGCCCATGTTATCGGCACAAATATAGATTTCCTAATGGTTAGAGTATTTTTTTACTATAGCGTAGTTTAAAGTTTTTGAGTTTTAGCAAGCTTTTTTGGGTTTGGAGCGTGTTTAGTACATTTTTCTCTTGGGAAAGTTCCGTGATAATTTTGATGATTGATGATTAGGTATTAAAAATTTGACGAATTGAAGGCAATATAGAGCAATGTAAAAGCTACCACAAGACAAACACTACGAGCTTTATTACCACCTACTTCAGGAGGTGTTTAAACTGCATACGATTTAACCCCGCTCGCGTGACGATAAACGTCATCGCGATATACTAATTAAACATATTTTGATGTATTACCTCGTCGGCCTACTACCAACGAATGACCAGTATAATAAGGCAATAAATTAGAAGAACATCAATGTTATATGTAATAATAATGCGTACAACAGTCGATTTGCCACTTTTTGCATTTTCAAATACGCAATAACGGGCGTAAGTATATGAATTTAAATTAACTTTCAACAAGGCCATAGATTTCAAAGTATGGGCTAATTACCCTGGTTCATTTCATAATCAATTAATGTAGAAGTGATAAAAATAAATAATATATAAAAAAAAAAAAACAAGTATTAAGTAGATGTCTAAAGACCAACAAATTACATATTGAACTGGTTGTTTAGGTCGATGAATAAGTTTATAGAGCGATCCTAAAGACGCTGAACTATTTGCATTTTTTAGGGATGTTTAATCTTCATATTTTCTGGTGCTATTAATGACTCCGTAATACAACTTCGTTCGAAAATTCATCTTACGCGTCTTACGCACGTTCAGACGTCTCATCTTATGTTGTGTGGAAAATTTGAAATTTTTAACATAATGAAAATTCAAATCACTAAGCATTACAAATTAAAGCCTTGATTAAAAATCATTGAGATACATGTACTACGTACTAGAGAGGCTATCGCTACTATATCTTTAACACGAGCTAGAGGCAAAAGTCACAAGCTCATTTAGTCTGTGCCGGACTGTGCCCCCCGCTTGCCGCGTCAACACGTGTTATTGCTCTGTTCAAAATGCCTTCGTGAGTGCTAAGATATTGTTTTAACAGTTCCTATAATACAAAGAAAGCCCGTGGAGTGACTTTTCACCAGTAAATTTCCTTATTATGAGTAAGTCATGCATTTTACAGTACTCCAAAATTAATAATGCGCATGCAGATCTTCGCTAATTATCGTATTTCCAGAAACACCCGAATCACCCCGAATCATTGAATCGTAAGTGCCCTAAACAATGCACTTGCATCTTGCACCTTGTTCGAAAGAAATAGGAGTCAATTCAGAGTCATACACAATCGAAAACAATTCGGGCGGTAGGTGACGGTTGCCTGTCAGTCAAAAAATTCAAAAATCCGTCAGTCGTCTTTACATATTGGTGGTGACCGCACGTATTATCTCTGTATGGAATTATATAGAGCTGCTGTTACATACCCTTCTTAGTTTTGTTTCAAAGTTAAATTTTCCGATAAAATGATTATTTACACAGGTAGCAGATAGTAGTGGGGAAAGTGAAAGTTAATAAGAGCATAATGAAAGTTCTGATCATTCTACGATATCAGAAATAGAGATAATCCCTGATTCTGTAAATCCTTTGGACTGTGATTTTAATGATTAGATTTCCACAATTTAAATGTAAACCAGTGTTTGAAAATAGTTTTTTAAATATAAACTTTGTCTTATTTTAACCTTCCATACATCCATCATCACGCCAGCTTCAGTAAGACACTTTAATAGTTCTAAGTATAGAATTTTCCAAGTAAATCAATACAACAAATATATATTCGCAATCGTGTGGCTTATCCTCGCTATTAACTTACATTGAATTATCGAAACAAATTTCATTACTTTTCTCTTTTACAATAAAATCACAATAAAACTCATAATACAAAAATTATAAAACAACCAAGTTAGAATGTGATTATAGAGACTTTTCATTGTACAGGAAAATAGTAAAAAAAAAACATTGATGAATCTTATAAAGCACATATAAATAAAATTCAATATCAATTTACTAAGGACCCAAATCAATTTTGGCAGTATATAAAGTCAAGACGAGGTTCGTCAAATAAGTCTAACGTTATTTTGAAAGAAGGGATACCTCTAACGGATGCTGAGTGTGCTGATGAATTCGCAGCCTTTTTTAAAAGTGTGTATAACAAAGAACGGCCACTTCTTGATACGCAGGTAGCGAGTCAGTGCGGAGCTAGCAGCGCGCGCGTAAGCCTCAACGCTCTTACCGTGGCCGACATAAGGAGGGCGCTAACGCGTTTGAAACCGAAGCGTTCAGCTGGTCCGGATGGGATACCAGCGTTTATTTTTAAAGATTGTGCTCGAGTGCTGGCCGAACCGCTGTTGCATATTTACAATGTCTGTTTGAACGCAAATACATTCCCAACGCAATGGAAAATTACGCGAGTGATACCGGTGCCCAAAGGTAGAGTGAGTGCAAGCGTTCAAGATTACAGGCCTGTTGCAGTACTATCAACACCTGCAAAGGTTTTTGAAGCCGCTATACAGCACAGGATGTACGAGCAGGTTTCAGGGCAGCTCTGTGATGCACAGCATGGGTTTCGGCCTGCGCGTAGTACTTCCACTAACTTACTCAATCTCATGGCGTACTTAGTACCGGCGGTGGATGCAGGAGTTCAGGTAGACGTGGTATACCTGGACTTCCAAAAAGCATTTGACACCGTCGACAATGATGTCTTATTGAGGGAGTTGGCGGAAGTAGGATGCACACCGAAACTCTTGCAATTCTGGGCATCTTATATGCAAGACCGACAGCAGTATGTCTCTTTCAAGAGGTGTGAGTCCGATCCCTATTCCACGACATCTGGCGTAAGTCAAGGCAGTAATCTCGGTCCCCTGGAGTTCGTCTTAATGATTAACGACTTGCCAGATGTCCTGGAGTACAGTCAGTGCCTGTTATTTGCTGATGATCTGAAAGTTTTTCTCCGAGTAAACGAGGAGGCGGACTGTGAGCGCCTACAAAGAGACTTACTAAATATATTCGAATGGAGTCTGCGAAATAAGCTATATTTTAATATAGCTAAGTGCTCTGTAGTTAGTTTCACTCGCGCAAATAAAAGTATAAACTACAGTTACTCGCTTGGATCCGTTCCTATTCAACGGGTGAATAAGGTGCGCGATCTAGGAGTTTACTTCACGCCTGATCTGATGTTTCGTGAGCACATCACAAACATTTGTAAAAAAGCTTACAAAAACCTTGGGTTCCTTTTGCGCCAAACAAAAGATTTCACTAATATCACAACGATAAAAGTGCTCTTCAACGCGTTAATACGCAGTCACATGGAGCACAATTCAGTTGTTTGGTCGTCCCACGAAGAAAAATATAATATAATGTTAGAGCGGGTCCAGAACAAATACATTAGATATCTTTATTTAAAGCTATATGGGGTGTACCCCTTTTACCCGTTAATGTATCCTACACTATTCATTTTGGGTATGGTAGGATACAATGAACTGAGGGTGCGACGGGAATTCTCCATTGCGCTATACTTTATACAGTTATTGAGGGGATTTGCACATAATCCCGGAGTACTCCAATCCCTCTCGCTGTATGTGCCGGACAAGTACGTTGAGAAGCGTCACAAGCCCCCACTACTCTACGTGCCGCAAGCACGAACCAAGCTGCTTGCGAAGTCTCCTCTGGTGCGAGCACTCCGCGTTCTTAATGACCTCCATGGGAGGGTGGACATATTTACATGCAAGTTGGGTGAATTATCAAAGGTTCTTCTTTATATTATTTGTTATTAATTTATTATTTTTAGATTGTATTTATTATTGGATTATATTTTATTATTGGATTGTGTATATTGTCATTGTATGTCCATTTAGTAGATTGTAAGTTTATAAGTTTAAGTTTTTAGTATTAGTATTCGTTTTAATATATGTATAAGAATAATTTTAGTTTTAGTCAGTACCGCATTGGGTTAATCCTGTAAAGGTAATTGATATGTGTGTGAATAAATAAATAAAATAAAAATAAAAAATAATTCTAATAAACTATGCACGAAAAAAATACATTTAACCACTCTATATACATATCGTCTTCGGAGGCTCGGGGAATATGACAGTTGCCGAACAGTGACGAATTTTTCTATGCGCATTATCAGTTTGGGAGTACTGTACTAATATTGTTATCATTTTGCGAAAAATCACCACGCGTTCTGCGTTTCGCGCCATTTTTCATAGACTAGCACATTTCTGTACGCACAGACGTGACACTATCGATGAGTCTGTTAAAAAAATGTAACTGGATTTTTTAACTATGAATATATTATAATATATACTAGAAAATATTACTGTGGTGTAGTACCTAAATATTTATACTTTTACCCGACTACGCAAAGTGAAACGGTAGGTTATATTAATTAATATTTATTTATTTATTTTTATTTATTAAAAAAAGGTTCATCAACAGTTGTTACATACGTATCTTTCGCGTTAAACAGTTACAATAGGATTTATAAATTATTATTCACAACAATACAGATGAACACAACATTCACAGAAACTATTAATAAATAAGGCGATATCTATATAATATGTATATCTATACAATTATTAATTAAACAAAAAAAGAAATGTGTGTGCTCTTATCATTAAAGAGTTCAGACTTCAGATTAAATACAATAGGCGATATTAAAAAAAAAAGTTATTACATTATATATTTCATCCATTACGGACATAAAGACAATTATGTGTGAATATGAAAAATAATGAAAAAAATAATAATAATGTTTCCATACTGTTTAGTTTTAATTCAACTTGTTTATAGGTTTCCGCGCCACGAAAAAAGAGAGGCGAGGCGTAAATTTGTTCAAAAAAATCGTAGTGAGGACACATGCTTACTATCTGAGTATTCACGCATTTTGTTCTATTTATTTTATAGAAGATGACAAATACACCACAAAGACAGGACGAATATATTTAAGGAAAACAGCAGTACGCTGCATTGATGTAATAATTTAACTTTTATCAGTCTTTTTATATTTTATACTCATAAAAATACCTACTTGAGCACAACATAGATAAGGTTAGGTTGTGGTATTTTTAATGTTCGACAAAAATACAACCCACTACATCCTCTTTTTATTAATTCCCTAGTATCAGTACCACCAGATAGTACCGAGTAAACAGATTGCACAATGTGTCCCATCTGCGCGCATTGCTTAATCTTTGAGCTCGAAGCCACGCCCCGCTTGGCTCGCACGTACCCCACCACGTCGGCCGTGCGCAATGTTTTTGTTTGGAATAGCCTCTCTAGTACGTAGTACATATTAACTCAATGTTAAAAATAGACTTTTTTAACTTCAAGATGTCTGTAAGATAAAATGTTAACACTCCCGGATAAACATCAACACGTTTCAATCCAATACGTATAAGGATTGTTTTCAATATAATTAAATCAATTAAATAAGTACATTCGGTACATTCATACAAAGGGTTGCATGCGAGCGTGGTGCACTTGCAAGTTAATAACCTCGACTTCTGCACAAGATCCGCTCAATTGTTTAAGTATTATTGGCATTTTATTGTGCGAGAGAAGTAGGCTTGGCACTTTTATATGCTATTAGTGGTTAGATGATATCGTTATAACGTGTTTTAATCACTTTTATTCTCTTCATCTGAATGTTTGTATTTAACCGATTTAACTCGTATTCATTGTAAACTTTTGTTGAGCAACAGTTTACAGCTTACGCTATTAACTGTTGCACAACAAAAGTTTACAACAATGTTGCTGACTTGCTGGAAACTTTTTTTTAAGTTAATAACATCATAGGGCGTAAACTTTTAGGAACAGTAAATCCGCAACATGTTGCTTCAACTTTGTTGATAAACAAATGTTTATTATTCCGTATGCTCAAAATATAATTGAGTAACTTATTATCATTAGAACCTTTCCTGATGATTTTCATCAGAACTTATTGGGGGTTCTTCTTCGTTTGCCTTTTTCTCATATTGGTTTTCAAGTATAATTTGTGTACTTTTTATAATTTCAGCAATTCTGTATATCCTATCCTTTGATTTTCTCTACCAAAATATGGTATCTGATAATATCCTATTGTCATTTCCAAGAAGGTTGAGTTTATAGTACAAGATTGAAACTAAGCACATGACTAATAGGTGTGAATTGTATGTTTATTTGTTAAACATATCATCTGTCCATTTTCCACTATCATCACTTATTGAATCACCTTAATGGATCTATGTATTTGGCTTACCACAGCCAAATTGATTTCGACGATAGATAGCATTTGATGTTGTTTGTCTCTAATTTGATTGTTTATGGCTCTCTAGAACAGTTTTCAGCATTCATTATGTTAATTGATTTTTATCTTCAACTAGCTTTCCGCCCGCGGCTTCGCCCGCGTTTTCAAAGAAAAACCCACATAGTTCCCGTTCCCGTGGGGATAAAACTACCCTATGTGTTAATACAAGTTAGCCGCTATATGTGTGCTAAATTTCATTGTAAATTGGTTCAGTAATATTTGCGTGAAAGAGTAACAAACATACATACGCATACATCCATCCACACAAACTTTCGCATTTATAATTTTAGTAGGATACTAGTTTAAATGTCACAGCCTAATCGAAATATTTTTAGACTGTTTTTGATAATTGAGGTGTTTTCTTGGAGATTATAAGCTGGTTTCAATTAATAAGGATATAGCGATATCTATGATAAGAATCCAAAAATAAACATCAATAACAGAATTATAATCTACTACTTATGTAAATTTCCAAATTCAAAAAATAATTTTGACGCAATTTTTTTCTTCTCATCCTGTCCCCATAAGTCGTCTGATAAAGATCGGTATAGGTCGTAAGACTGTCTCTTAATTTTCATATAATAAAATATTTCGTTATTAAGTAAATTACTTCTTAATATCTTTTTTTTAAGTGGGGAAATCTTCCAAAGATACCCACGGCTCCTTCCCCGGGAGCCCTTATGTCGGATTCTTACCGACTAAAACCCCACTGTGTTCCGTCGAACCGCTTTAATGATGGGGCCGCGGGTATTGGTTGGAATTCTTCCGCGACCACTTCTTAATATCTTCAAATAATATGATATATGATAACATGATCATCTTCTTAAGAATTTGGTTATGACGTCAATGCAAATTACAGGATAAAAACTAGAAACGAGAGCTAGTTTTGTAGGTTTTCCTATCTCTTTTTAATGTAGCTGATAAGGCAATTGGCAAATTGTATTATATATTGATTAATTTGAAAAGCTTTTTATTAACTAGCTATTATTTCCCCTGATTCGCCTGGGTAGACATTTTTTTCTAAATTTTTCATATTTTTACAAATCCAACTGACCAAAGATCATTTAAATTTCAGCCTTTCTTGACTTTTATGTGATATACCTAAATAGTATTTTGTCAATTTAGTCAATTTAGTAAATAGATGAAGGATAGGAAAGACGATAACTTTAATGCAAAAGTAAGGTTATGTTATGCATACATCTGTTTACTTAACTGATAGATTTTCTTTAGAAACAAATAGTTGACCTTTTATTATCCTGCCCGACCGAGACATTTTTTTCTTTCTCTCTACCAGGAATCAAACGCACGACCCTTCGGTTGTACACTCACGCGTAAACCTGTATACCAAGGTCTATTATCATATGTGCCTATAATAATCTTGATGTTCTTAATTCCAGCTAGCATATTACGACGATGAGGAGGACCAAGACGACGACTCCTGGGAGACAGAGTCAACTGACTCCTGGGAGACCATCGTGGAGGAGGTGGCCTACGGATGACTGATATTCAGTGTGCTGTCCCATCATGATCATGCGCATATGCTGTTCAATAGAGCCATCCTTCCATAGATGTTATTGTTATGTAAAATTGTAATGCATAAACAAGGCATAAGTAAAATTTGTGAATTTTTGGTGTGTCTAAATGTTCGTAACTCTACAAATGTGTAAGGCATAAATAAAAAGTTCTTAAACAAATGTGTAAGATACACCGAAAAATGTTTGCTATTTATGTCTTAAATGTGTACGTAGACTACGTATTGTTAAGGAAACGAAATAAAATGTTTAGTGACAGACTTATGGGAATAATAGGCTGGACAGTAACCTGCAGGACTTATTTTTTGTTGTACTGATGTAAATAATATAAAAACACGTGCTGTTTCACTGTGTTTTACATTATTAATTGCTATGTTTTTATGTTTTGATTGTTTAAATAAAATATTAAAGGTATTTTTAATTTCACTATTTCTTAGATCTTCTTGATCTCCTGATTTTTTTTACATGGCTAAAATCCGTGAACAAGTAGGTATTAAACTTTTGGTAATGTTAATATGCTGACTTTTATGTAAATATCGTGTGCACATTGTAAAATAAAATGTTTAAAATATGTAACTCCAAATTTGCCAATTTTGCGTCTTCCGTGGCAATTAGACTTAGACTAAATTATCATAAAAAATAGAGTTTTCAAATTAGTTAATTGAGCAATAAATATACACGATTTCCTAAATTAAACAAACAAATCAATCGAATTAGGTGAAATTTAATAAAAAATAATATTTAGTAAGTAGATATGATTATCAGAAAGTATGTAATAACAACTTAATTTCTTTTTAAGCACTTTTTAAAGATAATATCTTAAATACACTGTCCCTTATAATTTGACCACTCTATCATGAATATATAGTATACTTATATCTACATAAAGACAATTTTAAAAATAACATAAAAAATAATTTCATTCAATATTGTTCAAACTTATTAACTTCTTATTAGTCAATAAGAAGGATTTTTATATTATTATGTTTATTTTGTATATAGAGTACATAATAGACATTCACATAATATTGTACTTTTTACCCACACCGTCTACGTATCAATACAGTTTATTATTATTTAGTAATCTATATATTACTACTAGCGGTCCGTCCCGGCTTCGCCCGTGGTACCTACTTACATGTTTAAACTATCCTATCTCTCAAGTTGGATCGAACTGCACATGGTGTGCGAATTTTATTATAATCGGTTAAGTGGTTTAGGAGTCCATTGAGGACAAACATTGTGACACGAGATTTATATATGTATATATTAAGATGTCGATACGTATCGTATGTAATATGATAATAATGATACATAGGTTAGGTTAACTTTTATAGATAACAATTTATTGTATAATTTCATTCGTATTAATTTTAATAACTTGTTGACATAAATCAGTTGAATAATTGAATTTGACGAAAAATTAGATACTATACACTTACGTAGCTGTAGTTGCGTATTAATAATATACTTGGAAATTAAATATAGCAGATATTAGTGCTTTGGTTGATTAGTAAAAATAATGTATTATTAGGTTAAACGTAGTTACTATTAAGTATTAGCTAATAATTAGTTTTAGTTTTTGGAAATTTTGGGCTGTGTGATATTTTAATAAAAAATCATTCGAAAACTATCTTTTATTTACCTGTCTTTAATTTACTAACATACATGTTATTAATAAATTCTAACGTGTACATTTTACATTTATAAATAAGTACAGGTACGTTTTAAATATATGCTCAAAATATATTGAGAATCAGACATAACCTTTTTATAAGCCAGTTGAACACGACTTGCTAAGTTTCTCTGATAACCTTCTTTTGGACAACACTATATTTTCATACACCATTTGTCATTTTAACTGACAGATAAGCTAAACAGAACATATCCAGTAATTATGAAACTGGCTAAAAATCGTAGACAGAGAATCCAATAGACACCGGCAATGCGTGTCGCAGAAAGAGATAAAAAAGAATACGTCACAATATTTAGGGTTACCATGTGAGGGAAAATTTACCCCGCAATTTGTAAGATACAAATCTCTCAATATCATTATTCACATAACATAAGTGGATAATAATGAGATATCCACATTACATACTTACATGTTTATACTAATATTATAAAGAGAAAATGTTTGTAATTATATATGTACATATGTATGTATGGTTTTCACGCATAAACTACTGGACCGATTTCAAAAATTCTTCCACCATTAGAAAGCTGCATCTTCACTGAGCAACATAGGCTATATTGCATTTTCAAAAAAATTAGAGATCCTTACCAAAAATGTATCCTTAATAAAAATTCTGTCATCGCGTGCGCTGCGGAATCTATTGAAAATAGAACAAATAAATGTTCTACGGTATTATAGAATCTTAGATCATTAAGTAATGGATAACACTCGCAGGCGTTTCCCCTTTTGCCGAGGTATAAGATTATTCGAATCGAAAAATCTTATGCTTTCATAAAAACTACTTGCGTAATCGATTACAAACACTCTGCGTATTCGTAAAACATCGAAAGGACGTCTGCGAGTGCTCCGCTAAAAATGCCGTTTTGCACTGTCAAGTCTTGCAGAAGCAATTCAAACATGTCGAATATTAAAAAAGATGGAATAACCTTTCATTTGTGTATATTTTTTTATTTTTTTAACGTACATTTCTAATTAAATGCAATTTCTAATAATCGTCGATGTATCGTTTAGCGATATGATCAAGACAAATAATCGAGTCATGTTTACTCGATCATTGATGCGGCCCCACGAGACTATCATGGAAAGAAAATATACAAATTTAATCTTTATGAACTAAGAGATAAAGTTGAATTTAAACGCGATAATGAACCGCATTCCTTACGAGACTATCTTTTAAAGAAATACAAATTTAATCTTTATGACCTAAGTTATAAAGTTGAATTTAGAACGCGATATTGAACCGCACTCCCCACGAGACAACTTGGAATGAAATACAAATTTAATCTTTATGAACTTAGGGATAGAGTTGAATTTAAAAACTCGTCGCTTAAAAGGTCGTAAATTTTTACAACTTTCCTGACACAAATTATTTTTGTGAATGTGTGATTGTGTTTCAATAGTGTGAGTTACCCTCCCCGCACCAAAATCAGCAGAAAGTTTAGTTAGAACATTTGCCAGCGTACTCCATCCATTACTTAATGATCTAAGTATAGAATGGACCAATATCTACAAGAAAGTCCGCGATATTCCATTCAAAAGATATAACGAATTTTTAAGTGTCAATTTACAGAAAATAGTAGGTATACTGTTTAATACAATGAGGAGGCGTAGTGCGGGACGGGGTGAAGGTGAGGAGGGAAGGGATATTCGCAGGAACTTACTTCGATTCCGATTTGAAAAATTCTTTCAGTGTTAGATAGCCCATTGATCGAGGAAGGCTATAGTAGGTTATATTGTACCATAACACTTAGACCAACAGGAGTGGAGCCACGCGGGTGAAACCGCGGAGCGCAGCTAGTATATAATAAACATATTACTTTTAGATGGGTAATACATATTATGTATATACACATACCTATATATTATATAATCCATACTAATATTATAAATGCGAAAGTAACTCTGTCTGTCTGTCTGTTACTCAATCACGCCTAAACTACTAAAACAATTTGCATGAAATTTGGTATGTAGATATTTTGATACCTGAGAAAGGACATAGGCTACCTTTTATTGCGAAATATGTACCACGGGCGAAGCCGGGGTGGACCACTAGTATGTATATATATCATTATCATAATCCCATATAAAAATGTGTATGTAATGATAATGTAGATGAAAACTCGATTGTTCATTATTTTTTATAAAATAAAATAAAAAAAATAAAAGAATGTTTATTTTCGTAAGTATTAACAGATACACACGTTAATTATATTGACCGACCCGCGAAGGCGCAAAAAAAACGAAATTTACTTAATAATAATTTATTGTAATAAAAAAATTACATTTAAATTATCTCTAACTTAATTAACTACGTCCCTCCGGTTCAATGTTGGAACCAAGAGTGTCCATTGTCTTCGGCGGGGCAGCGTCGCGGTGGTGGTGATTGCCGTAATACTTTCTAACCTTCGGTTTTGGTTTCCAATCTGTTCATCTTGTAGCTACAATCCAAATTTGTCGTAAATTATCCGGTTCAGGAAAACTGGAACAAGCCATTGAATATTTCAGATATTTAATTAAATACACACTGCAGAATATATATTATTATTTCCCATAATAGTGGGTAACAATTTGTAGAAAAGTTGGCAACACAAAATTTTTTAGGTTAAAATTTATAATTGTTATTTTTGTGGTTTTTAAACAATGTATTCAAGTCAACAGCACGTGATACACAATATATTAACACGCTGAAATATCATGAAGGCCTATAAACTGATAAAGAGTTGTATACTTACGAGTGAAAAGACAATCCAGGCATTTTCGTTCCACTATCACTTTAACACCCTTTAACGCTACACCGCACCATGGTATTATTTTATAAGGTATTAACAGTAAGTCTAAATCATTAAAAACCAAACATACCATGAATTACGTAACTTAGAACATGTAAAAACTATATTTTTATGGAAGACGATAGCTAGCTGTCAAACTTTGTTTATCAAAGTAGGTTGCTATTCTTGAAAAAAGTGGCACGCTGCGTGAAACAAAAAATTTTATCGTTCTCTCTCATTTCTTTACACATCACCGGCATAAGTTGCTCTTTTTCTTGTGTGAATGCGACATAAGATATCAATTTGTCTATTGGTTTCTCTGTCTACGCTAAAAATGCTATATGGGCCCTCTACACAATGGCCAGCGTTGGGCGAGTAAAAGCAATCACGATAATGTAGAGTCCAAAATGTCTATGATCGACCGTCATTGTAGATTCGCCGTAACAGCGGCAAACATCGACGATCATTTGTTGGGCCAACGCTGCCCATTATAAAGCGCTGCCCTTACATTGGATGCAACAATCGCTTTACTACAATGGTACAAGGTACAGACTACCCATAAACAAATATATCAGTGTTGCCACTTTTCATTCAATTCATTTTAAAGTACATAGCTTTCAATTGTTCTAAGAAGATGAAAGTGAAGATTGTATGAGGTCCTATTTTCGCGTAAGTTGGTAGAAATCCGCTCCACAACGCTAGAACACCTTCATTCTTTATTACACTCATTAGAACAGTTACTTGACTCGCTCCTTTAGTTGCGTTTTGTACTCTGAAACAGAATTCATACGTTAGTGTAGCCAGGTAAGTCATTATATATTTTTTTATTGGAGAATGTAAAATGTTACTGTTCCATAATAAATACATAATATTATGTTAATAAGGGTTTATTCATAAGGATATGTATTTTAACACACATATAATAAAATTATACCTACCATTGGTTTGAGGGGGTTATGATGAAAGAGATACTGGGTTCGATTCTCGGTTGAAATAAAAAAAAATCTAGAAACCATCGAATACTCTATCTCTAAAGTTCAGTAACATTAAAAAAAATGGAATAACGTAGTTAGGTAACTTTTAATAGTTGTCATACTTTCAACGGTAAAATGAAAAAAAATGTAATTTTTATCGATATTGGCAGTAGGTATACTGTTTACTAGCCTAGTTTTCACAATATCCACGGGTAGGGACGCAGCCGAGGTGATCAGGCCAGAAATCATGGCGCACACTGCGTGCAGCGGCATTCCGTCACCCATGTAGGCAATCAGCGCTTCACGGGACTACAAATGATTTTTTAGCTATATTTTATCACATAACAGGGCCTTAATATTAATTAACCAGGGGGCACTACAGTTCGGGGGCCGTGGAAGTATGGCCGTATCTTTGGAAGATTTCCCCAATTAAAAAAAAAAGGGGGCACTACATTTGCAAACATGAGAGCAAAGTTTTTATTGTCTCCATACTTCTATAGGTACTATCTAATAATCTAATATTATTATAGAGAGGAAAGATTTTATACGTAAGTTTTTTTTTGTATTTTGTAACGAATTGGCTAGAAAAGTACTGGACGGATTTAGATCAAACTTTATAGTAATAATAGGTTATACATCAGAATAACACATGAGCTATATTAATACTTGATTTTGCCCACGGGTGAAACCACAAGGCACAACTAGTAGGTATGTTATGAAACAACTAAAGGAATATTTTTCAATAAATCATCGAAAAAGCGATACAATTATTGAAAGTTAAAATAATATAATATAAGATCATACTTGCGCGTAAGAAGAGAGTTGTGCTCCATTCACCACCATGGCCCTGGTGACGGTGGCTGTCACACCACGCATTAGTGTCCCTGCACCTTCTTCTTTGATTATTCTGTAAATATCATATTATGCAATATTATGCGAGTACATTTCTGTTTTTAGTCCCTGAAAATGTAGTTAGCTAGATAAGTATTGAAATATTAATTTCGAAGCCGTTTGTGAGCTGAGCCCATAATTGTTATTTTACCTACTTAAAATTCCTACTGTAAACTGAACCGTCACTAGTCTAATTTTGATTTAATACTCGACAAGGTTAGATCTCATACTAACCGAGTTTAATAAAAAAACCTCATGTTCTTAGGTCAGTTTCTACTTTTAAATTAGGAGATATCAAAATTTTGCTGAGTTGCTGTTTAGAGTATTGATAACGCACCTATAGAAGTTCTCTTCCGAAGAGCGCCATCATTTAGACATAACTCCTAGTTGATCTTTTCATCTACCTAAAATATCTGTGTAAAATATGCTCTACAAATGTTTAACCGTGAATAAGATTCTGTAATAGATACCAAAATGTTACTACCAATAATACTACTACTATAGCGTTATACCTAGAAAGTGCATTGAACACATTGCTATAGTTGCGTCTCTGCTCGGGCGGCAGACGACCATCAGCTGTCATTCTGATGAGGGCCACCTCCGACGGATTGCCGAACACCGCGCCCACGCCGCCCGCAAAACATCCGAGCAATATTTTCGCCCCAAAATTTGGTGTACCATGATTTCTGAGAATCAGGTTGCCAAATGAACGGTGACAAACGTAATTTGAAAATAAAATGTAACATCTAGATACCCACTCACATTCCACAAAGACATTATTTGTAATCTAATCGAATTTAAAAATTTATGCACCAAACTTTGGAATTAATTTTCTCAATTACTATTCTTGTACCTACTTCTAGAAAAATAATTTTAAATGCATGTTGACAACACACTTATGGAGTTAATAATTTTGTATCTTTCCATCTGTTGTCTTTTACAAAGAGTCAAAGGCAATTGCTGTTCTTTTTGTGTTATATAAAATAACGCGTTTAGTATATTTAAGGAGGTACTAGCTACTAGAAAGATTTGTCCAAAAAGTATATCATTAGGCCCCAACTAAAGAAAACGATTTAAACATATATTATCTTACTGCTGATAATAATCGAACAACGCATTGAAGCATCCCAGTCTAGCCGTAGTATACGTGGCCTGTCTGAACAGCGACGCTGACAGTCCAGTGTAGAAGCCAGTGACCCCTTCCTTCCGCAGGATCTCGCTAGCTATTGTGCCCACGCTACTGTTGCTTTTGGGTCCCGCTAGTTGCATCCGCGTTTTGACGAGATCAGCTGGTTGCACTATGACGTTTGCTAGCATTCTGTATAATACAGTGTTTGATGAATTTTTTTTTGGAAATTTCCCGTTTTATTATTAAAAAGTTATTATTGTCATTTTACTCATTAGGTTAAGGGCTTTCGATATGAGTTTAAAGTTTTTTGATATCTGCAATAGTTACGGAATAATCGCCTGTGCACACTTAACGATTTCACCCTGTTTAATGTATAATTATATTCTGGGTTTTTAATACGTTTGGCAATCAAATATAACGAAAAAAATGGTTGCCTGTAAAGTCGGTTTTACGGGCGAAGATTTTACGTGACAACGTCTTTTTCTCGGTAGAATATTTATGTGCTGCGCGCGCGGCAGACCGCGGGCCTCTCTCTCGTTCGGTGACTCATCGTAACGTTACCGAGCGTTACACTTTTTCATAAGTGACTCCCAGTCGCAACCTAATTTAAGACGTTGTCACGTCAAAATGTTGTAGGTATAACAACTACCAGAAAACTGTTATGTAGCAGTTAATTTATATTTAATTTTACTCATTCAAATGACAAAATATTTAATGAATAAAATGGTTTACTTACATTATAAACGAGAAAGTTATGGATGTTTAATAATCTTTACCATAAAAACTTCTGGACGGATTTGGATGAAACTTTACAGAAATATAGGAATAACTTGAGCTATAGAAATACTCGCTTTAACACGCGTCTTCGTCCACGCGTGAACCTACTCACTACAGGTAGTAATGTATTTAGTTGAGAGCATACAGCACGAATTATTTAACAAAACTGTATTTTACTGACCCACTCAGACCTCCGATGAGAAAATTTAGCCAACCAGGAATAGTTTTAGGTGCAGCTTTGTCACCCATTTCCTTTCTTTCTTTATTCTGTCTTTCAGTACTTATTATTTTATTTTTTTTACATTTTTGCTATTTATGTACCTACCTATAACCTAGATTGTAGTTTGCATTGATTTGACAGTTGATAGCTAATGTTAGTGTTAAAGTTATAGTTTTTTTTTCAGTTTTAGCACCAAGAAGGTAGGTACTTTATTTATCGAATATCAGAGTTATCCTATTATCAGAGTTTCTATTTCTTCTAATATATTTGAAAAATATCTTAAGGAGTAAATAAAACAATGTTTAATTCACAATAAATATATTTAAATGTAATATTACATAGGAGGTATTATAATACAAATCCATAAATTCTTAATTATTAACCTAATGTTGAGTTACCACGGCCAGGATTCTGTTGAGTCTTGGTGAAACAGGTTACGTCTGAAAATAAAGTATTATGTATTAATATAAATATTAATAAATCCCACTAATATTATAAATGCGAAAGTTTGTGAGAATGTGCGTGTGTGTGTGTTTGTTACTCTTTCACGCAAATACTACTGAACCGATTACAATGAAATTTAGCACACAAATAAAGGGTAACTTTAATTAACACATAGGATAGGTTTATCCCTGAAATCCCACAGGAACGGGAACTATGCTTTTTCTTTGAGAACGCGGGTGAAACCGTGGGCGGAAAGCTAGTGTAATCATATTTCTTTATTTTTATTCGGTCCATCATCATACAATCTACATAAAATAATAAATCTTACCTTCGAGGAGGTGTCACTGGGGACTCAATACGTCTTGGAGGAGTGTAGTCTCCCCTCAATATCCTCGGCGGAGTGTAGTCTCCCCTCGTAGTGTAGTCTCCCCTTGTAGTGTAGTCTCCCCTCGTGTCAAACAGTGTCCCCGGGGGAGTGTCCCCAAACGATCTCGTGTCCCGGGACATGGCCCCAATGTCCCGGGACTCCCGGGTGTCCTGTTCCCGGGGCTGAGCGCGGGATACTTCGTTGAGTAAGGATAAACAGGAGTGGGAAAGGCGTTGGCTGAAATTCTGTAACGCAATAACATGCAACAAATAAATGATTTGAATTTGAACCGAAGAATCGGGCTATATCTATTTCTGCTAAAATTGTATTATAAGTTTTATTTTAGATTCAATGAACCTGATTATATTGTCTGTTTTATGATTGAAAAAATAATTATCGTGCAGTTACTGTTTATATTTTTACACTTAAAATAGAAATAAAACTAAATAAAACTATATTGTTAGTTTTAATTATAAATTATTATATGTAATTATGTTAGTCTGTAAGGTATTTATTCTATGGGTCTGTACAATTTATTGTCCGTCACCTGAAATAAATGTCATAAATAAAAAAATATTCAACTCTATTATAATTTTATATGAAAATGTGTTCGAGTTTCAATAATTGTAACTCAGACTAAATTAAAGTAATATTTTCACACTTTAAACACCACTAATCTACAAAGGCTTATTACTAACTGGTTTATCTAGATATCTAGTAATAAAAGCAAAAGCATGTTCTGATAATCTGATGCATATATTATATTAAATAAATATATTATGTTTCACTTATGTTATATAACATACTAGCTTTCCGCCTGCGGCTTCGCCCGCGTTTTCATAGAAAAACCCGCATAGTTCCCGTTCCCGTGGGATTTCCGGGATAAAACCTAGCCTATGTTACTCGTGGATAATGTAGCTTTCGAATGGTGAAAGAATTTTTAAAATCGGTCCAGTAGTTTATGAGCCTATTCATTACAATCAAATAAACAAACAAACAAACAAACAAACAAAGTTTTCCTCTTTATAATATTAGTGTAGATTCACCGGCAAGCAAGATCCCTTCATCTCCCTTAGGTCGATCTTGCGGAACATCTCACACAGTAGCAGCTCGTGCAGGCTCGGCGTGCGCGGACTGAAGATCATCTCTATTATTTCTACAACCTGCAATTACACAAAGGGGGTACTTTTGTATGGGCTAGTGGATAAGTAGCTTGAATATAAATTTATAAAGAATAGAAAAAATTCGATCACTCAGCGGGACTCGAACCCGCATCCTTCGCGCCATTCCGGGGCGGATGCCTCACCAACTCAGCCACTCGTGACCCGCCCGAGTGATCGAATTTATTCTATTCTTTCAGTTTTATGTGTCTGAAGGGACACACCGCGCGCCATCTATTGAGATGATTAACAACCATTTCAACCAATATGAAGCACTTTTCAGTGAATACAATATTGTAACGATGGAACACGACCTTTTTTTTTTTGTTGAATTTATATTTTTTAAAATTTTAAAATATAAATTTAGCTTGAATATTTTAATATCGCGTATATAAGCGTTCATATGCATCGTATTGATTAGAATTATTAAATAAATAAAGGAGAAACCTAAAAAACTCAGAAACATCTATTAGTAGAAGATCCGAACATAGGTCGACCTGCACCGGCGTGATAATAGAATGAGACCAATTTTATAATAAATGTAGTCTATTAAAAAAATGTTGTGTGGTTTTATGAAACCACGGTAAAAGTGAAACTGTTCGAACGGTTCCGAACACTGCTTTGT
Organism: Colias behrii; assembly: GCA_029959065.1. Classification (NCBI taxonomy): domain Eukaryota; kingdom Metazoa; phylum Arthropoda; class Insecta; order Lepidoptera; family Pieridae; genus Colias; species Colias behrii. The sequence continues at coordinate 1,777,240 of JARWMC010000016.1, forward strand.
GTAGCGCATGTCGCGTGTCGGTCGGCTGCCGAGTAGGTATACCTACTCGGCAGCCGCGATACACGCGACATGCGCTACACAGACCAAAAAGTTTGAGACGATGTAATAAAAGTTTCACTTTAAAAATCTATTAAAGATGGGTTTACTGGAAAAATCCTGGACAGGATATTTTTAGTTAATTATTAAAAAAATCTTTTTATTTTTTTAATTATGCAGTGTTGAGACAATAAACAATTTTGTTATAAAACAGCGCTCATGCTGATATATTTTTTTTTCTATCATCCCATCAAGTGAAAGTAACTGGTACGGACATGCCTGTTTATACCTGCCAACCTGGCAGTTTGTCCAGGTAATTAGAAAACCCTATGACTGCACATTCTGTAGGTTTCATACTTCGAAGGTCGACCTATATTCGGATCTTAGACTATATACTAATATTATAAAGCTGAAGAGTTTGTTTGTTTGAACGCGCTAATCTCAAAAACTACTGGTCCCATTTGAAAAATTCTATCGGTGTTAGATAGCCCATTTATTGGCTATATATCATCACGCTAAGACCAACAGGAGTGGAGCACTGCGGGTGAAACCGCGCGGAACAGCTAGTCTTATAATAAATCATCTAGATTAAGGTAAATGATACAAAACCAAATATCTCTGTTTCCAATACGTTTCGAGGTATGTCCATAATAACTTTTGCTCACAATATATTGTTTTAAAATATCCAATTTTCATCACTGATTGCGAAAGTTCATCACGACGCCAATTTTACTCAAACATTTACATACCTATTACAAATATTACTAACAACAATAGACAACTTGATAACAACTACTTTCTATTCACATCCATCCTGATTAAATATAATTTTTAAAAACTATAGATGAATTACATTACAATTATTATACTACATAACGTACATCTCGATTAATTATTAGTTCTATTCATTCGTAATTACATACGTAGTGTATTTTTCTATGAATCCAGTTCCCTTGCTTAAATCCTATCCTACTAATATTATAAATGCGAAAGTTTGTGAGGATGTGTATGTGTGTGTTTGTGTATTGTTACTCTTTCACGCAAATACTACTGAACTAGAGGGTAACTTGGAATAACACATAGGATAGGTTTTATCCCGGAAATCCCACGGGAACGGCAACTATGCGGGTTTTTCTTTGAAAACGCGGGCAAAGCCGTGGGCGGAAAGCTAGTATTATATATTTATACCATACCTGCGGGTAACAAGCCTGCAGGTCCGGCAGCAGAGAGAAGTCAGTCTCAGCAGCCGCACACATCTCGAACAGCACGTGTCCGAGGGACAGCGTCTCAGCGTGCTGAGAGACAGCCGTGTGGGGGGGGGGGGTTAGTGCCTATTAGTGTGTTTGTTATATTCTACACACCTGCGGGTAACAAGCCTGCAGGTCCGGCAGCAGAGAGAAGTCAGTCTCAGCAGCCGCACACATCTCGAACAGCACGTGTCCGAGGGACAGCGTCTCAGCGTGCTGAGAGACAGCCGTGTGTGGGGGGGGGTTAGTGCCTATTAGTGTGTTTGTTATATTCTACACACCTGCGGGTAACAAGCCTGCAGGTCCGGCAGCAGAGAGAAGTCAGTCTCAGCAGCCGCACACATCTCGAACAGCACGTGTCCGAGGGACAGCGTCTCAGCGTGCTGAGAGACAGCCGTGTGGGGGGGGGGTTAGTGCCTATTAGTGTGTTTGTTATATTCTACACACCTGCGGGTAACAAGCCTGCAGGTCCGGCAGGGGGGGTTAGTGCCTATTAGTGTGTTTGTTATATTCTACACACCTGCGGGTAACAAGCCTGCAGGTCCGGCAGCAGAGAGAAGTCAGTCTCAGCAGCCGCACACATCTCGAACAGCACGTGTCCGAGGGACAGCGTCTCAGCGTGCTGAGAGACAGCCGTGTGGGGGGGGGTTAGTGCCTATTAGTGTGTTTGTTATATTCTACACACCTGCGGGTAACAAGCCTGCAGGTCCGGCAGGGGGGGTTAGTGCCTATTAGTGTGTTTGTTATATTCTACACACCTGCGGGTAACAAGCCTGCAGGTCCGGCAGCAGAGAGAAGTCAGTCTCAGCAGCCGCACACATCTCGAACAGCACGTGTCCGAGGGACAGCGTCTCAGCGTGCTGAGAGACAGCCGTGTGTGGGGGGGGGTTAGTGCCTATTAGTGTGTTTGTTATATTCTACACACCTGCGGGTAACAAGCCTGCAGGTCCGGCAGGGGGGGTTAGTGCCTATTAGTGTGTTTGTTATATTCTACACACCTGCGGGTAACAAGCCTGCAGGTCCGGCAGCAGAGAGAAGTCAGTCTCAGCAGCCGCACACATCTCGAACAGCACGTGTCCGAGGGACAGCGTCTCAGCGTGCTGAGAGACAGCCGTGTGGGGGGGGGGGTTAGTGCCTATTAGTGTGTTTGTTATATTCTACACACCTGCGGGTAACAAGCCTGCAGGTCCGGCAGCAGAGAGAAGTCAGTCTCAGCAGCCGCACACATCTCGAACAGCACGTGTCCGAGGGACAGCGTCTCAGCGTGCTGAGAGACAGCCGTGTGTGGGGGGGGGTTAGTGCCTATTAGTGTGTTTGTTATATTCTACACACCTGCGGGTAACAAGCCTGCAGGTCCGGCAGCAGAGAGAAGTCAGTCTCAGCAGCCGCACACATCTCGAACAGCACGTGTCCGAGGGACAGCGTCTCAGCGTGCTGAGAGACAGCCGTGTGGGGGGGGGGTTAGTGCCTATTAGTGTGTTTGTTATATTCTACACACCTGCGGGTAACAAGCCTGCAGGTCCGGCAGGGGGGGTTAGTGCCTATTAGTGTGTTTGTTATATTCTACACACCTGCGGGTAACAAGCCTGCAGGTCCGGCAGCAGAGAGAAGTCAGTCTCAGCAGCCGCACACATCTCGAACAGCACGTGTCCGAGGGACAGCGTCTCAGCGTGCTGAGAGACAGCCGTGTGGGGGGGGGTTAGTGCCTATTAGTGTGTTTGTTATATTCTACACACCTGCGGGTAACAAGCCTGCAGGTCCGGCAGGGGGGGTTAGTGCCTATTAGTGTGTTTGTTATATTCTACACACCTGCGGGTAACAAGCCTGCAGGTCCGGCAGCAGAGAGAAGTCAGTCTCAGCAGCCGCACACATCTCGAACAGCACGTGTCCGAGGGACAGCGTCTCAGCGTGCTGAGAGACAGCCGTGTGTGGGGGGGGGTTAGTGCCTATTAGTGTGTTTGTTATATTCTACACACCTGCGGGTAACAAGCCTGCAGGTCCGGCAGCAGAGAGAAGTCAGTCTCAGCAGCCGCACACATCTCGAACAGCACGTGTCCGAGGGACAGCGTCTCAGCGTGCTGAGAGACAGCCGTGTGGGGGGGGGGGTTAGTGCCTATTAGTGTGTTTGTTATATTCTACACACCTGCGGGTAACAAGCCTGCAGGTCCGGCAGCAGAGAGAAGTCAGTCTCAGCAGCCGCACACATCTCGAACAGCACGTGTCCGAGGGACAGCGTCTCAGCGTGCTGAGAGACAGCCGTGTGGGGGGGGGGGTTAGTGCCTATTAGTGTGTTTGTTATATTCTACACACCTGCGGGTAACAAGCCTGCAGGTCCGGCAGGGGGGGTTAGTGCCTATTAGTGTGTTTGTTATATTCTACACACCTGCGGGTAACAAGCCTGCAGGTCCGGCAGCAGAGAGAAGTCAGTCTCAGCAGCCGCACACATCTCGAACAGCACGTGTCCGAGGGACAGCGTCTCAGCGTGCTGAGAGACAGCCGTGTGTGGGGGGGGGTTAGTGCCTATTAGTGTGTTTGTTATATTCTACACACCTGCGGGTAACAAGCCTGCAGGTCCGGCAGCAGAGAGAAGTCAGTCTCAGCAGCCGCACACATCTCGAACAGCACGTGTCCGAGGGACAGCGTCTCAGCGTGCTGAGAGACAGCCGTGTGTGGGGGGGGGTTAGTGCCTATTAGTGTGTTTGTTATATTCTACACACCTGCGGGTAACAAGCCTGCAGGTCCGGCAGCAGAGAGAAGTCAGTCTCAGCAGCCGCACACATCTCGAACAGCACGTGTCCGAGGGACAGCGTCTCAGCGTGCTGAGAGACAGCCGTGTGTGGGGGGGGGTTAGTGCCTATTAGTGTGTTTGTTATATTCTACACACCTGCGGGTAACAAGCCTGCAGGTCCGGCAGCAGAGAGAAGTCAGTCTCAGCAGCCGCACACATCTCGAACAGCACGTGTCCGAGGGACAGCGTCTCAGCGTGCTGAGAGACAGCCGTGTGGGGGGGGGGGTTAGTGCCTATTAGTGTGTTTGTTATATTCTACACACCTGCGGGTAACAAGCCTGCAGGTCCGGCAGGGGGGGTTAGTGCCTATTAGTGTGTTTGTTATATTCTACACACCTGCGGGTAACAAGCCTGCAGGTCCGGCAGGGGGGGTTAGTGCCTATTAGTGTGTTTGTTATATTCTACACACCTGCGGGTAACAAGCCTGCAGGTCCGGCAGCAGAGAGAAGTCAGTCTCAGCAGCCGCACACATCTCGAACAGCACGTGTCCGAGGGACAGCGTCTCAGCGTGCTGAGAGACAGCCGTGTGGGGGGGGCGGGGGGGAGCGCCTATTAGGGTGTTCTCGAGGCCACAAATACTGTAAAAGTGAAGTAAAGTGAAAAATATTTATTCATAAATCAAGCGTATATTCTACACTAGCGGTCCGCCCCGGCTTCGCCCGTGGTACATATTTTGCAATAAAAAGTAGCCCATGTTCTTTCTCAGGGTCTAAAGATTGTCTGTGCCAAATTTCATCAAAATCGGTCCAGTAGTTTATGAGCCTATTCATTACAAACAAACAAAGTTTTCCTCTTTATAATATTAGTGTAGATGAAGTTATACTTCTAAAGCAGGATTCACTTAAAAATTACAATAAATGGATTGAATGTAAATGGATATCTTAACCTATATATTTTTGTTTCAGAGCAAGTAAAAAGCAGATGAACTGAGATCATTTGGTGGTGACTTGTTAAAATTCACCACTGATTATAATTTGATGAAGAAGAATACGACCGACAGTCGTGCAATATAATTTATTCATTCTAAAATAGAATTTATTTTGAAAGCGAAAATTAAAGAAATTTATCTCTCTATGAATGAGAATTGTTAAAGAATAGTAAAAATTCGATCACGAATCGGAATTTGAACATGCGTCTTTCGCCGTGACGCGACGCCTACCCTCTCAAACACCCGTGATCGATATTTTTCAATTCCTTGAAAATTTTCATTCCTATCTATACTAATATTATAAAGAGGAAAGGTTTGTATGTATGTATGTATGTATGTATGGTTTTCACGCATAAACTACTGGACCGATTTTGATGAAATTTGGCACAGATAATCTTTAGACCCTGAGAAAGAACATAGGCTACCTTTTATTGCGAAATATGTACCACGGGCGAAGCCGGGGCGGACCGCTAGTAGCATATATAGCAAATGCTAAAAATAAATATTGAATCGTTTCTTTTCTCAAAGTAAGGCATCATCAAACATACAACAGCTTTCTGAAAAGATTATAGAATATCAAGTACCTATTACCCTTATCGTTGCCCTAAATATTTATAAAACTACAAAAATCCCCATTTCTCCAACAATTTCAAACTCACCGTGCTACGCCATTTTGAATGATCACGTTCCCAGAATGCAAATGCCTGAAGGGTGGGAATCCCTTATCCTTCAGAAAGAGTAACCCTTCAAGTATTTGTCGACCAAACCTCGCCACTTGTGAAGCTGGTAACCCTGTCCCTACTGTTGTGTATTTCTTGAAATATTCGTCGCTCCATGTACTCTGAAATAATTATTTGATAGCATTTATATTTCTTACACTGCAATGTATAGCTTATAATCTTAAGAAAATTAAATATTTCTGTAACATCGGAAGAGACTAGTTTCCCACAACACAGGGAATCCTAGTTTGGGAACTAAATCTTTATAAAGTGCCCGTTATTATAATATGCAATTTCTTTTTATTGTATTCCAAGGTTATTGTACACTGTGTAGTGTGTTATGAAACAAATAAACGATTTTTTTTATTTATTCATCAGGGGCGTGCACAGAGTTTTTCGACAGGGTAGGCAGAAATATTGTAATGATATTAAGTCATAATAACGAATACCTAATGCAATGTTTATATTTTCACATTGCTGTACTCATATATGAGATTATAATACGTAGTAGGTACCTATTCCCCAAAATAATGGAAAATATATTACGATTTACACACATATCTATAAAATAATTTGATAATAACAGTGTTCTATATTATGAAATCAACGATTAACTTTACCTTTGTGTATTACAAATTCCGGTATAGATCGGCCCTTGTTCTATCACTAAGTCTCTGTTTGATAAATGTTTATTCATAAATCCAAAAATAAGAATTTTTCGTTAAATTATAAGTACCTAATTATCTTACAAATTAATGCACTCACGATACATAGACATAATCTATTTAGTTACTCCCAAAACACTTCACTTGTAATTTGTCGTAGTTAACATTATTAATTTTCTCAAAAATTATAATACAATGTCGTAGAAAGAGAATCGAGGAAATCGTATTAGAGCAGGCTCCAAGGAGATGTTCGTTTGCAAAAATAGCGGACCTAAATCTGACTTCTGATATATATTGTATAGGTCCCAGACATCCTATAGACAGATGTTGCCAACCAGTTTTGTGGTCCCCCTGCCCGCACCCCGGTAATTAAATATGGCATACAAAGAAAAAAATAAAAATTTCCAAAACATGCCGTGTGGGGTATCAAATGAAAGAGCTTATTGAGTAGATCACGAATATATAGCATACTATATACATTTCTTACACTTTCTCTAAGATTTTTTAGAAAATTTACGAAAATGGTCCATTTTTGAGTTAACTTTAAACCACTATAGATTGAAAACTCATGAATATATTTTTTAAATTATTATTTTAAATAATTAACAATAGTCCATTGTTTATGATTCAATAGTTCGTAATATAATATAAGTGAGCTATGTGGTGGATTTGATGAAAATAACTATATACTATATGAACTTGAAAATATACTCGCCATCTTTGAATGCTCCCCCCACTCCCCCATGCAACTATTTCACTGTACGAAATATTGAATCGTAAACAATGGACTATTGTTAATTATTTAAAATAATAATTTAAAAAATATATTTATGAGTTTTCAATCTATAGTGGTTTAAAGTTAACTCAAAAATGGACCATTTTCGTAAATTTTCTAAAAAATCTTAGAGAAAGTGTAAGAAATGTATATAGTATGCTATATATTCGTGATCTACTCAATAAGCTCTTTCATTTGATACCCCACACGGCATGTTTTGGAAATTTTTATTTTTTTCTTTGTATGCCATATTTAATTACCGGGGTGCGGGCAGGGGGACCACAAAACTGGTTGGCAACATCTGTCTATAGGATGTCTGGGATCTATACAATATATATCAGAAGTCAGATTTAGGTCCGCGATTTTTGCAAACGAAACTCCACTGAGAGTCCGGTCTATATCAAAATAATTGTTTACGACATTCAAATTACTGATCAGGATACAAATCGATAGCAAAATTCCCGTATAATTATGTATATTTTTACTCTTTGGCAAAATATTGTTTCAAACGGCCTTTTTCTGCGTAATGTTATGCTCCATAAATAAACTTTAAACTTTATATTATGTACATTAAAACTTTATAAGTAATTGAGAACAAATAGAGTATTATTGTGGTATAATAAAATTGCGAGACGAGATTAATTTTGCATTGCTCAACTTACGAAGTAGCCATGGCTGAGGCATGGCATTTTTACAAAAAAGAACTGTAATATAGTTTTACTATATTACAGTTTGGGCTATGTGGCCTGAAATAAATGAATTTTATTTATTTATTTTATTTATTTATTATACTCTCGGTAGGGAGTGTATATTACTAGATTTCCGCCCGCGGCTTCGCCCGCGTTTTCAAAGAACAACCCGAATAGTTCCCGTTCCCGTTGGATTTCCGGGATAAAACCTATTCTATGTTTTAATCCAAGTTACCCTCTATATGTGTGCTAAATTTCATTGTAATCGGTTCAGTAGAATTTGCGTGAAAGAGTAACAAACACACACACACACACAAACTTTCGCATTTATAATATTAGTAGGATGTTCCTTATCGTTTTATACTATTAAGTATTAACCAATAACAAAAAGAACGCGTTATATTCTTTTCCACTATTAAATACCAACCTTATACAGCAAATCCTTCAAGCTCCCCTTAACATTGAAGGGTAGAACAGCCAGCGCATGACCATTGCACATCTCTAGGTCCAAAACGGGGTAAATGTAAGGGTGGTGAAGGGCTCGGAACAGCTCCATGATGAGGGTCTCGGTCCGCTCGTTGGGGTCTATTGGGCATTTGCTTGTTAGAGGCACCTGAGGGAAAAGTAATTTATCATCGTAGAAGCAAGATTCCAGGAACGTGTAAAATTATTAAGCTATTGCATAGCTTCTATCGCGGGCCTTGAGCGCGGGGACCGAATCCAGAAATTGCGTAACGAAAAACCTCACGCTCCCCACGGGGACGGGCGCGGAGGTGTGGCTTGAAGGCATAGCATGCAATAGCTTTACCGCGGCAGTCCCCGAGTGCCACACGTCTTTTTTTAATGTTTAGTTGTTAAAACAACTGTAACGGTGCATTTACATCAAACGAACATACAGCTAGAACAGAGAGCAATAGAGAGAATAGAGCATTCTTTCGTGATCTCGAAGTGTAAACGAAAACTCGTATTGAGTGTTTTTCACTATTAGAACATTGTATAGAATCTATTCGAATGCACTAAGAACAACCAAAGAATGCTCTACGCCTGTTTACACTAAACGAATTTGACATAGTGGGGGAATAATGAGCACTCGCTCGTTTGATGAAAATGCACCGTTACGTTAATAATGAACAAAACTGAATACGAGTTTTCGTTTACACTAAAAGATCATGAAAGAATGCCTTATGTAAATGCACCGTAAGAGGAAGAAAATCTTTATTTTTTGATACATTCAGCCTATTCGAATATGCAAGACTGATTAGACGGGTCTACAGGGTCTACACTACCCGCGGGTCTATGTGGACTTGGACGTGTATAAGATGTGACAAAGACCTAAATAAAATTATAATCATACTCAAACTCAAACTCAAACATTTATTTATTCAATTAGACTTCTTCGAGAAGCACTTTTGAAACGTCATATTTTTAACATTTACCACCGATTCGGAAAGCAGTATCTATGGAGAAGAATCGGCAAGAAACTCCATAGTTGCTCTTTTTTAATAATGTCAGTATTACATTTTAATTACAAAATATGTAACTGTATATTATCATAAATAATATGCCAAAGAACTGTCCTGTGGTTTTTACGCGACAACCCTCCATGGGTCTTATCGGTTTATCTTCCATATATTCCTTAATGCTGTAATAGGCTCTCTGAACTAATACGTTTTTTACATAATTTTTAAATTTAGCACTACTAAACTCTTTAATACTATGAGGAATTCTGTTGTAAAAAAGTAGGTATACCTTGGCCCATAAATGAATTTTTAACTTTAGCTAACCTGTAAAATGGCATTTCAATTTTATTTCTGTTCCTTGTGCCATAACAGTGTCTATCTCCTACTCTTGTGTGTAAGTCTGCGTTTTTGTGTACATATAAAATATTATTAAATATATACTGTGATGGTACAGTGAGGATACCAGTATTCTTAAAGAGATCTCTTAGTGAGTCCCTAGCACGTAAATTATATATAGAGCGTATGGCTCTTTTCTGTAATATAAATATAGTTTCTATATCTGCAGCCCTGCCCCATAGCAGAATTCCATAGGACATAATGCTATGAAAGTAGCTAAAATAAACCAATCTAGCCGTGTCTTCATCGGTGAGATGCCTTATTCTTCGAACTGCATATGCAGCTGAACTAAGCTTAGCAGCGGTGGTGGCAACATGGGCCCCCCATTGTAGCTTCTCATCTAGTGTCAAACCAAGAAAAACAGTAGAATCCACAGGGTATAATACCTCCCCGTTTAAAATAATATCCCTTTTCACCTTTTTTACATTTGGAAGGATAAATTCTACACAATTTGTTTTTTTTGCATTTAATAATAAATTATTAGCATTAAACCAATTGGATATGCGTAAAAGAGCAGAGTTTACTTCGTCAACATTTGTGTCATGTCTATCCACATTAAATATTAATGAGGTATCATCTGCAAACAGTACTATTTCACACATATCCTGCAAATAATAAGGTAGGTCATTAATATACACTAAGAACAAAAACGGTCCTGGTATGGATGGTACAGTGAGGATGCACCGAGCACGTAAATTATATATAGAGCGTATGGCTCTTTTTTGTAATATAAATATAGTTTCTATATTACATACCTACTGATACAAATACCTACTTGCTTGATATCTTAAAACATTTAATGTGGATAAACGTATTTTCGTAATGAAGCACATTTAAACTGAAACAAGAGAAGATATAAACTCACCAATGTAAGCAGTCTTTCTGTTTTGATAGAGTTGTCGTGTATCGCGAACCAGTGCTTGTTGGAGCGGTACCCTATTGAGCTTAATGGATGAAGTAGGACATATCTGGAAAATAATAAAATGATAATATATTGTAATAATGTATTTTAATTGTGACTATAATTTTTCAATAGACTTGAAAAAAGGAGGATCTCAATTCGACTGTGCCTATTTATTTTGGTGTTTAGGTTCGATACTTCAGTTTTTGACAGGGAGAACTGATTGGATCATTGTTTTGCACACCTCGGAGAGGTAATGCTCTAAATTGTCACCAAATCAAAAAATGACGATCCACTCATCTCATTTTTTATTTTATTACAATTTGAAGATACGAACTAAAGAGTTAAATGTTGCGTACTGAGCAATATAAAAGTATTATTTTATGCATCTAAGAAGATTAGTTTGTGACGGGGTTTCACTTGCCTACGTAATTTCAATGAAATTAAATTGCATAATAATTATCTAGATATAATGTTGTCGTTTAGTTTTCTTTTAAGCTTTTTTATAAATTATAACTACTCCTCTATACTAATATCATAAAGAGTATGTTTGTTTGTTTGTTTGTTTGAACGCGCTAATCTCAGAAACTACTCGTCCGATTTGAAAAATTCTTTCAGTGTTAGCTAGCCCATTTATCGAGGTAGGCTATTTATTATATGTCTCGTAAAAGATTATTCTGGATAAGATTTGAATGAATTTTATAGAAGCGGGTATATTTATAAAATTGATTACCTAGGCGTTTTTGATAGATATTCGGAGCATATAGCCATCGCCACTCCAGTCTCGATGGTACACTCAGGATACCTGGCCATTGAAAAATTAATAAATACACACTACCTCAATACATATATTACCTTCTATATAAATATAGAAGGTAATATAAGTTTAATATTTTTTACTATACCGGGTGTCCCACCGTCGGTATACTTAGCTCAAAGGAGGTTATAGTTTTGCATCAGCTGAGTACGTAAAAAATACTTATAAAATTCCAGACGCATTTTTTTTTCAAAAGGATGAATTCTTAAAACTCTATGTGTACACCCCTAACAAGCATTCCACCCAATTTTGCCACCCGCACGTGACCTATCGTTTAAGATTATGTTTTCATAGACAAAATGCTCACATTAGCGAAGCGGTATATGCCGGCTGCGCGAAGCTAGAGATGAAAACATGGATTTTAAGGAAAAATTTAGCAAAAAATGTTTGACGTAATTTTGTTGTTTAAGTATTTTTAACGTGATCAGTATATGCAAAACTACAAGTTCCTTCGCGCTTGGTATACCAATAGTGGGACACCCTGTATAATATGTTTTAACCCACTGTTTAAAATACGGGCGTTTAAGCTATTTATTTTAAATTTGAAATTGACCGCTAACAACAATAATACTTACATTAAATTTTTCTTGAGCATGCTTTGCTTTGCAGCGTGTTTCTAACAGCAGTTATACATTTAATTTCAGCAAAATAAATTACTTATTTCGTAAGTATACTAGCTTTTACCCACGGCTTAGCTTGCATTCGATTTGTAAACCTCGATCATTCTCGAATAGCTGAAGACACACAATCGGTTCAGCGGTTTAGGAGGAGTTCACTGATAAACACACAGAAGAAATATACACATAGACATTTAAATTCCAAACTACATAGCACGCTAATTAAATACTAAAATAATAAAATAATACTTACTTAGGCGAGACCTCCGACGGCGAGTTCTTGTCGGACCCTGAACCCATAATTGACTTATTGAACAATAACTTTGCTAAAGAATCTATTTTCTGTGCAACAAGCGGTGTGCGATCAGAATTTTCGTCTAGAATACATAAATATATAGGTATGTATAAATATTCAGATATTTTAACTAATGGGAGATTTACAAAGTGACAAGAAAACTTGTTCGTAAATATTTCTATACAAGTATGAAAATGATACATAATCATTTATCTCTCAGTGGTGGGAATCGAACCCACAGAAACATCATAAGTAGTTAATTTTTCCTAGTAAAACTCAGTTATAAAAAATCCGCATCCAAATCCGTTTCGTACTTTTATAGATACACAGACCTAGACGCGAATTTTGTTTATACTATGTAGAGATTTATTTCAATATTGTATGTATTAATTATATCACTTTAATCAAGAAAGGTTGACATAATTGTTCACTTGTGCTTACTGTTATGCGAACATTGTGATATAACGATTTTTAATTTTAATTCAATTAAGATGGCCTGATGAAATGGTATCATAATCGAGGTTTAAATTTTAAACCTTAGAAGCGATTCAAAATAACAGCTCTACCTAATAAAAAAGAAATATATATTTTTTTTGTAATCTCTACATAAGGTAAACGCGGAGATAACAAGTCATATTATAATTTTGACCAGATAAAATTAAGAAAGAAACCCGACCGATTGATTTCATCAAAACACTGATATTGTTTAATAGGTACTGTTGTTTTAGATTTTAATGCGCGTGTCTATTAAATCAATATATTAATTAATTGGTGTTTTTTTGACGATTAATTTAATATTTAATAAGCACAGTAATATGTTTTAATAGTAACCTTATACAAGAAAAGTTTAATAAATTTTGAAAAATTATGAGAACATTAAGATTTGAGGCCGATTTTGACGATCTATCTATAATCGCATTCAGCATCAGTAATAAAGTTCTTGGCTCTTGCTATCACTATAAGCGACTGCATTTCATTCATTTTTTACACTACCACTTTATCTTAAATTAACCTATCAATTAGCTTAACAATTCACCTTCGCTCTCCTCTTTATCCGTAGACACGGAGCGGATACGATACGCATTCCTCTTATTAGCCGCAGCGATAGACTCCGGGTTCAATTCCGCCGCTGACTGTGCCCTTCGACAAGACCCTCGGCGTTTCTTCTTCCTATAGCTGGACCTCGGCCGTTCCTGGTAGAACCGGTCGTGGCCCGTGGTCTCCGGCTCCCGCTGTTCCTTCCCCTCGTTCGTCGCCTTCATGTGCTGGTACAAGTTGAACATCTTGACAATTATTTTTCCCCGCAAAAAACGTAGCTTCCCAATTTTGCTCGCCTCGACGCTTTCCTCGCTATGTACCGTTCACTGTACACGTATGATTATTTTTTGAAGATGTCCCAACAAGACGTATAATCTGATTAAGTTTTTATGAGCATTAATATATAACGAACAGAGGTATTACGGTCTTATAGAATATAGAATATTATACGTATACAAGCCGACACGTTTATAGTGCGGTCCGAGAGAATATGTCATTATAGTTCAACTAATTGAAGACCTATAAGTGCCGTTAAGCTAACTTGTAACTCCCACGTATAATATGGGTACATTTTTCTGTGCTCTCTAGGATCGAAAATGATACGAAAAGTGTATTACAATGTTGTAGTTTTAATGTATTAGTTGAATAATAGGATATGAAAGTATAATGAGATAAATACGATTTATTATAGTTAGTTTGATTACAGAGTTACTTAGGTACTCATAATCCTAAACCATATATTTATTTCTTTAAATTGAGTACCTAATTAATCTAATATTTTAATACAATTTGCAATCTAAAACAATATTGTGGTGTTCTATTCTAGTAGGTACCATATACCCTTTTATTGTTATTTTTACTTTTATATCGCTGACTTTTCTCTTCCTATTAACATAATAATTTGTAGAACTGTTTGCCATAAATTATATTTTATTTAACTAAACGTTGCATTTAAATATTAGATACGAATATCTAACTACTACTTACCATATGGAATTGTCTATATCAATTACTCGTTACACGATAAGTTAATTACAATAGTATATATCAAGTCAATGAGATTAGCTTTAAACATAAGTTAATCGAACGTATAATTTATTATACGCTAATCCGATAATCCAATAAAAACGTCTGTATGCAATTATTTCTAACTATAGGGTGTCCCAACAAGAACGCAAGATTTAAATTTGGCGCCATTTGAAGTGTCATTGTTGACATTTCAACAATTGTTATTTTTTTTTAAATAGAAGCACAGAATATAATATGATAGTACTAGTAGGTTTAAGGTAAGTAAAAATGGAACGCTAAACCCACAGAACAGTAAAAACATATAGAAGTGCTATAATGTCATAATTAGTATGAAAACCAGTGTCGCCAAACCCACACATTTAAACCGATAGTTATACAGTACACTACAAGTAAACTATGCCTTTGATTGGACAGCTTAATTTGAGTAAAAACTGACTTAGGTTATAAATTCAGCATTTCAATATGTACCCTAACGCACCATGTTACGGTTTATTTTAGTATAACATCCCTAGGTATATTAGCTGTTTTGTTTCTCATTGCACAGAAATTCCAAATTCGAAAACATTCAGCTACTCCACAACAGAGGGCGTTAGTTTTCGATAGATATAAATTTGAAACGCAACACATAGAGATAAGGTTGAAATTTGTGTCACTCAACATTAATGACATTAACTTGATATTTATCTGATGCTATGCCCTGAGGGATGTCAGCCTTGTTATCGATAATTCACAAATAAATATTTTTTGTGTATTTTTTTTTCTTTCTTTTATATGAGTATAGTATAATGTGTCACATTTTGGAGTATGTTTATTACTACTAAGTACGTCTTTTTATATTATTATTATTAAATAAAAAACGGAATAGAATAGTATTAATCTATATTTACAAAATACAAACAGAAAATATGCATTATTTTAAATCTTGGAACTGCCGTAGGTTTGCTGTATCGGTGGCCTTTGTTAGACCGCTTAGTGCTGTTCGGCATCCAGTTAACTCGTCACGTTGCATTTATCCATTTCTCTTTTAAATTAGCCTTTTTGGGAAATCTATAAATAAATTGGACAAATGAAAGCTAAGGAAAAAAATGTTGTGTGGTTTTATGAAACCACGGTAAAAGAGAAACTTAGGCACAAAATTATCGTATTTGTACGATAATTATCGTACGGTTCCGAACACTGCTTTATACCTACTCGGCAGCCGACCGTCACGCGACATGCGCTACACAGACCAAAAAGTTTGAGACGATGTAATAAAAGTTTCACTTTAATAAAATTTAATATTTATAATGTTTGTCTTTTCTAAAGTATCGATACTGTCGATATGCGCCACAAGCATCACTAAAGCGACATTCGTTTGTTTAACCCGTGACGCGTCCTATGTACAGGCGGTTGCTCATAACTAAAACTGTACTGTAGCGTCCTGCGTAACAACGACTGTTCATAACGCGGCCAATGACTTTGAAGGTCACCTGTAGCTGCTTACAAGTGAATGTTTCCAGTATAAAAAATATTTGTCTATGCCTTATACATTTTTAATTCGAATCGGTACGACTCCGACGCTGGCAATAAAGACTAAAACCACAAAATAAAAAAAAAAAGTGAATCATTGATTGAGTTGCGTCATCGGCCATAGTTTGTGACATTTGTCTTGTTCAACGAATATTTGGATTGTGAATTATGCCGAGAGGAATAATTAGATGAGTGATAATTGAGACGTATATTACTGGAAATTTTACGTAGAATACGTTTATGATATTGGTTTTAGGGATATTTGAAGAATACTCAGTGAAAAAGTGTCTCAACTTTTCAGTGCGGAAGACGCAAAATGGCGCTTTTTTTCTTGTTTGTGAATAATGGAGATTTGTTATTATTCATAGTGAAATACGTTGTGTTAAATGTGTGAAAATATAAGTGAATGTATTTGGCAATCGTGTAGTGATATGAAAACGTGAATATGATCATTTGATGACTCAGCATTATCATGTAAGTGTTAGTATGTAAGCAATTAAAATTAAAACAAAAGAAAATCAATTTTTTATAATTTTATAGAAAAAATATATCGTCATGATTACATTTTTATGCTATAACTAGTTTCTTCCTCTTTCCAAAAATATATCATACATGGCATATAATTATAGAACAATAGGGTAAATAAAATTTTCAAACTCGGTAGTCATAAAAAAGCTAGATTTCGTGAAGTCCCTTGACACTATCGGGATCGGTGCCGGCTGTGCGCCGGACGCGTCACGGGTTAATGCAATAATATTCCAGAAAGTCTTGTTTGCTGTTCAATCTATAATAGTACTAATTTCTTACGGATTAAGGTTCATTTTGACTAGATATTTGTATACAATTTTGACAAATTACGATAAGCGAAGTTATAACATAAAATATAATTAAAATAAATAAAAATAAGACTTACCGATGGTATGAAATGCCTCCATTGCTGATATTATTCCGTCTGCTATCATTTTTGCACTCTAATACCGAACAACACGTCCTAATTAATGAATAAATATGGAAAAAAGGTTTGACAGCTGACAACCGACTCGAATATTTTTCTGCGCATAACTGAGAGCAAGTTAGGTGATCTTACCTTACCAGTGACACGTGGGCCACGCCCACATCACACTTCTATCTACTTTACTGTTCTGTGGCTAAACCGCTATACGTAGGATCAACGCATTCTCATTGTGATTTTACCGACGAATACTAGAGCGGGATAGCTATACTTTTGTCGCGTCGAATTCAAATAAACTAATGAAAGGAAGGGATTTGAAAAAAAGGTAATCATTTTTTATAACAATTTATTTCTAGTACATAAGTTAGTCACACAAAATTGTTTCTATAAAAATATATATGGAATTTATATAATAACAATATCACAAGGCCATGTCGCGTATAGGTATTTTATTATTAAATATTTCTTACTCATAAAAGTATCTAAAGCCTTTACACATGGATAACTATTTCTACGTATAGCCTGCTTGCATTAACTATGTAAGAAAAAATAACAAAAACAATAAATTATAAATATTTATAACCTTAAAAAATATATGAAAACAACTTGGAAGCTTAAACTACTGGGTCGTTAGAAAAAATCGATTGAATCGACTGTAAAAAACTCGCAAATATAATGTTCTCTCTTTTCTACTGCTTAAGAGTGAGAGAGTGCGATATATCATTGTATTTCGAGTTGATTTGCAATTGTGATTATTAATGCGATGTATTTAAAATACATAATTCTTTGATGCTATGTTAGCGTATAAAAATGCTTAAAAATCATACAAAATGCAAACTAATGAGTTGTTAATTACTCATAATATAAAAAATCACGTGTGCGCTCACTCTTTCAAAATATAAAACAAATCTCAAAAAAACATCTCAAAAAAAATGTACTTTTTTCCTAAATAAACCAAAAACACATTCACCATTTAACATTTGGAAGAATCATGGCAGTTATTTTGGCACTAGTTTAATCAAAATAGACTTAGCACTTTTGTGTGTGAGCAAATGTTGTGCAATCATAAAAAAATGTATACATACATAGAAAATGTTACCTCCTAAAAGCTATTTGTACTAAAAAAACTAAAAGATTATTATCGGTTAGTTTAAAAAAATTACAATTAATTCCACATACAATAATAATAATTGCTTTGAATTCTTTTAAAGTAAGTAACATAAGTATGGAACTTCATTCCATTGCTGTTTCTTTCAAATTTTCCATTTAATTTCAATAATTTTTGTTAATCTTATTCGCCATTGGGATTTTTTTTTTATAAATTATGCCTTATAAGCCAAATCCATAATGATATAACGTTTAAAATCTAAATATGTAACTGACATTTATATTGAGGAACTATATACTTGTTATATATAATAACATGTTCGTTAAATTATACTCTACGCGTTGAATATGATAAAAAAGTTCTTCAAAGCGAAGCAAAGGCGACGGCAAAAATACATAATTGATTATTTTGAGAAATTATTTCTTTTATTTTTCTAAATTTTGAGTAATATGTCGTTTATAGTTACAGAATAAGTATGTTTTTGATAACTCGTCTGAATAATAAATAAACCGTTATTGATGTTAAATATAAATTTATAAAGAATAGAAAAAATTCGATCACGAGGCGGGACTCGAACCCGCATCCTTCGCGCCATTCCGGGGCGGATGCCTCACCAACTCAGCCACTCGTGACCCGCCCGAGTGATCGAATTTATTCTATTCTTTCAGTTTTATGTGTCTGAAGGGACACACCGCGCGCCATCTATTGAGATGATTAACAACCATTTCAACCATTTCAACGTTATTGATGTTACTCTTAAAATAATAGTTTGGTTCCCTTTTTTATTATATTCAATTTAATTTATGTTATTGTGTTACAAAATTTTGGAATATGTACTAAGGGGGAAGCAAAAGTTCTTCCCCCCCCCCATTTTTTGTTATTTTTTTTTTTGGATTTTTACATATATTTAAAGTATGCAGAGTTTAATTGTTCTAAGAATATAAAAGTGAGCACAGTGTGCGGTCCGAGACGTGCGTAGTAAGGCAAGAAGCCCTTCCACAGAGAGAGGACTCCTTCGTTACGGAGTAAGTTTGTGACTACCGCCATCTGGCTTTGTCCTTTGGCGGCGTTTTGTATCCTGGAAATAATAATAAAATCATGTGTAAAACACACGTTATTATCTTACTTGGGACATTTAATAAAAAAAAATACATGATAAAGTAACTTGCAAATTATATATACACTGCATGTGTGTAATACACTGCATAATTGTCAAATATACTGCTCAACACAAAATAAGGGCACTTGTATATTAAAATATTGGCTAAATTTAATTTTTTACTAAAATAAGTTATCTAACGGAAAAGAATATAATTTTTAATTTGTATATGTCTTATTAATTATTTAACATTAGTAATCTATTAATTGCTCTTTTAATTGCAACAATTATTCGAAACAACAACAACAACAATTTTAAATAATAATACATTACCTAGTTTTAATAATATCGACGGGCATAGACGCGATGGTGGTGACCAAACCGGAGACCATGGACGCGCAGAAGTGTAGCGTTATACCGTCCGGTACGTAGCCAACAAACATTTCACGGGCCTGGAAATATAATTATTTATTATAAATATTATATACAGCAATTACAAAGCAGTCTAGAGACATGATTGTCTAGAGAATGTAATACTTAATGTAAGTACAATAGAAGAGTGCGTGCGTGTGAGTGTGTATTTGCGTGTGTGTGCATTCGAGCGTGCGTGTGCCTGTTATGAACCATAAGGGAATGAATTTATGTTTAAATATTTGAAATTTATTCGTTAGTTTTGCTTATATTCTAATTACATAATTTTTATATACTAGGTTGATCCAAAAGTAATGATAATTGGGTATTTCCTGTACACATAAAAATATAAAAAAAAATGTTTTTTGCTTGCTCATGTACTCACTAAGTTATGACAAAATAATCATATCAACAGGCCACGTTTCCAAGTATTTAGATTAATTTGAATGTGAACCGTGCGTGCCAGAATTTTTCCCGACGAAAAGAAGAAACAACGATTCGACATTTAGAGGGTGAATTTCTAAATTTTTAATGAGATCAGGATAATTTTTTGTCACGATTTGTGACCATGGACGTTACCCGGGTTCACCATGTTTATGTTGAAACCAAGAAACCATCAATGGCTTGGATGCGATCTTCCAAAGTGACGATGAAGAAATTCAAAGTGAAAATTAGTGGGATAGATTAAAGCGGTAGTTTTTTGGGACGCTGAAGGCATAAGTATGGTGGAATATTTTAAGAAGGTAGTCACTATGTTGGGCTCTTACTACACAGACCAAATTAAAGGATTGCGGTAGGTTATTACGAAAAAGAGATATGGCAAACTGCGGGCTTGAATGGTGTTTCACCAAGACAACGCACCAGATCACAAAGCGTCAGTTGCAATGGCTGCCATTCAAAAATCAGCATTCCAAAATGCTTGAACACCCACCCTGTTTGTTAGATCTAGCTCCTAGTTATTTATATCTCTTTCCTGGGCACAAGAGACACCGTCTTAGCAAGAAATTTTAAGACGACAGCGAAGTGATGACCGCAGTGGAGGGGTTTTTGTGGATGAACTCAAAGTTTTTTTTTCTAAGTTTAGGAAAAAAATATCGAAGTAAAATATCTAGTTAGAAGACTATCTAGTGAAATACATAATTATTTTAACTGTAATGACCTTGTTTAATATTGATTATCATTACTTTTGGATCAACCCATGTATCAACTTTATATTTAATCTTATTTAGCCACCTTAAAATACTTTTCGACATCAATTTTAGATTTCATTCCGAATCCAAACAAAGTAGAGAAAACAAATTAAACTTATTCAAAATAACCTAACTCAAAATTGAGTACCAGTTTGAGTTCAAACTCACCTGTGAGTACGTGCTGAGTTGCGCCGCGTTGACCACCATCGCACGACCAACTGTAGGGGTCGCCCCTCTCCATAGTTTTAGGACACCTTCTTCGCGAATTATCCTATTTAAAGAGATGTTTTAATTGAAATAATCTATATTAATAATATTATAAAGCCGAAGAGTTTGTTTGTTTGTTTGAACGCGCTAATCTCGGCAACTACTGGTTCGATTTGAGAAATTCTTTCGGTGTTAGATAGCCCATTTATCGAGGAAGGCTATAGGTTATATATTATCACGCTAAGACCAACAGGAGCGGAGCACTGCGGGTAAAACCGCGGAGCACAGCTAGTACAATATACACAAATACATAAAAAATAGCTTTTTCATATGTGTGTGAGCGTTGTGTTGATTTTAGATTAAAACCAGCATAAAATAATATTATCAAAAGTATATAGTTATTTATAGCAGATGGTATCTAGCGTTCTTAAAATGACTTGGTTGTTAGTTAACGGCAGTAGTGATTTCTATTGTTACATCATACTGTTCGTATTTTCACCTTTTTGTTATTAAATGCATTCACCTAAATAAAAGTAAGGTTTGGTAAGTGTTCTAGAAAAAAAAACGAAACAGTTAAACATCTGGTGTAGTATAATAATATTGAGTTGACATTTATTTCTTTAATTTTAATTATATTATACGTATTTATAACCCTATCATATCCTACTAAAATACTACTTTCTACTAATATTATAAAAACAAAAGTTTGTGAGGATCGATGTATGTGTAAGTGTAGGTGTGTATGTTTGTTACTCTTTTACGCAAATACTACTGAACCGATTACAATGAAATTTAGCACACATATAGAGGGTAACTTGGATTAACATATAGGATAGATTTTATCCAGGAAATCCCACGTGAACGGGAACTATGTGGGCTTTTCTTTGAAAACGCGGGCGAAGCCGCGGGCGGAAAGTTAGTTACTTAATATATTAATAATTGTAAACTAACAATAAATTTTTACCGCGTGGAATATTCCCATTTTAAAACATGTAACACATCCCACATAAATCATAATCCACTATAAGTACATAATAACTTCTTATTTAATAAATAGTCTATTAATAGTTGTTTTCTTCCGCACAATCAGCTGTCCTGCGATTATAACTGTCACGTCAGAGAAAATTCAAAATGGCGCTCTACTTACAGAGGTGAAATAAACACTTATACGGTGAAATATACTAAACTAACGTAATACAGAAACTTTATCTGTAAATTTTGCTGAAGTGGTGACCAATTTGGTACTATTATAATATTAAATTTGTATTTTTTATTAATAATGCTTACTTTTTCCACAGAGATAGGAAGGAACATGGGAATCTGATTTCAAGTGGTCACGACTGCCCATAAACACTCGAAATTCTGAAGGTGGTATTCATTAATTCATTTGGTATTTAACTAAAGCATTTTACTTTGCATAATGTTAATTACCTTAATAACGCATCCATCACATTTTTGTAGTTTCTTCGTTGTTCCGCGGGCAGCCTTCCGTCGGCTGTCATACGAATTAGCGCCACCTGTAATCATTTATTAACATATTAATCACCAGCTGTGAATCAAGGATTTCTATATCTAAGATGATATTCTGACGTATAACCTATATAACTGTAAAGTTTCATCCAAATCTGTGCAGTAGTTTTTTCGTGAAAGAGTAACAAATATGTATAAATACATCCATCCACAAACTTACGCATTATTACTCGTATAGGAGCTACCAACGTTGACAAGTGAGAATTTTAGTATAGTTGGTTCTTTGATATACTGTTCCTCTTGCTATTTCGGTTAGAGTCCGGGCTGTCTGGCTGGTCGCAGTGGTTGCGTTTTTTAGTGCGCATCTTATCTGCACAGGATAATTTCCTTAATTTTAAGTCATTTTTTAACGCGTAGTTTTTAATCTTTTGCCTTTAGATAGATCCATCAGACATAATTTTTTTATTGCAAGACGTTTTTTTCGTTGTTAAATAGGTGCCAGACGCAATTTTTTATTTCGTTTTTATAAAAAAATTCAAATTATTTTAGAATGTCTGTAAATTTCATATTATGTTCTTCAAACATTATATAATCTAAAATTAATTAGCCAGACGCTAATTCGATTGTTAAGTATTAAATAATGTGTATATAAATAAAAAAAAGTAATGAAGCATGCAGCTCATCAGCTAGTGTATTTTAATTATGTGACAGGAAATAATTGTAAGAATACAATATTATTTATACTTGTTCTTATAAATAAAAGTTAAAATGAAAAAAAAAAACATAAAAGTAAAAAATAAATTAAAGTTACCATGTAGTTACATTGAAAAGAATGCAATAAAAACTATATCGATGAAGGTTAAACAATTACATTGTTAAATTTAAAAAGCCATCTTCATAATCATCATCATCATCATCTTCCCTCTCACTGTCAGAATTATTTATGTTATCGTCTAAGGAATTGTTATTGTTTTCCAATATTCCATCATCTGTAAACTAAAGAGAGAAACTAAGAAAATTAGTTTCAATATTGATGTACACACTTACACACACACAACACACACACACACACACCACACACGACACACACACGTGAACACACACACACTCGCATGTTTTAGTTTGTATTGAATTTAACTAAAGTAGTTAGCATGAATTTATATAGGTATACTAGCGGTCCGCCCCGGCTTCGCCCGTGGTACCTACATGTTTAAACTATCCTATCTCTCAAGTTGGATCGAACTGCACATGGTGTGCAAATTTTATTATAATCGGTTAAGTGGTTTAGGAGTCCTTTGAGGACAAACGAGCATCACTACATAGTATAAATCAAAGTCGCTTTCTCTGTCCCTATGTCCCTATGTTCCTATGTCCCCTTAAATCTTTGAAACTACGCAACTGATTTTGATGCGGTTTTTTTTAAATAGATAGAGTGATTCAAGAGGAAGGTTTATATGTATAATAACATCCATTAAATAGTGGAGAAGTACTGTTATTTTTGAGGTTTCTAATGTGATGTCGTAAATAATTACATTTTTTCCACTTACAGTGCAAACGCAGGCTGAACCCTACGAGTTTTATCAAAATAATGTACTAACTATAGTACACATTGAAAAGGTCTACAGAAAAGTCCATGATGGTATATGTCTATCTCTTATGGATAACCCACAATAACTTTTTTTTGTCATTTACTTTTTACGACAAATAATGGCTAATTTTCGAAGCGATTTTAACCAATACAGCATTAATCCTTAACCAATTAAAGACCTTGAATACATTGTTCATTTAATATAGATCTATATGGCCCTTTACACCGTATGATTTAAGTGAATATTTTCGAAGATATTACAGATTTAAAAATTGCGGGACGTAGCGTTTGCGGCGGTACCGGCCGGCCGCCCGCGGCCCTTTTATATATTTTATACCCGTGCGAAGCCGGAGTAGGCCGCTATGTTTTTATATACAACGTTCACAGTTTTTCTGTAGTGTATTTAGTATCAGCATTGCACCCGTGCGAAGCCAGGGCGGGTCGCTAGTTAAGTAATAAAAAAAAATGGTTTTGTATAGAAGATTGTTGATGTACCCTAATAGTTTATTTTTTAGCCTAAGGAATAAAATGTACCAATGAAAGGTACTTGTTCCCACAACACAGGGAATCCTAGAGTAGGAACAATTCAATTTCTATGCATCTTATATTTTAGAAAAAAAAAGTTATTTTTTATTGTTATTTAATTTTCGCGGCCGACCCTTTCTATCTCTCTTGCACTTTAAACTATCTCTCCATATACACAATCATCAAATTGTTATACTTACCTACTTTCACTACGTTTTTATTTGTACATATTTAATACTTAACAATCGAATTAGCGTCTGGCTAATTAATGTTAGATTATATTATGCTTGAAGAACATAATATGAAAATTACAGACATTCTAAAATAATTTGAATTTTTTTATAAAAACGAAATAAAAAATTGCTCATGGCACCTATTTAACAACGAAAAAAACGTCTTGCAATAAAAAAATTATGTCTCATGGATAGATCTAAAGGCAAAAGATTAAAAATTACGCGTTAAAAAATGACTTTAAATTAAGGATAATTTCCTGTGCAGATAAGATGCGCACTAATAAACGCAACCACTGCGGCCAGCCAGACAGCCCGGACTCTAACCGAAATAGCAAGAGGAACAGTATATCAAAAAACCAACTATACTAAAATGACTTTTTTTTAAACGTTAATAGCTCCCGTACCATACGCAGATTATACAATGAAATTAATGTAAAAATATAGTCAGTACCCATCATATTGTTACCTAATGTATATGTTTCGAAAAGTATCTTTGTATAATATACAAGTTTTTATATCACTTACAACAGACTACAAAAAAGACATCTCAAATCGGTTTTGATCCCTTCACCGACCCTCTTTACACGGGTGCTATCTAACCTAAAATATACTTATATCAATGATAATAATATTAAAAACAGCACGTGCAATTATAAATAGCCAAACAAATAAACTATTTTTACAACAAAACATCGCTATGGTAACGCAGAACACTTGACGAATGGCACAATGACCTGATATTTGAAGCTTGGCCAAAACATCGCCGAAAATAAACACACCTTTGAAATCAAGTTCAAAGTCGTTTATGTAATCTTGCAGGTGATAAGAAACACTTGAAAATTGGAAGATAAAGGACTGCTTAGATGTGATGTGAAATCTCCTTATCAGTACTTAGTATTTAATTTTATTTAAAAAAATTAATCCGCCTTCAGATCTGGAGATAATTTAAATGCAAACGAAAGGCTCTAGCTTTCAAATTAAAAAAGAAACATCGCAGGCCAGTCGAAAGTTCTGAGATAGCAAACCCAAAAAATTAAGTCGTATTGAGAAATTTCTCCTTTTTCAAGTCGGTTGAAAAAGTCCCTTCTTGCTATTAGCCTGTCCCTATGCATTCTTAGATTTTTAAACTATGCAATAGATTTTGATGAGGGGTGATTTTGGGGGAAGGTATATTATTGTTAAGATTTAGACACATTCATATGTCACAGGTTGTTATCGGAATTTTTAAGGTAATTTTTTTGCAAGTTGAAGTTGGTAAAGATAGTACTATAGACAAAGGATAACATATTTCCTAATTGAATTTTCTTTTACACAAATTGTCATCCCTTCCAGTCCCCTGCCCCACAATGAACGGAAACTGTGGACTCACCTCAGCAGGAGTCCCAACAAAGGCTCCTATAGACCCTGCCGCGATACCGAGCGCCGTCTTCATGGCGAAGCCCGGCGCTTCGCCCCCGTGCTTCCTGAAAATACAATTATAAACAAATTGGTCATTTCATAATTAATTTGCGTTGTAAAAAAGTTAAGTTAGTTTATTAGAGGCCATATTCCCGTTGCAAACTTATAAAATAAGAAGTTTGATACATATTGTATGTGGCTATAAAAAAAAATCTGTGGCTTGAATTATTATTTCTAATTATAATTGTCTTATTTATAGTAAGTAGTCAATGCGGATAATTAATGAAGATTATGATGTGTCTGCAAGTAATATAAAATTTCCACAAAAATTCATACATACATTCATAGTCATAAAGATTGACGTAGGTTTTTAGATAGATTAAGGGTTTTGTAGCGTCAGATAATTAAGTTTATAGTTCCTTATTAGTAAATCAGGGTAATTATAATCTTTAACGTCACAGCACTATCACCAGAGCAACATAGTTGTGATAGTAGTGATGTAAAACGGTAAAAGATAACTCATGAATGTTGAATTAATTGATCGATAACTATACAGACGACTTATCACAATTTGTATGATGATGGAGTATTTGTGACATTTAAACATTTTTCATTACATGGCAGCTATGGCATAAAAAAATATTTATTTACTAACAATATAACCTTGATATATACCACTTTTTATTAATGATATATTCGTTATTATATATTAAATAATATCTGCAGTTGACAACCCTGCACTCTTATGACGTCACATATTTACTAAGCCATATCATAAAATGAATGATGGGCTCTAGTCATAAACAAAACTATTTTCGTACAGAATTTTGCTTATCCGACTCTACCGACCGACTCGACCGACTATTTTACACATTGAATTTTTTCATCTAATTTACTAATACATCATTCGTGGACACATAATAGAAATTTTTGCTTTGCCATTTATTTTTGAAATGTTTTTTGGCACAGTACATAAACAGCATTTTGTTGTTATCCATGAAAAATTTCTAAGTCCATCTTACCGGAAGCACAGAATACATAATAGTAGCTAAACGCTACAGAACGGACACTCTCCGCCTCCCGCCAAAATTAAACACTTACCTCACCCCGCGCGATCGTGATTAAAATGGGCCACATTTTTCTGCAAGGACGATACGCAACGAAGATTGACAACATTAATCAAATTGACTTAAAGTAATTTTATTATTTTGGATTTGTGATTATCGTTTTTCGTAGAAAATTTTTTAAACTATGCAATAGATATTGTGCTGTTTACGGATGTATTTCATCAGAAAAACGCGAATTTTTTTTTACGCTAGTCACAAATGTGCCAACCATAAAGCGTTAACACACACATTTGCAGTCTCTACAGTGTGACTGTCAAAACGATAATTTTGTATGGGGTGTCCGGGGTGTGCCGGAAGGAAGTTAGCGCGAAAAGTTTTTTTTTTTTAATTATTAATATCTCAAAAAATTGCTCCTTAAATGCTCCATCAGAATCAGTAATTGCTCCACTTCTATAATTATTAGTTTATTTATAATTAATTAAAAAAAAATCCAAATACTGAAAACTTGATTTCCCTATAGAATGAAAAATATTCACTTTTCATAAAAAAAAATTTCCAAAAAAATTGCTCCCGATTTGCTCATAATCAATTACAAAAAAAAAATATTTAATTTTGATAATTTTTACAATAATTAACTGAAAAACTATGTTTGCATAGTAAACTACTGCGCTGTGACGTCATCAATAATAATTGTCGTTGCGACGCATCATCGCAGACCGAGAATATCATAACTTCGGCTGAGAAAATTGTATCGATAAAAAATTATATGACTTGCTTCGACACGACTATGAGTCCTAATCTTAAACATATACATATTCAAGTTTTATTCACGTAATACTTAATTCAAAATGGCGTCAATTTTCCGGACTCTACCTTCAATTTTCAGTTTTTGGCACAAATTTTTTATTGTTCCTTTATCGATTTGGAAATTTGTGGTAGTAATTAAGTTCATGTTCTTTCTATCGAATACGATATTTCTCAGTTACATAATTGATACCATGGTAACTTATTGATGTAATATTTACATCATAGAACAACTATGGAATTGTAGCACGTCCATATTGACATTCGACCTGCCGATACGCATTGTATGATAACATAAAGTTGTTTATTCATCGACATCGATATGCTCGTAATATTTCGACATACATAGATACATTTAACCTTTAATTTCAGCCTAGATAATACAATCTGGTCTGAAAAGTCCGTAGGTAAAGTACCTGTATATCCAAAGGTCTATCCATCGTTAAGTTTTATCAATCTTTGATAAAATATAAAAATCTGATCGACCGTTTTGGACAGTAAACACTTAAGACAATCAATTATTATAACGTAACTCAAATATAACAATTGAATGCTTTTAATTTTATTATGCTACGTAGCTTTTTCTTGTCTTCATTATTTCTCCTCTTTCATACTTTTCACTTATAGTACTAGTTATATTTGATTCTTGATCTCTCGATTGGTCAAACAAATTACGGGTTCCCGGAGGTCTAAAAGTTAGTCGTTCGTTCGAATTAGTCTCTATATAATCTAATCTCTATAGATTGCATATAGCCCTAATTATTATACTTTCTACTAACACTAAAATGGAAAAGATTTCACGTAAAATAACATAGAGTACGTATATGGTTATTTATCCTTGTACTTTGTTAGCAGTTAACATGAACGTGACTATTCATTTAGTCAATTGACAATTCTATTGTTAGCTTGATAAATATTACAATACAGTATTTAGATAGTATTTGATACTTGCTTATAATATGTACATTTTTACTAACGACACAGATGCCTATCCCTACTTATAGTGTAAATGGGAATATTTATACATGCGAAACAGTTGAACGGATTTTCGTGAATTTTAGAATACCGATAAAAACTTGGTTGAAATATGATCGCAATTTGTATGGAAATTGCAACTGACAGCTAATCTAGTGAAAATGTACTAAAAGTTAAACGTTTAATGGCATTCATAGAACTACAACACACACAATTTTAATTGTATTTATGAAATTGCCCTAGTAACTAAATTGCAACAGTATCGCTCTTTGAATTATATTGCCACTATACATATAAATTAGTTATTACATTTGATATTTTAATGCCTTTTCCACCAGAAAAATATTTTCTAAGAATATAAAAAATTCGATTTCTATTCTTTAAAAATTTATCATGTAATAAAGCATTTGAACGCTATAAAGTAATATAAAGTTAATAAATTAATTTTAACCCATCTGCATAAAAGTAAAATAAATTATTATTTAACAATATCTTTTACGAAATTCAAATTTATATTATACTATTATGTAAAAAGGCCAAGGCAAATTATATTTCTTTTAATGCACAAATTTTTTATTTAGATTGCAAAATGTGATACAATTAGAAATTAAAGATTTTAACGGATTTTAAACGCGACTTATTCATTATTTTATTATCCCGACGTTTCCCACACTTCGCACACTTTCGCGAGCGTGGTCACGCGGAGTTTCCCCGTGACCACGCTTGAACGTGTTAACGCGTTAAAATCCGTTAATATCTTCAATGTATAATACTCGCGCAAAATCAAACACTAGAAGATACAATGTGATGCAATTAAACTATCATTTTATAATTAATGATGCATGTAATAATAGTGGAATAATTGCATCAACAAATTTATCTAAATTTTTATACTAAACTAGAATTAAAAATTCCTTTTTAATCTTTAATAATGATGGTCATCAATCTATTATCAATGAACAAACAAATCTCCCTTATAACATACTATCTGTGCCCCACAGTTTTACCCGCACTGCTCCGTTCCTATTAGTCTTAGCACGAGTATATATTATAGCCTATAGCCTTCCTCTATAAATGGGCTGTCTAACATCAAAATAATAGGGCAATAGGTCAGAACAGCATCTGTTGGGGCTTACTAATATTAGTATAAACATAAATTACTCACTCTTTATAAGAATCAAATAGCCAACTATATACACCAAGGCGAGTGGTAGTATATGTAGCCTGTCGTAAGAGACCTGCCGAGAGCCCAGCGTATAGGGCCACAAAGCCCTCTCTCGCTACAATCTCACCGGCCACAGTGAACGACGATCGACCGCCACCACTCAACTGCATTCGAGTTTTGATCAAATCCAAAGGCTGCACTACACAGGTTGCAGCCATACTGTAAAATAATATTCATATATTAACTAGGATACAAACTCAAAAACGATTTTTAACATGTTTAAATTGTAAAAACCATTAAATCCTCCTGAAAAGGAGTAGGTATATTTTGACGTTTAGGAGTTCAGTGACAAATACATGCACAGAAGAAGCATATCCTATTTACAGATAAATGATATCATTTGTGGTAGTGTAGATATGTTTCTTTTTCACGGGAGAACCACTAAATGGATTTTGATAATACTTAGCAGTTAGCAGTGATGTATGGCATGTAGGCATGTAGCATAGCTTTTGTATCATTCAGGCATTCTTGAGTTGTAAGTGGTGAAACTATTGTCACTTCTGCTGTCTGTCTGTCTGTCCCTATCTATGTTAAGATCTTTACAACTATGCAGTGGAAATTATTTTTTTATAGATATACTGACTCTCAAGGAAGATTTTAGTGTGTAGTTTGTTCAGTTTAATCAGCCGCTTAATAAAGAGCCTAGCCTACTTAATATTATCTTCTTGACATAATCTTCAATTACATAAATCAAATTATGAAATGTAAAAAAATAATACATCAATGTTAATAGCGAAATGCATTTAGTATACGTTATATAATCGTTCTTTCAACATAATAATAAAAAATTGAAGGTCAACCACATCAAATTCATATATTTTATAATTAGATATGCCCAAAATTTTAATTAAAATTATGTTCGATAAATAAATGGTTTTGTCAGTATCAATAAAATGTCCATGGAATTTCCATTTTATATTATTTTAATAGTGAAAATGCACAGTATCGTTAAATAAATATACAAACCCTGCAAAACCACCAAAGGCAAATTTCAATCCATTTGGAATATATCGCTCTTTTACAGGTGCTGCAACCGTTTGAGTTTGAGCCATTATTGCTGGTTTATTTCTTATTGACTGTTTAGTTATAAAACACCATAAATGTTATATTAACACTATAAATCAGGAGTGAGTCGAATCTGGAATCGACTAACAAGACATTATACAAGACAGTCATATGACATATGTCATTTTGAAAGATGAGTTGACTTCGAGTTGACAGGAATCAGGATGGTATATTTTGACAGTTACATTTCAGTTTATTAATTGAAAAATTCTTGCAAAATAAACTGATTTAAACATTTTATACCTCAAACAATATATTCAATGACTAATAATCAATTTAACTATTGTATTATATTAGGGCGTATTCAGAAAGAAAGCTTGAAACTTATAAGCGCTTATAAGCGCTTATCGGCGCTTATAAGCGCTGGTTACCCGCGCAGGAAAATATATGAACATGCGCTTATAAGCGCTGATAGGCGCCGACAAGTTCCAACAAGTTTCAACAAACTTGTCGGCGCCGATCAGCGCTTATAAGCGCATGTTCATATATTTTCCTGCGCGGGTTACCAGCGCTTATAAGCGCCGATAAGCGCTTATAAGCGCTTATAAGTTTTAAGCTTTCTTTCTGAATACGCCCTTACGATGCAAAAGGACTCTAGAATATGTAGTCAGCTGTTTTTTTAATTAACAAAATCCATAAATTTTTGCAGAGGTAACTCTCAGTTTTTATGTACTGATCTCGTAGACAGAGAAACCAATTCTCTGTCTACGACTGATCTAGATCTACATCGTAGATCTACATATATCTATGAATGGGGAAAAATCAAGAAGAAATATATTGATTGTTGTCGCTCTGAAAATATCTGAATTTACGGATTTTATTTTGCAATATTAACAAAATGAATAGTGATGGGAATAAGTAAGATTATGATTTCTTTAATTTTGAAGTGCTTATAACTATACTTAAATCATACAACGTTAATTAATTAATATTTAGCTTCGAAAGTGGCCCTTGAATAATAATTACTAAATAGCTACCTCGAGATTTTTATAACTGCCCTCGTAATTCGTAAAGTCGTGTTATTTTTAGTTTCCGATTTCGTGGATTTCCGGGATAAAAGCTATCCTATGTTCCAAGATACCCTCTATATGTGTGCTAAACGTTGTGGACCATTCAATGCTGAAACAAGGATTTCCTCCCCTGGATTTATCTTATGTTTTGCAATCAACACAGCCTTATTGTTAAGATAATAGTTTTCAGCATTTGAATAGCAGGAAACTCTAACCTTTCCCAAACAAGTAAAGTATGCTACACTCGGTTTTACACCAACACTAGTTATGTTCGGTGCAAACACAGAATGTACGACTGTGGTGGGTGTACCATAAGTGCTTAAGTATATCATGATCCTTCCTATCGCTCGTTTGGCCTCAATATGTTCTGGCGAGTTCTGTGGCGGGTAAAAAGATGGAAACTCTGATAATCGATTTACTACTTCTGCGCACTCGTAACAACTATTATACATTGGCCCGAATACAAATGGTCTGTTATCTGGGAAATTCAGAATGGAATAAGGTGAATCGCGGTTTAATATTTCTTTCAAATTGCTGTTTTTTATTCTCTCTGTTCCTAAGAGTTTTGAAGCTTCAATCAATTCCTGCCAACTATTTGCTTTCTTTTTGAGCATGACTATCGTTTTAATGATTAATAATGGCACCGGCCTACAGCTTACAATTTCGCTTAATTTACATTCAATGTCATGGTATTCATTGTTGCACTTTATTTTACATTCTTCGCTGCAAAACATACAGATGCAACAATTGTCGCAGGGCAGTAGACATGGTGTATATTTCATACAGTAGTAGCATGCTATGTATTTATCTGCAGGTTGTAAAGAAGACACATATGCAAATTCGTGAACTAAAATAGTGCCAGATTTAATTTCATCCACTGCAATTATTCTCGGCTCGTATTCCTCATTGATTTCAAATTTTATGAGTGGAGAAATATACGGTAGGATGTTATCAGTTGGATTTTTAATTTTGAAATAATCTTTGCATTTCATTTTGAAAGATTCACTTGGGACATGAGAAGTAGCATCCTGCCTTCGCTTTATAAGTTTTTTCTCTATATCAGGTGGGCATCCCAGTTCAAAGCATCTGTCTATATCTTTAATACAGTCAATGTAACACTCTGTGTTGAACAAGAGGGCAGATCTGTTACTATAAGCCAGTTTGATCGCTCTCCCATCTAGTGGAGCATTAGAGAGAGCTTTATTGTACCACTGAATAGATGTTGCATATTTGCCTTTATTATAGTAATTGTTTCCCATCGTACGAAGTAAATCAGATTCTGATTCAGACTTCGTAGTATTAGGATGTTCTATAAAAATATCTGCTTCTGCCATCACTTCTACTGCCGTCATAACAACATCAGCTAAATCATCTTTCCCCATTGCTTTGTATATTCGTTCGATCTGTGACTGATCGAGGTGTTTATGGTACACCATTGATTTGTTTAACACTTTTTCACTGAAATATTGGGTAAAAATTAAATTAATAATTTTATAATAAAGAAGAGATAGCACTGCATTTATAAATTCGAATATTTATATATTATCATCATCCTTTGACTGCCTATTTATTAAGAAACTATATTTGTTACAAATTTCGTCCAAATCTGTTGGGTGATTAAAGCGTTAATAAAATCAGACTGTATCTTGGTGGAAAACAAAAAAGACAGCAAATAACAATTACATTATGCCAATTAAGTTGGTCCTTTATTGTTAACAATAATATCAGAGTAGGATTAGTATATAGCATTAACGATGTAATTTTTTTATGGTTAATAAAGATTTTTATTTTTAAAAATTATATAAATTTCCATGGTGAGGATGGATGTATTTATATGTTATTTGTATATTTGTTTGTTACTTTTTCACGCAAATTACTGAACCGATTCAACAATGAAGTTTAGCACACATATAGAGGGTATCTTGGAACATAGGATAGCTTTTATCCCGGAAATCCACGAAATCGGAAACTAAAAATAACACGACTTTACGAATTACGAGGGCAGTTATAAAAATCTCGAGGTAGCTATTTAGTAATTATTATTCAAGGGCCACTTTCGAAGCTAAATATTAATTAATTAACGTTGTATGATTTAAGTATAGTTATAAGCACTTCAAAATTAAAGAAATCATAATCTTACTTATTCCCATCACTATTCATTTTGTTAATATTGCAAAATAAAATCCGTAAATTCAGATATTTTCAGAGCGACAACAATCAATATATTTCTTCTTGATTTTTCCCCATTCATAGATATATGTAGATCTACGATGTAGATCTAGATCAGTCGTAGACAGAGAATTGGTTTCTCTGTCTACGAGATCAGTACATAAAAACTGAGAGTTACCTCTGCAAAAATTTATGGATTTTGTTAATTAAAAAAACAGCTGACTACATATTCTAGAGTCCTTTTGCATCGTAAGGGCGTATTCAGAAAGAAAGCTTGAAACTTATAAGCGCTTATAAGCGCTTATAAGCGCTGGTTACCCGCGCAGGAAAATATATGAACATGCGCTTATAAGCGCTGATAGGCGCCGACAAGTTCCAACAAGTTTCAACAAACTTGTCGGCGCCGATCAGCGCTTATAAGCGCATGTTCATATATTTTCCTGCGCGGGTTACCAGCGCTTATAAGCGCCGATAAGCGCTTATAAGCGCTTATAAGTTTCAAGCTTTCTTTCTGAATACGCCCTTACGATGCAAAAGGACTCTAGAATATGTAGTCAGCTGTTTTTTTAATTAACAAAATCCATAAATTTTTGCAGAGGTAACTCTCAGTTTTTATGTACTGATCTCGTAGACAGAGAAACCAATTCTCTGTCTACGACTGATCTAGATCTACATCGTAGATCTACATATATCTATGAATGGGGAAAAACCAAGAAGAAATATATTGATTGTTGTCGCTCTGAAAATATCTGAATTTACGGATTTTATTTTGCAATATTAACAAAATGAATAGTGATGGGAATAAGTAAGATTATGATTTCTTTAATTTTGAAGTGCTTATAACTATACTTAAATCATACAACGTTAATTAATTAATATTTAGCTTCGAAAGTGGCCCTTGAATAATAATTACTAAATAGCTACCTCGAGATTTTTATAACTGCCCTCGTAATTCGTAAAGTCGTGTTATTTTTAGTTTCCGATTTCGTGGATTTCCGGGATAAAAGCTATCCTATGTTCCAAGATACCCTCTATATGTGTGCTAAACTTCATTGTTGAATCGGTTCAGTAATTTGCGTGAAAAAGTAACAAACAAATATACAAATAACATATAAATACATCCATCCTCACCATGGAAATTTATATAATTTTTAAAAATAAAAATCTTTATTAACCATAAAAAAATTACATCGTTAATGCTATATACTAATCCTACTCTGATATTATTGTTAACAATAAAGGACCAACTTAATTGGCATAATGTAATTGTTATTTGCTGTCTTTTTTGTTTTCCACCAAGATACAGTCTGATTTTATTAACGCTTTAATCACCCAACAGATTTGGACGAAATTTGTAACAAATATAGTTTCTTAATAAATAGGCAGTCAAAGGATGATGATAATATATAAATATTCGAATTTATAAATGCAGTGCTATCTCTTCTTTATTATAAAATTATTAATTTAATTTTTACCCAATATTTCAGTGAAAAAGTGTTAAACAAATCAATGGTGTACCATAAACACCTCGATCAGTCACAGATCGAACGAATATACAAAGCAATGGGGAAAGATGATTTAGCTGATGTTGTTATGACGGCAGTAGAAGTGATGGCAGAAGCAGATATTTTTATAGAACATCCTAATACTACGAAGTCTGAATCAGAATCTGATTTACTTCGTACGATGGGAAACAATTACTATAATAAAGGCAAATATGCAACATCTATTCAGTGGTACAATAAAGCTCTCTCTAATGCTCCACTAGATGGGAGAGCGATCAAACTGGCTTATAGTAACAGATCTGCCCTCTTGTTCAACACAGAGTGTTACATTGACTGTATTAAAGATATAGACAGATGCTTTGAACTGGGATGCCCACCTGATATAGAGAAAAAACTTATAAAGCGAAGGCAGGATGCTACTTCTCATGTCCCAAGTGAATCTTTCAAAATGAAATGCAAAGATTATTTCAAAATTAAAAATCCAACTGATAACATCCTACCGTATATTTCTCCACTCATAAAATTTGAAATCAATGAGGAATACGAGCCGAGAATAATTGCAGTGGATGAAATTAAATCTGGCACTATTTTAGTTCACGAATTTGCATATGTGTCTTCTTTACAACCTGCAGATAAATACATAGCATGCTACTACTGTATGAAATATACACCATGTCTACTGCCCTGCGACAATTGTTGCATCTGTATGTTTTGCAGCGAAGAATGTAAAATAAAGTGCAACAATGAATACCATGACATTGAATGTAAATTAAGCGAAATTGTAAGCTGTAGGCCGGTGCCATTATTAATCATTAAAACGATAGTCATGCTCAAAAAGAAAGCAAATAGTTGGCAGGAATTGATTGAAGCTTCAAAACTCTTAGGAACAGAGAGAATAAAAAACAGCAATTTGAAAGAAATATTAAACCGCGATTCACCTTATTCCATTCTGAATTTCCCAGATAACAGACCATTTGTATTCGGGCCAATGTATAATAGTTGTTACGAGTGCGCAGAAGTAGTAAATCGATTATCAGAGTTTCCATCTTTTTACCCGCCACAGAACTCGCCAGAACATATTGAGGCCAAACGAGCGATAGGAAGGATCATGATATACTTAAGCACTTATGGTACACCCACCACAGTCGTACATTCTGTGTTTGCACCGAACATAACTAGTGTTGGTGTAAAACCGAGTGTAGCATACTTTACTTGTTTGGGAAAGGTTAGAGTTTCCTGCTATTCAAATGCTGAAAACTATTATCTTAACAATAAGGCTGTGTTGATTGCAAAACATAAGATAAATCCAGGGGAGGAAATCCTTGTTTCAGCATTGAATGGTCCACAACATTGGTGTGTATTATGATTTACAAGCTTTAGTTTTATATTTTTTCGTTCAATATTTAAATTTAAGTATCTACAATTATTTGCTAGAATAGCTTATTGTGTATTTTGTGTTTGATTTTTCATTTGATATAATTTCTTAAATTATTTAAATAAGTAGTGGAAATTGTGGTTGAAGCATTTCAAATTAAATTATCTGATTGCTGTTTATCTTCATAGCAGTTAATAATAAATATCAACTTGATTTCAAATAATTTTCTCCTTACAGTGACCAGTCGACGCGAGAAGATAGAGAGAAGCTGTTCCAGGCCAAGAAATATGTGTGTCCATGTCCCACATGTTTAGGAAAGAGCCCAAGGTTAATAGCGCTTTCTGAAAAACAAAAACAGTTCTGCAAGCAATTTAATATCACGCCATTATTAAAGTTGTGTGATCGTTATGGCGCGGTGAAGCATTATGAAGTAGCTAAGAAGATTATGGATTGTCTTAGCAATGTTCCATATTCAAGAGAATATATTGAAGCTTACCATTTGTATTACAAATGCTTAATTATTTTGACGAATGCTACCACAGATAACATAATCATTGGTTGTCACCAAGAAGCTTATAGTTGTCACTCATTCACCTAACTGTATTATCTCAAATTTAGTTTTTAATTTATTAATATAAGGGTACAATAACAACGTCTATTTACTTCTCCTGACTGCGTTTCGTTTAGTCTGGTTACTTTTCTATCGTCATCTCTGGAGCAATACTATAGTGATATTTTGTTTGGGAATACAAAAGAATAAAATATAATAAATTAGAAAGAAAGTAATAAATTGTAATATAAACATTATTTATTATTTAAAACTCAATATTTCAAGGTACATACATACTATTATAGATAATTAAATTATATTGACTGTTGTTCAGTAGTGCAATCTTTATAATGTTCTGACCAGTGAGATGGTTCCTTCCCAAATGCCTGAAATATCAAAACATGTTAAATAAATATTCTTAAACAAATTAACAATATAATTTTGAAATTTCTTCCCAAATAAAAAGAAATGTTTACATTATATTTATAAAGGATAGTTATGTTTTTATTTTTTAACCCATTGAGCCCCAAGCGGCCCAGACACAATAGATTTTCTATTGTGTCTGTGGTTCCGGGGCCTGAGTTATTAAATATATGTTTGTATGTATATATTTTTTAATTATATATTTTCTTCGGCGCCTTACAACCTAAACCGC
The DNA here is from genome assembly GCA_029959065.1 of Colias behrii. Taxonomy (NCBI): domain Eukaryota; kingdom Metazoa; phylum Arthropoda; class Insecta; order Lepidoptera; family Pieridae; genus Colias; species Colias behrii. Next base: position 1,815,730 of record JARWMC010000016.1, read on the forward strand.
TGGACGGATTTCGACTCATGAGGTATGGTTGTAATCATCAGAATTGTGGTAGTGAAATAGGCTACTTATGTTAACACTAGCTTTCCGCCCGCGGCTTCGCCCGCGTTTTGAAAGAAAAACCCGCATAGTTCCAGTGGGATTTCCGGGATGAAACCTATCCTATGTGTTAATCAAAGTTACCCTCTAGTGTGCTAAATTTCATTGTAATCGGTTCAGTAGTATTTGCGTGAAAGAGTAACAAACACACACACACACACATCCTCACAAACTTTTGCATTTATAATATTAGTAGGATTGAAATTGTTTGCTTGTCTCTAAAACAGCCAGAAAAAATTTCCATTTCTGAGAGATAATTTTTAAGATGAGAAGAAATATGCTTAGCAAATACATACTTGTGCAACCTTCTCTAAGAGAAATATCTTAGGAACCTCCTCTATTGCCCGCCGTCCCCATTCAAAGAGATATTTAGCCAAATCGCCTTCACCAACCTGAAAATATTTAAAAGAATATAAATCAAAGTATTATTTAAAAATAAACAATATTATTGCATTAAGAAATATTAATTTTTATGTGTATTCTAATATACTAGTTTTGTGTTTTGTGTCAAGTTGCATCGAAAACCGTAAAATAGTTTTTGATGAAAGTAACAAACATTGTTCTTTACAAAATTTTGTCTTTCTCCTAACACAAAACAATGAAATCCTAAAAACTTACCTTTGAATATTTCAGATACTGTTGTCTAGTAAATAGATGAGTCAGGGTCTTTCGACCTGCAAAGTCGTTTTCTTCCAGTAAACCAGTTTCTGCCAGAAAACTCCACATATCATCTGAAATTATTTATTTAAATACATTTAATTTAGTAAACTGAATGGTTAGCCTAATTATGGCATACATATATTTTTTAAGTTCTTTTTTTTTACTAAATTGTATCTTTTTTTTTTCATATGACCATAATAAACTTATTTTCGATTCATTTCATTTCATGTGTCCCAACAGTGGGAGCATATATGGACCGATGATGATCATGATGATGATGAATTTAGTAAACTTGTGTATCTTTAGCAAGCTAGATCAATGTGATTTTTAATTTTTAATACATGTAGATGGAAACTAACACTTAAAGAAACTGAAAAAAAAAAACTGGCATTATTACAGTTTGTTTATTCTATATAATTCTTTTTATTTTATTTGACTGACCGGTTGGCTTGGTTGGTAGTGGCCCTGCCTTCTAAGCCAGAGGTTGTACCCGGTACCCGGGGTAAATATTTGTGTAATGAACATAGATGTTTGCTCTGTGTCTGGGTGTTAATTATCTATATAAGTATTTATAAATAATATTAATTATATATCTATGTTTATCAGCCATCTCGTTTCCATAACACAAGTGAAAGCTTACTATGGGATCAGAACATGTCGTGTTTGAAAATTGTCCTGAATATTAATCGTTATAGCAATGCCAGTTACACTATAAGAATTTAACAAGAGCGGTTTACAGCTTAAAAATGAATAATATCTATGTATAGAAAAAGAAATAACTATTTAAAGTAAATACCTTCTTTCACAGGAGCTCTACTCATTAGAATATGTGTTAGCGCAGCGATAAGCAGCTGACGTTGATGTGTGTCTATTGTAGTTGAGAGCAATGACCCTTCACTTGGTTCTGCGAGCACTAATATATATTGTATACCACTCTTTGAGTCAACTTGCACTATCTTGTAACCATATATCTGTAACATAATAAAAGAATGAATATACTGCTATAATATGATTTTTTGGTGACATATTACACAGCGATCATGAACAAACTCATACAAAACAGATTGATTTATTTTTTGTGTATATATATAGATTTAGGTATAAGGGTAGGCAAATTATTTTATATATTTCTGAGTAACATGATTATGAACTGGCAGAACAATATTTGCAATATTTGTTGAATCTTCAAATATTCTGACTAAATTATACATTGTGGATATTTAATTCTCCTATCCTATTTTAATTATCGATAAATGTGATTTGATGACTTAAAAGTTAAAATGTAAATTCTTAACCTTTTTTAAAATCTTCTCAGCTTCCCGGATAATTGCATTAACTTGCGAGGTTGATACTTGGGAAGTGCTGTTTAAAAATTTTATAATATCAACACGTTTTATTGGTATTTTACTTCCTTCCCGGCACAAAATATAACGAACACATTCGTTTATAGCGTCACCCAAATTATCTAAAGATTCTTCCGCATTACTTCTACTGGGCCTAGGCATTTTTGCGACTTATTTAGTATACCTACAAATTTATTAATTTTCATTACACAAATACACAATAGACTTATAAATAAAAGGAAATTTACAATAAAATGTTTATATTTTTGTTTACAAACTCAAATGAAAATGAAATAAGAATACAGTGAATGTCAGTATGACATTTCTGATTTTCTAGAACTTTTAGTGTCTATTCCTTCCTCTATGTATATTTAATATTGTTCTTTATTATCTGTATTTTGTACATATTTTTTTCGTCTAAAATCTTGTTTTGTAAGCCAAGTTCAGGGTCAAATACGTAGACAGAGAATCCAATAGACACCGGCAATGCGTGTCGCAGAAAGAGATAAAAAAGAATACGTCACAATATTTAGGGTTACCGTGTGAGGGAAAATTTACCCCACAATTTGTAAGATACAAATCTCTCAATATCATTATTCACATAACATAAGTGGATAATAATGAGATATCCACAATATTATGTAGGTACATACTTACATGTCTATACTAATATTATAAAGAGGAAAGGTTTGTAATCATGTATGTATGTATGGTTTTCACGCATAAACTACTGGACAGATTTCAAAAATTCTTTCACCATTAGAAAACTGCATCTTCACTGAGCAACATAGGCTATATTGCATTTCCAAAAAAAATAGAGATCCTTACCAAAAATGCAATAATGTATCCTTAATAAAAATTCTGTCATCGCGTGCGCTGCGGAATCTATTGAACAAAAAAATGTTCTACGGTATTATAGAATGGAGCAATATCTACAAGAAAGTCCGCGATATTCCATTCAAAAGATATAACGATTTTTTTAAAAGTGTCAATTTACAGAAAATAGTAGGTATACTGTTTAATACAATGAGGAGGCGTAGTGCGGGACGGGGTGAAGGTGAGGAGGTTTGAAAAATTATTTCAGTGTTAGATAGCCCATTGATCGAGGAAGGCTATAGTAGGCTATATTGTACCATAACACTTAGACCAACAGGAGTGGAGCCACGTGGGTGAAACCGCGGAGCGCAGCTAGTATATAATAAACATATTACTTTTAGAAGGGTAATACATATTATGTATATACACATAGGTACCTATATATTATATAATATGTATATATCATTATCATTATCATATGAAAATGTGTATGTAATGATAATGTAGATGAAAACTCGATTGTTTATTATTTTTTATAAAATAAAATAAAAAATAAATAAAATAATGTTTATTTTCGTAAGTATTAACAGATACACACGTTAATTATATTGACCGACCCGCGAAGGCGCAAAAAAAAACGAAATTTACTCAATAATAATTTATTGTAATAAAAAAATTACATTTAAATTATCTCTAACTTAATTAACTACGTCCCTCCGGTTCAATGTTGGAACCAAGAGTGTCCATTGTCTTCGGCGGGGCAGCGTCGCGGTGGTGGTGATTGCCGTAATACTTTCTAACCTTCGGTTTTGGTTTCCAATCTGTTCGTCCTGTAGCTACAATCCAAATTTGTCGTAAATTATCCGGTTCAGGAAAACTGGAACAAGCCATTGAATATTTCAGATATTTAATTAAATACACACTGCAGAATATATATATTATTATTTCCCATAATAGTGGGTAACAATTTGTAGAAAAGTTGGCAACACCAAATTTTTTAGGTTAAAATTTATAATTGTTATTTTTGTGGTTTTTAAACAATGTATTCAAGTCAACAGCACGTGATACACAATATATTAACACGCTAAAATATCATGAAGGCCTATAAACTGATAAAGAGTTGTATACTTACGAGTGAAAAGACAATCCAGGCATTTTCGTTCCACTATCACTTTTACACCCTTTAACGCTACAACGCACCATGGTATTATTTTATAAGGTATTAACAGTAAGTCTAAATCATTCAAAACCAAACATACTATGAATTACGTAACTTAGAGCATGTAAAAACTATATTTTTATGGAAGACGATAGCTAGCTGTCAAACTTTGTTTATCAATAATCAAAGTAGGTTGCTATTCTTGAAAAAAGTGGCACGCTGCGTGAAACAAAAAATTTTATCGTTCTCTCTCATTTCTTTACACAACACCGGCATAAGTTGCTCTTTTTCTTGTGTGAATGCGACATAAGATATCAGTTTGTCTATTGGTTTCTCTGTCTACGGTCAAATACGTCAAATAATAGTTGAAAAAAGCGCGGGAAACTTCGAACGAGGCGGGAGCGTGTTTTTAAATTTTAATATTAATTTAAACTTAATTTATGATCAGAGGAGTATTTTGTTGTAAATATTATAGTATTTAGTGTAAATAGTAATAGTTTTATATATTATTTTGGTAAGTTTTATATTCATTATTAGTAGTTATGTAAATTTTATATTGGAATTGGGTGCCCTTCATAGAAATCTATGAAGGATCCTCCTGATCCTTTAAATGAGGGATCAGGTCTGGGACCTGGTCCCTCTGTCGCGAGCTATGTAACACTCTATAGCAATGATGACAATTTTGATAAAGATCTTCTTGAGTGGGAACAAGAATGTAATAGAAAAAGGAAGCGCGGGAAAAATTTAAATACAAATAGCCTAGAAAATTCAGAGTGGTCGCCAAAGTGTCAATTCTAATACAAACTCTGTATCGGTTAAGGAAAATATTTCAGTTGGTTTGCAATCTAATTCTTTAATCAGAAATTTATACACTGAACAGGATGCTTTCCCATTTATTGTTCATGTCCAAAGAATAGAATCATCTCCTGGTGATGGTTCCGTTTTACATCCTATAACATGTGGAAATTTTTTGAAAAATAATTGTTTTTAAAATATTGTAGCAGGCAGTGTCAAAAGAATAGGCAGAAATAGATGTGTTGTCGCTTTTTCAACTGCACAAGATGCTAATTCATTCATCTATAATATAACAATGAATCCCAAAATGTGTTGGTAAGCGCATAACTTGAGAACGGCTGAACCGATTTCGTTAATTCTTTTTTTTATTATATTCCTTGAAGTACGAGGATGGTTCTTACGTAGAGAAAACGTAAATATGTACCACGGGCGAAGCCGGGGCGGACTGCTAGTGAATAATAAATCCTTAGAGACATTTAATTTACGAGCAAAAATCCCAAGCTTTCATGTTTCTAGGATACTGGATAGGGTTAGTAAGAGGCATTCCATCAGAATGGTCTCCTGAAGAAATTAAAGATAATATAGTTGTTCCTAATGGATGTGGCTCTATAATTAAAGTGCGCAGAATCAATTATAAAGTTACTGTTGATGGTGCAGTTACATGGAAGCCTTCACAGTCAGTTATATTAACTTTTGATGGGCAAACACTACCATCTAGAATAAATTCATATGCTTTAATTCCTTACCTGTGGAGCTATATATATTTCCAACCATTCAATGTTATAATTGCTGTAGGTATGGTCACACAAAATCGATTTGTAGATCCAAGCCCCGTTGCTACAAATGTGGGCAGGACCATAGTGGTGAAACTTGCTCTGTTGAAGAGGATGGTGCATCGTGTATAATGTGCTCTGGTCTCCATTTTGCAAATAATAAAAACTGTCCTGAATATAATCGCCAAAAACAAATTAAACATACTATGGCTCAAAAGAACTTGTCATATGGAGAGGCACTGAAATTACACCCACAATCAAAAAAACCTTATGCTGAAGTGCTCACCACTTCAACATTGCAAGTCTCACCAAAACATCCATTACAGAATGCTAATTTAAATACCTTTTATAAAAAGACTGTTTTTAAAAAACAACGCTCTCCTCCTAAAAGTAGTCAAGGCTATGATAGAGCTGCTCATGAGGCTTTGCTTAAAGAGTGCCAAATGCCTACACCTGACAATGGTTGTGCATACAAAATATCTCAGTCTAGTGATACACAAAATTGTGAATTATGGCGAATCCTTACGTCAATGTTGCCAACTATTACAAAAACTTTTTATCCGAAAAACTGGCAAAATATCTATAAATGTTTCCAGGGTATTTTTTTGTAAGATAGGTTTATGAAGAAAAAGACAGATTTGAAAAGATTTGTTATTTATTAACTTAACTAGCGACCCGCCCCGGCTTCGCACGGGTGCAATACTGATACTAAATAGTAAATACAGTACAGAAAAACTGTGAACGTTGTATATAAAAACATAGCGGCCCGCTCCGGCTTCGCACGGGTATAAAATATATAGCCGGGCGGCCGGCCAGTTATTCACACCACTATCCATAATCCCAATAGGTTATGTAATCATCATGATTCCGTTATCTTCGATTACCGGTTCACGGCTGGCACTACATATTATTATTATACAATATATATTATCTGTGGCGGGCATTCCGAACTTGGCAGCATAGATAAAACACTGTATATAAATGCCTGGTAGATGGTGCTGTAGTATGTGGTTCAGTTGAGTGTTATTACGGACAAGAGCGCTAATTTTTAAATCGTAAGTAATATTTACGTCTATTTTTATTCATATATTTATTCGACCCTTATGGGTTTAGGTTGTTTAAATTGCGAACAATATTGTTAATGTTTTACATAGGATTCATCTATAAAATTTCATAGTTCTTATAAAAATTAAAGAAGTTAATAACGGATTTTCAACTTTCAAAATCTGTTAAAAAATAATTTTTAAATGTAAAATACCTACTCACGTAATGTTAAACAAAAAAAAATCTGTATTTTTTAATAAAAAAAAGAGATTTTTACCTGATTAGTTCTCATTAAAATATACCCGAAGGATTAAAAACCGATTTTACTTTCTCTTAAAAAAAATATTGGAATTAAAAATTAACTGTATTTAATTTTGTATCGCTTTAAAGATGTGTTTATTTACGCGAAAATTAAGGATACTGTAACATTTTTTTTTTTTTACTTTTATATCCGGCATAAAACATGAAGACTAAAGAATATTTACCGATTGAACGAACAATTTTAAAATCGAAAAAATATCATATGTAATAGATGACTTATTTTTTATCACTACATAGTATAAAACAAAGTCGCTTTCTCTGTCCCTATGTCCTTATGTCCCTATGTCCCTTTGTACGCTTAAATCTTTGAAACTACGCAACGGATTTTGATGCGGTTTTTTTTAATAGATAGAGTGATTCAAGAGGAAGGTTTATATGTATAATAACATCCATTAAATAGTGGAGAAGTACTGTTATTTTTGAGGTTTCTAATGTGATGTCGTAAAAAATTACATTTTTTCCGCTTACATTGCAAACGCAGGCTGAACCCTACGAGTTTTATCAAAATAATGTACTAAGTATTATACACATTGAAAAGGTCTACAGAAAAGTCCGCGATGGTATATGTCTATCTCTTATGGATAACCCACAATAACTTTTTTTGTCATTTACTTTTTACGACAAATAATGGCTAATTTTCGAAGCGATTTTAACCAATACAGCATTAATCCTTAACCAATTAAATACCTTGAATACATTGTTCATTTAATATAGATCTATATGGCCCTTTACACCGTATGATTTAAGTGAATATTTTCGAAGATATTACAGATTTCAAAATTGCGGGACGTAGCGTTTGCGGCGGTACCGGCCGGCCGCCCGGCTATATATTTTATACCCGTGCGAAGCCGGAGCGGGCCTCTATTTTTTTATATACAACGTTCACAGTTTTTCTGTAGTGTATTTAGTATCAGCATTGCACCCGTGCGAAGCCGGGGCGGGTCGCTAGTTTATAATAATAAAATGACTCCGAGACATACGATCTTGAAAGCCATAAGCCAAAATTAAAGAAACTAAATGAAAACACCTTTTTAGAAACCAAAAATAAACCAAATTTGAAAGTTTCAGATTCAAGATTTATTTTAATAATTAACTATTAAAAAATAAACCTTTTTTGTCTGTAGGTAATTAAGAATCGGTAAATAATCGACAAACAAATAATTTACAATTTGGTTAACTTTATTTTGCTTGTAGCTATCTTATTTTTATTCTATTCTAATTTTATTTTCTCTGCTATCGTCTAAATTCAAAGCTATAGTACCATGTTAAAATTTTATGTACTTTTTTGTTATTTTAACGTTCAATCTGACAAAAAAATCATTTAATATTTTCCTAGATGAAGAAAATAATGAATATTTTTGTTAGTATATTCGATATACCTACATAACTAGATAGATGAAAAATAAATCAAATAAAACCAACAAAGTATTTTCAAGGTCTCAACGTCTATTAGATTTCAATTGAGTTACAATAGCGTTATGTGAATAAGTATTCACGTGGAGTCACATTCAAATTGGAACATTCTGGATCTAGGATATGAGCTAATAGCATCGAGATATATGTATATCTCGATGGCTAATAGATTCTAGACCCACTCACTTCACCCACAATACAATACACGTGGGATAAAAGAGTCAATTATATCCGATCTCAGGTTTTTTCAATCCAGTCAATGTAAATTGCTATTCATATCTTTCAATCTATTACTAATATATACTCTTAATGACCGTCGACGATGAACTGATTTGAATATAATATAAAGTGTGAAATATTGGAAACAATTTGAGTTACGCAATATGCAAGCAAAGCGCCTTATTGCACTTTGGACGTGCTTGCTCGTACCTACAGTTGATATTACAGTTTATTTGTTTCAAACGATTGACCTTGTGGTATTTATTATCGGATTTAGGAAGTCATTTTTAAATTTTAATAGTTATCCCAAAGTTATCGGTATCAAAAATGAATAGGTATGGGAAATCTAATTAAAAATACATATAAAATATTATTTATTTGATGTAAAAAGAATAATAAAAACACATTAAAGCAGTACTCTTGATATTGTTATTTTAGCATCCATGATACAACTTATTGAAATGGCGCAAAAAACACAGTTTTAACAAACATTTTTATATTGTATACGATTTTATACAAGTTTCTTTTTTCAGATGCCAAAGGTTGTGTTGAAATACTTGACGCTGAAGGCCCTCGGAGAGCCCATCAGGCTTCTCCTAACGTATGTGGGCCAGGAGTTCGAAGACGAAAGATGGACCTATGAACAACTGTACGGCCGCAGAGATTGTGAGTAAAAGAATTAATTATAATATAATCCGGAGACATCACCGTTCCTTTTCTTCTTTATTCAATACTAGGTTTCCGCCCGCGGCCTCGCCCGCGCAATCAAAGAAAAACCCGCATAGTTCCCGTTCCCGTGGGATTTCCGGGATTGCGTCATTTTCCCGGTATAAAAAGTAGCCTATGTCCTTTCTCGGGTATCAAAATATCTCCATACCAAATTTCATGAAAATTGGTTCAGTAGTTTAGGCGTGATTGAGTAACAGACAGACAGACAGAGTTACTTTCGCATTTATAATATTAATATATAAATATATATATTAGTATATTAGTATATTAGTATATATTAGTATATTAGTATTAGTATGGATGTACATCCGTACACGGTATAATTTCTTTCTTCATTCCATACATTTGTAGAGGCGTAAAGTCTGCAATAGCCTTAGAGAATAGAAAGAATAGGTAATTTTGATGTGGAATGTTCTAGATACATTTATTTAGGAACATAAATTTTATTTCAATGCATTACTTCGTTTTATCAGAGCTTATATTTTTTTTATAAGACTCAAAACATAGTGATAAGGAGCTAACTTGTGACTATTTCCTACAATATGGCCGACCTTGTTGACTTGTGTTCGGATAGATTGAAATAACCGTACATATAAATAATAAAATCATCAAGGTTATGACTTTTTTTAAATTCTTACGGTACAACATTTACTAAAGTTATGCAGGTGTTTTTGGTATAACTTGTAAATCTGGAAAAAGTCAGAAGGTTGGAGGGAGACATAAAATATGTTTACCGCGCTGATATGTTCATTTCCATGAAAATTTATATTGACCACACGAGCGAAGCTACGGGAACTGCTGTGATAAGAACTAGGCTTGAACACATAAAAACAACATACAAGCATCATGTCAAATATTCTTGAACTAAGTTGACACGTCGTACAGTTTTTCCACTGTATTATTTTTACAATAATTTTGCTTATCACACTATTTATTACTTTTTGCTGTGATGCAGTGATTCCCTTCGGGCAATTGCCAGTGCTGGAGATAGACGGCAAGCAGTACGCGCAGAGCCTCGCGATTGGCCGCTACCTCGGCCGCAAGTACGGGCTCGTCGGCGATAACCCAGAACAGGACTTCGAGATCGACCAAAATGTCGACTTCTTATACGACATTAGCCGCAGTAAGTTGCGAATAAAAGTAACTACGTATTACAGGTGGCAGAATCGCTGTGTTATCGCGAAAAATGAAAAATGTCTGATGTTCTGGGCATGCACTTTTTGTATATAAATGTAGATTGATTAAAACGCATCATTTAAGAAGGTCGAGATAACCTAAGATTTTTTAAAATCGGTCCAGTACTTTCAAGTTTAGGTAACAAACATTAAAACATACCAACGACGAGAATCGATTTATAGTATAAAAATGGATAGTAATTGTTGATTCCGCAATACAGGAGCGGCAACTGTACACTACGAACAGGACCCGGAAATAAAGGCGAGGAAACACGCGGAAAACACAAAGAATTGGTATCCAGTGCTCTTGAAGAAACTAGACGATATCATCAAGGAGAACAATGGACATCTTGCTGCTGGCAAGGTGAGTTGTATGATGGTTATATGTGTATTATAATTAAAAAAAAACAATGATGAAAACGGAATAAAATCGCCATTCTATCAGGACAAATATATTCCATAAATCCAATGAGGTCCAACTTGAGGGGTTAAATGTTAACAAAGCTTTGAGTAGACTGTCAATACATAAAAGAGTAGAATTACAATAAATGAGGACTTTAATATTATATGAAATTAAACATTATTAATGAAAATTCAATTTTTAAATGATCCAAAGCACATAAATGTGTACCTCAACTTACATAACACAAATGCTTCAAAGTCTAACCATAATTTATGAATTCTAGCTGACCTGGGTGGACTTTGTGTTTGCGGGCATGTTCGACCACCTGCGGGTGATGCTGCAGATGCCAGACCTGGGCCAGCAGTATCCTCGCTTCCAGCAGATCGTGGACTCCATCTACACCATACCCAAGATCAAGGCCTTCAGCGACAAGGCGCCCAAGTGTGAAATGTAGACTCTGGTCCTCTTATTGACCATACCATAAATCTTAGTTTAGTCTTCTTTGTGGAGCGTACTGTAATATGATACGTAACAGTTGCAGTGTGCCAAAGGCAAATGTAATATAGTCAGTATCACACAGTGGCCTATGTTATAAAATAACTACAAAGTGCATTTATTTCTATATTTTGTTTCTATTTTATATTTTTATTAGATTATTTTTCCGACCCAAATATCGACCAATAGAATTGCACCATTCGACGTCACGTGGTACAACCTACATGGTATTATACTGATAATTTTTTGAAAATTTTCTCTGGTCGTTGACGTCAAACTGACAGGTTCAATTCAATTGTGAAATTATTGGCCGACATTTGGGACGGAAAAATAATCTCCCGAATACCACACGAGCTTCAAAATTATCTGGCATTTCCCTCAAGGTTCCCTGCAAACAAATAAAGTCGTCAAGTTTTTCAGGAAAAATCACTCGCGCTTCGCGCTCGTGATTTTTTAACCTTGACTAAAAACTTGACTCCTTCATTTGTTTGCAACGAACCTATCGGAAAATACCCGATAATTTTGAAGCTCTTGTGGTATTATAAGTGAATAAGCTTTAACCTTGTTATCTTCTTGTTATGTTTTAAAAATAAATTAAAAACCAAATGAAATTTGTTTTATTTTTTTTCTATTCAAACTTTATGACCATTGACCGCTGAAAAACGCTGACCTTTGCGTTTTATTTTTAAAAAAATTTTTACATAAATAATTAACGTAAAAATAATTAAATCTAAAGGAAACAAAAAATAAATCAATGTTCAATTCTTGTTTAATTCAAATATACTTTTTAATTTGCATTTTTAATTTACAAACTCAAGTCTCAAAATTCAAATCGTGCACTTGGAAGAAATGTCAGGATGACAACGTGACATTTAACTGAAAGATAATATTGTCTATTGCTTCCTCTAGGGGCTATAGTATAGTCTGTAGTAAAAATTATAACTAGCTCCCGGGTTGTTATATTTATTTGTTTAAAATGTTATATCAATAACTATCAGGTAATCCCAAGAAGCTTATATCTTATACACTGGAGATTTCGGTATGAACATTTGACGTGTAACAAGAAAATTGTTGTGTTTTATCACTTTCACACCTAACTTGGTATTGCCACTGTTAATACGAAGTTTTCCCAAGGCTACTATGTATGCTGTAATATTCTGTGCAAAAGGTTTTTTTTTGTACATGAGTTTGTTGATAAATTGCCAACAACGTCATTCAGAAGCATTGTTGGATGAGACAATTATTATTTATGCTAAATAAAATAAGTATCTGAACCAATTATTAAAAAGCGATACTCCCTGATTATGGGTAGTTACCATAATAAAATTGTAGCAACTCTCACTTTGAGAATATGGCATAAGTGTCAAAAAAATTGCGTCGCTTCGAATATTTAAGTTAATATTGTTGCGTATTTAATAAATATTTTCCGAATATAAATAATGTATTGCATTGTGAAAAATTGCAGAAGTTTTTGGACACCAAATTCTGGCATAAAATTTCACAGGCAAGTGTATATTTACGCTATTTACAATATTCCTCAATACTCATGCATTTACCTGTTTAGAATCATTTTCATGGCAAAAATCGTCAATTTTATCATCATTTTAGTAATCAATCATGCTAAATATCTTCTATCTATCTTCTTTTCCTAATAATTTCATCATTTTTCAATAAACCAATTTAACAAGTAAGGTAACCATGATGACGAGTTTTTACGGATAGCGAAGAGAAAATATTGTAATAGTTAACAAAATTATTATGAACATTTAGAACACCATTTCAAAGATTTTTATACTAGTAATGAAACAACGCACGACATCGATATTGCACTCACATGTGGTTTTATGTTTGTTCTTCTTTAACATAGAAATTAATAGTTCTTTTAACTTACCAAATTTTTTTTGTTTTACTTATTTCAGCTTTCCAAAAATGAAATAAAAAGAAATAAATGGCTGTCCGTAGTGCCTATCAAGGGTAAAATTTATCAACATGCCAGAATATGCAGTTTGCATTTTAAGCCTGAGGATTACGGTCCAGAAAAAAAATACCTTTTGAAAAGTGCTATACCTTTGTGGTAAATACCACATTCTTGTTACTGCGTCTCAACTGTGGATAAAGTAATTTTAATTATATTATAATTAACCACCATGAAACCATTAGTAACCGTAAGTACAGCTCCTGAAAGACATACGAATTTCTGAGAACTGTAATATCGTTACCACACATCAACACTAGCGATGCAACTCTCCCTTTGGAATATTGAAAAGTTTTAGACTGAAGCTTGAGTAACCAAAACGATGTTTTAATGTATGTAGCACTCATTTTAATTAAAAAATCGTAGTATGAGATCAAAAGTTATCAAGCGTTATTTAAAACTATCATTCTCTACCAATTAAAATGGTATGTACCTATAAAGATGATAATTATTCATGTAAGTTGACCAGTAATATTATAATATAAATACTGTTAAAAATATATGTCGTTATTATTTATAGACCATGATTTTTAGTTTTTTTTATTTCGAAAAATCCTGAATATACAAACCAGTGTGGTCACCCACAGAAAGAGACAAAAAACAACACTGACGTCATTCAAGGTTATATTTTCTTGTGACAAGTTAATGGTCATAGTGCAATCTCCAGTGTATTAGATATAAGCTTCTTGGGTAATCCTATCCCAGCTGAAAAACCAAAAATCATTAAAATCGGCTTGACTCGGTGATTCCTGAGTTGTTATAGATTCTAGAGTTGTTATCTAGACACGCGGCAGCGTGTCAAGCCAAGTTCAAGCGAAGAGAACTGGCGAGCAGCAGCCGTGTGTAATTTTACACGAACCATTTGGAGCCACTTTTCACCCCCCTATAAATCAAAAACTATTAAACTTAAACAAACCAAATTTGGTACATATAAAGAAGACCCCAAGATAAACAAGAACCTCAAATTTCATAAATACAGATTAAACAGTTGCGTAGATATTAATATCCAAAAATCGCAATTTTTAAGACTGACTGACTCTCTTGGCTAGTTTTTAGAACTTCACAAATAATAACGTTCACTATCATCAATATATTAACTAAATAAAAAAACTAGCCTGATCAAATTATGGGGTTCAATAGGTCATTTGTTGTTTGCTTTGTGAAAATAATTCTATTATTCAAATTAAAAAAAGTCTATAAGGGAAAATAAAACAATTGAGTTTTCAGTTCACCTAAGAATGTAATACATCTTTGTAAATAAATCTGGACTGTCTACAGAACTTGGCACACATTTAGATCTCAGTTCTTTTTTCGGCAATTAAGTCAACGATTGAACTTGGCTCCCAATTTTACATTTATGTTTTTGGTGGGATCATAATTTCTCAGAGAAGCTTTCTTCAATAATTACTACTGGACTGGATTTTAGATGGCATCATACGATTATTATCTTTATACTATACTGATAGTTTCTAATTTCTATTGTTATGTTAATTGAAAGATTAAAACCTTTTAAACATTAAAACACTCTCCTTATTTTTGGTTTCAATACTCAATTTAAAACTTAAAATATTTATCTAGGTTATCATATTAAAAAAAAGACCGAGCCAAACACACGTCGCAGATGTGAAGACTCCCTTGGCAAGATTCAAAGATACCAAAATCGTCGCCTTACTCCATGACATGACGGTATTGCCATGACGCGACCTTGAAATAGTAACGCGCAAAATTTTCACTTTAGAATTTGACAGCGCGCTATCAACGGGACTTCTTTCGTGGCATAAGCCACACAAAAAGTAAAAACACGGTTCTCCTATTAGGTATTATTAGTTTCAGCCACAAGCGTACCATGTGCACATATGAATTCAGCAAAGTCAGACCTAATTTTCTGTCTTTGAACCATATTTCTATGACAATAAATACTATTTTTGTGAAACAATATAATTTCATTGTAATTGAAAATTAATAATGTTTCCATTGAAATATTATTGTAGATGAAGTTACAATACACAAAATATTTGGTGACAAGGGTTTCTTAGTGTTACAGTAATTGTAAATTCACATACAATGTTATAAATATAAATCGTAATTTAAGTTACCATGTTATTCTACTACCTTAGCCCGTCAAGGTACAAGAACTAGAGCAGCTACAGTCCCTAGCTTCTTCTTCTGGAGCAATATGAAAGCTTTTGAAGCATGGTGTAGCACATAAAGCTACTTTGCAGTTGTTACAAATAATCCTTGAACGTTTTTGAATGCTTTTCGTGCTACAAAATCGACATCTAGTAAATTTTTCCTGGTTTTCTGGGTAGTGTGGTACAGAAGAGCATCTGATTTCAGCGGGTACTCCGAAATTCCCACCTTGTTTATTCTTGAAAATTATACTTGTTGTTCTTTTTTTGTATGTGAATCCATCTATTAGATTCCGAGCCAAACGAAGCCTAAATTCTCGATGTGTGTGAACCGTTTGCTTGTGAGTTTAAGTACATAGGCTATATTATAGGCGTTGATGATAGCGGCATCAAATAGGTATAAAATAAAAGATTGATTTGATTTGATCGGATTTCTATAAAAACTATCAGTTGACCAATACAGATTGACATCAGGTAAGGTGTGAAGACCCATCATTATCAAGATACCAAGACATCTTGGACGCTAGTGCCCCAAAGTGGTTCTTCCGAGATACTTTCGTCGCTGCTTTCAATATCGGAGAGATTTCCTTCTAAAATTCTCTCGATTGCAGTGTCCGATAGCTTCTTTTTCTTGATGCTAGTATTCGACATTTTCTGAAAAAGCAATTGCGAGTATGGGTAATGGTAACTATATAACCACCAAATACTAGTATGTCGGTGTAACCAGGCAATGGTATAAGTTTTACCACCGAGTTTACAATGATTTTCTGAATAGTACAAACTTCATTTCAAAAATTACTTTCTAGACCGGACTCTCAGTGGAGTTTCGTTTGCAAAAATCGCGGACCTAAATCTGACTTCTGATATATATTGTATAGATCCCAGACATCCTATAGACAGATGTTGCCAACCAGTTTTGTGGTCCCCCTGCCCGCACCCCGGTAATTAAATATGGCATACAAAGAAAAAAATAAAAATTTCCAAAACATGCCGTGTGGGGTATCAAATGAAAGAGCTTATTGAGTAGATCACGAATATATAGCATACTATATACATTTCTTACACTTTCTCTAAGATTTTTTAGAAAATTTACGAAAATGGTCCATTTTTGAGTTAACTTTAAACCACTATAGATTGAAAACTCATAAATATATTTTTTAAATTATTATTTTAAATAATTAACAATAGTCCATTGTTTACGATTCAATATTTCGTACAGTGAAATAGTTGCATGGGGGAGTGGGGGGAGCATTCAAAGATGGCGAGTATATTTTCAAGTTCATATAGTATATAGTTATTTTCATCAAATCCACCACATAGCTCACTTATATTATATTACGAACTATTGAATCATAAACAATGGACTATTGTTAATTATTTAAAATAATAATTTAAAAAATATATTCATGAGTTTTCAATCTATAGTGGTTTAAAGTTAACTCAAAAATGGACCATTTTCGTAAATTTTCTAAAAAATCTTAGAGAAAGTGTAAGAAATGTATATAGTATGCTATATATTCGTGATCTACTCAATAAGCTCTTTCATTTGATACCCCACACGGCATGTTTTGGAAATTTTTATTTTTTTCTTTGTATGCCATATTTAATTACCGGGGTGCGGGCAGGGGGACCACAAAACTGGTTGGCAACATCTGTCTATAGGATGTCTGGGACCTATACAATATATATCAGAAGTCAGATTTAGGTCCGCTATTTTTGCAAACGAACATCTCCTTGGAGCCTGCTCTATTCCGGAATCTTGTTAGAACAAAATTATGACTATCGCAACCACATACCTCCAATTTTCAAATTGTTTCGATACTTTTTTTTAAATGTTTGTAGTTTGTAAACTTTTTCAGTTACGTTATTGCCAGGTCTAATAAAAGTTTATACGCTATTTACACCTTCCAAAAAATGAATTTACGAAATCATGCTTAAAACGATCCTTGGTCAATAAACTGCGGTGGTAACCAATTGGCCTTTGCCCTATTAAGGGTTAAAATATGTATATACACATTAATTTTTATTATTTTCTTTAATAGTACTTACCATGTTTTTTCAACCAAATGTAACATTAATACTCGTAGTAATGTTGCTTACAATATCATTCAATAAATATTTTCCTTTTGTCAGTAAAATACGTGATTGTAAAATAAGTTACAATTAAATACGCTGAAATATACTTTCAAATGTTTGCATGACCCCATTGTAAGTTGTAGTTACGATGATTTTCATTTAAAAAATACTTAAAATCTGTACATTGTAACATTGCAAAAGTCATACTTGCAGTTGTTTTATCAAAATGCCATATATATCATTTTAAAAAGCAATTAAAATCAGTATATGACACCTACAATTGTATAGACTAAGGGCGTATTCAGAAAGAAAGCTTGAAACTTATAAGCGCTTATAAGCGCTTATCGGCGCTTATAAGCGCTGGTTACCCGCGCAGGAAAATATATGAACATGCGCTTATAAGCGCTGATAGGCGCCGACAAGTTCCAACAAGTTTCAACAAACTTGTCGGCGCCGATCAGCGCTTATAAGCGCATGTTCATATATTTTCCTGCGCGGGTTACCAGCGCTTATAAGCGCCGATAAGCGCTTATAAGCGCTTATAAGTTTCAAGCTTTCTTTCTGAATACGCCCTAACTATAATACAACAGCTGCAAATAAATAATAAACTTATAAAAAATTTTAAAATGGCTGTCCTGAAAACTATGACAGATTGAGTTACAATGTTATTCATATTGGGTGTCGATATATAAGTATACTAGAATCTATAGAAACCTGCGCGACCGGTATAAACATGTACAAATTTAATGTAAACATAGGTATTTCAAATTTTCAATGATGTTAATTTTAGTTATTCATTATATTGCCTTTAAAATTGAATTTATAATCACACAAGTTGTTTCCTTGATAACACACACATAAGGTGTTGTTTGGTTATGTATATAGATAATAAAATGTTGTAGAACCGGCTATTCATAAACGTGTAGATTATATAGGTACTAACTGTATTTTTCAAGTTTCCAGAACAAAATGCCTAAGGTTGTAGTCCGATACTTCGAAGGGAAGGCCCTTGGAGAGCACATAAGGCTTCTCCTCGCGTATGGAAACCAGGAGTTCGAAGACATAAGAATACCCTTCGATCAGTGGCCCGCCCACAAACCATGTGAGTAAAAGAATATACTTAGGTTATATAATTAATTAGCTTGTAAAGATTTGTGGTAAATAATAAATATAGGCAACAACTTCAATTAAGCTCCCAATAATTTTGCCACTTAAATGCTTCTCGTTAGGTGCAGGCATGACTTGCATAAACTTCGTGTAGGTACTTAATTTAATCACATGATATTATCATATTTTGTTCATTGTGATGTGTAAGTCGCGGGCAAATTGCATAATTTGGCCGTTTACAAACGCCGTCGCCAGTTTACTAACGCGCGGTATTTTGTAATTTTTATGAAAATTAATTTTTTCTAAACGTCCACAAGGAAGCGGTTGCGTGGCGACGGCTATTTGCGTGTAATTAAAAAAAAAACCCTACCTAATCCAGCCCCTTAGCGAAACCAAAAAAAATGCTGACGTTACGTACGAAGTAGGTAAGTAGTTACACATGCCAGAAGTGAAACTTTTTTGCTATGCTAGCTACGTTCGCCTTTCTCCTTCTTTCTCAATCGGCCTTGAGCCATAGCTCTCTCCTACTTATTCGAAAAAAAAAACGCTGCACAACTTCGTGATGTGTACCTTCATCACGTGTCACCTTCATCCGTAAAAAATTTAGCCTCATGCGCTTAAAAAGATTGTTGATTCCAAATTCTCTGCGTATAATATGTATGCATATTACTAAATCCCGTGCGTTGGTAAACTGACTATGTCATTTACAGTAAAGACTGAAATTATAGTTTGCCTGCATCATGTATCACTCTATGTTTCGCAGTGATTTGCAGAAAGTTTGCAGAGTCATTGTGACTTTATCAGTCAATCGTACGACCTTGGTTATACCCCCTGTAGATTATAACTTTGATCTGCTGAAACCCGGTATCTATGGGTACGCAGACGATAGCACTGTTGTGGAGAGATATGTATCCAGCGCGCGAACCAGTACGGCACAAATCCAGTCTCTACGAGAGTCGATGGTCGATCGCATGAACTTGTCCTTACAGGCGGTCTCCGATTGGGGCGATGCCAATCTGGTCAAGTTCAATGCGACTAAGACCCAGGCGTGTCTATTCTCCGCTAAACGGAGTCCATTCCACCTGACTCCGACTTTCCAGGGTGTGTCCGTGCCGATAACCAACCACCTCGAGCTTCTTGGCATTACCTTGACGCCTACTCTGAACTTTGGTTCGTATATAGAATCCAAAGCCCAAGTAGCCTCAAAAAAGCTTGGAATTCTGGCGAAGGTGAGACAGTATTTCAGCCCGGGACAGCTGCTCAACCTTTATCAAGCACAAGTCCGATCGTGCATGGAGTACTGCTCTCACCTCTGGGACGGTTCCGCCAAGTACCAGCTGGAGGCGCTTGAGGCGATAGAGAGGCGTGCCAAGAGGCTAATAAACGACGATGAGCTAGTAGGCAAAAAACTCCAGAGCCTCGCCCACCGTCGCAGAGTGGCAAGTTTATCGGTATTTTATCGGATACACTTTGGTGAGTGCGCTGCGGAATTGCACGATTTAATTCCGCCATCCCCGTTTTTCCATCGATCGTCGAGGCGCACAGACTCTAGGCATCGCCATATGGTGGACGTTCCATGTACCCGGACAAAGCGGTTCGGATCGACATTCTTCATCCGAACCGCGAGGGACTGGAACATGCTTCCTGAGTATGTGTTCCCCGACGAGTACAATATGGGGGTCTTCAAGCGAAGAGTGAACGGGTACCTTCTAGGGAAGCGCGCTCCATCATAGGCCACATCTCAGCTTACCATCAGGCGAGATCGTGGTCAAGCGCTTCCCTATCACACAATAAAAAAAAAAAAAAAAAAAAAAAAAAAAAATAACTTATCATCTCATACTAGTAATATAAAGCTGAACAGTTTGTTTGTTCGAAAACTCAGGAGCTACTGATTTTAATTGAATATTTTTTATAGTCCATTAATAGAAGAAGGCTATAGGTTATCTCTTCTATGGGTCGGCGCCTAAGGTCGGCGCCATTTGTCGCGGAGCGAGTGGTCGCCACCACGCGTGCTAACACTAGTCACTATATATGAAAAAAAAGTCGCTGTCGCTGGCCATCAGTGGCTATAGTGGCGCGTTTGCACCGACCCTAAACGTATAAAATTCTCATGACACAAAGATAGTTAGCATACTCCTCCGAAACGGTTAGACCTCGACCTGAAGAGACTAAACAAATGGCAAAAACGCAAATAGAATTGAATTCACTATCAGTGGAGTTGACTTTGAAAATTGGTAAAATTGTTCAAAACATAATTAAAAATAAAATACATATCTCTATATTATATTCGAGGTCAAAGGTAAAAAAACAGGATTTTTCGAATTTCACAGAAAAGTTTTATGATAAAACCTTAATAATCGTGAATTTTTTTTAACCGACTTCAAAAAAAAAAAGAGGAGGTTATCAATTCGGCCGGTATATTTTTTTTATGTATGTACACCGATTACTCCGAGGTTTCTGAACCGATTTACGTGATTCTTTTTTTGTTTGATGCGGAATGGTGTCGAATTGGTCCCATAAAAACTTTATTCGGCTAAGCCCAGTAGTTTTTATTTTATGAGCATTTTTATCTGATCTCGATGACTTAATTGAAATCTAGCAAATAAGTTTGATTCACTTTCCGGTAACCGAAAGCTGAAATTTTGTAAACGTATGTAAATTGGATAACGATCAAACATTATCATGACATAGAGCTGATTTGATGATGGAATCGGAAGGTGGCCATAGGAACTCAGTAATATATTGACTCAACTTTATCGAGTTTAGGCTCGTTTGATTTGTGTTGAAAAATACACTTAAAGGTATTGAATAAAAATAACTACGTTAAAAACAACCGACTTTAAAAACGCTAAGCCCCACTAGCACTAAGCCTTTACCGACATCGAACCTATTTAGTAAATAGCACATCTAAATAATATGTAGTAATTAATAATATCAAATCTTTTTTATTTTTTTTTATTTTTTCATTTTTGAAGTCGGTTGTTTTTAACGTAAGTAGTTATCCTTTGATTTAGATTTTTAGATAAATATTTTGTTCTTAATTAGGTACACTGAACAATTGCACCAGTTTCCAGCTGGATAGGACATATTATTGTGCTTTTGAATGTCTAGAATGACCATACCATTCATTAGTAAAGAAAACCATTAGATTACAAACTGTTACAAATGTTCAGAGGCCACCCAGAATGGATAAATTAAACAATCGTTCATAATTGAGTTGCTGAACTTGTTGACATAAACAATTAACTGATAACAGCTGTGTGTGCGATCAGTGACAAAAAACAACGTCCTAGTGAGTAGAGATGTATATTGTATACTAGCTTACCGCCCGCGGCTTCGCCCGCTTTGTCTAAAACCTAATAAATTTAATACTAAAACCTTGAACCTTCCTCTTGAATCACTCGTTCTATTAAAAAAACCGCATTAAAATCCGTTGCGTTGTTTTAAAGATTTAAGCATACATAGGGACATAGGGACAGAGAAAGCGACTTTGTTTTATACTATGTAGTGATAAATATTAAATACCTAATTTATAAAGAAACTCCAAAAGCTTCTCCTTGTCTGGTCGTCGAGACCTATCCATTATCCAAAGATAGAGTTCGCAACTGATTTTGATGAGGTTTTATATAATATTCTTCGTTTGTTCCAGAATGCAATTCTAGCGAAATGTTTTTTTTTATCATAACTTGATTCTTTTTTCTTTTTTTTTTACAAATGGCAACTCCCGATCCCAGTGAGTGTGATTCTGCCAATTTCAAGTTTTGAACGGATGGTCAGTTTAAGTTAATGCGTACTCTGTGCTGAGGAAAAATCACGGTTGAGATGATACACATAACTTGATTCATCAAATTAGGTGTGAATGCTGAATTACAACAGTCTTTTCGTTATGAATCCTAATATACAAAAAACGAGTGTGTGCCGAGCACACGTGTCAGAAGTGAAACTTCTTTGGCAAGATTCAAAGATACCAAAATCGTCGCCTAACTTAGGATTACTTAGAATCGACAGTCAATGTATTTTTTTCCTTTTTTATGGTTTAGCGACTCCCTTTGGCGCAATGCCAGTGCTGGAGATAGACGGCAAGCAGTACGCGCAGAGCCTCGCGATTGGCCGCTACCTCGGCCGCAAGTACGGGCTCGTCGGCGATAACCCAGAACAGGACTTCGAGATCGACCAAAATGTCGACTTCGTGAACGAAAGCCAATGAGTCAAATCAATAGTATGTTTAGGTGGTATTTAAGGAAAAAAAATGAAAAAATGTATATTTTTTTTACAACTTTTTTCACTAAAACTGGCCGTGAAGAGAAATCATTAAAAAATATAAAATTTTCCTCTTTATAATATTGATTCAAAAATATGCATTGTCGTGTCAATTACAGAGGCGGCGGTTGTTCAGTACGAACCGGACGCGGACATAAAGGCGCGCATAGTTAGCGCGAAATTATTATAAACAAAGTATTAACATTTTTTAAACTTTTATGGCGCGATCTTGTTAAGTATATTTATATGAAGGGCTCCACGAAGTGAAAAATTTTACCGACAATTATTTAAACATTTTTTTTAATGTGCAATAAGGACGGAAGTTCAAAAAAAATTCGTTAGTTAACATTTGTCTAATTTATTGAAAAATTAACTTTAAGTAAAATTATCAACGGGAGCAAATTCTTTGAAGTGTTCGGAATACAGCATAATTTTTTTAAATTTTTAAATTAATATTTAATACCTTAAAAAAAATAATTAGTGTGACGTGCTCGGCTTTGAAGCCGCGCGCGCTAACTAAAAATGCCGCGCGGAGGGCTATTTTCAGCGTTAAATTAAAATTATAAATAATGGAGATAGAATTCCGGGAGTCGGGAGATTTTCGTTGGAAATTTCCTCCTCTTTAAGAATCTTTTTTCAAAATTTCTGAAATGTTAATAATTTCGGAGTTATTAACAATAAACGAAATACCTTTTTTTTGCAACTTAATTTGTTTATAACTTTTGCAATTTTTTATGTGCTAATAAACATTTCCGATACATTTTTCTAGACGTCATTCCGAATCAAATGAGCTATCGCACGTATTTTTAAGAGACTTATCTCTATTTTACGCCATTTTCAACTTATCAAGTAGACTACAACATCTTGGCAGCCTGGTGCAAACAGGTTGATGATTTCGATCCATTTATAAGTTCATAATGCAGATTTATGAATTATATATCAAATTAAAGCTATTCTTTTCCGTCAATTACCTATTTAAATAAGTAGTGAACGAAATGTTTCCCGAAAAATCGATTAAATTTTTTTTATTAAAAATGCTTGCGGCGAAATTTTGACTGGCAACCTAGTCGATATATATTCTGCTAATTATAATTTATATACATAAAAGTTTGGTTTTAGCAAAAAAACTGTGAACGCACTAATCCTGCTGTGGGATCTTAGACTATAAATATTTTGGGTCTTTTTTATTTTTTGAAGCGAAACGGCCGAAGTGTTCATGGGCAGTGACAGCGCTTACCATAAGGCGCCTACCACCTCCTTTGTCGATGATGACATAAAATAATAATTAAGCACACCATTAATGGCTTAGTTAACTGCAAAATATATACCATTATTCTTTATTCGTTGAGTCCTTGTGATCTTATTTTTGCTCACGAGTCCCTGATAACTTATTTTTGATGGCAGTTAACCTGGGCTGACTTTGTCTTCGCGGGTATGTTCGACTACCTGAAGCTGATGCTGCAAATGCCAGACCTGGAGAAGCAGTACCCGAGCTTCCAGCAGGTCGTGGACGCGGTGTACACCATACCGAAGGTTAAGGCCTTCAGCGACAAGGCGCCCAAGTGCATCGCATAGACTATCTTGGCAGTTGAAAATTTTCTACGTTCCATGGACCATGATATTGTTATTTCGTTACAAAATAATTTTTGTATTAATGATAAATAGGTGTAGTGCCGGATAGATCAAAGATAAGTTACTACTAATTAATAAAAAACTGTTCACTTTTTTTTTTTGTTAATGGAGTCGGAATTTTGGCGAAATTGGTAACGTTCATTGTACATTATAATGTTTATTAAAATATTGAAGTATTATTATAGCTTTGTATTTTTAAAATTGTAATTATAAACTTAAAAACAAATGTAAATTGTTTTATTTTCCCTCTAATTTAATATAATGTTGAACAAACCGTATATGCCTCTGTTAATAACCTTATATTAACATAGCAATATCTTAGTTATAATGAACAACATTTCTAAAAACACAGAACGTGCTGAATGGACATTGATGATTTTTTTTTAAATATAATGATTTATTTGAGATGAACAGAAAAAAATTCATATTCACATTATAAGTTAACAGTAAAAGTTTTCTTTTCTTCTCAAGGTGCATTAACATCAAACGAACATTGAGTGAGAGCTAGAGCAACTCTGAGCATTCTTTCGAGATCTTTATGTGTAAAGGTGGACTTCCGACCACCGCGGCTCCGGCGTCACTAACGCAGCGACAGTGACGCGGCGACAGAGCGAAAGGCGATAGTATTATACAGTACGGAAATGTATGATGGAACGTTCGAGCGCAGCGCCACTGTCGCAGCGACAGTGGCGCCGCGTCAGTGACGCGCGGCCGTAGCGGCCGTGCAATGCTCGCGCAAGCACTGTCGCGTGGCAGGCTGCGAAAGCACGTTGTTTTTAGGTTATTATCGAGTTATTTTCGAGAGAATATCTAAAAAATGGACGTTAGTAACATATTTACGGATGAGCAAGACGAGGCACTAATAAATGTAGTGTCTCAACATGCCCTCATCCTTTCGACTTTTGAAAATTGGGTCTGCTGGGCTTCGCTCCATACTATAGTAGTAACGAAGCAAAAGATCATCATCCTCTTCTTCTTCTAATAATATTTTTTTAATTGATCGGTTCATTCCTACTGTACCGCACAACCGTCAGGTATGGACTAATAATAATTGTGACTGACGCCGGAGTCGCGCTGCTCGGAAGCCAATGTCTAAGACGCTGCGGCCGTTGCGATAGAGCCGCGCTGGTCGGAAGTCCACCTTAAACGAAAACTCGTACATATTGAGTGTTGTTCAGTATTAGAATATTGCATAGAATCTTTTCGAACGCACTAAGAACAACGAACGAATGCTCTACGCCTGTTTACAATAATTATAAAGGAATTTGACATAGTGAGGTCAGAATGAGCATTCGCTCGTTTGATGTAAGTACACCGTTAGAGTACTTTGATATAAGGTTATTTTAATTTTAAAAGTTCTTTGTAATTGATTTTTGTCGAGTAATACGGGCTTTATTATTTTTTATACAGCGTCAATCCAGGCGTAGGTATTTACATGATAAATTGGTATTATTATATGCACAGAACAGTACCTATGTATATTCAAGGTCAACGACCACTCAAGCGTTAACCCTATAGGTTTCATAATATGTATATACCTATATGTAAGTAATATAATACTATACTTACTAGTATTATTACATTACCTATCTAGATTATATATTGTTATGTCTGTACGACATTTAATATGCATGTGGTCAATGAAATTCAACCAAAAACAGATTTATTTTCAATAGAGGTTTGCAATATTGCATTACTTACATAATATTATTGTCGTCAGTATAATAATATGTAAAAAATAATAATAAGGGAATGATTCAAAAGAAAGACTATCTAATAATCCCCAGAAACCACTGCGATGCGAAGTAAAAGAAAGACAAACAAACACACTTTCAGATTTATAATATTTCAAATAGATTTCGTTTTAAATTAATTAGTGAAAAGAGTCTGTTTTAATTTGATATTTTGGTTTTATGGCATTCAAATGCTTTATAAATCCCCAAATCAAATCAAAATCAAAATCAAAATTCAAATCCTTTATAAGTCCCGCCTCGTGATCGAATTTTTTCTATTCTTTATAAATTTATATTTATAGAGTCTGTTTTGTTTATCTGAAGTCCACTGAATATGCTAACTGAATGCTTTCATTCAATATACTTACACAAGATAAACTTTGACTGGATATCTTGGTGCAGAGAGACGTTCAACGGATGTTCTTTGTTTATTTTATGAACAAGTACATTAAAAACTAACTTCTCGACATAATATTTGTGAAATTAACCGCGTACATGAGGCTCGTAATTTAGGAATAATTTTTGACGAGAACTTAAGATTCGAGTAACATATAAATACCATTATTTCCAACTGCTTTTATCGAATTAAGACTCTGTATAGAATACGAAAATATATTGACACTTCTCTCCGTATTCGACTTTGTGACGCGCTTGTACTATCCAATATCCAAGTTTAATTATGCTGACACAATGTACGGACCTAGATTGCTCTCACGGACAAAAGCAGCAATTCAACGTGTACAAAATGCTTGTGCACGTTATTGCTGGAATATACCGCCTCGAACTCATGTTAGTCCATATATTCAAAGTGCTAAGATATTAAATATGGAAGCCCGAAGGCGCTTACATTTTGCCACTCTTCTTTTCGGTGTCATGCAAACCAAAGTTCCATCATATCTATACCAAAAACTTGCTTGGATGGGTGAGCGCAGTGCCCTAAGCTATCAAACAAGATCAGCATTTCAAAAGCTGGCCATACCTAGACACCACTCCGCAGGGTTCAAGGGAAGTTTCCGATACAGTGCCACCAAGTGTTGGAACAATCTTTCACCACCACTACGTAATTTGCGCAATAAGGAAAATTTTCGACGCAAATATCGAAATTACTTTTAAAGTTTAAACCCTCCATACAGCCACGGCAAATTTTCACACATTTCGACTTTTGCAAGAGAATCAAAACCTAAAGGGTTCGCAATTTTTCCTTTATCTGCGCTATAAGACGTTACATCATACCAAATTTCAAAATCCTGGGTTCACGGTAAGTACTCGGATTTGATTCCTTGCGAATTTCGAAATTGTTCAGCAAAAACGGCTGTATCTTTTTGATTGCGTTGGCTAGTAGTTTGATTTTTTCACAATTTCAGCATGATAATCGCCTGTTTTAGAAAAAAGGGTCTTGACTTTCGCATCTTTTATACCCTGTAAACTTTTTTGTAAAACTTACCGTTTACAATTTATGGCCCATTTAATGAACCGGTTTATCGTTTTTGGCTAATAACTCTTAAAATATTGGATTAGTAAATAATATGCATCTATAAATTTTTTAAGATCACTTTATTCGTTTCCGAAACGGCAAAAATTTTGATAAAATTTAGATTTTTTTATAGAAAAATGAAATTTTAGCTTCATGATAAGTAACTCTTCGCTCAAAAAGTATCTATTAACTATGAATAAGCAAAAGCCGTTTTATTTTATTAATAATAATTATTAATAAACATGATAACATCATATCGTAAAAGCGGGAATATTATCTTTAGTTTTTATAAGTTAATGTACCTATAAGTAACTTTTTCACCTATAATGTGCGAGGATGTGGAGCGAGGAATGTAAAGTAAAGGACCAATAGTATCTCTGCAACGCAAATCTCGAAATTTCACTTCGATAACTCTTTTCCCGTCAACCAAGTTTGTCAGCCCTTATCTACTTTACAAAATATATGTAATTTTAAAAAGATTTCTATACAATGTTGTTAACTAGATTGAGAATAGGAGAGAATAGGTAATTAAAATTGAAAATTCTGTTGATATTGGTTTGGTCAAAAACATGTATTTCCTACAACAAGAATTTCAAGTAGTGTCGTATTTGGGTAACGTTTATCTATAGTGATCTATACTAATATTATAAAGAGGAAAGGTTTGTAATTATGTATGTATGTATGGTTTTCACGCATAAACTACTGGACCGATTTTGATGAAATTTGGCACAGACAATCTTTAGACAATTAGAAAGAACATAGGCTACCTTTTATTGCGAAATATGTACCACGGGCGAAGCCGGGGCGGACCGCTAGTCTAACATAAAATTATAAGGTTAAAAATAAAACAACTTGCATTTGTTTTTCAGTTTAATAGGTATATAGGTAATACAAATTAAAAATACATAGCTGCTATAATATCTCATCCTTCAACATTTTAATATACTTAATTTTAATGTGTAATGAGCGTTACAAATAATTCTGCCAAAATTACCTATTTAAAATTATAAAAAATAGAAATTTTATATAAAAAATGCAGTTTTGAACAGTCTATATAATTTTTGTACCAAATCTTTGACATTATATACCTATTTGTCTTTAATACATATTTTATAACAACTTTAGGTACTGTAATATACTGTAGGTACCTTATATTATTATATTCGTTTATCTATATTACAATACTATAGAAATGCCATTTTGGCCATGGCAACCAATCTTCATGGAGACTAGCCAACATCTAAAGAGGTATAAAATATTGTGTTTTATTTTGATACTGAGTTTGGGACATTTTTAAATGAGGTATTTCTTCATTATATTAATTAATGTCGGCTAATCTTAATAGATACTAATTACTAACCAATGATGTGAGTATCTTGTAGATGTCTTTTCTAGGATGGCTTTACAGAATACATACTGTGAAAAATTATTGTGTTTTTATTGTTGAAAAACGCTACGTTACGTGACGTGATGCTGCGTGACGTTACGTTATGTGATGTTACGCTACGTGATATTACGCTACGTGACGTGACGCTACGTGACGTTACGCTACGTGACAAAACGCTATGTGATGTTTCGCTATGTGAAGTTACGCTACGTGACATGACGCCATGTGACGTTACAAAACATTTGCATCACAATGCCAATATTATAGTACATAGTAAAATATCAACAATCGACTAAAGTCTATGGTCTATATAAAAGTTGTACCATATATAGTCTATTATTTATATTATATAAAATCTTGTAGTATCTATGCGTTGCACTTGGGCGCCTTGTCGCTGAAGGCCTTCACCTGCGGTATGGTGTACACCGCGTCCACGACCTGCTGGAAGCTCGGGTACTGCTTCTCCAGGTCTGGCATTTGCAGCATCATCTTTAGGTAGTCGAACATACCCGCGAAGACGAAGTCAGCCCAGGTTAGCTGCGATTAAATATAAAGATATATATACATTACTTTTTAGTAATCTTTAGTAATAAAAAAATAAAAAATAGGCGCTTATTTATTTAAAAGCTCCTATCCTATAATAAAAGTGCCATAAAAATTCTCATAAGTTTTCATGAATTTGTGAAAAAAACTACTTGCGGTTTGTTAACTGAGCCATCTGTGTTTAAGATTATTTTGGATAGACACTTCTAATTTCATCTGTATCTATAGCTTTCCACCCGCGAGGTAGAGAAAACGTAAACATGTACCACGGGCGAAGCCGGGGCGGACCGCTAGTTTCACATAATTTTCATACTGTCACTATTGACCCCCAGTACTGTCACAACCGCCCCTGGGATGTGGTCGATTGTGACAATCTTCCTTTGTTTAAATAAATATTTTTCATAATTTAACTATTTGATTTAGGCCTAAAGTTTTAACATTTATTCGTTAACCAATGAATAAACTACATTATATCACAGTTTTTGTTCAGATTATTAGCATAATTTAAAAAATATAGGCGGACAAACTAAAATTGTCACTACTGTACCCAGTCTACCCTACTTCACAAATAGAAAGAATAATTATGAGATAATTTTACTACTAGTATAGTATTATTTTGTCTGCGCTATTACCCACACTGTTTATCAGATAATATTATTTATATAACGGAGCCTCATTTCAGTAGATAATGGATATCCTGATCAATGATCATACCATCAAAATTGACATGATTATCATATAGGTATTTAAATATAGGACAACATCTTGACAACATTATTTGATTCTCAAAAAACGAATTGACCTATTGTACTTAAGCACTATTAAAAATAAATGCAGGATTTTTCTTACATTTAATCTTTATATTATTTTTTGCGTCTATATAAGTTGATCTACGGATAAATGATCTACAAATAACCCACCTTGCCCGCGGCGATATGTCCGTTGTTCTTCTTGATAATTTCGTCGAGTTTGTTCAAAAGCGTTGGATACAGATTCTTCACGTTTTCCGCGTGTTTCTTCGCCTTTATGTCCGCGTCCGGTTCGTACTGAACAACCGCTGCCTCTGTAATGTGAACACGACAATGCATCTTTTGTACTTATATAATAAAGAGGAACGTTTTTTATTTTTGTATGATTTGTTGTGACTGGTAGCTGGTGGTCAATACAAAAAAAAAAACAGTTTTTTTTTTATTTTTTTTCCTTGAACCTACTATTGGCTCGACTCACTGGCTCTGATGTCGTTCACGAAGTCGACATTTTGGTCGATCTCGAAGTCCTGTTCTGCGTCGTCGCCGACGAGCCCGTACTTGCGGCCGAGGTAGCGGCCAATCGCGAAGCTCTGTGCGTACTGTTTGCCGTCTATCTCCAGAACTGGCATTTGCCCGAAAGGAGTCGCTGGACCACAAATAAAAAATACTCATAAGGAAGAAATACACTGCGAAGTTTATTTTTTAGTAGCTCAGAATAATGTCTAAATATTAGGCCTGGTTGGTTTTACATAAAAAAAAAATCGATTCAAAACTGGACAAGTAGTAAATTTAGGAATTGTAGCATCATTTGAACATGAGAATGAAATTAATTATACATATACTAGACTCTAGAGAATTATTGTGTAAATAGTTTTATAATGTACACTAGCTATAATGCGCTTTCGACACTTAATAAGTTTTGGAAAACGAATAATAAACTTTTTTTGTATATAGCTATTCTTTAAATGTTTACTTTATTGAGCTAATCATATACAAATCCAACAAATAAAAACATGAAGATAAGTTTTGGTTTATAATCTCGGGAACTACAGGTCCGATTTGAATAATTCTTTCGGTGTTAGATAGCTCATTTATCGAGGAAGGCTATAGGCTAAGACCAACAGGAGCGGAGCAATGCGGGTGAAACCGCGGGGAACAGCTAGTATTTTATAAAGTGTACCTAAGACTTAAGTAACAATACAGCGGATAAAACTGTAAGTGGTAATTTAGTTTCAAGGTTAGCAGATATCAAACATACATTAAGCTTGTATTTCAGAACGATAAACATTCAAGTTTCTCATTATAGATGCGTTAAATTCATTATAATGTAGTGTCCGACCGAACTTTCGGTTTCGGTTTCGGTTTCGGCCGAGTTTCGGCCAAAAATCAAGTTTCGGCCGCAGTTTCGGTTTCGGCCAAAATCGGCCGAAACTTTTGCCGAAACCGAAACTTATTTCGCAAGTTCAGTGAACTTAGTTCACACACATTCACGCTTGCCTAACTTCGTTTTCCTCGGCAACGCTTTGACGGACGCTGTCAAAGCGTTGGTTGACACCTTGGTTGGCACACGCTGGTGGAAACATATTTTGATTATCTATGTTGAGATTGAAACTGGGTGTAATAGTAATTAATAATTATAATTTTTATATAAGAGGTACCTAAAAGAGACTGATTATTCTTCTAAGTACAAATACCAATCCAAAGTACATATTAATAAGACTCTTTAATAAAGAGAAAGATCTCAAAATACCAAAACTTAGTATTTAAAGTAACAGTAACAATTACTGATTTGATTTAGATGACTGATTTTAGTGAGAACTTAATTTGAAAAAATTATAAAAATTAAAATTGTTATTATTAATATTTTAATAATATTATTTTTTTACATCGAGATATATGTACTACTAGAGAGGTTATTCCAAACAAAAACATTGCGCGCGGCCGATGTGGTGGGGTACGTGTGGAACGAGCGAGGCGTGGCTTCAAGTTCAAAGATTAAGCAATGCGTGCAGATGCGACACATTGTGCAATCTGTTTACTCGGTACTATCTGGTGGTACTGATACTAGGGAATTAATAAAAAGAGGATTTTATATTAAACTATGTATTTTAATTTCCTTTAAATAATATCAATTTAGTAAGCTTTTGTCGTTTTGTGTAGTAATCAATAGTTTTATCAGTTTTTGCTTCATGATGTAATCGAATTTTGGAGTATTGGTTTATAATAGCCCTAATTAAATGGATACGATGATTCAATGTTGATGGCGTTTACGTATAAGAAACTCACATTTTGAAAAATCTCACGTGAGATTCGAGGATGGGGGAGGGGGTTGAATAAAATCTCACGACATCTCACCAGGGGGGAGGGAGGGGCAGAAAATTTAAAAAAACACCTCACGTAATTTATGGACGCCCCCTTACTCGATCACAATTTTTGTAACGAATGTGAAAGACGAAACAATAAATACGCAAAGCGGCTTTTACTATAAACGGAACTACATTTAAAAATATACTTTATTTATTGAGTTATAAGGTTGCTTCCATTCTGTTTATTTACATTCTCAAAAACATCAATCGCCGCAGAGGCGGCTTGTGACAAAGGCGGCTTGTGTCAAAGGCCTCGGCGATATCATTTAAGAACATAATATTATGTACTTTAGGCAAACTTGTAATAAGATCTATTTTACTTTCTTATTAGTCCATTTGACAAGGATATTGGGTAAGATACCTACTGATATAATTTTATTATTATGTATGTACTTATTAAATCCGCGAATAAAAAAAATTTTTAGTCGCGAATATAGAAATTGGGTCGCATTTTTTTAATCCGCGAATAGTGAAAACGCGAATAAAGGAAGCGCGATTAAGGAACTTTTACTGTATTAGTTTCTGTGAATGTTGTGTTTATTTGTAATTGTTGTGCATAATAATTTATAAATCCTATTGGAACAACTGTTGATGAACCTTTTTTTAATAAATAAATATAGGTAAATAAATAAATATTACTTAATATAACCTACCGTTTTACTTTGCGTAGTCGGGTAAAAGTATAAATATTTAGGTACTACACCACGGTGATCTTTCCTAGTATATATTGTATATTCATAGTTAAAAAATCCAGTTACATTTTTTTAACAGACTCATCGATAGTGTCACGTCTGTGCTGTTAGTCTATGAAAAATGGCGCGAAACGCAGAACGCGTGGTGATTTTTCGCAAAATGATAACAATATTAGTAAAATGCATGACTTACTCATAATAAGGAAACTTACTGGTGAAAAGTCACTCCTCGGGCTTTGTTTGTATTATGGGAACTGTTAAAACAATATCTTAGCACACACGAAGGCATATTGAACAGAGCAATAACACGTGTTGACGCGGCAAGCGGGGGGCACAGTCCGGCACAGACTAAAGAGACTTGTGATTCTTGCCTCTAGCTCGTGTTAAAGAGAGTGTAGTAGCGATCGCCTCTCTAGTACGTAGTACATACTATCTCGATGTTTTTTTATTTTATATTAAATCACTGATTACAACAAATTTAATATACTGTGTTTTCATTTCATGCCCTAATTAAGGCAAAATAATAGGTAAAATGCACCAAAGTTCAGTATTTTTAGAAATTTCATACTTGACCACGTGAGTTTCGGTTTCGGTTTCGGTTTCGGCCGAAACTGAAGCCACGGCCGAACATTCGGTTTCGGTTTCGGTTTCGGCCTTGAAACCAGTTTCGGTCGGACACTATTATAATGTAACATAAACTAGCTGCTAATAAAGAGTCGTTATGAAGGTTATATGACCTGGATACTAAATAAATGTAAATTTTTTATGGATAAGTATTTAATAGTTGAAAATTTTCCTTAATTTAATCGTATAGGTATTTTGTCTTCAAGCCTGTAAGGTCATTTGACGTTGTACGCCAACCTTTTTTTCGTGATGTTACCTTACAATTGCTGTATAATTTTGCCGTACAAAAATGCTTAGAGCAAAACTAGTAATGAAATATTTCAAATTGTTGCAAAAGTTTAAATTATCATATTACATTAAAAATGATAGTGAATTTTATATTTACTTATTTATAATTTGCTTGTACTAAATAACGTTACAAGCTTATACATTATAATTAATCCATTTATAAAATTATTCCTCCATTACAAAGATAATTTACCTATCCCTGACTCACGACACAGGCTATAATTTTTTCCGATTCGAAGTCGATGGGATTTTCTAATTTTATGCCTTTAACATGGATTGCCTATATTTATTGTTTACAACAAACCTTTGTGAGCTAATCAGTACATAGTGTATATGTTACCGGAAATGTATGTAATCCGTCATTGTATACAATTCCTAGGAAATGTATATAATTCCTAAAATCGCACGGAAATGTGTGAAATAAATTATTTTATACACATTTCCTAGGAAATCTATACATTTCCTAAATAGCTATCGGAAATGTAAAACATTTAAGATATTGATATGTCGCAGGCAAATTGTATATAATCTGGCCGTTTACAAACGGTCGGCATTTTGTAGTAACTATGCCGATAATTCGTAATCAGAAATTTTTTGGTTTGGATAAAGGGGGTGGGTTAGGTTAGGTTCGTGTATTTTAAAACTACACAGAAATAGGAGCCCCACGAAGTGGGGCTCTGTCGGCTCGCGACCGTCTTTTTGTACAATTTTGGAAAAAGACGAATTTTCGGTATATTAAAACAGCTAGCCGTAATGTAATACGGCGGATTATACAATCCAACTGCGCCAAATATACGCGGGGACAGCGGGACGAGGGGACTGATTAGTTGCCAAATGAAAATTTGATTTTATAAGATTAAATATAAGTTGATTTTGTGATATTTACATTAAAAGTAAGATAATTGATTTTTAAAATGTTAATTAGTAAGATAATAATATGAACATAATATTATTACAATTTTACGGTATGACTGTTACCCGATTGTATCAATAAGAGCTATAATAAAAAAAATAACAACGTGTTTTATTACAGAAAGTATTTACTTTATACATTTCCTAATACGATATTGGAATTGTATACAATTCCTAGGAAGATTATACATTTCCTAGGATATGCATGCATTTATACATTTCCTAAATGGTATCGGAATTGTACACATTTCCTAGGAATTGTATACAATTCCTTGATTTCATACATTTCCGGTAACATATATAAAACAACAAAATTAAGTCACCTTCCGTCTTTATCTGACCGTTCATATATTGTATGCTTAAATTTTTTAAACGCAACGGATTTTTTAATAGATGGAGTGGTTTTTGAGGAAGGTTTTATGACATAAATAATTTGTTAAGTGGACGAAGCCGCGCATGTAAAGTTTGTTTAACTACATTGTATTATTTTACTTACATGGTTTGTGTTTTGGCCACTCATCGAAGGATATTCTTTGGTCTTCGAACTCCTGGTTTCCATACGCGAGAAGAAGCCTGATGGACTCTCCGAGGGCCTTAATATCGAAGTATTTCACAACAACCTTAGGCATTTTATCCTGGGGAAAAGAAAACTTTATAATATACAAATCTCGTATACTGCATAAAGGTACAAAAAAT
The DNA here is from genome assembly GCA_029959065.1 of Colias behrii. NCBI lineage: Eukaryota > Metazoa > Arthropoda > Insecta > Lepidoptera > Pieridae > Colias > Colias behrii. Next base: position 1,851,814 of record JARWMC010000016.1, read on the forward strand.
ATACCGGCCGAATTGGTAACCCCCTCCTTTTTTGAAGTCAGTTAAAAATATTACCTATATATTGTTTGAATAATGCCGTGCCTTGAAACCATGGTAGAGTCTATTTTCAAGTGTTTTACATTTTTTTCAGTAGAAAATATTATTAATTTTGTTATTTGAAATAAATACCTATTATTTTTAGAGTTTTACATATGCTGAGTACCTACCTAGGTAAAAAATACTCTTTCGATTAATTTAATCTCTACGTGTCTACACCACTACCTAAATCTAACCGTCCAACTTTCCAATTGCCACTCGCACGCACACACGTTTATGATTATGTTTTCATAGATAGGTATCATGGTGCCTACATTAGTGGATAGGATACGCCGGCTGCACGAAGTTAAGAATGTTTATGTATTTTTTACGTAGTCAGAATATGCAAATTATATGAAAGGGATTCAGCTTTTTACACCGCGCGGCGTAAGGACACCTGTATATACCTACTAGATAAAACATACTTATACATACATTTTGATATAGTTACATATTATTATGAGTAGGCGTTCCGCGTTCCTGCGTTCATACGAATGTATGAGATTGACGTAAGCTCTAGATACGTTTATCTACAGCTTACGTCAATCTCATACATTCGTATTCTATTCTATTGAACGCTACGCTAACAGAAAGCCACTTGACTAGGGGGGCAGTACAGATATGAGGTACTTCAATAGCATCAATTTAATTTCCTTGATATAACTACTAAAGTTTTCATGTCCATGGACTAACAAAAAGAAACTAATACCACACTAATACGTAACATTAATTGAATATACCTACATAGAGACCGGATACCTATCATTTATCAATGAGAGTTTGCACATTTGAGTTTGAATCTAGTGCGTCTAGAATCAAGATGCTAAATTGATAGATCTAGAATATTCTATTTTGAATGTGATTCCACGGAAGTACCGCTGCTGCTACAGACATAAGACACAATAGACCTTGAGACCTTGAAATTTATAAAATAGGTTTTACACACATTTAGTAGACGTACAACATTTCGTAAACATTTATTAGGAATGACCGGTTCTATAACCTATATTCGATTATCTTTAGAGCCAGTAAACTACTTAAGTAAAATGACTTAGATATCTTCATCAAGTAAAATATAATATTATATAAAAAAAAGTGAAGTCCCATGTCCCCTAGTGGGGTAAGGGGCAGATGCATTATATTTATACATCTGTTTCACTGATCGATTTTCTTTAGGGACAAGTAGGTGATCAGCCTTCTGTGTCCTGCCAGACCGAGACATTTTTTTTTCTTTGTCTCCACCGGGAATCGAACCCAGGACCCCTCGGTGTTACGCTCACGCGTCAACCACTGTACCAAGGAGGCGGTCAAAAATAATAATATTATATACCTAGCAACAGTAAAAATATTTTTCTATTCAATTTTAACATGATTATTAGTTTTTTTTTCGTTTTTCATGGCAATAAGACTAAACGGTAAACTATTTGCCAGTGTCAAGTTTTAAAAGGTAGGGAAACATAAATTATTGATTATTAGTTATTATCTCGATTAAGATTCTCGGAATACTTTGACGATAGTATTTGTGCTCGCCTCTCAGATGAAATAAGTATTATAGATTAGTTAAATAACAGTAAATATTACTTACAAAGAAAACTTTTGTGATCGATTAACAAGTGCAACAACTCAACCACACACGAAAGAACGTGGAAACTGGAAAGAATGACCGATGACGTTAGACTGATCCAGGGGTAGGACAGTTCATACAATGACAGATTTGGGGTTTTTATTTTCAAAATGCGCCATCTCTTATCGGTATCCAAAACAATTAGTTGCTTTATACGATCACAGATGGCAGAACAATCGATAAGAAATAATTTATTACAAAAAAAAAAAAGACAAAGAACATTTATTTAAATATCTAATTATTTAATTGAACTTGTATTATAAATATTTTTAAATTTTGTGTAACTTACAAGTTGAGTAATAATTACGATAGCAACACAATGAATTGATTCCAATATTGATTGTGAAAATCACGTCACAAATATGGCGACTGCTCCTTGGTTTGCGCTTGTTTGTAGTTTTGTTCCATATTTTGTACTGTTCTTCGTGATTCGTGAAATTAATCCGCCGATCCGCGTTGAGTTGAGTCCTCTCCTCAGTCCTCCGTAGTGAAGTGTACGAATTTCCAAAGAATATAAAAAGAATAAAAAATCATTTTAATATATCCATCAAACAAAATTTAGTGACGGACATTATTTTTGAAGAAAGATGTTCCTAAAAAAGGATTGAAACAAAAAATTAAAATGTTTACTGACATATTTGTGTATTATCCCTTTAATTGTGATAAACATAAAACTACATTAAAAAGTTATTTTGAAAATACCGTAATTCATGTACTTGTTGTATACAGTCTGGCAAAATCACATATTATCATGGTGAGGACGAAATAAAAACAACAGCACAAACATATAAAAATAAACATAAACATGTAACAATTAAAAATAATATTGTTATTTAAATATGTAATACTGTTCAAAATCAATTATTTTCTAAAAATTCCGTACCATTGTCAAAATTTACAATTCTATGTTAATTACTGTAAGTGTAAATAAATAAATTATTGTAAAATAAAATTTGTTTTTATTTGTATGCACTCCCTTTCTGAAACTCATGCTTAGACTTCAGCTTCTTACTATTTTACTGTATTCAAGGTGATAAGATTTTACTTAATAGGTATTTGATTTTCTCTCAACTTGAATACAAGTAAATAGTAAGAAGCTGAAGTCAAAGTACCATTGCATGTAATATAGTAGATGTCTATAGCTATAGCTATACTATGGCGCTGTTTATCAGATCAATTGACATTAGCGGTCTTCAAAAAATTCTGCGAGCGGGCTCTCTATACCCGTATATATTAAATTACTCTATGGACTGATCCTAAGGGCGTATTCAGAAAGAAAGCTTGAAACTTATAAGCGCTTATAAGCGCTTATCGGCGCTTATAGCGCTGGTAACCCGCGCAGGAAAATATATGAACATGCGCTTATAAGCGCTGATCGGCGCCGACAAGTTTGTTGAAACTTGTTGGAACTTGTCGGCGCCTATCAGCGCTTATAAGCGCATGTTCATATATTTTCCTGCGCGGGTAACCAGCGCTTATAAGCGCCGTATAAGTTTCAAGCTTTCTTTCTGAATACGCCCTATAGTAGGTACAAGTACTGACTACTGTGAGTTGTGACTTGTGACTAATGACTTGTGACAACTGACAACTGACCGTCGACCGTAGACCACAGAACATAATATTATTATATAATTATTATTATATACCAAAGAATAAATATACTACTCACATAATCAGGGGAGCCGTAGACCCAAGAAGCTTATATCTAATACACTGGAGATTACACTATGACCATTAACTTGTCACAAGAAAATATAACCTTGAATGACGTCAGTGTTGTTTTTTGTCTCTTTCTGTGGGTGACCACACTGGTTTGTATATTCAGGATTTTTCGAAATAAAAAAAAACTAAAAATCATGGTCTATAAATAATAACGACATATATTTTTAACAGTATTTATATTATAATATTACTGGTCAACTTACATGAATAATTATCATCTTTATAGGTACATACCATTTTAATTGGTAGAGAATGATAGTTTTAAATAACGCTTGATAACTTTTGATCTCATACTACGATTTTTTAATTAAAATGAGTGCTACATACATTAAAACATCGTTTTGGTTACTCAAGCTTCAGTCTAAAACTTTTCAATATTCCAAAGGGAGAGTTGCATCGCTAGTGTTGATGTGTGGTAACGATATTACAGTTCTCAGAAATTCGTATGTCTTTCAGGAGCTGTACTTACGGTTACTAATGGTTTCATGGTGGTTAATTATAATATAATTAAAATTACTTTATCCACAGTTGAGACGCAGTAACAAGAATGTGGTAAATAAAAAGGTATAGCACTTTTCAAAAGGTATTTTTTTTCTGGACCGTAATCCTCAGGCTTAAAATGCAAACTGCATATTCTGGCATGTTGATAAATTTTACCCTTGATAGGCACTATGCACAGCCATTTATTTCTTTTTATTTCATTTTTGGAAAGCTGAAATAAGTAAAACAAAAAAAATTTGGTAAGTTAAAAGAACTATTAATTTCTATGTTAAAGAAGAACAAACATAAAACCACATGTGAGTGCAATATCGATGTCGTGCGTTGTTTCATTACTAGTATAAAAATCTTTGAAATGGTGTTCTAAATGTTCATCATAATTTTGTTAACTATAACAATATTTTCTCTTCGCTATCCGTAAAAACTCGTCAACATGGTTACCTTACTTGTTAAATTGGTTTATTGAAAAATGATGAAATTATTAGGAAAAGAAGATAGATAGAAGATATTTAGCATGATTGATTACTAAAATGATGATAAAATTGACGATTTTTGCCATGAAAATGATTCTAAACAGGTAAATGCATGAGTATTGAGGAATATTGTAAATAGCGTAAATATACACTTGCCTGTGAAATTTTATGCCAGAATTTGGTGTCCAAAAACTTCTGCAATTTTTCACAATGCAATACATTATTTATATTCGGAAAATATTTATTATATACGCAACAATATTAACTTAAATATTCGAAGCGACGCAATTTTTTTGACACTTATGCCATATTGTCAAAGTGAGAGTTGCTACAATTTTATTATGGTAACTACCCATAATCAGGGAGTATCGCTTTTTAATAATTGGTTCAGATACTTATTTTATTTAGCATAAATAATAATTGTCTTATCCAACAATGCTTCTGAATGACGTTGTTGGCAATTTATCAACAAACTCATGTACAAAAACTAACCTTTTGCACAGAATATTACAGCATACATAGTAGCCTTGGGAAAACTTCGTATTAACAGTGGCAATACCAAGTTAGGTGTGAAAGTGATAAAACACAACAATTTTCTTGTTACACGTCAAATGTTCATACCGAAATCTCCAGTGTATAAGATATAAGCTTCTTGCGTAGACCTAAGCCGTAGACAGACCCATTGAGACCCATAGAGTAACTTATACATGGACAGACCAAGGACAGACCAACTGAGTACCTGACTTGGTACCGTAAAACGGGGTGAATAAGGACTCAGGGGTGAATAGGGTCAAATTGAGGAATCTAGTTTCGAAGCCACAAAATAAAAAAACAAGAACTTCCAATTGCTACCTTTTTTTTCTTCTAAAAGTAGAATATATTATCTTCTAACTGGCAACACCGAAGCGTTGTGAAGTTAGTAAAAGGTGTCAAAAATCTTCTTTCAAATAAGACTGTAGATGTGAGGTTGCGGTATTGTCCCATAAGTTGACCGTTTTTTGGAAATTCAAGTGTTTTTTTGACAACGTGTGGAGTTAGCCAACGATATAATATCTTTAAGAAGCTACACAAAAAGAGAAAAGTCTAGATTTTACATAGTTTTTGTTTGAGATCGTTTTCTTTAAAACCTCTGGGATTATTTATTTTTCGAGGTGAATAAATACGGTAACGGGGTGACAAGGGACGGCTAAAGTACAAATAGAGTCGCCTATACTTGGTAAATAGGGACATATGAAAGTTGATTAGGAACGGTAAAGTTTGAATAGGGTCAGGGCTGCTACAACATGAATTGAACATTTTACCGCATTGTTTTGCATGATTTCACTTTTTATTAAAATAAGGCATTTTCATTTTATTTATTTTAAACTTATATACAAGCATGCGTACAAGGCGAACTAATGAGATGTAATAAGAGATACATAGGTACGAACTTGTATGATTTAAAAAACAAGCCTACAAACAAATAATAATAGTACGTAGTGTGTTTAACTAACAATATATGGGTTTACGCTTTTTTTTCAACTTAAAAAAAACCTGGAGGTTCTAAATTCGACTGTATGTTTTTTGTTTGGTTTGTATGTGGCGCTATTACTCCGTCATTATCGTGAATTGATTTTGATTATTTTTTTGTTGTATCATAGGATATAACATCAGAGCAGGCCTCATAATAAATTTTATCAAAATTGGTTCATCATATTTTTTAGAAAATTGACGAAAAAGATAAACATGTATGCACATTTTTACAGAGATTTTATAATAATATTATAACGCTAAGTAGCTTTCTGCAAGATATCGAAGTCGATCGGTTTTAAGTTTTAACGTTTTTAGCGTACAATAAAAGATTTTGGATTTATTGTATTATTTTTATTTCCAAAAATTTTAAATTTAATGAAGAAAATTAAACTTTTAGCAGAAGGTAATTAGTTCTTTTTTTTAAATAGGAAAGAGACAACCCTACTAGTTTTTCCCAAGTTACCCATGTGTCTCGTTCCAGGTCACCCCACTTCAAGTATGAATAGGGACAGCCTATATTTTTCTTAAAATATCTAAATTTTAACTAATTCTGGGGATATTTTTAACATTTACGAAAAGTATTAACTGCCGGAAACCCTTGGAAAGAGTTATCAATATTGCATTCGTCCTACAACATCGATTAATTTCAGTGACAAGTTCGATTTTGTCCCTTTTCACCCCATTTTACCTGACAGTGCAGTGGTTTAACACAGGGTCACAGAGCAAGTTGCACAGGGTTTAACCTTACTTTAAAAAGCGCCACGAAAAATGTCCCGTAGTCGCCGCGCTGTCAGCGTCTAAAATAATGCTGCCAGTATTATTATTTAATTCCAGAGATTATTTAATGCTCCCAGTGTTGGGAAAATAAGGAAAAATAGATGTGAAAAGGGTAAGGAAAGGAGATAATGTAAATATCTACCATGTTACAAGCAATGTTAGTTACACTATTTCTATCTCAAAAACGGTTGAACCGATTTAAATGATTTTTGGTTCGTTGGATTCTTCTTCACTGAGATTGTGATAATACTTAACATCAGTTATAAATTAAATATTTTAAACAAAAATAATACTATCCGGATTCCGGAAGCTAGTTATATATAGATTACATGGGCCATTACAGTAAGCATTACAGGAATGTTAATTAAAACTATTGTGTTTGATAAAGTATTGTGTTGAGAAGCAAAATACCAATAAAATGTGTTCATATTGTAAATTTAAATATGTAGAATGTAGATACATAGGTACTTGCTAAATATCATCAACTCAGTCATTTTTGGGATATCTGGAATCTGAGATATGTTTAAAGGTAAAGAATAAAAATAACTGCGTTAAAAACAACCGACTTCAAAAACGGAAAAAAAGATTTGAAATTAAATTAATTACTACATATTATTTAGATGTGCTATTTACTAAAAAGGTTTGATGTCGGTGCACGGGCTTAATACTAAGTGCTTAGTGTTTGGCACCGACTTCAAACCTATTTAATAAATAGCACATCTAAAAAATATGTAGTAAATAGTAATTAATAATATCAAATCTTTTTTATTTTATACTTTCCGTTTTTGAAGTCGGTTGTTTTTAACGCAGTTATTTTTATTTAATACTTTTTAGTGTATTTTTCAACACGAATCAAACGAGCCCAAACTCGATAAAGTTGAGTCAATATATTACTGAGTTCCTATGGCCACCTTCCGATTCCATCATCAAATCAGCTATATATCATGATAATGTTTCATCGCTATACGAAATTTCAGATCAATCGGTTACCGGGAAGTGAATCAGTTACTTGCAACATTTACAAATACAGACAAAAATGCTCATAAAATAAAAACTACTGGGCCTATCAGAATAATTTTTTTTTTATGGGACCAATTCGACACCATCCCGCATCGAACAAAAAAAGAATCACGTAAATCGGTTTAGAAACCTCGGAGTAATCGGTGTACATACATAAAAAAAAAATATATACCGGCCGAATTGATAACCTCCTCCTTTTTTTTGAAGTCGGTTAAAAATGAATGCACATTGAACTGTTATTTTATAACAGGCACTGCGTTATATTATTATACTGATTATATTACATTTGCCTTTGGCACACTGTTAAAATATCATATCACAGTACGCTTTACAAAGAAGACTAAACTAAGATTGATCATATGGTCAATAAGAGGACCAAAGTCTACCTGACACACTTGGGCGCCTTGTCGCTGAAGGCCTTGATCTTGGGTATGGTGTAGATGGAGTCCACGATCTGCTGGAAGCGAGGATACTGCTGGCCCAGGTCTGGCATCTGCAGCATCACCCGCAGGTGGTCGAACATGCCCGCGAAGTCCACCCAGGTGAGCTATGCTCGCTGACTCGGTCACAGAAAAAAAAGAGCAATATAGAGTGTGATTTTTTTTGAGCACAATTTTATTTCGCTTCGTTTGCGTGGTAAAATAAATTTTCAAGGGAATGAAACGTTTCACCGCGATAAATACCTATATCCTTTGTCACACTCTAACTTCCTAACTTTTACTGGATATTAAAATTATACCAAAAAAATCGCTCCGTAACGACGATTTTAAACGAATGTACCTAAAATACATCATAAGAATTTGAAAAATACCATATTATGTTGATAATTTTTTGCTGTTACTCCATTTTAATCTATCCACACACGTGTCAACAAGGTCGGCCATAATAAAAAAAAGGTCACGAGTAGCCTCCCTAACACTATGACTAGAACCCTAAAAAAATACTAGCCTCTGATGAAACAAAGGATTGCATGGGTAAGGAAGGGATACGGATCTCCGGATTGTAGGTACTACTATTAGTCTGTGGTACTACATATATTATTATTTTCTTTTACTCACAATCTCTGCAGCCGTACACTTTTAAATACAATCTATGTCTTCGTCTTAGGTCTTCGTATATTCATTTTTTATTAAAATTTGGGTTTCCTATTAAAATTTAATAATAATACGAAATAAAAAAATCCTGAATCCTATAGACTAATAAATACCAAAATACCGCACAAGGTCAACCGATTAACACAAATAAACTGTAATATTTTTAGTAGTAGATTGATAGCTGATATGAATACCAATTTAACATTGACTGGATTGAGTATACCTGAGATCGGATATAAATAATTGACTCTTTTATCCCACGTGTATTGTACTGTCGGTGAAGGGAGTGAGTCTAGAATCCATCAGCTCAAATCCTAGATCCAGAATGTTCCAATTTGAATGTTCCACTTATTCACCTACCGCTATTGTAACACTGTTGAAATCTAATAGACGTTGAAAATATATTTATTAGTTTAATTCTATTTAGATTTATTATCTACTAGCGGTCCGCCCCGGCTTCGCCCGTGGTACATATTTACGTTTTCTCTACATAAGAACCATCCTCGTACTTCAAGGAATATAATAAAAAAAGAATTATCAAAATCGGTGCACCCGTTCACGCGTGATGCCGCGGTGACCAAGGAAAACGGGTTTCATTTTTATATAGACTAGATTTCCGCCCGCGGCTTCGCCCGCGTTTTCAAAGAACAACCCGCATAGTTCCTGTTCCTGTGGGATTTCCGGGATAAAAGGTAGCCTTTGTCTTATTTTGGGTCTTCAGCTGCCTACATACCAAATTTCATTATAATCGATGTACCTATAACGACATCAAAACAACATACATAATAGGTTCCGCGAGCCGGTCCCCACCATCAGGTAGGTAGAGATAAACTACGATAACATGGCGCGCCCCTCCAAATTACTGTTTCAATGTGTGTAGTGACATCCTTACGAAGGAGTTTGTATGTAGTTGTACGTATTCGTCTTTAGTACTTCAGTAGCAGGCCGGCTAGGGATGGGCAAATGGAAAAAAAATATCGATATTTATCGTACCGATATTTTTCAAATATATCGATTTATATCACCCAAGAAATATCGATATTTCGATATATCGATATTTTTTGCCCAATTTGCATTTATTTATAAAAATTGCCTAAATTATCGAAATTTTAAAGCAAATACACATCTGGCTGTTTCAACATAAGTTTTATTTATTAAAAAAAAAGACGGGTTGCACTCCGGGAGTGCCGGCAGAAGTGAAAACTTGATTATTAACGTTGAGCATGTTTAATATTTTGGAATGGTATCCGTCTTACGCTTTTTCGATCAGGTCACGTGTCCTGACGCGAGTTTAAGATTTTATACCCATTACAGAAAAAGTGCTCAACGCCGCTAAAGAAGTTTTCACTTCAAAAATAAAATACAATACAATACAGTCAGTCCAGTGCAGTGATACCAACCAAACCAACAAGCAATGTCATTGTCATAGACAAGTGTGTCATGGAGAGTAATTTTTGTAATTTGTTTGTGTTTAAAGCAAAGAAACTAAACCCATACAGGCTACTGCTATTTTTATTTTTATTTTGTTTTCTAAATTTAAGAAATCGCATTGGTCAAAATCGTGATGTGACGCATGAGCAGACAGCAGAGCTTTAAAAATATATCGATTTTGATATCTGAAAATAAATATCGAAAATTGATATATCGCGGGAAAAAATATCGCTAATTAGTATCGATATTTTTCTGAAAAAATATCGATATTTTGATATATCGATATTTTTTACCCATCCCTAAGTCAAGTTATTTAATTCTACGTCGCTCAGTTACGAAAGTACTGATTGCAAAACAAGTTAGTAATGGAAAATTCAAGAAAAAAAATGATGCGGAGTCAGGTAATTTTGTTTGTGAAATAAGTTTATTTAATGTTTTGATTGACTTTTATGTCTATTAATTAATTAATGTAAAATCTTTTCTATATATTTGACATGATCGATTGCACGATGTGGACCAACACTTGCAGACATGTGGAGGAGACTGAATCCAAATACTGGAAAAACTACGACGACGAGCAAGAATTTATTATTCACGTAGGAGAATCCGATTCTGAAAATGACACATCAAGCTTCTATGACAGTGATGAAGAAAATTTTAGTTCCAGTGCCAATAGAGATCAATAAGATTTAAGTTTGTTTGATTTATGTTTTATTAAATAAATAAATAAATAATAAATAAAATATCCTTTATTGAATTATTATGTAGATTAATGGACGACTAAGATCCGTTAGGCAAAAATAAAAAATACAAGAGTTACACAGCTATTGAAATAATACAAAAACATATCAATTTAGTTCATTATTAATGTTGTGGGCCAAGTGATTAATGAGGATATTATTATTAATGCCCAGGCAGTATGAATAATGCCTTTGTTATCACTTGGCTCGTAACATAATATTATAAACTTTCTTATAATAAAAAATAAATGATGATTACGTATTTTTGTAAATGATTTTGATGTCCTAAAAATAAATGTGTTATAAATACATAATAAAGGTTTCATTTTATTGAAAATATTAAACATGCAAGATATAGAGTAAATAATAAAATGACATTTCAGTATTTGAACACAATAAAATTAATTCATAGTTCTTTTGCAATCAGTACTCGTAATATCTCACTTATTACCAGATTTGTTGGTCAACTAATCATAAGTTGCCGAGCGCCCAAGACAACGCACGTGTCGTTTTCATAGAATACGTCAGTGCAGCGCCATTATAATAATAATAATGAGCGATTAGAGCGTGACTAGTCGAGCAACAAATCCGTGGATTTGTTTTTGTTTGACGGCCGTCTCATAATGGCTGGCGTCCACTAGGCGGATCGGGCCGGGCCGCATCGCAACGCAAAAATACGCTGGCCTATGTTTTGTATGAAACATCGTCCATTAGCGACGGATCGGGCCGGGGCGGGCCGCAACGCATTGGCGGATATCGCTTCGCAGGCGGATTTCTGCCGGCGGTGCGCTGCGGCCCGGCCCGCCCCGACCCGTCTAGTGGACGCAGGCAGGCGGATGTGAGCGGCGAGCGTCTGTTAGATAAAATCCACCTAGGCGGTCCGCCGCGCCCCGTACAGGTGGACGCAGGAGCAAACAGCGCGTCCATTAGAGACGGCCCGTTGCGATGCGGCCCGGCCCGATCCGCCTGTAATGGACGCCTAGCATAATGCTAGGCGTCCACTAGGCGGATCGGGCCGGGCCGCATCGCAACGCAAAAATACGCCGGCCTATGTTTTGTATGAAACATCGTCCATTAGCGACGGATTGGGTCGGGGCGGGCCGCAACGCATTGGCGGATATCGCTTCGCAGGCGGATTTCTGCCGGCGGTGCGCTGCGGCCCGGCCCGCCCCGACCCGTCTAGTGGACGCAGGCAGGCGGATGTGAGCGGCGAGCGTCTGTTAGATAAAATCCGCCTAGGCGGTTCGCCGCGCCCCGTACAGGTGGACGCAGGAGCAAACAGCGCGTCCATTAGAGACGGCCCGTTGCGATGCGATCCGCCCCGATCCGTCTCTAATGGACGCCTAGCATAATGCTAGGCGTCCACTAGGCGGATCGGGCCGGGCCGCATCGCAACGCAAAAATACGCCGGCCTATGTTTTGTATGAAACATCGTCCATTAGCGACGGATCGGGTCGGGGCGGGCCGCAACGCATTGGCGGATATCGCTTCGCAGGCGGATTTCTGCCGGCGGTGCGCTGCGGCCCGGCCCGCCCCGACCCGTCTAGTGGACGCAGGCAGGCGGATGTAAGCGGCAAGCGTCTGTTAGATAAAATCCGCCTAGGCGGTCCGCCGCGCCCCGTACAGGTGGACGCAGGAGCAAACAGCGCGTCCATTAGAGACGGCCCGTTGCGATGCGGCCCGGCCCGATCCGCCTCTAATGGACGCCTAGCATTACGCACACATGCGTTGTGAATCTTGGTGGTGCATTGTAAATACTTTCACAAATACTTTCAAACGTTTTGAATTTTGGAGGGGCGCGCCATGTTATCGTAGTTTATCTCTATAGTACTTATCTCTATTCAGTGTCATAAGATTGTTGATTGTTGTATTTCAGTGTAATCTACAGCGTTCTGTCGAACCAAACGTGTTTGTAAACTGATAATAAGAGTGAGTGTTTATAATACAATTATATGAAAAGATGTAACTACCTATTATTGGTGTTGGGGTTTAAATTGCGTTTTTTTACAATCAATGAATGGTTTAATAAGTTGTTTCTGGAAAATTCCAAATAAGTAAGTTGCATCTTGTGGGAGTAAACTGTGCAATCGTTTTTCAAATTAATCATGATAATGCATTTTTTTACGGCAATATTGGTGAATCAGGATACTTGTAAACTTACTAACGATAAGATTTAGATAATAACGATTGTATGTTATGACAATGAATCAGCAAGTTTTATAAATGGCCATTAGCCACCAATATATTATACCTAGTAGTCAGTCTACAACACTCAGATCTAGCTGTTTTGTGAGTGGATTTTACCGTATTTTTTTAAGTTAGTGTCGTGATACTATAAAAGTAAGTAATATCACAGAGAGTACTATAATAAATATTAGAAAAGTATCGTTTGTATATCGTTTTTTACTTTATAACATGTTTTTATAGCTTTATCGCTGAGTGCCAACCTTGAATAAATTTAAAGTTGTGCTTGTCGTGATAGCAATTTTTATTTATTGTACGTACGTACATGATAATATTATGTTTTTGAAAATTACTGTTTTTGGAAACGAAATTCTATTTAAAAAAGATAATATGATTATTATACAGCTCACTGAATCATAAAATTAATAGAAAGCGTCGTTACGTGTCTACTTATTGATAAATAAAATGAAATATGAATTGTTAGATTTATTTGTTCTTTGTGGGCATAGACTATTGTTCCGATTTTATCGTAGATGATGAAAAAATAGATAGTTACAACTTTTGCTATTATTTATTAGTTGCTATTTGCGTCGGTTTGTTTCGCTATAAGTTTCATATAGGTAACTGCCTTAATATGTAACGGTTTTTTAATTCCCCACTTTAGTGGGGAATTAAAAAATTAAGGGGGGGGGGAAACTTAGTATCTCCCGACGCAAAAAGAGGGGCAACCAGTTTGACATCGATTTTTGTGTACCTCTCAAACGGAAAGCCATTTTCCTTGCGGTTATTTTAAGCTATTTGTTATGAAAAATGTTTGAGTTTGAAAGAGCTTGACCAGTAAAAAACATATTTATTTTAAAATTTCTATATCCTATGCAATTTACATATTAGGTATGTGGTATAATCACATAAAAATTTCCAAGAAATCCCACGCAGCAAGCCAGCAAAAGTATTTTTTACTTGACTGCACTTGAGCTAGGTATGTCGCCAAGTATTTTCAAAATCGAAGATAATATTAACATTGCATATCAGTTTACGTGCAACCACAGATAATACAATACAATACGATTTTTTACCGCGGCTTCGTCCGCGTAGTCAATGGTAGTTAACAGTCGCTATTGTTAACTACCATGGGATGAACTATCATGTCATGGTAGTTACCATGGTAGGTACCATAGGATGAACTATCATATCATGGGAGTTTTTAGAGAAATAAAACACGTATCATAATTTATTTTCTTATATGAATTTGATATGACAGACTTTTCACCGCGCTTTCTAATAGTCTATCTGCACATACAAAAACTGTACTGATATTACAAAGCTGTAGAGTTTGTTTGTTTGTACAAGCTAATCTCAGGAACTTCGGGTCCGATTTGAAAAATTCTTTCAGTTTTAGCTAGCCCATTTATTAAGAAGGCTATAAATAATCGTCACGCTAAGAAGTAAGACCAATAGAAGCGGAGAAATGCGGGTAAAACCGTGCGTGGGGCACTGCTAGTCATGTCATAAAATTGCTCCGTTGCGACGTGAAACAGAGACAAACAAACATAATTTCGCATTTATTAGTTAATTAGTTATATTTTCATGTTTTGTCAAAATGGTATCAGTTCTATTATCTATATCGTTATCCCTGCAGAGACGAATCCAACGAACCAAAAATCATTAAAAATCGGTTCAGCCGTTCTTAACCTATTAATCGTGTAACTAACACGACTTTCTTTTATAATCAGATTCCGTCCCGGTTACAATTTTTTTCAAAATTTTAGGGATAAAAAGTATCCTATGACCGTCTCTAAGCTATCTGCCCAAAAATTTATAATTAAAGTGTAACTAGCAGCTACTTTTTATGTAGAATAAAGTAAGGATTATCATCTTTCAGGACGATGGACAACGTGGTATTCTATTATTTCCCGCTCAAAGCGATGGGAGAGAGCGGGCGTCTGCTCCTCGCGTACGCCGGTCAGAAATTTGACGACCGACGTGTACCCAAGGAGGAGTGGATGGAACTTAAACCAAGTTCGTATATTATTGTATATATATGTAAAGTAAAAGATGTAGAAAGGTTATATGTTATAAGCGTTCCAAGAGTGTCACTAAATGTGGCTGTTTAGCTACAATTTACGTAATAAGTTGTCTCTTTTTCGCGTACATCTTCGTTGACGTCTAATCGTGTGTGCGTGTGTGCCATTTTTGAGGATCGAATGTTGTGTTGGTAACCTATCTAGGTGTAGATACTACTTTTTACTTATTATATAGTTATTGTGTATTGTTATGTGTATTGTTTATTCCTTAGAGCTTTAGAGTAAACACAAGAATAGGTATATACCTATACTACGAAATATATAAAACATATAATTTTTGGCGAATTATGTTTCTTCTCATATTACCATATATTAATTACTAACTGATAATTAAATTCACCAACAGATACACCGTTCGGCCAGTTGCCAGTACTCGAGATTAACGGCAAAAGACACGGGCAAAGTATAGCTATAGCCCGCTACCTGGGTCGCAAGTACGGTCTCGCGGGAGACAGTATCGAAGAGGACTTTGAGATTGACCAGAATGTGGATTTCTTTGGCGATATTCGTATAAGTAAGTATTAATTATAGTTGTAAAAAGTAAGCAGTAAGTAATAATTATTTTGAATTGATGGATCTGTATAAAGAAGCATATTATAAACTTTTCAAATAAAATAAAATAGTAAGGACTTTTTTATTGTCGAAACAACCCAATCAGAAAATTATCAGAACATCCTGAACTGTTAAAAAGATGATGCCGATTTAATACAGTTTTCAACCGAATAAAAAAAAGGTTCTCAATTCGACTGTATATATTTTTGTGGGTTTGTTACCTCAGAACTTACGACCGTGTGCGTTGTGATCTAATTTTGATGATTCCTTTTCTGTTTGAAAGCTAGTGCATTACGTGTGCATTACGGTTGGTCAATTCATAATTGTTAAGTTCTGACCACAGATCACAGAAACTGTTCTGACCATTTGAAGGCATCTGACTTTTTGGATCTCCATAGTTTCAATTAATATAATAAATGAAACCTAATTAAATTATACCATATTAATGTTACAGGAGCAGCCAACGTGTTCCACGAAACAGATCCTGAGTTAAAAAAGAAAAAACATGAAGAATTAGAGAATAATTACTATCCTGATGCTTTGAAACGTCTACATGACATTGTGACCAAGAATAACGGCCATATTGCTCTTGGCAAGGTAGGCTTTGAAAGCATTTGACAGAAAGAAAGAAAATTTGTTTCAAGAACAGATTAAAAAATTGAACAAAAGTTCGTTAATGTAGAATTAATTTTACGCCTTGGAAGAGAAATAGCAATTCTTTTGACGTACATGTTTTATTGGAATAATAAGTACTAATTATTGAGATATTATAAACAAATTAAGTAAGTAAATAATTAATCTACAAACCGGATTTTTTATGGCTTATATTTGATAAACTATTTAAGGCATATAAACTGTGAAAAATAATTGAACATTATTGTTTTATACCTTCCGTCGGATCTATACTATTAGATACTATTCACATACTTATTATCTATACTAATATTATAAAGCTGAAGAGTTTGTTTGAACGCGCTAATATCAGGAACTACTGATCCGATTTGAAAAATTTTTTGGTGTTAGATAGCCCATTTATCGAGGAAGGCTGGCTATACAGGGTGGAAGGTTAAGATGGGGCATGAAGGGCAGGTACCTTAACCGTTGTAGCTACATGAAAACGTTCTTAGGAGACTATCCTTAAATTCTTGAGAAATTTTAATCTGCATTCACAGATTTTTGAAAAAATGTACGGTCAGCAAGGAAATCGGCAGTTTTCAAAAAAAATTTTTTTGATGCTAATCGATCCAGTTTCTCATGGGGATCAAAACACTCTAAAAGACCAACTGAGGTATGAGTACTAGAAAAGTCAGAAATCGCGAAAAACTATTTCCACACATTCACTAAGAAAATAAGTGATTCAACAAAAGATGCGCTAATAGAAAACTCCAAAGAGATTTTCAGGCTTCAAAATTTTTTGTTTCTGATTATTAAAACACATACTGATAATAAGAAGAAACATTAATTTAATTAAACGGTTGTCAAAGAAAATAAAAAATAACAAAATAATAACAAAAAACAACATTTAAAGTGGTGATGGCCGCCCCGTAGCCCCGACTTGACACCTCTAGATTTTTTCATCTGGGGTTATGTAAAGAATGAAATTTATAAAAGATCATACAACAATGCTCAAGAACTAAAAGATTCACTTTCTGCAATACTTTACGGAATTCACCCAAATAAGTTGTCGGCTGCTACGCGCTCAGTAGTAAAACGAACAAACCTATGTTTACGTCAAAACGGTGACCACTTTGAGCATCTCATATCATAAGTTTTATGTAAATTATTTCAGAAATTCTGGAATTATCACCACTTTAAATGTTGTTTTTTTGTTATTATTTTGTTATTTTTTATTTTCTTTGACAACCGTTTAATTAAATTAATGTTTCTTCTTATTATCAGTATGTGTTTTAATAATCAGAAACAAAAAAATTTGAAGCCTGAAAATCTCTTTGGAGTTTTCTATTAGCGCATCTTTTGTTGAATCACTTATTTTCTTAGTGAATGTGTGGAAATAGTTTTTCGCGATTTCTGACTTTTCTAGTACTCATACCTCAGTTGGTATTTTAGAGTGTTTTGATCCCCATGAGAAACTGGATCGATTGGCATCAAAAAAATTTTTTTTGAAAACTGCCGATTTCCTTGCTGACCGTACATTTTTTCAAAAATCTGTGAATGCAGATTAAAATTTCTCAAGAATTTAAGGATAGTCTCCTAAGAACGTTTTCATGTAGCTACAACGGTTAAGGTACCTGCCCTTCATGTCCCATCTTAACCTTCCACCCTGTATATCATCACGCTAAGACCAACAGGAGCGGAGCACAGCTAGTATTAACTATATCTCAGACTAATAATAATATACTACGTATACAAACTATATCTATCAAATGTTCAATTTTTTTTTTTCAAGATTGCAAGTTCACACTTAGGACTTATTAGTTTCTCTGTTTTCAGTTAACTTGGGGTGATTTTGTCCTCGCCGGAATGTACGACTGTTTCAAATTGCTTCTTCAGATCCCGGACTTTGAGGAAAAATACCCAAATCTTAAGAAATTGCATGATAATGTAGTTTCTCTGCCTCGTGTGAAGGAATACTGTGATGCTGCGCCTAAATGTGATTTTTAAGATATTTTAAAAACCAAGTCTTTACCAAAAAACATATTTTTTATATTATATTTTTTAAGAACATGCAATTATCTTTAGATATAAGTAGAATGTCATGGATTGATATTTACTTATTTTGTTAATTTGTTATACCTAGTAAAAAAAAAATTCTTTATGTAACCTATACGTATACAGCCTGAATAAATATTGTACTTCCAAACTAATGCACTGTGTTTTAATTCTGTATGTATTTTCCCATACAAAAGTAATTATGAGAAAGTTTGTATGAAATTTTATTACTCTTTCTTTCATAAATATAATAATAACTAATAAGATTACCTAACTTTAACTTCCTTAAATAATGATGGTTCATCCTTTCATTGGTATGTACACAAACACACATTGGTTTGATTTAGTAGGTATAACAACAAAAGTCAAACAAAAGTCTTAAGGCACAGGTTTAAAGGCACTGAAACTCAAGTGGCAATGGGCTGGACACATAAGTCGTTATACCGACGGACGTTGGTCATTTGAAACATCATTGTGGAAAGGACCAGAAGGATTGAGGAATGTAGGTAGACCAATCAGACGGTGGTCTGATAACATTGTAGATATAGCTGGGAAGGACTGGGTTTAATGCGGTAAAGACCGACACAAGTGGAGGAAGATGGAGGAGGCCTTCACCCAACGTGGGATCCATCACAAACAATAATATGTAGTTAATTAATAGTAAATTTCACATTTCACATAAATTTCACTAACACAAGTTGTAAAATTGTAAATTGTCTAAAATTGTAAAATTGTAAATTGTCTAAAATTGTAAAATTGTAAATTGTCAAAAATTGTAAAATTGTAAATTGTGTTAAGAGTCCCGCCTCGTGATCGAAATTTTTCTATTCTTTATAAATTTATATTTATAAAGCATTTGAATGCCATAAAACCAAAAATATCAAATTCAACAAAAAACGTCGTGTTCCATCGTTACAATATTGTATTCACTGAAAAGTGTTTCATATTGGTTGGTTGAGATGGTTGTTAATCGTCTCAATAGATGGCGCGCGGTGTGTCCCTTATACACATAGAACGGAAAAGAATATAATAAATTCTATTGCTCTGGCGGGTCACGAGTGGATGAATTGGTCAGGCATCCGCCCCGGATTGGTGCGAAAGGATGCGGGTTCGAGTCCCGCCTCGTGATCGAATTTTTTCTATTCTTTATAAATTTATAAAAAATCAATATTTAAAACATCACAAAAATCGTCATCACCAGGCATAAGCGGGGCTTCACACTCGCCTAGTTTTTTTATTTTGAACAAAGGAGACAGGCAAAGGAAACAACATCTGCTGGGATAGGTCAGGTTGTCGCGCAACACTTATGTTATATCTGCGTCAAATCTGCGTATAATATTAAAAAAAAATTATGTATAAAAACAATCAAAAGATTTATTTAAAAGCAAATAAACATTTGTATCGTTAATGAAATTTAGTTTAGTTCAATTAGTTATAATAGATTAAGTTTAATGAAAAATAACAAAATTATTGCAAAAAATCAATATTTAAAAGGATCACAAAAATCGTCATCACCAGGCATAGGCGGGGCTTCACACTCGCCTAGTTTTTTTATTTTGAACAGCGGAGATAGGCAAAGGAAACAACATCTGCTGGGATAGGTCAGGTTGTCGCTGCCGCAGACTGGCTCATATGGTTCTACGTCCGCGTCGCAGACATCGCACCCGGAAGATAGGGCTCCAACACAATATAGAGATAGGATAATTGTAACTGTAAGAGAATTGTGGTTTTAATTTTTTTTTCATAAGATATTGTTTTGTTATTTAAGTAGTGCTGATGTATCAGAATAGAATTGTTAATACAATAAATATAATAAGAACATAATATTAATTATTAAGTAACATTACGAGAGATCTCTTTCGAAATAAGGTACTTAAATATGTAGAGTGTAACATTTATTGTGGCTCATGTAATAACATTAATATGTATTTACATTATAATAATGTAAATAACACCAACATTGAGAAATAATAATACTATAAAGAAATAAGACGTTTAAAAATTCTTTGCTTTGCAATAAATACGTATTGCATTATTTACCCTTGTAAAGCACCATTTTAAAACAATACACGTTCACGTACTAAATACTCGTAATTTTAAATAATTATTATTATCAGTAGACCTAAGTAAAAGTCGTTAGAATAATGAGCGACTAAACTGTGAAAATGCTGGCGTCTATATTTATAAAGAAAATAAAAAAATGATGCATTAGTTATTCTCCCGTGACTTTGTTCGCGCTTCATTTTCTGCTTTGTGAATAAAATTCTCCTATTTTGCACCCTTTAAGTTGTTTCAGGTAAAAATAGCAGTATGTCTTTTTGCGACATCTTATCTATTTCAGGATCCATCCATCCATTCGATATAGCATCTATTTCAGTGATCAAACTAATCAAAATCGAGTCAGCCGTTTTGCAGTGAAAACATATCATATTTTTTGTAGTGAATGAAATATGAATATGACCAAGAATTAAACCTTTTTCAAAATTTAATTCTTTTTAACTTTTAAATTGTGTGCTGTTGCTCTTATCAGTAAGTACCTACACAGTTGACAGATATATACTACGTACATACAGTTAGGAAACTAAGCCCCCCCCATGAAATTATGACGTATAGCTATAGGGCTGTTACTTTTTGATATTTAACCGACTTGAAAAATAAAGGAGAAGGTTATCAATTCGGCCTGTATATTTCTGTTTGCTTTTTTTCACAGTTGATTTTGTGGTAATTTGGAGATTAAAACCCGTTAAAATAAAAAAATGGTGTAGCCTAAATATGAATTTACAAGAAGAAACAATCCGAATTAATACAGCTTGTAAAAGTAAATACGTTTTTATCAGTGCTATATTTTGAAATCTAGTTTTGTTATGGACGCCGAAGGCTATTTAATGTACCTAAATTATTTATAATGCTTGATATTTGTATTATACATATATTCAATAATTATTTTAAACCAGAATTTACAATACTTGTTTGTAGGTATACCTACTAAATTATTTTTAAAACGATAAATTAAATTAAATTAAAAAACACAAAATATGCAAAAATAAATTAAAATTATTATTATACGAGCATAGAACCTCTACCTTTTTGTTTTAGGAAGAAAAAGAAAATAGTTTGACAGGCTTAGTGCTTGACAAAGTGGAGACGCCACGTATCGATAAAAATACAATAATTATAATATCTATCTTTTTCTTCCCTAATATTTACGTAATTATGCACATAAATTTAAACAAGATTTTTTTAAGGTTTCCTTTTTTTATATTTTCGTGCTCTTCTAGATTGCGTAAAAAATAGATGCGATCTTTAAACAGACTGGACTCCTAATAGGTACTATTTGTAGCTATCATTTTGATAGAAAATATGTCAACATAATATAAAACTCATACTGCCATATCTATAGAAATTAAAAAATAGTCTCTTTTTAACTTGTAGTCAGATATGGTATTTACAAATATATTTATTGAAAGGGCTACAAACTGAAACAATCGATATTTATTTAATGTGAATTGACATCACTTTAAACTTTTTTCCATACTATATTCAAAATCTGTGGATGTGTCACCCGCTACTATCGATCCCCCTCAATACCCTTGTAAACACGCTTGATGGGGGGGAGCCATTTCGAACATTTTGTATGAAGTTTCCTTACTGTATGTATCTGTATATTGTGGTACCTAGGTATATTAGTATAGGTAGGTAATTTTAAACGAAAACTTAGAATTTTTTTACATTGACATAAGTGTAATCATGAGGTATTTCGACATGTTGAATGATAATTAATTAGGTGTAGATAATTATTCTAACTTATCTTTAGCTAGGCAAAAATATTAATGCAGTGATTTACATATTTTTACCCCTAACGTACTAATCTACAGAATATCGACTTTTGAAACATACACATTATAATCAACCTATTGCCTAAATTCATACAATTCATACAGATCTATATAGTTGGACGTTTCAAAATAAAAAGCACAGTATCCAAGAAACATTTATTCACATTCGCTGATATAATCGTCGTCACTATCCTGCCCACAGACCCTCATATGTTCCACCTTCAACCTTGCATCGATACACAGCATACAGCATCGGCTATTGTAAATCACACCATTAGAACCGCAAACTGGTTCGTATTCCAATCTGCATACTAGGCACGGTTGTGACAGGTCAAAAGGTGATATGGACACCGTCTTGCGTATAAGCGAGATAATTAATAGCAACACTGAAATAACTGAAAGATTCGTTAAAAAAGCTCTGGAACAACAGAATTAACGTTTTCTGTATGTAATTAGGATGTATCATGTAGTCTTGAAAGTAAGGGGAGTAGCAGAAAAGAAATAACTTTTTGAAAAGGATTTCCCTAGTATAAAACTAGCTCAGACTCAGCTAATTTTGATAATAATCATAAAATTATTAATATTTACCCATTTTTAACACTAACTTTAAACACGGCATATTCGTAAAGAAAAGGAAAATAAAAAAACAAAAACAAAAAAAAAAATGTGCGTCGTGTTTTCAGTCGTAAAAATAAGAAATGACTATAGTCGGAAACATGCGTGCATACAGTACTTTATTATAATTTCAAATTGGTAGCTAACGTAACAGAAGTATTTTTCTGTATGGAATTAATAAAATACAATTCCGTATCTTTTACATATAAATAAATATATTATTGTCCATTTCATAATTACCTAACAATAAATTACTTTATTATAGTTTCAAAAAACCGAAACCTGAGTAAAATTTATCATAGAATATAGCATAGAAATAGAATCTAGACTCTATTTCTGACTATTTTACTCATCTTTTTTTGCTAAAAAATTGCACAAATAACGAAATTTATTTGCCGTTTTGTATTGTTTTCTTTTCGTATACCTATATATTTTTCGATTTCCAGGAAAAAATAAGAAAAATTTCTTTCGATGTCGATGCACGAAGGTTATCAGTTAGTGTATTTGTTTCACGAAGATAACTGTGACATATTATTATCTAGACTTGTTCATATTATTATTATTTTTATGTTTAAAAAGAAATGGAATATTGAGAATTGATAATACACTCGAGTATTTCAAAATATGTAGGTATGTAGAACTTACATGCAAATACTGAGTTTCAAATGTAATTCATTAGGTATATTACAATTTACAAATATGTACATTCAATTAAATTTTAATTCATTTCAAATAAGTTAAATTAAAGAATTATGTATCCTAGATTAATCTTTCAATTTATAAATATTTGCTTGTCATTATGTGTGTTATTTGGCCTAAATAAGATACTTCAAAAACATGTTCAATAAGTTCATCTAGGTATGTAGGTATCTACGTATCTATAAGATGCGATGCCCCAAAATCCTAACAAATAAAACACGCGCTATATCAAAAGCATTTATTCATAAACATTATTCATTAACAACTACAAGTTTTTCATCACCCGCACAGTGTCCATACTTCGCGACCGTCAAGTTGGGGTCCGCACAGCGCATGCAGCTTGTGTTGTCATAGTCCTTGCCATCAGACCCGCACACAGGCTCATAGTTGAACGTACACGCACACTGCAGCGGGCCAGACATAACACCGACCACGCACACAAGCAAGAGAATGAGCACTGAAAAAAAGAAAAAAGGATAATTTAAGAAAACTGAAACTTTTGAGAAATAATTTAAGGCTTGAAATATTGTTAAAAGTACTTAACTGATTTTATTTGATGATTTTTAAAAGACTGTTGCTTTTATATTGTTGAACGTAAAAAAGAAGAAAACAAAACAATAAAAATAAACTGTTAACTTATAAACATGTTATTCCTTTTCAACACAATACATTTTCAAAGATCTATCCAAAAATTCAATATTATTAGGTCACACGAAGTAAAGATTTTCAGTTTAAAATAGTATTAGTGAAACCGTGACCTAAAATTAAGTAAATAATAAGAATAAATACAATAATAATTGTTTGTCTGACTAACCACGAAACGGTGCCACATAAATAAGGAAAATTTGTTCGACACATTTATCAGTTGATAGGATGTAAATATGTATGTGGTATGTATATTATGTAGTTGTAAATAAGGATTTAATCATTAAAACATGTAGGTAATACAATATACATATAGGCCGACACTAGTTAAAGTAAACAAACAAAAATATAAAAATATAATAAATTTGTAGCGTTTTCAATTATAACCTATTCTTATTTAAATACTAAGTAAGATCAATAAACTTGAAAACTGCGGTTGAAAAGCTAGTTTACTAGCCTTTAATTAAGTTAGCAAGAATACCCAAAACTTTAAAAACCCTATAATTAATATTATATTATCTGTATGTACGCAATTCATTATTCAATTTTATTAAAATCTATGTTTTCTCTATAAGTGAGGGTGAACAGGCTTCTTCTAGGCAGACGTTCATCCAAGTAGACCACATCGCCGCTTCCCATCAGGTGGGATCGTGGTCAAACGTCTGCCTATTCATTAAAAAAAAAAAAAATAATTGTTCGATAATTTAATATGAAATGGACACACGGAATAATTTTTGTATCTACATTTATTTAACCTAGTTAATCTATATACATATATATATAAAACTCAAAGGTTATTGATATAGTGATCTATCAACGCACAGCCCAAACCACTGGACGTATCGGGCTGAAATTTGGCATGCAGGTAGATGTTAGGACGTAGGCATCCGCTAAGAAAGGATTTCCCGAAATTCTTGCGGGAACGGGGAAAAACGGGGATGCACGTACAAAGTCGTGGGCGGAAGCTAGTAAATAATAATAATATTTACCTGACTTAGACACCATTTTGATAATAACTTAGCAGTTAATTAATTAATAATAATTATGAAGTAATATGCTTTCGGGAGGAAGAATGGCAAACGACTAAGCACAGAAACACATTGCATCTATTTATAAAGAGCGGCTGATTACATGCGATTTTATGTTCAAAACCAGATAAAATAACAACAATTAGTAGTATTTATGTTTGTAGAATATAAAAATCAGTACATGGTATAATAATTATTGCTGTATAAATAGGTACCTAATTTAAAATAAGGTTTTCGGATATATCTATCGGATCATATATGTATATGTTTGCTATTCTTAAAAAAATCTCATAATATAATATTATAGAGCATTTGAATGCTACAATACTAAATATTAAATCGAGAAAGGTATTTAGGCGAAGTCTAGTGTTTATCACTTTTTTATATTTCAGTAAGGGACATTTTTTTGAATAATAATTTGGAATAGGTGAAAAATAGATTAAAAAAAGTTGTAAAATGACGTTTTATTTTTATATATCTTAGTAAATCCCGAAGGGATGGATATATAGATTTTATTCCAATCACTCATCATCTCTTTGATTGTGATTTCTTGTATTCGATTTATTTTATCATTTTATACGAAGATGTAATAAAACAATCATAATTCATATGTTTGAAGGCCAACCAGTCAAGTTCAGGTAATAATTAACAGTGATTTCATTGTGAATTTAACATTTAAGGTTCCAATAGAAATAAAAATATTAAACATAGATAAATAATATAACCGTGTCTGTTTGTAATGGTTTTTCAAAGAGCAATATAAAAAATAACTGATTTCTACGATTTGTTAAGAAGATGGCAAAATAAGGTATGTATGTATACGGACCACTACCGCAGAGCACGTCTATATGTGTGTCTTGCTACCATGATTAGCAAATGGAACAATATAATTGGTTATTAATTACACAATTAACGACATTTTGTTAATGATGGGTGTGGAAAAAAATATCCTTAATTACTTCTGGGAAATAGTGGTTAGTACAAATAGGTTTTTATATAAAACGACCGTGTTGTTGACTTAATAAAACATTTTGTGATAGACCACTAATTGTGTAACTAAAACATAAAAAAATGGCGCGATTGGAAATTGTATTAGGTAGTTATATTGTTTTATATTTACTCATAATATTATGTGCAACGTGTAAGAAGGTCATTGCTCGTTAGTTGTATGGAATTATGCTTTTGTTTTTCTCAATTATTGTAAAGACTCCAGTATTGTGTTTTTTAGTATTTTTTCTCAGTATGCTAACAGCATGACTGTATAATATAGACTAATTACAATTACTTTTTCCAGCTCTCATATGCATAGGCATGGTAACGGCGCGGATAACATGCCCATGCCCGATTATTTTCGACCCGGTGTGCGGCACGGACGGGCAGGATTACCCGAACAGATTCTGCATGCATTGCGACGCGAACGTCCAAGTGGCATATGAAGGCCGGTGCGATGAGGGCCCAGGTGTACATCATGATAGTTGAAGTCTGGTAGAAATCGCTCGTAGTTATAAGGCCGGCTGGCGGTTTGGAATATATATACCCATGGTCCATGTACCTATAATATAACTTATAAGTAGGAATGAAGACTGTGGTATAAATGTCTGTTGGTTGTTATAAGTAGGTAGTAAGTTGTATAAAGTGTTTTTCGTGCATTTGTTGTTATTTTGTTAAATTATTTGTTAATATAAAATGTAAACAAAAATTTTATTTATTTCACATCTATGCATGATGCAACCGTAATGTGCCGTATTAGCGTGTCCGCAAATAAATTATTAGGAGTGAGGAAGGATATCTTATCTGAAATCTAGAACTTTCAGATTGTATGTTTCATCAGACACTGTAAAGAGAATTGCTTTGCTGTTATTCATAAAGAGTAAATTAAACAGCAAAGTTGTATTTTGACCTATTTGCTATATTTAAATGAGAAGTTTGTATGTTCTTGTTAAAGTTACAAATGATAGGTATGGATGAATGATGAAATCTGTTAAAATCTTTTATTTTCTAAACTTACAAAGCTCATAAGAATATAATTAAAATTTGTCATCAATTCATTATGTTATCAACAGCTATCGTTATAATAATTAGATTTTAATATTTCTGGCATGCATAATAATTGCAATGTGTATGAATTAAGTGCGACTTATAAAAAGCGTCATGCGTGCGTAGAAATTGTTGAATTTAATAAATAAAATAAATTGTATTAACACGTTAATCCAACAATATCATGTGCACAGCCTTATTTCATTGTCGTGTGTCTGCAAATTGGATAAAATAACAAAATCTCCATATAAAAGGAGCATACAATATATTTACGAGCAATAATAATTTTGCGAGAACAGTGATTTGTAAAAATAAGATACAACATGGCGTCGAAAGTGATATATTTGATTTTAATAGCTTTTTTCATAGCTACATTGTCTGAAATGATCGTTAGTGCCCACGCCAAGTCTATGGAGGATGGCGGCCATTTTGAAAGCCGCCATCTTGAGAAACGTTCCTTGCTAGATGGTGATGAAGATAATTATAAACCGGCGTATGAAAATGCTTTTTCTGGCCCACATAGAATTCGAGTAATGCCTGGATATCTGCATTAACATTTTTCATAACAGTATTATCGGAATGGTGCAATAATTTAGTTAAAATTAGTCAAGTAAGATATTTTAATGGTTTTATATTATTGTAATAAACACTTACGCAATGGCATTTATTTGTTTTATTTTATTTAGGGCCGATTTTTCAATGCCCAGATAAACAGCTAGATAGACTTTATTCTTCAGTTAACAAAATATTCAATTTTTCAATAGACGAATAGGACGTATCTATCGAATAACTACGTTATTTGAGGAATAAATCTATTTGCCGCTCCAACGGCGATAGCGCGCTATTCGACGGTTAGGCGTTTGAGTTGACAACTGACGCGTCAAATTTGGGATATTTTCGTATGTCATAACATAGAGCGTAGAATTATTAACAATTAAACCTCTTTCTATATAATTATTATCAATTAAAATCATATTGAAATTGATGTTTTTGATAGTACTGATGACCATGCCATTGAAAATTTGCCGAACGCTGCCTTTAAGTATGTCGTTTCCATCGTAAAATATATAAATTGAAACACAAATTTAACCAAACTCTTTACTCGAATCAAAACAACAATCAACAATCATAGAAGACAAGAGCAATACAAGACAAACTTAAAATGCACTCCTGACGTGAGTCATAATGACGGTGGTTGACAAATTGCAAGAGTTGACTCTATCCCGCTCTAACCTGACTAATTTAATATGTTTGTTTCGCCACTCCGAGAGCAGAGCTGCCAATATGGAAATATTTGGTCAGATAGTTGTTCATCAAATAAATCACGATTGAAAAATAGGCGAGCCGTTATGAGTTAGATAAATAATTGAATAAATCTATTCGAGGGGTAGTTATTAGACTGTTTATCTCGGGATTGAAAAATCGGCCCTTACAAAAATATTTAAGTAGGTAAGACATTCTTTTATTCCTTATTCCAACCGAGTAATGAGTTCCAACTTTTTATATATAGTTATAACCTTTTTGTATAAGGAACATCTAATCCATCTTTCTAAGTTTTTTATTTAAGCTCTACTATGCCGAACTAATACTTAGGTACGTACTTAAATATAAACTTAAAAAAAATGTTTGAGAAACTTTAAAAGTATAGTACTAACTTTATGAAAAAATATTATTACCTAATTAAAAAAAAATACTGTCTATTGTTTTTGCCAAATCGTTGGCAATTAAAAAAATTGATTGTCTGTAAAGTCGGTTTACTGGCGATAGTTGAACGTGACAACGTCCGATTGTGCTTCTTTGTTTTGTCGCTCGTTCCGCGCTCTCGCTTGCACATGGAACGCCTCAGAGCGAGGTAACGCCGCCGCCGTGCAGCCGGCTCTATCGAATTATAAGACGTTGTCACGTCAAAAAATCTATGGACACTTTTGTAAAATTGAATAATTATTATTAGAAGGGTCGTTTATCTTATTTTTTAAATACCTACTCACTGTATGACTGTAGAAATGTATTAAAAGTCTTATATTAAGTAAAACTATAAAAAATTTGAGGCACTTATTCCTTTGAACCATTGCAAATTTAGCCAAAGAGCGCAGACCACACGCACCTGCTACTACAATATTGTTCCCAAGATATTTAAAATAGATATTTACCGACCATTTAGCATGGAGAAACCTTGAATGAATATATTGTCGACTTATTTACTGTACATCTTTCATATTTGCCATCTAACTACGCAGTATATTTTGTGCAGTATGCAATATGCATGTCGCAGGCAAATTGTACAATATCGAACGCTCGGCATATTGTAATATGCTAAGGATTAACTTTTTTCAAAAGTCGTTGCGAGCTGACGGACGGATTTCTCTAATAATAATAAAATTAAAATACAATGAACTTAACCTAACCCACCACCTTATATGAAACAAAAAATTCAGATAACGAATTCTCGACATATTATTACCTACAAAATGCCGATCGTTTGTAATTTGTAAACGGCGAAAACATACAATTTGCCTCCGACATGCATATGTTTTTGATGGTCACTGTACTAGTATAGTATTATATTATCTGTGGTGAATGAAAAATTAATTAGAGTAGTTAGTTACCTTTTTTGTTACTTTTCATTGATTTTTTTCTTTGTCTAAAAATTAATAAATTGTTACATAGACATACTACTACGACTATAACTATATACTATTACCTTCTTCAAGAATCGAGAATCACACTAGCTATTAAAAAAAAACGGCATCAAAATCCGTTGCGTAGTTTTAAAGATTTAAGCATACATAGGGTCGGACAGACAGCGACAACGACTTTATTTTGTACTTTGTAGTGATGATCGAATTCAATCACCCATAAATAAATTGCGTTTGTTTTGATACTCTCCAGTTAATGCACTTATTTAAATCCTTCAGTTGTTCACGTCTAAAGTTCACGCGAGCGTAGCATGCATCAGCTAGTTCGTAATATGTATGTTTAAAGGAATATATTTTCCTGTTCCTAATTCGATACAACAAACTACTTATCTATGTAAACAGTATTTGTATTTCTATTTTATCAAATAATCATATAAAATTAACAACAATATTAAAGCCTCCTCAAAAACGTAAAGTGCGTCAAGCGTGACGCACACGGCACAACACATATTTCATACAAATATATTAATTTATTTTTATGAAGGAAGTATACTAATCGGACAATAATGATCTCGTCAATTATTATTTATCATGTACATGAAAATTGAATACACAAACGAATAATGTAAATAGGTAAGTATCCTGAAAATTTTGTTGAGTGCGGTCAATGAATGGAAGGAGTCTAACATTCTTACAAATTTTACAATTTTTTTTAATTATTATGTGCTAACTGCTATGGTAACTTTGGTTTTGATTGTCTTTTGCTTAATTAAGGTTGTCAAGCTATGAAAAATTAAACTGAAGACACAATATAGGCTATTTTTACATTAAATAATAATTACATGGATGTGATTAGTAGGTACCTACTGCGTATATCGTGCGTATATCTATTACTTTAGTAATTTGTTACTTCTATGAATAAGAATATCTCAATGTCTATTTATCTTAGCACATAAGTGGTCGTCCAAGACTCCGGTCGTCCGTACTTAACTGTAAGATGTAGGTATGAGGGTGTTATAAACACTGTACATATTATATTATACACCCTAATTACAATCTATGATGAGTGATGGTGAAGGTAATCTATACTAATATTATAAAGCTGAAGAGTTTGTTTGTTTGTTTGAACGCGCTAATCTCAGGAGCTACTGGTCCGATTTGAAAAATTCTTTCGGTGTTAGAATATAGCCCATTTATCGAGGAAGGCTACCTATATATCATCACGCTAAGACCAACAGGAGCGGAGCAATGTGGGTGAAACCGCGTGGCACAGCTAGTAATCAAATAAAAACTCGATTGTAATTAAAAATCTATTTAATTTATAAAATCAATACACTTTATAACTAAATAAGTAACAGGTTACAATAATATGTTCATCAATAATGAAAAATATATTCCTAAATAGTAAATATGTACTAATCTATTATTAACCTAAGTCAAAAGCACTAATAAGTAGGTATATTTTATGTAATGTCATTTCAAAAAATATTTTTGTGAAGCGTGCGAGTCCTATAAATTCAATTAAAATTAAGGAAAAAAATGAATGAATACTTACATTGTCGAACCTATTATAGGTACATCATTTTTTAGTGTAGGTATTTTAAATTGTATAATATTATAAGTTTAATGTTAAAGAAATATATAACAGAATAACAGAAGAGTCAAACGTAACAGAACGTCATAGTAAAATGTCAAACGTAACAGAAGTCGGTTAAATATAAGAAAGGGTTAAATTGTAATTAATAATTATTGCATTATACGAAAAATAAGGAACTTTAATGAAAAATCTCGTTTTTTTTAAATTACATAGAACGCAGCAGCTTCACATTTTACAAAAAAAAGCACCGTTGATTCAGCGACAATCTCTTAATTTTAATGTTAGTGTTAAGTGTTTTCTTATTCATTAATGAATAAACGATGTACTTTCTATGCACGATATTATGAGATATATTTGGAAATAGGGTTGCCAATTTTTTTAACAAAATAAATAAAATGTTTCATTTTCTAAATTAGAGTTAGTACACAACTGTGCGAACTATCTACTTAAGTGGAAGTGCAAGTTTTTGGCATTGGCTTAACAATACAACAAAAAATCTTACAACTATTTTTGGCACATTGAGAATTCACAGAACTTTGGTTATTGGTGGTAATAGCATTGTTTATGGCAAGAAAAATTAAAAAAATCTACTTAAAAGAAATTGATATTATGTTAAAAAATATTTCA
Source organism: Colias behrii (assembly GCA_029959065.1). Lineage (NCBI taxonomy): Eukaryota > Metazoa > Arthropoda > Insecta > Lepidoptera > Pieridae > Colias > Colias behrii. The sequence continues at coordinate 1,883,990 of JARWMC010000016.1, forward strand.
TAACTCAATATTTCATTACGATATTTTTACGCCGTCACAGATGAATTTGAAAAAAACCTGCGAACTTAACATCATGTCTCTAGATTTAATTTTTCAAATGTATTCTTAATTATATTAATTAGATAATTTGTATTGGCTAAGTTTTGGAATTTTATATTTATGATAGAATTTCTAAACAAAATAATAAAAATAAGCTTTTATTATTGATTATTAATAGCTGCAAAGTTAGAAAATATAAACTTACATTCTATTTTTGCATTAGAAACAAATCATGTTAAATCTAAAAAGAAGAATAATCTAAAAAGCCAAAATAAAATCTAAAAACAATAACTAAGTTATTTAGATATCAATTATCTACCTTCATTATGACCTATTCAGATTAGAGCGGTATCCGCTACCGCTGTGGCTATAGGTATATAGCGTATCATATCCCGATGGCGTCCGTATACCAATAGGTACGCGATTAGAGTCTCTATAATATACTCTGTAAGAGAGTTAATCGCGTGGGATCGGAATACCGCTACCCACGGCGGTAGCGGATACCGCTCCAATCTGAATAGGCCTTTAAGGGTTATTTGAAAACATCAAATATACATAAACCGATATTGTTTATATTAAGCTTAACTAATTATGATATTATAAAATGAATAATGGTGTAAAAAACACAAATTCTGAGTCATAAATGTTTTCTATTTTATAGATACAAAATTTATGTAAGATGTTTTTGTAGGATATATAATAATCTCGAAACAAAGAAGGGTGTAATAATTATGTATGTTGTAGATAAGTTTCACGTCTTCCTATAACGGTGCATTTACATCAAACGAGAGAATACTCATTCTAACCCCACTATGTCACATATTTTTTGTGTAAACAGGCGCTGCGTAGAGCTTCTTAGCGCGTTCGAAAAGATTCTATGCAATGTTCTTATATTGAATAACGCCGAATTCGAGTTTTCGTTTACACTAAAAGATCATGAAAGAATGCTCTTGCTCTAGCTCTATGTTCGTTTGATGTAAATGCACCGTAATATACACCAGAGCCACCAGACTTTTCTTTTTACTTATGAATTAATAAATTCTAATAATCTATAGTGATCAAAACTTATTAGCAATCTAACTCAGAATCTATTCTTGATACACCAAAATATTAGTAAAATATGGACAGTTAATATTCAGATGGAATTCATAAAATTTATCGAAATATACATAATATCAATATAATTAATAAGTTCAATGCCCTGGAGATATGTTATACATTAATGTTAAATTAATATAATATGTTTTTAAGTAACTTTAAGTAACTATAACGAAATATACATTTCTTAATATACCAGTAACGAATAGTAATATATTTTATAATCTCGTTTATTTGAGTATTAAATATAAACGTCTACTTATATAGTAATAATAATAGACGTTAAAATCAAGGGCGGATCCAGCTTTAGTGCCAGGGGGGGTCACATAGACGTGGTCAATTTTCAAAAGCTATATTTTGGTAATTTAATTGGTACGTAGATTTAAAAAAAAATGGTCAAGTGCGAGTCGGATTGGCGAACCAAGAGTTCCGTACAAACATTTTTATATGTTTTAATATTAAATTTATGCTTTTTGCGATTTTTCCTTTATCTGTGCTATAAGACGTAAGTTTCTATTAAATAAAGATTAAATATCAAGATTCTGTGTTCACGGGAAGTACCCTGTAGGTTTTGATTCCTGGTAACACTTGCGAATGTTGATAAGCATGAAATGTATGTTTTAGCAATTTTTCCTCCATCTGTGCTGACATTGCTTTTAACCAAATTTCAGAACTCTGTGTTCACAGGAAGTAGTACAATACCTATAGATTTTGATTCCCTTGCGATAATGTCGAAATTTGCGATAATTTACGGCATAAATGGCTGTATCTTTTGATTGCGTTGGCTTATAAGTTTGATTTTTTCACAGCTATAAGGAACCGTAGATTTGAGTATTCGGTATGAATTTCAGATTGATACCTCCACGCGTTCCTGAGAAAAAGGGTCTTCACAGGCAGACAAACTTTAAAAATATATATTTTTTGCAATTATTCCTGTATCTGTACTATAAGATGTTGCTTTGTACCGAATTTCAAGATTCTGAGTTTACGGAAAGTACCCTGTAGGTTTTGAGTTTTGATTCCCTTGTGAATGTCGAAATTTGCGAAATTTTTCGGCATTTACGGCAGTTTTTTAAAGATGTGATTCAAGAGGAGTAGTATATAATTTATAAGGTTTTAGAGAAAGCGGGCGAAGCCGCGGGCGGTAAGCTAGTCTGCGTTATAAGACGTTTGATTGTACTAAATTTCATGACTCTGTGTACTCGGGAACTACCCTGTAGGTTTTGATTTCTTAGGGAGTGTCGAAAAATTTCAGCAATTACAGCTGCATCTTTTGATTGCGTTGGCTAAAACGTTTGAATTTTTCACAGCATCAAGGGACCGTAGACCGGAGGATTTCGACATTAGCAAAGGAATCAATACCTGCCCTGTCCCGTAAACACAGTCTTGAAATTGAGTAAAAAGTATCGTGTTATAGCACAGATGTAGTAATAACTGCGAAAACCCTAATTATTTAATTAAATTAAATAAAAATATATTTTTAAATAATTTTAAACTTACAATCCCTTTACTCATGAACGTCTACATGTATTTAATTGATATTCACATCAGAACTCAGGTCTATAATAACTTAAATCTGTTATTTAATTCAAATTCTATGTCAACGCAATCTGAAGAAAAAGCAATTAGAGCCGCATATTCTGTAATTCGCAACTACTTGCAAGGGAATCATCAATCAAAACTTACAAGGTACTTCCCGTGAACACAGTCTTGAAATTTGGTTAAAAGCAACGACTTAAGCACTTACAAGCACAGATAAAGAAAAAAATCCTTTAAACAAAATTGTAAGATACAACATAATGAAAAAATATGTTTGCTCGGAGTCCTCGGTGCGCGAGTCCGACGCGCACTTTTTTGTTGTAATTTGACTGTATTTTATAGTGTTCATTTGAAAAAAAATTTTGCTATTTTATGTCTTATCCACGAACTGGGATATTTCGATATTTGAGGTTTTGTGTGAAAAGTGTAACAGTAAAAGTTGTAGAAAAAAAATTAATTACATACAACTTTACCATTACACTTTATTCCGCAGTTATAGTTTTTTTTTTAAATCAAAAAACCTGTTATTTGTCCTTAAATTACGACCACAGGTCGACCCTAATAAACTTTTTCTATAATTTTTGTTATATTCTCTTCCGTTACCGTTTGTTCATTGTTCTATATTACTTTTATGTCTCAAAATTCAATAAAAACATCATATTGAACATTATTAATTTGTTAATTTAAAAAAGTTAATATTAAATTAGTGGTCCACTTAGGTCGTGGACCTAGCCCAGGGGGGGGTCATGACCCCGTGACCCCCCCCCTGGATCCGCGCTTGGTTAAAATTATATTTTTTTCAATAGGAAAAGCGGTAAAATTTCTACAAGATGGCGCTACTTCTATGTCTTGTGATATTATTTTTGAATTATCCTTGCTTTATTGTATTTATAACAATAAATGAGTGAAATATTTCCAAAATTCAAGTAAGTTTGAGAGTTTGTAATAGTTTTAAATGAAGAAATGTTTGATTATGAATTGAAATGAATAACCTCCGAAACTATTGGACTGCTGATGCTGGGAAAAAATATTTAACCACCAAATAGTTTGCTACATTATTCTGTATATAGCCTATGTCACTATCTTATATTGTATTCACAACGTACCGGGTTAACCCGGACAAAGCCGGGGCGAAATTATAATAGTCGCTGTTGTATGAATAACATTACGATTGCATGAAGATTGCATGCGAAGTAGCGCCATCTATTGAAAGAATACACCAAATTTCTTATTGAGTAAAATGGCATAATAATATATCGTAGACTTATGACTTAGGTCATAAGTCTACGATATATTATTATGCCATTTTAAATTATATTAAAACCTCTGTCATTCTATAGGAAACTATAAAAATACTCTTGATAATAAAGAAATACTTTGGCAGCGAAATATCAAAAAATATAGCATAATTAAATCTATGAAGATTATCGAATAAAATAATCTGATTTTTTTGGTTAATTATATTTTATATATTATAATGTCGATGAAAACATACTTTTAACTATTCTATATTCATCAGAATATACATAAAAATACTTTTTTTATTGTTATAATGTACGTATTTTGGTTTAAAATTTGGCTTCTTTTTAACATACTTGTAAAATCTTAACTCGCCCATACCCGAGTAATATAATAATAATTGACATTAGCAATATTATTTTACTATTTGTAATGAAATATTTAGAAAATTTTGAAAACTATAATTCAAAGAGTTTTATTTATTTGGTTTTAAGAGGGAAGCGCTTGACCACGGTGAGCTGTGGTCTAATAAATAACAGTGCATTTACATCAAAGGAGCAAATGCTCATTCTAACCCCACTATGACAAATTATTTTAGTATGAACAGGCGTAGAGCATTCTTTCATTTTAGTTTACACTTATAGACCACGAAAGAAGCACTTGTTCTAGCTCTATGTTCGTTTGATGTAAATGCACCGTTAGATGGAGCGTGCTTTCCTAAAATGTATCCTCAACTCTTCCTTTTACTGTCTTTGATAATAAAAGTTTCCTGTACTTTGATTAATATTCCCGTCGACAGTAATAGCCCAAGGATCTGCACTTCTGACAGAGATGCTGTGGGTGTATCTTCGACTGGTCGCTGACGTCCAACCCGTCGGGTTTCTCGAGAGGCCTCTGGAATTTGAGAGCATTAATCAGTTTCTTGTTTTCAATTTGAGTATATAATAGTCGTGTATCAAAGTATAGGATGATTTTGCATTTGAAATGACTATTTATTTATTTGGTTTTATGAAGATAACCTTATATTGTACCTTTGCTTGATGGTGAATCTGTAATTTTTAAACTAATTATTGATGTAAGTTCTTCTTTTCTTTTCTTATTGCCTATTGTTTCAAAAAGACATATTATACATAAAGACGGACAGTATGTTTTCAACATAGCCTTATTATTCATAGGTTACACGCTCAGTCTGGCGTCAGTTCAGTCCATCAGTTTGATCCGGCTTAGACTGATGCCAGAATGATCGATGAAAAACACGGGTATTCTGAACCATCAGTCCGTCAGTCAACCGGTTAGACGATAATTCTCCCGTCATTCTGAGCAGACTGATGGACTAAACTGACGCCAGACTGAGCGTGTAACCTATGTCTTATAATTGATGTTATATCCGTGAAACAAAAAAGTATATCAACTATAATCAGACCCTCAATTGAATTGAGTCGCCTTACTCCATGACGTGACAGTATTACCATGAAGCGACCTTGAAATTTTGCTCTCAACGCGCCTAAAGAAGTTTCCATAAACAAATCAAGCATTTTTATATGTGTGCATTTCTACCTGTTTATGTGGGAACACGTTGATCCGGCACTTGATGCACTCCTGTCCATTATTGGCCCAGCTGTTCCCGCTCATCCATTTGCGCTTGCATTTGGGGCATTTGTACTCGCCGAAGCAGCGCTTTTTGCCCTGGTACGGGGTTAGGCCTTCGCCTTTTGGACGGGCCTGGAAATTTTTATAAATAATATTATGTAAATGTGAAAAGCTTATGTTTAAAAAACCTCTTATCGAAATTTATTATCGGTAATTATAACCTAAAAATCCACCCCATGCCTATATTTAAATCATTAATTTTGCCAACGGGGGAACTATAACTACCTATAGTGCATGAAAAACTCTTGGATAATCACAATCGAATTTAGCTGCGATGAACTGACTTTAGATGCGACCGAAATTCGGCGGCCTCTATCTGTGTTATGAATCTATGGTAAACATAACATTCTATTCTCATTGTATTGCAATGTTTTCGGTAAACACGTCAATAATTGTTTATGCGTTTATTATTTATAGGCGTTTGTCTAATTTAATAACAGCTGTTTGTATTCTAAAATGGTTCTAGTAAGTATATAGTTTATATAATATAAGTTAAATCTGACAGTAGCATTTTAAGGCAATGTTTACGGCTTAAAATGCTACTTTCCTTGGTATGAGTTACTCAGGTATACCCAAGTAACTCAATAAAACATAATATTTAGACTCAATATTTAATAAACCTCAATTAATGTTAATTTTATACCAATAAAATACCTATATGTAGTTCCAAATGAGTTCCAAGAAAAAATGTCGTAGTAATTGTGATATCTTTTTTTTTTTTTTTTATAATAGAGCGGGTAACGGAGCAGGTGGGTCACCTAGTGAGGTGATCACCACCGCCCATGAGCACTCACAAAGTTACCTTTGTGAGGCTGTTACCGACTTTCGAAGGTGGGTGTAGGCTCTCTTTTTAAATAAGTCCATGTCATACATGTGCGGGAATACCGAACTTGGTAGACTGTTCCACAGGGTGGTGGTACGTGGAAAAAAGTGTCGCGAGAAGCGTACGGTACTCGTTATCTGTTATAGTTTCTGTTATAGGTATGTTATATAACTAAATGAAAGTACTCATTTTATTTATTCCTTGTTACAAATTACATATTATTGTTATGTAACGGGTGCCTTAGAGAGTAAGCCACTTCAGTTTAGAATTGTTTAGTCTAATCGCATTCAAACGTTTCAATGTACGATAGAAATCAAAACAAAGAGGTTTGTTATTTTAAGTTTGCACCGTAAACCTGAACTCGAAGTAATAAATTATAGTCGACACTTGAACCTCTCAGAAAATTGGAGAGCCCATAAATTACTATTTAAACGATACAAAATTAAACGGAACGTTCTACGGGCATTGATTAAAAATGTTAGTAATTTTTTGGCGGGAAGTTTGACAGTTTGACATTTGAATTACAGAAGTGGTGAGCGTACTTTTCTTATTTTGATCACCTATTCTATGACCACTTATAATGTCCAAAATTTTAATGCATTCAATATTTATTTCAAAACTTGTAAGTTGTAGCATTCACTATTATGATTTTATACTTGGGCCTCTTTAAGATTGAAGTATAACTTATAAGTATAAACAAAATGGGTTAGGTACAGTTGCTTGAATAAATTTTTATTAAAAGTTTAAGATAGTTCTTAGCAAGGTTTTTATAGCACCATATTTTTTCGTTGCTTTCGCGAATGAGATTCTACGTCTTTAGATGTTCTTTATTTCATTGGATTTTGACAGTGTGTCTGTCAGTCTGTCCGTCTATCCTGGTAGTAAACAATTAAGATCAAGCGTGATCTTGACACACAGTTCCATTAAAAATTCCTTTGAATAGAAAAATATGTAAAAATAAAACGTATTTGGCAAGCTGCCTGCTGGATCTAAAGCGCGGAAATAGAAAACCTATTTGGTGATAAATTGGTAAATAATTTGACGGAATTGTGGTACTAAACTGTTTGCGTCCTTATTTTCTATTTTACAGATATTAAAGGTGCATTTATTAAATTGAGAATACATAGCAAATAATATCTCCATAATATATGAAAGTATGTACGTGTACTTATGCGTGTGTAACAAAGCCTTTCTAAAGACGTGTGAAACTGTAACTTACTACCCATCACGTGATCGCTTTCAGACAAAGCATTTTTCCATCAATTCTAGCATAAAAATCTTAGTTATCACTAACATTTTTATGCTGGTGCAAATGTTAGTTTTGTTGAAGAGGCTGGTGCTTCTCTTGCTCACCTGTGGACAGTCTCCAATATAGTGTCCTTTCTTGAAGCACAAGTGGCACATGTAGGCCGGGGGCGGCGGGCGAGGTGGTCGCCGCAGGGAGAGGGCCGCTAGTTGCTCCGCTAGCGAGCTGGTGTCGTCTGCTGGCGGCTGGGCAGTCCCGGTAGCCGCTGTGGGCAGCGGACCCCATACTGAGCCGGGTACCCACTGAAATGAGATAAATGATAGGTAGTGACATCTAGTTGGAAAGTAGGGAAACGTGATTTTGAAAGAAGTCCCTTTTTGATTAAGGGGAAATAAAGCTTTTAAAGAAGGAAATATCCGAATGAACCGAAATGAATGCATGCTAAAGGCATACTATATGACAACGCTAAACAAAAATTAGAGCTTAAGAAGATTGATAATAACGATCGAAATAATCGTACAAAAAGTTATAATTATTACGAGTATTTCCAGGCGCATTTAGTGCCCATATTAGATTGTGTATTTATATTACATGTTCTCTAATACTCATACTCCAATACAATTACTATAATATTATTATCTCGTCCAACGGAATGTTATCTATTAAAATAATTTTTACAACGACCTCATCTCACCGAGATGCTCTAATTAATTTCACAGATCAACGCGATATAAATATAACAGCTGTACGATGCTTTGGTCATACGCATGTGTTACATGGATTAGAATGCGTAATGGTAGTAGTTTCATCCGCTAAGAATTATACAAGATAGATAAATAGTTTTATAGGCCGGGAGACACTGATATAAAATTTTGGGTCATTAGTAACAGTATGGCGGTTAAAATGATGAAAAAACGCCCACGTGACTGGGCCCCCGGTACCAGCGTTCTGACAATCATTTTTCTTTTTGTCATTGCGTACTAACCCCCCCGCCATACTGTTACAAATGACCTAAAATTTTGTGTCAGTATCTCCTGGCCTATTAAAGAGCAGATAGAAAAAGTAAATAAACACAAATATGCAGAATTTAGATAACGGGATTTTGATGTATCTGTGGTAACCCATGGTACACCGTTTATGAGAAATAACAAAAATAATGACATAAAACAAATGTACAATTCGGCGGTACACTATGGTCACATAATATTAATTCATGAGGGAGACGCTATAATTATTATGGATATTGATTATTTTTTATGAAATTTGCGTTCTTAAATATGTGACGTTTTCCATTCGAAGTTTGAAGTATTTTGTTATTTCCGTTAGCTTCCCGTAAAGACGCTTGATGTGTGATTAATCGATTTATTTCTGGTTTTTCGTTGAAGAACAGTTGGTCAGAATAATAGGTGACGTTTTGACCCATTTAATTTCCGTATGTGGGTGATATTTGTAAGATTCAATCACATCTTCGATTTTTCACATTCATATGACTCTACCGCCGGTCTTTACCATACACTCTACATAGTTACATATACATATTCTTCTATCAAGATTGTTTATGAATTTGGTCTAATGTTTATATAATAAAACATACCTATTACCTATATGTATGGAGTATGGACTGTGTGTTGGATGTAAAATAGTTTCCAATAGTCACTGACAAAGATTCATGTTAAAAATGCATGTTTTTAATGGTGCCTATAACTAAGTTAGATGCGGGTTTTCCGAAATATCCGTCTCATCTTAATTTACTTTTTAATAATGTTATGGTTAACCTGGTGTTATATAATCACTAATAGCTACGAAAACGGTTTAATTTTTCACATAACACAATGTAATCAACATCTACAATCTAAATTTTAACTAATCCAAACCTACGTCTTCGAGTACCTACAACCATTTGACAACCACCACTATTATATCCCTAACGAAGCCGTTCATAAATATTTTAAAAATATCTTTAAATAATGCAAAACTACAGCACAATACTTTTTCATAGATAAATCGATCCCACAAATTACGTCTCTATTATTTTTAGATTAATAAGTTTTATTTAAAATATATCAGATCCATACTCATCCACACCATCAAGCAAAGTTTCTTTTACCGCTCCACTTTCATGGTCATTTTACATTTATACAAAGTATCTAATTAACCAAACAGCTGAAATATTTAATTAAAACTAAACATAGCATAAGGTGTTATATATCACAAGTGTTGAAGGTCAAAAGCACGGGATGTTGACAGTGGTAACACGACGCTGATCAGCCATGTTATTGTTATCTTGGTTTGGGATCAAATTAAACTAACTCACGTTCAATCAAGCTAAAAAAACTCTAATTTATTTTTTCTAGTTTACTGTTGTTGATTTGAGAAAGATTAAGCTGCGGATGCAACTCGTCATTGCATTTTTACTATTATTTCTTATGAGACATTATTCCTCTTTGTTATGATAAGTTACTACGAATAACAATATACTGTAATAAAAGAGAAATAATAAAATAAGATAAGCAAATGACTGTTGATTTCACTCGGTATAACGAATTAATAAAAACTATAAAATATCGCCTTTATAATATTATAGAGCATTTAAGTAATGTTTATGTCAGAGCGAGAAACCGAGTTCTTCTTGGTAAGCGATCACCACCTCCCATGAACATTTGCAGAAAAGGAGCTTCATCACTACATAGTATAAAACAAAGTCGCTTTCTCTGTCCCTATGTCCCTTTGTATGCTTAAATCTTCAAAACTACGCAACGGATTTTGATGCGGTTTTTTTTAAATAGATAGAGTGATTCAAGAGGAAGGTTTTAGTATATAACTTATTAGGTTTTAGATAAAGCGGGCGAAGCCGCGGGCGGAAAGCTAGTTTGCTTATATAATACGTTATCGCTTTTAAAAAGTATAGGATTAGAAAAGGATTGACAACGGGAATGAAGGAATGGACTAGGATGATAAAATATGGTAAAACTATGTTATGACGATTCAAAAGTGCTTCTAGAAGAAGTCTAATTGAATATATAAATGAGGTTTGAGTTTGAAGTAAGAGGAAAAGAATACGGGCTACAAATCTATAGTGAATATCGTAGTATATCGTAATATTATAATGAATGAATGAAATTAATTAAAACGCTTTATTGTACACCATTACAAACAGGAAAAAGACATACATATACAGAGGAGAGACTTGCACAAATGGCGGCCTTATGGCTTTAGTAGCCATCTCGTCCAGGCAACCAAACACAAGATAGGTAAAAAACATAAATTCATGACAGAGGGTAGTGGTAAAGCTGTAGTACTGTTAAGTGTAGAGTAAATACTTGTACTGGCTAAATTTAAACCGTCTACTTATAACACGTGGTGTTACATGTCTATTACTTGACTGTGGAAGTACCTACACTAAATTAGTAGAAGGTAGTCGACCTTAGTAATGGATTTGCTTGTACACAATCTTTTATTTTGGCTATGAAAATTATATAGCGCCTCTAGCGATTTGTAGTGAAACTAAAAAAAATATCGTGTCTAGATGTTTTGTTACTGAAACTTTTGCAATTATATTAACTGTTATAAGAAGGTACTATCGTACAATCCAGTTTTGTCTTACCTTACCTTATCTCACCTTCCAAAACAATTTTGTAAACTCCCTGTTTACAAAATTGTTTATTGTAATGTTTAAACTTATAAACTATCACATTTATAATATGTATCTACATCTATATTTTTTAATTCCTTAACAGATATAGCCACTGCCAGCCATAGTATAATCCTAAATCGTAACTGAGGATATGTATTTAAAGAACGGTTTACGATAAACATTAGATTTAGTTTAATTACCCCATTAATTCTATATTGTTAGTATTACCTTTGCTATAGTTAACAGATTTTCAGGAATTGCCCAAGTATTCGGGAATTAACAGATTTTTGAATCAATATATTATGTCAAATAAAATATCAATCTGAACTCACAGATTTCTTGATACAAAGTGGCAAAAATCCGTTTTTAATTACTGATTATAGAATTGGGTATAGATATATTTTTAACTCTCACACGTACTATAAACTAACGTACATAGTACGTACTCGGTACAACTAACGTACGTTATGCGTATCTAATGAGTTATGTATGAGTAATGAATATAGGTACTGCAGCAAAGCAATGTGGGTAAAACCGCAAGGCACGGATAGTGTTATACAATAATAGGTGTTTTCCATAGATTCATTATTATATATTTCATGGTGTATTACATAGGTTCATAATAATTATGATAGAGCAAGTAATTTAGAAATAAACTTGTATAAAAATGTTCCGGAAAGTCCTTGTACTATCTAAAGTTTTCTATTTTTACCTGATTACGGCGAACCCAAGAGGGTAACGATTTTAGATTGTTTATATGTGTAAGTAATAAGTATATTTGTGTATCTGTTCCAGCGTAATTTCAAAACAAAGTACTTTCGCATGTTACGGTAGAGCTTTAAGAAGTAGTTCACTACTAATTTTCCATATAACACTATTACAGTCATTTTATATCTGTCATTTTATGTCTCAGGGTGATGATATAATATAGCCTATAACTTTCTATCTAACAATAGCCCATTTATCGAGGAAGGTTACCTAAAGAATTTTTCAAATCGGACCATTAGTTCCTGAGATTAGCGCGTTCAAACAAACAAACTCTTCAGCTTTATAATATTAGTGTAGATGAAACTTGTGTGGTTGTTCAAAATACTTCAACATACATTATTTTAGATAGGTACGTTGACAAATAGAGCAACTGAAAATAATGTTATTTTTAACAATGTAAGACATAAAACACCTGTACCCCTGTAATTCATATTACATTTCAATTTTAGTTGTGTTTTAGAAAGCACGTGTTTCTGAATTGTTTTGTATTTAAAAGTTAAATTATAATTAGTATGCTGTAGCACGCGGTAGTGTCTGTTAAATTGACTCTTCCGTTGTTTATAAAAATGGCTTTGTTTCATATTGTGTAATTTTGATTGTCAGTTGTTTTATCATTAAAGTTCTAAATGTAGACTTTTCAGGGCATTTTCACTTATAATACCACAAGAGCTTCAAAATTATCGGGTATTTTCCGATAGGTTCGTTGCAAACAAATGAAGGAGTCAAGTTTTTAGTCAAGGTTAAAAAATCACGAGCGCGAAGCGCGAGTGATTTTTCCTGAAAAACTTGACGACTTTATTTGTTTGCAGGGAACCTTGAGGGAAATGCCAGATAATTTTGAAGCTCGTGTGGTATTCGGGAGATTATTTTTCCGTCCCAAATGTCGGCCAATAATTTCACAATTGAATTCAACCTGTCAGTTTGACGTCAACGACCAGAGAAAATTTTCAAAAAATTATCAGTATAATACCATGTAGGTTGTACCACGTGACGTCGAATGGTGCAATTCTATTGGTCGATATTTGGGTCGGAAAAATAATCAGGATAAAAAGACTTAAAAAGATGTATGAAATCATTTTATATCGCCTGCTATCTTATTTACTTCATCTGTATCATAATTACATAATATATCTTTTAGATTCAATGAATTACTTCAAAAAAACAGGTTACTAATTATGTTTCGTAAAAGTTTGAGGAGATAAATAAATAAAATAAATAAATAAATATTTCGGGACAATTTTCACACACGGCACGATCTGATCCCATATTAAGCTTTCGCTTGTGTTATGGAAACCAGATAGCTGATAAAAATACATATATAATTTTAAATAAATACTTATATAGATAATTAACACCCAGACACAGCGCAATCATCTATGTTCATCACACAAATATTTGCCCCGGGTGGGAATCGAACCCACGACCTCTGGCTTGGAAGGCAGGGCCACTACCAACCAAGCCAACCGGCCAGTCAACCGGTCAAAAACCGGCCGGTCAGTCAGATTGTTATAGCAAATAGTTTTATTCACACATTTAACGTCTGCCTTACCGAAAAGCTTCTTCCTAGTCTTTATCTTATATATTGAATTAAAAAATCACAATTAAATTGAATAGTTTTACGGAGCACGGTAGACAAACATCATGATTATAAAATGGAGTGGTCAGATGTTCAAAAACAATTAATTTGTGTGTCCGCCATGACCCAATTGACTGCATTTAAATTGATCAGCTCGCATGCGCCCGTTATTACAATTATAGATTTTCCGATATAAATATTATGATTTAGATACTGAAAGATAAATTATGCCAAATATTGTTGTTTCAGAAAATAGTATACAAGGATGCATGAAAATAAAACGTTTCATATTTTCAAACAAATAAGAAATTTTAAATCTCATGCCTGTTTATGTATTACTAGCGGTCCATTCCGGCTTTGACCGTGGTAAAAAAAAAGATTACGTTTTCTCTCCATCCTTGTTCTTCAAGGAATATTGTAAGAACAGAATTAACGAAATCGGTCCCACCGTTCACGCGAGATACAGTGACCAAAGGAAATAGGGATCTTCACTACATAGTATAAAACAAAGTCGCTTTCTCTGTCCCTATGTCCCTATGTATGCTTAAATCTTTAAAACTACGCAACGGATTTTGATGCGGTTTTTAATAGATAGAGTGATTCAAGAGGAAGGTTTTAGTATATAATTTATTATGTTTTAGACATCCCGAAGCCGCGGGCGGAAAGCTAGTTTTATGTATAGAGATTTGCTTGAGATAATAATTTTACATTTGATAATGACTTGTCGTGCTTATAATATAATAATTTTAACTTGTAAAGAGCTTATCTAAGTCTATTGGTTATATCATATAACTATGTGGGGATAAATGTTGAAAAGTTTAGCAACCACTGGGTCCACTGGATTCGTAAATATGAGTGTTGTGGCCAAGTTCGTAATTTATGGAAAAACAATGTATGTTCTACATGTAATAAGCAATTTGTTCATATGATATAAATGCATAATTATGTACCTATTTTTTTGTATATATCATTATATATCATTTCCTATATTCGTTTTTATCAAAAAATATAAAAAAAACTGTACTGTCTGGTATTAAAAATATACTAATATTTAGTGTCGTTTATGAAAAGCTTAATATTTAATTACATGAAAATGTGGTTTCTTCTAGCTGTATAAGTATCTAAAATTGTTAATAAATACATATATTTTATTTTATTGTGTTTATTATGTTTTAAAATAAAAAAAGTCCCAAAATATTCCTTAATTCCAGTTATGTGTGAGTGTCAATGGTATAAAGTAATACATATTTAAAAAGTACATAATATTATTGCGTTTTTGATACCTAATTACACTTATCCATATTTCTAGTTTCGCTAATATACATTGTCTGGAAGAAATCTCTGCACGTAATAAGACCGCTTTCAGAAATGCGGACCTTAGGAACCATGTTTGTTATTTGTGTGACTACGCATAGCATAGCATGGAGTATTTATTGTGTTTTTACTAGTCACATAAACTGATGTAAAAAACACATGTTATATAAACTATAAACGTATTCATATGTCTGTTATGGCACAGCTTTGAAATTGTCGAAAGTTTCGTTTAATTTCGATAGAATTCGTTTATAAGACAAACTTTGTAATCGATTTAGATTAATCCTGATAGTACATATGGCTTTCTTAATATAATGGAACGTAAATGAATCAGAGTATTGGAAATATTATAACCTATTTACCCATGAAATCATACATTTAGATCTTTATCATGAAATCGTATTTAGATATTTGGAAATGCGCATAACAATGTGGCTAAGAGCATACCTGATCGTTCTGATCATGAGTCAGATATAGCCAGCCGAGCAGCGCCTGGGGGCAGCCCTCTGTCTTGCCGCACCATTGAGGCAAATCTCCGCCGAGGGCGGTTGGCGACATCGCCGCATCGGTGGCACACTTATCGATAAACGTACAACACTAATCACTCGAAATTCGGTAATTTAATCGAACTTGAATCGAAAATATTTCACGGCATGTGCGCCGGTCGGTCGGCTGGGTGAAGATTATTTTTGGATCGTGCGTTGTGCGGGATGCGCGCGCGCCGTCTAAACAGTGACTGTGGCCGCTCCTTGAGACGGGAGATGTAGGGATTAGGGACGTGTTGCTGTTCGTTTGTCGAGTTCGTTGATCGGTGTTATTTAATTGACACAGTTAGAAATGTGACGTCAGTAATCTCTTTTTAATACATTTTTTGTTCTATAAGTATTACACAATAAGAAGAATAGGTATATATTTTGTAAAAAACCAAAAAGTAAGATAAAAACAGGCGAAGTTTATTTTAGCTTATAACAACTTTGTAGAACTCTATCAAAATGAAACCTGGAATCAGTTTCCTTAGGCTATCATTTCATGATGTACCTAACCACCAATGAAAGTAGTATATTATGGAAAAAAATAATAACCATAACATAATGCATTCTCTTATTTAAAAGTTTACGAAAACACATAAAGGGCTGTCTGTTCTAACCATACTCAATTCTTCTAACCAATATTTTTTGTCTACACTATCCATCGATAATACAATTTATCGTGTAGCATCGGTACATCACTATGAAACATGTGGGCGCACCCGACGCAGGGACTCTGTAGAGTAATATTTTCGTTCAGGCCCCCCTACCATGATATAGGTCGTCTTGTTGAATTTCGGCAAATTAACAAAAAATAAGCAACGTGCAACGTATCTGTAGCTTTTTTAGTTTAGTTTGTTCATTTGTTTTTAGAAATTTGTAAAAAGCTTACTTCCTACTGGTAATGTATGGTCAACTCTACTTTAATAGCTTAGAGAAGTTTATAATATGTATAACATTATATTATGTGTCAGTAGCTTGTGTGATATGAACTATGAACTACAGTAATCTTACTTCCTTTGAATACAAAATAATATATATCCGTAACTTCTTGCGTCTTATTAAAAATACCGCAATCATTTTTTGTTGGAAATAAGGATAAATATTATAAAAGTCCTATTTATTTTTGAAATTTGTAGCATGATCAAGTATACAATAAGTAAACAGAAATACGATTCATATTCTATCTCCTCGATACTGGGATCCAACATAACAACGACTTACATCTCTTTTTTACACTTTTTAAAACAATTTTGTCAAAACATATTTTGATAAAGAATTGGGATTTTTCTCTTTTGCAAGCGTGTCATGTTTGGGTCCCAACAAAAATTATTTATTTGTACAAAATCAAGTTTTAATGTCTTTTTTTATGCAATCAGCATTTACCAAGTTTACAAATATTTTTGACATGGGCTCCTTGAAATAAGAAACACGATGAACAGTTATAAAGTTATTTGAAGTTTGAGCACCTCTGTATAAGCCATAAAAAGCGCAGCATACATATTTTCGCCTGCAACTTGATCTAGCAATGTTTATCAAAAATTTGCACACAAGCATTCTAGCGAGCGTGATAGAACGGGAGTATGGCTAGTGCATTCTCGGAAATGCGACCGTGCGAGTTTTATACACGGTATTTATAACAAAATAACGCCCGGATGTTTATGTACGCGATATGTAGATGAAATTGTGTTGCGTTGTGTTCAGTTGTTGTCAAACTTACACACACTGTATGTGAAAAAGATGACACCATCTCATAAGTTCGGTAGTATCTTTTTCTGAAATGATTGATTTCTATTCTATTTATTGATACTTATGTTTGTATTTTACGTAATTA
This sequence comes from Colias behrii, assembly GCA_029959065.1. Taxonomy (NCBI): domain Eukaryota; kingdom Metazoa; phylum Arthropoda; class Insecta; order Lepidoptera; family Pieridae; genus Colias; species Colias behrii. The sequence continues at coordinate 1,901,277 of JARWMC010000016.1, forward strand.
GTTCAATAGATTTTCAGTAGTTTGGTTTTCCATCAAATTAACATGTACCTATAGGTAATTTGTAAAATGATTTTTCTTCTTTTTATAAGGTTGCTAATTTAAATAAATAGCACCCTAAATAAATTACAATCTAGCCTACAAGACTAATAAGTAATTTTATGTTAACCTAAATTTCTAAATAACTTATTCTAAGAGAGTGTCCATTGTCACTTGCTTAGTGTCTGTTAAGGGGAAGTAACTAGTAAGTCACTTTGCTCGTGTGCAAGTTTTAGTATACAGATAATTGTAGTTGTAAGTGTTTAGTATACAGATAATTGTAATTGTAAAATGAATGTAACGTAATTAATCATTTACTCATACTTTACGTAATAAGTAGTAAACTCTACTAAAAGAAATTATCTATTTATGATAGTAAAAACGAAGTAAAGTACCAAATTATGGGTCAGTATAAGTAGAATCAATGTACTTAATATGTATCTACAATATATTTGATATTTAGTATTATGAAATGATGAAAATTTCTTACCAACAATACAATAGATTAGTTATTAATTAGAGTGCTGAAACACGATATGTCACCATTAATAATATCAAGAGGTTATGGTAACATCAAAGAATGAATACTTAATTTAGACTCTTGTTTCAAAATAAGAAAATGTATAAAAATTGAGTGACGAAAGGAATCCTTAAATAAGCTGACTTTTATTAATTGGTTCCATTATGGAAACGTTTCATATTTTGTTGCACGCAATCATTATAGTGTTAGCACTCCAAAATATAATCTAGTGCCGACTGTCTTCACTATTCCTGTAAATTTATGGTGAAAACGACCAATATTATTTATTTACTAGATAGACCAATATTATTAATTTTTTCGAGACCTTTTCAACTACATAGTGCATAACTATACACTTATACATTATATTTTATAGTAATTTAGATATTTAAATAGGGATTCATGAATTTCAAAGTTCCATGAATCTTCCATACATCTACATTCCATACATACACCTCGAATTGATGCTCATTTTGAAGTCTCTTAATGACACCAGAAAGTCTATGTGTCATTCCTATTTGAAGTCGGTTAATGAATGAAATTCAGGTAGTATATAGCCCTCATGTATATTCGCCATCTGGATGCAGTCACGATTTATGCTATCGATATAAATAGCGGCCAATTTATTGACCATAATTATTCCACTTGGATTCTAAAAACGTCAATGTTACATTCCTTTGCGTGGACTGGGGTGATTAGAAGTTGGAACGTAACTTCAGGGCTATATTTTGAAAAGGTATAGGATCATGTTCGTGGGCATTATTTTTATAAAGTAATTTTTACAATATAAGTCATGATTATAGTAAAACCAATTTTAGTTCAAGCAATTTACAATGGTTTATAAGTATTACGTTAACGTGATCCCACGTTAACGTAATACTTATACACGTACTTAATATTCTATTTTTGTTTGTTATGCTGACCCTTTTCGGTAGAAAAATATTTAGAAAAAGCAAGCAAAATACAAAAAATTCAACTTGAAGATTTTTTTACGAATAAAAAATTAACATTGATAAGTTTCATAGCTAGATTTATTCCTTTATCAATAGAACACAAAGCGAGTCGGCACAACGTCTTTAATATTAAAATCACGCTCCCGTAACAAGTCCATCAAAATCTATTAGAAAGCATCTATTCATGGTGCAACCCGACCAAATAGGAAAGACCTTCAATTCAATACATGTTCAATACATCCTGGTGCATTTTACGAGGTCGGGTTATTGTGTTGATAGCGCCTCATTGTACTCAATTAAAGAGGGACATACTCAGCAATTGAGTTTATTAATCGTGATGTAAGAGCACTGTCACGAAATAAAATGCATTTGTATTATTATAAAAACTGACTGAACTAGCTCGAGATATATCTTTTAGTTTTGAATTAATTTTGGTTTACGAAGGAAAATAAGAAGATCACGAAAATACCTGTGTTTTTGAAAATTTTATAGTTGTCTACAAAATAAGCAGTCTCCAAGTTACACATTGGAGGTCTGGTTATTTGAATCTACTGAAGTTGTAATTAATATTATTCTGTATTACTAGAAAGTTAGAAACCTAATGTATGTGCTATTTTTATTGCAAAAAATAGAGCGCTCAACAATTTTTTTTTAATTCTGTATAAAATATGTTATCGAATATATTCTGTTTAACCATGTATAGTCGTTTTATAAATGATATATTAATTAGTATACCTTTGACATCACAATCTGGCTTTGATCAACCATGAATGGAGGTTTTGTTTAGCATTTCTGATATGTAGAGCTATTTATAATATCGTCGTATTAAATAGATAAACATTAATGAAATAACTATGTACTTATAAATGTATTACAATAAATATTGAGAACTAAACGTAATAATGGTTGGGCATATGTAAACAGATAAAAAAGAGCGTGTGTCTCGAGCACACGTGTCAGAAGTGAAACTGCTTTGGTAAAATTCAAAAATACCAATTCGTCGCATAACTCCATAATGTGACGGTATTATATAACTATTATTAAATTTTATGCTCAACGCGCCTAAAGAAACTCAAAATCTACGGAGTAGATTATAATATGAAAATAAATTATAAAAAAAAAATCTGTGGGGTAGGGAAATAAATATTGAAATACATAATATAACCGTTTTATTTTTTAGCACATAGATAGATGAAATAGTTGCATCCTTGTCAGTATCGTTTCGCAAGGAACTGCGATTTCGCAGCCATTTGGCCATTACACAGACGCATACGTTCCGCTAGTGAAGTTTCGCATCGCAAAGCGTCAGATCGCGATCTGTCGGTGAGGACAGATTTTCGCGCCATGGATGCCGAAAATACTGAATTATTTTTGCATTCTATTCGAGATTATCCCGTATTATACGCAATTGGACACGCAGATTATAAAAAATACGTACAAAAAAGAGGTAGCATGGAGAAAACTTCAAACATGGAGAAAATTACAATGGCATATCATTGCGAAAAAGTTGCGAAAACATTGCTGTGTACTAACGTTCCGCAGATATTTCGCTACGCAGTAGTTCCGCAGAGATTCGCTGCCGCATACGAATGCGTAGGTGTACTAAAGGCGTAAAGGCGTTAAAAAGTGTTTCGTGACTTTCTTTTTTTTTCAATAATCCCTTATTTAAAATTTTAAAAAGTTCCATTAAAGCACAACTTTTACCAATACCCAAACACGTGTGTATCCGAGACACAATTGCGTTTTATTTATTATCCTTCGCTTTTTGTTTTTACCATCTGGTTATGCAATGTGGTCCTTTGTGAGTGGTGTGAACAATACTTTTACAAATCTTTCTCGGTTTTAAAATTATTACAGACTAGCTGCTCCGCGCGGTTTCACCCCCGTGGCTCCACCCCTGTTGGTCGTAGCATGATGATATATAGCCTATAACCTTCCTCGATAAATGGGCTATCTAACACCGAAAGAATTTTTCAAATCGGACCAGTAGTTCCCGAGATTAGCGCGTTCAAACAAACAAACAAACAAACAAACAAACAAACAAACAAACAAACAAACTCTTCAGCTTTATAATATTAGTATAGATAAAAAATACGCTAGGGTTGTTAGAGGTGTACATTGTACAATATGAAAACAAGTTTCTAAATACATAATATTATGTACATGTATTTTTTCTATTATGAAGAATATAATAGCATCATCATCATCAGCCCATATAGTTTCTCACAGGAAGAGTATATTGTAATAAAGTATATATATTATTATACATAAATAAAATACTTACGTGTGACTCTACCTAAATCCTTCCGTAACGATTAAGCCGAAGTTTTATATTTTTTTACATATACGGTAGTTTCATTTCATGCCATTAGGCTCTAGGTCATTGGATTACCATGCATTTGTAATAATATACTACTCTTTGCAGTACTTAACAGTAGCTAACGCTAACTGTGGTTAAAACCTTAGGTAATGTGAAAGTCATTATATAGTTAATATAAGTTTTGCATCCTCTTTCTCAATGCAATATTTGAACCACAAAGTACTCTTCAGAACCTTTTTCTATATATATATTAAACCTATTTTTATTATGAATATTTTAATAAATAGAGCTAATTGGCACAAAATAAAAATAAAATAATGGCAATTCTCAAAAATATTCCAAAATTGGCAGTTGCTATATGACACGGACTGGTTTAAGAATTTTATAGAGTTTAATAATTTTTTAACGAACGAAAAAATAAGTGGTTTCAAAAGTAACAGACTCTATTTTAATTGTGACGCTTTATACATTTTTGGAAGTATTATTTTGGTAAGCTGTATTTTAACTATATTTAATTTTTAGTAGGTACGATGTAAATATTATATTATATTTACTTAATATAATATAATATTTACACTATAATATTTACATCGTAATATCTTAATATAATATACTTATATAATATAATATTTACATATTTAATAATTTATTATATTATTATATTATATTATATTTTACAAGTATATTTCTTTATTGAATTACAATGGACATGAAATATTCAGTGTTTACTGAAAATTTAATGTCCATGTAGTTCTGCACATTTGTCATAGATGGCGCTGTATTCAAAACTGCGCATATAATAATTGAAGCTAAATTAGCTAGTGTTTGCGTGTTGATTGTTTTTAAACAATTCTATGAACGCTATTACATCTCGATTCGCTGAAGCATGTGTATATAAACAGTAATAACTCATTACTGAGAAGTGATAAGCTGTACTAGGCTAGCAACTTTGTAGACCAAATAAATATTATTTACGTAACCGTTTGGCGCCAATTTTAGAATTGTTGGAGGATTGGTCTAACTGTCTAAGATATTTTTTTTTTATTGCAACCCCGGCAATGGAGCAAGCGACCCCCTTGATGGTAGGTCAGATAGATGGTCCGCGCCCGTGACAGTTCCCAGCATTAGGGAATGTATTGCCGGCTATTAGGTGGAAGAAGGCTTTTGAGGTGGCCTTTTTTCTTGAAGGTTCCCATGTCATACTGGTTGGGCAACACGGAAGGTGGTAGTTTGTTCCACAAGAGTGTGGTTCTAGGCAGGAAATGCTGTGCAAAACGCACGGTGGTCGCCAACGCCATGCATCGAGATGGTGACGATGATATTTTTGTTTATGCCGAGCAGTGCGGTGATGGAATTGTGCAGGTGGTATCAGTGCAAATAATTGCACAGAACACTCCCCGTTGTAAAATTTCAGTATGAGATCGTTTTGAAAAAAAATCCATTATTCCTTGAGCAGATCAACAGTATTCATTATTGCAGTTTTGTTATTTTCTACACAACTTACAAGTTACAATTTACAATTGAACAGCTTTAGGTAGAGATTTCATTTAATTATATGCCTATCTATACAAAATAGCAGAGCTTAAATAATTTCACTCAAATCTTTATTACAAAATTAATAAAATAAAAGTTTTTAATCATTTAGCTGTTATCTAGCTTTATACAATTTGGATTATAGAAAGAAACCCGAATATTTTCAATATTAGATAAGTATATTTTTAATATTTTATAAGAAATTGATATAGCTATATATTAGCTATAAAAACTAGAGAGTAGTTAGGTATCTTTAATTATTATAATCTGTTCCTATTACCATACTGCGCATTAAAAAATAAAAGCACAACAATGTAGATAATTTTGAAACCCCGTAAATAACATAGACTTAACAAACCATAGAGTAGCCACGAATTTATAGCCCTCTAATCATCCCCATTCCGTTCCCGCGTAAAGGCATTATTTATGGTACAATATAGGTCACTGAACTACACAATATAATGCCGATCCGTATCTTTCCCTTTGTAATAACTCTTGTGATTTGCAACTGCTGGCTTACTGTTTAATTTAACGACATTTATTGGTTTATAAGCGTTCTTAAAATTGGATGTTTAGTACCGTGACATGACCTGGTTTGTGGGAATTGTTTGAAATTTAAAGTTATAAAAGTTTTATTTGATACTAAGAATCAGAACCTTATGTTACTAAAGCCTATATTATTATGAGCTTATTTGTTGGCCATGTTTAGCGTGAGTGAAAGAAATAAAAAAGACAGTATGATAAAGATCAAACTCAAACTCAAACTCAAACATTCATTTATTCAATTAGACTACTATTTAGTAGCACTTTCGAATCGTCATTACATAGTATTTTTAACATTTACCACCGATTCGGAAAGCAGTATCTATGGAGAAGAATCGGCAAGAAACTCCATAGTTGCTCTTTTAAATAATGTCAATAAATTTACATACCTAATATGTAACTTATATCTAACTACATAATATGCCAAAGAACTGTCCTGTGGTTTTTACGCGACAACCCTCCATGGGTCTTTATCGTCCATATATTCCTGAATACTGTAGTACGCTCTCTGAACTAGTACATTTTTTATGTAAGTTTTAAATTTAGAACTACTAAACTCTTTAATATTGTGAGGAATTCTATTGTATAAGCGTATACCTTGACCCATAAATGAATTTTTAACTTTAGCTAATCGGAAAAATGGCATTTCAATTCTATTCTTGTTCCTTGTGCCATAATCGTGTCTATCTCCTACTCTTGTGTGTAAGTCAGAGCTTTTGTGTACATGCAAAATATTATTAAATATATACTGTGATGGTACAGTAAGGATACCAGTATTCTTAAAATGATCTCTTAGTGAGTCCCGAGCACGTAAATTATATATAGAGCGAATGGCTCTTTTCTGTAAGATAAATATAGTTTCTATATCTGCAGCCCTGCCCCACAGTAGAATTCCATAGGACATAATGCTATGAAAGTAGCTGAAATAAACCAATCTAGCTGTATCTTCATCGGTGAGATGCCTTATTTTTCGGACTGCATATGCAGCTGAACTGAGCTTACCTGCAGCGGTGTTGACATGGGCTCCCCACTGTAGTTTCTCGTCCAATGTTAACCCTAGAAATACAGTAGACTCAGTAGGATGCAATACCTCCCCGTTCAAGGTAATATCTCTGTTCAACTTTTTTACATTAGGAAGTAAAAATTCAACACAAGTGGTTTTTTTGGCATTTAATAATAAATTATTGGCAGTAAACCATTCAGATATGTGTAAAAGAGCACTGTTCACTTCGTCAACATTTGGGTCATGCCTATCCACATTAAAAATTAATGAGGTATCATCTGCAAACAGAACTATTTCACACCTATCCTGCAAATCATCTATGTAAAATTCAGCAAATATACGTGACACATATTGCTTAGGGAAACGATATTTTTACTCAGTACTAGCGGTCCGCCCCGGCTTCGCCCGTGGTACATGTTTACGTTTTCTCTCCATAAGAACCATCCTCGTACTTCAAGGAATATTGTATAAAAAGAATTAATGAAATCGGCTAAGACACTCTCGAATATGCGCTTACCAACATATTTTGCGATTCATTTTTATATTTATCTTCTATCTTCTTCTTGTTCTTCTTCTTCTAATAAATAAAGAGGAAAGGTTTGTAATTATGTATGTATGTATGTATGTATGGTTTTCACGCATAAACTACAGGACCGATTTCAAAAATTATTTCACCATTAGAAAGCTGCATCTTCACTGAGCAACATAGGCTATATTGCATTTTCAAAAAAATTAGAGATCCTTACCAAAAATGCAATACTGTAACCCAAGGTGTAAAAAATTCCTTAATAAAAATTCTGTCATCGCGTGCGCTGCGGAATCTATTCCTTGAAGTACGAGGATGGTTCTTATGAAAAAAAAACGTAAACATGTAGGTACCACGGGCGAAGCCGGGGCGGAACGCTAGTTTATAGATATTTGTTTCAGTTTAGATGTAGATTATTTGTTAGATTACATAATAATTATAAGAATACTTTATACACGCAATATACATTAACATAAAATAATGCAGGTAATAATTTCTTTTTGATAAAACATAGCGTGGGACAGATAAGGACGTCGATTTTGTTGTAGAAGTCAAGTAATCAATTTAATGTTTACCACGAAGAAACTTTAGCAATTTCAACTGTATTAAGGTCAGGGTAATTTGCTTTAGCTTATTTATAAGTAGCGACCTTATTTTCGATGTAATTGCAATATGAAAATTACGTTACTTGAATATTTTTTCCGCTAAGATACCTAGATAAAATAAAAATAAGTATGAAATAATGTCCAAAATCCGTGTTACAGTCGTAGCGCGTAGTATTTGTCTATTTTTTCCTTTGTCTTCCTCTCTAATAATTGGACTATGCAATAATGCAACACCACAAAATTTTCGATTTGATAATTCGGAAGATTTGCTTGAGCTAAAAAAGCGAGTGAACAAACAAACAAATTCTTCAGCTTTATTTAACAGCTAACATTTTTCAAACTGCAGAGCCTAGTTATGAGTAACTATTGCGCAGCAGGTGAAGGCTGAAAGATGTGGCTTCGAACTCCGAATCCTCGTTCAAACATAAATTTTTGAAGTGAAAACTTCTTTAGCGGCGTTGAGCACTTTTTCTGTAATGGGTATAAAATCTTAAACTCGCGTCAGGACACGTGACCTGATCGAAAAAGCGTAAGACGGATGGAGAGAACTCAACGTTAATAATCAAGTTTTCACTTTTGCCGGCACTCCCGGAGTGCAACCCGTCTTTTTTTATCCTTGATTTTCCCGCCTCAGCTCCGCTCAAATGATTTTTATTGAAAAAAATATTGCCCTAATTCAAATTTAGATAAATCCGTCTCTGAAGAGAACTCGTGTTACGTAACATGCTTATTACGTGACATAATTAATCTTTTTCTTGCACGCCTCATAAGCGAAGCGCGTGAGATAGTGCTCTACTCTTGTCAGTATTAAAAAGACAAAAAAGAAAAGTTATTGAATGTTTTAACATGTGTTTTCGTGTTAAAAATACGTCCCCTGAAATGTTTTCCTACAAAATGTACGGTACTGTCTGATGTATTGGTCTCACACCCAAACAAGTCTGTCGGTGCACATTTTGGCCACTCCCTTGACCGCGGTCGCACGCGAGGGGTGCTTGACCTGTCGTTACGTACATGCTGTAAGACGTAATGCTTAGCACACAGTGTGGTTTAGTTTAATATAGATAGTATAGTGTTATATCATAAGAAGTTTGTAGGGCACGTTTTGTATGGATATGTGGGGATGTCTAGCGAATTTTAGATGTAATGTAATTGTTATATTTTAGTTACTAGCTGTGCTGTGCGGATTTACCCGCATTGCTCCGCTCCTGTTGGTCTTAGCGTGATGATATATAGCCTATAGCCTTCCTCGATTAATGGGCTATCTAACACCGAAAGAATTTTTCAAATCGGACCAGTAGTTCCTGAGATTAGCGCGTTCAAACAAACAAACAAACTCTTCAGCTTTATAATATTAGTATAGATAGTATTAAATTTAGATTGATAAATGATAACGGATGGGTGGTGAAGATGTTGAGTTTGTTGTGTTCCTTTGAAAGATTTTTTATGTGCATTTTTTTATCAAATAGTAGCACTGTGGTAGCACGTAACAACTAATGATGGTAGAATGATTGCAATAGGTTTATAGCCTTGGACATAAAGGCTATAAACCTATTGCAAGCTAATAGCGGCCTTTCTCGATAAATGGGCTTATCTAATCATAAATATTATATACTATAGTAGTTACTGATATTAGCGCGTTCAAACAAACAAATTAACTCTTCACCTTTATAATATGAGTATAGATTTGCATCAGCCTGTGTAGTCGTTACTACGACTATAATAACGTAAGGGTGTTTGAAGGTAAATTTCATACTTCCATGGTAATTATTGATGTTAGTGCGATAAAGCTAACGCAACGCAACAAATTTATTATTTGTAGAGTTCGTTTTTGTGTTATTACCCACCGTTGATAATAAATATTTGAAACACATTTTGAATTAAAGCTGAGCTTTCATTATTATAAAAAAAATCGCATAAGTTGCATTAAAAATTCCATGAAATTATTCGCATGAAACACACCCGAAACTGTATGATTTTCCCAAACAATTCTCGGTGTTTTTCTTTACGTATATACCTAGTTATTTGTAGACATTTTAACCTATCAAATACTGTAATGGGAATAGGATATAACCAAGTAGGTAGGTACAAAGAATTTCTAATTTTTATTTGATAACCCAATCATGGTTAAAATATCATCACCACGGCTGAAACATCCCGTTTTCCACAGTTTTCATCACAAAAATCAACGAATACACTTTAAATTATTAATAGCCATTTAGCTAAACATGTATACAATTTATTACGTCTTCTATAGATAATATAGGGATGACTAAAAGGAAAATGGAAATTGAAACACAATTTCAAAGCTCTATAATTTTATAGACGGACGTCCTCGGTGATATTTAACTTTAATATCGGTTACAGCTGATTATTAAACAACTGTACAGAATACACGAGTTTATTACATTTTTAATCATGCCCTACTTTTTAGGACTTATTGATTCTTTGATGTGTATGAAATTATTAAGTGGATTGTATGAGTGGTGATGTCAGGTTGTGGAAGTCTTTAAAAAGTTATTATCAACACCTGCGTATAGAAATACAATACGACGTCCATTGTAACAATCTAAAACCAATGTTTTACAACAATGTCTGTCTGTTTGTCTGTTATGCTGTAGCAACGGATAAAATAACACAGCTAGTTTGGAAAACTCGCCACTGCCAAGAACTTTATTTGACATCATTTGCTTCCACAATTCTGTGCCTCCAGTGAATAAGGGAGTAAGACGAGTTATTCCCTTTGGTTTTTATTGCACCATTGGATTCAGCTCGTCAAAATACACAACATATCAAAAGGTCATATCTCTAGCTGCGTCCTAACCCATTTTTTCGAATGACCCAAACGGTATAAGTAGGGTGTGATTAACGGTATAAGTTACCTTATCCATCATTTTAGGCAATCGCAAAGGAACTATTCGTCTCGAGTCAAAAGTACCCACGAACACAAAGACGTATGTGTAGTTATACTTTTTGAATAAAGACTTAATTCATTTTGTTCCATCAGTCCTAACACTATTTTAGTATAAACGCATTTGTGTCATTTTTCTAACATGAGCATAAAGGAACAACTCTTTTAGTGTCATTGGTTCAAGTGACGACATGAGACAGTTTGGCATTAATGCCGTTTTGCTATTGGTCTATTAATTGAATACTGCACGGAAACAACACACACTATTCCTTATTATTTTTAAATCGTTTTTTCAATAAATCTGCAACAACAAATCTTTATATTTTTTAAAAAAAGGTATTTATCAGTTAACTTGGGATACTAATATATTTCTATGGAAATTAACTATTTTTTGCAATAGATATTAAAAATACAGTTAACACATTAAGTGCATTTAATGATATTATACTCTTTGTTTATATAAATACAGAACGATAATTGAATCTTCTAAAAAAAGCCAACAAAAATGTTAAACTTATATTTTCTTCTTATAATTGGGTAAGTTTTTAAAAAATAACTCGTTTTTAATCTTTTTTAAAAAAAATTATCTAACTACAATAATCAAAACAATAATACTATAGTCTATAATAGTCGCATAAAAAAAAGTATTTATAACCAGTCTTGACATTTATGAATATTGTTTTCTCCGCATATAGCGTTTTAGCCACTGTGCTTTGGCAATTTGCCTTTTTTATAGGAAAAAAATCCGCAATATCGATACTTCTTTGGTCCTGCATTTTCGTAAACATTTTATGGATACTCTGGTACCACATTTTTTGAAAAAATTGGGCTATTGTCACGTAGAGTCTCTTCAAAGTGCGTGCCACAAGTCGTATTTGCATCCAAGGCACCTTCAAATCTGTGCTTAATTTTTTCATAAAATCTTTGCGGCTCATTGTATTTTCTTTATTTATCCACATTATTTTGATATTATATTATATAGAAATTGTTAAAATTCTATATCATGCCGTAAAATATCGCCACTGACCAACTATAACTTTTCCTGTATTAACTGAACATACAGGAATATGGTTTTCGGGCTTCTCTTATCTCTTTATAGTGCAAGTGCTTGTATCCTCAATGTATACCACCATGACATTGTGGCGTTGCCACTTTTATTATCTATATTTTATTATCTGTGGCGTTCCGAAACGGAACGCACTTGATCGAATTTTAAATTATTGATTCGACGATTAATTTTCACTAGGACAATAGTTAATACGCAAAACGCAATACGCAGTTGATACGTATTTAATACCAATACTCAATGATTGTCTCCTGCTAACCTGTACAGACTAGACTCATTGTGGTGACTGGTGAAACATTGTATAGCACAGTCTTTCCCAACGTGGGCGATAACGCCCCCTTGTGGGCGCTGCAGGCCTAAAGGGGGGCGGTAAGAGACCCAGAAAAAAAAGGGGGCGTTGTGTAGGGCTTTGGGGTCGATTTATAATTTCATCTACCTAGCTAGGAAGACTCTTAGAAACCGACTGAGCTCTCGACTTCGAGAGTCGACATCTTGTGAACATCAACTAATATTAATTAAGATATAGCTCAAAATCGGTTCGATATAATAGACCGCGGGCAATCATGTTTTAACAAGTTTTTGTTTAATAATCCGATTTGTACATTCCTGTATCAATCGGCTGGTTCTATAATACTTGTTCTTGCTTGTCGAGTACGATTGGGCGTCGAATGAGATAAACGAGTTTATGCACGTTTGATGTCTTATTCCTGTTGGTGCGTGCTGCTTATGCAATCCTATATAAACGACGTAAATTTATTTTATTTTCATTTGCGGTTTCGCGCATAATAGATAAGCAGTACTTGATTTCAACACTTACGTATTTCTCAAAACAAAACAATGTCGGAAGTAAAAAAGAAGAGACGGCAATACTCTGCGGAATATATTAAATTCGGATTTATTGAAAATCCCACAAACCCGTCGTCGCCTTTGTGTCTTCTATGTCTAAAAACATTTTCGAACGAAACAATGAAGCCTTCAAGACTGCAAGATCATTTGAATAAAATGCATCCAGATAAGAAAGACAAGAATGTAGCATATTTTCAAGACCTAGAGAAGAAGCATAATACTCAGCCAAGTGTATCAAAACTATTTTCGGCGGCTGCTAAGCAAGATGACGACGGACTTCGAGCTTCGTACAATATCTCTTTGTTAATTGCTCAAAAAGGCAAACCACACAACATCGGAGAAGAGTTAATTTTGCCAGCAATAAAGGAAGTAATAACTACTGTGCTTCATAAACCGGCCGCAGATATTATCCGAAAAATTCCTTTGAGTAATAATTCTGTGCAAAGACGAATTGATGAAATGGCTGAAAACATTGAAGAATCATTGTGCAATCATCTGAGGACTAGTCAATTCTCAATTCAGCTCGATGAGTCCACTTTACCAACTAATGAAGCGTTGTTGCTATCTTACGGGAGGTTTATTAAAGATGAGAAAATACGTGAAGAACTATTGTTTGCCAGAAATTTGGAGACAGATACAAAAGGCGAAACCATATTCAATACATTGGAAAAGTTTTGTGAAGAGAAAGAGATTCCTTTGAAAAATATTATATCAGTTGCTACGGATGGCGCTCCGGCTATGACAGGGCGCCATAAAGGCTTCATAGCGTACTTAAAGAATAAAATTCCAGATGTCCTTGCTATACATTGCGTTATTCATAGACAACATTTGGTTGCTAGAAACTTAAGTGAACGACTATTTCAATCACTGCAATATGTCATCAAAGCAGTCAATAAAATCCGTAGCAGCTCTTTGAATGATAGATTATTTCATCAGCTTTGTGCTACTAATGACGAAGATTTCAACCGTTTGTTGCTTCATACTGAAGTTCGTTGGCTGTCAAGAGGCAATTGTCTGATTCGATTTTACAACCTGTTTGACTCTGTGATAGAGTTCTTGGAAACTAAAGATACAGAACTGCGCAACAATCTCATAACATCAAAGAATGATATAGCTTACATGACAGACCTGTATAAACTGTTCAACGACATGAACCTCCAACTGCAAGGCGATGAACTAAATCTAATTAAAACAAAAAATGTCGTTGCTGCTTTCGCAGCCAAACTGCTTCTGCACAAAAAGAATATGGGCAGACGTGAGTTTCACAATTTTCCGAATTTATCAGTATTTTGCAGTAACGACGACTTGTTTGCCTACTGCCAACATTTGGAAAACCTCCACATTGACTTCACCGAACGATACCAGGACATTTTAAACTTGGAAATACCAGACTGGGTGTTGGATCCGTTTTCAAATGTCAACACAGCAATGTCACCTCAGCTGGAAGAAGAACTTATAGAATTGACAACAAACGAAGAAACAAAAATCAAGTTTAAAAATGGATATCAAGAATTTTGGCTACAAAAACCGATCCCACAATTGTACCCTGGATTGTGGTCAATTGTTCAACGATTCTTGATAGCATTCCCATCGTCATATTTGTGTGAACGTGGATTTAGTGCTGTGGCAACGCTGCTTACTAAAAAGAGAAATCGTTTGCGTGTTACCGAACGTGGCGACTTGCGGCTGTTTTTGAGTAAATTGGAACCTGATATCAACAAACTTATTGAACAGCATCAGATTCAACCTTCACATTAGTTTTTATATAAGAATTGATTATGTTTGTTTTATTTTCAATAAAAGATACTCTACTATAAAGTTGCGTTTCAATAATCAGTTATAAGTACTTAGCGTTTTTTAAGTATGTTTAAAAAGGGGGGCGTTAAAAAATAATTTATTCTTAAAGTGGGCAGTAGACAAAAAAAGGTTGGGAACCCCTGGTATAGCATTAACAACATAGTACTGTATTATTGAAAGATCGATTAAAGGTTTATTTTACAATCTACGACTTTCATTATACATGGGTAACAAAACCCCATAACATATTCGGTTTTACTCCGGACAACATCTTCAGCCACCCAATCCCCTTGCTTGAAGTCCAAATCCAGCGGAGGACAATAATCGTCATTTACTAAAATTGAAGGTTTTTCGTCCAAGTATAAAAGTTGTCTGGATCCCATTTTATACTCAATCTATAGTATAATACTATAGATATCATGTGAAACGTGACTTGGAAAAAAAATTATTCAAATAAATCACAAAATAAAAATTTGAAACAATCTTAAAAGTTACGAAAAGCCCAATTATACGTCAAAATGACGCACAACGTCCTCTTTACAACCAAATGGCGGAATTTACCTGGATGAGCCAACTATGTACTGCTAGGTCTCGACGGCTAATAAGTTGGTTCTGGATTTTGCAGCGATTCGATGGTAAATATAGAAGAGTTCATACGTCAAATTTACGTAGATTGGACTTCTAGGGTTAAATGCATAAATACCTAAATGTTATTTTGTTTTTATTATCTAATAACGATAAAAAAACCCGTTGATTTCATTCGTTTTTCAAGCTAAGTGCATAGTTTTTCCACTAAAATGCCTCAATTGAGTCATAAAGTACACAAATTTCAAGCATAATAAGTCACATCATTTCTATAAAACCAAAACTGGCACTAATATAAGTCGTGTTGTGCGATTATGAACATAGTGCATAAGGGCATAAGTCGTTATATTGCAAAGAGTAAAAAAAAATTATGTGAATACATTGAGTTATTCCATGAAGTACTCGTTCATAAGGCCACAACTACAAAAAAACACGAAAAAAGTATATTTATGGGGTTGTTACAATATGTGTTCATATGTAAAAATATAGTCTAACATCATATCTTACACATACAAGCTTAAAATTTTGAATTAATAAAGATTTAGTATTGATATATAGTTTTTTGTCTCTCCTGAAAAGTGCTGTTTTTGAGTTATTCCCTTATTCACTGGAGGCACAGAATTTTATGGATAAAAATGGAACTAAGTATACACTATAACTAGCTTCTTGAAGCACTGTCTACTTTCTAGCAATGATTACTATTTGGAAATATTTTCAATCGTTTTTAGGTTTATTATGAACTGACAGACTAGAGAGAGTTTTAATATTTCATTATGCATTTTGTAGGATAATCTATTTTGATTTGAGTAAATACAGTAATGATTTTTCTTTTGATGCTAGATTCCACGTCAATCTTATAAACAAGCATTTGAGTTGACAATTCCTATCACATAAAATAACATAAGCAATCTCATTATTGATGCCGAAAGTTCCCGAGCATGTCGTGACCCTCTTACCGTCATTTCGATTCGTTGTTGAAGGATTTACTAAATTTCCCTCTATTTACGTATGTCCTCGTATAACATGTATGTTTACCATATAATTGACGAAAACATCACCTGATAGCCATGTGAAAGAAAGAAAATAGTATTATTATGACATACATATTTAACATAATGATAAAATTATATTTATACAAACATTACATTTTTTTTTTGAAAAAACGGGACTATCCAGTATCCACCCATGAAAATTACTGAGCATAACTTACTTCATAAGTTATTCATTCATGATTCATGCTTTATAATACAAAATGAAAAATAATAACACCTCTCTACATGGATGCATATTGCATTTTGCCAAATGAAGCAACTTATTGTACTTTTCTTAATTTGAAATACTTGAACACAATGAACGTATTATTAATTCTAGATTGATTTTTGTATAATTTATAGAATGAAAATATCTATTTTACAAGTATTTTACCCTAATAATAATAATATTATGTGCTTCAAACGCAGTCTACGCCGTCGCGTGTTCGTAGACGCCCGTTACGTTAGCTACGCCGTAGCGATTC
Source organism: Colias behrii (assembly GCA_029959065.1). Classification (NCBI taxonomy): domain Eukaryota; kingdom Metazoa; phylum Arthropoda; class Insecta; order Lepidoptera; family Pieridae; genus Colias; species Colias behrii. The sequence goes on from JARWMC010000016.1 coordinate 1,918,034, forward strand.
GTGAAAGTTTCTAGTTCATTTATTTTAATTGCTTCAATTGCATTTGTGCGGAGTGAACAATTTACTTTTATCAACAAAAATCGGTTAAAAAGGACTCGCTATGAGTCGTAACTCAAAATGCGAGGTATTTATTTAATATTATTTATTACATTATCTTCGAAAAAATTATAGGTCAAGTAAATATTAAAAAACATTGTTTTTTTCCATATTGTAATAAGCTTTAATAAAAAATCTATAACGTTATTTAAAAGCTATAAATTATTTTTGTTTACGTTGTTATTTTTTCTAAACAGAGTGGTGCATTCTGACTAGTGTTAGTGTTTTAGATAAGTATTTATTTATTTATTAAAAAAAGGTTCATCAACAGTTGTTACATACGCATCTTTCGCGTTAAACAGTTACAGTCAATAGGATTTATAACTTATTATGCACAACAATTACAGATGAAGTTAGTTAGTTAAATTTTTCCTAATATTAAGTTAGTTAGTTACATTTTTCCTAATATGCTTAAATTATGAAGCATCCCAATATCTATTTCCAAATCCCATCCAATTCAAATTGTAATCTCTAATAATTGAAATAGTTTTTATATCTAACTATAGGAAGTATGTAAGTTTATTTCTGTATGCGAGTGTGCTCTAAAGTCGATAGTGTAAGAAGATTGTTTTTGAGTGTATGTGTATGTATGTATATTTCTTTGGCACGCCCTACTGCCTAAACCGCTGAACGGATTTTAACTTATGAGGTGCCGTTGTAATCATCAGAATTGTTGCAGTGACATGACATAGGTACATAAAGTCAGTTTTTTCCATAATAATAATTGCCATTCTTGTTTAGTACACGATCCTATCTTTCGATGTAGCTTTTGGCAACGTTGCTCGTATGTTATATTCGTTTGCCCTCTATCAGTCGCTTGCTAAATACATAAATAGGTATGTTATCAGTTTTGTGGCCGATCACGGAAAAAGAAATCAAATAGCAAATGACGTCGACTTTTACGAGCATCGGCTTTTTATTGATTTGTAATTGTGTTGTCGCATAAATCGGTGCAGGCACGCGACGATTTTTTTATTTTCCAAACGACTTATGTCGCCCGCGGATCTTGCAAAAAGTGGATAGGGCTGTCGATTTAAGAATAATAACTATAACTAATTACACTTTAAATTTAATAGGAAGTGTATACAGGGTGTTGAATTTTGAACATATACTTATTACACATAGCAACTAATTTTTTTATTACACTTTATTGTACATTCATAAAAAAATAAACAAAATGATACAAGAATAATGTAGCACAATTGGCAATCTTATCAGTTATCACTAAGCAGTAATTATTTAGATATTAGATCTTGATAAGTTGAAAGGTAAAGATTGGGAATACGGATTGAATACGAGTACCGGAATGTAACTTTGTAATAACTTAAGATTTCGAAGATTATTAAGTTGCTGGGTCATTTGAATATGATTAATGGATTCTCTATTTTACATAACACGCACTCATTTTTGTATAAGTATGTACTATGTAGTATTCTTAATGAGTTTTACATAATAAGCATACATATATGCATGAAAGTTCATATGGATGGATCTGAAGATCATTGATATTTATGTAAATGTATTAAGCAGTTTTTTTGAGAAATATTGTATTTATAAAACATACAAACTTGCTTTGTACGTTTGCACAACTTTCGTACTTTTGCCTCGGGATAATAATCTCCGAGAAACATTTATCTGATATTCAAATTAAATCTACTAGTATCTCCTCAAAACTATAAATTGCACAAATCTATAAATAAGCAAAACATTTTAGAATCGCATTAAATTATATTTAAACGGAAGTATGAAGCCAAAACTGAATTCGTTTTAAAAATAGGGTAATATTTGCGTTCCGTGCTCGGTCGCGTGACACAGCCCGCATTAATCCTGGATCGATCTTGTAAGTGTCCAACTTTGCTTGTATTTGTTTGGATCTTAAATGTATTGACTGGCTCGTTATTGATTGTTTGATATTGCATTTAAACGACTGCCTGCTAGAAAGATTTTTTGGCAATTTTTTTAAGTACCGAAGTAAGGTCGTAAGTCTTTTAAAGATAGCCTTTTTTAAGAACCGCAGTAGTACTAATGTTGCGTGAATGTTAACTGCGGTTTCAGCGGTTTAAAAAACTGAAATTAGCCTGTAATAAACAAAGAAAATGCTTGGATATCCTTGAATATTCTAGAACTTTTAAAATTAAATATCTTTAATCGGGAATTTTGCTTCGAACTCGGCCAAGATTCGAGAGCTTTACAAGACGTGTAGAAAGTCATATCACCAACTTAAAACAACTGCACGACCATAAAGGATTTCTAACTTTCCTGTAAAAATATATTTGATGTTTGTTTAATGCATTGAGGAAATCAGCAAATTGTAAACCAAGACTGATGCACCTTCAATAAAACAACCCAGAAAGCACAGGTTCTCCTATAAACAATGACACATTCTGATACTTCAAAATACCGGCATTTTATTTATTAGAATCTGTACATTCTTCATTTTGGGCGTTCAATAGTGCTTAAGGTAAGCTAATAAGGTAAGATTCCTAGACGAACATCAACTTGTCTAATTCTAATGCTATGGTAAGAAATGAGAAGAATTATAACGGCAACTGACTGCTTGCAGCTACAGCAAAAGCAACAAACAGTTTTAACTTTCAAAATTTCCCTTCACAGCTGGCATTTATCGATTGATTGATGACATTCGTATTGTGTTACGTAAACACCAGCTAATATACATGACGTGACAATTTAACTGGCCTTGCGGGACCACCTGTCCCCGTCTATTTCAGTCCAAAGCCCACGAGGGTTGACATTGACTCGTCATTATAGTCACGATACAAAATGTCAAGCTATTCATTTTTTATATTGTTTGCGTATGGATTCGATGAAACTGTTGTTTGAATATCGTTTGTAAATTACAAGGTACGTGGGGACCACGTGAATCGTGAATGGAAGGGCAGTAGCTCGTTTAGCGTTTTTAAAGTTGGTTGTTTTACAATCCAATTTAAATGGATTTAAATATACTAGAGACTTGGGGCAGGATATAATATACCTATCCAATCAGTATTTGCTTTAATCAGTAAATTGAAAACTTACTTCAAATTAAAGGCCTAGTCATCTCGGTAAGGCGTCATAATATTTACCATAATATGATTTTACTTCCGAAGCTTTTCTCGAATGATTATAAAAAGCTTTGCTGCTCTTTCATAAAAAATATGTAGCACACAAATTTCTTGGAACTTTGCTATATCAATAGACACTATAACAGTTGGGCTATATTTTAATAATAGAAATTCAATGCTACTTCCTTTGTTGTTTTTATAGCTATTCAGTGAAATTAGTATTTATTTGTCATGTCATGATAAACAGCTGTATACCTTGATATAATAACTATTACTAGTTGAAGGTTATATCTAGATATAGGTATAAGTACTAAGTAATTATTTGTAAAGCAAACTTTAATATAATAATTTTATCAATCTAAATGTACAGCAATCTAGTGGTGACTTTGACCGTGACCCGGCTGTCGCCGCGTGACATCATTAGTCATTTCGTAATTAATGTCAATTTAATCTAGTATTGATCGTGACAACTAAATACTGAATTAAAATTACCTATACGTGAGGTACAGGTAAATTAGCTTGGAGAAATTTTTGCATATGTAGTGGTGTGTATATTACTCAGATCTTAGAGCGCGTTTCCACTATATCGTTCTGGCCTATACAAAAATGTTTCGATATCCTAACATTACTATTTAATTTTATACTTATTCCTAGCAACACTTTTGTTTTCAATAAAAACAAGTTTTTATTTGAAAGAATATGGTTTTGACTTTATAAAAAAAAATATATCATTCAATTTCACGTCCTAGAGCAAACGACAAGACGACTACCGTGAAACAATAAAATATCGTGTCCACAATAATTTGTTTCATAATTAATATTTGACCATAATAATTACGAAACAAAACAAATAAATAAATCGTCACTTGATAGTGGAAAGTGGAAACACGCACAAAAACAGAATAAACCAGTTTACGCTGTCCGCAGGTGCCACGTGCAGTCGTTTGGTACCGTTAGAACATAAAGCACACATTTCATTCAAAAATTATAATTATTACGTATAGACCGGGAGATATTGACACAAAATTTCGAGTCATTTGTAACAGGATGGCGGTTCTACAGGGGTCTTAGTACGCAATGACAAAAAGAAAAACGATGGTGTGAACACTGGTACCGGCGGCTTAGTCGCGTGGGCGTTAGTCGAACTCGTCGGAAAAATAGCGAAGTCAAACAATTTGTAACACAAAAATTTTAGAATTTACCGATAGCCCATAAAAAAGAAGTAGGCGGTAGTGTCATGCCATACTTTTCCGGTGTGACTTACAGCCCGCCATACCGACGCGAATGTGTTGATTTAAAAAAAACAATTCAACCATTTGTACCAGGCTAACTTTTGCACAGGTAACCATCGTCGTGCAGCCATTTACGAAAATCGCCATGCCATACTTTTCGGACGATTCCAAATGGTCGCCATACCGCCGAAAAACTGCAAAATTTTTTTTTTCGCCAAACTTTTTGTACCAGTATTGCATTTGGATTTTTGGAGAGTATTTGATAAAATGTGACCATTATTATATTTACCATACTTCTAGTAGGGGGAAAAAGTGCTGCCATACTTGAAAAATTAATTTAGTATTAATTTATATAAGTGAAGATTTCCACCACCTAGATCTTTGAAATTTTGTATTTATATTCGTTGAACCTCAAACTTACAGGAAAAATTAGTGCCATACTGTTACTAATCGTTCAAAATACGAATAAAATCTTACAATAAAAAAAAATCTTATACACATTCGCCACCTCCCACAGGTATGACATTATCACACTTCTATTTATAATCATTCAGGAGTTGTTGAAAAAAAAATTTAGGGTGGTAAATGGTTCGGCGAAAAAAAAAATTTGCAGATTTTCGGCGGTATGGCGACCATTTGGAATCGTCCGAAAAGTATGGCATGGCGATTTTCGTAAATGGCTGCACGACGATGGTTACCTGTGCAAAAGTTAGCCTGGTACAAATGGTTGAATTGTTTTTTTTTAAATCAACACATTCGCGTCGGTATGGCGGGCTGTAAGTCACACCGGAAAAGTATGGCATGACACTACCGCCTACTTCTTTTTTATGGGCTATCGGTAAATTCTAAAATTTTTGTGTTACAAATTGTTTGACTTCGCTATTTTTCCGACGAGTTCGACTAACGCCCACGCGACTAAGCTGCCGGTACCAGCGTTCACACCATCGTTTTTCTTTTTGTCATTGCGTACTAAGACCCCTGTAGAACCGCCATCCTGTTACAAATGACTCGAAATTTTGTGTCAATATCTCCCGGTCTAGTAGTTTAATTGTTAAATTTTGTATTTGTTGATTGTTGTTATTATTTGTATTGTTATAATATTTGTTGAAGTGTTTAATTTGTGTGTAAGTGTTGTAACTTTATATTGTTAATTCAAAATGGCTCCAGTGTTAAAGCATGGTCGAGGCAAGCCTTTGACTTCTCAAACTAAAGAATTAAACTTTAAATGTCGTTTCTTTTTCAGGTTAGTAAATTTTTCATTTTAGTAACATTGTTAATGTAAAAGTTATACGTATGTTAAATGTGCAAATATTAAAATAAAGTCTCATCTTTTTCAGAGGAGAAACACATATAGTTTAATTTAAAATCCCTTATATTATATATAAAATAAAAACTAAAAATAAAATGTTGTTTTATTTTATTTGCTGACCATACACCACTACAAACGCAAAAATTTCTCCAAGCTAATTTACCTGTATTTGAATTAGATATAGGTAGTAGGAAGGCTAGGTTGGATATAGGTACAGGACATTAAGGTCAAAAACGATGGTACGTAGCCTGAAGAAAGATATATGTAAGAAGGAACAATGTTTTGATTATATCTTTTCATCACCATCATTTGCGTCAATACCACTATAATTTTAATACGATTTTCCTCGCATTTATTGTTCGCGTGAAAATTTAGGAAAACTCATTTCCATTATACGTATGAAAGGTCTTTAACTTTTTGTAGATTCTGAAATCTCAAACGTTTGGTTAGACGACGTTCTAACCGTTGAATTAGTACCTATCTTTATATTCTTGCCTAACCTTATCCTTCAATGAAAAGCATTTACCATAGTATTTTAAACGGATGTATATCCAGTTGTTTCAGATTTCCCGTTATAACTGAAGATGCCACATGAGCACAACGATGGGCCGCCGCGTGGCCATCTCGCCGTCCACGCCTAGGTCGCGAGCAATGGATAAGTACGAACAGTTGTCTGTGGTGAGTTGGAAACACACATTGCATTCCAACTAGACAAAGAAACTATAAAGTATGGAAGTATAAGGCATGCTTTAATTAGATTTTGTTAAAAGTAAAATAATGGTTACTCAATTACCTTTTATTATAAGTAAATAATATCATGGCATCTTGTTATATGTACAGCGTAGAATTACGATATCTCTCAGGTCGGTGAAGGCTCATACGGCGTGGTGCTGAAATGCCGCCGCCGCGACACTGGCCAGTTGGTGGCCATCAAGAAGTTTCTAGAGACGGAAGACGATGCCGCCGTGCGCAAGATGGCGCTCAGGGAGATACGGATGTTGAAGGTAGGGGCAGTGTTTAGAATGATTCCGGTTCAATGTAATATAGTAAATATGTAGTTATAACGTGTAGATATAGAGTGTGTAGGCAAGTTCTTATTGTTTGAGTTTATTGCTTTTTCATTAACGAGAGAAAGAAAAAGTTAGGAAGGATAAACTATAGAAAAAATGAATATTTTTACAAGGAATTTTAGCTAATTAAAATTATTTTTCAAAATTACGAAATCCATATTTTCTGTTGTCAAAGGAAATAATGATTTTAGAACATACTTTTAAATTGACAAAGAAATGTAAAATGAAATTATAATTATAACTTCAGAAGCTCCGCCACGATCACCTAGTGAACATGATCGAGGTGTTTCGACGCAAGCGCAGGTTCTACCTCGTTTTCGAGTATCTGGACCACACTCTGCTGGATGAGCTGGAAGCGTCGCCAGGAGGTCTGGGAGAAGATACTGCTAAGAAGCATCTCTATCAGCTCTTGAAGGGAGTTGATTATTGTCATCAGAATTCGGTGAGTTTATGTTATGTAAATTAAAAGTATATACTGGCTTAAAAATGATGTAACCCCCCCACACATTAATATGATTTTAAAAGAGCAATTATTATAGAATTTCTTGTTATATCTTCTATATAGAAACTACGTTCCTAAAAGGTGTTTAATAATTTGTGTCTCAACGATTCAAAAGTGCACCCAACGAAGTCTATTATCTTTATATTGAATCAAATTTTCAGTTGCAGTTTTAAAATTTCAGATAATCCACCGAGACGTGAAGCCCGAGAACGTGCTAGTGTCCAACAATGGTATAGTCAAATTATGCGATCTCGGGTTTGCACGAGCGCTGGCCGCACCCGGGGAGCCGTACACGGAGTACGTGGCCACCAGGTGGTACAGGGCGCCGGAGCTACTGGTCGCTGAGCATAGGTAAGTTAATATAGGAAAGAAATACACATATTGTAGTGATACTAATATACTCGCACTAATATGTAATTCCACAAGTATAGGACATGCCCGCAAACATTCGTTCATTGCACGAATATTATGGTATTATATTATTATTAGATGTAGATGTCTCTTCTTCATGCAATCCTCAAGTTTTTATAGCAGACATTATATGGCATAGTGTAGGTGTGCAAATTTACTAAAGTGAAGTTAATTTCGTTCTTCTCGTTTCGTCTTCTCTGTAAGTTACTACTTACTAGTACCGTAGTATATTATTATTAGTCTGTGCTAGTACTTATTAACACTTTGATTCATTTTTCATCAGATATGGTCCAGAAGTGGATATCTGGGCAATAGGTTGTCTATTCGCGGAAATGTTGACGGGAGACCCGCTGTTTCCGGGTGATTCAGATATCGACCAACTGGCTCTTATAATCAAAACTGTAGGTGAGTATAAAATATACTTGTAACAAATTATCAATATTGTACGGGCTTATCCCGTACTTGTATATATAATTAATTAATATAAAATAAAAGAATTATTGAAATATAAAAAACTTGTAATGAACGGAATATATTAACTATAAAATGGATGAGTCACGCGAGGTACTCTTAAGGCTTATACATGCGCTAATAACCTTGACCATACTTGACGGATCTCAAACCTCTCCCGCTGCACCTTCTTTTTTCCTCGCATTTTGTATTTAAAAAGATACCAATCAGTGAAACAAAAAATCCTCGTCAGGGACTGTTGTGTAACTGATAATTTATTAAACATAAAATTTTCAGAGCTCTAAGTCAGCAGGTTACGAAGTTTATAGAGTATTTGCGGAAAAATCGATGACCACGGCACATTTTTTTTCTAGAAATCTATTAACTTTGGAAAAAATTCCTCGCGAGCAATTAAAGATCAAAGACCATCCTATTTTATATATTTTTTTCGGTATTGTGCTTTATGTTGTACCAGACTTTATAGAGGTTGAACATAGTCGAAATTGCCGGGTAACGCCTTAATGACCGTCGGCGATGAACTGATTTTAATTTAATATAAAGTTTAAAATATTGGAAATACATAGATGATTCAATTGTTGCTATTTATTTAAAGTAATCATTCAGTCATTTGAATTGTCTAGAAGCAAAAACAGCAATATCCACTTTTTCCTCAAATAAGCAAAGTAGTTCAACTTTTAATGTTCTGTGCAAAAATAGCAAAATCCAAGCCTGTCAAAACCAATTGCAGCAAAGTCCCAACTAGCCAATCACGGAGCGTTATTCAGTATGGCGAAAACGGTTGAACGGCGTAAAGACGTGCTCCGATTTTGATCATTATTCTTAGATTTTAACGAGTTTTGAAGTGATCTAGTTATTACATCATTGAGATTGATTGTTCTCCGGTCCCGGTAAATAATAACTCTGCAAGAAAACTTCAACGAAACCCCGAAAATTGGCAACGCAATCACACCAAAGTTCAGAGGTTAGTACTCAAATTTTATACAGTACCCCCTATACCTTGATACTTTTTTGGTACTTAACCGAGTTTTTTTATTTCTTTTTCATTCTTGTATCTTCATAATTATCTTAAACTATTTCTATTTATTACTTTTATTATTAAAAACGGGAGTTTTTTTTTTTGTTTTCTGTTTCAGGTATTCACCGAAAATGTTACCAATGAGACCTTTATGCAAGCATAAAAAATCATTTCAGTGCTTGTCTGTCACAATGAAAGACATTAAATAGTTCCATGATAGATTTTATCAATTTAAAAATAAAAGCAAACAAGATGCTTTCATATTAAAACATTGCACAATTAAACAGACTCAACGTCGTCGTCCAACAACTGGTAACCATAAGCCAAAGAGTTCACCAATTTCTTATTTTGTATATAGCCCTGATTTGAAGAAACGTCTAAAAGTTTACCAGAATTTTTAAGCTATTGCATAGCTTCTATCGCGGTCCTTGAGCGCGGGGACCGAATCGAGAAATTCCGTAACGAAAAAATCTCACTCTAGCTATGCAATTGCTTTACCGCGGCCGCGGCAGTCCCCGAGTGCCACACGTCTTTTTTTTTATTGTTCTTCAAATTACCAAATATAGGGTGCAATCAGTGATGACAGAATATTTTAAAACTGGTGCATTGCTTACAGAGAAAAGAGGTGGCGATCACGTTTCTCTTAAGAATACACACAAAAAAAAGGCGGTAATGGATTTTATAAATTAATTAAATTAGTATAGTGAAACGATTATAAATAAATAATTTGTCAATTTTATTTGTGCGTTTTTTTTATATCCGGCCAATAAATTTCATAATACTAGATATACCTAATTAAAGTATCAAATTCATACGTTCTAGTATACACAGTTTTAAATATGGCGTCCATCGGTGCAATTCCAGCAAAATCCCAAAGTAGGAGATTCAAATACAGCAATATCCTGTTGTCAAAAACAAAAACAGCAATATCCATTGTTTTTCAATATTTTAATGTGATCGTTTAGTTATTTTATTATATAATCGCGTGCAGATGTGTATTTTAACATTTCCGTTGCAATACAAAAAATTTTGTTCGAAAAAACACAGGTATGATTATCAAAATTAGTTATTTTTAATTTTCCCAAAATCACCTTACTGCTGGATATTGCTATATTTGCTTCTATATGATTCATTTGGTTGAAAAGGTGCGTTTATCTGGAAACTTTTAAACACGTTTAATAGTATAGATTTTGAGTTACTGATTTTGAATTTCACTTTCTGCAATTTCTAATGTTTGAGTTTCAATTTGCACGCAATTTCTAAGACAAAAAAGACGGGTTGCACTCCGGGAGTGCCGGCAGAAGTGAAAACTTGATTATTAACGTTGAGCATGTTTGATATCCATCTGTCTTACGCTTTTTCGATCAGGTCACGTGTCCTGACGCGAGTTTAAGATTTTATACCCAACGCCGCTAAAGAAGTTTTCACTTCAAAAATACAATATATGACAGGTAAGCTAGCACCGCGTCACCAGCAAGTGGTATCGCGTTTATCTGGCGGTGCTGCGCTGAGCGCGGGCGGGGCGGGCACAGCTCGTGCGGCGCTGCCGGGCGCGGGGCTCGCGCGGGAGCTGCTGGCCGCCGCGCTGCGCACCGAGCCGCGCGCTCGCCCCGCTGCGGCCGCGCTGCTGCGACACAAGTGAGTGTAGATATATGTGGGGGTAGTCCTGGCTGGATAGCAGAACTGCTGCGGAGAAAGCAGTGGAGTTGATATTTGAGATTGTTCAAGTATGTGTGATAGAAAAGCGTATGTTGGTGCTACTTGCATAGTGCCACCGTCCAAGAGGTTCGCGGCCCACTGCGGCCTGTGATGTGATCTGATAATTTGGGTCATGAGTGCTGCCTGTGAAGTGTTATTAGTTAAGTTGAATTGAAAAAAAAAATGTTCTTCAATATGTCTTTTAAAATTTGCAGATATTTTGTTACCGATGGTTTTGCGGAGAGCTTTAATGCTGAATTGAGGAAGAAACTTGGCAAAGAGTCTGAAGTAAGCGCAAATCAAATAAACATTATTAAAGGTCGATTAGAGATTTTTTACTTATATAATAAATTTCAATGTTATTAGACTCCTCCACCGCAAGGCGCAGCTCGAGTGACCGGTAAACCAAGACAACAATGGACATTGAACATTATTTCTGTGAGTTTTTTTTTTCATAAATTTGTTATTGGTACTAATAATAGCAAAACGTGAGTTTCTATAAAAGTATATTATAGTATGTGACATCTCTTCTATAGTCTCTCTTATTGTAGTTTTAATTAAATACAAATTAATTGATTAAAATAAATCATATTTGTAACAGGACAACAATAGGTCTCGAACAGAAAGCACTACGGGTGAGTCGCTGATCGACTATAACTATACGCCGAGTAAGTATTCTTATTTATATTGTTATTTATTTATTTATTACATTACCAAGGAATTATTTTGACATTATTTTATTTCATTTTCGTAGTATTCTAATAGATATAAAACCTTTTTTACGTGTAGGTACCTTGGAAATACAAAACATGTAACATTGGATTTTTCAGAGGCATATTATCAAATGTAAGTGGAGGGTTTTTATCACTCTTTAAATAATGTTACAAAATATTATAATTATTTCAGGTACAGAAGTTCAAATGGAAACTAGTGTTGTCGATAAAAAGTCACAACTGACAACCGCTGCACCAGCACCTACTGATGATGAGGTAAACGTCGTATATCTAGATGATATTTTACATTTATGAAATGAAAGTTCTTTAAGTGCGTTGAGAGTAAAATTTCAATTTCACGTCATGGCAATACCGTCACGTCACGGAGTGAGGAAACGATTTTGGTATCTTTGAATCTTGCCAAAGTTTCACTTCTAACAAAAGTGCTAGGCACACACGCTCTTCTTTTATTTTACACTACCTAATTTGGATAATTATTAGTTCAATTTCAGGTAGATTTATTGCTATGTATCTTTGAATCTTGCCAAATAAGTTTCACTTCTGACACGTGTGATCGACACACTCACTCTTGTTTATAATAAAAATCGTGGAACAAGTGAACTGCGTATTTATTAAATAAATCTAAAGTATACGATTTATTTATCTCACGTCCACAAGGTGGGTTGCTGGTGTCCTACTACAGTAGGTGCGGGGGCGGCTGGTCGCGCGCAACGGTCTCTCCCGCGCGCGCTCAATGACACGTTTCACACGTTCGGGGTGCCGCTCAACGCGTACCCGAAGACGCCGTATATCAAGAAGTTTGTGTTTTATGGATATATTAAAATATAGGCTTTTAGTGTTGTGTTTTCATTCTTTATAGATACTTTAAAATGATTATAGTCGTACTTTTTTTGCTTTATAATTAGAAAAATTATATTAATTTGGAAATTGGAATTATACATTTTGTGCAGAGTTCATAGTCCAAGACGACAAACTTTGAAAAGATTTTCGTTTCAATAGATCAATCAATGTAATTTCCGTAAAACGGCTTATAATGTAGCATAGTGTACAGTTTACTTTAGGATTGTGTAGTTTGTTGGTTCACCATTTATTCATTTATTTTTGTTCCATACCTATTTAGATATATTTTTTACTTTTTTCTCAATACTCTGCCTCTAACCTTTTTGCTAAACAAATCTTTACCGTGTATAAGTTACCTTAGTCCTTACAAGGAACAAATTGGTGATCTATTGATATTTTATCACAAGGGTGAACAGTAAATTGGTTATGGATGAGGAGTTGCTGCGCGGTCGGTCGCTCGCCAAGAAGAGTATGAAAAAATCACCGCCGGATATATCTCTACCCTATGTACCGGGAGGTGAGTGTTCCTACCGAAATACACTAGCTTGTTCACGCGAAATCGTTTGCACTCATAAGCATTTTATCCAATTTTCAGTAATGATTCACCTCTTCCAATTTAAGAAGGCGAACGGTTAGACATAAATATAACTTTTTCATTTCCATGTGCGTGATCAAAAATTATTTACACAATGCTTTCTGGCTACGCATAAGAAAGCTTTTTATAAGCTTTCAAAAGTATTTTACTTGTTAATTTTGGTAACGTCACATTTTTTTTGAAAGCATTAAATGCAAAAAAATCACAAATTGGCATTCTTCTCATTATACAGCTAGCAACAGTCCAATGAAAAAAGCGAAAAAGCCCCACCCGTCGCAGCAACACACATCTAAAGCACACGATGCCTGGGACAGTAATGTGAGTTTAAAAGCCCTATTTTCCATAATCTTCTATTTTCAATAATATTATTTCAATCAGTGTAACATTGTAATCAGCCACTAAATCTCTACTATCAATAAAATTACTATTGGTATTTAAAGTTTTCGAATCCGAGTCGGGTTAAATAATATAATGAATAAATTGAGTTTGATTTCTAATATTTTATTATTTTATTTTCTTACAGCGTAACAGTGTAGACTTGACGTCGAGCCAACGGACGCCAACCAACCTGCCCTACATGTGACTACAGGGGACAAGAGCAATTTTCCAAAAGCCCTTCACCATAGTGCAGGGCTTTCAGAAAAATGCCAGACATTATTATTATTAATTCTATCGAAACTACTTGTGAATTTGTGTTGCTACCTACTTAATATGTGCATATTTCGGTCATGTTCATTTCGCTAAAAGTGCATCATTAGGTATGGAATGATTTTGCAGAAATTATGTTATAACTGTGTGTTTTATTTGCTTCTATAGTCGTTAAATATAAAGTATCTGTAAAAGCTTAAGGAATTTTAATCCAAATTCATAAGACAGTGGTTAGGACTTGTTAATTTTAGCAGTGCATCTTTGTGGACTGGAGTCGCCTTTTTCATTAAATAATGATAAATTTAAAAATCTAGCTTTGTTGACATACCTACTTGTGTTAAATTTATAGTGCTTATTTATCAATGTTAAAATATTAGAAAAAATAAAATTATAATTGAATAAAAAATGTAAATTTTAATTTAATTTGGAACGTTATGTTTGATCGTTTATAATAATTAGAAAAATAGATTGTTTTAGAATGAAATTTTGATGTAATTTAAAATGAGAGTATTTGTAAATATGTACAGTGTTGCCTTTTAATACACGATATTGGTAATTTTACTGTGGTTTTATTTCATTTAATCCTTTTGTTTGCTCTAGCAATGGTTAAATTGAACAAAAATCCTTCGAAACTGGACAAATATATTTTAATATATTTCTTTTTCTATATTTTGTATGTATAAAATTTAATCACGCTATGTTTTATGAAATTTTCTTAGTAGGTCTGAAGGTTCAGTAATTATAAAATAGATTATTTATATCCCTCTGTGATAAGTGTCATGGTAGAACCTTTGCTGGGTCAGATATAGTATGTTTCTTTTTTAAGGTATTTATATAAAGGTGAAGGGCATGGGAGATAAAAGAAAACAACAATTCATATTTGAAATTATTCTAATTGGCAGTATACAAATAATAATAAGACAAGAAAAACTACAATAAATGGCATAACAAGAGTTTTTCTGAAACAATTTTACTTTGGCTCAATCTGTCCCAATTTCGGGAGATATTCAAAATAATACTGAAGTATCCAATCTTTATGAACCTTTAAAATTATCACAAAACTCAAAAGCGAGTCTAGATAGTTCTTAAACAATAATTACAACTAAAAATGCATTTACGAACTAGAGATCTAAATCGGCCAATATTTATCTAGCACCTTAAGCACAGAAGTACACATTTTCCAAGACGATCTCTTGTCAAATAATCTTATAATAGAAAACATAAAACTATACAATGACTGAGTAAAATGGTCCCTATTGCTAATAGTTATATGGGGCTTAAATGTAAAATTCGAATTAGTGAACGTATACAAGATGGCGGCGGTTAGATGACAGGCGTTTGCGCGGGAGGACATGACGTCACCAGCAGCTCGCCACCGCTCTCCGTGATCGGGACTTCCCTGTGGTAATTGATGAGATCGACTGGAAAAGAGATGTTAATTTTTAGAGTGAATAAATTAGATTAAGTAAATATAATCTAAAAAATAATATAAATAAAAGTAGTAAATTAGAGTAACTATGTACGTAAAAGTTAAAGAAATTCAATACTTCTAATTCTGGTCTAATTACTTTATCAAATATGCAACGTATGTTAAATTACATGAATTCAAAGGAATTTTCACTGGAAGCTTTGTCTGAAATGGCGGTACTCTATGGCACGGGCAGCGGTACGACACTCACCCAAGCTGCTGTGCACGGGCTGCCCCGCGCCCAGCAGGCGGTACCCGCGCGCCGCGTCCACGAGGTAGTGCTTGCAGCGGTCGCGCGCGCGGTACGAGATGGCGTACCCGAGCGCGCGCTCCGACACGCGCACGAGGAAGCTGCCCGCGCCCGCCACGCGCAATGCTGCTTCCGCTTCTGACCGGCTTGTTATGCCTGTAAGGGATATGTTGCAGTAAAATAAATAAATAAATCATTTATTGCATAAAAACATGGTAGAACGTAGAAGGTAAGGAATGTAGAACGTAGAGGTAGAAGTAGACGATTAAATGCGTGTGACTGTGTTGTGCGTGTGTGACTGTGTAGTAGATTGCGGAAAACAATGTTGAAGGTTAGAGGGTAGGGCATCCTGGGCCTAGACAAATGGCAGAAACGCTAATAGAATAGAAGCCACTATCGATGGAATTGTCATAAGCTTATGATGTTTGGCTAATAGTTCGAACACTTTACACAAAAATTTATTTTACCAGCTGAAAATTGGTAAAATTTTTCAAAACAAAATAAATTAATAAATGATCTATTCGAAACGTCAACGTTACGTCTATTATGTTCGTTCGTGTTTCTAAATTCATTCTACGTACCATGAAACCAGTCAACAGGTTTGTTCTCATCAAACACGCCGCGCGGCAATTCGTGCGTCCTGAACCACTCCACCACCGCTTCTCTTGTTAATGGCTTGCTTGCTGCAACATTTTGTAACTTTAGTAAATGCCGCTTGAAGGACCAAAATTAAAATGACATAAATCCAGCTCAAAGGACCAAACTATTTATTAAAAAATACCAACTAAGGGCGTGTCCACATGTACACGGCACGGCGCCGTCAACGCGCAACGATGCGATTTCGCGGCGCGGTGTGTTGCCGCGTCGTAGAAATTAACGTTGCCGTATCGTAAAAATTCACGTCACTATGCCGCAACGTTACAGGGCACGGCAGCCTTGGCAGAGAAGTGGCAGTCTGTAGCACAGTGTGATCAGAATTACCAGAATTCTGCGATTTTAGCAGAATATGAACCCTGATTTAAGGCTTAGCATAATACGCCGCACAATAGATAAAGTTGACAATTTTTAGCAGAATCTTAATAATCTTAACATAATTCAACATTTATTGTAAGTTAACTAGGTTTCATTGAAATAGTTGTGCTAGAAACATAGAAAAATCTATCATTTCCATTTTATGTAAAGTTTTTGTTGGTGTGTTTGCCTTGGCCACCCTTCAGCAGAGCAGAAATTCAGGATTTTTTAAATGTTTAGCATATTTTAGCAGATTAACCAAGCAACTAGCAGAATTTCTGCGGGGGTCATATTATGCTAAAATCGCAGAATTTTGTTAAATCTGATCACACTGTGCTACAGACTGCCACTTCTCTGCCAAGGCTGCCGTGCCCTGTAACGTTGCGGCATAGTGATTTGAATTTTTACGATACGGCAACGGTAATTTCTACGACGCGGCAACGCACCGCGCCGCGACATCGCATCGTTGCGCGTTGACGGCGCCGTGCCGTGTACATGTGGACACGCCCTTAGCAAAGGTTCAACCACAGTAATACTGTCAATTATAAACAAAAGAAGCATTCAATACACGGACAGAATTAAAGCCCAGCCAAATAAAAAATCGAGAGGACCCCGGGCAGTTTTGGAATTTTAAAGCAAATAATTTTAGAATAACCTTAATTGTTACAAAAATAGAGTATATTCGCGAAATAAAGTTTAATTTAATTTTGAAGGATAATTTTTAAACGGTCAATAATAACCTGTCCACATCTCCTCTGACCTCTTTCCATAGTCCAGTTATTTGTTTCCATTTTCTGTAATAGTCCTAAATCGACCGCGGACTGCCCAGGGCTGTATCTCTATATAGTGCAGTCATGGGCAGGCTGCGGCTGGTGTCCCATAACACATTAAAACTCTCAAAAGGGCCTCTGCGTGTTGGATCCGTGTCCCCACGTAAGCCTTCCAAAAGACCGGGTACCGTCCTTCTGGGGGTACCCGAGTATTATGGAGATGGATAATAATATATAAACAACTAACCCTGTGTAGGACAGACCGCCTCTGGTTCAGCACTGCGGCGGTGCGCCTCTCGCGCCGCGCGCGCTATCTCACGCATCGCTGCTTCTGCTTCTTTCGCTTTACGCTCTGCAAATTGATATCAGTTATAAGCTTTTTTCTCTTGAGTTTTATCCATATCATATTATCAAGTAGTCTGTGTGAAAATATGTTTATTTATTTATTTATTTATTTATTTATTTATTTATTTATTATACTTTATTGCATTGAAAATACATAAATACATATAACAAAGACAATTCTACAGAAACAGCAAAGGGCGGCCTTATCGCTATGCAGCGATATCTACCAGGCAACCCAACAATCAGAGGAAATTTAACAATATGATGTGGGTGAGCAAAAATAAGGCAATACTAACACATTGAAAAATGTACAAAATAAACATATACAAAGCTAACTACTTACTAATAGTAATATAAACTACATAAAAATAATGAAATAAATAAATACATAAATACGATAATAATTATAATAAATAGTTATACATACACTTACATACAATACAACAATAAACTTACATACAACATACAATACACTTACATACAATATGTGTTAAGTATACAGCTGCTTAAATCAAGTGCTTTGAATAACTATATTTTTCTAATCCACGTTTCACACGTACCCTCTCAATTGTCTATTATATTCAATATCACATCAATTTTCTTATGTTTACAGCGTGCTTAATCGTAATTATTTTTGACTCCTCCGATCCCTTTATCTCAAGTATCCAACAGATTACCCATACTTTCACCTATACTTTCTCTATGCGATTATACACGTACCCTGTTCCCGCCACACCGCATCATCATCCCGTGCCTGCAGCTGCGCGTCCCGCAGTGTACGAGCTCGTCTCGCTCGCAGCCCGCACATAATATCTCCCATTAAGTATACGTCACCCGTCACACGTCTCACGTAACCCAAGCACACGTTCACACTATCACACGTACCCTGTTCCCGCCACACCGCATCATCATCTCTTGCCTGCAGCTGCGCATCCCTCAGTGAACGAGCTCGCCTCGCTCACAGTCCACGAACGATATTACCACATATTACCCGCTAAGCTAAGACGCTGCTAGTCTAGAAGCTATCCGTTAACACTATAAAGCCTTGTATCCACTTGAGCATGCTCAGGCGAATGAGCGGCTCGGCCAAATGAGCCGCTCATTCGCCTGAGCATCCTCAAGTGGATACATGGCTTTACACGTACCCTGTTCCCGCCACACCGCATCATCATCCCGTGCCTGCAGCTGCGCGTCCCGCAGTGTACGAGCCCGTCTCGCTCTCAGCCCGCGCAGTATGTCCCCCGCCCGCGCGGCCGCCACGCGCCGCTCCCACGCCGCTACGCGTAAGCTCACACCGTCCCCGCGGCATACGTTCGAATCCTTAACCATGTAAAATTGTTTGTACGATCAAATATCGAAATAACACCAATGTGTTATTTCGATAGTTTGCTCAATAGCAAAAAATTGCTCGATGCGTTATGGTTAAGACCTGCAAATTTAGTGTTGTGGCTATAATGAGCCGAAATGTAATTCGACCACAACGCGTTGTGGCAATGAAGACATGACGCGAAAATATAATATTCAAAACATTATTGCTCTACCAGAACACGCTTCGCATGCTCTTATTACTTGAAATATTTTAAATTCACACACATTTGTTTAGTTAATTTCTACTATATGTGATTTTTACCTGTATATCTTTCTTCCCCTCAATGAAGTTAAAATGCAACGTGTTCTTCTTAAGGTCCAGCTTGATGTCGTCACAGTAGTTCTTGTCCAAGTCCTTCTTGCACTCTGTGTCCAACTCGTCCATCCTCTGCCGCAGCTCGTCCACGGTACAATACAGGTCCAGAGTATCTTCTAAACTGTCCACCGTTTTTGGAGATAAATCAAATTTCTGTAACAAATACACGCAAAATAAGAATTTTAGCTTTTTCAATGTGACCTTTGTTAAGTATGTATTTTATTAAATTGATCTGAAGCTTTTTGCTTAAGTCGGAAGTAAAAAGATTAAGATTTTCGTTAAAATTAAAATAAGAGATCAACATAGTTTTACATGCTAAGCTCTAACAATTGAGATTATCTCATCGAAACCTACTTGTTCCAAGCTATCCATCGGTTTATAATCAATGAGATGTGTGAGCTCCTTCTCAACGGACTTGCGCAACTGGTGCGCTTCCTCTCTGGCTTGCGCAAGCGCACGCTGCCTCGCCTCCTCTGCCAGGATGCTCTCGATTGACTGGTCGTCTGGATGTTCACCCATTACCCAAACCTGTAACATGAATGCAGAAATATTAGCTTATATTTATCATTTTTCATTCATGCTAAGAGCGGACTGCTGGATTCATATAGACATGAAACAATTTCCTACTATTTATTTAACGTTCATACTTTTGCCCCCATATTCCTAAAGTACCTCAAATATCTGCCACTGGCATGTAACAAAATATACAATCTTAGCTACAATAGAATTTGTACAGATTATAACATTAACTAAGTATTACAATTTTTGAAATATTTATTTATTTATTATTTACATAAAATACGAAACATTAAAAGATGCGATACATGGCATAAAACTGCATTCCTGATTAAAAAAACAATCAATATTACTCTATACCCAATTATAAATAAGACGTAACTTACCCAAGGCTCCCCGTCTTCCCCTTTCAGAAACTGCACTTGTTTCTTCCCGTTGAATTTTGGTCGTTCGATCTCCTCTTTGCTCACTTTCTCGTCCCAGACTTGCCAACGACGCACCTGAAATATTATAAGCATTAAATATAGTTTTAATTTTATTATATGACTTATAAAGGATTTTGGACAATAAAATTCTAGCACGTACAAATAAACTTCATTTCCAAAAACTCTTGATAGATGGCGTGAGGTGTTGGTGTTTGATGGAATAGTAGCGGATTTACCAGTTTATAGTTACTGCCTCGTATTCATGGACTCATGGTGAATACTATTTATCATACTACAATATTATGTTCGCAGTGTTACCAATAACATATTGACAGCAACTTCTCCACAAGTTCATTCAACTAATTTTCAAAGATGTTCCATGAATACGGGGCTTTTCAGTTCAAATCTTGTCTGAGGACCATCTTATATTCAATCTTTTTTTTATTTCGTAATTTGATAAAATGCTATTATACTTTGGAGTTACAACATATTAAATTGCAACTGCGAATGCTCTATTAAATAGTTGATAAAAAGTAAAGCATGCAACATTCTCAACATTAATTTATTATGCTTTAATATACGTAAAAACTACTACATAATATAATAAAAATGCCACACCAGCCACATTGCTAAACATAATTGCAATAAAGATTTCAAACATCAAATCGAAACCAGTCGAATCACATTTTTCAAAAGTTGCCATGCGTGATTATGTCAAAATATGACAGATTATATATATTGTTAGTCAAGCCGGTTAATTACGAAATTGGCAACACCGCGTGTAATGAGCCATGGACTCTCAGAGCAATAAACCTATGGACTATTTGTCCGTTTGACAGGTTTTATTCAGCAGACAGGAATTAGAGGTAAGTAGTTAAAATTTAAAAATAACGGTAAAGTAGCTTTCTCGCTTTTATGTTGTATGGAAAATGTAACTATTTTGTGCTAAGTATACATATAAAACAAACTTTGTAGAACAATTTTCTCAAAATACATTATTTGAATAACAAAATCGTTTTGATCTCTACCAAATTAAATTATTTTTTATAACGATTTCGATGCTTATTTTTTAATATTTAGCATATTATTTTGATCAGTATATGCAATGTTTCAGACCTTGGTCAAACGTAAATCGATTTTAAAAGGTCTTTGTAAAAACTAGTTTCTATGCTTCCCAATTAATAGCATACAGTTTTTTTTTAATACTTGGCTATTATTTTGGAAAATAATAGGGTTACCTACAATTTACAAGAACAAAGGATATTTTTTGGATGTATTTAAAAGAAACGGAAATGATTTAGCAAATGTCTTAAGCCTTTTGTTTTTCGGAGACCAAGAATAATATTAGGATTTTCATAATATAATTTAGTATTGACCCATAATACTTAACAAATAGATTATTTTATATCAGTTTAATCTGCAAAGCAATTTAAATTGAAGTTCGCATGATTTACCAATTAACATTCGATCATGTAATTTCCTCTATATCTAATAATAAATAGTAGTAACTTACTGGCATTATAGAAGTGAAGGGTAATTTGAAATTGTCTAAGCCCAGACCTTGAGTAGTGAGTACCTATGCGGATTTACCGGTTATTTTTAGCGAACAATGATACGTGTCGAATAACCGTAAAATCGGTAAGGATATCGACTACTAGTGGCGTAAGCTTAAAGTTCAATAGATTGCAATTATGTAGAGATGTTAATTACACGTTTATAAGATTTAATTATTGAAAACAATTTGTAGCCAAGTGATAGTCAAATTATTCTAGTACTTCTGTACTTATACAATAATGATTGAAATGAAATGAAATGAAAAATGATTCACTCGTTTAATCAAATATTCAAGTGTGTATTTGTCATGATAACATTTTTTTCAGATATCAAAATAAAAATATTTTTGACGTGACAACGTCTTATAATTCGATAGAGCCGGCTGCACGCACGAAAAAACATGACTCATGCGGCGTTACCTCGCTCTGAGGCGTTCCATGTAAGGCTTGAAGTGCAAGCGAGAGCGCGGAACGAGCGACAAAGAAGCACAATCGGACATTGTCACGTTCAACTATCGTCAGTAAACCGACTTTACAGACAACCAATTTTTTTATGAAAAAATTGTCTACCACACGTCCGTACGAGTTGACTTTATGTAATTTTAAATTTTTTAACATTTATTAATTCCTAATAATAAATTATTATTCTACTGTAAGCGAAAAAAACCCAACAGCAGAAAAACTGTTTAAACCCGTTCAGTAATTATTAATTTTAAGATAATATGTTTAGTGTGGCTATCTATGGACTAATATATGGACTAAGTATAATAATAAAACTATTCTTTATTTACTATTATTACAACAAAATTAACTGACCTGTTCTTCTCTCATCTTGCAGAAGAGCGTCTGCTTTTGGGTCTCATCTAGCTCGGCGAGGATCTCCGGGTCCACCCACATGTCTCGCAGGATCTGCTGCAGCATCTTGCTGGCTCTGGAACAATTTATTTGAATGTTATTGAAAAGCTACACGGTTTTTATATTATGTAGAGGAAACCCTCTTCAGTAAAGCTACTTTTTTAAGGGCCGATTTTTCAATGCCCAGATAAACAGCTAGATAGACTTTATTCTTCAGTTAACAAAATATTCAATTTTTCAATAGACGAATAGGACTTATCTATCGAATAACTACGTTATTTGAGGAATAAATCTATTTGCCGCTCCAACGGCCAGATAGCGCGCTATTCGACGGTTAGGCGTTTGAGTTGACAACTGATGCGTCAAATTTGGGATATTTTGGTATGTCATAACATAGAGCGTAGAATTATTAACAATTAAACCTCTTTCTATATAATTATTATCAATTAAAATCATATTGAAATTGATGTTTTTGATAGTACTGATGACCATGCCATTGAAAATTTGCCGAACGCTGCCTTTAAGTATGTCGTTTCCATCGTAAAATATATAAATTGAAACACAAATATAACCAAACTCTTTACTCGAATCAAAACAACAATCAACAATCATAGAAGAAAGAGCAATACAAGACAAACTTAAAATGCACTCCTGACGTGAGTCATAATGACGGTTGTTGACAAATTGCAAGAGTTGACTCTATCCCGCTCTAACCTGACTAATTTAATATGTTTGTTTCGCCACTCCGAGAGCAGAGCTGCCAATATGGAAATATTTGGTCAGATAGTTATTCATCAAATAAATCACGATTGAAAAATAGGCGAGCCGTTATGAGTTAGATAAATAATTGAATAAATCTATTCAAGGGGTAGTTATTAGACTGTTTATCTCGGGATTGAAAAATCGGCCCTAAACCTAATAATAGAAACCTAATAAAGTGGAATTATAGAAATATAGTAAAAAAACGGACAAAATCACCGAATTTAATGTATGTGGTGAAAATGGGGAAAGAAATCTGAAGTCTTCGATTTATGTCCATTAAAAAATGCCAGTTTTTGAGTTTTTGCCTAAGTGTCTAATAAAGTTATTAATACAATATTCAAAACAATTGCATCCATATTTGTACAAATTGTGGTTTCCATCTTCATTACGCAAAGCTTAGCAAAACCAAACTATTGCATTACATAAAAAAGCCTTTATCCTTTCGTCTCCGAGCGTAACGAATAACCTTATAAATATTAGAAAACGACAAGTCTCAAGTGAACATGTATTTGTGCGAAACTAAGTGAAATCTTTCTGTAAACAAACTAACTGTTGACGAATTTTCTCCCGCCTATTCTATTTACATACCAATGATATTTATGGTCAGTTTCGTTTTTAAACAAAGTTATTAGCATCGTACAAAAAGCTGAGTATTTTTTTTTCTTTCTAAATCTCTTCTTTCTGCTCTGTGCTCAATTAACAGAGGTATTAACTGGTATGTATATAATAAATAAAAATATTACAGAAATATAAAGTCGGTCAAGGCCTTCAAGCCGTTTCGGAGAAGCTTAGTTTAGTTATAAGCACTTAGATGAGCATAAATGCCCCCAATATATTTTACAATACAAGAAATTTCTATATAACATCAATTAAATATTAAAAAAATTGCAAATAAACAGATTTATGATATTTCCAGCACAATCATGACAGTGGCATTATGGATAAAATTTGACGAGGAAAAATTTCACAAAAGTCATAAAAGCGGAGAAAAATAACCTTAAAAAGTCATAAATTATATGATTAACAATGAATAAACAGTTTTTTCTTACGATAATACCATCTCCATTGATCTGACTGTCAAAGATATCAGATAAAGTGCCTTGACATTGCAAAGATAAAGTTTAAATATATGGAAATCCTCTTGAAAATATTGTTATTGGAATTATTTTTTAGATAAAGTCGATGAATCAAATCGTCACTTGTTTGTACTCCTTCGAAACAGCTTCATCGATTCTTATGAAATTTTGTGTGCACCCCTAAAATCTGAGAGTAAGGCAGAACAACGTTTACCGGCTCAGCTAGGCCTAGTAAATAGATAATCTTAGGCATTCGCATATGTTTCCTCTTTCAAAACAATCAGGGGCCGATTTTGACCTCTTATTAGCAGACTGTTTACACCGTGAATTGAACTGAATGGCAAATTCATATTATGATCGCAATCATAATCGCAGAATAATATGCGATCGTAATATGAATTTTCTAGTATGGACAAAAGAGGTGATAATACGGCCCCTGTTTTTACACGTTCCTCCGACTCACCTTTTATAAATATGAAAGACCACTTCCAGTCTTCCACTATTCTATGAAATATGTAAATAATAAACATTTTCCAATGTTTATTTTTGCCATTTAAACGTGTTATAACTGTGGTTATAACAACATTCGCAGCGATGGATTATTGTTTAACATTCCACACAATAAAAACTTTTTGTTCAGCTTTAAAACTATTTATATGCAAAAATTTAACCCAATTAACTTAATAAGCAACCTTTCTAATCGAAAAGGTATAATATTCACGAATTTATATTTATTTTGTATTTAAATAGGTATTTGATATTTGGAGCGACATTTTAATCTTTGATGAGGTACATTATAATATTTAATCTCAATTTCCATACATTGAAACTGTATTATTTAAAATTTAAATAATTACAAATTACATTATAATACGTCCAGCTTAGACGTCCAGTCATATTTCGTATCTACAAATAGTTATACTGTAAGTACCGTACTTATTCTTTCGTACAAATAACAGTTATTTAACGGTTTTTTTAGGATAAATCAGGCCATATACATAACTTCACATACTATTAAAGGGAAGCATGAGTCAAATGTGCCATATGACTAAAAAAAATTCTCAGTCCCGTTCTTTAACAGGGAATGAATCACGCACGTCGATCTTTTCATAGAAATGTAAAGAATAAACAATGGGACATAAGTTAGTACGTGACGTGTGCATTGTTTAGTTTTATGACAGGAACACAGAGAGCCATTGAGCAAGCGCCCTGGAATTCGTGACCACAGAGTAAAAATCGAACTGTCATTGTGGTTTGCAGAGGCGGGAAATGTTTCGTTCACTGTGGAAATTCAAAGACAATGATGAAAATGGAACTGTCATTGCGAATTGGCGGGAAATATACAAATTTTGCATTATGGCCAAGAACTTTTGGGCTATTGGTGTGGATTCAGTTTGTTTTTTTTTTGGGTTGACGAAAAACAATATAGTTAACTATTATACGTTTTTTTCTGAATTATTTATAGAATATGCACAAAGACATAACGATGCGATGATAGTGTCTACTGTATGAAACTTGTTTCATATGTGGGTATCTTGTTATTTGTCTCGTATCCAAATACAAAAGGTCTCTTTAATGTACACACATAGAGCTTTTCAAGATAATGAAAACACGAATAACTACTTAGCAGCACGGGTGAAAGTATGGTGCTGTGATAATGTTTGAAGATAACAATATACGGGCCATTGTATGCACTCACCTTTTTTTCTTCCAATAGTAAATAAAAACATTTTATGTGTAAGTTATATGAAATAGGCTATCTGAAAAAGCGCTGCGTACTAAATAACGGTTCAGTAAGTAGTTTTTCAATAGGTAAGTTTTAGAAATTAAAATAAATTTCTAAATGTTATAATACTCGCGTAAAATCAAAAACTAGAAAATACTAGGTAAGTTTTATATAAAAGAATGTTCATAATGTAATTAACAGTTTAAAATTGTATTTTATAGATAGAGAAGAAAATAATATAGACATAACCTTCTCTCATTATAATAAATTACAGAAATATTTGAATTATTTATGCGTCGATGATATAACTAGATTATATTTGTCCATGTAATTGTATAAGTCCAATAGACTTATACAATTTTAATTATATTTTAAATTAAATATACCGGGTTTTTTTTATATACTAAAAATTTATAACAAATATTATTTTGCTACATAGGTACGAGTATTGATACGCTCTTTTACAAAACATTTTGCACGGGTTTTCCAAAGAATATGGAATGCAACATTTTCTATAAAACTAATTTGAATTAATAAATAAAGAAACGTAGCTTTAACATATGTTTTTATATTAAAACATAATTATATTTAGGTACATATTCACTTGTTTCAAATCCCTCTAAGCCAAGCGTCGCACCTAATTTATCTGCATATGTTACCTTACAAAAAGTAGTTCAAGGCAAAACTAATATATACAATCCTTTTGTCCCGAACAATATACTCATTTGTAACATTTCTATACAACTCGTGACCAACACACAGACACCATTATCCATCATTACTTATATCTATTGTTGCGAGAGTCACGTCGAAGTATTGCACTTAAGACTGCTTTTGTATCCCTTTGAACCACGTTAGTGACTTTTCATAAGCGTAAAGCCACAGATAATATAATACTATACGTATAACTAAATGTATTAGTTCATTGTTTGGTGTTTGTTGAGTATTTCAGAACGTTCTAGTAAAAGAATAAAGACAACGTAACGTTTGTGTAAATTCATTTCCAGCATGCGATTTGAAAAAGTAGCCAGAAACTAGGCTGATAATAATCGATCTTCCTATAAAACACCAACAAAGCTAACTTTGAATGACATAATAACCTGAAGACGTGAAAAGCAGGTTTCATTTTTATTTATATCATTACAAACATCAACATTGCAGTGAAATATTATATAAATTTCAGTTCAAATATAAACGCTAACCAGTATTACAGGTTAAATTATTATGACTCATTCCATAACGGTCGGATTTGTATAATTTGTACGCCCCAAAATATGTAATCTTCTATAGTAAAGACTAAAAGTGAAGGTGACGAACATGCAGACTGCAGTCGTTTAGAAACTGGTTCTCTTGGCTGTTAATAATGTTGTTTCCTTAGCCGGTCGCGGTGTAGCAAAGACAAAACTTGCCGCGCCTTTTGACATTTGTTTTTTTTTTGATAAGTGCCTGTAACCATTTCAAATCTTAGTGTTATCCAGTATCCTCAGTTATCCTATATATTTGTTAAGCCTATGATTATTATAGATCAGTAATAATTTAAAATTTTAACAATAATTTGTTACTATTTAATTCAATTGTTACAATTTTATGAAAATTTTTAATTTGTTTGATTTAAATGTTACAGCCACATTGAGATTTATTTTAAACAGAATATGTATATGAGTTACTTAAGTACATAAGTTACTTTAAGGCTTAAGCCTAATTTGTGATTCGTACGTAACAATTTTTGTTATTGGAATCCCATTTCCTAAGCAAAGAAAGCCTCGCCTACAAGTGAACGACTGGGCGCGGCGGCTCGTCAAGGACAAAGCACAAAGGACTTGGCGGGCGATATGACTTGCAAATACATACAGTACTTAGAGCTTTGAATCGTGATATTATAACGAGAAATAAACACATTATGGATATTATAATAATCTAAAATAAGTTACACGTAGTAGTAGAAATTATTGATCTTGACATTCTTTGAAATAAATACTCTTTTTCTGATTTTTTTTCTATCGTTTATAAACCTTGTTATCATGATGGCCGCGAAGATAATACTTATTATATTAAATTAAAATATTATAATCTGTGATAATGAAAATAGGTTAAGTAATTTAAAATTTTGCTTTTCGCTTTTTTTAACAACAGTCGACCTACTCCAAATTCATACAATTTGCGGAAGAAATCTGGGCCTTCAGATGGCCTTCAGTTGATGCATTTTTAGAAAAGAAAATATTTTATCCGTTACTGTTACGGTGTTAAATAGGTGTCGTGTAGCTGTGTAATGTGTTTCTCCGTTGTTAACCCAGAAACGGTACAGTTAGTAATTTGCAAGCATTATCTTGAACGCAAAAAATGGAACAAAAACCAAACAATTATCCGCTAAAATCTAAATAATCCGCTTCGCTTACGCGCATACAAAACATTCATTTTTCCACATGCATTATTTTGTACACCCCGACCTCGTATTTTGTGTCTTGGCCGAACAAATAAACAAAAAACATCCTTGTGAAATCTAGTACGCTGGAAAAGTTAAGAATTTTAAACAAAGCGCGTCTTTATTCACCTGTCACGGTGACAGATGTCAGGCGGAATGGCGGCAAAATTGTAAAAAACAAATGGAAAGTGGATTGCACAAAGCTGACAAATAAATTATAAAAGGCCCATGTCATGAAAATTACGCAACTTGTCTATTTAAAAAGCTGCTTTCGCGAATCATACAGTGCAGGCAATTTTATTTCATTATATTATGCGATTTTTTATTCTATACGTTACTTTCACATCACAAAGACATTTTAAAATAAAATTTATGAGTACGTTATTTCTAAGAAAGGCGGGTGCAACGAAGCTTGTGCGCTGTAAGCCATTTAGTCATTTAGCCATATTGTAAGTCTGCATAAATGCGTAAGAATTTATTTAAAAAAAATAAAGAGCTTTAGTTCTTTAAAGAGATGAAATTATATATATGTAGTTGGTTACAAACATTCATACAACAGATGAAAATATAAGCGCGTCATAAGACTAAAACATATAAGCATCAGTGAGAACCCAGCTTATAAAATTAATTTCACTTTGCCGCTTGTTACGCGATTATTCCAACAATACAAGAGAATTAGCAAATACATAACAAAAAATGCAAGTTATTATTACGAAATAGCAAATGTTCGCGGTCAATGCTCCGTCGCAGTGGCAATCTCACTACTAGAGCTAAAAATTACACACCGTACTAATTAAATGTTATCATATATTTAATTATAAAGAGAAACTAAATCTGTATTCAGAAATGATTTAAGGATGTTAATAATCATCTGTGCTAATCTCAGTAGTGAACAGATAAAATATAAATTATTTATTTATTTTTATTTTTTTTATTTATATCATTTATTTCAGATAAATTTATATCCATATAGTTGTTAGTAAAATGGCCTTAAAAACTATGTTAGTATTATAATTCTATCTAATAGATAATAATCAAATATTTTAGATTTATCCATAATCCTTTATTAATTAATTACAATTTATAACTACTAGGTAATATTATTAGGTACTTCTATGTATATGTATAAAACATAAAAATCATTCGACAGCTAAGAGGCTATATTATTATTTAAAGTATTAACTTTTAATGTAAATAATAATATAGCTGAACATAAGCTTAATTGTTAATTTTTCAAACCTGCAAAATTATCAAAAAATTCCAACGTTACGAAACAACCTTATTTTTTGCAAACATGTGCTCTAGTTAACTGCGCGATCTAAAATTTAATCTAGAATTGAATTTTAATGTGCCAAAATTGGGGCCGCGTAGTATGGTCGCCATGTGTAGGTAGGGCTGCTAGCTTATCCGAAAGTTATACTTATTATTTACCTGATTAAGTATAATAAAAAATATTTTAGCAACGGTGTCAGCTGTAGGTTTGCTGTAATCTATTACCTTATAGTTTGAAGATTCAGCACAGCTACCAAAATATTCTTTGGCTTTATATAAGATGAGTGTGGCTGACAAAAAATATATTTAGTTGCAGTTTTTTTTTTTCTATTTTTTTTCAAAAAAAGCAAATTACTTCAAATATTTAATGACAATAACTATATGTATGTGTGATGATAAGATGAGATGTATGATTAATTGATGTTTCTAAACGTGTGTAAGGTTAGTTTATGAACGATGATTAGAATGGAAGAACGATAGACTATGAGTGAATCAATGTGTGAATGTGAAGTAGAGAGCGAATTGAGGAATGATCTTTCTCTTTCATTGGGATCCGATCGTGGGTGAAGACGGCTGTTTCTCTGTTAAAATTTCTAAAAAATTAAGATTGTGGTCTGAAAATAAATCTCAAGAAGAAAGTGTTTTTCATTTGGCCCCGATCCTACATGCATATGTTAGGATTATTAAAAGAAAATTAGTTCAAAAGCCTGGACATCCAAAATTTTAAGGAAATTAATACTGTATAATACTTTTCGTAGGCAACCCTAGACTTATATGTGTGCTGTGCGTACCAAATTACAACACGTCTACCAAAAAACACTGTTACAGAATTCTGCGAACATTCTAATTTATAATAGAATTGTCTGCAATAGCGTTTAACTATTTATACAACTGTTTACAAAAAGTTGAAGCAATCATCAAATAAAGAACAAAATTTATTATCTACTAATTACCTATTTAATTTATTGGCTAAAAATATTATTATAAAGACAAGTACAACCAACATGACAACAGTTTCTTAAATATCCTCATTTAAAAAAAAAATCTCAAACTACTGAATCAATTTTGATAATTTGATGTTTGAAATGTAAGCAAAAAAAACTGTACATGAACGTACAGTCAATAGTAACACAACTAATATCAGCTAACACCACTTATGGTACAGTAAAGGCGACAATAATCTCCATCAAGTAATGAGACATAAAATCAATATTAATTACCTCTAAGTAATCATTTCAATGATTTCCTGGTTGTATGTGAAAAATGCGGTTAATGCATGTTAATTCTAAGAAATGCATATGTAACATGGCGACCTTCCTGCCATCTTCCGATTGGAATCGGAAGCCATTACGTGATTCGAGTATGTTCTTTATATTGAGTTTGGTTTCCTAGTTACCTGGGATTGGTAAGGAAATGCTCCAGTTTTCTAATTTTTTTTTCTCTATACGTGTAAGTTAGTTTGTTTCAGCCTCGCCATAAGGTTAAGATGTTTTTAAATAGTAACAAAGGTCCGTTGTAATCACAGATAACAGAATAGATCTCTTTGGTTGTAATAATATTATAAACGTCTCTTTTCTAGCTGGAGGCAGTTCGAAATATAAATTGTTATTGGCATTTTTATTTTTCAATTACTTGGAGCTTGGAAAGTAGCAATTTTGTTACATCGCATCCCCTTTCATGGAACGGTACGGACGGTATTTAAAACTTATCTACGCCGACATGATCTTTTATATGTATATGTAGGTTAATGCAGATGGCTTTTATACATAAATCACTACTCACTACATAGTATAAAACAAAGTCGCTTTCTCTGTCCCTATATGTCCCTTTGTATGCTTAAATCTTTAAAACTACGCAACGGATTTTGATGCGGTTTTTTTTAATAGATAAAGGGATTCAAGAGGAAGGTTTTAGTATATAATTTATTAGGTTTTAGACAAAGCGGGCGAAGCCGCGGGCGGTAAGCTAGTAATAAATAAATAACAAATATTAACAAACAAATATTTTTCACATCGAATGATCGAACCCACATAGGGTCACTAACCCCTACATCAACCAGGTCATATAATAATATAGTAAATATCTTATCATTTTAACAAAGATTGATGCGTTACTTCGAAACGAGATAATTGCAAGGGATACATCAATCTTGAGACCTCCACAAGTGACTAGACACATAATTTATAGACATTGACCCTAGTGCCCTTAAATACTGGCATTTTAATGAACCTACACTCAATTTTATATCATACATTTTTGAGGTACGTAAAGCTGGCGATGAAAAATTAGCGAAATTAAAAAAAAACAACACCAGAATTTGTTGCTTATTTGTTGCTAATTAGTTGCTATAATGACGATTTTGTTGCTCAACCCGTTCGCTGAAAATCAGCAACAGTTCTAGCTTAACGTTAAGGTAGCGTGAAGAAATCGGAAAAAGGGATGGATCCTTGCAAAATGCAGGTGAATTTGTTGCTGCATAAAAACAGTGAAAATTTTGAATTTTTTTCATTGGCGCCAAAAATAACACAGGCCACGTCAACTTAACTGTCGATTTTCGGTAGTGAAACATAAAAAAAAATTTTTTGCTCCTCACATCGTTCACTGGCACAGTGTACAGAGCCAGCAACAAAATAGAAACCGGAAGTAGAGTTAATTTTGAAACCAGTTTGCTAGAAAATCGTCCACGCCAGCTTAACTGTCGATTTTCGGTAGTGAAACATATAAAAAAAATTTGTTGCTCCTCACATCGTTCACTGGCACAGTGTACATAGCCAGCAACAAAATAGAAACCGGAAGTAGAGTTAATTTTGAAACCGGTTTGCAAGAAAATCGTCCACGCCAGCTTAACTGTCGATTTTCGGTAGTGAAACATAAAAAAAAAATTGTTGCTCCTCACATCGTTCACTGGCAAAGTGTACAGAGCCAGCAACAAAATAGGAACCGGAAGTAGAGTTAATTTTGAAACCGGTTTGCTAGAATATCGTCCACGCCAGCTTAACTGTCGATTTTCGGTAGTGAAACATAAAAAAAAAATTGTTGCTCCTCACATCGTTCACTGGTAAAAATTACAGAGCCAGCAACAAAATAGAAACCGGAAGTAGAGTTAATTATGAAACCGGTTTGCTAGAATATCGTCCACGCCAGCTTAACTGTCGATTTTCGGTAGTGAAACATAAAAAAAAAATTGTTGCTCCTCACATCGTTCACTGGCACAGTGTACAGAGCCAGCAACAAAATAGAAATCGGAAGTAGAGTTAATTTTGAAACCGGTTTGCTAGAAATTCGTCCACGCCAGCTTAACTGTCAATTTTCGGTAGTGAAACATAAAAAAAATTGTTGCTCCTCACATCGTTAGCTGGCACAGTGTACAGAGCCAGCAACAAAATAGAAACCGGGAGTAGAGTTAATTTTGAAACCGGTTTGCTAGAAAATCGTCCACGCCATCTTAACTGTCGATTTTGGGTAGTGAAACATAAAAAAAAATTTGTTGCTCTTCACATCGTTCACTAGCACAGTGTACAGAGCCAGCAACAAAATAGAAACCGGAAGTAGAGTTAATTTTGAAACCGGTTTGCTAGAAAATCGTCCACGCCAGCTTAACTGTCGATTTTCGGTAGTGAAACATAAAAAAAAAAAAATTTGTTGCTCCTCACATCGTTCACTGGCACAGTGTACAGAGCCAGCAACAAAATAAAAACCGGAAGTAGAGTTAATAAATTGACGAATTTCTAGCAAACCGGTTTCAAAATTAACTCTACTTCCGGTTTCTATTTTGTTGCTGGCTCTGTACACTGTGCCAGTGAACGTTGTGAGGAGCAACAAATTTTTTTTTTATGTTTCACTACCGAAAATCGACAGTTAAGCTGGCGTGGACGATTTTCTAGCAAACCGGTTTCAAAATTAACTCTAATTCCGGTTTCTATTTTGTTGCTGGCTCTGTACACTGTGCCGGTGAACGATGTGAGGAGCAACAAATTTTTTTTTTATGGTTCACTACCGAAAATCGACAGTTAAGCTGGCGTGGACGATTTTCTAGCAAACCGGTTTCAAAATTAACTCTACTTCCGGTTTCTATTTTGTTGCTGGCTCTGTACACTGTGCTAGTGAACGATGTGAGGAGCAACAATTTTTTTTTTTATGTTTCACTACCGAAAATCGACAGTTAAGCTGGCGTGGACGATATTCTAGCAAACCGGTTTCAAAATTAACTCTACTTCCGGTTTCTATTTAGTTGCTGGCTCTGTACACTGTGCCGGTGAACGATGTGAGAAGCAACAAATTTTTTTTTTATGTTTCACTACCGAAAATCGACAGTTAAGCTGGCGTGGACGATTTTCGAGCAAACCGGTTTCAAAATTAACTCTACTTCCGGTTTCGATTTTGTTACTGGCTCTGTACACTGTGCCAGTGAACGATGTGAGGAGCAACAAATTTTTTTTTTATGTTTCACTTCCGAAAATCGACAGTTAAGCTGGCGTGGACGATATTCTAGCAAACCGGTTTCAAAATTAACTCTACTTCCGGTTTCTATTTTGTTGCTGGCTCTGTACACTGTGCCGGTGAACGATGTGAGGAGCAACAATTTTTTTTTTATGTTTCACTACCGAAAATCGACAGTTAAGCTGGCGTGGACGATATTCTAGCAAACCGGTTTCAAAATTAACTCTACTTCCGGTTTCTATTTTGTTGCTGGCTCTGTACACTGTGCCGGTGAACGATGTGAGGAGCAACAATTTT
Source organism: Colias behrii (assembly GCA_029959065.1). NCBI lineage: Eukaryota > Metazoa > Arthropoda > Insecta > Lepidoptera > Pieridae > Colias > Colias behrii. Next base: position 1,952,589 of record JARWMC010000016.1, read on the forward strand.
TTTTTTATGTTTCACTACCGAAAATCGACAGTTAAGCTGGCGTGGACGATTTTCTAGCAAACCGGTTTCAAAATTAACTCTACTTCCGGTTTCTATTTTGTTGCTGGCTCTGTACACTGTGCCGGTGAACGATGTGAGGAGCAACAAATTTTTTTTTATGTTTCACTACCAAAAATCGACAATTAAGTTGACGTGGCCTGTGTTATTTTTGGCGCCAATGAAAAAAATTCAAAATTTTCACTGTTTTTATGCAGCAACAAATAAGCAACAAATTCACCTGCATTTTTGCAACGATCCATCCCTTTTTCCAATTTCTTCACGCTACCTTAACGTTAAGCTAGAACTGTTGCTGATTTTCAGCGAACGGTTTGAGCAACAAAATCGTCATTATAGCAACTAATTAGCAACAAATAAGCAACAAATTCTGGTGTTGTTTTTTTTTTAATTTCGCTTATTTTTCATCGCCAGCTTTACGTACCTACGAAACATGTTACCTACCAAGAACATTTTCGGAAATACAATTAAAGAAATTTAGGTGAACTTTAACCATAAAATCTATCAAATGTTCGGTGTTCGGTGTTCAGTGTTCGGTGTTCGGTGTTCGGTGTTCGGTGTTCGTTGTTCGTTGTTCGTTGTTCGTTAATCGTTGTTCGTTGTTCGTTGTTTGTTGTTCGTTGTTTGTTGTTCGTTGTTTGTTGTTTGTTGTTTGGTGTTTGGTGTTTGAATAGAATAGAATAGAATAGAAAAACATTTATTCCCAAAAAATGATACAGTTTGGTGTTTGGTGTTTGGTGTTTGGTGTTTGGTGTTTGAATGGAATAGAATAGAATAGAATAGAATAGAAAAACATTTATTCCCTAAAAAAATGATACAGTTTGGTGTTTGGTGTTCGGTGTTCGGTGTTCGGTGTTCGTTGTTCGTTGTTCGTTGTTCGTTGTTCGTTGTTCGTTGTTCGTTGTTCGTTGTTCGTTGTTCGTTGTTCGTTGTTCGTTGTTCGTTGTTCGTTGTTCGTTGTTCGTTGTTCGTTGTTCGTTGTTCGTTGTTCGTTGTTCGTTGTTCGTTGTTCGTTGTTCGTTGTTCGGTGTTAGTTGTTCGTTGTTCGTTGTTCGTTGTTCGTTGTTCGTTGTTCGTTGTTCGTTGTTCGTTGTTCGTTGTTCGTTGTTGTATTTGTATTATGTACCGATTAAAGTAAATACAACGTATATTATTATCATTGATAAGCAATTATCTAATTATCTGTTTCATTGTAACAATACCCATTGTTGCACGCCTCATAAGCGAAGCGTTGAGGTAGGTACTACTGTCACTTCGCGCAAAACATCTGATTTTTCAAACTTAAAATGTCTTTATGTATCATATATTGCACTTGTAAGATAATACATACACACACATATTAAGAAAAAACACTATTTTTAACATTCATGATATTTTTGATGTCATTTTTGTTATTTAAACTAGTTAAAAAACAGTTTAAAAAAGTTCTGTCTTGGACGTCCGTGTGTCTGTATGTGCGGAGGATTTTCTTGTTAACACGATAGCGACCGAAATACTTTACTAATCGAGTCTTTTTTTTCTCTTACGCTTGAGTATGCTCAGGAATAGAACCCTTTCATTTTTCAGGGTCTGATTCGATGTGGTTTAATTGTTATTAAATAAACAAAAATAATAATTAATAAATAATTATTTAAAAAAAATGATGAGGCGTGCACTTTTGGATTTTCCAAATTATTTTGTTTTTTTGCCGCGAATTCTTATCAGTATTTAGTTGTAAACACACAATAAATTATTACGGAATTGGCACCCTAATTTTTTATCTATTGAAAACATATTGCGTTACACTTTTAAAAATGTAATTTCCGGGTATTTGAAAAATAACCCAGAAAATTGTTTTTTTAATTAGACTAAATTTACTGAAAAAGTTTTTTAATGTATTTGCGCGCAAAGGTACTTTTATGTCGCTTTAATTGAAAAGGCTCGATGACGTCGATTTAGTTCATATAGCAAAGTTATGTTCTACATACATATTACATATATGTATATTGCGTCAAACACGGAAAACCATAAACTAGATACTACGCATCTTTTTTACATTGCAATCTAACATAAATTGACGCAAATGCAAACAGGAATGCGACAACTGAACAAGTAGAGTAATAGTATTACATACGACAACGCAAATACCTCAAGGGCAAGTATCGGATATTAGATTATACACGTGAGTAGACATGTGTGAACAGCCTGTGAGGACCTTTGTTTGTGAAATTTTAAAAAAGCCACTTGTCAGCTGTCACTTGTCACACGATTCTTAAGTTGGGGCATGTTGGGGCCACCGAAATTTGCAATTTTGTTATGACTTCCTAATCAAAACTTTGCTTGATAATTAATAAGTCATACAGGTATTTTGGACCAAGTTTGGACCTTGTACAAGTTATACATTTTTAATAAAATGGACAATATATTAAGTCATGCTTATATTATGTAAATTGCCGTACATGGAATGTTGTATAATATGTATAATGATTTACTCTTACATTAGCTACGTACCTTTTTACGTCCGACAGTTGACTTAGATCCTCCAAAAGGTTATCATGATATAATAAAACATTTCAGCTAGCTTTTTCACACATGTTAAATGGCAACACAGGCATAGTTTAAACAATGTCGCATTTATTATATCAGTTTTAATGTTTATCTCGTAACGATAAAGTTACCGGTTCTTTCCCTTCACGAGCATCAATACAAAATACGAATACGATAGAAAAATAAATTGCGTGATAAGGAAATGAGGCCCCTATGGCCCATACCCCTATAAACCTACATGCATACATAACTATATTTCGACACCAATATTAAATAATATCTACACAGTTCAATAAATAACTATGAATTTAAAGTTTTGTAATCAGTTGAAAATATTTATATCTCGTCATTTCGAATTTCAATAGCTTCACCTATTAATTAATATTTTCTTTCCAACAAGGATGAAGACGAAAGAATGAAGAAAAGGATGAAGAAAACGTTCTATTATCACTTTGACTACCAATGTTCTGACTTCTTTGAATACCATAATGTAAACACAGCACATACTCGACTAAGCTCGACTACTAGAGAGTAGAGACTGATACCTACCCGCATATTATTTTAATCGCTGTCGAATATATTATTTTTGAGGAAAGCAGATACAAAATTGTATTGAGGCGTGTCAGACAGTCAGCTACATTGTTTAAAGTTGCGATTGCATTAGATTGACACTGCGCCCGCGCAAGTTTAATGAACTGGTTGCGTGGCGACAGATATTGTAATTCAAAAGTTAAATTCGATAATTTTCACTTATTTTTCTTACATTAACATTCCTATCATTTATACGTGTAAATGCGATAATCACAGATAATTAAAACTTATTTTTAATCTGTTAAACGTCCATAAAAAAACAATAGGGAGTCGTTTTAAATGCAACTTCCCGGCTCCCGCTTCTGCTATAACATTTGGAACAATCGAACACGCTGTCTTTTGTTCATATCGCCGGTTGATTTACCGGGTCAAATACCAATACCTTACCAAAAAGTATTTTTCTAACCGTCTCACGTCTGCTAAATTTTTTGACGTCCTAAATCGAAACGTTGCGTGTTCCTTTACGTAAGTAACACGTAATGTAAGGAAGTCTGTTGAATGCCAATGTCTTATGTTACATCAGTTTATGCTTTAAAAATACGGCCATTGTTTTAATTCGTGGGTCATATTGCAGATTTTCGTCCGACCAGCCTCATTCTTAATTTATTTAAAGCCTTTTTTTGAACATGTAGCTTTGGTTAAGAACTTAAGATCTCTTGTGCTATCATTAGCTTCGCCAAGGCCCAAGACTACTTAATTTGAACGTTTTTCATTTTAAGTTTCAATTATTTAAATGCAATTTATTGATTATTGCAATACAGTGTACCTACTTTAAACTTAAAACTACAATCTTTCTAGTTTCTTATAAAATATATATATATTTTTTTAATTTTAATAAGTTTTATTCATTTAAAAACAAAATTTTAAGGACGCGCTAAATTTTACGCCCTGATTCGTTACATGAAATAGATAAAACATATGATACATAATATGGACAAAAAGAGAAACACGTTTTCTAACTAGGATCGTCTGTGGCCTTATCTGTGGCCGTATTTCGACATTCTCTGTTCTCAATCTCGTCACTGCATTCCACAGCACGCAAAAGTAATTTATTTGACAAATCCTCATGAGAATACCAAAATCATGGACGTATAAAAAAAGACGGACGCCGTATTACGAACAAACAACGTGAAGCCACCATAGTAAGCTAGCGATCGTGTAAAGACAATAAACACGCACACACTCTCACCATAGTAAGCTAGTCGGCCGCCATTACGTCGTGAACTACCGACTGATTAACTGCGTCACTGTTTCACAAAAAATATTTAAAATGCCGTCTTGCGTGGTTAAATGGTGTCGCAACAGTACAATTTTAAATAACAAAACACAAGGAATTACATTTCACAGGGAAGCAAGTTATTTCTTTTATGTTTTAATGACAAAATTATTACGGCAAAATTTATAGAAAAAAATACAGCCGCCATTGTCATCAGGACAGCTGTTGCCATGGAAACATGGCACACACACATGGATGTTTCGCCGCCATTACTAGGCTTCACTCAATGGCATATTAATAATAATTATATTAAAATAATAATAATAATAAAAATTAATAATTATTAATATTAATATTAATATTAATATTAATTATTTTATTTTTTGGCGATATACCGTCCGTCTTTTTTTATACGTCCATGACCAAAATAACCTAAATTCTGAAACGAAATTCCTATGAGAATACTGCATACTGTTCCTATGCATGCTCATTTTTAAATCTACATACCTACGCAACGTATTTTGATGCTGTTTTTCAGTCTATTGACTTCCAGGATTTCGAAGCAGATTTTAGCATAGGTATTATTAGTTACGTTTGAGACAAAGCGGGTGAAGCTGCGGATGGAAACCTAGTTGGTAATCTATACCTACTAATATTATAAAGCTGAAGGGTTTGTTTGTTTGGTTGTTTGTTTGAACGTACTAATCTCAGATTTGAAAAAGTCTTTCGGTGTTAGATAGCCCATTTATCGAGGAAGGATATAAGCTATATATCATTATGCTAAGACCAACAGGAGCGGAGCCATGCGGGTGAAGCCGCGAAGCGCAGCTAGTATTATAACAGTTAAATAAGTCAGTGGTTAGTCTACGCTTCCTACACTTTTGCTACATTACATCACTTCGTGTACCACCGTTACTGATAAAATACGTAACGGTACATAATATAATATTGTAGGCACGTGTCGCTTCTCAAATTACATAAACTTTATTTCAATATTCTACACGTATTATTGTTGTGACGACTGACGAATTTACATACCTGGCTATAACTAGGTGACTAGTAGGTCTACCATGAGTTTACGCACACGATACTCGCTAGCGATTGTAGTAAGCGGTTTGTATGCAATTTCGTACAGCGCCCCTAGTGTGCCGTAGCGGAACTAAAAAGCCTACCATGAGGTGCATTATAGTATACTACAGTAGATAACGTATAGTAAACTATACTACACTCGCTGTAGTAACCATACAATTTTTGCACCATGAGTTCTAATTTTGACATATGTCATAGTTTATAACTATTCGATGATAGATACGTCATTCTCGGAAAATAATCTCGTGAACTATTCACGTTTACTATTGTAGTTACGTCAGACGATTTAACTATGTCAACTCATGGTAGAGGTACTGACTTTCTAGCATTGTTTTGAATAGGTACTTTTCAATTTTCATTTCATAAATAATGTATTTATGACTGACTCAGTCATCATCATCATTTCATGTTTGTTTCCATTGTAGGAAACAGGATCACAAGCATTCTATGAGGCTCCCCATTGACCAGCTGGGTAAGTGCAGGTTGGTAGATGTCAATAAATCAAGACATTCTCGCACTCAAAAACACTAAAATATCAGATGAAGAAGACAGAAAAATCCTCTACTATTTCGTTATACAAAATAAAAACAAATAAAAGGATTGATATCTAAGCTACCTCAAAAACAAAACGTGAAAAATAAAGAAAATCTAGGCCCTTCCCTCCACAACTCGCCAGTAACAATGTGCATGACGCATGGAGTATTGTCCCTCCCATTCGGAGCAGAACGATTGCTACTGTTTTTAGGTCTATCGGAAATACTAATCGCTATACAGTTTATACGTTGGATAAATGACAACACGTTTATTATTGTTATAAGTAGGACAAATGTAAACAAAGATTTAAATTTTGTACCTGTTTATCGTTATTATGAATCATTACTCTTATTTTTAAATAAATGAGTATTATCAAATATTATCAATAATTTATAATGTAGGTAGTACTTAATCAATTAAATTCTGCAGAATTTTGATGATACATAAGTCCAAATATCTTTATAATATAGGTAGGTAATCATATTTTATATATTATTATGCATTAAAATAGATTTCCGAAAATAAGATAGTGCTATCTTGTTTACCTGATTTACAAAATTATGTTATATTGCCGTATTTTTATCAGAAAATGTAAACAAATTAAGCACACGTGAAAGGTGTGTTGCGATTTGATAAGAAAAACAGATTTACGACACATTAACCTGTACATAACGTTGATAATTATTATTAGATAGTGAATGAGAACAAAATAATATACTTATGCGGCAAATGTTCTGGCAGGAATCCCTTAGAACAAATGGGATATAAGAAATAGTTTACGAAATATTCACAGACCTATCATAAAAATTTCACAAAAATCGGCCAAACTCAAACTCAAACATTTATTTATTCTTCAGACTTCTTATAAAAGCACTTTTGAATCGTCATAACATATTTTTAACATTTAGGTACCACCGATTCGGAAAGTTGTATCTAATAATCTATGGAGCTGGAACTAAAACTAAACTTGTCTGAAGAGATTGAACTAAAAAGATAACTTATGAAACTATGATAATTCAGGTTATAATCATTATCTAAGTTTATAATTAACCTTTTTCCTACAAATTGCGTGTTTACATTCCAAAGCCTATGTCGTTATAATCTCAACATAATTATTATAATGTTATATTATGTTACAATAACACACGGTAGACACACTGTATATAATTTATCTGTGACTAATACAGACAACAAAACAAGTATTGCCTTTGCTTCTTGCTCGTTAGCGCGGACAAAGCAAACTGAAACTTTCATTTCAATATTGAATCGTAATCCTTTGGAATACGGTATTGATTGATTTGACCAGTTCAAGTAAGAATTAAACAAGGAACTGGCCTTGAACTCAAAACAAAGCATGTATTGTGAGATTGAAAGTAGACTGGAGTTCGAGAGGGCTAATGATTGTGACCTCGTACATCACTACGAGCTACGCTATGGACACCGTTTATTTACCGATTTCGTCATCAAATACAAGGTATTTTTGGCGGTAAAATTATATAGTGAAAACGTTTACCATACAAAATCGATTTAGATATCTAAATCCATGGTTAAAACTTAAAACGTTAGTAACGTAAAATGTTTAAAATTGTTATTTATAGCACAGATAATATTATAATACTAGAATAGTGAGAAATTTTGTAAAATTGATATGATTAAAAAAGAGCAACTTCAGACTATCTTCCTGGTTGTTCTTTTTACAGAAACTGCTTTCCGAACGGTGGTAAATATTTTTTTACGTATTATGACGTAAAAGAAGTTTACTTGAACAAGTATAACTGTTTGAGTTAAAGCCGGTATGTTTTCATAATATTACCATGGTAATGGTACCATTGCCAGTTGCCACCCATATTGCGAAATCTAAGACGTCTAAGAATCATGTTGATGTACCTAGTACCGGCAAATGCGCTTTGCCACTAGGCATATAAAAATCTGGTATACCTAGGTCTAGGCATAGATAAGAGGAAGAGAAATGTCAATAAACAAGGACATTACACTATTGTTTAAAAAAATCTTCAAAAATTAGGTAAACATCAAAGGAGGTAATGCAGAACAGTTGTTCTAGATTTTTTTTTGTGCTAAAATAATCAGCTGTGTGTTTTATAAAAAGTTGTGAATATTTTTAAAACATAGATAAGTAATGTTTGAATTTCAGAACGCAGCAGTTACAATTAGGGAATGCAATCCCGACTCGAGATTGCAAATTCGGGATCCCGCGGGATTAGAAATATCAATCCCGCGGGATCCCGGAATTTTCGGGATCCCGTCTAATTTAAAAAAAATGTTGAATTCAGATGACTGAAAAAGCTAATAACTGCTTGTTTGTGATAGGAGGCCATCCATAAATTACGTCACGCGAATTTTAGAACTTTTCAACCCCTCCCCCCCTCCTTGTCACAGGTTGTCACATTTTTAGTACCTCGTCCCCCCTAATGTGACGTCACACATTTTTCAAACTTATGCATGTGTAAAAGCTTGCGCCCCGAGTGGTTGTGTGTTGCGTCGCTGACCACTGCCGCCCAATCCCGTCAATCTCGAACGGGATCTCGTCATATGATGCGTCGGGATTGATCCCGAAAAATTACACGAGATCTCGCGAGATCGGGATCCCGCGGGATCGGGATTGCATTCCCTAGTTACAATCAAGGTTTCCCTCCAAAATTAAGGAACATTGCATGAACATTGCATTGTAATGTGAGTGAAGGTGAAAACAATTTGACGTAAAAAAAACACATCTAATCTTAAAGATAACCAGTGTTTGCCAATTTTATCATAAGTACTGAAATCTTAGTAAACATCTCATTTACAAAAAACCTTCAAAACTGATAAATTTTCATTGATATCATTTCTTCGAAATTGAGCTACATAAATATGTTTTTACAAAGCTGCCAAAGCGGTGCAGTGTGCACCCGGCTTCGCCCGTAACTAGGCCAATAGCATCAGGGATTACGAAGGGTCCAACTGTGAAAGAATTTTTTTAAATTGGTCCAGAAGTTCCTACGATTAACGCAGTCATACTCTTCAGCCTTATATTAGTAGTAAAAGTAAATGTGCCCTGCAGGTTTTATCTGCTCCTGTTGGTCTTCCGATGGATAAATCTTACACTGAAATAATTTATCGAATCGTTCCAGTAGTTTCTGAAATTAACACGCTCAAACAAACAAAATTGTTTGATTATTTTTGAGAACGTTTTTAGAGATATTTTATTTTTGAAAAATACGTCCTAATCAATTAAATTTTATTTTTCTATAGGTTTTTTGACTTTTTTTTTTGAACCGACTTCAAAAACGGAGAACCGCATCCGTATCCAATCGAAATCTAATTCGACTGTATTTTTTAGAATTTTACCTTAGAATTTGTGATTGAGAGAAACAATTTGATGATGCATTTCTTATTTGAAAGCTCGTGTCTACCGATTGGTTCCAATTTATTTTCGTCTAGTAACTAGGTACCTACTGTACAATTTGAAAATGGAAGGCCGCCTTTTTTTAATATTAAAATATTTTGAATTGGTTGCTGTAATTAATTTAAATTGATGACATCCATACTATCATCACTACATAGTATAAAACAAAGTCGCTTTCCCTGTCCCTATGTCCCTATGTCCCTTTGTACGCTTAAATCTTTGAAACTACGCAACGGATTTTGATGCGGTTTTTTTTTATAGATAGAGTGATTCAAGAGGAAGGTTTATATGTATAATAACATCCATTAAATAGTGGAGAAGTACTGTTATTTTTGAGGTTTCTAATGTGATGTCGTAAAAAATTTCATTTTTTCCGCTTACATTGCAAACGCAGGCTGAACGAGTTTTATCAAAATAATGTACTAATTATACACATTGAAAAGGTCTACAGAAAAGTCCGTGATGGTATATGTCTATCTCTTATGGATAACCCACAATAACTTTTTTTTGTCATTTACTTTTTACGACAAATAATGGTTAATTTTCGAAGCGATTTTAACCAATACAGCATTAATCCTTAACCAATTAAATACCTTGAATACATTGTTCATTTAATATAGATCTATATGGCCCTTTACACCGTATGATTTAAATGAATATTTTCGAAGATATTACAGATTTAAAAATTGCGGGACGTAGCGTTTGCGGCGGTACCGGCCGGCCGCCCGGCTGTAGGTATATTTTATACCCGTGGCCGTGCCACCCCGTGCGAAGCCGGAGCGGGCCGCTATGTTTTTATATACAACGTTCACAGTTTTTCTGTAGTGTATTTAGTATCAGCATTGCACTCGTGCGAAGCCGGGGCGGGTCGCTAGTAATATTATAAATGCGAAAGTAACTCTGTCTGTCTGTCTGTTACTCAATCACGCCTGAACTACTGAACCAATTTGCATGAAATTTGGTATAGATATATTTTGATACCCGAGAAAGGACATAGGATAGGTTTTATCCCGGAAATCCTACGGGAACGGGTTTTTCTCTGAAAACGCGGGCGAAGCCGCGGGCGGAAAGCTAGTAATTAATAATTATTAATTAATAAGCGATGAGAAACATTTTCATTACTTACCTACCTATATTTAAAAAATAATCCTAATTCCTACTTACACAAACTGAATCCACAAAGAGTATAATATTAATACAAATTTAAGGAAAGGAAAGAGGAAGTTGCTTCAAGTTTATGGACTCGGTCTAAATTAAGTCCAATATTAAGTCATTACCGACCATATAAATTAATGAGCGTAAACAATACATAAAATTAATTTGCATTTACAGAATAGGTATTCTAAATTCGTTAGATGGCTAACTACTTTCACATTTATATTAAAGTTTACTTCGACTAGCTAAATCTAAAACATAATTCGAAATTAGAATAAGTAATTAAAAAGAAAGCGGCAGAGGAAATTACGAAAAATATTTTGCAAATGCACTTACAATTCACTCCCGCGAGCGAAAAGTGAAAACAGCTCTCCAATGCGTTCCGATTCACAAACAGCACAACACTAGCACAAAATTAAAAAGTTAATAATTACTCAATTCAAAATCTCGCTTCTATTTTTCGAAATAAAAAATAAATACAAAATTCGAATTTCAAATTGATGTCGTGCGGGCGCGCCCAACGTGGCTGCGCGCTAAAAACCAACTGACGAAGTGACGAATTCCTATAGAGATCGGCGTCCGGCGATCGCTCAACGCGCGTTGCGTCTACGTATCGCGTATGTGAATCCGCATTATTCCAATCTTTGTTATAAACGATAAATAAAAAAGTTAAAAAATAAATTGATTGATGCGTCATGCACTGTATATCACGATAAACATGATTTAAATTGAAAGTTAATTAAAGATAAAACTGTTAAGTGTACCGTTGAATAATGCATTCATTAAGTTCCGCATGCAATTCATTTCAAAGTACCTTCATTTTATTAACTGGCAATCTTTTTTTTAAACTGGGATTTAAAAAATCAATCCGTCAAAAATGGTTCGTTTCTTTTTTGAATATGGAATTTCCACATTTTTTTCGTTTACTTGCTTACATTTTTTTTTGTGTAGGTCGCCAACTGTCGTCAATCTCAACAAAATAATTAATATATCATAGTTTTACAATCAATATTATGTAAATATATGGTAACAGTATACTACATTACACATACTATTAGCTGTTCAGTGCCAAGAGCGCGTCACACACGGTGAAGATACTATAATATTTTATCTTAAGATACTGTTATATTTTATATCACAGTATCTTAACGCATCCGGTATCAGCGTTCGGACCATCATTTTTCTTTTTGTCATTGCGTACTAAGACCGCTGTAGAACCGCCATCCTGTTACAAATGACGCGAAATTTTGTGGGTCATTTGTAACAGGATGGCGGTTCTACAGGGGTCTTAGTACGCAATGACAAAAATAAAAATGATGGTCCGAACGCTGATACCGGATGCGTTAAGATACTGTGATATAAAATATAACAGTATCTTAAGATAAAATATTATAGTATCTTCACCGTGTGTGACGCGCTTAAATCACGATTTGAAGCAAGTTAAGAAGATTGCAGCAGACATGACTGACAGGTGCAGCATGGAGATTAGTACGAAAACAGGTATGCACTTTTCGATCAACAACATAATATTAGTATACGAGTTCTTTTAATTATTACTTATTAGGTAATTATATTTATTACATATTTAAGGAGTACGTAATTTGTAGGTTTGACTGAAGGTTAGGTAAATGGTATTTCACGAAGAACTATCGGTCGACTTTTTTCCAATAGATTATTAAATAAAAAAAGGAATGAGGATTAAAAAAGGAATAAGAGATAAGTTTAATTTTCATAAAGACAATTTATTATCTTGTAGATAATCATTATCTGCTTTTCCACAAGATATAGAAAAAATGACTCATTTAAAAACTTTCTAATCGAATAGACTGATAAAGATTCACGTAATCAGAAATCAAAAATCAAATTTTAGAAATTCTATCTCAATTATTTACTAAATTTGTAAATTTTGTAAATTAAATAATAATATGTAAAACAAATTAAAAACGAAGTTTTCGGCAGAGTGAAATTCGTGCCACCAAAAATCGAAGCAAAAAATGGATTTCTGTGGTTATTTGTGTTTTGTTCGCTATATAGGTATATAGGAAAAGTTCATATTTTAGATAATATTATATCCTTGGCATATACTTAGCAATATTCCACAATTACAAACTGTTCGATCAATTTGTTTAACGTACGTGTCCATGTTTCTAATCGACCTTAATAACCTGAGTGCAAATGACGCAACCACGATAACCTTATTAAAACCGCAGACATCAGGAATGTAACTAAATACAATATATTTAGTGTTTGTTGATATGCCTATACATCCCAGTATTTCTGTTATCACACAGAATGTTAGTAGTTTATATTATTTTATTAAATATTGAAGACCAATTGCATGGTTCCTACTTCCTAGTATTATCATCGAACTATTAGGAATTATTGGCAATTCTTACAATTTCGAATCTTACTTCCTATAAAATCTTACTGTTTAAAAGTCGCGGTTTTGAAGTTAAACTCCTCCGAAACGGCTGGACCGATTCTCATGAAATTTGTTTGCATATCGGGTAGGTGCGATTGGACAACATACGAGTATATTAATATTTTGCATACCCTGTGATAAGGTAAAACAACGTTTGCCGGGACAGCTAGTAAGTATTTATTATAAACTTTTTGAAGAGAAACTTCTATAAGCGCGTTGAGAGTAAAATTTCAATTTCGTGTCATGACAATACCGTGACGTAAGTGGAGTAAGGCCGCCTGTCCATCTGCAAGAAAACTTCCGCAAGAAATGTCCGACAGTCTGTCTGACAGCAGCTTGCAAGTCTAATTCCGCGTTTCCACCTGCAAGTAGACTTGCAAGTTGCTGACAGACAGACTGTCGGACATTTCTTGCGGAAGTTTTCTTGCAGATGGAAACGCGGCCTGGCGACGATTTTGGTATCTTTGAATATTGCCAAATAAGTTTCATTTCTGACACGTGTGCTCGGCACACGATCTTTTTATAATTATTATTTCATCCAGATAATCTGTTGGGAAGCGAAGCGAACGCGAACTTTATATAAATCTAAGTTCTAATACTAAAATACAGAATACTAGATATAGATTTGTTACATAACACTTTCAAAGCAATAACGCAATAAATATTTAATTTCATACGTTTCTTGCAATGATTAAGCGCATTTCGCTCGCTTTCACTGTGTGTGCTTGTCAAAAGTGATCTCTTAGAATAAAACGTCATACCTACCGTGCATTATGACCTTATCATACGCTGTTTGAGGCCATAAGAAAGGTGTTTACTGGATGCAAAAAGAGAATAATGTTTTTAGTAGTACATAGTTGGGTAAATGATTAGTTTTATATTCTTCTCGCAGCTGATCCCGACTGCTACTAGATTAAAGTGTAATAATTTTTTTTTAAATATCCGTTACGTTACGTTTGTCACGTGGGCAGAAGGCAGCTTTCTACTGGTGAAATCCATTACAAATTTTACAGAAGTTGTTCTTGAGTATATGCATCACAAACGTAACAAAAACAAAGCATTCAGTTTTTTTTTTTTTTTTTATTAGGACACTAATTTTTTCAATGTCTCATGATGCCTCTGATGGTAAGCTACCACCGTCAATGCACATTTGCAAAGGCGTAATGCTACAAAACAAATGCAATTTACACAGACTAAAATTACGAATAAATTGAATTATGAATTAGGTGTTTGCATATAAGTACTAAAAAATTCAAGGTGTAATTTAAAACATTAATTACACTTTAAAACTCGAAAGTGGGTCACTGTTACATCTTTATCATTAATAATCTCACACAAAGGCTTGTACACACGCCATAACAAAAAAGTGTTACGTTTAAAATAATATTACAAAGGGTTCCGTAAGATATTTAATTTTTAAGTTACCATTCTAGATAATATGCAAATTTTATTCAAAATATAAATTAATTGCCCCAAAACTGTGCCAAAACTCAATAGTTTCCTGCGTTTATTTCTAAAATTGGGTTATTTGGCGGAAATCTCGCTAGTGATATGACGTATGTTACTAGTATTCTAATGAATACTAGCGGTCCGCCCAAGGGCGTCGCCAAGGGGGGGCAGGGAGGGGCAGCTGCCCCCCCTAGAGATTCTAAAAAAGTTGCCAAATATAATGCAACCAAAGTCCTAAGTCTTTGAGTTGATTTGCTTGAAGTTCAAGCCTTGAACAATCATTTCCGTACGTCGAAACTCGAATGAATTCACCAATTCCACTCCTAATATTCCGTACGCTCAACTACGCTCTGCCTGCTCTACTCTATCGTTGAAGCGGGGAGGGTTGAATGGTTTGGCCATGATGAGTGTGCAACTGTGCACCAAAAACTTATACATGGAAACTTACAAAATTTTAATAATAAAGTGGTCGAGAAGTTTACAATGAATCCCCGAAAATTATATTTTAATTAACCTAATATAAATAAACAACGACCACTATAATATTAAAATCTGGTAATTTAAAAAAAATACGCTGTACGCTGTACACTTATTCAAATTTAAACTCCTTTTTATTATATTTTTCTAACAAATTTATAATTACTTATTTACAAGTTTATTATTGCATAGTCAAGAGCTCGTGCTCGTGTAGCTTTACACATTGGACTCTGTAGTCTGTACTGTCACAGATTATATATGTATATGTATTATGTATATAGTACTAAGACTGTTGTTATTACAATCGCTGTAGATGTAAGGCTCGTAGTACAAGTGAAAAGCTTCATGGGCTGTCGACTTTACCTACAATTCATACCTACTTTTCTCATTCATAGAGAATGAGAAAAGTATGAATTGTAGTAGGTAAAGTCAACTTGCCCCCCCCTGCGCCTTCGGCTGGCGACGCCCTTGGGTCCGCCCCGGCTTCGCCCGTGGTACCTACATGTTTAAACTATCCTATATCTCAAGTTGGATCGAACTGCACATGGTGTGCGATTTTTAATATAATCGGTTAAGTGGTTTAGGAGTCCATTGAGGACAAACATTGTGACACGAGATTTATATATATACTAGTGGTCCTCCCCGGCTTCGCCCGTGGTACCTACATGTTTAAACTATCCTATCTCTCAAGTTGGATCGAACTGCACATGGTGTGCGAATTTTATTATAATCGGTTAAGTGGTTTAGGAGTCCATTGAGGACAAACATTGTGACACGAGATTTATATATATACTAGTGGTCCTCCCCGGCTTCGCCCGTGGTACCTACATGTTTAAACTATCCTATCTCTCAAGTTGGATCGAACTGCACATGGTGTGCGAATTTTATTATAATCGGTTAAGTGGTTTAGGAGTCCATTGAGGACAAACATTGTGACACGAGATTTATATATATTAAGATTAAGATGTTGTTGTCATTATTTGAACTTAGTAAGTAGGTAAATTTATTACTACTAATAATAATTTCATGAACTTATCGACATTATTTGAAACACTTGACCTAGTTATTCCAAAACCTGTAATATATTATCCTGTAAACAATACTTACTTGACATATTCATAAAAAAGTAATTAATCATCTTTCTCTGACATTATGAGTGATCGCTCTTTTTAGGGCCAACTCTGGAGGTCATTAGACTCATAAATACGCTTTTAGCAAAACTCAAGTGTCTTCTAAAGTAACGTTATGTAATAAAGAAAGAGGTTTACTGAATAAATATTATGTATGATCTATGTGTATGATGCTTCAATTTGTATATAAATCACTTACCTGTTCGCGGTTTTGCTTGCACTTTTGACTTTACACAATTACATGTGACTTTAAAAATATATTCAATGAGAAAAATAAAAATTTTACCGCATAAAAAATATTATGTAATGCAGTTGACTCTTTAATCTCTAAAGATAATATAATTCCTATTACCTTTATTTTGTTAACTAAGCCATACAATTTCGCCAGACATCTACAGCACTACAAACATCTAAAATGGAAAGTGTTGGATTGCATGCGCATAGAGCTTAATTTGAAGTAATATTGCATTAGATAGTAGATACCCAGAGTCCCCGGGGAAGGAGCCGTGGGTTGTGTGGGCCTTCTTGTATGCAATATAATAATATGTAGACACACATAACTGAATATTAATGGATTGCTCAGTGCTCTATTACGACATAAACGACAAACAAACATTTAAATAATATAGGTGATTTGATAAGTAAGATATATAAGATAGATAATAATATCAGTTTTTTTCTTTATTGGAATATAGCTATTATGTAAAATGATAGAAAATCGAAAATATGGATAAAAAAATGTAAATGATATAATATATTTTAAAAATTATTTAAAAATTCCGAAACCGATTCTTGCCATGCGCAAAAAATAACTTATCTATACTAATATTATAAAGAGGAAAGGTTTGTAATTATGTATGTATGTATGTATGGTTTTCACGCATAAACTACTGGACCGATTTCAAAAATTCTTTCATCATTAGAAAGCTGCATCTTCACTAAGCAACATAGGCTATATTGCATTTTCAAAAAAATTAGAGATCCTTACCAAAAATGCAATAATGTAACCCAAGGTGTAAAAAATTCCTTAATAAAAATTCTGTCATCACGTGCGCTGCGGAATCTATTCCTTGAAGTACGAGGATGGTTCTTACTTCTTATGATAAAAAACGTAAACGAACGGAACGTAAAGAGTTATCTAATAATTATAAATAGACGTAATTAGTGTAAAATAATGCTAAAAGATAAGAAATCAAATCAAAGCTAAATGGGCATGGATGTGAACTGTTATGATGTAACCACTTTCCCTCATACAATGCAGTTACGATGCAGTTTTTACGATAATGTAGTGAGAATCTCTAATTAACTGGATTATTTAATATATTTTAATGTTAATTTGAGAAGCACTTAATTGTGCAGATTGTTAGTGAATTTTTTTCGTATCTTATTTTAAGCTCATATTATCTGTGGCTGTGTGAGTGCATTTTGTAATTTGTTAAATATATAAAAACAACTGTTTAGGTATCTTTAACAGGTACCTAGTACCTATCTAGGTATTTTTGGTGTAAAGCAACTGAATATATCTATGAAGTCACAAATAGGATTCATAAAAAAGTTCTTCTTTTTGTTATTTTTTTTTTCTGAACATTTTCTGTCCTGAAATTTTTAATCTATGTCATCATTACGTTTAATTGTTCTAAATTCGAATAAATAATAACCAATCACGTTTCATCTCGCGAATCACATGATGCGCCGAGGCAAATTGATGTCACGGGATCGAAATTGAAATGTTTTGTACCTACGCCATATTGAATTTATTAAAGCTTTATAAATGTTGTTTATGAAAATTATGATGTCAAATTTTATAAACTACGTAATCTCATGTATTTTATAGACTATAGTAATATCGAAGCATAAAACATCTATCATATAAAAATGAATCGCAAATTGTAAGCGCATAACTCGAGAACGGCTGAACCGATTTAGTTAATTCTTTTTTTATAATATTCCTTGAAGTACGAGGATGGGTCTTATGGAGAGAAAACGTAAACATGTACCACGGGCGAAGCCGGGGCAGACCATTAGTTAATCTATAGTAATGGTATAAAGCTGAAGAGTTTTTTGTGTGTTTGGTTGGACGCGCTAATCTCAGAAACGACAGGTTTTATTTGAATAATTATTTAACTTTAAAAGATAGCCCGTTTATTGAATACGAGCGGAGCAATGCGGATAAAATCTCGAATAAATTACGAAATTAACATATTTTGAAAATTCATTCACTTAGAACGTGATTGTAATATGAAAGCTATTTACAATGCCTAGTACTTAAGTCAATACGAGGTAAGAGTATAACTACAAACCATTCTTGTTATTATGGAAGTAATGGCGGAACTACGACTTTTCTTTGTTAGGCATTTCCGATTTCCTATAGTTATATTCGGATGCATTCACAATCTTGTTACATGCCGGATGAAGAAAATGTTGGTAAATACACATAAATATCCAAGAACAACCAAATCTATAAAGATGTTTAGAAAAAATGGTGAATATAGAATCTCTGTTAGATAGTATTTACGTAACACTGTTTTGACAACCTGAGGATAGACATTAAAATTTTCTTGATTTTTAATCTTTACACACATGCGTACATTCTTCGTACATTGTACAGTATTCTGTATTGTACAGTACATAAGGTGGCTTGACTGAGTAATACGATCATAAATTGGTGATATTTAATTGAATAATCTTTGAATATAAATATACTGATTCAAGACGTCACCTTCATTGAAAGAAGCCGATTATGTAATGTCTGAAAATTTCTACGTGTATTTCGGAAACAATCTTGATCGCTGTAAAACTTTTTTCTCCAAGCGTATGCCGTATAGGTATGTAGTACCAAAGAAATAACGCCAAGATGCATTAATTATTTTCATGCATAATGAGCTAATTTGTAAGCAATATGATCACATGACTTCCCCCCAGTGGGCACTTAGAATTATAAACAAAAGTAAACTTTATTCCCTGGACTTCAAGTACATTTTACAACGATAAGGAACCTCTACGTGGGATGCGTTATTAATATGCATGGAAGGTTTTGAAATGTTCTATTGTGTGTGACAAGATGCTTGAATTTTTATTTGGCTTTGCTTGCTTTTATTAACATTGTATATTTATGTGTTCGTCGCCATGTTTGTAAGTATAAGGTACTCCTTTGCCGTATAAGGTACTCCTAAATAAGTTGTTTCGAAGCTTTCCTCTTACAAGAAGATTTGGCAATAATGGCTTCAGGCCTATTTAGAGCTTTAAACACATTTCCATTTGTGATATGGTAGGTTGTATAGGAAATATTAATCTATAATAATTTAGTAGTATATTAATTCTTATAAATTTGTCTTAAATGGGTCACGCATATAAAATGATTTGCAATGAAAGAGATTTCCAGTAGAAAAATATAAGTGTAATAATTGAACACAAACAGTTCATAACACTCGCGGTGCTGTACAAATGTACAGTCAGTTTAGCTTTTATAGTATACATATTTCAATTTTAATCACATGTCACAATATAATAATGATATATCAAATAAAATGGCAACACATATCAAGTGCGAGCGGAAACGACCAGTGCAAGTTAATAACACTTGTGTATAGCTGGCAATTATTCTGTGCAGAGTGGATCGCCATAGTGATACGTAGGGTTGTCAGAAATTTGACAAAATCTATATTTGATATTTTATTTTGTTTTAGTGGTTTTACCAATTAACATGCTAATACTTGTCGTAAAAACTTATTTCAAATCGAATCAAAATTACTTTAAAATGTCAAAAAAAGGGGAAAAAGCAAAGAAACAAGAGAGTGGAGAGAAAATTTAGAGTACGTGCCTATAGAATTTTTACAAGTTAGCTTTTTAGTTTAACACGTTCGCTGCATTACGAGATCTATCAGATACCTTGCAGGACTTTTGTTTTGTGCGTTGAATATAATCGTGTTTTTTCACTCCTTGCGGGAGGATCTAACTTGTAAAGTTCTTTAAGTATGAGTAGGACAAATATACATATTTGCTTCCAACTTAAAGCTGAGTTCAATAACATTAAAAAATAAATTAGAGATGGATTAGGTCCCTAACGCACAGTACTGTAATTATATTCATTCCTTGCGTTAGGAGATATGTCGGTACTCGCGGAAACGTAGGCCTCGTAGACGCAAGAGAGGGAGGGTAGGCGGCGCGGGCGCTGCTTGATTCGGTTTAGTGTTGTCCTAGCATCGATGTGGGAGCTCGCTCGTTTTGGAAATAATACTCGCGTATCTAGGTGTTGATTATTTTTTATAAACAATGAGTTCTTTTAAAAGAAAAAAGTGTAAAAAATCTATTTATTTTGGTGAGGTTTCTAACAAACTCAAACTCAAACATTTATTTATTCAATTAGACTTCTTCTACAAGCACTTTTGAAACGACATTCCATATTTTTAACATTTACCACCGATTCGGAAAGCAGTATCTACGGAGAAGAACAAAAAATCAAAGCCGGATTATACTGCTGCATCGTCCAGTATAATAAAAATTTTGGAAAATGTTTGGAAAACGAATTGTTACCATATGCGTGCAATGCAAGCAATCAATTTGCTTACCATGTTTTAATGAAAAACACTTTGCATAATTAATAAAACTATTTCAATCGACAACTGACATTCCCATCACTACTTACTACACATATTGAACTAGAGCAGTCTTTCCCAACGTGGGCGATAACGCCCCCTTGTGGGCGCTGCAGGCCTAAAGGGGGGCGGTAAGAGACCCAGAAAAAAAAGGGGGCGTTGTGTAGGGCTTTGGCGTCGATTTATAATTTCATCTACCTAGCTAGGAAGACTCTTAGAAACCGACTGAGCTCTCGACTTCGAGAGTCGACATCTTGTGAACATCAACTAATATTAATTAAGATATAGCTCAAAATCGGTTCGATATAATAGACCGCGGGCAATCATGTTTTAACAAGTTTTTGTTAAATAATCCGATTTGTACATTCCTGTATCAATCGGCTGGTTCTATAATACTTGTTCTTGCTTGTCGAGTACGATTGGGCGTCGAATGAGATAAACGAGTTTATGCACGTTTGATGTCTTATTCCTGTTGGTGCGTGCTGCTTATGCAATCCTATATAAACGACGTAAATTTATTTTATTTTCATTTGCGGTTTCGCGCATAATAGATAAGCAGTACTTGATTTCAACACTTACGTATTTCTCAAAACAAAACAATGTCGGAAGTAAAAAAGAAGAGACGGCAATACTCTGCGGAATATATTAAATTCGGATTTATTGAAAATCCCACAAACCCGTCGTCGCCTTTGTGTCTTCTATGTCTAAAAACATTTTCGAACGAAGCAATGAAGCCTTCAAGACTGCAAGATCATTTGAATAAAATGCATCCAGATAAGAAAGACAAGAATGTAGCATTTTTTCAAGACCTAGAGAAGAAGCATAATACTCAGCCAAGTGTATCAAAACTATTTTCGGCGGCTGCTAAGCAAGATGACGACGGACTTCGAGCTTCGTACAATATCTCTTTGTTAATTGCTCAAAAAGGCAAACCACACAACATCGGAGAAGAGTTAATTTTGCCAGCAATAAAGGAAGTAATAACTACTGTGCTTCATAAACCGGCCGCAGATATTATCCGAAAAATTCCTTTGAGTAATAATTCTGTGCAAAGACGAATTGATGAAATGGCTGAAAACATTGAAGAATCATTGTGCAATCATCTGAGGACTAGTCAATTCTCAATTCAGCTCGATGAGTCCACTTTACCAACTAATGAAGCGTTGTTGCTATCTTACGGGAGGTTTATTAAAGATGAGAAAATACGTGAAGAACTACTGTTTGCCAGAAATTTGGAGACAGATACAAAAGGCGAAACCATATTCAATACATTGGAAAAGTTTTGTGAAGAGAAAGAGATTCCTTTGAAAAATATTATATCAGTTGCTACGGATGGCGCTCCGGCTATGACAGGGCGCCATAAAGGCTTCATAGCGTACTTAAAGAATAAAATTCCAGATGTCCTTGCTATACATTGCGTTATTCATAGACAACATTTGGTTGCTAGAAACTTAAGTGAACGACTATTTCAATCACTGCAATATGTCATCAAAGCAGTCAATAAAATCCGTAGCAGCTCTTTGAATGATAGATTATTTCATCAGCTTTGTGCTACTAATGACGAAGATTTCAACCGTTTGTTGCTTCATACTGAAGTTCGTTGGCTGTCAAGAGGCAATTGTCTGATTCGATTTTACAACCTGTTTGACTCTGTGATAGAGTTCTTGGAAACTAAAGATACAGAACTGCGCAACAATCTCATAACATCAAAGAATGATATAGCTTACATGACAGACCTGTATAAACTGTTCAACGACATGAACCTCCAACTGCAAGGCGATGAACTAAATTTAATTAAAACAAAAAATGTCGTTGCTGCTTTCGCAGCCAAACTGCTTCTGCACAAAAAGAATATGGGCAGACGTGAGTTTCACAATTTTCCGAATTTATCAGTATTTTGCAGTAACGACGACTTGTTTGCCTACTGCCAATATTTGGAAAACCTCCACATTGACTTCACCGAACGATACCAGGACATTTTAAACTTGGAAATACCAGACTGGGTGTTGGATCCGTTTTCAAATGTCAACACAGCAATGTCACCTCAGCTGGAAGAAGAACTTATAGAATTGACAACAAACGAAGAAACAAAAATCAAGTTTAAAAATGGATATCAAGAATTTTGGCTACAAAAACCGATCCCACAATAATTGTACCCTGGATTGTGGTCAATTGTTCAACGATTCTTGATAGCATTCCCATCGTCATATTTGTGTGAACGTGGATTTAGTGCTGTGGCAACGCTGCTTACTAAAAAGAGAAATCGTTTGCGTGTTACCGAACGTGGCGACTTGCGGCTGTTTTTGAGTAAATTGGAACCTGATATCAACAAACTTATTGAACAGCATCAGATTCAACCTTCACATTAGTTTTTATATAAGAATTGATTATGTTTGTTTTATTTTCAATAAAAGATACTCTACTATAAAGTTGCGTTTCGATAATCAGTTATAAGTACTTAGCGTTTTTTAAGTATGTTTAAAAAGGGGGGCGTTAAAAAATAATTTATTCTTAAAGTGGGCAGTAGACAAAAAAAGGTTGGGAACCCCTGAACTAGAGTCTGTGTGAAAAGAGAACCGTCCTAAGATTTGAGGGCGCCTCTGTGATTAATTTCCGTGTTTATGATGTTGACAACACTGTTATGTCATTATAGTATGACTGTAACATTTTGATATTTTAAAGTTGTGTAAAGAATATAATATTTTCAACGACTGTCTTAATAATTGTTTTGATGTATTGTATGTATTAAGATTATAATATGTTTAAGTAAAGGGTCTTTTTTCAAGATTTTATTTTACCGCTGTCGGCGTGATTAGTATGCTTCCATGACAAATAATAGCTTTCTAGTACTAATTCACTGAGCAAAGCCGCGGACAGACAGACGGACATGGCGAAACTACCTACATAATATAAGGGTTCCTTGTTTGCTACGGAACCCTAAAAAGTTATAAATAAAATGTTTAAGAAAGCTACAAAATAATATGAAATATATTTCTAAATGGATTAAAATTGATTGAATGTGCAGTGTAAACTAAATTTGTGCAGTAGGTATAAGGAATAAAACTAAAAATTTATTTAAATCTATTTTTATATTTATTCATTGGCTCCCTGATCAGAACCATAACTAAAGTCTGATTCTAAATATTCAATGCCGGACATGACTGAACTATCTTTGGAACTAATGGAGAGATCCACAGAATTATCTTCTTCAGAACTGGATGTGCTCGAGTCTGTAACATTTATGATGATCTCTTGCATATCTTCAATTAAATGGTCTTGTTCCCAATATTTTTGTTCTACATGTATCACATGATCACACTCTTTTCGCCAATGTTCTGCAGTAATATTTTTGAAGCATTCATTTATAATTGGTAATAGTTCTTTTGCTGATACGTTCACATTCTTTGATGCTACTTGTCTTTTCACAAGGCTCCATATCATTTCAATGGCGTTAAGGTCACAGTGGTATGGGGGAAACCTCAAAACAGTATGACCAATGACCATGTTCCTCAAATATTTGATTGATTTCAAATACTGGTTCTTTTTTGTTCCTTTTTACTAAACTTAGAAGTTCAGGTTTCAGTGCATTATCTGGATATTCTATTTCATTGTCGTCCAACCATTTTTTCAAAGTGTCTTTCTTGTCGCTGCTATTTGGAGGCTTATTTATGCGTGTACTATGATAGGATGCATTATCTAGCACAATGACAGACGGTTGAGACAGGTTTGGCAAAAGCTTTTCTTTTGCCCACTTGGTAAAATTCTCTCGATTCATGTCGTGATGGTAATCAGCTGAAATACTTTTAGTTTTATATGCAAGTAAACAATTTTCAACAAATCCTTCCCTGCTACCTGCATGAACTATAATATATCGTTCACCAAGTGAAATTGCTTTTGAAACTCCAGGTTCACCGGGACCCTGCCAACACTTATTAACTTCATGTGCAGTATGTATATATGTTTCATCTATATATACAACTGGTTTTCCAGTTTCCCTCAAGCGCTTCATTGTTCGCAAATATTTAGCTCGCCAGACCACAATATCATGTCTTTCAATGAGAACTTTTCGTTTTGACTCACATTTTTTATATTTGTAACCCAGCTCTTTTAAAATACCACTGAGACTACTGATTCCACCGCAATAGTTTATGTCTTCCTTTAACACACGATGTAGCTTCCTCAAAGTCGGTACCTCCTTCCTCACAGCATAAAATTCACGAATTTTGTTACGGATGACGCACTTATCAAAATCATCAAGAATGACTTTTGGTCTTCCTTTACGTTTTTTCCCTGGTGTGCACCACACGTCGTTATTTGTAGAACCTTCTTTTTTTATTTTAGATACTGTACCCCATTTAAGCCTGGAAAAAATAATCTTAAATAAGTCTAAACACATTATAAATGAAAAGTATCAAAACTCTTTATACCGGCTACCAAAAACATTGATTGAAACAAAACAAACATTTATTCATTTAGATCATCACATATTTAATGAATTACTTTTAATTTATATACATTTCGAGATCTCAGGGATCGAAGGTTACCTAGGAGACTAGAAAACATTAAGAAAAACTGTTACATACCGGTCATAGCTGCCACACGTTTCGTGACTGCGTTTAGGTCAATAATGGTATGTTTTGCCGCTTTTTCTCTTTGGCAAAAGCGAATAATATTATATATTAATTCCCTTGTTGAACTGTGTATGGTTTTACCTCTTTTCGACATGATTTTAATCAAAGTTCACTGGAAAACGTTAGAACAAACAAAGCTGTATCGACACGAAATCAAGTTTGACGTTTGACAGACGGCTGGATTGGGTTGCCGTGGTTGCCATGTAAAAATCATATCGTTAGTTCCATTTTACGCCACGCCTATTCTCTTTTCACACAGACTATATCTTCGGTTGCGGTACGAGATACAATCGATATCTAATTTTTTTTTTGGTATTTGTAGTTTATTCAAATGTCATAACTGCGTGCGAACCTAGCAAAATATAAAACAATAGACTATCTTTCATCCACAAAAACTTCAAAGTATATGTCATAGTTTTCTGGAAGATATAAATTATTTTCAAAACTGTATCTTTAGGAGACTGATTAGGTCTCAAACGCACCAAAGGGTGGGTAAGTTTCGAGATCTTTTAGGTCTCCAAAGCACCAGCGGAAAGTTCTTTGAAAATGATGGCGCAGTGAACGTGTTAAATCCCAAAACTTTTAAGATCAGAAAGTCGTATGAATCATCCTGTTGACTTGTCTAGAGGGACAATCATATTTTATAATGCTATAATCGCGGATGTCAGTGGGTGGTGATCGCTTGCCATCCGGTGACGCGAACAGACTCTGTTGCTTTTATTTATTTTGGTTCAATTTATTCTCAAGCAGTATTATGAAGAATTATGCCTTTTTTTCAATAGACACTTACATAATAAACTAATATAGTAATAGTAGCTCTAGTTGAGTTTGTTTATATCTATGTCATCTGCCGTACAGATTTGCATGATTGTATATAGTTTAAAACTAAATCTAAATGAATTTAGACTACTTTTCTTCACTGAAATCAAACTTATAGGGGAGTTATCTACATACATAATATATAAAACTCAAAGGTGACTGATAATAAAGTGATCTATCAACGCACAGCCCAAACCACTGGACGTATCGGGCTGAAATTTGGCATGCAGGTAGATGTTAGGACGTAGGCATCCGCTAAGAAAGGATTTTCCGAAATTCTTGCGGGAACGGGGAAAAACGGGGATGCACATACAAAGTCGTGGGCGGAAGCTAGTTACCAATAACAACAAACTGCTGCCACATTATATCGTTTGCGTACGAGCAACGCGTCGAGCTATTTGCAAAATTTGAATAAATTTAATTCAATTATTAACACTGTCAACCCTATTCAAATTATGCAGATGGCAACCACTTACATCATCGTTTCGCTCCAAAATCTGAGACGATTTCCGGACTCGTTACTTCACCCGATCACTATAATTGATTTTTTATCACCGATGTTTGGATATACATTACGTTTTATTGTTAAATGCAATTTAATTACGTTAAAAAAAATGGTTGCCTGTAAAGTCGGTTTTACGGGCGAAGATTTTACGTGACAACGTCTTTTTCTCGGTAGAATATTTATGTGCTGCGCGCGCGGCAGACCGCGGGCCTCTCTCTCGTTCGGTGACTCATCGTAACGTTACCGAGCGTTACACTTTTTCATAAGTGACTCCCAGTCGCAACCTAATTTAAGACGTTGTCACGTCAAAATATGTTTATAATGAGAGCAGGTTTGCTGTTAAATTTGCCGTTCACTCAATTAATTGATCAAGTTTTTTTAAAGTGTAGGTAAACTGTAAGTACAATCTGACATAATAATAAAGGCAAAAATTATAACTTCTTTGGATAAAAATTAAAATCAATAAGGTCTCTAATTATGAGGTGTGACCGTGTGAGTTGTGACCTCCAGAAAAGGATGTTTCTGAGAACATTTCTATTATTCTTAGTAACTATCTTAATCTTTATTTTTCTTTACATCTGCCTTTTTACCCGTCTAAGTTTCGAATCAAGTTTTTATAATAAAATATAACGAGCAAATTTAGATACAACCGTAGATAACCGTAGTAGTATCTAGAAATATTTTATAAATAAATAATATCGATTTCATTTTCAATTTCTAATACTTTCAAGCACCAAGAATTCTTAGTACATCTCAAAGAAAACGATTTATAATCTGTTCCAACAGCATTCTCCTATTTGATGTGTGCCACTTGCAATCACTTGCTGTAAATTATTGGTAGCTTTCAGTACTGGGAGAAGATGGTAGTAATAGATCAACTTTCATAATTACATATAATACTCCTATATATAAAAACAAATAATATGTATCGTTCTTGGGTAGAGATATTTGAATGAAAAAGTTGTCTTAGAATTGATGGTTTAAGTTGTTACTTATTATTTTATTTTTAAGAGAATATTTTGTATATCTATTAATACCTAACTTAAAACGAGACTTATAGGTATTGTAGGTACGTGGTTGAAGTTACAAGCAAATAATAACAGTATGAATATAATATGTATATAGTAAATAACACCTAAAATTATTTCCACCAAAACCGAAAATTGTTATATATCATACATTGTCCACAAAAACCTTGTGTAAGGGAATCATGCCTCGATGCGTCGCAAACATATAGTAAAGCACCATAAAATGCCAAATTATTAAGTATAAAATAATTTAAAATTTTCGTACCATGCCAGGTGCGTAGATGTTTTTTGTAACATTTTTTGTAGTGTCTGGAATTTAAAGTGAACAGTATAGCTGATTTCATGGTATATTTTGTCTTGTGAGATTAATTAAAATAATTTACTCCATGTCGCCTGTCGGCTATTCACTGATATCAGGGGGTAAATCTGTATGAAAAGGCGAATGAAATTTCGTTGTACATGGTATCTAGTCCGATAATTAATCACATAGCGTTATGACTTGTGGCCGTTGATTATCGCTTATAATATTATGCTAATAAACATAATAATTATCTGTCTATGTATAATGTAACAAGATCTATTCAGTTTCGATCAACCGTTTTTGCAAGACCTAAGAAATTAACTTCATTGTTTATGTGGATGAATCAAATAAAAATTTAATAATTATAATATATTTGAATTTATCAAGTGCATTTTGGAAACAAGTTTATTTCCTTACTTGTTTTGGGGGACCTATGTATGTATCTCCTTATGGGCTACGTCCTACAGTGGAGTCCTAAAAATGGCTGAAACGAGACTAGGATACTACTTTTCTTAGTTAAACTTCATACAAAACACGGTCACCACTATCAAGGATTCGCATATAGACCGGACTCTCAGTGGAGTTTCGTTTGCAAAAATAGCGGACCTAAATCTGACTTCTGATATATATTGTATAGATCCCAGACATCCTATAGACAGATGTTGCCAACCAGTTTTGTGGTCCCCCTCTCCCCACCGCGGTAATTAAATATGGCATACAAAGAAAAAAATAAAAATTTCCAAAACATGCCGTGTGGGGTATCAAATGAAAGAGCTTATTGAGTAGATCACGAATATATAGCATACTATAACATTTCTTACACTTTCTCTAAGATTTTTTAGAAAATTTACGAAAATGCTCCATTTTTGAGTTAACTTTAAACCACTATAGATTGAAAACTCATGAATATATTTTTTAAATTATTATTTTAAATAATTAACAATAGTCCATTGTTTACGATTCAATAGTTCGTACAGTGAAATAGTTGCATGGGGGAAAGGGGGGAGCATTCAAAGATGGCGAGTATATTTTCAAGTTTATGCCAGAAATAAAGGCCTAATACAAAAATATCGGTGTCAGGGCTTAGAATAATTATCTCTGCAATATGGCAGAACATTCTTGAATCAGCCTCTGTGTGATTAGATTTCAAATCGGTAACTTCAGTGAAAGTTGCGCCTTGCAATTTAAAACATTTTGTGGGGTCATCAAATCCACCACATACATATAGCTCACTTATTACGAACTATTGAATCGTAAACAATGGACTATTGTTAATTATTTAAAATAATAATTTAAAAAATATATTCATGAGCTTTCAATCTATAGTGGTTTAAAGTTAACTCAAAAATGGAGCCTTTTCGTAAATTTTCTAAAAAATCTTAGAGAAAGTGTAAGAAATGTTATAGTATGCTATATATTCGTGATCTACTCAATAAGCTCTTTCATTTCATACCCCACACGGCATGTTTTGGAAATTTTTATTTTTTTCTTTGTATGCCATATTTAATTACCGGGGTGGGGGGAGGGGGACCACAAAACCGGTTGGCAACAACTGTCTATAGGATGTCTGGGATCTATACAATATATATCAGAAGTCAGATTTAGGTCCGCTATTTTTGCAAACGAACATCTCCTTGGAGCCTGCTCTAATAGTACATTCAGATCATGCGGCAATTTCTCCGTAATCGAGTCCAAGCGAAGCGGAACGCATAATTGACACGTGGGAAAAGGTCTTATTGATATTTTTGTTTCACTTTTAGCTGCATTGCTTGACCGTTCGAGTGTAAACAGGGCCCGTAGACAAAGTAACAATTAAAAAACGATAACGAAGTTAGAAAAGGAAAAATGTATGGGATTGACATTAGATAGACCACGTGATCTAACGCGGCGTATGTCAATCCCATACATTTTTGCCTTTTCTAACTTCGTTATCGTTTTTTAATTGTTACTTTGTCTAAGGCCCCTGATTACTGGGTAATAGTACCTACTAGGCAAAGTTTGAACAAAATGAGGTTTATTTATAAGTTCTGAACTCAATAGTGTGTTTGTTAACACACAGATAAAATTCGAATTACAGAAAAGTGGTAAAATAAGAATTAAGAGATATTTTAACCTTGTTGATGAAAAAAATTGCTGTAATTTATCTCTTCTCTTCTTACCTACCGGCTACCAACTGCTCGTAAAAAATAAAAAAAGTAAAAATTCAACCGACCGTATAATGCCAAAACGTAGGTACTTCTGTCTCCCCTGGGACTATGTACCTACGGTTTACATGATTTACAAAACTTTACTTCCATTTGTATGTAAATGTAGTTAAAATAATAAAAATTTAAGATAACAAGAGTTTCATATCGCGTTTGCGAATGATAATCGTGAGTTTATGATACAATTAATTAACTAACGATGTCCATCAACAAACAAATACTAGATCTAGAATGTACTTTCACTGGTTAGGGCTACCGCCCATCAGTTTATAGAATATATTTTAAATACAATAATAAATTATTGTCAGCTGTGTATTCCGCTAAGTGAGCTAACCAATGATAGAATTGAAAAGTGTGGATAGTGCAAGCTTTGTATAATTTGCAGAAAAAATAGCGCTGTCTGGCGCAAAAAATTGGCAAATAATAAAAATTGATGATAAAAGTTATTATTATTAATTTTTATTATTTGAGACTTTTATTATTAAGAATTAGTTCATAGCGTTAAATAATATGACAAACTCAAATGAAAAAAAAAGCTTTTTAAATTATGTACTATACAATTATACAATATGCATGTTAAATATATTAAACATTTGTTACTAGTTTCTACTACGAATATAGAACTAATCATGAAATAAATAAATATACGATTATTAAAATTTACTATTAAAATTCAGGCGAAGTCACAGCCCTAGCTTATTCACAGACTAAAAATCGTATGCACTGAAATTGCGCGCAATTTTTCATTAACGCGTCGCCGTGTCGCTTCTAAAACATTTCTGCACTTACGTGAGAATTTTCTAATTAACTGATAGAAAGTGGCTGCGTTTTTAATCATTTTGCGGGTTCCGAGCGTCAGATGACTGATTTTTGTGCATTACATACTTCTATATTTATTTGAGTCGAACGAAAGTGTGCAAAAGCATTCCACGCTGAATTCCCGCGCAAAGCGTTACAGAAAGTATATTTGGTAATTAATTTTTTCGTAGCGAACATAATTATATGTATACATTCGTTGTTGTGAAAGGCATTAATTAACTAAAACATTACCTAAGATGCTAATGATCTAGGATTATGAGTATTACATAAGGCAATTTAACGTGATTTGACAACTTTCTCGATCAGTTTTAATTTTAACTCCTAGAATTTCTAGACCAGTTTTAAATCGTAATATTTATCATAATTATATCCTTATTGCCTTATTTACATGTTTTGTTTAACTAACTTTTTTATATCCATGCCAAGCTCTAGATTGAAGTAATAGTAGGGGAGCCCAAGAGGGGATTTTGGGATTTACTCGAGCGCGTCAGATTACTATAAGGGACGGTACCTTAGCTATTCATTAGTACCTCTAGTCAATATGAGGAGTTATGGTTGGTGGGTGCGCTCAGGGGCCCCGCTGGAAAATTTGAATAATCCATAATTCCCTAAGGTTGAGCTCGAATCGTCAGATTAGCGAAATGGGGACTTCTTATATTGTAATTAACCCCCCCCCCATATATTAATCTGACGCGCTCGAATAATATTACTTTAATTTTTTACCCTTTCTTCATAGCGATTAAATCGCCACTTAAATCGTCAGATTAACGTATACTTTTTTTCAGTGACGTCCTGGAGCATGCAAAATATCAATATCTAACGCGCTTGAGTATTTCCAAGTCAATTATTTTCTTTTTTAAATTAAAAAAAAATCAAAAAACCCTTCCCCACCGCTAAAAGTGAAAACATTATAGGACCTTTTTTTCTCGCTATGGTCTAATCTACCAATTCTAATAGGTTCCCGTGACGCTCGAGTAAATCCACATTTAGCATCCTGGGCTCCCCTACTATAATGTAATCTTTAGTCACACCCCGGACACTCCATACAAAATCATCGTTTTGACAGTCACACTGTAGAGACTGCAAATGTGTGTGTTAACGCTTTATGGTTGGCACATTTTTGACTAGCGTAAAAAAAATTCGCGTTTTTCTGATGAAATACATCCGTAAACAGCACAATATCTAACCATTTTCTACGAAAAACGATAATCACAAATCCAAAATAATAAAATTACTTGAAGTCAATTTGATTAATGTTGTCAATCTTCGTTGCGTATCGTCCCTGTAGAAAAATATGGACCATTAACCATTTTTAGACTGATCGTGCGGGGGAGGTAAGTGTTTAATTTTGGCGGGAGGCGGAGAGTGTCCGTTCTGTAGCGTTTCAACTATTATGTATTCTGTGCTTTAGTTGAAGTTTTATTGTTCTAACGTCGTCGCGGTCGCCTCGAAATTGATACTTCATTATTGCGGTTACATTTAACTTAATGATCTAAGTTTAACACTATAACAATCTTATTATTATATTTTAATTTAATGAGTTAAAACTTGAACCTGTTAACCATGCAATTTCGATCATAATATTAAAATTACATCTACGGCATATTAATAATTAAACATTATATTTATTTACATTAAACTTAAACTAGTCTACTTCAATTCTGCCGGCATCTCCGTTCCGTTTAAAGCTGCTAGAATGTTCTTAGCTGTCAACTCTGCCATAGTATTCGTTGCCTCTATGGTAGCACTACCAATATGAGGTAAAACAACACAGTTCTTTAGCTTAAACAATGGATTGTCAAGTGGTAAGGGTTCAGGAGTTGTCACATCCAATCCTGCTGCTCTAATCGTACCATTTTGTAAGGCTTCTATTAATGCATCTTGGTCTACAGTACCACCACGACTCGTATTTATAAAGATCGCTGTTTTCTTCATCTTCTCAAATGCGCCTTTATTGAACATCTCCTTCGTAGATGGGTCTAGAGATATGCAGCAGATTACGAAATCACTTTTAGCAAGGAGTTCGTCAAAGGTAACTTTCATTGCGCCGATTTCTTTGGCTTCGGGTCGATCGCTTCGGTTGAAGTATAGTATTTGGGATGTGTTAAATGACTTGATGCGTTTGGCAACGGCTTGGCCAATTCTACCAAAGCCCACAATACCAACTGTGGTGCCGGTTAGACCAGGTCCTGTCATCCAAGTTAGGGACCAGTTTGCCCAACCTCCTGTTTTTGCAGCATGCTGCGCTTCTGGTAAACGTCTCGATGTTGATAATAGTAACGCCAGCTGAAATAGAAAAGACGAAATAAAATACGAGAGAAACACAGATGCAATTATATTATACAGCAAACACCGTTTAAATTATATTATACAGCAATTTACTATAAACTCTTATTAAATATTCGATCGTGAGACGGGATTTGTATCGTCTTTCTCTCAGACTAATAACTGACTATGTTTGCTATACCGTTTTATAGCTTCCTGTATTATAAGTCTATGATTAACTTAATGGCTATAAAGTATGATATTTTCAAGATTGTCCTCGTTTATGAGGTCTAAGTCTAACCGTAGTACTGATCACATAATACTAATAGCTCGAATAACATTATCTGTGCCATAAGCTTAAACTCTCGTACCTGCAGCAGGGGCTATTTTAGAATTGGACACTTAAGGTGACTAGTAGAGCTAAACGCGAGTTTGCTGCTAAATTATAATGCTTTAAAGTATATGATTAACTGCAGTAAAAAATCTCAGATAAATATATGATATTCTTCAAGAGATTATGAGATTCTGCGCGCCTTGGCTCCTTACTTGTGATGTGTATAAGCAAGCAGGGGGCAATTTAGAGAACAACTGAAATTGCTCCGACCGCCGATCAACCGAGATTGTTCCAATATTGCCCCTGCGGTAGGTACTTGTGTGGAGTGTGTGTGGGCCTTACAGTTAATTCTGCTGTAGCATCAGTCAAAACTCCAGGTGTGTGTCCAACTTTGATGCCTCTTTTCTTACATTCGGCTACGTCTATGTGGTCGTAGCCCACCGATATTGTTGCGACAACCTGAACACTTACAGTTAATTCTGCTGTAGCATCAGTCAAAACTCCAGGTGTGTGTCCAACTTTGATGCCTCTTTTCTTACATTCGGCTACGTCTATGTGGTCGTAGCCCACCGATATTGTTGCGACAACCTGAATAATATTAGGTATATTGATATGTTAAAGATATGAGAAGCATATATCGTGATAGAAAGTTTTCAAAAGAATAATGATTTTAATAGCCTAATTGATACGAGGAGAATATATATATATATATATATATATATATATATATATATATATATATATCATCATCATCAGTATCCATCTTGTAATTTTAAATTATCGATATTGTTTCTAGAACTTGAAGGAACTTGCTTTTGAGACTTTTAAGTTTTGGACGAACTTTCAATTTAACTTTTCTTCCACATATACCTTTTAACAAAAATATACCTTTAAATCAGTACCAGCTGCATCCAACACGTCTTTATCGATTCTATCTTTCATAGATACAAAAATCGCATTCATTCCAGATACAGACTTTATCAGATCAGCTCTTGGGATCGGTAACGGCGTTTCCCAAGCTATTACATTACATCTAAAACATTTTAATACATTTACGAAGAATGCACTAGAGTGGAGAGAGATGAGAGATGAAAATGCACTATGCAATTAATAAAATCTGTCTAAACCACGTCTAAACTCTAATTGACAATATTTTTTTTATTGTTTTATTATTTTATCTCCGCCCGTTGGGGCGGAAAGATGGAAAGATGGAAACTTTGGAATGAAAATTCTTTACAAATGCGAAGTTAATAAAACTTCCAGGAAATATGGAAAGGTGATAAATAATCAGAGAAGACAATTATTTGTGGAGTTTTCTAATGCACAATTATAAAATTTTATACTTACTGTTTCTTTAACATTGTCACACCGTTTTCAGGCATATCAGGCCGAGTAATTAAAACTTTAAATTTCCCAGATTGACTCATATTCCTAAGGAAATACATTTTCAACCTCTTCATTGTGGTTATAATAATTATTATAAAGTATAAGATTTAGTTTTTACCTAAAATTATATACTTAAAATATCAGACTTGGGTAATGCTCAATGATAATAAACATGTTCCACCTTTAATTGAATTTCTGTACGCCTTTACAAATTAAATAAGCAATACATCTCACATTAAAAGAGCAATTATTATTTCTAAATAATAAATAGGTACGTACTTAATTTCGAAGAGTTTGCTACAAACTATTTAATCAATAGATTATTAAATAATATATTACTCCTAATAACTTTTACTAAGTGACGATTTATTACGCCTCCCTTACATAATTTTACAATAACGTAGGTTATTATCGGCTGTTAAAAATAAATAGGAGCACACAATTTAAGTTATATTGTGTGTTATGTTAATATTATAGTCTCCACAGCATCGCTGTGAATATAATATGATGTTGATTGTTGACTAGACATTTGATTGAATTTTAACGTCTGACAACATGGGACTATGCGTGTGCTGAGCGCGCTCTATAAAGTTATTAATCATATATAGTATTTGGTATAAATCACGTATAAATGCATAATAAAAATTAAAATAATTTCCGTAGATTCTATCTACAATTATTAGTAAAAATGTTCTTATTCCTGTTTTTATAGGTTTTTATTATTTTAATCACAGATTTTAATAATACGTTACGTGGTATACATTATTAAAAAGCTTACAACTACCTTATAAATAATCGTCGACATTTATTTCTAACAATAGTCAATTATAATTATTTTATGTGAATCATAAAATGTTTTAGTGAGTGTTATTTTTTAAATTTTTCGTAATCTATCTACAGACGACGCAACTATAATTATTCTGGAACGCATCTTTATTGACAATTGACATCAGCTGACTGTTGACAGGTGACGGATGTCATCACCGCAAATTCATTGCAAATTTACAGCTGCTTGTCTTTTTTCAATTTTCATAATTATTATCACTCAAAAAGTTCAAGGTTAGAAGATAGATATCGTCTGTGAAGTGTGAATAAATTAGATGTGAACTTCGTTAACATACACCTATAATGTCTGGTCTGTCATTTATAAATTCGACTAAAGGAAGAGTAATACTGGGTACAGTGTTTACGCTCCATTTAGCGATATATTTTGCGAAACCATCATTTTTCAAGCCAGAGACTAGAAAACCGCAAGAGGTCCCGCCGAAATATCTTCCGTAGCATAACCTTCAATGTACGGAAATTAAATTGTAAAAAATTAACGAGTTTCATTGATTAATGCTTTATAAAAGGATCGTAGTTTTTCCTGTTAGCTTAGTTAGAACGGGAAAAGTGTTTGATTTAAACAGGAAAATGAGTCAATCAGGAAAATTTAAAGTGTTTGTCACTCGCTCTGATATGCCAGAGGGTGGAATAAATATTCTAAGGAAACAGTGAGTATATTATTAAATATGCATTTCATAGGATGATGATTAGAGAAGTTATCTTTTGCTTCTGTTATCTTAAAAGCACCTATTATTTTACCTAATTTTGGAATGTAATACTTTTACCACAGTATTATACATACTATGTATTATCAGTTTAAAAAAAAAAGATGTTCATAATAACTGTTTGTGGCACAAAACCTACCTACTACACACTACCTGTGTGTGTAATAATGATACCTACACATATTACATAATATATTACACACATTTTTAGCTTATTTCCATATTACATAATATATTTCACACATTTTTGGCTTGTACATAATTCCACAAAAGCATCACAGCTAATTATTTTCACAATTAAAAAAATATTGTCACTTAAAAGTTAAAACCTACCTACAAATAATTAATATAAAACTATTATATGGTAATTGTATTATATAAAAAATGTACTCAGCTAAAAATAGCTAAAATACCAATTACCTACTTCCTTTAATTAAACTTAACAAGTTTCATTTAGACCTATCGTCCATATTATTACAAAGTGTGTTGTGTATGTAGATATAATTATTTTTATATTTATATTTTCTAATGCAATAGTAGTAAACATTGTGCTAAAAATAAATCTTAATTATTACAGATGTGATGTAAGAATTTGGGAAGATCCACTGCCCATTCCAAGAGCTGATCTCCTCAAATCAATATCTGGAGTGAACGGTATATACTGTTCGCTCACTGAAAAGATAGATAAGGAATTATTGGATACTGCAGGGGAGGGGCTAAAAGTTGTAGCGACAATATCTGTGGGACATGATCATATTGATGTTGCGGAATGTAAGAAGAGAGGGGTTCGCATTGGGTATACTCCTGATGTGTTGACAGATGCTACGGCTGAATTAACTGTGAGTAAAGGACATTTTTGTAATAAAAGTAATTCTAATGGTGGTATATCTAGCTGCTCAGCTAGCACATTACAAATATATCATTTGGCATATTATAATATTTTTAAAACTTAAGCTCTCCACATATTGTATTTTATTTCACCGGCATTATATTTGGGTAATTCTTGCTATAGGCACCTACTGATGTCTGTAACCATGTGTGACATTTAGAAAAAGTACTATATGTACTAGCAAATACCCTTGTATGCATTCTACAATTCTGTATGGTAAGAAATAAAAAAAATTAACTGATTTCTTATTTATTTTTAGCTCGCGCTTCTACTATCGACATCACGAAGACTTCCAGAGGCACAGATTGAAGCTAAAACTGGTGGTTGGGTTTCCTGGGCTCCAACATGGATGACAGGGCCTGGCTTAGCTGGAGCAACTGTGGGCGTTGTCGGCTTCGGCAGAATTGGCCAAGCCGTTGCCAAACGCGTCAAGTCTTTCAACACAGCTCAAATTCTATACTTCAACAGAAGTGAACGACCAGAAGCCAAAGAAACTGGTGCAGTTAAAGTTACCTTTGACGAACTTCTAGCTAAAAGCGACTTCGTCATCTGCTGCGCCGCTTTGGTTCCAGAAACAAAGGAGATGTTCAATAAAAGTGCATTTGAAAAGATGAAGAAAACTGCCATTTTCGTGAATAGCAGCCGAGGTGGTACTGTTGACCAAAACGCGTTGATAGAAGCCTTGCAGAATGGTACGATACGGGCTGCGGGGCTTGATGTAACTACGCCAGAGCCTCTGCCTCTCGATAGTCCATTGTTCAAACTGAAGAACTGTGTAGTTCTACCTCACATTGGCAGTGCATCCATTGAAGCGAGAAACACCATGAGTGAATTGACAGCAAATAATATTGTTGCCGCTCTGAACGGCATAGAAATGCCAGCAGAATTAAAGAAGATATTTTAAGCTTTAATACATTATATTTTTTGCTATTTATATCTTGTGGATATATTATTATTTTGAATATATTTTATTTATCAGTATATTGCAGTACATAGCCTTTTATTGAAATTTCCGAAACAGGTAACTTCTACATTATAGAGTTGAATTAAAAGAAACAACATATAAAAAACAAACACCATTTAATAAACACTTAAAAATAAATAGTCTTAATCATTATGCTCATGTTGAGCGACAGATTCCCTCCAATTGTTTTGCACCATTTCCACAATCATTGTCCACCATTTTGATTCCATGAAGTAATAAATGGAACACACAACAATAAACAACCATGACAATATTAGAAAATAGTCAGTTTCCTTTTCAACTACACTTGACACTGGACCTTGAAAGTCCTTAGACATTACCAACAGTCCCTGTGGATTCTGTCCAGTTATAGCATTAACAAATTTACTGAATAAATGAATATTATATTCAGTTCCATTAAATTTGCCCACTGGTCGGCCATTGTGAAACATCTTTAAAGTAGGCACACCAACAATACCATATTGGGCATTAATTCCGGAATGTTTTAAAGCATCTAAAGCCACCATTTTGATATTTGGATATGATCTTGATAATGCATTGAAATGTGGGGCAGCATGTGCACTGAAAGGGCAAGCCCTTGCATAAAATAGCACTAAAACACAGTCAGCTTCCACATCTCGGCCGGGAACATCAGGTTTTGATTGCAGCAACTTCCCTAAAGCACTTCCATTGATAATTTCTACCGATGGCTCTAAATCCTCAGGTTCATAGATAATATCTTTACATTTTACAAGTTTTTTAGTTTCATTTGATGTCTGTGTTTTATTTTCGGCAGTAACATTTGAAGAAGTGACATGGAAGTATAGATTTGATAAGGTACGGTTCATGTCAGATACCACATTGGAAAGTAGTGATTCTGAGTCGTCTACCGTCTCCATTTCCATGTCTTCGTCTCTTGGCACATCGATAGCGACTTCTTCGTCCATATCATATTGTTTACTTAATGATATGCCTGAAACAAAATACATTTATCAACGTCCAAATGGAAATGAAATTCCTTTTCGTTGCAATACTTATTCAGTATTAAACATACTGCATAAATTAGTGTTGAAAGAAATATCATGAATATAGTTGAATTATAAATTCGAAGAAAAACAATTTTTTATAATATTGATGCGTGACATTTATTATTTATCATCAGAACTAAACTTACCACAAGCGAGCACCAATATTAGGATATGGAAATTTTTAAATAAGTGCATCTTAGTCAACGTATTTAGTAAATAAATATTTAATTTTTCATTTCAGGAATGGAGTGTACTGTGTATTATTTTTTAGCATTTGACATTTTATAAACACAAAAAGGAACGTCAAAAATTAAATGTCATTTCATTTGACAAACACAAGGTGATAAGCTCAGATAAGTGATAACAGAACTTACGTTCCATTTCATTCTCAAATAATATAATAATTTAGTTACATAATCTATGAAACATTAATAATTACTTATGACCTTAGATCATTAAGTAATGATCTAAGCTTATGACACTCATATCACTGATATCCTTCTCATATCAGTCATTTACATCTGCACCAAGTTGAATATTGCACACGCGAGTTGAAATAAAGTTAAAAAAATCTTATAAGATTTTCCTTAGCGAACCAAATATATCGTCTTTCACAACTACTCACACTTATCCTTCTAATTCCTACAGACTGGTTCCTACTATTCCTACTAATAGTACTAATATTATAAATGCGAAAGTTTGTGAGGATGTGAGTGTTTTTTACTCTTTCACGCAAATACTACTGAACCGATTAAAATGAAATTAAGCACACATATAGAGGGTAACTTGGATTAACACATAGGAAAGGTTTTATCCCGGAAATCCCACGGGAACGGGAACTATGCGGCATTTCTTTGAAAACGCGGGTGAAGCCGCGGGTGGACCGCGGAAAGCTAGTCTTACATATTTTATATAAGTAGTAGGTACCCAGAATATGAGGATAAGCAAAAAAATACATACATTCTTCAAACAAAGAGATACAGTAGTAATATGCAACACCTGTTAAATAAAATACAGCTTATAAATTACTCTTATATCTGTTCAAAACTTTATACCTATCAATATCGATTTCTAACACTCCAAGTCAACAATATATAGTTTGCTAATTGAGCTACAAGTATTCGAGACAGTCACCAACTTCAATGATTCAGCCGCTATTAATTGGAACTACGATTTATTCCTGTTCGAAAACATCTGCAACGATCAAAGAAAGCCGACGGTTTATATACCTTAGTAATAGGTATAAAATGTAGATGGATTAATGTCCTGGCATTTAGTCTTGTCGAATATAAATGCTAACGTCGTTGTTTTATGCTTTCTTCAAACGTTTCCTATGAAATGGACTAGGTATCAAACTGAGCTAATTTTTACACAGATAGGTATAATCCAATAGCACAAAATATGGAAACAAAAATACTTCGGTTTTAATGATTTTACTTGTGAGCGTAAAATTGTTGTAAACGTGGTTA
Organism: Colias behrii; assembly: GCA_029959065.1. Classification (NCBI taxonomy): domain Eukaryota; kingdom Metazoa; phylum Arthropoda; class Insecta; order Lepidoptera; family Pieridae; genus Colias; species Colias behrii. The sequence continues at coordinate 1,993,422 of JARWMC010000016.1, forward strand.
GATTATAATAATCCCGCAGGAATGCAATTTATCGAAAGGTTTTCATCTTCATAACACTCTTTTGCAACAATCTCACGAGTTTGATTAGAATGTAACGATTTCAACCATCTTACGGCGACAAATCAACGGCCAAAATATATTAATACTGGAGTAGCAGACTTCAACTTTAAGAACTTCGGCTGACACCGCGATGATGCTGACCACTTCGTTCATATGATAGTAAATGTGTAACTAAAGGTGTTTTCATATCCCAGCCGACAAAAGATAAATTTAGTTTACTGTAGTGACAGCGGGTATCGCATCAGCGTTTCAGTTCCCACTAGAATCCCGTGCCGATCGGTGTTTTTAACCGCGACTAAACAAATACTTCACCCGAAACTATGGCGTATTCCTGGGATAATAGAGTCGCGTTTGTCGTGCGATACCTTTACGGTAAGGCATGAACTTTACTGATGCATGTAAAATTTTCATCAAAAAGTTGTATGTTCAAACTTATTGTTTTAAATAATTATCGTCTGTTGTGATATGGCTAACAAGATAGGTAATGTGTACACTGTGTAATGGTTACTAGAATTACAGTTGCACAATACAGATGAATCAATAATTTAAATATAATTATTAGCAGTATAGCATGAGTTTTCGGTTATTTTAAATTAATATGATTAACGCTTAATTTTTATTGGATAAATTAATACACACAGACATTATAATATGTCCATAGGTTTAATAAATAAAATGCGAAACTATTTTGTTGAGCTTAGTGATTATTAAGAAATTATCATAGATTATTAATTAAGGCTGATGATGTGTTGGTGATATCAATATTTATTATGTTAATTTTTCTATTTCTTAAGAATGCAATTAAACATGAAAGTATTACCGAAAAAGCACAGCATTCAGTATCTCAAGTCACAGGTATTGATATAAAAATATTTATATTATAAAAAAAAATCTCATAAGTACATATGGTCAATGGGTTCTTTATAGTAAGAGACGATAAATAATCGTTCAAATACAATAAGTAATTAGGCAATGAACCCACTTTGTGTGCTCTAAATATCCGCATGTCTACAACTTATTAGAATCGAATGTAATCAATCACAATACTTTGACAAGTATTTTAATTGTAATTATGATTGGCATGTGGCCATTAAACTATTTGAAATAGATTAATGATAATAGTTTAAAAATGCCAAAGGTAAATGGCAAATTATAATTCACTTCAGAGATTCGTTTGATTTGACAAGTTTTTATCATCAAAATATTTATCGTCTTATCAGATGATCAGAGCCAGATCTCTATTTTCCACTGCAGGGACAGCAAAACTCTACCCCTCCTTTGAAGTTTGATGCAGAAATACCTTTTAAAGATAGTTGCTTACAATATAAATTAATATTTAGATTAGAAATACCTATCTGTTGTCGCCTGCAAGTACTATAATTATTATTAATTGACAATAATTATTATTAATTGACAATAATTATTAAAGTATTGAGGTAGGTTACAGGAGTCGAACTAACATCAAATCGAGAGCTGACGTAGATACATAAGTCTCGTCAATTTTAGATCAAAATATTGAAGTGGGCGGAGTGTAATTATAGATTGTTATCTTTAGATGTGAAGTTTACATTTCTTTTAAACAAGATAAAATTAATAATAGTTCAATATGTTGTTCGTAACCAACCACGATATATCAGACATAGTCATAAAGTGTTTGTTGCTAAACCACCACTTCTTTCATAGCTCATATTTTTTGGTTAACTTCAAAAAAAGGCCATTAGAGATTTTAATCTATTTAATATTGCAATAATCGAATAGTTTCTTGTTAGAGCGAACAAGTGGGCGTGGGCCATCTCACGTTAAGTGTCCACGGTGTCCACCACCGTCCATAAACGTAGTAAGATTGGTGGTGTTACAACTGTAACAACATCAATAACAATACTTAAATACTATAAATCTTAATGCCAAAGGTTGTTTAAATGCGGCTATTCGCAAACACCTATAAACGCATCTCATAGTGAAGAAGAAGACAAAGTAGTACTAACTATGTAGTTTAAATTGTTACTGTCAGTACTCAAAATAACATGAATCCAAAATAAATTATCATTCTAGTTATAAACCTTTAAAAACTTGGAAGGAAGCTGCAAATCAATCTATTACGAGCGCTCTCTATAATCCTATAATCTTAATTAACGCGATTGCGTAGGATGATAAAAAACTAAAAAGTGTTTCAGTTTGACACGCAGACGCAGTGAACCTCACATTGGCATTGAATGTCTATTGGCAAACATCGATTAGGGTTATAAATCTAGTGGCAATTATAGCTAACGAAAAACTATTTTTACACGTTACGATAACGATGTGATGACCGCCTACTTTTGAATTACCTACACACACAGATAATAAATTTTAGTGACGGCCCTTGTGAGTAGTTTTTTTTCTTTTCAGCCAGATTAAAGAAATAAATTTTAGTTTGTAAACGGCAAGGTTATATCACAGTTGACAGATATATACGTACATACAGTTAGAAAACTAAGCCCCTGCAATGAAATTATGACGTTAGCATGACTGTTATAGCTATAGGGCTGTTACCTTTTTGATATTTAACCGACTTCAAAAATAAAGGAGGAGGTTATCAATTCGGCCTGTATATTTCTGTTTGCTTTTTTTTCACAGTCGATTTTGTGGTAGTTTTGAGATTAAAACTCGTTAAAATACAAAAATGGTGTAGCCTAAATATGAATTTACAAGAAGAAACAATCCGAATTAATACACATTGTAAAAGTAAATACGTTTTTTACAGTGCTATATTTCGAAATCTTGTTTTGTTATGGACGCCGAAGGTTATTTAATGTACCTAAATTATTTATAATGCTTGATATTTGTATTATACAATTATACATATATTCAATAATTATTTTAAACCAGAATTTACAATACTTGTATGTAGATTGTAGGTATACCTACTAAATTATTTTTAAAACGATAAATTAAATTAAAAAACACAAAATATGCAGAAATAAATTAAAATTATTATTATACGAGCATAGAACCTCCACCTTTTTGTTTTAGGATGAAAAAGAAAATAGTTTGACAGGCTTAGTGCTTGACAAAGTGGTGACGTCACGTATCGATAAAAATACAATAATTATAATATCTATCTTTTATGTATTTATGTTTTAACATTTTGGTGAAATATATTATTTCAGTTTAATTTGAACACGTGCTTGTAGATAAGTTGATTTCGGCGATCATTTTAAAAATGCCATACGTACTAATTGCGCAGTATTCGGCTGCTTGAATTCAACTATACCAATTATTACCACCAGATGATTTTGTTCAATATGTCGAGAAAATGGATAACATTTTCGTTGCTGTTTTAAGAGAGAACACATAAACTGTAAAGTGGCTGAATTAATTTACAACGAATTAAACATAATCAGTTACTTAAAAATACTGTTCATAAGATTGAGAATATTTTACACTATAAAATTTAACAATAAATTCCGAATTAGTCGTAGAAGACGAAAGTATTTTTCAGTAAATAATTTGTAATTTTTTTTTCGAATAAAGGCATATTTATGTAATGGTTATTTTAATATCTATACATATAATAAAATCGTAGGAAAGTCAAAACTGTAAATTGAATATTTTTTTAAAAGAATACTTGGGACAATAGATACCGAAGCCAAAAATATAGTTAGGCTACAAACTGAAACAATTGATATTTATTTAACGTGAAGTCATTGACATCACTTTTCTATACTATGTATCTTTATCATTCAAAATCTGTGGATGTGTACACAGATTTTGAGATTGTCTCAAAATCTGTGTACTATCGATCCCCCTGAATACCCTTATGATTCTCGTAAACACGCTTGCTTGTGTGCGTGTGCCATTTCGAACGTTTTGTATGAAGTTTCCTTAGGTACTGTATGTATCTGTATATTGTGGTTATATTTTGTCTTTAGTAACATTTACATCTCAGTTTAATTCGAACTATTACATTATATTATATTATTCACATAATCATTCAAATAATGATGATGATTAATTAGCAATGTCATGTATAAATCTGTAATTAAAGCTAGGAAAATGGACATCCCTCTTCTTAACATTATTATTTACAATGTTAACTAAACATTACGAAAGATTGCATCTTGGCATACAGCTGAGCAACCATTGTTTACCTCTCCGCCAAGTAGGCAGACCAATTCATCATTACGAAACAAAATAGAGATTGTTTGAGACACAATGTCAGCCTGTCAGGGTCTTGCCAGGTTTTATGTATGATCATAAACAGACATTTAAACTTTGAAAACGGTACGATTTGTTGGTGGATAGTAGGTGCTTGTTTGAACAATTTAATTAGTGTAAAGGTAGGTATGATAAAAAATAGAGTTTCAATGTATTGTAAACGATCAAAATAAAAGAACAGACATTACTCAATTAGATATAATTCAAATAGTCGATAAATTTATCAAAGCAGGAGTGAAGGGTGAACATCATTGCGACCGATTAGTCTTATACTCCATTTACTAGAATTTCATTCAACCCTTGCAATAGCTGTCTGTGACAAATCAGTTGGCTGCAATATCAGGAAGATTATTTGCTAATTAAACTATGTACCTACAAAAATACTACATTTTAATTATTCTATACAATCAATTCGCTTGCCAAGCAATTAAGATGTTAATTGTTATTTCTGGTTCAAAATAATGTATCGTGTCTTAAAATAAAATCGTTTACTGCCTAGATATGTGACAGCCATTCTTTCGTTCTATTATCTGCAATAATTGTATGATAGATATGAGTCACAAAGTGGGTACTAGAGTATTTAATAGATTATATGAAGGAAAGTCCTTTTATCGAAAAGCAATATGATCTTCTGCGAAAAAAGAGAGCTTCGTTGTCATGATGGGAATAAGTTCTGATAGATGTATTTTAAGTTTTTTTTATATACATTTGTTGATAAAAACCAGTTGTAGGGAGTAGGTACCACTTAAAGATCCCCTTTGCATCATGCAAAATATCCCCCTAATATCAATCCCCAGATATAAATTATCCACTACCCAAAAATCAATCCCCAGATATCAATTGGCCGCTAGTGACTAGCTATTTATTTAAAATACATAACATTGTGTTACAGATATCGACAGCAACGGCTACCTCGATGCACACGACTTCCAATGCCTAGCACTGCGCACTTGCGTTCTCGAAGGCAAGGGCGACTGCAGCGCCGCCAGGCTGCAGAAGTACGAGCACATTATGCTCAGCCTCTGGGAAGAGATCACGCAGCTGGCTGACTTCGACAAGGTGCCAGACTATGTCGGTTACCCCACATTACATTACACGCATCGCAGCTATGTTCTCGATGTACCAGCTTAGTTTCACTAGGTGTAGGTACTGTTAGCCTTTGTAGTTAGTGCACGATCGTTGTGAAGTCGTGTCGTGAGTTATAAATAGCTTTTAGGATTTGAAAGAATATTGCAGGTCCTATAGGGCATTATTAACTGTAGTTTTATTTATTTAGCGTAGATAGTATTTATGTAGCTCTAAAACCTTGTAGAAAAATGTATGGTTTTCTCGTCTCCATATTTTTAAACTAATTATCTAATATCTCAGAGGATTTCCCGTAATACCAGTACCTACTAGATGTTGCTAATTAAAATAATACGTGATAGAAACATATCATGATGGAATTGATGATCCAAAGGATTTGGACTAGGAATTGAACTAACACAGAATGAAGTAGGAAATATGATTTTCCATAGTCATTTCGCAACTATGCGAAAATTATTAATAGCATCTAGTACTTATCCACTTATATGTCCGGATGCACTCGTAAATCACTCGTTACATTTTACACATGTCACATGAAAATGTATTATAATTTGTGTTTTAATTAATTTTGTGTTAACCTCAAATTCCTGTGGAACAGGTCAAATTTACACACGCTATTAAAATGTGACTAATCTAACGAGATGGAAGGGACAATTTTTTATAGTTCCAACTTGAAAATATTTGTTATTGATTGTAAATATTTTGACTGGTATTAAAAATGTCTTTAACGATTGTTTGATTATTACCTAATTTTCTAAAGTGATACTGAAATACAAACAGTGATGTTTCAATCTTTTCTATACTTTCCAAATGAGACTAGTAGACCGAACGACTCGTCTATTAAATACGACAATATTATGAATAATTCAGAAATTATGCATGGCTTTTATGTGATACCTACAGTTAAAGATTTCTCGCATGAACTTTGCACGCTCTTTCGCGACGCACGCTTTTCGCTTTGAATGTGAACAATTTCGGCAATTCTAGCTCGTTAATTTAGCAGCAATTTACAGGACGGTATGATCACTGTGGATGAGTTCAAACAAGCAGTAAAGAACAGTTGTATCGGCAAGAAGTACGAGGATTTCCCGCAAGCAATGAAGGCGTTCATTGAAACTAACTTCAGGATGTTGGATATTAATGCAGACGGTCTTCTTGGTATTGAAGAGTTCAGATACGACTGTGTTCAAAGGATGGTAGTGGATGATATCAAGGTTATTGATGACGCGTTTAATTCCTTATTGAATGTGAGTATATAAATATTAGATATAGAATTAAAATATATTAAGTTAGTAATTGATATGTTGTCCTCCTTAGTATGATGGTTAGGTAAAGAGTCCGAGTCAAACCGATCGGTCGTGGGTTTGATTCATAGTGGGGAGTAACAAAAAAAAATCTTACCAATAAAGTCTGACAGGATCTAAAAGTAAATTATATTCCTTTTGTGTCAGGACATAAAATGTATAACTAGGTACCTAATGCTCTTTAATAGCTATCTATCAACATCTTATAATGTATGTAGTTTATGAATCCATGAGGAGAATTATGAAGATATTGTCCAAGTTAGGTACGTATTTCGACGAAAATCACGTAAAATTACGCGTTTCCTGAAATATCTGCGTGAGTTTGGCAGATAATCCATACTAATATTATAAATGCGAAAGTAACTCTGTCTGTCTGTCTGTTACTCAATCACGCCTTAACAGCTACTGAACCAATTTGCATGAAATTTGGTATAGAGATATTTTGATACCCGAGAAAGGACATAGGATAGGTTTTATCCCGGAAATCCTACGGGAACGGGTTTTTCTTTGAAAACGCGGCCGAAGCCGGGGCGGACCGCTAGTTCTGAATATTTATGCGAATGACGATATCAATTGCGATCGTCTATTTGTTTGTTTTAATCTACGAACTTACAGTAATTGCTTAGACACTGTAAATGTATCCGATACCGATAAATAAGATAATTATATTGCACTATACAGAGAAGATAATCATAATACCGGATACCTAGTTACTTACATCACTCAATGTGTTTTAGTCCAAAAAAAAGCAACTTATTTTACGAAATAAAATCACTGATAAACATGAAAAGGTAGGTATTCACACAAATGTAGGTACATAATATCATTCACATTTTGTAAAAATACAGACAAAAATAACAATACCTAATACCTATATCTATCCTCGCACAATACCTATATCTAATAATTCATAATTATTAATACCACAAAATTATTGCTTGATGCTTCAGTGCATTCCTCAGTTTAGACATGGACTAATCTAACGCTAGGTACTTCATACTTGACCAGGGTTGCCATCTTTTCGGGCTATTACGCACTGTCGCTGGCGACTCAGACTTACCTATTACAGTTCAACTTTTCCAGAGATTTCAAAAAGTTAACACAAAAAATGTTCAGACAAAAATCAGTGGTAACTCCTACACTGAAAAATAGCAAAGGCCGGAGACATTTCAATTCTGAACTCACAATATAGTGATATCATTGATCAATAGTATATTCGTAAATATATTAGTAATGTTGCTTCTAATAAATAATAATTGATAATATTTATTGTTTTCAAAAATGTTCGGGCTAACTTATTCTGTCTTCTGCATATATCTTCCATTTTAGATATTTTACAATCTATAGGTACTGTTAGCTAAGTCTACAGTTGTATCATTAATTTACTATAAAATTAATGGATTTAATAAAATGTAATTGTCAACAATAAAAACCAGTTAGGAATTAACTATTGTACCTAAGTCCAATTGGCAGATCTCCAGGGCAAAACTGTTAAAAAGTTATAGGTACGCAGCGTACCTAAATGTTTTATTGAAATATGCGAATACACATTAATTCGTCTTTATTATAATTGAGATTTAACAAGAAGAAGTTAGTAATTAACAGAGAACAGCAGTTGGATCATATTTTTTGCACCAAAAATAAACATTTCTACACCAAATTATTAATGAAAAATGGGAAATTCCAAATTGATCTCATTTTAATAAAAATGCAATAAGTATTGATATACTTACGCGTATAGTACCTAGGAAGTTATAAATGATTCTGGAACTAGGATGGTATATTCTGTGAGGATGAAAGCCAATTGACTAATCGAGATAGTAGTTAACTAGTCTATCTATGTACTATTTTAAACATTCAATCAGATGCTTTTTTTGCGTAAAATATCTAATAGAAATCCACCAATCCATCCTCACAAACTTTCACGTTAAAAAACATATTTCTTCAATCGGTTGGGAGCTAAAATCAATAAGAAAAATCTATCTAATATAAACAAATATATTCCACTTTTAATATAAGTACATATTTTACACTCTACACTCACTCTACACTAGAAATAAGTATATGATTGATACTTGATATCGATCATATACTTATTTACACCACCATGACACCTTTAAATGTGTATCGACACATTTAAAGGTGTCCTTGAATTTCAGTATTGAAATGAAACTGTGGCCTGGATGATTGGATCATGTTATGATACGCCGTATGTACTCGATATAATAAATTTAAATTATGGACGTCGTAAAGCGTTCCGCTATGAGGATTATATTAATATCTTTAATGCTATTGTCTTTCAATGTGTATGTACTACTTAAACATCTAAAACTCTAGCAATATTATAATTTATAAACATGTTATTTAGTTTTTGAAGATAGGTTAGGATAGGAAGAAGGAAGGTTGTTCACGATAGGTAGACTGTAAAAAGTCTATCGCTCTACATTTTTATATAATTTCCTATAGTATAGTTTTTACCTACTATTATAAATTTATAGAAATAGTTAATTGGATCTACAGGTAATAGATTTACTTCCGTGCTCTGATTTTTTCTATAAATGATGCAGCTTACACAAATTGTATTTTTACCTTTTACTTACCCATTTACTGGTTTCTGATGATTGTGAAGATTTCGGATGATTATAATTTTAATAAAATAAATGTGTTTTGTATACAGGACGACGACAGGCGACGAGGTGGCTTAACTGTAGCGAGATATCAGGAGCTTTTCGCACAATTCCTTAGCGACCAGAGTGACAACTGCCAGGCGAATCTACTCTTCGGACCCTTAGCGCTATAAGATTAATAATAAAAAATAGTGTCTTATCCCTATATTATAAATCTTTTCGTCTTTTTACGCGTGGTAAACTATACTATAAGTCAAATGCAAAAGCCGGAAAAAGAAATGGTTGCATTGATAGAGGGATGAGACAACCAAACTTGATAAGTCTCCACTTTTAACGTTTAAATGTAAAATAACAATAGCAAGCATTTCTCCCGATATCTAGACTATCTATAAATAAAATTACATCATAGAAAAGGTTAAAAATAAATATCACAGCTTCGCGGCTATCTCAAAATAGATATAACAAGATGCGCTCTGATTTATATACGCTTTTGAATTTAATGCACGGCATATTGTAAGAAATACCAACACTTTGCTATTGTAAAAATAAATGTTTCCAAATAATAAATATTAGCTAAGATAATACGCTAGATTAGTTTCAATGTTTTCTGCGTTTATTTTTGTTTTCCGTCCTTTCAATGTACCTCGTTACAAATGGAATGTTGTATTTGCAAAGTTTTGGTTAATAATCGTTTCAGGCGTTAAGTTTAATAAAATTGGATAAAAGCGCAAAAAAAGCATTTGTAAATACCCACAGATTAAGACAATTTAAGGCGAATTTACAAGAGAAATTGTGCTCAAAACAAAAAATGAATCTAGTCTCAAATATTGTAAATATGTTGTTATTGTTTGACAAATAAAATTAAGTGTTCTTTTCTAGTTCTTTATTCTCAATGTTTATAAAGTACTAGACTAGTTATTATTCTGTGGTGCTAGCTATGTCCCGCGGTTTTACCCGCATTGCTCCGCAGTCAGCAGTAGTTCCTGAGATTAGCGCGTTAAAGTTCAAACAAACAAACTCTTTAGCTTTATAATATTATTAGGAATTAGTGTAGATTTATTAGGTAGGCCGAGGAGAAGTTATGTTAGGTACCTACTGTGTCCTTTCAACATGTGTTTGATCCTTTAAAAATAGTCTCAATTGTTGGTCCTAGCAAAAATTACTCCTGATTGTTTTTCCATCTGTCATATATAAAGTCTAAAGAATCATTTATAGTCACAGAACAGTTTATAGTCTTGTAAAACCTGTAAAACCTTAAACGTAGGTATCCACTATCTACCTAGGTAGGTAGGTACCGTACAACGGCTGAACGATTTGATGATTTTAACTTTATTCTCTGCCTGCTTGATTTCTTAAGATAAAGGGTGGGTGGGTATGAAATAAAAATCCAATATATTTTCCATATCATTTATTATAAATGCTATTACACATTGAATACGAAAGATCACGCAAAATTTACGCTTTATACAATAATAGCAAATATACAGATTACATTAAAAACATTGATTATGTACTTAATAGATTTAGAATAATTATTTACAGCAACACCGAAATAATATATCTTTATCATATAAAGATGTTTGTAACATTAATCTACGATATAGTATTTAAATTATTCAATCATCAATTCAAAAACATGGTTATTTTAGCTTGACCGCAACCGCTGTACCGCGCCCTAGGTATGTGCGGTGAGGCGGGGACCGGGTAAGAAAGAGCACGAGTTCGAAGTTAGAAAGAAACGGAACGGTTGGTACTCGCCCCCTCCTCGCCGCGCACATACCTACTTAAGGCGCGGTACAGCGGTTGCGGTCAAGCTATAAGAATTATTAATCAATCTAAATTTATAAAATTTCTTCATGTGCAATTTTTCTGAAAGTACATTCACTCTTTTAAACATAAACGTATAAAAATTACAAGCAAACATAAAATTATAAATGGAAGATTTTTATTATTCTTTCCCTATACTCTCAGCGATTATATAAACACCATTTAATAAGATTTTTCGATCAGGAACCTGATTTATAACAGACTAGAGGTACATATTTCGCAATAAAAGGTAGCCTATGTCCTTTCTCAGGTATCAAAATAATATCTCCATACCAAATTTCATGCAAATTGGTTCAGTAATCAGTAGTTTAGGCGTGATTGAGTAACAGACAGACAGACAGAGTTACTTTCCCATTTATAATATTAGTATGGATTATAAATAAAGAAATCCTCTTTCTTACTCTGTGTCCGAATTTACCTATGGTAACTTCGAGCGTCTTTTAAATATTATACCATAGGTATCTAAAACTTTTTATTACTCCGAACATTTCTTTTTTTTTCGATTCTAGCAATAATATGGAATCCAAATTTCTAACCATTTCAATAGAAACTTTTTTTTCCGATCGGCAATAATTTCCGAACGATCCTCAGGTTTTCCCATCATTATTCTTAACCGCTGTTAAATCCCTTCACAAAAATAACAATTTTACATTTACTAAGCGTAAAATTGACATTAGAAGGCACAAGCAAATAAATATTTATATTAAAACGAAAATATTCCTCTTCACTTTGGTTTTAAAAACTTTGGTCGTAACTTGTCCCTATAAGAGTATTGAAAATAGAAATACGAACCAGATAAAATTAATAGATAAAATAGGTTGTTAATAATATCAAAACTATCGAGACAATAATGTAAAGTAACCTTATCAATTTTAACTAACTTATTTTTGTCGCATTATATTTAACAGGAACCAGGTATATTATTTAGGGGTATATTATTTAGGGACCCAAAATATATAAAGAACAATATATTTTCCATAATATTTAGATTACAGAGTAATACAAGTAATACTAAGAATTTTTTTATTAATGAGAATGGAATATATTATATAAAAATTTCTAGCACTTCCTAAATTTAGATATTATTCAGCTAGAGAGATGTTACGTTCAATCTCTTCAAATCACATTCCAAAAATATTGTTTTCCATACTATCTACTACTCTACATCAAATAAAAAAAACTTAAGAAAACAACTTATGATACCAAAGGAAGATTTTCTGACTCGCAACACTGGCCTGGTAATCTAAATCTACCAACTAAAATATAACTAATTCTTTATACTAAATAATGCGACTAAAATAAATTAGTAGAAAGATATCTATCGCCTTCCCTTTACCACATTCTTATCTAATACAGTCCATTCATTTCTACTAAAACGTATACATACCTACTTATATGCAATGCATGATATATAATATGTATTACGTTTCTATGAAACAAAATGATACCCATTCCTTTTCATGCTTTCTCGATAGATAAAGATAACTATCTATTTTTAATTACAATCGAGACGATATATTTGGGCAATAGGCTTTACACTTTTTTTCAAAAATTTCATTAAAAGGGTCAGCTGCCTGAACTGAAATTTGAATATAAAAAATATTTAACAGTTGAATAAACTCATAGAAATTATATTCAAGCCTACAATAAAATTACTAAAGACGATATTTTTAAGCTTTCCCTTAACTGTATGTTCATAGAAAATACATATAATCTAATTTCACAATATAAAAAAACAGATTATAATTTATTATGTACTACTAGAAATGATCTAATTTTTTCCTTAGTATTTTCTTGTTATTCGCTCCTGTACTTTGTTACTCTTTCGCAAATTATATGGCAACTCGAATCACCACCATTCACATACTAATCGTAAACTATTTAAAAACTAACAACGATGTTGACAAATATATTTATTTCAATATAAAGCAATACAATAATAATTGTTTGAACGTCGCTCTGTTATTATCTAATGCCACTCCTTCGTAGAAAGGTTAAAAGATCTACTTTTTGCTATTCACTTCGTTAATAATATCACCATTTCAAGTCCATGTAATAGCAACACTGACACTTTTTGATATTTCCTATATTATTTATTAAATTTAAACTAATGTAACTGGCATTACGACTCGAGACGACCCTTAAAGTTCTAAATAAACAGCTATTATTAGAAATAGGTCAAAACTGTTGACGATAATATTAAATCTCGAATCACCTATACTTCATAGTTATTAAGCCCATAAATACTCGACGTCAGTCTTGCAAGGAACGTCCAAAAAGCACCAGCGTAGTTTCAAATACGAATTTCGTACGAAACATTCAGATTTGCTTTCAGACTACAATACTTTAATCACAAAAATTGCATCAAAATATCGATAGGCTAATTAAGACGTACACGACAAAATAATTACACGAAAAAAGTGCAAAGCTTTTGCTAGTACGATCACAGAATCCAATAGGCCTTATCCAAATTCCATATCTTATGATAATCATAATGGAATTTTATAAAGCTTACACCTATGAGGTTTCAATCTAAGGCAATTTGTTTAGATTGGATCAGTGCAAAGAGTAGTAATAACCTTACAATGAGTATAGGCCTTCCGATGATATTATTTATCAAAATTAGTTATTTATTAGTTATTCTTTACATTCTAACCAACTGTAGTTAGCTAGTTCTAACTATTAAGTCGCGTTCTACCGTTCTAACCAAATAAAGATCTAATAGGAATGATTATTAAAGTTTTCAACAATAGCAACATTACAAGCCGAATGTGCTGCCATTGAACTACAAATTTCAATTTTGACAGTGACTATACACCTAATTGTCAATGTCACTTTATAAAATGTCAATGTCACCCCCCATATTGACAGTGACGTTAAACCGAACTGTCAATGTCATCGTGACAGTGACGTAATTAAAAAAGCGTCAGTGTTGCCAGCTCTATCGTATCACATCTCCTGCGTGAGCGCGGTGCCGCTGCCAGACGCTTGGGGCTCCTCTGGCGAGTCTAGACTGCCGTAGGCGAACCCCGGCCCCGCCCGCCAGCCACCCCGGCGACGGGTTATGCCTATGGACAAAGTGGGGTTATAGCTGGCAAGCCTTGAATACCAGTAGCGGATTTACCATGAAATTCTTACCATACCATATGAATATAATAGGAGATTAAATAAGTACCTATCACACAACAAACGATCTTTTTTTTTCTTTGTTGTGTTCGAGTTCTTCTTTCGCATATTATTATAGCAATTCGATTCACCACAATTTACAAATTAAACGAAACTTACAGTTGATGAATGTTTATAAGTAATATCTTGCTTTCTGGGTTATAAATTGAATAGGTACTTTTTTTTTATCAAAATTTGAATATTTGCATTGTATAAATCCGCCACTGGTCTACATGTAATGCTTCAAGCTTATGAAAGCTTAGTTTCTAGCCTAACATAGAACATTAACGAAATGATTTACCTAATACTTTCGATTTTACCTAATGTTATAATATTGCCTTTATTTGCTTTACAAGAAAGGCATGATATCACTACATGAGCGGACAAAACATATGCAAAAAGCAATGTGTAGCCTTTTAACGATGTTAAACCTCATTTATTCTCGATTCTTCCATCACCATACTGACATGACTTCATCCGTACTAACCACACACTCCACACTCACAAAAGAAATGTTTAATTTGGTTCAGGAATTCAGACTTATAAGCCCGCAAATATTAATCAAAATGAATCCTGCAATACAAAATTGTTCTTACTAATTTAAGATTTTATCTATTATAGAATATCTTTTATTTGTATAAGTACGTTAACCAGATAACACGTCTGATCATTAGAATTTCTGTTAATTCTATTTAGTATAAACAACAGAAACAAAATTAAATATTAAAGCATGTCGTAGACAATTCTCACCTTGTATTTTATCCCAATACACCAGGCCATTTAAGTCTTTTAGTAATAATTTAATTTTAAACAGTTCATAATTTTAAAATAAAGAAATTTTTCTCAATAAAAAAGAATCCAAACTAAATAAGAACATGCTTCAATTTTAACACAACAATAATTAGTGAAAAACATAACTACAAGTGTAAGATTTGAGAATACAAGCAGGCTAAATTAAGTGAACATATGCGATGTAAAATATTAGATTTTGTTTTTTAATTCTGTGTATACTGATGTCACATAAAGTACCAGAAATTAAGCAGAATTTCCGAGCCAAAACAGATTTTTTAAATATATTATTGAACTGAATTGAATGGATTTTTTATATAAATACTAGCGGTCCGCCCCGGCTTCGCCCGTGGTACATATGAAAAATAGATGTTGGCCGATTCTCAGACTTACCCGATATGCACAGAAAATTTCATGAGAATCGGTCCACCCGTTTCGGAGGAGTATGCAGACTAACATTGTGACACGAGAATTTTATATATAAGATTATTATGTACATACTGGTTTGAACTGTTTGTCTTGTACTTATAACACCAGTGTTTGCATAAAAAAGTACGAGTGTAAGCTTCTCTAAGAATCTAAAATACTCTTTTTTAATAATTTCACTTAATATTGTTACATCAATTCGGAAAAAAGCTCATAGCCAATGCGCACGTAGATTGATCTTCGCTACCCGCATATACCCCCTTACGTAATTTTAACTAATGTTTAAACTAAGAAATACTCTGCCACTTTCACTCTTATGCCATATGAATAAGATTGAAAGAAACAAAACACTAACTTGTTTAAACATTATTTAACGTAAGGTTTATATAACAGGTCAGCTAAAATCAATATTATAAGCTGTGCTTTAGTAACGTTTCAATTCTTACGCTGTTTTCACTTGCACTCAGCAGATCCTGATCCTATTGAAAAAATAAATATCATAATTTGTACATTGGACCTTGTTTAGACAGCATCGTTCATATTACAGATTATAAATAACAGCACAGATCATGCAAAGTTGTTACTCTGAATTTTTAAGATCTTACCAAAATATTTAAAATTATAATTAATGAAATCTATTATTTATCTGCTTAATAAAGTCCGAAATATAGTTAAAGAAAAAAGACCTTAAAAACCCATCGATCTGGCAACATGCAGGTGCGAACAAAAAATAAAACAAAAATAATAATCAAAAAAACAAAATTTATTTCTATCACAAATTATGTTGTCAGTTTGTATACAATTAACCATAACCTTTGGATATTTGTTCCCTCTAATTAAGTACTAAATTTAAGTAAGAGATTCCGGAATAAAAAAGAAAAAAAGTTCTCTAGACAGTATCTCAGAATACTATTCGACATTATAGGAACATAGAGGGGTTTAATCTCAATGAATACATCACAAGTATAATAAAACACAGACCGAAAAGTGTCAAGAAAATGTTACAATAAATAGATTTGTTCTTACATCCCAGGTCTAAAGGCGTACCTGTAAGAATATTACTTCTGTATTGTAGTTATACGATTGCATCCGACACCATGGGTTAGTTAGCGATGCCCATGTTAGTTTCATAAAAAATAAATAGAAATAAAAGGAAAAAAATAATACAATGTGCAACCTAACAGCGTATCTAATACAACCAGCGATGTACCAAAGGAACTATATTCGTACAGGTGTAATAAATTATGTGAAAATTAAGTTTAAAGTCAAAGAAAATCGCAGATTTAATATTAGTAAAACTCTTTTTAAAATGGCGGTACATCGCAGGTCAATAACATCTACATATCCACAGCACAAAGACAATTGACTCGTCAAATTACTCAACGAAATCTAGGAATGTTAAACAATCTAGAGTCAATTTCCTTCAAATAAATCTATTTAATAATAACACCGACACACGACTTACACATTTCTCATTTTCACATGAAGCACACGAAATAAATATAAAAAAGGATTGATTGATTATATCGATAATTTGCAACGTCGGCGTTGTAATGTGCGCACATCACTACGTCGACGTTCTTTTGATTTCATCAATGGAATTTAAGCCTTGTGCTCAATGTATTAGCGTTCAAGCTAAACTATTCGATTTGATCATAATTAAATAATATACACGTCTGCCGCGCTAAGTACTTCAATAAGTACAATATATAAGTACAGTGCAGAGGCGAGGCAGTGACGTCCAATAAAACATCGATAAATAAAAAAAATATAATTAAATTCGAAACACCAGGAATGACGCCTATCGATAAAACTATAAAGGTGACATGCATTGAAATTAAATTAGCTAAATAGACCGCCCCATCAACCAACCAGTGGTTATATTAAGAACTGAAGCAATTCTCAATTATCGATGTCGATAGAATTTCAAATTGAGAATTTCTTTACATAAATGCCTTTAAATAAATAGAAGGAGACCTTATGCCCGTTATTCTAAGTTATGCCATCGATTGCAGTGGATCGATACATCGAAGTGAAACGCACGATAGTTTGCAATCGACGTCCAAAGTGGGTTAGGCTGAACAGTGACTGTCAAGCATTGCGAACTTAGCACACGTATCGAAAATCGTGTGATTAATCCAATACTTCTCTCTCATTAAATATTATAATTAGTTAATATATAAAACTCTTAAAAATACACGTCAAAAGCTTCTAAAAATCTACAAAATCAGTGTGCTAATTCGAATGCGAAGCCACCCCCACACCGGTGTAAAATACATCGATAGATTTAACGAGACTGAACGATGCACATCACTTGTACAACATCTACATATAAAGCGAAGTGTTAAAAAGCCCAGTTCTTATAAACGTTATAGTGTGGTGCAGTATTGAAATAGTGTTGTGTACCGCCACGATGAAATAATTGCAAGTGATTGGATTAAGTTGTTATTTACAAAATATTATAATCTATCTGAAAACTTAAATGGATTTTAATGTTGTTAATACGCTACACGAATCGTGTGATAATTGAGACTAATATAATTTTAGTGATGACACTAAGAGTGAATAAAAAGTTAAATAAATAATTATGTTATGACAACATTTAAAACTAGGTGTCCATGGAATTTCAATACACATGTCCCATTCAAAACCCTCCCCAACATTAACCTATGAAAGCAATAATCCGTACGATTACAGAAGTTAGGTTAAACCGTTAACTGACTTTCCACTCGTTATCCCTAAAAGGTTATGGTTCATTACAAGAACTGGGCTAGGTTTACACATCGATACCTAATAATATAAATGGAATAAACATACTGATTACAAAAATATACTCAATATATAATAATCGCGCAGGGTGACTTGGATGATACGTCAAAAAATCTATAAAAATATATCCACGAAAAAGGTATAATCATAGGAAGAAAAGTTTCGAAAATTTATATATTTAACTCCGTTGAATTTTTAATGTTGATTCAGTTTATCGATATTATGCACAACAGCACTATCGAATATTACTAAGGCCATCTGAATCTATTTGAGGAATAACCTACAAAAAAGCTATTCAAAAAACACTAAATGTATTTCAAGTTTACCAACGCGACTGAATAACTCGCACGAAAAGATGATTTTACAGTTAGGCAAATTTTACTAAATATTATTATCAAATATCCTATATTCCCGAACAAAACTTTATCATACTTCAAATTGACTTATACTCATTTCTAAACTGTAATACCTAACTATCAAAACTGTTATTACTGAAATATAGAAATTATAAAACTTTACTATTAATCAAAAGCTACGAAACCGCACTAATTCCTCCAAACACTATTGCACTAGCGAAGCTATCCCCCTCCCCCCCCCGAATACGCTTCTATCTCATTACCGAAGACCAAAAACTGATTCCGGTTAATCCTAACCAACCTATTTCATCTTCTCCCTAATAACCCTCTAGCCGATGTTACTCCCCCTTCCCTAGCGTAAAACTTTGAACCTTGCCATATTTAACTGACCTATCCCCCCCCCCCAATAATTCTCTAGCCGATCTATCCCCCCCTCCCTACCGCACCCAAGCCACCCGGTAGCATCATCCACTCTCGTTATCACGCGAGCGCGTCAAAGTTATACCGCCTCTCGACCACTTCGCCCCCCCTCCTCCCCCTCCCCCCACTCCCCGCGCTTACTCGTGTGAGCGACGTCTCCGCGACCGCCGTCTCCTTGCCGCGCAGCATCTGATCCGCGAGCTTCTGCTTGTTCACCGGCGAACCTGGAAATTAGGGCTCGGTCACCGGTACTGATGCGAATTTTTGAAGTGAAAACTTCTATAGCGGCGTTGGGTATAAAATCTTAAACTCGCGTCAGGACACGTGACCTGATCGAAAAAGCGTAAGACGGGTGGATATCAAATATGCTCAACGTTAATAATAATCAAGTTTTCACTTCTGCCGGCACTCTCGGAGTGCAACCCGTCTTTTTTTTTTGGCTAAAGAGCTTTGACAGCTCATAGTCGAATGTATACTTGGCCACTGTGTGGTATCGCACATTATAAAGTGGGAGATAAGCTTCTTGAGTAGCTTATAATGGCCTCCACTGTGTGGAACTCATAGTCGAATGCTGAACTCATATTAAAGTGTTGGTTATGCACATTCGAAGGTAAGATAAGTGTTTAGACACTTAAGTGACTTAGGTCACTTATAATGTGGAATTATCAACATATTTTGCCACACAAAGATGATCTTCTGTGAGACATTACAAAAATAAGAAAAGTTGAGAACTTTATAGGCTAGGCAAGATGCATTTGGGACACTCGAAATCTAATTTGTGGTAGAAAAATGTCAAATTACTTAAAATATGGACTTATCAAAGAAAAGAAATGTCTTCTGTGAAATACTCAATTTATAACTGTTAGAAAATTGTGGCAGAAATTTCCACTTGTCCACTTGTTCCACTAGAAAAAAGTATTTTTTGAGTCGCCCATAATATGGAATTTAAGAATACGGACTGAACAATGAAGAAAACTTTATAGTGTTGCAGTATGCATCTGTGACACACGAAATACAAAACTTTATTGTGTAGTTAATATGCATCCATCACATTTAAAGTGGAAGGAAGTCTGGGATATAGGTAAGAAAATATCTTCTCTGTGTCACTCAAAAGTCGGAAAATTTTGTGCTGACAACATAAATAAGTCACTCAAAATGTGGGATTTTAAAGAGTCTTATCTCACTTAGAGATGCTAAAAAAAACTCATTGAAAGTGTGGATTTATGGCAGATTACTCAATCGTGCCGACAATATGAGTAATATAAATATTAATAAAATAAACAAATCACATTCAGTAAATAAATTAACACCATATCACATTACTATAACAATTTCCATAATAATTGTATATTTTATGGACTTACATAGAAAGTACCACAAAATATTATGTAGGCTATTTAACTACTTCAAAATTATTGTAATTTTGATTTGAATATTTTAATAAAAATTAAGCAATAATCTTTAACACAGACATACGTAATACCTTTTTTACTCAAGTTTAGTTTGTCTTCAAGTATAATACCAATCCAATTGTATTTTTATTACAAACTAGCTTTCCACCGGCGGCTCCGCCCGCGGTTTCAAAGAAAAACTCGCATAGTTCCCGTTCCCGTGGAATTTCCGGGATAAAACCTATCCTATATTACTCGTGGATAATGTAGCTTTCGAATGGTAAAATAATTTTAAAATCGGTCCAGTAGTTTATGAGCCTATTCATTACAATCAAACAAACAAACAAACAAACAAAGTTTTCCTCTTTATAATATTAGTGTAGATGATCAAATAGCCTACAATATCATACACATAAAATAATAAACTAAAAACTTGAGCTTACCTTTTGTTAATAAAGCATGGACACATTATAAATCTATGTAAGAAGCTTTAAAACAAAAACATAATAATATCATACAAATTATTATAAAAAAAAAATAATTGGCTAATATTAATACTAAATAAAGGAAAGGTCCAATATACAAGGTAAATAAATGTGCAAATAAAAACAAACGGAGAAAAGAAACAATAAGTATGTACAGGGTGTCTCAAAAGAAAGTTTATATTTTGTGGATGAATAAAAAAAAAGTAAGCGGTGTATTGAAAAAATGTTTATTAATTATTAAAGTGCATAATATGGGAATTTATTTATTAAAAATAATATCGTCCAAATGCAGTCCATTGCGTTCACGGCACTCATTTAATCGAACAGTAAAATTACAGTATTTATGACAGCTCGGCAGGTAGACACAGTGATGGCTGCCATTTCGTGCTGGATATTTTCTTTTAAATGCTCTAGAGAAGTTGGTTTGTTGGCATACACTTTAGATTTAAGATACCCCCACAAGAAATTATCGAGAATAGAAATTAGCGAGGAATTATTGGCCCTTACTTTTTCGAAGACGAAAGAGGGCGTGCAGTTACAGTAAATTCAGAGCGATGGTAGACGAGTTTTTAGTGCAGTGCAGGCACACTGCAAAACTTTCCTGGCTATAACCAGAGAACATGGTTGCAGCAAGACGGAGCTACATCACACACATCCAATATGTCTTTACCTCGAATTCATGAAATTTTTCCGGGAAAATTGATCTCTAGGAGAGGTGATATAAATTGGCCTCCACGCAGCCCTGATTTAACTCCCATGGACTTTTTCTTGTGGGGGTATCTTAAATCTAAAGTGTATGCCAAAAAACCAACTTCTCTAGTGCATTTAAAAGAAAATATCCGACACGAAATGGCAGCCATCACTGTGTCTACCTGCCGAGCTGTCATAAATAATTTTAGTGTTCGATTAAATGAGTGCCGTGAACGCAATGGACTGCATTTGGACGATATTATTTTTAATAAATAAATTCCCATATTATGCACTTTAATAATTAATAAACATTTTTTCAATACACCGCTTACTTTTCTTTTTATTCATCCACAAAATATAAACTTTCTTTTGAGACACCCTGTACAATATAGAGTTTATGTGAATATTATGAAAGATGTATTTAAATAAAGATGAATGTATGTGAATGCTGTTTGCGCAAGTGATCGTTCATGCAGGCTTGACAAGCTTGATTGTATGTGTGTAAGCGACAATGAAACAGATATAACAATTTTTTGTTTGTATTTTAGTAATCCATTTTTATTGGGAAGTATCGGTTTTGTATTGATATTTTTTTGTGGTGAAGGATAGTGATGCAATGAATTACATTAAAAGTATGAAATTTTAGTAGATTGGGAAAAGGCAATTAGTCAATTATTGTTAAATTATACGTAAAATACTTTATATAACAGTAGCTTTGTAGTGTAGATATTTGTGTTCCATTTCCATTCTTTCAGTTGTGATATTTCATTTATTACGGAAGATATAGTGTAGTGTAGTGTAGTGTAGTGTTGTGGTGCGAGGTGGTGTCGCGAGTTATCACAGGGCGAGGCGTGTGATAGCGTGGCGTAGGATAGCGTGGAGTGGAGTGGCGTGGCGTGGTATGGTGAAGTGAAGCGTGTGTTGTTGTTTGGCGTAAAGTGATGTAGTATAGTGTAATAAAAAAATGTGTGCGTGTACTAGTGTACCCACGTAAGAAGTGAAACTTCTTTACCTTATTTTTCAAAAAATAATTTACCATATGCAACTTTACATAAATACGTCGAATCACGCGTGGTAGGGATAAGAAGAAGATGGCGCGTAACGAAAAAAGGTTACACTAAATTTTTTTTCCAACCCCGATAAAGAAGTTTCACTTCAAAAATATATGGTATAGTGTAGTGTAGTGTAGTGTAGTGTGGTGTGGTGTAGTGTAGTGTAGTGTAGTGTAGTGTAGTGTACTGTAGTGTAGTGTAGTGTAGTGTAGTGTAGTGTAGTGTAGTGTAGTGTAGTGTACTGTAGTGTAGTGTAGTGTAGTGTAGTATAGTGTAGTGTAGTGTATCGACTCACCGATATAGCTGAGCATGACGGGCAGGAAGATGAGGCCGTGCGCTGCACCGAACAGCACGATGCCCAGGTACATGCGGAAGTAGAACACCTGCCGGGTTTTATGCGGACGGTTTATATTATAACAATTAATTTTAAAACAGAATCAGGTTAATTTTAAAAGAGAAATAGGTTAGGCACTTTTTTCGGTGTAATTAATGCCAAACACATGACAATATTTGTGTACTGGGTCAAAAACCCACCATAATATTGTAAGACGTTATTTTACTTGCTGCTATTCATTCACAACCAATTCTAACTACATGTTGACGACATCAGAATGCATTCCTGCTTTTGTTACAAAAATCTGCCATTCCATCTGGGAATATCTAGTGGAGATCTAATGGGTAATTATCCCACTCACCTGGAAGATCTGGCTCTTGGCTGTGCCCAAAACGATGATCCCACCGAACTTGGTGAGCGTGATGCCGGACAGCACGGAGGAGCCCATGCGCGTGAGCGCGGCTGAAGCGCGAGCGATGCGACTCTCGCCGGGTGATACGCTGAAACTGTGCACCAGGTGGGAGCAAAACTCTACCGCTATGCCGACCGCCATCACCTGGACAAAAATATAAATTAAAGATTATAACGGATTTAAACGAGATTTTATTTTAAATCACTACATAGTATAAAACAAAGTCGCTTTCTCTGTCCCTATTTCCCTATGTCCCTTTGTACGCTTAAATCTTTGAAACTACGCAACGGATTTTGATGCGGTTTTTTTTAATAGATAGAGTGATTCAAGAGGAAGGTTTATATGTATAATAACATCCATTAAATAGTGGAGAAGTACTGTTATTTTTGAGGTTTCTAATGTGATGTCGTAAATAATTACATTTTTTCCGCTTACATTGCAAACGCAGGCTGAACCCTACGAATTTTATCAAAATAATGTACTAAGTATTGTACACATTGAAAAGGTCTACAGAAAAGTCCGCGATGGTATATGTCTATCTCTTATGGATATAGGCCCATTAAGAAGAGCTGGAACGTCAACACATTTACACATTGCACATGTTAGGCCGGGAGATACTGACACAAAATTTCGGGTCATTTGTAACAGGATGGCGGTCTAGAGGGGTCTTAGTACGCAATGACAAAAAGAAAAATGATGGTCAGAACGTGGTCAGAACGCTGGTACCGGCGGACTAGTCGCGTGGGCGTTAGTCACACTCGTCGGATAAATAGCGAAAGTCCAACGATTTGTAACACAAAAATTTTAGAATTTACCGATAGCCCTTAAAAAAGATGTAGGCGGTAGTGTCATGCCATACTTTTACGATGTGACTTACAGTCCGCCATACCGACGTGAATGCGTTGATTTAAAAAAAACAATTCAACCATTTGTACCGGGCTAACTTTTGCACAGGTAACCATCGTCGTGCAGCCATTTACTAAAATCGCCATGCCATACTTTTCGGACGATTCCAAACCGCTTCCAAATTCCAATTCCGATTCCGATTCCAAACCGCACTACCGCCTACATCTTTTTTATGGGCTATCGGTAAATTCTAAAATTTTTGTGTTACAAATCGTTTGACTTTCGCTATTTATCCGACGAGTTCGACTAACGCCCACGCGACTAGTCCGCCGGTACCAGCGTTCTGACCATCATTTTTCTTTTAGTCATTGCGTAATAAGACCTCTGTAGAACCGCCATTCTGTTACAAATGACCCGAAATTTTGTGTCAGTATCTCCCGGCCTATGTATGTGTCATATTTTGCAATTGTTTATAAATACAGGGTGATGTAATTGGTGTAGTACGAATATCTAAAAATCTATGAAGAATTTTGTGATACAGTAAATGGAAGAATTATAGACTATTTTACAGTATTTAATAAAATCATTTAATTTTTTGTTCATTTTCATTAGAAATGTCAATTTTTCTCACCAAGGTGGAAATTTGGATGATAAGGATCTTGTTATAAAAATATAAATTTTGACTAAAATCGGCATTTTTTTTTTTCAAAAATCAAATTACTAATTAATAATCAGAGTTATCACATTATTAAAAAAAATAAGCCAAACTATACACAATTTTTACTTGATGCAATCCTCAAAGATCATGGACATAGTGTATTGCGCCTTCCACCATACCTTCCAGAACCCAATAGAGTTAATATGGGGCATAATTAAAGGGAAAGTAGCATCACAAAATGTGAACTTTAACTTGAAAACTGTGGAAGAATTATTTAGAAAGGAAGCAAATGCTATTAGTCTGGATATGTTTAGTGACGTTTGGAGAAAGACGCGAGAACATGAGGAAAAATATATTCAATTAGAACCAAAAGTAGATAATTACACTGACTCATTTATAATAACATTAAGAAATTCCGACGGCGAGTTCTTCGAGCGATGAAAGTTTCAGTGAAGTAGAAGATTACGATTATGATTAAATAGATTCTTCTTCTTCTCTATAGATACTGCTTTCTGAATTGGTGGTAAATGTTAAAACTGTTAAACTGTTATGACGATTCAAAAGTGCTTCTAGAAGAAGTCTAATTGTATAAATGTTTGAGTTTCAGTTTAAAACCAATAATGTGAAAATTATACAATAAACATGTAACACATATTTGTTAGCGCGTATTGGTAGGTATTACGTACTTAAGACAAATATAATATTTCTTAGATATCTTTACTCGACCAAAGTCAGGACAAGACTGCTCCGCAACTGCAGAAGACGTCCGTTATTTAAATCATTATCAAAACAACCATCCGTGTGTTGGGAGTGAGCGCACGTGTTATTTGTATTGTTTTTATGACCTGAAATTTAATTATTATTTGATAATTGAATGATTATTAATACTTTTATCCAATTGATTATTATTAGAATAAATCTTACCAAACTTCATCAATTGATTTACTTTTAAATTATAATTTTACAGGTAAATTATGAGAGCTTTCATAATTATATTTGCATATATTTATCTACAACGCACCCATTTTACAATTCAAGTCTAAAATGAAACTAGAGTCGCATTTATTTTTGAACATACTGTAAGTGAAATTGCATAAGTGTGAGTACTGTGAACATGCCAGCTTTCCTTAATTGACCGATAACAAACAATAACTTTTTTTTGTCATTTACTTTTTACGACAAATAATGGTTAATTTTCGAAGCGATTTAAACCAATACAGCATTAATCCTTAACCAATTAAATACCTTGAATACATTGTTCATTTAATATAGATCTATATGGCCCTTTACACCGTATGATTTAAGTGAATATTTTCGAAGATATTACAGATTTAAAAATTGCGGGACGAAGCGTTTGCGGCGGTACCGGCCGGCCGCCATTGCACCCGTGCGAAGCCGGGGCGGGTCGCTAGTGTATAATATTTAATACATATTTAAAATCAAACACTACAAAATAAAAGAAAAATAATTGAAAAAGAAATCTTATATAGCTATCAGTATCTTTATTTTTCATAAAAAGATACAGAAAAATAATTGCTTTTAACAAAAAACTAAACCTCCTGCATGGACAGGGAAGGCATAAACTTTCAAATCAAAAAATAATAACCAAAATCGGTTCACCTAGTTGAAATGTCTGAGGTAACAAACAAAAAAATACAGTTGAATTGAGAATATTTACATAAGGTTGAACTGTTCTATAACTATTTATCATTAAACTAGCTAACCGCCCGCGGCTTCTCCCGCTTTGTCTAATTAAATTATATATACTAAAACCTTCCTTTTGAATCACTCCATCTATTAAAAAAAACCGCATCAAAATCCGTTGCGTAGTTTCAAAGATTTAAGCATACAAATGAACATAGGGACAGAGAAAGCGACTTTGTTTTATACTATGTAGTGATTACTCACCAAATTGACAAGAGACACGGCGTTAAGGCTGATGCCCCACCAGTACATGAGGCCACCGAGGTTCACCACTATCATTGTAATCGTTATCACTACCACCTAAAACAAAAAGGAAAAATAAGTTATCTGTGAACATAACAGACATTTGGAATGTTTCTATATATTATGTTATTTGATTATGCAAATACAGATATCTACTTCGGCAAAAAAAACATTACATAATTTTATGAAATAGTAAATAAGCACTTTCAAACGAAATCGTATATTAAAATATTTCAAACTAGAAAACTAAATAAATGTATTGACTGAATCACTTCAATCTCATTATAAAGCCTTATACATTAAGTGAATATTAATTGTTCATTTTTACTAGTATAAGACTAAAGAATCCAAACTAAAGATAACAGAAACAAAACTGCCGCAACAAAAAACTATAAGACTTTTTTAATTACTCATATCAATCACTACCCCAAACTTCACTAACACTAACACTTAACACTTTACTCACCAGAGCGGAAAACAGATCGAATCCCATCAGCACGAAGGTCACAATGAATATCGAGAGCACAGAAATGCCCATAGACTTGAGGGTATCCGGCCACATGGTCAAGTACTGTTCATAGAACACATAGAACACGGAATACGGGAACACGTTCACAGTGTTGGTGACTCCCAGTTCTTGTAAGTTGCGGTTCAGTGTCTCAGTGAGGTTCGCTGCGATGCTGCGAGCGGCTCGCAACGCTGAGTAGTAGTCGTGGCTGGTTTTCAGCACTGTATGGTAGCCTGGAAGGGATTGAAGAAATGAAAAATACTTTATTGCACACTTAATACAGGATTATAAACTAAGAACCATACAAGTAATAACACATGTACAGAGGGCGGTCTTATCGCTGTAAGCGATTTCTGCCAGACAACCCGAAAATTTAGAAGGATTACATTTATGGTGGTGGGGATTGTTGAAGTGAAAACTTCTTTAGCGGCGTTGGGTATAAAATCTTAAACTCGCGTCAGGACACGTGACCTGATCGAAAAAGCGTAAGACGGATGGATATCAAACATGCTCAACGTTAATAATCAAGTTTTCACTTCTACCGGCACTCCCGGAGTGCAACCCGTCTTTTTTTTTAATTAGTTATTGTTAGGTGTTTGGCTATGATATGTGCAAAATCAGAACTAGTTAATGGTGCTTGTAAAGTTATAAAGATGTTTTTTTCCTTGCAAAGTTGTGCTGCATGGCTTAAACAGAATTGGTTAATATTGTTTTGAGCATGTAATTTGAATTATGCACCATTTTTACGTTGTATTCTTGTAGTTAATCTTGTTGTTTGATTTATGTATTGCGCTGCACCTGGCACGGTTATATACATCCCCCGGTACATGCCATATTACACTTTGTACATAGCACTTAGTACAATATGACACTTAACATGTTCAGTGGGTTGTCATATAGGACTTGACTGACGCGGAGTGAAATTACAGGAAGCATGGCACCCTGTAAGTACGTGGCTCTCACATTAGCCCGCGTCTTATTCAGTTGATAATTCGACGCATGTCCGTATGCCGCATGGCCACCTTTCACACAGCCCGTAGTGGATGGATTGTCTTGTAAGAAGTATGTCACTTGACGCAGGAACTAAATTACACGGGGCAATGACCTTACAACTACTACCCCCCTCCCGCACTCACTGTGACACAGGAACTAGTATAGCACGGGGCAATGCCCACCTTTCTATCCCCCTCTCCACACTTTCCCCCTCCCCCTACTCACCCTGGAAGTAAGTAGCTCCCACGTTAGCTCGCGTTTTATTCAGTTGATAATTCAAAGCATGGCCACCTTTCACACAGCCCGTAGTGGATGGATTATCTTGTAAGTATGTCACGTGACACAGAAACTAGCTCGGGGCAATGACCTTTCTATACCCCTCCCCCTGCACTTTCCCTTTCCCCTTACTCACCCTGGAAGTACGTAGCTCCAACATTAGCTCGCGTTTTATTCAGTTGATAATTCAAAGCATGGCCATACGCAGCATGGCCACCTTTCACACAGCCCGTAGTGGATGGATTGTCTTGTAAGAAGTATGGAACGTAGCGTTGGAATTCGTCTGGTGTGGGACGCTGTTCCCGGCCTACTAGCTGTATGTTGCACGCCTCGCATGGATCGTCTACAACAAATAGGCAGTTAAGTTTTATGGTAGACATAAATAATAAATATGACAAGTGAGTAATACGGTATATTTGTTCCATAAACAATATATTTATACATAAATTCATAAAAATCAATACAGAAACGTGTAACGTTGTGCATTACAATTCATTTTATGATAATTATTTATCTGTATTTGACAGGTCGTAAGTGACATTTATTATGGTGAGTAGTTTTATTTGCCATCTCATCTACAACGTCGCAGAAGTTCCACAATCATCTTAATGCTTCATAACAGTATGAAACCTTTGGATAATCTTTGCAACATTCAATAAAAACAATACATTCAATTCGCCTATATAAAAGATCAAGTTATCATCAAAACATCAATTCGCTTAAAAAATATGTAAACAATCGTTTCCGCAACAGGATTTCTCCAAGATTAAAAAAAACATTGTTATTCCATAAAAAACTTCTCAAAAAACATACCATTCTTGCTCGGACAGAAGCTGTCGTTCGACGGGAAGTATTTACAGCAATCAGTCAGTGCTGCCCAGTCGAAGAAGTCATCTAACCACGAGTTCGGCGGCTGCGCTATGTATGTTACATTTGGAGTGCGGGATGCTGCGGAAAAAAAGATAAAATTAATATTAATACCTCTGTACATCTAATAATATAAATTAATTAGGAAAGAATAAGTATTTAGTACCAAAAAATAAAACCCAAATATTTTAAAATATTTCAACAACATATTTGTTTTCTGCGTTTGTATTTCATGTGTTATAAGGGTTTATAGAAACATTTTCCTTTAATAAAATTTAGCAGCAAGCACGCATAGATGAAACTGTTCAATACTCAATTTCAAGATATACTTTTTTGTTTTAATTGTATATTTCCGCTACAACTGCCGAAGATAATTGTCTCTTAAAAAACACAGTCACAAAATTCAAATTCCCCATCACTTAATTATACAATTCAATATTGCCACCCTACTCAAGTTTCTACCAACCTGCATACAGTTGCATGGCAACACTGTCCGGTCTACAGAACCTCGTCCCGCAGACCATATTCTGCATGCTCGTGTCAGAATAATCCAGGCCTTCCGTGATCACGAAGTACACCGGTGGACCAATGTTCAGGTATTTGTTCAGGTACTGGAAGTATTTGAGTTGGAAGCTATCTTGAGGCATGGAGAGTTCCTGGTCGAGGCCTATCTCTATGTGCGGCGCCACCTTTGTTAGAAAAAGGGGTAAAAATTAATATAAGTTTGCTATTGAGATTTTACAACAAGTTGTATTATTAAAAATACTTCTGAAAATAAATAAAATATTCCAAACACGCATTTTGGGGACCGCTTCAACTTCCAGCAAACATAAATATGAACCATTTTGACCCCACGCCATTGAGGTACACATATGGAGACGACACCGCCTACATCACTTATGTTCCGCTCAACATACGCCATCTGGCGTAACTGCACTCAGTCGCTTGCTCGCTCATTGGCGCGAACGTCACGCTCATTTTTTATTTGTTTTAAAGTGAAACGCATCAAATATGCCTACGTGTGTGTTACGATATTGCACAAATAATACAAATAATACGGATAAGTGCAAAGGAATAACTTTTCATCAGTAAGTAACTAGATAATAATTTTTAAAACTTAGTTAGAGCAAAATTTTTGGCGGGCGACATTTTGCGTCATTTGTCATAGATTAAAAATTTAAGATATGACATTGGGCATGAAATAAGTGTTGTTAGTAATATTTGCTGGCGTATATTTTTATAGTATAAAATAATAATTTTACATATTTAGAAAAGCATAGACTGGTTGTTAATTGAAAAAAGGTGAAATCATGAAATATGAAAATCAATTACTTAATCACCAATTTTTTTTTTGTTAATTGATTTTAATCAAGTTTTTAATTGATATTGTATAAGCTACTGACTTGAACGTATAATTGAATTATTATTTATTTATCTGCACTAATATTATAAAGAGGAAAACTTTGTTTGTTTGTTTGATTGTAATTAATAGGCTCATAAACTACTGGACCGATTTTGATGAAATTTGGCACAGACAATCTTTAGACCCTGAGAAAGAACATAGGCTACTTTTTATTGCGAAATATGAACCACGGGCGAAGCCACGGGCGTAGCCAGCCAGCTAGTTCAGAGATAAGTAATTAATATTTTTTCTATTCAAGGTTTCCATGTCTGGGCCGTGAAGAAAGGGAAAAATGGGTAAAATTTGTCCCAAACAACCGCAGTGAAGAAACCTGGTTACCATCCGATAGAACTTGCGTCTGTTCATTGCATTTTCGCGATGAGGATAAATATACCACAAAAGCGGGAAGGCGTTTTCTAAAGAAGTCTGCTGTTCCTTGTATTGATGTTAGTAATAATAATAAAATTTTACGGATTTGTATAACAAATAAAATATTATTTTAGCCATCACTAACATTATGTTATATTTATTTTAGCCAAAGGTGTGCTACAATAGTACTGAAAAAAAACAATACAAGCAATTTCTGAGCCGGGAACATGTTCTGAGGATGATGAACTAAATAAACATTTTGTACAAAATTACACGGCTTTTATTTTTTTTCTAAAAAAGGCTCAATTTGTAAGGAATGAAACTTCCCATAGCCCTGACTGAACCTAAAACCCGAAAAAAATTAAGTTATTCCATATGACGTCACTATTTACATCATCCTATATTATATGCCAGATATTGTTAGCCCCGCGTAGTAAAGTCAGTTTATACCTAAAATAAATATTAAGTAAGTACAAAGAAAATTTCAAGTCAACGTGCATGTAAGGAGTGGCACCCAATAAAATACTTAGACAGAATGAAACAAAGTGTCGCCTCTATAGCGGTGAGTCAGTGACATCGCATAATCTATGACTGTCTAGCCGTCATTCGCGCGCCTCGCACCGCCGCGCTTGGCGCACAGATTTTGTTCGTGGTGTCTGCTCCATACGAAGTAATATTATCTCAATGCCCCACGCTTTTCTTTTTTAGAAATAAAAATTCACTGAAGAACCGTTGAAACATGAACAGTTTTACACAGCAAACTGCACCTTATTTCTCAGGTCATAAAGTTCACAATCCACGTGTTCGCATGAGGACATGACTTGACACGTTGTACAGCAAAGTGCACCTTATTGCAAAGCGAATAGAGTCCACAATCAACTCACGGCGACGGACGAGCACAGCCACGCGAAGAATATGACCATGACGGCGGCCCTCACTTCGCGGCGCATGAGGAACGGCACGTACGCGTACTTGGCACGTTGCACAGCGAACTGCACCTTATTGCAAAGCGAATAGAGTCCACAATCAACTCACGGCGACGGACGAGCACAGCCACGCGAAGAATATGACCATGACGGCGGCCCTCACTTCGCGGCGCATGAGGAACGGCACGTACGCGTACTTGGCACGTTGCACAGCGAACTGCACCTTATTGCAAAGCGAATAGAGTCCACAATCAACTCACGGCGACGGACGAGCACAGCCACGCGAAGAATATGACCATGACGGCGGCCCTCACTTCGCGGCGCATGAGGAACGGCACGTACGCGTACTTGGCACGTTGCACAGCGAACTGCACCTTATTGCAAAGCGAATAGAGTCCACAATCAACTCACGGCGACGGACGAGCACAGCCACGCGAAGAATATGACCATGACGGCGGCCCTCACTTCGCGGCGCATGAGGAACGGCACGTACGCGTACTTGGCACGTTGCACAGCGAACTGCACCTTATTGCAAAGCGAATAGAGTCCACAATCAACTCACGGCGACGGACGAGCACAGCCACGCGAAGAATATGACCATGACGGCGGCCCTCACTTCGCGGCGCATGAGGAACGGCACGTACGCGTACTTGGCACGTTGCACAGCGAACTGCACCTTATTGCAAAGCGAATAGAGTCCACAATCAACTCACGGCGACGGACGAGCACAGCCACGCGAAGAATATGACCATGACGGCGGCCCTCACTTCGCGGCGCATGAGGAACGGCACGTACGCGTACTTGGCACGTTGCACAGCGAACTGCACCTTATTGCAAAGCGAATAGAGTCCACAATCAACTCACGGCGACGGACGAGCACAGCCACGCGAAGAATATGACCATGACGGCGGCCCTCACTTCGCGGCGCATGAGGAACGGCACGTACGCGTACTTGGCACGTTGCACAGCGAACTGCACCTTATTGCAAAGCGAATAGAGTCCACAATCAACTCACGGCGACGGACGAGCACAGCCACGCGAAGAATATGACCATGACGGCGGCCCTCACTTCGCGGCGCATGAGGAACGGCACGTACGCGTACTTGAACACGTTGTATAGCGCCCCTTCACCGGCGTCCGCTGCGTCCGTTTTCGTGCCGGACACGCAGCAGAATATGTCGAATCTGTGGGTTAAATAATATAAATTAATCATTATTATTGGATAATTGCGTTATTAGTGTTTTTACTGAATATAATTCTTACAATTTACAACTTTCATGACTGGTTTAACAACTTCTAGATATGTTCTGTAAAGCCAATTAAATTAACAACGTATGAAAATTTACGCTATTTTCACATGCTTCTTTGGTAGAACTCACGAACGCTCGAACTGCAAAAGCAACCCGTTACCATGGCAACTATAAGCACCATGGACACGTCACCATCCATTACCATAGTAAGCTAATTAACACGTGCCTATGGGCATCAGTAGAGAATGCAAATGCTCGTACAGCAGCACGTTTACGTCACAACCCGTTACCATGGCAACTATAAACACTATGACTACGTCACCGCCCGTTACCATGGTTACCACAAACACGTACCTATTAGCGTTCTGCCGGTGCGTGTCTATAGCGAGCAGCGCCACGAAGCAGGTGACCTGCAGCAGGAAGTCCACGAGCAGAGCAGCTCCAGCATATAGCGCGAAGGCTCGAACTGCATAAACACTATGTCTACGTCACCACCCATTACCATGGTTACCACAAACACGTACCTATTAGCGTTCTGCCGGTGCGTGTCTATAGCGAGCAGCGCCACGAAGCAGGTGACCTGCAGCAGGAAGTCCACGAGCAGAGCAGCTCCAGCATATAGCGCGAAGGCTCGAACTGCCGGCATGTCGCTTAGGGCTCCGAGGAAGAAGCACACGGACTCCGATACTGATGTGAGGAACATGGAGGGACCGACTTGGCCGAGCCTGTCATTAGAAAAAATATTGTTTTTAAGATTAAACAATCCACAACCTAATGAATAAAGAATATGGTACGCGCATCTACCAAGTTTGAAGTTGATTTTTTCTTTATGTCCACAAACACACTTTCAAGATAAAGTAAAACACTCCTTATGACTCGATATGTATTATTCGAAACATCAGAATAAACAAAAAAAAATAAGCAACTTTTAACAAGATTTAAACAATTTTTATTTAACCAAAAACTTCTTTAGCCGCGCACTTTTTGACAGCGAAAAATCTTCCTAACATATTTCCAACATGCTAAGGCTATTTCAAAATTTTCACATCTATCAACACATAATTCCTGTTTTTTTTTCCTTATAATACACTAGCTTTCCGCCGGCGGCTCCTCCCGCGGTTTCAAAGAAAAACTCGCATAGTTCCCTTTCCCGTGGAATTTCCGGGATAAAACCTATCCTATATTACTCGTGGATAATGTAGCTTTCGAATGGTGAAAGAATTTTTAAAATCGGTCCAGTAGTTTATGAGCCTATTCATTACAATCAAACAAACAAACAAAGTTTTCCTCTTTATAATTTTAGTGTAGAAAAGTTAACTCACGTCCTCCCAATATGCTCAGCGACCGTCTCATTAGGCCGTCTACCCTCCCGTTGGTTGGTTTGCACCAATATAAATATATTATCCACGCCCACAGCCAGCACAAGGAACGGTATCACTTCAACAATGATGAGCGTCGCCGATACTCCGGCGAAACTGAATATGCCGATCGAGCATACTACTGAGGCCAGTACTATGAGTACACCTGTGGGTAAAAATATAATAGGAATTAGGATTATCATTTTGCAAAAGGGAAAGATTGTTGCAGATAAAATTGACACAGATAATGGAAAACCAAAAAGTGTGTTTTCACATTTATATTTACAGGCAATGAAAAATCTAAAAGTGAGTTAAGAAATGTGATGGTACACATCATCATAATCATTTCACTTTCAAACATTCTAAAACGATCTAAATGAATAAATTATAATTTTCTCGTATTTCTGATATTCTGAATCATTTTATTTACAATCCTCAAAAGAATAGTATAAGTAGTAAATTACAATTAGTATTCGCTTGATGATTGAATTTCACTGCAAAAACTACGATTTGTGGCCATAACCACAAAATCAGAAATTGGGTAATAAATGTAATTTCGATCGATCGATTACGAATCGGATGTATTATTTTGAAGTAGACATTTGTAATCGTTAAAACATTGACGAAATAAATTTCCCTACCTATAACACTGCTCATTTCCACATAAAAAATTAAGTCATTCTTATTTTTTGTATGAACAGAATATAATTATGTTATTCTATTTTGACACCACCGTCTCAACTAATAAAGAACATTAACAACAGTATCTTAAATATTCATACTGAACACAACAACACAATACGCACCTCCAAGCCCCAAAGTGACTTTACTATCGATCAGCAGTCGTGAACACGTCGTGAAGCGACCCAACGATATCGCAATGTACGCGAACATTATGAAGTACGACACCAATATCGTCGACACGTCGGACTGCGACTCGCGGTCGAGTTCGTCTTCTATAGACCGTTCAGACGTGTATGCGATATCCATGTATGCGGGCATTTCGTTTTCCGTGTAGTTCTTCATGAATTCGATGAACTCTTTCTCCCATTGCAGCGCTGGTTTTAGCTGAAAGAGAAGTTTATGTGAATTTTCCATTTTGGTAATAATTGGAAGCGTTATTTACAAGCTCATAGCTTGCTCGAGTCGCTGGTTTTATATCTCGCCACAGTAAACATATGAACAGTAGAGTAACTCCCTACAAGACGTTCGAAATAACTCACTCAAACACACATTTCGAGCATAGGCTCAGAAGTCGATATTTGTGTTAGTGAGCCGGTTCGAACGTTTTATAACGAATTGCGCTACTGTTCGTACATATTTACAGTGGCGAGTTAGCGAACAATTGGGAATGTTTCGTAACGAATTTCACTACCGCATCTATAAGTTTACTGTGGCGAGTTAGCGAGCCGTTTCAAACGTTTTATAGTGAATTTCCCTACTGCACCTCCTTTTATACTGTGGCCATTTCGAACGTTCCGTAGCTACTTTCGCTATTGCACCGCTATTACACGTAGTATTGTAATTGTAATTGTAATAGTTATGTATGTATCTATTTATTTTGTTATATTATGTATGTGTATGAGTATGTATATGTGTATATATAAGTAAATTTGTATGCTTATATTTATATATAATATGTATTTATATATTTATATATATATGGGGCATTTCACGCCAAGCGGACACAGATTTCAGGGTCAGGTTTCAGATTTCGGTTATATTTTAATATGTTACACCTGTATATATCCTCGTTATGTATACGAAATATTTTTGCATTTAGAAGCTTAGTTTTCAAAATACAGGTCTTTGAAGATGTCAGTAAGCGTGAGACATGCACGACTTCGAATGTAATAATCAGCTCAAGAAAAGTAATTTTTAAATAAATTGATGACTGAATATATACCCAATTAAATAAACTTTTTATCCTCATATTTCGAATTTCGAATTTATTTTTATATTCCTAAGAAAAA
The DNA here is from genome assembly GCA_029959065.1 of Colias behrii. Classification (NCBI taxonomy): domain Eukaryota; kingdom Metazoa; phylum Arthropoda; class Insecta; order Lepidoptera; family Pieridae; genus Colias; species Colias behrii. Next base: position 2,030,185 of record JARWMC010000016.1, read on the forward strand.
TAAAAAAATATTTTTCTTTTTCATTTTTAACAAATTTTGCGTATTTTTATTTTTTTTTAAGATCATTAAATAAATAGCTTATATAATGCTTAAACTTCATGAAAAAATCTAGAGTGGTCATCACAGTAGTTTAGGAGCTACATGTATTATAGTGACGAAGCGCGGCAATATCCCCCTACTACTACGACTAATTGGTTGGCGCGACTTAGAGGGATAAAATTAAAAACATTCAAAATCAATAATATACGGTAACACCAATGTTTAAATGTTGCGTTTTTTTATATTTTATTTATTTAATTTTGAAAACAGTAGATGATGCCGCCTATTCGTTATTATATTTTGTCAATTCAAGTCCACTATCGCCATCTCGGCAATTAATCGAGAACTTTTACAAAAATCTTAACCTTGTCTATAGTTTTCGCGCCATTTTAAGAGTTGCATTTTCGCGCCATTACAAATATTACATTTTGACAATTATTGTCTTAGCGACTAGGTGCTTTTCTGTTGTGTTTGGTGAATTATTTTTCGTTATCATGGTTCCTTATGGTTACCGGTGTTTTAACCCATTTCGTTTGCCGTCTCATTACAAATTTAAAAACATAAGAAAATTGTCGAAGATATTAGCAGTGAAATGGTCATTCTCCGGTAATTTATATGTTTGTCAACGATGTAGAAAACGACTTAGTAGTGAATTGCCGCCAAAATTTAGTCAAGATGTCGTTCCAAGTAGTCAATCATCAATCGACTTTTCACAACAATCATCTTTTATTCCTGAAGAAAGTAAGATTAGGGATGCTTCTACTCAGACAGACGATACACATGAACATGAAATTCTTCAGCAGTTGAAAGAAAAATATAATGACCCATCTACATCTGCCTCCGTCAAAATAATGATCCTTACTTTAGCGCCTAAATCGTGGACTGAAAAAAGACTAGCTGAGGAATTTTTAACATCTAGACGGCAAGCCAGGAAGGCGAAGGAACTGGTTAGGGAAAACGGTGTTTTATCTTCACCTCATCCACGTGAAGGTCGAAAGCTATCATCTGAAACGGAAGCCGTTGTAAGAAAATTTTATCTACGAGAAGATAATTCGCGGATAATGCCCGGTAAAAAAGACTTTGTGTCTGTCAAGTTAGATAACGGAAACAGAGTGCAACTACAGAAACAGCTGCTTATGTCTAATATAAATGAGTTATACCTACATTTTAAAAGTGAATATTCGGAAATAAAGATAGGTCTCACCAAATTCTTTATGTTACGGCCTAAGCAGTGCATTTTTGCTGGAGATTCTGGAACGCATATAGTATGTGTGTGTGTTTATCACCAAAATGTGAAATTGATGTTAAAGGGGGGAGATATTCCAGTACTTACGTCCGAGTCAGCTATCAAATTAACCTCGTATAAGGATTGCTTACAAGAAATGATGTGCTCTCATCCGACATCAATTTGCCATCTGATGACTCACAAATCACCATCAAATGAGCGATGTAGCAAATGTCCTGGGCTTACTAAAATTCGCGAGCACCTAAAACTAATGTTTGATGATAATTATGTCACAAACGTGCAATTTTATTCATGGATTGGTACTAATCGATTTACAATCACCACTCAAATTCTTCCTTCAGATGAATTTGTAGATACACTATGTACAGCCCTAGATAGTTTGAAACCTCATGCCTTCATCGCTGATCAGCAAGCTCAATATTTCAAATCACTAAAAGATAATATACACGAAGATGACGTGATTGTTCAATGTGATTTTGCAGAGAACTACAGTTTTGTGATACAAGATTCTGCTCAGGCTTTCCATTGGAATAACGACCAGGCCACTCTTCTAACATGTGTTTTTTACTATCGTGATGGGCTAGAATTAAAACACGGAAATATCGTTATGATTTCTGATGACTTACGACATGACACTGCGAGTTATTTTACATTTCAAAATATATTACATCGGCATCTTCTACAAAACAACATACTTAGAAAAAAATATGTTTTTGTAACTGACGGGGCACCTCAACATTTTAAAAACAAATTTAACTTCATAAATCTTTTTCATTTTTATCAACATTTTGGCACAAGAGCAGAACATCATTTTCACGCTACTGCCCATGGTAAAGGACCGTGTGATGGTCTTGGTGGTAACATAAAGCGCTTAGCTACACGGGCCAGCTTACAGGCAGCTCCCAACAAGGCTATAACTACGCCTAAGCTTTTGTATGAATGGGCTAATGTATCATTGCCACATACTGCAGTTTATTATTCTAATAAAGATGAAATCAAGAAAAACAGAGTTCATCTAAAGAGTCGCTTTGAATCTGCAATTACCATATCTGGTACAAAAAAATATCATGCTTTTATTCCAACTACTGACGGTATATTAATAAAAAGAACAAGTTACTCCACAACTCACAAACTTGTTAATATTTGTAAATAAAAATAAATAACTAAATTATTTTTTTAATTGTTTGTTTTTCACTATTATCAAACCTTAGTAAAACCTGAAACAGTTTTATTAACTTACTATTGAGATAAAATATTGCAGTACATCCGCGTCGTGCTAACCTAGTCGCTAGTCGATATTGCCGCGCTTCGTCACTATAATACATGTAGCTCCTAAACTACTGTGATGACCACTCTAGATTTTTTCATGAAGTTTAAGCATTATATAAGCTATTTATTTAATGATCTTAAAAAAAAATAAAAATACGCAAAATTTGTTAAAAATGAAAAAGAAAAATATTTTTTTATTTTTCTTAGGAATATAAAAATAAATTCGAAATTCAAAATATGAGGATAAAAAGTTTATTTAATTGGGTATACTATTCAGTCATCAATTTATTAAAAATTACTTTTCTTGAGCTGATAATTACATTCGAAGTCGTGCATGTCTCACGCTTACTGACATCTTCAAAGACCTGTATTTTGAAAACTAAGCTTCTAAATGCAAAAATATTTCGTATACATAACGAGGATATATACAGGTGTAACATATTAAAATATAACCGAAATCTGAAACCTGACCCTGAAATCTGTGTCCGCTTGGCGTGAAATGCCCCATATATTATTTTATTTATTTATTATCATTTCTTTTTCTGTTTTTAGTGCACCTTGCCCTGTTTTTTATTACTCATGCACTGCGTCTCCTTGTCCACCAGGTTGTCTGGAAGAGATCGCTGTCTGAGCGATAAGACCGCCTGTTGTGCTCTTTGTTACTTATATTATATGTATCCTTATTTATACTTTTCTCTGTGGTGCACAATAAAGAATTTTTGTTGTTGTTGTTGTTGTTGTATTTTGAACATTTTATAGCGACTTTCACTACTATTTTTACAGTTTACTGTGGCTCTTCGTGCTATTTCAAACGTTTCGTAGCTACTTTCCCTACCGCACCCACTCGCTTACAGTGTTTTGTATGGACTTTCCCTACCGCATTTGCACATTTACTGTGGCCCTTTGTACTCACCTTCTCTTTATCGTGCCGGTTGTCCACGAGCACGGTGAGTATGAGCGCGCTGGCCTGGTGGAAGCGGCTCGCCTTGCCGAGCGGCTCGCCGGGCGCCAGGAACCCGCCCAGCGCCACGCCCGGCAGCACCGGCCCGCCCCACGCCGCCAGGCACTGGTACGGGTTGCTAAGAGTCACAAACATATCATAAATCCATACTATAATCCATACTAATATTACAAATGCGAAAGTAACTCTGTCTGTCTGTCTGTTACTCAATCACGCCTTAACTACTGAACCAATTTGCATGAAATTTGGTATGGAGATATTTTGATACCCGTGAAAGGATATATAGGCTACTTTTTACCCCGGGACATGGGATAGGTTTTATCCCGGAAATCCCACGGGAACGGGAACTATGCGGGTTTTTCTTTGACTGCGCGGGCGAAGCCGCCGGCGGAAAGCTAGTAAATAATAAATAGATCTTTATTTCAGATACCAAAATCCATGTTTATATAATTACAATTACATATAGTTTATAGCGGTCTAGTATCGAATAAATAGAATGAAAGAAAAAAAAAGAAAACATTTATTTATACAGGTAACGATTAAAAAAAAGACGTGTGGCACTCGGGGACTGCCGCGGTATAGCTATTGCATGCTATGCCTTCAAGCCACACCTCCGTGCCCGTCGGAGTGGGGAGCGTGAGGTTTTTTCGTTACGGAATTTCTCGATTCGGTCCCCGCGCTCGAGACCCGCGATAGAAGCTATGCAATAGCTTAACAACTTAAAACTAAACCATGTATAAAAAGGCCTATCCTTGTAATTTTTGATCAATTTTGATGAATAGAAGCCATCAATTTTGACCAATGTAGCCATAAAATCGATATGAAGTGGGGGAAAGAGTAAAAAATAAAGAAAAAATTATCTGATCTGATCTGACAGACTGCAATGTTCACACGCAGAACGAACTTCAAGCACGTATTATGCGTGATTAACGTATAACCTTGAGCTTTTTTTATACGCTCTGGAATCCAAAGTCAGCAGCTTCATATGTAGCGGTCACAGATCACAGAAACTAAAGGGAGATATGGTTAGGGGGCGGGGCACGTGTCGCAGCAATATGCCCAAAAAAAGAACACATGCTGTTTGTTGCATTCAGTTGACGTTCGACCGTCGGCCGGGTATTATTTGACAATGCCGTATTGTTCCGTTAAAGTTTGTAAAAACCGAAGTGAAACCAGCATCTTTAAGTCAAATGGAATCACATACCATCGGTAAGTACTGAAAATTATACGATTTTCTTACTAAAATTTCAAAAAAAAATATTACGTAGACTGATTTCTTGGTTTCTTATCTTTTATATTATGTGACAGAACGACAGTCACAATAATTTATGTAAATAGTTTACAATGCTTCTTCTGTACGTGACTCTATTCAAACGCGGAGTTCGAATACCGCAGTGTATAATGAACATACTAAAGCTAACAATCGTGTAGTACGGCCGCTGCTCGCGGTCGTTAGTTAAGGATGCGAATCGAGTGTGTCCATGTCGATAAGATTCGGAATTTTACTACCTTACTACCTTATTTTTATATCATAATGTATAACTATTAGCTTAATATCTGATTGTATTATTATTATTATTTGATAGGTACTCGAGCAATAATTTTATAGTAATTATTATACATGGATTAAAAAAAGAAGTCACTTATTTCATACTTATTTTACTTTACAATAAGTCAATAGGCAATGCTTTATGGACTTCATCACCATGAATGCTACCATCAAGGTGTCCATTTCTACCTAGTTACTGTATTGCCTATAAAATGTTTTAATTTTAACGTTTCTCATTTTATCGACAAGCAATCCCTATCATAAACGTATATCTTGCGGCTGTAGTGGTGCTGTATACGTACGTCACTTACAATCTAGTGTGCGAACGAATAGTCGCTCTCAAATTTTTGTGTGATGACACGCACACAACGCGAAGTATTGTTTTTATTTTGTTTACTGTTGTGTGCGTAAATTTGTAATGAGATACCAGGTTTCGTACTCAGCGCAAGCGATTGGCATCTCTCTAGATCTCTATGGTAGCGGTACTACACCCACCTGGAACAGCGCACCACTTGCGATAGATAAGCATTATCTTCTAACGAATCGTTGATATTATCCGGGTCATTCTCCCACCAGGCGAGCGGAGACATGATGGCGCATTGCTGCGGGGTAACTGGGCCTTCGAATGGCGAAGATAGGGGCGCGAAGCATATGTCCTCTATGCGGGTCTCGTTGCCGATCGCTGGAAAAGGCAATAAAAGTTAATAAAATGGAAGAAAAAATATTTAGAATGAAAAATGAGAAAAAACTACAAAAACGAGGCAAAATTTTCACGCATTAATATTATATTGCAAAAGAAATGTTCGCTTTTAAAATAATTGTAATCAAATGCAGAAAAAAAAAAACATAAACTCAAATAGGAAAAAAGTTGATCGCAAGACGAGATGTTTGAATATTCAACATACATAAGAATAATAAATAAATTTTCACAACATTGCAAACCAAATAAACCAAACATTTACACTCACCCATAATTCTATTCTGGAGATCCAGTACATCCAACAAGAAGGTCGAGTTGAACACAGAGCCAAAGGTCATGACAGTTCCATCAGCTGCCGTATACTCAATCTTCGGAAGGCCCTTAGCCGTGATGATCAACATCTCCGTTCTATAGAAGGGCTCAAAGTGAGAGTCGAAGAATTCTCTCTCTTGCCGAGATCTAGAGTTGGGAGCCGCCCACAGTTCCACGGGGTTTGTCGTCACTTGCATGTATTTGATGCCGTGCCCTAGAGCCACTATGAAGCAGAGACCTGTGGAAAATTAATAAAATATTAAATTGATTATACAATAAAATAGGAAAAAAGGCAGAACACATACAAATGATTTATTTGCTCTTTCTTCATTGAATGTAGTGCCAAAATTGAAATAGTTTTGGGTCGGACCGAATTATTTTGAACTACTACAAATTACAATTTTTCCTTTCTAACATATTTGAAATGTTGATTTTCACGCTCTTTACCAGCTAGATAAATACAATAATCAAACTATCTTTATGTCGGCGACCATACAGAATTACAATTTCAAGTTTCTAACCATAAAAGTTTAAACAGTCTGCCATCAAGTCACTTTAAACAGACGGCCAAAAGGAGGTTTTATTTTTGTCTATATGTACTATTTGAAATACAAGTATGTATTAAGCCACTTACCCAGAAACAGTACGAGCCACGGCCTCGACGCCATGATAGTTCCCCACCACTGGAAGAAGTCTTCCAACTTGGTTTCAGTCTTAGCTCCCAACTTCTCAAAGAAACTCGCGTTTGTAGCGCCTTCAGCGCGGTCGAGCGGCCACGCCGCACCACCGGCAGCGGACATTTCGGCGTTCGTTTCTGATGCTACGCCTATTTTATTGTTATACCATTATATTAAGGGATAAAAAAAGTATTCTTAGGGCCGATTCTTCAATGCTTGGATAAAACTTATCCGTCCAATAAAGTATTACACGATAATATTAAAATGTCACGTAAACTGTCAAAAACGGGCAATTAGAATACGTTTTTAAAATGGTAGTTTTATACATTATTCGACGAATAAGTTTTATCCAAGCATTGAAAAATCGGCCCTTAGTCAAATTTGATTTCAGATATTAATTCAACTTATTCTAATTGAAATTTATTCCGAGATTCAAATTCATGATTGAACATGATTTCGAATGAATCCAAGTTCAAATTAACACTTGACATGTTGATATCAAATTTAAATTCGTACATTCATAATACAATGATTATACAAAATGCACATAACAAGTATACAAAGATACTTTTTATACATTATACAATTACAATTCAACTACATCTGTACATAGTTATGCATGTACTTGATCTATTTATGTAATAGATGTGAGTTATCATTTATAATGATGATTTAATCTAGAATCTACTTTCTACGTAATATAGCACAAAAGCTACGTCTTTTATTAAATTACACATAATATGCTCTTTTTCTACTTAAGAGCAGTTGGGTAGCTAGTTATAATTAGAATTAAAATCTATAAAAATAATATATTAAAAATATTAAGGTAAATAGCAGAATAACATAGACATAAATACATTTAAACATATAAGTACAATACATATGACACTCACAAGCAAAATAATGTTCATGCAGTTAGCCTTCATGCAAATAAACAACACCACAAGACATCATGAAATTATAAAATTCACACACACATATCAATAAAATAACTATCTCTACAAACAAGTATTTGACATTGTAATTTAAAAGGTCAGACTTATCAGACTTATTGTACTAACTTATAATTAATAATAACTTAAGAACGAAAAAAAGAAAATTCAAGCTTCCATACATTAGACCATGATTAAAACACTAGTTTTTACAACCCACGATTTTATACATTTAAATGACTGATCATTACAAATCATTCGTCTGTACCAGATTATTGCTTTTTGCATATTCCAAACAATTGTTCATATACTCAAACTTTAATCAATCAATTTAAATAAGCTTGTGGGAACAATTGCACAGACTACAAATGAGGAACGATACTTAAAATCAACATCCAAAACGAATTGCCAAAAATGGCGCTCAATCGATGCAGAACTTTTCGAGATTTTTTCGTACGAAAACCTTACCAACATACATAAGGTACCACTCTGTTAATATATATTTAACTCCTTTCAAAAAATCATTAAATAACAAGAAAATTTTCAAATAACAAAAACTTCACGATCTAAACACGTGTCAAGCGAAAACACACCTTACCCCAGTATAAATACGTACTAGATCTGTGCGTGTGTAGCGGGCTCGTCTCCGGTCCGTCGAGGTCCACCGACCGCCACGCCTCTGCCCCGCCCAACCAGACCCGAGTTAGTGACCCGTTATATTGCGTACGGTCATCCGTGGAATTTGGTATTATTTAAAAAGAGGGGTAGTTTTGGAAAAAAATATGGGACACGGGAAAAGCACTTTTCTTTAACTTTCTGATAATATTGAGCGGATAGATTGAATTGTGTCCAAAACACCTTCAATCTAGTAAATTATAAGCAATAATACATAATATAAAAATATTTATTTATTTATTATGTGTTACAATCGATAGGGACAGGAATAGGAATAATATAGAGTCTGGGATATCATATCTTATTATTTTAACAAAATAAGAGTTGTATATTGATCAGATATTTCATTTTGTGTCAAGTTAAACAAAAATTGATAATGAAAACAACACAAACAAGGATTCATATGGTTATAGGACAAATTTGCTTTCCCCTATGTCTCTTAATTGATGACTTTCACTCATGAAGGTAATATTTGCAAAATGATTCCACGGATGACACGCCATTAAAATATAAAATAACTAAACTGGTATAAACTTAGAATAAAGCCATTAATATGCAATTTAGTGTAAAAGAAATGTATTATTTTATCTAAAATTAACATTGTTACCAACTGATTTGCAATATTAATAGCTACGGTAGATAACACATAAGATTTTAATTTAGATTTTTTTTTTTCAATTTAAATGAGTCAGTCAATTATCATATCTGTTATCTGATAGTGAGTAATTAAAACATCCTACATATTTTGTTTTTTTTTTTATAGATAATCTTATAATAATCGATTTTATTATTATTTTTCACCAAAACTGTTAAGTACAAGTACACAATTTTTTTTATTTTACTATCTAATAATTTTTCATACAGAATATTCATAAATAGTCTAGTTACTAGTACAATTACTTGTAGTATTTATTGTAAAGACTAACTTTCATTTTTTTTTTTTAATAGTTAAAAGTTAGGATGTTTTAATTAAATAAATAGTGCAGAATAACCCCTTACTGACACGGATCATGCGCTTGATTAGTATCTGCATTCCAATAATATTATTAATTAATAAATAAGCATTTATAAATATATACTAAATAATATTACACATATAGCAGTGTCAATAACGTGTGATTCTACTGAAATTGTAATATGTGTTATAGCCTTCACCTCTACTTTTAAATTGTGTATGTTTTATATATTGTGTCTGTCTAATAGTCATATTTAGTCACCATAACCTTTATTTAATTCTATTTGCTTCTATCTATACTAATATTATAAAGCTGAAGAGTTTGTTTGTTTGTTTGTTTGAACGCGCTAATCTCGGGAACTACTAGTCCGATTTGAAAAATTCTTTCGGTGTTAGATAGCCCATTTATCGAGAAAGGCTATAGGCTATATATCATCACGCTAAGACCAACAGGAGCGGAGCAATGCGGGTGAAACCGCGGGGAACAGCCAGTAAATTATAAAGTAAGTTTTGCCAGCGATATCATAACAACAGTGTTTCTAAAGGTTCTTCTCCCAAACATTATTACATTCAAATTATTATCAAACTAAGGCTCGAATTATAGTTAGCGAACGTCGAATATTTCATTTTTATAAATATGGCATAATATCACGTCATAGTCGTCGATAAAAACGCAATATAAATACTGTAATCAAAAGACTACTGAAATATAGTGTCGATTAATAGGCTTCATATATCTGTACTATATTTTATATTCCAACAACAATATTACATTTATATCAACAAAATTTTTATGCACCGTTGGTACGTTTGTAAAAGTTTGTACACTGTTCTGTGCCTTTTTTAAGGGACTCATAAAGCTTCTAACACACTAGTGTATCTTTTTTAAGAGTCTTATAAACCTACCAACACGTTTATCTTTCAAGAATACAGTTTTATGATCATTATTATTTTTGTTAAACTATTCCAACTCACCAACAACATTTTCCTGCTGGTTACAACAGTACACTCCCCCCAGGAAGAGCGAAGTGAATATAACGAAGACTATCGCCATACACACCGCGTACCCGTCCGCGCCCGCGATGGAGAAGGGGCGCGGCGGGGCGGGCGCGGGGGGCGGGGCCGGGCACGCGGGCATACAGTCCAGGCATGAGCAGCCGGGCTGGCCCTAAGGGTTCAATGAATACTATTTATTGTAGATACAAAATCTATTTAAAAAAAAATGTATGCGTGTACTAGAGTACACACGTAAGAAGTGAAACTTCTTTATGACCTTGAAAATGTCACGAGTATGGCGTAACGCAAAAATGTCACGCGTACGGCGTAACGCAAAAATGTTACACTAAATTTTTGTCCAACCCCGATAAAGAAGTTTCACTTCAAAAATTGGTTGTCTGTAAAGTCGGTTTACTGACGTTAGTTGAACGTGACAACGTCCGATTGTGCTTCTTTGTCGCTCGTTCCGCGCTCTCGCTTGCACTTCAAGCCTTACATGGAACGCCTCAGAGCGAGGTAACGCCGCATGAGTCATGTTTTTTCGTGCGTGCAACCAGCTCTATCGAATTATAAGACGTTGTCACGTCAAAAAATGTGTGCGTGTACTAGTGTACACACGTAAAAAGTGAAACTTCTTTGTGACCTTACTATATGCAACTTTACAGAAATACGTCGAATCACATGTAAGGGTGGTAAGGGTGGTAGGGATAAGAAAAAGATGGCGCGTAACGGAAAAATGTCACGCGTAACAAAAAAATGTTACACTAAATTTTTTTCCAGCACCGATAAAGAAGTTTCACTTCAAAAAACCGCATCAAAATCCGTTGCGTAGTTTTAAAGATTTAAGCATACAAAGGAACATAGGGACAGAGAAAGCGACTTTGTTTTATACTATGTAGTGATTACATGATAATAATTAATTACATAGTTTAGACAGCTCATAATAAAGATTCATAAAGCCAAATCGCTCGTGGAATGGTACAATAAGTTAAGTATGTAACGTAACCTATACGTTTATATAAGTTTGACCGCCTGCTTGGTATAGTGGTTAACGCGTAAGCGTAAAACAGAGGGGGCCTGGGTCCCGGTGGAGACGACGAAAAAAATATCTCGGTCTGGTGGGACACAGAAGTCCGCTTACTTGTCCTTAAAGAAAATTGATCAGTGAAACAGATATGTGACTAATGCACATGACCCATACCCCACTAAAGGACACAGGACTTCACTTCATGTAAAGATATAATGAGCACTGTCAACTAGTATCATCTCCACTAATGTAGTTGATCTGGAACTTGCGTCGTCCATGGTGTCAAACCATCTATGGTCCAAACTACAACATCTACCAAACTTACATTAATGCCTTCATTGCACGGCCGTGTGGGGGGGTTGTACGGTGTCAGACCATCGCTAGGCTCGTCCCCACTAATGTAGTTGATCTGGAAGGGCACAAACGCGGAACTTGCGTCGCCCAAGGTATCGGAACTTGCGTTGCACATGGTGTCGAACCATCTCTACTACTAAACTTACATTAATGCCTTCATTGCACGGCCGTGTGGGGGGGTTGTACGGTGTCAGACCATCGCTAGGCTCATCCCCGCTGATATAGTTGATCTGAAAGGGCACAAACGCAGAACTTGCGTCGCCCAAGGTATCGAACCATCTTTACTACATCTACTACTTTACTTACATTAATGCCTTCATTGCACGGCCGAGTGGGGGGGTTGTACGGTGTCAGACCATCGCTAGGCTCGTCCCCACTAATGTAGTTGATCTGGAAGGGCACAAACGCGGAACTTGCGTCGCCCAAGGTATCGGAACTTGCGTTGCACATGGTGTCGAACCATCTCTACTACTAAACTTACATTAATGCCTTCATTGCACGGCCGTGTGGGGGGGTTGTACGGTGTCAGACCATCGCTAGGCTCATCCCCGCTGATATAGTTGATCTGAAAGGGCACAAACGCAGAACTTGCGTCGCCCAAGGTATCGAACCATCTTTACTACATCTACTACTTTACTTACATTAATGCCTTCATTGCACGGCCGAGTGGGGGGGTTGTACGGTGTCAGACCATCGCTAGGCTCGTCCCCACTAATGTAGTTGATCTGGAAGGGCACAAACGCGGAACTTGCGTCGCCCAAGGTATCGGAACTTGCGTTGCACATGGTGTCGAACCATCTCTACTACTAAACTTACATTAATGCCTTCATTGCACGGCCGTGTGGGGGGGTTGTACGGTGTCAGACCATCGCTAGGCTCATCCCCGCTGATATAGTTGATCTGAAAGGGCACAAACGCAGAACTTGCGTCGCCCAAGGTATCGAACCATCTTTACTACATCTACTACTTTACTTACATTAATGCCTTCATTGCACGGCCGAGTGGGGGGGTTGTACGGTGTCAGACCATCGCTAGGCTCGTCCCCACTAATGTAGTTGATCTGGAAGGGCACAAACGCGGAACTTGCGTCGCCCAAGGTATCGGAACTTGCGTTGCACATGGTGTCGAACCATCTCTACTACTAAACTTACATTAATGCCTTCATTGCACGGCCGTGTGGGGGGGTTGTACGGTGTCAGACCATCGCTAGGCTCATCCCCGCTGATATAGTTGATCTGAAAGGGCACAAACGCAGAACTTGCGTCGCCCAAGGTATCGAACCATCTTTACTACATCTACTACTTTACTTACATTAATGCCTTCATTGCACGGCCGAGTGGGGGGGTTGTACGGTGTCAGACCATCGCTAGGCTCGTCCCCACTAATGTAGTTGATCTGGAAGGGCACAAACGCGGAACTTGCGTCGCCCAAGGTATCGGAACTTGCGTTGCACATGGTGTCGAACCATCTCTACTACTAAACTTACATTAATGCCTTCATTGCACGGCCGTGTGGGTGGGTTGTATGGTGTCAGACCATCGCTAGGCTCATCCCCGCTGATATAGTTGATCTGAAAGGGCACAAACGCAGAACTTGCGTCGCCCAAGGTATCGAACCATCTTTACTACATCTACTACTTTACTTACATTAATGCCTTCATTGCACGGCCGTGTGGGGGGGTTGTACGGTGTCAGACCATCGCTAGGCTCATCCCCGCTGATATAGTTGATCTGAAAGGGCACAAACGCAGAACTTGCGTCGCCCAAGGTATCGAACCATCTTTACTACATCTACTACTTTACTTACATTAATGCCTTCATTGCACGGCCGAGTGGGGGGGTTGTACGGTGTCAGACCATCGCTAGGCTCGTCCCCACTAATGTAGTTGATCTGGAAGGGCACAAACGCGGAACTTGCGTCGCCCAAGGTATCGGAACTTGCGTTGCACATGGTGTCGAACCATCTCTACTACTAAACTTACATTAATGCCTTCATTGCACGGCCGTGTGGGGGGGTTGTACGGTGTCAGACCATCGCTAGGCTCATCCCCGCTGATATAGTTGATCTGAAAGGGCACAAACGCAGAACTTGCGTCGCCCAAGGTATCGAACCATCTTTACTACATCTACTACTTTACTTACATTAATGCCTTCATTGCACGGCCGAGTGGGGGGGTTGTACGGTGTCAGACCATCGCTAGGCTCGTCCCCACTAATGTAGTTGATCTGGAAGGGCACAAACGCGGAACTTGCGTCGCCCAAGGTATCGGAACTTGCGTTGCACATGGTGTCGAACCATCTCTACTACTAAACTTACATTAATGCCTTCATTGCACGGCCGAGTGGGGGGGTTGTACGGTGTCAGACCATCGCTAGGCTCGTCCCCACTAATGTAGTTGATCTGGAAGGGCACAAACGCGGAACTTGCGTCGCCCAAGGTATCGGAACTTGCGTTGCACATGGTGTCGAACCATCTCTACTACTAAACTTACATTAATGCCTTCATTGCACGGCCGAGTGGGGGGGTTGTACGGTGTCAGACCATCGCTAGGCTCGTCCCCACTAATGTAGTTGATCTGGAAGGGCACAAACGCAGAACTTGCGTCGCCCAAGGTATCGGAACTTGCGTTGCACATGGTGTCGAACCATCTCTACTACTAAACTTACATTAATGCCTTCATTGCACGGCCGAGTGGGGGGGTTGTACGGTGTCAGACCATCGCTAGGCTCGTCCCCACTAATGTAGTTGATCTGGAAGGGCACAAACGCGGAACTTGCGTCGCCCAAGGTATCGGAACTTGCGTTGCACATGGTGTCGAACCATCTCTACTACTAAACTTACATTAATGCCTTCATTGCACGGCCGAGTGGGGGGGTTGTACGGTGTCAGACCATCGCTAGGCTCGTCCCCACTAATGTAGTTGATCTGGAAGGGCACAAACGCGGAACTTGCGTCGCCCAAGGTATCGGAACTTGCGTTGCACATGGTGTCGAACCATCTCTACTACTAAACTTACATTAATGCCTTCATTGCACGGCCGAGTGGGGGGGTTGTACGGTGTCAGACCATCGCTAGGCTCGTCCCCACTAATGTAGTTGATCTGGAAGGGCACAAACGCGGAACTTGCGTCGCCCAAGGTATCGGAACTTGCGTTGCACATGGTGTCGAACCATCTCTACTACTAAACTTACATTAATGCCTTCATTGCACGGCCGAGTGGGGGGGTTGTACGGTGTCAGACCATCGCTAGGCTCGTCCCCACTAATGTAGTTGATCTGGAAGGGCACAAACGCGGAACTTGCGTCGCCCAAGGTATCGGAACTTGCGTTGCACATGGTGTCGAACCATCTCTACTACTAAACTTACATTAATGCCTTCATTGCACGGCCGAGTGGGGGGGTTGTACGGTGTCAGACCATCGCTAGGCTCGTCCCCACTAATGTAGTTGATCTGGAAGGGCACAAACGCAGAACTTGCGTCGCCCAAGGTATCGGAACTTGCGTTGCACATGGTGTCGAACCATCTCTACTACTAAACTTACATTAATGCCTTCATTGCACGGCCGAGTGGGGGGGTTGTACGGTGTCAGACCATCGCTAGGCTCGTCCCCACTAATGTAGTTGATCTGGAAGGGCACAAACGCAGAACTTGCGTCGCCCATGGTGTCGAACCAGCGCTGCGGCGTGCAGAACTGCGAGCCGTACTCGCCGCACATCAGGTCGAGCGCCAGCTGGTTCGATGACGGCACTTGCACCTGGAAAATTAGGTGGAAATACAATAAAGTGGTCAAGAATGAGATAATGCATAGTTTTACAATAATAATGAATATTTTCTACAATAAAAATTGTTGATAAATGGTGGGTCACTACATTTGAAACTATTAATAATGAAACCCGGAATATGACAGCTTTTGCGATCACTTTGTTATTGTATCAGTAGTTCCAGATACAAATTTTCATCCCATATATTTAAAAAATTCATAACGGATGTTGAACATTATTTAAAGTTTCCACATTGTTAAGAAAACCGCCCTCTTCTTTGTTTAATTGAAATTATGTTGCGTATTAATTTATATACATTGTACATAATACGTCATATCAGTTCTACTTACATTTGAACATGATGTGAAAGTGTTGTTCATATACGTAGCGCCGAGATGATAGTCAATCTCGTCAATACGCTGGTGTGTTGCTGGGAAAAGAAAGATATTTCTCTTATTTTGATAATAAATAAAATTTCAATTAATCTGCTCAAATACCAAGTGCGTTTCTGAGAAAATTCATCGCTACGAAATTATAATAAATGTTCAATTTACGGGGAAATTTATTATAGTGCCAGTTTTATCTACGCTTTCCAGAGTTATCCATCATTCTCGGAACTGCATAGTGAAGCATCACTGTTTGTAGTTTGCAGACATAAATTGATATCATATTTTTTAATGCCCTTTTCGTTGTTCAAATAAAAAAGAGAGGAGATATACACTATGTTACATATTTTAAAACGTATTTAGTTAGAGCTAAATATAGCAATAACTATGAAAAATATGCACCATTTGTCACTTACTACTTGCACGCACGCGCGTACACACGAAAGCACACACGCACGCATAAACACACGCACGCACACAAACTTGTAAAAACGTTTTTAAAACTCAGAATGACAAAAAACACATCTCTAGACTGCGTGCCTAAAACTCAATACTAACAAAAAAGCAATAACTCTAGAGATTCAAAACTACTGAAAAACGCATAAAACCACCAGCAAATCGACTACAAACACACCATTAAATGGACTAGTTTTCACTAGCTTCAAGTTATTACCCTGTTCACATATAAACGAAAACTCTACTATCCTCAAACTCCCTTCACAAACTCACGATTCAACGGGGTAGTTTTCATTAACGTGAAGTAATTACTCAGATCACAAACTCACGAAATCTGTAAACATTCCAAAAACTCCATTCAAAGACTCACCATTAAACGGGCTAGTCTTCGCCGGTTTCAGGTAATTGCTCTGATCCGGCGCGCACGTCAAACTGCATATGTGCTTTATGAAGTTGTTCATACAGGATGGACATCTCGCTATAAGGTTTTCGGCGAGGACAATCTTGCTGTTGAGGGTCGCGAGTTGCTCGCCATCGCAGCAGGTCAGACCGCCGGCGGCGAGGTCCGGACAGTACTTCTCTAGGATCGGCTGTGGACAAGAATTGTTTGTTTTAGACATTGGCGTACGTAACTAGACTCGCATTCGCTTATTAGAAGATCGAAAATGTCCGAGCGACATTATACAAAAAAAAATCGTTAGAATTAATAACGAGTACGAGAAAGGCATGATAAAAATGTACTGTAGCGCTCATTCGAAAGCTCTACTTAGTACACAACATTTTCACTATAGGATTTTTCATTATTACGAATACTCATTTTAAAACGAATCCACATTTTCCTCCTTTTAATATTTGAATTGAGACATCTATAGATTTGTTAAAAAAAATAGTTCAAAAAAAATTTCGGCCACGGTGACTAATCTCGATTGAAACAAGGAAAAACCTCAAACACAAATTCACTCACATTTTCATCTTCATATCTTATCTATCATATTATTCCATATCTCATCATTTATTCCATATCTGGCATTAATTTAGTACTTGTAGCATTATCCTAACACCTACAACAAAATATATACGTATACTGGCATATGTCCCAGTGGTTCAAGATCCATTACCATCAACAACCAGTAAAATCAATTTGGTTGGCTATTATAGAATAACGGTTGTGTAATGTTACGCTCCGCTGCTTATTATTTTGAAAGTATGCAGAGTTATCGTTAGCTACAAAGTACAAACAAATATTTAAAGGCTTCAGTTGTTTTTCTAAAAGATAGTGTTAAACATACAAGTATAAACGCATTTATTTGCAACTTATTTTTGACGTGACAACGTCTTAAATTAGGTTGCCAGCCGCGCCACTTATGAAAAAGTGTAACGCTCGGTAACGTTACGATGAGTCACCGAACGAGAGAGAGGCCCGCCGAATGCCTTGCGTCTCTCTCCCACTCAACTATGATCGTTGTCACGTAAAATCTTCGCCCGTAAAACCGACTTTACAGGCAACCATTTTTTTTTTAAATTTAACCCTTACTTCAATCCAAGAAGAATTGGTGCATTACTACGAATCATAGTCAATCTTTTATTTATTACCTAACTACAACCTAGTACGCGTGAATAGTTTTCCTTACAACACAATTACCATGTAAAGTGAATCATATCAAAAAACAGCCAACAAATCAGACAAGTTTTGCTATAAACAAACCCAATTAATAAGAAACCTCTCCAGAAATAAATAAATAAAAATGTTGTGTGGTTTTATGAAACCACGGTAAAAGTGAAACTGTTCGAACGGTTCCGAACACTGCTTTGTGTAGCGCATGTCGCGTGCCGAGTAGGTATACCTACTCGGCAGCCGCGATACACGCGACATGCGCTACACAGACCAAAAAGTTTGAGACGATGTAATAAAAGTTTCACTTTAATAAAGAGTTAGTATAACTACCAATTAGTGTAACATATTACCTACTTATTATTGAAATCAAGTGATCAGCATCAAAATCAAGGTGGTACGGACATCATGTGACAATCTCGCTCGGAGGTTACAATTTCAAGAGGTCGTATAGTTTGTTGACTATAGTTTGTTTAACAGGCGTAAGTATAGCAAATAATCTACATACATACACAAATTGTATTACACTTTATAATTACCAAACGCCTACGAAACATCTTGACCAATTTTTATAGATTTTTTTTATAATTCGTTAGTCTGTGAATAGATGTTAAACTATTTTTATAACCCTAATTGATAAGGGTGGTCAGACAGAACAGCAGCAGCCGGGACAATTTCAAATCAATACAGCCTTATAAATTTTGGTTTTTATAATGGTAATAATATTCAAATGCAAGTTTATTTTAGCACGCTGTCATGGTATTGAATTTTTAATTAATTAAATGTATCTTTGTAATTGATTATATTATAAACTTTTTTACATGGTTAAGTTCAGACATATACAAGGCCACAGTAGCCATAACTATTTAAATTTTTTAAAACGTTATTTATAAGATCATCAGAGCCTCCCTCGCGCCTCGGGGCCGGGTAAGGTGTGTTTATACTCGACATCAAAACATCTCATTCAAAACCTTTTATCGAACTAATAAGTAATTATTTATAACAGGCTTTAAATGTATTATAATCAATTTGTAAATATGTCGTTGCCTATAGCGAGTATGTTTAACATATAGTTTACGCAAAGTTTTAACAAATTGGTTCCAGAAACAGATTTTTATATTTTTATATGTACTCCAAAAAATACACTTTTAAAATATATCTAGATAAATTTCTTTGTTATAATACATCTTAAAAGGCTTTATTTCCAACACAAA
Source organism: Colias behrii (assembly GCA_029959065.1). Lineage (NCBI taxonomy): Eukaryota > Metazoa > Arthropoda > Insecta > Lepidoptera > Pieridae > Colias > Colias behrii. Next base: position 2,049,306 of record JARWMC010000016.1, read on the forward strand.
TGTCTCTATAAAAAATCTAAATAAATTTTTTGACTAACATTTCTGTTTCACACAAAATATTTGTGATTCATGGTGTTATTCATCTCTGCAATCAATCGTTATCATTATCGATAAGATGGGTTTAACCAAAGTGCTTTGTTTTACTTCGGCAAGATCACAGGAAAGTTTAAAAACTTCCTGTTAATAAAGATTAGGTTACTATTGTCTCTATATATGGGAAATAATGCTTATATTTCAGAAATTGGATATATGGTTACGAAGTTGAATTTTTAAACTTACTATGAGCGAAAAGCAGACATTATAATATACATACTTATACATATAATATCATATATATTATGACTAGCAAACCGGGCGAACTCCGTTTCGCCACCAGAGACACCTTTTCTTTGCTATAAACCTCACGGAGCCCGAGACCTTACCAACGAATGCAAAACCGTGGAAATCGGTTCGTGCGTTCTGGAGTTATAGCGTCAGGAAAGAAAACCCGACTTATTTTTATATAGTTGAATAGATATGCGATAGAATTCGGTGTGAATAATTCTTATGTATGTTAGTCACAAATATGAGGTAACTAGCTTTCCACCCGCAGCTTCGCCCGCGCAGTCAAAGAAAAACCCGCATAGTTCCCGTTCCCGTGGGATTTCCGGGAAAAAACCTATCCTATTTCCCGGGATAAAAAGTAGCCTATGTCCTTTCTCGGATATCAAAATATCTCTATACCAAATTTCATGCAAATTGGTTCAGTAGTTAAGGCGTGATTGAGTAACAGACAGACAGACAGACAGAGTTACTTTCGCATTTATAATATTAGTATGGATATAGTATGGATATTAAAGGTATTTTGGTGAAACTTGGTATCAGGACAGATTAATCCTTGATATAAGGATAAATATAATTTATCTGTTCGAGTGATCAATCTATGTTCTATAGATACTTAGTATTTAAGTAAAATCTAGATCAGATTATTTCAAATTTCACAAAATGATGATACTGTATATGTACCTATCTAAATACATACGGTACATAATAATCTATGAGATAGCGAAATTTCTATGAAAAAATTATATCATCGTACTCGAAAAATATGCGCTATCTATCGAATGTGAGTAATTTTGAATTATCTGGTACCTATAAAAAAATGATATTCCAAAACAAATATTAAACTTTATGCTAAATATGCTTTTATAATTTTGTCCGTATGCTCGTGTATTCCAAGACATCGCATCGTGTTTATTCTAAAAAAAAATTTAACCAGATAGCCAAATGATGGATGTGCGTTATGCCATTTCTATTCTTCCAAATTTTTCAATAATTAGTGTTAAATATAAACATATTAAAATAACGAGAAATATTTTTCTGTAAATATATGAATCTATTAGAAAGCAATTCATGAAAAAGTTATGCTGAATCATCGCCCGACATCTTATCATTTTAAAAACGTGTATGATAAGACTCTAACATATTTTATTATAGCAGGTGTGCGTATTTTTGAAGTCAATAATACCTAGTCAATATATCAGTCATACCACAGGCACATACTTATTAGTTATAACCTTTATTTAACCAAAAAAAAACATTCAAATCCTGCCAATAACTACTGAAGATCGAGGATTAGAAGCTTATTGAGATTAGATAGAACTGATAACTAGCCTATTAAATGTTTCGGAGAAATGCTTGAACAAACAGACATATGAAGATATTATCATTCTAACATTATAAATATCAAACTTTTGATGGATGTTTGTTATTCAATCACTCCAGACTGACTGAAATCATTGAGATGAAAAATGGTACAGAAATAGATACCTAGTCTGTTTACATACATACCTCCTATACTTTGTATAGTATAGAAGCCGTCTTTCATTGAAGTCAGTTAACCATTAAAGTCAACTAACTACAGTATATCAAAACAACGGTTGCATAATAGTTTAAAATACATACGACCAAAGCCGATATACTCAACATCGTAGTTATGTGGATCGGTTAATCTCATTAAGGGGATTTCAAGAGCTTCGCTGTAATCTTTAGATTAGAACCTGCAGGCAATATTTCATTACGTATATGACTAGGAAATGTCTAGATGTAGACTCGTTGCGAACCTATGTGTTCTAAGTTAATTATGAGTCATAAATATAGTCCTTTTCCTTGAAGCACGCAATACGTATATTTAACGTTCATATACCTTTTCTTCATAGATAAATAAGAAACATTTTCTAGTCTTCCTAGATCATACTAATGTATTTGCGTTTATCATTATTTTGCGCTGAACATCAAACCAACAAGTTATGTATATAAATAACCGGGGAAGAATATAAATTTACGTTACAAAAGAAACTGCTTTTTACACAAAACTTATTTAATTTTCACCTTGAAAGCTGAAAGACTATACGACTATAGTCTGCAGAATTAATTAGAATTTGGCCCAAATTGTCTGCGAAACAAAGAACCTGTCAGATAGCTACATAATAAAGTGTTTATTTTATAAAGGGATCCAGTTTTCACTTTCGAATTGGATATCACAAAAGTTTTATTAACTACTAGCTGTACCCGGCGACTTTACCCGCATTGCTCCGCTCCTATTGGTCTTAGCATGATGATAATTGATGATCTTAATATATATAAATCTCGTGTCACAATGTTTGTCCTCAATGGACTCCTAAACCACTTAACCGATTATAATAAAATTCGCACACCATGTGCAGTTCGATCCAACTTGAGAGATAGGATAGTGTAGGTACCACGGGCGAAGCCGGGGCGGACCACTAGTATATAAATAAAAAATAATTGATGATATAGCCTTTCTCGATAAATGGACTATCGCACAGTGAAATAATTTTTCAAATCGGACCCTGGTTTCTTTATAATATTTAATAGGATAGATATCCAAAATTATCGCCTAATCACTAATGCATTTTTAACACTTGTATATTATTACGAAATCGTGATAACATATTATCTTTATAGCGTGAAGCGATTGTAAAATTAAGTAATTAATGTTTATTGAAGACCATTTCTTTTAAAGCCGCAGATAAATATTGTGATGACTAATTTTATTATATCGAATCATCGACAATACAAATACACATACTTACACAAACACACACACTCATATGCGCCAACAAAAACAATGCTCATCTCACACAAACACAATAATTAATAAACAACATTCTAGGACCTATAAAAATATATTTCTATAAGCTTGGATGTGTAACAATGATGACGAAGTAGGCATTCTTTTCCTTGATAGCCTTAGGTCTATATCATTGGATCACAAAAAACTCAATACTTCCTACATACTGCATTTATATTTTATAAACAATAGAAGTATCTTAAAGAATCTCATATAAAATTTTAATCACTACATTGACATGACCTCTTAATTAATATACATATTACAAACACACATTCCATTCATTTAATACAGGCATTACTTTGAATTTATGTCTTACGAGAAAATGCAATTACCAAACAGTGTAGGTCATATCATACTGTAATAAGGTGATACAACAGAACGTTTTGTTAACACAATAAACAATTAACTTTCATTAAGTTTTCTATTCAAACAAAAATTAATTGCACTATTCATATATTGCAAGCGCAGCAGGCTCGAGAACGTGTACAGTCTACGGGTACATACATGTCACTGTGAAAAATGCAGTCACGGCAATATGACACTTAACACGTGTGCGATATAACCCAGAATTGTAAATAAAACAAAAGTGTATCGATGCGATAATCGTTTTACGACTGTGGTGGCGTGATGCACATTCGTGCGTAATGGTCTTACGAATATTGTTGCTACATAATAATGTGATAGGAACCTTCTTTTAAAAGGTTTCTACCTTTCGCTGATTGTTGGGAAAAGCGGATTGTCTGTGCATTTCTCTTTTTGAACCTGATAGGTAAATATAGGTAATTGGTAGGTATATAGAATAATAGGTATAGGAATTATCCTAGTATTATTAGAATCTAAGCGGATGTTTGTATGGACGTATCTTAAATGAGAACAACAGACAATCAAATTAGGAAACGGATTCAATAGATTACTGTCTTTATGAATCATAATATAACCTAGATTTAATAAGGTACATACATATACTAAGCGAAAAACGGACAAAGCATACATGTAGAAGCTCAACAAAACTGTACACCGGGCAAAACATCCTTCAGTTTTACAAAATTTAAGCTATAAAAGGACGTATAAAATTATCTGAATTTCCTATATTGCTGGAATATTCTAGCTATATATAATTCTAAATAGTAGACCTCTTAAATAAAAAAAATACAAAGTTAAATGCACAATTCCTTCCAGACTAATTGACTCTAATTAGTAAACTCGTTAAAACGTTAAACGTTCATATAAATGTATGAAAATTATGTTTTCCTTCATGTTTCTCGCTACATTTAACTTAAAGATAAGATATACAAAAAATACATAAAATGGTATACTGACATAAAATGGTATAATGACATAAAATGTTATATACTGACATAAAATGGTATACTGACACAAATATATGAAGCAAAATTAGAATTCCTAGCTACAATATCAACAAGATCTTTATCAGTCTTGATGCTTATCTGCTTAACTTTATCTTCGTATAATTTTCAACAAAAAAAAAACCACTAAAATTTGTTTTTCCATTTAAGAGCACATGTAAATTCACATCACTCTTTTCGAGAACTACTAAAAAGCGGGAAAATAAACACTTTAAACAAGAGAAATTTACTTATTCCAGAAGCGACTTTCTTCCAATTTAATTAAAAGTTATATTGCAACACGCTTTTACTTTGAGCGAAAACCTATCAATATCAATTTATCAGGACACAGCAGTCACTTTAGTATTTACATGTTGGAAAAATATGTTTAAACTTGATAGATGGTATTGGAAGGTTTGGCCAAATATACATTAAACTCAGAAGAAGAAAAACAAATTCAATTGGGTAAGTCGTAGGCTTAACAATAAATTCGATATTTTTTTTCCATTCTTTCAAATTTATAAAAAATACTAGCTGAAGCCCGCAGCTTCACTCGTTTGATTCCCGTGATGAAAACGGATCATTTATAGTTATCCAGACTCTAATATATCTCAGTATTAAATTTTGTACTGATCGGGTCAACTATTCTTGCGTGACAGAGTAACAAAAATATATCCAACCCTAAAAATCTTTCTGTTTGTGATTTTAGAAGGATATGAAATTATGAATGTAAGTAGATAAAGTACGATACTTTTATCAAAATTTAATTCCTAAATCAGAAATTCTCTATAATAAATCGAATCATAACAATACAATCGTTAGCCGCATGCCGTTGCCCGCAATGGAATCTAATATTCCAAAGCTGGCAACGGAAAATTTCCTCGATAGCTATTCCGTTAACAATGTCAGAATGATTAGCACTTCACTTTACACGTGCTAAAGAACGCAATCGTTCAATAAGAAAGATTCTAAACGAATCAAATTCATTTAAAAATGCCTGCCATAGAATTCCTTACTAATATTAAAAATGCGATAGTAACCCTGGTTGGTTTGCTCTGCTTTAAAGTAAGGGCTTTTTTAACATTTTCCTTCCAAAAAATCAAAAGCTAATACTTTCAATTACTTTAAACAATAAAGTTAAGGTAACATTACTCTATAGTCTATACTAATAAAATATTTGTTTATTATATTATACTATTATTATTTAAAAATATATAACAGTAAGCAATAGTGCGTGACCTAAATCCTAGCTAACACTTCAAAAGCTTAAGGTGAATGCTACGGTCTGTTCCCAGCCAATGTCCCGCTAGATGGCGCTGAATTCTACATTTCTAGTTTATTTGAGTTTTTACGTAATTGGAAAACCTAGGAATAGTCATGGCGGTTACTGAATATTATATTTAATTGAAATATTATGTCATATCATTGCCTTAAAATCCACCCAATTCGGTAAAATACCGCTTTTTAACATCTGTCATTGCATACAGGGTCGTTTACACACACAGACGTATACAAAAATGATAAAGATTTAACTCTAGATGGCGTGAATGTAAAACAAGTTTTTCATTTTTCTGTATAGGTAGACAAAACTTCAAAACGCCACCTGCTACGGTTTATAATTATTATGAACGATTAGCTTTCCGCCCGCATTTTCAAAAAAAAACCCGCATAGTTCCCGTTCCCGTGGGATTTCCGGGATAAAACCTATTCAATGTGTCCAAGTTACGTTCTATATGTGTGCTAAATTTCATTGTAATCGGTTCAGTAGTATTTGCGTGAAACACACACATACACATCCTCACAAACTTTCGCATTAGTAGGAAGTAGGATTGTTATAAAAATAAAAGTTATATTAATTGTTGGCGTAAACTATTTTATTGTAATTTTGGGAAATAAATAATGTCAAAATTGATTACCTACAATAAGGGCTCTTTCAATTTATGCGTTTCGTATCGGACCGCTACAGTGCCGAAGCGGTGCGTTTGTCGTACGGCGCACGGCCGTTCGTTTGTTTTCATACAAAATGCACGGTGCAGCAACAGCGCGGCGTCCGTACCGCGAACGCTCGACAGCAGGACGGAAACATCGCAAGTCCCATGGGGATGTCGGAAATGAAATAAAGTATCGATATATATCGTATCGATGTTTTTTGTAAAAAAAATCGCTATTGATCTTTTTATTAAAAAATATCGATATATCGGTATGATTTGACAGAGAATATTCGTGCTCTAAAAAAATAATTTTTTGGTCTAATCTAATTCAATCATCTTACATTTCTACGGGTACTCTAGTACCCGTATACGCGCGTCTTGAGGTTATAATATATAAGTCAGTCGTGGTAATAATACGGACGGGCAGTTGAAATTGAAATTGACTAACAGAGTTGCCAACTTAAAAACCAAACTTTTCAACAAGAGCACTATATGTTTCTTCGTCAGAGTCCATGGCTTAACTGGTGTCAAATAAATTTAAAACAGCACTAGCATACAAACGCACGGCAGTCAGATACGCTTTCAATTTAAGCGTTTGGTAACGGACTGCTACCGTACTGCAACGGCACGGCAGCGGGTTATAACTAGCGGCACGGAAAACGTGCGGCAGCGGTCCGATACGAAACGCATAAATTGAAAGAGCCCTAAAACGCAGTTTTATTTTATTACATTACACTATTGTTTTTTTTATCAAAACATGTATTTGAAGTAGCATATATGATATAAATTATAATATTATGCTGATCCAAGCATTTTCACTCAAAACTAATATCACTAATGATTTGTAAAATTAAATTATTTCAATATACATTTCATAACCAACAAGTAAGAATAATTATTCATACAACAACAAATCTAAAACACTATTTACTATGGAAAAAAAACCAGGAAGGTGAAAAACATATTTACGATTTCGATGCACTCGACTTTTAGTAAAATATAGTAGGTAAAAATATTATTATGGTTATGATCACAGACATGTCTGTGGTTTTGATTTTAGCTACTAGTATCAGAAAGCTGCGTGTTCAATGCACGTCGCGTCGGGGTCACACAACTGTGGAGGAAGGAAGGTAGAGAATAAGTGAAGTTTCTCGACATACCTACTCGATTGGCCGGCCGGCCTCAATGAAAATTGTCGGAAAGTTGTATATGTGCTCTGTAGCGAAAAAATTTCGCTTGCGCGATTCAGAGCGAGGTGTCGTAGAGTATACCTAATGAAGTTTTTCACCTTTTTATTTTACTGCAAATACAAAATAAAAATTAAACAATGGTAATGTAAATTCTAAACAAACTACTACCAAAATACAATTAGAACAAAAATCATTTGACTGGTTGATTTCACCCAGAGGCCAAAGGCGGCTCGTGACAAAATTGTATGGGTGTTCACTTGAAATAAAACAACGAAATACAATAGCGTTAGCGGGATAATTTATTACAAAAAAAAATGAGCACCACATTTTATAAATGTCTATAACACTAAAAATTACAAAGTACAGGCTATTTCAAAACGAATTCAATGATTATCAATAATTAGTAAATCACCGAATTTGCATTCGCGAGCGTAGGTAGGTATCCATAGTGTTTGTTTATAATATAGGAGTGGCAACGTCGCGCGCAATTGCTGCTGTCATGCGATGCGGCAACGTTGCGTGAGACTCAAAACGCTATAGGCCCATTAAGAAGAGCTGGAACGTCAACACATTTACACATTGCACATGTTAGGCCGGGAGATACTGACACAAAATTTCGGGTCATTTGTAACAGGATGGCGGTCTAGAGGAGTCTTAGTACGCAATGACAAAAAGAAAAATGATGGTCAGAAAGCTGGTACCGGCGGACTAGTCGCGTGGGCGTTAGTCACACTCGTCGGATAAATAGCGAAAGTCCAACGATTTGTAACACAAAAATTTTAGAATTTACCGATAGCCCTTAAAAAAGATGTAGGCGGTAGTGTCATGCCATACTTTTACGATGTGACTTACAGTCCGCCATACCGACGTGAATGCGTTGATTTAAAAAAAACAATTCAACCATTTGTACCGGGCTAACTTTTGCACAGGTAACCATCGTCGTGCAGCCATTTACTAAAATCGCCATGCCATACTTTTCGGACGATTCCAAACCGCTTCCAAATTCCAATTCCGATTCCGATTCCAAACCGCACTACCGCCTACATCTTTTTTATGGGCTATCGGTAAATTCTAAAATTTTTGTGTTACAAATCGTTTGACTTTCGCTATTTATCCGACGAGTTCGACTAACGCCCACGCGACTAGTCCGCCGGTACCAGCGTTCTGACCATCATTTTTCTTTTAGTCATTGCGTAATAAGACCTCTGTAGAACCGCCATTCTGTTACAAATGACCCGAAATTTTGTGTCAGTATCTCCCGGCCTATGTATGTGTCATATTTTGCAATTGTTTATAAATACAGGGTGATGTAATTGGTGTAGTACGAATATCTAAAAATCTATGAAGAATTTTGTGATACAGTAAATGGAAGAATTATAGACTATTTTACAGTATTTAATAAAATCATTTAATTTTTTGTTCATTTTCATTAGAAATGTCAATTTTTCTCACCAAGGTGGAAATTTGGATGATAAGGATCTTAAAAATATAAATTTTGACTAAAATCGGCATTTTTTTTTTTTCAAAAATCAAATTACTAATTAATAATCAGAGTTATCACATTATTAAAAAAAATAAGCCAAACTATACACAATATTTACTTGATGCAATCCTCAAAGATCATGGACATAGTGTATTGCGCCTTCCACCATACCATCCAGAACTCAACCCAATAGAGTTACTATGGGGCATAATTAAAGGGAAAGTAGCATCACAAAATGTGAACTTTAACTTGAAAACTGTGGGAGAATTATTTAGAAAGGAAGCAAATGCTATTATTCTGGATATGTTTAGTGACGTTTGGAGAAAGACGCGAGAACATGAGGAAAAATATATTCAATTAGAACCAAAAGTAGATAATTACACTGACTCATTTATAATAACATTAAGAAATTCCGACGGCGAGTTCTTCGAGCGATGAAAGTTTCAGTGAAGTAGAAGATTACGATTATGATTAAATAGATTCTTCTTCTTCTCTATAGATACTGCTTTCTGAATTGGTGGTAAATGTTAAAACTGTTAAACTGTTATGACGATTCAAAAGTGCTTCTAGAAGAAGTCTAATTGTATAAATGTTTGAGTTTGAGTTTAAAACCAATAATGTGAAAATTATACAATAAACATGTAAAGGTGGGTTCCCACGGCATGTTTGCTTCACAAGCATTGGCAGACGACAAGCGCTTGTCGCCATCCGTCGCGATTTGAACTGAGCGTTCCCACGGCATGTGTGCGTATGGCAAGCACTGGCGAGCACGGTGGACGGTTATTATTATTATTCCTACTAATACCTAATCTGTGGGTCATTACACGTCAAAATGTCATATTTGTATGGGTGAAATAATATAAATTCTCGAATTTTGCATGATAGAAATTATCGTACAATCAGCGTACGATAATACTATGCTATCGTACATCGTACGTAGGCACAAAATTATTTTATTTATTTATTTATTTATTTAAATTCTTTATTTAACACACACAAAAAAATAAACACAAAAATAAAAAGAACAAAAAAGAAGATCATAACATGTTAAATAGGCGGCCTTATCGCTATAAGCGATCTCTGCCAGGCAACCTTTGGATAGGATTTGTCATACGAATTAAAATTAGATGGGTGGTGTTTGATTTAAAAGGAGAAAAAAAAATAAATAAAAATATGTACATATACATATATACGTATATATATAAAAATAGATACCTAATAATAAATAAATAAGTAAAAACAATATAAATATTGATATCAATACTATAAATACATGCTATAAATACACATACATACATATATACTTACATACATACATATCATACATGATACATAATACATAACTATGTATAAATAAAAATATTACAGCTCGTTGAAGAGATGACGTATTTGTACGATAATTATCGTACGGTTCCGAACAATGACGCGCTACAGACGGCAAGCCCCGACGGACGTCGACCAACGCCGTCTCACCGCGCCAAGCGCGCACCTTTGATCTTACCGACTTCCGATGGATAGCACAAGCGTCGGCAAACGACCACAAGCGCGCCGATTCCCATGGCATGTGGTGTGGTGTGGCGCGGTCGGGTTTGTGAAGCAAACATGTCGTGGGAATCAGGCTTAACACATATTTGTTAGCGCGTATTGGTAGGTATTACGTACTTACTACAAATATAATATTTCTTAGATATCTTTACTCGACCAAAGTCAGGACAAGACTGCTCCGCAACTGCAGAAGACGTCCGTTATTTAAATCATTATCAAAACAACCATCCGTGTGTTGGGAGTGAGCGCACGTGTTATTTGTATTGTTTTTATGACCTGAAATTTAATTATTATTTGATAATTGAATGATTATTAATACTTTTATCCAATTGATTATTATTAGAATAAATAATTAACTTCATCAATTGATTTACTTTTAAATTATAATTTTACAGGTAAATTATGAGAGCTTTCATAATTATATATGCATATATTTATCTACAACGCACCCATTTTACAATTCAAGTCTAAAATGAAACTAGAGTCGCATTTATTTTTGACCATACTGTAAGTGAAATTGCATAAGTGTGAGTACTGTGAACATGCCAGCTCTCCTTAATTGACCGATACCTGCTACGGTTTATTATGAACGATTGTTAAAAAAATAAAAGTTATACATATTTGTTGGCGTAAACTATTTTATTCATCACTAGCGGTCCGCCCCGGCTTCGCCCGTGGTACATGTTTACGTTTTCTCTACATAAGAACCATCCTCGTACTTCAAGGAATATAATAAAAAAAGAATTATCGAAATCGGTTCAGCCGTTCTCGAGTTATGCGCTTACCAACACATTTTGCGATTCATTTTTATATATAAGAAGATTAATTTTGGAAAATAAATAATGTCAAAATTGATTACAATAAAACGCAGTTTTATTTTATTACATTACACTATTGTTTTTTTTTATCAAAACATAATGTATGTATTTGAGTAGTTAGTAGCATTTTTTTTTTTTTTTTTTTTTTTATGTGAAGAGCAGGCAAACGAGCAGACGAGTCATCTGATGGTAAATGATCATCGTCGCCCACTTGCACCCACAATACCAGGGGTATGGCGAGTGTGTTGCCGGCCTTTAAGGTAGGTGTACGCTCTTTTCTTGAAGGTCCCCAAATCGTAACTCATTGGAAACACTGCCCGCGGGAGCTGATTCCAAATTTCGGTAGCACGAGGCAAAAAACTTCTTCTAAAGCGAACAGTTGTTGATCGCCAGCTGTCCAGATGGTATGGATGGAATTTCAGTTTATGACGTGCCGTACGATGGTGGAATTCAGCAGCAGGCAGTGCACCAAACAGTTCTTCAGAGCACTCCCCATGATAAATGCGGTAGAAGACGCATAAGGAAGCGACTTCTCTACGCAGTGCCAAAGAATCAAGCCGATCGGTTAGACTTGGCTCGCCAACGAGTCGCACAGCTCTCCGTTGAATTCGGTCAAATGGAAGGAGATACTGTTGAGGTGCACCGGCCCAGAGATGGGAGCAGTATTCCATATGCGGCCTGACTTGCGCCTTATAAAGGTTAAGGCGATGGCTCGGAGTGAAATACTGCCCCGCTCTACAGAGTACACCTAGTTTCTGCGAAGCTAACTTAGCTTTACCTTCCAGATGACAAGAGAACTGCACATCACTCGAGATTTCGAGTCCAAGAATTCCGATACTGGCTGTGGCTTTTAGAGGAGTACTTTGAAAAACGGGAGTCGCGATAAAGGGATTCTTCTTAGCGGTAAATGCGCAGACTTGTGTCTTATTGGGGTTAAATTGGACCAGGTTAATTCGACCCCAATTCGAGACTTCATCTAAGGAAGTTTCGATTACGGACACAAGATCGTTCCGGCACTCAATGACGCGATCCCGAGAAATATTGCTGCGGCCGGCATAAACTGCATCACACGTACTGTCGTCTGCATAGCCATGAATGCTGCTAACGCGCAGCAAATCATTGATATGCAGAAGAAACAGTGTGGGAGACAGAACGCAGCCCTGTGGAACACCAGCATTCACGAGCTTAGGTTCGGAGCATGAACCGTCGACCACGACTTTCATACTACGCTCAGTGAGAAAACTGGTGACCCACCGGCAAAATTTCTCGGGAAGCCCATAGGAAGAAAGCTTCGAAAGAAGCGCTTTGTGCCAGACCCGATCAAAGGCTTTCGCTATGTCCAAACTGACCGCCAACGCTTCACCCTTGCTCTCAATCGCCTCCGCCCAACGATGTGTTAAATATACTAGAAGATCACCAGCCGATCGTCCGTGACGGAATCCATACTGACGGTCACAGATCAGCTGGTGCTCTTCCAGATACTTCAGCAACTGGCGATTGATAATGGATTCCATTATCTTGGAGGGCAAAGAAGTGATAGCTATGGGTCGATAATTGGACGGGTCTGAGCGATCGCCCTTTTTCGGGATAGGATGCACTAAAGCTGTCTTCCATGAGTTCGGGACAACGCCAGTAGAGTAGGAGTGCCGGAAAAGTCGCGTGAGAACCGGAGCCAATTCAGGTGCGCACATCTTAAGCACTATGGGAGGAATACCGTCAGGGCCACTTGACTTATGGACGTCCAGGGAAAGGAGTGCTTTACGCACTGCTCTCTGACTAAAACGAATGTCGGGCATAGATGCATCACATCGTGGAATGGTAGGTGGTAAGTACCCTGTGTCGTCCAACGTCGAATTAGCAGCGAAGAGAGAGCCAAGAAGGTCGGCTTTCTCTTTTGCTGTGTGGGCTAACGAGTCATTCTCCATGCGCAGAGATGGTAGGGACGGCTGACAAAAATTCCCTTGCACAGCTTTAGCGAGGGCCCAAAAGGCTCGAGTTCCCGAATGAAGTAGGGCAAGTTTTTCGCCAAGCTTAGCAATGTGCTCTGCCTTCGCTCTTGCAATAGCCTTCTTGAAGGACCTAGAGGCCGAGTTATAATATTCTGAATTTCTGATCCATGCCTATTCACTCAAAACTAATAACACTAATGATTTGTAACAGTAAATTATTTCAATAGGTATTTGAACATTTCATAACCAACAAGTAAGAATAATTCGTATACAAGATACAATAACAAATCTAATACACTATTTATTATTTTATTATTTATTATGTGAAAATAACCAGGAAGGTGAAAAACATATTTACGAAAACAAAGTAACATATGGTTTTGCTATTAGCTATCAGGAGAAATTGCTTGTTCAAATAACGTCGGAGTTACAATTGTGGAAGAAGGAAGGTGGAATTCCTCCATCGATGAACAAGTCTACTCGACTGGCCGGCCGTTGAAGCCCTAATGAGAGATATCGAAAAGTTGTATATGTGTTATGTAGCGAAAAAATTTCGCTTGCGCGATTCAGAGCGAGTTGTCGCTACAGTAATTATATTTCATTTTTATCTTTTTATACCTGGTAGAACTGGCCGACGAATAAAAAAAATCGTATTAGAATAAATTTAAACAATAAATTACGGAACAAAAAAAGGATTGCAACTGAATTAGGTAATTAGGTATGTTTGTTTCTGGGCGCACCGTTTTCAACGACGCGACGCGCGGCGTAAACGGAGTAGAGTATAGGTACCTACTTTGCTAAAACAAACTAATAAAATTGTGTGTCTGTCTGAAAATTCGGAAAAGCATATTTTGCCAATGTTTGCAAGTTTGTGATTACTTTGATAGTTTACCGATTTATAATAATTGTAATTGTATATGTATATCATTTGCAATGTGGTGAAATTTCATAAAAATCACGGGCCAATTTTTTGTTTTGAATCCCACCGAAAATATAATTGCGTTATTAGAATAATTAATTACTATACCCACGATCAATTATTACAATATAGTCTCAAATGCATACTAGAGAAATATTGCAATTTGATTCAATTAAAATGCATAGCATACAAAAATAAATTCACAACACAAGAAATTCCGCGCGCAAATCATAGCGCGTGTCAATGATTTATCAAGAAATGTAATTGTATATCAAGCCGACGACGACGCCGAACAAAAGTACCTACAATACCATTGGACCTTCAGTGTGTACAAGGTGTGTACAATACAGTCTACAGACCTACGACGGACGACCAAACAACAATAATCAGTAATAAATTGTTTACAAAAAAAAACATAGATTTCTAAGGTCATTAGTTTTATTTTATTTTATTGTTATTTTCTTTGAACGATTGGAAATGAAATTACTCAATTATTACACATAGAACTTTGATTTATTAGAATTATGTATAAGATAACGAACGCGAATGCACGACATCTAGCGCGTCAATGTCTAAACATCGCCTTTCGTTTGCTTGGCAAAAGTCACGCACACTACTGTAGAAGTGTCAAATTTTGCCGGTATTTCACTGTTGTTTTTCTAAGTAAATAATGTAAGTTATTGATTAAAAAGGTCGAACGCGGACACATTTCATTGTAGAGAAGTGATAAAATGATTAGTTTTAAAGAAATAGTGTCTGTGTTAAGTGTTTAGACGTCATCAAAAATGTATGGAGGGACGGGCGGAACATTCACCTTAAATGAAGACAAGCAACAAATCTTGCATCAAAAAGAATCACAACAACCGTGAACTTGTTTTATTTATCTTGACCACCAATTAATACATCATGACTTAATACAAGAAGCCGATTATACAAAGCCAATTGAACGAGATAGCGCAACAGACGATACCTAAAAGGTCAGCGTATACATAATATATCTTATTATAACACAATGCTATTCTTTCATACAATAATCTAAGTGCAACATAGTAGCACTATCGCTTTAACATATACCTTATAGCTTCGTCCTGATTTATCTGCTTTGACCTGAGATAAGCATTCTCTGATTAAATAATTAAGATTGTTCAGTGTTTTTTCTTTTTTTTTCAACTACCTATTACCTACTAAGAAAAATAATACTGAAACAAAACAGTTTATAGCTAGAATCTACCAACACAGATGCCGCAGCTTCATGGTTAATGTGGCCTATACTTTATGTTGCCTCTGACCCTTTTACATTGACCCTTTGACCCTTTTAGTAAAAACAAAATAGGCTAATGGTTATACCGAAGTCGGAAATGGTCACAAATATACACAACACTTTTCATAGACCATAGTGCCCTAAAAAAATATTTATTGGATTCAGTTAGATCAAGATATGTAATGGAAAGGACGGTAAAGTTCAGATGACCCTTTATCCGGCATATTATACCAAAATTTACAAAAATAACGAGTTCATGTTAAGTGTGTGTTTCAGTGTCATAAATATCAAGTTTTCTGGTATTATTTTTAGACGAGGAAATACACGTGAATAATGAATATGATAACGAGCGGTTATACTTACGATTACTTTTAATTATACCGGTATTCCGGTTTGGCCCTTAACCGCTTAATTCGCTCCGATACATTGTTACATAACTGGCTATGCTGGCTGGCTTTAGCTATTCTTAAGGTTGGATCTCACCTACCGTTTTATCATCCAACTACCGCCCTCTACGAAAAATGTGATGTTTTAACAGTTCGTCAACTCTTTGTTCTTCACACAATTCTTAAACAGCACAATTTGCTTGTATATGATTCTCATAAATTTAAAAATATGCGTCGACAAGACAGAATATGTGATCAATTTACTCCTAACACTTCATTCACGCGTCGTTTCTTTTGTTTTCAAGGCAGTCACTTATGTAATAAGTTAAACGGTAAATTATGTATTTATCCAATGACGGCAAGTGCTTGTAAATTAATTACCTCAAAATGGCTTAGAAGTCTGGATTATGATTGTACTGAGAACTTAATACGTTGCGCAAATCTATACCTTTAATTTTGTAGCAAATTTTATATACAAACTAACAAACAGATTCTACACATAAATGCACACACACAAACACACGCACACACACACACACACACACACACACACACACACACACACACACACACACACACACGCGCGCGCGCGCGCGCGCACACACAACCACATGCCTACTCTTATATACTACACATAGGGTTATATATTGTTAAATTCGGTATTTTAATTTTTAATTTTTTCTTTTGTTTATTTTTTCTCATACCTATTTAAATCCTCTAAATTAAGCGGTTCGATTTGGGGAGTGCCTGGCGATCTGCACTACAGGCTACGGCCTATCGCAGACACCAGTCCTCTTGGTTTATGTTTACGTGCAAATTTTGTTAATGTAGTTTTAAGTTTTTTTGAGGAAAATAAATGATTATTTATTATAATTTATTATTATTATGCTTAATAATGTATGTAACTAATAATAAATAATAGCATCTCTTATGTGGGGCCAAACGACCTTGCTGTTTGCAATTGGTTATACATATAACACAAATATTTCACACTGGTCTACAGGTATTGAACGAGAGTTGCAGGAAATTTCATTATCTTTTAGGTTACAAAGTTATATTCGAAAGATTTACAATGTAGCTTTTACTATGGAATTCTAGAAGGTTCCAAATTCGATGCGTAGGGATTTGGTTTCCTGATGTGTGTTGACTTATCGTGATACATTTTCTCGTTTATACAATTTTAGGTGTGGCTGGCTTACGCCAAAATTGTATAAATTTAATTAGTTTGGCTATAATTCATTAAAAGTTCAGTTCAAAAGTTCGGTAGAGTTTTCCACAAAATGTTAATAAACGTCTGATCAATCACCAAACTTTCTGTTTATATAATTAAGTAGGAACTTAAACAGTAAATTTACAAGATCTTCCAAGGTCTGAGCCAAAGTCAACAGAAACAACATGAACTTTAATGTTATTTTGATCTCGAAAACAAGAAGGAAAATCCGTTATATAAGTAAGTTAATGACGTAACTATAGTTAAATTACACCTATATAAACTACAGGTAGGGTCAACCGGGGCAAATGCAACTATGGGGCTATGGCAACTAGTTATCATAACTAATTTATTAGAGTTGTTGTAATAAATCGCCACCTATGATTCAATAACTCAACGACTAATAAATCTTACAAGTAATAGATGGTGCCCCTACGATGAAAACTATTTGATTGATAGGCCATTGTGTCAAACCGCTATTTTGAAGTTGGTGTGCGTAAAAACAGGTGTCGAGTTTTGCAGACAAAAAAATTGTTTAGGAGTGATTTTTTGCAGGTGTTTTTGATTGGACACGATTATCACAAGCCGTTAAGCTTATTTCATTTATATTTTTAGTGCGTTAGTTGACTCTATTTTGTGTTATTGATGCAGTTACAATTGCCTCATGAAAATTTCACTGTGGGGTTATTGCAACTGTGAGGTTAGTTACAATAGCCCCTTATATTTTTGTATGAAACTAAAAACACTAGTGATGTGACAGTGTCGATATTTTTATTATGTATCCTTCTTGGTAGTCAAAATATACTTTCTTTATGATTAATTAAAGAAGAACCATCGATTATTTCTTCGATATTATACCCAGAGACGGGTTCATAAGTAAAATTCAAATTAGATAAAGCGTGGTTAAAGAATATAAGTAACTAAAAACGATAGGTAGGATAGTTCTGTGATTGTTCAAGTAATTTTTAGTAAACGGTTGATTAACTAATAAACGTTTTTTGTTTGGTTTACGTTTTTAACAATATTTAACACAAAGAATATTATTTGTTCTGACCAAAAACTAAAATTGACTTAGTAGGTAGTACACTGTTATTTTTTTTTGTTGCGATTTAAAGTGGTAAATCAAAGTAGGTACATGAGTTTTTCCTCTAAATAATGCGGCGCCATCTACGATCGCAACGTTATTGTATAGATAACGTTATTGTATATATATATAGAATAATAAAAATATATCGATGAATAAGTTTTTTGCATTCCCCACACTAATTCTCTAACAAATAGTTGCATTTGCCCCACAATCAGAAAAATAAGATTTTTCCTGAAAACTCGTCCTTGCTACACGGTAATCCAGTTCAAAATCCTATGAATAACATGAAATCTCATAAATATATTCTATATTCGTTGTTTTATATGAAATAGAAGAAGAGCTATGGCAGTTAGTTGCATTTACCCCCGACTAGGGGTTAATGTAACTTTTTCTACCAATTTTAGGAAATATTCTCACTACCAGTTATTTATAAGACTACTGTATTGCTTGATTGGTTGAAAATAATCTTGAATAAATACAAAAATCACTAAATGGGTCAAATAAATGACCAAATATAAAAGGAGATAACTGCAACCGATCAAACTTGAAACTTGTTATTTTTTAGTTGCATTTGCCCCGGTTGACCCTACATGATATTTTTATGACACAGCCGTGCAATGTCTGTTTATTGATATTTAATACCAAGATGGTGACGTAAATGCGTTTTATTATAATATTTTATCTTTTATTCTATCATTAAGTATATTTAGTATACAAGAAACTTTCAAAAAACTAAAGGTAGGAGGTATAGCTACAACTTAACTCTAAAGTACGCCTAAGGTTCCAAATTAACATTTTTGTTACACCACATTATCATTTATTTAAGACTAATTTTATTTAAAACCCGTTACCAAAGGCGTAACTCAATAACGTATTTAATTACGAGTTAATTTGATAATAAATGTGACGCGTCTAGTGTAAAATATTGCGCAAAAGCTAGAGCTAAGGCTTAGAGAAAAATCAATGAGATAATTTGAATGCTACAAACGTCTAGAACGTCCTGCGCCCTGACCTTAAATGTCACATTGATATCAATTGGGCACAACACTGAAACAGATCTGCTTCGCGGCCTTTTATTTTAGGCATATTTATAATAAGCCTAAAAGAAAAGATTTTACATCTGTGGAACAACAAAATATGTTTCTCAATAGGCCAGCTTTGTGTGAGCCTAAAAGAACTGAGTAGTGAAACTAACTGCGAAAGAATATAAAAAATAAAAATATGTCAATAGACCGTACTGATGCTTCGCCTTTCAATTATAATATAAATAAGGCAATCAGGTATTTGTTGATTAATTTAAAAAGTATAAAATCCAATCTCTTAACTTTCATGATGTATCAACCATGTAGAATACCTACTTGAAATAAACGTTATCAAAATAATATTTTCAAACCAATGTAAATGCCAGGTAATTTGTATAATATGTATTGAATAACAAGGTTATTATTTTGACCACGAAACTTAAATTATAATATGATGAGACAATCTTTGTAATATTGTCCACAAATAACAAATTGCTGAAAATTTCCATGACACCAAAAACACTTAAAAAATAAAACAGTAAATTAGGTATATTTTACCAAAACAATCAAATTACGCAACGGAAACACTTAAATAACAATATAACGCCAATCTTTATATCTAACTATGTTTATAAATACGTATTTAAATGATATTTACCGTGATGGAAGGCCGAAATAATTTGATGATCATCGGTGTACTTAAAATGCAGTTAATATCGCATCAAAAAAATTATAATAATATCAAATTTATAATGATGACAATGACTGCTTTGGCCTGATAGTGCTATCATCATAGATATTATAAGTAAAAAGAGTAGGTTACCATCACAACATACGATCTTCAAAAAGGGCATATTCAACTATCGCGAGCGAAAAAGAAAAAAAAGAGACCACTGAAGTAAATTCTGGCTAATTATCCCTATTTCGACGTGCCACTCCCGGATCTAAATCTTTCTACTTATAGAAGCAGCAGCTTGTCATTGATTTTGAAACCAATTTATGCGACAAGCGAGAGCACATTTGAATTTGAAACTATGCCGTTTTTATATGTGTCCCTTATAAATATGTATTATTATATTATTCCTAACTGTTTTGGAAATCTCGACATGTATAACATTTAACCAAAAACCTAGTACATATAAGCACAAAATTTTCAAAACAAGATATTAATTTTTTGTTACTCGTACCAACGTGACCATCTTGCAATTTTTTTAATTTTTTGTTATTTGCGATGAGACGAGAAGATAATTTATGAAGTTTATAACGCTCACAAATTTAGGATTATTTATTATACCTACAGTTCATACTTTAACTCAACGAATCAGATTTTAATTTGAATTTACGCATTACTCATATCTGACTGAATAATTATATTAAAGACAAAATGTTTGTTTCCCAATAAGTTACAAGGTAAGGTTGCAAGCCTTTAAAATTTCAATAGTCCATTTACCTAAAATCGATAGTGTGTAAAAACACAAAGATTTTTTTTTATACAAAAATAACGTACTACAATAACAAAATCAACTATCCCTATCTACTATTACGTAACACAACAATTCCCTTCTCTGAAATCCATACTGTCCATACTAATATTATAAATGCGAAAGTAACTCTGTCTGTCTGTCTGTCTGTTATTCAATCACGCCTAAACTACTGAACCAATATTCATGAAATTTGGTATGGAGATATTTTGATACCCGAGAAAGGACATAGGCTAATTTTTATCCCGGGAAAATGACGCAATTCCGGAAATCCCACGGGAACGGGAACTATGCGGGTTTTTCTTTGACTGCGCGGGCGAAGCCGCGGGCGGAAACCTAGTCTGAAATAAAACAAAAACTTCTGTCGACAAAAAAATTGATCGTGTATCCAACCGTGCCGCCGGTCATTCTCATATGATAATTCCCGGTAAACACGTACATACATCCAAAATCAATGGCCTCTTTCCTCTTCACATTTGATATCGAAGATCGAACAGGCGGGACAGAGACGGATACCTTGCCCTTGAATACATTAGTCTGCACGCCGGCTAAATTCGCTCACACTTTTTGTTTTAAGTCTGCGACCAACGGGATTCGGCATATACGCTTTGATATTTCTATTCTCTCAATCTTTACAATCATCTATGTGTGGGTACTGTTTATATAAACATCGAATACATCAGCTATTTGTTTATTGTTTAACTTCGTGGAAAACCAGTCAATACATAACGTCTGAGCCAAAATATTCTAGGCATCAAAATGCAACGTAGCAGACGCACCAAATCCACACCCACTACTATCATAAATGATTTGAAAGCATCAAATCAATTCACACTAATTACTACTATTACATACGTTAAATGAATTTCATTTGCAGCTTTATTTGAAAAATGCCTGCAGAACAGAAACCCACGAGTTCAAGTACTCCGTAAGAGCAAGAACTTTCTGAAGAGGTAGACTTAATTGCTGTTACCGTTTGTGCAATGTGTTGATCGATATGACGTCATACTCTCATATCAAGTTACTGCACACAGTATACTGCAAATATTATTGACATCGATTTCAGTTGCTACACAAGAATCAAGTTACAATTACATATTCAAACCATAATTTAAAATGAAATGAAATGAAATGATTTATTTTGCAAGAAATGTGGAAGATTTACAGATGTTACGTATAATTCATTGTTCAGCACAAATCGCCAATTGATTGGCATGCAAAAATTAACAATAGAATGTCAATGTCTTACTACATAAATATCATTTTTATAATAATTATAATGTCAACTATTACCCTTTTTACAATTATATGTCAATTACAAATACAATTTAATTTATATAAATAAGTAATTACAATATTATATCATTATTTTGATTTTTGAAAAAATTCTTTTAAGTCATAATAACATTTTTCAATTAGCCAGGCTTTTAAACGCTTTTTAAAAATATTAAATGGCAATTCCCTCGAAGATTTGGGAATTTCATTGAATATATTTATACACATAACAGATGCATTTTTTTGGTATAAGGCCGTACGGCATTTAGGCATCAGCAGCCTTGTAGGGTCTCTATTGCCAAGTTGATATCCCTCTTTTGCAGATCTAAACAAATCCTTATGTTTCTTAGCAAAAATACAAGATTCCAGGATGTACAAACCAGTTAATGTTAATAGTTTGCATTTTTTGAAGAGTGGTCGGCAAGAGTCCATTGGGGACGCATTACAGAGAGCCCTAACACATTTCTTTTGTCCAATAAAGACACCCTTTACATTAGTTGAGTTTCCCCAAAACAGTATACCATACCTTAGCACAGAAGCAACGTAAGCATGATATGCTGTCAGGGCAGCTTCATACGAAATTGTTTTTCTTAGTTTTCTTAGGGCAAATACGAACTGGTTAATTTTAGAACAGATAATTTCACATTGTAATTTCCAGTTTATATGCTCGTCAATTTGCACCCCGAGAAACTTTGTACTATCTACTTGCTCTATTTGTTTGCCATTGTATTCTAGATTTATGCTAATTTTATTTGTCTGATAATTAGAAAATTGAATGAATTTTGTTTTCGTCATATTGGGTGTCAAATCATTACTCTCAAGCCATGTCATAATAGAATTTAATGTATTATTCAAAGTCATGTTATAGTCAGAATCTTTTTGATTGTCAGGAATAGTCAAACATATGTCATCAGCGAATAATGCACAATTATAATTCGTCACGTTTGGTAAATCATTTATATAGAAAAAAGTAAATCATTTATTTAGACATGATAGAATCTGATTAGATCCACGTAATTAAGATATACACACAATAGCGATGATAACGCTGTTAACGTTACAAAAACTAACAAAATAAATGTCAGATAAATTAAATTCGCATCACGGAAATACGATAATGGTAGTTGTTCACGTGTGACGTGTTTTTTGCTAATTCAAAGACGAAACAGCAAGGATTTTCATGTTCAATGTTATGAGTGATTTTCATAAATGTACTTATAAATAAATAGCTGAATTCAAAGAGGCCGTACTGCATAGGGAAATACGTTATAATTCATGTATTATAATATGTATTTTCCTTAATATTTGTAGTAAACAAAGACAAACCAAAACGGAACCGTCATAATATTGAGTACTTTTCTGGCACGGGACCAAAGAGCACTTTCAGTACGTTCCCTTTTAAAATCATGTTTAGCTTTAATATGCAAAAGATTATTCGAGTCTCAAATTTTTCTTAATATTTCCGATTCGATCCAATTCAATGCTTATTACGCAGTTTTATCTTTGCGTAGATTTACATTTAAGGCAAACGATACTATTATGTATAATTGAATCTACACATATTTCTTGCTATCTCAGTGTAAACCATTGTGACCTTTTATATTAAAATCAACACAATTCGCAAAATTTTCCATGAGGTCATTAACTCGTCAATGCATTCATACCTGCGCGCGTCCGTATTCTGGGAATTTATTATTTGTTAAATTACATTGTAATGTGTATTTATATATTGTTTCGAATTGCAGATTTTTATAGATAAAAAAGTTATTGTTTCGAAATATCAAGCTTTTCATTTACAAAACGTTGAATAGACAGTTACTTAACTAAAAAAAATCCTACTTTAGTCGTCAATGTAAAAATGTCCCATATACCTACTGTTTGGAAGTAGCCCACTGCCCAACCATGATGAAAAAGGGTTCTGTAAACCATAAGTAAGCTTATGCGGTTTTCACGGTATCGAAAAATATGACGTCACAGCTCAAATATTTATCTGAATAAAACTTGACTCATGCCTATGATTAACAGTATATTTTACACTGTATAGTAAAGGATCTGAATTAGCAGAACCATAAGGCATATGAACCTACATCGTGTTCAAAACAGCCAGCAAAACATCATCTAATAGCAACTGTTATATATTGTCATTTTAATCTGACGAAATATTATGTACGCAAAAAATTACTCACATATTATACAATACTAAACGTAAACCTGTATCTAGTGCGCGTGACGTCACTATGAATCAAGTTATTTTGTGTATATTATCGCTCAGTATGTAATGACGAATACAATGACTCAAGTCAAATCAAGTTTAAACCAAATAATTAAATGGAGAATATTTTATTCCATTCAATTAACCCCAATGAATTAGTGTTATCAATAATGAAACCAATTAATAACGAATCTGGTATGAATCAATGTCTTCAAACAAATGAAAGTCATTCCAATATTGACGATGAATTTATTCCATTCATACGTTCTCGAACAATTGCTCATGGATACAGTTAAATGTGTCACTAACACAAATCTCTTTGAGGAAAACAAAAAGACATCACACTCGTATTATGAAATTGAAAAGTTAAAACCGCAGACAAAAATGTATTGATTCAAAAAAATTATGATTCCAAATCTTTTCTATTCCGATTTTATGAAGATGTTACTAGAAATGCAGTGCTTGAACTATAAAGCAATGTATGATTGATAGTCCTAATACGCTTCAAGGACCGCGACGCAATCCTTTCATACGCGAAAATAATGCGCAAGGAGTGAAGTGTCGCAAACCGCGGCTGCAATTATCATCCAGGTCAAGTTCCCAATGTTCTCGATGTAACGAAGGCTTCGTGTGACGTCACACCTGCATGCACACGCTAAATATAGACGGGGAGCAACCTCGTCTACTGACCCAGTTTGTATGGCATGCTTGCCGTCCTTCGGTGGAAGTTTCAATACTAGTTATTAAAAGTCCTAATATTTCTCTGTATTAATTGGGTCAAAGCCAAACTATGCTGATGAATTGCCTGTTTGCTGATAAGTCTCAAACTAATTGTAATGCGCGAAGAGATCTCGAATCTCTTAGTCATGAGCTAGTCTTGAAGGTTTTCCTTTACAATTAATTGAAATGAAGGCTGTCTTTAATCTATCTACATAATAAATTATAAAGCACTGTTTATATTAACACTTCAACAGTATAGTTGAAAGTATGAATGAAGTGAAGTGTCTCCTAAACCGGTTTCTTTGAGAAACTTCGCGTACGGTCTAGTGAAGCCGGGTACTTGACTATGTCAAATTACATAGTAATCATTCTTAAAAGAAGAGTACGTTGTCGTTTCACCTTTAAAAGGTATTTCTTTTTAAGCATCTCCGCAAATTGTCCGTTAATATCCTCGAAAACATCTTAGATAACATATCTGGGCTTATTGTCTGATAAGGAGTTAGAAACAAAATATTTACAAGAATTATCCGGACATTTTGTTTCTGCGCATTATTTTAAATAAACTTTTAGCATCATGCCTTCAATCACTTCTACACTTTCATTTCGAATGATTAGTTTCAAATTAGCTTTTACTAAAAAAAATATCAACGCTTTCTTTCTTGCAACTGCCATAAAAACCTTTGGCAACAACCTTAAATCTACACTCATAAGTCACCAGTTTCTACGTCAATCCGATAATCAGTACCTCATTCATATATTTATTAAGGAATAATCTCAATTCACTTACCCGAGAGCCCTCATCGACAGGCTTGGCAGGTCCATCATATAAGCAGTTCTTCTTCTTGTATTCTGTGGCATTGGAACAGACGCCGTACCACACGCACTGGCCCTTGGCTGACGTGCTCGGAATCTGTAATGAACCAAATTGTAAGGCCACGGTCAGAAACACCATAATAATATGTTAAACAGAGACTAGAATATAAAATTCTTGATGACCTCAAAAGAAATTGGTAGAGGATGGTACGATTGTTTGGAGTTAACTGATATGAAAATCCATATGAAAGCCCTTATGGCCGGTGGATAAAAGAATGCTTGAAGTAGTCTTATTTAAAGCAGCAGTTTTCAATACATATATTTATTATATCTTTGTTCGTTTGAAACTAATTATCTAGATGTAGATACCCCTTTCATGTACTGAACTCAAACACTAACTCAACTGAAGCGCCGTATAGAAATTGAGCATGATTTAGATCAAAGGGCTAATTAAATCGACTTCAGCCAAATAGATATTAATAGAAAAGCTATTAATAAGCTTTAGTTTAAAATTTACAATGTATAATATATGAACATTATTCCCCTAGGCGTTTTAGACCTTAGCCGATATCAATGCTTTCCTTCCTTATAATAAAACGAACTCGGTAGTGCGTGGTAGGTCATTTCAATACATAAATATGAACCATGGCGCTAATTTGAATAAACCGAACAATATCAAGAAACCTATAAATTAGTTTGCGAGCGTGCTAGGTTTCAGATTTCCTAAACAACTAATAGGCACGAAATATTTCCAATCTAAAAGCTACAATCTATCGATTTTTACTTGTCGCCACTTAATGTAAAAATGTGCTATAATCTCGTGGACATTCTTAGAACAGAGGGGCAGGCACGAAAACTTATCGTCAAAGTATCGTCATTGAGAACATTTGTATGGGAATTTGAATAGCCTCCCCTGCCGGGCGTAAAGGATATATATTATATTAAACTAGCTGCGCTCCGCGGTTTCACCCGCGTGGCTCCGCTCCTGTTGGTCTTAGTGATGATATATAGCCTATAGCCTTCCTCGATGTATGGGCTATCTGGCCATCAGACCGTAATGAACTGCGTATAAAAAGAGACCATTGTCTACCAAATTGACTCCTGAAGTCTCGCCTATAATTCAACATTTCTTTAGCTCATACCTAAATAGATGCATGATTTTAAATCTATGCAACACCAGTTTGACGTCATCGCACCAACATTATGTATATTTAGAAATCGATAAGCTTAGGTGTTGAGTAAATCACTCACCATACGTTTTGCATACGCCAAAACAATTCGATTTGAATCTTATCAAAATTCAAATGCGTCCGCATTGTCGTCACGATATTATACGCATCCAGATCAAAGATATTCCGATCAAAGCTATAAAGACTTTTCAGTCATAGATTAACAAATTGCTGCTGTTTAAATTTTCCTGAGGCACACTTTACTTTAAAAACATTTCCACTTTTTCCTTCTAAAAATAATTCGTTATCTAATTAATAATGAAATCATTAAAATATCATTCTGCTAATTCCAAAATCAAATAGTGTTGATATTTGGATTTGAAAAATATTCACATAATACGAACACCTTTTTCTATTTCTAGAATACTGAAATTTTAGTCCATTGGTGTATAAATCGATACTATCAGCTATTCCCAGCATGAAGATACTAAAAGATTAACCTCATGAATGCGCGATGTATATGCTTTTCTTCTTATAATAATAAAAATAGACTACTACACAACATAGGTACTTAATGTTTAAAATTCAGTCCTAAATTCTCAGCTCCTTCGCAAATATTTATAAATAGAAAAACAACTGTAAAGAGAACGCAGCCGAAGCCTAGATCCATACCCTTACTTATTCAGGACCAAATCACCATTCGATTGTGAAACATGTGGACCCGTTACATTGACTTCTAAGAATATCGAGATGTTTTCACAAACACAAAGTACATAAATTAATTCAGTGAAGAGCTCAGTCAAGCTTGAGAAGAAGTAAAGTTACTGCAGATACGTATGAAGTTTTTCTTTATCTCCTTATTCTCATAAGTACCGGAAATCAATGTAAACTTTACTTCATCGGAGTAGGTACGTCACAGGGGAAGCCATAGGAAACAGATGATCAGCACAGCTTATCAAACACGAAGCGAATTGCTATCCTTTCAACGAATCATCACTACATAGTATAAAACAAAGTCGCTTTCCCTGTCCCTATGTCCCTTTGTACGCTTAAATCTTTGAAACTACGCAACGGATTTTGATGCAGTTTTTATTAATAGATAGAGTGATTCAAGAGGAAGGTTTATATGCATAATAACATCCATTAAATAGTGGAGAAGTACTGTTATTTTTGAGATTTCTAATGTGATGTCGTAAAAAATTACATTTTTTCCGCTTACATTGCAAACGCAGGCTGAACCCTACGAGTTTTATCAAAATAATGTACTAAGTATTATACACATTGAAAAGGTCTACAGAAAAGTCCGCGATGGTATATGTCTATCTCTTATGGATAACCCACAATAACTTTTTTTTGTCATTTACTTTTTACGACAAATAATGGCTAATTTTCGATGCGATTTTAACCAATACAGCATTAATCCTTAACCAATTAAATACCTTGAATACATTGTTCATTTAATATAGATCTATATGGCCCTTTACACCGTATAATTTAAGTGAATATTTTCGAAGATATTACAGATTTAAAAATTGCGGAACGTAGCGTTTGCGGCGGTACCGGCCGGCCGCCCGGCTATCTATTTTATACCCGTGCGAAGCCGGAGCGGGCCGCTATGTTTTTATATACAACGTTCACAGTTTTTCTGTAGTGTATTTGGTATCAGCATTGCACCCGAGCGAAGCCGGGGCGGGTCGCTAGTAAACTATAAAAACGTTCTTCTTAAAACGCCGCAGCCCAGTACAAATCCCGTGCAGACTACTGTTTACACTTTACAGCATCTACTTTTAAGCGCTGACGTATCGCATATTTTATCACCGCGCAAAATCAAATCAGATCTGAGGCACCAAATCGTAAACCGTGACCTCAAAGTTATCTGTATGATATCTATTATGCATGTAACATCTACTTCCCGCTTCGAATACAATCTATAGTTTAATTACGTGAATGCAGTGCTTTGCGGATGGACTAACTGTCGAACGCGAGGCTATCAATAATCACGGGTAAGGGATAAGAATAGATAATACCGGTTAGGGGCGAGATTGGTATAGTGTTCCTAAGTGCTGATGCCTATCTTCTGTTTTTTTAAGGAAACTGTTTATCTGACAGGAGTGATCTTGGTTTCGCGTGCTGTTTATAACAGTGGCCGTTGAACTTCATGTATTGTATCACATTAAGTAGGCAATAAAGAAAATTGATTAATTAAATCAATGTCAGAGGCAATAGCACCATTACTCCCAAGTTGATGGGAATAAAATAAAAATCCAAGGAACCATAAATTAAATGGGTACGGTCATCTCGTGGTCGTGAACCAAATTCAATAGAACTTGTACCTATACATATAAAAAATATTAACGTACGGTAGCTATACATGATTTCAAACCTGACAACCCTCATCATACATTATGTTATACGCTAGTGCACATTCCTATATTATTATTAGCACATAGTTAATACGAGATATACATAAACTATAGGTATCCTACAAAATACGTTATGTAATTCCACTGACTATAAATAGTAATTTCAACTAATAACAAATCATTG
The DNA here is from genome assembly GCA_029959065.1 of Colias behrii. Lineage (NCBI taxonomy): Eukaryota > Metazoa > Arthropoda > Insecta > Lepidoptera > Pieridae > Colias > Colias behrii. The sequence continues at coordinate 2,078,806 of JARWMC010000016.1, forward strand.
TGTAGATAGTACTTTTTATGAAAACACAACTGTTTTAACAACATTCGAATTTATTTTCGTCTCTCCTCTTAAAACTTTATAAGCTTCAGACAGACATGAACCTCAGCCTGTAAACGGGTTTTGAACGTTCTTGTTGCAAAATTTAGTTGCGTGCCTGCTTAAAATCACTTTTTACAATATGCTGATGAACAGGCTGATCTGGATTTAATAAATATAGGCTATAGCGTGTACAATGTCTTATGTATTATAATTAATATACTAGCTTAGAAATTAGAATACGTTAAAATTATAAATACGACTATAAGAAAACGTTTGTTTTTGAAGAAAAAATGTGATAGATATTTGGGAAAAATTTAACTTGTAAATGTAAATAAATTACTATAAATTATAATGTGCTTATGTTATTTTATTTCTGTTTCACCTAATCAATGAAAAAAATGTTTTGCGTAGAATCACTACAACTTTCATGTATTTTATTATCAACTCAATAATTTCTTTACTTTTCATGTACACAAGGCTGACCTGTAACGCATTGTAAAACAATTATTAAGAAAGCATTTAATACACGGACACAACCAAAACTTATCAAATCAATTTACATTTTATCATGGATAGATAAAACAGACAGCAAAATGTCTACATTTTTTCTAGTAGTTTCTCTCTAATATTTATAAAGATTGGGAAGAAACTGGCCTTAGAAACACAGTTTACCACTAGTTCAAATATCAGGGTCTGCACATTTAACTGTACCTGTTTATTATTATTTTTTTTTTATTGCCTATTTAAAACGGTACAATCTAACAATGCAGCATATATGTAGTTCTATTATTATTTATGTATCCATTACCTTTGTTACATATAAGTGGTATTTACTATAACCCGTCCAAGGCTCCCGGCAAATGTTTATCGATCGCTCACCGATCCGACGTAAACACTCCGATAACGATGTCAAAAACCTTTAAACTTTATACCGTTGTATTATAAATGATTCCATGCGACTTTACTTCGAACACGCAAATAGATTGATTGAATCGAATATACCGTGTGTTACAATATTATATGTACTAACTTACCTCGAACCACAGAATACTTAATAGTAGCTAACGCTACTCGAACACAAGTACTACATACGTGTATGAGATCGAGCGACGACTTTTCAGTATACCCTCAATTTTAAAATATTTTTACTGGAACGAATATCCTTATCGCGCGTTGCGAAAGGGCCAAGGGGGCTAGACGGAATTAAGACCAAAAGTTGTAACGACACTTTTTGCTATAGTTGTAAGCCATGCAGCGTGTGCGTGTTTCTCTCTCTTATAGAAAGCAAGTTAGTTATTTTAGTAACTTCGTTCCATCCAGGTGTCCCTTGAAGCCTCTCAAGTTTTTTTTATTCTAACGTTACTTTCTATGGAGAAAACATTGATACAAACAAGCAGTATTCCAATAATATTTGATGATCGACAATAAATAGATAGTATCGAACAAAGATACTAAGGACGTTAACACTTCAAGTGTTTATTTACGAACCTACGTTATATTCAGAATAAATAACTGATAAGAGTTTTCTTCTACTTGTTTTATTCCATACCATATAACAGAAACTGATAAACATACCTACAAATACAGCTATGAAATCCTATACGTTTTAATATAAAGATATATATAAATATATTTAATTACATAAAATAATGGCTACACGATCTATTTTTATCTCACTTAGTTCTCATCAAAGAGCCAATATTTCAAGGCCCTGAAGGCATAATATAATACAAACTGAACAACACAACTAAATGAAGCACTTCAAAAAGCTATTTCAACAAGACATTCTCGCATAAACGCTAACCACAATTTGTAAAGAAAATAACATACATGACTACTTAATTTTGTCACAATTTTCATACAAGTAATTCACACAAATGTTTTTTCAAATGTATTTTTACTGGTTTGAAGGATCGACCTGTATTCAGGCGAAACAAACAGTGAATAGCTGATTGCATTAATAAATCCATTCGTTATTGTTATAAAAAAACTACGCAACAACTACGAGAATTCAACAGATAATTCAAGAAATTACAAACAGAATCGCCTGAGAAGTTAATGTTTTAGGGTGCGTCCATTACCAATGAATGGAATCTCATTAGAAACACAATATAAATGATAACAGGTAAATGACCCAAAGCAATCAGCAACCAATCCACTAATTAGAACAATTAGGAACTGTTCGAAAACCCAATATATTCGAACAACAATTATCGTTTTTAGTAACCAACAAAACATTGGATAAAACTTTTCCACGATCATAAAAGTCAAGCCTTTTTTTTTTCCATAAGAGAATTTATATTGTAAGAATCTACGCGACATCCAACGTCTGACGTCACAATATTTTTATCACCAGACGTGCCACTATTCGCACTAATTATTATTTGTAGACTGTTTTATCATCTCAACGATCTTTATTTCTCTGTACTTTGCAAAAAGCAGCTTTAACACAAAGGGAATAGGGTTCAACAGAGCCATAATTCCCATTGTTTATCTCCATTTCTATTTATGATTTTGATACAGTCAAGGCGCACTTTCCCAAATTCATAGAAACAATCACAAACACATACGCAATATGTTTTCGCGTTATTTCCGGCTGCATATCGCCAATCTATAGCAGTTTCTAAATCGCCAGTTCTATAACGAGAGTCTACGCAATTTTATTTAGCTGGAGAAATAAGAGGACGAATAATATTAGAAAAAAGTTAGATAGAAACGAGCACAAGATAAAATGTTCAGGTTAAGGATGTAGACTAAACTATTATGTCATTAAGGATTACTTTTTAAGTACTATTAAAAATCTAAGAGTAAATTCGCGAATACATAATATGAGATCATAAAGTGATAATTTAAGATAAATATAGAAAAAGATAACAATGGATGGGTTTCATCATATTATGGAATGAAAGATACATTATGTAACTTATGTGAGTACATATATCAATTAAGTAATAACAATAGATTAGTCTAAAAAAAATATGATGTTATTTTAAGATAACAATAGAAGCATCACAACATAGTAGATACCTACACGTGTTTTGGGAAAAATAATCTTCGGAACAAAATAAGAGCAGAAATTCTTATTGCCCTATATGGATGTCTTACACATTTGCCTAATTTTATTTATGAAGTTTTACTTTACAGAATTGTTATAATTATTCTTAATTGTATATTTCGATTCTAATATTAAACTAAAATAAGTTATTGACGAAACGTTGGCACTTTATTATTTGCAGTGCCGAGTGCGTCGGTGTTTGTAAGGATATAAATAGAGGCAATCAAACTTCATCCAAGCCGCGTACTTATACAGTTTATAAACCGCGTTTATACTGAACTCTTGGTGGAAATATTTCAACCCACTCATTAATTAAACTTTTAATTGCGGTCTTAACTCGAAGATCGCATCAAATTTAGATATCGCTCCTCGCGTTTTCTGTAGCTTTAATTTCATTCCATAATGGCAAATGAAGTTTATTTATCCTGGGTTTAAACCCCGGCAGATTTAGAATTATTTCCAGAATATAGGATTAAGTATTAACCTCGCATTCTACGATGATTAATTATCCCTGGGACATCACATAATGTCGACGGTCCATCTACCTTCCCTTTTAACAAACATCGGTCACGCTATATTCAATGACAGACATTTTACGGCCAATTTTGGTTGAGGTCAATCATCCTAAAAATGTTTCTAATCAATTTTGTTTATCTTCAGTAAACGTAGCTAATAACGGTTTAATAATAGGAGAGGTGGAGAATAAACAATGGTACTGCCAAATATGATTTATTATAGATGGATGGATAGGCTATAGGCGTCATTACATGTACCATTCATTGTTATGGCAACAACGCTTGGCACAATATAGTCAATAACCATGCCGCATCAAACGTGGCGGTATCACACGCTTGCCAAAGCATACATAGTAATAAATCAATCTCTGGAACATTGTAGATCTTTGGATATAAGTAACACAGGTGATCTGTAACGCATTCTGTGTACTATGGGATAAAATGAGCGGTCTGACTCAACTGTAGGTACTACTAAAACTGATACAATTATTCCTTATGAGAAAGATTCGAATTCAAATTGAAATAATGGAATTGCTATTTTATCTTTTTTGACCGATCTTCTGTTTCCGTATTCGACTCTGTAATTAAATTTTAATAAAGGAGATAGAGATACCATTTGAATTCATTATTTTGAATTTAAAATTAAAATAATATAGACGTTTACCTTGAAAAAATATACATTTACAAGAACAACATTTCATACTTTAAGCCTTTTACCTTTTAAGCCTTCGCCCGGTAAAACACAAAAATAGGCCACTTTACCTCCGACAAAGCCTTACATTTTACTGAATCCACGTGATTTTCATATTTCAGCTGAAGGTCGATGAACGGAACAGAATAGAATAATAGCATCCTCTTAATAAAACAAACAAAACGCGTTATTCAAAGAAACCTCCACCGAAACATCAATAACGCTGTAATTAGTATGAATGATACCAATGTTATCTATTGTCTGCGTAAAGAAACGACTTTGAACCTTATGCAATAGGTCAGTGGACATTGATTGCATTGAATATTATCGACTGACGTCATGAGGGGACACAAATCAGGCCTTTCCGCTAATTATGAATCACATTGCTCCTTTGTTTATGGATTAACATACACATACGACAGTTGTGAGGTCAATCTTTCAGTCTCCGTAATAAACACCATCCTGTCCGAACAATACAGTACAAATGATATAAAATATATCAGTCATATATTTTACATTACCTTCATGTAACTTTCTGGCACTGCCAAAATCGATACATTCGCCACTTCGCCAATGCGTACTAAAGTAATCGTATACTTTCAACTTTTATTTGGCCAAAGCTTTCTTCGCCTCTCAGTCAACAACACGTGTTTGTTTTTTATCTTATAGTGGTATCCCCTCACTTCTGTCTACGTACAGGGTGAACACTCTTCTTTTTAAAGGCTACATACAATATCATAGTCCTAAGCATTGTGCACTCAGAGCGAAATAGAAGCAATACAAACGCTTAATATACATGATTCCAGAACTATCCCTTAAGTCCCCAAGTACTCCAACTGCGCAAAACCATATATCCAATACGAGCACTATAATCAAATAAGCGTCGACCTTTCGTGACCAAGCTCGAAAAGCTTTGAACCGGCGCGGTCAGGGTCGATACATCGATGCAATTTAACGTTCTACGCTAAACCACCTCACAAACATTGGATGAACAATGATTTACAATGCCGGTCTGTTAACACTTTTACACAGGGTCTTGATGAACAGTGTAATCGAGGAAGCCGAATGTATTTAAGAAATTATAATATATAGTAATACTAGGTTTCCGCCCGCGGCTTCGCCCGCGCAGTCAAAGAAAAACCCGCATAGTTCCCGTTCCCGTGGGATTTCCGGGATTGCGTCATTTTCCCGGGATAAAAAGTAGCCTATGTCCTTTCTCGGGTATCAAAATATCTCCATACCAAATTTCATGAAAATTGGTTCAGTAGTTTAGGCGTGATTGAGTAACAGACAGACAGACAGAGTTACTTTCGCATTTATAATATTAGTATGGATTCGGGAAAGCACGACGGCATGTTTAATATAAGCACAGCGCCATTAATACAAGAAAAGACCATAGAAAAATTCGCATAGAAACCTAGACCTAGACCCACCTCAGTAGTCTAGTTCAGCTTCTGCTGGAAAGTGTTTTTTTAAGTAAAAACTTCATAAAACCTATCCGTATGTGTGCACATATTAACTACCTCTAATATCAATCCTCTAATTATTTCCTTTTACACTGAACATTATTTACATAACACATTTGTTGCACCTGTCTAGCAATTGATTATTTAAATCAATTCCTAGACAATATCCAAAATAGGATAGGTACATATATTAGAAACATTCCAAAAAAATATGCTTCAGACAAAGAGCAAATAAGATTTAACATAATTCGTGTATATCCTCAAGTCTACTGACCACGAAATCATAACAACAATTCCTAAAGTCTAGACTTCTAGACTAAAGTACTGGTCCTAGACAGAGTACAGGTGGCCTGACTCGATCAACATAAACGTTATGCGTATTGATCGCACGCTAACTTTCCTATGCTGCCGCTGTAAGTGGTGTAAATTACATACAAGCACAGTATTGCACACGAGTAGAAAAATATTCTAGAAGTTTCATCGAGTTCTTAATATTCCTAAAAGCTATTCGCAAGGCTTTTCTTCAAGTTGTAGTAGAAAATGTCAGAAATTAACCTTTTTTTTCTTCAATAAATACCGCTGTTCCGTATAAGCGGTGGGTCTAAGTTAAATACATACCTCTATGTTGTACCTACTGTAGGGTAGTTTTGAAACATGACACTTTCTCTGTTTTATTAGCTTGCATTTGTATGATGCACTCCGCTCTATGTTCTGTCATCAACATTGACATTTACATAATTTATTTAACATGTAAGTAATATTCACAGTAATTAATTTTAATAAAGGCCCATTTTTGACGTTAATTTAAAATGGTAGTTTTATACATTATTCGACGAATAAGTTTTAACCAAGGATTGAAAAATCAGTCCTAAATTGTATGAAGTTGTATTTTTATGTTGTATCTGTCTTCATATAAAATGAAGTACATTGTAAATGCACATAAAACATCACTACATTGTTGCTTAAATGTAATTACATATCTTTGTAAAAAAATCACAATACATTATTCCTCTGTTCATTTGTGCAAATAAAGCATTGTTTAAATTGTTTATGACTATTTTTTGCATTAAACTTGAAACGTTCTAAACAAACGTACATTTTAGATTGTATTTTAACTCAAATGAGAATGCGAAACCAAAGCTTGTTCACAACTAAGTTTTTTTCAAAGTTTTTGTAACTTAAGACACTAGGGGTAAAATAATAATAATTTGGAAAATCCAAAAGTGCACGCCTCATAATTTTTTTTTAATAATTATTTATTAATTATTATTTTTGTTTATTTAACCCTAGAAAGATAGTCTGCGTCAAAATGACTCCTGCGTTTTCGAAATATAGCTGTATCTTTTTAAATGTCGCGAATCCATAACTGTGCTTATAGGACATTTCATAAGTCCCTGAGAGCTACCCTATGGTATACGTGTCAATAGAGTTAGAGTAACCGATTTTGAAATATAACGACTACGTGAGTCAAAATTACGCATGATTATCTTTACGGTGACTTTTAAGATTTTGACTTCTATGGTAGTTTGAATATTTTTTAGCTTATTTTTACTGTTTATTGTGACTTAGGTTAAAAATTTATTTTTATACATATTGAAGCAAATATAGAAAACAATTGGGGATAGAAAATTGGAAGAATATTGTATACTAGCCGCTCTTATGCAAAGCGATGAGGGTCCCTGTGAAGAAACCGATAGTGAAGTAGGAGGACCACGAAATTGAAGATGACGAGCAAATTGACACAGAAGAAGCTTTTCCCGATGAGGTACAAAGCAAAGATGATATATTACATTCAAGCAAAAGGCGGAGTAGATGCATTAAACCGAATGTGTTCCCTGATGTTCAATAGTAGGAAGACAATGAGATGGCCAATGGCTTTATTTTATGAAATCAATAAAATTTCCTGCATATTGCATATTACATTTATAGCCACAATGTTAACAACAAAGCACAAAAACATCTGAGTCAAAAAAACATGAAATAGCATGGAACCGTCTTCTTTGTTTATGCGTGGGTGTTTAGAATCACCAGCTTTGATAAGATATTTGCGTGATAATATCTACAATTTGTTGCCAAATGAAGTATCTGGTACATCGTAACAAAGTACTGAGGAGGCCTTCAGTAAAAAAAAACGTATTTACTATACTTTTTGTCCTTCTGAAATATGACGAAAGGCAAATGCCTCCTGCAAAAAATGTAACATAGTTATATGTCGTGAGCTTGCGTTGATATGTGCTAAACTTGTTTCTCACTATTTTTTATATAACTATATGTACAACATATATATAACATATAAAAAAGTCTGATAATTGTGGCGAAAAATAAGTTTTTATTAGAAATAATACGTGTTACAAGAATTGTAGATTTAAAGCAGACGTTTAATGTTTTCGTTTTTTTACATGTAAAAAAATAATTAAAAATAAATTATTTGTAATATTAATTATTCTAATATAACTGTAAATATATAATAACTTACAATTTATAGAAAAAAAAACAATATACCGCGACTTAGAGCTAACTAAAAAACATGCGTAAATTTGACGCATGACTATCTTTCCCGTACTACTCAATATGATTATCTTTCTAGGGTTAATAACAATTAAACCACATCGAATCAGACCCTGAAAAATGAAAGGGTTCTATTCCTGAGCATACTCAAGCGTAAGAGAAAAAAAAAGACTCGATTAGTAAAGTATTTCGGTCGCTATCGTGTTAACAAGAAAATCCTCCGCACATACAGACACACGGACGTCCAAGACAGAACTTTTTTAAACTGTTTTTTAACTAGTTTAAATAACAAAAATGACATCAAAAATATCATGAATGTTAAAAATAGTGTTTTTTCTTAATATGTGTGTGTATGTATTATCTTACAAGTGCAATGTATGATACATAAAGACATTTTAAGTTTGAAAAATCAGATGTTTTGCGCGAAGTGACAGTAGTACCCACCTCAACGCTTCGCTTATGAGGCGTGCAAAAGTTCGTAATTAGAATAAAGAAGAAGCCCTCTAGAAAAATCTCTTCAAGAATGGAAATTTGATGAATCAGGCTTTGAATTATTTCATTATGTAATAATTAATCCTGTTACTGATGCATTCACGGTAGGTATTATAGTTTAATGCCATTGTTGTATATTGTTTATGTAACGTACAGCTATAATAAGTAAATTATTAACTAACGCAATAAAATAACTATAGAAACATAACATAGAATTAATAATTATTATTATGGTTAAACATAAAAAAATTACGCCATGTCTATTTATTCAATCATCCCGTCAATAATATACAGTTACTGAAAGGTTTGATTTTTACACCATGGGTTTTATTGTATTATGTGATTTAATTATACGTTGTTAAATGTTAAATGACGTTTTCTGCACACAAGGCGACGCGTAAGCGAAAATTTTGTTAAACAAATAAAGCCTGAATACAATAGCACTACAATCCTACTAATTCCTACTTTCCTACTTCCTACTATAATCTACACTAATATTATAAAGAGGAAAACTTTGTTTGTTTGTTTGTTTGTTTGTTTGTTTGATTGTAATGAATAGGCTCATAAACTACTGGACCGATTTTGATGAAATTTGTCACAGATAATCTTTAGACCCTGAGAATGAACATAGGCTACCTTTTATTGCGAAATATGTAACACGGGCGAAGCCGGGGCGGACCGCTAGTAATATTATAAATGCGAAAGTTTGTGAGGATGTGTTTGTTACTCTTTCACGCAAATACTACTGAACCGATTGCAATGAAATTTAGCACACATATAGAGGATAACTTGGATTAACACATAGGATAGGTTTTATCCCGGAAATCCCACGGGAACGGGAACTATGCGGGTTTTCCTTTGAAAACGCGACGAAGCCGCGGGCGGAAATCTAGTTGTCATATAAAAGTCAAGTCAGTCGAGTCACCAAGTTTCCCAAAGTCATTAAACATCTAATTTGTTATGAATGAGGATGCGGGAACAACCATGCGGGTAGTTTTATTAAAATAGTGATTCGTCATTCGTCAGTTTGTGGTCAATTGTCAATCGGTCGGCGATTGTTTACTAGTTAGGACAATATTATGATCTCGCCCGGGTTGAACCGGGATTATTGAAATTCGTTCAGAAAAAAATAATCAAAATCTCTCGTCGTTTTGCAAAGAGCCAGCTATTATAATAATTTTTTGATATCAATTAATATATAGCAATGGAAATAAACATTCAATATTGATATACCCATATAAAACACCCTTAGATCATTAAGTAATGGATGGAGTACGCTGGCAAATGTTCTAACTAAACTTTCTGCTGATTTTGGTGCGGGGAGGGTAACTCACACTATTGAAACACAATCACACATTCACAAAAATAATTTGTGTCACGAAAGTCGTAAAAATTTACGACCTTTTAAGCGACGAGTTTTTAAATTCAACTCTATCCCTAAGTTCATAAAGATTAAATTTGTATTTCATTCCAAGTTGTCTCGCGGGGAGTGCGGTTCAATATCGCGTTCTAAATTCAACTTTATAACTTAGAATATAAAGATTAAATTTGTATTTCTTTAAAAGATAGTCTCGCAAGGAATGCGGTTCATTATCGCGTTTTAAATTCAACTTTATCTCTTAGTTCATAAAGATTAAATTTGTATATTTTCTTTCCATGATAGTCTCGTGGGGCCGCATCAATGATCGAGTAAACATGACTCGATTATTTGTCTTGATCATATCGCTAAACGATACATCGACGATTATTAGAAATTGCATTTAATTAGAAATGTACGTTAAAAAAATAAAAAAATATACACAAATGAAAGGTTATTCCATCTTTTTTAATATTCGACATGTTTGAATTGCTTCTGCAAGACTTGACAGTGCAAAACGGCATTTTTAGCGGAGCACTCGCAGACGTCCTTTCGACGTTTTACGAATACGCAGAGTGTTTGTAATCGATTACGCAAGTAGTTTTTATGAAAGCATAAGATTTTTCGATTCGAATAATCTTATACCTCGGCAAAAGGGGAAACGCCTGCGAGTGTTATCCATTACTTAATGATCTAAGAAAACACCACATACGCAAAATGCATTTGAAGGATTTTTGTTTGTCAGTACTGTTCTACAATTAAACATGAAATTAGTTTTTATACCTTGTTATTATGATTATGATATTAAATAAACAAACATGCATACTATTTACGAAATCTTATACTAGACCTACATTATTATGCTTACATTTAATATTACTAGATTAATAAAACAGGTTATGTTCCGCGACTTTCACAAAACCGCACACATGAGGATGTTCAATTCGCTTAGCTAACACGAACAAACAATACAGACTGTGCTAAAAACGTAAATAGATAAATAAATAAACCTTATATTTTATCAGGAACGCGTTAATTGAATAAGTGAGAAATATATACTAATGAAATCACACATACGATAATAACATTTTAATACAATGAAACAATTTCTGTCTGGCTCTGTTTCTTTGCTAATTGCATCTAAATAGCACAACGGATTTTGATACGGTTGTCACAAATAAAAAGACCGGTAAACGTGAAAGCATATGAATATAATTATTACGCTGTTATATGCAAAGAACTATTCCATACACTTACATACCGATGTCCGACAAATCTTAAGAATTTCCGTGCTGCACTTTAACTCGGTAATATCGAAATTAGTAAAAATACTTATTACAAATGCATTTTTTTATTTCAGTACAGAAGCGAAGAAAATCAATTTTAGGTAATAACTACTACTAGGTATACTTCTTAAAGACAGAAATGTCTTCGTACCAAAATCAGGCTAGTCACAAAAAATATAGCAAGGAAATCATACACTCTACATAATAATAATTTATATTTGCAATAGAAAAATGCAATACCACCCACTGTTGTGACGAGCGTATTAATTTTAGACCTTCCTTGTACTAATGCGTGTCGCATATTTAATATCATGTCGTTACATTTTACTTATGCAAACATAGATGTTCATGTTAAAGTTTTAAAAACGAAGCTTCAAAGAATCTTCTTAGTTCTATTTAAAGTGCAAATTGTTTATTTTATGTACATAATACATGGAGTAATCTAGAACTTTACATACATACATATAAGAATTTCACTAAAAGACCTTGCCACAATTTGCAAGGTAAATTATCCCCACTCCTAGTTATTGTGCCTATAGCATAAATATATTAAATAATAATAATATAGTTATAAGTTATAACATTATCCCCTACAGACATTCCTAAAAAAATTATAATCACTTACTAGTTCTAGAATGTTCAGATTTAACGAACCGAACTTTATGTCTCAGGGGTATTTGACCATTAGTCTAAGTAGTAGTAGTAACTACAAAAATTACTTTGAAATGTAAATTTAATAATTGCTTTAATATAATATATAGACGGATATAGATATCACATAGCATTTCCTGAACAGTTATTTTTATAAGAATAGATTTCAAAACATCTTAGTTTTAACTACTGAATAAAAATCTCAGTTAATTAGCATACACAACACATATTTCCATGGCCAATGAGTAAGTATTAGGATTTACAATCTTTCTCATTAAAAAAAGTTTTAATATTTCAAGCCACTTCAGCCTACATACCCATCACAACCAGATCCACTCCACCATTTATGCTACTACAGTTTTTATAGCCTCATTGTATTTCATAATGTATTAAAACTTGGCACTAGAGAAGGGTTAAACTCCCACATAAATAATACATTGTGTCCTTGAAAACATTACATCTCTTACACAACTCTAGATCATAATTCATAATAAATTCATATGGCTGCCTTGCATTCACTTATTCTTACTTGAATATTTTGTTTGAAGTCGAAATTTTTAAATAACTTAAATTCTGGGCAAATTGTTGAATAAAGTGATATGAAATAAAGTACATTCCAAAAACATGGGTTCATTGGTATACTAATTATTGTATCCATGTTTTTCTTACTACAAAAAACGCAAGTTGGATTCCCTAATTACATGAACAGTATCAGTGTAAGAATAACATAAATCCAAAATATTCTGATATATTCTATAAGCGAAAATTATTAATGTCTGTACCAAAAAATATTATTTTTGTACTTACTAAATAGATTAGAATTAGTACTACATTTGAAATTATTTTTCAGACAAGCTATTAATATGTATCATAACATGTAATGTAGGTCATATTTTGTTTCCTTACACAAACTATCAAGATGTTATTTAGGTTATGGAAGCATAATTCCGAAGGGAAATTTCATCCCTATGCTGGCACAGATAATGTGTTATTTCTAATAAACAACTGTCGACCCATTTCCTGCCTCAACATAATTAAGTTTAATCTATATATTTTCGTATGACGCCGACTGTGTGATTGCAACACTAAGTTATGGGAAACAAAATTACTAATTTGGGAATACACATAATTTATAACTAACATGTAATTTTGTATATGAAACTACTAGTTGCGAGTTTTAAGTATCATCATGAAAATATAATAATAATTAATTAGCACTACACAGTATAAGACAAAGGCGCTTCCCATTGTTGGTCTGTCTGCCGTATGCTTAAATATTTAAAACTACACAACGGAATTTGATGTGGTTTTTTTAACAGGTAGAGTGGTTCAGTAGAAATCTTTAAAAATGTATTTAAAGTTAAGGGTGCTATTACAGATTTTTAACAAAAAACGCTATTTTACGGTACCATTTTAACTCAAAGCAATTACACGTGAGAACAAAGTAATATCTTAATTTAAAGATAATATATTCAGTTCTACGATCATCTTATAAAAATTGTACGTCGTCATACAAAATTGTCGCTGAAATACGATTTTCCCAGCACAATGATCGCATAAAATGCAAAAAAATGGGGTCTAAAACGGTACAATTTTAAGAAAATTAAAAGCCTAATCTATCTTCTTACCTATAAATTATTGAGGGATATATAGTCCTTTATAGATTCTGATAATTTTTTTGTATCTAAATCAAAATTTTATTTCAATTATTAGCTAAATTAAAAATACTTGTCGATTTCTTCATACATTTTGCTCTCGCGGGTCGTCAGACCGCGCTCAGAAGCGCTCTTGGAAGGACGGGTGTATCGCTCCTCGTCCCAAAAATGAAACGAATTAGAAAAAGATTATTTTAACATACTAATAGAAATTACACGCGAGACTGGGTTAAATATTAGTTTGAATGTAATAAGAATGTACTGCGATTTTACACAGCTACCTAATTGATTAACAAATCGCAGCAAGTCAACGACTATTAGCAAAGTGAAGGTAGTTGGGTCAAACGTCGTATAAACAACGTCCGAGCCCCTAGGCACGATCCGTACGATTGCGCCACGAGTCAAAGGAAAGCGGCAATTTATAGTATTCGACAGCTAAGCATGTTCTGACAGGTGACAGTGACAGCTATATTGATAACTATTCATCCACAAAAATGTTAAATCAAAAGTTACGTCTAACAATACATTTACTAAGAATTGCATACAATGCCGGGTTTAATATATTGCCGGTAACATAATATTATGTATGATAATAATTCTTAAAAAAGTATTTTATACATTTCTTAAAAAGCTTCGATATTGTATACAATAATACAATTCATATTCAAATTGTTGTAAAATAGTCACACTTTTTTAAGTTGGTTGAATACACTAAAATACTTATAAGGATCGTACCTACTAATAAAAGTAACAAAATGAATTTTTAAAGTTCCCAGTAATCTTCTGGAATCAATTTCAATAAAAATATAAAAAAAAATAATATCAAGTATGAAGATGATCTATAAAATGGATTGCGCTATGTTTACGTGAGCGTGATGTCCCGCGAACCACGTTGCGACGTTAAATACCTAAATTTGAGTAACGCAGATTTGTGACAGCGTCCTTAATATAATTTGTAGACAACGCGGGCAAAACCGCGCTTATGATTAGTTATAAAAAATATATTTTCATATAATGCTAATAAAAATTCAAGACATTAAAATTCTCAAAAATAGACTTTACACAAAGATTTAAAATCTATATCAATTCGGCATGACAACACACACATAGAGTAATTCAGGCGCCATCCACTCAAACTAATTTAAACAATCAAGCTTCATCCACATCGCAGCTTCAATTGGCATAAGCAGCTGTTGAATAGGCTTCCATTAATTTTAATTACCATCGGTTGACCGAGATGATAATAAATATGAGTTGCTGTTTGGGAGATATTCATTGATTAATTTCGATTAAATATTGCCTATCGATCATATTGGTTTATAATGATTATAATTGATTTAAATTAAAGTGAAACATTATACATGTTTATGTGAATGAAGTGAAGTCCCATGTCCCCTAGTGGGGTAAAGGGCAGATGCATTATTCATACATCTGTTTCACTGATCGATTTTCTTTAGGGACAAGTAGGTGATCAGCCTTCTGTGTCCTGCTAGACAGAGATATTATATTTTTCTTTATCTCCACCGGGAATAAAACACAGGACCCCTCGGTACTACGCTCTAGTGTTAACCACTGTACCAAGGATGCAGAAAATTGACACTTACTAGGTATAAAAAAAAACAATTCACATAAAATTTATTTTATCCTCTTATTATAAAAATATTAATAACAGGAAAATTTTTTATGTTAATTAATTATTGTATTTGTAAATGATAAACTTAAAAAACTGCACATATCTCATTTGGCAAATCAAATTTGTAAATACATACTACCTACATAGAGAAAACTTATTAAATTTGAAATGACTCATATACTAAGAAGGTTTATAAACACTCCATAATAACAAAAAATATTTATGAGTAACTAAACACTAGTGGTTAATTCATTATAATTTATTTTATGTAATTGAAATTAATAGACTTAAGTTTTAAAACAAATTTACACAATTAAGCATTTCCATAAAAATTATATCCATTTGCATTTAAAATAAATTCATTGATGCTTCTATTGTTTGTATAATTAAAGGATTATTCATTTTAACAATACAATAAATACAATAGTATTAATTGAAAGAACAATATTATAATACAAAACATAATGTTGATTATTTTACAGTTAGCCAGTTATATTGTTTTCTTTACTGAAAATTAAAGAAACAATCCACATACCAGACATTGATACATACTGATAATGAGTGAAATCAAAGTAGTATGTGAATCAAGAAAGATAGGTATAAAAACTTATAAGGCTACTATTATAAAAAACATATATTAGACCGGACTCTCAGTGGAGTTTCGTTTGCAAAAATAGCGGACCTAAATCTGACTTCTGATATATATTGTATAGATCCCAGACATCCTATAGACAGATGTTGCCAACCAGTTTTGTGGTCCCCCTCTCCCCACAACGGTAATTAAATATGGCATACAAAGAAAAAAATAAAAATTTCCAAAACATGCCGTGTGGGGTATCAAATGAAAGAGCTTATTGAGTAGATCACGAATATATAGCATACTATAACATTTCTTACACTTTCTCTAAGATTTTTTAGAAAATTTACGAAAATGCTCCATTTTTGAGTTAACTTTAAACCACTATAGATTGAAAACTCATGAATATATTTTTTAAATTATTATTTTAAATAATTAACAATAGTCCATTGTTTACGATTCAATAGTTCGTACAGTGAAATAGTTGCATGGGGGAGTGGGGGGAGCATTCAAAGATGGCGAGTATATTTTCAAGTTTATGCCAGAAATAAAGGCCTAATACAAAAATATCGGTGTCAGGGCTTAGAATAATTATCTCTGCACTGTCGTTGTGTTTGACAGAATGAAAAATATGGCAGAACATTCTTGAATCAGCCTCTGTGTGATTTCAAATCGGTAACTTCAGTGAAAGTTGCGCCTTGCAATTTAAAACATTTTGTGGGGTCATCAAATCCACCACATATATTACGAACTATTGAATCGTAAACAATGGACTATTGTTAATTATTTAAAGTAATAATTTAAAAAATATATTCATGAGTTTTCAATCTATAGTGGTTTAAAGTTAACTCAAAAATGGAGCATTTTCGTAAATTTTCTAAAAAATCTTAGAGAAAGTGTAAGAAATGTTATAGTATGCTATATATTCGTGATCTACTCAATAAGCTCTTTCATTTGATACCCCACACGGCATGTTTTGGAAATTTTTATTTTTTTCTTTGTATGCCATATTTAATTACCGGGGTGGGGGGAGGGGGACCACAAAACTGGTTGGCAACATCTGTCTATAGGATGTCTGGGATCTATACAATATATATCAGAAGTCAGATTTAGGTCCGCTATTTTTGCAAACGAACATCTCCTTGGAGCCTGCTCTATATGCAATATGTATGGGTCTAGTAGACAGAATTCTAATTTCTAATGAAGCTTATAAGCAGTAAGAATATACCTATAGTCATATTATCACAGCCCAATATAATATACTTAAAAATCTACTTCAATTAAAAATGTTCAGATCATACAATCATTGCTGAAATAGAAGGAATATAGTTAATTTCAAAGAATAATATAGATTTAAAAGGGAACTATATTTTCTATCACCAACATTTATATTTGTCATCAAGTTGTATCACCTAATAAATAGATCTATCACCACGAAATATTTTCGTTCTCAGATAAACAAAAATTGTTCCCAGGTATGAATTATCAAATTAATGTTAATATATGTGTAAAATAAGAGATCGATAACCAATAAAATTATATTGCATTACATGAATATAAACTTCGTTCTTTTAATAACAGTTTTGTTACTTAAATAATAGCTCTGTGCTCAGAATGGTAGATCTGTCACCAAATAAATCGATTATCGATCCCTGACTGCGACTCCTTTTTATTTGATATTTTGTCACCAATACAGTAGTAACATTTTATTTCGTTCAGATATTAAATTAATAGTATTCGTTACCAATTTAATACATCAATTAATAATTTTAATGAAAAAATGATCAAAGGGGCGGAGACAAATTGGCGCGCTTTAAAAATTGATTATTTTAACTTTAATTAAGTGTTTTATCTACAATTATGCTAGCCATAAGCCAGCTATTAAACCAGAGCTGATTATTCAGTGGTTATTATTTTTAAGAATAAATATTGATTATTTTAACTTTAATTAAGTGTTTTATCTACTATTCTGCTAGCCATAAGCCAGCTATTTTAAACCAGCGCTGATTGTTCAGTGGTAATTATTTTAAACAATAAATATTGATTATTTTGACTTTAATAATTGTTTTATTTACTACTCTGCTAAAATTTTTTTTTAAATATAATAATTTATACTACCAGTGGCAATTTAGAACCTTGGGAGTCTAGTTAAGTAGCAGAATCTTTTGGTTGAAACGATGATGACAACCCTTATTTTTTATTTGAACTTAATGCAATTTTCTAGTAACATAATATGATTTATTGGTGATCTCTTTAAATTAGTTTGCTTAAATACTTATTAGGACACACCTATTATAATACATACAAAAACATTTATTTGGTACTAGACCTTATATCTCAGGATTTTAGGTGATTTATTGTGGAACTGATTTTGCATTGTTTGGTGACTACATTTTGGTGACAGATCTACTATTTTGAGGACAAACCCTATTATTTAAGAAACACAAAACTAATTAAATTGGTGATAGCTTAAATGATACCCGATTTAAAATATGATTCACATACCTAATAATAATATAATTAAATAATTTAACAAGTTTATTAGTAAACCATACAATTCAAAGTAGCTTTATGTAACAAAGAACTGTAGATAAGTTTGATTTTAAAATGAATTGTTAGCTCTTCAAATCCCAAACGCATACAGAGTATTTTTGCAGACTACTTTTTACCAACAATAAAATCCTATTATGGAATAGAAGCTATTGTTGAACAATAAAGAAATATTTCTATTATCAGTTATCATTGAACAAACCTATAATTCAGTTTTGCATGAATTTCTTATCTTAGATAACATTTTTAGTTCCTTCTACATTGAACACCTGATTCTTTTGTTCGAAATTGTAAACAAGATCAAACCATATTTGCCTGAATATGGATTTTAAAGAGGAATTTGAAACCAAATATTGTTGCAGGACTTAATATTCTTGATTCATATGATAATAATATGAATAGAGAAAGAAAATATATGTTTTACTAGCTTTACGCCCGCGGCTTCGCCCAAGTATTCAAAGAAAAACCCACATAGTTCCCATTCTCGTGGGATTTCCGGGATAAAACCTATCCTATGTGTTAATCCAAGTTACCCTATATATGTATGCTAAATTTCATTGTAATTGGTTCAGTAGTATTTGCGTGAAAGAGTAACAAACACACACACACACACACACACATATCCTCACTAACTTTCACATTTATAATATGTATTAGTAAGATGATTGTATTGCAAATTGCAATACCTGCATAAGGTTGCTAATATGTAAAAATGTATTGGTAAGCAATAAATTATTTGAATTGAATTTCAATTTATATAAATACTAGCTTTCCGCCCGCGGCTTCGCCCACGCAGGCAAAGAAATACCCGCATAGTTCCCGTTTCTGTGGGATTTCCGGGATAAAACCTATCCTATGTCCCGGGGTAAAAAGTAGCCTATGTCCTTTCTTGGGTGTCAAAATATCTCTATACCAAATTTCATGCAAATTGGTTCAGTAGTTAAGGCGTGATTGAGTAACAGACAGACAGACAGAGTTACTTTCACATTTATAATATTAGTATGGAATTTTTAGAATTAAACTGAAAATGTCAAAATCTTTATTAATTTTTTCTGGTATTTTCTCACTTATGTTAAGAGACCCTACACAAATTTCCTTACCATTCTCTAGTTATGTTTTATATATTCTATCATCAAATTACTCATAAATAATTACATTCAACTTAGTCATACACTTCCATGCTAAGGATTACAGCAACAATTGTTTGTGTTCAAATCCCATACTATTTGTTTTATGAAATAATTGAGAACCTATGTTTATCCATAAATAATGCAAAAAATATTAAAGTAGATGTAACCAGTTAGTGATCTCATTTCCTTATGACCGTGCAACGCAAACACCTTGATTTTCTTATGTTAATTTGCAAGGTGAATGTAGGTAAATGTACAAAATAAAGATATTCGACCAAATAGCCACAAGAGTTGTATAAAAATTAAAACAAATAGATTGACAGTATCAGTTAACTCCATATATTTATTGGGGCAGAACAATAAAAGGTAATTACTCAAAGTACTTACATATTCTGCTAGGTGAAGTAAAAACAGATATCCGAGTATGGATGGTAGAAATCCTCGCATAATTCTTTTGCCACTGCCAGCCATTTTAATTCACTAAACTTCACAAATTACAGTTGTAAAGTTCTTGTTTTGTCATATCATAGTTACAATCACAAAAGAGCAAATTTCAATGGAGAAAACACAGTAATGTTACAAAATTTATGTGACGCACTTCTCCGTTCGAGTCTTTTTTCTAAAATGACAAATTTCAAAAAATAAAAAATAATATAGACGTCAGACGACAGACTTCAGAGTTGCTATTAAACAATTAAAAAAGGTATTGCCATATGCTTATCTAGAAATAAAAGGGTCCAACCTGAAAAATCTAGAAAAAAACGTCAATATGTTATGCGGTGCCTAATATTTATTCTATTGAAGTAATTAGTAATTAATTATTTTAAGACCCTAAACAAAATTTTAATATTAAATTATCATTATAAAATTATCTGTGCCCTCACCCACTATTCAATTAAATATAAGCTGTAACAGCTTGTGAAAAAAAAGCACAGTAAAAAAAGCCCTGTCAGATGACAGTTGACATATTCACATATTGTTGTCATTGTTGTCAATATTGCTTTGCAGTCTGCGTGCCCACGAAATGTCCAAATTAAATAAACATAAACATTAGGCTTTATATTTGCTATTGTGCCAATAATACTAATTATAAAATGTTGTTTTATAAACTCACCATTTCTAATTAACAACACTTGGCGGTTCCGCAAATGGAAGACAGAAAAAGGCAAAGATGTATATACGTTACTGCTAAGCAAAAAAAGAAATTAATAGAATTAATGACTAAACATCCAGAGTTAATATCGTGTAAAGTAACTCAGGACTTCAACTACAAGGATTCACAAAAGTTGTGGCAGAATATAGCTAATGAATGTAATTCCATACCAGGGGCGAGAAAAACTTGGAGGCAGTGGCGAAAAGTATGTTAACTTTTATTTTATTATTTGATAACTTAAGAAAATCCTAATAACACTTTCCTATGAAAAATTTCACGTTACCTGTAGCAACAGCAATATACAATGCCTGTGTGCATTTAAATATATCAATCTCCTTGTTACAACAAAGATGAAAGACATTGTTTATTTAAAAGGGTGTAATTTTGATAAACACATCAAATTGAAGCTTTACAGCTACAGAACCGCTTAATTCAGTTCAGTTCATAGACTAACGTAGCTATTTACTTCAATAATAATGAAAATATCAAGTGAAATATAACTGAATATTTCAGACATGGCATGACTTGCGGTCCAAAACAAAGAAACGTCAAGCAGAGACAAACGGTGAGCTACCGTTGACAACAGTCATGCTAACTACTGCAGAGCAAGAAGCACTTGGCATCAAGGCTGGTGATGAGTATCAGGAAACTACAGAATTTGTGCCCTTAACTGTCAACCATGATGATAATTACCATGCAGAAATGTCAAATGGATCAATAAGTGAACCAGAATCTATTCCCGAACAAAAAGTGTTCACCCAAAACCTGAAAAAGTCAAAGATGAAGATTAAAAATGGTGTTAAAAGTTCCAAGCATTCAAGTGAATGTTACCTCAATTGTGACTTATTGGCTGTGCAGGAACAAAGGAAAATACAGATAAAGGAAGATTATCTTAACTTCAAAAAGGATTATTTGAGACAAAAACTGAAGTTATTAAAAGAACAGACTGAAGCGTTGAAAAGTATAGCCAGTGAACTATCGAAATAAGTTAAAAGTAATACCCATGTAGTGTTACTAGACTCAAAATTGGGGCCTTCAAGTATTTTGCATAATTCTCATTTATCAGTGATCTCAAATCTTGAATATCATTTTGTTTGGTGAAAGCAGATTGACCATTCCCTTTAGATCTCATAAAAATATTGAATAAAATAATTAAGAGAAGCAATAAATACACAGAAATTATTGACAAGGAAAAAAATGTTAATATGTATAATCTTTGATTATATACTCCCTAGATAGAGTATCGGCGCGTCAAAAGCGTCGATAAAAATATCAGCTAACCGTTAGCCTCTAAAGCGCTCACCACTCCTCAGTGTCAATTGTAACGTCAAGAGATACGCACGCACGGCTCATTTTTTGCGTTAGATTATTTCGGTGAAAATGACAAGCTGCGCGATTAAAATCTGCAGAAATTACAAAGGACGTTTACGAACAACTAACAAAATCTCCTACCATCGGTAAGTAACTCAAAACTAATAGTAATTTACGGAAACAAAAATAACAAATTCATAATTATTTTCACAAAATCAACGCGTCGTTTTTTAGTGTTGCCAGTCTTGGATTGCGAATTTCCCCAGAGAGTTAGTTGTCTTAAAAGCTGATGTATGTTCATTTTTACCCGACTGCACCAGAAGGAGGAAATACATCCGGGAAGGTGTGTGTATGTATGTATGAATGTATGTGGGTGTGTTTTAAAAACTGTTTGGCTGAGCCTACAGCCTTAATGGATGGACCGATTGTTTTTGTTTTGCAAGCTTCCGCGCAGTCGGATGTTTTTTTTTTTGTCTTAAATATTTTAATATTTATTTTTGAAGTAAAACTTCTTTAGGCGCGGTTGAGAGTAAATGAGATTATTTTTCGGATGGAAATAACGCTCTATAGTCTGTTGACACAATTTCCGCTACTTAAAAACAGAAAAAAAATCTATACGTCTCAAAGGTCGGTATACCTGTTTAAGAATATCTATGGACGCAGTATATTTTTTTTTAAATTGTACCGATTTCGTACAAAATCTATATCTCAGGATCCTTAGGATCACAAAACAGGAAACTGTTACCAAAATTTAAAAAAGTCAACGCCATTTTGTTTTTTTTTTGTTATTGTACCGATTTCGTTCCAAATCGATATCTGAGGATCTCTAGGATCGCAAAACAGGAAACTGTTACAAAAATTTGAAAAAGTCAACGTCATTTTGAAATTTTCTGTTATTGTACCGATTTCGTTCAAAATCGATATCTGAGGCTCCCTGGGATCGCAAAACAGGAAACTGGTACCAAAATTTTAAAAAGTCAGCGCCATTTTGAAATTCTTTGTTATTGTACTGATTTCGTTCAAAATCGATATCTGAGGCTCCCTGGGATCGCAAAACAGGAAACTGGTACCAAAATTTTAAAAAGTCAGCGCCATTTTGAAATTCTTTGTTATTGTACCGATTTCGTTCAAAATCGATATCTGAGGCTCCCTGGGATCACAAAACAGGAAAATGGTACCGAAATTTAAAAAATTCGGCGCCATTTTGAAATTCTTTGTTAATTGACAGATTTCGTTCAAAATCGATATCTGAGGCTCCCTGGGATCGCAAAACAGGAATGGTACCAGTAAAAGCAAAAGGTACCAGTTTCCTGTTTTGCGATCCCAGGGAGCCTCAGATATCGATTTTGAACGAAATCGGTACAATAACAAAGAATTTCAAAATGGCGCTGACTTTTTAAAATTTTGGTACCAGTTTCCTGTTTTGCGATCCCAGGGAGCCTCAGATATCGATTTTGAACGAAATCGGTACAATAACAGAAAATTTCAAAATGGCGTTGACTTTTTCAAATTTTTGTAACAGTTTCCTGTTTTGCGATCCTAGAGATCCTCAGATATCGATTTGGAACGAAATCGGTACAATAACAAAAAATATCAAAATGGCGTTGACTTTTTTTCAATTTTGGTAACAGTTTCCTGTTTTGTGATCCTAAGGATCCTCAGATATCGATTTTGAACGAAATCGGTCAATTAACAAAGAATTTCAAAATGGCGCCGAATTTGGGTTAAATTTAAAAATGATGCAGGCGAAGCTGCCGGCAAACCTGTAGTATTTTTATAAGTCGACACTATATTATTACATTAATTAATGAAACATATTTTGTAAATGCTAATTGATTTTTATTTGATTGTATTTTCTATTCTATAAAAATCATATTCTAACTCAAGAGACAACTAAACACAATTGAAAGTACAATATTAAACTATTATTTATGATTTTATTAACATGACATAATTTTACAGGTTTTGCCCCATTTTATCGGGATAGATTCATTAGCTGGTAACTCCCTGATACAAATGACGCTGGTGTAAGACATAGCAATCGCTAAGCGTGTGTGCGTGCCTCACTCACACACGCTTGTAAATACTGGCCAGTTTTTGTTGCATCGGTCATTGCGTGAGGCGTTATCTAGGGAGTATATAATCAAAGTGTATAATATATTTATAGTGGATCATATTTATGGGTCAATAGTATAGGCAAAGGAAATGTGACTCTTATCATTAATAAAAAACTTTAAACATGTGGTAAAACCTGTTTTTGCTTATTTTTATATTTATTCTTATAATTAGTACTTTTTCAAAGCCTTATTTGTTATGTACATATTTATATTAGATTGGTGTAAGCGGCTTTATAGCAACACCATGTTCTTCAGAAGATTGTTTGGAGATTGAGGCTTGAAAGTGACATAGATCGGCTGTAGATATGTGTACATATTAATTCTTTAGCGTTGTAAGTTGTAAATCAGTTTATGCCTACTATGGTTTCAATGTTATTAATGAGTAGGTAACTTACAATTTTCAAATCCTGTTCTCTGTGTAGCAATATTAAGCTCTTGGATATAATGCAAAATCATGTCGTACGTTTATAGATTTAGGATATCGTAAAAACTAAAAATTCCAAAAGGATGGTATTCTGACAAAAAAATGGAAATGTCAACCATATGTCAGAAGTCAAATGTCAACGTTTCAAACATCAAACGTCATTTGCGACTCGTTTATTATAACTCGGATTTTTAATTAAACAAAGTAAACTGACAGCAGCTTAGAGTATATATACTATCTATAGAGTGCGAACAACCAAGTGGGAACAGTAGGCACAGGTGGGAACAACACGACGTTCCCGCCGCGAGCGCTCGTAGTCGTGGTTGAGTGCTGACGAAGTGCGTTGCTCTGGAATTTTTTTCATATTTACGAATAAACATCGTGAAATGTGTAGTTCTATCTTACAAAAACGATACTAGAAAATACACAAAATTGAAATCCAGTATCACATTTCATCGGTAAGTCGATTGTTGTACTTATTTTTATGAAAATAAATCTAGCATCGCGGGGGTGAAGGGGAGGTGGGAGGCGGACACGCGCAGGCTCGCTCGCGCACCTCACTGCCGCCACGTGATCGTAGTGATGTGACTTGACCAACGCTGTACTCGATAGTTTACAAGAAGAACTATATTTTAACATATTAATTATTTAACTTTAAAATTAAAACTCTTTTAAAAATGTATTATAAATAATTTTGTGGTGTGTTTTGTATTATGAATACGAATGTATTATAGTGTAAATGTAAAGTATAGATTTTGAAGATTTTTGTAGGTATAGAATGGATAAAATTAAATAGAAAAATTATTAATATAATTTATTATTTAATTATAAATTATTTCTTATTTATAACTAACATTTTTAAAACATTATTACTTATTATTGTTTGGTTTATTATTAAAAAAATAGCACTAAACCCGATCTTTTATTTTATTAACTTTATTATTTAAGACTAGCTTACCGCCCGCGGCTTCGCCCGCTTTGTCTAAAACCTAATAAATTATATACAAAAACCTTCCTCTTGAATCACTCTATTTATTAAAAAAAAACGCATCAAAATCCGTTGCGTAGTTTTAAAGATTTAAGCATACAAAGGGACATACCTAGGGACAGAGAAAGCGACTTTGTTTTATACTATGTAGTGAAGTCCACACGTTTTTCTGTATCTACTTATAATAATTAATACAAGAAATATTCAAATGGAATAAACACACTTTATTCAGTTGGTAAACAAATTTAAAATTACATATTTATACTTTATTCATACATTTCTCCTTTAATAACATATTGAACATAAAATTTACTTAAGATACATATATTTATTTACATAACTTATCGATAGCTCAACACGCATTTGATACCTACCCATCCCTATTGGTCACACACACATCTATATAATATCTATAGCTCATCTGCCTACGATGTGCACTAAGCAATTTGTGCAATACACGCGCTCTATACTCTAAGGACAACGCTATTTTTATTTCATCAAAAACTGACACAGAAAACGTCAGTTTACTTTGTCTAATTAAAAATCCGAGTATACAAACCTTTGTTTAATTATTTACCTCATCAAGAAATAAGTCTTGGAAACAACGATATGTGAATTTAATCCAACTATTTATAACAATACAATTTATTTCATAATATGTTTCATAAAGATTACAGTAACTTTGTCCGACCAACAAATGACAGTGAAGTAGGTAAACCCACTGTAAACTTTCCATTTCTATCTGGTGAACAAGCCAAAAAACTTTATCTGGAAGAAGTTCAGAATTCGGCGAGCCACAGTGTCCTTTCTAACACTGATACCAGTTATATAAGGGATAAAGGAAGCCGTAATCGCAAGAGGAAAAATTCCGTTAAACTCACAGACAGGGAGTTGTTTCAATGTGTTCAAAACAATGATGTTGAGTTGATAAGTGTCGCGTTAGATACTTCTCCAGATAAGATTAACATTGTTGATGAATTTGGGTGGAACTTGCTTATGATAGCATGTCAAGCAAACTCTATAGAAACCGTTAAAGAACTATTGAAGCACGGAATTGACACCTCAGTTAGAGATAAAGCTGGGAATTCTGCACAAAGTTTAGTCATAAAAAATAAAAATTACACTTTAGCTGATATATTACTAAGTCACAAATCAAATAAAGATGAGAATGAATGTAAAACCTCGAAACAAATTAAGGTGAAGCTAAAAGAGGAATATAAATGTGAGATTTGCAATAATACAACATTTCCTGATAAACAAGAGCATCTATCATCCACAGTTCACAATATAAATGCCAGTAAAGGGAAGAAATTGCCTGCAAACTATGTGATACCTCAATCTAACAAAGGTTACCAAATAATGGTAAAAGGAGGTTGGGATAAAGAAACAGGCTTAGGTCCAGATGGTACTGGCACTAAATATCCAATTAAACCTGTGATGAAAAAAGATAGAACAGGTCTAGGTCTCAAACCTAAAAAGGAAGGCAATGTAGTGAAGGAATCCTCGAAAGTTATAAATAGAAAAATAATGGCAAGGGAACAATATAATAATAGAAGAAAAGAAATCAATTTCAGAAGAGAATTTTACTAATTATGAATTAATGATATTTTTGATATTGCTCACAATTATGCCAACTGATATAATATAAATATCAGTTATTTGGTATTTATAAATAGACATCATCAATAAAAGGATGCATAATTTAAATAAAACTTTCTTTGTTTTGTTCCTTTCACCCGTACATACAGCAAATATCAAACATTGGTATATAAGTACTCTAAATATAGTTGTATTTTATATTATGCATTAATAGGATTTTGGCTAACTTGTACATAATGCTTTAAATTTGAAAATTCTGGTTCTATATAGTATTATATTTTCTTATTTTAAATTGAAATTGTCACTTTTTAACATTGTACAAAGTAGACTATTCACAACCATATTATGTAATCTATGATTCTATGCCACATGATAAGAACAATATTTCTTTATTATTATTTCAACAAGTCGTCTAATAATTATGTATCTCAATTGATCATCAGTATTAACCATAGTATCAACCTTCATTCAATATAATAGGAACTTTATATAAAAACCAATACAAATTCTAATATTCATACTTGACACTGGCAAAAAGTCTTATCTTCTTGCCAAAAGAAAAAAAAATTCTAATATGTATGTAACAAATCTATTTGTAACTGCCATTGCATTATCTTTATACATTAATTTGAGAATGCAATAATAAAATCTTATATAATAATACAGTAAAACATGCTGTTATATTACCATTAAAAAATTGATCACTAAAGTCTATTCAGTTTAATTATTTTGATAATATAGGTAGTGTAAATCTTTTTTCATGAAGTTGATCAATATCTTAGGATGGCAAAAAAAATGATACCACATTTATTTTAATGATAGCTGGGTAAAAAAAATAGATATATTGTGTTCATAATATAATTGACCTAAACATGAAAACATTCAAAATACTCAACACTTTAAAATAGTGCTACATAAAAAAATACAACCAAAAATCTGAATCATTTTCATTCTATTCATTTGCTTCACAACATTTTCCTTATTTGTTATAACAAAATAACATTATCAACATGAGGAAAAGTGTAACAGCACTGAAAGATAACATTATAAAGACAAAACCATTACATCTTACAAAGGCACTGATTTTTTCACTATTATTTATCTGTGAATACAAAACAAGCATCAAAAATAATACTTAAAAAATGTATCATTAACAAAAAAAATTGCTATCATTTTGTGTGTTATTTTAAAGCTTCCATGAATAAATCATTTTGTCATGTAAAAATAATGCAGAAAATATAATTTGGCAGAGTAAATATTTAAAAATATCTAAATTACACTAGATGTAACAAGTTTTAAAATCATTTTATCTTATCTGCTATATGATACAAATTTGTTAATAAACTACTACTAATATCATCAAAGGTTTGGAGCAACCCAGTCAAGGAACTTGACAGCCAATTCAAATCCTACAAAGCATGCAGCGTTAGCTGGGAACGCTCTTATCATGACAGGAGCCACACCTTTGTACAGGGCCGTTGGACCTTCTCTTGCCATCAACTGTTTGAAAACATCCCTCATACCATTAGGATATGTTCCCTCAGGAGCAGTTTGCAATCTACTCTTTAAAACATCAGCAGGCATGCCCACCAGCCAGTTAGCTATACCAGCACATCCTCCAGCCACCACTGTTGCCAACATCTTCAATTTAGCACTTGCATCTTCAGGAACTATAATCTCTTTCACCCACTCATATGTCATAAAGTACATTCCACTCGCTGGAACGTCTCTCAGTATGGTGGCAACACTGCCTTTGTAAATACTTCTGATACCACCCTCTGCGTATAACTGCCTGGCACAGTCGACCATGCCACTATATTTCTGTGGCCCGGAACCACCTTGTTGAATTTGGAGTAAACATTTAATTCTCTCTCCTGGAGCCATAATTGAGGTTGTAAAGATACCTGAAAAAGCACCAGCAGCAAACAATTCTGGTCTTGTGAGAACCTGTTCACTATCTGACTTGATTAACTTTTTACCGAGGCCGAAACCGAAGAAACTTATCGCAAAAATAGGCGCGACTCCAGTCAAAGGAGCTGACATTCCTTTGTAGAGACCTTTAAAGCCCTCTTTTTGAATAGTCTTCTTGAAACAATCCACAGTACCCGCATACAAAGCTGTTTCTCCAGGTTTTGGTAATGGCATAGTTTGTAATCTTACTTTAATAGTGTCCATTGGATGGCCTGCAAGAACAGTGCATACACCGCCGAAACCACCACTTAAAAAGTATTTAATTGGGCTGCTATTCTCCGACATTTTGATAAGTTATGACTTATGATTTAAAAAGAAAGGTAACACTCTATAATACAGCTGTTGGCCTGTTGAGTTAGTTACAATCACACACAGTTACAACTTACAAACTTGAAACAAGTTTTTAAAATTCAAATGTCAAAGTCCACTAGGTACCTGAGACGTGCCTGAGACCTATATAGTTCGTTATACGGATGTATAGCAAGTTATATGACAGCGTTATGACAGCTTAAATGACATGGCTCTTGCATGTCGAAATACCGGCTCCCGGTGTAAACAAATTTGCGCCGTGTATGTCGATATACCGGGGGCCGGTGTGGGTTCGAGTGTTTTGTTTTTTAGTATAAACAACCTCATTGTATATCACCCTATCCTTTCTGACACATTACAAATGCTTATAGAAGAAATAGGCCGGCTAGTGACGCCAAAACACGAGCAGCGCTAGTGAAAAAAATTTAAACACGCGTCATTCAAAACTCCGTCATCGCACGTGGTGACTACGTATTTTTGTTTTGGTGAAAACTTGTTCTAATCTTAAAGTGATTCGCTGAATATTAAAAGCAACGATGGATGGGTTATTAAATATTGATTATATATACTAATTATATAATAGTTCTGTTAATTTTCACTAAAATTCGGTCTGTAACTATCAGCATGTGCAAGGTCGAACGCGTGATGACGATTTTATTGTCGTTATATTTCAGCCAGAAATGGATAAAAAGGTAAGTTGATATTAGATCTAAAACGTAAAACTACTTAGTTTTGATATATTTCATAGGGTAGCATTATATTTGTTTCAAAAACATGAAAATACGTAGTTAAATATGATACTACGTAGTATCATACCGGGAGCCGGTACGTCGACAGATTGCGTATTTTTAGGATGCTACCTAAGTATGGATATGCCTCAGGAATATTTTTGTATGCATTAAAATTTTAATTTATTGCTGACTGCTACATTACCGAAATATGACCAGAATAGATGTTTTGAATGTATGATAGTAAAAAACAAACACATCTAATAAGAGTCATACCTTGAAAATATTATGTTTTACGAAAAGTCGTATCCATACTTTTATAGCCTCCAGGTACCAAAATGAACAATTTTTTGCTACTTTTAACAACTTATATCTTGAAATATTTCTTAGAACTGTACTGTTCTGTTGATTTGTTTTGATGCTTTAATCTATCTAAATCTTAGAAAATGTCTAAAAGTTCCGTTAGTTGCAATATTTTTTCCAAAAACTATGTTTTTAAATGTACGTAATTTTTGACCCAAATTTTTGAGTTATTTTTGTTTAGCTCCTACTCAAGATATTTATAATATAGTGCTGCGATACTTTCGTAATACATAGTTTATAAGCTTAAGTTTCTAATAAACAAAACATCGTGTCCAAATCGGCATGCGTCATTTAAAATTAGGTTGAAATACGATACCCACTTTTGATGACATCATTAAGTGGCGGTTTTTTGTGACGATATTAAGATCGTGTGTTGTGTAAAAAATTTGTATGGTGGCACTTGAATTTTGTGTTGTATTTTAAACCTAATGTGATAAGTTGTAAATAAAATGTTTTAATTACTTCCAAATGTTGTTTTAATTCAAATTATAACCGAAACTTATCTAAATATCACACTACCCTCTGTTGAAAGTTCTGTGATAGCTTTAATTGAGTATTTATATAGAAATGGTTGAAAGTGAATAAAGATTATTCAATTTACAATAAGATTTATAACTTGAATTAACTTGATTCGTACTAGATATGGAGAAAATCGAGTTAATGTAAAAGTCTATCTCAAAATTTCGCTGTCTGTCGACCATACCGGCTCCCGGTATGACGGATAGGGAAAATCGGAAAAATGTCATCGACATCGTAAAGGATAAGTATGTCATTATGTCATAATCGACTAAAGCGCTTTATTCACGGTCCATCTTGCTGTACGTCCCGCCAAGGTCATACACGATGCACGACGCAAAACGACAGTGAATAGTATTGACGTACGTCAATAATTATTATTATTATGTTGCTGGATGTGCACGACCCATTTTTCGTCCAGCGAGCACCCCCACTACCGCGAACGTCGTGCAGATGGACAGTGAATAGCGCGGACGTACGTCAGAGCCGTCCTGCATCGTGCGTGCTCGATCGTGAATAGGCTTGCTGTACAGCAGATCAGTGTTGCCAACAGAACTGGTTGCGACATTTCGCCGTTTTTCATGCATGAAGGTAGCCTAATATCGCTGAATTTCAGTTGTAGTAGCCTAAAGTAGCCCAAACACTAAAATATCAATATGAATAAAATAAAATGTAGTTTTCATCAATTTATCTATACTTACTAATATTATAAAGCTGAAGAGACAAACTCTTCAGCTTTATAATATTATTAGTACTTATAGATTTTTTATTATATTAAATTGTATTAAATTTATTTAAAAAAAATGTCCTGACGAATTTGTTTGTTTAAAAAAAATGATTAGCTATATACTCTCTGTTCCCGCCACTTCAGCATTTACTGAAAGAGTCTTTTCGGTCATGAATGTGAAGTGGCGGGAAGAGAGAAACCGAGCTTCATTAAAAATTAATTAAAAATGAGCTCTTGAAATATATAAATTTAGATTTGGAATGTTTGGATTCATATAATTCATTTAAAAATAATGAAAAATTGTTAGGTACAGCAAAAAGTACAAAAAAATACATTTTTAAAAATATTAAATAAATGATACTCTTTTTTGTAAGTCCGTACTCTTTATTTACCTCCTTTAAAATCAGATATACTCTATTTCTTCAAATAAAAATTGGCAACCCTTGCCATGCTTGATGCGCGCACGATCGTCAGTAGGATACATCCAGCACCGCGGCCTTGAGCTGACGTACAGCGGGGATGGACCGTGAATATGACGCTTAAAGGACTCTTAAGCGTCTTATTCACGGTCCATCTTGACGTACGTCCCGCCAAGGTCATACACGATGCACGACGCAAAACGACAGTGAATAGTATTGACGTACGTCAATAATTATTATTATTATGTTGCTGGATGTGCACGACCAATTTTTCATCCAGTGAGCACCCCCACCACCGCGAACGTCGTGCAGATGGTCAGTGAATAGCGCGGACGTACAGCAGATCAGTGTTGCCAACAGAAATTAATGTAAATACTTGGAAACGTGGCCTATTGATATGATTTTTTTGTGATAACTTAGTGAGTACATGAGCAAGCAAGAAACAGTTATTTTAGATAGATAGATAGATAATTCTTTATTGCACACACACAAGATTTACAATAAACACAGAGAAAGACAAATAGATGCAAGTATGTACAAATGGCGGCCTTATCGCTAGGCAGCGATCTCTTCCAGACTACCATTAACATTAACAGGAAAACACATTTAAAGGAGGTGGGTGAGCAAAAATTATTGCGTTGGGAAAAATAAATTTTATCACGTATAATTACATAAAGCATGCATAATATAAAATAAGAATATAATAAATCCGATAATACATATTATATACCTAAAATAAATAATAATGAATAACTTAATACAGCGTAAGAGGAGAAAAGAAAGAAAAGGACAACAGCAATGAAATGGAGGAAGGATCAGGAGAGTGATAGATAGTGTGCCTTGAGGAGATTTTTGAAACTGCCCAAAGTTTCAGCTTGTCGAACTACTAGAGGGAGTTCATTCCATAGCTTAACAGCGTGAACTGCAAAAGAATTGCTATAGAATTTGCTGTTCGCGACTGGGACACGTAAAAGCAGAGATTTTGATGAGCGAGGGAACGGAGAAACAGAGAAAGTGAAATTATCCTTTAGATAGTGAGGAGCTTTAGGATCGAAGAGGATGGAGAAAAGAAGATGAAGGATGTGGGAACGACGTCGGAGGCGGATGGGAAGCCAGTTGAGTTTCTTGCGGTAGTCAGACACGTGGTCAAACTTGCGCAGGCCAAAAATGAAACGAATGCAAAAATTTTGCAAGCGCTCAAGTCTATTCAACTGGACTTCCGAAAGGTCAAGAAAGGATGTGTCAGCGTAGTCAAGGTGGGACAGGAGAAATAATAAAAAAGAATAACTATAAAAATACCTTCGTTTCTATTGAGATATTTGTACATTAAAATAATTTACATTTTGTATAAAAATTACAATTGATATTATTGCGCTAGGCTAGCTAAATACACTGTTATTTTAAAACCACAATAATTTTTTTTAAATTTTGCCGATATATCGATAATTTTTCCGCGATATATCAATGCCAATATTGATATTTTTTTAAATATCGACATCCCTACAACAATCTACCATGTGTTTACCACCAATCAACAGTGAACATAGACTATAACGTCTTATTCACGGTCCATCCCCGACGTACGTCAGCTCAAGGCCGCGGTGCTTGTATCCTACTGACGATCGTGCGCGCATCAAGCATGGCTAGGGTTGCCAACTTTTATTTGAAGAAATAGAGTATATCTGATTTTAAAGGAGGTAAATAAAGAGTAAATAAATATTTTTAAAAATGTATTTTTTTGTACTTTTTGCAGTACCTAACAATTTTTCATTATTTTTAAATGAATTATATGAATCCAAACATTCCAAATCTAAATTTATATATTTCAAGAGCTCATTTTTAATTAATTTTTAATGAAGCTCGGTTTCTCTCTTCCCGCCACTTCACATTTATGACCGAAAAGACTCTTTCAGTAAATGCTGAAGTGGCGGGTACAGAGAGTATATAGGTAATCATTTTTTTTATTTGTATGTACACAGGAAATAACCAATTATCATTACTTTGACCTAGTACACATGGACACTGGACAGTTTATATTCAGAAGTTATTATTTTAAAAGAACTCCAAGGCGAATTGTTGAATAACACAGATTTTATGCAAAAGTCCACTGCAGAAAAATGGCAATTTATTTAAAAAAAATGTCCTAACGAATTTGTTTGTTTAAAAAAAATGATTACCTATATACTCTCTGTTCCCGCCACTTCAGCATTTACTGAAAGAGTCTTTTCGGTCATAAATGTGAAGTGGCGGGAAGAGAGAAACCGAGCTTCATTAAAAATTAATTAAAAATGAGCTCTTGAAATATATAAATTTAGATTTGGAATGTTTGGATTCATATAATTCATTTAAAAATAATGAAAAATTGTTAGGTACTGCAAAAAGTACAAAAAAATACATTTTTAAAAATATTTATTTACTCTTTATTTACCTCCTTTAAAATCAGATATACTCTATTTCTTCAAATAAAAGTTGGCAACCCTAGCCATGCTTGATGCGCGCACGATCGTCAGTAGGATACAAGCACCGCGGCCTTGAGCTGACGTACGTCGGGGATGGACCGTGAATAAGACGTTATAGTCTATGTTCACTGTTGATTGGTGGTAAACACATGGTAGATTGTTGTAGGGATGTCGATATTTAAAAAAATATCAATATTGGCATTGATATATCGCGGAAAAATTATCGATATATCGGCAAAATTTAAAAAAAATTATTGTGGTTTTAAAATAACAGTGTATTTAGCTAGCCTAGCGCAATAATATCAATTGTAATTTTTATACAAAATGTAAATTATTTTAATGTACAAATATCTCAATAGAAACGAAGGTATTTTTATAGTTATTCTTTTTTATTAGACAAAACCAAGAAGCTTATATCTAATACACTGGAGATTGCACTATGACCATTAACTTGTCACAAGAAAATATAACCTTGAATGACGTCAGTGTTGTTTTTTGTCTCTTTCTGTGGGTGACCACACTGGTTTGTAAATTCAGGATTTTTCGAAATAAAAAAAACTAAAAATCATGGTCTATAAATAATAACGACATATATTTTTAACAGTATTTATATTATAATATTACTGGTCAACTTACATGAATAATTATCATCTTTATAGGTACATACCATTTTAATTGGTAGAGAATGATAGTTTTAAATAACGCTTGATAACTTTTGATCTCATACTACGATTTTTTAATTAAAATGAGTGCTACATACATTAAAACATCGTTTTGGTTACTCAAGCTTCAGTCTAAAACTTTTCAATATTCCAAAGGGAGAGTTGCATCGCTAGTGTTGATGTGTGGTAACGATATTACAGTTCTCAGAAATTCGTATGTCTTTCAGGAGCTGTACTTACGGTTACTAATGGTTTCATGGTGGTTAATTATAATATAATTAAAATTACTTTATCCACAGTTGAGACGCAGTAACAAGAATGTGGTAAATAAAAAGGTATAGCACTTTTCAAAAGGTATTTTTTTTCTGGACCGTAATCCTCAGGCTTAAAATGCAAACTGCATATTCTGGCATGTTGATAAATTTTACCCTTGATAGGCACTATGGACAGCCATTTATTTCTTTTTATTTCATTTTTTGGAAAGCTGAAATAAGTAAAACAAAAAAAATTTGGTAAGTTAAAAGAACTATTAATTTCTATGTTAAAGAAGAACAAACATAAAACCACATGTGAGTGCAATATCGATGTCGTGCGTTGTTTCATTACTAGTATAAAAATCTTTGAAATGGTGTTCTAAATGTTCATCATAATTTTGTTAACTATTACAATATTTTCTCTTCGCTATCCGTAAAAACTCGTCGTCATGGTTACCTTACTTGTTAAATTGGTTTATTGAAAAATGATGAAATTATTAGGAAAAGAAGATAGATAGAAGATATTTAGCATGATTGATTACTAAAATGATGATAAAATTGACGATTTTTGCCATGAAAATGATTCTAAACAGGTAAATGCATGAGTATTGAGGAATATTGTAAATAGCGTAAATATACACTTGCCTGTGAAATTTTATGCCAGAATTTGGTGTCCAAAAACTTCTGCAATTTTTCACAATGCAATACATTATTTATATTCGGAAAATATTTATTAAATACGCAGCAATATTAACTTAAATATTCGAAGCGACGCAATTTTTTTGACACTTATGCCATATTGTCAAAGTGAGAGTTGCTACAATTTTATTATGGTAACTACCCATAATCAGGGAGTATCGCTTTTTAATAATTGGTTCAGATACTTATTTTATTTAGCATAAATAATAATTGTCTCATCCAACAATGCTTCTGAATGACGTTGTTGGCAATTTATCAACAAACTCATGTACAAAAACTAACCTTTTGCACAGAATATTACAGCATACATAGTAGCCTTGGGAAAACTTCGTATTAACAGTGGCAATACCAAGTTAGGTGTGAAAGTGATAAAACACAACAATTTTCTTGTTACACGTCAAATGTTCATACCGAAATCACAGTATTACCATATTTCCTACAGTATGGCGACGAATGTACTTGTGCAGAGAAACGGAGGGGAACTGGCGGGGGGTCGGGCGACGCGGGCCGCTTAATGCAATCACGCTGAGTTTGCATTAACTATCGCGAAGGGTAGACGCTTCAGAGATTTTTTGTCTAATAATTTATACTTACGTATTCTATAATGGTGGGCACAAACTGTTGTGTTTATGGATGCAAATCTACATTTAAATCCAAGGACATAAAGTTTCATAGATTTCCTCGCGACGAGAGGTAGGTTTTTCAAATTCTGTTTAGTACCAATTCAAAGATGTTGAAGATGTTTTTGACTATACATATTTTAAGTAGCTTTATGATATATATAAAATATATAATTGAGGATTTTCAAGAAAACCAATTTGTTTCTCTGTAAATTCAAAGTTTTTATTTTAAAGTTTTCACAATAGTTAACATACAAATAGTTTGTTACTACAACAACTTAAAATATGTAATCTCACCTGTAAATTCAAAGAAACGACATTTAAAGTCCACTTATAATAAATCCTCAATTACAGTAAAAGTTCCTTATTCGCGGGGTATATTATGTTCCATAAATATGCCGCGAATACAGAAACCGTGAATACGGAATGGTAATTTATATGGGATTATTTTTTCGTGTCGAAACTCGTTTCTCATTTTTTTTAGTTGACATTATAAACTAGGAAGAGTGCAGTGGACGTTACTCGATCACAATTTTTGTAAAGAATGTGAAAGACGAAACAATAAAACACGCAAAGCGGCTTTTACTATAAACGGAACTACATTAAAAAATATACTTTTTTTATTGAGTTATAAGGTTGCTTCCATTCTGTTTATTTACATTCTCAAAAACATCAATCGCGGCAAAGGCGGCTTGCGACAAAGGCGGCTTGTGTCAAAGGCCTCGGCGATATCATTTAACAACATAATATGTACTTTAGGCAAACTTGTAATAAGATCTATTTTACTTTCTTATTAGTCCATTTGACAAGGATATTGGGTTAGATACCTATTGGAATAATTTTATTATTATGTATGTACTTATTAAATCCGCGAATAAAAAAAAAGGTTGCACTCCGGGAGTGCCGGCAGAAGTGAAAACTTGATTATTAACGTTCAGCATGTTTGATATTTTGGAATGGTATCCGTCTTACGCATGGAATATAAGGGCAAAAAAAAAAAAAAAAAACATCCGTCTTACGCTTTTTCGATCAGGCCACGTGTCCTGACACGAGTTAAGATTTTATACCCAACGCCGCTAAAGAAGTTTTCACTTCAAAAATTTTTAATCGTTTCTCGCCATTTTTTCTTTGTGCTACGTCAATCCGAGCCACAGATAACATGAAGTATGAACACGCGAAGCGCGCCAAATTTGAATAATGATGAAATGTTATTTCATTACATAATATATATGTTACCGGAAATGTATTAATAGATGGCGCATCAAATCTTTACAAAATAATAACAATTTCTTTATTTAAATAATTTAACGTACAAAGAAAGGACAACGTTGAAAAAAAAATGGTTGCCTGTAAAGTCGGTTTTACGGGCGAAGATTTTACGTGACAACGTCTTTTTCTCGGTAGAATATTTATGTGCTGCGCGCGCGGCAGACCGCGGGCCTCTCTCTCGTTCGGTGACTCATCGTAACGTTACCGAGCGTTACACTTTTTCATAAGTGACTCCCAGCCGCAACCTAATTTAAGACGTTGTCACGTCAAAAATAGAAATGAACATTTAAAATAAATAAATAATAAATTTGAGAATAAGTAAATTTGGTTGTTAATAAGGCAATGACAATGTCACTGCGGCGGCATATTATACTATGTTTATGTATAAATAATTACATTAGATTCAATAATCACAATTATTTTTAATGTACATGTGAATAAATAATTACATATTGATAGTAATGATAAAAATTGTTTTATTTCCCATTTGGTGACAACCCTAGCATATTTACACGTGGCAGCGTGAGTACCTACACTGGCGGTGGCATCGCGCGACATCAAAGGCGTTTCCTTACTGAAGGAAATAATATTGTAATACTGTGCCGAAATCTCCAGTGTAAAAAGATTGCTTCTTGGACAAAACAAAAAAGTCATAGACTATACAGTTATTTTTTTATTTGTTTTACGGCTTTGGATTCTAGCGACTTTAGCCAAGATCCATAAATAAAATAAAAATATCGTTTTTGATACAATTTTCGATATTGGATATTTTATATCGATATATCGATTTATCGGTTAACAATATATTATCGGCAAAAAATATCGATGTATCGAATTAAAAACATCGAATATATCGATATATCGATATTTTTTCAACAAGCCTATAATGGTGGCAGTACACATGGGGCCAACGTGTTGGGCCAACGGGTTGGGCCAACGTGTAGAGAGCTACTTGGCGGTATGTTGGCTTCATTAGCCTAGTTGGCGCCAATATTGGCAGGCCAACCGAATGTTGTCGGTTTTTTGTGCACACATCAAAGGATCTTGGCGCGCTCCGCAAACAGCGTTCACACGTTGGTGTCTTGTTCAGTTTGTTGTTACGCGTCAGCGGAGACAGTATCGTTGCGCGTCAATGAAATTTACGTTTAACCATGTTCCGATAGCGATGACGGCGCCGATGTGGACAAGCAATGAGGTTTTACAATTCGTAGAATTGTATCGACATGAAGGAATAATTTGGAATCCACGGCATGAACTACTTAATAAATTAGATGTTTTATTTTCTATTTATTATATTATTCTAGATGTTTTTCTTATCTCACTTTCATACAATGCGATAAAAAAAATGAATATATTTATAAAATGAGTAAAATAGTATTAAAAAGTTACTTGTTCTTAAAAATTAAATAACAATATACAATGAGCATGGTTTTGATCAAATTGTGCTTTATTACATAAATAATATTATCATTTAATATAATAATATTATATAATCTTTAAAGTTTCGCTTTATAGGTAATTAAAATTAAATTAAGTGTAAAATGTACACATTTTAAACATTTGAAAAAATCTAAACATAATAATGTTTTATTTATACAGAAATAAAAAAAAGGACAATAGAGATTGGAAAATGGTATCATCGCAGACGGCAGAGTACATTCATTGTTATTGATGCACATGTACGTAATAATTAAACGCACTGTATATATAAATTGCCGCGGCTGCAAGAACTTCTAAGGACTACGTCCATCCTTGAAGCGCCAATGCAGAATGATCAGTACGCCAATGTGTGAACAGGAATCTTGATATCCTTCATTTTTTCCCAACACGTTGGCCCAACGCCTTGGCCCCATGTGTACTGCCGCTATTAGATTGTTGACAAATTTTTAATTTCTGTCATCCAAAGACGTAGAGGGAGAATGAACTATAGAGGAGGCACTAAAATGACAAGTAATGCGTGAGAGAAATACACTTATGACTATAAAGCCAAGAGCAAGCGAGACAGAAACATTGTTTTTTGTTTCTCTCATGTTATGCGATTTCTTTTGTTGGGGAGTGGGGACAAAGGCAGTTTGTCCCAAACAAGCGGCTACAGTCCATTGTTTTGCTAGTTTTCTGTTTTTTCTCGCTGTTAAGTGACTTCAAAGTTTAATAAACGTTGACAGTGATCTGTTTTAATCCGACTTTAAGTGAAAATATGGTGCGTTGTAGTGTGATTGGTTGTAAAAATCGGCCGGAACGAAGATTACCAAATATTACCTTTCACACGTAAGTAAACTTATTTGAAGTATATTGTTTTATAGAACTGGATATAGTTGATACATTTTCATTAACTCTAATGTGAAATTATCTACAAATATATAATATTTTCATCGAAATAGACGTAAACATTTTTTTGTGTTATCCGACTAAATTACGAAGTGTTCTTGTTGTTCAGGACGCCATTTGTTTTTACGTAGTTTCAAATTTATGGTATAATCATGTGATTAACATTAAGGATACCAGTACAGGGTAAAATTTTCCCCAAAATCGTGAAATGTTTTTAATATTAAATATGTTTTTCAGGTTTCCAAAACAAACAAGTACATTAAACAGATGGATTCGAGCTACCGGAAGGAAGAACTGGTTACCAGGAAAAAGTCACAGAATATGTTCTATACATTTTGAGTCGCGTTATTTTCGAAAAACGAAAAAAAAAACCTATTTGATGCCCAATGCAATTCCAACACTTTTTACAACAGTGAGTAATTTTTGTGATGCGTTTAGTTTGGATTTAAATGTTGTAGTTTAAATATTCATAGACCGATTTTGTTGCTACGTCTACATAATAAACAAAACAAGTTATTAATTTATTTTTATAGGGGTATATTTTCTATTTCTACTTAATCAAATTTTATTTTTTTAGGATATTATTGTTGAGCGACTGAGTACTGCCCAACAATCAAAAATCCATGGACCAGGTCTTAAGGTAAATTAATAATTTCATTGCACTTTCCCACGAGCAACGACACTGCACTATTTTAGAACTGCACGAAATACCTTGGAGAGGAAGTTTATGTGGTGTTGTTGTGTGTGTACACGGCTCATATGAATGTGTGAAGCCTGGATTAGTCACCGTTTTTTTTTACACCTTTTATTTTGTACATGGATGTTCTTAGTATTATCTGATTCAACTAACTTAATCTTTTCAGGATGTTGTTGAGCTACCTAATACAAGCGAACAGTCGAAAACTGTAGTGTATTTACTATTTAGTATCAGCATTGCACCCGTGCGAAGCCGGGGCGGGTCGCTAGTTAAGTTAATAAATAACAAAATCTTTTCAAATCTGTCTTTTTCTTCATAAACCTATCTTACAAAAAAATACCCAAACATTTATAGATATTTTGCCAGTTTTTCGGATAAAAAGTTTTTGTAATAGTTGGCAACATTGACGTAAGGATTCGCCATCTCGTTCGGGTATACGCCGATGTCGTCTCTATAGTTCATTCTCCCTCTACGTCCAAAGAGTATAATGCTGTCATCTGTGTATTTAAATATTTTTTGTCACGTTTCTTGTTATTAAAAACCACTTAAAAACCTATGATACAATGAAGGTAAATTAATGTGGGCTACATGAATTAATGAAATGGCATGCAGTAAAGAGGAGATCGAAAGAAAGCGTTTAGCTGCATTAGAAAAAATTAAAAACAAGTTTTCCCAGTCAGCGCAGCAAAATGTAAATAAATCACCAGGACCCTCGTATATTAGTAACTTTTCGAAAAATACTAGGGATATCTCTAAAAGCCCTGCGTTTCATCCATACTCAAGAAATGATGAAAACAATACAGCCGAAAGTTCTGTGCCTGTAACAAAAGTTGTGAGTGGAACAGTATATTTGATATCGGAGGATCGTTTTGAAGTAAATCCATCAGAATTTAGTACACCTTTGATAAATATCTTCAAAACAATACCATCAAAAAGTTATGGTAAGTCATTTTCTATCAACAAAGAAGAAAACACATTCTTCTGACAGTAGTTTTTCTATTTCAAACAGCTAAATACGATGCTACTTTTATTTTATTTCAGATGCCAAATCAAAATTATGGAATTTCTCAATACATGACTATGAACAGTTGATGTCTAAGGTGGCTCCTCTAGCTCCACATGTAGTGTTGGGAACGTTGCCACATTATGTTCTAAAGGTATGAGCTTTATTTATTATATTAATACTTCGCCCGCGTTTTCAAAGAAAAACCGGCATAGTTCCCGTTCCCGTGGAATTTCCGGGATTAAACCTATCCTATGTGTTAAACCAAGTTACCCTCTTTATGTGTGCTAAATTTGATTGTAATTGGTTCAGTAGTATTTGCATGAAAGAGTAACAAACATACATATACACATCCATCCTCACAAACTTTTGCATCGGATTATAATATAAGTAGGATTTCTAATACATATTCATTTTTTTAAAGATCTTTTTTGTTTGTTAAAAGTTGAGTTCAATGAATGTTATTTCACCACCTTATTTTTTTATTTTTATTATCCCTCACAGATACTCAAAGAAAATATCATGAACCCTAATTCTATAGATTTATCACCAATAGAATCAACATTAAGGACCAAATTAATGCCCTTTCAAGAGGATGGTGTCAGGTAAATTTTTTTTTTAAAGTAATGGTTTAATTTTATTTCATCTGTTTAAAGTCCTGTCTCTGTGGGAATAACCCGCTGTCACGGAAAAAACACACAAGAATTATTTCTCGTGTTACTCTGTTAAATAATCTATAAAACTACAATGTTTCTTCAAAATCCATTCAGTAGTATAGGCATGATTATGTAACAAACAAACATCGAATTTTTGTATTTACAATATTATTATGAATAGTTCTTTTTTATGTTTGTTTGAGTCAACAAGCCTATGATTAACAATTTATTCTTATACTACAAATTGTTTTTTTTACCTTTATTTTCGTAATTATAATAATATAACCTACATTTTTTTATGTTTATTTTCTAATGACTAACAATAAATCGTAGATTCGGCATTGCACGGCGCGGGCGTTGTATGATAGCAGATGACATGGGCTTAGGAAAAACATTCCAAGCACTGGCTATAGCTAGTTATTATAGACATAACTGGCCTCTTTTGATTGTCACTACTTCATCTATGAGGTATGTATATTATCTCTTATCTTGATTAGTATTTTAAAGAAAATGTTTGTTGTAAGCCTGTATAATTTTTTATTTTTCACTTTTTTATATTAGAATTTATTCAGAAACTACCAAACTGATTTTTAGAAAAGAAATGAATCTTATTTAATTACAATTATTGTAAAAAATTATTGGTTCAAAATATATTTTATTTTTTTCTATTTACAAAACTGTTTAAAATTTCTGTGTTTTTTTTTCTACTACCTTCTTAAAAAAATCATTGTTTGACAGTTTCTATTGTATTTTCTATGATATTTCTAGATCATTTCTGAATTAATTTATTATTTACAGACACACTTGGCAAAGTAAAATACACGAATTGTTACCCTCCATTCCAATGATGAATATAGTTACTCTAATAACTGGTAAGGATGCCCAAATGGTAGCCGATAGACAGGTACAATACATAATCAACCTTTTGTTTATAAAAATAAGGTTTAATATTAAAATTAAGTTATTATTTTCAGTCTGAAGTTGTAATCGTGAGTTATAAGATAACAACAATGCACACGGATCTTTTGAAGAGCAAGAAATTTGGTGCTGTGATAATTGTATGTAAATATATAATATATGTACTATGTAGTTTAGTGATATCTCATAAACTATTAGGGACCTTTTTTTTTTTTTTTTTTTTTAAACGTTGGGAAATGCATTTACGCATCCCCCTCTGCAGTTTTCCTGCGTGAGGGGAATGTGGGACTCGCGAAAGGCCATACCCACTAAAACCCAACGGTGGCCACCGATCACCTTCGGCGGCAGGGGTTAACAGCCAGGCCTTGTACCCCCACCGCCTACGTGATGAATGCCGCAGCTTGGCGACTCGCCCGCGCCCAAAAGGTGGCAATAGACGTCGGTATCATAAAATAACGCTGCCCTATTGCCGGGCTATCCACCTCCTGTCGCAGGGGGGGCCGGTTTACTTGCAGCGAGCATAGCTACAATATGCTCGTTTCTACGTAAACCTCCCCCTGCGCTAGTTCGTCCAATGGTATTTTAGGGCTGATGCTGGGCATAAAGACGCCTGCGTCTGCCAGGTCTGCGTCGGCGCAGAGGATCCG
Organism: Colias behrii; assembly: GCA_029959065.1. Classification (NCBI taxonomy): domain Eukaryota; kingdom Metazoa; phylum Arthropoda; class Insecta; order Lepidoptera; family Pieridae; genus Colias; species Colias behrii. The sequence continues at coordinate 2,123,248 of JARWMC010000016.1, forward strand.
CCGATGGGTCATTCTCCCGGGCCCTCTCTGCAACCTCCTTTGCTTTCATCACAGCCTCGCAAAAGGCCACGACCGACTTCCAATGAGTGTCCCCACTGACCATCATTTTTGCGAGACCCTGTAGGGTCAGCTCTTCCTCTCGCAGCAAGGCTTCAAGAGGCCTTCGCTCCACCGTCCAGGCCGGGCATTCGGCCAGTGTGTGTTGAGCCGTATCCAGCTGGTCGCTGCAGTGATGGCAGGTGGGGGCCGGTTCCCGGCCTATCCTGTGCAGGTAGCTGCGAAAGCATCCGTGGCCCGACAGGACCTGCACGAGCCGGTAGCTGAGTGACCCCCACCTTCTCTCTGCCCACTCTCTGAGCACAGGGCTAAGCGCGCTGAGAGTCCAGGCCCCCACGCAAGATGAATCGAGTTCCTGGCGCCATTTGTGGAACACCACGTCGCGAGCCTCTCGCTTCCAACCTTCGAGCGTTTCAGTAGGCAGCTCTTCATCCCTCTCTCTTGCCTCCGCTCTGCGCCAGTAGACTTCCGCCAGGGCGGCCGCTTCGAGGTGCCAGGGTGCAGTACCGGCTATGACGCAAACCGCATCGTAACTCTTTGCCGGTGTTGTGCGCTCACAGGCGCTGTACGGATGCCCTATATGGGCCGACAAACTATTAGGGACCTAGTTTATTTTAATCTATACTAATATTATAAAGAGGAAAGGTTTGTATGTATGTATGTATGGTTTTCACGCATAAACTACTGGACCGATTTTGATGAAATTTGGCACAGATAATCCCTGAGAAAGAACATAGGCTACCTTTTATTGCGAAATATGTACCACGGGCGAAGCCGGGGCGGACCGCTAGTGACTAATAATAATGAAATATTGAACTGAACTGACATAGCATTTATTCAATACCAAAACGCGTAGTGAGCGTTTACATTAGAGCTACAAAACAAATTTCACAATGTGACTATTTAACTATGAACATAATGTGTTGTGACTGATAGCTATGCTTCGCTCAATGAGCGTATTCGGTCTTTGAGCTTTAAATATACAATTCCTTGGTTTCATATATTTCTGGTTACATGTTATATTCTTATTATCCTGTAAAAAGCCACAAATTCTCTATAGGACGAGTCCCACTACCTCAAATCACACAAGGCGCAATGCACAGTAGCACTATACTGTCTATATAGCCTACCTATACCTACACCCTACTGTCTATAATAGAATCAAATGTTTACTACTCTAGTAGGTAATGAATTAAAATAATATTTTCTACATTAGGACGAGTCCCACTACCTCAAGTCGCACAAGGCGCAATGCACAGTAGCACTACTGTCTATATCCCGGCAATGCTCCCGCGTGATACTGCTCAGTGGAACACCAGCTCTGAGTAGACCGGCTGAGTTGTATACACAACTGTCCTTGATTGAACCGAAGATTTTCACGAATTATACGGAGTATGGTAAGTTTTTTGTTAATTTAATGTTTTTTTTTATTTATAAGAATCTGTATCTAATTAGCGAGTGCGTATAATATTTTTGTTGCTTATTTCTCGGGTTGTTTGAGAATTTTTTTACATTGTATTTAAACTACTCAAGTCTTATCAATAGTTTGGTTAATTTTTAAGCCATACCACACCCCGGACACTCCATACAAAATTATTGTTTTGACAGTCACACTGTAGAGAGTGCAAATGTGTGTGTTAACGCTTTAGGGTTGGCACATTTGTGATTAGCGTAAAGAAATTCGCGTTTTTCTGATGAAATACATCCGTAAACAGCACAATATCTAACAATTTTCTACGAAAAACGATAATCACAAATCCAAAATTACTTTTAAGTCAATTTGATTAATGTTGTCAATCTTCGTTGCGTATCGTCCTTACGGAAAAATGCGGGCCATCTATAGCGTGATCGTGCGGGGTGAGGTAAGTGTTTAATTTTGGCGGGAGGCGAAGAGTGTCCGTTCTGTAGCGTTTAGATACTATTATGTATTCTGTGGCCATGCATTAAAAGTTATCAAAAAGTATTGATTTTCTTAACATTATTTGATTATTGTTCTGTTTTTCAAAGAGATCCATTTATATTTGTAATTTTTGGATTGTTTTCATTTTCAGGTAAAAGGTATTGCGCGGGTAAACAGACGAACTTTGGGTGGGATATGTCGGGACAATCTAATTTATCTGAACTGCAGATAATTCTGCAAAAACGGTTCTTAATACGAAGGACTAAAGAACAAGTTCTTACGAAGTTGGAAGAAAAGACTAGGTATGTGAAGCAGATGTTATTTTATGTTAGGATTTAAAAAAAACTGATATAGTAAGTAAAATAAATGCCTGCCATAAATTTTACAATATTGTATTTTCAAGTGCGTTCTGAACAGTGCAAAAATTCAAGAGAAAAACACTCCGAAATATGAAAAAAAAAATATATAATTTTTGATTTAAATATTTTGATTTTAATAGCAGGATTCTGTAACTTATTCCCCAAATACGCTTTGGAATCATTTATTTCCTAAATAGTCACAAATTAAAACATCATAACGTAAAACACAAATTCGCATATAAAACATCTAAAAATAAATATTTTCATTATAGAGAAACAGTATTACTCGACCAAACATTACTGCAATTTAGCAAAGAAGAGCAGCAGGGTCTCAGCCAAATGGCGGAAGCGTACACGCGCAGCAAATCGACGGAGAAACATGCGGCGCTTATCACGTTCTTTAGCGAATCCGCTGCTATCAAGATACCCGCGATTTGGTTAGTTTTTTTAAATAATGTGTTTTTGGAAAGTATAGATTTTTTTGGGTAAGAAGTAAAAAATATATTTTTTACAGTTGTCTTTTTAAGGAGTTGTTTCAGATTGAGTAAGATTTTTTAAATGTATTTCTGATTTATTAACATTTTTTTCTATTGTTAGTTAGTCAGTCTATAAATTCACACGATGATACTTATAATGTGTTAAAAATACTAAAAGTTAAATAAGGAAAATCGAAAAAAATTATCTTACATCTTTACATGCTATCCTTTGTGGTCCTTCGAGCCGGAAACTTAATATTGATATGCTTTTAATCTGTAAAAAGTTAAGTTCTACAATAATTCTATGTTTAATGAATTTTTTTCTGTCTTTTTAATTTCAGTAAATACCTAAGGCAATTGTTGAAAGAATTCACGGGCAAGTTCCTAGTATTCGCGCATCATCGCAACGTTATAGAGGCGATATGTTCGACGTTAGACGAAGTTGGAATACATTATATTTGTATAGTTGGTTCGACTCCTGCGCATGCGAGAGCAGTAAGTACTTTATAAGTTTAGGTTCCGAAGATACTTTTTTCAGAAAATTTTTAAACTATTCATAATTATAAAAAAGCCTCTTCAAAATCATATTTTATCAACCGATTGCTCAGAACTTATGGCTCGGTAACCGATTTTGATATTTTCTTTTATTGAAAGCTGGTGTCTTCACTGTGTTTCCAATTAAATTTGTTCCAGTTCTTACTATTTTAAGGCGGCTTAGAGTTTTTCAATAATTAATAATTATTACACCCTATATTGGTGGTTATTGAACATTTAGAAAAACATTTGTTTTATCGAATTTCTGTGATTATTTTTCCGACCCAAATATCGACCAATAGAATTGCACCATTCGACGTCACGTGGTACAACCTACATGGTATTATACTGATAATTTTTTGAAAATTTTCTCTGGTCGTTGACGTCAAACTGACAGGTTGAATTCAATTGTGAAATTATTGGCCGACATTTGGGACGGAAAAATAATCCCCCGAATACCACACGAGCTTCAAAATTATCTGGCATTTCCCTCAAGGTTCCCTGCAAACAAATAAAGTCGTCAAGTTTTTCAGGAAAAATCACTCGCGCTTCGCGCTCGTGATTTTTTAACCTTGACTAAAAACTTGACTCCTTCATTTGTTTGCAACGAACCTATCGGAAAATACCCGATAATTTTGAAGCTCTTGTGGTATTATAAGTGAATATTTAATATTGATATTTTTTTTTTGTAATTTTTAATAACTTTATTTTTAGGATCTAGTAGACAAATTTCAACACAGTCCGACATGTCGTTGCGGTGTGTTATCAATAACAGCCGCGAATTCGGGACTCACGCTCACCGCTGCTGACCTGGTACTTTTCGCGGAATTGCACTGGAATCCGGGGGTAAGTTGTAGTGTTGATGTTAGATGCAATGTTTGTGTTTTAGTTTTTTTTTACATTGAAATGCGTTATTTTTTTACATTCAAATGCGTAAATATAATTGGTAATGGTTCGGTCACACTACCAACGAAGATCCACATTTCCCGTTATTCCGGTACCTGAAAACAAAAAATTTTCGAGATCAATAAATAAAACAAAAAGATTTTTTTTTATTTTCGCCGAAATGGTAAGTTATATATAACCTATTACCAAAATTGTAGATAGTAAAATTATCTACAAAAGAGGATAAATACATTTTCTTCCTAGGAGCCACCGTTTCTTCGAAAAGCCTTTTTTTTGTCCATTGATCTTTTTGATTCGATTAATTTTTTTTCCAAATTTCTACAGTATGTTAACTGTGTAAATTTAGGCTGTATGAAAATTTTGTTCGTGGTCGTCGTTGTCGTTTGTAGGGTGACCGAATCCTTACGAAAACGTCATAAGCTTATGTCAATTAGTATCGTTATAGTCGGATTTTTAATTAGACGAAGTCAACTGATGTTTACTGTGTTGTCAGTTTTTGATGAAATAAAAATAGCGTTGTGACAAAGTGAATGATTGAAAAAATCCTGAATGAATTTGAATTTGAAATTGCCTCGATTGTCTAGTGCATAGTTAGTGTGGCGAACTGCCGATATCGGGTACGGGGTTCGATTTTTAGTCGTGCTTTGTAAATACCAACTAGTTTTCAATGACTGTGTTTCTATACCTATAGTATCTACTTATATTGAATTCCGAATACGATATAATATATAAGACTATCCTCTTTTCAATACAGCATGTAGTTGAAACTATAGGTGTACATAAAATACATATAACAATAAAATTTTAGGTAGGTAGTGAAAATAAAAATCATTGCTTATTAAATAATTTATTTTTATTAATAATCCGAACAAAACTCATCAATGTCGCTTTAAGCGACATTTATTATGAATCTGTCAGAAACATTATCTATCATGTTGTCGAGACCATACATTTTGTCTTCTTCTTCTTTGATATTGTGAGACACGCATCTACTCAATCTTTCAGGTGTCAGTCCTTCTTCAAAAAGTTTTTTCATCTCTGTCAATTTAAAGGTTTTGTTGTTACTCGCCCTTAGCCTGCGCCCCTACCAACTCAATGGGATTGAGCTCACAATGGTTTGGGGGCAGACGTAAAACAATTATACCATACTGCGCTGCCATCTCATCTCATCATTATACTTTTCGTAGTATTGTTGTTTGTGCTGCCGTACAATGTCTATAAGACTAGCTTTCCATTGTTAAAGCTTTAACTATAGTTTCAAATGGTATATTTTTACTGGTTAGCCACTCTTGTATTTTCGGTTTGGTCCAAGACATTGTAGGCAGCGTCTCTAGTTTCCTAGAGTGGCAGGGGGCATTATCCATCACAAATACTGAATTTGGTTTTAATTTTGGCAAAACCCCCCTTAACCAATTTTCAAAATAATCGGCATTCATCTCTTGGAGATAATCTTCTTTTATTTTGGCTTTTAATATTAATAGACTGTCCTCCACAAATCCTTCTTCCCCGCCTATATGGCTAATAATTAATATTCTGCCCTTACCTGAAAACTGTTTTAAGCCAGTGGTCGAGCCATCTAGGAAGGCCTGGCGGGCCAATACCACAGCCTGGTCAATCCGGTCTTCTTCTTCATTCTTCGGTGCATGACCTTAAAGATAGTGAAAAATATAAATTAATTATTGAAAATGCAAATTAAAAAAAAAAAAGAAAATTTTAATTACCTTCGTTTATTCACGTTTTATCTTGGTAATAAATATACCTTCCTTCCCTTCGATACTCTTTAATTTTTCGAAGGTATCGCTGGCGCCATAAAAGAATATCCTCTCTGTCAATTAAAATACTTCGTCTTGATTTTGTGACATATTTGAAATTCAAGTATTTCATAACATGTCTAAGTGTACTCCAAGAAAAATTGGGTAAGTTCATTGACGACCTTAAGAATCTGTAAATCTTTTTCTATTCGTTCAGTCGTAACAACAAACACAACCTAACGAAACAATTAACGAAAAAATTAACAAAAACAATAACTAAACAGCGTGAGCGCAGTGAAAACATTTGTGCTATGCTATCAGACCAGAGGTTAGGAGCCGAATGTTTGGAACAAAATGGCGACCGATGCGCGCGGCGTTGATCGGTATTGCTACGCGCCGCGCTTTGTAATAAGCCGTGATTATTACAAAGCGCGATTGTAAAAATGATTGTACATACTACTAGTAACATAAATCATAGCTTTTTATTTAAAATATAAATAATATTATTTTCTAGTTTTAAATGATTAACTATTCACACTCATTGTTCATTCATCTGATTGAATGAACAATGAGTGTGAATAGTGACTGAATAGCTAAGACTTATGTAGTAGTAAAGAAAGAAAGAAAGAAAAGTAGTAGGTAGCTTTGATTCCATTATGCCCGGTTTACACAGGCTTAATACTAAGTGCTTAGTGCTTGTTATCGACTTCAAACCTATTTAGTGAATAGCACATCTAAATAATATGTAGTAATTAATAATATCAAATATTTTATTAACGTAGTTATTTTTATTTAATACATTTTAGTATATTTTTCAACACGAATCAAACGAGCCCAAACTCGATAGATACATACGTATACAAAATTTCAGCTCAATCGGAAACCTGGAAGTGAATCAAAGTTACTTGCTAGATTTCAATTGAGTCATCGAAATCAGACAAAAATGCTCATTAAGGGGCCACTTACTGTCAATTACCTGTTTTCTTCGTCTAACTACTCTTCGGTTAGTGAATATAAATGTCCAAAAAAAATATATGTTACTCATTAGACCTTAAACTTTAATTTGAACGTTTTAAATAATTCTATCTATAAAAATAATGTCCGAAAAAATATTCCAAAGTGGAGCATTTCTTGTTTGAATTTTCGTAACTACGTCTAAACGGTATGGAGTTTTACTATTTTTCTTTCACAATAATATTTTAAAAGGTGTTTGTCATAAATTGTACGTTTGGCGAGACAAGGCAAGTTCTTATTGAGCTACAAATAATTATTCACTGTTTTCTAAATGAAATGAAATGAGCGGGTCCGTGCGCGGGCGACGGGCGGCACTGTAGCTCGAACTGTCGGACGAGGAGGTTGTGCTGCTCATTCTCTAAAATTGTATTTTGCCTGATTGTGGATGGCAATTTTGTGCAATTTTTTTTTTTGGACAATTTTGTGCGTGCGCGTGGGTTCACATAAGTTTTCTTTTAACTATGTTTGCGAATGTGTGCCCGCCTGCTACTAAGTTTTCTATTAGAAATCTTGTTTTGAACTTGTTTTTTTCTCAGTTGGGTTTTTTAACAACTTTTTTATTTTATGCTTTTTAGTGCACATTGATTAGCTTAGTAGGTCAAAGCCCTACACCAAATACCCGTTACGTCAAGATGGCGGGACTTACTTAGGCATTTTGAAAATTATGTACCTATAATTTAGTGCATAATTAGTAGGTACTATTTTATACTTTCGTAAAAAACTTCTACTCTAACAGGATTACAAGATATTCTATAAACAAAGTGGTCCCGCCATTCTGACGTCAAAACAATAAATGTGATATAAGTCCCGTGTCCCCGGGGTAAGGGGCAGATGCATTATGCATACATCTGTTTCACTGATCGATTTTCTTTAGGGACAAGTAGGTGATCAGCCTTCTGTGTCCTACCAGACCGAGACATTTTTTTTTCTTCGTCTCCACCGGGAATCGAACCCAGGACCCCTCGGTTCTACGCTCACGCGTCAACCACTGTACCAAGGAGGCGGTCAAAAACAATAAATATGCGTAACAAAAATAAGATAACTTTCTATAGTAATTTTCCGATTTTCAAAAATTCGTAACTCAAAAACTAAAAGTATCCTCAAAGTGAAATTTCAGATTTAGGTTCCATAGGACAATAGCTAACCACAAAAAAATTTACGACTCTCAACTCCACGCCCTATAAAGTACAATTTTACCTTTTTAAACTATTAAAATAGTAAATTCAGTAGTCTCTTAAATTTTTTTTGACTTTTTATGCCGAATTTACTTTTTTAATAGATCAAAAATAATGCAAAGAGTATTAGGTAGCTACATAATTTTCAAAAATCTGAGGTGGTCCCGCCATTTTGACGTTCACAAATACTGATTTCATTTCACAAAAAATAAATCTATGTTGTTTTATTATTGTAGGTAATATAAGCATGATATACTTTTTTGGAATCCTTATTATGATACCTTTAATTTGATACCCATATAGCAGAAAAAGATTTTTTTTTTTATTGTAGTCTAGCACCCCACATTTTTCTTTTTTTTTGTCACCTATCTAACAAAACTTGGGCTAATACGACGAATCTAACGATACCCTAATTAAAGAAATCCATCCAGTGGTTCGGAAGATATCAGAGTATAAAGAATATTAGATACATACAAAGATAGGCGCGAAAAACATAACCCTCCTTTTTAGTCGGGTAATAAAAATGCCCGAGCTGCTGCGGATCGCGGCGCGAGCGGCTATTTGCGATGAGCGCGAAACACGCTCTGCGCACGTAAAAATGAAGCGGGGGTGCGTGGCTAGCGCGGGGAGAACGTCCAAATCCTCAAAGCCGTTTCACTGTTACAACAACCTTAAATAAAAAGTAAAAACTAGTGGGCCTATCCGATTATAATTTTTATGGGACCAATTAGAAACTATACCGCATCAAACAAAATAAGAATCACGTAAATCGGTTCAGAGACATCGGCGTAATCGGTGTAGGTACATACTACATACATAAAAAAAACCTACTTTTTTGAAGTCGGTTAAAAAATGTTCTCTATATGATTAAATGTTTATTTGTGCAGATCTTGTCACAAGCGGAATCACGTGCGCACCGTTTGGGCCGCGCGGGTGCGGTGTGCGCGCGCTACTTGCTCGCGAGTGGCACCGCCGATGACGTCATGTGGCCGCTGCTGCAGGACAAGCTGCACGTGAGTGTGTGCGAGATTTCACACACACACACACTCACACACACACAGTGTGTGTGAGTGTGTGAGTGAGTGAAATCATGAAAAAACTAACTTGTTGTTTATTCGCACAAATACCACTGTCAATAAATTATGAATATACGTTACTACGTATTTTATAATGAACTTTTATAGGTACGTTTCTAATTAAAAAAATTAATATGATTTCATATTTTCCAGGTACTGAACAATGTCGGCCTGAGTAAGGACAGCTTTGAAGATACAACAGTTAAACATCAGGTACGCTGATTTTTTAGAATGTAAATAACTTCAAAATCGCTTGATTCTTATCTATTATTATTTTCTATTCAAAATTAATAGGACTTATATTACAGGAATTAAAATCTTTAAATATGTATAATTTAACTTTCCTGACGTGGTTCTCTTCTAAATTGCATCACAAAGTTAATTCTGAATTATATTTATCATGTAAACATAAGGATAACATAGCATACAATTATAATTAACTGTCATATACTTTGAACGGCCATCATCTATCATTATTAACTATTATTATAAATTGCAATTACAAACGAGTTTATATAAAGACCTTTTTGATGCCATCTTTGTGGGGATCCCCAAGTATAGATTATATTTTATAATACGTACAGCTTTTTATTTTCATTTATAAAAAAATATTGTAGTCCATATACTGCCTACTTTGAAACCTTTGAAAAATCATAACTCGAAAACATGGTATATTCTGTTAGCCTACGATGTGAGGAATCTAAAAATAAAATATTGACGTCAAGGTCCATTCTGTATCTATACTAATATTATAAAGCTGAAGAGTTTGTTTGTTTGTTTGTTTGAACGCGCTAATCTCGGGAACCACTGGTCCGATTTGAAAAATTTTTTCGGTGTTAGATAGCTCATTTATCGAGGAAGGCTAATAGGCTATATATCATCACGCTACGACTAACAGGAGTGGAGCCACGGGGGTGAAACCGCGCGGAGCAGCTAGTATCAAATATAGGGACATTTCAAATTTACATTTTAATATATTGCTTCCTTAGATTACAAAATAAAAGGCAGATGGAGCATGACAATCATCCATCGCCCTTGTCAAAGAAAATACGAAATCAAAAACGAATACGAACCTCCGCCAGTGCTATAGCGATTCTAGTGTCATGCAATACGTCAAAAGGGGTTTGCTATTGTAGTAAAAAAATGCTGTCTTGTGATATTAAAACGCTGTAAAATTTGTTCCCGAAAACAAACAAAAAGATCGTTTTACAGGTTTTCTGTAGATTATTTGGCTTATTTAATTTTATATACAAATAATAATTTTACATATACGAAGGAATACAAAACTTCAACATATGCTGCCAGTATTTTGAAAATGAATTTGCCATTTTTATGGGTAAAACGGTAAAATGGTTAAAAGATCTTCGGGGTAGTGCTGTTGGATTTTTCGATCGTGAATGTGATTATTTGTATAGTGCAAACTGTGCAATAAAGGTTCATGATCATTATTAGATAATTTTAATAAGCATAATACTTTTTTTTTGTTACCATAGTTTAAAAACATCAGATTCGTTTTCGCCCGCGATTTAATTCATTTGAACTCCGTGATGGATATGACAAAATTATTATTATTCAGGAATTATATTTATTTATTATCCAGTAAAGCAGCTGACTATGTGGATGTCGTAAGGTGTCACTGAAAATCAGCGTTAAGGTATTATGCCTCAGGTATCCTGAGTGGCTTCCTTTTTTAGTGCAAGCAACCATACATAAATTTATGTTTTCTATTACCTATTATTCATAAATTTTTACAATGATATTGTGTGTTTGTATGTATTGGAATAAATGGTTTCTTCCTTCTTTCTTTTTAAAAATAAAATGTCCCGTGTTCTCGACTAAAAAGTAAAAACTACCGCTATCCGCATTCATATATTTTGAAAATAAAAAATAATATAGGTAATCATTGTAATTTTGAAACATTTTTTATGTAATATATCTGATTAAAAAATTATCATTTATGTAACAAAATAATTTTTACAATATTATAAAAAATTATCATAAACAAGAATTTATATTAAAATTAAAACCAGCTAATTTATGTAGCCAACGTCACTAACACCACTACCATAATAATTCAGATGATTGCAATGTCACCTCATAATTCAAAATCGGTTCAGCGGTTTATACTGCAGGGCGTGCCAAAGAAATATTATAGGTACATAGATACACTCGAAAAACATAACCCTCTTTCTTCCACAGTCGGGGAAAATTTTGGGAAAATTTTCAATAACTGGTAACATAACACCCACACAGAAGCACCGTGTACGTACAGTGCAGCGGCGAAATGACAGCACACATAGCTTTATGGAAATGACGATAAATTATTCGGTTTAGTTCGGCAACGCTCCATCTGTCTTTTATTTTGTAATCTAAGATTGCTTCTTTTTCAGGAAAGTAAAACGAATATAACGCAATATTTGTCTCCGTGCAGGCCGAATAAAAACAACTATATACCAGGAACAAACATAAGGAAGGATGCCCAAAATGAACATAATGAATCTCAAATAAACGGACAAACAGACAGTGTAGACAATTTCTTAGATGATGATGAAGGAGACGAATTATTAGCAAATTTTGATTTATGATTGTAAAGTTATTAATATACATTAATTATAATATCTTTGTTCTCGATTTTAATTATTTCTTTCATATGTTACTGATTAAGTTATTAAGGTGATAAATAAATATGTTAAAAGTTATAATATCTTTTATTTATTCTTCATTGGCACTGGTATATTTTTTCTAAATATACAAAATACAAAAATGGTCATATATAACATTTTTCACATCCGCCATTTTGTAAAAACAGAAATTTGGCGCGAAAGAACAGTTCGTAATTCAAAAAGCAGGTTTCATTAATGCGCAATTTCGCAAGGCCCATCACGGACCATGGTCAAATCTTCACTCACACACTTCATGATGCAGGAGTTTCCATACGTGACGCCATTGGACGCACAGACTGGACTCAAATTTCTAGTGCAACTACAATTTGGCACATTGCCAACAGGCTTTGCTCTAACAATCTCGCAGGGACCGTCATGTTTTAACTCTAAGTTGGCATTGTAGGCCTTACCGCAGTTTAGCAAACAAGGGTTTTGGTATGTGAGACTATCGGTTCCACACACTGGATTAGATTCGGACGAACACTCACATTTGGGCAAATTTAAAGACGCTACTTGGATTTCTTCGCGTTTCACTCTACACTGCCCTTTGTACTTAACTGCTACGTTAGGACGTGTACATCTTAGATCGCATTCATTCGGGTATGTCTTGCCGTCGCTTCCGCACACATAGTCAAGGATAGCTGGGCAGGCGCACAGGAACTCGTTCAAATCCCTTTTCTCTCTGCAACTACCCCTATGTTCCAGTTCTAGACTAGGATTGCATTTTAGAAGACATTCATTGGGGTATGTTTTGCCGTCGTTTCCGCACACTGGGTCTAGATTATCTGGGCAAGCGCAATATCTCTCTTCATCCTCCCGTTTTGATCTGATTCCATCGCAGTTACCCGGTCTTGCGAGACGTAGGTCTGGCTTTTTGGTGGCTGCGCAGTTGAGCAAGCACTCGTTGTTGTACGTTTGTCCGTCAGAACCGCAGACCAGCTGTAGATTCCTGTTGCAGACGCACGGAGGTAGGGCGAGCGTGACGGAAAGATAGCCCGACACTAGGACTAATGCTCCTGTAAAGAGACATGTGATTAATATAAAAATCTATAAATACATATAGGTACATATGGACACAATGGATCTATGATTGCTTGCCTATACCTACCTACGATTTGTAAATAATGTGTTCCTAATCCTATCGAAAGAAAGCAAACCAATCGTCTATTTAAACTCGTTATCAGTTTAATCGAAGCACATCGATAAATTCATATTAATTAAAATTGAATAAAAATAGATACCTAAACGACGTTATTATGATTATATAAATTTTGTAACCCATTCGAATAAAAACGCATCCGTGGTTTATTACAAAAAATCATACATTTTTTTAACAATATTGAATTCGCTCAGAAAAAAATTGAATCATCTCGTTTAAGTTGGGATGAAGTTTGCAATTCACATAATTATTATTGTCTGCAAATAGGCGTTTTTCTATAAACCGCACATAATGCTGCGATAACTAAACAAATAGGCTCGCATGAGAGCTCCGAACTTAGCTCCGAACAAACCTATTTTTATGGTTAAAATTTATAGCAATTTTCCTTTATCTGTGCTACGTTGATTTTTTATTTTTACAAACGTTGATTTTTACCAAATTTCATTTGAGAAAATTTGCTGAAACGGCTGTATCTTGATTTGACTTCTAAGAATGCTTGTAAGTTTAAATTATGAGAATCGGAACCCTAAAAAATAAAACTTTTTAATACCTATAAAAAATAGTTTTTTTCTTAAAAATCAATGTACAAAAGATACTACATATTTTGATAAGTCTCACCTTGAAGTCAAACTTAAATATAAATATAGTTACGGATGTCGGCCTCCCCGACCTCTAAAATCTAAATCATGTTTACATAAGATGTACATATTATTATATTATAGATACGGCTATGTTGATATTGCGGTATACAAATGTTAGCTTATTTATACAAATACATACTTGAATTTCAAGAATTGGTTAGACTTTAGTGTTAGGTACTCAATTAATATTATTAAGTGGTAGAGTCTGAGTAACCACTATTAAAAAAAGACGGGTTGCACTCCGGGAGTGCCGGCAGAAGTGAAAACTTGATTATTAACGTTGAGCATGTTTGATATCCATCCGTCTTACGCTTTTTCGATCAGGTCACGTGTCCTGACGCGAGTTTAAGATTTTATACCCATTACAGAAAAAGTGCTCAACGCCGCTAAAGAAGTTTTCACTTCAAAAAAAATTGTTTATTTCTTTTAAACAAGTTTTCATCTTGGGTAGGTATTATTATCAAATGTCAAGTTTGATCATCAATTTACTATCTTTAGTCTTATAATATTTGAAGATAAATAAGACCAGCAAATATGTATATAGGTATACTAATCAATTTTAATGTATCTCAACATACTACAAAACAAACTCGCTGTTGCTGTCTGTTCGTCCCTATGCTAGGCTTTAATCTTTAAAACTACGCCACGGCTTTTGATGCGTTTTTTTTTAAGTTAGAGGTATTCTTGAAGAAGGTTTGTATATAATTTATTAGAAATTAGAGGAAGCGGGTGAAGCTGCGGGTGAAAAACTAGTTTTGTATACTAAGAAAAAAATGTAAATACAGTAAAATTACGTTCACCTGTCCTTAAGAATTTTTTGCCTGCGAAAAGCTGCACATGACTGAATTTATTACCAATAGCCATCTTCATAATTACTTGAAAAACAAACGATATCTCCGTCAATTTTTAATCAAATAAGGGCTGATTTTTCAATCCTCGGTTAAAACTTATTCGTCGAATAATGTATAAAACTACAATTTTAAAAATGTATTCTAATTATTGTCCGTATTTGACAGTTTACGTGACATTTTAATATTATCGTTTAATACTTTATTGGACGGATAAGTCCAATAAAGTATTAAACGATAAGTTTTAACCAAGCATTGAAAAATCGGCCCTAAAATCAATAAACACTGGACTTACCTAACCGGCACCCCATTGTAAGGTTATCTTAGGTTTAATAATATAATCTATGTTTAACACACGATATTTCTCATCGAAATCTATATTATGAATGATGCATCGGTGTCCTCGACTTCGTTTAAATACATATTGAGGGACATCACTACGAAATTCCCCAAGACCAAGCTTAATAAGTACCTACACATAGGTAATACGTGGAAATGTTTTTGTTTTTCATGACAGTTTTCCCGCGTTTTTTTAAATGTAAATGTAAATACTTCTACACTTAGAAGGTGTTTATGTATCTAATAACTAGTTCTGTTTGTATTTTGTGGATTTATATATTAGGTACATCATTTATTATGATCGCCTGTATTATATATTGTCATTATGCAAATTTGAAATTAGATATTACAAGCTGACACAGGCTATCCGAAAAACATACTATTTATTTTATATTTTGCCCTTATTAAAATCGAGATACTTGGTAGTTCATAGGTAAAGTATTTTTATTCCATAGGTAGTCCACTAAAAACACTGTAATGAATTTTACATACATATAACTAGGTAAATAATATTTTAGCACCTTTGACTTCACACTTTACTTTTCAAATACATATATGGTGATTTTCCTACAACTCCTACAAGTAACGATAAGTACGTAAGTGTAAGTTCTACATACAAATATTGTTATTTACTTCCATCCCACTGAATATTATGCTGCCATGGTCTCAAAATTCGTTCTGAAATATGTGATTGAATTTTGCTCAACGACAGCAACCCTTTCATAATATAAGTGCCAGTTACAGCATTCGCTGATGAAGCAACAATTTTTATGCATATTTAATAGCCTTTTATATTGATAGATAGGTAGGCTAAACAAAATTAAACAGAAGTTGTAAAAAGTGCTATAAGTATTTTTAAACCTAATTATAGGAAATTGTTGTACTTATATATACGTATAAGTATTTCTAATTATAGGAAATTATTATACTTTTCCCTGTGCTCACTTGTCGATTATAATAGGTATCTAAAGGTACTTGAAATTGTTAAGGAGTGTTATCAAAATATCTGACTACTAAGTCATTATGGTTCAATTTAAAGTAAAATTCTTTTTATTTACTAGAAAAATGAAATGAAAATAATCTTTCTTCGGTAAACTAAGTGACATGATTACAAATTGACTAAACTAAGAAAAAATGATTTTTTCATCTGGTGCCTAATAAAATTATGATTTTTGGGATGACTATTATAATGCCTTTTTGATGTTTTATAACTCCGATCATATTTTACATAAGGTAAGGAAATAAACTAAGATGCAAATATTATAGAGCAATTATAATAATGCAATACGAAGATAAATGAAAATGGAACCATCTCGTCGGATTGTTACTGTTATACATACTATAAACATATTATAGTAATTTCAGTAAGTCTTTATATAGTTAATGACTTCATCTGCATATTCCTATTATATTGTGTTCATGCTGCGGTTAATGCGAAAAAACCTTTTGAAAGGTTTCCTATTTTGTAATTTTATTTATTTATCGCTGTGTCATTCTTCAATTGTGTAACGGTGCATTTACATCAAGCGAATGCTCATTCTAACCCTACAATGTCAAATTCTTTTAGTATAAACAGGCGTAGAGCATTCTTTCGTTGCTCTAGCTCTATGTTCGCTTGATGTAAATGCACCGTAAGATTTTAGATTATTATACTGCACTATAGTGTTTGGATTGATGAAGTTTAATTCAATACATATGTGTTTTACAGAGCTTCTCCAAATTAAATATTTCCATAATTAACTGGTATTCGTAGATAAACTAGAGATTCCACTTTTCAATCATTTTATAGCTAAGGCATTTAGCCAAGCAGTGTCACTATTTCACACTTTGATAGCCTCGTATGTTAGTATGTAACTGACTCCTTTAGACCAACTGAAAATTTTCGCTGTAGCTCGAGTGGCCCCGCTAATAAAAAAAAAGACGGGTTGCACTCCGGGAGTGCCGGCAGAAGTTAAAACTTGATTATTAACGTTGAGCATGTTTGATATTTTGGAATGGTATCCGTCTTACGCTTTTTCGATCAGGTCACGTGTCCTGACGCGAGTTTAAGATTTTATACCCATTACAGAAATAGTGCTCAACGCCGCTAAAGAAGTTTTCACTTCAAAAATTGGCATCTATAATCACAGTCTGGCAAATTATTACACATTGCCGTAACATAAGGTAAGTACCTAGTAAGTACAAGCTACTTATTACTTGAGCATACAAATATATCCTCATATGTACCTATTTATCTGTTAAGTTTAAAGGTTTTCCATGTACTGTGTGCATGTGATTAATTGATTTAGTTAAGTGGATATCGTTGGACAGACAGAAGAATAAAAAATATTGTTATGTACGTCTTCTATTTATTAATTAATTATATTTTTGAAATAGGTACCTACTCAGAGAGAGTTGATATCAGATAATATAATTATGATGAGCGTCGAAATCCCATTACACCTACTATTATGAAAATTTCAAAAGAGCTACCTTCACTTTCTTAAAACGGCAGTTGGTAACGTTTTATTCAAGTTTCTAATTACATAAGATAAAGAAAAATTAAGACAGTCATCTATTGAATTTTAAAAATTTTCTCCTGCCAAGAATCACTTACGCTCAAGATAATTTCCAAAGTCGGAATAATTCATTTTCCGGGTAAGTATTATATAATTACCATTGCCCCACCCTTCCTTTCAACCCCTTATGCATTGTTCTTTTTGAATGGTAGCGCTTTTCCTGTTTCATTTTTATGTTCTATTACAGACAGAATATTTTCTTATACACTACCACATTACTGATTTAACACATATCTAATATATATATATAATATTATACTAGACACTACTATGTAGTTTTTTAATTGAATTGGAATAAGTGGTTAAAAGAAATAACCTGTACAGGCTGTACTCAACCATATCTATGTAGGAATAGACCAAAAGTGTATGTTGTTTATACGACCGTGAAAACAAACGTTTCAGTGTTACGAGATTAATTAAATGAGGAAGGAAGTTCAATAAAAATCTATCTCTACATTATCTTATGTAACTATTCCAATGAGTATAGAACCTAAGTATTTATTTTATTACTAGAATAAAAGCATTTAATGACTCCTACATGACGTATATGTATACGTACCTACCTAGTGCTACCTACTACCAACTACGAAAACTAGAATAATAATAAAATGTTATGTATGACGCCCTTTAATCAATGCATAAGTATATTTTGGTTTACAAAATAATATTTACCATATTTTTTAAACATTTATTCCTAGTTAGATAGTGATTTCAATTTCATACATCACAGAAAAGGATCTAACCAAAGAGAATAAAAATGCATTGCAAGTTTTAGTTACGTTATGCATTTTGGTGTAAATGTTCTTACGAACACCCGTTCGCAGGGTTGGACTTACCAATAGAAGCGGTACGTGCGTCGGAGAAAATTAGTTTCATCAGTATAAATAACGCGGGAAAAACCGCGCATTACCAACTCCTATTTTAGATATTGTCCAAAGGGTGAATTCCCGTATCCCCATGAGAAATATACGTCTGTTGATTTTGCTGGTTTATTTAATAGCTACTGAATATTAATATAGTTGATTATTATTCTTTTGTTTTATATTTCCTTGTTTTAAGGTAGACCTGTCGCAACAATCGCTATTCACAACTATTGGTTTCAGATCACTGATGTCGCCTTAAAATTGCTAGCCTAATGTATCTTAGTATCTATAGTACTTAAATAATAAACACATAATATTATAACGTGGACGATCTTTTAATTGGCCGGCGCAGATACAGTGTGTGTACAAAAATCGAATACAATATAATACATGATAATAATTATATTCATTTTAATAATAACTCAAGCAACAGCGAATGTTTTTGGTACTGAACAAAAGCAGATAGGTAGGTACTAAACTTTCGACAGGCACCAACCAAAAACTTTTGCGTGAAATAGTTTATCAATAGCTAGGTAGTAGGTACCCTAGTACCTATTCGACGTATTCGTTTTCGGTTTTATGAGTTCTTATTTTTTACAGCTACGCACTATACGTACGTCATAACTCATAAAGTTGTGGACTATAAAAATAAAAAATTTAAATCCTCATGCCATGTCAAGAATACTAATACTTGTATACGTAGTATATTATTATTAGTCTGTGCTAATACCATACGTAAGTAGTCGGTTACATTATAATATATTCGTAACGTACTTACTCTTTGTTAGTTTGCCTACAATTGTCTATGTAGGTACATATTTGGTTGTACCCTGTAGGCCTGTAGGGGATTATTTTTGAAACCACAAGCCAAGTTATTTTTAAAATCGTAGGTACATACTAAAGGTGTTGATAATTTGTAAGTAGTTAGGTACCTATGATACTGCTAAAATATGAAGCCAGCAAATATTACATATATACATGGACTAGGAATAATGTCTTCTTCTCCGTTTTTGGAGCAGGTAGTTAAATTAAAATATAAATAACTGTTTTATTATTTATTACGACAATATTTATTATGGCGAAGTGCATACGTGTTTTTTCTTATGGCGTTGAAAATAAACAACCGCAAAAGATAGGCTTTTGACGGGAAGTAATAAAGCGCGCAAATACGAGTTAAAATATCCTCATTGTTAATTTTAATTTACATTAGTATTTAACTATTTATTTCATTAGGAACAGATAAAGAGTCATTGTTTAAAATGCCATATATTTTAACATCGACAGTAGGTATAAATATCCGTAGAGAATTTTATTTATTGCGATTATATTAATTAATTACAATTCCCTAGGAATAGAATAGTTACGTTATAATATTCAAACATTTTATATTCATTGGTGCCTTGCGTGGCTTAATTTTATTTATCAATAATATATTTAAACTTATTCTTTGACGCTCCCTTATTGTTTTATTGAATTATAAATTGAAAAATAAAATATACATGTCTCGTGCAAATACCTTTTATAGATTTTTGTATTTGTTCTGAAGTTTACTGAATAAAATAACTGGAAAATAAGTAAAATAAGAGTTTAATTCTCATTAATTCAAACCATAAATCATGAAACATTTTATAACGACCTAGGTATTTTAACTAGACGATTATCTAATTTATTTTCTACGGCTAAAACCATACCCATGGCTTCCTAATACACCAAACAACAAAAAGACAAATCAATTACCTACCTTTGTACTGACTAAGTACCTTGGTCAAATATATTACGAACACGTACTATGCAAATGTTTCGATAATATTCTACAATTATTAATAGGCATGCCTGGGCTGAGATATTATTTACTTCAATCAATAAGCAGGTGCTCAACAGTCAAGTTACAATCTATAAATACTGAATAAACTAGGCGCTTAACGGAAATGCAGATAAAAAAAACAATAGTCAGTGTCGAGTATCGTTAATGTAACTGCGGTTACAGTATCTACTTCATTTATTGCGAATTACCACTCAAGGATCCAGGCCAGGTTTACCTTTATTATCCTTGCTCTTTAATCAGTTTGAGATAATACAATAATTAACAGTATAAAAAGCGGCGAAGGTTTCAAAGTGAGCACGAACACAGGACTAGTCAGTAGTCAGTTGATTTGTAAACAATGGATTCCAAAGTTGGTGAGTACTATAATATTTTTTTATTGTAACTGGCACTGTTATATATTAAAGTTATAGCTATCACACATATTATTACGGTTATATCAATGTGTTTGAATAAAGGTTTCAGGGTGTTTACTCAAATATGTACCTATTTATGTTGAGTACATTGTAGTTGACTAATTAAACTCCTTTTTTTGTAATTAACTAAGTAGATTCGTTACTTGTTCGTTACCTTCGCTAATACATTCAAAATATGCTGATTAAAAACACCATTAAATTGTCGTGTTTCGTTTCATTCATGAATATACATATTGGTTATATATTAAAATAAATTAAATGATAATATGAAAACCACGGCAATATTTTTTTTTATAAATATTTATATTACAAACACATACAGATTCTTACAAATCTGTACATCGAAAAATGAACATTGTTTTTTGTGTGCAAATTTAAATACAATTTTGTTTTCAGTTTTTCTCCTGGCAATAATGTTAACCACAAGTGCTTGCTATTCACTACCAGACTCATACTCACTTTTCACTAAATGTCCTTGCGATAAAATGTACTTCCCAGTGTGCTCTTCAGATGGAAACAGCTTTAATAACCATTGTGAATTTAATTGCTATAAGAAGACCTTCGAAAGGTTGTATGGTCAGCAACTAATGATTGTTAAGGAAAAGAGATGTGATGAATAGTGCTAATCCTTATTTATTTGATATTTAGTAAGTAAGCTTTTTGCTTTTTTGTACTTAAGATCACTAAAGGAGTAAATACTAAATTCGTTTTTTGTTTCAGCATTTATTTTTTTGTTTATGTGTGTGTTGGCACACTGCCAAGTATGGGATTGGGGTGAAAAGTACTGCGCTTGTACATCAGAATATCAACCCATTTGTGCATCAGATATGATAAGATACAGAAATATATGTACATATGAATGTAGACTGAATTACATACAATTATTTTCACTGCCAATGATTTCAAGAGTGGATTGTAAGCTGTTACCACCTACTTTGAAAAATTAAAACAATTCCCTTTTTTTTAAATAATTTAATATTTCGAAATTTACATAAATTATTTATAAAATACATATCACAGTTATGAATAATAATCAAGCAACCTAGAACCCATCACCAATTGTATTGGTATTTTATATAAAGTCATAAGTGTACAAAAAGTTAAATAAAACCCTGTTATTTATTACATTTCATTGTTTTCATTTACCCCATTACAATAATTCAACTTTTGATCATTTGTAAATATATGTACAAGCTACTATTACTATAACTTAGATGGCAAAAGTTCATTCATTTCGAACTTTTTCCTCATAAAGTCAACCAAATAATTCTCACTGGGAAGGAAGCACTGCAGGAACAAGTGGGTAATAAACCCTGTTATACCCCATATCTTATGTTTGCCAGCTAAAAATATTGGTAGAGGTGTGTTATCAAACATCAAGTGTGCATGGTTAAGTGGATCACACAGTGCTGATATAGGAACAGTGAACACCTCTTCCACTTCATGGAAATTCGGCACTAATACTCGCTTTTCGAAATCTTTGATAACTCCCACGACAGGTTTTATCAACATGTTCTTATCGCGTCCCTGAACTGCGGACATTGTACACCAAACGTCGATCGCATCACGAGTTATACCAATCTCTTCTTCTGTCTCTCTTAGCGCTGTGTCGATTACGTCCTCTCCTTTATCAATTTTACCACCAGGAAACGATACCTGACCACTGTGAGTTTTTAAAGCGGATGACCGTAAAGTGTACAAAATATGTACCTCTTCATTTATAACACATAGGGGCAGTAGAACTGCAGCTTTTGGTTCGGATATTGCACCATTTTGAATGAATAATTGGGGCTGTTCTCTCAAACACGCTTTACATTTCTCACGCGCAAGATTCGACAGCAATATTCGCGGTGGCAGGACCATGTTTAAAGTAACGTCGAAACACTGTCTACGGTCTGAATGTTTACATGGTATTAAAAATTAAAATCTGAACTTTGGACCCATTTTCATTCAAAATAATTTGATTGGCAACAAAAGTTACAACAAATTATTAAATAAATAAGTCATTTTTCTATAGAAAATTTAAATGACGTTATGAGTTACGACACTGACGTCTGACAGTATGACACCACTATGACACTGACAATTCATATATTTTTTTTTTAATTAAATGGCCTGGCTACAAGACCTTTAAGTCAAATTCTTACCATATTAATAACTTAAAAAATTTCGTAAAATAAGTGATACATCTATCATATACATCGTCAATCGCAAAAGAGAAACAGGTAAGTATAAAAGAATAAAAGAAGTAATTTTTGTCCCTATTTCGCACTTACACAATGTTTATAATGGCAATCACATTTTATCTTCCCCATACGATGACACTGACATTTCGTGATTTCGTAAACTTCAAAGACCAAAGTTCAAACTTCAAAGTTTCAAACTTCAAGATAGAGAAATGAATGAAACTGAAAATTTTATAGGTAAATTTTGTTAATATATTATGTAAACGCTTATCTCTAATTTATACCATACTAATACTAATATAACGTGTATATATGTTAAATTATATTAAAATGGGTTCTTCTGTCTTTGGATTACAAAACCTTTTCTCGCTTGCTTCACGCGAGCGATGTATGGTAAATTTGAAAAAGTTTCGTGTGCCAATAATTTCAAAAACTGCAAAGATGCCTACGGCTACAGCTGCTGTTTTAGTGCCGATGTGTCGTTTTAAAGATGATGCTGCACTTCTATATACCACGAGATCTACGAATTTGAGAGGTCATAGTGGGCAAATATCTTTTCCTGGAGGAAAGACCGACAAGGGTGAGACGCCTGTTGAAACTGCATTGAGAGAAACTGAGGAAGAAATAGGCATTTCGTCATCAAAGATAGATGTTTGGGGCCATGGGCCTGCATTCCCAGGGCGAGACAATTCGATAATGGTAACTCCTGTAGTAGGTTGTATTTCAAATTTAAACCCTGAAGACCTTCTTATAAACGAAAAGGAAGTATCGGAGGTTTTTGCAGTACCAATTCATGTATTGTGTGATCCAAAGAATCAATATTACACCCAGTTTAAAAATGGTTACATCCTCCCTGTATTTTTGGCTGAGAATAATTATAAAATATGGGGAATAACAGCATATATAACACATGTCTTTCTGAGTTGCTTATTACCTAAAGATATGTATAGAAATGAATGGATGAAGAAGAAAATTGTAATAAGTGAATCATAAATATGGAAAATTAACTAGAAGATTGAGTTCTCACATAATGTGAGGCTTATGTATGTAATAATATTTGAAATTAATTTTATAATAATTATATTTTATTTACCTAATAACTGAAATATGTGATGAATAAATGTATCAATTTTTAAAACCCTAAGAGTAGGGTGATTCTTTGGAGATGGATTACTTTTTTAATCAAATGAAATAAATACCAAAAAATAATTCTATTACAGAAAATGGTAATTTAAATTTAATTTTGGGATGAAATTCCTCTACATCAAGTATTTGGGTGCCTGCACTTGTAATTATGAACGAGATTGTGATGCATTTATATTTTTTATACAATAAATACTAGATTATTTTTTGGAAAATTTTATTAAAAGTACAAAAGCTACATATTATCACATTAGCATTTGGCATACTTCTACAAGCTTTAATAAATTGCATTTTACATTAGAAGAAAAAAGAACTAAAAGTAAAAAGGCATTAAAAAAATCAATGATAAGATAGAAAATATTTTTTTATTAAAAAATAAAAATAGGAAAAGGAAAATAAAATAAAACTCAAATAAAAAATAATAATATTAATCCAGGTTTATTCCTTAACATTTACATTATAATCTAGTTAATATTTTATACATTGTCCAATTGACATGTTGATGTCCTTCGCCCTTTACTATGTGTACTAAAAAGGTATTGGAACTGTTCTACATTTCCTCTAAAAATATATTTTATAAAAGAAATATACAACAGTTAATCTATTGTTAGGTGGTTTGATTTAAAGCCTCACATTTATCAATCTAGATGTCTCTAGAAACATGTTTCAGGAAAAACAAGGAGTAGGTAAGTACTTATCCACCTTCTTTAAGGTAACTTTGAGGCAAGAGCGAAACGCTAAATAAAATGTAAAGGCAGAGGATAAAATAATGGCGATGTCACTTATCTATAACTAAACTACGTCCAGAACAAACAAAAAATACCGAATACTATTCTATAATTGCGAATATAATACAAAAATATGTCAGAATGTTTTTCGTTGTGTTTGAACACTGAATCTAAACCTATAAAGTCAATCGTTTTAAAAAAAAAACTTGTCACCACTGTGAAGATAAATATAGATAAAATATAATTTAGATGAAAAAAAAGTTGCCACCTCTGCCCGTGTAACAAAATAATAATCATATTAAAATGGCCGCAAATACCTCTCGCTATACTAAATAATTAACAATAACAATAATTCTGAAATGCACCAATTACTTTCAAAGTAAATTTGAAAAATATAGCTTAGAGATAAAAAGCTCTAAAGATTATTTTAATTAAAATAAAATTTTATAATTCAACATGAAACAAGCGAGGGTATGTGGGGTGGGATATCACAT
The DNA here is from genome assembly GCA_029959065.1 of Colias behrii. Taxonomy (NCBI): domain Eukaryota; kingdom Metazoa; phylum Arthropoda; class Insecta; order Lepidoptera; family Pieridae; genus Colias; species Colias behrii. Next base: position 2,148,356 of record JARWMC010000016.1, read on the forward strand.
GGTTATAAATATGTAAGGAATCCAAAAATAAACATAAACGGATTCCCCTGTGCAATAATTGGCAATATAGACCGAAAATTCAGCTTAATGCCTATTGTACCAAGGCTCGGATTCGCGTAACATTATTTATTCTTCTGCGTTGTTTAAATCATTGATGTCGATAGGAATTGATGTTGTGAATGTTGGCGTCTCCAGTTCTTCGTGTTTCTTCATTTTTAGCGCCTGAAATGATAAAATATGTATAATTTGTCCGTCAGAAGTAAACAATTCATAAATGAGAATTCTTTTTAATAATTTTTCAGTATAGTTTTAAAAGTAGGAAAGTTATATTCAAAAAGTGCTGTTATTAATATATAATAGAAAGGTCAATTTTAACTAATGAGAATTAAGTTAAATGTTAATGATGTTTTTTTTCTAAAGATTACCTCAACCAACCAAGCAAGAGTACATATTGTACAAAAATAACAAACACAAAGATTGTACTAGTACAGCATAGCCAAAATATTTTAACGCATTTTTAGGCCGGAAAAAAATGTATCCATAATTTCCATTTTCCTTAAAAATAATTATTTCCTATGGCTACACTGACAGAAACCACAGACAACAAAGCCATTTACACGGCACAGATTATGTAAATGTTAGGCGGCACATTTTAGTATGAAGTTTTTTATTATTTTTTTTATTATGAAATGGCTATGTACACGGAGCGTGTTACGACACAGTTTGAACCCGTAACATACCGGCGTCGTAGTGTCGTCTTTTCTTTGCCGCGTCATCGTTGGTGTAAGTAAACCTTTTGTTGATAACTGCAGAGAATGATAGATAGAAAAAAAGAATACGAACATGATAGAATAAAATAAATAAAAAGCGTAAGGAGCGCTATTCTAATCTATTAAAATAAAAGTAAATTGTAGCGGAATACAAAGGAATTACGAAATGATTCAAGCGAACAAATCGTTTAATAGTAATTTTGCCAGTGATGAATTTGTAAGGATGATCATAAAATTTGGGATTTAAACAAAAAAATAAAGAAGACCTATTTTTAAATGGCAACTTTTCGCAAAAGAATAAAAAGTACAGTTACGAGGAAATATGGGATTTATTTTAAAAATTATATTACAAGTAATATAAGTGTTTATATATACCTCCTAAAGTAATTAATTTTCATAGTTCTAGAACTATACAGCCAGAATCGTACGATAAACATTTTTGAAAACTTCTAGTCACCTACATCGAAATACCGAGTCGAATAAACCCTATAATTAATATTAATTACATGACTACACCACAAGATACATTTGATAACACATACCTGTTGTAACTTATAATGGTTGATGATATCTTGGTCAGCGGGACAGCTCTGCGTGAACGCGTCGAGTTGGTACATGTGGTACATGTAGCGCCAAAGGGCACGGAAACTTGTCTGTGTACACAAATAATATACTTACATGTATAAAATGAACATAATATGGACGTACTATTATTTTTTTTTTTAATTTTTAAATGTTTATTGTAATTGTTATGACATTTGACAGCTACCATAGATAATAGTTTTTGACATTGAAATTAGTGTTGCTATATTGATATTAAATATTAGACAAGGATTTTATTAATTTCTTTTCATTTCAACATTACAGAGAAGTTTACCTTGAATTTGTATGAATTGTAGTTAAAAGATAATTTCTTAGAAATAGCGAAAGTATACCAAGCGGTTTTTTGCTTAATAATCTTTGAATGAGACTGAATTTTGTAATGATTATATTATTAAATAAAATCTTATTTACCGGTATTTCGAAGTCTACGAAGTACTTGCCGGCGACGCGGATGTGTTGCAGGCGCGGCATCAGCTCGCAGTCGAAACAACACATTGTGTCACCCGTCAGGAATCTGTCGGAAATAACATTTGTCTTTAAAATATGTTTATGTATAATTTATAATGGCGTGTTCATGTATGTGCAGTGTTAGACAATGTTTTTCATGATCCTGAAAATTTCATATTTTGTGTAGGTACCTAACACTTTTACTTAACGATATTTTTTATTCATGACGGTACCCTCATTTAGTTTTAAAATAACATAACCTTAATTATTTATATCTGTACTAAATGTCAGTACGATAGCATGAAGTGGGCTAGCATGAAATAGGATAGTAATCATTAGTAATAGTATTGTCCTACGTAATAATTATTAGTAGTAGTCTAAATAAAATATTTAGTATTACCTGGTCCCCCTGCGCTCGAGCAGGCCGTCGATCCTGCCGAGGTGCGCGCGCAACGAGGCCGACTTCTGCTCGTCCTTGCGCACCAGCACAAGCTTCAGCTTCGAGTACAGGTTCTCGATCAGTGACGCGACCTCTTTGTCCTGGAAATGGAGGTGGATAAATAGATTTTAAAAATATGGTCATTTATGTTAAAGGAGAAAGGAATACGTATAGGTTTGGTATGTTAGTAAAATATTTTGGCCAATTGAGTTTTTGAATAAATTTTTTTTGTGCTAAATGGAAAGATTATATATTAGTTTTATAACAAAACTATTTATTTATTTTTTTTGCAATAATTCAAAAGTTATTTCAAAATAAAAATTAGTCTTTAAAATCCAGTACCGAAGACACACCGACAACTCCCGAAGCGTCACCCGAGCGCGTGTGACGTCATAATGTTAGTTTTCACTCATTGCAGTTGATAGAAAAATAATAAATACAGTATTTTGTTGGTTTTGATCTATTTAATTTTGTTGTCATTATTAAAATTATATATTATTTAAATATTAATTATATTATTTAAATTTATATTAAAATTGGCGAACCTCAAAAGTTTTCGTTCTTGTTTTGTACCATTATGTACGAATACTACAAAGGAAACTCCTGACAAAAATCGGTGATCATAAATATATCAACATCAAGAATATTATTTTCGGAACTAACTAACTAATTCTGAACCAACTAACAAATCGTATTTTAGCAATAAATTTTCAATATTATTGTCTAGTCACGTGTAATAGCCGTAAACGCTGTACTGCAGTTAATAGCTATAACATTATGACGTCACAACTATGGTGACCAGTCATGGCGCGTTTGTAGTCACGTGATTTTAATTTAAATTTCATCAATTTTTAATTGCTCATAATTAACTGAAAATTTTTTTTTGAAGTTTTTTGCATTAAATATCAATATTATTAATAATAAAGTTTTAAAATACATAAAAAAAAAAAACAATAAATTTTTTATATTCAAATACTCAATTGTTTCAGTAAGACGAATCTACAAATTAGAGCATTATTAATAAAATTATTTTCTAACAAAATTTACCACACATATTACTATTTTCGATACTTTACTTGAATAGTTTGCAAAATGCCTTAAATTTTAAACATTATGACAACGAACCATATATGGTAAAAGGTTTATCAATTATTTTTCTTAAAATACACACAGACATAAACTAGTTAGAATTTTTTAATGCCAAAATTTTTTTTTTACAACTTGAATTAATACTTAAAATATTACAAACATCAACAAGTCCATTGTATGAAATAAAATTGATGAGTTTTTATTTAAACAAATGATTGCCAACATTTCGTAACAACATTTTAAACTTCACCTCGCATTATGTAAATTGTAATGTTATCATGAACCTCTTATCGTGATAATTTTATCTGTACGTTATTTGTTGAACGTTTGCGAAATTTAATAAACGCCCTTATTAGTTATTTGTACTGAAAACAATTACTATGTTTTGTAAGAAAAATGTTGTGGAATTTAAAGTTATATATTTAGGAGCACTTGTAAAAATTAAACATTCTAATTGTTTATATTGTTGAGATCCTAAATTGTTTCATAGGGTACATTCAATCGTATAAAATAAAGCCACTTTTATTTGTCTGTCTGTCCCTATGTATGCTTAGAACTTTAATAATACACAACTGATTTTAATGCGTTTTCTTTAATTGGCCAAAGTTAGTGCTAAAAATGTTCTAGTGACTGAAATAATAAGCTGAGTAACGTCAGTTCAGATCAAGACTATTTTGTTCATTTAGCGAATAAACGCCAGCAATATAACTACGAATTTAGCAAAGAAGACAATAATTTGGAAAATCCAAAAGTGCACGCCTCATAATTTTTTTTTAATAATTATTTATTAATTATTATTTTTGTTTATTTAATAACAATTAAACCACATCGAATCAGACCCTGAAAAATGAAAGGGTTCTATTCCTGAGCATACTCAAGCGTAAGAGAAAAAAAAAGACTCGATTAGTAAAGTATTTCGGTCGCTATCGTGTTAACAAGAAAATCCTCCGCACATACAGACACACGGACGTCCAAGACAGAACTTTTTTAAACTGTTTTTTAACTAGTTTAAATAACAAAAATGACATCAAAAATATCATGAATGTTAAAAATAGTGTTTTTTCTTAATATGTGTGTGTATGTATTATCTTACAAGTGCAATGTATGATACATAAAGACATTTTAAGTTTGAAAAATCAGATGTTTTGCGCGAAGTGACAGTAGTACCCACCTCAACGCTTCGCTTATGAGGCGTGCAAAATGCCTAAAAATAAGTGCTCAAATATTAGTTCGACAACAAAACAAGTTTTACTTCATACGTATAATACAATGGACGCTTAAAAATACCTCATCTTTAATCAATTCATCATATTATATAGCAAATATTTAACATATAGTCACGATATTTGTATAATAATCGAAACGTGTATATTGGCAAAACCAGTTTTATAGCGACACTTATGCCATGCATATCTATACTAATATTATAAAGAGGAAAGGTTTGTAATTATGTATGTATGCATGTATGGTTTTCACGCATAAACTACTGGACCGATTTCAAAAATTCTTTCACCAGTAAAAAGCTGCATCTTCACTGAGCAACATAGGCTATATTGCATTTTCAAAAAAATTAGAGATCCTTACCAAAAATGCAATAATGTAACCCAAGGTGTAAAAAATTCCTTAATAAAAATTCTGTCATCGCGTGCGCTGCGGAATCTATTCCTTGAAGTACGAGGATGGTTCTTATGAAAAAAAAACGTAAACATGTAGGTACCACGGCAAGGGCGAAGCCGGGGCGGACCGCTAGTATGATATAATTAGTATTACATTCATAGATAATAGGAATAAAATTAAGATTTTTAATCTACTGGAAACAAGTAATAATACTTAACTATGTGAAAAATATGAGACAAAAAAGAATTGAAACGACAATCCCGCTCTTAGTTAATCTATCTCAATCTCAATCTCAATACTATTATAAAGGCGAAAGTTTTTAAGGATGTATGGATGTATGGATGTATGGATGTATGGATGTTTGTTACTCTTTCACGTAAAAACTACTGAACCGATTACAATGAAATTTAGCACACATATAGAGGGTAACTTGGATTAACACATAGGATAGGTTTATCCCGGAAATCCCACGGGAACGGGAACTATGCGGGTTTTCCTTTGAAAACGCGGGCGAAACCGCGGGCGGAAATCTAGTTTTTAAATATTCTCTAAAAATTGACAATGCGAGAATCGACGCACGATTCTTGATCGGTTTCTTGGAACGGTAGAAATTGAATGTTTTCTTGTCATTCGATTGTAACTTCGAAGATTGGATACGATTCGATTTTATTGTACAAGTCAGTGGATAAAATATCTTCGAAAAAGGCCATTTGAACATTTCGTATGGGTAAAGTAAAGTTTGTCACAGCTCAGACAGATCTTTGGTAAAGTCAGGAGAACTCCTTTCGAAAGGACTATGTAGAAATTTTTAAAGAAAAGAGAATTTCGATCATTCGGCGGTATTCGAACCAGCGTCTTTTGCCGGACCATGATACTACGTTTCGGTTTAATATGCCAAAGGAATAGAAAAATACTCATTTAAAAAGCATTTGAACGCTATAAAATTAAATAGGACAGTTAGTTGGACCAGATAATAATTGCAGAAACGCACCTGTACAAACAGATTGTGACCACCAGGCACCGACTTCATAATGTGCCGTTCAATCTTCTCGTTTTCGAGGATCGCCAGCCCGTTGTCAATCAATATCGGTGGATGCGTCGCCTCGAAGTTCGTGCGGAAGTCCGGCGGCGGCTTTTGCATGTCCACTGTTGTTACCTGCAAGTTCATTTATAAGTATAAAAAGTAATATGTGATATTTTATTATGATATTTCATGCAGAAAATCATATCAATCATGATATTATATGATGATAGTTCGCGGAGAAGCGGCATTACTTACTCGGCACTATAGATATTGTCAAATTAAATGAGCCTGGAAGTTGATTATTTACGAAGATTTATAGAAATGTATGATTCGGTTATGTATCGGCTTATTTTTGGGATTAGTCTTCAACTTTGCTTTTATTGTGATGTCAAATTAAAAGTCTAAATTGCTGCATTTAGATAAGGTTCAAACGGCAAGCAACAAATAAATGATTTGAATTTGAATTTGAAAAGCTGTGCTAATCTATCCCGCCCACATTTTGGCTAGAAGTTAATACAGAAACGGCAAAATATACTGGGTTACTGTAAAATTACATCTTAATTATACCATAACCTCAACGAAGGTTAAATAAAAGACATGTTAAGTATGTTAAATACTTCGTAGGCCTGAACGGATTTAACAGACTATATCGGCATTGCACTTGACCGACAATGTCGGAAGCGCAGGGCCGTGAATATTCATTAATACACATCGATTGATTTGAACAGCTGTTGTTGTGATTAGGTTTCGCCTACTTGCCAAGAAAGTTACTACAATATTGTCTAGTCATAGTGAAATAGAAAATGATTCTTTGTCTTTGTTTGTCTTTATCTGTTATTATTTTCAAGTTTGAATTAATATGAGAAATAAAGTCCGTTTTAAATATAGGGTAGACATAAGGATTAAGGATGGATTGTGTAACTCACTTTTAAGCTGATGGTCTTGAGCTCTGCTAGCAGGTACAGGTCCATGAAGTATTCCTGACAGAACAGGCATGCTCCCTTCCGCCTTCCGTCGATCGTGGAAGCCTGAAAGAGAATGCATGTTGTTATTAACAAATTCGAAAAGTATATTAATGTATCATTACTCAAAAGAATAAAAAGATTTTTCATTGTCGTTGTGTGATACATGGTGTACCTAAGTTTGATGAAAATAAGGAAGTGCCAAAGGCACATCATTACTACTGACTTCTAAGTACAAAAATAACCAAGCCAAAAAAATCTGCTGTCTATATTAAATATTTTGATTTGATATAATTGTAAAATGATTCGGAAAATGTTCACCAAACACTTCTATTTCCTTAATCAGGTACGGAAATATCCATTTGAAATTAAAATTAAACATTTAAACAGCAATTCAAAAGAATATGAATCTAAATTCATTGTTATAACATAAATATATACTACAAGTATATATAGGTATATATAAGTATATATATAATATATAATACAAGTATATTTATATAACTATGTGGTATCTATGTACAGTATATGTAGTTTATGTAGTATGTAGGCATTTTTTAAATATATTCTTTCTTTTATTTCTTTTTTGCGCTATCCTTATTCTTCTCACATTTCCTTTCCTACCAGGTTGCCTGGCAGAGATTGCTGTGTAGCAATAAGGCCGCCTATTGTGCAAAATTTTTGTACCTCACTAATTTGTACCACATTTCCTATATTGTTTTGTACAATGAAGTGTTATAAATAAATAAATAAATAAATAAATATAAACCGACGAAAATAAACGTTAAGAAGACCAATTTAATTCTTAATTGTTCGTTAGTGGATTCCTTTAGTGAGCATTTCAATTATAATACTATTTCATAAGTTCCGTAAAAACTGTTCTAGTTAATAACAGAGGTATTATCCGCTCTTAATAATTATTAATTAATATAAGTTACACAATTAATTTCCCTTTTTAACGATGCTTCAGTGAGCGTTACTGTATTATAATGTTTTACTTGGAAATTAAAACAAATAAAGCTAAAAATTAATGTTCATTTTATGAGCTAAAAATTATTTGGAAAGTTAGAGCGTGTACTGCGTAACCAACCGTTAAACATTTAAATGTAGATATTTAAGATGCTTTGGCCCTGGGTATGCGTAAATGCATTCTCCAATTAAATACAAATATACTTTTTGAGGAAAATATTTAATTAGACACCGGATAAGCTTCATCTAGATTCGTTTAATCTTCCTTAAACTTTGTCGTGAAAAACTGTGCTGATAAAGAGCTTGGTCAAAGGAAGGCGGTTGTTTCAAATAGTCAACCAAATGCATCCTTGTTTCCTAATGTGGCGATTACACCTAACGAGTACAGTGGCGAGTCAGTAAATAAGCTCTCGGCCGAGAGAGTTGCCGAACCGAGTGGGTGTTTACACGTATTTACACTAGTGGCGAGTCAGTTCAGTTTTGATCACGACGCGACGTCTGCAATGGATCGAAAAAAAAAAGAATTTAAACGGGTTTTAAATCGGCTGTTACCAGATATTACTAACGAATTGTGGGATTTATTAGAAGAGGAAGATCAACGAATTTGGACCAGAAAATGGATTTTAAGGCGAAATGCCCCTGGAGCAACAAATAGCCTTTTTAATAAATTGCAGTAGATCCACTTGTTATTAGCGGCCATTTTAATTGAGATTTTGATAAATTGTTTGAAAAAATACACAAACACGTACACTGCTTGATGACGAATAACGAACGAGTGGCGAGTGGCCGAGTGACAAGCGAGTGCGTGTTTATACGTGCCGAGCGGGATAGCGAGTCGCTGCGGGGACAGAAGAATGAAGCGGGCTGGTGGGTACTCGGCCGAGTAAACAAATTGGGATTCTAGTGACTCTCTCGCCGCTCTTCTCGGCCGAGTACTCGGCCGAGCACTCGTTAAAGTGTTTATACCAACCGAGCACTCGGCCGAGGACACTGACTCGCCACTGTACTCGTCAGGTATAATCGCCCCATCCTACTACTATTATAAAGGCGAAAGTTTGTAAGTATGGATGTATGGATGTTTGTTACTCTTTCACGTAAAAACTACTGAACCGATTACAATGAAATTTAGCACACATATAGAGGGTAACTTGGATTAACACATAGGATAGGTTTTATCCCGGAAATCCCACGGGAACGGGAAGTATGCGGGTTTTCCTTTGAAAACACGGGCGAAGCCGCGGGCGGAAATCTAGTAACAGATACGTCAATCTAGGTTTAGAGTTCTTAGGCTAAGATACTAGTAAAAATGTAATTTTGATACCTTACTTTCTGAAACATCAAATAAAAAATTTAAGATAATATATATGCAGTTTTTATTGGCTTTGGGATAGTATATAACATTTTGAGTTTCAATATCAGAAGTGGAAACCAAAATCCTTACGTAATAACCTTACATAATTTAAATTCTGAATTAAATCCAGCTACCACGCTTTAACTACGTCTATAAGATTAAGAAGCAATACAGATAAAAACAAGTTTTAGTGTATTGAACTGGGCTATATTTATAAGTATTTTACTCAGTCGAACCTGTACTAGCAACTTTTACCTTTTTTAGTATTTACTGAGCTTTCCTTCGAATGCCTTGATAGAAAACGACAACTGATCGAACGGGTGTGTTATGTATCAAGTGCATTACATAACCACAATCATTATTTTGTTCAAAACATTTTACAGGGAGGAGGGTATAAAATGTAGGTATTAATATATCAATCAGTCTCGAATTAAAACACTGGAAGAAATCTCTTGAAATGAAATACGTGATTTGTAAACAGCTTAATTTTACTTTGCATAGAAATCAACAATACAAGAACCGGTAAATAACGACTAAGCACACCAGATTCCAGATGACTTGATTTTGAATTCTACCACAGTCCTAATTAATATCTCTATATGTTATCTATGCGTGTTAACGTTGATATTTAACTGTTCATTAAAAACAAAGTATTTCCTCTGTCCAAGATATATTGAAAACAAATAAACGTGATAGTTTACCCATTTGAATAGACTTAAGGAAATGTGCATAATACCTCATCGGAGGCCTTTACAGCAAGTGGATAGAATGGTAAATGTGGCACACAGACATATAAATACATCGTACAAACATTATCTGCAGTTTATTTGTACCAGAATTATTCGATTTCAACAAGAATTTTGTTACAAATAAGGTCAAATATAGACTAATGAAAAATGATGATAGAATAGAATTTAACCAACATTATATTAAGAAAAATGACTGTATTACTGTGCCAAACCTTAGTTTTTGAACTAAACTCATTTACACATAATGCTCATTTCCATTAGTTTGCAGTTAACTGACAGCATGTAATGATAAGCAGCACTAAAAGCTGACTAACACATTACAACATCTACATAGCTATTCTTTTGTCTTGCTTGGATGTCTGCAATTTCTTTGTGTGTGCCCATGAGTCATTGGTTCCTACTATTTGAGGTCAAAGGGTCTTGTGCCGACTGTGAACTTTCTACGGATTCGTGAAGATCATACAAACGGTTATATTTCCATATATTCTCACAGTTGTACCCAATTCATACTTACTACTTCGACCAAACAGGTCTGTTTATTTTGAAATGCATGCAGCTTGTTGCTCTTTTACTACTTCAATTATTTATAACATTTGAGTTTCAGTTTCAACACATTCAAACATTTTATTGGCTGTTTAGCGGAGTGCAGTAACAAAGGTGTTTTTCAAGCATTTTCTCCTCGCTCGTTATGGTCAAATGGACACGCTCCATAATCATAACCAGTTAACGACACAATTGACAAATTGCCGAAGGCTTCGCTGGCCGTTTTCTCTATACAAATATGGATAATACAAGCCAATGTTTGTGTTTAGCGTTATTGTTTTCAATTGCACAAGCTACATCGCTAGTGTGACCAACATGACCGATTATTGGAAGTGTACAGTGTATTCACTATGTGTCGGTGTTCAATTCTTATTGGCTATTCGCCTTAAAGTTTCTGCTATTAAAACTACAATAAGCTGATGGCTAGACGAATATACTATCAACTTTATTGTGAAATGTAAGAATTGCACTTCTATTAATATTTATCGAATTTTCAAGAAAAATTAACGAGATAACAATACTAAAAATAATATAAAGGCAACAAATATTAGGATAGTGAGTTCAAATAATTGTATAGATTATAGAACTAATGATCCTTCCAACGCTTAATACTAAATTAACTAAAAGTTGTTGGTCTCTACACAATCCATTGTTTAGAGACTTAAGACAATACCAGAACAGGTCATTTACAAGCGGAGAAAACGTTGCTAACCACGGTCCTAATTACACAAACAACAGTACAAACATTCGTGGTCAACCTCAGTGTGGTTTCACTACAATCAATGAGAGGAATAGAAACCTGGTGGATCAATGGCGCGTATCGCACCTACATAGACGAACAACATGACGTTACAAAGCAGACTGTAATTAACAATTAGAAAACTAGCGTTGCTATTGACAATCGATAATGTCACGCCACGCTATGAAAATGTGAACGCCTCCCCGATTTGCATGCTGTACGCTTGAACAATCTGTTGTGTAATTTCAACGAGAGCAACAATTTTCAGCGTCCTTGAATAAATGTTATCGTTGCATATACGCAACGCGCGGAAAGCGTATATGACTCATATTGAAACAGATCATTTGGAGATGCCAATTGAAAATGGTATGCACATACACATATCACTATCATATCATGTAGAGACACTTTCCAGTCTGAAGACAGTTGCGTCCATTGCCCTTTAATTGGATTTCAATAAATACATGTTCAGCAAACGTATCTATTTATAAATGTCTACGCTCTATGGAATATAGAGTACTACTTACTTTCATGAAATGCTAGATAAGCGAGACCTAGAAGCCATCGATACTTTAGAAAATTCAAATAGACTGCGGTATTCCATAAATATTGAACGCAATATCACCTTCGCGCATAATTTTGCTTAATGTTTTAAATATACGAGGTATTAATTCAATTTACCGATAATCCATGCTTTATTACGTTTTAAATTTTCATAAAGAAAACGCTATAAATCATAGAGGAATAAACGCGAATAAAGTATTCGCGGATAATGTCGATGTCGTGCCAAGACGAGGAAGTAACGATGCGGATCGCTACGACGTGGACGGGCTGAAAACGATATAAGTCTTGACGCCAAATTACGGCATTGCGGCTTTACACGATAGGATGAGATAGTACGGCATAGAAGCAACCAGGCGTGGCAAACAAACATCCAAGTCAACGACACCACCCGAACATACAGGCACTTTTAGTTTCGTGAAAACGAAAGCGGCACATACGTCTCCCGCACATCGCGAGTCGATCCATTTTTACAGATACTTGTGAAAAACTAGAGAGCCCGTCACGGCGCCACGCGCAACGACTTATCTCGCAATTTGTCAACAATCCGACAGAAGCGGCAGACGTCGCGTTGGTGTTACGAAAACTATTATTGCAACATCGAAGCTTTAACAGACCATTAAAATGTATTTTTACTTTTTAACCTGTCAATAAAAATGCTTCGTTTTAAAAGGGATCGTTAAATTTAACTGTACATTTAGTGATTCCTTTTATACATCCCAGTGTATAAGAAATCTACAGTCCTTCTAGCTTGACAGTTACATTTGAAGATTCGTACAAGACGTCAACACTTGAGAGGTGCAGCGACCCGCGACAGTGAAACTTGACCAGGGCCGACCACGACCGTGAAAGTACAGACCTCTCTAATTACATCCAACCCGTCTTGCCTTACGATGAATTTCTACCGTTCTGCAATCCGATCGAGGCTAGACAAAACGATGATTATGAACGGCGGTCGATGAAAGCTGTGCTTAATAACTGTGCAATAGAATTGGCACTGAAGATTTCACTGAGGAACAAACCTTGTGTGACGAAAACAATCATTGACTATACAAATTATGATTGAGTATTTAAATTGACTGAAATTATCAAGGTAATTACCGGAAAATGGAACGATTGGCTTGTCTTAATTAGCAGGTGTTAAAAACTTTACTTACGAGTTAAAACTGAGGCGGATAATAAGTTTAATACATATTATATGAAAAATCATATTTGTGCATTTTATTTTAAATATATTTATTAGAGTTAAGAGTTAATTGTGTGGAACTGAGTATTCAACGTTATGAGTTATAACGTTAGAAAGATTTATGCAGCTGTCGTTTTTAGGATTTCAAAAGTAGCTCGAGTGAATTGACAGTCTCTTAAAAACTTTCTAAAACCCTGTTAGAAACAAGCAGCTTATTTAAATGTATGTAAAGTTTATGCACTACAAAAGAAAACTATACATTTGGTGCGTGCGTTACTTCTACTTTTATTTCCTAAAAAGTCGTAAACGTGAAGTGGCTATTTGACTGTACTTTATATTATGTATACATATAGCTATGAATTATTTCGTTATTGATATAATAACAGTTTATTGCTACCATACTTTACTTGGAAATATACGCTCAAGGGAAGATAAATGATCGAGCTGTAGCTGTACAAACTATAAATACAACAAGATAGTTTATGAAATATAACGACTCAATAGATTTATCATAGTGAGCGGGCAGTTGATTTAACTAGTAACTTATAACGGCTTGGAAACAGTTCACAATAAAACACTGGAAACATGGTTCAAAACTAAAATCTGTCCCTTAAAAAAAATAATGAAAAAAAAAACATCAGGCAATAGCAGAATATCGCGCTCTAGCATAAACACACATCATACATACTCCTTCATTTCACGTCGCAGATACTATCACTTAATCCATTGCCTGCTTTATTATAAACCTCGTTATAGTCATTCTAAAGATGTGAATTAAAAGAAAACAACAGAAAGTATCGCGTGATCGTGGCTCGGTCAAAGTGAAACTAAATTGTCCGCATTGCACCAAACGCTTCCGCGTTGTCTGATGCCGTCGACGGATTTACGATTGTCCGCCACTCTCACTGGCTCTTTGAAGTATTGTCTGATGTTATGACATCCCCAGATGTACTGTATTGGCCAATTTGTTTGACTGATTACATAAAGTTCTGTTGCAGGGAGCCGTTCATTGAGCATAGGCGACATTTGGATTATTCTTGCAATAGTAGTACCTTTTTCAGTAGATTTTGATCACAACAGAAATTATATTCCATGGAGTTCTATGAAGACGCATCTTCAACGTCTGTTTAACTATACATATACTAGACTAAACAGTAGCCATATTAAGATTGGCAAATAAATGTAGTGAATCATGTTATTTGGCGGTTTTTGCCATCTGGTAACCAACTCGTTTTCGAATACAAAAAAAAAGACATGCATACTTAAGATTTTTCCACAATTAAGCACCGAATGTTTAAACGACTTTATTCAACTGCTCCTTTATGAGCACTACAAACGATTATGGCTTTGGTGAGCAATGATAATTGTATAACAAATATTTGCTTATAATTATAATGACATAAGTGTTTAATGAAAAGCCATCAGCTATATTACCTTACATCAGGCAATGCGATCATTTACGCGACTGTCCAATAAAAAAGTTCCTTATAAAGGCAAACCATAACAAATGATTACTAGTTATGGAAATTTTTAATTTGTGCGTAATATGGGAGCTGTGTAGTCAAGACAAAACTTAAAATATGAAGTAATCATTGCAAGTAATAAAATAGCATAGAGTTAGTCAGTATTTAATAATAAGGAAGTATGAAATAATTAATGAGTAGGTAATATTTTAGAAGATGATCTATTGGCACATTATGTGAGACTGTAACTCAAGGACTTTCCTCTTCAACTTTTTGTAATCTTACACAGCCACTGTCGTCACCATAATTTACGTAAAATATTACGTACATACACGGTTACTAAGACCATGCTTAGTAACAAAACCATTGATTAATTGTAATGAAGACCATCCACCAGAATTGATGACCTCGATTCTTTCTTCGCTCACTTACGGGAATCTTACTATCTGCCTAAATTTGGAGTACATTTCTTCCTAGCCATTTATGGCGCATTTCAAGAGCACGCCCCTAATATTATCTTACCTACATTTTGGGCAACAAAAACGTTTGCCCGGAAATGTGAAGGCGCGGCGCGCAATCAGATGTTATCCGGTGTCCGCTTGTCAACACAATTGCTATGTATCTAGTTGCATACAGACATAATGACATCGCTGCTCCATAATAAATGAATGAGTGCGACAGTTCTGCGGACATCATTATTTACTATGAGATGGAGATTGCGGGCAATTCTGCATTCAGTATAATCGGTTGTAGCACGTGTTGGAAGCTTTGTTTTCAAATTAATATCGAACCTTTTTTCGGTCGTCTTCAATACACGTATAATAAAATTACACACGTAGAAACACAGTATGCGTGTTTTGTGTTTAAACACAACTTCATATCATTCAATTGGATCCGATATTGCAAAAAAAAAATGTAAATTTATAAAGTCTAAAAGGAAAGAGATTAATAGGAAAAAAGAAACGAAACTTGTAGGCATTTAATCGCCAGCGATCAATTAAAAGGAGGAATTAATAAATTCCTTTAACTCCTCCTCCATAACGGCTGAAGTTGAAATAGATTGAGATAGTTCTTTCAACGTAATAAAGAACCTACAATTATGTTGTATCTAGACAGGTTAATTAAGTCAGATATCATGTTGCGTATGGAAGACACATGTGGAAGAAAAACGTTAAGTACCTACTGCTTAGACACTAAATAACATTTATTTTCAATATCACGGAATTCCTAAGAATAACCATAAATTTCACAGAGTTTTTTCATGCCCGTGGATGGGAAATAATATTATGAAGAATGGTGTGACGTCATATTATTGTGTGTTAAACCCTGGAATCTAGATCATAAAAAACACAGTCAAGATTTATCAAATCAGAATGGAGATCAACTAAGTAACTATGAAGTTCCATTCCCACGGGAAACTAGCTCAAAAATTCCCAATTTTACTTGGTTCAAAAGGAATACGACACAGCTATTTTAAAATAAAAATCTCGGAATTAAATATTCTAAAAACTTATGACGCACATGTGAATAAGTTACTCATAATATCCTGCAGCTGGCCTTACATTGTTTACTTGATAATATTCCCGCTAATAATATATTGTGATGATCTCAGCGTACCTTCATGCTTGTGATGACAATGACATCACGGCCTTGCCATCAATTGATATATTGTAACAAAAAATCATTTGCTTGAAAACTGTTTGATATTTTCCAGTAGTTAATGCTGTTACGTAGCTTATAGTATTACATGAATCAAACTAGCTCGGAGGAATGGTTGATAAATCTATATTTTTTCCTGGGCTTACAAATTTATCAATTCATCTGGAGAAACAACTGCTGGCACATATTGGTCACGTATTTCTTATTAAGATTTAACAATAAATAGAATTGAAGACATGTTTCATTGCACACAACATGAATATAGGTTAAGTGCAAAGAACAACAAAAGTGATAGTTTGTAAACTGTTCAAAATTCTATGAACAAGGACTCGTGACCTCGTAAAAATAAATGCACAAACGCAATGTCGTTGGCCAGTTGCTATCGCGAATTACATAAAATAAAAAGTTTCCAATGTTCACTCACTATCGCGTTAATTTGTATTACAATTTACTATTTATCAGTACTTTAATACTATTATCTGCCTCGGAACGATTAAAAATTAATTTATTCTACTCACACACGAGTAGCTCCTCTAGACATTTTATGTTCCTATGGCAGAATTAATTTCACGTAATTGTGGACATCATTAAATTGTTTTCATCGGTATAATCTAGTGAAGAAACTAGAGATGTCCTTAGATGGTGCTTGCCAGTAAATTGCTGTATATTGTCGAAGACACGCGTCTCAAGATTAAATTAATATAATCAACTCATCAGACCTTGCTTGTAGTTGATCATCAAACATGCAAATGGCTTGATGTAACTTCTAGATAGATGTCTTCGATATTTTATTAAGATAACCAAGTCCGGTTACACAAAGTTACCACGTACTTTGTACTTTTAAATGTTTTATAAAAAACGCATGGTGGTAGGTAGCTATACATGAACTTGTTTTAAATAAAATTGCGTATTACGTCGTAATTTTGCCATAAATGATCAAACTTGATCGAGTTAAGAAAACAAGTAACAAATAAATATGCAATAATACGAAAGAAAGCTTCGACGAAGTTATGTGTGAGAGTAGCAATTTCATTCGTAATGGCTTAACCAACCAATTATACACTCGCTATTAAAAGTTAGCAACTGTCTCTTCGCTACACGATTTACAGCTCAGTGGTAATAATATGAAATTTACCGCAGCCATAAAACTAAACAATGAAACTAAAAATAAAACATATACCAGCAATTCCGTTAATTTTTCCACTATTTCCGAGTATCGTATAATCGTCGCCGTTGTTGGAAACGCCGCGACTCTCATAATTACGCTAATGGTGATTTTAATCGACAACAAGTATGTGGGGATGAAGATAAAATAGGCAGATGTTTGTAGCAATACATATGACTATATTCTATACTATCTTATGTCTAATTGGACAACAATTGCTCATTAAATGTCCTATGGCAACCCATACTCTATATTAGGAAAAGAAAGTTACACTCTTTTTCATAAAAATGTATAAAAAGGACCATTTAATAAAAATTAAAGAGCCTGAGAACAATTATTGACAATTATTAATAAAAATTATGATTTTATCACCATCATTTAATAGTGATTATCAATTTTATGAATAGTTGCTCAATTTAGTTGAAATGGAAAAGTTAAAACAGCAATAACGATAATAACTGTTGCTTTGTCGATAGTTACTTTTTCTGAGTATAAATATTTGGTTGGAAATGCAATTAGACTAATCCAAGATGAATTTAGCGTGAAAGGGTCATTTAAGAAATAGCCTCGCAAAGCAATTCCTCTCGGTAGGCACAAAAGAGAAACAGCTTACTAAATAGAAAACGTAAACACGCATGTCTAATCACAAATTGTTTGTAGTTAAAGTGAATTTGGTGTAATTTGGAGTAAAAGCTGAAAGTAATTACATACAAGAGCTGTTGATGTTCAACACTTGATACCAGTAATGGGACATATTAACTGCATGCGCAACAAACAAACGATAATAAGAAAATGGCGATTAACGAGCATTAAAATAAAACACGACATTATGTGGAAGAAAGTAAAGTTTTCAGTGCGACTTTTAAAGAAGATTTTGCGGCAACAGAACACTTCGAAAGTAGTAAGGAAGACGCTATGTTAAGTGAGCGGTTATTGAATGGTCTATCCTTTGTATATGCCACAGATTTTACTGCTAAGTGTAGAAGTGCTAAGAGTTATGGCAATTTATCTCACTCCTATTATCAAAAAATATTTTTATGATGATGTACCTATAAATAAGATTTGATGACCACAACAGAATTCGCTGTTTTATATTCTGACTAAGATACTTACATTTTACTTGATGATAACATAAGTATTTAATTGCAGATGAATACAAAACAATAATATGAAGTAATCGATATTTTAGTACTTTAAAAGCGTATTTGCTCAACACGTCTGGTGATGTCTCGGTCACATCTAAATTCCTGCTAATTTATTCAAAATCATCTAACTCAACTTACGTAATGATGACACTGATGTTATTTGCAATCATATTTTTATTACCTGTAACAAAAAATAATTCATTAGCAATAATTGTCATTGACATTAATGATAATATTTATAACCATTTTACCAGAAGACCAAACTAAATTTGTTCTTCACTTCGCTGTGTATCATACACACTTTACTTTAAATATTAATAAAAACATTCTTTAACAATTAAATTAAAACAATAGCATTAACAAACGTAACGACAGTGGGATATTTTAAATTGAATTCGTATTTGACACACTTAAAAATAAAATTTTAACTACAGGAAAACTATATGAACATGTGTCACAGTGATAAGGCAAAGGACCGTTGGTGGCCTTGAGTCAAATGATTATCCTTCGCAGTCGTCCCCAGGACGCGAGATGACGTCATAGTACAACTCATGCAAATATATTCAAGCCTCAGTAAAATTAAACCATTGTCCAATGCCCATATGTTAAGTCTGTAACAATTATTAATATTGCAGTACACAATCGCTGACTAAAGTCACATGTAATTGCCTGTCTTAATCCTTGAACCGAATAAAGAGGAAACATTTTTAAGCAAGTCTTGTAGAATTTGTTTCCATGCGCTACGATATTCATTCACATTTTCACATCTAACCATTTTATAAAAAAGATAACCCACGTCGGACTAAAACCTTCACAAATAACATGTAAATTACAGAAAGAGAAAATTCACAGTTTCCAGGCATAACAAATGTGTAGTCACACAACAGAATATAACACAATCGCACATTCGTGTAACATCCATATCATTAGTCACGACAATACATTTAACACTTATCTTGAGGTACATTAATAATGAAAACGACCTTGTTTGTGTCAAAGCCAAGTATTATGTAATCCTTTATACCGTAAACACTAAAATATGGCCAGTTTTATTCTTAATGAGATTAGAGCACATTTGTCATAATTCGTCAAAGCTTGAGGTTGAGTGTTATGTTTCACTAGAACAATTGAACCCGAGTGACTTATAGCTTAGTTAAGAAGATAATTGAAGATCCTGCTTTAAATATATATTTTTTCATGTTAAACGGCTTATTTTTAATGCATTATTATTGGTATACCGCAATATGACCAAACTATTCAAGGCGGAGGTGGTAAACTAATATCAAAGTTTAATAACATAAGCCTGACTAACACATAAAGGTCAGCATTTGAGGAATCCTATTGAAAAAAGGTTTCCTATATAGAAGACGTAATTGCCATTTAAAAGGTATTATAGTGGCCACACGTGCTCCATGATCACAGCTCAAAGTATGTCCAACTGCCGTATAAGTCAGACACTTATGAGAACTATTTACAATGAGATTACATAATAACTTGTTTCACATCGAGGTTGCGCGACCCATTGCCACTTAATTCTAGAAAACGTAAGTCGGAGAGCATTTGCAGGTTGTTATTATTCATTTTTCGAACAAGTGTTGGAACTATGGGCAGATTTCTTGGACGCAAAAGGGTCTTGTTAATTTTTTAGAAACAAATACATTTCTCTTTATGTCAATATGTTTACTATGTTACATTAAAAAATCTTATAATTGTGTTATTTAGAGACATTTAGATTTTTAACTCGAGACTGAGGAGAGTTATAAAGAAGTTGCACTAGTTAATCCTCAGATACTCCCATTGCTTGTAAAAATCAAATTAAGTACATTCAAGTTCTCTACAAATAAGGTAAGGCCCGTGGTGCCAAATCAGAACAACATCGAACCATCGAACGTGACAGGGCATACTAATGCTGCATCTACTAAACTCTGAAGCATTACAAACCGCAATGCTGGAAATGAATCGTTTGCGGTCTCAGTAACACCATTCCGTATAGACAATAACTGTATTAAGTAAAGCAACGTTATAAACGAAATTGCATGAGAAGCAAACGACATCGAGATCTCCGCAGATAACAATATAAAAGGAATGAAGACAAAAACTGCAAACAACAGATCAGAACAATATTAGTACTAAATTGCACAAGATATGCATACGAAGCATTCGAAATAAAAACGCGATGAATTGTTCTATTTGAGAACGGTAAGTAAAACGCACATAATGAAGTAAATCAGCCAAGATCGTTCAATTGTTGAACCGATAAATATTGCCAACTGAATTATTCAAAACTGTGTCTCGTAATGTAAGTTATCATTAACGTTATCGATTTACGATAAATTGATAAACAATACAATTTCAATGCACGTACAATGTACATGCTTTCGTAAGTAAAGCTGTTGATTTAATATGTTTGCAAAGTTGAAACAATCCCAAACATAAATATTATCGAAATGTACATATTTGTAGAACCAATAATAATCGTATCGAATTTAATCTTAGTAATAAATGGACTACACGATTCATTTTTGTTATGAATTGTGGATTTCATTTGTAATAACGAAATTGTTACCAATGTTGGCAATGTTAAATATTGTAAATTAACGTCCAATTCACGGCGACGCTAGAAAGTAGGTAAGTTTGTATTCATTTATGGCTTAATCTAATCTCGTCTTATCTTCAGGGCGGCCGGTACAAATAACGTTATGACGTAAGTTTTCAATGACATTGTAAAGTAGGCTACATTAAGATATCGCATTATAATTTATAACAATATTATAAAAGACACATACAAATTTGTAAGGGGCGTGGACGAGACACCTGAAGCAGAAAATTTTACGCCATATTTCTTCAATACACCTTATAATCCTACAGGTACCACTAGGCAAATAATAGCCGATGACGATACCTTTGAAGCGAATATTAGTCGAATTGAATTTCCAGCTCTCTACATAAAACAACACCTACCGTTACCTATCAACCGCCAAGCGAGAACTTGTGACAGTAAAATTTTCTAAAGTAATAAAATTATATTACACTGCATTTATCCCTGAGTAGAACTAATCACTCCAATCAGAGACCGATAAAGGTATCAAAGGAGGTTAATTCAAAGCCCATTACGGCGTATGACTTTAATATTCTTCTAACGGGGTACGTTAACGAAGCCAATATCAAAATCGAAGTCTGGTTGCTGCGGTAAATCCGGTTTGCGATGACTCATGCTCGACCTCTCTCCGACCTCCGCTGCAAAACGTCCTCTCTAAGAGCCACATTATTAAATTCGAAAATTACAATTGGAAGATTCGGATGGGTTATATTGTTCGAATTGGACACTACAGGATTCCACCTGTGTGAAAAGACTATAGAGTATGTAGAATATAGCTTACAAAGACTTTGTTTGACAAAGTTTGTGATATTGGAAATGTCTAGATAGATAATAGAATGCTACTAAAACAATTCAATAAATTTTTTTGATTATATTTTAATTGAAATATCGCGTTAAATACTGCTTAACAGATTCTTAGACCGGACTCTCAGTGGAGTTTCGTTTGCAAAAATCGCGGACCTAAATCTGACTTCTGATATATATTGTATAGATCCCAGACATCCTATAGACAGATGTTGCCAACCAGTTTTGTGGTCCCCCTGCCCGCACCCCGGTAATTAAATATGGCATACAAAGAAAAAAATAAAAATTTCCAAAACATGCCGTGTGGGGTATCAAATGAAAGAGCTTATTGAGTAGATCACGAATATATAGCATACTATATACATTTCTTACACTTTCTCTAAGATTTTTTAGAAAATTTACGAAAATGGTCCATTTTTGAGTTAACTTTAAACCACTATAGATTGAAAACTCATAAATATATTTTTTAAATTATTATTTTAAATAATTAACAATAGTCCATTGTTTACGATTCAATATTTCGTACAGTGAAATAGTTGCATGGGGGAGTGGGGGGAGCATTCAAAGATGGCGAGTATATTTTCAAGTTCATATAGTATATAGTTATTTTCATCAAATCCACCACATAGCTCACTTATATTATATTACGAACTATTGAATCATAAACAATGGACTATTGTTAATTATTTAAAATAATAATTTAAAAAATATATTCATGAGTTTTCAATCTATAGTGGTTTAAAGTTAACTCAAAAATGGACCATTTTCGTAAATTTTCTAAAAAATCTTAGAGAAAGTGTAAGAAATGTATATAGTATGCTATATATTCGTGATCTACTCAATAAGCTCTTTCATTTGATACCCCACACGGCATGTTTTGGAAATTTTTATTTTTTTCTTTGTATGCCATATTTAATTACCGGGGTGCGGGCAGGGGGACCACAAAACTGGTTGGCAACATCTGTCTATAGGATGTCTGGGACCTATACAATATATATCAGAAGTCAGATTTAGGTCCGCTATTTTTGCAAACGAACATCTCCTTGGAGCCTGCTCTATCTAGATCAAGATAAAAAAATAATTATTATTTCAAAACACATTATCGAAGTAATCATCATACTCGAATTTATGTCAAATTCTAATCGACACTGTACGGTAAAAACTAAAAACTACCAGTCTCTGTGGCACTTTGATTTGAGTTTAGTATAGGTATATAAGTATGTGCTCAGATTTGTACAAGACCTTATTGACCAGTCCTAAATTAATAATCTAATTAAAATTATTTACAATATTACATTTGAGTTATTGGATTTGTGAAGTTTACTCACAACAACTTAATCATAATTTATAATTAGCATTTTATAACCTTCTCACACAAGGCCTTGACCCGAAAGATCATCTTAATACACAACTCATAAACAATTTAGCAATATCCAAAAACATGAACACAACAACATCGCAATGAAAATATCCTCCCATGATAAATAAGACATGGCGATTAATAAAATATACAGGTTGTAAAGTATATTTCGTCGGATAATCACAATGTTGAGAAACATGCAAAGGGTGGTGCCTGTTGAGAGCTTTAGAGTGACTAGTAAAGTGAACAGTTGTCAGTTTCAATTAGATATATTCATGTATGAGTCTATAGTCTATACCTTACACAAGTAAATTACGCCTTACGTTTTTAAAGTGACCAAGTATGAAGAGATAATTTGACTAAGACCGTTGCCTGTAATTATCTACTTGGATCCAATCGTGGCTCTGGATTTTTATCTGTCACCATCTCTTTAATTATAATTTCTAATAATAATTTTAGTGAGAGTTATCTTTACTATCGCTTCCCTATCAGTTTTACTAGATAAACAGAATGAATCATAATTATGCTACATAGAGGTAAATTAACAAAATAAGTTTACAAGTCTGTGCTAAAAAAGAGCATGTGGGCACTGAAATTGGTACTACTGGTACTGGGTTAGTGGAAAGAAATATCATTGCATTCATGGTATGGTGTTACGAAGTCAAAAGCAAATTATTATGTTAAATGTAAAGTTAATGTCACTGTCTCTATCGATACCTAGCTTAATAGAATAGAGGACGAACCTCTAATTGGTTTATTCAAAGATAAAACGGTTTACTAATCAACCCTTCGGGGATTATCGTCGCGTCAATACAGGGAACAGGATATTAAAATAAACAGACGCACATGTCGAATTTGAATGTTAGCGTAACGGCTAACAGCTGACGGAAATTAACATGTGTGACTGCACGACATTGAACAAAGTGTATGTTAGACAGATTTTTATTATAATAAAGAATATATAAATTAAAACTTTTGTGAATACGTGAAATTGTGAGAGGAGTTAAACCTATCAAATGTTTGTGGTATTTGCTGGTAAGTTGTAATAAAAGAAAGAAGATTTGTAGTTGCTTAAACATTACCTTTTACACCTATAAAGTGTGCAACTATAATTCATTTACGTAGTTTATCATCAGTGTTGATATAATTAATTTCGGATATAATAAGAAACAATTTATACGAAGAAATCGTGTCAGACAACAATAAAAACATTACATGTCTTTTAAGGAAAACAAATGAACACAAATAGCTGTATTTAAAGTATTTTATTTATCAAAAGGAGATAAAAAGTTCGCTGCAAGTACTTCTGTTAAATACGAATTAATTGTTTTGTAATTACTGCGATGCCTCAAAATACTCATTGGCCGATTTAAAGCGAAACATCGCGATAAACACTGAATAGCGACGGCGATGAAAACGATATAAAAATAAATAAATACCGCTATAAATTTTAATGGATGATAATTTACACGAATCATTTTATTTCAAAACACATACAAGTCATAATCATTTTATATTGGGTCCGGTAATATCTTATATGCAAGGTGTGACTGGCTAATTACTGAATTGAAGTTAAACAAACTCTTATATACCACTAGCAACCCGCCCCGGCTTCGCACGGGTGCAATGGCGGCCGGCCGGTACCGCCGCAAACGCTACGTCCCGCAATTTTTAAATCTATAATATCTTCGAAAATATTCACTTAAATCATACGGTGTAAAGGGCCATATAGATCTATATTAAATGAACAATGTATTCAAGGTATTTAATTCGTTAAGGATGAATGCTGTATTGGTTAAAATCGCTTCGAAAATTAACCATTATTTGTCGTAAAAAGTAAATGACAAAAAAAAGTTATTGTGGGTTATCCATAAGAGATAGACCATCGCGGACTTTTCTGTAGACCTTTTCAATGTGTACAATACTTAGTACATTATTTTGATAAAACTCGTTGGGTTCAGCCTGCGTTTGCAATGTAAGCGGAAAAAATGTAATTATTTACGACATCACATTAGAAACCTCAAAAATAACAGTACTTCTCCACTATTTAATGGATGTTATTATACATATAAACCTTCCTCTTGAATCACTCTATCTATTAAAAAAAACCGCATCAAAATCCGTTGCGTAGTTTCAAAGATTTAAGCGTACAAAGGGACATAGGGACATAGGGACATAGGGACAGAGAAAGCGACTTTGTTTTATACTATGTAGTGATGAGGATTACAAACTAATCTATAAATAAGTAGGACATCGGTTGTTCGGTGATTATGAGCTATAACATAATGAGTATAGAGACCATAATTGTATATGTTTAGGTGCGATTGATAAAGGTGCGCGTGCGCAGACCCCTCCCCAAGTTGTTGCGCACGAGCTCCTCTCCTTAAAGCCACACCTGGCTATGCATTAAAATTATCGAACCATGTACAAAGTAGATAGGTATTTAAATGTATAAAAAACAAATATTGAGAGTTCAACAACGAATTATTACGCTGTAACTTTACGAGCGTTCATGAAAATGCGTCTGTCTGCTGCATATTATATTCATTTGTATTTATATCCCATTCTGATATCACACTCACATAAATATATTGTAACTGTTATAATGGCTTTATAGTTTATACTTGTATATCATGAGAACTTCATTTACAATTTATCGTATTCCGTATTAGATATGATTTCGTAGATAAAAATCCGACCGACATTTAATTGCTCGCGATTAGATACGATTCAATTTAATGACTGTTAACGTCAATTAAATAGCGAATAGAGAATTTTCTCCCTGTCACTTTCGGTACGTTATTTAATATTTTGATATTACGTCACGACAATAACATCGCTTGCTGTGATGTGTACAGATTATACATTCAAATATTTTGGTGTGGTTAAAGCCTTTATTAACGAATGCAAATGGACTGCTTTCCTTTTTCTGTAATGTGAAGTTTTAATGATTTCCTTACCGTTTCTATTCAATTTTTTTTTTACAAGTCAAACGCAAGATTCTCATATTATAGACTTTGTCGGTATTGAATATGAGTAGGTAGTTTATCAACCCATTTTTAGCCAAGTATCATCCAAGTATTTTGCGTCTATGTCAAATATTCCGGTAACTACAAGTACATAATGGAGAAAATGTCATCTGTAGTCATAGGAAAATGACTATTTTTGGAGTTGTGTAATAGTGGATTTACCACGTAAAGATTAAAACATATACGAGCATATCGGATATTTATTATCAAGGCTGTTATCACAAAACGTTTCTGAAACGATTAGGCTGGCCCTTTCATAGGAATGGTTACCAAGAATCGATAAAAGAACTCCATAGGAGTTTCCACATATCAATTATATTGGAAGAATCAATTTGTTTATTAATAATAAAAATATATACTCAAGCTTGCACCTAATTATTTCTTTGAACATTTTATCAACAAATTACTCATTGCGTGAATAAAAAAATATTAATTTCAATGGGTGATTTGGTAAAGACGCGCATATTTAGGAACTTTAAGAAAATTTATTCCACCGACCTATTTCAATACACAAAAAACTTATCTTTCATTAACAATTTATCTCTATTTATGCACTTTTTAATTGCGTATGCAGTATTCTGTATCTATACTTTATAATTTATTTTTCTTTTACGTCAAGGTTGCGTGGAAGATATCGTTTTAGTGATAAATGCCGCCAATTTCTCAGTTCTCTCTTATCAGTTTCAAAGACGTCTCCCTCTTCAAAACGAAGCAAATCTGCAAATCCTTCATGACAATATAAACAACGTAAGACTATTAGAAGACGTCTTCGAATGCGATTCACGGTGGAGACGAAGAAAATATAATGTCAGACAGGACACAGAAGAAACGTCGATCAGTGAAACCGAGGCAAGCATAATGCATCTGTCCCTAACCCCCATTGGAGGACACGAGATTTCACATGAGAGTTATACAGGGTGTCCCAAAAAGTAGTGATGAACGGAAGCTGGGAGGTAGAGGACCTAGAGGGCTATCCTAATCACCCCCATGTGTGTTATGCGATTTTTCGTATTTTCGGAGTTATGACATTTAATAAAATTTTTGCACTTACCACATTTAGATTTCAATTTTTCGATTGAAGCCTTCTGAATAATAAAATGAAATTTTTTGGGTAGCTACCTAATAGATAGAGCAAGTTTTTAAAAGCCAAACGGAAAACTTTTTAATGTGATTTTATTTTTTTATGTGCCCTTGAAGTTGAACATACTGGGTAATTTTATCTTTTTTGGCATTTAATTCTTTTTTTTATTCCATTCGAAGATCTAACGATAGTAAGTGTTACCATACTGAAGTGGCCTATCTTTCAGCTTAGCACACAAAAAAAATCAAGCATCTAGCGCAATAGTTGACGTCACCATGAATGAAAATATCATCGTACTCGGCGATAGGTGAAAAATTGAAAAAAGAGTCATAACTCCGAAACTACGAAAAATCGCATAACACACATGGGGGTGATTCGGATAGCCCTCTAGGTCCTCTACCTCCTGGCTTCAGTTCATCCATACTTCTTGGGACACCCTGTAGTAGAGAAATCAACATATTTGGCATAATGACATTTAAACAACACTTCTAATTTACATTTCCTTATACAGAACTGAGTAACAGACTATAAAAAGTCCCAGTATAGTTCAAGCATTGTGCAATGCGTACGTTACTACACTTCGCACGACTTTTGCATAATAACTGGTTTGAACGCGACAAAAATCTGTTGTGTCACTAAGAGACGAGGTCGAGACGATGTATGCACTTTTTATAGGATTGTTACAACTATTGTTTACAAGAATAGCGCAGTGCCGCTTAGCTTCAAACACGACGATCAATGATATATGACTCTTCTTTAGAGTGGGCAAGTACAGGAGTGAATCTTGAATTTGACTCCATTATAAACAAAAAATACGAGGAATGCAAATAAGGAGTAAAATAAGAAGACAGATATACGTAGATCAAGCAAGGTAGCTACTCAGCAAGCGCTGATTTTCATTAGAACCAGATTATAGTGTCTTTGCCCGGATTTTAATGCGGTTTTAAATAGATAGGGGGAAGTTGTATAGTTCATAATTGGTTAAGTTCTAGACAAAGCGTGCGTTCAACTGTCGAATAAATGCCTTCTACACACGCTTTTTTTACTAAATAAAAACATGACTAAAATAAATACAATATGGTGGAATATGATTGATTACTTAAAATGTAATTCAAGGAAATGTTTGCCAATAGTCGTCATCATATACCTATATTGCCAGAATTCAAGGAAGTCCTTATCACAATATATGAAATTAATGCAATCGCGAGGGCAACAGAAATAAATTGTTTTAAAATAACAAAGCGTATTGCTTTATCAATTGTTTTCAATGAAGTACCTACTCCAGAAATAGTGGTATAGTAAAATATACTGATGAACACAAAGGTGTTTTGTCAATAAACAAAACAAAAGAGTTGAAGTTAATTTTTATACAACAATTTTGATTATTTAATGGCGATTGTCAATTTTTATGATAGAGTAGGTACAAAAAACGGATGATATCTGAATTTTGCTCTAATAAAATAATTCGATTTACAATCACTTTATATTCTAAATAAATTCTATTCGAGAATAGTTTCCAATTTGGTATTTGAAGAAATAAATAAAATTGGTTCTTCTTAGAATAAAAGATGTAAATTTCAATTAATTATTGTTTGAAATGTACAGGCCCCAAGGGTCCATTATTAGAATAGGCAAGCTGGTGACTGAACTAAACAATAATTACGAGTATGTCACTTAATTACTATTTGACATTTAGTATACCGTATAACTTCTAACTAGCTGCTCATGACGTGTATGAAATAATGACTAAGAATTTATGTGAGCAATTTTACTTATTGCGTAATGATTAATAACTTGTACCAACATTCAATTTAAAACCACGTTTGAATACGAAGAGGTAATAGATCATTTCTTTATTAATGATTGGTTATAAAAATGGTTCATTTCACATTGTAAGTAATGGTTATAGAATTTTAATCACAAAGCGATATGAATGTAAGAGCTAGCGCGCAAGAGCAACTTTTGTCTCCGCAACTATTTTGTCTATCCCATCAACTCTATGGGCTAGTAAGAAAGTGCGCGCACGTAGCGACGCAACTCCCCATAGAGTTGATGGGAGAGACAAAATAGTTGCGGAGACAAAAGTTGCTCTTGCGCGCTAGCTCTTATATGTTGACGTCCGACATGAAGGGTTCTCATTATTATCGGTTCAAAAGTACCTATATAATAAAAGTTATTTAAAATCCTATAAATACCCCATCAGATAAATTTTAAGGTGTGAATATGCATTGTTACTTATCTACCAACCATTTATGGCAATCGACATCATAAAAGCGAGATAATTTTTAATGGGGAAAAGTGAAGATTTAATTATGAATCACAAAACTGCATTTCTACGTGTAATATATTCATTAAGTTACATATTTAATTCAGATCTTAGTGTAGGTGGCGTAAAGCTCTAGGTTATAATTAAAAAAAAAACGTGGGTTGGATCATACGGTGTAAATTACACTTAAATCATACGGTGTAAATTACACCGTATGATTTAAGTGAATATTTTCGAAGATATTACAGATTTAAAAATTGCGGGACGTAGCGTTTGCGGCGGTACCGGCCGGCCGCCGCGCCATTGCACCCGTGCGAAGCCGGGGCGGGTCGCTAGTACGAAATAAATGACTTCTATCATTACAAAATTGAAAAAAAAAGAGAGAACGAATACTGAGTACAGTACGGCGAACGTCACGCTGCCGTAGACCCCCTGTCCCCCCTTGTCACATCTTGTCACACTCGCGAACACCCCTCCCCCCCCTTGTATGCGAACGTATTTTATGAACGGCCCCAAACATATCACATTGTGAACATAATATTTAATGTAGCATTAATTTTGGTATTACCAAAATTATATAATTTTAATTGGCATTATAATATTATGTACGCGTAACGAGACAACACTCTTTGACTGAGCTGGCGCGTCATAAATAAATGGTCGCTATGAACGCAACCATAGACAAGATGAT
This sequence comes from Colias behrii, assembly GCA_029959065.1. NCBI lineage: Eukaryota > Metazoa > Arthropoda > Insecta > Lepidoptera > Pieridae > Colias > Colias behrii. The sequence goes on from JARWMC010000016.1 coordinate 2,178,667, forward strand.
TCAGTATATCTCGAACGTAATAGTTTACGGAAGTAATAGCGAATATTTATTCTGTGATAATAGACATCCCGCGTTTTTTATTGCGCAGATGCGGGTTAATGGTTGTTTTAATTCATTTTTATATTTGCCAAAATAGATGTGAATGGCGTAATGAATATCTAAAATAAATTTTGGATAGGCTAATTTTTATTGGGCAAGCATAATGTTAAAGATCGTCTATTACGCTTTCGCGTGTAGTATAGCGGCACAGATTAGATACTAGATAGCGGTCAGATGGAATAATCGATGATAGTAGAAATAATTGGATTTGCGTACTGAACTTGGAATAATTAATTCTAGACACACTCGTTTTCTAAACAAATTTCCTTCAAATATGACCAGCTACTTCGATAATATTTTATATACAGGGTGTGGCATAATCAATGGATAACCTGGTAACTGGAGATAGAGGACGTTGTGGCAGTTCAGATAAATATATTTTGTGTTTAATAAATATCCCTCGGTTTTATATATGTATATATATTATATTCGATATTTTCCACTTATTCGTAAAATTACAGCTCCTACTTTCTGGTGACACCCAACCGTTTTCAGCATAGCATTCCTGGATAGATGCACTATCGAATATCAAGTCATTATTGCAAGGGTCGCATGCATAGCTTTTTATAAACAAATATGTAACTTAAAAACCATTTTAAACAATCGTAAATTTCGTAAAAGTTGTTCTAAGTGGCTACCACCAGCTAGGTATAATACATACTCAAAACCTTTTAATGAATAATTATTGTACAATATTTAAGCAGTTTTGTTTATCTTTACACAAAAAGGACTTCTAGAAGGTTCTAGTCCGAGCATACTCGGGCATTCCGATTTCCGCTAGAGAGAGCGCATGCGCGCCTTCGAAACAGAAACCTTGCGCGGGCGCCGGCCGTCCTCAGAGAAAGTGACGCGACACGCGACAGATCGTGCCTAGAAATGAGTGACATGATCGAATTACCATACCAGCTAGATAAAATCACGATTATGATAATTAACCGTTTTGTTAGGACACACTGATCCAACCCACGTTTTTTTTTAATTATAACCTAGAGCTTTACGCCACCTACACTAAGATCTGAATTAAATATGTAACTTAATGAATATATTACACGTAGAAATGCAGTTTTGTGATTCATAATTAAATCTTCACTTTTCCCCATTAAAAATTATCTCGCTTTTATGATGTCGATTGCCATAAATGGTTGGTAGATAAGTAACAATGCATATTCACACCTTAAAATTTATCTGATGGGGTATTTATAGGATTTTAAATAACTTTTATTATATAGGTACTTTTGAACCGATAATAATGAGAACCCTTCATGTCGGACGTCAACATATAAGAGCTAGCGCGCAAGAGCAACTTTTGTCTCCGCAACTATTTTGTCTCTCCCATCAACTCTATGGGGAGTTGCGTCGCTACGTGCGCGCACTTTCTTACTAGCCCATAGAGTTGATGGGAGAGACAAAATAGTTGCGGAGACAAAAGTTGCTCTTGCGCGCTAGCTCTTACATTCATATCGCTTTGTGATTAAAATTCTATAACCATTACTTACAATGTGAAATGAACCATTTTTATAACCAATCATTAATAAAGAAATGATCTATTACCTCTTCGTATTCAAACGTGGTTTTAAATTGAATGTTGGTACAAGTTATTAATCATTACGCAATAAGTAAAATTGCTCACATAAATTCTTAGTCATTATTTCATACACGTCATGAGCAGCTAGTTAGAAGTTATACGGTATACTAAATGTCAAATAGTAATTAAGTGACATACTCGTAATTATTGTTTAGTTCAGTCACCAGCTTGCCTATTCTAATAATGGACCCTTGGGGCCTGTACATTTCAAACAATAATTAATTGAAATTTACATCTTTTATTCTAAGAAGAACCAATTTTATTTATTTCTTCAAATACCAAATTGGAAACTATTCTCGAATAGAATTTATTTAGAATATAAAGTGATTGTAAATCGAATTATTTTATTAGAGCAAAATTCAGATATCATCCGTTTTTTGTACCTACTCTATCATAAAAATTGACAATCGCCATTAAATAATCAAAATTGTTGTATAAAAATTAACTTCAACTCTTTTGTTTTGTTTATTGACAAAACACCTTTGTGTTCATCAGTATATTTTACTATACCACTATTTCTGGAGTAGGTACTTCATTGAAAACAATTGATAAAGCAATACGCTTTGTTATTTTAAAACAATTTATTTCTGTTGCCCTCGCGATTGCATTAATTTCATATATTGTGATAAGGACTTCCTTGAATTCTGGCAATATAGGTATATGATGACGACTATTGGCAAACATTTCCTTGAATTACATTTTAAGTAATCAATCATATTCCACCATATTGTATTTATTTTAGTCATGTTTTTATTTAGTAAAAAAAGCGTGTGTAGAAGGCATTTATTCGACAGTTGAACGCACGCTTTGTCTAGAACTTACAGGTAAATTAGCTTGGAGAAATTTTTGCATATGTAGTGGTGTGTATATTACTCAGATCTTAGAGCGCGTTTCCACTATATCGTTCTGGCCTATACAAAAATGTTTCGATATCCTAACATTACTATTTAATTTTATACTTATTCCTAGCAACACTTTTGTTTTCAATAAAAACAAGTTTTTATTTGAAAGAAAATGGTTTTGACTTTATAAAAAAAAATATATCATTCAATTTTACGTCCTTGAGCAAACGACAAGGCGACTACCGTGAAACAATAAAATATCGTGTCCATAATAATTTGTTTCATAATTAATATTTGACCATAATAATTACGAAACAAAACAAATAAATAAATCGTCACTTGATAGTGGAAAGTGGAAACACGCACAAAACCAGAATAAACCAGTTTACGCTGTCCGCAGGTGCCACGTGCAGTCGTTTGGTACTGTTAGAACATAAAGCACATTTCATTCAAAAATTATAATTATTATGTACGTAGTTTAATTGATAAATTTTGTATTTGTTGATTGTTGTTATTATTTGTTATTATTGTTATAATATTTGTTGAAGTGAATTACAAATGAAAACTCAGATGTACTTAAAAACTACATTTAATAGCTAAAATGAGACTTTTACACCCATGTCTGCACGATGCAGACCGGAGTTAAAGAATGAATTTATACAGTTTAATAATAATTATAAAGACGTAAGCTTGGATGCTAACTAAGGGAAATCGCATCCACATTCTATTCCCGTGCGAACGGCGTATTCAGCAGTTTTGTATGAAGGCAGGGCCATAACTAGTGTTTAATTTGTGTGTAAGTGTTGTAACTTTATATTGTTAATTCAATATGGCTCCAGTGTTAAAACATGGTCGAGGCAAGCCTTTGACTTCTCAAACTAAAGAATTAAACTTTAAATGTCGTTTCTTTTTCAGGTTAGTAAATTTTTCATTTTAGTAACATTGTTAATGTAAAAGTTATATGTATGTTAAATGTGCAAATATTAAAATAAAGTCTCATCTTTTTCAGAGGAGAAACACATATAGTTTAATTTAAAATCCCTTATATATACAGGGTTACTTGTAAAACACCGGCAACCTCGCAGGACAAGATAGCTAAAATCATAAGTAACAACATTTCGACTTTTGATAATTTGTTAGATTTTATTTTCATACAAAAATAAATATTCATTTAATTTTCCGTCTGAATATTATAAACTCTACGCCTCCCAAAAATTACGTAAACAAAAAGCGAACGAGAGGGGGAAGGGGGCGTCGCGTCGTCCATTCGATAATTAATAGAACATAGACTTACAAATGTAAGGAGAGTACAATAAAAGTTTAAAAAATCATTTAAAAATAATTTATTGCGTTATGCCAAAAGTCGTAGAACAAATGTTGTTACTTATGATGTTAGCTATCTTGTCCTGCGAGGTTGCTGGTGTTTTACAAGTAACCCTGTATAAAATAAAAACTAAAAATAAAATGTTGTTTTATTTTATTTGCTGACCATACACTACTACAAACGCAAAAATTTCTCCAAGCTAATTTACCTGTAACCAATTATGAACTATACAACTTCCCCCTATCTATTTAAAACCGCATTAAAATCCGGGCAAAGACACTATAATCTGGTTCTAATGAAAATCAGCGCTTGCTGAGTAGCTACCTTGCTTGATCTACGTATATCTGTCTTCTTATTTTACTCCTTATTTGCATTCCTCGTATTTTTTGTTTATAATGGAGTCAAATTCAAGATTCACTCCTGTACTTGCCCACTCTAAAGAAGAGTCATATATCATTGATCGTCGTGTTTGAAGCTAAGCGGCACTGCGCTATTCTTGTAAACAATAGTTGTAACAATCCTATAAAAAGTGCATACATCGTCTCGACCTCGTCTCTTAGTGACACAACAGATTTTTGTCGCGTTCAAACCAGTTATTATGCAAAAGTCGTGCGAAGTGTAGTAACGTACGCATTGCACAATGCTTGAACTATACTGGGACTTTTTATAGTCTGTTACTCAGTTCTGTATAAGGAAATGTAAATTAGAAGTGTTGTTTAAATGTCATTATGCCAAATATGTTGATTTCTCTACTACAGGGTGTCCCAAGAAGTATGGATGAACTGACTGGATGAACTGATTATAAAACAGCTTGGCAAGCGCCCAACGGCAGTAGCGAATACACTTTCTGAATGAAAGTTATATTTATGTTTTTGTTTGTATATAAATAGATGACCACATGTTTTATTGTTCACATTCGAGTAATTATTGCTACGAAATATACATTTATAAAAAAATAACTTAACATTAGTAAAAAATAATTTGGAGATATGTACAAGTAATTTAAATGTTTCTCCTTTTTAAAATTTAGACTGTTTCAGAGATCTACAACCTAAATAGCGGAAAAACAATAAAATTCTAATAATTCATACCTACATGCTAATGGTATTTAAACAACAGAAAGTTTTAAATAAAAACTGAAATGTGAACGATAAAATCCTATAGGTACATATATAGAAACAGAATTACAAAATTAACAGTCTGATAAAAGATACTACTCATGAGTCATACTAATATAATTCAATGATATGAAATACAAATTAATTAAAGCAATTGAATGTGTTTGATAATAATTGCTATGAAAATAGTTATAGTCATAGTGATCTAGTATGGACCGGACTCTCAGTGGAGTTTCGTTTGCAAAAATAGCGGACCTAAATCTGACTTCTGATATATATTGTATAGATCCCAGACATCCTATAGACAGATGTTGCCAACCAGTTTTGTGGTCCCCCTCTCCCCACCCCGGTAATTAAATATGGCATACAAAGATAAAAATAAAAATTTCCAAAACATGCCGTGTGGAGTATCAAATGAAAGAGCTTATTGAGTAGATCACGAATATATAGCATACTATAACATTTCTTACACTTTCTCTAAGATTTTTTAGAAAATTTAGGAAAATGCTCCATTTTTGAGTTAACTTTAAACCACTATAGATTGAAAACTCATGAATATATTTTTTAAATTATTATTTTAAATAATTAACAATAGTCCATTGTTTACGATTCAATAGTTCGTACAGTGAAATAGTTTCATGGGGGAGTGGGGGGAGCATTCAAATATGGCGAGTATATTTTCAAGTTTATGCCAGAAATAAAGGCCTAATACAAAAATATCGGTGTCAGGGCTTAGAATAATTATCCCTGCACTGTCGTTGTGTTTGACAGAATGAAAAATATGGCAGAACATTCTTGAATCAGCTTGAATTCAGTGAAAGTTGCGCCTTGCAATTTAAAACATTTTGTGGGGTCATCGCAAATCCACCACATACATATAGCTCACTTATATTATATTACGAACTATCGAATCGTAAACAATGGACTATTGTTAATTATTTAAAATAATAATTTAAAAAATATATTCATGAGTTTTATTCATGAGTTTTCAATCTATAGTGGTTTAAAGTTAACTCAAAAATGGAGCATTTTCCTAAATTTTCTAAAAAATCTTAGAGAAAGTGTAAGAAATGTTATAGTATGCTATATATTCGTGATCTACTCAATAAGCTCTTTCATTTGATACCCCATACGGCATATTTTGGAAATTTTTATTTTTATCTTTGTATGCCATATTTAATTACCGGGGTGGGGAGAGGGGGACCACAAAACTGGTTGGCAACATCTGTCTATAGGATGTCTGAGATCTATACAATATATATCAGAAGTCAGATTTAGGTCCGCTATTTTTGCAAACGAACATCTCCTTGGAGCCTGCTCTTGTAGTAGTTATTAATCTATACTCGGATCTTTAATTAGACAAAGTAAACTGACAGCAGCTAATGTCACTTTGTAAAATAATGGTGCCATATTTAAAGTAATAGTGAGGAATTCAGTTCTCATTCAATCAGATGAATGAACAATGAGTGTGAATAGTTCATCATTTCAAACTATAAAATAACATTATTTCTAATTATAATATATAAAGCTATATAAGATATAACTTACTAGTAGAATGTAATTATAATCATTTTTTTATTTTTATTGTTACGCTGTTTACGTTATTGTTTTTGTAATTTTTTCCTTAATTGTAACTAATTACGTTGTGTTTGTTGTCATTGTTGTGTTTATTTGATGTTATATTGTTACACACTAAATATTCACTATACCCGGCGCGGCGAATGATGATTCCTATGACACTGACAGTTATTCTCAAGAGACAAACTTGTAATGGCGTCATCATTAAATTAGAAACGTATTGGAGGCGTCTAAAAATGGCATTTATTAATTTTTTCGTAGCTTTATGCCATAACAATGATATTCCATTGGAATTATAAAAATTCTTAACATTTACGAGAAATTATATCAATCTGACTTTACGTTTACGTCCTACAAAACTTACATCGTTGGCATTTATCGACTAGTGCGGAAAGTATCGATAAACAAATTTCGATAATGGAAACGAGTTCACATTTTTTCACTATAGAATGGAACAGAAGATCGGAGATTCGCAGCATACAACAATTGTATACTCAAGAAAATTAAAAAAATAATAACTGTAGGACAAAACAAAAGCTGTTTAACGATTATTTTTATTTAAATATATTTTAGTCTGAATCTGATGAAATCAGTGCTTGCGCCTCTAATTCAGAATCAGAACTGCAACTGCTGTCGCCTACGTTTATTAATAGCGTTGATCTACAATGGTGTCGTATCGTTATTGTTATCGTTTTTATGTTTTGGGAAACTTTCGTTTTACTTACCTACTTCAAGCGAAGAGTGAACGGGTACCTTCTAGGGAAGCGCGCTCCATCATAGGCCACATCTCAGCTTACCATCAGGCGAGATCGTGGTCAAGCGCTTCCCTATCACACAATAAAAAAAAAAAAAAAAAAACTTACCTACTTAATCTATACTAAAAAACTTAAATTAATACAACAACAACGTATTAGACGTTAAAAATTCATTTTATAATATTTGTAATAAAACATGTTTACAGACGTGGCTGAATGCAAACCACGCTTTTGCCTATAAAATAGTGAAGTATCGACACGATCCATCATACGAGCAATCACAGACGAACTGTCATAGGGATCATCATTCGCCGCGCCGGGTATAGACGATCGATTTAATTTCATTCATTCCCGATTTTCAATCATTCACTTTGTGACAACGCTATTTTTATTTCATCAAAAACTGACAACACAGTAAACGTCAATTTACTTTGTCTAATTAAAAATCCGAGTATAGAGATAACATTTTAGTGTTGAAGGTTTCTAAAATAAGTTCTAAGTTTCTAGCTATTTCATAAGTTTATAGTTTGAAGTAAGTAGAGTAGTACAGTAGTAGTATTTGGTATCAGTTTTCTAGGTAAATTTATATATTTATAGTTTTATGGTAGGTAGTTTAAACTAGACTAAATTATACACATAACATGAATTTTCCCAATTGAAGTTGTAACATGATACTGTTTCATTAATTATCAATTGAACTTTTTATTAATTATTAATTGTAGCATTGAACTTATATAAGCACAAAACTTATTTCCAATAAATTTGAATAACGAAAAATAAAACAGAAAATAGGTTATGGTGCACTTTTCACATTAACTAATGGGAATACGAATTAGTTAATGGAAATAATTATCCTTACGAGGCAATGAGCTAACAACCTTAAAACGAAAAAAATAATTTATATACCTATCGGGTGTTCCACGACAAATGAGTCATGAACGTTCTATATACAATAATCCAATGAAGAAATGACCTCATCTCAACATTTATGTCAAAACGTAAATCTCAAAACATAATGGTCATATACATAATGCATCAGACACAAAACAACGGCAAGTGACCTAAATAACATGCATTACAAGTGCAGTAATAGTATACTTTCATGCATACGAGTCTTCCATACAAGTCGTGTTCTCAAAACTGATAATAATTGTAAACGATTTCGAGATCATTGAATAGCGGCAAAAAATCCCTGACATTGCCAACTCTACAAAATATGAATATCAGCTAAGTGCAATGTTGTTAAGGTGACCGGAGTAGATAATCCTGAACAAAACACGTGCTAAAATAAAACAATACCTTAATAATGAGCTCGATTTCAGGAACGTCTCCGTTCGCCGTTCCATTTTCAGCAATTTCATCCGACATCGTATTTCCAAATAAACACTCGACTTAAAAAAATATTCGACAAATATTCACTGAACACACAACCGTCACTCAATCACGTTACAATTTTACTAGCTCACTTCAGGTTATTCACTTGACGGTTGGGCACATAATGTTTTGTGAGAACTTCACGTTGGAATCATTGATGACTAATTGAAGGAGCTTGAAGAAGGCTTGAAGGCAAACAAGAAGGCAAATGACAACCACGACTAAACTATTTATTTATATGTGGCATTACCACGGCATTACGATAGTATGAATACGAAATTAATAATTCATGTAATACATTTGACACACACTGCACAATAAAGTTGTCTTCCTTCTAGTAAACTTCCTAATTATTTATGGAATCATTATTCTCCAGAATTATGACTAGATAGACTATACTTAATTATTAGTAATAATTTTTATTTCTATAAATTTATAGTTTGTTTCGTTATAGTAGTAACTACTAATAATAATAATATATAGATTTATTTATAAGAAACTGTATCCAGAGTCTAGTTGTGATAAAATAATATTGCAATCTTATTGCAATAGACAATTAAGTATGCATAAACTATAGATCAATATTCACCACGCATTACTTGCTCTGTGCACCCTTGTGTGCACCCAATGAATAAAGCGCCTTATTCACGGTCCATCTTGCTGTACGTCCCGCCAAGGTCATACACGATGCACGACGCAAAACGACAGTGAATAGTATTGACGTACGTCAATAATTATTATTATTATGTTGCTGGATGTGCACGACCAATTTTTCGTCCAGCGAGCAACCCCACCACCGCGAGCGTCGTGCAGATGGACAGTGAATAGCGCGGACGTACGTCAGAGCGATGATGTATCGTGCGTGCTCGATCGTGAATAGGCTTGCTGTACAGCAGATTAGCATTATGAGCTTGTCGTTCACGCAAATAGCACAAATGGATCGTGAAACGATTACGAGGTTTATTGAGAAATATAAGTTGCACAAATGTTTATGGGATGTTCCCAGCGTCGATTATATGCATAAACAAAAAAGACTCGGTGCCTTACAAAATCTAGTACCCATTTTGGGCGAAGCTGCAACAATCGACAGCGTGCGCAAAAAGATAGACATTCTCAGAAATGGTTATTTCCGAGAATTGAAAAAAGTAAACAGTTATTTTATATTTTTATGTACACAGGAAATACCCAATTATCATTACTTTTGGATCAACCTAGTACACATGGACAGTTTATATTCAGAAGTTATTATTCTAAAAGAACTCCAAGGCGAATTGTTCACTGTCGTTTTGCGTCGTGCATCGTGTATGACCTTGGCGGGACGTACAGCAAGATGGACCGTGAATAAGGCGCTTAAGGAATCACATTCCTTCGTAGAGTGAGAATGAACCATAGAGGAGGCACTAAAATGACAAGTAATGCGTGAGAGAAATACACTTATGACTATAAAGCTAAGAGCAAGCGAGACAGAAAACTTGTTTTTTGTTTCTCTCATGTTATGCGATTTCTTTTGTTGGGGACAAAGGCAGTTTGTCCCAAACAAGCGGCTACAGTCCATTGTTTTGCTAGTTTTCTGTTTTTTCTCGCTGTTAGGTGACTTCAAAGTTTAATAAACGTTGACAGTGATCTGTTTTAATCCAACTTTAAGTGAAAATATGGTGCGTTGTAGTGTGATTGGTTGTAAAAATCGGCCGGAACGAAGATTACCAAATATTACCTTTCACACGTAAGTAAACTTATTTGAAGTATATTGTTTTATAGAACTGGATATAGTTGATACATTTTCATTAACTCTAATGTGAAATTATCTACAAATATGTAATATTTTCATCGAAATAGACGTAAACATTTTTTTGTGTTATCCGACTAAATTACGAAGTGTTCTTGTTGTTCAGGACGCCATTTGTTTTTACGTAGTTTCAAATTTATGGTATAATCATGTGATTAACATTAGGGATACCAGTACAGGGTAAAATTTTCCCCAAAATCGTGAAATGTTTTTTTAATATTAAATGTTAATGTTTGTGTAAAGTTTGTTAAAGGTTTTCCGGTTCAGTTTTCCTCATTTGCATTGGATTAATTATTTTTTTTTCAATGTCGGTTTTTTTGTATATTCCAGGTTACGATGCACATCATAACGCTGAAGACTGCGAAGCTGGCCCTTTCACACGAGCTGCAGCTGCCACTGAAGGCAGCGAGGACGCTGCCCCGTCAGGAGAGGCCGTTTTGGAGTAAAATCCGGAAGGCCACCCCCCGCGCCTTCCTCACCGCGGTGCGGCGCGCCTTTATAAGAACGAACGAGCGGCGGAGTCGTCCATTTTCGTCTGCTACTCGCGCGCACATTATCGCGGAAACTCTGCCCATTTATTTCTACCGTCATTTTGCTGTTCATTTTCAAATAAATGTATTTCGTTTAATTTGCTTTTAATTTGAACTATTTCCAGTACTTTTTTATTAAAGTAGGTCGTTTTTATTAGACTACATTTACGGCTGTATCTTCTAATTGCGTTGACATAGAAATTTGATTTTATTACTGCTTAAAGGTATAATAGACCTAAGTTTTTGATGTGAATATCAATTGAATACATTACAATATTTGCGTTCATGAGTAAAGGGGTTATAAGTTAAAAATATTTTTTTTTATATAATGTAATAAAAAATTCATGTTTTTCGTAATTATTCCCGTATCTGTTTTATAAGATATTATTCTGTCTTCTGATTCAAATTCAATTTGAATTTGAATCAGAAGAAATAGCAATTAAAACCGCATATTCTGAAACTAGCAACTACTTGCAAGGGAATCACAACCTACAAGGTACTCCCCACGTCCTATAGCACAGACAAAGATAAAATTGCTACAAGCAACATTTAAAGATACAACATAATAAAACAATTAGGTTTGTTCGAAGCCCTCGGTGCGCGAGTCCGACTCGCACTTGACCTTTTTTGTCCTAATTTTACTGTATTTTCTATTATTATTTACCATTGATTGAAATGATATCTAAACTTTAGCCTTGTTTTTTTATAAAAAATATATGAACTGGGATATTTCGATATTTGTGGTTAATTGCGAGAAGTGTAAAAGCAAAAGTTGTAATAAATATTTTAAATACCTACAACTTTACCATTAAACTTTATTCCGTAGTTATAGTTTTTTTTTTAATCCCGATCTCAGATCGATCGTAAATAACTTTTCCTCTAATTTTTGTTACCTATATTCTCTTCCGTTTGAAATTGATTTCATTGTTCTATAATATTACTTTTATGTTTCAAAAGTTAATAAAAAATCATGTTGAACAATATTACTTTGTTAATTTCAAAAGTTAATATTAGGTATATTGCCCGGCTTTATTTTTTATACCCGTGCGAAGCCGGAGCGATAGCGGCCCGCTTTTATATACCGCCGTGTTTTTATATACCTACAACGTTCACAGTTTTTCTGTAGTGTATTTACTATTTAGTATCAGCATTGCACCCGTGCGAAGCCGGGGCGGGTCGCTAGTTAAGTTAATAAATAACAAAATCTTTTCAAATCTGTCTTTTTCTTCATAAACCTATCTTACAAAAAAATACCCAAACATTTATAGATATTTTGCCAGTTTTTCGGATACAAAGTTTTTGTAATAGTTGGCAACATTGACGTAAGCATTCGCCATCTCGTTCGGGTATACGCCGATGTCGTCTCTGTAGTTCATTCTCACTCTACGCATTCCTTAGTCCATTTCCTTAGTCATTGTGTGCACCACACTCCATAAAGCGTCTTATTCACGGTCCATCCCCGACGTACGTCAGCTCAAGGCCGCGGTGCTGGATGTATCCTACTGACGATCGTGCGCGCATCAAGCATGGCTAGGGTTGCCAACTTTTATTTGAAAAAATAGAGTATATCTGATTTTAAAGGAGGTAAATAAAGAGTAAATAAATATTTTTAAAAATGTATTTTTTTGTACTTCACACGCCACTTCACATTCATGACCGAAAAGACTCTTTCAGTAAATGATGAAGTGGCGGGAACAGAGAGTATATAGCTAATCATTTTTTTTAAACAAACAAATTCGTCAAGACATTTTTTTTTAATAAATTGCCATTTTCTGCAGTGGACTTTTGCATAAAATCTGTGTTATTCAACAATTCGCCTTGGAGTTCTTTTAAAATAATAACTTCTGAATATAAACTGTCCATGTGTACTTTTTAATATTGATTATCATTACTTTTGGATCAACCTATGTATGTTTAGTCTTCGTAAATTAAGTTTTCCTTCTATAATTTGTTCTAAATTATTAAATTCAATAATATTTTTTTAAAGATATTGTATTTAGTGAAGATATAGAGTTATCACTACTAAAATCAAACCATTTTTCTAAATAAATCAAAATATATATATAGGTATCAAAATATCTCCATACCAAATTTCATGAAAATTGGTTCAGTAGTTTAGGCGTGATTGAGTAACCGACAGACAGACACAGAGTTACTTTCGCATTTATAATTAGTATGTATTTTTTTGTACTTTTTGCAGTACCTTTTTTTTTTTTTTACTCTAGATAGGGAAGCGCTTGACCACAATCTCGCCTGATGGAAAGCTAAGATGCGGTCTAAGATGGTACGCGCTTCCCTAGTAGGTACCGGTTCACTCTTCGCTTGAACCTAACAATTTTTCATTATTTTTCAATGAATTATATGAATCCAAACATTCCAAATCTAAATTTATATATTTCAAGAGCTCATTTTTAATTAATTTTTAATGAAGCTCGGTTTCTCTCTTCCCGCCACTTCACATTCATGACCGAAAAGACTCTTTCAGTAAATGCTGAAGTGGCGGGAACAGAGAGTATATAGCTAATCATTTTTTTAAACAAACAAATTCGTTAGGACATTTTTTTTAAATAAATTGCCATTTTTCTGCAGTGGACTTTTGCATAAAATCTGTGTTATTCAACAATTCGCCTTGGAGTTCTTTTAAAATAATAACTTCTGAATATAAACTGTCCATGTGTACTAGGTTGATCCAAAAGTAATGATAATTGGGTATTTCCTGTGTACATAAAAATATAAAATAACTGTTTCTTGCTTGCTCATGTACTCACTTAGTTATCACAAAAAAAATCATATCAATAGGCCACGTTTCCAAGTATTTACATTAATTTCTGTTGGCAACACTGATCTGCTGTACGTCCGCGCTATTCACTGTCCATCTGCACGACGTTCGCGGTGGTGGGGGTGCTCGCTGGATGAAAAATGGGGAAGACAACTGTCAAAGTGGCGCTGTATACGATTGTTCCAAAGTATCTGTCAAATTGTATAGCATCATATAGAATTTCTTCACAAATATCATCAAAATGACTAAATGTTGTGTAATTGGGTGTAAAAACGTTGGCATTCACAAATTCCCAATAAATCCTACTATAAGAAGAAAGTGGATAGCTGCCGTAAGGATTAAAAACTTTGAGCCTAAAAAAACGACGAGGTTATGTCGAGATCATTTTCATGAAAATGACTATCAATCATTAAGTGTGACTACAGGTGAGTGTTATAAACGTTAGTTCTTTCATTTAAGATAAATCTCTGTAAACCTAAATTAATAACATTACATAATGTCAAAAAAAAACATAATTATTGTTCATCTTGTTTTTAGGTTTGCCTTGTGCACACAAGTTTTTAAAGAAAGACGCAGTACCGAGTCTCTTTTCATGGAACCAAAAAAAAATATCAGCCAGTGCTTGTGCAAGAGACGAAAGACATGCAAAAAGGAACCTTCAAAAGGATCTTTTTCAACAGCAATCAAGTGAACATTCATCTACTTTGAGTGACCCACAGCCTTCAACATCTACAGGCCCACAGCCATCGACTTCTCAAGATCCACAATATATAATGGAATATCAAAGAGAGTTAGAAATTTCTTCCCTTGATCCACCTGTTGATTGTGGTGACAATGTTAATCAAAATAAACAATCATCAGTTGCTACTCAGACTGCCACAATGCTGTCTCTTTTTTCAGCAGATATTTTACTAAGCGGTGAAGAGTCAGTAAAGTTTTACACTAGCTTAGAAAATTATGAAAGATTTCAATTTGTTCTATCAACATTACTGCCAATGGCAAATCATCTTAAATACAGGTGGAGTGGGGTAAGTGGAGTTTCAACTGAAGATCAGTTTCTTATGATGCTGATAAAACTTCGAAGAGCAAGTACTGATCTTGAACTTTCGAAAATGTTTGGTATCAGTAAGACACAAGTTTCAAACATTTTCATCACGTGGGTGAACTTCGTCAATGACTTATGGTCAATGATAGACATTTGGCCTCAAAGAGACCTTGTTCATTTTTACATGCCAGCAGAGTATAAAGAAAACAAAATGCCAACAAGGGTTTATAGACTGCACAGAGATACCCATCACAAAACCAAGTGACCCAAAATCACAGCAAATTACTTTTAGCAATTATAAAAATAAAAATACAATAAAGTTTTTAGTGGGCTCTACCCCTGGAGGATTGTTATCCTATTGTTCTGAGGGCTTTGGTGGCTCAATTAGTGATCGGCAAATGATTGAGAGAAGCAAGCTGTTGAAATTGTGCGATGAAGGAGATAGTATAATGGCAGACCGAGGCTTTAATGTTCAGGACCTATTTGCATCCAAAAATATTGGTATAAATATACCTAGTTTCTTACGTGGGAAAGCTCAATTGCCAGGTCTTGCTCTTTTACATGACAGGAAAATAGCCTCACAACGTGTACATATAGAGCGCTTAATTGGATTAACCAAGACATATAAGATATTAAAAACTGACCTTAATGCTTACTATGTGCCGTTAGCTTCGAAAATATTTTTTATATGTTTAATGTTGTGTAATTTCCGAGAGTGCATTGTAAATAAAATAAAACTCATAAATAAATTTTAGCTGTTTTTATTTTATTATAATAATCTTTATATAAATATTTATTTATGATTTCAGCCTTCACATAATTATTGAAAAAATAATCTAATTTTAGTAACATGTCTTTTAGGAATACCTCATCTTTTTCAATATAAATTACTTTCATGTCTTTAAAAGTATATATAATAAAATTGCAGAATTTTCTGCCACTGCAATACATTTGTCCTTGTACTTGAAAATAATATGGACAGGTTTTTTTTAATACCAGTTCTCCATTTTGAGTCTGAATGTATGGTACAGTTTCAGGACTAATAAGCCTGTTTCTGCTTACATATGGGCATTTTATTTCTAAAACAGTATCTTCGCCAAGTAAGGCATCTGGTGAGGCACTTAGGTAGGGCCTATCTTTTGATATAAACATGCCACACTGCACAGGAACCAGCCCATATGTTTCTGAATATTTCTTCAGTGCATTTGGTTTATTTATTAGACCATGCGCTGTGGCTCTGGATGAAATTTTTTTTTGTTTGAGTAACTGTTTTGCAAATGATTCTAAAGATTGTGCTCTTAGATTACAAACAGTATGAAAAACACTGGCTGTTATCCTACAACTACGATATTCATACCAAAGACAGTTAGAATTTTGATTTCTTGTTTCGTTTCCTATTTCTCTTATTTGATCTGCAGTAATTTCTAATAAATTTAGGCTTTTCAAAAGCATCACATCTGAAGTATCTTTTAAATAATCATGATCTTGTATAACCGTAATGGGGTTAGCAGGTCCATACAGTTGTTTCATTGGCATGTTAGAGTTCAAATTCAGAACAAGGTTTCGAATTCTGTTATTATAGGCTATTTTATCTATAGAATTCATAGGATATGCCTCAAAAATAACATTTTTGCTGTATCTTCGTTTCACAAGATTTTGAGCCTTAACTGGAGTTTCTGTAAATATTCTTTTTGGTCTGTGGAACGTTTGGAATTGCTGCGTTTGTGACTCTGTTATTAATATTATTTTATCTTTGCGCATATGCAGTATAGAAAATAATACCACACCAACATGTTTGCAGTGTGCTTCAGTACCTGCTCCGGCAGGACATTCACAATGACATTCCTCAATACCACCCTGGTCATCTATCTTGATGTCAACTTGATAAGAAAGTTTTTTCATTGTCTTCTGGACAAATCCTTTTATATAGAAGTATCCACCGACAAATGCAGATCTCATCAATAAGAGGAATCTGGCTTCATATAATTTCTTTGACGCATCGGTTTTTTTGTTGAATCTGCAAAATTACAGAAAACTTTAGTATTATTGTAAAATAGCAACAATCATCACAATAAATTAAAACCATTAATTATAGATTTACCTTTCAAAATAATATCTAATAAATTGTCTTTCAATTGGTGGTAACAAAGAGTTACTATTTATGTCATGGTACATCTCCAGTGGTGGAAGTACAATAGAGGGTTCCGTTGGATTTGGAGAGAGTTGTGGTGTATTAAAGTTAAAGTTTTTGTCATACAGCTCCAACCTGGAAAAAAAAACTATTAAACATCACTCTATAGCCCTGAAAGTTAAAAAAGCCATAAGCCATAGCCTTAGTATGTATAAATATAATCCTGAATTACTTTAGCCTCAATAATTCTAACTTAAATACTTAAGATTAGTTACACAACTGTATTCTTTTGCTACCATAGAAAAATGAGGAAAAACATAATAAATTTACAAACTATTGAATAATAAGTTACTCAGTTATGATATTAATTGTTCAAACATTGTAAGAGAATTGATTTCAAAGGTCCAAGTTGGCCTAGACATATGCAAAAACAAACATACAGAATTTTCTGTAGGAGTCCTACCTTTCCACTAAATCAGCTTTTCTTCCTTTTACAGAGGCCCCTCTTCTCTTTAACTCAGCTTTGAGTTCAAGTACGCTCCAAGTAGCATACAGTTTTGCATCCATGTTGTCGAATAATCGACAGTAGTCTCCCCAGAATGTGTTTTTTTTGCTTTGTTTACACCGTTACACGCTTCAAGATTGTCAAACTGACGCCATTAAGAATATACAAAAGTACTCTGTGATTAAGAACAACCGTACGCAGCGCCATCTGAGATTAGTTTTATCTTGCCATCCTCATTGGTCGTGCACATCCAGCAAGATAATAATAATAATTATTGACGTACGTCAACACTATTCACTGTCGTTTTGCGTCGTGCATCGTGTATGACCTTGGCGGGACGTACGTCAAGATGGACCGTGAATAAGACGCTTAAGTCTATAATCTATGACATTGACAGTTGACATTTCCTTGTTGATCACGTATTTTATTGTTGTTATTAGTTTATTTGTAAAATTATCTGAATTGGTTTCCATATTAAGTTAAAAATGAGTTCAAATGAAGTAGAACAAGCAACGTCAGCTCCTAAAGAATTTTCATTTGCTGAAAAGCAAGCAGAACGCATGAAAAGACTCCGAACCTTGCACAACGCTAGAAACGAAGCAAGGTCCCACAATCATCAAGAAGTTGTAGCTGAAGAAGCTAGAAACAAGTTACCATCAAACTACGAAGCCAAACGCCGCCAAGCAGAATGGTTAATGGACGACCAGAACAAACGCGAGGAAGCATCCAAAGAAGGGAAAGATTACGACCGAGTCAAATTACTTAACATATCAGCGGTAGAAGCAGAAAGATTGGAACGTAAAAAGAAGAAAAAGAACCCAGATCAAGGCTTCTCGACCTATGAGCAAGCGACAGTTAGGCAATATAACCGTCTCGTCAAGAACATGCCGTCAGCAGATATGGAGCAATATGAACAGCAGAAGCAAAAATATGGCGACGCCTTTTACGGCGGTCCGAACGTTATTATTCACGGGATGCATAAAGACAGAAAGGAAGCAGTGGATAAAATGGTAGATGACTTGGAAGGACAGATTGCTAAAAGAGCTAAATACTCTCGGAGACGTACACACAATGATGATGCTGATATTGACTACATTAATGAACGGAATGCCAAATTCAACAAGAAGTTGGAACGATTCTATGGAGAACACACTGCAGAGATTAAACAGAATTTGGAACGAGGAACTGCAATATAAATTGCATTATGTATTTTATGTTATTCTGTAAATAATGTAAATCTATTAAGAAAAGGACAATAATGGTATAAAAGAGTGACTTCTTTTGAATTTTTTTACAGACAATTTTACTAAATTGAGTAGTAAATCTTATTTATCTGGATTTTAATAATTCATAATAACAGTTTTCACATGAATTTAGATTCCTAGGCACTTTTTAAAAGTATTTGTTAGCATTTCAATGGAAGGATTTGAAAGTGATGTATTAATGTTTTTAGTTCTCCAAAAATAATAATGATAGTAAATTGAATACCATCCTTGTGCTGTTTATATATCCACAAAGGTATGTATATTTCCAAAATGGTGTACCTACATTTTAAATGAAATAGTTATTTTAACTATACAAATTTCTTGATTGCTGTTCTTTTTTAGGATGTATGTTAACCATTCACGATTCATCTTTATAACTTTGGATCTTAAACTGTAGGATACTGTAGGATAAGATAATAAAAAACAAGTTAAACAAATTTCATTAACAAGTTTTATTTTGATACACATTATAGTAAGTACATATACCAAGTATAAGATACATATCCTCTAATTCAAATACTATAAAGCACTAGAAATGGGTAAAACTGTGCAAGTTTTAACATTTCGTGACTAGTAATAAAAATTCCAATTTATTTTTGATGCAGCAAGTAGTAGCTAACTGTCTAATGACTAGTGATAAATACCTAATTTAGATTCAGTGCTTTTTCTTATAATTTAAAAACCTGTAAATATGTAATAATTTATATAATCAAGTATAACTTTGAAAATCTTATAGTTGAAGTCACTTTCTAAAAACTAACTGACATGAGCGTGAGCACGAAAACTATCATCAAAGTATTCGTCGTATCGTCATCAAGAGCATCACGTCATTATTACATTTGCAAAATTAGTTCCTTTTACGCATGACATAAAATTACTTAAAATTTCTTATGTTCTTTAAAATGATACGAATATTTCGATGATAGTTTTGTTCATTGATTTCTTCTGAGCTTTTTGTAGAAAAACATTGTAAGATTTATTATATTTTCGAATAGTGACTAATAATTTAACAATTCGTATTAACGTATTCGTTAGGTACGATATAATTTAAAAACTTGCACATTTTTACGATAATAATCAGAAGCAAAAATAACAATACATGGTACTTACTCATAATATATACAATTATAGCTTTTTATCTATTTAAAGCACGCTTGGATGTTTAAGAAATATGGATATAGGTATATAATATTATTGCTTTCAAGTTTCAACCTATTACCACAGACTAATAATAATATACTACGTATACAACTATTACTGTTTCTACTCTAGTGAGTCTAGTTGATTTTTAGTCTTCATGTATTCTGAGGGAAGTTTCGATATATGTTGCCCTAGAATTACAATTAAAATCAAAGCATGCTAAATAGATTCAAGCTAAAGATGAGCACAATTTTATTTATACATACAAATGCTTTTTACTTAAAATAAGTACATAAAGCTGAATAATCAATATGCCTTCTGAATTCTATATGATTGCAATTTTAACTTTGTTTTCCATTTAGAAAATAACAGGCCTATTGAGAGCATGGACTAGAAATCACAGTTTAAGTTACAAATTTTACCAGTTCCTTTTGCATACAGACTACCAAGCCCAAGGTTCAATCATACGAAATGATACCTATTTGGTTGATTGCATTATGCTTGGATGTTACCTACATAATACTTTATTACTAAATCTGAAAAGCCTTCCGACTGCTATCACAAGCGAATTCGACCAGTTAGGTACAAATAACAAAATAACAATAATTATTAATTATTATGCCTCATAAATACGTAAGTCGTAACGATTTATCGTAGCGATAAATCTGTGCAGACCAGTTTGCGCAGTTTTATCGATCGTGTGTATGAAAAATCGTTGTCGATAATCGTTCGTCGGTGGCAGTTTCAATTTCTATTAAATAAATCGTTGTCGATTACATTAGCACAGTTTTATCGTTGCGTGTGTACGGCGATCGCTCAGTTCGGCAGTAGGTACTTCACGGAGCTTGTTAAGTGTTCGCACGTGCACATCGCTTTCACAGACAGTGTCTTGTTTCTTTATTAGTGGATAAACCACGGATAAACTAAAGCCAGCAGATTTAAATATGCCTTTTCATTCATCCTTAAATAGTTATGCCAATCTTGCGGAGCGAATATCAACTCACTTAACAAGTTGGTATGAGAAAATTGCTTCCTTTTCATGAGCCAGTCTTTACACCATACACTCCGCTTCTACTTTTTTCTTTAAACACATAACCAGGCCTAATACAATGTCCCCCATGCGCATGTGACCGCCCGTAATATTCTGAATATTCATGAAGAAATACCTATCGAAAATAAACTTCAAAAGGGGGGGGGGTCTATCTATAATATTTTTCATGTTATTCAATTTTTAATTTTTAAGTAGAGTTTGTAGACAGGTTAATTAACATTTTTACTAAAAATTATCGACTATGAAAAAAAAAGACGGAATCGAAGTCATTTCTTCGGTAAAAAATTGTGTATTTATTTAAAAAAAACTAGTGTAAGTCCATAAATTATCCCCATAGCACGACTTTTTTAATCATTATTTGTAATCTACTACATAACAGCAAAAAATTCACAGATCATTATTAAAGCAAACTGTAACTAAATCATGCAAGTGCGTCATGATATGGTCATAATCTTCCATTGTTATGCCTCATACATACGTAACGATTTATCGTAGCGATAAATCTGTGCAGACCAGTTTGCGCAGTTTTATCGATCGTGTGTATGAAAAATCGTTGTCGATAATCGTTCGTCGGTGGCAGTTTCAATTTCTATTAAATAAATCGTTGTCGATTACATTTGCACAGTTTTATCGTTGCGTGTGGACGGCGATCGCTCAGTTCGGCAGTACTGTCCGTATATACATAGTAGTCTTTGGGCAGTACTTCACGGAGCTTGCTAGTGTTCGCACGTGCACATCACGTGAATTTCAACTCACTTAAGAAGTTGGTATGAGAAAATTGCTTCCATTTCATGAGCCAGTCTTTACACCATAGACTCCGCTTCTTTTTTTCTTTAAACACATAACCAGGCCTAATACAATGTCGCCCATGCGCATGTGACCGCCCGTAATATTCTGAATATTCATGAAGAAATATCGAAAATAAACTTCAAACGGGGGGGTCTATCTATAATATTTTTCATGTTATTCAATTTTAAAATTTTTAAGTAGTTTGTAGACAGGTTAATTAACATTTTTACTAAAAATTATCGACTATGAAAAAAAAAGACGGAATCGAAGTCATTTCTTCGGTAAAAAATTGTGTATTTATTTAAAAAAAACTAGTGTAAGTCCATAAATTATCCCCATAGGACGACTTTTTTAATCATTATTTGTAATCTACTACATAACAGCAAAAAATTCACAGATCATTATTAAAGCAAACTGTAACTAAATCATGCAAGTGCGTCATAATATGGTCATAATCTTCCATTGTTTAACATGTATCTTGCACGAGCTTCTGCGGAGAACTGCCCGATCGACGTCGATATCGGAGGCGTGTGGAGGCACTAGGGACGTTCGATATATCTGCACAGTCTGAAATCGCTACGATAAATCGTTACGTATGTATGAGGCTTTAACAATATGTATCTTGCACGAGCTTCTGCGGAGAACTGCCCGATCGACGTCGATATTGGAGGCGTGTGGAGGCACTAGGGACGTTCGATATATCTGCACAGTCTATAATCGCTACGATAAATCGTTACGTATGTATGAGGCATAACTCAACATTCGTATGTTGGGAAGGCATCAAATACTAAAAATGTAATGAGGGTAGTTACTAAAATTTCTTGTTTGTAATTTGTAGTAGCGTCTATTGTTCATGTCAATTAAAGAAAAACCATAAAAGTAAAGCTTCTCTAAAGCACGTTCATTATTGTTGGGCAAAGAATTTCGGCATTACTAACCAATTGGTAGTTAGGATTTTTTAAGGTCTTAGTGTGAGCACAGAATATGTTGTGTGGTCTTAGTTGTATTTCACATGTGATTAAGCGTTACATATTGAATATGAACCAAAGAATATGGAAGATTTGCAGATAGGCAGTTTAAAGACTTTTATTTATGGCAAACATTTGATGAGCAACAGTTGCATAACAATGTTTTTGTTGTAATATTGTCGCTCCTCGGTCGAGAACTTTTCAGTGCATGCTTCATGCAGTGTTGCGGGTTGCCAGCAAATCCGCAATATATCTATTCAACTAGGTATTGCTAAACAAATGTTTACAATCACAGACTAATAATAATATACTGTTTACAATGAATACGAATATCACAACGAGATGAAAATATACGGACTTCAAGGGAGCTTCGCTATCAATTTTTCTATGGTTGCGTTACTTATCCGATTATCATAGAATTATCGACAAAATATGTAACATATTAGTAATTTTAAGAATAACAGCTGTAATCTATGATCTAAATAAAAGAATTGCATATATTAGCAGGGGCGCGGCATATCTATGTTTAAGGTATAATATGATAATCTCACAATATTCGGTCATTGATGAGTAGATCCAGGATAAATTAAACTATGGTTTCTGTATTAAACATTGATTAAGAAACAATCATATTATCTTTAGAATACGACACAAATGGTCTAGTAATAACTGATTATCATCAATATTAATAAAAGATAAGCAATGGAAGTGTTTATCTCACTATAGCAATTCTTGGAAGAGCATTGTGATAACTCAATTTATCTAAACAATTTTGATAAGGTAAACTTTTTTAACTTTATTTGAAAACACAGTGATAAAATTGATACATGTAATTGAAATCAAATATGCATTTTGTGTTGGTAGACGTTTACAACTGGGATTACTAATGGACCTTCTAGTACCTATTCTATTTTCTATGTCCACGGATATTAATTAATGTCTTCATTACAATAATGTCGAACCAACAATATTTATGGTTTTTATTATATTTTTGTCAGACGTCTGTCCATCTCATGACTCAGCAGGAGAAGCCAGGAGATGCTAAGCAAGTTATATTTAAATAAAGCAAAGGCAAAAAAAAATCACTTCTAGATATAGTTCTGATTGGTTTAGGCGGCTCTATTTATTTCCTCACAAAGAATATTTGAGTTCTTGAAATATGAATTATCGTTGCATGTCGTTGCTCAGTCGTCAATTCTCGTCAAGAATGTATCTTAAAATTCTTTGCTCTTTGCTGCAAAGACACTGTTTTCAAAATGTTATACATCTCATACTTAGGTTGTTTTACATAATCGCTTACAAACTCTTTATTATCTTCAAGTATTATTAAAAGCTAGTAACACTGGATAATAAACTTTTTCATCATCAATCCATAATATATATTGTATCGACTTTAAAAGGAATATACGAAACAAAATTACAAGCGATATAAAATTCTGTAAAATAAGTAAGTATATTAAAGATTTAAGTATATTGGAGGAGGACAATAATTAAGGAAAATACTGAAGTTTATATTCAGAAGAAACAATCGACAGAAGACATAGGTATTTAAATATTTTATTGATCTTATACATCAGGTAAGTGTAAATTCGTCGTTTTGATTTAAATTATTTTGTATGTTGCTTAAATCATTTTAATTCGTGTAAGAGGAAATTTGACTCGGTTTCTTTTAGAGTAAGTGTGTTAATGCTTGCAAATTGTTCGGGAAGTATATATAAAATCTACGGATTCAATTAATTGACGTATTATAAAAAAATGCAATTTTGCTTGTTTAAAGGTCGTCAAAAATGTCCGAGCGCGTGATACAACACATCAGGCGCGGTCCCAGCCTGACATTTTGGGGGGGGTCACGCGGCTGGAAAGATAGATCGAGTACGATTGGGGGGGGGGGCAATCGTACTCGTTAAAAATCGTATTCAATAGAAGTTATAAGCAAAAACTTGGGAAAATTTTTATACATTTTTTTACTTTTTTTATATTTACAAAAAAAAACTGGCCAAGTGCGAGTCCGACTCGCGCTGTCTAAAATGTATTTTTTAGAAATTTTTCCTTTATTTGTGCTATAAGACATTGCTTTTAACCAAATTTCAAGACTTAACCAAATGTCGAAATTTGCGACAATTTGCAACATAAAACGGCTGTATCTTTTGATTGCGTTGGTTTATAAGTTTCATTTTTTCACAGCTTCAAAAGACCGTAGACTTGAGTATTCGATATAAATTTCAGCTTGATACCTCGACGCGTTCCTGAGAAAAAGGGTCTCGACAGAACTTTAAAATTATAAAGGATATTTTTTTATAGTAATTAAAAATGTTTATTTTTTGTAATTATTCCTCTATCTGTGCTTGTTGTGCTGTTGCTTCGTAGCGAATTTCAGAGTCTGAGTTCACGGGAAGTACCCTGCAGGTTTTGAATTTTGATAGCCTTGCGAATGTCGAAATTTGCGAAAATTTTCAGCATTTACGGCTGTATCTCCTGATTGCGTTGACATAGTAATTTGATTTTATTACAGCTTAAAGACTATATTATAGACCTGAGTTTTTGATGTGAATATCAATTAATTTTAATTGAATGTACAAGCGTTCATGAGTAAAGGGATTGTAAGTTTAAAACTATAAAAAAATTAATATTTTTCGTAATTATTCCTATATCTGTGTTATAAAACGTTACTTTGTACCAAATTTCAAGACTCTGTGTTCATGGGAAGCACCCTGTAGGTTTTGATTCAAATGCGAATGTCGAAATTTGCGATAATTTGCAGCATGAACGGCTGTATCTTTTGATTGCGTTGGCATATAAGTTTGATTTTTTACAGCTTGAAGAGACCGTAGATTTAAGTATTCGGTATAAATTTCAGCTTGATATATTCGCGAATTTCGACATTTGCAAGGGAATCAAAAATCAAAACCTACAGTGTACTCCCCGTGAACTCAGAATCTTGAAATTCGGTACGAAGCAATATTTTATAGCACAGATAGAGGAATAATTGCAAAAAATGAAATTTTATATTACATCGTAAAAAAATTTTTTTTTAATAATTTTAAAGTTTTCTGAAAAGCGTGGAGGTATTGAGCTGAAATTAATATCGAATACTTAAGTCTACGGTTTCTCGAAGCTGTGAAAAATGAAACTTATAAGCCAACGCAATCAAAAGATACAGCCGTTTATGCTGCAAATTATCCCATATTTCGACATTCGCAAGGGAATCAAAACCTACATTGTACTTCCCGTAAACACCGAGTTAAAAGCAATGTCTTACAGCACAATTAAAAGAAAGATTGCTAAAACATACATTTTAGACTTACAACAATATAATAAAAAGTAGGTTTGATCGGAGCCCTCGGTGCGCGAGTCCGATTCGCACTTGGCTGGTTTTTATTTTAAAGAACGCGTGGATTTATCAGACTGTTATTTTTATTTATTACTTAAATCTACCCTTGAAGCTGTGAAAAAATCAAACTTATAGGTTAACGCAATCTAAATTTTTACAGCCGTTTATGCTGCAAATTTTCGAAAATTTCGACATTCGCAAGGGATTAAGAATAGGTTTAAACGGAACTTTAAGTGTGCGAGTGACTCCGATTCGCACTTGGCCAGTTTTTTTCACATTTTGTACTGTATAAGAATTATTTTCTATTTTATCGAGTACGATTTTGGGGGGGGTCATGTCCCCCGTGACCCCCCCCTGGGACCGCGCCTGCAACACATTCAATGAAATTAACACCTTATTACGTTGCAATAATGTTCAGTCTGTTGTATGCAATCATTCAAAACTCTGCCAAATAGACAAGTAGGCAGAGATTCGCTTCGGACAATTTTTGAGCGTGATTGTGAGTCTAGTTGTTTATTTTACGTCAATGCTTCAATGGTCTAGTTTTAAGAGCTAGCGCGCAAGAGCAACTTTTGTCTCCGCAACTATTTTGTCTCTCCCATCAAATCTATAGGAAGTTGCGTCGCTACGTGCGCGCACTTTCTTACTAAAACATAGAGTTGATGGGAGAGAAAAAATAGTTGCGGAGACAAAAGTTGCTCTTGCGCGCTAGCTCTAAGCCGATATTATATCTATTCTTGTCATTCTCACGTACATACGAGATAGTTACAATGCGATTATCATACACATAAAAGTGGCGGCATAAGACTTACATCTTTTTAAGCCAAAGTATTGAATCTTTCTCAGAATTGAATTGAATTAAAAATTTTAAAGAATTACATATTGTGTAAAAAACATTTTTTAATGCAAATTATTAATGTTCATTTAAAAATATAGATAGTTTAGTATCCTGTGTTGTTTTAAAAGTATTTCAGTTATGTATTTTGATATTGATTTTAAAGCGTATTTACAGTACTCCCAAACTGATAATGCGCATAGAAAAATTCGTCACTGTTCGGCAACTGTCATATTCCCCGAGCCTCCGAAGATGATATGTATATAGAGTGGTTAAATGTATTTTCTTCATTCATAGTTTATTAGAATTATGAGTTTTATTGTGATTTTATGGTAAAAGAGATAAGTAACGAAATTTGTTTCGATAATTCAATAAGTTAATAGCGAGGATAAGCCACACGATTGCGAATACCTATATATTTGTTGTATTGATTTACTCGGAAAATACTTAGAACTATTAAAGTGTCTTACTGAAGCTGGCGTAATGATGGATGTGTGGAAGGCTAAAATAAGACAAAGTTTATATTTAAAAAATGATTTTCAAACACTGGTTTACATTTAAATTGTAGAAATCTTATGATTAAAATCTCAGTCCAAAGGATTTACAGAATCAGGGATTATCTCTATTTCTAATATCGTAGAATGATCAGAACTTTCATTATGCTCTTATTAATTTTCACTTTCCCCACTGCTATCTGCTACTTGTGTAAATAATCATTTTATCGGAAAATTCAACTTTGAAATAAAACTAAGAAGGGTATGTAACAGTAGCTCTATATAATTCCATACAGAGATAATACGTGCGGTCACCACCAATATATAAAGACGACTGACGGATTTTTGAATTTTTTGACTGACAGGCTACCGTCACCTATCGCCTGAATTGTTTTCGATTGTGTATGACTCTGAATTGACTCCTATTTCTTTTGAACAAGGTGCAAGATGCAAGTGCATTGTTTAGGGCACTTACGATTCAATGATTCGGGGTGATTCGGGTGTTTATGGAAATACGATAATTAGCGAAGATCTGCATGCGCATTATTAATTTTGGAGTACTGTACAACATTGTTGTCGATGTCTGGAATTTTAAATAGAATAATGATTTTACCTACTTATTTGGTTGAACTATTTAGCTACGGTAAATTTTCATTCACAAAAATATATACAGCAACCATAGCAAATGTGGTGCTTTTTTATATTTTTCTTTTATATTTATATTTTTAAGTACATTATATTATGTTTGTTTTAATATACATATAATGAATAAATAAATATTTTTTACACGAATTGCATTGATTTTAAATCGATGTAGGTACTTAATTATATTTTCTCCTAAACAGTCTACTGTGAATACATAATTACTAAGTATGACTTCATTTCTGTTGCGGTTCACATTTATCAATGAAAACAAAATTCTAGTATCATTTTTCTGGAAGAAAAATTCCTAATTTGAAACAAGCTTCTATAGTGTTTCTACTCATAAACATATCTCTTATTAAGTAAAAGAAAAAATAAAATACATCGTCTCGACTTCATCCAAGCTTTGATATAGATTTCTCAGTAATATATCAATATATCTAACGATAAATACAAAATTGATAAGATATTTTAAATAGTATTAAAATAGGTACGTACTTATAGATTATTTTCACTACGTAGTACTTTCCTATCCACCTAAAGTGCAGCAGTGATAAAATGTAAATAACATACAGTTATTCGCATTTGGTACAACAGAGCACTCGAGTGAGAATAGGAAAGATTTGATTTCATACTTTATCGTTATTTTCCCGAAGCCTATAAAATGCAAACATAGACAAGCCATCTTACAATTTGGAATGTGACTCAAAATATCAACGTAAAATCAGACTTTAATGACCAAATGCGAATATCACAGATTGTTTTCGACTACTGCACTTAAGATAGATTAGAGAACTTATAATTCGTAGATATTACTTCGTTTCATAAAACCCACGACCGCACAATCTCTGAAAACGAAAAATTTTGGATTGTAGTTGCCAATTAAACTATAATCTATAGGCACTGAGTGTAGAGCCATATTGCGTTTTAGTAACGGATTATTTCTAACTTATAATGTTGATATACTTACTCCGACGACCGGGCATTAAGCGAACAGTAATTCCATCCGGAGCACGAACTGTACAGAAACAAAACACAGTTAGAACATTTGCGAATTGCTTTTCAAAGACAATACTATCGTTAGAATAAACACTCACGACAGCATTCCATAGACAACATAATTAGTGACTTACCTTGTATGTTGGTTTTGCTTCAATATGTTTTATTATATTAGAAAAAAGCACACCACACACATTGCATTAATATATACATTCATATTTACGGAAAATAGGAAATAGTAGGAAGTGGTAACAGGCTCTTAACTTTCTTTTAAATGAAATGTTACTTATTACTACTTAGATCTTATATTTTTTCGTTGTCATTTTTTTCAACTAAAATTTAGTTACGAAATTAAATGTTTCGTTTCCGAATAGGAATAAAATATTCATTATTTTTACTGAATAACAATTTATTAACTAATATACATAAAACATTTATCGATCACAATAATTTCATTTCAGTAATAACTAAATTAGTATCTACAAGTCAGAATTTCAAGAAACATAACATTAATATAACCTAACAATATAAATGAAGTTGCAAAAACATATTTAGCCTACAATTAATTGTTTAATATTTATTCATTTTGTATGAAATGTCCCATGCCAAATATTTGCACCAAATTAAAAGAGATCTTACGAAAATCATCAGTTATAGAAATAATAATAAATACAAACAAAATTATTATGCAATTTTAAATTAAAATATTCAATTTAAGCCTTAATCTTTCTAATTAACGATATTTAAATAAATATTTCAAAAGTCTGCAATATAAAAATGTATATAAAAGCTTAAAAATATTAGCAGTGTTAGTTGCCTCTTTCAATTGGGCAATCAGAATAAGAGCAAGAAAACTGAAAATTATGATCTGTGTTATAAAAAATCCATTAATTTTAGGTCTGATTTCTGAATACCGGTCTCGTCATTGTTATCATCTCGTAACTAGTTCTTCTTGAAAGACAGAGGATAGGATTCAATTGTATAAGATTTTAAAATATCATAATATGTCAAAATGTTGTGTATCCAAACACTTGCCTGTATAATTCTAATCTCAATGGCGTCAATATTGTGTCTTACTAAATATACTGTAGATCACTACATAGTATAAAGCAAAGGCGCTTCCCGCATCTGTCCTAATGTCTGTATGTATGCTTAAGTCTTTAAAACTACACAACGGATTTTGATCCAGTTTTTTTTATAGCCTAATTGTAGTAGGTATGACGATTTATGTTATTGATTATATGAGTCAAGAGAAATTTACAAGTTACATTTATTATAATAAATTATTTGATACCAAGTCAGTTCTCTTGCTCTTATTCCATTGTGTATGAAATATGTTGGTGTATTAAAATTCGCATTTTATTATTTAAATATGAATCACAGTGATATTACTTTAGTTAATACTGTGATATATTTTGTGATATCCATCAATTATGTACCTCATAATTAAAAATCCCCTGTTTATGTCCTGACTTATAATCTAAAATAAATCCTTTAACAAGGCACATCAATAATCTAATATACATAAAAATAATTATAATTAACTATTTAATAATTTCATTCATAATCCATAATTATTCTGAATAATTTAAAAATTTATTATGCACTAATTTTATTTTCTTCAAATTGCCAAATTAACTTTTCTCTCTTTGAAAGTTCAAATTTACCGCCTCATATTAGCCAAAATATTTCCATGCTCACCATTTATAAGTACCAATTACAATAAGTATAAAAAACTCATGTTAATGTGGTGTTTATATTTAACACTATCTGTGTAATAATGTAGTAACATTATGTTTTTTTGCTGCTATATAAAAATGTGCACTGAGCAAAAGTCAAAATTTGAGCAAACGCGAACTACCAATTCAAACGTTTAAATAATTTCCATTATTTTTGGCAAGGTGCTTAGTAGTCTTCTTATGAGATCCGAAACTGACCTACATGACCAGAAAGAATGTGATGTATATTAACATTATAATATAATAAATATACTTACGTCTATCCTCAACGAGATTAAGTAAAAAACAAACCTAATGGCATTTCCAATTAGCATTAATATTGCAACACTTAACAGTTCTTACAATAATTAACGGTAACTAATTGGAAGGTAGAAGGTTAATGAACACACATGCATCTAAAGGAACATCACATCACTCGGTAAATCATTCCAGGTCCGTCATGCATTAGTTTTGCACTAGCCTCACTGAGCACTGACACTTTACACGTTAACAGCCCGACAGCCGCCCACAATGTTAGTTATGGCGGGGGAGTCGGTGACTTCTGGTTCGATGGCGTTGGCTCCGCGCCTGTTCCTGTCTCGGAAGGAGCCGAAGCCGGAGTCGTGCGTGGTGGCCGGGGACGTACCTACGAATATTCGCGGCATATCGCACTCCTCGCATTTGTCCAGCAGCGGGTGGTTGCGGAACGTGCACATGTGGCACTGCCACGAGGAGGGCGGCCGCTGGCCCGTGTATATGTTGCTGTAGAAGTTGCCCGCGTCGTCCATCTCGGGGACGGGCATCATCCGGGGCGCTGGGGAGATATTAATATGTCATGTAGAATGGGCATGGGCCAAGTTCGTTAGGTATGCAAAGGGTAGATAATGATAAATGAGAAGTTGTGTTTGTGAAAAGTAATTCAGATACAGATAACAGTAGTCACTGACAGATAATACGCGCCGCGCTTTTGATATTGACTATTTCAATTATTTTTTTTTATATTTATGAAATGCATTAGAATTTTATAAAAAAGGTAATAAAAGCTTATAGGAGTTTTCTTAAAACTATCTGTGTGTTGAATTTAATTCAATATAGTTCAGACATTTTTAAATAACCTTGTAAGTTAAGTTAAGAAACAACATTAGAGAAAAAATAGCAGCTGGTAATTCTTTTCAATTATGATATTAGTCGATTTGCATAAAAAATATAAATAGTACAAACATATATTTCCGTTCAACCAAGATCTAAAAACAAACAACCATGCAGTGTAAGAATGATAAAACACATTAAGCTTATACTGATAAGCGAAGTTAGAATTGCGAAAAATATGTCATAACCTCCTAAGACCCAGATCGGAACTACCAAAAGTAGTCGTAAAAACCCACTGTACAAAATTATGCACAAATTAATTTATTGCTGTCAGACCCAGAGACGTAAAACGTCGTAATTTTGAAGCTATACCTTTTAGGGTTTCGAAAGTATTTTTACCGTAATACCAGGTGTCTATGGGACATTTTTGGTCACCTTCTGTAATTCTATCTTTTGTACAAAATTTTGTACAGTGGGTCTTAATGTAGCAGAGAAAATAATAAATCAAAATTACAAAAAATAAAGTTTATTATAGAAATTAAATAGAGAACAAAATTTTTCCATTTGAGATCTTTAGGCTTAACTTCTATTAAGGCAATATTAAATTACGCGTCCTCGACTTCTACTCCCACGACTTCCTTCTTCCGCGAGTGCTTATAATATTTCTTCCACGACTACAACCACGTGTCCAACGTAGACGAATTCATGTTCTGCTGCGACTTGATCCTCGCAAAAAGGAGAATCATCATTGTCATCTTCAATAAGCGGCTGTTCATCTTCACTAGAAGAACTTGAAGATGAAGATTCCTCTCTTCCATCTGGCATGTACTCGTCATCTGTCTCATTATATTCAAAAGGGTCCTCTTCAGCTTCTGACTCATATTCTAATTCATTTAGACACTGAAGAATCTCATTTTCATTAGAATCTAAAATAAAAACAAAAATACTCTCTATGAAAAGCAGATACCTAACGTTTGATACTGAGAACCAATGTACAAAATATTGAACAAAATAATTGATGACTCTGTGAATCACCTTTATTCAATACAGCAACAAAAAATATTAATAGTGTGTAATATTTACACCTTATAGTATAAAATAACATTAACAGTGACATGGGAAAACTAGTGATTATATAAGTATTTTGAGATTAAACTTACTCTTAGCACGAGGGAGCGGCAGGTTTCGTCGTTCATCACAGCTAGTTTTGAAAATATACTTATTTCTTTGTTGGCAGCGTTGATAACATAGACAATACAAACTATTTAAGTAATTTTGACATGTGAAACTATTCGCGGGAAGATTTGAAAAAAACTACAGTTTTAAAAGAATAAGTACAAAAAATTGTACACTGGGCGGTTACTACTATAAACTATATGACAGAGCTGGGTCAGATAGCACTATTTTATTTTGTACAAAATTTTGTACGCGGGGTCTTAGGAGGTTATACAATAATGTACAATAAGGGCATCATCATTTCTTCTGAACCAAAGACATGTGAATTATACATAATAATACCAAACAAAGACTACCTACCTACTACTTTTAAATACATTCATATTTTCCTCTAGTGCCTCTAGAATTTAAATTGGTTTAAACACAAAAACACCTGAATATTAATTATAAAACATTGTTTAAAAATTCACATAATATGTGAATGTTAAGTTTCATCACTATTGAATTAGGCAATGCTGCTTTTATCAATATTTATCAGAATTACAAAATAGCCGTCACATAGATGTTGTATGTTTCATTGTCAATCTTTTTTATGCAAACATTTTACCTACCTACATATACTCTTTCACAAGTACCTACATAAATTACTTACCCCTAGCACCCATTTCGAGTCGCTTGGCAAGTATATCACATTCATCTCTCAGCCGTTCCACATGGTCTTTCAATCTCTGAGCTGCAGAGGGCGTAGGCGTGGGAGCGGCCAGGATTTGTGTCTCACGATTCAATTGTGCCAATCGACCTTTCTCTTGCACTAGCGCCGCCGCCAAACGGGAGAGACGCTCCTTTTGACGTTCAATTAATAGACGGTCTGAAATTGTTTAATAATAAAATAGTTTTACCGCTCTGTGAAGAATCATCAAATTCATTAAGCAC
The DNA here is from genome assembly GCA_029959065.1 of Colias behrii. NCBI lineage: Eukaryota > Metazoa > Arthropoda > Insecta > Lepidoptera > Pieridae > Colias > Colias behrii. The sequence goes on from JARWMC010000016.1 coordinate 2,212,548, forward strand.
CATAGTTGAATTCCACAGTGATATTTAATTAACAGTAAAAGTTTTATGAAGGTCAGCTGTGTACAATGTAAACATCAATATCATTGTTTACTTAACAAAACAAGCAGATTAAGAATATTTTTCTAGCCTTAATAGGACATTTTTTTCTTAATTTAGGAGAGTTTCTCAGTTTAGTTATTTGTTGTGCTATTCAATAGAGGATATTTTTAAGAAATATGGACAAAAAAAACAGTATTAGAAATACTTACCCATTCCTGGTGGATCAGGAGCCACTCTAGTAGGTCTTGGCGAATCAATTCTCGATGTAGGCGGTGGAGGCGGCGCTCTACGCCGTGCTGCAGGCCTCGGCGTGCTCGGGCTGACTGTCACTGTTACATGCCCCTCAAAACCTCCGTCATCATCTCTATTCTCTCGCACAGGACTTGCCATATTGGACGTTGGTGTGCAAACCGTCAAATTTACTGATGTGATAGCTCTAGGGCTTTCATAGTCTTCCAACCATGGATCAGCATATGCACGACTCAAGTCCATATGACAATTGACGTTTACAGACAAATTCAGGGGATACCCTCTGTCTGCTCTATAAGGGCTATTTTTATGATCTTTGCCCTCTGATTTTGTTAAAGATGGAGCCGGTGTTACAGTACGACACGATTCAGCCTCAGGATGTTTATTGTTCTCGCTAAATGCAATATCTGGATTGGGTTTTATAAAATTCAATGTATTTGGTCGCTGTGGCTTTTGGCTTTCTACTGGTGGTGGCTGTTCTTTAGGCTCCTCTTTATTTTTCTTAATAGTTTTCTTCTCTTTAGCACTTTCCAACCTTTCATGCAAATTACATTTAATTTTGTTGCTCTTTAATATTTTATAATTCGTACTTTCTGGTTGCTCAGCTTCTTTTATCTGTTCCTTTAATTCTTCAGGTTGATTATTATGATTTTCATTATCAACCTTTCTGTTTTCATTTGTCAATTCCAAATCACTGGGTGACTCTGCATTGTACTTTACGAAGCAATTATCAAGATTCACAATTGTGATTGGCGAGCATGCAGGTGGTTCATTTGTTTTTAAATCAACAACATTTTGATTGGCATCAGTGTTCACTTTTGGAATATCTGCCTCAGTATTTGTGCTTATTAAAGCTTTTTGAGGAGCTTGGCAAGTAATAGATTTAACATTTGTTGATTTTACAGCTTCGTGCCTTAAAATAGGTTGATTGCGACACTTCAGTGGTGGGTTGATCTTAAGTTCATTGAGCTGACGTGCAGCTGCCAGCGACGACGCATGATAAGCGTGTGTTAAGGAGGTTTTGACTTCTCGGTGGAGATGTGTCTCACAAGCTTTTTTATCATGGCAATACAATTCAATGGTGTTTGATACAACATGATCAGGGACCCCGGGAAATTTCTGTTTTAGCTCATGAAACAATTGCATGAGCGATATATTGGTGCATGCACATGGTGAAGGGCTCGCAGCGCTATCGGAGGGGGCAGACATCGCCGCCCATCCTCGCGGAAAACCACCTCTCCGCCGCGAACTCTCCCCTTACTACGTCAGTGTATATACGCTCGCACTTACCTAAAAAAACTAATAAACATTTTTAAAGTAGAAGCGGTGGAAGCGATATTTTATTGTCTTTTCGTTCTAGTGACGTCACAAATCCTACAATCACTTTCTTAGTTACGTATTCATTCCTGTATTTTAGCACTCGGATCGTTCATGACTTGTTAATCCTCACTGTACACATGTGACGAAAAATAACACATAACGAGACAAGGCTGAATTTTTATATTATCTTTTGTTATCATCCTAATAAAGCTATTTTTTTCATCATCCACTCAAAGTAATGGAATTATTGATACATATGATATTTTATACTTAAACGATCTTGAGTTTCGCTTTGTGCAAGACAATTTTTAAACTTACTCAGGTAAAAAAATACTTGAAACCCAAAAATATAAATTACGAAAATCACAAACTTGTCAATCTGATTCTTCCATTTTGGTTATAGACTATAGATTTTAAACAACAGAACAACAATTATTAAGCGTCTTATTCACGGTCCATCCCCGCTGTACGTCAGCTCAAGGCCGCGGTGCTGGATGTATCCTACTGACGATCGTGCGCGCATCAAGCATGGCTAGGGTTGCCAACTTTTATTAGAAGAAATAGAGTATATCTGATTTCAAAGGAGGTAAATAAAGAGTACGGACTTACAAAAAAGAGTATCATTTATTTAATATTTTTAAAAATGTATTTTTTTGTACTTTTTGCAGTACCTAACAATTTTTCATTATTTTTAAATGAATTATATGAATCCAAACATTCCAAATCTAAATTTATATATTTCAAGAGCTCATTTTTAATTAATTTTTAATGAAGCTCGGTTTCTCTCTTCCCGCCACTTCTCACTTGTAAATGCTAAAGTGGCGGGAACAGAGAGTATATAGCTCATCATTTTTTTTAAACAAACAAATTCGTTAGGACATTTTTTTAAATAAATTGCCATTTTTCTGCAGTGGACTTTTGCATAAAATCTGTGTTATTCAACAATTCGCCTTGGATTTCTTTTAAAATAATAACTTCTGAATATAAACTGTCCATGTGTACTAGGTTGATCCAAAAGTAATGATAATTGGGTATTTCCTGTGTACATAAAAATATAAAATAACTGTTTCTTGCTTGCTCATGTACTCACTAAGTTATCACAAAAAAATCATATCAATAGGCCACGTTTCCAAGTATTTACATTAATTTCTGTTGGCAACACTGATCTGCTGTACAGCAAGCCTATTCACGATCGAGCACGCACGATGCTGGACGGCTCTGACGTACGTCCGCGCTATTCACTGTCCATCTGCACGACGTTCGCGGTGGTAGGGGTGCTCGCTGGATGAAAAATTGGTCGTGCACATCCAGCAACATAATAATAATAATTATTGACGTACGTCAATACTATTCACTGTCGTTTTGCGTCGTGCATCGTGTATGACCTTGGCGGGACGTACGTCAAGATGGACCGTGAATAAGGCGCTTTACGCCAAAAAAATCGTAAGAAAATAATAAAGTGTATTATTTAATTACCAAATGATGAAATTTATCGATTTTTATAAAATTTATAATTTTATAAGCTCTCAGTTCTATATTTTGCGAAAATTAATGAATGTTATGTAAGTTATCACAAAACGGCTTCAAAACGGCTACATATATTTAACTAGCTGCTCCGCGCGGTTTCACCCCCTTGGCTCCACTCCTGTTGGTCGTAGCGTGATGATCTTAGAGTATATATCACAATAGTATAGAGCGCGTGTATTGCACAAATTGCTTAGTGCACATCGTAGGCAGATGAGCTATAGATACTATATAGATGTGTGTGTGACAAATAGGGATGGGTAGGTATCAATTGCGTGTTGAACGATCGATAAGTTATGTAAATAAATATGTATCATAAGTAAATTTTATGTTCAATAAGTTATTAAAGGAAAAATATATGAATAAAGTATAAATATGTAATTTTAAATTTGTTTACCAACTGAATAAAGTTTGTTTATTCCATTTGAATATTTCTTGTATTAATTATAAGTACTTTAAAAAAATATGTTTAATTGGAATATCAGAAAAACGTGAGTACTTTTTAAATAATAAAGTTAATAAAATAAAAGATCGGGTTTAGTGCTATTTCTTTAATAATAAATCAAACAATAATAATAATGTTTTAAAAATGTTAAATAAAAATAAGAAATAATTAATAATTTAAAATGATAATTTAATAAATAATATTAATAATTTTTTTACTTAATTTTATCCATTCTACTATCAAAATCTTCAAAATCAATTAAGCGGTTCAGAAAATATATCGTAACATTACATACTTTACATTTACACTATAATACATTCGCATTCATAATATTAGAAAGTCTATCATACAAAACACACCACAAATTTATTTATAATACATTTTTAAAAGAGTTTTAATTTTATAGTTAAATAAATAATTTGTTAAAATATAGTTCTTCTAGTAAACTTTATATCGAGTACAGCGTTGGTCAGGTCACATCACTACGATCACGTGGCGGCAGTGAGACGCGCGAGTGAGCCTGCGCGTGTCCGCCTCCCACCTCCCCTTCACCCCCGCGATGCTAGATTTATTTTCATAAAAATAAGTATAACAATCGACTTACTGATGAAATGTGATACTGGATTTCAATTTTGTGTATTTTCTAGTATCGTTTTTGCAAGATAGAACTGCACATTTCACCATGTTTATTCGTAAATATGAAAAAAATTCCAGAGCAACGCACTTCGACAGCACTCAACCACGACTACGAGCGCTCGCGGCGGGAACGTCGTGTTGTTCCCACCTGTGCCTACTGTTCCCACTTGGTTGTTCGCACTCTATAGATAGTATATACTCTAAGGTGATGATATATAGCCTATAATCTTCCTCGATAAATGGGCTATCTAACACCGAAAGAATTTTTCAAATCGGACCAGTAGTTTCCGAGATAAGCGCGTTCAAACAAACAAACTCTTTAGCTTTATAATATTAGTATGATTGCAAGAAGCTTATATTATCTAATACACTGGAGATTTCAGTATGAACATTAACTTGTAACAAGAAAATATGACCTTGAATGACGCCTGTATGTTTTTTTATCCCTTTCACACCCACTTGCCAAGTTAGGTGTGAAAGGGATAAAAAAACATACAGGCGTCATTCAAGGTCATATTTTCTTGTTACAAGTTAATGTTCATACTGAAATCTCCAGTGTATTAGATACGTAGAGGGAGAATGAACTATAGAGGAGGCACTAAAATGACAAGTAATGCGTGAGAGAAATACACTTATGACTATAAAGCCAAGAGCAAGCGCGACAGAAACATTGTTTTTTGTTTCTCTCATGTTATGCGATTTCTTTTGTTGGGGACAAAGGCAGTTTGTCCCAAACAAGCGGCTACAGTCCATTGTTTTGCTAGTTTTCTGTTTTTTCTCGCTGTTAAGTGACTTCAAAGTTTAATAAACGTTGACAGTGATCTGTTTTAATCCGACTTTAAGTGAAAATATGGTGCGTTGTAGTGTGATTGGTTGTAAAAATCGGCCGGAACGAAGATTACCAAATATTACCTTTCACACGTAAGTAAACTTATTTGAAGTATATTGTTTTATAGAACTGGATATAGTTGATACATTTTCATTAACTCTAATGTGAAATTATCTACAAATATATAATATTTTCATCGAAATAGACGTAAACATTTTTTTGTGTTATCCGACTAAATTACGAAGTGTTCTTGTTGTTCAGGACGCCATTTGTTTTTACGTAGTTTCAAATTTATGGTATAATCATGTGATTAACATAAGGGATACCAGTACAGGGTAAAATTTTCCCCAAAATCGTGAAATGTTTTTTAATATTAAATATGTTTTTCAGGTTTCCAAAACAAACAAGTACATTAAACAGATGGATTCGAGCTACCGGAAGGAAGAACTGGTTACCAGGAAAAAGTCACAGAATATGTTCTATACATTTTGAGTCGCGTTATTTTCGAAAAACGAAAAAAAAAACCTATTTGATGCCCAATGCAATTCCAACACTTTTTACAACAGTGAGTAATTTTTGTGATGCGTTTAGTTTGGATTTAAATGTTGTAGTTTAAATATTCATAGACCGATTTTGTTGCTACGTCTACATAATAAACAAAACAAGTTATTAATTTATTTTTATAGGGGTATATTTTCTATTTCTACTTAATCAAATTTTATTTTTTTAGGATATTATTGTTGAGCGACTGAGTACTGCCCAACAATCAAAAATCCATGGACCAGGTCTTAAGGTAAATTAATAATTTCATTGCACTTTCCCACGAGCAACGACACTGCACTATTTTAGAACTGCACGAAATACCTTGGAGAGGAAGTTTATGTGGTGTTGTTGTGTGTGTACACGGCTCATATGAATGTGTGAAGCCTGGGTTAGTCACCGTTTTTTTTTACACCTTTTATTTTGTACATGGATGTTCTTAGTATTATCTGATTCAACTAACTTAATCTTTTCAGGATGTTGTTGAGCTACCTAATACAAGCGAACAGTCGAAAACTGTAGTGTATTTACTATTTAGTATCAGCATTGCACCCGTGCGAAGCCGGGGCGGGTCGCTAGTTAAGTTAATAAATAACAAAATCTTTTCAAATCTGTCTTTTTCTTCATAAACCTATCTTACAAAAAAATACCCAAACATTTATAGATATTTTGCCAGTTTTTCGGATAAAAAGTTTTTGTAATAGTTGGCAACATTGACGTAAGGATTCGCCATCTCGTTCGGGTATACGCCGATGTCGTCTCTATAGTTCATTCTCCCTCTACGATTAGATATAAGCTTCTTGTATGATTGTCTATGAAGTGGACAGTTGACATCAAAATGAGAAGAATGAAAGATTTTTTTTATGTTCACGAGTGTCATGTGGATGTGGAGTGTCATTGTGTCATTGTTTTTGTCTGTTTTGGAGATTTTAATTTTCACTAGGAAGTAACAATTAAAATAAAGTTAAAATATTTGCATAAGTCATGGTTGACGATTTAAGAAAATATTTAAATCATTTGCTTGAAAAGTAATCAAATTGTAATTTGTATATGAAATAAAATACAATTAGATTGTATGTTTATTACCATTTAATTTTTCTTTTAGAGTGAATGGTCTACATTGCATATTAATCACAGATCGGGATGGAGTCCCAGTGGTACGAGCAGTCACAGAAAAGGCACCTCAGTTAGCTTTACGACCGAATTTTATATCAACTTTTGGCATGGCTACTGACCAAGCCAGTAAACTAGGCCTTGGAAGGAACAAAACAATAATTTCAATGTATTCGACATATCAGGTATATGTCTAATATGTGAATTGTGATTCTACTTATCTTTTTATCTTGTAGAGTTTATGTTTCTTTAATACAAAAGACGTAAGACATTTTCTCTGATTTCAGGTCATTCAAATGAGTAAATTACCTTTAGTAATAACATTTATTGGAAGTGACAACTGTAATACGGGACATATATTAGCGTTGGAACACCAAATTGAACCATTTTTGAAAGATTTAGGAACTATAGTTGCCGATGCACCATGATACAGCTATGTGCCTAATTTTAAGTTATTATTATATGTATAAAGTAATCTATAAACTAACTGTAACTAACTAATCTTATTATAAAGTAAATTTATGTTATTATGAAGTTTAAACATTCTTTTTTTTTACTTTTTAAATTCCAATTGGGTGCATGTAATGCTTTTTATATTAAATTGTTTGTCACAAAAAACAAAACTAGATCCTAGAATAATATGAAGGTTTGTAAATAATAAAACAGGCATGTAGATTTATTCATTTATTAAAGAAATAGAAGGTAATCATTTAGAATAACTTAGTAGATTAGCAAGTCCAGAAATTTCCAGAAAAAAACTGAAATTAATGTACATAAGTTCCTGATTTATACTAATATTATAAAGCTGAAGAGTTTGTTTGTTTGTTTGAACACGCTAATCTCAGGAACTACTGGTCCAATTAGAAAAATTCTTTCTGTGTTAGATAGCTCATTTATCGAGGAAGGCTATAGGCTATGTATCATCACGCTAAGACCAACAGGAGCGGAGCCACGCGGGTGAAACTGCGGAGCGCAGCTAGTTTTTGATATTCAGAATTGTATTATAACCATTATTTGATTGGAGGGCTTTGAAAATGGTTTGAATTGAGCATTAACACTATAATAAAACACTACATTTTATATTTAGATATTTTAAATAACATTTATTATTGCACAATTATATAATATTATACAATACTGTTGACAATCAATTTCTATTGGAACACAAATCATTTTGATAGTTAGACTTTAGAGTACACAAGATTCTTAAGGCAAAACTGGAGATATCAAAGCTCGTCCATACAATGCATTGACTACATTCTTAGCAGCCAAATCAGCCATGTCATTCCTTGTGCGTACTGTAGCACTGCCAATGTGGGGTAGGATAACTGAAAGATTATCAATTTTTATATAAATATCTAAAGTACATATACATAAACTGTATGGTGACAATATACATTGGAATTGACGAACAGTTATTTTTTCTGTAATCAGACTTGTTAGGGTTTGTCATATCTGTGAGTTGAGTGGAATATTAATTCCTGGCTGTTTTTTTGACTACTTTTATTTCACTTATAATTAATTGCTCTCATTAATTACAGTAGTAGCAAGATTATTTGGGTGAATTAGAGGTTTGTGAAAACTCGTTTTGATTTAATTCTTTTAACATTTCCAAAAAGTAGCATTTTATATAAAAAATTCTTGTTAGTTAAAATTTGAAATAAAAGGAATTGATGTTCTTACAGCAGTTGGGCAAAGTCAACAATTTGTTGTCTTTAGGCAGAGGCTCTGGAGTAGTAACGTCTAAGCCAGCTGCGTAAATCTGTTTGTTCTTCAGAGCGTCATATAAATCGTCTTGGTTGATCAGATCTAGAAAAAACACAATTATTAAATAGTTTCATAAATAGCCTCTGTTCAGATATCATAGCGAAAATTAAAAAAAAAAAACAAGGTTTTTAAGTGCAATAACTGGTAACAATCTAAGGTTTTTTTTGATTTACTATGTTTTTGTAGGGCAAAGGGATCTTATACAGTTCGTAATTTTTTTTTTAATTTAAAATAAATAGATTGCTTAATCTTGAGCTTATTTCAATATCTTAGAAAAAATCGATGTTTCTTATCAGATAATCAGGTATGTGTTTATTTAGTATCATCCATCTCTTTATCGGTTACAAAGACGAAATGTTAAATACTAATATCTATATGAAGTAAAATAGTATTACACAACTTGCGATAAAACCGAATTTCAAATAAATATTTTTAACAATATTGCATCTTTATTGTACTTAAATAGTTTGCAAAGCAGTAGCCAGTAGAATAATTTATTGTTTATTTTTTGAAAAATCTATTTTTTATTTCAAGAAATAAAAACAAACATTTGATAATTATAAGGGATATTATTCTTTTATCTGTGCTAGTTTGACAGCAATTCGAAATAGGCTAATTAGTTAATCATTAGACATTAGGGCCAAATAGTTATGATAAACTAAAAAGTAATTTAAGCCCATGAACTCACCTCCTCGACCGACGTTCACAATAATGGCGTTTTTCTTCATCTTAGCAAGAGAAGTCTTGTTGATCATGTGGCGTGTTTCGTCGGTTAGAGGAGCTGATAGTAAGATGAAATCACTTTGCGATAACAATGTGTCTAATGGGACTAATTCTGCGCCGTAGTTTTTGGCTGGAAAGTAAAAAAAACTTGTGAGAAATAAATATTATGTACATATTTAATGCTCAGGCTGTAAACATTATTCGCTAATATATTTAATTTTAATGATTGAAATAATATAGCGAAGATCATTTATTCTTGTTTTTTTTTTTTTGTATTATAGGTGTGTAAAACTTTATTTTTTTAATAAATTTCACATTTTTTTTAATAAATTCGTAAATCCGCGATAGAAAATGCTTTGCAGTGCTTACCTTCGGGTCTCTCCCTATGTCCGCTGTACAAGAACTTGGCGACTTCGAATCCCACCAGCCTTTTGGCTGTGGCTTGGCCAATACCACCGAAGCCAACAATACCAACTGTGCTGTCACGAAGGTCCTGACCAAGCATGTTTTGGAAGCCAATGCCTTCCCATTCGCCTCTGTGAAATGCTTGGTGATTATTAAGTTTTATTTTAGGAAAAAAATATGGTGATTGGAAGCAGGACGTTATATAGGTAATTAAAAAGTAAAGTACAATAATTGTTAAGAGTGTTTATGGTCCCGGGTGACTATTTAATAAGGTGGTCCATATTATGTTCCTTGGCTAGCTACACCATAAAATATATTTCCGTCTGTCTATCAAGTTAACAAGGAATAAATATGTAGGTATGTATATAAATTATGCGATTTCTACCAATCTGATTTAAAATCTTTTATCTTTGTCACATGATTTCAAATGAGTAACTGATATAAAAAAATGATATTTTTTTATTATTCTAGTAACTAGTTAAGATATATCTTACTACTATCTTTTATCAAAAATAAAATTGGCACAGTTATAATTGGTTTAAATAATCCGAGTCTTTCTTATAGTCTATTCTCATATACAGGTGTCACAGTTGGATTTCTAACCTAAGCGTAGTTAGCGTCTGAAAAACTATTCCATCGATTATAGTAATCCTAGACACCCTGCATACAAAAGATATACATACCGTTTAACCTGATCTATATTCTCAGTGAAACGTCTAGCTGCTCCAATCATAAGGGACACAGCTATTTCAGCGACGGCAGCGCTCAGAACATTTGGTGTGTTCGACAGCTTGATGCCGCGTGCTTTCAACTCCGGTACATTGCAGTTGTTGTAGCCTGCGGATGCTGTGGCCACGATCTTGAGTTGAGGTCCTGTGGGAAGAGCTACACTTTGAAGGCATTTGTTTAATTATTTAGATTTTTAAAGGGAAAATTTTTCTAATATATATTAAAAAGGACAAAAAATATGTAGAAGTACGATAAATCCTTTTTTGTGACGGATAAAATTATAATTTTGAGAAAATAACTACTAATAACAGAAGTTAATGTTTTAGTTAATTTATTCTTAACGACTATTTTGGTATATCCTTCATTGAGGCCTCATCTAATGAATTTGCCATGGAACTTTTAGCTACAGACACGCCATTATGTTTTGGTGTACAAACAGCAAAAAAATTAAAACATCTGTTTCACAATTATTTCCTAGCTTCTTGAATCAGCTCCAAACGTAAGCTTTACATAGTGGAAATAATGGCAATAACATGTATTTCAGCGTTATTACCAGCTTTTCTAAGTATCTTTTAAGCCAAAAAATATACAATGGTACCTATAAACATCTACCATAGTATAACTCACCAGCTTTATCCAACAGTTCCTTGGTAATCGGGTGGTGTGATACCCAGATGAGTGCTGAACATCCAGGGATCAGGTTCATGAGCTCCTGCATGTTCTCGTTCAAACCCTCCTCATTGAAACCGAAGTAACGTGACTTGACCACTGTGAAGCTGTGATGAAAAGAATTGTACTTAAGCTTGGTAATTGTTCAGACTTAAATCGTTGTTAGCATAGCTACTGTAAAACTAATCGATGTCTGTAGACTCGATCAAAATATGATAAAATAAAATACGAATTACGAATTTGTAAAATTGAATAAAAGTATGTAAGTACCTACCTATGTAACTATTCATTTTCTTTTTTTTATACTTAATTACATAAAATATCAAATAAAAATGTATTTCAATATATTTAAAAGTTGGTAGGTAGCTATGGTTGGTAGATACTTAAATGCATGAGGCGGGATTTGAACCTGCGTCTTTTACCGTGACAACGCTTGACCACTCAGACACCCATGAATACATACTTAGTTGTAATGTAGTCGTAAAAGTCATAAGACCATCTGGCTTAACTAATTAACTACCGATGTTAACTACCTACTAACAATCAGAGTTCATTCCTTATGTGATATGGGATAATACGCTCCTCATTAAACTTAGTATAATTAAAAAGCAATAACCATTTAGAACAGTCTGGGGAAAAAAAAATCAAAACTACGTGATTGATATTATACCAATAAAGAAACATAATTTTAATAAATAGGTATAAAGTTTGAAAGTACATAGTCTTATTTTTTTAACGACCGTATATTATACAATAACAGCTATATAATTTAATCTGAGAAATTAATATTTATTATGTATTAATTATGTATTATTGAACAAAAATCTTAAAATAATAATTGAAATAGAAGCATAGTTTTCATGTAGAGATAAATTAATCATCTAGGTATTATTCCAATAAATCACAAACTTAATTTAACATAGAATTAATTGTAACAAACGAAAAAAAAAGTTTAAAAAAAATATCGGGTTTGTTTTTTATAGTCCAAGATCCTTCGCCCATTTTTGCAAGTGATTACTATCAAGCTAATTTTCCGTGAGTAGCTTTATTTTGATGAGACGCCCAATAATTTCATGTACGAAACTCTCGATTGTGGTAGCTTACAGAGGTAACAAGGAAATTTTTTTATTTGATGGTTCTCAAATATTTATTACGCAATTTGTAGGACAATATGTCTGTTGAATTATATAAATATTTGAGAACCATCAAATCAAAATATTTTATCCTTGTTACCTCTGTTAGCTACCACCAAAGCTACCACCATCGAGAGTTTCGTACATGAAATTATTGGGCGTCTCATCAAAATAAAGCTACTCACGGAAAATTAGCTTAATAGTACTTAATCAAGTGCAAAAATGGGCGATGGATCCTGAACTATTATTTTAATAAAATAAGATAAATAGATAGATGGCTCATGGCCAGAAGATGCCACTCTATAATTCATAACTGTCAGAGCGTTGTCATAATAGTCGAAAGGCATCGCTTCTCAATATTTGTTTTATCAAAATAAAGCTTTAGTACTGCAAAATGATGTGAATTACCTAACATTTAGTTTAATATAATAAAAGTTTTACTTACTGTTCTTCGAGTATTTTAATTCCGCTTTCGGCGAAATCATTGGAAGAGACGAGAACCTTGAGATTTTTAGTCATATTTGTGGTCAACGCGTCACTCGTCGACAAGGTAAAGGTGAATACTAGTACCGATACGGTAACAAACGTAAAACAATGCATTGTTTACGTAATAATTCTTATTTATCTTCTACAAAACGTTATCATAACCTGTTAACAAATCGTATTCGAGACAAGGCAAGGCCGCACTTTGATGCAGATAGCGAATATAATGTTTTGTGCTATAAAAAATTAAGCGTGGGTGAATGGAATCTAAAAGCGCCATGTGTTTTGATTGGTAGCCGGTAGCCGGCGCTGTAGATTATAAAACATACGCTCTGGAGGTCATTGATTTACTATTGCTAGCGTACTTAATGGCTGAGGTCCGGTTTTTTATAATTTTTTTTAAGATATTTTACAAAACTAACTTGATTGTCTTATTATATTCTTAACCCATTGAGCCCCGAACGGCCCGATCGGTCCACGACACAATAGATTTTCTATTGTGTCTGTGATTCCGGGGCCTGAGTTATTAAATATGAAGTATCCAACATCCTCTACGCGAGGCTGCTCAGTCTCTAAATTTCCGATACCCCTTGTAAAGTTGTAATAGTCATATAAAATGGTGCAATACGTAAAAATGGGATTTATAGTTAGGTAACATGGTGTCAGATGAGATAACAGTCACATTGGAATATTATTTGTTTATAATTTTATGATAGGAAGCCATTAAAAATTAAAATCCAACCTTTGTATTTTGATAATATTGTACTTAGGATACCTACCTACTTTATTTTAAAGATCAAAAGATCCTCTGACAAGGGTTATAGGTAAGTATAAAAATGAAATGAAACACAGTTTTGTCCAATGAATGTATGTTTTATAATTTTCCATGCAAATAATATAGGTATTCGGAATTACATTCAACAAATTGGATGCAACATTGGTTTTCCATCAAGTGCTTGTAGTATGTTTTGTGACGATAGTTTTGCCATCGCGTCACGAGTTTCCCTTGTTGCACTGCCCAGGTGTGGAATTATTACTAAAAATAATGGTTATATTAGTTTTAAGGTATATACTAGGGATGGGCCGAAGTTCGTTTCACATTCGGTTTAACCGAGATTCGGCACATTAAACCGAATTTCGTCATTCGGCCGAAATTCGGTTCATAATACCGAACTTCGGCCGAAATTCGTTACATCATCGTCATAGTAGTAGGTGGACCAGCATACATACATATCACGCCGATATCCCTTGCGAGAGAGAATGAGCATCGATAATAATTATGTTCAATTAAAATAATTTATTTAATTATAGGTTTAGTTAGGTGAAATGTATTATGAAGTCACAAACTTTATTATTTCTTGAGTATTCTAAGTCAATGGAATTATATTATTTTTAATGAAATAAAACGCAGAATTAGGTATGAAAAGGAAATAATTATTTATTTTTAATCATACATAATGTTAGGTAATCATAACATGAATGACTCATTGAATAAAAGGCGGGAAGATCTGCCGAACTTCGGCCGAACTTCGGCCGAAGTTCGAATTCGGCGTTGTCATGTACCGAATGTTCGGCCGAAGTTCGAATTCGGTTCAATCCACATTCGGCCCATCACTAGTATATACTAACAATTATATGGATGAGAATCTGAATTAAATGAAATAAATTATATTAATATAAAAATTTACAATTTCTTCCAGAATTTTAAAATCAACATTACAAATTATAATTTAGGATCAGTTCTGCTAACATTTTACTTTATATATTTTTTGTCCGCGGCTTCGCACACTTATTCAATGGAATTTCCCATGGGAATCAGATACATATTTCATTCCATTAAAAAGTAGCCTATACAATACTAACTAGCGGCTCGCCTCCTAACTTACCTACCAGATAATAAAAGTAAGTGATAAGATCGCTCAGTTACGACATGAAAAACAAACAAACAGACTTTCTTATTAATAATATAATATTAGCACAGATTACTACTACGACTATACTGAATATTACCTAGTAAATATAATTCTTTTTATATATAAAAATGAATCGCAAAATGTGTTGGTAAGCGCATAACTCGAGAACGGCTGAACCGATTTCGATAATTCTTTTTTTATTATATTCCTTGAAGTACGAGGATGGTTTTTATGTAGAGAAAACGTAAATATGTACCACGGGCGAAGCCGGGGCGGACCGCTAGTAATTAATAATACTTACAACAGTTAGGAAGTGATACCAGAGGATGGTCCTTAGGAATAGGTTCTGGCGTGGTGACGTCCAAACCGGCCGCGAAGATACGACCCTCTTTCAAAGCGTCGTACAATGCGTCTTGGTCTATAATACCTGTGAATTTTATTATATTTTTAGCTACTTTTTATTTTTATTATACCTAAATGTCGGATTATACATGTGGTTTACACTCAAATTCCAAAGTAAAAAGATTTGTTAATCCTTACGTGCGTTCGTAGGAATTATGGTTAATTTAGAAAAATATTCTTGTCAATAGAAAGCCATATAATAGTACCTACTCATATTATTTCTGAAACAAATGCACGTGGACAGTGGCTCGCAATTGATGATTAGGTCAATATACAATTTCATTGAACTTTATCAGTCATTCAGTTCAGTTATTGAGATTTCAGACTGTTCATTTGCCTTTTTTTGCTCTGAAGTAATGTCTTCATCTAACGACGCTATGAATATATCTCAAACTCTATTTATGAAGACCCGCATAGTTCCCGTTCTCGTGGTATCCAAATTCTTTCACAGGTCTGAAACTATCTTTGTACAAAATTTCATACAAATCGGTTCAGTAGTTTAGGCGTGAATAGACTGACAAACAGACGAACAAAGTTACTTTTCCATTTATATTATTAGGTATACTAACCTCCTCTACCGATGTTAACGATGACAGAAGTATCCTTCATTAATTTGATGGTCTCTTTATTAATAAGGTGTTTGGTTTCTTCAGTTAAAGGGCAACAGAGGACCACATAGTCGCTTTCTTTTAATAATTGTTCTATTGGTACCCTTTCAGCTCCTAAGGCTTTTGCTAGAATATAGGTAATAAAAAATATTATGAATATGCAGCAAGTATTTTTGTCTTAGCCACGGAAAGGTAAGTATAAGCTAAAATAAAAAAAAGACGTGTGGCACTCGGGGACTGCCGCGGTAAAGCTATTGCATAGCATGCCTTCAAGCCACACCTCCGAGCCCGTCGGAGTGGGGAGCGTGAGGTTTTTTCGTTACGGAATTTCTCGATTCGGTCCCCGCGCTCAAGGCCCGCGATAGAAGCTATGCAATAGCTTAATACAAGCAAGCAAATTGTAAAATCCAAAAAAAATGTTATCAAATAAAAAAAATTGAGGTCGGTATCACTTATGTGAATTTTTTATAACAATTACTGCAACTAATCTTTCTACTTCCAATCTTTCAGAATCTGGTTGCAAATTACTTTAAGAAGAGACAGAAGATCACATTTACACACTCTTCCTATTACTATACCTTCTGGTTTATCACTACGTCCAGAATAGATAAACTTCCCAACATCAAAGCCCTTCAAGCGTCTAACAACAGCTTGCCCGATGCCTCCAAGGCCAACAATACCAACAGTTGTACCGTTTATGTGACGACTTAAGTTCCAGTGGACACCGTATTTCCATTCACCACTGTTTAATAGAAAAACATTAATTATGATTAAATATAAATGTAGCCAAAGGAAGAGATGCTGAACCAAATAATATAGTGCTCAGGAAAAGATATATAGGATACCATTAAGTATTAATCAAAAATAAAAAAAATATTGATAAGAGTTAAATGCGAATTGGAAAAACGCGAGCAAAGAAGCGAGCGGAAAGTGTAATAATTTTAATTTCTTATTAAATTCACTTCAATTAACTATTATCCTAGGCGGAGGTGCATTATTGCAGACGAGTCAAACTGAGTTGTTTTCCTGGTAACTCTATAATTAAATTTCCATCAAATGATTAATTCAACATATTATGTTTATTTTTTCTTTCATACCTTTCCACCTCCCGAATACCAGGCTTAAAGCTCCTAGCTGCAGCTATCAGCAATCCTACAGTGATATCAGCCACAGCATTGTTGAGCACGTCCGGAGTATTGCCCAACGGTATACCGCGTTTTGCAACTTCGGCTATGTCTATGTGATCTACACCAGATGCCATGGTCGTTATGGCTTCTAGCTGTGGACCTGGAAAGGACTGCCAAACAGCTAGTTTTGACCTAATATTTAAATATAAATTATTTGCCTACCTATATCAATTTTTATCCCTATAAAGTAAATAGTAAAGATGAGGAAATATGAGGATTATCTTTTTGTCCTCGATAATAATAAACATAGTCTATACCAGTCCATACCCATCAAAAAGACGTTAACTACCACTTTATTTTCCTAGGCACGAAATTAAAGGTAGTGCTTCTGCTTATCTATATTTTGGTAACGCAAAGGTTTTCATGATTTATTTCAAAATAATAATTACTGATATTACCAGCTAGGTCCAATAATTCCTTGTTGAGTCGATGCTTCGTGTTCCATATCAAGGCGTGATTTCCCGCAATATTTTTCTTTATTTCTGGCAACATCTCTGGTTGGTACTCTAAATATGGTAATACTGTCACCTGTAGTCTAAAAAAAAGAAATGTTAATAAAAAAATAATAATTAGCTATGCACGCAGTTTCACAAGGGGTCATATTTTCCGTATTTTCAAAAATTTTCAATGTTACTCCTATTGGTAATAGAGCAATATTATTATAGCTCTCCTATCCAACACAGTAATATTAACTTTTCAATTGGAACCAAGTGGCAATTTCCTGATTACCGTGTTCAACTAAACAAAAAACTTTTCAGTGTTATGATAGCATAGAGATAGATGATGCAATATTATGAACAAATACAATTTTATAGCAGAAAGTAATATTGGCAAAGTATTGAGTAACAATATTTCAAAAACATTTTAAGTTACTGCACAAAAAACGAACAGTGACATTGTTACATAGAAATCATATAAGTATTAGAAAGTGATAAAATAAAATGAATAAATAGGTAAATCTTACAGGTAACAAAAAATGTTAACGGTGCAATTTTTTGTTATTTCTTTTCTAATTCTTTTGTAAAAATAAATATGACTTACTTATCCTTTAATAAATCCAATCCAGCCTTCGGGAACGCCTTGTTTACAATCAAAACTTTTTTGAGAGACATTTTGATGTATGATGCAAAATCTCTTTCCAGTTAGCAGCCGAAACTTCCAAAGACAGTAGGCCAAATCATCTAAACGTTACATAGAAGTATAATATTAAAGAATGTTCAACGAATTTGTAATGCAATCGAAGGCATAGTGCCACAGGTTTATTTTCCCAGTAAGCAATAAATTATTTATTTTATTTATTTAGTATATTTAGTATATTTATATTTATTTATTTACCTCCAAACAATTTACATCAAACATCAATTAATCTACAGGGTGTCCCAAAAAGTAGTGATGAACGGAAGCTGGGAGGTAGAGGACCTAGAGGGCTATCCGAATCACCCCCATGTATGTTATGCGATTTTTCGTATTTTCGGTGTTATGACATGTTTTTCAATTTTTCATCTATCGCTGAGTACGATGAGATTTTTATTTATGGTGACGTGAATTATTGCGCTAGATGCTTGATTTTTTTTTGTGAGCTAAGCTGAAAGATAGGCCAATTCAGTATGGTAACATTTACTATCGTTAGACCTTCGAATGGAATAAAAAAAGAATTGAATGCCAAGAAAGATAAAATTACCCAGTATGTTCACAACTTCAAGGGCCCCTAAAAAATAAAATCACATAAAAAAAGTTTTCCGTTTGGCTTTTAAAAACTTGCTCTATCTATCAGGTAGCTACTCTAAAAATTTCATTTTATTATTCAGAAGGCTTCAATCGAAAATTGAAATCTAAATGTGGTAAGTGCAAAAATTTTATTAACATGATGATCATTAAAACCGAATTTAAACCAATAAATAGGTGTTTAATTACCAGAAATTATTAAAATAACCCCGCTGTTGCTCAATGCAAGTGCGACATCACCGTAAAAAGTTGTCTTTTAAATGTCTGAATGCCCTTTTATCATTTTTAAAGGTTTCTTCTGCTACTATGAATTTCCCGGTTATTTCGTCCAAATTGTGGCATTCTCTCAAGTAGCCGAGGTCTTTTTAGTATCCCCATTGAAACAAATCAATGGGGTTTAGGTCGAGGGGCCGTGGAGGCCAGGCTTTAAGGCAGGCGACACCGGCGCATGCGCAGACTGCAACGACCAATCCATCTTTCAGGGTATCTTTGCCCTTTAGCCTGGCTTCCATGGTCCCCGGACATAAACCCTATTGATTTTTTTCCGTAGGGATACTACAAAGACAAGAGACTGCCACAATTTGGACGAAATAACCCGGAAATTCATAGTAGCAGAAGAAACCATTAAAAATGATAAAATTGCATTCAGACATTTAAAAGACAACTTTTTACGGTGATGTCGCACTTGCACTGAGCAACAGCGGGGTCATTTTAAAAATTTTTGGTAATTAAACACCGATTTATTGGTTTTAATTTGTTTTTATTAATCATCATGTTAATTCAATTTTTGCACTTACCACATTTAGATTTCAATTTTTCGATTGAAGCCTTCTGAATAATAAAATGAAATTTTCAGGGTAGCTACCTGATAGATAGAGCAAGTTTTAAAAAGCCAAACGGAAAACTTTTTTATGTGATTTTATTTTTTTACAGGCCCTTGAAGTGGTGGACATACTAGGTAATTTTATCTTTCTTGGCATTTAATTGTTTTTTTTTATTCCATTCAAAGATCTAACGATAGTAAATGTTACCATACTGGATTGGCCTATCTTTAAGCTTAGCACACAAAAAAAAAATCAAGCATCTTCCGCAATAATTGACGTCATCATGAGTGAAAATATCATCGTACTCGGCGATAGGTGAAAAATTGAAAAAAAACGTCATAACTCCGAAAATACGAAAAATCGCATAACATACATGGGGGTGATTCGGATAGCCCTCTAGGTCCTCTACCTCCCAGCTTCCGTTCATCACTACTTTTTGGGACACCCTGTATTTCAGTAAGATATAGGTACATAGCAATTATTACAAATAAACATAAAGTACTTCCCTCCGTGCTAGTCGCTGACGCCACTGTGTTACAGCAGGGAAGTTTATTTTTATTTTATTTTTATTTATTTATTTTTTGCAAAGTTTACACTACGGCTTAAAGATTATATAAAACTTATGAGTATAAACAATAATTAGGTAACTTTAAGTAATCACTACATAGTATAAAACAAAGTCGCTTTCTCTGTCCCTATGTCCCTATGTCCCTATGTCCCTTTGTACGCTTAAATCTTTGAAACTACGCAACGGATTTTGATGCGGTTTTTTTTAATAGATAGAGTGATTCAAGAGGAAGGTTTATATGTATAATAACATCCATTAAATAGTGGAGAAGTACTGTTATTTTTGAGGTTTCTAATGTGATGTCGTAAAAAATTACATTTTTTCCGCTTACATTGCAAACGCAGGCTGATCCTTACGAGTTTTATCAAAATAATGTACTAAGTATTATACACATTGAAAAGGTCTACAGAAAAGTCCGCGATGGTATATGTCTATCTCTTATGGATAACCCACAATAACTTTTTTTTGTCATTTACTTTTTACGACAAATAATGGCTAATTTTCGAAGCGATTTTAACCAATACAGCATTAATCCTTAACCAATTAAATACCTTGAATACATTGTTTATTTAATATAGATCTATATGGCCCTTTACACCGTATGATTTAAGTGAATATTTTCGAAGATATTACAGATTTAAAAATTGCGGGACGTAGCGTTTGCGGCGGTATCGGCCGGCCGCCCGGCTATATATTTTATATAGCGGGCCGCTATGTTTTTATATACAACGTTTACAGTTTTTCTGTAGTGTATTTAGTATCAGCATTGCACCCGTGCGAAGCCGGGGCGGGTCGCTAGTAGGTACTAAATGGCACTAGCCACAAACAGTTTTTCTGTCTCGTTGTAGTCGAGGCGAAGCAGAAATTTATCCAAAGATTTACTGCAAAGGTATCTACTCATTTCTTTTATTTTAATTTTATTGTTAATATAATTATACAAATAGGGAGCAATATAATATGCAAAATTTTTCGCAAAACGAGTTTTACAACCCGGCACACAGTAAATCTCTTCAATGCGGGTTCAGTAAATCTCTTCAATAGGTATTTATCAAGACACTATTATATTATAAAACTAGCTGCTCCGCGCGGTTTCACCCCCGTGGCTCTACTCCTGTTGCCCGTAGTGTGATGAAATATAGCCTTTAACCTTCCTCGATAAATGGGCTATCTAACACCGAAAGAATTTTTCAAATCGGATCAGTAGTTCCCGAGATTAGTGCGTTCAAACAAACAAACAAACAAACAAACAAACAAACAAACAAACAAACTCTTCAGCTTTATAATATTTATAATAAAATGTAAAAATTGTTAAAATAAAACGAACTCACGAAATTTTTATATTATTTATACAAGTGGGTTAAGATAAAAATAGTCAGAAGCATTAATTACTTATAGTACCTAATAAATAGAATTAAGTTTTATTGTTATGATTAATAACAAATTTGAAAATTAATAAAATGATTACATTATGTCACAAATTATTTAAATTTTTTGAAATAAAGTACCTACTTATAGCTACAGGTAAATTAGCTTGGAGAAATTTTTGCATATGTAGTGGTGTGTATATTACTCAGATCTTAGAGCGCGTTTCCACTATATCGTTCTGGCCTATACAAAAATGTTTCGATATCCTAACATTACTATTTAATTTCATACTTATTCCTAGCAACACTTTTGTTTTCAATAAAAACAAGTTTTTATTTGAAAGAATATGGTTTTGACTTTATAAAAAAAAATATATCATTCAATTTCACGTCCTAGAGCAAACGACAAGACGACTACCGTGAAACAATAAAATATCGTGTCCATAATAATTTGTTTCATAATTAATATTTGACCATAATAATTACGAAACAAAACAAATAAATAAATCGTCACTTGATAGTGGAAAGTGGAAACACGCACAAAAACAGAATAAACCAGTTTACGCTGTCCGCAGGTGCCACGTGCAGTCGTTTGGTACCGTTAGAACATAAAGCACACATTTCATTCAAAAATTATAATTATTACGTATAGACCGGGAGATATTGACACAAAATTTCGAGTCATTTGTAACAGGATGGCGGTTCTACAGGGGTCTTAGTACGCAATGACAAAAAGAAAAACGATGGTGTGAACACTGGTACCGGCGGCTTAGTCGCGTGGGCGTTAGTCGAACTCGTCGGATAAATAGCGAAAGTCAAACGATTTGTAACACAAAAATTTTAGAATTAACCGATAGCCCACAAAAAAGTTGTAGGCGGTAGTGTCATGCCATACTTTTCCGGTGTGACTTACAGCCCGCCATACCGACGCGAATGCGTTGATTTAAAAAAAACAATTCAACCATTTGTACCAGGCTAACTTTTGCACAGGTAATCATCATCGTGCAGCCATTTACGAAAATCGCCATGCCATACTTTTCGGACGATTCCAAATGGTCACCATACCGCCGAAAAACTGCAAAATTTTTTTTTTTCGCCAAACTTTTTGTACCAGTATTGCATTTGGATTTTTGGAGAGTATTTGATAAAATGTGACCATTATTATATTTACCATACTTCTAGTAGGGGGAAAAAGTGCTGCCATACTTGAAAAATTAATTTAGTATTAATTTATATAAGTGAAGATTTCCACCACCTAGATCTTTGAAATTTTGTATTTATATTCGTTGAACCTCAAACTTACAGGAAAAATTAGTGCCATACTGTTACTAATCGTTCAAAATACGAATAAAATCTTACAATAAAAAAAAATCTTATACACATTCGCCACCTCCCACAGGTATGACATTATCACACTTCTATTTATAATCATTCAGGAGTTGTTGAAAAAAAATTTAGGGTGGTAAATGGTTCGTCGAAAAAAAAAATTTGCAGATTTTCGGCGGTATGGCGACCATTTGGAATCGTCCGAAAAGTATGGCATGGCGATTTTCGTAAATGGCTGCACGACGATGGTTACCTGTGCAAAAGTTAGCCTGGTACAAATGGTTGAATTGTTTTTTTTAAATCAACACATTCGCGTCGGTATGGCGGGCTGTAAGTCACACCGGAAAAGTATGGCATGACACTACCGCCTACTTCTTTTTTATGGGCTATCGGTAAATTCTAAAATTTTTGTGTTACAAATTGTTTGACTTCGCTATTTTTCCGACGAGTTCGACTAACGCCCACGCGACTAAGCCGCCGGTACCAGCGTTCACACCATCGTTTTTCTTTTTGTCATTGCGTACTAAGACCCCTGTACAACCGCCATCCTGTTACAAATGACTCGAAATTTTGTGTCAATATCTCCCGGTCTAGTAGTTTAATTGTTAAATTTTGTATTTGTTGATTGTTGTTATTATTTGTATTGTTATAATATTTGTTGAAGTGTTTAATTTGTGTGTAAGTGTTGTAACTTTATATTGTTAATTCAAAATGGCTCCAGTGTTAAAACATGGTCGAGGCAAGCCTTTGACTTCTCAAACTAAAGAATTAAACTTTAAATGTCGTTTCTTTTTCAGGTTAGTAAATTTTTCATTTTAGTAACATTGTTAATGTAAAAGTTATACGTATGTTAAATGTGCAAATATTAAAATAAAGTCTCATCTTTTTCAGAGGAGAAACACATATAGTTTAATTTAAAATCCGTTATATATATAAAATGAAAACTAAAAATAAAATGTTGTTTTATTTTATTTGCTGACCATACACTACTACAAACGCAAAAATTTCTCCAAGCTAATTTACCTGTATTATTTTAGCATATGTATTATTTTCAATTTTGTACTAGGTATTACGAATAATATTTATTAAATATTATAGTGGTAATGTATAATTAATCATTTTATGATAACACTAATTGAGCGTTTTCAAAAAAAAGTGTACCCCTCACTTTCGGCCTGTCCCCTGTGTTTCAAGTCGAATAACGGGTGCTATTACCGATTTTTAACAAAAAACGCTATTTTACGGTACCATTTTAACTCAAAGCAATTACACGTGAGAACAAAGTAATATCTTAATTTAAAGATAATATATTCAGTTCTACGATCATCTTATAAAAATTGTACGACGTCATACAAAATTGTCGCTGAAATACGATTTTCCCAGCACAATGATCGCATAAAATGCAAAAAAATGGGGTCTAAAACGGTACAATTTTAAGAAAATTAAAAGCCTAATCTATCTTCTTACCTATAAATTATTGAGGGATATATAGTCCTTTATAGATTCTGATAATTTTTTTGTATCTAAATCAAAATTTTAATTCAATTATTAGCTAAATTAAAAATACTTGTCGATTTCTTCATACATTTTGCTCTCGCGGCCTCGCGGGTCGTCAGACCGCGCTCAGAAGCGCTCTTGGAAGGGTGGGTGTATCGCTCCTCGTCCCAAAAATAAAACGAATTAGAAAAAGATTATTGTGCGTGCACTGTCGTTTTCGTGATTTGAAATATTTGATACTTTATAAGAGTAAACTGTATAAGT
Source organism: Colias behrii (assembly GCA_029959065.1). Lineage (NCBI taxonomy): Eukaryota > Metazoa > Arthropoda > Insecta > Lepidoptera > Pieridae > Colias > Colias behrii. The sequence continues at coordinate 2,236,830 of JARWMC010000016.1, forward strand.
TTCATATTCCAATTATTTGTAATTTAAAATTATGTTTTAAAAATTACCTTGCCTGAGATGCTCTTTTTTATGGGTTGTTGAATAGATTGGTGGGGGGACAATTCAAGATGGCGTCGACGAAAATTTGACTTTTTTTCGTGATGGGTGTCATTTTCATAGTTTTTGGGGTAGCTATTAACGAATATGAGGTCAAAACTGAAATCCAAGATGGCGCCGACGAAAATTGTACATCTTTTCGTCATGGGTGTCATTTTCATGGTTTTTGGGGTAGCTATTAACCAATATGAGGTCAAAACTAAAATCCAAGATGGCGCCGACGAAAAATTTGACATATTTTCGTCATGGGTGTCATTTTCATGGTTTTTGGGGTAGCTATTAACGAATATGAGGTCAAAACTATAATCCAAGATGGCGCTGACGAAAATTTGACTTTTTTTCGTGATGGGTGTCATTTTCATGGTTTTTGGGGTAGCTATTAACGAATATGAGGTCAAAATTATAATCCAAGACGGCGCCGACGAAAATTTTACATCTTTTCGTCATGGGTGTCATTTTCATGGTTTTTGGGGTAGGTATTAACCAATATGAGGTCAAAACTATAATCCAAGATGGCGCTGACGAAAATTTGACTTTTTTTCGTGATAGGTGTCATTTTCATGGTTTTTGGGGTAGCTATTAATGAATATGAGGTCAAAATTATAATCCAAGACGGCGCCGACGAAAATTTTACATCTTTTCGTCATGGGTGTCATTTTCATGGTTTTTGGGGTAGGTATTAACCAATATGAGGTCAAAACTAAAATCCAAGATGGCGCCGACGAAAAATTTGACATATTTTCGTCATGGGTGTCATTTTCATGGTTTTTGGGGTAGCTATTAACGAATATGAGGTCAAAACTATAATCCAAGATGGCGCTGACGAAAATTTGACTTTTTTTCGTGATGGGTGTCATTTTCATGGTTTTTGGGGTAGCTATTAACGAATATGAGGTCAAAATTATAATCCAAGACGGCGCCGACGAAAATTTTACATCTTTTCGTCATGGGTGTCATTTTCATGGTTTTTGGGGTAGGTATTAACCAATATGAGGTCAAAACTAAAATCCAATATGGCGCCGACGAAAATTTTACATCTTTTCGTTATGGGTGTCATTTTCATGGTTTTTGGGGTAGCTATTAACGAATATGAGGTCCAAACTATAATCCAAGATGGCGCCGACAAAACTTTTACATCTTTTCGTCATGGGTGTCATTTTCATGGTTTTTGGGGTAGCTATTAACCAATATGAGGTCAAAACTGAAATCCAAGATGGCGCCGACGAAAATTGTACATCTTTTCGTTATGGGTGTCATTTTCATGGTTTTTGGGGTAGCTATTAACCAGTTTGAGGTCAAAACTAAAATCCAAGATGGCGCCGACGAAAAATTTGACATCTTTTCATCATGGGTGTCATTTTCATGGTTTTTGGGGTAGCTATTAACGAATATAAGGTCAAAACTATAATCCAAGATGGCGCTGACGAAAATTAGACTTTTTTCGTGATGGGTGTCATTTTCATGGTTTTTGGGGTAGCTATTAATGAATATGAGGTCAAAACTAAAATCCAAGATGGTCGTCGAATTTCAAGATCGCGTCATGGTAATACTGTCGCGTTATGGAGCAAGGCGGCGATTTTGGTATCTATGAATCTCGCCAAAGAAAATTCACTCCTGACACGTTTTCTCGGCACACACGTTCTTTTTTATTTTATTCTCTTCGTTTAAATGTTTTAGATAAACTTTATTTTAAATAAAGTTTAGCGAATATATTTAAAGTTAATAATATCTGTCAGAATATAAACACAGATGATGATTGCCACAGAGTTGCGTTTTATATTACATTTCTAAATTCTAAATATGCATTTCAATGTTCTTTAAAATTGTTTTTTTTAAGACTTTCTACAAAACTGTAGTTGTTAACGTTTTTGTTATTTTATTTAAGTTTACTTTAAAGGAGTAAGAAAAATATACCTAATTATCGACGGTTACATTGGGGATTTGGTAATACCTACATAGCTGTCTCAAAAACCTTGAAAATGACACCCATGCCGAAAAGATGAAAAAGTTTCGTCGACACCATCTAGGATTTTAGCTTTGACCTCATATTGGTAAATAGCTACCCCAAGAACCATGAAAATGACACCCGTGATGAAAAGATGTAAAATTTTCGTCAGCGCCATCTTCGATTTTAGTTTTGACCTCATATTGGTTAATAGCTACCCAAAAACCATGAAAATGACACCCGTGTCGAAAAGATGTAAAATTTTCGTCGGCGCCATCTTGGATTTTAGTTTTGACCTCATATTGGTTAATAGATACCCCAATAACCATGAAAATGACACCCATGACGAAAATATGTAAAATTTTCGTCCGCGCCATCTTGGATTTTAGTTTTGACCTCATATTGGTTACTAGCTACCCCAAAAACCATGAAAATGACACCCATGACGAAATGATGTCAAATTTTCGTCGGCGCCATTTTGGATTTTAGATTTGACCTCATATTGATTAATAGGTACTCCAACTCCTTGAAAATGACACCCATGACGAAAAGATTTCAAATTTTCGTCGGCGCCATATTGGTTTTTAGTTTTGACCTCATATTGGTTAATAGCTACCCCAAAAACCACCCACATTTGCAAATGTGTTTGCTACTTAGGAAAAGTTCAGATTTAAAGATATAGGTAATGTGACGAATTTAATTTATTTCATTCCGACTGTTTCTCGGAATAACATACATTTACTAAGAATTGCATACAATGCCGGGTTTAATATATTGCCGGTAACATAATATTATGTATGATAATAATTCTTAAAAAAGTATTTTATACATTTCTTAAAAAGCTTCGATATTGTATACAATAATACAATTCATATTCAAATTGTTGTAAAATAGTCACACTTTTTTAAGTTGGTTGACCGTTGAATACACTAAAATACTTATAAGGATCGTACCTACTAATAAAAGTAACAAAATAAATTTTTAAAGTTCCCAGTAATCTTCTGGAATCAATTTCAATAAAAATATAAAAAAATAATAATATCAAGTATGAAGATGGTCTATAAAATGGAATGCGCTATGTTTACGTGAGCGTGATGTCCCGCGAACCACGTTGCGACGTTAAATACCTAAATTTGAGTAGCGCAGATTTGTGACAGCGTCCTTATGGCTAATTATTGTAATGCTTGAAAAGTATTAGACCGGGAGATACTGACACAAAATTTCGGGTCATTTGTAACAGGATGGCGGTTCTACAGGGGTCATAGTACGCAATGACAAAAAGAAAAATGATGGTCAGAACGCTGGTACCGGCGGACTAGTCGCGTGGGCGTAAGTCGAACTCGTCGGATAAATAGCGAAAGTCAAACGATTTGTAACACAAAAATTTTAGAATTTACCGATAGCCCACAAAAAAGTTGTAGGCGGTAGTGTCATGCCATACTTTTCCGGTGTGACTTACAGCCCGCCATACCGACGCGAATGCGTTGATTTAAAAAAAAAACAATTCAACCATTTGTACCAGGCTAACTTTTGCACAGGTAATTATCATCGTGCAGCTATTTACGAAAATCACCATGCCATACTATTCGGACGATTCCAAATGGTCGCCATACCGTCGAAAATCTGCAAAAAATTTTTTTTTCGCCAAACGATTTGTACCAGTATTGCATTTGGATTTTTGGAGAGTATTTGATAAAATGTGACCATTATTATATTTGCCATACTTCTAGTAGGGGGAAAAAGTGCTGCCATACTTACTTGAAAAATTAATTTATTCGTCACGTTTCAAAAATACGACTGTACAATACGTAAAATAATTTTTTACAGTATGGGATCATTATATTCTGTTTGTTTGTATACAATTCTACCTAGAAAAAAATATCGCAGATTGCAAACAAGACGTAAAAAAAAAAAAAATTAAAAGAATTGGCGATTTGTACCAGTATGGCATTTGGAGTTTTGGAAAGTATATGATGCAACGTGACCATTATTATATTTGCCATACTTTTAATAGAGGGAAAAATTAGTGCCATACTGCTACAAATCATTCAAAGTACGAATAAAATCTTACAATAAAAAAAAATCTTATACACATTCGCCACCTCCCACAGGTATGGCATTATCACACTTCTATTTATAATCATTCAGGAGTTGTAGAAAAAAAAATTTGCAGATTTTCGGCGGTATGGTGACCATTTGGAATCGTCCGAAAAGTATGGCATGGCGATTTTCGTAAATGGCTGCACGATGATGATTACCTGTGCAAAAGTTAGCCTGGTACAAATGGTTGAATTGTTTTTTTTAAATCAACGCATTCGCGTCGGTATGGCGGGCTGTAAGTCACACCGGAAAAGTATGGCATGACACTACCGCCTACAACTTTTTTGTGGGCTATCGGTTAATTCTAAAATTTTTGTGTTACAAATCGTTTGACTTTCGCTATTTATCCGACGAGTTCGACTAACGCCCACGCGACTAAGCCGCCGGTACCAGTGTTCACACCATCGTTTTTCTTTTTGTCATTGCGTACTAAGACCCCTGTAGAACCGCCATCCTGTTACAAATGACTCGAAATTTTGTGTCAATATCTCCCGGTCTATACGTAATAATTATAATTTTTGAATGAAATGTGTGCTTTATGTTCTAACGGTACCAAACGACTGCACGTGGCACCTGCGGACAGCGTAAACTGGTTTATTCTGTTTTTGTGCGTGTTTCCACTTTCCACTATCAAGTGACGATTTATTTATTTGTTTTGTTTCGTAATTATTATGGTCAAATATTAATTATGAAACAAATTATTATGGACACGATATTTTATTGTTTCACGGTAGTCGTCTTGTCGTTTGCTCTAGGACGTGAAATTGAATGATATATTTTTTTTTATAAAGTCAAAACCATATTCTTTCAAATAAAAACTTGTTTTTATTGAAAACAAAAGTGTTGCTAGGAATAAGTATAAAATTAAATAGTAATGTTAGGATATCGAAACATTTTTGTATAGGCCAGAACGATATAGTGGAAACGCGCTCTAAGATCTGAGTAATATACACACCACTACATATGCAAAAATTTCTCCAAGCTAATTTACCTGTAATTTGATAAATGCAAACAATTAATTCACGGAAACATTGCGTACTATTTTTGAAATAATCATTTTTAAAACTAAAGTGTCAGTTTTTGGCGTGTCCCCATCCAAGTTCTTCGATGTTAGAGAAGCGATTCTAAAAAGTTTTATACCAGTGTACCATAAGTTTTAGTGTCGTTTAAAAGTACATTTATTTGCGAATCGTCGCATGTAGTTCATAATTACGGCCTTATAATCGTTTAAAAACAATTTGATTTCCAAAAATATCTTAAAAAGTGGTACCGACCGGACATGTCGGGTTTACCACGGCTAATAATGCCACTTAGAAATTTTAGATTACTATTTGAATTTTTTTAATGGCAAAATTATCGTTTACATTCACCGTCCGCCAATTTAAAAAAGCTTATTTTCAAATACAGTTCGAGTAAAACAGACGTGTTTTGTGAGTGCAACGGCCGTTGAAATTTCTACTGTCTGGTTTGAGACATATTATTACTTGATACAGGTAAGTAAACATCGTTTAAATACTTTTAGAAGATGAGCAATATATTCATTAACCGTTATTTACATTTGATAATGAGTGTAGGCACATTTTTTCGTCAGAATATAATTTTGACTAAAAACTGAGAAGAAAACGTCACGTCAGTTTTGCAACATTTTGCTTCGTGACCTATAGGCTGACAAGAAAAGTCGCAAAACTGACAGCATAAAGCCAAGTCTCGATTGTCATTGTAATATTCTTCATAATTTTTATAATTTTTTTCATATTTTTAGGTTTCACTAATCTCGGGACCAAAAAGGACATGTATAATTTGCAAAAAATGGTATTGCAATGAATGCGTTGGTCAGCAGATATACCCTGAATACATATGTGATACATGTATGGAAAGTTAAAAGGTGTAGTGTATTTATTTCTTCTGAAGCTTGAGATTAGTTTTTTTTGTCTTATCATAAATACCCTTAACTATTACATTCTTCCTACTGTTATAGGAGTTTGCTGGAAGTTTTGATACTTTAACCACTTATCTTTTTTTCAGATTGGAAAACATTCTAAGTTCCACAAAGCTCCAACAACATGGTTATTTTTCAGTTGCAACTGATCTCTATTAAATTTATAAGGAACGGTTCCTAAATTGTGATAAGGTTCCAGTTAATATAATGTTCGTAACATTTTACATCGTTTTTTTATTCGTATTACACTTCGTGTCCTAAGAATTAGTATTTACCTAAACGGTATCTTATTATTTATTTAGACTTATTGGGTTAACAGTACTTCTAAAGACATCCGTATAACCGGCTAAAGATATATCCTACTTATATTTTGCGAAACTCGCCATAACACTGTGCCATAACTCTGAGTTTTACCACAGATTAGAGAATAGTTACTTCGTAACAGATACATCACTCCCATACAAAAGCTAAAATACCTACGCTATATTTACCTACAAAATGCGCCGCAACTCGGCTGCAGTAAGAAATGTACTCTACGAACACGCACCGAGAAGCGAGTTTCCCGCGCACGCCGCGTGATTGCGTCATCAAACGAAAACTTTAGGGTTGTACCGAGCGCGTAAATTAAACACAGAGTTGCTGAAACACTTAATTTTTTATTGTTAATTATATTTGTTACATTATACAATAAAAAAATGAAATCTTATTGATAGTAGTTGTTTCCTTCGGTTTCACCCGCGTGGACCCGCTATATGTGTCTCCTGGATAAAAAGTAGCCTGGTAGGTTTGTGAGTTTCTTTGTTACTGCGTGGCTCGGGGGCTGCTGACTATATGGCTGAGATTTACGGGTTCACGGGTAGAGGGTTCATTCGGGTGAATCTGCGGCCACAAGACCAATACAGATAAAAATTATATGTGCTTTAATTTTATGAAATGTTCAATGTTTACGCAATAACCGGGCATCTTGGTAGCGAGCGCGGGAAACGTGACGCGGGTGCGCAGTCTCGCGTGTGCCAACCAACTGCCGCTTGGGTCGGTACCGACCTACTGTGCGGTAGGCACTTATAGCGCGACCTTGAGCGAGTGACGGAGGCCTGGTTTTACCCTAAAATTGATACTGTGTCAAACTGTGTGTTGGTGTACTTTTTTTATGAGACTAAAATAAAATTTTTGTAAACGTATTCTCGCTTTTATTTTAACCATGTAAATTGGATTCAATATAAACCTAGCCTTATAAAAAATGGTCTATCGGTTTTGCGACAGTCCCCCGTTTTGCGACAAGAAAAATTTTAGTTTTTACATTTTTTTATTATAAGGGACACAAATAATTTGATTTCAATATTTAAAATGGTTTTACTGTTCCGAAATAAAATAATCACTTTGCCGATTTTAATCGAAATGTATTAAGTATCGTAAAAGTAACGGCTACTTTGGCATCAGCTGTGGCAAAACAGAACAGCTAGTTTAATAGGAATTTTATTAATTTGTCGACTTCAATTTTCTATTTTTTAAATAATGTATGTTATAATCTTCGTAACACAATCAAAATATTTTGCGTCTTTCTTCGTAGTTAATAGTTACATGAGCATTGATGACTGTCGCAAAACTGACACTTTTTTTCACAGTCCCAATTTATTTTGATGATTTCTCGTAAAACAAATTAATCTGCAAGCAATTAAATATAATTTCACTTACTATGATGTATATTTACAATTTCTAAATCAAAATTTCATTAAAAATGCAACATTTAAAATTTATCCATAAATTCAGTCATGGTACACTTTTTTTTGAAAACGCTCAATTACTTACTAAAATAAATTGTACCTAAAGTAATAACCAAATCTTTGTTTTTATGAAAGGTAATAATATAATAATTACAACTTACGTGTCCCAAATTACAAGACCAACAGTGTATTAAACGTTAGAGAGAATGAGATAGCGTATCTAATGATAAAGTCTCTTTGAAGCGGCCCCCGGGCGTCATTTGGCGTAATACAAACGTAATCCCGGAATCTTTTGCGATACGTTAGTACATATTTTTCAGTTTTTGCGATATTGTTATATGTTTATATACTTTATGATGACAACGAGTTTTCACTAGTTAGAACTGACTGTAACTAGGTAAGCCTTATATGCCTTTGTTACAACTATAGTTCTAACTAGAGAAAACTTGTTAAAAACTGGATTTAACTGCCTTAGGTTCTAGTTTGGCCCATATTTCAAATTTTGGCAAAACACCCTTAATTCGATAAATTTTTTTATTAAGTAGTACCTAAATTTTGAAAAACAGGCAGCAGATATGGCATTTTAACGACTTTAGCCGTGCAAATCTATTTTTTTTTTGCAAAAAACCTTATAGTTATTAAATTAATTACTGTATTGACATAATTAAAAATTAAAATACACATTCGCGTTTTTATCCCCAGGCATAGATGTACGGAATCCAGTGTCGCGAGTCCAACTCACACTTAACAGATTTTTTTATTATAAATTATAATATTACTAGCGGTCCGCTCCGGCTTCGCCCGTGGTACCTACATGTTTACGTTTTTTTTTCATAAAAACTATCCTATCTCTCAAGTTGGATCGAACTGCACATGGTGTGCGAATTTTATTATAATCGGTTAAGTGGTTTAGGAGTCCATTGAGGACAAACATTGTGACACGAGATTTATATATATTTTAAAGAATTAAAGATATATGTACCTAACTAACGAAAAAGTAATGTCATAGTATTATATTATCTGTGGTAATACTAACGGTGAAAATGAAATCGAAATTTGAATTTGAAATTTGAAAAAAATAAAAATAATTCCCGCGATTAGATGAGATTCAAACAAACAAAAATCTCTTCAGATTATATTATTGTTATATTATAAATGTGGATTTGTATTAATATTAATTTTAAATTCAATTTCACTTACCCAAAAATTAATTTAAGATGAATAACAGCTGACAAGTTGCACATAGGAGCAGCGCAAAAGTTAGGTTATTTTACACATTACATAACAGATTTATACACCACATGAATACATAATAAGAGCATGACTCACAAATTCAGAAATAATAATTTTTATGTAAGTACCCTAAACAGAGAATTTCAATATAATTAAAAAAAATATCCTTTGCCGTTGTGTAGTAAAAACTTGGTAACATAGTTAATTGATCAACATTTTTAATTTTACCTATATTTATATGTTTTTTCTTTTTTTTGTTAATACGATTAGAATATTTCCCCTGTAAAAATATTTATCTGTTTTTCATATCTGTAAAGGAAATTAAAATATTTAGAATTTAATAGAAGATATAATATATAAATATTTTACCATATTTTACCTACTGAAATTAAAATTTTGAAAATCTAGGGTTGAATTGAATTACTCTAAAAGCTGCCATCTAGCGACAAGTAGCAGTAACTGGACGTCGTTTAGTATTCTTAATGTTTCGTTGTTTATGAAAATATCGGATAGATGGCGTACCTAGTGTTATTTTGAGTACAATTATTTTGATTCAATAGATGTAAAAAAAACTACGTTAAAAAAAAACCGACTTCAAAAATGGAAAAGTAAAAAATAAAAAAGGTTTGACATTATTAATTACTACATATTATTTAGATGCGCTATTTACTAAATAGGTTTGAACTCATTGAAGTCACTAATAAGTGAAGTCACTAATAAGTGACCAGACCACACTAATACCAATATGAGAATTTTGTTAAAATAAAATGTCTATAAAAATCGATCCTGCAGTTTAGGGAATTCATTAAAATTATTCACAGTATATTAAAAAAAAAAACAACAAAAACAACTGCTCTAACAAACATCAAGTTATATAATTACGTATGTAAAGATGTATGAGTACGAAATAAGATATCAATTTAAGCTGAGATATTTTCGACAATGTGGGAAAAACTTTGAAAAATAAACACAACAAACCAAAAGCGATGTCCATAAATGAATTCAGTTTATAAATCAAGTCCAAAATCGTCTCGAAAATACATAAAGCCATAATGGTAAGTGCGGGAGCTTGGATTTTGAAATCTTTATTGGTCAATTTTTTTTCTAGACAAGCCTGAAATAATTGTAAGAATGTAGAAAAATAAAAAGTACAAGATTCCGCGCAAAATTATTTCAGCCCTGTTTACATACAATGTATCAACCACAGAACAGTAAAGTAGATAGAAGTGTGATGTGGGCGTGGCCCACGTGTCACTGGTAAGATAAGATCACCTAACTTGCTCTCAGTTGTGCGCAGAAAAATATTCGAGTCGGTTGTCAGCTGTCAAACCTTTTTTCCATATTTATTCAATAATTAGGACGTGTTGTTCGGTATTAGAGTGCAAAAATGATAGCAGACGAAATAATATCAGCAATGGAGGCATTTCATACCATCGGTAAGTCTTATTTTTATTTATTTTACATATAATATTTTATGTTATAACTTCGCTTGTAATTTGTCAAAATTGTATACAAATATCTAGTCAAAATGAACCTTAATCCGTAATAAATTAGTACTATTATAGATTGAACAGCAAACAAGACTTTCTGGAATATTATTGCAATAAACAAACGAATGTCGCTTTAGTGATGCTTGTGGCGCATATCGACAGTATCGATACTTTAGAAAAGACAAACATTATAAATATTAAATTTTATTTTATTTTTCCTTAGCTTTCATTTGTCCAATTTATTTATAGATTTCCCAAAGAGGCTAATTTAAAAGAGAAATGGATAAATGCAACGTGACGAGTTAACTGGATGCCGAACAGCACTAAGCGGTCTAACAAAGGCCGACCGATACAGCAAACCTACGGCAGTTCGAAGATTTAAAATAATGCATATTTTCTGTTTGTATTTTGTAAATATAGATTAATACTATTCTATTCCGTTTTTTATTTAATAATAATAATATAAAAAGACGTACTTAGTAGTAATAAACATACTCCAAAATGTGACACATTATACTATACTCATATAATAGAAAGAAAAAAAAATACACAAAAAAATATTTATTTGTGAATTATCGATAACAAGGCTGACATCCCTCAGGGCATAGCATCAGATAAATATCAAGTTAATGTCATTAATGTTGAGTGACACAAATTTCAACCTTATCTCTATGTGTTGAGGTTCAAAGTTATATCTATCGAAAACTAACGCCCTCTGTTGTGGAGTAGCTGAATGTTTTCGAATTTGGAATTTCTGTGCAATGAGAAACAAAACAGCTAATATACCTAGGGATGTTATACTAAAATAAACCGTAACATTGTGCGTTAGGGTACATATTGAAATGCTGAATTTATAACCTAAGTCAGTTTTTACTCAAATTAAGCTGTCCAATCAAAGGCATAGTTTACTTGTAGTGTACTGTATAACTATCGGTTTAAATGTGTGGGTTTGGCGACACTGGTTTTCATAGTAATTATGACATTATAGCACTTCTATTTGTTTTTAATGTTCTGTGGTATCAACAATCATCGCCATACTAATTGGCAATTATGATTAAATAAACCATACAAAAAGTAAATATCAACAGACACATGTCATTAAAATTAACTTTATGTAGGTTTCATATTTTCATATTTTTGAACTGTTGCTTTTAATTCCAAGATCCCTTATCAATAGATAACAAGTCCCAGATAGCCAAATTATTGGATACGACATACGCATATAAATGTGATCAACGTCTACGCCACCTGATATGTTTTTTAGATACAGGTGTTATTTAGGGGCTTGCAAAATGGCGGGTTTGTTCCGCTTTGTACATAAGATGCATATTCACTCTTCTGTTATATTAGTTAACAGATGACTATTATTGTTATTACTTTTCAATATATTTTGGCTTCTATTTACGTGAAGGGCTAAATTAATATAAACTTTACGATGAGCAGTAAAATGTTTCAATAAAAATATTTTAATAAGAAGCTTAAGGTGGATTCCCACGGCCCGCTAGATCACAGGCCTCGGCAGGCGACAGGCGCCTGTCGCCACCTGTCGCGATCTGATCTGAGCGTTCCCACGGCCTGGCGAGGCCTGTGGACGGTCATTCCTACTAATCTCTAATAATTTTTTTTTAAAGTGAAACTTTTATTACATCGTCTCAAACTTTTTGGTCTGTGTAGCGCATGTCGCGTGACGGTCGGCTGCCGAGTAGGTATAAAGCAGTGTTCGGAAAGTTTCACTTTTACCGTGGTTTCATAAAACCACACAACATTTTTTTTTTAATTCAACGATAGGTATATTTCCATGTGTTAAGTGGGTTTTTATTCGTAACCACGCATCATTAACATCATTTCTATTTTTATATTGAGGTTTTGAACAATTCCATAGAGCTGGTTCATTTTCGTACAGAGTTAAAAACTCGAAAATAAGTTCGTCCGTCCACTCTATCAGTACGTGTACTCGCATACGCGGCCGCAAGTGAAATGAACGATTACAACTGACGCATACGCGCGACACTCGGCAGGCCGCGACGGACGACATCGCGCCCCGCCGCGCCGCGCCTTTGAACTTACCGACTTCCGATGGATAGCACGGGCCTCGGCAGACGACCACAGGCCTCATCGGATGCGCTGATTCCCACGGCCTGTGGTCTGGTCTGGCGCGGTCGGATCTGTGAAGAAATCAGGCCGTGGGAACCCACCTTAAGGAACATTTAGTTATTTTTTTCATTAAAAATTGATTTATTTGTTGAAACTATTAAACTTTGATAAGAAATAATTACATAGTAAAATATTACATCCCTGTCTATACATATACTATATAGTTATAAAATGTATTATGTTTTCTAAACGTACATACATAAGATGATGAATGGATTAACGAAGTGGCAATCAAGCGATGCCTACAGACTATTAACAAGCGAATACTACCACAAACTGCTACACTACTACCAACATAAGTTTCTCAAGGACACAGTTTGTCTATGGCCTATAGGCCGTTTGTCTAGCCCCAAGCGGAGTCCACCCGCGGAGGGTGGCACGTGCGCTCGCACCTTGCCGCCCGCGACAGGTGAAGCGAGGTTCTATTCGGAAAACGGAAATTCCGCATGCTGCCCGTGTCTGTTACAATTACCTACAAATGCGTCCTTTGTTTGAAACTTTGAACGCACGCGATGCTCTTTTAAACGGGTTCGCGAGAGAACAGATGATACGTTTAGAAATGGGTCACGTCTAATAGATTTCATAGTGAATTTCGCATAGCAAAATATATTATGCTCCAAATAGCACCGTCCATACTCATATTTGGATATTCGTGCTACGAATTTCGTAGCTAAATTAAGCCAAAACATAAGCTATACGCAACGCAATGCCAATAAGATAATTAAAACTTAAATAATTTTTAAGTTCATTCGTCATGTCCCCTGCATGTTATATCTACAATTTGATAGTTCTTTACTTAACCCCAAACAAATAAAAGGATAATCGTTAATCTCAATGCACAGCTTTGGAACTCGGTTCAAGGAAACTCGCTCGTTGAGCGGGAGCTCTCGCAACGAAGTCGACAGTTTGGCGCCAACTACGCTCGATACCAATTACCAACCCTATGAAACTTATCTGTCACCTTTCTTTTTTTTACACTGTCTTTATGCCCTATGGTGTTTGCTTGCTTTTCCAATTTAGGAATTAATTCAATGTCACATAAATTAAGGATTTTATTGATAATAATATAAATGCGATTTGCAACTTAAATAATTGATAATTTTTTTTCGAAATGTACAATCAGATTATTAAAAAATGAATTAAAGAGGATTAAATGAAAACTGAACCACTACATAGAATAAAATAAATTCGCTTTCCTTAAAACTACGCAACGGACTTTGATGCGGTTTTAATAGATATGTAGAGTGATTATCTAGGAAGCTTTAGCCGGTTTAGTTTTTAGACAAAGCAGGCGAAGCTGCGGGCGGAAAGCTAGTATGATATAAATAAAATGTCAATAAAATACCAATAAAAATCATTCTTTATTTAATTTATGTTCAATTTTTCAAAGGTGCTGACAATTTCTGCGTAGGGTTCGTTGATACTTATATATCTATTTATAATATCTTTAATATATTGCCTAATTGGCAAACACATACATAAAATTTTATTAAAATAATAATAAATATCAACAAAAATACTATGGCTAAAGTAGGTAATTGATTTAAATAGAAATGTTATCAAACTTTAAACCTAATTAGTCAAAACATCTGCACGGAATATTATTAAAATAACGATTGACATTTAAATAGTTCACACGTCAAGTAAGTCGTTACAGCGGAATTACATCGGTGACATTTCAGCAAATAAACTTAGACAAATTGACGTCGGGTCAGAGTTTATTGAACATTACGACTAATTTCTATTAAATTCGATTATTTAAAAACCGGCTTTATATCTACTGAGATAAAATACAATTCAGATTTCCGACCCATTAAATTATTTAAGCGTTTTTCTAATGACGTAAAATATTTAGTCAAAATTTACAGTTATTGATTTTTGACAAAAACCAAAGCTCCATTTAAATAAATGCGTCCATTTTGAAATGGCAATAGGTTCGATTTTTAAAAATCAAACATGGCGTTTGACATTTATTTTGAGTCGAAGGAACACACGTGTGCAGCCTTCTGTATATCGTTAGTTAGTTTTTATTTGTTCGCTCCTTTACAGTCACAAATAGTGTCAACAATTGGCGCAGATGTTGGCGTGAACAGTAAACTTTATTATAAATTGTCTGAACCAGGAAGCTAACTGCTTAGCTTTGGGGTGTAAGCTCGCAATCAGATTATCAAAGTGATATATTTATAACGTATTTAAACTCTATAATCTATATGATACGAACTTAAATGATAAATAAAAGAAAGTATTCTTTAATTTGTATTACCATAAAAACTCTACCCTCTCTAGTCTCTACATTATAATTTACAATAATATAAGTTTATACTTACTTATGTTTCCAAAATAAATAATAATACAAGTGCATAGTATGGGTCAAAATTGTGAATACGAATAGTAACTTTCAAGTTGCAAGCCATAACCACAGCCACAGTATTACAATATTATTTCCTATAGATATACTGTGCCACAGCTTATTGGGATCTAACATCTGCATTCGCAATCTGCTAATCTATAATATTATCACTACATAGTATAAAACAAAGTCATTTTCTCTGTCCGTATGTTCCTATGTACCTATGCTTAAATCTTTAAAACTACGCAACGGATTTTGATACGGTTTATTTTAATAAATAGAGTGATTCAATAGGAAGGTTTTAGTATAAATTTTATCAGGTTTTAGAAAAACCGGGCGAAGCCGCGGGCGGTAAGCTAGTAAAATGCCTATATGTATAATAAATCTTTTCAATGAGATGCGTGAATCATATAGGTATAAAGTAAAAAAATAACTGTTTGCTCTACAAGGTTATATTTTTGGCCATCTTCAATGAACCTACGGAAAGTTTTAAAAATTTCATATTAGTAGTGTAAAAAGTAAATTAATGACAACAACTTATTCGAAACAACACAGAAGAATTACAACCGGTACATAATTGACCGTTACAATTTGCGGTGCGCATGAAAATTTGTGGAAATAATAGTTATTATTCAATTATCGTGTCGTCCGTGCAAGCAAATGAATTTGTTGAGAAGCGAAATATTCGGAAATTACCATTTATTGATGATTAAGATAATTCAGGTTTAATTAGCTTGGTGCATTCGCGGAAGCACAGCGGGGCCCGAATCACTTCGACCGCCATTTTGGCAAACATCTTAGTGCGGTCGTTGACTCTTAATAATTTATTACCGTAAAACTATGGTGGTAGTAATTTACGTGTGTGAGGTTTTTAATAATTATTGCGATCAAAAATATTTTTATAAGCAGTGTTTATGATTCTGAACTTCAGGTAATTAATATCATTCTTCTTAGTTCTAACTCACTGTGCATCATTATTATGTCTACCGACTATTAAAAATTATTTGCAATTGATATTGATTCGAGCTCTACAAAATTTTCAGAATACCAAGTACCATTGATTGTCAGATTTGCCGCCAAGTGGAGCAAAGTAAAAAATTTTATAGGTGCATTTACAGGTAAAATTCCACCCACATGCAGATTTATAAGATGCCAATTTTCATATTGAGAAGAAGATACGACTCTATAATCAGAAGGTAGAGTCAGAGTCAAATAGTCAGCAACAGATATTTAAAGTGTTGTACAACTTTTTAGTTTAGTTTATTTTGGATAGTAAAATTATTGAATTATTATTACTTTACTTAGTTATATTAATTTAAAGTTATATTTATATACTTACAGGGTTTGCGGGTAAAATTATTTTGATTTTTATTAAAGTGAAACTTTTATTACATCGTCTCAAACTTTTTGGTCTGTGTAGCGCATGTCGCGTGTATCGCGGCTGCCGAGTAGGTATACCTACTCGGCAGCCGACCGACACGCGACATGCGCTACACAAAGCAGTGTTCGGAACCGTTCGAACAGTTTCACTTTTACCGTGGTTTCATAAAACCACACAACATTTTTTTAAGCTTTCGAATACTTAGTCTCGGTCCGGTCAAGAGAGATGATGATATTTACAAATATAATATTATCTATTATAATATCAACTCATTACTTGTAAGTTATAAGCGCCAACAAAATAGTTCTTCCTTCCCCTTGCAGAAAATGTTTTTTTCTTTTTTATTAGAATCTCTCATAGAATGCGTCGCGACACTGCGGCGCCTAACTGCAGCACACATCGCGTGCAATCTATACAAATACGGCACAGGATAAAAATATACGCGCGCTCTTTTTGCTCTGTGCTCTAGAGTCTAGTCTATATATTTATGTCCTGTCTCATGTGGCGGAAATTATAGCGGGAAAAATGTTTTAAAAACTATCGAGGGCAGCTTATTATTTAGCCCTATTTTTGCCCTATTTTTTTTACAATATTGTATTTACTTTTGCGTAAGTTACCTACCTTTTTTATCTTTTATTATGCAAATGTGTTGATGGATCATGGATCAAATTAGGCAATGGTATATTATGTAGATAATAGTTAGGAATAGCACCTCCTTATGCAGTTATCATGCGAGCAAAGTAATGAGCTAGCATCCACTACATAATTAATGAGACAGTTTGCCCAAGGAGAAAGGAGGAATGTAAAATATTCAGCAAATAAAAAACATGCTCGAAATTAGCGTCCAAATATTTTGAAAAGCATCAAAATTCGAAATTATTACCCAAAAAAATTGCCATACCAAGCCATTCATCAGTACAACTAAAAAGCGTGTCCTATAAATAAGCAGTAATACATCAAGCCTTGAGGCGTCGAAGTGCCGAATAAATTTAGTATTTCAGATAAATGAAGTAATGAATAAGAATTAAGGCACTCATCAAAACTCCGGACAGACTCGTACAAGCGAAATGAACGACAGTCGCGCGACAAATAACCGCTTAACACGTCCAAATTAGTTGTAACTGACGCCATGTGCGGACACACCTTTACGTTTCGGGAATAAATTACTCGACTATCATTTTTTGTAGGGATTTCTTCTATTTAACCGGACTGTTAATGCGTTTTATGTCCTGCATGCGGAGCAGTAATGAGATGTCATCTTGCGTTTTCATCAGTAAATTGTGGGTTTTGGCTAATTTAATAATTTATTTTAATGTTAATGTATGTATTCTTTGTTTAAATATTAAATTTTATATGTCTTTATTCTTTAGTATTTTAAGAGATATTCATAAAATTTAAGCACTGCGGTATGTAATTCATAAGAGCGGGGGCACACGATGCGTTGCGGCGGCGGTGCGGCGCTGGAGAGGTGTCGCTGCGTCGTCTTAGAGCGTTTTCACATTATCCGATCCGATATCGGATATCGGAAGCCGATAGCCGATATCCGATATCGGACACAATTTGCCCTTTCACATTATCCGATAATATCGTCCCGATATCATGAGTGTTGCCAGAGACTGGAAAATTAGATATATGGGGAATTAAAAAAAACAGTGGATGCATTTGTGTTACAAAACATACTTTATTTTAAATAAAATAAATAATAATAAATAAACTGATGTTTGTCAAACCGGTTTAATCTGCTGACTGCGGAGTATGGCTTTGTACCCTCTGCAGAGTCAGAATCAAGTTTCAATATTCAATTTCATTGTGAGGCTTGTTTTTTTTATATGCTGTTTTTCTTTTTTTAATAATAGAACATGTTGTGTGGTCGCGGTCGTAGTGAATATTAGAACTTTTTTATATTAAATCATGTATGACTGTTATGTTCTTATACAAATAAAATAAAAAATAAAATAAAATAAAGTTCAACTCAGTATATGCGTCCGCGATTAAAGCGACGAAACTGGCAAATACAAATTCAAATTTTATGTTACAAAATATAGGTGTTGTTATTACAATTTTATAGGTGGCTAATACATTCTACCCACTATCTGGGTGTGCAAATATTTAAACAGAAATAAATTATAATAAACTAATTGTTCGTGTCTCAAATTCTTAAATTCTTCTTTGTCACAGATTCCGCAATGTAATAAATTCTTGAATGTCATAAAATTGTTTCTCCATTAACTATTTCGTCAGTTTCTTCTTAAATATATTTACTGAGAGAGAGAGAATTTTCTTTTTAATAAAAAGGTATGATTTAAAAAAAATCAACTGATAGATCGTAGTTGTACATACAGTAAAAATAACTACAAAAAAAAACCGACTTCAAAAACAGCTGGAAAAGTAAAATATAAAAAAGATTTGATATTATTAATTAAGTACTTCATATTATTTAGATGTGCTATTTATTATATAGGTTTGATATCGGCGCCAAACCTCCTCCTTTTTTTGAATTCGGTTAAAAACAAAGCACTAAATCTGTGACTCAATGACAACAATACAATAAACAGCACAACACCCGAGTAGGAGGAGGAGCGAGGCAGAATGAGTAAATAAAGATAATAGACACTAATATCTTGAAAATACGGTTGAATTATTTAAGAACGCAATATATTTTTGTTTACTTCAGTTCAGCCAATTGCCGTATATTATAGGACGGTATTAAAATAGCTCCCGTATAAATCGTATTTTTAATGCCTTTAAATACTTAAATGAATGTTTTCTTAATGAAAAGGTTTAAAGTAAATGAAAGGATTTTTTTTTACATTTAGCGCCCTATAAATGACTGAAAATACACAAACTAGTGCTTTTTTTGCTGTTGGTATTCTGCCTTTTCGAAAATTGAGTTGGTAACACTGAACATTATCGTCCGATAGCTCACGGGCATATCGGTGTCGGCTCCGATATCCGATATCGGACCGGACAATGTGAAAGACAGGTACATATTTCATACATTTTACTTCCCTCCGATATCGGATATCGGCTATCGGCTTCCGATATCCGATATCGGATCGGATAATGTGAAAACGCTCTTACATAGAAATATCTGTGGCATGTCACACGATGCGCTCCGGCGCCGCACCGGACTTGCAACCACCAAGACGAGGCGGGGAGGGGTGAATGCGTTGCGACGTCGGAGCGGCACCGCTCAGTTGTTTTGAGTCACAAGGAAGGACACACGCTCGCTCGTTTCGATTTTTTTTCTAAGTTTTTTTGTTTATTGTGATTGATTTCTACGTCGATTTCGGCGGTGGCGTAATAGTAGGGCTAACAACAGAAGTCTCTTACGATCCATTTTCATTAACAGACTGTCCAACGCTGCTACGACGCCGCTGCGACATAACAACGTTAGGCGCCGCACCCGGCACCACTCGTGTGCCCACTTACACGGTGAAATCTTTGCGTTGCGGCGCCGCAGCCCGCAACGCATCGTGTGCCCCCGCTCTAACACGATGTCCTCGATATCAACCGCAGAACACCGGCCAAAATGTGTTCTTTGTTTCAATTTTAGAAAAATATGATTTTGTAGTGTGTACTTCTTTATCAAATAAAACCTATTGATATCTCTCAGCGACTAGAGGTCACCTTTAAGTGTTAATTTTTTAATATCTTCACAAGAGCTGTAATAAACCGTCCAATAAGTAGGTAGTAATTAGCTTAAAAGTTAAAACGCTGCGTAGAAAATTAAAACGGACTTAATGTGCAAATTATGGAATCGATTAAAACTAAATCAAAGTTTCCGTAATTTAGACAGTTGTTTTTGGACAGCTGATTTTTCGCCTGACCACGTTCGGATTCACGCACCTGCACAGATTTTTTAGCCGGGTGATCTTCGCTTTTTTTCGTAAAACACTCGCCACGGACACCTGGCAATTGCCTAGTGCCAAAGCTTATTAGATCGATTCGAGACAGCCGGCAGGAGCGTGCGTCTTGTACGAGCAATTAAAAAAAAATTCAGCTTTCGTGACCAGCGATCGGGCAATTTAAAAAGTAAGGCCTTTCTTAAAATATATAGCACAGCTGCTTTTACTGTAAAATGTCGAAGGGTATTTAGTTATAAAATAAATTTATGTGGTCGCCGCAGCTTTACAATAGTACATATTTCTTAATCTCCATTTAAGATAGCCGGTTTATTGGTTTTATTGTTATTGAATAGGTGGGGCCTGTTATAAGTATTTTGTAAATAAGAGATCGATTAATCGCTCAAGTAAAACACATTGAATGCAAATGAATATTCGGTTATTTTTTAATTTATTGCGTTAGTTGTAATTAATATACGTATCTACCTATAAGGATTTTTTTAAACTACTTATTGATTATTACATATTGTCATGAATCCGTAAATATTTATCTAACTTTGTTTATATACAAAAACACACAGACCAATAAAATGTTACCTATTGGTATGTGAGAAGACATTGGAGAATCATTGAAAACATAGTAACTTAATGAATGAAAACTTAGATTGAAAATTATATTTTAAACTTTGGAAGAATAAGATAAAGAAATGTACCTAACTAGGTATTTCAACAAAATGAAATTAATTTTAAAACAACGTGAAAGTCATTCATTTTACATTTAGCATTCAGCCATTGTCCTCTCCATTGCATTACAAACAATAAATATGAAAATAATTGTGATTAGTTTTTTCTATTTTTTCCACATTGCAATAAACATCACCTAACATTTATGACATGTGTCACATTTATGACGCAACCAGCGTACAGGTGGATGGATCAGGTGGCATCCCCTAAACAATAATAAAAACATTATTCACAAGTAACAGACTAACGCCGTATTCTAATAGTCATAAAGTCTAAAATATAACGAGCCACGAACAAAAATATAACCTTTGTAGAACCACCTTTAGAGACATTTGCCACAGTTTGTAATTTCTTTTTTTTAATTAAAATTAACGAATGTTGTAATTATGTCGAATTTATGAAAAGATGATCGTCAGCTTGCATATTTTATGGTAATAAATTAATGGTTGCCGAATGTTTGTTATTTAATATGTATTAAGTATCTAAGTATGTATTTAAAATTTACGCTGTGTTTACGCTATTCGTGGACAGAAACCGACACAGCCCATTTATATCTACTTATAGGCTTTCTTATAGGGAAGTTAATTTATATATATTAGGTATAGAAATATAACACTTAATGTACATAAACAACACGTACTAGAAAACGTAGGCTATTCATTATTTTTTCGAATAGATCCAATATAGCTGGCATGCACTGTATTTATGTGCATTAAAGTTTGGAATGTCAAAAAACAAACAGCAATGTACTTGAATCTATTAGGAATTAAATAAGGTACCTAGTACCTACCTAAGGTACTAATAATGGTAACACATCCATTAAAATGTATGTTGGAGTTTAAAAACTTATTTTAAACAGGCACGAAAATAATATTAGGGTTACCTCAACAAACGAATTAATCGTGAACGAAGTCGCGTGCGGACAATATCGATTTAAAAATTACCTATTACTCGGTAAACAGTACCTACAAGACTACTACTGAGAAAGCTACATGTTAATTAAAAGCATGTTAACGTATAGTACCTATTATAATTATTTATCTGTGATGTTAAGCAAGCAGAGTTTTTTTTATACCATAGTTTCTGTGATCTGTGACCAGGACCAACTAGTAGTAGTACCTTGGCTATATGTCACCATCTATAGTTAAAAATATGTGATGAATAGAATAGTGTCTCTACTCTCTGTGTATGTCTGTCTATGCCTATAGTAATTGTAAACATTTTTTTATTCAAACATTATCGGGAGATAGACGTTATTTTAAGAGCCAAATACATCAAATGCGACATACCTATACATTACGCTAATTAAGTACTTTGTATTTATAAAATTCGAGATATGACTCGCGGTAATCCTAAACAAAGTACTTACCTAGTAAAGATCTAACAAAGAACTTTTTATTTGCACCTTGCGCCAGCTGCTGCTTACTGACACATTTCTATTTGTTAGTTAAACTGTTCTATCTCGTTCTAGGACATATGCAATCTAGGTCTTATTTTTTATATGATGATTATAGATATGGAAATACAAAGAAAATATTTCAGTAAAATATCTTACTTATGTATGACTGTAGCAACCTTAGTAGCAACTGATAACGTTTGTTTGATGGCCTCGTGGAGGCATGTTTTTTGTTACAATTATGCGTGAACTTCATGATCTAATTTTCTATTCTTTTAAAATTTAATATTCTTCGTAGTACCTAAAGTATGACTTTTAATTTCTATTAAGGGCCTTTATAGAAATTAAAAGCCTTAATTTAAGGCCCACACTATAACGCTGAATAAAATTAATGAAATTGGTAATAAACATTCGGTCAGTTATGTTTTCTTACAATATCCTAACATAAAAAATACAACCCCAATAATTATGACTAATTTAGCGATTCATACACAAATAAAGATATAAAATAGTATTCCGATCATAGATAAAAGTAACGGAATAAAATAGCCTCAATGAATGGACGGTGTTATTAACTAACTAAAAACCAACTTTGCCGTTTTAATTTCAACTTAGAATACATTGCTGGTTTTCTTTGTTAATTTTTCATACATATGAAGTTAGAGCAGCAGTGTATACTAAATTATGAATACAAAACGTTGGTTAATAATTTTAATACCACTTTTTACCCCAAAAACCATGAAAATGACACCCGTGTCGAAAAGATGTAAAATTTTCGTCGGCGCCATCTTGGATTTTAGTTTTGACCTCATATTGGTTAATAGCTACCCCAAAAACCATGAAAATGACACCCGTGTCGAAAAGATGTAAAATTTTCATTGGCGCCATCTTGGATTTTAGTTATGACCTCATATTGGTTAATAGATACCCCAATAACCATGAAAATGACACCCATGACGAAAATATGTAAAATTTTCGACCGCGCCATCTTGGATTTTAGTTTTGACCTCATATTGGTTAATAGCTACCCCAAAAACCATGAAAATGACACCCATGACGAAATGATGTCAAATTTTCGTCGGCGCCATTTTGGATTTTAGATTTGACCTCATATTGATTAATAGCTACTCCAACTCCTTGAAAATGACACCCATGACGAAAAGATTTCAAATTTTCGTCGCCGCCATCTTGGATTTCAGTTTTGACCTCATATTGGTTAATAGCTACCCCAGAAACCACCCACATTTGCAAATGTGTTTGCTACTTAGGAAAAGTTCAGATTTAAAGATATAGGTAATGTGACGAATTTAATTTATTTCATTCCGACTGTTTCTCGGAATAACATACATTTACTAAGAATTGCATACAATGCCGGGTTTAATATATTGCCGGTAACATAATATTATGTATGATAATAATTCTTAAAAAAGTATTTTATACATTTCTTAAAAAGGTTCGATATTGTATACAATAATAAAATTCATATTCAAATTGTTGTAAAATAGTCACATTTTTTAAGTTGGTTGAATACACTAAAATACTTATAAGGATCGTACCTACTAATAAAAGTAACAAAATGAATTTTTAAAGTTCCCAGTAATCTTCTGGAATCAATTTCAATAAAAATATAAAAAAAAATAATATCAAGTATGAAGATGGTCTATAAAATGGAATGCGCTATGTTTACGTGAGCGTGATGTTCCGCGAACCACGTTGCGACGTTAAATACCTAAATTTGAGTAGCGCAGATTTGTGACAGCGTCCTTAATTAACCTTAGAGTATATTATTAAATTAATCAATACTGTTAACAGAATTATATGTCAAACGTTTTATATCGTTGCAATGTATTATCCTTTTATTGTAATCATTAGCATAGCTCTTAATTTAATTGTATGAAATGTATATAGATAAATTTGTTACTTATTGAATTCGAATAGAAGGCTCTTAATTATAATTTAACTCAGAAGTAAGACATTTTAATAACATTTTCCACGTTGCTTTTCACATCCAAGCTCGTTTATTGAAACTTGAACTGACGCATCAACACTTCGTAACTTAAAATATTTAAACAATTAAAGTCATTTAAAACAACCTTGCATCCGCTTAATTAATTACATTTTAAATAATAATTAACAAACTTGAAGGTTGTGGACATATATATGTACGTGCATTGTTACAATTTTATCATACCTATAACCGTCACTTGTCCATATTTCAACGTTTTCAATAAAAAAGACTATTGAATGAACACATGTCTCACTAAAGGGGGGATGATAATAAAAACAAATTTCTTCTGTTACAATTTTTTCCGTTAGAAAAAATATTATATAAGGGAAGGTTGTGAATTTGTTTCAAAGAATATGTGATGAAAATAAGTCATTAAAAGCGGTAAATAGGCCTGACCTGTAATGAGAGTGTAATTAATTACATATTATAATTATATGAGGAATTTTTTTTTTGGTTTCGGCTGTTATGAACTGGAGAAATTCAAATGAAATCCCTCAATTAGACGCTCAGACGCATTTTCAAGTCGTAAACGGAAATCCCCGTAAGGTTGTAACTTGTAAGTCTTCAATGTAGATAGATAGAGAAGAACCACTAAATATACCTATTACCTAATAGTCGTTATTAATTAGTATTTAATTATGATTTTGTAGGTATTCAATTTAATTTCTATATCTCTATAAAATTAAATACATCTCTATGTACAACATAAAGCTATTTAATCAAGAACTTGGAACATCTGTAAAGCTATAAATTATGTAATGTTGAAAATACATGAAAACAATGTATCAATTATCATTGTTCATTGGTGTTGACAGAAACAGAAAATACAACAGAATTTAAAAGTACATTTCATAAGAAATTAAAGATAAGACTTTTAGAAGCGGTAAGAACATAAAAGCTAATTATAAAATAAACACATATAGGCAAACATCTCGTTATTCCACCATATGACTGACCGGTGCTACCTAAAAGATATGCGATACGGGCTTCATTATCAAAGACAATTTGTAATTATCGACCAATCGAAAGCAGATGTATTTTGAGCAAGTAACCAATATGGCGGAAGTATTTTGGCCAGCTCAATAAATGGCCCTTAATTGCTGTTATAGTTTTTGTTGAAAGGTATGTGTGATATGGCATTTTGCAGCCTTTAAAGGCTTATTAGACCACCCAATTTTTAGGGACCCTAACCCTAACTAAGAGTGGTGTAATAAGACTTAGGGAGTTAGTGTCCCGATTTCAAGGCTTATTACACTACCCGATATGAAGGGCCCTGCATCTAGGGTGGGCGTGTTCCCTAGTTAGTGTGGCGCTTATTACACTTCTCTGCGAATTGGGCCCTAACTCAGTTTATACGCGAATGTCTAGAGAGATAAACGTATTGTTGCATTTTACATTATGCCGCCGTCAGTATCGAAACTTCAAAAAGTTGCTGTAGCAGTGGCAACCGTTGACGCAATAACAAATATTAAAAAAAGAAGAGAAAGATCTGGGTGAAAGAGTATTTGCGGTTACGTGAAAAGCTTTCAAATATGCAAATACTAAGCGTGCTTGAACCGGGAGTTTTAATGAATTAATTAGAGTAGGTGCAGAACAATTTGAACACTTGTTGAGTTTTAAAACAATTAAATAAACAATTGATTTTAACAATTTATTTATTTGTTAACATGGCGGTGTGATCACAAACATTTGGAACTTCCCTTTTAAGTTATATAAACCTGTAGTAGGGAAGTTTGGTGACACCTTACATACAAAAGCAGCCACTCCACGCACTAGTCGCGCGGCAACTGAGCTCCCTAACCGCCCTAAACGTTATTACATTACCCAATCTGCAGGGCGCTTAGGGAGCTAGGCAGATCGGGCAGACCCGATCGCCCTAAATCGGGACACTAACTCCCTAAGTCTTATTACACCACTCTTAGTTAGGGTTAGGGTCCCTAAAAATTGGGTGGTCTAATAAGCCTTTTAGGGCGATCGGGTCTGCCCGATCTGCCTAGCTCCCTAAGCGCCCTGCAGATTGGGTAATGTAATAACGTTTAGGGCGGTTAGGGAGCTCAGTTGCCGCGCGACTAGTACGTGGAGTGGCTGCTTTTGTATGTAAGGTGTCACCAAACTCAACAAGTGTTCAAATTGTTCTGCACCTACTCTAATTAATTCATTAAAAGTTAAAACTCCCGGTTCAAGCACGCTAAGTATTTGCATATTTGAAATCTTTTCACGTAACCGCAAATACTCTTTCACCCAGATCTTTCTCTTCTTTCTTTTTTTAATACCTATTTCTTATTGCGACAACGGTTGCCACTGCTACAGCAACTTTTTGAAGTTTCGATACTGACGACGGCATAATGTTAAATGCAACAATACGTTTATCTCTCTAGACATTCGCGTATAAACTGAGTTAGGGCCCAATTCGCAGAGAAGTGTAATAAGCGCCACACTAACTAGGGTACACGCCCACCCTGGATGCAGGGCCCTTAATATCGGGTAGTGTAATAAGCCTTTTAACCCGCTTTTAAGAATAGTTATTTCACTCGAAACTTTATGCTGAAATATACAAATTGTATAAAATATGCAATTATTAAAGGTCGATCACTCATTATTCGGCTTTTTTTTTATTTATAATTTACCGTAATTCGATGAATTTCTACTTGCATTTTTGAACATACATTTTATACAAGTTGTAGAATACAATTATATAAATGTCGATTACCTACATATAGGTAATTCAGGTTTTTATTCTTTATTTATATTATATATCGTATTTTTCAGAACATGTTTTACATGTGTAGGCACATTAGCACATGAGTAGAAAGACGGCTTTCTACTCATGTGACATTAGCAAGCACCAAATATGCAATAAGTAGGTAATAAATTCGATGTTTTAATTTTTTATTTATTACAACTGCTACTTGTTGATTTGTAAATATGAAAAATAATATTTTAACGATCTTGATCGCCTGATTATTACCTGCAGTGATAAGAAAGTGAACATTATAACAGACGATTCTGCATTAAATCCTAGAAGATAAATAAAAGTATGGCAATGAAAATTGAAGATGAAACATCGACTGAATAGTGAATGAATCTATTAATCTATTAACCAACATAATATATCTGATTTTGTTATAAATTCTAGGCATCTCCTCATCAAGAACTTTACATTTTTGCATTCTAACTAACACTAACATTTTCAAGGATGTGTCATGATTACAGTTTTTGGTCTGACATTACTTTCTATTGAAGTTTTAGGACATATCCACAGATCTAGTACAAGATCTGTGGACATATCGCGTTTAGGCACTGTCGAAAAAAGTCATTACTTAGATAAGTAGAAGTAAGAATATCAGCTGTTATTAATTCTAATTGAATTCTAATTCTAAGAAATAAGAAAACTAATTATGTATATTATATATTGTTTTGTTTCTAGAATCTATTCGCCGCAAGCGGACACCCGTACCTACCCGGTCAGCCCCCATTCCACCACAAAAAATATTTAACAGAATAAAATTGCATTGCATTATGCAGGTTAAACAGGTGATGTTTATGAGTTATAAAATTAGAAAAAAAATCGATCATCGTTGGGGTTAGGTTGTTTAAATCATCTGTCAAAAGCGCAGCGCACGGGTTGGCGTGTTGTTTCATAATATGGATATGCCATTTGTTTATTTTGTTTTTTTAACTATTAACAAGTAATATTTTATTAAATTGAGCTAAATATACTTCTCTATTCTTATAGTTATTTAATGCACAATCAAATGCGTTAACAGATTTCAACTACAACAAAAAATAGATTAAAATAAAAGTCAATATTATTATTTATTACGCATATATTCGAATATAATTAATAGATTTTATTATGTATAGAAGTGCAAACAAATGGATTAGCGGATCGCTTACGCACTGGTAGATTTATAGGTGTATTGCATTTTTTTTAACAAATACTTTTAAACCCACCCTATGTCGTATTGATTCGAGAAACCTTACCTCATAAGTATGGCAAAAGCTTCATTTAAAATGGAAGGAGGATTAGATATAAATCGTTGAAAAGCTTTATCAAAAATTAAGGGAAGTTAAAATGCCATTAAAGGATAATGCCAAATGAAAAAAAAAATCTTTGTGTAATCTTAAATCAAGATTCAATCCATAAGTTTCTTTCGTCTAAAAGAATAAAAAAGCAATAAATTCGAAATGACAGCGGTCAAATCAATCGGCGTCTACGCTTCCCGCCGCGGCCTAATTAGAGGCTCTGATCCCAAACCCATTTCCTCGCCCATTATTAACTTTTTTATCATCTGTTCAACTGAATATGCTTGAAATGTAAATGACAAAATTACAAATATGTTTCTTTATGTGTCGGCGGTACGAGATTTGATTAGTTGAATTTTAAATCAACAATTATATGGTAACAGAATGTTTGAATATTTCTGTTTTATAAGTCTCAGGTTTGTACAAATAAATACTTATTTTATACGCAGTAATATCAAGAAAGGAAGGTTAAATGATTTCAGCAGAAGCATACATCTGTTACAATATCATACTCAATCAATATGAAATACTCAAGTATCCTCAATAATAATTCGAAACGCAAACATGCACAGATAACAAAATCTAAAGCACAGACAATAAATGCCTGTCACTACACGTCAACATGACACGTATGACATTATATTGACTGTGAAATTTGTCAACACAATATACATGCTCGTCATCGCGAGGTGCTGGCAATTACTGTTCTACGGTCAGAGGTTCCCACGGAAGGGTTACCCTGTACCCACTTAACTTATTTGTTCGTACTATGAGGTAAAGATCGCGTTTTTGTTTACAATACAAACTACAAACATTCGGAAGTTTGATTTGATGAATGGTGGTTGGGAAAGTTAAGAATGGAGGGGCTTCGTTGCAAATACTTTTAAGCTATTGCATAGCTTCTATCGCGGGGCTTGAGCGCGGGGACCGAATCCAGAAATTCCGTAACGAAAAAACCTCACGCTCCCCACTCCGACGGACACGGAGGTGTGGCTGGAACTGGAAGGCATGCTATGCAATAGCTTTACCGCGGCAGACCCCGAGTGCCACACGTCTTTTTTTTTATAAGAGTTACTATTTTCACAAAATTTAAGGCTACGTACCTACTAAAAAGGTTGTCTTGACACCTCTACTGTTTTTATTTGATTGATATAGGTATTAAAAAAATTTATTAGTGAATTCTAAAGCACAATACATCCGTAGTTTTTTTTGCGTTATCTTCTTTTTGAGTTATGTTCAATTATTAGAAATATGTTATGTATTTAACTAGAACTCATATTAAAGACAGTGCCTCTCAATTACCTATACTTGACTCATGAATTACAAATATCCAATTTCCACTAAATATTTATTCATCTAATTTGTCCGCCCTGGGAACATTTCGGGAGGTCAAAATGTTTACACGGCATATAGTGTAGGTGTCGATCTGTTACCTATTTGTATAGTACTAATGCCTTGTGTATTTGTTCGGTTAATATTAACTAGAAGGTGAAATGTCAATATACGGGGTCACAGGTGAATTGCTACAGTACCGTTATTTATACACGATGTAAGACTTACGTAGAAACTTTTACATAGGAATTATAGAATTATCTATCGCTTTCAATCAATTATTAGGTATTTGTTGATCGTAGAACATTAATCGAATTGAATTTGGCAAATGGAATTTAATAGTTGTTCTATTTTTTTATTACAATGTGTCAAGGGAACAGACAATATTTCACGATCTTATAATTTATGCGGTGTTACCAGCTATAATTAAGCTGTTAGCATTAATTAGACTGTTTGTCTGTACGTTGCCGCTTCCTGCTTGTACCAAAGGGAGACAGGAACATCTTAATGCTTTTCCAAACAATTCTGCTTTTAAATCATAGGAGGTGAATCTTTTATTGAGTAACTTTCGGGATTTCTTTAAATGGTATATAAAACGTTGCATGAATTAAATTAAAGATTAGAAACATTATCTACTCATACGACGTGTAAGACATTCTTCATTGTAAATATTTGAGATAAAAAGGTTTTCTCATTTGCTACGGTCAATTAACATTTCGATTTCTTAATTTATATCTCAAATGTAATAACGTGTTCAAAATGTATAGAATTGAAACAGTAAATTACAGAAAACGGTAAAGTCCTTCTCTACAGTTAACTATATATTATTAAAATAAATAAACTTATTAAATGACCGTTCGTAATTGCATAAAGCCGTCCACCATCTTAGCTTCCTGTACCGCAGGATGTCACATCATTGAGACATATATGTCAATTGCTGTAAGTGACCCTAATAACATTAACAAACACTTTTCTTTTAGTTGTGACCTCTAAGATAATGGTTTGGAATGTACAAATGGTTTTGATTGTGTGCTAGCCGTTCGCTCTACTTTACCTTCGGTATATTGTACTGCTGTTTTTCGATCATTCGCGTAAAACTACTGGACGGATTTGGATGATTCTAGGCAGTTATGTAGCCTATGTACCCGAAAAACACATAAAAGCTATAGAAATAATTTCTTAAAATCTTTATAAATGTACACGGGTTTCACTAGAAAAGGGGTTATAAATTATAATGCATATGCAAGCATTTTCATCCATTAACAAAAGTTCAAAAATCAAAGTGTTCAAACCATCGCCCAGGTGTTAAAACAATAAACACATAACTTATAAACTGTATGCTAGATCAATTTTGCTATCCGTACCGGGCACTGTGGGAATGTCTGCTCGTGAATCGCCCGTGGCTTATGACAATTTGCATTTTTTTGCCGACCGTACCACCGCTCGCTTAGATTCCGGCCCAAGTTACATGCGTAAGCGAAGAATATTAATTTAAATTCATATTATGTCAATAGTCAAGATTATAAGTATAATCTTTTAGGTAGATATACCTACTTGACCTGGTTGTGCCCGGGGGCTGACCTGGAATATAAAGTATGTGTCGGTGATATAACTTTTTAACGTTAAAATATTTTTCTAAGTCTGTTGAGAAGTTTTTGATTTAAAGTTTAAACCCAAACAAGGAAAACATACAAACAGTACTTACCATTTTGTAAAAAAACCGGCCAAGTGCGAGTCGGACTCGCGCACCGAGGGTTCCGTACAAACCTGCAAGGTTTACAAAGTTCGTTCATTACGACAATCGAGTCATAACTATGGAAAATAAATATCTATTTTGTAATGTAACTAAAAATTTAAGGTTTTCGGAATTTTTCCTTTATGTGTGCTATAAAACGTTGCTTCATGCCAAATTTCAAGATTCTAGGTCGACTGGAAGTACCCTTTAGGTTTTGGTTCCCTTGCGAGTACTTGCGAGTTTCAAAATATGCAGCTTAAATTGCTGTTTCTTTTGATTGCGTTGACATAGAAGTTTGATTTTGTTACAGCTTAAAGGTATTATAGACCTGAGTATTTGGTATGAATTTCAATTTAATACCTCTACGCGTTTATGAGGAAATGGGTAGTAAGTTTAAAATTATTAAAAAAAAAATATATTATGTGATGTAACTAAAAATTTATGGTTTTCGTAATTTTTCCTTTATCTATGCTATAAGACGTTGCTTCGTACCAAATTTCAAGATTCTGAGTTCACGGGAAGCACCCTGTAGGTTTTATTCCCTTGCAAGTGTCGAAAATTTGCGGCATAAACGGCTGTATCTTTTGATTGCGTTGGCTTAGAAGTTTGATTTTTTCACAGCTTCAAGGGACAGTAGACCTGAGTAATTGATATAAATTTCAGCTTCATACCTCCACGCGTTCCTGAGAAAAAGGGTCTTGACAGACGGACGGACGGACGGACAGACGGACAACAAAGTGATCCTATAAGGGTTCCGTTTTTTCCTTTTGAGGTACGGAACCCTAAATAAGGGCTCCGTTTTTCCTTTTGAGGTACGGAACCCTAAAAAATAACTTGAATATCAGATCTTAGCAATTGCTTGTAGCTATTAAAATTTAAACGAATTCCTTACTTACTTTCAATAAATTAGCTTTCAATAAGTAGCAGTTGCATTTTAATTATCTTCTATGTACAGTCGTACAGAAGTGCCCGCCCTACAGGACTCGAATATTTTGAGCAATTTATTTTCACTAATTGTTCATAATTTTCCCAAGCTGCAAGTTATGAAACTGAACTAAAATCGCTTACGCTTGTACTACAGCCATCATCCCCCGCGGCGCTGTAGCGCTGACCGTGCTCCGTCAAAACGTGCCCTTTCTTTGTCGATAGCGCTACAATCGCTTCAATCGCTAATTGCTAACATCAACATAGCGTGATTGAGTTTTTTTTATAACTGTACGTGGTATATCGTTGCGATACGGTTTTTGTATGAAATGATTACTGTAATACTTACTTACTGTACTTTTTGTGTTTACTTTTTAGTATTGGCTGGTTCAATGTTTTGTTTCAAGAGTTAATTTGGTTGTTGTATGATATTTTTTTTGTCTCATAAATGGAGTAGTAATTGATGAATTTTGATTGTACCATCTATATACTTACATGTTGGACAAAGATTTGACGGTATGTAATGTATTTAACTTCACAGAAAGCTAAATTATTCCCGAGTGTATTTTTGTGTTAAAAATTTAATACTACTAAAATTTAAAGATTTTTAGTACAGGCAAGTATTATATTATTATCTGTGGTACAGGTACTTTGTACTGAGTAAGAGTACTATATATTATATATTCTGTGTTATAAATTATAATTCAATATGGCGTCACAAAACGCCAATGGCGACACTGCGGCACATTATAATCAACTTTTAATTCCATCTATCGTGTAACTGTAAGGTCACGTACGTGGTCAGATTTTTTGGTAATGACTTAGAAAGTTAATTTCGGAGCCCCATTTTAGCTTTCTATATTATTATATAGTGTATGTTTGTCATTTTATGTTGACCTTTGTGACTTATGAATGTATTATTTTCTACAGTCATTTTTCACGCACTATTATAAAAAGAAAATATTACAATTTTTTTTTAAATATTTAATAATGAATTAATGATACAGGCAGACATTACAGAAAATACATTTTATACGAATGTACTTACTTAGGTACCAGATGGAAAAATGTTGTCTTAGATTTGTCTGTAGTGTCCAAAACGGCTGTACCAATTTTAATGGAAGTGTTACAAAAGTAAGAACATATTAATTGGGAACCGAACCCACGACCTCAGGCGCTACAGTTGTGTTAAATATTGGTTAAGAGCTCTCAGATAAATCACGATAACTATATTTCCGCTACCGGTGTTAAACTGTCATTATTTGATTACTTATGTGTAATTAGTGCGATAAAATGTAGATTTCCTCTCGGAATTATAGCCCTGCAGACGATAATAAAAATGGGTTATAAATGGGCTACAAATTTGAGTACAGTCGCGTGAACAAGCATTTTTAATAATATTTAATCTCTGTAATAATCTGTGATTTGTTCAATTAACTTTATATTAACTAAGTACATAATATGTACATATATTTAAATATGTTCATTTTAGTGCTTATAAAACTAACCAAGCAAACACTAAACATGTTATTTCTTATTTTAGAAAACTTTTTTTTGAAGTGATAGCTTCCTCTTCCCGAGAGGCGAGAGGATGAGTAAGTCGTGAAGTAAAAAATTAGTTTTATTTTTATTTGTATTCACTGTGAACTTGGAAAAATTCACGAATAATAAGTTTCAAATAACTTTTTCGAGTTCGTAAATTTTCTTAATGACTGTACCTCATACCGATGTTGTAAGAAAGTGTCATATTAAATCAAATCGATACGTAAAATATTGTTTTTAAACCAATATTTAAAATAACTGTAACGATTATCTTTTGAAGAATCTTTTCTTGGTATGTTTTCCCATTTTTAAACGGACCGAGACTTCATAAACACAGCCCGCTAGTCGCTACTAACTTGTTAGTATTTTCAAAAGGTCCTATATAAACTCATTGGATCCTATGTCATTCCATCAGCTTTGTAAGTATAATATTTTTTTGAAATAAAGAAATAAGTCCAAATTTCACTTTACTTGAGCAATCTAATTAATATAAATAACAAAATTCCCACTGCCCACACTTATATATACCTAAACTCAAATCTCAATCTTTAATTAAATCAGCTTCTTCTATCCTAGCATCTTAATGAGTGACATCAAAGACAGGCTGGTGACAAAAACACCTATCATTATTGTCCAATCATAAATCCTCATTTCAAAATCGAAATTCGAATATTATTCCATCAAAATTCGAATTTTGAATCTACATTCCTCCGAATCACGCACACCAGCGCCCCGTGGCCGGCGTGTGAACTAGCCGCGGGCGGACATTCCTTACGAGATCACGACGTGTGAGATTTGAGGGGTCGTCGTTATCTGGACACGATTAATATAATACACACGTTTAATATATAACCTTTACTCTTTAAAGTTGAAATTTTCTAACGGTAATTTTTTTTTCTGTTGAAAGAATTTTCTAAGTCGGCTCAATAGAGTTCCGTATAAAGTAGATAACAAAAAAAACTTATAATATTAGTAAATATGAGTGGTTAGTATAATATAGTACCTACGTGTAATTTTTCGCGTGAAATAATAGCAAGATTGTCGTTGCCTATGGCCACTTTGAAAGTGGCACATTTATCTCTATTTTTTTCTTCTGTTTATGAAGTCTACATTACAATAATATTATTCTTCTGAATTTTTCCATTAGGTCAAATTACAGAATATTAGCGGGAATTGCAGGACAAAAATGTCTCGAAATAGTCATTACTTACGTTTGCCACACCTTAAACATTACCATAGACACGCGTATTCAGTCTCGCAGTTTAAAAAAGTTTTATCTCCAGCATGAGAAATGTGTGTCATTTAAATTTCGTTACAAACGAGTTGGCAGTTGCAGTAGCCTTGCATAGATATCCTGACATCATAAATAAATATACCGCAATTGTCCAAGCTTTGACATTTGACGCCCTCCATATTTTTTTCTAGTACTACAGGTAAATTAGCTTGGAGAAATTTTTGCATATGTAGTGGTGTGTATATTACTCAGATCTTAGAGCGCGTTTCCACTATATCGTTCTGGCCTATACAAAAATGTTTCGATATCCTAACATTACTATTTAATTTTATACTTATTCCTAGCAACACTTTTGTTTTCAATAAAAACAAGTTTTTATTTGAAAGAAAATGGTTTTGACTTTATAAAAAAAAATATATCATTCAATTTCACGTCCTTGAGCAAACGACAAGGCGACTACCGTGAAACAATAAAATATCGTGTCCATAATAATTTGTTTCATAATTAATATTTGACCATAATAATTACGAAACAAAACAAATAAATAAATCGTCACTTGATAGTGGAAAGTGGAAACACGCACAAAACCAGAATAAACCAGTTTACGCTGTCCGCAGGTGCCACGTGCAGTCGTTTGGTACCGTTAGAACATAAAGCACACATTTAATTCAAAAATTATAATTATTACGTAGTTTAATTGTTAAATTTTGTATTTGTTGATTGTTGTTATTATTTGTTATTATTGTTATAATATTTGTTGAAGTGTTTAATTTGTGTGTAAGTGTTGTAACTTTATATTGTTAATTCAAAATGGCTCCAGTGTTAAAACATGGTCGAGGCAAGCCTTTGACTTCTCAAACTAAAGAATTAAACTTTACATGTCGTTTCTTTTTCAGGTTAGTAAATTTTTCATTTTAGTAACATTGTTAATGTAAAAGTTATACGTATGTTAAATGTGCAAATATTAAAATAAAGTCTCATCTTTTTCAGAGGAGAAACACATATAGTTTAATTAAATTTAATTTAATTTAATTTAATCCCTTATATATGTCGTGGCCATATCGTAGATTTGCTCATTTCATGATATGATCGATCATTTCGTGAAATGATCGCATTGCATGAAATGATCGAATGTCTATTGGCCACATCATGATGTGGTTTAGGCAGATCAATGATAAGAAATCGTTTCTCGATATGGCCAACTAAACGCGCGGTTTTTTCATGAAATGATCAAAATTATTTGATCATATCGTAAAATAGTTACATTAATTATTGGTAGAGGCGCTGCAAGCTCTGTGTTTATGTGATAACTGATAATATGGCGGCCGCTGGCGAAAATTTAATTATTCGCAGTTAAAAACTTCATAATTCGTTTAATAACAATATGAAGAAAGTCATAGCAAAGAATTTACGACGAAGAGGTTCGAGTACTATGGAAAATGTGGATATCTTATATGTATTGAAGAAAAAATGCGTCTTAAATAAAAGGATTTAAGACGCATTTTTTCTTTTAGGATATATATTTATATATCCTACTATATTATTATGATTGTTTGTTTTTTAAAAAGCGATCCGCTTCTGGCATTCGCC
Source organism: Colias behrii (assembly GCA_029959065.1). Taxonomy (NCBI): domain Eukaryota; kingdom Metazoa; phylum Arthropoda; class Insecta; order Lepidoptera; family Pieridae; genus Colias; species Colias behrii. Next base: position 2,273,618 of record JARWMC010000016.1, read on the forward strand.
GGCCGCTGCCGCGGCACTAACTTAAATGACACTAAACAAGTTCTTAGAATATTCTGAATTTTTTTAATATTTTATGGACTCTCTATATTTTATACGATCTGGCCAAATGTGGATGATCAAATCGTGAAACGTTGACGATTTAACGATCTGATCAAACTATGTTGGCCATTTCCTGAAATGCGACCATTTCGTGAAATGATCAATCATATCATGAAATGAGCAAATCTACGATATGGCCACGACATATTATATATAAAATAAAAACTAAAAATAAAATGTTGTTTTATTTTATTTGCTGACCATACACTACTACAAACGCAAAAATTTCTCCAAGCTAATTTACCTGTACTGTTCGTATAATGGTTGTATAAAACTGTCATAAAGCGAATTTAATTACTATATTCAGGCTCATGGATTTGTCTTAGAAATATGTTTTACGTAGGTTGATTAATAAAACTAATATAATTAATAAACCACGGAGAATTCCCAAACAATTATTCTTGCTGTAGAGTAATTTAAATATTCACGGAAAAGATCGATTCAAAAAAAATAAAAAAGGGCAACGATCTTAAACCAAATAGGCTTCTGATCAGTAGCATTCCATGCAATTTAGAATTCAAATATGTCGAACACATTTGAATGCGTTCGCGTGCAACAAATGTTGCCAATTAGGAAATTCTTTACTAATAATCTGACCTTGGGCTACTGATTTGAAATCTCCTTTGTCCCTTGAATTCTTGAATTTTCATGTTCCATTCGAATTTTGAACACGCATCATCGTTCTCTTTTTGAAAGTTCCCACCATTTATTTTGACATATGTAATGGCGTGTACAGACCCACCAACTTTACTGTGAAACGGCGAAAATAGGAACTACGGCCGCCATGTTGATAAGTCATTCGATTGTCAGTGTCTACTACTTTCGAGTGCTCTGTGAATTTTATTGCGATATTTCATTATTTTAAACTTTAAATATGCCAAAAGCTATAAAAAGTGACGCCCGGAATATTATTCTAAAAGTGAAATCATTTTTTGAAGAAGAAGCTCGGCAGCAGGCTCCAATCATTCAATTTAATCAAATATACAAAAGGGTTTCGGCCGCTACAGGTTAGTGTTGTCAGTTATCATAACTAAAATACCCAACAATAATTAATGATTTAATTCACTTCTTTGTTTTACTGGTTTACATTTTTGTCTCCATTCTTATGGCGATAAGATTTCTTGTTTCTTGTTTTATTTTTTTATGTGATGCTTTGCTGTTGAAAAAAAAAACTACCATAATATTAACCTATCCGCTTACTTACGGAGTGATCCACTTAACCTGCTGGATTACTAATAAGTTGCTAAATGTATTTTTGTCTACCACACATAATATATTGTACAATTTTCATTTCAGGTGTAAGTCAAGGACTAATTTCGAAAATTGTCAAGGAAGGACGACAAGCAGAAGAAGCTGGTACCAGAATTCGCTCACCAGGCAAGGAAAGAAAACGAAAAAGTGGATTTGTTCATGTCGATGATTTTGACATGGGAGTTATCAGGCGTAAAGTCCACGAATTTTATTCTGCCAAGAAGGAGGTGCCTACTATCAAAAAGCTTCTAGAAATTTTAAGGGCAGAAATAAATTATACAGGTCAACGAGAAACTCTTCGAAAGCTGCTGAACAAGTTGGGGTTTCGTTTTAAAAAAACTCAGTCTAATCGTAAAGTTCTGATGGAGCGTAATGAAATATCAGCTTTGAGAGCAAGATACTTGCAAGAAATAGATAAAAATAACAAGTCTCCCAACCCTCGCCCTCTCATTTATTTAGATGAGACCTATATTCACTCTTCACATACATCTGGCAAATGTTGGCAAGGGGAGGGCGTAGATGGAGTATTAGAACCTGTATCCAAAGGACAAAGATATATCATTGTTCATGCTGGCGGGGATACGGGATTTGTTAATAATGCACTCTTAGTATTTAAGTCAAATACAAAAAGTGGAGACTATCATGACGACATGAACAGTACTAATTTTAAAAAGTGGATTATTGAAAAACTTATGCCTAATCTACAAGCGCCATCCATTATCATAATGGATAATGCTCCTTATCACCGTGTTTGCGTGAATAAAGTCCCAAACACAAACACATTAAAAAGAGATATGCAGTTATGGCTTACACAAAATAACATTGAGTATGGAGAGGATTTGACTAAACCTCAGCTGTTAGAAATAATTAAAAGAAATAAGCCTGAGCCTGCATATGAAATCGAAAATATTTTGAAAGAAAATGGACATAGGTGCTTGTATTTACCACCCTATCACTGTGACCTCAATCCGATTGAATTAATATGGAGCACAATGAAAAGAAATGTGACTAATGTAAATATCGATCATAAAAATGTTGAGATCCCCCGCCTAGTCAAAGAAGCATTCGAAGCTATTTCAGTTCATGAGTGGAGACAACACTGTAAACATGTTCGTAGATTAGAAGAGGAGTTTTTGAAACTTGACGCATATTTAGATGAACCTTTTATAATAAATGTGACAAGTGATAGTGAAACCGAAAGTGATTCCGATAGTGATGATTTTGGCATGGAAATGGAAGAAATGCGGCCTCTCGAACATGATGATGTTGCGTATGGACATTCGTCGAAAACCGTGATTGACCATAATTATTGTAAACCTGGTTTTCAATAAATTGTAGAAATATACTTGAATTTTTATTTTTCTGTTACTTACATCCATTATGCACTACCACAATGTCTAGGTGGGTCTTTAGACAAATGAGTTTAAATCCAAATGCTATCCCGTAAGTAGACACATTGCTTGACTACAGTAATGTTTCAGGTACAATCCAGCAATTATGAATATGTTTAAGCTATTTTAAAATGGTTTTTACTGATTACATTATATTTTCCCAATTTTCATACATCTCACAGTTAATTGGCAACACAGAAACGACAGTAACGACACCTTTCAGTTCACAGTAAAGTTGGTAGGTCTGTAGGTAACGTGTATGTATACAATTATCATGTTTGTAGAATGAAATGCATATAGTTATAAGAACGGTAACTTATTAATTATCATATAGCAAAACCCATTGTAGAGAAAAATCAAACAAACCTAGAAATAAATAGGTAGGTAATATGTCTATTGGTTGGAAATACTACAGCTTTTTTATAATTTCAATGAAACAGATTAACATACATTATATAAATTTAATATGAAAGGATTATATCACTATTATGTCCTCTGCCCTAATCTATCCTGTCACCTACATAATATATCTCCCTAAGGCTCTATATCATCGATTCACACTTCTACCAGAGTACAATAAAGCACACTTCATAAAAACGTTAATGCAATTTAAAGGGAACACAATAAAAGGCGCCGCTGTCAAAACATTGCAAAGGGTTTGCACGTTGCAGGTGCAAAATAATAAAAAAAAAATAGTTTATGGCGGCGCTTAGGCTCGATTTCTATGGAAGTGTGATGCGGTGTGACCGAACCGCTTTAAATCTGGCGCCAAGAACTCACTTTATGAAAAAGTTATTACCTGTTCTGTTCACAGTTTAATTTTATCGATGTATCAGTAATTGACTTTTCAGATGCATGGTGGTCTGACAAAACAAGCAATTACGATCGATTGCAATTACATACTTAATTATCTTTTCGTATAAGTATAAACATGAAAAAATAAGCGTATAAAACAATAAAAAGTACAATAAAAATAATGATAATTCTATTTAAAATTAATGACACATATTGTTTTGAATTTTATAGACTATAAAATGCTAGAATGATAAACTATAACCACAGATCTAGTAAACTAGATTCCGAACATGCGTGGCCACCTCAGTGCATTTCGCTCTATCTTCGAGTGTTGCCATTTTATAAACTTTCCTGCATTTTAAGGAAAATTTTCATTAAAAATACGTCCTCAAATTCACTCTTACATTAATTATTTATTACAATTCAGTGTAATAAATAAATAATGTTAGGTGAATTTGAGGACGTATTTTTAATGAAAATTTACCTTTGTAGTTTTTATATACATAATATACATTCGAGAAGGGAAGACCACAAATAAAGGAATATTAAATTCAGATACAGTTTCAATGTGTTTTATTATCATAGGTTATTTTACACATGTATAAATTTCTGTGCTAAGGGCCGATTATTTTTTATATTGGAACATAAAAATCAAGTAGGTACAAAATCTACGTAGCCCGATGTCGAATGTTTTTCGTACGTAAATGTACGCTTTTGGGCTTATGAAATTTAGACATAAGGAAAAGTTGCGTAATTGGCTTGAATATCGTTTCCTTGAGTTTTAGAAAATCTTTATTTCCGTTTTCGATGCTGCGGAGAACTTCTGTTTCTTCCATATTTATAAGCATTTAACAAGCAATTTCTTAAGACGATTAGCTGATATCTGTTTTTGCTTCTGCAACTGAAAAAATAAATTTTAGAATATAAAATATTTTTTTGTCAAGGCCATTATATTAATTATTTTAATACCAATATATTGGTATCAAAGTATAACATTAATATACATATATAGCAAATAATTAGAAATAAAAATACTTCAATATATTAAATTTGAAACTATGGCATCAAAACAACTCTGCTTTTAGAAATAAAAACATTTTTTAAAGAGAAATGCTAACAATTAATGGCAAATAAAATGGAATTAATGCTTAATTTACTCCGGTTATAAATTTTTATCCATTATTAAGTATGTATTACCAAATAACTTGTTATTTTTATTAATTAAGATGTATTTTTTAGTACAAACCAGTTTTTGAGTTTTAGCACCTGGGGACACATTTTAATCATTTGATTTCTGTCTATTCCTTTTAACTCCTCTATAGCTCGTTGATGGTATTGGAATTGGGATCATCATTTTGTGTTGCCGATACTGACTGCACAGATTCAAACTAAAAAATATAAATTCTTAGATTTATATTTTACTTTTATTTAACTAGAGAGTTAATGTAAAAAGCAATTTAATATGTAACAAAGTTTAATAAACGCATAGGAAAATAATCTATCTTAGGGTAAAGGGTTATAGGGAAATCTAACAATGGAATTTGACTGTGATTTAAAATCAACTTCTTAAAATGTAGATAAGTAATTACATTCATGCTTATTGTTGGCGTAGCATTTGACTCAAGGAGAGATAATTTAGGTTTGCAAACAAAAAAATTGCGTTAAAATTCTTTGAACATATTCTCGCTTTTTAGATGGTACCCAATTTTACCGACTAGCTCAATCCATATTTTACGAATGCCAGAATACGTTGGAAAAGTATGGGACAAACATTTTTTTGCAATTTTGTGGACTTTTTTTCCCATTTGCAGGCATCATTGTGATTGAGGTTATCTTACACTTAAAAGCTAAAATTACCACGAAATATTAACAATAAGAATGATCAGTTGATAGGAAACAGTCAATTATAATGATTCTGATATTATGTATCTTTATTTAATTGTTTACTTACGAATGAAATGAAATTCCATCGGTGTTTGTTTCCGTGCGGCTGTTATAGCCTAATACGCTGCAACCACCCATAATTATAAACACTCAGTACACGTAGTACATTCAGAACACTTTTATAATTAACTTCCAAATGTATTTATCACCAAAAAGAACAGTAGACACAAGAAAACTTATTAAATATCAGATCTGCTTTGTTTGTTTGGCCCAGTTTTGACAGTAGGCCATCAAAAAAGTGGCCACGCAGATAAGGACAAAAAAAACGTATCTACATCCCCTTCACTCACATAATGAAAGCGTAGCTATCTATCTCGTTTCACCATAGCATTGCAAATCTACTAGTACTAGATCTGTGACTATAACTTTTTTCTGCTCCGTCATCCCTGCCTGTCAGGTGAGAACGGTAAACGTTTAGAAATTCGTTGATGCAAAACTAATAGTGTTACTGGTTTAAGGACGCGTGTTAAATTTAGGTTTAACGTGTTTTAATACGTGTAAAATGAATCTAATGTGGCGTGTAGCAGAAAAAATGTACTACAACACTGTTAGTTCCGATTTTATGAGTAGTTTTTTTACAATGTTGGTCGGCAAATTTGTTTGGGTCAAATTTTGTAACAGTCACCAACAAGTTGGGCGTTGTGGGCACAATAACAGATTGTGAAAATATTGAATCGATTTTGAATATTTTTCAATAGCCGAAATTTTTTGAAGTTACTTAGGTAATTTAAATTGCACTTCAATATAAACTGGGCGGTCAATTTTCTAGCTACGAGATTTTAAATTCTTCCTCATACCCATCTGCCGATTATTTCGTCCTCATTCTTCTCAATTCTCATTTGAAAGTAATTGACAGACTTCCTCTGAGACGGACCAACAAAGCTTCTTTGTTCTAACTCGGTTAGCACTACAAACGTGAAATGCGCCTAATTGTTCGCTTCCCTTTCCTGCATCGTTTATGATGACGTGGGCGGAGTATATGGGGGGCATTTTTTGTGATTCACTTGTCTTAAGAGCATACACATCATATAAAGTGTGGTTAATGCTTTATCTCATTGACACGTTAATCTTTACTTTATCAATATATTGATGACTTATTAATATATATTATGGTTGTAAAGGCATAGGATGGCTCCTCCTTACAAATTTGAATAAGCGTTACGTAAAACAGACTACTATTTTTTTCCGGACTATGTGATTGCATTTATGTATCTATTCTTAAGAAAACTCTATTTCAAGAAAATTTTATTCGGAAATTTATCGAAAACCATTCAGCAGTTCGTGCATAAAACCATTACAAAGTTACTTTCACATTAGAATTTGCAATGTGCATCCAGAATCCAGTGTAAAGCTGCATTACAACGTAAATTATTGACTGTTTGTTTTGCAATCAAGTTGAAGCTAACCACATGATGTGCAAGTGACCAATAAATCTTCCATAAATTGATTATACTATCAATTTGGCAGTAGTCGGTGTACATTTATCAAAATTATGTTTCTGTTACGTTGGGCAAGGGTAATAAACAAACGCTAATGTAGTTATTTAGGGGTAAACCTACATTGTATTTAGACTAGAGTTAAGATAGCTAGCTTTAATGATAGTGATGATATTGTTACTGACAGTGTTCTGTGGTTACTACGCTAAGTTTTATATATTATATGTCGCAGGTTTTTCATAAAATTAGGTTTTTGATCAAAAACCTAGGTTTTTCATCAAAAACCGGAAGATGACACATTTTAAACTCAATTTCATCAAAAACCTGTAACAATCCAGATTTTTGATCAAAAACCTGAACTAGTTTGGGTTTATGATAAAGTTCTTGTCAAAATCACGGGTTTGCTTTGTTTTATGACAAATTTAAATGAAATAAATAAAACAATCCATCATCATTTGCAACTTAGTAGAAAGAAAACAATCATTTATTTATCAAAATTTTACATCCATGATCCAATCAATATTCTCCTCCTTCAATCCAATCAGATTGATCATAAACCCAAACTAGTTCAGGTTTTTGATCAAAAATCTGGATTGTTACAGGTTTTTGATGAAATTGAGTTTAAAATGTGTCATCTTCCGGTTTTTGATGAAAAACCTAGGTTTTTGATCAAAAACCTAATTTTATGAAAAACCTGCGACATATAGATAAGTTTGGGTTGATGTATAATATTACGTTTTATAGAGTAGGTAGTTGACTTGTTTTGAGAATTTTACAAATGCCTATGGAAGATTCATGATACTTATGTATTACCTAATCATCGGAACCGTTCATGTTTTAATTTACCCAATGATTGACCAGAAATTCATGAACACGTTTTCATTTATTAAAATTTTTAAAGCATTTATTTAAGCATATGTAGGTACTTTTTACTTTATCGAAAGATGATTCTGTATATACAGGGTTACTTGTAAGACACCAGCAACCTCGCAGGACAAGATAGCTAACATCATAAGTAACAACAATTTTTTAACGCAATAAATTATTTTTAAATGATTTTTTAAACTTTTATCGTACTCTCCTAACATTTGTAAGTCTATGTTCTATTCATTATCGGATGGACGACGCGACGCCCCCTTCCCCCTCTCGTTCGCTTTTTGGGTACGTAATTTTTGGGAGGCGTAGAGTTTATAATATTCAAACGGAAAATTAAATGAATATTTATTTTGGTATGAAAATAAAATCTAACAAACTATCAAAAGTCGTAGAACAAATGTTGTTACTTATGTTATTAGCTATCTTGTCCTGCGAGGTTGCCGGTGTTTTACAAGTAACCCTGTATAGAGCATTTCATTAAAGAAACAAATCTTAAATGGCGGCGCTTATCATTCCCTCTCGCTTACACACGGCCGTACGGCATGCAAAAAATAGGGAAAAGTAAAATCACTAAAATGTATTTGATTTTCCTTAGAATAGTTTTTATCATAAATTTACAATAACAATTATGTATTTGCGATAGTAAATAATGTTTTATTGGAATTTGACAAAATATGTTATTTGGGAAAAGTTGTTCAGTTTTATGAGCTCATTACAAGTAGGTATTATGGGGATTTTGTTGCATTCTGTATACATAAATATGATAATTCATAAAAATACATAAGTACCTTAACAAAGAAGTTTGTCAATGAACAATTTGAAATAATTAATAAAATAATTATCCATTTAAATTATTTTTATTTTCTATTTTACTGACCCTACCATATGTCAGTGTCAGCTTTGGCCGCCATTGAAGATTCGTTTCTTTAATGAAACGCGTTATAATATTTAATCCTTCTGGCCAACTTTCCACGATTACAAGTCTCTATAGATATTGCTAGTTGCGTAGGAGTCACACTATCTATTCAATTACTATCAATAGATCGAAATAAAAACATGATCCTAGAGTAATTATATTTATGACATAAATTATATATTATGTCATAAATAAAAGTATAAATTTAACAAGAAATCCGATATAAAACTTATCTATCGTTGATAGCAGGTGTATTTTTGTAAAATGACCTCGCCGATGATTCTTCATTTTCATATGATAAAGAAAATAAAGACAGTTATCTATTAATTATTATCTCTCTTTCATTGACTCTACATTGATATTTTTGTTAATGAAACTTTAATTATTGATTAATAATCGGTGAATTATAAAAGTTACCCAACAGGTTGAAATTTTCTTTGTTTAGTTAGCTTGATCTGCGGCTTTACGCGCCTGATAGTCTGATACCTGTGTAAATCGGTGATGTCACAGCTATATATTTTAGTTCTGTGTGACTAAATTGTAAATTAATAAATATTAGATATGTTTCTGTAGGTATATAACTATTGCTTGTAGGTACTGTTTCACATTTCACACTTACGTCAGCCATGAACGTATGCCTTGTTCCATTCCTATTTGGTACAAGCAATTAGCAGGCATTACTTCTGAAATCAGCAAACAGTAGGTACTAAGATTCGCTCATCTTGAATCAAACTGCTAAGTGCTAACCGATTTCTGTAATTACTTCAATTTGAGAATGAAGGAGAAACATTTTATACTTTGTTTATATCAATGTTATTTCGCATTTATTTATTTCTCTATTTCTTTCTGTCTCCCTAGTCTAGAACAAGGAATTAGTACAATTTATTATTCCTTCTTCTGATTGTATTGTGTACATTAATTTTCAAGTAACTAAGTACCTCTAAATGTCACAGAAAAATGATAAAAAGACCGAAATGCTTAAAGGATTTGTAATCTGGCAATATTTCGTAACCCTTGTTGTCATTAGCAGAATATCGTTATGCGTGTAAGCGTAATCCGTATTATACCCAAATGGCCGATCGTTCAGCTGCTAACGGCACAGATGTCCCGCGCAAATTAATTGGAAATGTCAAGTGCACGAGAGCCAGCGCCATCTTGTCCCCCCATTCTTTATTTTTTTCGCGCGCACGTGGCTCTTATATTGCTAGACAGCTGGGCGAAAACGCATCCATTTTTTAACGTGGCAACAATAAACTGACATTTGACATTCGCGCGTAAAGGTGCGTCTTAGATGCGCGTTTGGATAATGCGAATGTAATGGAGTGACCTATTTAAATTGTAATTAAAATGTCGCTGTCGGTTTCCGGCAATTAGGAGGTCGATTCGTTCGAAACTTTTATTCGCCGCACACCTTTGCCGATCGAATTTTGAGCACCTGATGCGTTTGCAGCTGATGACGATAGCCGAAGACACCTTGTCTTTTCGTTATGAAATTTCCTTTTAATTATGGACCATTATACTGTCTGTTGTGGTATCGATGCGCTTTGACAAATTGAGTTAGTTGACACTGCGTGCAAATTATATAAATGTTGTGGCAGAGGCATGATTAAATACAACCGATGATAAGTGTAAACATATTTTTGAGCAAGATACGCCAATGGCGAATGTTTAAAAAAGTTTTCTGCTTTCAAGAATGAATTTACAGAACTTACTTATAACGATGCGGTCATATAGCGCAACACAAGGTCCCAACATAGAAAGAATCATAGTTAAATCTTTTTGACGTGACAACGTCTTAAATTAGGTTGCGACTGGGAGTCACTTATGAAAAAGTGTAACGCTCGGTAACGTTACGATGAGTCACCGAACGAGAGAGAGGCCCGCGGTCTGCCGCGCGCGCAGCACATAAATATTCTACCGAGAAAAAGACGTTGTCACGTAAAATCTTCGCCCGTAAAACCGACTTTACAGGCAACCATTTTTTTTATATTTATTCCTAATCATGTGTATTTCAATAAATATATATATATATATATATATATAAGGGTAAATATAACAAGTTAAACCAACTCGTTGTAACTCGCAGTATGGCCCCTTGGGCCTTCCACATTTCTGTGACAGACGGGGAATGCCCAAAAGGAAATGCTTTTAGGCATGTCCTTACCAGTATAAACATTCAATTCACCCAGACGTCCATATTAAGTGACCCTTCGGCAGGGCTATTCATAAATTAAATTTTCGGATTAAATTTCTGTGGGAGCAATTGGCTAAAATAATTTCAGACTTTGAATACATATTTCAATTGGGGCATAAGATGAAATCTCACCCAGGAAATATAAAATAAAAATATATTTTGCAATTTAAATTTCATTGTGGAAAACTTCCCACTCGGACAGCCATTTTTGAATACGGCCACTAACCAACACGAAGTGATTTGTCACAAAAAGTTATTTAAGATGAACTGTAAAAACAAAAACAACAATTTTTCTTATGCTGTTTATACAAAGAATCCGTGAATTAGGTGGGTAGGTTCTTTGTTTTGAATTGCACAATAATACGTAAGTTGAATTTGTAGACTATTTATTAAAATGATATAATGATAAATGACGGACAACTTTTCACACGTGTACCAAGTACATATTGTACTTGATGGAATTTAATAAAAATTGCTTCATTTTCTTATCCGATTTTGGGCCTTCCACATTTCTGTGACAGACGGGGAATGCCCAAAAGGAAATGCTTTTAGGCATGCCCTTACCAGTATAAACATTCAATTCACCCAGACGTCCATATTAAGTGACCCTTCGGCAGGGCTATTCATAAATTAAATTTTCGGATTAAATTTCTATGGGAGCAATTGGCACAATAATACGTAAGTTGATTTTGTAGACTATTTATTAAAATGATATAATGACAAATGACGGACAACTTTTTACACGTGTACCAAGTACATATTGTACTTGATGGAATTTAATAAAAATTGCTTCATTTTCTTATCCGATTTTGATAAAAACGGTTTTATGCTATAAGCTTATCCAATGACTCATCGCAAAAAAGACAATCGAGTGCGTGTTTAAAACGCAACAGTATCTTAACTAATTATAAATATTTCGCAGCTTGCGGTAAAATTGCCACAGATAAGATAAGTGAGACATCTGGCTGTTTATCTGTTCGCCATCTTGTTTGTCTTGGCGGGATGGCAATGACAAAATAAAACTTTAATGCCGAAGATTTATGGGTATTAATGATAATATGAATTCGATGCACGGCTTAAGTATGCGTTATTTATCGTGCTTTGAGTTTATATTTATTGCAATTCTGATTGCATTTAGCGGGAGGCAGTTCTTAAGGTCTTGTGGATGTTGTAGAACTTTTGAACAGATATTATTTCATGTAGCTATCATTCAAATTACACATAACTCCAGATGATCAGAGATAGTTTGTCGTGAAATATTTCTTTTGATTGCAATAAACAGCTGCGGTTCGTTGTTCTTAGATAGAAGGTCGCTATCTCACCTGCAAATCAGAATTAAAAGAAAACAGGTGTACGTAATGGAACACGCACTTTAATAAAATCAGAAAGACATTTTGTAAATAAAGAACTTATAGAGGAGGCTTATGAATTTTCTAAGTATCCATCTCTATGTTAAGAATAAGAAAATGACGGAATTGAAATAAACACAAAGGTAACAAGGGATCTATCTAGTTGGACAATTTATAAGACTCTTCTTAGGGCAGATGTTGATGTTTCAGTTAAAACCTTTTTCTCAAAAAATAAGCAAATTGATATCCAGACATATTCGCTAGATTTGTAGAATCTTCTTCAGTGTAATTTAAATTGCACATTCAAACAACGTTATGATAAAATCAATATATTATGCAGGTCGATATTGCCAACCGTGTCACGGTACAAAATATCAAGATTTATGCGTTTTCATTCCACCTGATGTATTTGGGATGCGTTCATTCTAGGTTGCTTTTACACGTGTTTCCAATCGAAGTAATATGAATAATATTTAAATTGCAGCCTCAACCTGTGTTGTGAATTTTAAATCGTCTGAACTTTGCGATGTCCAGGATGTCTATTTTGCATTTCAAAAATATATTGGGCGCATCTACGATTGCTAATTTTAGACTACAGTTAGAACAGGCTAGCTCAGTCTTTCCCAACGTGGGCGATAACGCCCCCTTGTGGGCGCTGCAGGCCTAAAGGGGGGCGGTAAGAGACCCAGAAAAAAAGGGGGCGTTGTGTAGGGCTTTGGGGTCGATTTATAATTTCATCTACCTAGCTAGGAAGACTCTTAGAAACCGACTGAGCTCTCGACTTCGAGAGTCGACATCTTGTGAACATCAATTAATTAAGATATAGCTCAAAATCGGTTCGATATAATAGACCGCGGGCAATCATGTTTTAACAAGTTTTTGTTAAATAATCCGATTTGTACATTCCTGTATCAATCGGCTGGTTCTATAATACTTGTTCTTGCTTGTCGAGTACGATTGGGCGTCGAATGAGATAAACGAGTTTATGCACGTTTGATGTCTTATTCCTGTTGGTGCGTGCTGCTTATGCAATCCTATATAAACGACGTAAATTTATTTTATTTTCATTTGCGGTTTCGCGCATAATAGATAAGCAGTACTTGATTTCAACACTTACGTATTTCTCAAAACAAAACAATGTCGGAAGTAAAAAAGAAGAGACGGCAATACTCTGCGGAATATATTAAATTCGGATTTATTGAAAATCCCACAAACCCGTCGTCGCCTTTGTGTCTTCTATGTCTAAAAACATTTTCGAACGAAGCAATGAAGCCTTCAAGACTGCAAGATCATTTGAATAAAATGCATCCAGATAAGAAAGACAAGAATGTAGCATATTTTCAAGACCTAGAGAAGAAGCATAATACTCAGCCAAGTGTATCAAAACTATTTTCGGCGGCTGCTAAGCAAGATGACGACGGACTTCGAGCTTCGTACAATATCTCTTTGTTAATTGCTCAAAAAGGCAAACCACACAACATCGGAGAAGAGTTAATTTTGCCAGCAATAAAGGAAGTAATAACTACTGTGCTTCATAAACCGGCCGCAGATATTATCCGAAAAATTCCTTTGAGTAATAATTCTGTGCAAAGACGAATTGATGAAATGGCTGAAAACATTGAAGAATCATTGTGCAATCATCTGAGGACTAGTCAATTCTCAATTCAGCTCGATGAGTCCACTTTACCAACTAATGAAGCGTTGTTGCTATCTTACGGGAGGTTTATTAAAGATGAGAAAATACGTGAAGAACTATTGTTTGCCAGAAATTTGGAGACAGATACAAAAGGCGAAACCATATTCAATACATTGGAAAAGTTTTGTGAAGAGAAAGAGATTCCTTTGAAAAATATTATATCAGTTGCTACGGATGGCGCTCCGGCTATGACAGGGCGCCATAAAGGCTTCATAGCGTACTTAAAGAATAAAATTCCAGATGTCCTTGCTATACATTGCGTTATTCATAGACAACATTTGGTTGCTAGAAACTTAAGTGAACGACTATTTCAATCACTGCAATATGTCATCAAAGCAGTCAATAAAATCCGTAGCAGCTCTTTGAATGATAGATTATTTCATCAGCTTTGTGCTACTAATGACGAAGATTTCAACCGTTTGTTGCTTCATACTGAAGTTCGTTGGCTGTCAAGAGGCAATTGTCTGATTCGATTTTACAACCTGTTTGACTCTGTGATAGAGTTCTTGGAAACTAAAGATACAGAACTGCGCAACAATCTCATAACATCAAAGAATGATATAGCTTACATGACAGACCTGTATAAACTGTTCAACGACATGAACCTCCAACTGCAAGGCGATGAACTAAATTTAATTAAAACAAAAAATGTCGTTGCTGCTTTCGCAGCCAAACTGCTTCTGCACAAAAAGAATATGGGCAGACGTGAGTTTCACAATTTTCCGAATTTATCAGTATTTTGCAGTAACGACGACTTGTTTGCCTACTGCCAACATTTGGAAAACCTCCACATTGACTTCACCGAACGATACCAGGACATTTTAAACTTGGAAATACCAGACTGGGTGTTGGATCCGTTTTCAAATGTCAACACAGCAATGTCACCTCAGCTGGAAGAAGAACTTATAGAATTGACAACAAACGAAGAAACAAAAATCAAGTTTAAAAATGGATATCAAGAATTTTGGCTACAAAAACCGATCCCACAATTGTACCCTGGATTGTGGTCAATTGTTCAACGATTCTTGATATCCCATCGTCATATTTGTGTGAACGTGGATTTAGTGCTGTGGCAACGCTGCTTACTAAAAAGAGAAATCGTTTGCGTGTTACCGAACGTGGCGACTTGCGGCTGTTTTTGAGTAAATTGGAACCTGATATCAACAAACTTATTGAACAGCATCAGATTCAACCTTCACATTAGTTTTTATATAAGAATTGATTATGTTTGTTTTATTTTCAATAAAAGATACTCTACTATAAAGTTGCGTTTCAATAATCAGTTATAAGTACTTAGCGTTTTTTAAGTATGTTTAAAAAGGGGGGCGTTAAAAAATAATTTATTCTTAAAGTGGGCAGTAGACAAAAAAAGGTTGGGAACCCCTGCTCTACGATTAGATATAAGATAAGCTTCTTGTATGATTGTCTATGAAGTGGACAGTTGACATCAAAATGAGAAGAATGAAAGATTTTTTTTATGTTCACGAGTGTCATGTGGATGTGGAGTGTCATTGTGTCATTGTTTTTGTCTGTTTTGGAGATTTTAATTTTCACTAGGAAGTAACAATTAAAATAAAGTTAAAATATTTGCATAAGTCATGGTTGACGATTTAAGAAAATATTTAAATCATTTGCTTGAAAAGTAATCAAATTGTAATTTGTATATGAAATAAAATACAATTAGATTGTATGTTTATTACCATTTAATTTTTCTTTTAGAGTGAATGGTCTACATTGCATATTAATCACAGATCGGGATGGAGTCCCAGTGGTACGAGCAGTCACAGAAAAGGCACCTCAGTTAGCTTTACGACCGAATTTTATATCAACTTTTGGCATGGCTACTGACCAAGCCAGTAAACTAGGCCTTGGAAGGAACAAAACAATAATTTCAATGTATTCGACATATCAGGTATATTTCTAATATGTGAATTGTGATTCTACTTATCTTTTTATCTTGTAGAGTTTATGTTTCTTTAATACAAAAGACGTAAGACATTTTCTCTGATTTCAGGTCATTCAAATGAGTAAATTACCTTTAGTAATAACATTTATTGGAAGTGACAACTGTAATACGGGACATATATTAGCGTTGGAACACCAAATTGAACCATTTTTGAAAGATTTAGGAACTATAGTTGCCGATGCACCATGATACAGCTATGTGCCTAATTTTAAGTTATTATTATATGTATAAAGTAATCTATAAACTAACTGTAACTAACTAATCTTATTATAAAGTAAATTTATGTTATTATGAAGTTTAAACATTCTTTTTTTTTACTTTTTAAATTCCAATTGGGTGCATGTAATGCTTTTTATATTAAATTGTTTGTCACAAAAAACAAAACTAGATCCTAGAATAATATGAAGGTTTGTAAATAATAAAACAGGCATGTAGATTTATTCATTTATTAAAGAAATAGAAGGTAATCATTTAGAATAACTTAGTAGATTAGCAAGTCCAGAAATTTCCAGAAAAAAACTGAAATTAATGTACATAAGTTCCTGATTTATACTAATATTATAAAGCTGAAGAGTTTGTTTGTTTGTTTGAACACGCTAATCTCAGGAACTACTGGTCCAATTAGAAAAATTCTTTCTGTGTTAGATAGCTCATTTATCGAGGAAGGCTATAGGCTATGTATCATCACGCTAAGACCAACAGGAGCGGAGCCACGCGGGTGAAACTGCGGAGCGCAGCTAGTTTTTGATATTCAGAATTGTATTATAACCATTATTTGATTGGAGGGCTTTGAAAATGGTTTGAATTGAGCATTAACACTATAATAAAACACTACATTTTATATTTAGATATTTTAAATAACATTTATTATTGCACAATTATATAATATTATACAATACTGTTGACAATCAATTTCTATTGGAACACAAATCATTTTGATAGTTAGACTTTAGAGTACACAAGATTCTTAAGGCAAAACTGGAGATATCAAAGCTCGTCCATACAATGCATTGACTACATTCTTAGCAGCCAAATCAGCCATGTCATTCCTTGTGCGTACTGTAGCACTGCCAATGTGGGGTAGGATAACTGAAAGATTATCAATTTTTATATAAATATCTAAAGTACATATACATAAACTGTATGGTGACAATATACATTGGAATTGACGAACAGTTATTTTTTCTGTAATCAGACTTGTTAGGGTTTGTCATATCTGTGAGTTGGGTGGAATATTAATTCCTGGCTGTTTTTTTGACTACTTTTATTTCACTTATAATTAATTGCTCTCATTAATTACAGTAGTAGCAAGATTATTTGGGTGAATTAGAGGTTTGTGAAAACTCGTTTTGATTTAATTCTTTTAACATTTCCAAAAAGTAGCATTTTATATAAAAAATTCTTGTTAGTTAAAATTTGAAATAAAAGGAATTGATGTTCTTACAGCAGTTGGGCAAAGTCAACAATTTGTTGTCTTTAGGCAGAGGCTCTGGAGTAGTAACGTCTAAGCCAGCTGCGTAAATCTGTTTGTTCTTCAGAGCGTCATATAAATCGTCTTGGTTGATCAGATCTAGAAAAAACACAATTATTAAATAGTTTCATAAATAGCCTCTGTTCAGATATCATAGCGAAAATTAAAAAAAAAAAAACAAGGTTTTTAAGTGCAATAACTGGTAACAATCTAAGGTTTTTTTTGATTTACTATGTTTTTGTAGGGCAAAGGGATCTTATACAGTTCGTAATTTTTTTTTAATTTAAAATAAATAGATTGCTTAATCTTGAGCTTATTTCAATATCTTAGAAAAAATCGATGTTTCTTATCAGATAATCAGGTATGTGTTTATTTAGTATCATCCATCTCTTTATCGGTTACAAAGACGAAATGTTAAATACTAATATCTATATGAAGTAAAATAGTATTACACAACTTGCGATAAAACCGAATTTCAAATAAATATTTTTAACAATATTGCATCTTTATTGTACTTAAATAGTTTGCAAAGCAGTAGCCAGTAGAATAATTTATTGTTTATTTTTTGAAAAATCTATTTTTTATTTCAAGAAATAAAAACAAACATTTGATAATTATAAGGGATATTATTCTTTTATCTGTGCTAGTTTGACAGCAATTCGAAATAGGCTAATTAGTTAATCATTAGACATTAGGGCCAAATAGTTATGATAAACTAAAAAGTAATTTAAGCCCATGAACTCACCTCCTCGACCGACGTTCACAATAATGGCGTTTTTCTTCATCTTAGCAAGAGAAGTCTTGTTGATCATGTGGCGTGTTTCGTCGGTTAGAGGAGCTGATAGTAAGATGAAATCACTTTGCGATAACAATGTGTCTAATGGGACTAATTCTGCGCCGTAGTTTTTGGCTGGAAAGTAAAAAAAACTTGTGAGAAATAAATATTATGTACATATTTAATGCTCAGGCTGTAAACATTATTCGCTAATATATTTAATTTTAATGATTGAAATAATATAGCGAAGATCATTTATTCTTGTTTTTTTTTTTGTATTATAGGTGTGTAAAACTTTATTTTTTTAATAAATTTCACATTTTTTTTAATAAATTCGTAAATCCGCGATAGAAAATGCTTTGCAGTGCTTACCTTCGGGTCTCTCCCTATGTCCGCTGTACAAGAACTTGGCGACTTCGAATCCCACCAGCCTTTTGGCTGTGGCTTGGCCAATACCACCGAAGCCAACAATACCAACTGTGCTGTCACGAAGGTCCTGACCAAGCATGTTTTGGAAGCCAATGCCTTCCCATTCGCCTCTGTGAAATGCTTGGTGATTATTAAGTTTTTTTTTAGGAAAAAAATATGGTGATTGGAAGCAGGACGTTATATAGGTAATTAAAAAGTAAAGTACAATAATTGTTAAGAGTGTTTATGGTCCCGGGTGACTATTTAATAAGGTGGTCCATATTATGTTCCTTGGCTAGCTACACCATAAAATATATTTCCGTCTGTCTATCAAGTTAACAAGGAATAAATATGTAGGTATGTATATAAATTATGCGATTTCTACCAATCTGATTTAAAATCTTTTATCTTTGTCACATGATTTCAAATGAGTAACTGATATAAAAAAATGATATTTTTTTATTATTCTAGTAACTAGTTAAGATATATCTTACTACTATCTTTTATCAAAAATAAAATTGGCACAGTTATAATTGGTTTAAATAATCCGAGTCTTTCTTATAGTCTATTCTCATATACAGGTGTCACAGTTGGATTTCTAACCTAAGCGTAGTTAGCGTCTGAAAAACTATTCCATCGATTATAGTAATCCTAGACACCCTGCATACAAAAGATATACATACCGTTTAACCTGATCTATATTCTCAGTGAAACGTCTAGCTGCTCCAATCATAAGGGACACAGCTATTTCAGCGACGGCAGCGCTCAGAACATTTGGTGTGTTCGACAGCTTGATGCCGCGTGCTTTCAACTCCGGTACATTGCAGTTGTTGTAGCCTGCGGATGCTGTGGCCACGATCTTGAGTTGAGGTCCTGTGGGAAGAGCTACACTTTGAAGGCATTTGTTTAATTATTTAGATTTTTAAAGGGAAAATTTTTCTAATATATATTAAAAAGGACAAAAAATATGTAGAAGTACGATAAATCCTTTTTTGTGACGGATAAAATTATAATTTTGAGAAAATAACTACTAATAACAGAAGTTAATGTTTTAGTTAATTTATTCTTAACGACTATTTTGGTATATCCTTCATTGAGGCCTCATCTAATGAATTTGCCATGGAACTTTTAGCTACAGACACGCCATTATGTTTTGGTGTACAAACAGCAAAAAAATTAAAACATCTGTTTCACAATTATTTCCTAGCTTCTTGAATCAGCTCCAAACGTAAGCTTTACTTAGTGGAAATAATGGCAATAACATGTATTTCAGCGTTATTACCAGCTTTTCTAAGTATCTTTTAAGCCAAAAAATATACAATGGTACCTATAAACATCTACCATAGTATAACTCACCAGCTTTATCCAACAGTTCCTTGGTAATCGGGTGGTGTGATACCCAGATGAGTGCTGAACATCCAGGGATCAGGTTCATGAGCTCCTGCATGTTCTCGTTCAAACCCTCCTCATTGAAACCGAAGTAACGTGACTTGACCACTGTGAAGCTGTGATGAAAAGAATTGTACTTAAGCTTGGTAATTGTTCAGACTTAAATCGTTGTTAGCATAGCTACTGTAAAACTAATCGATGTCTGTAGACTCGATCAAAATATGATAAAATAAAATACGAATTACGAATTTGTAAAATTGAATAAAAGTATGTAAGTACCTACCTATGTAACTATTCATTTTCTTTTTTTTATACTTAATTACATAAAATATCAAATAAAAATGTATTTCAATATATTTAAAAGTTGGTAGGTAGCTATGGTTGGTAGATACTTAAATGCATGAGGCGGGATTTGAACCTGCGTCTTTTACCGTGACAACGCTTGACCACTCAGACACCCATGAATACATACTTAGTTGTAATGTAGTCGTAAAAGTCATAAGACCATCTGGCTTAACTAATTAACTACCGATGTTAACTACCTACTAACAATCAGAGTTCATTCCTTATGTGATATGGGATAATACGCTCCTCATTAAACTTAGTATAATTAAAAAGCAATAACCATTTAGAACAGTCTGGGGAAAAAAAAAACAAAACTACGTGATTGATATTATACCAATAAAGAAACATAATTTTAATAAATAGGTATAAAGTTTGAAAGTACATAGTCTTATTTTTTTAACGACCGTATATTATACAATAACAGCTATATAATTTAATCTGAGAAATTAATATTTATTATGTATTAATTATGTATTATTGAACAAAAATCTTAAAATAATAATTGAAATAGAAGCATAGTTTTCATGTAGAGATAAATTAATCATCTAGGTATTATTCCAATAAATCACAAACTTAATTTAACATAGAATTAATTGTAACAAACGAAAAAAAAAGTTTAAAAAAAATATCGGGTTTGTTTTTTATAGTCCAAGATCCTTCGCCCATTTTTGCAAGTGATTACTATCAAGCTAATTTTCCGTGAGTAGCTTTATTTTGATGAGACGCCCAATAATTTCATGTACGAAACTCTCGATTGTGGTAGCTTACAGAGGTAACAAGGAAATTTTTTTATTTGATGGTTCTCAAATATTTATTACGCAATTTGTAGGACAATATGTCTGTTGAATTATATAAATATTTGAGAACCATCAAATCAAAATATTTTATCCTTGTTACCTCTGTTAGCTACCACCAAAGCTACCACCATCGAGAGTTTCGTACATGAAATTATTGGGCGTCTCATCAAAATAAAGCTACTCACGGAAAATTAGCTTAATAGTACTTAATCAAGTGCAAAAATGGGCGATGGATCCTGAACTATTATTTTAATAAAATAAGATAAATAGATAGATGGCTCATGGCCAGAAGATGCCACTCTATAATTCATAACTGTCAGAGCGTTGTCATAATAGTCGAAAGGCATCGCTTCTCAATATTTGTTTTATCAAAATAAAGCTTTAGTACTGCAAAATGATGTGAATTACCTAACATTTAGTTTAATATAATAAAAGTTTTACTTACTGTTCTTCGAGTATTTTAATTCCGCTTTCGGCGAAATCATTGGAAGAGACGAGAACCTTGAGATTTTTAGTCATATTTGTGGTCAACGCGTCACTCGTCGACAAGGTAAAGGTGAATACTAGTACCGATACGGTAACAAACGTAAAACAATGCATTGTTTACGTAATAATTCTTATTTATCTTCTACAAAACGTTATCATAACCTGTTAACAAATCGTATTCGAGACAAGGCAAGGCCGCACTTTGATGCAGATAGCGAATATAATGTTTTGTGCTATAAAAAATTAAGCGTGGGTGAATGGAATCTAAAAGCGCCATGTGTTTTGATTGGTAGCCGGTAGCCGGCGCTGTAGATTATAAAACATACGCTCTGGAGGTCATTGATTTACTATTGCTAGCGTACTTAATGGCTGAGGTCCGGTTTTTTATAATTTTTTTTAAGATATTTTACAAAACTAACTTGATTGTCTTATTATATTCTTAACCCATTGAGCCCCGAACGGCCCGATCGGTCCACGACACAATAGATTTTCTATTGTGTCTGTGATTCCGGGGCCTGAGTTATTAAATATGAAGTATCCAACATCCTCTACGCGAGGCTGCTCAGTCTCTAAATTTCCGATACCCCTTGTAAAGTTGTAATAGTCATATAAAATGGTGCAATACGTAAAAATGGGATTTATAGTTAGGTAACATGGTGTCAGATGAGATAACAGTCACATTGGAATATTATTTGTTTATAATTTTATGATAGGAAGCCATTAAAAATTAAAATCCAACCTTTGTATTTTGATAATATTGTACTTAGGATACCTACCTACTTTATTTTAAAGATCAAAAGATCCTCTGACAAGGGTTATAGGTAAGTATAAAAATGAAATGAAACACAGTTTTGTCCAATGAATGTATGTTTTATAATTTTCCATGCAAATAATATAGGTATTCGGAATTACATTCAACAAATTGGATGCAACATTGGTTTTCCATCAAGTGCTTGTAGTATGTTTTGTGACGATAGTTTTGCCATCGCGTCACGAGTTTCCCTTGTTGCACTGCCCAGGTGTGGAATTATTACTAAAAATAATGGTTATATTAGTTTTAAGGTATATACTAGGGATGGGCCGAAGTTCGTTTCACATTCGGTTTAACCGAGATTCGGCACATTAAACCGAATTTCGTCATTCGGCCGAAATTCGGTTCATAATACCGAACTTCGGCCGAAATTCGTTACATCATCGTCATAGTAGTAGGTGGACCAGCATACATACATATCACGCCGATATCCCTTGCGAGAGAGAATGAGCATCGATAATAATTATGTTCAATTAAAATAATTTATTTAATTATAGGTTTAGTTAGGTGAAATGTATTATGAAGTCACAAACTTTATTATTTCTTGAGTATTCTAAGTCAATGGAATTATATTATTTTTAATGAAATAAAACGCAGAATTAGGTATGAAAAGGAAATAATTATTTATTTTTAATCATACATAATGTTAGGTAATCATAACATGAATGACTCATTGAATAAAAGGCGGGAAGATCTGCCGAACTTCGGCCGAACTTCGGCCGAAGTTCGAATTCGGCGTTGTCATGTACCGAATGTTCGGCCGAAGTTCGAATTCGGTTCAATCCACATTCGGCCCATCACTAGTATATACTAACAATTATATGGATGAGAATCTGAATTAAATGAAATAAATTATATTAATATAAAAATTTACAATTTCTTCCAGAATTTTAAAATCAACATTACAAATTATAATTTAGGATCAGTTCTGCTAACATTTTACTTTATATATTTTTTGTCCGCGGCTTCGCACACTTATTCAATGGAATTTCCCATGGGAATCAGATACATATTTCATTCCATTAAAAAGTAGCCTATACAATACTAACTAGCGGCTCGCCTCCTAACTTACCTACCAGATAATAAAAGTAAGTGATAAGATCGCTCAGTTACGACATGAAAAACAAACAAACAGACTTTCTTATTAATAATATAATATTAGCACAGATTACTACTACGACTATACTGAATATTACCTAGTAAATATAATTCTTTTTATATATAAAAATGAATCGCAAAATGTGTTGGTAAGCGCATAACTCGAGAACGGCTGAACCGATTTCGATAATTCTTTTTTTATTATATTCCTTGAAGTACGAGGATGGTTTTTATGTAGAGAAAACGTAAATATGTACCACGGGCGAAGCCGGGGCGGACCGCTAGTAATTAATAATACTTACAACAGTTAGGAAGTGATACCAGAGGATGGTCCTTAGGAATAGGTTCTGGCGTGGTGACGTCCAAACCGGCCGCGAAGATACGACCCTCTTTCAAAGCGTCGTACAATGCGTCTTGGTCTATAATACCTGTGAATTTTATTATATTTTTAGCTACTTTTTATTTTTATTATACCTAAATGTCGGATTATACATGTGGTTTACACTCAAATTCCAAAGTAAAAAGATTTGTTAATCCTTACGTGCGTTCGTAGGAATTATGGTTAATTTAGAAAAATATTCTTGTCAATAGAAAGCCATATAATAGTACCTACTCATATTATTTCTGAAACAAATGCACGTGGACAGTGGCTCGCAATTGATGATTAGGTCAATATACAATTTCATTGAACTTTATCAGTCATTCAGTTCAGTTATTGAGATTTCAGACTGTTCATTTGCCTTTTTTTGCTCTGAAGTAATGTCTTCATCTAACGACGCTATGAATATATCTCAAACTCTATTTATGAAGACCCGCATAGTTCCCGTTCTCGTGGTATCCAAATTCTTTCACAGGTCTGAAACTATCTTTGTACAAAATTTCATACAAATCGGTTCAGTAGTTTAGGCGTGAATAGACTGACAAACAGACGAACAAAGTTACTTTTCCATTTATATTATTAGGTATACTAACCTCCTCTACCGATGTTAACGATGACAGAAGTATCCTTCATTAATTTGATGGTCTCTTTATTAATAAGGTGTTTGGTTTCTTCAGTTAAAGGGCAACAGAGGACCACATAGTCGCTTTCTTTTAATAATTGTTCTATTGGTACCCTTTCAGCTCCTAAGGCTTTTGCTAGAATATAGGTAATAAAAAATATTATGAATATGCAGCAAGTATTTTTGTCTTAGCCACGGAAAGGTAAGTATAAGCTAAAATAAAAAAAAGACGTGTGGCACTCGGGGACTGCCGCGGTAAAGCTATTGCATAGCATGCCTTCAAGCCACACCTCCGAGCCCGTCGGAGTGGGGAGCGTGAGGTTTTTTCGTTACGGAATTTCTCGATTCGGTCCCCGCGCTCAAGGCCCGCGATAGAAGCTATGCAATAGCTTAATACAAGCAAGCAAATTGTAAAATCCAAAAAAAATGTTATCAAATAAAAAAAATTGAGGTCGGTATCACTTATGTGAATTTTTTATAACAATTACTGCAACTAATCTTTCTACTTCCAATCTTTCAGAATCTGGTTGCAAATTACTTTAAGAAGAGACAGAAGATCACATTTACACACTCTTCCTATTACTATACCTTCTGGTTTATCACTACGTCCAGAATAGATAAACTTCCCAACATCAAAGCCCTTCAAGCGTCTAACAACAGCTTGCCCGATGCCTCCAAGGCCAACAATACCAACAGTTGTACCGTTTATGTGACGACTTAAGTTCCAGTGGACACCGTATTTCCATTCACCACTGTTTAATAGAAAAACATTAATTATGATTAAATATAAATGTAGCCAAAGGAAGAGATGCTGAACCAAATAATATAGTGCTCAGGAAAAGATATATAGGATACCATTAAGTATTAATCAAAAATAAAAAAAATATTGATAAGAGTTAAATGCGAATTGGAAAAACGCGAGCAAAGAAGCGAGCGGAAAGTGTAATAATTTTAATTTCTTATTAAATTCACTTCAATTAACTATTATCCTAGGCGGAGGTGCATTATTGCAGACGAGTCAAACTGAGTTGTTTTCCTGGTAACTCTATAATTAAATTTCCATCAAATGATTAATTCAACATATTATGTTTATTTTTTCTTTCATACCTTTCCACCTCCCGAATACCAGGCTTAAAGCTCCTAGCTGCAGCTATCAGCAATCCTACAGTGATATCAGCCACAGCATTGTTGAGCACGTCCGGAGTATTGCCCAACGGTATACCGCGTTTTGCAACTTCGGCTATGTCTATGTGATCTACACCAGATGCCATGGTCGTTATGGCTTCTAGCTGTGGACCTGGAAAGGACTGCCAAACAGCTAGTTTTGACCTAATATTTAAATATAAATTATTTTCCTACCTATATCAATTTTTATCCCTATAAAGTAAATAGTAAAGATGAGGAAATATGAGGATTATCTTTTTGTCCTCGATAATAATAAACATAGTCTATACCAGTCCATACCCATCAAAAAGACGTTAACTACCACTTTATTTTCCTAGGCACGAAATTAAAGGTAGTGCTTCTGCTTATCTATATTTTGGTAACGCAAAGGTTTTCATGATTTATTTCAAAATAATAATTACTGATATTACCAGCTAGGTCCAATAATTCCTTGTTGAGTCGATGCTTCGTGTTCCATATCAAGGCGTGATTTCCCGCAATATTTTTCTTTATTTCTGGCAACATCTCTGGTTGGTACTCTAAATATGGTAATACTGTCACCTGTAGTCTAAAAAAAAGAAATGTTAATAAAAAAATAATAATTAGCTATGCACGCAGTTTCACAAGGGGTCATATTTTCCGTATTTTCAAAAATTTTCAATGTTACTCCTATTGGTAATAGAGCAATATTATTATAGCTCTCCTATCCAACACAGTAATATTAACTTTTCAATTGGAACCAAGTGGCAATTTCCTGATTACCGTGTTCAACTAAACAAAAAACTTTTCAGTGTTATGATAGCATAGAGATAGATGATGCAATATTATGAACAAATACAATTTTATAGCAGAAAGTAATATTGGCAAAGTATTGAGTAACAATATTTCAAAAACATTTTAAGTTACTGCACAAAAAACGAACAGTGACATTGTTACATAGAAATCATATAAGTATTAGAAAGTGATAAAATAAAATGAATAAATAGGTAAATCTTACAGGTAACAAAAAATGTTAACGGTGCAATTTTTTGTTATTTCTTTTCTAATTCTTTTGTAAAAATAAATATGACTTACTTATCCTTTAATAAATCCAATCCAGCCTTCGGGAACGCCTTGTTTACAATCAAAACTTTTTTGAGAGACATTTTGATGTATGATGCAAAATCTCTTTCCAGTTAGCAGCCGAAACTTCCAAAGACAGTAGGCCAAATCATCTAAACGTTACATAGAAGTATAATATTAAAGAATGTTCAACGAATTTGTAATGCAATCGAAGGCATAGTGCCACAGGTTTATTTTCCCAGTAAGCAATAAATTATTTATTTTATTTATTTAGTATATTTAGTATATTTATATTTATTTATTTACCTCCAAACAATTTACATCAAACATCAATTAATCTACAGGGTGTCCCAAAAAGTAGTGATGAACGGAAGCTGGGAGGTAGAGGACCTAGAGGGCTATCCGAATCACCCCCATGTATGTTATGCGATTTTTCGTATTTTCGGTGTTATGACATGTTTTTCAATTTTTCATCTATCGCTGAGTACGATGAGATTTTTATTTATGGTGACGTGAATTATTGCGCTAGATGCTTGATTTTTTTTTGTGAGCTAAGCTGAAAGATAGGCCAATTCAGTATGGTAACATTTACTATCGTTAGACCTTCGAATGGAATAAAAAAAGAATTGAATGCCAAGAAAGATAAAATTACCCAGTATGTTCACAACTTCAAGGGCCCCTAAAAAATAAAATCACATAAAAAAAGTTTTCCGTTTGGCTTTTAAAAACTTGCTCTATCTATCAGGTAGCTACTCTAAAAATTTCATTTTATTATTCAGAAGGCTTCAATCGAAAATTGAAATCTAAATGTGGTAAGTGCAAAAATTTTATTAACATGATGATCATTAAAACCGAATTTAAACCAATAAATAGGTGTTTAATTACCAGAAATTATTAAAATAACCCCGCTGTTGCTCAATGCAAGTGCGACATCACCGTAAAAAGTTGTCTTTTAAATGTCTGAATGCCCTTTTATCATTTTTAAAGGTTTCTTCTGCTACTATGAATTTCCCGGTTATTTCGTCCAAATTGTGGCATTCTCTCAAGTAGCCGAGGTCTTTTTAGTATCCCCATTGAAACAAATCAATGGGGTTTAGGTCGAGGGGCCGTGGAGGCCAGGCTTTAAGGCAGGCGACACCGGCGCATGCGCAGACTGCAACGACCAATCCATCTTTCAGGGTATCTTTGCCCTTTAGCCTGGCTTCCATGGTCCCCGGACATAAACCCTATTGATTTTTTTCCGTAGGGATACTACAAAGACAAGAGACTGCCACAATTTGGACGAAATAACCCGGAAATTCATAGTAGCAGAAGAAACCATTAAAAATGATAAAATTGCATTCAGACATTTAAAAGACAACTTTTTACGGTGATGTCGCACTTGCACTGAGCAACAGCGGGGTCATTTTAAAAATTTTTGGTAATTAAACACCGATTTATTGGTTTTAA
Organism: Colias behrii; assembly: GCA_029959065.1. Taxonomy (NCBI): domain Eukaryota; kingdom Metazoa; phylum Arthropoda; class Insecta; order Lepidoptera; family Pieridae; genus Colias; species Colias behrii. The sequence continues at coordinate 2,301,787 of JARWMC010000016.1, forward strand.
TTTGTTTTTATTAATCATCATGTTAATTCAATTTTTGCACTTACCACATTTAGATTTCAATTTTTCGATTGAAGCCTTCTGAATAATAAAATGAAATTTTCAGGGTAGCTACCTGATAGATAGAGCAAGTTTTAAAAAGCCAAACGGAAAACTTTTTTATGTGATTTTATTTTTTTACAGGCCCTTGAAGTGGTGGACATACTAGGTAATTTTATCTTTCTTGGCATTTAATTGTTTTTTTTTATTCCATTCAAAGATCTAACGATAGTAAATGTTACCATACTGGATTGGCCTATCTTTAAGCTTAGCACACAAAAAAAAAATCAAGCATCTTCCGCAATAATTGACGTCATCATGAGTGAAAATATCATCGTACTCGGCGATAGGTGAAAAATTGAAAAAAAACGTCATAACTCCGAAAATACGAAAAATCGCATAACATACATGGGGGTGATTCGGATAGCCCTCTAGGTCCTCTACCTCCCAGCTTCCGTTCATCACTACTTTTTGGGACACCCTGTATTTCAGTAAGATATAGGTACATAGCAATTATTACAAATAAACATAAAGTACTTCCCTCCGTGCTAGTCGCTGACGCCACTGTGTTACAGCAGGGAAGTTTATTTTTATTTTATTTTTATTTATTTATTTTTTGCAAAGTTTACACTACGGCTTAAAGATTATATAAAACTTATGAGTATAAACAATAATTAGGTAACTTTAAGTAATCACTACATAGTATAAAACAAAGTCGCTTTCTCTGTCCCTATGTCCCTATGTCCCTATGTCCCTTTGTACGCTTAAATCTTTGAAACTACGCAACGGATTTTGATGCGGTTTTTTTTAATAGATAGAGTGATTCAAGAGGAAGGTTTATATGTATAATAACATCCATTAAATAGTGGAGAAGTACTGTTATTTTTGAGGTTTCTAATGTGATGTCGTAAAAAATTACATTTTTTCCGCTTACATTGCAAACGCAGGCTGATCCTTACGAGTTTTATCAAAATAATGTACTAAGTATTATACACATTGAAAAGGTCTACAGAAAAGTCCGCGATGGTATATGTCTATCTCTTATGGATAACCCACAATAACTTTTTTTTGTCATTTACTTTTTACGACAAATAATGGCTAATTTTCGAAGCGATTTTAACCAATACAGCATTAATCCTTAACCAATTAAATACCTTGAATACATTGTTTATTTAATATAGATCTATATGGCCCTTTACACCGTATGATTTAAGTGAATATTTTCGAAGATATTACAGATTTAAAAATTGCGGGACGTAGCGTTTGCGGCGGTATCGGCCGGCCGCCCGGCTATATATTTTATATAGCGGGCCGCTATGTTTTTATATACAACGTTTACAGTTTTTCTGTAGTGTATTTAGTATCAGCATTGCACCCGTGCGAAGCCGGGGCGGGTCGCTAGTAGGTACTAAATGGCACTAGCCACAAACAGTTTTTCTGTCTCGTTGTAGTCGAGGCGAAGCAGAAATTTATCCAAAGATTTACTGCAAAGGTATCTACTCATTTCTTTTATTTTAATTTTATTGTTAATATAATTATACAAATAGGGAGCAATATAATATGCAAAATTTTTCGCAAAACGAGTTTTACAACCCGGCACACAGTAAATCTCTTCAATGCGGGTTCAGTAAATCTCTTCAATAGGTATTTATCAAGACACTATTATATTATAAAACTAGCTGCTCCGCGCGGTTTCACCCCCGTGGCTCTACTCCTGTTGCCCGTAGTGTGATGAAATATAGCCTTTAACCTTCCTCGATAAATGGGCTATCTAACACCGAAAGAATTTTTCAAATCGGATCAGTAGTTCCCGAGATTAGTGCGTTCAAACAAACAAACAAACAAACAAACAAACAAACAAACAAACAAACTCTTCAGCTTTATAATATTTATAATAAAATGTAAAAATTGTTAAAATAAAACGTACTCACGAAATTTTAATATTATTTATACAAGTGGGTTAAGATAAAAATAGTCAGAAGCATTAATTACTTATAGTACCTAATAAATAGAATTAAGTTTTATTGTTATGATTAATAACAAATTTGAAAATTAATAAAATGATTACATTATGTCACAAATTATTTAAATTTTTTGAAATAAAGTACCTACTTATAGCTACAGGTAAATTAGCTTGGAGAAATTTTTGCATATGTAGTGGTGTGTATATTACTCAGATCTTAGAGCGCGTTTCCACTATATCGTTCTGGCCTATACAAAAATGTTTCGATATCCTAACATTACTATTTAATTTCATACTTATTCCTAGCAACACTTTTGTTTTCAATAAAAACAAGTTTTTATTTGAAAGAATATGGTTTTGACTTTATAAAAAAAAATATATCATTCAATTTCACGTCCTAGAGCAAACGACAAGACGACTACCGTGAAACAATAAAATATCGTGTCCATAATAATTTGTTTCATAATTAATATTTGACCATAATAATTACGAAACAAAACAAATAAATAAATCGTCACTTGATAGTGGAAAGTGGAAACACGCACAAAAACAGAATAAACCAGTTTACGCTGTCCGCAGGTGCCACGTGCAGTCGTTTGGTACCGTTAGAACATAAAGCACACATTTCATTCAAAAATTATAATTATTACGTATAGACCGGGAGATATTGACACAAAATTTCGAGTCATTTGTAACAGGATGGCGGTTCTACAGGGGTCTTAGTACGCAATGACAAAAAGAAAAACGATGGTGTGAACACTGGTACCGGCGGCTTAGTCGCGTGGGCGTTAGTCGAACTCGTCGGATAAATAGCGAAAGTCAAACGATTTGTAACACAAAAATTTTAGAATTAACCGATAGCCCACAAAAAAGTTGTAGGCGGTAGTGTCATGCCATACTTTTCCGGTGTGACTTACAGCCCGCCATACCGACGCGAATGCGTTGATTTAAAAAAAACAATTCAACCATTTGTACCAGGCTAACTTTTGCACAGGTAATCATCATCGTGCAGCCATTTACGAAAATCGCCATGCCATACTTTTCGGACGATTCCAAATGGTCACCATACCGCCGAAAAACTGCAAAATTTTTTTTTTTCGCCAAACTTTTTGTACCAGTATTGCATTTGGATTTTTGGAGAGTATTTGATAAAATGTGACCATTATTATATTTACCATACTTCTAGTAGGGGGAAAAAGTGCTGCCATACTTGAAAAATTAATTTAGTATTAATTTATATAAGTGAAGATTTCCACCACCTAGATCTTTGAAATTTTGTATTTATATTCGTTGAACCTCAAACTTACAGGAAAAATTAGTGCCATACTGTTACTAATCGTTCAAAATACGAATAAAATCTTACAATAAAAAAAAATCTTATACACATTCGCCACCTCCCACAGGTATGACATTATCACACTTCTATTTATAATCATTCAGGAGTTGTTGAAAAAAAATTTAGGGTGGTAAATGGTTCGTCGAAAAAAAAAATTTGCAGATTTTCGGCGGTATGGCGACCATTTGGAATCGTCCGAAAAGTATGGCATGGCGATTTTCGTAAATGGCTGCACGACGATGGTTACCTGTGCAAAAGTTAGCCTGGTACAAATGGTTGAATTGTTTTTTTTAAATCAACACATTCGCGTCGGTATGGCGGGCTGTAAGTCACACCGGAAAAGTATGGCATGACACTACCGCCTACTTCTTTTTTATGGGCTATCGGTAAATTCTAAAATTTTTGTGTTACAAATTGTTTGACTTCGCTATTTTTCCGACGAGTTCGACTAACGCCCACGCGACTAAGCCGCCGGTACCAGCGTTCACACCATCGTTTTTCTTTTTGTCATTGCGTACTAAGACCCCTGTACAACCGCCATCCTGTTACAAATGACTCGAAATTTTGTGTCAATATCTCCCGGTCTAGTAGTTTAATTGTTAAATTTTGTATTTGTTGATTGTTGTTATTATTTGTATTGTTATAATATTTGTTGAAGTGTTTAATTTGTGTGTAAGTGTTGTAACTTTATATTGTTAATTCAAAATGTCGGGTGTAATGTATTTATTGTCAATTATACCTATAAATGATTTTTTTGAAATATATGCGAATTCATCGAAGTTAAAGATCTACTTTGAAAGTTAAGAAACATTTTACTCTCCCTTTGTATTGCTTTGTACAACATTTCGGAAGGGAATTGAAAAACTGACTCTCTTTAAATTTATTAAAAAGATTTAGTAATAGCGAATCTAGTCCACTCCCATGTCAATTAAACAAAGTATCTTTATACTATTACAGTGGATAGGAAATTAAATTTTATACAACTTTTAATAAACAAGTGTAGTCCTCGGTTTTACGCGCAATTTTAATTTTATTTGTGTTGACTGTGACTATAATTTAACTACTTTGCCTTGCATTCCCTCGTTCGTTGGGCAAACTAGTATAAATTCATAATTATAGAAGTATAAAATCATTTTTTGCATTTTTATTGACATTTTCCTTATCTGGATTATTTCACTGGTTACATACACTAAGTAGTTAAACGAACAATAAGATGCTAGTATGTATTAAAAATATTTTCTTATATTTTATATACTTTTCCTTATGAACAGATCTTTATATTAACACGAACGAATTTGGAACTCGCGTGTGGCTTCCGTTCATTGCTTCTTCATGACAGCAGTCTTGAACTTCCTTTGTATTATTTTTAAATTTTACTCGAATACAAACTAACGTTTGTGTGGTAATAGAGAGAATGAAAGTGTTGGAGAATTTTTGTTCTTTAAATAATCTAAATTAGATTTAATTCTATGATACTTAATAACAGACACAAATAAGTAATCAATAATTTAAGAATATCTACTTGCTCATCATTCAAATATTATCTACCTGCATCTGATAATCTGGCAGAAATCACTGTATGTAAATTGTGTTACTTATGTGTATTTATACGAAGATTTTTTAAATTAAAAAAAATTACGTGTGGTGACATTATGGTTATTTCCACAGATCACAGAAACTAAAGGAGGATTACAGAAACTAAACTAGATCTCTATGGTCATTTCTGTTAAATGAAAGTGTAGTACTTGATATGTAATACACGCGGAGAGACTGGAAATTAACGCTGTTCAAGTATCTAAATCCGACAGCATGGCTGAGTCTGTTTCGATTATGTATTACAAACCATATTTACAGACGTAGATAGGTATATTTTTATGTCAATCAACAATGTTACCTAGTTTTAAGTTTGTGTGGCATAATAAATAAAGCTTGTTTTCTTTCATTTCCCATAACCTTTATTCTCAAAGTCGGTTAAAAATAGCTGACGTGCTTCAAACGCAAGGCTACTTCCGAAACAACAGTCAGGCTTAGGACAATGCCCGTTTATTTACGTTAAAAAGCCAAGTTTAACAGGCGTTAATAAAATCCGAAGCAACGTGTGTCGGGATGAATTTGGAGCTAACAACGAATGAAATATTTCACATTTTTCTTTTAATTTTCTCGTTACGATGTTGCTTTTTGACCGTTGCTTTCATGACTTTTAAGCTTCTGCTAAAGCTTAAAAGTCATATCTTTTTAATTGTACATAGTCTGTTACTCTTGGAAAAAAGTTATGTGATCTACAATTTTTGGCTGAAGTAATGTACAAAACCTACATTACTAGATACTAATTGGTTGTAGTTTAGTTTATAATTTGAACGCTTGTCTTGAAAATTCATAAAATTGCGCAAAGCTTTTAAATAAAAATGTAAAGCATAATACGCGTTGAAATCACTGGTAATGATATTCAATCAATCAATTAAACAAAACTTTTTTTTTAATTGACACATGTCAAGAAAGTTGCCAGCCCAAATAATTTAGCTATCTGTGGTCCCCTGGGACGTGTTTCTCATTATGTCGTTACATGCTTATGGCGGGTAAACATACGTGTCGTTTCCTGTCAGGATTCCCAACAAAAAAACATCGGTATTTATATTTTACAACAGCTATTGGGATTTGGGAAGGACACGTTTGAAGTTACTGTACATGAAGTTGTACGTTATATTTTAAGTTGAGGGTGATCTTTGTGTGTTTAAAGATTATTTAATAAGATGATTTATAATATTACATTTTTACTATCACTCTACAGAACTCAATGATAGCCGCGTTAGAGTATAATATTTTCTATGATGATGAGGTTTTTAATAAGTTTAATTACTCTACATAAATACATTAAATTATTTTTTATCCATTATTTAAATAAAAATTAAGTTATATCTGACAGCTGATATCACTTTAAACACAAAGCAATTTAAACTCTTGAAAAAGTTACGACGAAAGATAATATCACTAAATAATTGATAATAATTACTTAGTTCGTGATAAGATTATGAATTATCATAACATTCACCCCTTTAGATGTCTGCATATTTGCAACGTATCAAAAACAATTACCACATTTGCTAAACATGTGTAACAGCTAATTACTAAACGATTATTACACATAAATATGTACATATTAATAGCAATTTTACTTAGCGGCAAATCAGGGGTCAATTTGGAACCAATTAAGACACGCATCCGGCCCATTGGCTGTCAAATTGTCAGAATTCAGGGGTGTTTTTTGCGAACCCATCGGCGGTGCAAACAGATATGTTACAGTTTAGTGACTACTCAGTAGTTTGGAGTTTATGATCGGCGATGTTAGAGTAGTGTGGATATGTCTTTGTAGGTGCAAGAACGTGAAAAACTTTTCAGCAAAAGGTGTTTTTATTTTTTTGTTCCATCGTATTACCATGAATTACTCTTATAAACATACTAAATAAACTCATGGCTGTTAAGATTTAGTCTTATTTTGTTGAAGAGGAAATCTGTCATTAATTTATCTGTGACAATCATGTAGATACTTATATAGTAAAATCCAAATCAACTCACTTATTATAGGTAGTAGATAGTGACGATAATAACTGACTGACGATAATAAGCCAATGCATATAACAAATTCTATATCCCAAAAAGCCAAAAATTTAACACGACTTATTTTTTTTTATTTCGGGCTTAAAGTATACGTAAAAAGTTCTGAATCTGTACTTCCATGACATCTGTTTTCCCATGTAATCTTCGTATCCATGTTCGTATCATACATATTGTCATTAACGGTACTTCAATAATACCTCATTATTATTGATTTCGGCCTCCAAGCCAAGGCATATCAACAAAATGATGGCAATATTAAGCGGAAGCGCAGGTCGTTATATGTTTCGATGACATGTGGTGCATGTGTTGCCATCGGAAGGAATTCGCCGAGAAATTGATGACGTCATTAGTCATCTTGAGTGCGTTTTTTGTATTTCCCTAATTCGGGACCCCACAACGATATGTTTGCAGTTTGCTGTGGTCTCTGGTCAAGTGTCTCTGCGGTGGACATCCCATAGAGTATAAATCAAATGATGTCGCCGATGTTTCAAGTGTTTATTGCTTTTTGATTTGTCTATGATTTTTTTTAACAATTTCAGTTCTCTTTCAAAGTTGTGAGTAGATACGCGTTACAGACAAACAAGTGAGTATGATTCTATCATGATTGCGAATAATGAAATTTTACTCAGTTAATTTAACTAATTTCACTGATAAAAAAAAGTTATCAAATCCAGTTTTAGTTTGCTATTGTTGTACGCTTTTTTATTACTTACTGAAACAATTTCGGTAGGTAATCAAGAGTATAAAAAATTATTTATAAGTACCAATTTTATCAGACTTATCGAACTCGGATGCAGAAACTAGATTTCAAAGAGTAACCCACTTAGAAAAGCAAATATATGATAATTTATTCGTTTAATTTTTTGTTATGGAAGACAAACTTTATCTACTTACATATAATCTTATGATATTATTAAGCTGAATGGGGTATTTAAATTGGAGACCTCTTTATATTTCAATGTAAAAAATGTACCGTATTACCATTACGATGGTGTGGTGACAGTTTTTTCGTATCTAAATACAGGTAGGTACTATAGCAAGTTGGGCAATTTTAGTTAAAAAAACTACTTTAATCGGCTTCGGAATCACACCTTTGTTGTAAAAAATTTAAAATATCGACCTTCGTAGAGGAGGTGAACTAAAAATAAATAGACACGGCAATTTATTTTAAATGAATACGAATTTGTTTAGACATATTATTATATTATTTATAATTTATGGTATTGTATTTTTCAGCATATAATGTAAATACCTAAATACGTTTTTATTTTTAGAAATGTAGTTCTGAGTAATTTATAAATGTGATAGTCTTATATTTTCTATTTAATAAATATTAAACTTTGAAGTACAAGTAAGATATTACCTAATACTTAAGTACTTAATACTAAATAGAATCTAAAATCGAAAACAGAAAACTGCTCACTCTATCCATTAGATTACGCAACGCAAAAGAATGGCTACTCTCAGTCGACTCTACACACTCATAGCTCTACTTTACGCAATGGTATAGTATATCCCAGGGTGCAGGTGTGCAGACAAAAAACGAAAGGATTCCTCGCAGGTGTGGGATCAGGTGCCGGGATTTGGGTTAGGAGTTCGAATCCCACCGTGCGTACAGGTGGAAATGATTGGTTCTATCTAATTCTAACTTGACTAACTGAGATTCATTAATATTTGCTAATTTATACTCTAGTAATAAAGCAGTTAGGTCATTTCTAAAAAGTATGTTTTGCTAATGTGTCAAAACTTCACGTGTGAAAGTTCCTACTTTAGGGAAGGTTATAGATACTAATTAGGTAATTGTATTATTAAATCCATTGTTTCTATCACGAATGTAGTCAGGTACGGGTAGACTCGGCTGTCTTTGTATAAAACTTATGGGCTACGTATCAATTTATTTATTTATTTAACTCTTTAATAGTTGTACAGTTAAGAAACCTTATTAGTACGTACACATAGAACAGAGTACAACTATTTTGGCGGCCTTATCACTTAATAGTGATCAATTTTCTTGCTCCTATTATTAATATCTGTTTATGGTTAAAAACTGCAAATTAAATCATTGTGATATATAAAACTAGCGGTCCGCCCCGGCTTCGCCCGTGGTACATGTTTACGTTTTCTCTACATAAGAACCATCCTCGTACTTCAAGGAATATAATAAAAAAAGAATTATCGAAATCGGTTCAGCCGTTCTCGAGTTATGCGCTTACCAACACATTTTGCGATTCATTTTTATATATAAGAAGAAAGAAGATGAAACCATATAATAAGTTTAATCATATAAAATGTAACATATATAAAATGTAACATATAAATAGTACAAAAATTTAGAAGTAAAGTACGTACCTACGTACTTATGTATATGAAACTACAATACATTAAAATATATTTTCGACTCTACAATCAACCTATCCATCAAATGCGCACTCGGAGAAATTGGAATATTCAATTTAAAGTCAACAAAGGAATCAGTTTTTACTATAACGCGTTAGATCTAGAAAAACAAATCGGCATGGCCATAATCGTCGAAAAAAAAAAGATTACTCCGAGAGCGCCAGCGCGTTACCTGTCAATGTCAAAATGACGAGGTGACAGCCCGCTATTGTGTTTTGAACAATGCGTTTTTTTTAAGTGCAGTCTGGCAGGTTGAAAATTGCATTTTTACGTTTCGGGTTGCAATGGATCATTGGTAATACGCTTTGATTATATAATCAAAGGTAATACGTTTGTTATTTTTAGTTTATCGAAGAAATCAAATAAAACTTCTTTTACCTACTTCTTTAACTTTCAATTATTAATCACGTAGGTACCTTGAAGAAGGTACGTTAAACGTAACTTACGTTATTGAAACCATTTAAAACGGCATTAAACGGGTTAAAATTAATAAAAACAATCAATTTCAGTGTACAAAGAAACAATATACTACGCGATTAAACATTGACTAAAGAATAAAAGCAGTCGATTAGCTAGTCTACGCAGTCAATAATATGAACAAATAACGCTTGTGTTTTTACATTACAAGCATCCATTGATCCGATTTAAAAGCTCGTTAATTGCCAGTAATATCGTTTTCCTCACCCAACCGACTACGCAAAATGCACATCTGGGAGCAATGAAGGTTACCGCCACTTCCAAAAAGACCTATAACATTGTAAATAACATGTAAAATAGACCTTTTCTTTTTTTCTTAAAGTCGGTTTTAGCTCGGCGATTGAAAAGATTTAAAGCCATGAACACCTGTTTCAACCACAGCATTTATCTTGGTTAATAGGAATTAATTTTGAATCATAACGCCAATGAATAGGGTTGATAATTGCAAGCATCATGTCTCTTGCATTCCTGTTAGGGCTGTTCGCATAAATTATCGATGTTTCGCTTCGCTGTTAGAGTTAGGGATACTTGCGTCTCTTTCTAAACACTTGTTTTTATTTCGGTAGAGTAGTGCGTGGAGACAAGTGCCACTGTCTGTTTGTATCTAAAAATTAATCAACATCCTTTTGTATGTATTATATGATATCTATACAAGTATCCATTCCAAAAATTCCAAATGTAACATGATACATTTTATAACTTGAAAACAACGTGATAACGGAATAGTAAAACGTAACTGATTAATAAAATCAATTAAAATTTTGGTCACGATCTAGAGAATGAATACATTACAAATTGAGATGAAACTACCATCGGAAAATAAATATTATCGTTATATTAAATTAAAATTACACTTCAGTTTTTAGGTCTGTGACAATTATAGTAAAGAGCTTAGTGTAAATAATTGTTGCACAGTTCACTGTAATTTCTCGGAAGTTACTGTGGGCAATTTGCTTTCGGAAGCAAATGTTACTTGATCGACGCCAGGTCACGGGGCTAGTTCATAATACACGAGGTGTCGGCGGCTAGCCGGCGCCACGGCGGCAAGCGCGGCGCCTTCTGTCCTGCAAGTTATGTTTATTCTTCACTGGACTTTAGACTCTACCATTACAAACATAAAAGCTATAATCAAATAATACAAAATAAATCAGCTGAGATTTCTGTTGACATTCGATTTTATGCTACCTGTCTATTGTATTAAAGGCTACAATGCAATTTAGTAGGAAAACATTAAATTCATTCTTCGATTTTGAATTCCAAACACTAAGAAAAGAAAGCGTTTTTTTAGGAAGCGTTATGTTTTAGCAATATTTCAAATTTAATCGTTGCATAATGAGCTAATAAAGGCAAAATGCAATGGCTTGAAAAGTTTCATTTAGTCTGTATTTAGGTAGAAAAAGAAATATAGAATAGAAAAGTCAATCCATCAGTCCCCGGAATCACAGACACAATAGAAAATCTATTGTGTCGTGGCCCGATCGGGGCGCTCGGTGGTTAATGGGTTAAAACGGATAATCGCAATGACATGACGTGTATTTGTATGTAAAGAGTAATTATGTATTACATTTGTATGCAATTTATTTTATTAAGATTTATTATTAGCACGGCCGGGGTTGCCAGGTGGTCATCGGATCGCGTGTTATTTCATCGGTGAATTGTTTTGAACGGCTCGAGTACATACGCTCGATGCGAGCGAGCCAATTAAATCTGGCTCTGATTGACAGGACATTGGGTTCCCCGTTACACTCCTTATTTCTTTTTTCGATTATTGAAGAGATTTTAAAGTTATTATACGTACGTTTAAATATACATAAGTACTTTTATTTATATAACAATATTGTAAGTTGTCATACAATGTTGGTCGCAGCTTAGATATGAAACCGATCTGGATGAAATGTAAGTTGTTTTTTTGTTTAACTTTCTTTTAGTAGGTTTCTAAACATATTATTTAGATCAAAATAATTATGAGAAGCAAATAAATGAGGTATTAGTAGTGAAAATAAACGAGGTTTTAAAATCAGTAAGTAGGTATTTTTTGTGGTTGTACCAAAAGATCTTTTTTTTTAGTTTTTTTAGATCACAGTTTCCTTCTCTTATAATCTTCATTTACAAACTTTATATCCAGGTATATTTCTAGTAAAGTATGATAAAAGAACTGGTACTTTATATTATATTTGATAATAAAAGCAACGTTACCCTTTAAATTTTAATGAAAAAGTATACGTCTCCAAAGATTCTTTTTTTTATTTCATATTATCACGCATAAAGTGAATGCATTAAAAATTCGACACCACGCTGTTCAAGGGTCAAAACTAAAGGGACTGATCAAACATGTAAAAAATTGGATGTTAAACAGAACGCGACAATATTCACGCTATTTCCCCGCGGTCATGGCTAGGTGTCAAAAGCCTTACCTGACCGTTTTAACGCCCACACGGAACAAGTTTATACTGGGTCGAATATTGACTATCTCAGGCACATTTTGTTTATTCAGGAGTTATCCTTTCACACCTCTCCTAGCATCGAGACCGCTACTCAAAATGTTGTCTAAATAGCACAATTTTCGTAACTCACACGTTCCATTTACTTTGTCAATACCAAAACACCTACCTTAGGTAGGTGATTATAAAAACCGTCAGACGTGTATTTTGCAACTTCGATGTGTATATTTTGCTTCGCTTATGAGTCGAATTTATGTTGTTACCCTGTTTGAGCCCATAAAAATTCATGACAAAACCTGTATAAAAGGCTGGAGGCGAAACTTGCTCTTTTTGCATGCCGTTCCTTGAATCTGAGGAAATGTCCGAGCAAAAAGCCGACGGAACAGGATTTCGTATCGACGTTGCCAAATCTGGACGCGTTAAGAGATGATAAAGGGGACGCCGCAGCCCGCATCCCGCCAGACCGCAAATCTGGCGTTGAAGGAATCACAGCGAGACCAAACAAAAACACATGTTCTGCCATATACGCAGTACACGTTGACATCGTCTACCTTTTAGGCAAGATCGTTTATGTGATTAATTTATATCTTCACTTATCAATTCTGACGTCAGAATCGCTGTGTCGTGGTGACGCCGCAGATTCAGCTCTTTCAGATAATCACAGGAGTCAGGAACGCAGTGACTTGCGTGATATCTTCATATAACTTGTATATTGGAAATTAAAACATTTAGAGGATATTATTTTATCAATTCTGTATTTGCGTAACCATAATGATACCTAGTATATTGCATTGTGCCCTTTGTCCCTGATAAATTTTATAAGGGCTACCATACAATAATGACTCAATCTTTCAGGTCTTTTTATTTAAAACATATTCTTCAATATTTTGCAACAAATGTTAAATGATGCGTATAAGTTATTACAAATATTAAAATATCGAATTAACTTCTGTTTTTTATTGTAAAAAGAATGGAAAAGATATAATAATTTATCATCTTATATAATCACCATTTATATTGCTTCCTAATAAAAAAGGATTTAATGACTCTTATGACGCCTGTTTAAAACCACCTACAATAGTCAAACATTGCACATGTCAAAGATTTGCTTAGCTAAATCGTTTGCGCTTGTTACGGTGCGAATAAATCGTAAAGTATCATGTGAGTCACGGTGCAAGTGCACATGTGGACGTAGAAATAGCCTGCAAGTTGTAACAAATGTTCCGAGGCGGTGTGCTCAAGTCGCCTCGGCCAGAATGCGTCCGTCTGGCGCGCCAGTGCTGCGATATATCGATAACGACGGCCACAGCATTAATTGACTGATTTAATGAACAGCAAATTCTTAACATCTCGTTTGTTTGATTTTTACATGATATTTCACATGTACTTTTCGTGCGGACTACGGTTAAAATAATAAAATGTAATTACTGAATTTTATGAAAGTATATTAATACACTCTCAATAATTAGTCACACGAGATTTACGTGAAACAAATTTTAAATTAATTACACTAAGTACAAGAATATTTTTATACAAATTATAAACGTGGACAATATGATTATGGAAGTACAAGGTGAAGGGTTCATTTAAAATAATTACACTTAAAATTCGTAAACATATTATTTTTCACTGATATTACCTATATTCGTGCTACTATAACATATTTAACTAAAATGCAATTGAATATCACGTAAGCCCTACATAGAGAAACCTCGACGCGGTAACTACATATTTTAATCGTACTGTCCCTTGCCTTTTGCAATTTGATTTAATAAGACATGAGCAATTTTTCATCGTTCGATAAACTGATCGTATATCATATTGGGTGCATCTCTAAAGGGCGAGACTGGCCTGGCGCCGTGCTTTTTTACCCCGCCTCGGCTCGAGCCAACAGCCAACAGTCCAACTTATTACTTTGGAGTTTGGTAAATTTTAGTTGACTGCTAACTGTTGAACGGGAAGGGTGTGTTTGATGTTGTCGGAAAGCGGAACGAACGCGAACGTAATTACGAAATATATGAAGTGCTAATGTATTAACTGTGTGACATCTATGCGATGTTTTATTGAGTGGATTTTGATAGTTTTCTAAGGATTATTTTGGAGGATTGATATTGAAGAAAATAATAATGTCCAGTGTTTTGTCTACCAGCACTGCGGATGCTGTGCAAGCTGATGTCAAAGGTATATTTCAATTATTATATTTTTGAGATATGTACATTTTATTTTTATTTAAGTCCGAAATTTTAAAGAAGGTACTTAATAAACTTAAAAATATTAATAAATTAATATTTATAATTTATATATAATTTTTAATAATTATTATAAAATAATGGTTCTCTTAAATATAGTTTAAAAGCACTTTTATTCAATAATTAATCATTGTCTAAATTTAATTATTTTTCTTATAAAGCTTGTTGTACCTAAGCATTAAATATTGTTTAATATTGTTGTACCTAGTTACCTGTAGGTACCATAGGAAACGCAAAAAAGGAAATGTAGGTATAATTTTTATTTTTTACACGCAATTTTAATTTTACGATGTCATTAAGGCTGTTTACTCAACGCTCTTGAAATGTTAAGAGTTGAAAATTCGTACCTAAGTTCATCGAACCAGTAAGTAACCGCCACCAACACAATACTGGATTAGAATTAAAAGTTATTACAAGTCAATCTCAAACTTTAAATGACATAACAGTGGGTGTAATAAAGTTAACTAAACGCCGGAAACTCAGTGAACGTCCGAACTATAAATTCGACAGCCGTACATGGTACACTCATAAATAAACATTTTGGACTTTAAAAGGCTTCGTTTAATTTCTTAAGCAAATTGCTACTCCCACATGGGTGCTGCATTACTCAGATTTCGTTACTTACCTACTGTTTGTTATATGTGGCATTTTATAGAGATTTTATCCTCTATAATTCGGAATTCGGACTAGGGTCATTGCGCCTGTTCGCGTCCACATGCCTATTCGCGTCCATTTTGCGGATATCTTTTAGAAAATTCACGAAAATAAGTATACTTTAAGTAAAATTGTAATAAGAAAAATTTCCGATAATACCTCAATGTATAAGAGACATGCACACATATTCAAAATATGCCTGCGCACCGCCTATCCTATTTAAAAAAAATATTTAATTTTGGCTATTAAACGAGAGAGCTGAAACGCGCGGGATTTTGAGAAAAAAATAGTGCGCAGCGTTGCGTTTGACGGTAACTATCTTATTGTTAAATGTGAATTTTTGAATATGTAACTGTTTCTTTACTTTGCTAACAAAACATGGAATAGTATGGATTATAAATCAGCTTATTTCTTTTACAATTAATAGCTAAAATAAGGTGGACGCGAATTACTACACCGAATTTGTACAACTTCCATTTTGCGTCCACGGTGGGCGCAAACTATACCTATAGTGCATAACAATAGAACATATTGCGTCCACATTATTTTTCATTACGTAGCAATGAATTGTTTGTTAAAATATGTAATTTAAAATAGATTGTAAATTTTTGACTAAGACTACAAGTTGATAATTTAAATTTTCATTCAAATTAGCAAATTTTTATGCTATTTTTTCATTTTATAATGGGTATTCTAAGAATGAGACTAGTATCTTTGAGAATGAGAGTCAATAAGTCTGTGGTTAAGAAAATAATATAAACAAAAAAGAAATTTAATTCATTAGAAACAAAAAAATAGGGTAGGTAGGTAATCTTAATAGAACTGATTATTATTTATTTACATTACGTAACTTTGTTTTTTGTTAATTTTTAGTTCTATTAATGATGAGAAGATAAATATAAATAAGTTTTTCCAGTTTCCTTACAGTGAATTATATTAATAATAATGTTGATTTTAGGGTTCCGAACCTCAAAAGGAAAAACCGGAATCCTTGTAGGATCACTTTGTTATCCGTCCGTCTGTATGTCCGTCTGCCGGTCTGTCTTTCTGTCAAGACCCTTTTTCTCAGTAACGCGTGGAGGTATAAAGCTGAAATTTATATTGAATACTCAAGTCTACGGTCCCTTGAAGCAGTGAAAAAATCAAACTTATAAGCCAAAGCAATCAAAAGATACAGCCGTTTATGCTGCAAATTTTCGCAAATTTCGACATTCGCAAGGGAATCAAAACCTACAGGGTACTTTACGTGAACACAGACACTTGAAGTTTGGTACGAAGCAACGTCTTATAGCACAAATAAGGGAAACATTGAAAAAATAAGCATTTACAGTTAAAACACGTGAAAAAAAACAGGTTAATAGTTAATACGGAGCCCTCGGTTTGCGAGTCCCACTCGCATTTGGCCGGTTTTTATTAAATAACTATATTCGTAAATAAATAATTTATTAAAATCTAATTTTTATTTGCATTTATCTGATAAAATATCACCCAATACACTCTTAATTCCTTTTCTAAGCTGGTGAACGCGAACTGATCCACGGGTGGACGCAAACTGGAATTTTTGGACGCGAACTGGGTAAAACGCCTAATTCTGCTATTTGTCTAGTATAAATAAAAACCACATGATATTTCCAACACAATTGAAAGTAAATCTTAAAATAGACTATGTAATGAACACGTTACATAAACTTTGCGTTGAAATTTGTTCTGGAACATTTTTATTTTCTCCTTCAAACTTTCCAACTGCACTAAGTGGACGCGAACAGGCGCAATGACCCTATGTATCATACAATTGGATGGCTTATCTCATTCTCTATTTCATAGGTTTGATGGTTTGACCATTTCATCTTGTAGGTAACTGTTATGCAATCCATAAAAAATAGATTTTGAATATGAGCGAAAATAAATATCTCCATTACTATAATTAGATATGTTTTAATAAGATAATACATTTTATTGGTATCTCATTAATTATTTATTTATCTAAGCGCGCGTGCTCTATATCAATTTTGGTAGCTATGCATGTCTCTACAGTCGAGCTTATGACTTCCATTTTGTTAACACTCGCAAAATAAACACATAAAAAGAAAAAAAATCTAGAGCGACATCGTGAGAAAATCTGTTGGTAGGCGATTATATTAATTTTATCTCATAATTGGATCAACAAATGCTTGATTGTTTGTAACTAATCAATCACTACTAATTAATTTATCACCGAATACAGAAGGGTTCTAAAAACGCCTCGCTGCACATGTTACGGGGGTGAAAAAACCCTATACGTTAGAACAAGTGTACACCACTGCAAATATAATATAATTCTTGTCACACAATAACAACCCTTATTCCTTTGCTTGTAAAAGTTATTCCGACGATATAGGTAGTTTTTAATAGAAAACACGTATGTTTGTTCACATGTCGCATAGCGGGGGTCATGTGGGATAAAAAGAACGAATCTGTTTATTTTTTTTAGAATTAGGTCGCCAGTGTTGCCAACTGCAATAGGAACAGACAATTTATTTTGGATACGTCACGAAATATTAATAAGTATTTTAAAGACAATAAAAATTAAAAACTATATTCTAGAGCGCAAATCGCGTATTTCGTAAGTAATCTTCGTGTTTATTAAATACAAATATGTAATATAAATGTAAATAATGTTATATTATGTATTACAATTTCCATGAATTACTAAATTTATGTTTGTGAATCTTGTGAATTGAGATCTGAGTAAAATATGGTAACAACCAGTAATGTTCACTTTAAACAGATGCTACAAATTAATGTATTGTTATACAATATATACCACCTGCTATCTATAATTAAATGATATAGAACAACCAAACACTTAACATAAGACGTACCAATATACCTAATTTGGTTATGTAATACGTAATCAATGCTTTTTAAATTACCACTGTTTTCCAGTATGCAAATAGTAAAAAATACATAAATATTTCAATAAATGCACACTTAAACAGCCAAGAATTATTTCAAACTTGCTATCCGCCCGCGGCTTCGCTAACGTCATGGTCGCTGAAAAGAAATTCTCAAAGGACTTGACATCTTTCAACTGTCACCCAGACACAAAAATCATAGCATAAAATCGTATTAGAAAAAAAAAACAAACACACTTTTTTATTTTTAATATTAGATAAAATATATTTAACTCGTTGCACAACACTTGTTATCATCTGAAAATAACAACAAACTAATCGCGGGTACATGCGCACTAAGTTTAGACTTTAGATATAAAGATAATCAGGCTGATTTACTGATAAGAGTTATAAATTCATAATGAAAAAAAAGTATGGATTACAGCAATAAAACCGTGAGTGTATTTCTTCGGTAAACCAGATTTAATAATTTAAAATTGAATAGAAAATACTCGTATAATTCATTTTTAAACTTGACAATACCTCGCAACTACATATTGAAAAGAAATTAATCATCTAATTAGTCTAACTAAATCATTATAGCATCAGATTTTCTAAGAACCTTTGCACCCTGGCCCTGGAATGTCATCGCCGAGCCTTTGCCTCTAAAAAAAAACGAAAAGGGCGGCAAAATTCTTAATCATCTGTAGTAGTTGCACAGGAGTCACCCTTTACTTTTTACAGATACAGATGTCAAACAGCCGACACTGAGCATTATTACAGCTATTATGTCCCCATCTGCAACGCCACATCTGGTATCCAAACGGGCTTACGTCATGACATGTGGCGACAACCGTTCAGTTTTATTGCTGAAAAATTACGCGTACTAGAAAACAATGATGTTTTCTTGCGACTTATACGGCTATATCAGGAGCTGGCATGAACACGTTTCTAATAGATAGGTACTCATATAATAAATTGATTGGACTCTTATTTACTAGGAAATTCAAGACACGTAATAAAATGAACAATTAAAAGTAGATAATAATACTTTACTTATTACTTACAAGATTTATTTATAAAACTTGAAGAATAAGCATTTAGAATACCAATTTTAATTTATATGCTAAAAGTGGGTGCAACCTACAGAGGCAATTTAAAAATTTCATATCAATTCGCGGTCGCAGGAATACCCTTTCAAGGGACGTAGGACTTCAGTTGGTTTTGTAGACGTTACGTTAGATTCTATTTCAACCATTATCATTTTAATGCATACGATTCACAGCTTGAACTGGAAATATTATTAGGATTTAGAATATGTTGTTTTGGGGTTTTCCAGTGGCGTAATGCTTAAGGCATTAGAAAAAAGCGACCAGTGTCAGGGTCTTGTATTACCGCTTACTTGAATAATTTAGCTTTTAAATGATTCCAATTTTAAATGGGAATTTTGTTGGAATTCGCGGTATTTTATCTAAAATAACTTTATTGATAATGATAATAACAACAAAAAGAACGAACTTTGTTAATTAAATGACATTTTTAAATTAAAAATAGATGGATTTTTTTTAACTTTCATTTAACGAGACTTTAGAAGTTTAGCCTATTGGAAACTTTTTATAAAAAATCTGTATCCGTATTCGATAATGGGGCTATTTGTAAAGTAACCGTATCAGTACTTGTTGCACTATAAAATCGTTCACGTGCTGGACCCCACGTGACGTTGTTTCAAAATATTGCCAATCGTAAAAATTACTGCAAGTGCGCTATTTTACACGCAACACTGTCACGTGTTATCATAATGAAATGAAATTCGATTGGACATTTTGAATTTTTAAACGCGTAAAGGATACTATATAATTATGTATCGCGTACTATTCACGATTGTATTAAATAAATTTATTTTTATAATTTATTGTAATTATTAATTTTAAATATGATCTAAAAACAGATTCATTAAAGTTTTCAAACGCATTTTAAACAATATAAGATGCATAAATTTAACTTTATATTCTTCAGTGTACCTACAGAAAAAAATAAAATTAAAAACAGCTGTGCGATCGTTTACAGCTTTGCCAAAGAACAACATTTTTATTGTTGTAATTATCTGTAGTACACGAGGCGAACAGATGTATGCAGTATGCAATAATGACAGATGTTGGTTTATTTATCCGTCAATTTATAATCCGTGCGAATTAGAAAATATATGATAATATTTATGAACCTAGAATATCTGAAAATCTTATAACCTTAATATTATACCAAGCGAACTATAATAACACATACTAGTCACATCTAATTTCTAAAATAAAGTTTTTCACTCGCCGTAATAAATCAACAATTAAAAAAGCTAATTTTGGCACTAGAAAACGACGTTAAAAATTCGAAAATGTTTAATGTTTATCTTAAAGTATTAGGCCGCCTTTCCATCTGCAAGAAAACTTGCGCAAGAAATGTCCGACAGTCTGTCTGACAGCAGCTTGCAAGTCTACTTGCAGGTGGAAACGCGGAATTAGACTCGCAAGCTTCTGTCAGACAGACTGTCGGACATTTCTTGCGGAAGTTTTCTTGCAGATGGAAAGGCGGCCTTATATTAGACATATCCTTATACTCAAACTATTTTATTGAGACAAGAGCAAGAAAGGTAGCAAAATATTTGACTTTACTACGTTCACTTGTTTCCGTCACTCAAGACCGTTAAATTGTCACATACGTTCAAGTAATAGTCAATTGCAAAGGAAGACCTATTACGGATTTTTGCATACGTCCATAAATATTAAAAGGGATGACGGGAAGCCTAAAATTCGTCGAAAAAGACAAAGGGAGGAAGCGATCGGGTGGCCAGGCATAAAAACAAAAGATAGCCCACACTTCCCCCGATACGCGGATACAGAAAAAGTTGCCATATTTAAAAAAGTAACAAGCGAAGGCTTAGGAATGCTAACGGATAGCATGAACAAATCAGATGCTACGCTATGAAACCCCTGTATAAACAAATAGTATACGATACACAAATGACATCAACTTATTGTTCTAGCATCTCGATTGCTAACACTTGTTTTGCTGAATCGAAAACTGGGCCATATGTTTAAAGAATCATCTTCTATTTTACACATATGATTTACGTTCCATAGAACATAAGGTGTGAAGTCTCCTTGCCTAGCTGCTTGTATCATCAAATGTGACACACATCTAAATCATCGAATAAAACATAATTTTGAAAGATCATTGCTATCTATAAAACGTATGCTCGTAAATTCGCGTAAAACATTGCAGCGCGTGGGTGTTCCAACACAGTTGTAAATTGTATCGTGTTACTTTGATTCATCTGTATCCGGTATGCTACTTTTATTTTGGCAATTAAATGGAAAACACGTAATAAAGAGATTTTCAAGGAACAAGGATAGAGAAATGCCGCGCTTTTGATATCTTACGTTTCGATGCTATTCAAATTTTTTGGGGCCAATATGTACTGTTATAGTTTATTGTGAAAATGTTGTTAATTAATATGAGATTTTGAAGATTATGTAACAAAAACTAATAAGAAATATCATCTTCTTATTAATATTTCATAAACATAAAACACATGCTTGCGTATCGTTTCTTCAAAGATATAGAGCTCTTAGTTTCTAATCCTGTATTTAGTGTGCAATAATGAATTTTCCATTCATTCATTCATTCTTTATTTCACGGTAGTCTCAACTCAAAGTTATTTTATTATCATGTAAGACAGTTTTTTTTATTTAGCTCTATATTTTTAAGTGATTGATTTGAAAGAAGCGCTGCATGAATTTGAATGTTGAATTATGATAAAAAACGTAGAGTTGAAATAAGTTAATGTTTCTGAATAAAAGCCTTGTAAATTAGGATAAGTCTAGACTAGATAAATATGACTACAGATTAACAATATAATTGGTCAGTTAGAACGATTCTGATTGGTCAGTTTCGTCGACTCCTATGTGGAAACCGGCGCCGACACACCTTTACAATACATATTTTATTTGATAAAATTGACACTAAGACAATTTATTGCGATTTACGCATACGCTTATAAAGTTTTCATCTTAAATTTATTTAATTAATTTAAATACTCAACGTTGAAAACATGGCATTGGTCCATTTTGAATGTGATGTCTTCGTCTGAATATTTTTTAACTTAGTCATTCGTTAAAATGTTTGCATTGTTGAATTTTAAATCGCTTTAAAAAAGTCTTCATAAAAACTAACATGTAAATTATACTCACAATATAATATTATGGGATAGAATTTCTGTTGAACAGCTTATATTCAGTCTAATTCTTTTTTTCTCTATACTAACCATAAACAGATAACAAAACATAGACTATCACACGGTCTAACATGTCAAGTAGGTCCCATAAATTATACAAGTCAAGAAAGGATATATGTAGTAACCCTGTTAGGTCGTCTAGTCCCGTTTCACACCCTGATAACTACGTTAGTTTATTCTTGTACAATTTATGGCAACATTCTTAAGTTTCTTATGCCTTCATAACGTATCACGTTTACTAGTTTTTACACGCTTTATATTAGCTTCACCTGTATGTTTGTTTGTAACCGACTTCTTTGGGCGCGATTTTGACCCAGATTTCGTTCAAACTTTGTAGATTTATTGAGGACCGATGACAATACACTAATTTGATAAAATTTTCTATTTTTTAGTTCGGTTTTCTATAAAAAGCGTGTTTTTTAGTTTTTTTTAAATATTATTAGTATTTATTTTTTATCTATTTTCCCATATTATTATATCTAGGTTTTCGATGCATTGCATGCGTTGATCTAAAAATGTAAGACACATATATTTGCGTAGGTACAATGAATGAATTGAGACTTAGATATAAAATCTATAAGTATTTGTTATTTATGTAATATTAAAATCAATGAATACTCTTGAATAATCGAATCTACATATACATATTACATTTTTATATTTAAAAAATACGTAAGCCCATTATCACCGGTATTTATTAATAAAATAATAATATTTAGCAATTCTTTAAATGTTAATAAAGCCATTGTTCGTCAACAAATGTCAATATTTATAGCATATATTCTTTCGAATGTTATTGCTACATCGCATTCCACCATTTGCATTAATTTGCTTGTCCGCTCGAAGAATCATAAATATCGTTGAGATAAACTGGCGCCTAATTTGAATGGCTTTATGAGTTGTCATGGCGGCTATATCCGGGAAAGGTTTAAAACGGTAGATGTCATTTTGAATAAAATAACTATAATTAGTAGGACGGTTAATTGCATTCCTATTCCTAAATCAATAATAAAATAGCGATTATGTAGTTTTTAATTTAAATATGTAGTTACAAAACGTATTTCCGGATGGGATATTAAATATTTTACGATCAATCTTTAATGACTTATGACACTATACCCTCATAACATAATACACACAAAAACATCCTGATCCGTAAAATATCCTTTGTAAGACGTTAAAAATGTTTTCGGCCTCCTCAAGATCACATTTTTTCTGCCAGATGGCAGATAAACATTGGGATAAACCATCTGGCTGCGATTCCAACTTAGCGCATGCGAAATTAACTTTTTATATCTGATTTATTATCGCCGTTAGGGCGCCGACACAAGGTCATTCTTACAGCCATTGACAACTGGCACTATAATTGCCATCATTAAAAATGTTCTGGGATTTACCAAAAGATGAGCACTGGGCGTATTAAATTTTTATCGCTGAATATTTTGTAGATGTAAACCGAGATTAGGATTGCTACGTGTAATGTAATTTTGCTAATTATCGCTTTTTTTCATTTCGCGAGCGCCTTGTAATGCTGATGTTAAAAAAATACAAAAATGTTTATGTATTTTTATTTTCCTTGGATATGATTACCCGGATCTTATTTACATACGTTTGCCCCATGTTGCATAAACAACGATGTACTCTCAAAATGTGAATCATAAGGTAACGTAATTACCATAGATTACATTTTTTTAAACTCACTTTTATTTCTTTTTCTTTCTTTAAGAAAAATAATAAAATATGAATAATTTGTACAATTTAACCATGTAGTCTTTTTATAATCATGAACCAAAATGATTCGATTATCTACACATATTGCAAAAACACAGCGAAAAATAATATTTTTTTGTGTCGTATTGCGAAAATTATTCACGTTTGTCTATGCGCAGTCAAGTTTTATTCAAAATGAGGCTATTGGAGATGTGTTATAAATGGCTGCTGCCAAAGTGTCACGGAGATGCAATTTTTCTCTTTCAGCCAGGTGGTGAAATCCATTAAACATGGTATTAAATATGAGTTACATACATTTTCAAATTAAGCATAGGTTTTTTGTAGTTCGTCGCCACTCGGGTGACTATTTCTCTCTCGTATATTTTTAGGAACAAAATAGGAAGTTTTTAAAGCAAGTTGCGATGCGGGATGCTGGGATAGTAATTCTAAATGCGAATTCTTTAAAAAAAATTGTAGAGTCCGAATAAGAAAAATTACTTATAAGTAGGTATATAGATTATAGGTACGAGTAAAATTGTCTGTTAAATAAGAATGAATTAGAATAAATTGAATAAAATATAAAATATGGTCTTCAAAACCCGTATGCATATATAAATACAATTGTAGTAGGTATTATTAAATAATCTAAACCACATAAGTTTACTTAGTACATGCATATAAATTATAAGCACATGGCAAGCAGGTGTCCCACATGTTGAGACTACCGCTCAGAACAATAGGCTGTTTTGTCTCGGACAGACAAACAGACATTCCTACATTGTTTTTACAGTTGGCGCGCTTCAGTATGGTAGAATTCGGAGGTACGTTCCGATTTAGAAGTTAATTTGTATAAAATGAGACCGATCCTATGGTATAATTAATAACTAATAAGTGAACTTTAGGATATAAAAGTAGAGTTCATTATTAAATAATTGTTTTTCAATCGTAAAAACTCGAATTATCTATACGAAAAAAATCGACTCGTGTTTGTAGTATGCAATTATTATGAATCGTTAAATCACAATTGCAAAGATAGGCCCGGCGCCCATTATCGGCATCGGTACGACTGAGGATTTTAGGTGGCAAATAGCAATATACTATAACATAATGGCAATAAAGTAGAAATTTCCGTGATATGTGGTCGTAATAACAAAAATACCGCTTCGGTATGCTTGAGGCTGCTGTATCGGCAGCCTTGAGAATCCTTCGGCATCCTTCGGTACGCCGCCGGCGCCGAGGCTATGAACACAAGATCCCAGTCCACCATATTAAATACAATCCTTAAGGACGCCTCGTCATCCCTAAGTACGTTACAGCATGCCAAAGCATAATTGCCGTTAGTGTGCGCTTGCATGTAGGATGCTGAAGGATCCTTTTCCTTGCCGATGCCGATAATGGGCGCCGGGCCATAGACAACTTTAAATTACCTTTAATAACTAACAATAATTTTCTGAACTGAGTAACTGGTCCAAAAAAACAAACAATAACACAAACATAAAACCTTATCAATTAGCAAATTACAAACACGATCATGCAAGATCAAATTCTTAGAAGATTTAATTAAACTAATCAATGGCGGCTAATATACACGAGGAATAATAATAGAAAATCCATTCCATATAAGAAATTGTTATTTAGTAGCGTTACTTAGCAATGGCGGCCGTTTGGCGCCAACGTGTCGCCGGCTCGGCGCCGCAATACGTGACTAATAAGATCCTGAGGTCCGGGGACCGGGATACTATCCCAAATACGGGATCCGGGATAAATAATGTACGCTATTGATCACGGAACGTGGGGGAAATCTC
Source organism: Colias behrii (assembly GCA_029959065.1). Taxonomy (NCBI): domain Eukaryota; kingdom Metazoa; phylum Arthropoda; class Insecta; order Lepidoptera; family Pieridae; genus Colias; species Colias behrii. The sequence goes on from JARWMC010000016.1 coordinate 2,327,628, forward strand.
AAAACTATCAATCCCTTTTTGATTAAAAGTTAAAACCTCTTTTTATAAGCGGGCTTTGGTGCCGATACAGTATTTCCGTATACCTACATCCGAATTAGAACGCTTTTTTTAAATTATTCTCCGTTGAATTTAAAGGCATTAAAGCGTACACTTGATAAGAATGGTCATAAAAAGCTAACCATTTCAATTTATTTAACGGTGTCCGAAAATAATAAGAATAAGATGGGCCTAAAGTTGTCACAAAATCGATATTGTTCAAACGAGTATAGCTGGCCACTGGCGCCACTGGTGAAAGTAGCCATCACGACTTCTCATACATTAGGCTAAATCGTGCGAATGCTCAGCCACGATATATATTTAGTCATAAAATTGACCGCTCATCATTTACTCATTTCTCGGCTCCTGCGAATACTCCCACGGCTGGTACAATACTATTCGAACGGTAAACTTTACAAAATGCACTTTTGATTGGTCTAGGAATGAATAAGTATAATTTATGTTAAAATTACACTGAATGATTAGAAAAAATAAACTATTTTTACATTCACGCAATACTCAAATTCTAAATGAATTCAATTCAAACTCAACGAAAACGAAAAACGAACCGTAGACCATAGACAAAATAAAATAAAGAATGAAATCCGAATCATTAATTCAACCCGTCCATAGACGATAGAAATAAAGAGAATCTTCTAAAGGATTCTGTGAAATTTGGCGCCAGAGTCCAGATACGTATCAGCTGGGTTATCAAGTGGTGAGATCGACACCATTCAAGCTTTGTGTGCTTGGCGCCGGTCCCTTTGATTCGTCCACTTTGTTTTAACACGTCAACGTGAATCGGCGTAATGAGCGAGACCCTTAAATCTGGGCCTTCGGGCCATGTATTATTGTGTATCCTCTGTGATATATTACACCGCGCTCACCGCACAATGCTGCTCCGAAATGTAATTAATGTGTCACTTTTTTGTTACAATACAATAGTTTAATTAATGATATATTGAAATTTGAAGTTCTATATACGTTTCGAATGTATTAATGAACCTACGCTCATTAACTCCCAGCTGTGCACGTACCAGCTAAGTCACAAAAACCTTGAATTCTACAAACGTGATTTCTAAAGCGAGTAACGTATTTATAGTATCACATTTATCTACAACACGTAGAAATGAGAAAAATCTTTTAATGATAGGCACATCTGTAAACGGCGAAAGAATTCTTTGTAAAACCTCTAAGCAATTAAAACCTCAATCAAACGTAGGCGGGGCGGTCTTGGCTTCGTTCTATTAAAAAAAACACCTGTAGTGTGAGAAGATAGTTCAACAATATTACCTTTACGATCCACATTGCATAATAGTCTCGTATTTGAATGTCGTTAGAGTTGAAATTTGGGTGATTGCAGGTTTTGTGATGTATGGTGATTGGAACGCCTTCTCGGCGCCGCGGCTCCACGATTATGAGCTATAAAGCAATTCCGGTAGCTCGACCATTACGGATGTACAATTATCGGCTTTGCTTATGTTAACCCTTTGTTTTAGACATAAAATTTTATTACCTTCATGGTTTATGAAGATTTGAACTAAGATGAGACTCCATGGACGCGATGGACATCCGAGATAGTTTTAATGTGAAGATTTTATTATGATTAACAAAACTCAATGAAATGAGGCGTGAACATAATCAAAACTTCCTTAATCTTATTTTGATAAGCTTTACACGCACTCGAAAATTTTCCATATTTTTTATTTTTTTCTCGGTTTAAAAATTGCAAGTATTATAGAACATACTGTTTAATGAAACATATCTTAAATGACAATTAGTGTTGTAGCCATTTCCCCTAGATTTGTCTCGAAAGTCTTAGGCAAATTGAGACGTAGAAAATTTTTTACACCGCTATTCTCTTAGATCCTATATACAAATTGATTTAATTAATTTTTTAAAATTTTATTTAGGTTTGATAAGCAATTCGGGAAAACCTAAAATGAATTAGATTTAAATATTAAGTAGTAAATTGTAAGGTGTAAAAGTAACTAGAGTTCTATCTTTTCTGTCAGTTCAATTATGTCATTTCGTCAAAATAATTTGACATACGGATTAACAAACCACAGGTTGCCATAGCAACGTGGAATGCGGACAATCACATTCTATATAGAAGTAGGTATGTATAAATAACAATCAAGAAACCATATGGGGAACCTGTTTCATCTGAGAATCTTGCCCACATTAGGTTATTTCTTAAAATATTTCAAATATTTTTTTTTGTTGATTATTTAAAAAAAATAAGGAAAAATTTACTCTTTTCTTGTCTTACGTTAAATCTACCTGTTAATTTATTTGGTTTTTTATCATAAAATAAAAAATAATAATAAATCAGTCTTTGTAATATGATATCTATTATTATATATTAATTTTAAAAATATATCACTTCGTTTTAACATTTTATACGAGCCTTGATTAATTCGTCTTATAGAAGTCATTATTTCTCACGAGAAATGACTCAATTAAACAACTTCGGTAATTCCTGCAAAACTCTGCACTTATACTTTAAGAATTTACAATGCATTCCCACTGCATGCATTAGTTGCACTGTTGCACAGTAATTCAAAACCACCTCATGTGCGCCGATGACGTCACAGAGGCGCCGGCGCTTATGGCAATCGTCTAGATAAAATTATGTGATTTACGCAACATTTTTATAGTTTCGCCTCTTGTATTCTGTCATAGACAACATCATAAACCATAGTGTTCAAGAACGGGGCACAGATTATAAAAATTAGAATGCGATTTTTTTATCTGTAGGTACAATTTCTGGGAATCATCGTTGATTATTCTTATCTCTAAGTTGTCTAAACTGCCTACTTTATATTAATCTTAGAGTATAGATATCTATAGAGCGCGAACAACCAAGTGGGAACAGTAGGCACAGGTGGGAACAACACGAGGTTCCCGCCGCGCGCGCTCGTAGTCGTGGTTGAGTGCTGACGAAGTGCGTTGCTCTTGATTTTTATTCATATCTAGGAATAAACATGGTGAAATGTGCAGTTATATCTTGCAAAAACGATACTAGAAAATACACAAAATTTAAATCCAGTATCACATTTCATCGGTAAGTCGATTGTTATACTTATTTTTATGAAAATAAATCTAGCATCGCGGGGGTGAAGGGAAGGTGGAAGGCGGACACGCGCAGGCTCGCTCGCGCGCCTCACTGCCGCCATTTTATCGTAGTGATGTGCCCTGATCAACGCTGTACTCGATATAAAGTTTACTAGAAGAACTATATTTTTACAAATTATTTATTTAACTTTAAAATTAAAACTCTTTTAAAAATGTAAATAAATTTTTAAATAAATTTGTGGTGTGTTTTGTATGATACACTTTCTAATATTATGAATGCGAATGTATTATAGTGTAAATGTAAAGTATGTAATTTTACGATATATTTTCTGAACCGCTAAATTGATTTTGAAGATTTTGATAGTAGAATGGATAAATCATAAAATGAAATAAAAAAATTATTAATATTATTTATTATATTATCATTTAAAATTATTAATTATTTCTTATTTTTATTTAACATTTTTAAAACATTATTATTATTGTTTGATTTATTATTAAAGAAATAGCACTAAACCCGACCTTTTATTTTATTAACTTTATTACTTAAAAAGTACTCACGTTTATCTGATATTCCAATTACACATATTTTTTTAAAGTACTTATAATTAATAGAAGAAATATTCAAATGGAATAAACAAACTTAATTCAGTTGGTAAGCAAATTTAAAATTACATATTTATACTTTATTCATATATTTTTCCTTTAATAACTTATTGAACATAAAATTTACTTATGATACATATTTATTTACACAACTTATCGATAGTTCAACACGCAATTGATACCTACCCATCCCTATTTGTCACACACACATCGATAAAGTATCTATAGCTCATCTGCCTACGATGCGCACTAAGCAATTTGTGCAATACACGCGCTCTATACTATTGTATTAATATATACTCTAAGATATTAATGCAATTATCATTTTAAATATATTATTGATAAAATTATCTTATGGCTATCCATGATCGAATAATCGTAGTTTTAATTTGTAATTTTTTTCACCAAAAAAAAATTTGTATATTCTTTTCTTTTTTATTATTTTCTCCTCTCCTTACGTTATAAAAATTATACCTACCTACACATAAAAAATAACTGATCCATTTCAGCAAAATTAATAGGAATTTTATTATAATTTATAATAGATACACATGCATAATTTTATTTTAATAGCGTGTTATCGAACAAAATATACTAGACTATTTGGTTTTGCCCACATTCAAATTTTTAAACTTTCAACGGTTACACAATTGGTATTTAAAGTTATCACTAGTTTTTTATTATCTTGTTTCAAATAACTCTAGATGTTATTAAAATCATTCTAGATTCTAGATTGCGAAGATTTTTTTGTTAGATAAATATTTTTAAGTATATCATTATGATGTTATTTATTTTTAAACATTGCGAATAGCTTAGATTGCTCCTTATGTTGCACAAGAAACAATGTTATATAAGTAATACACTATTATGTATTTCTTTGTTTTACATAATTTCATCGACAGAAAGATAAAAGAATTTGCTTATGGTCAGCAAGCACATAAAAATGCTAATCTCATTTCATAATTTCGTAAAAACTTGCAACTTCTTAGAACAACATGAGAATTAAAAATACTGGACAAGCTTCGTGGATAATCAGCAGACGATGAAATAACTAAGCTGAAATATTTAAAAAAAATTCTTAATCACAATTATTTTGCAAAACCATCATGACCTATTAACTTCTTAATGGAGATTAATTAATATCTTTTTATCAAATTATCTTTCAATCGCTTGATAACCATCCATAATTAATTAGAAAAATTTGTCTCATCTTCAATCTATCAAATTTTTTTTAATCGACTTTCGAAGACGAAGGTCTCAATATTCTTTTAATAATTTTCTTCATAAGCACGTATCTATTACGAGTAAAAGGTCTTTTTAATTTGCAAGAAAATAAGATATTGATAAAATATAATGAACCAAGAAGAGTAGTTTATGCCATGGATAACAGATTAATAATAAAAATTAAAATAAAATATAATCTGTCTAAACGTAAACTAATATTTGTATACGAAGCGCGTAAATCTATAACTAGCGGCGTCCGTCTTTGTCCTTTTATCTCGATTGACAGACGAAACTGCCATTGCACGCATTTGTTAACGATGCGATTGATTGCCGATACAACGTCTATAAAACTATCTGGGACGACAGATCGTGAGAGGGCGAGGTTCAGATACATGGAGAAATGTATACCTAGACTAGAAGCGTACTGACGAAGTAAAATATAAATTAGAGGTTCGCGAATTTAAGGATATTCATGAACTAATTGGGTTAACCAATTTAAATAGCCAATATCTGATCTGATAGCCAATATCGGATATTGATGTCTGAAATAAAGATTTATTTATTATTATTATTTATTATTTATTTATTATTAATATCGTGTATTTTCAAATTTGTTAAAAATAAATACGAAGGGGCAATTAAACTAATTCAATTCTTTTCTTTGTTACAGAACGTATATCAGAACGAGATGCGGGTTTTGTATCGGGTGGTGAAGATGATGACTCCTGTTCCGGCCCAGCGCACTCTGACGATTCTGGAGTCAGACTCGTCACAGACAGAAAACGCGACAGAACACCAACCAGAATACAGCCACCTAAAAAACGGATTAGACTAGGCTCCAGAGAAGACCTGACAAGCCCTGAAAGCGATTCGTCCAACCCCTTCAGACCCTGGTCCTTCGCGGAGGAACCACAAAATGAACCGCTCTCCTTAGTTAAGAAGACGAGTGAAACTAGTCTGCTCAGGCAACGACGGAGGCCGATAGAACCGCCCCCGATCACAATAATAGAACCCGTTGGTCCCCCGCGAGTACCTCCACATCCGGGGGTCATCGAACCGTTCCCAGACAAGAAACCAAGAGAGCAGAGGAATTATAAGAACATGACGAGGGAGAGGCGGATAGAAGCCAACGCTAGAGAGCGGACGAGGGTCCACACAATAAGCGCTGCGTTTGACACGTTACGAAAGGCGATACCCGCGTACAGTCACAACCAGAAACTGTCCAAATTATCAGTTTTAAGGATAGCGTGTGCGTACATTTCCGCATTGTCAACGGCGATGGAACCAGACGCAGACCTTTCGGATGCTGTGGAGAAGGTCACCCAGACAATACACACGGAAGGCAAGTTGCGGAAAAAGAAGGACGACCCATGAGTTCTTTGACTGTACCAGAGTACAAAATGACAATAATCGTAGCTATAATGAGCTTTGAATCTCGCGTGGATCACGCTTGTCCGTGTTTATGTTCCTATGGACTGAAAATATGTACTTTAGTAAAACTGTTTTTGGGTTTGAGTTGTTATAGTTTGTTTCGCACGTGAAAAAGCCTTTAATTTGCATCACAGTTAAACTAAAGTACATACTAACAATAAATTAATATTAAATTGAATAGGTAACTCCAATCTTTAGTCATTTCATTTCACATCCATGACATTCAAATTTCGCAAAAATTACCTCAGTAATATAAGTAAATCCGTCGATACATTTTGTAACAAACGGCCAAGCCATTATTAACCATTCCCAACACAGTATTAGGTGATGTCAAATGGCGAACATGTATAATTATTTTATTTGGCTTTAATACTTTATATTTATTAAAAACCGAGTCAGTAATTTTAAGACAGAATTGTATATTTTATATAATATAGTAAGCTTGTGTACTTGTGTAAATATTAATGTAAGTTGTAAAGATATATTATATGTTATATGATATATGTTTTTAAGATAGATATTATATAATTTGAGGCATTTTGTATCTGTAAATCACTTTGTGTTGCGAATTAAAAAATACAGATAAATAATTAAAAATATGTTTCTTTGTAGAGTGTAACAACACCACCGTGCCGTAAACTAAAATGCCTTGAACAGATGTTGTGATAATAATGTAAATATTAATATTATTGTTTGATAAGGTTTATTATAACATTCAATTGTTATATTATAAAGGGAAAGAAAGACATTGTTTTAAATGCATTTAAAAGTGATTTGTTTGCGTTTAATTACAAGAAATTTGTAAAATTACGTTTATTTAATTTTTATTGTTTAAATTATAAAACATAAGTGAAATGTTTTTAGAAATATACAACTCATAAATAAATTTAAATCTCAAGAGTTCAAATAACACTAGTCTCATTAAATTTATTTCAACATTGCTGCAAATCACTGCAAATGCTTTGATGAGATATTGAAGAACAGAAATAAACGAATGTGAATCGTTAACTCCTTTGTTTTATTTTTAATCTATGGACACTACGCCATTAAAAGTAAGTTTATAATATGATCTGTGGCCTGTCATAAATAGCGGGAATTTGATATCGTGCAACCATAGCGCGAAAAAGATATGAATCTTCTTTTCAGATCATTAATCAATGTCTAAGCCAATTAGCTACAGGAAAATCAACAAATATTTAAATATAAAGAAATAAAAAAATCCTATCCTACTAATAAATAATAATATGTATTATAAATGCGAAAGTCTGTGAGGATGTGTGTGTGTTAATGTTACTCTTTCACGCAAATACTACAGAACCAATTACAATGAAATTTAGCATAATATAGAGGGTAACTTGGATTAACACATAGTATAGGTTTTATCCCGAAAATCCCACGGGAACGGGAACTATGCGGGTTTTCCTTCGAAAACGCGGGCGAAGCCGTGGGTGGAAATCTAGTCTTATCTAATTTTTAACTCAATTTAATTGCTTTAATAAATTATCTCTATAGAATCAAGAATCAACACTAACCATGGTAGTAAAATTATATTTCACTAAATTAGTTGTTTTTCATTCAGATAGGGTATCGCTTCCCATTATAGTATATTTAAGTTTCCTATTCAGAAGTAACTTTTTTGTTTCAATACTAATCGAGAGAATTCTGTAAAATAATTTATGAATACACCAGTGTTCTGGAACTTTGGTTCAGCCAATTTGGAGATTAGCTGGAATAGACAGGCACAATTTTTAACATACTTATATTAAGGTGGATGTTCCGACCGTCCCTCCATACATTTTTGATGACGACTAAACACTTAACACAGACACTATTTCTTTAAAACTAATCATTTTATCACTTCTCTACAATGAAATGTGTCCGCGTTCGACCTTTTTAATCAATAACTTACATTATTTACTTAGAAAAACAACAGTGAAATACCGGCAAAATTTGACACTTCTACAGTAGTGTGCGTGACTTTTGCCAAGCGAAACACGACATAAAGCACGACATCTAGCGCGTCAATGTCTAAACGAATGGCGATGTTTAGACATTGACGCGCTAGATGTCGTGCATTCGCGTTCGTTATCTTATACATAATTCGCATAATTCTAATAAATCAAAGTTCTATGTGTAATAATTGAGTAATTTCATTTCCAATCGTTCAAAGAAAATAACAATAAAATAAAATAAAACTAATGACCTTAGAAACTATGTTTTTTTTTGTAAACAATTTATTACTCATTATTGTTCGTCCGTCGTAGGTCTGTAAACTGTATTGTACACTGAAGGTAAATGGTACTGTAGGTACTTTAGTTCGGCGTCGTCGTCGGCTTGATATAAAATTACATTCTTGATTTCATTGACACGCGCTATGATTTGCGCGCGGAATTTCTTGTGTTGTGAATTTATTTTTGTATGCTATGCATTTTAATTGATTCAAATTGCAATATTTCTCTAGTATGCATTTGAGACTATATTGTAAATTGTAATAATTGATCGTGGGTATAGTAATTAATTATTCTAATAACGCAATTAGTAATATATGTATTTTCGGTGGGATTCAAAACAAAAAATTGGCCCGTGATTTTTATGAAATTTCACCACATTGCAAATCACATCAATCATAGTTCATACACATGTATGACGAAAGTGATTAGTATTGTGGCTAACATTGACTCATCAGTTCATCACTGAAACCAGTGATAAATCAGTACCTATATAATATTGTGTTTGAATATTTTTAAACAATGATATAAGTATACAATTATTATAAATCGGTAAACTATCAAAGTAATCACAAACTTGCAAACATTGGTAAAATGTCCAGTAGTTTATGAGCCTATTCATTACAATCAAACAAACAAACAAAGTTTTCCTCTTTATAATATTAGTGTAGACAAACACTATGAATACGATCACGAATGCAAATTCGGGGATTTTCTAATTATTGCTAAATAATAATTGAATTCGTTTTGAAATACTCTATAATTTTTAGTGTATAAATAGACATTTATAATGTGGTGTTCATTTTTTTTGTACTGCTAACGCTATTGTAGGTACCTATTTTCGTTGTTTTATTTCAAGTGAACACGGCCATACAATTTTATCACGAGCCGCCTATGATTGTAGGTACTTTTGTTAGGCTCCTTCGTCGTCCGCGTCGGCTCGAAAGTTCTTGATTTCATTGTCACGCGCTATGATTTGCGCGCGGATTTTCTTGTGTTGTGAATTTATTTTTGTATTATTATTATTTTTTATTTTTTTTATTTTATTGATTCAAATAAAATATTTCACTAGTATGCATTTGAGACTATATTGTATTATGTATAATTTATCGTAGGTATAGTTATTCTTATAACGCAGTTATATTTTCGGTGGGACAATTTGACCCGTGATTTTTCTGAAATATCACCACGTTGCAAATCACATCAATCATACACACGTATGACGAAAGTATAGTGGCTAACATTGACTCATCAGTTCATCACTGAAACCAGTGATAAATCAGTACCTATATCATATTGTGTTTGAATATTTTTAAACAATGATAATTATAAGTATACAATTATTATAAATCGATAAACTATCAAAGTAATCACAAACTTGCAAACATTGGTAAAATATGCTTTAGCGAATTTTCAGACAGACACACAATTTTATTACTTAGTTTGTTTTAGCAAAGTAGGTACCTACTCCGTTTACGTCACGCGTCGGCCGTCGCGTCGTCGAAAACGGTGCACCCAGAAACAAACATACCTAATTACCTAATTCAGTTACAATCCTTCTTTTGTTCCAATACGATTTTTTTTCCTGATAGCTAATAGCAAAACCATATGTTACTTTGTTTTCGTAAATATGTTTTTCACCTTCCTGGTTATTTTCACATAATGAAATATATTAAAATAATAAATAGTGTATTAGATTTGTTATTGTATCTTGTATACGAATTATTCTTACTTGTTGGTTATGAAATGTTCAAATACCTATTGAAATAATTTACTGTTACAAATCATTAGTGTTATTAGTTTTGAGTGAATAGGCATGGATCAGAAATTCAGAATATTATATGCTGCTAACTACTCAAATACATACATGTTTTGATAAAAAAAAAACAATAGTGTACAGTGAAATTAGTCTCGAGAAATTTTTGCATATGTAGTGGTGTGTATATTACTCAGATCTTAGAGCGCGTTTCCATTATATCGTTCTAGCCTATACAAAAATGTTTCGATATCCTAACATTACTATTTAATTTTATACTTATCCCTAGCAATACTCTGATTTATGTTTTAAAGAAAATGGTTTTGACTTTATAAAAAAAATAATATATCATTCAATTTTACGTCCTTGAGCCAATGACAAGGCGAATACCGTGAAACAATAAAATATCTTGTTCATAATAATTTGTTTCGTAATTAATATTTGACCATAATAATTACGAAACAAAACAAATAAATAAATCGTCACTTGATAGTGGAAAGTGGAAACACGCACAAAACCAGAATAAACCAGTTTACGCTGTCCGCAGGTGCCTCGTGCAGTCCGGCGTCAGTCGCTGCGCTTGGTACCGTTAGAACATAAAGCACACATTTCATTCGAAAATTATAATTATTACGTAGTTTAATTGTTAAATTTTGTATTTGTTGATTGTTGTTATTGTTTGTTATTGTTGTTATTGTTTGTTATTAAAGTGAAACTTTTATTACATCGTCTCAAACTTTTTGGTCTGTGTAGCGCATGTCGCGTGTATCGCGGCTGCCGAGTAGGTATACCTACTCGGCAGCCGACCGTCACGCGACATGCGCTACACAAAGCAGTGTTCGGAACCGTTCGAACAGTTTCACTTTTACCGTGGTTTACATTTTTGGCCGGAGAACACCTAATTCATACACGTCTTCACTGAAGTAAAAATCGGCACTGCTTGTAATGTTTGGAACTAATAAAATATTAATAATACTAATATTATATACTTGAATAAAAACTAAAAATAAAATGTTGTTTTTTTTTTATTTGCTGACCATACACTACTACAAACGCAAAAATTTCTCCAAGCTAATTTACCTGTAATGTAATAAAATAAAACTGCGTTTTATTGTAATCAATTTTGACATTATTTATTTTCCAAAATTAATGATGAATAAAATAGTTTACGCCAACAAATATGTATAACTTTTATTTTTATAACAATCGTTCATACCGTAGCAGGTAGCGTTTTGAGTCTCACGCAACGTTGCCGCATCGCATGACAGCAGCAATTGCGCGCGACGTTGCCATTCCTTTCAAACACTATGGATACCTACGCGTAGGTACGCTCGCGAATGCAAATTCGGTGATTTACTAATTATTGATAATCATTGAATTCGTTTTGAAATAGCCTGTACTTTGTAATTTTTAGTGTTATAGACATTTATAAAATGTGGTGCTCATTTTTTTTTGTAATAAATTATCCCGCTACGCTATTGTATTTTCGTTGTTTTATTTCAAGTGAACACCCATACAATTTTGTCACGAGCCGCCTCTGGCCTCTGCACTGGGTGAAATCAACCAGTCAAATAATATTTTTACCTATTATTTTACTAAAAGTCGAGTGCATCGAAATCGTAAATATATGTTTTTCACCTTCCTGGTTTTTTTTCCATAGTAAATAGTGTTTTTGATTTGTTGTTGTATGAATAATTATTCTTACTTGTTGGTTATGAAATGTATATTGAAATAATTTACTTTTACAAATCATTAGTGATATTAGTTTTGAGTGAAAATGCTTGGATCAGCATAATATCATATATGCTACTTCAAATACATGTTTTGATAAAAAAAACAATAGTGTAATGTAATAAAATAAAACTGCTTTTTATTGTAATCAATTTTGACATTATTTATTTCCCAAAATTACAATAAAATAGTTTACTTACACCAACAAATATAACTTTTATTTTTATAACAATCCTTCTTCCTACTAATGCGAAAGTTTGTGAGGATGTGTATGTGTGTGTTTCACGCAAATACTACTGAACCGATTACAATGAAATTGAGCACACATATAGAACGTAACTTGGACACATTGAATAGGTTTTATCCCGGAAATCCCACGGGAACGGGAACTATGCGGGTTTTTTTTTAAATGCGGGCGGAAAGCTAATCGTTCATAATATAAACCGTAGCAGGTGGCGTTTTTAAGTTTTGTCTACCCATACAGAAAAATGGAAAACTTGTTTTAGATTCACGCCATCTAGAGTTAAATCTTTATCATTTTTGTATACGTCTGTGTTTCACGATTCACGCCATCTAGAGTTAAATCTTTATCATTTTTGTATACGTCTGTGTGTGTAAACGACCCTGTATGCAATGACAGATGTTATAACGCAATTTTTTACCGAATTGGGTGGATTTTAAGGCAATGATATGACATATTTCAATAAAATATAATATTTAGTAACCGCCATGACTATTCCTACGACTTTAAGGTTTTCCAATTACGCAAAAACTCAAATAAACTAGAAATGTAGAATTCAGCGCCATCTAGCGGGACATTGGCTGGGAACAGATCGTAGCAATCACCTTAACGTAATACTTACCTACCCACAGAACAGTAAAGTAGATAGAAGTGTGATGTGGGCGTGGCCCACGTGTCACTTGTAAGGTAAGATCACCTAACTTACTCTCAGTCGTGCGCAGAAAAATATTCGAGTCGGTTGTCAGCTGTCAAACCTTTTTTCCATATTTATTCATTAATTAGGACGTGTTGTTCGATATTAGAGTGCAAAAATGATAGCAGACGAAATAATATCAGCAATGAAGGCATTTCATACCATCGGTAAGTCTTATTTTTATTTATTTTACATATAATATTTTATGTTATAACTTCGCTTGTAATTTGTCAAAATTGTATACAAATATCTAGTCAAAATGAACCTTAATCCGTAAGAAATTAGTACTATTATAGATTGAACAGCAAACAAGACTTTCTGGAATATTATTGCAATAAACAAACGAATGTCGCTTTAGTGATGCTTGTGGCGCATATCGACAGTATCGATACTTTAGAAAAGACAAACATTATAAATATTAAATTTTATTTTATTTTTCCTTAGCTTTCATTTGTCCAATTTATTTATAGATTTCCCAAAGAGGCTAATTTAAAAGAGAAATGGATAAATGCAACGTGACGAGTTAACTGGATGCCGAACAGCACTAAGCGGTCTAACAAAGGCCACCGATACAGCAAACCTACGGCAGTTCCAAGATTTAAAATAATGCATATTTTCTGTTTGTATTTTGTAAATATAGATTAATACTATTCTATTCCGTTTTTTATTTAATAATAATAATATAAAAAGACGTACTTAGTAGTAATAAACATACTCCAAAATGTGACACATAATACTATACTCATATAATAGAAAGAAAAAAAAAATACACAAAAAATATTATAATAATTATCGATAATATTATAATTATCGATAACAAGGCTGACATCCCTCAGGGCATAGCATCAGATAAATATCAAGTTAATGTCATTAATGTTGAGTGACACAAATTTCAACCTTATCTCTATGTGTTGAGGTTCAAAGTTATATCTATCGAAAACTAACGCCCTCTGTTGTGGAGTAGCTGGATGTTTTCGAATTTGGAATTTCTGTGCAATGAGAAACAAAACAGCTAATATACCTAGGGATGTTATACTAAAATAAACCGTAACATGGTGCGTTAGGGTACATATTGAAATGCTGAATTTATAACCTAAGTCAGTTTTTACTCAAATTAAGCTGTCCAATCAAAGGCATAGATTACTTGTAGTGTACTGTATAACTATCGGTTTAAATGTGTGGGTTTGGCGACACTGGTTTTCATAGTAATTATGACATTATAGCACTTCTATTTGTTTTTAATGTTCTGTGTACCTACCTAATACTTTTGAACTTCTAAATATAATTATGTCAGAAAACATTTTACAGTCTCCACTTTCCATAGTCCATACCAAATTTCTCTATCGTTACCTTAGGAAATGTAATAATAATTATTCATCATTATTATCATATTATTTATAGGTACTTTATGGGAATTTGTAATATGCCATATAAGCGACAGCACATAATGAAATGACTTCTATAGAACTGAAGGAACGTTCATAACATTTTCTTCAGTCCGTTACAACCTTTAGCTTTTTACAAAACATTTGATAGACACAGTATCAAGTAATAGAGGAAGAGCATCTGGTATAAACAGCTGTTGATAAGCACGTGGCTGGAGGGGGTGGCATGTTTTATATCGAATATAGAAGGCTATTGTAGTGGTTGTCAGTTGCCAGTTATACGTGTAAAAAATGTTATCACTAACTTCCTACTTCCTATTGTGATCCCTTCTAGTTAGCCGACTTTAACTTATTAGCGTTTTAGGAAATCATTATAACCATATTTTAGTAAAAGCGCAGGATAAGTTTTGAATGATGATGATTGTAAAATAAAACAATGGTCTTTTGAGGTCTCAATTTATAAACGTTATTTCGTTCTGGATTTGCTTTAAAAGTTATTTGATTAATGTTTGCAGATAGTGAATTTGTGTATGAACCCAACATTGGACATGGAAGTAGTGTACTTATCTACTTCTCCCCAATAGATAATGTGTTTGTTCTAATCGTTGTAAACAAGTCCACCCTTCATTAGCGACAGGGATACAGGGACAGCTGTTGCCACAAATGTTAAATTATCGCAAATGTGACCAATCACCCTTGCTGAAATAACAAGGGGTTTGCAGTGTATGTCCATGTTGTATTTTTTTTGTTTAATAAATTCAATCTCTTTCGCCCATAAAATTAAGATACTGAAGAGGTAAAATGCAGGCAGGTTAAAAAAAATCAAATAAAATAATACTTTAATTCACATTAGTAATTTAGTATTTTATTAATATACCCCTATCCTTTCTCGTTCATTTTCCCATGAAAAATCCTTTTTTTATACCCTTAAATAAATAGGAATCTGTAGAAAGGTTACCAACTTACAACAACATAGGATCTTATTAGTTATTACTATCAAAAGAAACTACAGAAAAAGATGGCTAATTTGCCTTATTTCGATGTGCGACCCTCTGATTTTATATCATTACTTGCCCTGCCCAATAAGCAGGCAACTCATTTGCAGAGACACGACACTGAACACTCTGCAAATGTTCATAGGCGGTGGTGGTCGCTTTTCATCAATCTACAGCTACCTGCGGCTCTCGTGTCGAATAGAAAACTAAAAAATTTGCATAACTAATCACAAGATTAGGTTTTAGAAAATTGAAAATCAAACTGTTTTAATCAAAGACTCTTTCACACATCACATATGCTTTTATTGAATATAAATGAGAATTAAATAGATACTTATTTTTTATGATTTTTTTAATAAAAACTAGACAAAAAAAAATATGCAGCGCCATCTAGTGTCATAATATAAAACTACTACATTGTTTAAATTATTTTGTCTATCCGATAACAGATTGCAGTGTACACAAATTGTTTTAGGCGGGAAATTCTGTAATTACTCACAGCCACAAATTTTCAAGATTTTCAATAGAAAACAACATAGATAAAGTAATTTTTTGATGAAAATAATTCCTGTACAGTGGAAACCTATGATAAGAAATTTTTAAAATGCGATGCAGCGCCATCTAGTGCCATTATATAAAACTACTGCATTGTTTAAATTATTTTGTCTATCCGATAATAGATGGCAGTGCACAAAAATTGTCTGTGGCGGGAAATTTTTTTAATTACTCACAGCCACTAATTTTCAAGATTTTCAATAGAAAACAATATAGATAAAGTAATTATTTTATGAAAATAATTCCCGTACAGTGAAAACCTATGATAAGAATTTTTTAAAATGCGATGCAGCGCCATCTAGTGCCATTATATAAAACTACTGCATTGTTTAAATTATTTTGTCTATCCGATAATAGATGGCAGTGCACAAAAATTGTCTGTGGCGGGAAATTTTGTTAATTACTCACAGCCACTAATTTTCAAGATTTTCAATAGAAAACAATATAGATAAAGTAATTATTTTATGAAAATAATTCCCGTACAGTGAAAACCTATGATAAGAATTTTTTAAAATGCGATGCAGCGCCATCTAGTGCCATTATATAAAACTACTGCATTGTTTAAATTATTTTGTCTATCCGATAATAGATGACAGTGCACAGAAATTGTCTGTGGCGGGAAATTTTAATAATTACTCATAGCCACTAATTTTCAAGATTTTCAATAGAAAACAATATAGATAAAGTAATTATTTTATGAAAATAATTCCCGTACAGTGAAAACCTATGATAAGAATTTTTTAAAATGTGATGCAGCGCCATCTAGTGTCATGACATAAAACTACTACATTGTTTAAATTATTTTGTCTCTCCGATATTAGATGGCAGTGCACAATAATTGTCTGTGGCGGGAAATTTTGATAATTACTCACAGCCACTAATTTTCAAGATTTTCAATAGAAAACAACATGATAAAGTAATTATTTTATGAAAATAATTTCCATACAGTGAAAACCTATGATAAGAAATTTCTAAAATGTAATGCAGCGCCATCTATTGTCATTATATAAAACTACTGCATTGTTTAAATTATTTTGTCTATCCGATAATAGATGGCAGTGCACATGAATTGTCTGTGGCGGGAAATTTTGCTAATTACTCACAGCCACTTATTTTCAAGATTTTCAATAGGAAACAACATAGATAAAGTAATTATTTTATGAAAATAATTCCCGTACAGTGAAAATCTATGATAAGAATTTTTTAAAATGTGATGCAGCGCCATCTTGTGTCATGACATAAAACTACTACATTGTTTAAATTATTTTGTCTATCCGATAATAGATGGCAGTGCACAACATTGTCTGTGGCGGGAAATTTTGATAATTACTCTCAGCCACTAATTTTCAAGATTTTCAATAGAAAATAACATAGATAAAGTAATTGTTTTATGAAAATAATTCCCGTACAGTGAAAACCTATGATAAGAATTTTTTAAAATGTGATGCAGCGTCATCTAGTGTCATGACAATAGAGATCTTTAGTTTCTGTGATCTGTGGTCATGGCATAAAACTACTACATTGTTTAAATTATTTTGTCTATCTGATAACAGATAGCAGTTTACCAAGAGTTTACCCATTATTTCAGGCGGGAAATTTTGATAATTATTATAGCATATAGCCACTAATGTTCAACGTTTTTTGTAATTGTTTAGTTTAAATGAATTTTCAATGAAAATTTAACTTTTCAATCTATATCTATATCAAGAAACGATAGAAAACTACATTTATAAAGTACTTTAACTATTACACAATAGATGGCAGTATTCTCTGTTTTAGGCGGGAAATTTTGTGAATTTACGAAACAATCGGGATTAAAAAAAAACATGCTTTAAAAAAATATTTATTTGAAATTTTATGCTGTCCATTTAAGGCATCTTGTGTCCAAGTGGGTGCCAAGACATCGTACGCAGCAAT
This sequence comes from Colias behrii, assembly GCA_029959065.1. Taxonomy (NCBI): domain Eukaryota; kingdom Metazoa; phylum Arthropoda; class Insecta; order Lepidoptera; family Pieridae; genus Colias; species Colias behrii. The sequence continues at coordinate 2,345,505 of JARWMC010000016.1, forward strand.
ATCGCGCTCCACAAGGAATACAGGTGTAATTTGAAGGAAAACCACATACAGCACAGAAGTGTCTATCTGGAAATCTGAAAGTAAGAAATTGTTTGCATTCGTTCAAACTTAAAACCAATAAGTTTTATTATAAGTCATGTTGCTACAACTTTGAGTATGATGATGTGTGCGAGTAAAACATTAATACAATGATAAGTATTAAGATTTCATCGACCTTACAGCTTGTCTTTATTTAGATTTATTTATATTTTAACTTATACAAGTATTTATAAATGACACATCAAAATTAAAGTGCTTACTTAGAAGGTGGTGCTTGGGCTGACAAATAATTGGGAGGATCTGGCCTAAAACTAGCATCTTCTTCAACTAATTGCGCAAATGTCTTCCTGAATCTCATCTTATAATACTCTGCACTTTTCGATTTTTTCTTTCTCGTCGGTTTCTCATTGGAATCGGCAAATTTGGGTACTTTTTTGGACATAACCAGGTCAGCGTGAGGATCTTCATGAAAGTTGTCCTGTTCGAGAGCCTCCACTGCTTTTCGAGCGCGTCTTTTCCTTGCTGCATCATCTAAAACCCTCTTCTTTTCCGCGTCTTTTACTCTACCAGATTCCCTGGACGCCATTTTCTTTTTTATACGCTATTACTAATTATTTATATTGTTGATGGTTTACAATCCTTTATCATGTACCGGGATACTAAGTTGGTCCATCAAATCATCAACTCTCGCTTGAAGTGTATCAACAATATCTGAGGATATAAACAAATGGGTCTCGTCCAAATCTTGTAGGATAAACTTTCTGCCAAGTGCGAGGGTTTCATCCAAGTGCAGAAGGAACTGCTTCATTGCCGGATCACTGAAATGTCAAAGAAAAGGGGGTTGAGTGCTGACGAGAAGAAAACTAAAATGTTGGAGATATTCCATCAGAGCAAAGATTTTTTTCAATTGAAGGTATGTTTAAAAGTAATAGCACTATTTTTAGCACTGTAGCAGTGTATCACATTGATTTTTGTAAACTTTACTTGTATTTGTTAACTCAGAGAGAATCTCAAAATGCCCATTATATTTGATATTTTTAGTTTTATGGTATTCAAATGCATTTTATAAATATAAATTTAAAAGGATAGAAATTTTTTTATGACGAGGCAGGATCCCAGCTTGTGATAAATTATATCAATCCTTTAAAAATGTATAATTATGTCCATTATAATTGTAATGAAATTTATTGTGGAGCATGATAAACATTCCATACTTAACAACTTCAATTTTACAAATTTATTTAGGAATTAGAAAAAATAGCGCCAAAAGAGAAAGGTATAACAATGCAATCGGTCAAAGAAGTGGTACAGAGTCTGGTTGATGACCATTTAGTTGATAGTGAGAAGATTGGAACTTCAATTTATTTTTGGTCTTTTCCAAGGTACAGATTAATAAGAAAAGATAATAAGTTAGCAAACAGTACAATAATTATTATCGATTTTCAATTAAAATGATATAATCAATTGCATTAAATTTAAATTAAATTAAGAAACATTGAAATTAATTTCAATATTATTTTACCTCAATAATTTTAATTTTATACATATGTTACTTCTATCTAGTAAAGCTAAAAATGCAAAAAAGAGAAAATTGCATGACCTCCAAAATGATCTGAATGATGTTAGTAAGAAGTTGAATAAAACTGAGGAGACAATTGCAGCTGAATCAGTAAGTTTGTTTAATATTCATTATAGAAGTAATTTATTACTTATAGATTGGTTACTTTTTATAACTACAACAATTACTTAAAATGTTAAAAAAAACAAATCTATATCAGTTTCATGAATTAATAAGATATATCTTAATTAATAAGATATAAGATATTTCTTAAGTGTGATTTAATAAGATATCAATTTCTTTTACAGATTGGTCGAGAACCAAATGCAGAAAGAACTGAAATATTAGCAGAACTAGAAAAAGTAACTAAACTTGAATCGGAACTTAAGAAGGAGCTACAAAAGTATAGAGACAATGATCCTGAGTATATAGCACAGTTAAAAACTGAGACTCAAGTAAGTATTAATAATTTAAAGTAGGTATTTAATAAAATTGCTAAGAACATGGTTTTATATGGTATTCATTACATGATAGGATTTAAAAGCAGCAATAAACAGATGGACTGAGAATATCTACATAATAAAATCTTACATAAAAAATAATTTTCAAATGGAAAATGAAGTTATTGATCAAAGCTTTAATATACCGCCGGAATTGGATTATGTTGAAGATTGAGTCAGAAATACTAGACTTTGTTTGTACTGTTGTCTCCCAATTTTAAATATTAATGATACGTAGTTATGATGTACGTATATACCCATTTAGTATAGATATTAAATAAGTAAAGAAATGTGCGTTTTATTTACCTACCATTCCACAAGGACTCCTTTCATAACATTCACCATGATGCATTATTTGATCTTCAATTAACTAGCACAAAATACGATGATGCAGGATTGTAAGAATTTTCTATTCAGTTTAACATCAATAGGAACACTGAATTTTGATGAAATTGTTTGTAAATTACAAATTACATACACAATTTAACCGTATCAACTAGCAATTTCAAAGCAAATGACATATAAAAATGTTTTTTTTATATAGAGTGAATAGACATATTGAAATGTCAAACTGACAGCTTTATCTCTTTACATGCAAGTTCTTAGGACGGAGCTTTTCGATAAGTTTTAATTTTAATAAATACGTTTTAGTTGTTCTCATTGTAGGTGTTATAATACTTAATATGTTTTTTTTTCAATTATGTTATTGTAAAAATATAATGCAACGTGATTTGTCAAATAAATCGCAACTACCGGGCTACCAGTTACCAGAATCTTAATAAATCAGTTTCTTTTGGTCCTCTTAAGAACTAAAAAAAAAATGAAATTCCAATAGGAAATAGGAATATGAAGGTTTACATTTGTATTGTGAATTCCATTCATGTGTAGGTAGATAAGAAAGTTTACAATAATAAAAGTTCTTTAAACTTCAGCTCTATATAAAGCAGTTGCTTCATGTTCATCTAATCGCATGCAGTGCCTCACGTCATCACGTAAAACTTTAAGATCAACAAAATTGTATACGGTGTAAATGCTAATGCGCTGTTACAACTTCGTTTTTCATTTTTACTGAACCCAGTCCGTTCTTTTATTTATGAAAACATGTTAAAGTCACTTTTGTTAACACTAAAAGTGTACAAAGAAATAAAAGTCTGGACGAGTGTTTAAAGGGACTTCGAAGCAGCTTGGGAATTCGAAGTTTGTAGACCTTTCGACAAAGTCGACCGTTCAGCCTAAATACCGAACATTGAAACTTCTCACAAAAACTTGAGCTCGTAAGATAAAGACTGCCTTTGAGAATAGACGTGATAGTTGGACAATTTTTTATGGCTTGGATTGTCACTTGTGACAAGATGAATGATTAATTATTTTGGACATTGTTAAGGTTCTATGGCTAAAATATCCGTGTTTCTCTATGAGATGCTTATTTTTTCATGAATACCTATGTACCTAATACGTTTTTATAATTAAATAAGTTTTTAAAAATGTATCCAAACGGAAACAAATTCGATAAACTGTTATAAAGAAAATTGAAAACTGTTCAGCCATTTTCTTTCTTATGTAGGTACCATTATACAAGTTAAAAGTCATTAAATTAATAGAATATTTTCCGATTTTCACAAAATATAATTATTCACAAAGGCGGATGATATTTCTCACTGAACAAAAGTTCTATCTTCTTACTACTTTATACTAAGGGGCCATCCATTAATCACGTGATGTTTTTTTTGGCATTTTTACCCCCCTCCTCCCCCTTGGTGATACGTGGTGAGGTTTAAGACTACCCCTCCCCCCTCTCCCCTATATCACGTGTATTTTTTCGTACCTGCAAAGAATCTATTTTTTATTTATAAAAAATTCTGGTATAAGTATCATCTAATTTTATTATAGAAAATTAAAGACTATAATAAACGTTCAGAGGTAGACAGAAAGGTTGCAGTTTGTTTTTGACTGACATAAAAATAATGAAAGAAATGCGAAAAAGTTTGTTTGTACTAGTACATGAACATTATTTAATGTACAATATTTTCGGACCACGGATTAGCAAGACTTTCTTCAACGCGAGTAACTGGATAAGCATCTTATTAACTAAAGATAAATACATACATGTAACGCCGCTTTTCGGTTGAGTATCGCGCGCTTGCCGAAAAAATAAGTACACGTGATACTTGGCTTTACCCCCCCTCCCCCTGATGATATTTCGTGATTTTTTATGGACCCCTCCCCCCCTTTCGAGCCTCACGTGATTAATGGACAGCCCCTAATGTGTAACACATTCTTATCTCATAGGTACCTACGTCTTATCCCTGACTTTAGCGTTCAATTTGAATTTATTAATAGCTATAATAGTGCAAAATATTGTATTTATTTTAGTTTTGTAAATTAAGAATAATGTTTGTGTCCCTATGAATAAAAATCGTTGATATTATAATATTATAATCGTTTATAGGAAGTACGAAATATTTTATTATTTAACAAACATTTATTTATTGATTCTAAATACATAAACGCAGTTTGACTTCATATTGGATTTACGAATCACTTTTGTAGCAACGATATTAGATTTTCTTTGACATTGAAATGGATTCAAACAACACTTTTATAGCTCATAGTTTATTCAAAAGAAATTCTTGTATTTGTTGCGTGCATAATATATGTACCTATATTCAGAATTTCGTTACCTTTCAATCATTTTTATTTACCTATCTAATATTTATACCTTCGTTGTCACGTATAGTAGACGAAGTTCTAAAAATATCCTTTGCAATTTCAAACAATGGCATCTGAAACATTTTTGCTCGGGAAGTCCTTTGTGCATACGACCATGGGAAGTTTACCTGTAGAACAAATCTAATCTTAGTAGGTCATAGAGCAATCTATTTCCTAGAGATGCCAAATTAGTGAAGATTGACTGAAGCTTCGTCTATTGTAAACGAACGTCAGAGTGCAGTGTAAAGATACCTAGTCTAGGTAAATGTATGCAGAGAGTAAATGTCGATAGATGGATCTTTAAAAATTGGGCGAAGGTTTAGATAGGAATCAGAACATCAAGGAAATTGAACTTATCCACCATCTTTTTTGAAAAGGAAACTTACAGACAAAGTTATTTAAAATTTAATCCCGATAATGATATGCTTTGCAGTTTGCTCATAATTAGTTTGGTAATTTCGGTTCTACTGCCATCATATTGAGGTATGAGGCCAAAGATTACATAATTGCATATATGTATCTTAAAACACCTGCACGCTTTATCTTGCTCCATCATTTTCCAATTGACTTGTCGGTACGATTATAGTCTATCGCAAGTTTAGCAGACAACTACGATTCCGTTTTCTTTGGGGATTTCAAACCAATGCGAACTTTGGTAAGTGGTCCGGATCCTTACGTAGCGTATGACCAATCAAACTTCACTGTCAGCATTTAATCTGATGGCCAGTGTTTTGTTTCAGTGCTTGCATAGGCTTTGGAAAATTTTATACCCCGTTTCATAAAATTATTGCGTATGTACGTCATGATGATCTTTGGTTATGTGAAATTTATATAATTAAACCATTTGAAGAATTTATACGCGTCATCCAGCGCATGTGTTCGTTAAAATTAAAGTGCTATAAATTACGAAGTCACGAGACCCGAATAGATTAATTTTCCCTGACAACACCAGGTCGGCATATTTCATTGCAAAAATTGTCTGGTTATAGCTCATAAAGCTCAAAGTTGGTACTACCTACTTTTTATATTATATTAATAATTATTAGATGTTTGTGGGTTTGTATAAGTGCGATTTTGTGCCTACCAAGTAGGTATTACATTACAGTAATACATTTATATTTTGTAAGGCTTTAAGCTATAACTAAATCTTCATTTTCTCAAATACAGGATATTTTGTTGGCAATGCTGTGCGATATGTTATGTTGTGACATGTTTTATAGTACAGTAAGCCATTAAAATTGGCTCGATGAATGATTTTGAGATGTAGATAGTAGAAGAAGGCTTTGTAGACAAGCATACCACTTTATTATTTACTACTTTTTTTCAAATGTAGAACTTGAAAAAGATTACATAAAAAGATTACGATACAAAGATACATACCTACACGTATTATAATTTGAACAACCATTGACTGTCCAGTTACGAAAAGCTAAAATGTCATTTTACTAATTATAACCAAATAAGATTCAATGTCCAAAACGCTCAAAAATAATTGCCATCTCTTGTATGAAAACAGAAGTGTAGAATAGACTCAACAAGGTAAATGAAACTTTCATATTTCACAGAGAGAATTATAAACTTTTGCACACCTAAAGGTGGGTTCCCACGGCCTGATTTCTTCACAGACCTCGGCAGGCGACAAGCGCCTGTCGCCATCCGTCGCGATCTGAACTGAGCGTTCCCACGGCCTGTGTGCGTCTGGCGAGGCCTGTGGACGGTCATTCCTACTAATTAATAATTTAATTCAACGATAGGTATATTTCCATGTGTTAAGTTGGTTTTTATTCGTAACCACGCATCATTAACATAATTTCTATTTTTATGTTGAGGTTTTGAACAATTCCATAGCGCTGGTTCATTTTGGTATAGAGTTAAAAACTCGAAAATAAGTTCGTTCGTCCACTCCATCAGCACGTGTACTCGCATACGCGGCCGCAGGTGAAATGAACGATTACAACCGACGCATACGCGCTACAGACGGCAGGCCCCGACGGACCACGACGGACGTCGACGGACGCCGTCGCGCCGCGCCACGCCGCACCTTTGATCTTACCGACTTCCTATGGATAGCACGGGCCTCGGCGGACGACCACAGGCGCGCCGATTCCCACGGCCTGTGGTCTGGTCTGGCGCGGTCGGATCTGTGAAGAAATCAGGCCGTGGGAACCCACCTTAAGTCGACAAATATAGCGTGAAATAGAGGTAGTACATAAGTTAATTAGTCAGTGGCGTAGCTAGGGGGACAAGGGCCCTGGTGCATAGGGAAAGAATGGGGCCCTCCTCCTCCCCTATTTCCGCGTAGTTTGAACTTATATTTGCCTTCAAAATTATTGATAAGAATAAGAATAGAAAACAGTAAGTGAACTTATCCCTAGTAGGCTAAATCCATACGTCGTCTCTGTGGTCGTCTCTATTAGAATCTCCATGTGTTTAATAGAAGAAAAAGGGAATAAATAAACAACGACGCACATGACAAAATAGAATATTTATTATACAGATGAGATTAATTAATGGAAAAAACGATTTTTAACAGAATTCCCCGCCCAATTCACAATCTCTTGCGCGCTTTAATTTTTGCGAATTCGTCTATAATTTCACTCAAATCCAAGTTTGATGCCGCCTCATTTTCTATTGCAATTAACGATAAATGTCGGAGGCGATCTTGACGAATGCTGTTTCTTAAATATTTTTTTATAATCTTCAGTTCACTGAAAGATCTTTCTGCTGCCGCGGAAGTAACAGGAATTGTATGAAACAGTAGCATCGCTGTATACACTTCCGTAAGGTCCGTTATAGATCCCCCCAACGGTCCAGGCCTTGTCGCGGCGGAGGGGCTCAGTAGCTCAGAGTTATGGCCCTCTGAGTGAAGCGAAATTGGACCAGCGAGGGGCTGAACGGCTGGTTTAGAGTCGGGGAGATTCGACCGGCCCGACGGCTAGGGCTAGGTGTGGCCCAGCGGCCGCTATGTGCGGCGTGGGATGGCGGCCAGAGGTCGTGGCTTGGCGGACCCCGTGTCCACTAGGCAAAGGTGGCGCTGAACGGCAGTTGGGGTTGGAAAGCCTCGACTGACCCGACGGCAGAGGTCCTGTTTGTGGGCCAGAGAGGAGCCGGCTTTTATGCGGCGGTGGATGGCGGCCAGAGGTCGCGGCGCGCCGGGCTCGCTGGTTTAGCAAGCCACGCCGTGCAGCGGAGGGCGGGATCCCGACACGTCATTGTGATGACGCGCGGAGACTCCTGCAGAGAGGTGTGGGGCGGCGGCCGCTGTAAAACGGCCGTCTGCCAACTCGTAATCCGGTCCGTGGGGCCGGACCGAGGGCCGCCACCTCTGGTGAGGTGGGGGCTGCGAGGTAATCTCTATAAAAGTGCGCCGAGGGGTCCCCCGACGTGTATTTCACACATCGGAGGACCTTCCGGCGTGCACCCTCCGGCCGGACGGTGATGGGGTCGGGGGTTCGGGGGAACGCGGATGATGGAGCGGGGAAAGATCCATTGTCTGCGCGTTGGTGGCGTAAGCCTTCGTTCCTGCAGCCACCAGCGAGGGGGGTTCTAGTGGTGGGCCTGGAAACGGGCATCTGCTGGGCGGGACACGCGGTAGAGTCGTAACCGTTCCCGCAGTTCCGTCCAAAGCAGCGCGATGGAACAGAGTGGGGTTTTAGTCGGTAGAAATCAGACATAACCACGGCTCCATCCCCGGGAGCCGGGGGTATCTAAGAAGATTTCCCCACTATAACAAAAAAAAAAAAAAAAAAAAAAAAAAAAAAAAAAGGTCCGTTATAAATATAGTACTAGAAGCTCTACTTCGTATACAATATTTTGAATATAAATGTCGATTTTAAATAATTTAACGCATAAATAATGATCTACTTAAAAGCTTATATAAAACATTTTTTTATATAAACATAACATTGAGCTGAATCTCACCTACTAAGCTCTAATACATAAAAGAAGTCGTGTTAGTTACAGATAAAAATAAACAAATAAAAATTTGAAAAATATATTTACCCGAGCGAAACCAGGACCAAGAGTAGTACTTTACAATATGGAAATAGGGTAAATCTTATGAAATTATTAAATAACGTTCAGAAATGGGCAAGATACGTGCTGGCATGTGATGACGTCACGTCTCGATTTGTATTATCTCGTAATTATATTATCGTATTCCTCAAGATTAGTGGATGAGACGGAACTTCAAAGTGACTTTGGTCTAGGGTTTTAGCACTAACTAGGTATGAAGGAAGTTATGCAAATACTTGCAATTGGCGCCATCTCCAGTCGCGAGTAATGTCTTTCAGACTATAGCAATGTATCAATGTTGATTACAATTTAATTAAGTTTCCATATACATAGTAATAAGCTAAAAACTAATAAGTTTCGGCTAGGTTATGTTTTTTTTTACGCCAAATGAGCTATACTTTCACCCCTTTAAAACATTACACCTCTAACAAGTCACTCTGTATAACATAGTTTAGATAAGTCTACATCTGGAGTTCACGAATAGCAAATTAGAAAATTAGAATGAAACTTTTTTTTTATTCAAAATTCCGTACACAATTGCGTCCGTGGAAATATCTGAAGCATTGTAGTCGAGAAACAGAATAGGTATTGTTCCCGCAGGAGTGAAATGGGTATTGCCAATTAAAATAAAACATGCTTATTGTTGGATTATGCTTATTTATTGCGTGATTAAATTGACCAATGACAATAATCAATTGTGCTATTGTTGTAGGTTTCAGTAAATTTGTGGATTTAATAATTTGGCTCTGTTTTCACCGGAAGGAAGTTAGCGCGGAAAGTTTTTTTTTTTAATTATTAATATCTCAAAAAATTGCTCCTTAAATGCTCCATCAGAAACTGTAATTGCTCCACTTCTATAATTATTAGTTTATTTACAATTAATTTTTTAAAAAATCCAAATACTGAAAACTTGATTTCCCTATAGAATGAAAAATATTCACTTTTCATAAAAAATTTTTTTACAAAAAAATTGCTCCCGATTTGCTCTATCAATTACAAAAAAAAATTATTTAATTTTGATAATTTTTACAATAATTAACTGAAAAACTATGTTTGCATAGTTAACTACCTACTGCGCTGTGACGTCATCAATTGTCGTTGCGATGCATAAGGGCCATATTTACATGTATCAGCACTGCAGCGATATCTATAGACCTTAATGTTTATGTTTTCTTATTTATATTATTTACTAGATTTCCGCCCGCGGCTTCGGCCGCGTTTTCAAAGGAAAACCCGCATAGTTCCCGCTAACGCAAACGATAGCAACTTGACAACGAAACATGAAACAAGCGACTGAAACACAAATTAATTAAATATAAATATTTCAGGACAGTTTTCACACACGGCACAATCTGATCCCATACTTAGCTTTCGCTTGTGTTATGGAAACCAGATGACTGATAAACATACATATATAATTTTAAATAAATACTTATTTAGATAATTAACACCCAGACACAGAGCAAACATCTATGTTCATCACACAAATATTTGCCCCGGGTGGGAATCGAACCCACAACCTCTGGCTTGGAAGGCAGGGCCACTACCAACGCCAACCGGTCAGTCAAAGTAATTAAAAAAAATTACTTGAAGTTTTAATATTACGAATAAACGTGATATGCGAGTTTAGGGATGGGTAGGGAAATGTTTATAAACATACCTATAATAAGAATGATTTTAAATACATACATAATAATATCTGTTCCTTTCAACATTTGCTAGATGAAACTAAATAATTAAAATATTATGTCGCATAGATATTATTAGCCTTTTAAAAATACGGTTCCGTTGTTTATTTAATATTCTATTTTACTTATCTTTCTAATATAAAAATAAATAATTAAATAAAACACAATCATATTACAATTTAATATAAAAGTACCATGAAATGACATTAATAAGTTTTATCATTTAATGCTGGGAATAATATTATTATTTAAAATTTACCTTATGTTGCTATTTATACTCTATATCCATGCGACATATTTTAATTATTTAGTTTCATCTAGCAAATGTTGAAAGGAACAGATATTATTATGTATTTAAAATCATTCTTATTATAGGTATGTTTATAAACATTTCCCTACCCATCCCTAAACTCGCATATTACCTACGTTTATTCGTATTATTAAAACTTCAAGTAATTTTTAATTAATTTGTGTTTCAGTCGCTTGTTTCATGTTTCGGTGTCAAGTTGCTATCGTTTGCGTTAGCGGGAACTATGCGGGTTTTCCTTTGAAAACGCGGGCGAAGCTGCGGGCGGAAATCTAGTAAATAATATAAATAAGAAAACATAAACATTAAGGTCTATAGATATCGCTGCAGTGCTGATACATGTAAATATGGCCCTTATGCATCGCAACGACAATTGATGACGTCACAGCGCAGTAGGTAGTTAACTATGCAAACATAGTTTTTCAGTTAATTATTGTAAAAATTATCAAAATTAAATAATTTTTTTTTGTAATTGATAGAGCAAATCGGGAGCAATTTTTTTGTAAAAAAATTTTTTATGAAAAGTGAATATTTTTCATTCTATAGGGAAATCAAGTTTTCAGTATTTGGATTTTTTTAAAAATTAATTATAAATAAACTAATAATTATAGAAGTGGAGCAATTACAGATTCTGATGGAGCATTTAAGGAGCAATTTTTTGAGATATTAATAATTAAAAAAAAAAACTTTCCGCGCCAACTTCCTTCCGGTTCTGTTTTCGATTTCATTTTTGTTCGTATTAAAATTTAGTTAATTAACGAATCATTAGTTTTATTGTCATTGTGTAGTCAGAACTTTTAATATGGCGTCGTAGGAACTTATGTATGAGATGGTATGAGTAAGTAATAGGTACACAATTAAAACAAGGGAAATTACATAGTATGAGACTACACCTTCTTCTAATTTATTGTGGAAGTTAAATGACGATCCAAAAATTAATGAAGATCTAAAGGGATAATATTTTCTATTTTTAACACATAAATTAAACTTTTAAAAGATACGTCTGTCTGTGGTCTGTTATTTGTCCATTTGAAAGTGCTTGCCTGTATTCTTTATTTATATAGATTTTAGAGATGGAGAGATCGAAATAAAAGAATAATAATTTTATATTTTTATATTTCTTTGTTTCGCTGACAGACAATAAATTCAATTCAGGAACCTAACAGTGATAACTTATAATACACGAAAATGTTATTTTACACAAAACTCATTAACTAATCTTACCTTATCCGATACTTATGCTTTATCCGAGATATCCTTATTTCACTATGAAGATACACAATAATATTTTATCTGCGGGCTTACAGTAACTATTTAACTTATATTGAAATTATTATTTACATAGTTACATAAAATTTCCACATTCTGTACACGTACTTTGAGGTCATGGCTCACTTTTTAATTCTTTCGTGCCATCGTAAATACTTACGATAGACTCAAATTCTCTTAGTTTTTTTTCCAATCGGTCATAGCAGTTAATCATGATGGGTTAAGGTTTGCAGAGGCTTTTGAAAAATATCTCGGATTAAGCATCTCGTTTTCACAATCTCGTTTCATTAACTAATAACTATAGAAAAATAGATAACTACAATTGAACATACTTTTTACAGAAGGCTTGAGGTACGTGAATGATGTAAGTATTTAGCTACGTAATAGCGGTAAAAGTGCTTTTGATTTGTTGTTTATATTATTATAAAATTTTGTGTTCTTGTGAAAGGTGTATAATTTTTTTTGTATTAAGTATTTATTATGTAATATGAAAATAGGACATAACATATTGAAATAAAGAAAGTAAATAATCCTTCAAGTACCTCAAACCATTACTTAATATTATAGGTAGGTATTTTATTTATGTACAATCTTTGGTATGTTTATAACTTTATTTAATTAATATTTACACATTTTATTTACAGAGTTCCGGTTTAATTTTGAATATGGCGTAATTATATAAATTGTTCAGTTCAATTTCAAATTTTATTTAAAAGAAAACATTCAAAACCTTTCAGAGATCTATCTCAGTGACCCCAAATTCAGAATTTTACTTTTTTTTTTACAGTTATAATATTTGTGCGTCATGTCACATGTTGATTCTCTATGGTTTAAGATAAATATAAATAAATCGGCTAGTGCATGCACTTCTAATCACTCAATCATTAAAATAAAGTTATCATTTTTAAAACTACATCAAATTCACATTAAACGTCACTCACTATAGTAATAAAGTTAGTGTGCTCGCGGTTGTCCGCATTTTTGGTACAACCGTTAAGGGGCCGTATCGATTTTAAGAGTGATTTTGACTTGTTTCTTTAATTCTTTAGGAGCTCGTTTAAAAAAACTAACTAACTATGTTATATGAAGGTAATGGTATAATTTAAAATTCTCTAGAATATTCGATTATATAGATCTGCCGTAACAACGTTTGCGCTCCCGTATATAATCGAAAATTCTAGAGAACTTTAAATTATTCCATTTCTTTCATAAAACATATAATATGTATTTTTTTATTGCAAATTTTTAAGCATTAACCTATCATTTAGTGTGTATTTTTTATTTTTTTTTAACTCTGTTGTAAGAACTAGAAATTCGACGCCATATACGCATAAAATTTCATCAAAGTAAGGCTATTTTAACTTAGATGTTCTTTGAATTTTTCAATAAAAGTACATAAATTGCCTCGAACATATTTTAGGATGTCTCAGTGTCTTTACTGTAGTATATTTTATAAGAAAACTTCTTCTATTAAATTCCGTGTAAAATACAAAGACACGAACGTCCCGCATGGAAAAAATTGAAACACGCCTTAGGTTATTGGCTATTAAACAAACTGGACAATGAATATCAATAAATTGTCTCGAACGTATTTTAGATATTGAATGAATCTTTAATTTAAGATATCATCACACATTGTTACTAATTTAGTTTTGTTAAACGAGCTTCTAAAGAATTACAGAAACAAGTAAAAATCACTCTAAAATCGGACTCTTAATGGTTTTCGATACTCTATACATAATTTAGTGCAAACCACTTATAAATCACGACATTAATTACATTTAAACGTTAAAAACTAATTTCCACTATATTTCAGCTTCCATTAGTTTCACAACACTTAGTTCCGAAATTTTATTTTTAGTTTCCTTAGTTAAATTGATATACATTTTACGGAATAATAAATTAGAAAAATTCTGCGTTTGACGCATATTTTTTATTTTAGAGCTCTCTATAATATTATCTATAAATTATTTTATTTATAAGATACCGGTGCAACGTAGGTAACTGTGATGGCGATAATTTTTATTTTTTGGAAGCGGTTTCTGATTAGTTCCGTCTTGCATCATTATTCATGAACCATCAGATATGTAATTTTTTGGTTATAAACACAATTTCTGATGTCTGAATAAATCTCTGATGCATCACGTCACACGTCACAACATGGCACTATACTGAATCCGGCCTTATGTCACTATTTGACATTTGACATTTTCTTAAATTTTATAATCTGTGATTTTATAGCTAAGCTGCTTTGTTTGGTTTACATTGGATATTTATACAAATGCATTAACGTTGATGTTTCCGAGTATTTAACGGTCTACATATTAAAACGATAGTCTGGTGTGTTCATAATGGATCGCGAACGGTGCCTTTCTCAGAGCTTCGAAGAGCCGTTGTTCAATAGGCGAATGCTGCTGTCCCGGCCGACACTCGTTCTGTGAAAAAAACATTAATTTCCTTGTTTAAAATTTAGAATCATCATTAAAATGAAACACGATAAACTTAACTGTTGTTTTAGTCACTTTTTTAAATACTATATTCCATCATATTCAGTACTCTTAATCTTCATAAAGGTCAGATAAATCATAAACATAATTGAATATATTTTCTTGTTCTTTATTTCACAACAACAATAAAACAGTCAGAATTAAGTACAGTTCAGCGAAAGAGTTCGAAATCGGAACGCATTTGTAAAAAGAAGAGCTAATAAAATGGTTGAATATTTAACATCTGTAGTGTGGGCCTGTAAAAGCTCAAGGGAGAAAATAATGTGTGAAAAATATACGAATGACGTAAATGGAGTTAGCTTCGTTACATAATGTAGAACTTTATTGTAGAATTATATTATTACAATTTATGTAATCAATGATTATTATTTTATGTGACCATAAAAAACATACCTACAATAATATAATGTAAAGTCAGCATTGATAGAACACATTCTTCAAAGTTAAAGAGTAAGACATACGAAAATATGTAGATGCCAATATTTTATAAAAATAAATGAATTTGTTAAAATGTTTATTCATTAAGATATATTGGGTACCTATCAATGATTTCTTTATCGATACAATCGTCATGTATGTATCAATTAATTGGAAATAATAAACAAAAGAAGCAACGTTTAACTGACATTTTAATTATGTCGATGCTCTTGGCTAATGGAAGTTTATTCGAAAATAAATTAAATACGCCCTGATAATTTTCAAAATAAAATCAGATATTCCTTTGTTTTATCGAATGAGATAATTATGAGTAATTTTAATTTTATCACGTTTATTTTGATTCAGATTAATATCTGGATACTTTTGTGTTCGCAATTTTGAAATAAATTCGTAATGACCGATTTGAGAGCGAATTTATTAATAAATACCATAATATTTTTAAAAAGTCTTGACTCTAATTTTGTCTCCAGATTGAGTTTTCAATTTCATAGATATTTTTTTTCGTTATCTGTAAGAAATTTTATAAGATATAAAAACTTTTCTTTTGTAATTCCATTATTTACAATATCACGGTCTGCTTTGGCAGTATGTATAATGAATAAACCGTGGTTTAAATCTGTCAAAAATTCTATAATTTGAAAACATTTGTTCACATAAGCGAGTTTAAAAAATTACTTACGTTCTTGGAACCATACTGATGTTGGTCTTTCTGCTGGAATGGAGTCTTCTAGACGTCGACAGTGAGAGGGAGCCCCTCGTCCCGTGTGTGGAAGGAGTGCGGCAGAAGAGGTATCTGGGAAGATTGGTTATGATATAATGGCAAACAATTTTCTGGTTAAGGAATGTTGTGCACTGTCAAGGATGGGTGATCGCTTCGTTAAAGGAAGCTGAGCGTTTGTGTTATTAGGAATGAAAAACGGCAATCTTTACATTGTTTTTCTTCCTATTTGTGAATTTATCTATCATAGTTAATAACAGAAAAACTAAACCTGAAAAATACATGATTGGTTGGTTACCGATATACCACTATATCGTTTGATTTAAATCTTTGAACGTAAATATTCTCGTGCTCCCATCCCTATTTAAATGATACAATAAGGTCTCAATCATTATTTTTCATTAATATATTACCTACTTAGGATCATATAAGATCATTTCTAGACAATACTTGAACGAGATTAGTTTTATTAGTAAAAACTGACGCTGTCTTCTTGGAAACTACTCTAATTTGCTATTTCACTGTGATTGAAAATGTAATGTTAGCTGTATTCTGTACTCGTATTGAGTTCTTACTTATCTAGCTGCACTACCTAGTCAATCAGTTAAGTAATTGATGCTATTCTTTAGATCTTTACCGTCAATGAAAACACAAATAATTCTAGTAATGCATCTATTGATATTTGTTAGAATCCTTTATTGGCTTCGTGTTTTCTATACAATCATTTTAAGAATAAAGAAATGTGAAAATAAAATAAGGGTGGCCTTACCACTTAGGGGCATTAAGAACAGTTTGAGCTACGATGCACATAAAATCGGTCATGCCGAACAACAGCACAACATATTTTAACAAATACATAATAATTAATATTAAATTTACCCGAAAATCTTTCTGATATTTCGTGCATAATTGAATTGTTTAAACGTTAAAATGCTTTCGACAGGCATTAACATCCTTCCATTACATTATTTGATGCGACATTTGCTTAATTTGAATATTGTCGATAACGTCAGAAATTGTTCACTTTTAAATGATTAACTTGTTTTCCTGATCGTCTCGAAATAATTGCGTTTAAATTCGAATTGATTGAGCAGAATAAAATAAATTATGCTATTTTATTTTTTTCTTCACCTTATTTGTTTATGTCTAAAAATTAACTGATTTTTCTAAGATTTGAATTATGAGAAGACTTCTTGATTGTTGATTGCTACATAGGTATAATATACGTTTTTCATTAAACTACGCTAAACTACCTAACTATTAAACTACGGTCCTAAGCTAGTGACCATTCTTAAAAATTTTTTAATCCAGTTCTTATTTACATTAATGTAAAATGAAAATATTTAAACCGTAATAAGTTCTAGTTTTTACCAGAGATAAGGTTTTGTAATAGAACGGGTAGATAACTATATACCTACATGTACAACACTAGCAAATACGATGCTGTTTAGTGCTAAGTCATTTTCTGTTAAGGTACCTGTTAAAATGCTTCCTAAATATCCCACTAGTGCAGTACAGAGCAATGGGATTCACGCAGCTGTTCAGGAAGGACAGGCAGAATCCCACTATGCGAAGTGCCGCCCACCACGCATTGAAGTCGTATTGTGCTGTGGGACTGAGAATGTTCTAGATTAATTATCTGGATAAATCTGATTTAGCTTTGTGAAATTAATGTTTGATTTTAGGTTTGTTTTGCTAATAATCGTATGAAAAGTATCTGTAAGTACTGAGTACACTAAAAAGTATCTAAGTTTTGAAGGGAAACTTCTTTAGGCGCGTTGAGAGTAAAATTTCAAGGTCACGTCATGGCTATACCGTCACATCATGGCGTAAGGTGATTTTGGTAGCTTTGAATCTTGCCAAAGAAGTTTCACTTCTGATATGCGTGCTCGGCACACACGCTCTTTTCAATCATAAAACAATAGCATAGAAATATCATCATTGAAACTGTGTAATTATTATCTTCAATTGATATATTTCTGTATATGGAACATAATGCTTCATTTTGCAGGATGAAATAATATTTGTCTGAATGGCTCAGTGAATAAAGAAAATTCTGTCGTTGTAGCGTTAGCAGCAAAGTCGATTAAATAAAACAGAAAAAAAAAAACTATGCTACATTGTCCCAACTATTTACTTAATAATATTGCCTTTAGAATTCAAGGCATAATAAACACCCTTTTTGACAAGAATAGGACCAAAGAGATTATTAAATCAAAGTAAAAAGTTGGAATTTGTAAAATTAATATGTTCTTTTTCTGCTAACCGTACAATGCGATAATGCTGTCAAAGGTCGGGAAAATCATTGGTTGTTAAAATGGCTTTGTGATTGGTTGTTCAGGGTTACGACATGTCAAGTGCAAACGATTCACTGCGGGGTGCTTGATTTTATTTTGTATTTCCATAAGAAGAAAATAAAACAATTTCGCGTTCGTTTTGTAAGAAATGAACAATAATGTTATAACATTGCGGAAGATACTATATTTCAACGTGTATGAAAAGCACTTTTGGGCACATTTAACATACTAAATTTAAGATTTAAGAATTTGATAAATATATAAAATTGCGAGTGTATGTTATTTCTCATCTCGTTGTTTTTTAATAATATTCTATAATAACAGGCATGGGTGTGTTTCAGATCCCGAACGAATAAAGTTTCGCTTAACATGAAGAACCAACAAACTAAATCAGATGTAAATAATTGTTAAAAATAGCATTCTTACCAGTAGTAGAACCACAACATGAAGACATGAGTAGGAAGAAAACATGCTGCAAATACTAGCACAAAAGCTAGTACTGTCAGTGCGACTTTTCTCCTCGCTCGCATCTGAAACAAAATATTTAATTAATAAAAAAAAAAAACAGCCAAGGGGTTTTTTTTAACTATTATTTTATTACGCTCTGTGTGCTTAAAGATACCATATGACAAGGACTTTAGTATTATTTTTAAAACGTATGGTCTTTCAGATGTTAAAATAATGTAAAACTAAGATTACGTAATCAAAGATGTAAAATATATTTTACTTAGATTACAAAATATATTTTAGTAGATAAATGTTTATCTATATCTATAGAATAAGTTTAGTTTGTAGTTATAAGATTATTAAAGAGAGCTCTATAAAAATGCTTATACCTTAATTCAGAATTTGTCCGTCTTATAATAAAGTAACTAATGTAATATATTGTAATTTGCTTCTACTATAATCTAAATTCTAAACCTCATTTTGTGTCCTTCCATTACCGTCGGATCTAGAAACCTAGAAAATTACGTTTAGGCTTTGAGTTTGCCTTTTTTGTGGTTTAGATATTATCTATGTACATAAACTTTGATTTGTTTTTTTTTTAGTTTAATCAATGAAAAAAAAAGCCTGTGTTCATATCCTCGTACACTAGAATATATCAAGCCTCTTAGGCCGCGTTTCCATCTGCAAGAAAACTTCCGCAAGAAATGTCCGACATTCTGTTTGACAGCAGCTTGCAAGTCTACTTGCAGGTGGAAACCCGGCCTTAGACTTGCAAGCTACTGTCAGACAGACTGTCGGACATTTCTCGCGGAAGTTTTCTTGCAGATGGAAACGCGGCATTACACTGTTGCTGCATAAATGCATACACTCTAAAAACATAACCCTCTTTCTGGCAAAATTGGTAAAATAATGAAATGTTCCAACTAAAGAGCCAACCTTTGAAAATATTATAAGGTAGCCAGTAAGCTAAAAGAAAATCTTAACTTAAAATGTAAACACTATTAATAAAGTTAACGATGATATGACAAAGTTCATAACTTAAT
Organism: Colias behrii; assembly: GCA_029959065.1. Lineage (NCBI taxonomy): Eukaryota > Metazoa > Arthropoda > Insecta > Lepidoptera > Pieridae > Colias > Colias behrii. The sequence continues at coordinate 2,365,039 of JARWMC010000016.1, forward strand.
TTGCGGGTTAAAAGTTAAGCTTAGATTATATCCAGAGTAGTTAAGTTTTCCACTTGGGAAATTACTTATAGCGGATTATAGTCGACTTATCTATTTGGAATCGCAAAAGCTGCAGTATCGTTAATAGATTCTTTAGAGAACATGTTTATTTATGAATATCGAAATAATTACCTTTCTTTACTAATATTTTAAAACTGAGGAGTGTGCTTTTTTGTTTGGTTGAACGAGCTAACTTCAGAAACTACGTCCAAACCTACGGTTCCTACTGCTTGAATTTAGAAATTTCTTTTTTTGGGAAATTGGATAGTACAATTAACCAAGGCAAGTATGCAGGTTTTTCTTCATAAATGTTATTGTTGGTAAAATTTTCTTATAGCCTTTTAAGACGCAAATTTTTTGCAATTTCAATCAAGGTCAAAATTTCCTCCTCTTTTTTCTGAATCTTCCGCCTTCATATTTGACTTACTATCTATCTGCTTCTTTAATATTATACGATTTTACGATAAAACAGTCATAGCATCCAACGTCTGTCGCCTGGTGTTTGAAGTATAAAATATATAAGTAAGATATCGTCCTGTTGGGAAATCTCCAGTGTGTGACATTTGCACTTTACCTACTGAATATTCAATGCATTTGAAGGTAAATGCAAAATGTACAGAATTAAACATATATACATATATGTAACTATATTGCTGCAACGAAACTAATAAAAGCAAGTTGTATTGAATAAATAAAAGAACATTTATTATGTAGACTTGTAGAGTCAGTTTAATATTTTTTATGCAAGAGCGATTATAACTATAGTTTTAAATCAATCAAGTTTACTTTTTCCCACATATGTATTTTGATCTTCAGTTTAATTCAAATTACAAATTATATCAATATATGTTTGTCTGAATTCAGATAATTTTATAATTTTATCAAAATTAATAATATTAGTTGTATGAAGAAGCTTTCAAGCTTTGAAGTTATCCTGTAGGATATCTAAAGTCTTTATATATTTTGTAAATAAACGTTTATTGTAGTGCGTGAATATAACTAATGTATAATGCAAATCCTTTGAGATCGCCATGGATACTGTTATTTGGTTAGGCATAATATATTTTCTTGAACACTTCTTAGTGTTTAGGGTTGAATACATTATGGATTGTTAATAAATTAACGATTTATCGGTACTGAGAGATTGTGTTATACAGCAAGAGTAAAAATGGTTTGCGAACGTTTGAAGCATATTAGAGTTTTTATAAATCTAAAATATTTAACTTTTATATAATCTCGTGTAATCGTAACATTTATTCAAATACATTATTCTTATATGTAGATAAAATTATTAATACATTGTGAACAGATGAGTTATAAAATGAAAATTTATGTCAAAGCTCATCTTTTTGCAACGTAGCAACCCTACGTCAATTTATCTGAGCTCCACAGTCCACACACTAGGCTTAATACAATTTAATTGTGTATTTAGATTATTTAAACAGTACTAGACTGTGGACCTTTCATCAATTCGGTCTTGAAGACAAAATGTAAAGATAATACTGAAAACATTTATTTTTAAGAGAATATTTTCGTTATAAAATGTAGGTAATATGGATTGAGATGGTTCAAAAATGTTTTTCATCTTTCATCCACTAACCAAAAATATGTACTGAAAAAGTGGTGTAATTAATATTAACGACAAGCTGGCAATCTCACTCAAAAAGCTCGGACTTTCAACAAAAACAAGCTAAGTAAATGAGAAAGAATAGAAAACACAAATTGATCATTTGACAAAAATAGAATGCCTCATATAGAAATATATTATTCATGAAAAGTGTGATGACATACATATTATAATATGTTAAGCTTTTACCGTACAATTGATGATTCGTTTTCAGAAATACGAATTCCTTGTTGTTTACACCGAACTATTACTATTGTTTATTCAAGACGATAGTTTCGTGACTAAACAAACAACTTACGCTACAAAAGCTTTTCTATTTCTACATATTGACCGTTAAGGTAAATAATAATGCAAATAATAGGCCATTAAGATTGGCTTCTGTTGATCCTCATATCTGATGATAATATGAAGTACTACTGGAATTATCTAATCGCTATAAGAGAAACACACTCATGTTTATCTGCTGTTTACTGACAACGCATATTGATATACAGGTTCTAAAAATATCTGTATTATATAATATATGTATATTAACATGAGCTAGTGCTGACCTTCGCCTGTTCCAAAAAAGGAGTATATTTTTCCATTTTCTAATATTTTTCATTGATTTGCTCCTGTTGATCAAGCGTGATGTTATATTATAAGCAAATTATGGGAAAATTATGTCAAATTATTGTATTGTGTTTTTTTAACTGTGAGGTAGGTATCCAACACACATAAAATACGAAAAATAATTAGGTACCTATATACATTGATTAAAGTAGCGACTCTCTACTTACGACTCTAGTTTTGGAACTTTACTTGGAGAGAATTACACTCACACAGACTTATAATATCGTATAATAAATATCCCAATACAAAAAGGAAAAATTTAAAATATTTTCACATAAACAAGTTTATTAGTCTAAACTTTCATATTTTAATCAGAGCGAGATGGCGACCCTTGAAAGCGGCATTGAGTGCCACGCTTCACTAATCAAAAATAATGACTTTCAAGCAAAAAGTCGTGCTTCAATTAAAATCTCTGCTATAATAAAGTAGAGGAACTGGTACCCTATATGATGCAAAATATATGATGTAGTATATTACAAATAAGTTTTTTCTTGAGTTATATGAATTTTCTATAGTTACAAATAAAAAAAATAATAATTGTTCCTTCAAGTGTTTGGAATATTGAACAACGTTGTCATAATGTTGTCACATTTATAATTAAAAAATATACCAAAAAAAGTATAAATTCAAGAAATTCTGTAGTAATAGGAACGTGTAAAAGGTGTATCGTGTTTTGTTTTCAATTTAGTAAAAGAATGCAATAATCTTTAAGCTAATAAAATAGGTACATTTTATAGATGTAACGTCTAAAGTTATTCAGGGTAAGAAACATCCTAACAATCAACATCCATCTAGATGTGTTTTATTTATGGAGCTGATATTTTCTTTTAATTTGAACTGTGCCGAATTTTATTTTTATGTGTTGGCACTGAAAAAGCTAGTGTTACGTTGCTATAAATTTTCTAACTGATACCTATACGAATGCCACTAAAATTTATTTTTAGCCAAGACCTTTGTCCAAAGATCGTTTGTTATTGTAACAACCATGTAACAACTGAAACATTTATATAATGTTTAATCTTTTAGTATTAAACATTATATAAATGTTTAATACTAAAAGCAAGTTGAGGTCACATTAAATTATGCAAACGTTGGGTCACCTATCTTATAACTAATTCCCTTCGAATTCAGTTGGCAGCTGAGAAATATATGCCTATGTTATCATAATTATAAAATAATTTTTCAGTGTCCCCAGTCTTTGATGGCATATAGGTAAAAATATATTAGCTTTTATATTTTTTAATGATCACCTAGACAAACTTAGTGAACTAAAATAAACACGTAACCAATCAAATAGTTATACTGTAAAACAAGAACAACCCAGTCGAAACGTGGGATGTAAATACAAGAACTAATACTATTTAGTTCGTCCGTGACTTTCATCTTAAAGCCTCGATGGTGTTTAGCGAGTTAACTCGTCCATTCATTTTATAAAGACTCAGTTAAATAGCAGGATTGTGCCATAAAGAACACTATAGCATATGTTATTTTATTTATTAAATACTACACTAACAAGAAATCGAAATATTATAGGAATAACAACACAAAAAACTAAATTAAATTATAAACATACTTCATATCTATAGTCAAAGAGTGTAATGGTAGTCTATACAATAATAAGCTAGAACAGAAAACCGAACATGAAAAAACGTTTCAAACACGCCGCACCGCGTAGCGGTTTACGTAGCTTAAAGGCACATTTTGTATCAGTATTGGTCTATAAAAATACCATTCATAAACACATAATATGGCATAAATACTCAGTTTGATTATAGTGAATAATAATGTTCTTTAATAAGAACAACAAATGGAAGATAGTTTTCTGGTTTATAGCTACACCTGATGTGATCGAGCCTAAAGTGATATATTTAATGATTTTGGGCTCGTTTGGGCTACATCTGTCCTTATAACGAGGATATTGGATTTTGTTTATTAAATTTGGCTACGGTAAGGATGAAATATGTATTAATTAAATACGGATAAGATAAGAATATTTAAATTAAGCCCACAATTCACCAATCTGTGTAATTTCAACGCTAAGATAAAATCAATCTCTATGATCATGAATTGATTATTCAATGTCATCCGTGATAGTTTTGTTACTTCACTTACTTTAAAGATTAAGTATTTGAGTTTGAGTTTAAGGTAACGGCGAATTCTATCAATCAACTTAAGACAAACCACATATTATAAACTGTAGTGTAATAAAGAAAGTATTCAAAAATTGTAAACATCGAGAAATTCAATACATGTTTTGCAGTGAAATTATTTCAATTACCTACACGATGCGTAAGATGGCTTACAAACTATATTTGATTATAAATTTGTCAATTACCTGTCTCTGCGTCCCCTGCATTTCCCCTGGCACATTCTGTGTGCTCAGTACCAGGTGCCTCGCCATCAGGATATAGAACATCGCGATCACAGCCAGGGGCATGGAGTAGTATACGAGGAACTTCAGCAGGACCATCACCTTTGGGTACTGGTCTCCCCACTCCACTGGATATGGGTAGCAGACGAGGAACTGGAAAAGAAACTCAAGCTCAATACTTTTTTCGTAGAATGTTTTATTTGTTTGTTTTATGAATATTTTTTTCAATTACGGTCGAAATCAGACAACGGAGAAGAAACGCAAAAATCTCGATATACTTTTAAAAGTCAATATATTAGAAAATATGTGATCGTAATGATTTTAACAATTTTAAGAGGTAGTGCGAGTCATCTATTAGATATAAGCAGTCGTAGGTGCTTTTTTAGCCTACAAAAATGGTGGCTTCTAATACTCAATAGAATCTATATATCTATATATCTATATCTCTTGCCATACACAAGTGTTAAGTTGGTATTAAACTGTAGCAATGTAATTTGCTTTTAATTCATGGGAGCCTAAATTCTCTATCAGTATAAACTATAAAGGAATGAAAAAATCAATGTCTTCTAAAGCTTTTAGAAAATTAAGGTTTAGCAGCGCTCCATAATTAATAAAGCCTTTTACACAATGGAGCATTTGGTATTATAAATAGATCGATTTTCCTTTAGCTAAAGACTGTGTTAGTCTAGCTTTTTGGTACGCCTTTGTTTAAGACATATAATATTGTGAAAACATTCCAGAATAATATTTCTTTTTCTCAAATTTGAATATTTAACTCAATAATAAAATCTAAATAGTATTCCATATCTACGTAAATATATATAATTTTTAACTAAATAGTATTTTATATCTACGTAAATATGTAGGATACCTTCTTTTATATAACACTGGCCTGAAAATTTACGATTAAAATCAAATTGGGGCGGCAAAAGTTGTAACCGAATTATGTTGTGATTAATGGATCTGACAAAACTATTTAATGTAATCTTACAGCTGAGAAATGCTCTGGGTCATTCAAAAGGGTATTTTTATATTATTATAATAATAAAGAAGTTACTCTTGCAGGCGGATGCGACTTATAAAACATTTCTTCATCACTTGGCTTCATTTCAACGGTACCAGGAAAAAAAGTACCTTACCCTGGAAGTATGTTATATCACCCCATAATTCATTGTATCTCTCTTATTAAGCTATTGCATAGCTTCTATCGCGGGCTCAAGGCGCGGCGACCGAATGTAAAAATTCCGTAACGAAAAAACCTAACGCCCCCAACTCCAACCGGCACAGCGATGCTATGCAATAGCTTTACCGCGGCAGTCCTCGAGTGCCACACGTATTTTTAATTTTAATTACACAATATACGTAGTTTTATCCTAAAAGAAGTACTAATACTGAATATAACTTTTACCCATAAATAAATAATAATTGCATTTTTAATTTTGTCGGGTTAAAAACAAGTCGTACAACGTTTATTACTTTCTTATTTCTAGAGACATTTATTTCGTATGAAGGCAATGAAAAATGTTTTATCGACACAAAAATCGTGTCTTACATTTTTGTAACATCGCGTGTTCAGAATGTTTCTACATTCGTCAATAAAGCTATAAAATATCATAGATTTATAAAGTTAGCAAGTTGACTTTTTATTGCTCTATAGTCTATGCGTTATTTTTATATTATCTTTATGTATACATAATATAGTGTTTTCTTAGTTTTTCATATATAATGTTAGAAGATAAATAAAAATTTAACTGCGGAACAAAATAGAGAGAGTGTTATTCGAGAAAAAATAAACATCTTGAAAACAGGTACTGACACTTTTACTTGTGAGGTATATTTAAATATTTTAAACATTGCATTAAAATATTTAAAAATACTTGTTGTACTTGTTAAAATAATCATTATTTCTAGTAATGTGACAAAATAGATTCGATACCGAAGCGTAATTTGATACTTAATTAAAAAAATTTTTTTTATTTGTTTAAACCGAACAACTCTGTCATTAATTTCTTAAAATTAATTCAATCAGCATTGTTGTATTTTTAAAGCCAAACGAATACAGAAGTGGCTTAAAGCCTGCACAATGAAATATTGCTGAAAAACCAAACCGTTAACAAAATTGATTGGCGCATTTTGCATTCGCCGCAGAAAATAGGCAAATTTTGACATGTTATTGCTTTTTAAATTGATATCCTACACCTCGTGTAAAAATGATAAAACTTGCAATAATGTACGGCCTTTGCATAATGGTTTACATAGTTTTAATAAAACTCAAACATTAATTTCGTTAGAACTTTGTATCTCAGCATTTATTTTCTTGAATATTTATTCCTTCCTTTTTTATCAATAAAATACGAACTATACAAACCTTAAGCACAGTATTACCATATTTCCTACAGTATGGCGACGAATGTACTTGTGCAGAGAAACGGAGGGGAACTGGCGGGGGGTCGGGCGACGCGGGCCGCTTAATGCAATCACGCTGAGTTTGCATTAACTATCGCGAAAGGACGACGCAGTCGTATTTTTTGTGAAATAATTTTATTATACATAGGTACTTACATATTCTATTATGGCGCGCAAAAACTGTTCCGTTTACGGATGTAAATCTACATTGAAATCCCAGAAGGAAACAATATTTCAGAAAGATTGTATTAATTGTATCTGTTGAATTAAAATCAAAGCTATGTATATGTTGTCCTCATTATTTTCTAATCAGATTGTACATCCCAATGCAAATGCATTACTTAGTTAAATGGTATAATATACAATTAAGAACATCCAAAAATAAAGTGTCCACGTAAATAATATTTAGCAGTGCAATATCTGTAATCTATACTAATAGTATAAAGAGGAAAGGTTTGTATGTATGTATGTATGGTTTTCACGCATGAACTACTGGACCGATTTTGATGAAATTTGGCACAGATAATCTTTAGACCCTGAGAAAGAACATAGGCTACCTTTAATTGCGAAATATGTACCACGGGCGAAGCCGGGGCGGACCGCTAGTAATTATATATTTATGAGCAAATAATTACATCAGATTTAATAATCCCAATTATTTTGAATGTGCATATGAATAAATGATTTCATCATAATATTAATATTCACAATTGTTTTATTTCCCATTTGTTGCAACCCTAGCGTATTTTCGTGTGGCAGCGTAAGTACCTACGCTGGCGGCGGCATCGCGCGACATCAAAGGCGATTCCTTACTGTAGGAAATAATATTGTAATACTGTGCCTTAAGCATTTCACCAAAATGTTTAGAGTTTAGTGACAAATAACACTTGATATGTAACTTTTTAAATTTGAAATTACTTTCTCAAACTAGTAATTTTCAAGCCTATAACCTAAAGTCTAGACAGTAAACTTCAGTAATTCAAATCAAATTGGGTTCATTCACAAATCGTGGGCTTCTTTGTCTATAATATACCACAGGAAATTAATGAAAGTTAACCAATGTATTTATTTTATAGTCCCATTGAATATGGAACAGTGTCTGCCGCACACATTGTTAACCTTGGATGAAAAATGGTGTTCTGTTTCTTAACTTGGTAATTTTAGGTACCAGGATGTCAGAAGCATATAGAAGATTGATGATAATAGGATATTTTTACTAAGTCTACTGTAGTACAGGTCCGCGTCTTTGCTTTACATTCTCTACAATAATTACAGAAATTATCTGTCTTGATATCTAAGATTTTTAAACTAATTTAAATGTGTTTCAATCGCGATAGTCTTATAACTACAAATCCTGAATATCTTGCGGTTTTTTAAATTTCTTGCAACATAAATGTTTGTAGATACAATCTTTCGGTCTGCTCGTCCAACCTCGCAATAGTGTTGAAATGTGGGAATAAATAATATGATGACTAGTCTGTAAAATCTTTAATTTATAAATATACAACAGCGCGTAATCTAAACATAAGAAAACACTATGATCATAATTTCATCGTTATTGAATTACCAAAATCTGATTCCAAGAATTTTCCTATCTGCAAATAATAATATTATCTTACTAACCCCTTATAATTGTGTCGATTATGCCAATTACACGGGAATGGATAGGATGTTCGAAGGTCCCACTTCCTTGTTTTCCTTTTTATCCAAACAAATACCAATTTCTTAAAAAATAAGGCAACTTTATCCCATTTACTTGAAAGAAAGCTTACGATGTGAAATAGTATCAGATGAAGGCTTATCATTTGCTTTTACTCAACGTAAAAAGCTTCATTTAATGATATATGTACATGAAATATCAGTATTCTCTGATTAAGACTCTGGATTTTCAAATTACATTAAAAGCATGAAAACACTAAGCCGATTACGATAACATAAAAGGCATATTATTTCTAAGAATACGCCTTTTTACTTACAATTTACACATGATAAGGAAAAAGTAATTTATTTCGCAGGTGTGTAGACTGTAGACGAATTAATTCAATACTTAGTTAAAATAATTATGTATTTTAATACCCTGGCCAAAATCAGTGCATGGATCTTAATCTCCTTTGAGTAAAATAATTATGTTGATTGAAGTTCGAAGAAGAAGAAGATATGGTAAAATATTTATTAATGTTAAAAATATATTGTATCATCATGAATATAATATTATTGTTTTGAAGAATTGAGATTAATTCTATACTATTTTATAAGGAACTCCTATTGCAATGTCATATTATCAAGCAATTTGGTTTCTGTGTTACTTTTCCTTTCCGACAATTTCATTCTTTATAAAGGCCAATAAATCGAGTAAAAATTGAATCATACACACATATCCATAAGCTTGCGTATTCAAACCGGTAGAGATATAATATCATTTGACTAGACGTCGAGATAAGATCAAAGTTCTGTGGTTTTATTTAATTTACCTTTTTTGTCGGATTGACGACGAATTCCCGTAAATAAGATCCAATATACGCCGGGGCGGCCATGGCTCCAGCCAGCAACCAAATGCCGATTGCTGTAGCAACCGTCACACGGGTTGCCCGCTTGCTACCACCTGTTAACAAAGATATAAATATTTAATTTGCGTATTAACATCCACGAATATTACAAATGTAAAAGAAACTCTGCCTATCTGTCTTCTTGACGCTTAAACAAATTTGGTACAGATATTGTTTGAAACGCGAAAGCACAGAGGTTAGGTTAGGTTACACGTGGGTTACACCCATAGAAGCGGACGTCAGAAACGTGAATTCTGATAGTATGCGGGGTCCAAGAAGCTTATATCTAATACACTGGAGATTGCACTATGACCATTAAATTGAAGAAGTGAAGTGGGTCATAAAAAACATACAGGCGTCATTCAACGTCATATTTTCTTGTTACAAGTTAATGGTCATAGTGCAATCTCCAGTGTATTAGATATAAGCTTCTTGGCGGGGTCCCTAACAAAATGTATGGAAAGAGTGCGTCCGGCGGGCATCAGAAATTTTCTGACAGAAAAATTCTGACGATGTGCGGCCGGCCTTATCCTAAACTATGAGGAACGATGCGGGCTGTTTTTTGACTGCGGGGGCGAAGCCGTGGGCAGATAGCTAGTTGTTAAAGAATTCTTTTTAATAAACCTTTTATAAATAAAAACAAAAAATACTGCAGAAATACACCACACACCACTTTCCCCACATGATCAGTCAACAAACACGCCTGTTGAATAAATTATCAGCCCAAATATATAAAGTTAACCCTAATTTCGACTTTTAAGCTTTCTCCCTTACCGTATTATTTACGCCCTGAAATTCAAAGAATCGCGTATTTCACTCGAAATCTGAGAAACATTAATGGATTAAAAGAAACTCCGTACTTCAGCAATAAATAATATCTAACATTTAATAACTTTTTTGATAAATTACACGTTTATAATTTGAAAGTCAGGCGTAAATATTTATCTACAAATTTGTTTGCCTTTTGAGCTCAAAGCGAAATTGACGTCCGCGGCTTTAATTTGATTAAATAGTTATAATTTCCGTTTCCTCTCCGTGAATTTGTAAGTTTATTTTTTCGAATCAATATCTTTTTAATATTTACTTATCAAACCTTTAAAAAACTGATATTGTAAAGAAGATACTACGTAATCTGCATACCAAGGCTTATAGATAACTTATTGGCTAGTTATTCTCTGTTATCATTTGTACAGTGCATTTTTACACATTATTTTACCAGGAAAAGTTAATGTTTAATTTATCAGTACTGTTAAAAAATTTATGCTTTGTTTTCATTCATCAAATTTTCAATAATAAATTTAGAGGTGCATAAACATAGTTACGAATTATGTGAATTTTGTCACGTTATAAAATTAATTAGTTCTCACTGAACGTTGAGGATTAATTATGTTTTAATTGGTAATATTGTATTATCTTTTTCATAATTAATACGTCATCTATATCATGTATACAGATTTGTTTTTATAAAATATCCAGCAGTTACAAACTTTGTAGATTTTACTATTCAAATGAGTCGGTTTATTTTATGGATTTTATTATTGTTCGGTGTATATTTTTTGCGCAATTTTTTTCCTCATACTGCTAGTTTTCCAAGGGATGGAGCTAAATTTAACAAAAATCACATAGCAATGAAGAATAAGGAAAATTTGGAATAATAAAAAGTCTCTGTTTCTGAGCAATTACTTTCATATTTTATGCGAAAGTTTTTTATCTTAAAAGATCCGGAGTGGTCTAGATATAAATGAGATTTCATAAATAAATGTCTAGTAAACGTCTAAAAACTAAGTATTATGTAATTTTCCTTTCGGCAATTAGTTTTGATCGTAGAAACCGAATATAAATAGACTTCTCTAATTACTTTTTCGGTTTTTAATTGAGATCTGGGTTTGACTTTTGATAGGTTTCGCTAAATTAGGAATTGTGAAGCAAAGTGCCAATTTGATTGGTCTTGTACTCCTTAGCTTGTTCATAACCAAATATACCATAGTTTAAGATAGAATAAGTGGCAATTGACAAGACCCTTTGGCAAATTTGGGCATGCCTGATCAATGATCATCGCTAAAAAATGTCATGTATCAAGAAAATTTCACTAATTTATAGACTCAAATATATACTTAATTTTGTTTAATTTTAACTTACATAATCTGTGCCTTAACTGAGTAAAATATATGATTTTCTCTAATTAAGCACTAAAGAGCTGGTCCATATCTAAATGCTGAGCACGACAATGCAGTAATGACATTTGCTAGTCACGTGTACGTAAGTACCTATAGTAATTAGTCACTAATGACCTAACCCTGTATCTAAGCTCTTGAGCATAAAATATCTAATAGAGAAATTACCAATTTGCGTTTTGTATTGTATTCAGCATTTTACCGTCTCAGAGCTCGGATTTGAAATATTTCAATTTGTTGTGAAAATCATTTTATAAATAATAAATTATGTAAATCTGAAAGCAAACAACTTTGCTTTTAATATTGTTGAAAAATAAAAACTGTACTGCCTTGTTAAAAGTTTTAACTTTAGTTACCTAGTTTTGCTGGAGAAATAAAGTGTGTCTGTTTATTATTTTCTCTCATTACCTTTAATTTTAACGTTACAAAAGCTTGTTTGAAACAGTTTTACGTTTATTATCAGGGTTCCTTTGGGCAATGCATGAACGTGTTACATATTCTCCCCTAGGGAACTTTTAGCGGGAAACCAAATGACGCACCATATAATAAATGTTGGATTAAATCGAATCAAAAGTATTTGTTCCGTAAATGTGTGTTGCAATTTGTAAACTTAAAATGTACTCTTTTAAGATTTATGAATTGTGGAAGCAACGAACATTGTCTTTGAGAAAGATACGTAATCATTTTTGTAAATTAACTTATATTTTTGCATGACATATACCTAATGGATAAGGCCTGGTTTATAAACTTGGAAAAGCATAGGTATCGTGTGTAAAATGCTTAAGTTTATATGACTTTATTCATTCCATTACAGAACATTGTTCAAAAGGGTAACTAAACACAATCTAAATAAACATACTTAAGACCGCAAGTCGAGCAAATTAAATCACATTAATGCATTTCCTACTTGAATAATTTTCATAACCGCCTTGCGATTTGCATAACTGTATTCTGTGGCAAAGGTCTAATGAATTCAAGAGGATTATAGGAAAGACATAAAGTACACTGCGTTAAACAATACGCTTTGGAAGAGGAAATAAAATATAAACGTTCTTTTATAGTACCTACTTCACTAATAGCATATATAAGGGGTCTTTTACTTTGTCTTTTATATGAAAGATATTACGTTTTCATCAAGTAAATACAATGTCAGCTTAATATACCATACAGAGATATGTATCAGGTGTATTATTTATATATAAACTGTCTTATGTAGTGTAGTAGGTCATACTTTACTAATGCATCGCCACTATAAGGAGAGCTTCCACATCTATTGAAATTGAGGGTCAAATAAATTAGATTAGAGATCTTATATCTCTATCGTATCTCATATCGCACAAGCATCCTGCGAAAAATTAATAAGCAAATAATTATTACACTACTATATATTTTATGAATTATCCATTTGTGGATTTAGCTGGCGGCTCCAGTGCTTCTTGGAATTAATCTATGTATGTAACTAACGTCTTTGGTTACCTATCTTAATCTCGAATTTTAATATTCCGAATATCATAATCCAGAAAACGTTTGGACATTTTTTCATAACCCCGAATTTTAAAATTTCGAAGTTTTGTTTGCCATATAATCGCAACTCCGAATTTCATTTGCCCATTTCTCTATTTGTACGACGTTTTACAATCCAGACGAATGAGTTCCAGACATACGAAATCTACATGCACAAAATCCAGATGACCGTAATCCATATGCACGAAAGCCAGATTTTTAAAACACAAATTTTTGAAAAACAGTTAATTGATATCCAGACAAACAATGTCCAGATTTTTGAAATTCAAATAAACGATATCCAGCAAAACGAAATCCTTCCAGGGGGACTCAGCACGAACCTAACCTAACCTACTGAATAGATTTCAACACTTTAACCGTTCTGTAATGGGCAAGTAAAACAATAGCGAGTCGGTTCTGGCACTCGCCGGCCGCTGCCGCGGCACGCTCGCTTCGCTCGCTCGGCTCGTGCATGGGGGGTCACAGTTCAAACCTAACCTAACCTACTGAGTCGAATTTGACACTTAAACCTTTTTGTAAAACAATAGCGAGTCAGTTCTAGCGTGGGGGTCGTAGTTCAAACCTAACCTACTGAGTCGACTTTGACACTAAAACTGGTCTGTAATGGACAAGTAAAACAATAAATTTACTTACTGACAATGATTATTATCAGTCGATAGTAAAGGTATAATCACGATTGTATGGAAATCAAATAAAAAGATTATGAAAATCTGGCAATAGTTTATCTGTTATACGATTATATGGGAACCAAATAAAAAGATTATGAAAATTTGGCAATAGTTTATTTGGAAAATGGTACGATGGGAAACAAAAAAAAGTATTCTGAGAATCTGGTATAATGAGATCTGTATTATGAGAATACGGGAAACAAAAAAATACTTTTTAAAAATCTGGTTTTGGTGCATCTGGAAATTGACTCATCTGGGAAATAAAAAAAGGAATTTTAAAAATTTGTCATTCATTACATCTGTCTTTTAAAAGTTCTAACAACCGTTTTCGGGGTTTTAAGATTCGGGGAATAGAAATTCGAGTTTTTAATAGGTTACCAACGTCTTTGTATCTCCAGGTAATATATTTGATCAATTTCTGTTATATCCGTTCAGAGAATTTGGCCTAATAAAGCTATAAGACCTACAAACTTTTCCATAATTTTTATAATATAAGTAGAGTAGATATATCATACATACGTATACGTAAGAACTAGGATTCATAAATACAATACTAAGTACATATTGTAAAAGAAACACGTACAAGTACTTTTATTGCTTACTCGAGATTTACTCGCACTGATCGGATAGTAAATAAAACGTATAAAAGAGAGCACGAGAAAAATATTTATTAATACAATAGATGCTTAGTAAAAATTATAATATAGATATCGTTAGTTATCGTATATTTTACTTACACTTCGATCATTTTTTGATAGTACGTAATAAACTAACTCAACTTGTTTCAATTAGGTATTCACATTATGATTTATTTTTGCGAAACTCTTTAAACGGGCAGCTTTTATCAGATATTTTGAAATTACAATAGATAGCAATATAAAAGTTGTGAGAATAAAATTATGAAATAGCATGTTTATTTAATAATTAACAGTAAAAGGGCAATATTTATAAGAGCTTTTAAACGCGTAGTAATTAGGACATTTTCCTGTGCATTCTTACGTAATAACTGGACCTCATTAAGCCACTTCAAGAGGGCGGAATATATTAAAATGACACATTTTTTTAAACGCCGGCTTTATAGGTCGTTTTTTTATATCTGATTAGCGTATTGTTAATTTTGGGAGTAAAGTGGAAGTTGTAGCCGTAAGACGAGTTTAATTTATCGGTTTTTATATGGCTTTGTGAATTATACGAATACGAAGCTGGTAATTTACTATAGCCAACCGTATATTCTACGCCGTTGATTGTAATGTGCCATGTCATTCTTGTTCATTTTTTTTTAATTTAACTTCTGTGAGCGTTATTTTTCTTATGCAATTTAACTACTTTATTATGATATCACACAGATTTAATTCTAAATTTACGAGGTGTGTTGCTCTAACAAATATAGGTTTTTGATTATTTTTAAAATACACGCGTTGGATTTCCTATTGAATGTATTTTAAAAAGTTCTAACACGTGTTTATATCTCATTCAAAATATTCTTTGAAATTCAACATGCAACAATAACAAAGCCTCAATTTCTAGATACATAACATCACATCACATAAAGCGTATTCAATAAGACTAAAAGCGTTTCAAGTAAATTAATGCAAGGTTTGAAAGATAAAAATTTCAGTATCTCAAATATAGTTTTTCTATGAGTATAATATCTATGAAGCTTTCTAACCTAGAGCAAAGAAAATGCCGTACCATTCTTAAATTAAATTGCATTGGATTCTATCAGGACTTTTCTAGTACCATTTATTGCTCCTTTATTTTTATCTATACTAATATTATAAAGAGGAAAGGTTTGTATGTATGTATGTATGGTTTTCAAGCATAAACTACAGGACCGATTTTGATGAAATTTGGCACAGATAATCTTTAGACCCTGAGAAAGAACATAGGCTACCTTTTATTGCGAAATATGTACCACGGGTGAAGCCGGGGCGGACCGCTAGTTATCTATAATTAAAAACGTTAAATGTAGAAATATTTTATGTCTTGTACGTTTTTCTATTTGGAAAATCTATTGGAAATTATAAATTCAAGGATCTTGAGTTAAATTCTCGTTAGGAACTTTAAAAAAACGTCTTAGCCTGGCAAGTCATAATATAGCCTTAATAAACATTAACTTATGCTTTTTATTTTTAAATTATTCTAGGTTTTTCAAATATCATACAATAAATTTATAACATGCGTAATACGATTTCGAGAAACACAATCATCTTCATATTTGACATAGAAATAGGTACATGCGTTAAAATCTTTATTTACTCAGCACACTTCTTTTATTTTCTGTGTCGTGACTATTCCAGCAATAATATCACATAAGTTTTCGTTCATGTGTTCATTTAATTAAATAGAGTATTTCATTAATTAGCCATCTATCCTCTTTGGGTGTCATAGATGTAGGTATTGCTTACTGTAATAAATATAGAATCAATCACTTACGATACGTATAATATGTACGTGGCAGAATATCACGCTATTTTATTAAGGTAAAATTTTATGACGACAGATGTAAATCCACGAAATGCGTTATTATTTATTAATATTTTTACATGACAACTCTGTTGAACATGAAACTGTTTTCAGAACAGGCAGTAAATGTAAATCTACGTACATATTAACTTAGAATCAAAAGCGCTTCTAAAATAAGTGCTGTTGAATAAATAAAGTTTTCCGTTTGAGTTTATTTATGTACACGTCTTGTACACGTTCTATTTACGTTTCATTATCTGTTAGTTTCTACTAACAGACTATTCTTAGTTATACATATGCTAACAATAAGAACATATAGTTTTCAATTTTCCAGTATATTACATAAAGTAGGTTTATCTTAGTTATCTAGTATCGATACTAAAGCATTGTTTGATACCCCAGAGCGCTTTATGGAAAGACTGGGAATGTTTATTTATTTTATTTGCATATGGAAAGCACATGTCACTCATGTGACGAACGCACGTTTGATCTTCCATGCGTATAAAGCCTTTTTTTCAATTAATATCTCTCGGCTACACTTTATATTTAAATGACATAAAACTGAAAGCCGTACCAAACCGTGTTCAGTTATTCATTGATTCAGTTGAATTGGAGCGAAAATAACTGATAACGTAGATTTTCTTAAGGAGTCCCTAGACGGTAATGCAAGCATGGCATGCGTTTATGTGAATTGTCATGCTGCATGGGTGTAAAAATATCAAATCATTCATTTTTTTTACAGTTCACATCCTGTCTAATATACTACTATATTAGACAGGATGTGAACTGAATGAAACGGTTTAAGCTTTTGCATGACAGCAACTGATCTAGACGATCAAGCTGCATGTCAGTCTAGCTTGCAGGATAGAAAATGGAATTTGCGTAGCTTCATCAATCATCTACCAACCAGCTCGTAGTTTGCATGTCACTCATTTCAATCATCGATCCAAATGCTAACAAAACGTGATTAACTAATATATGGATAGAAAATGTTTGTTACTCGTACACGCAAAAAGCAAGCGCAGGATCCAGATTGTTTCAATTTAGGTAATATTACTAATAACTGTAGTACTTTTAAAAATTAACCAATAATAATTAGTGGTATCATTTCCTATCATTCCTTTCATTAATGAAATATGGATACTTCTTTCTATGCATGGAAATTCTTTGAAAGTTTAAAAACTATTACATTATATATCTAGGTTACGACGTAGCTTTCTTAATCAATTAGCTAGGTTTGACTTGGTGTTTATATTTCAGTTAGAATTAGTAGATAGTTTGATTGTCACGGTACAGTGTATTTGACTTTGCCTAAAATATGACAGGATTGCTAACAAAACGTGATTAACCAATGAAACAGAGAATTGTTGATCTATTTCTGAATACAAAAACAATGATAATTTGAGCTCTACGCCCGAAGGCAAAGCTTTTAAAAATAAGAATTTTACTCTAGCGATTGAAAGGCGATATTTTGTTATTATAATTATTATTCTTGTTATGCTTTTTGATATTTTTGAAGTTACGTATAAAATTAAGTTAAAAACGGGAATAATATCGGAAATATTTTTTAAGTAATAGTCACCAGTCAAATTATTTAAGAATTTTGGGTAATAATTGTTCTTTGATTGTAGTCATTTTTAATTTGAATTATTAAAATATCAGGCGACAAAGAATAACGACGTAAAGATTTATAAAAAAGGTATAAAACTAAATTAATTCGCAACCATCAAGCACACAATTATTCAATTGTAGACACTTCCTGAAAATTTAATAAGCGAATGCTTTATTCAATTACCACGTAGTTCATAAAAGGAGTTCCACGAAGCAGTTCACAAAATTCAAGCAAATGAATTTACTGATGCTATCATATCAGCGAAGTTTAACTGTTTCGGAAACTTGGTTCTTGAAGACACATTGCTTCGATGTTTTACCATTTGATAAAAGTATTTTGCTAAAAATAGAACTGCCTACAGGCTACGCGTATAAATAATTTGTTTTGAAACTTCTAAAGGTTGATATGAACTACGTGTGAACCAAAAGATGATAATGTAAAAGTTATTTTTAAGCATGTCATTTGATAGAAGTGTGTTTTAATATATTTTAAAATTTAATTACCAATGTTAACCTTTGTAAATTATGGGGGCTGAAAATATTATTAGAAATTTATTATTTTATTGAGGGTTTGTATTGTAATAATATCCATAACAAAGTATTCAAATTCACTAGAAAAAATAGTTAACAAACTTAAATTAACTTTACAGAACCTTTTTAAAATAAACCAACCATTTCTTTGACACTGGTAACGAAATTTTTTAATTGTAATATATTGAAAGGAAATAGGTATTCAATTTTAATTTTTTTTATTATACATTTTGAGTTAGTACAGAAAACTAGAACTCAGAAAGCAATTTTATAATAATCGAATAAAATATCGTGTTTAAAAACTTTAAAAGCATTCTCTTGATTGCTTTTTCACATTTGCTGTTTACCAAATTTGCTTTTCATCAACCGTAATATTAATCTGTTTAAAGTAAATTGATTTCCAAACCTCGATCATTAACAGTTCATTAGTTTGCAATAGGTTTATACAATATCATATTATATTTATAATTCTTTTACGTTTAAAATATATGAAGGATCTTGTTTTACGTAATGTATTTTAAGTACATGAATGCAAAAGGCTCAGTCATTTGGAAAATCTATCGTATACATGTAAGTGAATTGTTATCCCTACACCGTAGAGAAATTAAATTAATTGACTCAGTGATTAGTACCTTGAATACATTATACATTAGTATCCCAACTGATCCTTCGTAGTATGTTACATGTACTACGTGTAGATGTTCAGTTGTTTAGTTTGATATAACGAAGAAATTCGAACGAGTTACATCTGCTATCTTCTAAAGAATATTGTAAGGCAAAAAAAAAAAATTGTTCTATAAGTTATGGCATTATTTTGTGAAAATATTACATAATCTATACATGACATCACAGTAGAAACAAATGGACCAAGAATATAATTTTAAATAAACAATCAAATCTAATATCCTTCATGTAGATTCACAATGAAAGCCAACGCTAATTTTTTTTTAAGATTCATTCTTACTGTGCGTTTTATATTCGTATTATAATATGAGAACTACAAATAGTATCATACTATACTCGTATTACTAACTATTGTATCATTGTTACTTGTTAATTGTACATTTGACACAGTGGAAGTTTAGAGTGCAATATAAAATATTTACGTGTCTGTTACATACGCGACAGGCAAACTTGAAACACGTCGAGGAAACTGCGCTTCAATTTCCGTATTGCCCCAAGCAGTCACATAAATACTTTTTGTTACACCTAATTCGTAACCAAAATAAACAATAATCGTTACTACTTTGCCCGCAATAAAATAGCTTTGTACAAACAGTCGATGTAAATAGAAACGCTCGTAACTTCATCTGATTTATTTCCACCGCTTTTCTTTAAGAACTTACAAATTATTCGGTCGTTAATTCCATTGAGAAGTAAATGTTGACTGTGCACTGTTTATGCTTTCTGTACACAGTTGTGAGTTATAAACAGATGTAATTTGGGAGTGGCTGAAGTATCATAATAATGTGAACAGCTAATCAAACACGAAGATCATTTTCATGCATTACAAGAAGAAGAAGACAAAACACTTAACAAAATGCTTATTTAAAGGTGTTTCAGACAATGTAGTGTAGGAAAAACATTTTTAAAAATCCCAAAAAGTAGTTCCATTTAAAAAATACATACTTAATATATCTTTTCGCGTACCTAATAAATGACGAGAAAACAAGAACACGTTATATTGAGGAAAATCGTTGGAAATATTTAAAAAAGAAAATGCAGTGAACGCTTTTACAGGGAATTCTTGGAAAAAATGATAAAACTGTATTCCTCTTAATATTCTGTTGATACAAGAGTTTCACAGTATATAGTATAAAAATTATTTATAATGCAAATTAATTTACTTTTAATTAATACACAAACAATTGAAAATCGCTGTATAAACCATAAACCCAGTACGTAGTCTAATTAAGCTCGCAGTAAATATAGATATCAAGCCACAGAGTAGGATAATGAATTGAAATTCAATACAAATGCTGATTGGGCATCTGCCATCTAATAGGCAGCTTTATTTATCTGTGCTCATATTTACCTAGAATAATTCAGTCCTTTGATACGACGAAGTGGTATTATTTGCTACTGATATGAAATGTTAACTTAACATTAAGCAATTTTCATTCTTGTTAATTTTATGTACACATAGAATAGATATCTGCTGTTGAGGATTAAAATCCATTAAAAATTTCATGGATCTGTGAAGCAAACGAAAGCTGAAAGGTTGTGCTGACGTTGTGGCTTTTAAAAAGCGCCTGAAATCCTAGATTTGTTCACGAGATTATAATTTTTTAGTTTCATAAGAAACTCATTAGTATCAGATCGAATAAGAATATTGTACCTATATTACTTTTATAAAATTGTATCTATTATATTATAGAATGTTTTATTAATCAAAACTAAAACATCACTAAATAAATTAACTTAAAAATCACTAAACAAATCATGTAAATAAATCAAATAAATCTCGCCAGGAACTAATTGCCATTGCCACAATTGGTAATTTCAAAACCTCCTGCACCAAATCTTAAATTTACCGTGACACTGATAACCACAAGCAAGCTGCAATGTTAGATAATAAATTAACAAAGTTATGTAACAACTGAATAAATGAGGTTAGATAACTATGGTGACAAATGGTACAGGAGATACCTACTTGATTCCGTCATCAATCTACGTAAATATAATTTGGTGAAGGCAGAATAACGTATTCTGCGTGATATAATTACAGTTTTTATGGTCACCAGAAATGAACGATCACTGTGTAAGATTAGTTTTATTGGGATAAAAATGTAACGTTTATTTTTCAGATGATCAGATCATCACGGGAATAATAGATAATATACAGCTTTTTATTTTTAATTCATCATGTCACAAATATTATATCAACATTACACATATAACTTTGGAAAAAATAGTTGCAATAAGAATCAAGCACAATACTATTTTATTCAATAGAAGAGCAAAGTTATAAATAGATACAATTTATTAAGTAAAGAGAATCTTTTAGAAAAAAAAAACCGGCCAAGTGCGAGTCGGACTCGCGCACCGAGGGTTCCGTACAAACCTGCAAGGTTTGTTACAGCTTAAAGGTATTATAGACCTGAGTATTTGGTATGAATTTCAATTTAATACCTCTACGCGTTTATGAGGAAATGGGTAGTAAGTTTAAAATTATTAAAAAAAATATATTATGTGATGTAACTAAAAATTTATGGTTTTCGTAATTTTTCCTTTATCTATGCTATAAGACGTTGCTTCGTACCAAATTTCAAGATTCTGAGTTCACGGGAAGCACCCTGTAGGTTTTGATTCCCTTGCAAGTGTCGAAAATTTGCGGCATAAACGGCTGTATCTTTTGATTGCGTTGGCTTAGAAGTTTGATTTTTTCACAGCTTCAAGGGACAGTAGACCTGAGTAATTGATATAAATTTCAGCTTCATACCTCCACGCGTTCCTGAGAAAAAGGGTCTTGACAGACGGACGGACGGACAACAAAGTGATCCTATAAGGGTTCCGTTTTTTCCTTTTGAGGTACGGAACCCTAAAAATGAAGTAATTAACAGCGTTCATTTAATGAAGACGTTTCCATGCCAACATTATAAACAAAAACACTATTTGCTCCAATTATTCTTTGTCTACCCTTCAGGCTATAATTTCCTTTAACCCATTGAGCCCCAAGCGGCCCGATCGGTCCCAGACACAATAGATTTTCTATTGTGTCTGTGGTTCCGGGGCCTGAGTTATAATATTATGAATGATCCTTTTATATCACAATAGTTCATGTCCATTCACAATTTATAGCTTTTTAAGGCCGTATTATTTGAAACTAGGGTCTAAGCGAATTCAATGATGTTCAGATCAGCTTCGACCTTTTTTCAGATATTCTTAGAAATAATCTTGACAGATAGACAGATTTAGGGAAAGACTACGAAGTGATATGCTATACGGTATCCGTTCCCGTCAGGGAATCCTTTATAAAGGCATATAATATTATTACATTTCTATATCTATTGAAATTTAAGAATACCTACGAAGAAGTACTACTCGCCCACATCGTATTTCGGAGAAATTTAAAATAGGTTTATTTTCTTGTGAAAGCGATATACCGTAATAATAATTAATAAGTAATTATTATTTATGAGACATTATTAGATTTAGGTTATGAAAGAACTGACCGTTGAACAGTTGGATTGTGTTAAATTGCAAATAAATTACGAAATACTTCACTATCACTAGTATTCATTTGTAAAAAACCTCGTGAAGGGCCGTACTTATTTGAAGATGTGTTTTGTTTTTGTTGCTTCATACCTATTTCGCTTACAAATATGAAGCATAGTCTATGTTATATTGCTTAATAATTAATTATTATGCTAATGTTATGGTTTTATGGATATCGTACCAACATTGCATTTTTTTCTATTCTGAACTTTGTAACCAAACTTCGTACACTTAATTTCAATTCTATAATTCCGACCACGTGCGTAATTCGAGAAAGTTCAACCAGTGCATCTCGAAGCTAATGCATTCCAATGACGCAGCATCGTCTCGGTTGATGCCATAAATCTTGCTTTGCTATCGTTGAATTTCAGTTTGTTTAACGATCACATGCTTGTTTATTATTAACCGAGATCTCGTTGTCATGCTGAATCTATCGGTTATAACTGCGTATGCAATTGCCCGCTTGTTTTTGAATAATTATTAAGACGAAACGGGTATGAAGATATATTATATATTGTATTGATGTGTATTTTATAGGGATAGCTCATGAATGTATTTTAAATTAGATTTATAATACAGTTCTTATAATATTTCATTGCAGAATCCTAAAACAGCTTAGATAAAAATAGAAGTGTTGAAGAGGCTTTGCGTTTAAGAAGTTCAAAGTTCAAAATAAGTTTTATAAAAATAATATGAATGAAGATTTATATTTAAAAGACTGCCCACAATGTGAAGAATAAACTGAAGATCATAATATAAAAGTTGAAGAAGAAACGTTTGTGGAGAAAGTACACACTATCGAACCCGCTTGCAGTGACATAGTAGCTACTGTGCTAGAACTAACATAAAGTGACTGCACCTCTTAAATTCCATATTATCCCCGTCGAATTCTAACACTAAACTTTACTACTATCATATATCAGAATCGTATCATAGACATATCTCAGCGAATCTTCGTATAACATGATGAATCATGACTGATATCGTTTCGACACACATACATCAATAACTCCGAATAAGAGCTTTTATCCGATAGTGTTGAGTGATCTGAAGGACTAGGGGCAAATATAAATAATAAAATTGATGTATTTAGTGCCGAAATAGATTTATGTAACGTTTATGATGTGTAGGTGGAATTTCAATGTCAAGTTCAATGGCTTGTATTTCTGTTTTACGGCTGTGTTTTGTATTGGTGTATCATTTGAATATATGGTTTGCTTTCTAGGATAGGCATGTAGAATATTATTGCATATGTATTTATACATGTAGGCAGAGGTATAAAAATATATTATGTCCACTGGATAAATACATAACCTAAAACAAACATCGTGGATTACTACAGCTTTTCGTATGTCTTAATGGACTATGTTAGTAACAAAAGATGTATTATAAAATATAATACATCGAATAAAGGATAAAGAATTACTTTTGTAGTAAACTGCGTCATGTTTACTTCATAAATATACTAGTTTTATAAGGCTTTTAAAAGGAAAGAATCGTATAGGCACATAAGCACTCAATACGATCAGCGTATTCCCGAACTATCAAATGTAAATGAAGTTATAGGAAATCATGTTTCCTACACGTGTTCTGATAATATTTTCTACCTTTTTGCTGATTGTATGGGTTCAGTTTTATAACATGCCTTTTGAAACTTTAGGTGATTAAACTACATTTTTAGGGTTTCAAATCACAAAAAAAAAAAAAACGGAACCCTTATAGGATAACTTCATTGTCCGTCTGTCTATCTGCCAAGACCTTTTTTCTCAGTAACGCGTGGATATATATGAAATTTATTTACCAATAGAAACAATATGATGTATCTGTCGCAGGCAAATTGTATAATCTCGCCGTTCACAAATGCTCGGCATTTTGTAATATGCTGAGGATTTACTTTTACCAAAATTCTACAAAAAGACGGTCGCGAGCCGACGGAGCCCCACTTCGTGGGGCTCCTATTTCTGTGTAGTTTTAAAAACACGAACCTAACCTAACCCACCCCCCTATTCCAAACGAAAAATTTCTGATTACGAATTCTCGACATATTACAAAATACCGAGCATTTGTAAACGGCGAGATTATACAATTTGCCTGCGACATATGTACAATTCAAAATGAAACTTACATAAAAGGGAAATCAATGAAACATTAGTTTTGCAAAAATTCAATATTCAATAAAAACACGCTTTTTATACATTTTCCTCAATCCTTTTCAATAATGATAAGGAAAATGTCTGGAAATAGATTTTATAAAAGTCAAATAATATGAAGGAATTTTATTCAGTTTCCAATATGATGGTTTCTTTAATGAGGGA
Organism: Colias behrii; assembly: GCA_029959065.1. Taxonomy (NCBI): domain Eukaryota; kingdom Metazoa; phylum Arthropoda; class Insecta; order Lepidoptera; family Pieridae; genus Colias; species Colias behrii. The sequence goes on from JARWMC010000016.1 coordinate 2,390,147, forward strand.
CGTTTTATCGTGCCAGATTTCGCAGTTGTAGGTCAACAAGCGCTCTATACATTTTATGTTCAAGTATGAACTAACTAAACGTCGAAAAATTCGTGTGTGTCTTCTGCAATTCATACATTTTTGTTACGAATTTCTTTAAATATTAATTCTTTAGTGGTAAAAGTTTACCTGTAAAACACTCATGCATACGCAAAAATAATTTAAACCTTGGAGCACACAGCATACAATTTGTTGCTATTGCACGGTCACAGAATAATATATAATAGTATTGCACTGTGTTACTATCTCAGTATCATTTTATCAGTCAATCTTGCGACGGGTTTATAACAAAATACGCTGTAAATACGATACAAAATAAAAACAATTCAAGTAAATAAAAGTGAGTTAGACCAATAATTTTCAGCATTTTGTGCGTTGGTGGTGGCATATCTACCTCTTATAGCTAATCATTGATACCTCACAATGCTTACTAACTTATATTATGTATCTGTCAACTGTGCTTATATTATGCCGTAAATGTCAGTATAGTGAATGTTTGCAAGCCGAAACCAAATTTAACGTATAACAATGGGTTCAAATTAAACAAAGTAGATAGATACGATGCATTTCAACGATAATTTGAGTGCATTACTATCAGCGATTGACCACGGATTAAAAAAGTCCATACACTAAAGTGCACACAATTTCACAGATAAAACAAATATGCTGTTCACAGATAAAATATGCATTACAAAACCACTTAACTTCGCCAATATTAATTAAGGCAGTTACTGACTTTAATGAACTAGGCTAGCCTCTATAAAAAAGGAACCTCAAGAATTATAATTTTAGATTCATCAAAGTTATAAAAGGTTGTTAAGAAAGAAAAATGGTATAATGATTAAATATTTTTTACGTAGGAATATTAATATTTTATCTACATTCTAATCTACAATAAGTATTGAATTATGTATCGGATATGTAATGCTTAAAAGACAAAATTGTATTGATCGAGTGTTGAATTAATTGAGTGTGGCAACATTTTCACATTTCCCGTCTATCCGTTTAGCAGGATTGACATGTAAACATACAAACATCAGGGATGGACGTTTGTTTAGATTGGAATCAGGTCAGTGAGCCAAAACTCATTGAAATGCGATAAGTCTTTTGTGTTTCAAACTCAAACTCAAACTCAAACATTTATTTATTCAATTAGACTTCTTCTAGAAGCACTTTTGAAACGTCATAGGTACATATTTTTAACATTTACCACCGATTCGGAAAGCAGTATCTACGGAGAAGAATCGGCAAGAAACTCCATAGTTGCTCTTTTTAATCATGTCAGTTTTACAATTTAATTTTACAAATTACATATGTAACATCATAATTTATAGTGATATGCCAAAGAACTGTCCTGTGGTTTTTACGCGCCAACCCTCCATGGGTTTTTATCGTCCATATATTCCTTAATACTGTAATAGGCTCTCTGAACTAGTACATTTTTTATATAAGTTTTAAATTTAGAACTACTAAACTCTTTAATATTATGAGGAATTCTGTTGTAAAAGCGTATACCTTGACCCATAAATGAATTTTTAACTTTAGCTAGCCGGAAAAATGGAGTAAATGTGTAAGTAAGCGTTATTGTGTACATATAAAATATTATTAAATATATACTGCGACGGTACAGTAAGGATACCAGTATTCTTAAAGAGATCTCTTAGTGAGTCTCGAGCACGCAAATTATATATAGAGCGTATGGCTCTTTTCTGTAATATAAATATAGTTTCTATATCTGCAGCCCTGCCCCATAGTAGAATTCCATAGGACATAATGCTATGAAAGTAGCTAAAGTAAACCAATCTAGCCGTCTCTTCATCGGTGAGATGCCTTATTCTTCTAACTGCATATGCAGCTGAGCTGAGCTTAGCAGCGACGGTGGTAACATGGGCTCCCCATTGAAGCTTCTCATCTAATGTCAAACCAAGAAAAACAGTAGATTCCACAGGGTATAATACCTCCCCGTTTAAAATAATATTCCTTTTCACCTTTTTTACATTTGGGAGGATAAATTCTACACAATTTGTTTTTTTTTGCATTTAATAGTAAGTTATTAGCATTAAACCAATTGGATATGCGTAAAAGAGCAGAGTTTACTTCGTCAACATTTGTATCATGTCTATCCACATTAAATATTAATGAGGTGTCATCTGCAAACAGTACTATTTCACACATATCCTGCAAATAATAAGGTAGGTCATTAATATACACTAAGAACAAAAACGGTCCTAAGATAGATCCCTGCGGAACACCTATGTTAATCGGCGCACCGCGAGATTTCTCTCCATTAACGACAACGGTTTGTACCCTGTTCTGAAGATATGAAGCTATGAGATCCTGAGCTAAACCTTTGATACCATAAAAATTTAGTTTCCGTAATAGAGTGGAATGTTCTACACAGTCGAAAGCCTTAGAAAGGTCGCAGAATATCCCCAAAGCATTCTTTGAATTTTCCCATGCTTTGTATATATGTGACAAAAGAGCTATTTCGGCATCAGTGGTAGAGCGCCCCTTTGTGAAACCATACTGTTTGGCGTGCAGTAAACCATTTGATGCAAAATGACTACATAATTGGTTTAAAATTAATTTCTCGAAGACTTTGCTCAAAGTTGGTAATATGGAAATTGGCCTATAGTTATTACAGTCTTCTTGGTCACCACTTTTAAATAAAGGAATAACTTTGCTAAACTTTAGTAAATCAGGGAATATACCACAGTCGCAACACTGATTAAATATAAACGCTAGATGATTGGCAATGTTTTCTATGATATTATTTACTAAATTTACAGACATACCCCACAGATCACATGTTTTTTTTAAGTTTGATTGAGACACACACATAAAATACTTTTTTGATGTCAGCATCCATTTTTTATTTGTTTTAGCACGAGCCTGGTATATTGTTTGGTGTTTTAAATAGTGTTGTATATACTTTATCGAACTTTATATACTTATTACATGATTATGTATCGTGCGGTGATTATAAATTTAACTTTATTTTTTTAGGTTTTTACAAATAAGCAGACAGATGTAGTGACTATAAAAACGAAGCTCTTTTAAATAGTCACAATACATTAAGATAGATTTTCCAAAGAGTAAACGGATCAAAACATATTTTGTCCAAAGGGACAAAAACATCTAAAATATAATATAAAAAAGCACTAAATGCATATATTTTGTCTGCGTTTTTATTCATTGGGAATTTAAATAGAATCACAATGTACATTTACTTTTGTTAGATCTCTCTCTTACGATTTCAAAGGTTAAAAGTTCAATACCACCTTTTAACAAATTGCTCCCAAAGAAGCATACGCTGCGTCAAACGTAGCACAGTGTATAAAATAATGACCACGTAATTTACACAATATCTACTTAATTATATTATACATAAAAAAACCGGCCAAGTGCGAGTCGGACTCGCGCACCGAGGGTTCCGTACAAACCTGCAATATATATTTTGTAATGTAACTAAAAATTTAAGGTTTTCGGAATTTTTCCTTTATGTGTGCTATAAAACGTTGCTTCATGCCAAATTTCAAGATTCTAGGTCGACTGGAAGTACCCTTTAGGTTTTGATTCCCTTGCGAGTACTTGCGAGTTTCAAAATATGCAGCTTAAATTGCTGTTTCTTTTGATTGCGTTGACATAGAAGTTTGATTTTGTTACAGCTTAAAGGTATTATAGACCTGAGTATTTGGTATGAATTTCAATTTAATACCTCTACGCGTTTATGAGGAAATGGGTAGTAAGTTTAAAATTATTAAAAAAAAAATATATTATGTGATGTAACTAAAAATTTATGGTTTTCGTAATTTTTCCTTTATCTATGCTATAAGACGTTGCTTCGTACCAAATTTCAAGATTCTGAGTTCACGGGAAGCATCCTGTAGGTTTTGATTCCCTTGCAAGTGTCGAAAATTTGCGGCATAAACGGCTGTATCTTTTGATTGCGTTGGCTTAGAAGTTTGATTTTTTCACAGCTTCAAGGGACAGTAGACCTGAGTAATTGATATAAATTTCAGCTTCATACCTCCACGCGTTCCTGAGAAAAAGGGTCTTGACAGACGGACGGACGGACGGACGGACAGACGGACAACAAAGTGATCCTATAAGGGTTCCGTTTTTTCCTTTTGAGGTACGGAACCCTAAAAATATCTTTCCGTCTTTGCGTTTTTTTCGGGTTAATCAGGACTTTCATAGGAAGATAAGAGGCGTTAATGTATCAACGTATATGCTTCTACTTATCACAAAATTACTTAACATTTTCCATAAAAACCAAAGGCTGTGTGCACATCTAGGTTCATATAAAAAGACAATAGAGATAAATATATGAAAATGTCCTCCAAATTGACAATTGAATCTAGACATATAGCGGGGCGCGATCTTTTAAGCCCCAAGCCCTCGTACTAAGAGTTTTTGTCGAAAATATATTATTCTACACAAGTGTTCGCGATGTTTTATATTTGCCATATATTTTCTTTTAAACGGCTGGTTTTAGTCACTTTTTGCACTGAGCTAAAGGTCATAGACGCAATCTATTCATTTGGCAAAAACTTCGTGGATCCTTATCGTGTTCCTCACTTAATATAAATGCAAATCTGCTGGTGTTTATTTGTAGCTGAACGAAAATAGAAATTGTTCTCTTACAGCTGTATTGCTGTGTAGATGTAATATTATGTAACATGTATTATAAAGATAGTTTGGTTGCTTATCTGTTTACGTGATATCTCTACCCGTGTTACAATCTAGGCCCACCTGTGTTTCATTTCAATTAAATAATAATACATACATATAATATACAAATATTATTAATTGTAATGATCATTCATTACAATTTAATTTTAAAAGGGAAGTTATATTGACTGTTAGTTACAATTGCTACAAGCAATGCTATAATAATTAAAAAATTATCTAGCATTTTAAGCTCGCAATATAAATAGTGAAAGTTCGGCTACTATCATTATGAAAGATAGTAGGGAAAAATAATTTGATATAATTCTATACATAAAGATGGATACAAATCTACAGCTGTAAAATAACTGATTTCTGTGTATTTCTCAGCAAAGTATATTATAGGACATTATTACACAAATCGACCTAGTCCCACAGTAAGCTCAATTAAGGCTTGTGTTGTGGGTACTAGGCGACGATAAATATAATATTTAATAAATACATATATAGATAATAACACCCAGACCCAAGAACAAATAATTGAGTTCATCACACAAATATTTGCCCTGACCGGGGATCGAACCCGGGACCGTCGGCTCAGTAGGCAGTTACTTTACCACTGCGCTAACCGCGTCGTCAAAAGTATAAGTATGATTAATTCACGATATTAAGACATTTATTTGACATCATTTAGTAATTGGAATATTTCCAATCCCTTGGTAACTTCGAAGGGATTGCTTTATAGACGGTATTTGATAATTATTCACACTTATTGTAAGTGCCATGAAAGGAAATTGTTGTTATTGATGTTAGAAACTAAATCGAAAATTATTAACAGCAGAAATTTCACGGCTAAACTGCTGAATGAAATATGAATTAAGTACTAAATTTTTTATAGTTTTTTTTTATTTGCGGATTGTATTTATATTTTGTATACATAGATATAAACAAATAATATAATAACAGACTATAGATAGGAAAAACATTCTTCTTGTAAGATGAGCATGTTTAGAATCAGATTTTATAATTTCGTTAATCTTTAAAAGAAAGCAAATCTTGAAAGCGGTTAATAGTAACGAAAAGGTTGTATAAATATGATATGGTTATTATACTATTAAATTAATGAATATTGTTTGTTTGTTCCTCCAACTAAATGATTTGAAGTTTCGCGTACGGATAGTTAATAATCTACATAAACCTAGTTTAAATGTGTCTTATCCGATTCTAGTGAACTAGGGTTTACTTAGTTGTGTAGATTGTAGAAATTTATATAACAACTAATAGATAACGTTTACTAATTAATAAAGGCGGTAGGTAGTAATTAATTCTCTCTGAGAAATAAGTGCCTTAAAATATAAAATAAATAACTAAAGTAGCATGAGTTTTTTTGTCACAACTAGATTTTTACTTAAAAAATTTAGTTAGACATTCGAAAGTTGGAATGCATGTTTTTCAATACCGCAAAAATAACCAAGTATAATAAGTCTGAATCAGCACATAGGCTCAAATGCATCAGTTACGCAAAGCGCGCTTTATTAAAACAAATGGGAGTAAACACGGTTATTTTCACTCGTCTGTTTCTAAATATTTCTCAACATGTTGCCAACTTCACCTTAATAGTAATTGAATGGCTCTTATGAGAGAACGAATGGTTACTGACGTATTTGTTCATTCCTTAGTTCATTCATTTTAATGCGACGCCTTAAAGGCGGTGGTGGTATGCGACATGTTGATAATAATATCAAAGTTTGTCGTGAGCATTTTTTTTTTCAAGTTTTTTGAGTAATTCAGATTCCTTTAATGCTCTTTCTCCGTTTAACAACGTTGGTATGCCAGTTGTAAAACAAACTGATGGAGTTTAATCAACACAAACTGGTTATCAAGAAAATGAAACCACTAACCTTAATTTTCTCCATTCCAGGCTTGGTTCTAGTCTCACTTTAGTTTTAGTTGTCAATTTAAATGTATGGCACGTAACCTCTTAAACTTTGGACTCGTTGAATCATGTTTTAAAAACATACAATAGCGACGTATGAGCTAAATGACTGTGTAACGCAGACTGGCAATTTATAATAGGGTAGAAAGAACATTCAGATTAGCTAGGGTATTTTCCAACTACCCTCACTCGTATTAATCAAACAGTTAAACTCATTTAGTGGTAATTTTACTATGCATAACTCGAAACCTTAACGTGTTTTAGTTTAAGCTGAAACGAGCTGGTTCTTGGTATTCATTTCAACTTTGCGTATACGAGTTGGTACATCTAACACTAAGAAACTGTTGGAACAGTAAAGTTTAAATAAATAATATTCACGAGGTATGTATTTTAAATCCATACTTAATATTATAAATGCGAAAGTAACTCTGTCTGTCTGTCTGTTACTCAATCACGCCTTAACTACTGAACCAATTTGCATGAAATTTGGTATAGAGATATTTTGATACCCGAGAAAGGACATAGGATAGGTTTTATCCTGGAAATCCTACGGGAACGGGTTTTTCTTTGAAAACGCGGGCGAAGCCGCGGGCGGAAAGCTAGTATTAAAATAATATTTAATATCATGGTGTGCCATTTCAAATTTTAAATTTAAATTTATTTCTGCATATTACCTATACGATATAATATTATATCTTAATACATGTGCATGGCATTTAATGTTAAATTATTTCTGATTTAATGAGCTATAACTTGTAAAGGTAGGCGAAGTTTCTCCCACTATTTCAGTTAATCGTACTTTGTATTGAGGATATCAAACTAAATCACTTTTAAGTATATTCCCTTATATTAAATTCCCTTACATATAATCTTTGTCAGAAAATAGGTACTTATAATGTTTTTCTTTGGTATTATGTTCCAAAATATATAAAACATCTCCTCAAAGTTGAGATACACGTTAACCTTTATATTTTCGTTAATGGAAGTGCTGTTAAGTTGAAACTGAATCCTACAACGACCCCATATACCTTTAATGTCATTCCAAAAGCAAAGGTCACAAGGATCAATGATTTTGTTTATGGTTAGTGTATTTTTAGTAGTAGAAATGGGTTTGACATATCGTAAGCATAATAGTGACGGATTTCTTTAAAAATTATTTAACAAGCAATCTTTTTTTAAAGAACAACGGAGTCGGTGAAATTTGTGTGATATTTTTATAAGAAGTTGAAGAATAACATTCCTTCTAGTCCATTGAAAAGTTACATTTGGGGTTGCATTTTTTAGAGGACGCAATTTTATTTTTTTGATGTGTAGGGGGGGTTAGTGTGAAGCTAGCACCAAGTTTGTGGGGTCGCCACCCTTGTCCCACGGCCGCCATCTTGAAAACAGCGGTTGAAATGGTTTGTACGATATATCTCTTAAACAATTTATCTGATAAAAAAAGTTTGTGAACATTATTTGTTGCAAATTAAATTCTCTACAACTTTGGTCCAGTAACTTTTTGTCGTAGAACTATAAATAAAAAAGTTATAAGCGAAAATGTTCAGAAATTAGAGCTATTTATATTTTTCAATAAAACTTTTTTTTATCATTTTACGAAGAAATAATATCAAACCATTTTTGTAGATTGTTTTTCGAGGAACAACTAAAATATACAACATATTTTCATTAAGTAAATAGTTAAGGTTTTACAGCGCTCCGAAGTGAGTACTATTTTTCAGTACTCTTAACTATACAGTTACATATATTATGTTTGTACTAATAATAATTTGTCATCAGTAATTGTTTTTTTTTGTTATTATAATATTTTTAATATTTAATTTTGCAATATTATTAATAATTAATTATTATGACTCTTTTCCCCACCATCCAGGAGGTAGAGTCTGGAAGCGCGTTTTTTTCCGTCGAAAAGCAAGGCTGAAATGTTATGCAGTGTGCTTGAATTGTTCTGGAGTCTGGTAAAAGAGCCAATAGCCAATATATTATGTATAGTTAGTACTGAAAAATAGTACTCACTTCAGAGCGCTGTAAAACCTTAGCTATTGACGTAATGAAAAAATGTTGTATATAATAGTTGTTCCTCGAAAAACAATCTACAAAAATGGTCTGATATTATTTCTTCGTAAAATGATAAAAAACAGTTTTATTGAAAAATATAAAATCAAAAAATCAAAAAAATCAAAATCAAAAATATTTATTCAGTAACAAATATGTTTACAATTTTATCAGTCATTGAGACATCCTTTTAAGCATTAATAGCTTGTGTTAGAACATCTCGCTCTTCCTAGAGTACATTACCATTTATTGTTACACGAATAACATTTTCTTCAATAAAGTAAAAAGTGATATAAAGATAAATATGTAAAAACTATTCAGATATATTATAAGGAACAGAACAGGTGTGTATCTTTGTGTTTGTGTGTGTGTGTGTGTGTGTGTGTGTGTGTGTGTGTGTGTGTGTGTGTGTGTGTGTGTGTGTGTGTGTGTGTGTGTGTTTTAATAATTCCTCTATTTCCTCATAATTTTTATATTTTAACCATTTAATGAGTTGTAATTTACACTCCTTCGCTGTTTTAGGATATATATTTAAGGCTTTATTTATTAAGTTATATAGGCAAGAAGATTGCTTAGCCTGTTGTCTTCGAGCATATGCGGTTTTAACATATACATTGGGAACCACACATGTTTTCCTCCTTCTATTATCAAGGCTAGGATCATATTTTAAACTTTTGTGTTGTTTCAAAACAATATTTAATATGTACAGCTTACGAACTGTAAGAACATCATACACCGAATATAATTCTTGAGTCGGAAATCTATAAGGTTTAAAATGGATAACCTTAAGTAAAGATCTTTGTGCCCTCTCTAGATCTGGGAATTTCGTTTTGGTGGCCCCTCCCCATACGGTAATACAATATGTTAGCACCGATTGAACAAGTGACACATACACAATTTTCAGCAAATCTGTCGTTGCGACATGTCTTAAAGCCTTGAAGAACCATATAAACTTTCTAGTCCTTGTCATGAGGAGTTCTAGATGGAGATGCCACGACAAACGTTCGTCTATTATTACTCCGAGATATTTTGTGTTTGATACTTTATTGATTTGGTGACATGAACAATTTAATTTATTAAGGTTAGGGCAAGAATGAATTTTTATATTAATATTAGGTTGATTTCTAATGTAATTTGCAAAGCAGATATAGTAGTCCGTTTTCTTATGGGCATGCTTGTATGGAAAGGTATACATTTTTGAGTAAAGCAATGCCATTTGGTACGAATGTTGTACTCGTCAACCTAAGCCCAAATCGCCCGGTAGCCAGCCATTACTCCCCGGAAGGAGGGAGGGAGGGGGGGTTAAAGAACAGAGCGCCCGGCGCTCGGAAAAAAAATTCTGCCGGATGAATTTGGACCTTTGAGTCGAATTTGGTGTCGTTATCAGGTAACTAGATGATGCCCAATTCATTCCCCATACCAGGTTTTTAGGGTTCCATAGCAAAATATGTCACAATCCTTAAAATAAAAAACTTTTAGTAGTGAAAAAATCCAAACAAACCGGTATAGTTTTATATTTTTGTATGAAACTTGGTTTATAAAAAATACTGCCTGAAAGGCACTTTAATGCAGATTATAAAAACATTAACATGTAACATATATTTTATCATTTTAAATGTAAAAAAAATTATACAAAGTACAAAAACGTTCGACAGCGCAGCGTAGGGGACGGCTAATAGACCCGAAAAACAAGCAATACTAACAAAAAAAAAAAAACAGCCAAGTACGAGTCTGACTCACACTCGAGTGTTTCGTACTTATTTGTCCCATACCATGTTAACTGGTCTGTTAGGACCTGGATATCTGATACTCACAAACTTTCGTCTTTATAATATTAGTGTGATTTTTAATCATCTTTAAATTATAAATGAAGTCAGGTAACATTGTTAAAAATAAAGATATATAATAATAGAACGTTATAGTATTAATAATAATGACAACCACCTCCACAATTGCATAATTCGGTACATTTGTGCTGGCGTTTAAAACACTTCAATCTGGAACTGCAAGATTTCACGCACCGACATCTTATTAATTCAAAGCTTCTCTTTTCTTTTTATTTCAGATGGGGAAGGAATATTCAGATTTTTTTGTAGGCCCCCAAATATACACAGCCTGTAAAACTGCCCTTAAGGAGTGTTGTTTAAGGGTAGCTTCTGTGGGAGGCAAATTTTCTATTTGCATGACCTTTTATGTGAAAAATTGTTTGCGACCCTCATTTACTGTCACAGTGAGGTATGATCTGAAAAACAAACATGTACTTATAATACTTATATAAAAATATAAGTCTAGATAAGAGTATCTTCAAAATATAGTGTCCGTCCTTACCTATCATGCATTGTAATCACAAACTTTTTTTTTTTTTGTTAGTATTGCTTGTTTTTCGGGTCTATTAGCCGTCCCCTACGCTGCGCTGTCGAACGTTTTTGTACTTTGTATAATTTTTTTTACATTTAAAATGATAAAATATATGTTACATGTTAATGTTTTTATAATCTGCATTAAAGTGCCTTTCAGGCAGTATTTTTTATAAACCAAGTTTCGTACAAAAATATAAAACTATACTGGTTTGTTTGGATTTTTTCACTACTAAAAGTTTTTTATTTTAAGGATTGTGACATATTTTGCTACGGAACCCTAAAAACCTGGTATGGGGAATGAATTGGGCATCATCTAGTTACCTGATAACGACACCAAATTCGACTCAAAGGTCCAAATTCATCCGGCAGAATTTTTTTTCCGAGCGCCGGGCGCTCTGTTCCTTAAACCCCCCTCCCTCCCTCCTTCCGGGGAGTAATGGCTGGCTACCGGGCGATTTGGGCTTAGGTGGACGAGTACAACATTCGTACCAAATGGCATTGCTTTACTTAAAAATGTATACCTTTTCCCATAAGAAAACGGACTATAGTTGGTTTTAGCTATATTAAGAGTCAAGAGATGCATTTCTAACCAATGTGCGATTTTAGCCAGACCAATTTCAGCACTATTTTGTACTTCTTCCCAATCCCTTCCATAAAATACAACAGCTGTATCGTCCGCATATGAAAACACACATCCATTTGTCAAAGACATATCGCACAATGAATTTACGTAAAGCAAAAAGAGGGTGGGTCCCAATACACTCCCCTGCGGAACACCATAATATACCTTAGAATCGTCACTACAATGCTCTGCTATCTTGACCCTTTGTCTGCGATCGGTGAGGTAACTCTGAAATAAGTTTAAAGCTCTAATTTCTGAACATTTTCGCTTATAACTTTTTTATTTATAGTTCTACGTCAAAAAGTTACTGGACCAAAGTTGTAGAGAATTTAATTTGCAACAAATAATGTTAACAATTTTTTTTTATCAGATAAATAGTTTAAGACATAGATCGTAAAAACCATTTCAACCGCTATTTTCAAGATGGCGGCCGTGGGACAAGGGTGGCGACCCCACAAACTTGGTGATAGCTTCACACTGACCCCCCCTACACATTAAAAAAAATAAAATTGCGTCCTCTTAAAAATGCAAGGTTTAGGCCTAAAAAATGTAACATTTCAATGGACTATTCAGCTTACAACAAAAAAAGGTATGTAATAACTTAATATATTATGTAACACGTTGCGCATTTTTATTTGATCGGATATAGAGCGTACTTAATTCGATTTTAATCATGTGTAAGGGAAGTTTAATATTTTGCGTTTTTCCTCATAATATACTTTTTCATTTAAAAGTTCTTCGAAGCCATTTCGAGGCTTCCTTTATTAAATGTATCTTCTATCAAATATTATGATGTATTATGATTAAGTCCGGAAACGATTTTCATTGTTTAGCGTGTTTAATACTAATCTAAAGAGATCTCATTTAAATATATTGGACACCGTATTTATCGTTCACTAAATAAACGAACTTCAGAGGAACGAGGTGATTTATTCGTTTTAAACGTTTTTCGTATTCAAAGCATAAATCAGAGTATCGGAGAATAGTCATTTAAGTTTTGTGGAAGTATCGTCAGAGGAGTTACTCAAAGTTAAATGGTCGTTGAAATCGTTCAATTTCAGTTGACCTTTATGGTATGATAGTTGGAGCACGTGACGTTGGTCGTCTTAGATTAAAGGAGGAAGATTTTCCTAGATTTTATAAATTAAAGATATTAACGGATTTTAAACGCGATTTATTAATTAAATTATTATTCGGACGTTTCGCACACTTTGCTCGCTTCTTGTATAATCAAACACAAGAAAATACTATAATTGTGAGGGTATTTGTTACTGTAAAACAATGGTACAAACTGTGTAGGTACCCACTCAAACAGCACATATTTTCAATTATTCTTACCTATCTTAGGGCGTATTCAGAAAGAAAGCTGGAAACTTACAAGCTCATGTTTTGCACTGACAAGCGCCGGTATCGCTTGTCAGTGCAAAACATGAGCTTAAACTCCTGTTACAGCTTCCTGTTACAACTGACCCGAAATTTTGTGGGTCATTTGTAACAGGATGGCGGTTCTACAGGGGTCTTAGTACGCAATGACAAAAAGAAAAATGATGGTCAGAACGCTGATACCGGATACCTTAAGATACTATAATATAAAATATAACCGTATCTTAAGATAAAATATTATAGTATCTTCACCGTGTGTGACGCGCTTAAAACAATTTATATTTATATCTCTTATATATAAAAATGAATCGCAAAATGTGTTGGTAAGCGCATAACTCGAGAACGGCTGAACCGATTTCGATAATTCTTTTTTTATTATATTCCTTGAAGTACGAGGATGGTTTTTATGTAGAGAAAACGTAAATATGTACCACGGGCGAAGCCGGGGCGGACCGCTAGTCTTAATGTCGAATCGCGCGCTAGACGCGTTCGGAATCGGACGTGATTAGTGCTAGCACAGTAAGGAATAACAATTCGCGTCACGCGCGGCTCTGCCGCTGCATGAACTTTTATGATGAGTTGTAAAACACTCATTGTAAATGAGCTGTTGGCGTTCATTCAAAATGCCATCGATACAATGGACGAGGTTAGCATCATGCAAATCTGCAAAACTAACTTTAAGGAGGAGGAAATTAGCAGTGGCAAGGTGCTACTCTACCAAACGCTGGACAAGATTGCCACGATGCCGTCCCGCCGCAGGAACGGGGGTGAAAAATGCATACAGGATATCATCAGCCTATTGAAGGTGACTGATCCCGATGACGTGCCCGATTTCGTCGCAAAGGAGTTGCATAAACTTCCACCGGTGGGATTCGACCACGTCGATGTTACGAGGCTCCTTAAGGACATCACATTCCTTAAGGCGAGTCTGGCCGAGGTACACACCAAGTTGGAGGCTTCAGAGAAGACCATCTCCGATTTACGAGTCGAGTTAGCGACATATCGCGATGCGCATGCAATATGTAGGTCACCCGTGCCGTCATATGTGAATGCACGACGCGGAGCGCAAAATGCATGCGTCGGCATTTTAACTGCTGATGTTGACGTGTCGCCGACCGCCGATGACCCGAGTGATGCCCCGCGTCCCGCTCCCGTTACCTCTCCCCCGGAGAAGACATCGCATGTCACGTTGCCAGCTGCTCCTCAACGTGACTACGCCGCCGCAGCCTCAAAAATGACTGCGACCCCAAAACTATCAAAAGGAGTAAACGCACCCGTGCGGAAAAGTTTACCTTCAAAAACGAAGGACGTCGACGAGGATGGCTTCACAAAAGTCCAGAAGAAAAGGAAGTTGACTCGTCAGAACAAGTGTGGCACCGCAACGAAAGATCCAAACTTGCGGATGCGCGCAGAGGTGCCGACGACGCCGCTCTACGTGTCTCGTGTGCACCACTGTACCAAGAATGAAGATGTTGTCGAGTACTTGCATGCGAAGACAGGTTTGAGTCTGCGAGTGGAACGGCTGGAGTCTCGCCATAAAGTGAGCTTCAACTCCTTCGTGGTGAGAGTACCGACCGCCAAGCTGAGCGTCTACATGGACGAAGGGTTTTGGCCGCAGGGAGTTGTTTTTCGCCGCTTCCGCGGACGGATACCCGGCCCCCCGGAATCGCGTCACACGCCGAAGACATAGCGTGTATTAATTTAGTATTTAAGTAGTTTTAAGTTCATATGGGCCGTAGTTTTTAAGTTATATTAAGACCTTTAACTGTAACTACATTTGTTGCCTGAAATAAATAAATAAATAAATAAAATAAAAAAAAAAATTAATATAAAAATTAATCCCAAAATGTGTTGGTAAGCGCATAACTTGAGAACGGCTGAACCGATTTCGTTAATTCTTTTTTTATTATATTCCTTGAAGTACGAGGATGGTTCTTACGTAGAGAAAACGTAAATATGTACCACGGGCGAAGCCGGGACTGCTAGTATTATAATATATTTATCAACGCACAGTCTAAGCTACTAGACCGATCGGGCTGAAATTTGGTATGCAGATAGCCACTATGATGTAAACATCCGCTAAAAACTATACTTTTGACATGAAAATTTATTTTTATCTAGCGAACGAAGCTAAGGATAACAGATATATATAAAAGGAATTAAATAAAAATAGATACAGCATCCAAGCTCACATATAAAAATTTCCAGCTCTTACTACTTCTCGAATTTCGAAGTAAATTACTTTAGGATTTACAACGTCACTTAGAACCGAGGCTTAAAAATATATCTTATAAATCTTGATGTCTAGCTGTTCTTCCATTTTTAATTTATTTCTCACAAAAGGATTTATATTTATTTTATATATATAAGTAATATAGTCTTGTTATTTAAATTTCTATGATAGTACTAAACATTAAATACTTTTGAGAGTATATTAATTATGTTTGAATAAGTTTATGCAGGAGGTAGTTACAACTTACATAAGTAGGTAAACTAACCTTATCGGTATAATCAATTAAAATAGCATTGATTAATAAAATGTATCATATATGGTGTACAATAAAGAATTTTTCATTCATTCATTCAAAATAACCACCTATTAGAATAACCACCTTGCCTATCAAAAATTACAACGTTACTTTATAATAACCGTTGTTTATAATCACAATAACGATTTATAACTACCGATGCTGTATGCACATTCAAAGAACCATAACTCGCAATTAAGATTTCTCAACAAACAGGCGATTTCCCTTCAATATCCCGTCATGCATCACATACAATAGTTTTCTCATCCAAAAATACCTAAACCAGATGTCCATCACGTAAACATCGACACGATAAGTGCGCTCTTTTATCGATAAAATAATAAAACTGTCGATAAACATCGCGTCGTCAACGACTTTGTTTGAAATGCCTAGGCTGCCCTTGGATAACTCAAAGTATTTCAAATTGAGACTTTACAACGGCTTTATTCTTTATTTACGACGCTGCCAAATGGCGAAACATTTTGAGATGTACAAATTGTTTTTAACACGATAATATAATCTTTATATGCTAATAACAATTAATTGGATATCGTTATTAACGATGACTGACTAAACGCTGTGATAATCTTCACACAACTTGTATGAATCCTTTAAAAATCAAATATAAAAGAAAACAAGCTTGATTAAAAACGTTAGGTATCTTTATAACAAAAAAAATTATTGGCTTCAAGCTAAACTTTAAGTATGGCCATTTATTGCAAATCAATCGAAAGCTTCGTCTAGTTTGCATTTTGAGCTTAAAGAACAACAGCAAAATGGTCGTTATTTTAAAAATACTCAAAAGAAAATTTGAAATGGAACAAATCAGGGCGAAGACAATATATTTAAATACGCAACGCTGTTCTATCATTTGATGTTGATTTAATATACTCTTTGTCTCGTTCGACCCTCATCCAGTGTTTAATTTTGCCATTCATATATATTTACTGTCCCCTATTCCTCGGAAAGCTGACTATGAAGATGGAGTTTTTGTGGTTGTAATCTATACTTAAATTTATACGTATATAAAATTGAATTGACTGTTTGTGATTGGAAAATAGCTACTTTTTATTAGATCCTTAGATACTGTATTTACATAACAAAAACATTAAACAAACAATGTCGCTGACTGTTTTGTTTTTGTTTCGTCTAAAATCTTATATAACAATCGAATTTATGAGTTTTGTTTCATTCATTTGTCGTAAATCTAACTAAAAATAAAGCAAAACTAAACTTTTAACTTTATGTAGGAAGTGGAAATACGTTTTTAAAAACAGGTTGAGTAATCATTTTAGAATTCAATTAGGGATCTTATTTTCCATCGTTCTTGATTCATAAACGTCACTTATTAAGCTCTGTTTATAATAAAAATACCATTTTATTTTCTAGTATTGATTGGAATTGAATAACGTACGGCCACGAATAATGCGATAAGCGGGAATATAAACAATTTTCTAATAAGTAAGTTTCGGTTTAACGTATCACCACAGTATTACAATATCTATACAGTACGGAAACGAATGTACTTGTGCAGAGAAACGGAGGGGAACTGGCGGGGGGTCGGGCGACGCGGGCCGCGTAAGGCAAACACGCTTAGTTTGCATTACCTAGCGCGAAAGGACGACGCAGTCGTATTTTTTGTGTAATAATTTTATTATACATAGGTTCTTACATATTCTATTATGGCGCGCACAAACTGTTCCGTTTACGTATGTAAATCTACATTGAAATCCCAGAAGGAAACAATATTTCAGAAAGATTGTATTGATTGTATCTGTTGAATTAAAATCAAAGCTATGTATATGTTGTCCTCATTATTTTCTAATCAGATTGTACATCCCAATGCGAATGCATTACTTAGTTAAATGTTATAATATACAACTAAGAACATCCAAAAATAAAGTGTCCACATAAATAATATTTAGCAGTGCAATATCTGTAATTATATATTTATGAACAAACTAGATTTCCGCCCGCGGCTTCGCCCGCGTTTTCAAAGGAAAACCCGCATAGTTCCCGTTCCCGTGGGATTTCCGGGATAAAACCTATCCTATGTGTTAATCCAAGTTACCCTCTATATGTGTGCTAAATTTCATTGTAATCGGTTCAGTAGTTTTTACGTGAAAGAGTAACAAACATCCATACATCCTTACAAACTTTCGCCTTTATAATAGTATTAAGATAATTACATCAGATTTAATAATCGCAATTATTTTGTAGTAAGTACATAATATGAATAAATGATTTCATCATAATATTAATAATCACAATTGTTTTATTTCCCATTTGTTGCAACCCTAGCGTATTTTCGTGTGGCAGCGTAAGTACCTACGCTGGCGGCGGCATCGCGCGACATCAAAGGTGTTTCCTTACTGTAGGAAATAATATTGTAATACTGTGGTATCACGTTATCTAAAGATATGACTATCTTTCATATAAAAATACACCCTAAATTTGTAATTTTTATGGTATTTTGAAACTACTGATTTTCATAGTTTTGCCACGTTTTGCTGCGGCCAAGCTTACTAAAAACAGTGTTTTTTTTTTGTTTCGTTACGCGTAATATAGACATGAGATATTTTCATTGTTTTATTATTTTATCTACATATTTTATTTTATTAAATTAGGTAAGCTTGTAAGTAAATTGTAATCGTCTAGAAAAGCGCACATACTTTTACAAAATTTTCTGGTTGATAAGTGTTGGCAGCCGACACTTATCGATTTTTCTTTAATAATTTTAGTTCGATAGACAGAATCCGCAGTTTTAGTAGCTCAAAAATAAATTCGTTTGCTGTATACTTTGCCAATTGAATTCTATTTAAATCTTTTATACTGAAAATAAATACTTTGATCATGATAGTGTTTTCGTGGGTTGTGCACTGAAACGAAATGAAACAAATTGTTGTTTTTCTTTGCTTTTCATTATAATTAATAATGAATACATTTTATACATACAGAAAGTATACCTTTGGATATCATCGATATATCTTTCTTATTTCTCAATTCATTTACGAAGATAATATCTTCTCGAAGTAAAAATGTGGTAAAAACTTTGACAACATTTGACACCTGCCAACCCACATTTGCCAGCCAACGGATTACGGCCTAAACCCTCGTAGAAGGTCTATAAACCAATAGGTTTTGGCAAAAATAATGTTATAAATATAATGTAATAATTATACAAATCATTCAACAAACAAACACAATAAACGAGAACGTTTTTGACGTTCATTTAATCGGTTTTTATTTCACAAAAGGCCCGAAAGTGAGCATAACAGCTCTTAAACGAAATCCCTTCAACCGAATACGGAATACAACAGAGATCGCGATGATATTATTTATTGAGAGACAAAAGCTTGGGATTATTGGATTCGGCCAGTGAATTATGCTCGTCACGCCCACATGGCATTTAAATTATTCTCTGTGATACGCCTCAAGAGCTGTCATTATTTAAGTTACGTGTAATTGCTTCTGTGGGTCAGTTATGTAAAGTTTTTATGTGTTACCATTGTTACTATGTACTACGTACTAGAGAGGACATCGCTACTACACTATTTGTAAACACGAGTTAGAGCCAATCGTCTCAAACCATTTTTTTATTACATTGATTGGTTTTAATTTATAAGTAATAAGAGGCAGAATATCTACAAAGTGTATGACTCACAAGCCGCCCTGCGCCGCCGCGCTTGTGGCACAGATTTTGTTTGTGGCGTCCTCTCTATACGTAGTAATAACCTCAATGTGTGTTACTGAGTATTCATATAAATCCGTAGTTAAAATTAATTTTTAATTGCCTGTGTTAAAACTGCATTGATACCTACAGATAGATGATCTGATAAAAAATCTATATAAAAACTGAATACTTATAAGTAGGTACTTTTTATTGTACTTCGAGCTTTAGTTAAAACTAGCACTAGAGAAACTAATTTGAGATTGGCAACAAGGCATAGTTTAGAAAATATTTACAAAAGTAAAATTTTATAAAAGAGAAACTAGGCGATTGTGCTTGTTTATATAAAAGAACTGATCAACATATTTGATAGAAATACGTACTTTATTTCAACAGTGTATACGTGATTATATATTTCTAGTATTTTTGGTTTTCAACACCACTTTCACTAATTTTTACATGGTTGTGTATTCTATATGCAAAATATAATAGCTAAATAGTTTGCGCTAAATACTGCTATAACAAAAAAATCAACAAATTGCACAATTTGCACACATTATTTCATAAACACGTAGCTATCCACAAAAACAACAAAAGAGCAGAAGGTGAGAGGTTTAATCGCTTAATGTTTTCATTTGCAATTGCTATGTAGAAACTCCGACGTGGGATATTGTAACAACTGAGTGGAAAATTGGAAGACTTTAGCTCTATGCTTTAGCGGCTTATTGTGTAGAATTTCACGGATTGAACTTGGTATATGAATTGCTTTGCATGTAATAGATGGCTGTAGGTGTTTTCCTGTAAGTTCAGATTTTGTACAAATACTTTGATCATCCATTCAGACCATATTCAGACATACTTTAGATCACAAATTCATTAAAAAAAAAACTTTTTTTTTAATTTATAGACTAAACGAAACTAAAAATAAAAGATATATTTTACATATGCGACTCTTTTGTCTCGTCAAGAATATATTTAATACTAGATTTCCGCCCGCGGCTTCACCCGCGTTTTCAAAGGAAAACCCGCATAGTTCCCGTTCCCGTGG
Organism: Colias behrii; assembly: GCA_029959065.1. NCBI lineage: Eukaryota > Metazoa > Arthropoda > Insecta > Lepidoptera > Pieridae > Colias > Colias behrii. Next base: position 2,410,459 of record JARWMC010000016.1, read on the forward strand.
GATTTCCGGGATAAAACCTACCCTATATCCAAGTTACTTTCTATATGTGTGCCAAATTTCATTGTAATCCATTCAGTAGTTTTTACGTGAAAGAGTAACAAACATCCATACATCCATACTTACAAACTTTCGCCTTTTTAATAGTAGTAGGATTTTATATAGATAGATAGACGCTAGATCTATAGATACCTAAATTTTTTAACGATCGTTTTGATATTTTTTATATATTTTAAGTTACAGAACTTTTATTTCAAGTATGTACCGAAAATATATTATCACAGAATATTTCAGACCTTTATATTTTTTATACTTATTGGATAGGCAGGAAAAAAGTTTTACGATATTCCTTTAGGAGGTTCTGAATTTCAAGTTCAAACTTCGATTTCAAAAGTTATTTCAAGGCAGATAAGGTAAATAGGAAAGTTGAAGGTGTTGAATATTTTTGTTGTTTTATTTTTATATGACCTAATATACCTAGTTACTTCTATTATCCAGGTATTTAACGAAATATTGAAATGTTTTTGTAGTATTCATTCATTATTTGTAAAATGTTCGAATAAACGGTGTATAATATAATATGACTAAGTACTTATTATAAATCAACATTCAACATCCTCCGCCGCGTCTATCTGTCTATTTGATTTATCCTTATAGTACTTCTGTTAAAAATCTCGGTATTTATATCGATCAAAGCTTGTCTTGGACTGAACACATTAAACAAGTAAGTCGTAAGGTTTTTGGAGTTACTTCCTCTTTACGTCGACTGCGCAACTTTTTACCTGTTCCTACGAAAATTGTGCTGGCGCAGTCTCTGTTGCTTTCTATCCTTGATTATGGTGATGCATGCTTTCCAGACCTTAATGAGGAGCTACTTAATAAATTAGAACGACTTCAAAATTTTGCAATCAGATTCATCTTTGGCTTGCGCAAATATGATCATATCTCCGAATATCGCTCGAAACTCAATTGGCTGCCCATCCGACTTCGCCGGAATGCTCACATCCTTTCCCTTCTTTACAATATCCTTTTTGATCCTAGATCCCCATCCTACCTTAAAAATAGATTCGTGTTCTTGGGTTCTTCCCATGAACTCGATCTGCGCTCCTTGGACAACCTTACGCTTCGCATGCCCGCTCACAAAACCCGTTTTTACGATGCTTCCTTTACCGTGCAAGCTGTAAGGTTGTGGAACTCGCTCCCATTAAACATCAGGAAAGCTCAATCTATAAGCTCTTTTAAATATCAAGTCAAACAGCATTATCTTCACAACTGACGTTTAAATGTTTCATTCTTTCTTATCTATTTTACTTAGTTACTCTTATCCTGTTCTTTTTCTTTATTCGCTATGTATATTTTAATATTTGTATTTATGTATCCATTTACTTTAAATCGGCCAACGGAATACGGATCTGGAGGAACTTTTTGCTGAACCAAACATCTTAGGCGAGATTAAAGCTCATAGGCTACGATGGCTAGGCCACGTTGTGCGGATGGGAGATGATCGGGCTGCTAAGCGGGTTTACTTGGGACGTCCCTCAGGCCGACGGCCGGTTGGCCGTCCTAAGTATCGCTGGGCGGATCAAGTGAATAACGATCTCGTGGCACTACGAAGAAGAGACTGGCAAAACATCGCACTGTGCCGGGACAAGTGGCGTCTTTTGTTGTCGGAGGCCAAGACCCACTTTGGGGTCACTGCGCCAGATAGTAACGTAACGTAACGTATCCATTTACTACTTTTATTTGCACCTTTTATTATGTTTCGCTATGCTCCTTCTACTTTCCAATTGTTTATTTTTATTCAAACTTTTCCTATATCCTAAGGTTGCCTGGAAGACATCGCTTCTTAGCGATAAGGCCGCCTATTTTGTACCGCTCTATATTACTTTGTTTGTATTTTTTGTTTGATTTTGTTTTGTTTGTGTGTGCAATAAAGTGTTTATTATTATTATTATTTGCCATAACTAAAAATTAAGTGCACCGACATTAACATTAACTCTGTTTTCACCAATGAAAAGTTTGTTTTTCGAGTAAGGTAAGATGATAATATTTTGAGTTTTAGACAGCACGACGTAGCGACAAGTAATTAATACCTACCTAATTCGTGTTTTAATTAGTTACGACTCTTTTCTTTACACTTTCGATTAGTCTTCAAATCCAATATCACCACCATATAATATATAAATGTCTGGATTATAAATCTTCACTCGAGATTGAAGCTAGCAATTATCCGATTAGGTTTTCGTGAAATGACACATAGACTACAAGCCCGCATAGGAAAAAAATATGGGTCAATTGAACCACCAGGGGACATATCTAGAACGATAGAAGAGCATAAAATAATAAGATTCATCACTATGCCGTCACTTGTAAGCTGTCCAACTGAGTGCAGATGAGAATTCAAAAGTACAGGTAGACTCGGTAAATTTTGGTCATATATTTTTGTACGGCATTCTTAACCATCGATAGATCTATTAAAAATAATAAGAAACCGCTCAGTGCCGTACAAAAATGGTGGTCCACAAAGTCGGAATTTTTATTTAATTTCCGAGAGTTACCGGGGGTAAATTTGGTCATTTGACCATGTACGGCATCTGTGTCATACTATTTCTATACTGCTTTTAATCCATTATTCCGCAACGCCGTACAAAAATCATGGGGACAAGGGGAAAAAATTGAGAGTTGCAATCCCCTCTCTTTCCCCACTTCAGGGGGTCATTTGACTAAGTACGGCTTCGGTTTCAAAACATTATCTAGCACTCAAAAGTACTATTAAAAGCAATGCCGTCAAAAAATAATTGTTCTTTTAAATGTATACCAATAATCATCTTAATTTCATCGAATTCTTGATATAAAGAGCTGTAAGGTCATTTGACCCTGTACGGGAGCTTTTTTTTTAACATGATATTGTAAAATTCAATTGTTGTATAGTATTGCCGTTCAAAAGAAACCGTTCTAAAAAAAGTTATAAAGAAATGCAAAAACTGAAATTTTGTAAAAGTTTAAACATCGTAGATTAATGAAATATAATAGTTTTCTACACTTTATTCGATGTTTTAAATAGTATTAACATAGATAAATTAGGAAAAAACCGTTCCCGTACTTTTTTGTGCAGACCACATCTTTTAGGCTGATGAAAGCGACGAAAGCTACAATTTTAAGGGTGCTTTATGGCCACCTGATACAGTACGGCATTAACATATTTTTACCCGACTACGGCAAAGCAAAAGGAGGGTTATGATTTTGACAGGTCATGTATGTATGTTCATCTATTCCCTCGTAACTTCTAAACTACTTATCAGAATTCGACAAATGACATATCATTAGAAGCGTCTGAATTGTTCACTGGATAACCAGCGACCAGCTAGCTAAAGGCTATATGGGGTTTTACAAAATCTAATGTGGCGCCCTCTAGCGGACAAAACATACACAGTAAAAAAATTAAGTTGAGATAAATATGCCGTATTTGGTATCATTTGAAAGCGCTTTACTTGTACATTTTGAATATGTATATATTACTAGCATTTGCTTGTGACTTTACCTGTATTCATGGGCTGATTGCATATAATTCACATCTTTTCGTTCATAGCTTCTTTATTAGTTTAACGGAGTCCATTCCACCTGACTCCGACTTTCCAAGGTGATAATTAACCACCTCGAGCTTCTTAATATTAATGTATATTTATATTTTATTATCAAAATATAAAGCAAACATTTCGTTATATGGATTTTTATCTTTTTCAGATTTTTCCCCTTTGAACCAACAAAAATGTACGGCACATGAAAAAATATTATCTATGCATAAAATACTTTAAAAATAAATTTATTTCGTGTTGTGTCAAATGACCCCCTGGAGTGGTGAAAGAGAGGGGATTGCAACTCTCGATTTTTTCCCCTTGTCCCCATGATTTTTGTACGGCGTTGCGGAATAATGGATTAAAAGCAGTATAGAAATAGTATGACACAGATGCCGTACATGGTCAAATGACCAAATTTACCCCCGGCAACTCTCGGAAATTAAATAAAAATTCCGACTTTGTGGACCACCATTTTTGTACGGCACTGAGCGGTTTCTTATTATTTTTAATGGATCTATCGATGGTTAAGAATGCCGTACAAAAATATATGACTAAAATTTACCGAGTCTACCTGTACTTTTGAATTCTCATCTGCACTCAGTTGGACAGCTTACAAGTGACGGCATAGTGATGAATCTTATTATTTTATGCTCTTCTATCGTTCTAGATATGTCCCCTGGTGGTTCAATTGACCCATATTTTTTTCCTATGCGGGCTTGTAGTCTAACAACAAATAAAGTGACTTTTGTAATTATTTGCTAGCTTTTACGTCTCAAGAGAGACATTGGCTTTGTACACGCAATACAAACCTAGATCTAAGAACAAATGATTCCATTCTAGCACTAGTTATTGTCTGCGACGTTGTCCATGGGGAATAGAAACGTCAACGGATTGGAACATTTTTTGTATTGTATTTATCTTAGGTTTAATATTTATTATTAATTTCAAATGTTTAAATGTGGTTGTACATCAATAAATGTACCTACAGGTTACCACATTAGATTGTAGGGCTTATACTTGGAGTAAATATTTAAAATCTAAGTACCTAACCAGTAGAAATAATTGTTTTTGCGTAATATAGAGCGTTAACAATCGCTACTCCATTTTTCTTTAAGTGCAAGTGTAAGCTTGGAATCACATTTAGTTAATTTATTACCTTATAGAAAACTTAAATGAATATTATCTGGATGACTAAACACTATTATTTGTGTAATAAAAGCATGAGGAAACTATGTGTAAGTTATTACTGATATAATATTTTGTGCAGCGTATCAATTTAGTATAATATAAAAGGAAATTCGTTGAAGTCCACTTTGTATAGTATGCTGCATGAAGCGTAGTTAAAATGTCTTTGATATATCACAAACAAGGATCTAACTATTTCAACGTATATTGTTTAAACATTTTTATTAACGTACTTATCTACTATACAATATAATACTTAATATTATATGCTTTTCATATAAAACTTTTAGTTTATTAAAGACAAAAGGCGTATTTTAATTATAAATGTATATTATGAAGTTAACAATGTAGTTAATCATATCAGATGTTGGTGATTTTAATCTTATATATAAAAATGAATCGCAAAATGTGTTGGTAAGCGCATAACTCGAGAACGGCTGAACCGATTTCGATAATTCTTTTTTTATTATATTCCTTGAAGTACGAGGATGGTTCTTATGTAGAGAAAACGTAAATATGTACCACGGGCGAAGCCGGGGCGGACTGCTAGTTTACTTATATATCAATTCGTTATATATCAATTTTTAGCGTACAAAGAAAAGGGAATTTTACAAGACTTTTTGTGGGTTTAATTTTGAATAAAAACAACACATTATAACGTCTTTAACGTTATAATGTGTATAACGTATGATGAATAAGATTTTTAATGCGAAACGTTAAATTATTTAAACAGTTTTTGCTAATTCGCTGCCAGGTCAGGAACATACGAGGGAAATAAAATTCTTCCTTTATATTTACTTTCGAATCAAACGTATATAATCGCAAACACTATTACTTTAATAAAGCATAAATATAAAAACTTATATTTTATATTATAGCACGTAGGTAAGCAGTGTTCTTAAAAAATAGCAATACAACATAATCGAGCGTCACTTTACTTTGATATAAGACTTTATCTCATATGAAACTGTCAACAACATGAGCAATAAACCTGAGAACCAGGTAAAAAATTATCTATTCCCGCTGAGCAACTTATTTTCAAAGCGTTTTCAATAAAAAAGAAATTGTTATTTCTTTTTATTTGATTAAGTTGAATTGAAATTAGGACTAAGTTTGTCCGATGGTCGAAATATAATGTTTTTAATGCAAAATTTGTTAAAAAATATAGGTATAACCTGCGAGTCCATTTTCGCAACGGCCGCTAATTTATAGTTCTGTAAAATTAACCAATATTAAAGTTTCTAAAAATAGCTTGTAGGAGACTATCTAAAAGTCACGTAGTCTGAAAGCTTTGAGTGAAAATTTTAGTGTTACTCCTAATGATCAGTATTAAATCTTTTAGACAGAATTGTACAACCCTATTAGGGATAATTAGGATTTTGCAAGGATTATATTCATAAAAACACGAACATTATCATTGGATTAGGGCTGTCGCAAGTCGACTAAAAAATTAGACTTTCACTTGATTGAGGACACAGAAAAATTATTCGTTCGAGTTAATTTTGTCTTTTTGCACAACGTTCTTTTAACTTTTTTACACATACGAGTAGGTACGTGGTAATGACAACACATAAAGGCCATTCTTTACATTTCGCCAGTTTCATTTTAAGCTATTTTATTTTCGATAATTTTAAACCTATAACCAGTTTTACCGAGTACGTAAAAAGATGAAAAGTTTATCAACAGATACTTTCCCATAACATTATTTTCAGCACTTGGTATAGGAATTCTTTAACTATTAAATGCAGATGTTGCATCTTTTAAATATAACAATGAACGCTATTTTGCATTCTTTAACAAAAACCCTCGGGCGATCATGTTTTCAATATTGGGATATTCAAAAACCTTTGTAATCGACTTGTCCTTTGAAATCGACGTGGAACAAAGAAAAACCAAATGCTATCATGGGAATCAGAGGACAATATAATCCAATATAATAAATTGATAAGATATTTTTATGCTTGTTTAAATAATTTATGTGTTACAGGAGATTATTTTTATGGGAGATGTTATTGATTAGTTTTATGAGGGCTAATAAATAAAATTGCTATAATTCTGGACAAACACTCATGTAATTTTAGCAGTCTAATACGATAATCTGAAAATTATAAACATAAATTTTATCTCTAATCTTCCTTAGGATATTACATGAAATAATATTTCTAAAATGCAATGTATTTGAAGTACTGCCATTTGAGACCATTGAAAATTAGTATTCCTGAAGCCGAAAGAAGAAACGTTAGTCTGATAAATAATTATTAAAAAATCTATTAAATTGTAGCAAAGAAGATTCACAGCTAAAAATTTTAAAGGAAAAAAAGGATTAAATAATTCCCACAAAATTGGCTATGTGGAACTTCACATGCGAAAGTTAACCATTTTCAAAAGTTAACATCACACGAGTTCTGCCCCTATTAATGTTCGCAACTTTCTCATTGCATCCGTACTGTAACTCAATTTTATCAGAACTAAGGAAATGTTTCTTTACTATCATAAAACATTTATGGCTAGTGGTTTCTGAAGTCTTTAATCTTTAGTATCTATAATATTATCACGTATATTCCAAACGAATGGAAAACATCGTCAGAAAACCGACATGACGTGACATCTGCGAACCCGCACTTTGTCAGCGTGGTGGCCTGTACCCTCTTGGAGGCTCGTATCCCAGCAGTGGGAACGTATATGGGTTGATGATGATGATAATGACATTCCAAACGTAGGTCTACGTATAACAGTGAACAATTATAGGCAGATAATAATGACGACGATACTTTATTCATGCTTCAAAGATCATCATCGTCGTTATCAAAATGAGCAAAACGTAATTAGGAATCATAGCAAGGCTATATCACCTTCCCAATTAATCTACAATTTAACACAATCACGTTATCATTATTTCATCTTAAAATATCTATTCGCTGAGAGGTATAGAAATAATGTATTAATAAGCGAGAATATCAAATAACAAGCTAAAATTTCGTGCATCATTTTGCTCTGATGGCGCCGTCCGCGCGTCAGTTTATTGAAATTCTACCGCAACATAATTATTATACTAAATGGCGAATTCAGTAGTGTCGCTTAATATTATCAATTTATTCGAGCGTTTATAAATTTCACAGTTCAGTGCGATTCGGGAGACCTGTTATAGCTTTTAAGTGTTTCGGTCAATCGTGGAAAATTTTGTGTTTTTACTTCCTCTGAATATTTAAGCTATATTATATTAATTTTCAAAGGGTGAACTCTTTGACTATAGACGTAGGTATTTAACTTGAATCATCAAAATTAAGGTCTCTGTTGTCTCGTGTGATGTGGGGTAGATGCATTTTACCAATTTCACTGACCGTTACCGACAAATACGTAGGCAATTTGTGCCAAATCATTCGTTCGTTCCTACTAGATTGAGACTGTTTTACAAATCGGGTTATTGTCGATTATTGTAGAAGTTGGAAGCTAGTCTGTGCATATCAAACTAGATTAAATCATCTAACCGCGTAATGTTGCTCGGTTCTTATCGCTTAAGAAGAAATACATAACGTGCTTGTATTTATCGAACAAAGTAACTATTCTGGGCTCTTTGTATTAAATAATAATGAGCCATGAGCAATATATCAAATTTCCACAGTTTCAGCCTCTCTTTGACGTTGCAATCAATCACGTGTCCTTTTGTTGTTCAATAACATATTATATATAACAAGACGTGAGAGGAAAAACACGGAAACAATAAGAGTTCATATAAATCTATGCTTTGTATCAAAATTGTTTATGTATATAGAAGTATATAAAATACCATGTTTATAGTCTATAACATGTTTTGTAGGTAAGTAATAGTCAAGATTTATTCTCTAAAAGTTCTGAACAAGTACTCTTAGAAAGAAAATAATAATGCTGACAGGACTTGAATAAAAATTAACATTTCAAACAAACTTTCAGTTCCCTAAATATGTCCATACTTCAAAGAAATATACCCACTAAAAGTCATCGTAAATAAATTGAACAGTGCATCGAATTTATTATACTTATATCATTGGTTTTTATCGACTGTACGTGGGATGCTGTATCCAGGAACATTTGTGTTTCAATACGGTACGATGTTGGATTCCCGCCAAGTCTCATTTAACTGAAGTAACGGAAAGTTTAACGGGTTTGTAGCCAAATGGTAGGACTCATTAACTGAGATGGAACCATTTGGGCTACTGATTTAAGTCTTGTTTTATAGCTGTCACCACTTGGAGTTTGTAGGATTGAAGTCAGGTAAGTTACGTTATTTGACATGCTATACTCCGATTTCATCTCTTGTGTATGAATAATGTAGCAGCTGAAAGCTGAAATTTGTATATATTAATAAATATAATTTGTATATTATAGAACTGATTTTAATAATTGGCAGTGCTGTTGCTTCCGCACCAGAATAACAAATAAGCTATAAAAATTCGTGCTATTGCCCATGATTTGACCGACACTGAAACCGCGTGCTAAAAGTTAGTCCTATCCTCGTAATATTATACATGCGAATGTTTTTGAGGACGGATATATGTATGTTTGTTAATCTTTCTCCAAACATTGAACAGATTTTGATAATACTTGCAGTGATGCAGCTTATGTATCATCAGCATCAGAATAATAAAAGCTACAGAAATATTACCCGTGGCTTCAACCGCGCGACTCAGCTAGGTAAACCACCCTATTGTTGGCACTCTACCAATTTATTGGCATGCTTCAGTTTTTTAAGAAAATGAAGATTTTTTTGTAGCCAGTATAAATTTTGTAGTAGAAATTAATAAGTAGCGTATCATTCTTTACTCAACTAGCAAATAATGTTTTTTATTTCTTAAAACATGGCGGCGTATCATCCATCTGTTTGACAAGCCGGGACTTGTGTGGCAAAAATATTCAAAATATTCGTTTTTTACTAAGGTAAGAGCTATCATGAACTTAAAAGAAATTGCAATTCCGTTGTGTTTTTCTTATGCATATTCATTTTGTCTTATTATTGAATGTATGAACTGCCTTTTTTAAACATTATTTTAAAATTTAATCGCCAACTTTTAGTTATTTGTGGTGTGCCAACAATTGGTCTGCTTAAAATCCGATTATCCATTTTATTGGCACACAAAAATGTTAATTGAGGCTGATTCAGATGACTAACATGACTTAAAAATTACTTATGATCTTATTCAATCAGAGCTGTGAATTAATTAAATGTAATGTTAGACGTAACTTTTGATTTAATATTTTAGTGGATGAATAGTTGTCATTATAGTTGTCACTATTTCCTGTCAAAACATGCTAGCTGTCAAATACTATAAAATGCCGAGTTCCTTTGACTCGTAGCGCATTCGTACGAATCGTGCCTAGGGGCTCGGACGTTGTTTATACGACGTTCGACCCAACTACCCTCACTTTGCTAATAGTCGTTGACTAGCTGCGATTTGTTATTAATTGCCTACATCAATTAGAGCGGGGGCACACGATGCGTTGCGGCGCCGCACCGCAAAGATTTCACCGTGTCAGTGGGCACACGAGCGGTGCCGAAATCGACGTATAAATCAATCACAATAAACAAAAATACTTAGAAAAAAAATCGAAACGAGCGAGCGTGTGTCCTTCCTTGTGTCGCAAAACAACTGAGCGGTGCCGCTCCGATGTCGCAACGCATTCACCCCTCCCCGGCTCGTCTTGGTGGTTGCAAGTCCGGTGCGGCGCCGGAGCGCATCGTGTGACATGCCACAGATATTTCTATGTAAGACGACGCAGCGACACCGCTCCGGCGCCGCACCGCCGCCGCAACGCATCGTGTGCCCCCGCTCCAATAGCTGTGTAGAATCGCAGTACATTCTTATTACATTCAAACTAATATTTAACTCGGCCTCGCGTGTTATTTCTTATAGTAAGATAATCGTAAGCTAAAATTGTTCTAATTTTTATTTAAGCCTAGTAGGTTTTTTGGTTGTCTTTTAATATTTTATGGAAAGTTTAAAACCATATTTAAAAATAAGCGTTCCAACTGAAATGGTATATTCCTATACAATTAAATGTGACATTTCTTTTAACAAAGTCTTTTATTTTGTTTATTTCAATTTATGAATGGTATAAATTAACTTTAAAATGTCATAGTACACACTTTGAAAGCCCTACATAAGATCTAGTAAATATTTTTCAGTCTTCCAAGAATAGTGACAATAATAGGTAACAATCACTGCTAATATAAGGTCTGACTATGCCAGCAACTGGTATTTTAGGGTTTTCTTTTAAAGGTTCACTATACGTATATTAAATAAAGCGATTTAATTGAAAATTGACAAGTACTTTATAATATTCTCCATTAATTAGAATAGCAGTACAAATGTTTTTTTCTTAATTAAAACATAATTGTACATGCAAATTTCACCGGTTTCGTGAAGTAGCTGCTTAAAGTGCCAATAATTGGGTGGTTTACCCTAATACGATATTTAGAGAAATTCAATTATGATTATAATTTGTGGTAGAATTCATTTATGAAATCGAAGTTGAGTTTAAATATTTATCATGTTTACATTGACAGACCAAACAAAGTTACAGGTAAATTAGCTTGGAGAAATTTTTGCGTTTGTAGTAGTGTATGGTCAGCAAATAAAATAAAACAACATTTTATTTTTAGTTTTTATTTTATACAGGGTTACTTGTAAAACACCAGCAACCTCGCAGGACAAGATAGCTAACATCATAAGTAACAACATTTGTTCTACGACTTTTGGCATAACGCAATAAATTATTTTTAAATGATTTTTTAAACTTTTATTGTACTCTCCTTACATTTGTAAGTCTATGTTCTATTAATTATCGGATGGACGACGCGACGCCCCCTTCCCCCTCTCGTTCGCTTTTTGTTTACGTAATTTTTGGGAGGCGTAGAGTTTATAATATTCAGACGGAAAATTAAATGAATATTTATTTTTGTATGAAAATAAAATCTAACAAATTATCAAAAGTCGTAGAACAAATGTTGTTACTTATGATGTTAGCTATCTTGTCCTGCGAGGTTGCCGGTGTTTTACAAGTAACCCTGTATATATAAGGGATTTTAAATTAAACTATATGTGTTTCTCCTCTGAAAAAGATGAGACTTTATTTTAATATTTGCACATTTAACATACATATAACTTTTACATTAACAATGTTACTAAAATGAAAAATTTACTAACCTGAAAAAGAAACGACATTTAAAGTTTAATTCTTTAGTTTGAGAAGTCAAAGGCTTGCCTCGACCATGTTTTAACACTGGAGCCATATTGAATTAACAATATAAAGTTACAACACTTACACACAAATTAAACACTAGTTATGGCCCTGCCTTCATACAAAACTGCTGAATACGCCGTTCGCACGGGAATAGAATGTGGATGCGATTTCCCTTAGTTAGCATCCAAGCTTACGTCTTTATAATTATTAAACTGTATAAATTCATTCTTTAACTCCGGTCTGCATCGTGCAGACATGGGTGTAAAAGTCTCATTTTAGCTATTAAATGTAGTTTTTAAGTACATCTGAGTTTTCATTTGGGGCCTCCGGCTGCGGGACATGTAATTCACTTCAACAAATATTATAACAATAATAACAAATAATAACAACAATCAACAAATACAAAATTTATCAATTAAACTACGTACATAATAATTATAATTTTTGAATGAAATGTGCTTTATGTTCTAACGGTACCAAACGACTGCACGTGGCACCTGCGGACAGCGTAAACTGGTTTATTCTGGTTTTGTGCGTGTTTCCACTTTCCACTATCAAGTGACGATTTATTTATTTGTTTTGTTTCGTAATTATTATGGTCAAATATTAATTATGAAACAAATTATTATGGACACGATATTTTATTGTTTCACGGTAGTCGCCTTGTCGTTTGCTCAAGGACGTAAAATTGAATGATAATTTTTTTTTTATAAAGTCAAAACCATTTTCTTTCAAATAAAAACTTGTTTTTATTGAAAACAAAAGTGTTGCTAGGAATAAGTATAAAATTAAATAGTAATGTTAGGATATCGAAACATTTTTGTATAGGCCAGAACGATATAGTGGAAACGCGCTCTAAGATCTGAGTAATATACACACCACTACATATGCAAAAATTTCTCCAAGCTAATTTACCTGTAGCGTTACGTATTGGAATATAAATTTCCTATATTTTCATTCAAAGCCAATGCATATATTGCATATATTTTGTATGCATTTGAAGAAATGTGTGCATATCAGATTACCACTGGGAAAATTTATTACAAGGATACCTATGTTATCATTTCATGCATTTATAAAATGTACACAGGAACATTTATAATCACACGAGCATGCAGGAAACCTTGTTTTTATACTCTTTAGAGAGACGGTTGCTCTTTATAAAATGTATTTTACCTGTAAGGTAATCATTTTCAAAAGTACGCTGTTCAGTAAAACGTGGTAAAAGTGCGTTACTTAATTACTTTGTGTTAATTGTTAAATATTTTGACAATTGACGTACAAAAGCCTATGTATACGCCATTCAGTTAATTAAATTTGTTCTTATTATATGGTTAGATCAACAACTAACCGCAAAATTAGTTTATTATTTTAACGTTACCACTATTCAGGAGCATAGGCAATACGAGTATATAAAGATTAATATTTGGTCAAAGAGTACATTCTCTTATAGTATTGTAATACAATGAAATTCTTTTTTGTTAATATCAGTGCTTTAGGAGTTCCATGAACTATTTTTAATCAACATTCCCAAAAGCGACGGTTCTCTATTCGTAGAGTTTTTATTAAACAACATGTTTCAGGGAAATCTATTGCGTATAAAGTTGCGAAACGCGATCAAAAGCTAATCAATACGATACAGGCTTAAAATCCTTGCTTTTTAAATTCAAAAGGGTCTTACAGCCAAAGCAATGGTGTGCATAAACTTCAAAACTGGTTGAGAATGGTATAATAAAATTCATTTACCATAAAGCTGAAGGAAATACGGCCGTGTCGTGTGAGATCACATTTCGATTTCGTAGTTTCCACTCTATTTTATGGTGAAACATAACCCTTACGGATGGCGGACTTATGGGGCGATCACCCTTACGGATGTGGAGTTATTTTTCCTATGAAGGTTCTATTACGCTTGGTGAAATGTCCCTTATGGGAGGAAAAGGAGCAGATGTAAGGAATAGCGATCTAATAGATAGAGACCATTTAAATATTAAAAGTCGATGTTATTCCGTTCTTCTTTAGGGAAAATGTTCAAGTTTAACAAACCGTTTGATATTATTAAAGACAACATTTTTATATATTATGAAATTTTATGGAGAAAGTTTTGTTTATCATTTTTTTCTTTCGTCGTTAGATTTTTCGTTTTTCCTCATTAAAGACATCGATATTTCTGTTTTGCAATAAGGGTTGTTGAAACCATGTACTGGAGTTCGTTTGAACATTATCTTTAGTTAGTTGAACACTACAGTTCACAGACCCATGGTCGATTTCACGGGCGCCTAACCCGAAATTGAATAAAGGAAGAGTTGCATGAAATTGTGGCCGGTGCAATTTATATCCTATCCCATACATTGATCCCGCTGTTAAATCATGCCGTCGTTGTGAGTGATAAATCGCATATTGTTCAAGCCAGTCAAGTGTACCATGGTTTATACTTGCAAATTGTATGTAGGCGTACCTGTCGCTTCTTTTTATGTTCCTTATGATATAAGTATATGCATGGTTTTTCATTCATTTGGTTTACCATGTTTGTTAGAGAGATTTCATCTTCATAATTTACTCTAAGGATCGAAGAAATAAAATTACAGGGTGTTTTTTCAACAGATTCCAGTCGGTTCGATACCCAAGTGTGGTAACCAAATTCTCGGAAATATTTGCGATACACGTCTCATTATGTATTCTTTCATTCCTTTCGAAGTTTTAAATTTATTTAAGAAATGTAAAGCCTATAAAATTTACAGTTAAAAATAATTGACGTTTACATCAACAAAATTGCTATTGCTGTCTTAAAAAGCTAGTAAAATATTTAGTACCTAGTTAATAATAACAGTCTTTAATAAACAAGGCTTCAAGAATAATCCACTTTCAACAATACGATTAATGTCTCTACTATAACTATAAATTAAAAAAGCGTGTATGTAAGTTTATACCAACAGGTTTGTTTAAGTAAAAGCAAAGTATAAATGCAAAGGAAAAGTCACTTAATCATATTTACTTTTTACCTAAAATAATTTACTGCAAAATAAATTGTATATAATAATATTGATAGATAAGTTAGCTCATATTATTTTCTTTAGTTTGATATTACGTGAATATAAGTAATGTAATGTAATGAATAAATCTCGCTCATAATCCCTTATTTTTCAAACGTTATCAGCTGCTTATACTGATTAATTCGTTACCTAGAGTTATTATAACCATCTTTAATTAACTTTCATAAATCGTAATGAATAAAACGTAATATGAAATACTTTTATTTCAAGCTGCTGCGATTGCTTATAATAAAATAAACGATGAGTAATTACAGATAATAATTAATCAGGAATTCCTATTTAAAAGCACAAAAAGCTTATCTGCGTAAATATTATATCACATTATAAGTTTTGCTCGTTGTTCCACTGAAGTGAAATTAACACTATTCAGAGCATATTGCTCTAATTTCTACACGTGCAGCCTCTGGTATAACTATGGTCGTCGGGCATACAATGCTCTGCGCATTCAGAGCGCTGATGGGGCTGCCTCGCCACTGTAGCGCATCAGGGATGTTTGTTGAAGCTCGGGTAGATTGCTTTTATAGTATAATACGGAAGAGATGTACATCTCTGGTGCGCCGGGTGCGGGGCAGTACCAATAGCGCTCTTAAAATGATTGTAGACAGATTCGATTGTGTGTACTTGCACCATTGTGAGCAAGTACACACATCTTATATTAATAAAAATAAAATGACTAATTATAAATGGTAAAATATTCAATAATGATAATATTTAAATTAATGTACATGTAAACTGTATAAAAACAATGTAAACTAACATAGTAATTAAGAAATAATACTTACAAGTGGACCTCTGATGTTCTATTGATAAATAAAATAATAATAATAAAAGGGCGTAGGGATGTGACGACCCCATCGCCCACGGTTGGAATGTCTATTGTCTACGTGACAACAGATATTCCACCCGTGCAATCAGTCAACCCGCAGGACACCTTGTGGCGGGGTGTCGGGGAGTAGCGACCCCGCGGGAACCGAGTGCTCCCGGGGGAGGCCCCTGTCTTCATCTCCGGCTTGCCTTCACCGGCCGGTCGGAGTGAAGCCTGACGAGGACAGGACCCCCACCTCTGGCTTGCCTTAAGCGGCCGGCCAGAGTGGAGTCGCGAGAGCTTTTAGCTCGAAGGGTGGATGCGAATCGTAAGTGGCGAGTGGGCACGTGATGCTGGACCCTCAGGGAGCGCGTGATCGTAGTTTAAAGTCTGGGAAAATTTATTACAAGGATACCTATGTTATCATTTCATGCATTTATAAAATGTACACAGGAACATTTATAATCACACGAGCATGCAGGAAACCTTGTTTTTATACTCTTTAGAGAGACGGTTGCTCTTTATAAAATGTATTTTACCTGTAAGGTAATCATTTTCAAAAGTACGCTGTTCAGTAAAACGTGGTAAAAGTGCGTTACTTAATTACTTTGTGTTAATTGTTAAATATTTTGACAATTGACGTACAAAAGCCTATGTATACGCCATTCAGTTAATTAAATTTGTTCTTATTATATGGTTAGATCAACAACTAACCGCAAAATTAGTTTATTATTTTAACGTTACCACTATTCAGGAGCATAGGCAATACGAGTATATAAAGATTAATATTTGGTCAAAGAGTACATTCTCTTATAGTATTGTAATACAATGAAATTCTTTTTTGTTAATATCAGTGCTTTAGGAGTTCCATGAACTATTTTTAATCAACATTCCCAAAAGCGACGGTTCTCTATTCGTAGAGTTTTTATTAAACAACATGTTTCAGGGAAATCTATTGCGTATAAAGTTGCGAAACGCGATCAAAAGCTAATCAATACGATACAGGCTTAAAATCCTTGCTTTTTAAATTCAAAAGGGTCTTACAGCCAAAGCAATGGTGTGCATAAACTTCAAAACTGGTTGAGAATGGTATAATAAAATTCATTTACCATAAAGCTGAAGGAAATACGGCCGTGTCGTGTGAGATCACATTTCGATTTCGTAGTTTCCACTCTATTTTATGGTGAAACATAACCCTTACGGATGGCGGACTTATGGGGCGATCACCCTTACGGATGTGGAGTTATTTTTCCTATGAAGGTTCTATTACGCTTGGTGAAATGTCCCTTATGGGAGGAAAAGGAGCAGATGTAAGGAATAGCGATCTAATAGATAGAGTGGTACCATTTAAATATATATTAAAAGTCGATGTTATTCCGTTCTTCTTTAGGGAAAATGTTCAAGTTTAACAAACCGTTTGATATTATTAAAGACAACATTTTTATATATTATGAAATTTTATGGAGAAAGTTTTGTTTATCATTTTTTTCTTTCGTCGTTAGATTTTTCGTTTTTCCTCATTAAAGACATCGATATTTCTGTTTTGCAATAAGGGTTGTTGAAACCATGTACTGGAGTTCGTTTGAACATTATCTTTAGTTAGTTGAACACTACAGTTCACAGACCCATGGTCGATTTCACGGGCGCCTAACCCGAAATTGAATAAAGGAAGAGTTGCATGAAATTGTGGCCGGTGCAATTTATATCCTATCCCATACATTGATCCCGCTGTTAAATCATGCCGTCGTTGTGAGTGATAAATCGCATATTGTTCAAGCCAGTCAAGTGTACCATGGTTTATACTTGCAAATTGTATGTAGGCGTACCTGTCGCTTCTTTTTATGTTCCTTATGATATAAGTATATGCATGGTTTTTCATTCATTTGGTTTACCATGTTTGTTAGAGAGATTTCATCTTCATAATTTACTCTAAGGATCGAAGAAATAAAATTACAGGGTGTTTTTTCAACAGATTCCAGTCGGTTCGATACCCAAGTGTGGTAACCAAATTCTCGGAAATATTTGCGATACACGTCTCATTATGTATTCTTTCATTCCTTTCGAAGTTTTAAATTTATTTAAGAAATGTAAAGCCTATAAAATTTACAGTTAAAAATAATTGACGTTTACATCAACAAAATTGCTATTGCTGTCTTAAAAAGCTAGTAAAATATTTAGTACCTAGTTAATAATAACAGTCTTTAATAAACAAGGCTTCAAGGATAATCCACTTTCAACAATACGATTAATGTCTCTACTATAACTATAAATTAAAAAAGCGTGTATGTAAGTTTATACCAACAGGTTTGTTTAAGTAAAAGCAAAGTATAAATGCAAAGGAAAAGTCACTTAATCATATTTACTTTTTACCTAAAATAATTTACTGCAAAATAAATTGTATATAATAATATTGATAGATAAGTTAGCTCATATTATTTTCTTTAGTTTGATATTACGTGAATATAAGTAATGTAATGTAATGAATAAATCTCGCTCATAATCCCTTATTTTTCAAACGTTATCAGCTGCTTATACTGATTAATTCGTTACCTAGAGTTATTATAACCATCTTTAATTAACTTTCATAAATCGTAATGAATAAAACGTAATATGAAATACTTTTATTTCAAGCTGCTGCGATTGCTTATAATAAAATAAACGATGAGTAATTACAGATAATAATTAATCAGGAATTCCTATTTAAAAGCACAAAAAGCTTATCTGCGTAAATATTATATCACATTATAAGTTTTGCTCGTTGTTCCACTGAAGTGAAATTAACACTATTCAGAGCATATTGCTCTAATTTCTACACGTGCAGCCTCTGGTATAACTATGGTCGTCGGGCATACAATGCTCTGCGCATTCAGAGCGCTGATGGGGCTGCCTCGCCACTGTAGCGCATCAGGGATGTTTGTTGAAGCTCGGGTAGATTGCTTTTATAGTATAATACGGAAGAGATGTACATCTCTGGTGCGCCGGGTGCGGGGCAGTACCAATAGCGCTCTTAAAATGATTGTAGACAGATTCGATTGTGTGTACTTGCACCATTGTGAGCAAGTACACACATCTTATATTAATAAAAATAAAATGACTAATTATAAATGGTAAAATATTCAATAATGATAATATTTAAATTAATGTACATGTAAACTGTATAAAAACAATGTAAACTAACATAGTAATTAAGAAATAATACTTACAAGTGGACCTCTGATGTTCTATTGATAAATAAAATAATAATAATAAAAGGGCGTAGGGATGTGACGACCCCATCGCCCACGGTTGGAATGTCTATTGTCTACGTGACAACAGATATTCCACCCGTGCAATCAGTCAACCCGCAGGACACCTTGTGGCGGGGTGTCGGGGAGTAGCGACCCCGCGGGAACCGAGTGCTCCCGGGGGAGGCCCCTGTCTTCATCTCCGGCTTGCCTTCACCGGCCGGTCGGAGTGAAGCCTGACGAGGACAGGACCCCCACCTCTGGCTTGCCTTAAGCGGCCGGCCAGAGTGGAGTCGCGAGAGCTTTTAGCTCGAAGGGTGGATGCGAATCGTAAGTGGCGAGTGGGCACGTGATGCTGGACCCTCAGGGAGCGCGTGATCGTAGTTTAAAGTCCAGGGACGCCTCTCCACCCTTAGCTGCTCACAATATGTTGCCCCCTTGTCGCACTATTGCAGCGACTTATTTCGGGGGCCCATACAGTGAGAGGGCGAGTCACCACCTGCCAACATATTTTTACTTTCTTTTAGTAGAAAGGCAGGTGCCATAGTTTCCCATAGTCCCCAATACCAGTCCATTTAGCATCCCAATCCATAGCCCAATTATTAAATTTCCATACCCTGCAATAGTCCTACATCGGCCGCGGACTGCCTAGGGCTGTATCTCTATAGTGCAGTCATGGGCAGGCTGCGGCTGGTGTCCCATAACACATTAAAATTCTCGAAAGGGCCTCTGCGTGTTGGATCCGTGTCCCCACGTAAGCCTTCCAAAGATCCGGGTACCGTCCTTCTGGTGGTACCCGAGTATTATGGAGAAGAGAAACATAAAAATAATAAGTATGTTAACTTGTCATATAGATAAATATAACAATTCACAATTTATGATTCAGTTTTGTTTGACTTATCAGTTTACCGATATCTATATACAGGGTGTCCCAAAAAGTATGGATGAACTGAAGCCAGGAGGTAGAGGACCTAGAGGGCTATCCGAATCACCCCCATGTATGTTATGCGATTTTTCGTAGTTTCGGAGTTATGACTCTTTTTTCAATTTTTCACTTATCGCCGAGTTCGATGAGATTTTGACTCATGGTGACGTCAATTATTGCGGTAGATGCTTGATTTTTTTTGTGTGCTAAGCTGAAAGATAGGCCAATTCAGTATGGTTACATTTACTGTCGTAAGATCTTTGAATGGAATAAAAAAAAGAATTAAATGCCAAGAAAGATAAAATCACCCAGTAAGTTCGCAACTTCAAGGGCCCGTAAAAAATAAAATCACATAAAAAAGTTTTCCGTTTGGCATTTAAAAACTTGCTCTATCCATCAGGTAGCTACCCTAAAAATTTAATTTTATTATTCAGAAGGCTTCAATCGAAAAATTGAAATCTAAATGTGGTAAGTGCAAAAATTTAATTAACATGATGATTAATAAAAACAAATTAAAACCAATAAAAAGGTGTTCAATTACCAGAAATTTTTAAAATAACCCCGCTGTTGGTCAATTCAAGTGCGACACCACCATAAAAAGTTGTCTTTTAAATGTCTGAATGCCCATTTATCATTTTAATGGTTTCTTCTGCTATTATGAATTTCCGGGTTATTTCGTCCAAATTGTGGCATTCTCTCAAGTAGCCGAGGTCTTTGTAGTATCCCCATTGAAATAAATGAATGGGGATACTACAAAATGAATGGGATTTATGTCGAGGGACCGTGGAGGCCAGGCTTTAAGGCAGGCGTCACCGGCGCATGCGCAGGCTGCAACGACCAAACCATCTTTCAGGGTATCTTTGCCCTTTAGCCTGGCCTACACGGTCCCCAGACATAAATCCCATTCATTTTTTTCCGTGGGAATACTACAAAAACGAGAGAAAGCCACAATTTGGACGAAATAACCCCGAAATTCATAGTAGCAAAAGAAACCATTAAAAATGATGAAAGGGCATTCAGACATTTAAAGACAACTTTTTACGGTGATGTCGCACTTGCATTGACCAACAGCGGGGTTATTTTAAAAATTCTGGTAATTAACCACCTTTTTATTGGTTTTAATTTGTTTTTATTAATCATCATGTTAATAAAATTTTTGCACTTATCACATTTAGATTTCAATTTTTGGATTGAAGCCTTCTGAATAATAAAATTAAATTTTTAGGGTAGCTACCTGATGGATAGAGCAAGTTTTTAAATGCCAAACGGAAAACTTTTTTTATGTGATTTTATTTTTTTACGGGCCCTTGAAGTTGCGAACTTACTGGGTGATTTTATCTTTCTTGGCATTTAATTGTTTTTTTTATTCCATTCAAAGATCTTACGACAGTAAATGTAACCATACTGAATTGGCCTATCTTTCAGCTTAGCACACAAAAAAAATCAAGCATCTACCGCAATAATTGACGTCACCATGAGTCAAAATCTCATCGTACTCGGCGATAAGTGAAAAATTGAAAAAAGAGTCATAACTCCGAAACTACGAAAAATCGCATAACATACATGGGGGTGATTCGGATAGCCCTCTAGGTCCTCTACCTCCTGGCTTCAGTTCATCCATACTTTTTGGGACACCCTGTATATATAAAACTCAAAGGTGACTGATATAGTGATCTATCAACGCACAGCCCAAACCACTGGACGTATCGGGCTGAAATTTGGCATGCAGGTAGATGTTAGGACGTAGGCATCCGCTAAGAAAGGATTTCCCGAAATTCTTGTGGGAACGGGGAAAAACGGGGATGCACGTACAAAGTCGTGGGCGGAAGCTAGTAGTTTATATATCTTTACTTACCTTACTATTTAACTGATCAATATAAAACACATTTTAACTTCAGATCAATATAAAATACTTTTTAACTTCAGTGAATATTAAACTTATTAAAATGAAACCCTGTATTGATAAAAAATGTATTTATTGTATAATATTGTAAAAAAATGGGTTTATTAACAAAAATATGTATAATACATAGTTACTTTATTTGAATGCCTATAATACGTATTAAATAAATAGCACGTATGAGAGAGTAAGGTAAAATAAACAAGGGCCAAAGTCCAACAAAACATTCAAATCAATTGGTTCCAGGCTTTTGAGTACTTTGACTATATAAAGAGAGCACGTGCATTGCCTCATTTCGTTCGGCGCAAAATCAAACAGTTTGCTTTGATATTATTTGTAAATAGAGGTATGTAATAAATAGGTTTGCGGAAATGGAGTGACCATTTCAACCGACTGAAGTCACGTTTCGCAAACTGCTAATTAGTTTATCTAGCAATCAATTATTGGATAAAGTTTCGGATGATTTACATTTTCCGCTCTGCCGTTTGTCCTTTAGTGATTAGAATTGTAGTATCAATTTGAGTAAATTGTTGCATTTAAGAGTAGGTACGACATCGAAATAGAGTGGATAAATCATTTTGTTACAGGTATATTCGGTTGAAATTTGGATAACTTAGTATAGTATTTATTTTATTAGAGGAATCATAATTGGTTGGAATCGGGCTAATTTTGTATTTTTTTTCAGACAAGCGAAAACTTTCTTTGCTTCAAAGTAGCGAATGAGTCCCAGTGGAAGACTACAGCTGACTGTACGCAGTTAGGTAAGAGAAGTTGGGCCATTTAGTAAAAATTTCATGCATGAGTATTTTTTATTATGTTTTGTCGTTTATGTAATTAGTTCATTTTTCAGTATTTCAAGGAAAGAAGAGGAAACCTCGGAAACATTTCTTTGTACATATTATATCAATTTTAACGCGACTGACAATCCCGAGAACTTAATCTGCGTTAGAAACATTATAAATATTTAATAGCATGTAGGAGGAAAAGGTAAATAGGCATCTTTTATTCATTCATATTTTGTAAAGATTTTTTTTATTTAATTCGCATGCAAATAAATAACTATGACATAGTGACGTTGATAAACCTTGCTATTATATAGATATACATTGCACAGTTCAATGAAGTAATTGCACGCAGAAACTTTCAGTCCTGTGGATTTATAAAAACGTACTTCACCACACCAACATAAAAAAACAAGCCTGTAAAATTAAGAAATAACACAAATTATGTGTTATAACATACAATGTACCAAAGTTTCTGTATGGTATGTTATAATGGTCCAAATTAACAATTTAAACTTTTAATTTTTATAGCTTTAAAACACTTACCAGTAGCATGCAGTTTTCTCAGCGGGTCCACGATCGCAAAGTACCGGTCAGCGGACAGCGCGGTCAGCGTGAACACGGACACGCCGATGCTGATATCTTTCGCAGCTTCAGACAGTCGACACACTGTGACGCCCCACGGCCACGACTCGAGAGTGTAGACCACGGAGGTAAAGGGAACGCAGGATATGATTACCAGGAGATCAGCCAGTGCCAGAGATAGGATGTACCTGTAAAGATATAATGGTGATAAATGTTTTGTAACATTAATTCTCTAGTTTTTATGAGCTTTTTAAAGTTGTTAACTGGTTTCGCAGCCCACTATTGAGAATCGCAAATGATTAAAATACATACATATTTGCAAAGGATTTTTATATTATATAATAATATCTAAATTCTAAAATCTGTTTAATAAATTTTTGCTTTATGAACTCAATTATTGGAGTTAATTGATGTCATTTATTATATCTGATGAATTACTTGGAATAAAAATTAAAATGTAAAATCGTTGAGCAAAAAATTTAATTAACATATGTTTAGGCATTAGCCTATGTTTAGTGTTGTTTTTAACTTCTAAAAAAATAAGTACGATTAATTTTATTTTCTTTATATAAAATGTATCATAATGCAACGCAAATTAAATAGAAAAAAAGATACATAACGATTCTGTGATGTTTGTAAACAGAATTTAGGAGCAATAAATCACACGGGATTTAGAAGATATATCGCGCAAATAAATCGTTTCTTTTCTTATTTCGTGAAAATCTATACATAATAAATGCGTGTGTCTGCCTGTTTCTATTTTGCAAGTAAACAAATTTCTACACGTTGCTATGGTAACGAGAGCTTAAAAAGCGTATGTAAATATTACAATAATATTATTTCGTAAAGAAGAGGATAATGTTATTTATTTCATTGAACTTATAAGTATTTGTATTATTTTTACAATAAATTTTCAACACGAATGTTTGTCTGATAAACAAAATAACTACTTATAAATTTATAAAGAATAGAAAAAATTCGATCACGAGGCGGGACTCGAACCCGCATCCTTTCGCACCATTCCGGGGCGGATGCCTGATCGAATTTTTTCTATTCTTTATAAATTTATATTTATAAAGCATTTGAATGCCATAAAACCAAAAATATAAATTCAACAAAAAAGGTCGTGTTCCATCGTTACAATATTGTATTCACTGAAAAGTGCTTCATATTGGTTGAAATGGTTGTTAATCATCTCAATAGATGGCGCGCGGTGTGTCCCTTCAGACACATAAAACTGAAAGAATAGAATAAATTCGATTGCTCTGGCGGGTCACGAGTGGCTGAGTTGGTCAGGCATCCACCCCGGAATGGCGCGAAAGGATGCGGGTTCGAGTCCCGCCTCGTGATCGAATTTTTTCTATTCTTTATAAATTTATATTTATAAAGCATTTGAATGCCATAAAACCAAAAATATAAATTCAAAATAACTACTTTTTTTAATTGAATGTTTAAGTAGATTATTGTTTGCCATATACAGGGTGTAAGGGAGACCTGGTCACATCACTTCAGTGTGGATAGGTGACATCCTCACATGAAATTTGGTATGGTTTTTTTTTCTTAACTCTAAATATTAAAAAAAAATACGACTATTTTAATTTTAACTTTACAATTTTAGTCATATTTTTTTAAAACACTTCTGTACTCGATTGTACTTCACCGATTTTGATGATTTTTTTTAAATTTTGTTGCTTAATCAATGTACTTGCAGATTAAAACGAATGAACTAGTATTCCCTAGTAAATTACCTGATATTTTCATACTTGAATTTAAAAAATAATAAAAAAATACTTGCAATTTTAGTAAAATGCATTTTTTTTCAAAAAAAGACCCATACAACTGCATGTTTTTTTAATCTTATCTAATTCCTCATCATTTTTACTTTAAAATACCATTTATTTCATAATTGTAACTGTTACAACTTGAAAATTACGATTGCTCAAAGTTAACCCTTTGTACACTAATCTTGTCAAATACATCTTTATTTTTCAGTACAACGAAGTAATATGGAAATAAAACTGACAGTTAATTTAAAAGCAAGTTAATTTATTTTAAAAATTGTTCAAAATGGTCACCGTTTTCCCTTATACAGTAAAATAAGCGTCTCTTTACTTCCCTTTCTAAATCGGTTGTACCCGCCAACATAGTCAAACTTCACTAGCCGCTTCGAGTATTCTCTCGCGTAATTGTTCCACATTTTGAATTTCGACACTGTAAACGTAGTTTTTCATTGTGCCCCACACAAAAAAGTCCATCGGTGTCATGTCGGGTGATCTTGGGGGCCACTGGATATGTCCATATCGCTCAATCCATCGCCTCGGGAAGTGAGTATTTAAATATTCGCGCACGGAAAGAGTGGCATGTGGCGGAGCTCCGTCGTGCATAAAAAACATGCCTTGTAAGTACAACAATGGCACTTCGTTCAGGTAGCCCAGTAAATGATTTTGTAAAAAGTTCAAATATCTTTCGCCGTTAAGCGTGCCTTCCAGGAAGTGAGGGCCAACTAAACAGTTTCCTATTACCCCTGCCCACACATTTAAGTGAAACCTGTGTTGAGATGACTGATATTCACGACGCGCAGCTCTCGCCGAACAATTACAGTAGCCGTATAATAAATGCATGTCTGCCATCTCGGTCAAATTAAACGGATTAGCCATTTTCTCACACAGAACAACTCAAAACAGAAAAAATAACAATCAAGTACGAGTAACTGATACTGAAACAAACTGTGAGCGTCGAATGCAAAGAAACAACTATCGTGCGTAGTAGAGACTAACAATGAATCGCTGGAATGCGTGGCCCGCTTCCCCCCCGCATTCCCTTAGCTCGCCCGGCAAAGGACAAGTAAGAGAGAGACAGACTTATCAATCCAGGTAGAAATTCCCATGCGTACTGCCACATCCCCCGTTTAAACAATAACAATGCAGGGTCGTGTAACAGGTTAAGAAAGTTACTTAGAAAAAAAGTAGTTACTTTTGTGCAGTCACAATTTTAAAACTATAACACTTACAATTATGAAATTAATGGTATTTTAAAGTAAAAATTATGAGGAATTAGATAAGATTAAAAAAACATGCAGTTGTATGGGTCTTTTTTTGAAAAAAAAAATGCATTTTACTAAAATTGCAAGTATTTTTTTATTATTTTTTAAATTCAAGTATTAAAATATCAGGTAATTTACTAGGGAATACTAGTACATTCGTTTTAATCTGCAAGTACATTGATTAAGCAACAAAATTTAAAAAAAAATCATCAAAATCGGTGAAGTACAATCGAGTACAGAAGTGTTTTAAAAAAATATGACTAAAATTGTAAAGTTAAAATTAAAATAGTCGTATTTTTTTTAATATTTAGAGTTAAGAAAAAAAAACCATACCAAATTTCATGAGAGGATGTCACGTCCTATCCACACTGAAGTGATGTGACCAGGTCTCCCTTACACCCTGTATAGATTTAAACTTTAACTTGGTTGATTAATCGAACGTTGAAAAAAATATGAAAATACATACTAAAACTAGAAGACTAAAATTTTAAACAATTGTTGTTATTTTGATAATAATAACAACTATTGTTTAAAATTTTTATATTCTAATAGAATTAACTTATCTCTCATGGAAGTTCGAAAGTTATATAATCAAGGTTACGAGAATTAATAATTGACTTTTTGGAAATTATTAATAGGACTTTAAAGTAATATACAAAAGTTGTTTAATCTGAGAATCGGCTTTGGATAAAAGGATTTTGAAAGCTGTTATATCCTAATTCCTAGTTATGATACGTTTATTTTCACGCTACAAAATTTTGATTTTCCACTTCAAAGATGTTGTAATTTTTATCTCAGAACTCAATATTATGTTTTTTTAAATAAATGGTCATTTGTCTATGTGACTATACTACACGGGAGAGGTTATGATAAAGCTGTCAAGACAATTCGAACATGTGTTGATGTGTGTCACGTGTATGCTTCACGTGTTTACGAGATGTTTATCTAACGCACCGATGATCTAACTAACGTGTGTATCTTTAAAATTTATACACTCAATTCTCAAATTAATTATTAAATCTGTATGCTATATTTTTATAAGATATTATTAAAAAAAATTACATCGAAATCATTTTCCCTTTAAGAAAGTTGCGTAATCATAACAGTAACAGTCTCTGAACGATTTGTGACCTTCCCTAGTATTAAAAAGTTTAAAAAACCAAAATTTATGACCACAGACTAAATACAGGTATTTTTATTTTATTTCTGCTATGCTTTGATATCAAAGAAATACTATAATATAATATAAACTATGTAAATTGAATAAATCCCTATCTAATGACCGTTTATTATTGGCATGCAAAGAGAAAATTATCTTAATGCCCGAAAATTATACCGTTTCGGGACGGAATAACTTCGTTCGGAAATTGCTTCATTTTGCAAAGAATCACAGTTTATTTTATCTTGCGTTATTTTTAGAACTTGGCTTCAAGATTATTTTCTTTGTTTAAATGAAATTGCTAAAAGTGATTGTAAATTTTTATTACATAGTACTAACCTACTAGTAGATTTTATAGATTCTTCAAAAAAAAACTACTTTTTATCCAGCTATCTCTTCATATTATAAAATGAAGTCTTCATTCACGTCTGTCGGTCTGATAGTCTGTCCATCACGAAAACCTCAAAAAACCACTGCACCAATTCTAATTTTCTTTTCACCAAAGGATAGCGTGGTCATCGAAGAAGATGTGCATAATTTTATTAAGATTTAGTCAACGCAAGAGAAACTGCGGGAGCAATACTTCTAACATAAATTACTTACGTGTTAGGGACGTTTCGCATAGCCTTGTGTCTTATAAACACAGCGACCAGGGTCCCATTACCAACCACTCCAATGATGAAGATGAAAGCAAACAGTATGGGCACTATGTACGTCTCCGGTCGTTGTGAATACGGCTTGTAGGTGTCAGTGTCGTTTAGCAGTAATGTGTCGTTGTAGTCTGCCATTGTACATATCTGGAAATAAAATCTATTATTATTTACTTGAATCCCATCTTGTTTAGCTCGAATTGTTGTGGTTCTATTCGATGATGTTTTATGGAGTCCAATTTCTATTAGATAAATTGGAGAATGGATGCCTGCGACTAAAAAAGGGCTCAAGAGTATACTAAAGAGTAGACTTTAAATTGAATGAAATTATCCACTGTATTACTGTTCTAAGTCATGAAATAAAAAATAGAGCGATAAGAAAATGCCAACATTCGCTTGCGCATGGTTAGCGTACTGGATTAAAGCCTTAAACCTTCATAAATGAATGTATCTGCAGTAAGAAGAAACATGCACTGATGCTAGTTGAAGATTTATTTAGTGAGGATTAACTTTCATTCGTTGTTACGAAAACAATTTTGTGTGTAAAGCAAAGTCGTGTATGCCATAAATAACTGTCGGACGACTGGACCGATTTTTATTTTTTCATATATTGTTATGAATAAACATGTTTAATATTATTCAATCTTTTAACGGGTTAGCTTTTAACTATAACTTTGATGTAATTGGAGTATTAATGAATTAATTAGTAATGATTGTAATAACCATAATCATAGCCAATAAAATCATGTTATATAAAAAAATTTAAATTCCAAAAGAATTTATTCAACCAAATAAAAAAAAAAGTTTTATCATATTAGAGATTAATCTCTCAACGCAATTTAATATTATTGGAAAATAACTATTTATTGAACGTATTTGAATATCTGAGGTTACAGAATAACTTGAATTACAATAATTAATTGAAAAGTATTGAGTAGGGTTAAGGTCACATAGGTCGAAAAGGTTCAGTAAGTTTGTACAAAACTAGGCCTAGAATAACGAAGGGTTTAGTATTTGATAAACGAATTTTTGGTTGAAATGTTTCTATTCAATACTGTCAAATATTATGATTTGAATTCTTTTAATTTATAAATTGTGAAGCTGAGAAAAATAATATTAAGAGAGAAATTACGTGAGAAATTTATATGAGCAGAAACAAAATCATTTATTTAATGCTGTAAAACTAATAATGTCAAAAAGTAATTTAAGTTTCAATAAATTAATACTAAGTTAATTTATAAAAATCTTTTCTCTTTTACCAAGATAATATTGAAGTAATATTCCCGCCAAACATGTCTCTTTAAAATTTCACGTAGAGAGGAAAGAAACTATACTTTATTAAAAAGTTACGGACGCGCAATATAATGGCGTAGACCGACGCTACGTCGTAGAGCTTAATACTGTAAGAAACTAGAAATTTGTTATGAGGCTCGTAGGCTATTAAATTTATTTAAGCTTTGCTGAAAGCAGATTCATATTACGTGATCAAAGTTTGGAAAGTAATTTTTTATTTCATATGACGGTTTTTGAAAATGAACATTATTACGAATATCTATTTATTTTTATTTATTTATTCTATTCTATTTATTTATTATTATTAAATAATATTTATATATGAATACTGCATTCAATACTAAAAACTGATAGATTTTTTAATAGATAAACAATTGTGTTCTATTTTCCAAAATTATTTTCAACTTCTAAGATTATCGAACCAAAAAGATTTATAGATATGCGTTCTATCAATTACTACTCATACGTACTAATATTACAAACATTTATAAGGGGAATGGCGTTATTTGTATAAATCCAACAAATTAATGAGATGCTTCTCTATTTCGGAGACTAAATATCATCAATCACTTGATGGATTGTATTTTCTCAGTTCATTCATTAATCCGAATCGAGATATCGCCTTCGATTTATTGGTGTCTGAATTTAGTATTTATTAATGTGTTATAATTTAATTTATAATTATTTATAATTATAATTTATTTATTATATAATATCTCTTTTTTGTTTGAATAACTTTTATAAATTGAATAAGAATTGTTTCATTCAGCATCAAGGCGTTGACGATGCTTATGACACTTTTTTCAACCGACTTCAAAAAAAGGAGGATATTTCGGCCGGTTTATTTTTTCTATTTTTATTATTAAAGTAAGAAGGAAAATTTGGCTACCCAATAGAAACATCTAATTTGGGACAGATGACCTCTATCGTTTCGTATTTTATAAATACACTGTGTATTCTTTAAATTCATCAGGAAACAGTGATTAAATAATTACTCTGTCTTGTATCAACATAAAACTAAAAGAACGCTTGCAATTCAACCCAGTTCCATTCTACGACCGATAAATTGTAACTAAACCAAATATCTTACATCGAAAGAGTAGGATATAAGTACTAAGTACATACTAATATACCTTTTAAATGCACTGACTTTTAAATACGGAAACTTCTAAATTCTTTCAGCGATATCTTAAAGCTGTCTACGAACAGATTGATGTTACTAAAATGTGCATCGTTATACAAATGCAACTGAGTCCCTCGTGCTAAGAAAGTATGCATCAATATAACCTAATGCAACATCGGTGTTTGCATCATCTTATATGAATATAAATGGGGATCTATGACGTCTCAGAAAACTGTATGATAAAGTTATTTTGCTTTTATCAGAAGCCGGTTTAAAATAGGAGTGCTTTCTTTACCGATGTTATTTCTATTTATAAGTTACTTATAAATAGATGGTAATAGCATATCATTAATATTCTTCAAAAGGATTTGGTGAATTATTGCAATAAGTAGTTATTAATTTATATGGAGTACAGAAAAATCTAAATTATACCAATGACGTCAAAAGGTCTTACTAGCTATAAAGTCATTTTACAATGCTATCATAAAAGTCACGATGTTTTTGAGTTATAAATAGTTATGTGATAAGTAAGAAAGTCTGAACTAATGAAAGCCTGAAGTTCCTTTGCCAACTTTTTGGGTCACGTACCTTTTGTGGAAGGTGCTTTTGCTTTAATGTTCTCCCAAAACTTCCTTTCATTATCACACTTGTCAGTGCTCTGTGCCTTGCATTTTCATGTCATTATTTGCAGCTTTTCTTTAACACAGTGAAATGTGATTACAATTATTAACGTGAGGATGGATAGATGTGTATTGTATGTATGTGTGTATGTATGTTACTCTTTCAGTACAAAACTGAACAGAGTTTATTTATTTATTTATTTATTTAATTATAGAACATGTGGCTTACAGACATGCCAAAGCACCACAATGCTATACAGTACAAAAAATTATTATACACATTACAATAATTTTACGTGATAAAAAACACAAGAACATTGAAAGGAAAATACTTATAACTACATTTCATTTAACATTATGAGAATACAAACAATAATAATATATACGAATACGATAGTTCAACAATAAGAAAATTAATAGAAATCAATAGAAATATAAGAAATTAGACAGATTACAAATACATTTAATTAGATTACTAATAAGAATTGTCATCAAGATAATAAATGGCGTAACGAATAAATACAGTCAAATTATCTGCAAAAATGTCAAAATGTTGGTACTGGGCAAGCATGTCTCCAAGCAACTTTCGTGCTCGCGCAGTGGGCGCGTTCCTAGCGCGGTGCGTTCGCGTGAGCGGCTGTGCCAAGAGGCGGTGCGGCCGCCGCGCGGTAAGCATACCGTCCCCACCACCCCTTGGCAGACTGAAGATCATTTGCTCAAGCACATCGCGGTTATCAATTTTGTTATTGATTATCATATAATAATGCACCACCAAAAGAATCTTTCTCCTGAGTGCCAATGTATTGAATCCCACCATACCCAATACATACATCGATGGATAGAGATGTGGGTAATATCCATAGCAACGTTTGTATATCCATCGCGCAAATTTACGTTGGATCCTTTCAATCATTAAGGAGTATGTCGTTTCATAAGGGTCCCAGATCATAGCACCGTACTCCAATTTGCTACGCACATAGGCATTAAATAGAAGCATGGCAACTCTATTGTCAGTAAATTCTGAAGAAACTCGAATAATAAAGCCAAGCGTTTTATTAGCTTTCTTGCAAATATCCGTCATATGTGAGTGAAAGTCAAGTCTACTATCTACGATTAATCCTAGGTCACGTATTTCATAAATTTTTTCCAGTGGAATGTCAAATAAATTATAGGTCATATAAAAAGGGGAACGGGATCGCGAGAAAGTCATCACTTTACACTTGTCGGTGTTGAAGGGCAGGTGATTTGTAATGCTCCACTGAGCTATAGCGTCGATGTCCTCCTGGAGAACTTCAGCGTCAGAAAAGAGCTTTAGATCATCCGCAAACATAAGGCACCTCGCAGCTCGTACGGTACTGGGCAGATCGTTTATCATAAGCAGAAACAATGTTGGACCCAACGTACTTCCGTGACTTACTCCAGAACGCGTATAGTAATTATCTGATTCATGACCAGAAATACGCACAAACTGGCTACGGTCCCTCAGGTAGCTTGAGAAAAATTTTAGAAGCTTAGGAGTGAAACCTGCTGCAGCCAGCTTCTGGAGTAAAATGTCGTTGTCAACCAGGTCAAAGGCTTTTTTAAAATCAAAATAGACCGTATCAACTTGGTTACCAAGGTCCATTTCAGAGGCAACATAGTCAATAAAGTTGATATGGTTGGTGTTGGTAGACCGGTTTTTACGAAAGCCATGTTGACAGTCATCCAGGAAGTTAGCTACCTGTTGACTAATTTGGTTATCCAACATTGATTCAAAGATCTTAGCAAATACAGAAAGCACCGCAATGGGCCTGAAGTTTGAGACATCGATGCTTTTATCCGTTTTAGGAACAGGCGTGACTCTAGAATTCTTCCAGCGTTGAGGATATATGGCTTTTTCGAGGGACAAATTATATATGTGTAAAAGCGGCTCTTTTAACACAGATATGCAATCTTTGACAAGAAAGGTAGGAACACCGTCAGGTCCTATCGAAGAGCGGAGTTTGAGCCTTTTCACTGCAGCATCTATATCCTTTTCGCGAAGACATTCAATGGTAATCCGCGTTGAGTCTGGTGAGTAAAAACTCTTTGCTGCTTCAGGATCCAGCCGCGGAATACTAGGCTGGAAGACTGACTCAAAGTAACGAGCAAAAGCAGCGGCAGCTTCTGCCCCTTCTACCTTTATTCCATCAGACATGAAAGATTCACACTTGCGTCCGCTCTTCCTCTTATCTTTTACGTATTCCCAGAACTTGGCAGGGTCGTCTTTGATACTATCCTGTGTTTTTTTAATATGCAATGAATACGCATTGTCAATTAACATTTTAACATGTCCCCTATAATATTTAAAGAGTTCCTTATTAAAAATTTTACCCTCAGCTTTGTATTTAGTGAAATGAAAATATTTATGTCTGATATTTTGAATGATCTCTGGAGTAAACCACGATGGATAAACGTATCGGTCACGTAAACGGGGCTGTTTTTTAAGAGGCACGTAAGTACTAATGCATTCATACATTACCTGGTAGAAAGTTTCAACAGCACAGTCAACATCTGTAGTATCCTTTAATTTCGACCAGTTTAATTGGCTTATGGCCGAGTAGAGTGCATTAAGATCGGCTTTACGAAAGTTCCAGTTTGGTGGTGCATTAAGACGAGAGGTCGAAGGAGCTGACTGTACAGATGGTAATTCACAACGCAAAAAAGATATTTGAACTAATAACGGTGGATGATACGCGTCTGGTTGAACCAAAGGTTCAATATTTCCTGAAACCGAAATATGATTGGACCCGAGCCCGCTCAGTACCAAATCCAATAATCCGTCATACTTATTACATACATTATTAAATTGAGTTAATTCACAAAATTCACAGAAGAAGTCAAAATATTTTTTTACATTTACACTACATGAGTTAAGATTAAAATCTCCAACTATTATAATTTCAAGGTCAGGATATTGACATACAACATTTTCTACACAATTCAGGATACTTAAATATTGGTGATCATTATAGTTGGGCGGAAGATAAACAACACATAACAAAAACTTTACATTTTTCCAACCAACAATAGCAAATATTATCTCCATTTCCGACGTAAACCCATCAACATTTGTAAGTCTGTGTAAGGTATAACAGTTGCGTACGGCCACTAACACACCACCCCAGCCTACGTCACCAGCACGGTCCGCGCGCAACACTTCGTATCCAGGGGGAAATAGCTCACCGGAAAGTACGGAACTAGTTAGGAATGTTTCCGTGAGAGCTATTATATCACAATCACTCATCAACATATTTCTATTAAATATTGTCGTTTTTGACCGTAAACCACGCACATTTTGGTAAAAAACCTGTATAATTTTAGTTTGCTTCGGATTTTTGCTTGACACGAAAGTTCTGTCTCCAAGGTTTGATACAAATATCCCAATTGCCCAATTTGATGGGGCCATTACAGACTCAGCCAGTTTAGATGGGACTCATAGTTTGATCATACTTGGCAGTGATGTAGCTTTTGTACCGGAATAATATGTTAGAAATACGTGTTTTTGGTCGAAGGTTCGTTCGTGAGTAAATTCGCGCTTCATAAATAGTATATTTTACGTTCATGAGCCTTTATATACGTTCTGCATAATAAGTACCAAGCATATTCAAATAATACGTTTTTATTTCTGTTTTCCTACCTAGTTACGCATCCACCCCAACCCTCTGTATTAGGTTGAGCAATAGCCTTCCGCTGGCCTCAGCAAGACCACCGGAGAGTTCTTGCAATTTAGCATAAGCATTGCAGTTATTGAAAAACATTTGTTTCGCAATATTGTATCGATGGTACCATGTATGTAATTCTGGGCATTAACATTTGTGACTCCAAATCGTCCACTTGTTATAGTTAAGTAATTAAATAAGTTTAATTTTAATTTTAATTTTATTTCTTTTTAAAAAAGTCAAATCGCTCCCGCAAAGTTTAACTGGCGCAGCCGGTAGGATAGCCATATAAGGTCTGCATGTCTAGAGGTCTTCAAAATTAGCCCTAGAACATTGCTATAAAGGCCGTGCTATCCTAAAAGAACCGAAATAAATTTGTTAAACGACCACGACGAGGACATGGGATCGACGATCGGTTGGTGAGTAAAACTTTTTGCCATCCTTTCTGATATATTCCCGTATCCTTTTCACGAGAGTGTAATTTTGACTTTTAACTATTTTTAACTGTTATTTTGGGATTGAACGTCTCGCATTATAACGGATCTGGTTTTGATATGAAATTCTATCAAATCAGTAATTAGTTAGTTATACGTAAGAAATATCGTATTTAATTCTAAGTAATTGTCTTGCATAAAACTCTGCACAGACTAATTAACTATAGAGTGTAACTGAATTAAAAGTTTTAAATTAGAAAATTAAATGATTTTTTGCATAAAGAAATATCAATATTAATTGATTTTATTGATCTCAAAATCGATCGTAATTCAATTAATAATTTTTATATTTTATATATGTGATTTTATATTTTACTTCAAGTTTTAATTTTTATAGTAAATTTTTTTTATTGTGCTATATTTTACGAATTTTTATTATATTGTGTTTTAAATTGAAATTTGTGTGTGTGATTTTTATAATTCGAAATTATTGTAATTGGTTAAAGACTTCAGAACTTTAATTACTCTGTACTTATTTAACATGGAAAGCGTAAACGTGATAACAATTCCGAGTGATATGTTAAAGCTTATTCCTCTTTTTGGTGGAGACAAAAGAATTTTGAATCTATTCTTTCGGAAATGTGAATATATAATTAATAAATTTAGAGGACATGAAGAGCAGAATATTTACGTTTTACATGCTATAACTAGTAGATTAATAGGCGATGCCGCCGCGTT
This sequence comes from Colias behrii, assembly GCA_029959065.1. NCBI lineage: Eukaryota > Metazoa > Arthropoda > Insecta > Lepidoptera > Pieridae > Colias > Colias behrii. The sequence goes on from JARWMC010000016.1 coordinate 2,446,448, forward strand.
ATTATCCGAGCGCGAAGATATTAATACTTGGCCCGCGCTAAAAGAATTGCTGGAACAACATTTTGGTGATCCGCGAACTGAGGATTGCATAAAAATCTCTCTCGAGTCCTGTAAAATAAAATCCGGGGAAAGTTATCTTGAATTTTGTAATAGGATACAGAATATTAGATCGTTACTAATATCGAAGGTTAATTTATCGGTAGATACGGAAATTAAACGCGCGAAAATTGCGATTTATAATCATACAGCCCTGAACGTTTTCTTGTATAATTTGCCCGAAAGCATGGTGCGAATTGTTAGACTGAAATCGCCTAATACATTAGAACAGGCTCTAGAAATTGTGTTGGAAGAAGTTAATTTTCACGAACAATATCAGTCGCGCAATCGTACCCATAATAATACAACGGTGCCCCAATTTTTACAAAATCCTCAACAAAGATTTAATTTTGGGATACCAAATGTACCTCAAAAATTTGGTATTAAATTCACACCCCAACAACCGTTTAATAAAAATCCACAATTTGGTTATAAGCCACCGTTTAATAAAAACCCACAGTTCGGGTATAGGCCTTCATTCAATCAAAATCCACAATTTGGTTATAGACCAACATTAAATCAAAATCCACAATTTGGTTATAGACCAACATTAAATCAAAATCCACAATTTGGTTATAGGCCAACATTTAATCAAAACCCACAATTTGGTTATAGGCCTCCTGAAACTTTTGGTATGACGCCACAGAATTTCGGTCAAAGACCTCCTCAAAATAACCGCTTTGAGTCTACTGACGTTTCCATGAGGACGGCACCCCCTCGACCACAAAATATAACTCAGCCAGGTTTTAGAGTGAATGAAACCGACTTACATAATGACAATTCACTATATGACAATTATTACTATGGCTATAATCCTAACGACTGTACGAATTATTATGGCTGTAATCCTTACGATACGAATTACGAATACGACGCGAATGAGATTTATACACCCACTGACGATACTCAAGACGATAATGTGCTTCCGTCTGATGAAGAAAATTTTCAAACGAAAGCCTCTACAAAGAAAAAATCATAGAATTAAATTGCGATCCAAATCTGAAATTTCCACACATTTATATTCCTGAAACTAATTCCAAATTTATGATTGATACTGGGAAGCAAAATTTTAACGCGGACGCTTTATCTAGAATTAGAGTTAACGCTACGCATTCCGATAATGAAAACGAATCTATGGTTGTTAATATAGGCGATAGAGACAATAGGCCAAGAACGCGTAACGACTCTAGTACAATTTCTATACCAGAACGCGATTCTAGTGAAACGATATCTATTCCCGACTCTGAAACTCTATCGGCGCTAAGTTCTCCTAGAACATGTGACTACCCAGTCAGGTCACCATCTGTAACGTCAAAATCGGATACAGTTCATTCAGCTAATATAGTAGAATCGTCCGGTATACCTATATTACATGAAGCAATAGATACGAAACCAAATCAAATTTTAGTATATACGTGGTTTAAGAACGAAATGCAAGTTCACGACCTTTCACGTGAAAAGCAAAAGGTTTTAGAAGTTTTCTTGCCCACTAATAACCCAGATCTAGTAAAACAATTTTTAAAAGAGTATATTAAACCGAAAGTTAAGTATTTCATTTATTTCGAAGATGATGAACATCGCAAACAGTTCACTAGCATTGTCATAGAATTATTTAGAAAGGATACAGTATTGTTATTTGAATGTACGGAGCGTGTAGTTTTTATAGAAGATGAGAAGGAACAAAAGGCTATTATAATAAAACACCATCAAGGCAAAACGTGTCACCGCGGTATTAAAGAGACTCTAGCAAGTATACGTAGGAATTATTTTTGGCACAATATGCAGGAAAGTATTTCAGCCCTTATTAATGCTTGTGAAACGTGTTCTAAAATGAAGTATGATCGTAATCCCTTTAAACCCATTTTACAGTTAACTCAAACACAAGACGCGCCTTTCCAAGAAATATTTATTGATGTTTTTCAGATAGAAGGAAATTATTACTTAACTATTATCGACGCATTTAGTAAGTTAGGTCAAGCCATTCCAATAGACAATAGATCAACGGCAGAGGTAGTGCGTGCACTCATGAAGTATTTTTCGTTTTACGGCACTCCTAGAAAGATTAGTTCAGATCCCGGTAGTGAATTTAACAACGAGCTAATGAAAGAATTTTTGAATTTACATAAAATCGAGCTTCATATCGGCTCACCTAATAATCCTAATTCAATGGGATTAATTGAGCGTTTACATTCGACCATTAGCGAAATTTATAGATGTGCGAAATATGAAGAGAAATGTACGGATGCAGCATCAGTAATGATGTATTCAATTATTGCCTATAATAGTTCAATTCATTCAGTTACGGGCTTAACCCCTTTTGAAATAGTATTTGGTCACACTGATTCAGGTAGCTTATTTAACGCAGATTTCGAGAAGCATTATGTACAGCAATTGGTTAAGGACCATGCAAAACGTTTAAAGGTTCTATATAAACATTTAGCAGAGAAAATGATCGAAACTAAGCAAAAAGTAAAGGATAGGAGAGGTGGTGAAGATCAAATCAGTCTCCCTTCAGGAAAAATTATATTTGCGAAAGACGTTAATAAGCGAAAAAGCAAGGATAAGCCGCGATTCCATAAAGCTAAGGTTATAGGACAAGGTTCAAGGAACGTTATACCGATAGAGATTGGTAAAAGGAAGACTAAGGTCCCTATTATAAATGTAAAACGCCCTCCGCAGGTGGTGTTGGCTGATAGTGATGAGGTCCGCGCTGGCCCTTCAACTACAACTTCTTCAACATAACCCGGGAATTTATCCTGTGAAAGAAGGGCAAGCATATCTCCAAACAGACTATTGGACTATAATTAAGGTTTTAAATTTAGATAAGATAAATGATGACTTAAATTTTATTATTAGCAAATACAGTGAATTCGATAGTTTAATTAATAAGAATATTTCATACTTACACGATTTTCAAGTGGCAAAATATCACGCTGAATATATTCGCGACATAACGGTTCAGAAATACGAACAGTTAGTTCCACACAAACGCGTCAAGAGAGGTATCCTCAACCCTCTGGGTTCCTTAATTAAACTTATAACGGGAAATTTAGACTATAGTGACGCAATTAGATACGATAAACTTACAGCTAAACCTGAAAACGATCAGACTATCATTAGAAATAAAATTACCTTAATATCTAAAATGCTCGATAGTTTTATCAATTCTACTGAAGTCTTAAATCAAAATTCTAATATATTAGATAAGCGTTTAAAAATTGTAGAATCTATGATTAAGGAATTAGCATCTAAGGATAATCATTGGGTTTATACTACTTATGTTGTAAGCCTTTTAAATTTATTTGTTAGTAATTTTCGTTCTATTTTTATAAAATTAGGAGAAATAGAGACTGCTCTAGCATTTAGTAAAGTATCCATATTACATCAAAGTATTATTAATTCTACTGAGCTGTTGCAACATTTAATTCTTATATCTCAAACTGAAAATTTAGTGTTTAAAGCGAGTGAGGCAAATTTAGTAAAACTAGAAGAAACTATTAATGTTAAATCGTATATTAAACAAAACCAGATTACGTTCATAATGGAGGTTCCAATTACAGATAATTATACTTATAACTATTACAAATTATACTCTATACCTATGTACCGTGAATCCGATAGTAATACCGTTTCCATTTTTCCTAAATATCCTTACCTGTTGGCAAAGGGGATGAAATACTTACCGGTCGTAAAACCGTGCCGATCACTCGCTGCTGGAGAACAATTCCTATGCGATGAACAAAATCAAACGCCATATCCTGAAACTACTTGCATAGAACAACTGCTTAAATTTGAAGGAAACCCAATGCACTGTGAACAACAGCTAATCAATATAGAGAATGTAAGAATTCAAAGAATCACACCTATAAGTTGGATACTTTTCTCAAAATACAGAAATACTCTGACTCAAATTTGCAATGGTGATGTCAGCAAATATCCTGTCGTGGGCACATACATAATGACCATCGACGAACCATGTAGCATCGAGATCCAGAATATAACGATTCGCCCTCACCAAGTAATCACTGAGAATGATCCTGTGGAACCAACAAAAATTATAGTTTTGCCGCAATTACCTATGAATAGAACTCCAATATTATCCAGTACACGTGTACTCAATATGCGAGGCATCAACTTGGACGAAGTTAAATATATGTCAACGATATTAAAGCAATCAGTGTTCAGTGATAGTGAAATGGTTAACAGTGAAAGAAATTTTAGATTCAGTGCTACTTTAGGCTATACGTCTCTATTTTTAATCTTTGTACTTGTAATTCTATTTTTACTTTACTTACTTCGTTATAAGATATTAAATGTAACATGTCTGCGAAATCATCGGATAGTTATTAAAAATGAACAAACCGATAATTTCGCACTTAAGGAGGGAGGAGTTACGCATCCACCCCAACCCTCTGTATTAGGTTGAGCAATAGCCTTCCGCTGGCCTCAGCAAGACCACCGGAGAGTTCTTGCAATTTAGCATAAGCATTGCAGTTATTGAAAAACATTTGTTTCGCAATATTGTATCGATGGTACCATGTATGTAATTCTGGGCATTAACATTTGTGACTCCAAATCGTCCACTTGTTATAGTTAAGTAATTAAATAAGTTTAATTTTAATTTTAATTTTATTTCTTTTTAAAAAAGTCAAATCGCTCCCGCAAAGTTTAACTACCTACCCTCAAAGTTTATTGTCCATAAATAGGTATAAACGCCTCGAAGTTGCCCTCAAATGTAATCTTGTGATAAGGGCACTCGTAAAATTGACATTTACCCCTGGCTTAGTGCTCACGTGTTGAAGATACGTGATCATAGGATGGACCGGGAGGTGGCAGTGAAATTTGTGATAGAGCTATATTATTGGCAAAAGATTTTAATAATTATAATTTACGTTTCAAATATTTTGAGTTATGAATCTACGGTACCTTTACATCAATCAAACATAGAGCTAGAGCATTATTTCGTGATATTTTAGTGTAAACGAAAACTCGTATTCAGTGTCGTTCACTATTAGAACATTGCATAGAATCTTTTTCAACGCACGAAAAAATGCTCTACGCCTGTTTACACTAAAAGAATTAGACATAGTGGGGTTAGAATGAGCATTCACTCGTTTGGTGTAAATGCAACGCTATATTTGGATAAATAAACAACAAATATCGTCAAATTAATCTAGTTTTATTTAAATAGAATCCGATTCCATCTTTGGCAAATTTAAAATGTAAAATAAACATGCATATTATGAAGATTGTTCCTGAAAATTGATTTTAGTATAAAGCGAAAAGTTCTTGTTGGATGAAAGGAGACTTTCTATTACCATTTTCCTGTTCTTTTCTAGCAAAGAGAACATAGCACTAGATTGAAAATGATAAGCATGCAAAGGTGCCAAGTTTCAAAAGTATCGATGAACGTCGACAAAATCTGGATTGTGGTTGCACGTGTTCAAACGAATATGTGTTTAAAAATCAACATGTTATAGTCTAAAATAAAACAGCAAAAATAACTACTAACAAAGGAACTACGTATTGTTTTTATTTCAATTTCATGGCTTTACGTGGGAACGTTGATTATAATACATTATATTTTTGTTAGTAGTTATCTTCCTAGTTAATATTATTAACTAGGAAGAGAACGAAATGTGTTCTGTTTTTTAAATATAAATAAAGCTGTTATAACATTTATTTTAAACAAACATTTTCAGTAAAATTCTGAGAGCGGAAAATGTCGCTTGCTCTCCGCTGTATGCTTTATGAATATCTAATGTAACAAATGCATGAAACAATTATTTCTAATGAAATTGAATTTTATGTTGTGCAAATTTTTGTAATCCTAATTCTAAAGAGAAAATTAAATGAGAAAAATGAAGTTTTAATCAGCTCGAAATCTTTCTTTTTTGTACAACCTATTTGAAAGAAGAACAATTTTGTGTTTAGTGCTGCTAAGTAACAATTTTAGTTTTCTCTATCTTATTTATCTTATGACTGGATATTAATTGATCAATATCTTTGTATATAAAAAGAAATAGCTATTAAAAAAAAAGACGTGTGGCACTCGGGGACTGCTAAAAGCTATTGCATAGCATGCCTTCAAGCCACACCTCCGTGTCCGTCGGAGTGGGGAGCGTGAGGTGTTTTCGTTACGGAATTTCTCGATTCGGTTCCCGCGCTCAAGGCCCGCGATAGAAGCTATGCAATAGCTTAAAATTTATCATGCATTCAAAAAGTGCACTTTAGTTCATGGATAATGGATCAGAGTTCGACTGACACTCATTATTACTCGTTTATCAATGAGGAAACCTAGGAGTACCTAAAGTTGATTAAAATCTACGATCGCAGTAGTTCCAAATAAATTCTCCAATTCGATCTCGTACTATAAGGATGTAATTACGGCCATTCACGTACGACCGGACATGGATAGGGCTGTTAATGATATTTATTCTGCGAGATGAAAGCTAGTTGATTCCTGTTTTCTCTTTAAGGTCTCAATGGGATCTATTAATATGACTTCTGGTCTAATCGAATCAAGAGAAGAGATTAAGATTTTAATTATGGATCCGTTCCCGTGATATCCTCGATAATTATTAAATCTTTTTGCATTTGATAGCTATTAAGGAAATAATAATAGATATTGTTATAGCTGAAATCAATGGTAATTATTATGTATCAAAGTCTTATATACCTACTATATTTAGTTTAGTTACCTACTATAATAGTTACCTACGTTACTTGTAATATAATCATTGATATGCAATACCAAATTAATTTTAAAATTTACTATTTATAAAATAATTTAAAAAAGATAATGTAAGGACTCAATGAATAAATATATAAAAGACGAGTTGTGTCTAAACACTTTTTAATTATCATTTGTGACGCTTTGTCTAGCCAGAAAATTATTCAGTACCTATTTATAATCTGTTTCAGATTTTCCATTAATTCACTACTAAAATGTTAATTTAAGAGTGCGTTGACCTTTGTATCTGGGTTAATGGAAGTAAAGGTAAAATAATGCTCTTTAATTTCTTAGCGACTGTTAATGGCCACTAACAACAACTTAAGAACAACACATTAATCTGACTGAGAATTAATTGTTTTCACTTCCTACATCCTTGTGGAGATTTCTCGTACTTTCTAGAATACACAGGAATGTTTTAAAAGGTTTCGCTGTGAAAAATGTACCGTGCTTCTTTTATGTTTGTATAATGGTGCATTTACAGGTAAATTAGCTTGGAGAAATTTTTGCGTTTGTAGTAGTGTATGGTCAGCAAATAAAATAAAACAACATTTTATTTTTAGTTTTTATTTTATACAGGGTTACTTGTAAAACACCAGCAACCTCGCAGGACAAGATAGCTAACATCATAAGTAACAACATTTGTTCTACGACTTTTGGCATAACGCAATAAATTATTTTTAAATGATTTTTTAAACTTTTATTGTACTCTCCTTACATTTGTAAGTCTATGTTCTATTAATTATCGGATGGACGACGCGACGCCCCCTTCCCCCTCTCGTTCGCTTTTTGTTTACGTAATTTTTGGGAGGCGTAGAGTTTATAATACGGAAAATTAAATGAATATTTATTTTTGTATGAAAATAAAATCTAACAAATTATCAAAAGTCGTAGAACAAATGTTGTTACTTATGATGTTAGCTATCTTGTCCTGCGAGGTTGCCGGTGTTTTACAAGTAACCCTGTATATATAAGGGATTTTAAATTAAACTATATGTGTTTCTCCTCTGAAAAAGATGAGACTTTATTTTAATATTTGCACATTTAACATACATATAACTTTTACATTAACAATGTTACTAAAATGAAAAATTTACTAACCTGAAAAAGAAACGACATTTAAAGTTTAATTCTTTAGTTTGAGAAGTCAAAGGCTTGCCTCGACCATGTTTTAACACTGGAGCCATATTGAATTAACAATATAAAGTTACAACACTTACACACAAATTAAACACTAGTTATGGCCCTGCCTTCATACAAAACTGCTGAATACGCCGTTCGCACGGGAATAGAATGTGGATGCGATTTCCCTTAGTTAGCATCCAAGCTTACGTCTTTATAATTATTAAACTGTATAAATTCATTCTTTAACTCCGGTCTGCATCGTGCAGACATGGGTGTAAAAGTCTCATTTTAGCTATTAAATGTAGTTTTTAAGTACATCTGAGTTTTCATTTGGGGCCTCCGGCTGCGGGACATGTAATTCACTTCAACAAATATTATAACAATAATAACAAATAATAACAACAATCAACAAATACCAAATTTATCAATTAAACTACGTACATAATAATTATAATTTTTGAATGAAATGTGCTTTATGTTCTAACGGTACCAAACGACTGCACGTGGCACCTGCGGACAGCGTAAACTGGTTTATTCTGGTTTTGTGCGTGTTTCCACTTTCCACTATCAAGTGACGATTTATTTATTTGTTTTGTTTCGTAATTATTATGGTCAAATGTTAATTATGAAACAAATTATTATGGACACGATATTTTATTGTTTCACGGTAGTCGCCTTGTCGTTTGCTCAAGGACGTAAAATTGAATGATAATTTTTTTTTATAAAGTCAAAACCATTTTCTTTCAAATAAAAACTTGTTTTTATTGAAAACAAAAGTGTTGCTAGGAATAAGTATAAAATTAAATAGTAATGTTAGGATATCGAAACATTTTTGTATAGGCCAGAACGATATAGTGGAAACGCGCTCTAAGATCTGAGTAATATACACACCACTACATATGCAAAAATTTCTCCAAGCTAATTTACCTGTACAACAAACGAACATAGAGCTAGAGCATGAGCATTCTTTCGTGATCTTTTAGTGTAAACGAAAACTCGTATTCAGTGTTGTTTTGTATTAGAATATTGCATATAATCTTTTCGAAAGCACTAATAACAACGAAAGTATGCTCTACGCCTGTACTCTACACACTCTACACCTTAAATAAATTGACATAGTGGGGTTAGAATGAGCATTCGCTCGTTTGATGTAAATGCACCGTTACACACACCTCGGTTACAATGTTGACATAATTACTACTAGATATTAAAAACTACATATAAGTTTGTTTAGATTTACGACCAGTCTCACTAACTCATATACGCCTCTGAGCATTTGTTTACAACTCGAAGTTTATATATACAAGAAGTATGAAACGCACGAGTTTATATACTGTATAAATAAAATGTAAACTTTAAAGAATCTTATATCTTAGGAGTGCTTGGGAAGTATCTCCATTGATAAAATGACGGACGACGTTTCATAGAAACCTCTCAACAGCAAAAAAAGTGGTTTAATTTATTTTTCTTATTTTCGCACGAGGGGATTCTAATAAAATATTGTAAGCTGCAAATTATTATTTTGAAAAGGAATTATAATTATCTGGCATTGAATTAATTTATTTTATTCATTTCGTCAACATTTTTCGGTCTGGGGCTCCTCAGAAATAAAGCGCTGTTTAGATAAAAAGTGTTTTTTTAACATTGAAATTAGGTAAGTAATATAAAGATAATTATAACTTTTGTTATTTCGCTCTGTTGAACCCTAGAATATTGGACTGAAATCGCAAGCCTGGATTGCTGAGCGAGTTTGTTATAATGTAATTCACATAAAATAGCGATACGTATTTTGATGAAAAAAGGCACACAGGCACAAAGGTAGTTTATGCCTTGGATTAGCACATAGATAATACTTTTTTGATCAATGATATTACTTCAGGCTTAGTAAAGCCAGGTCGAACAAATATATTTCAGAAAGTATAGGTAAGGTATTTATTATTTTTACTTCACTATTTTATTTTATTATTCATCATCATCATCATCATCGTCATATTTGTTACCGCTGTAGGGACACAGGCTCAGCCTTCCGAACAATAGTTCTTTCAATTCAATTGGATAATGATCCACCACGCTGGTCAAATGCGGGTTGGCAACTGCTGATGTGTGGACATCAAATCCATACTAATATTATAAATGCGAAAGTAACTCTGTCTGTCTGTCTGTTACTCAATCACGCCTAAACTACTGAACCAATTTTCATGAAATTTGGTATGGAGATATTTTGATACCCGAGAAAGGACATAGGCTACTTTTATCCCGGGAAAATGACGCAATCCCGGAAATCCCACGGGAACGGGAACTTTGCGGGTTTTTCTTTGACTGCGCGGGCGAAGCCGCGGGCGGATACCTAGTTATATATATATCAAACCTTTCATTTGTGGACATTTTAAATGGTTTCCTAACCATGTTTTTCATCACCGTTTGAAGCAGTGGTGATGTATTTAATATGCAGATAAATGGAAAAATCATGTTTTTAATTTTTAAGCTATTGCATAGCTTCTATCGCGGGCCTTGAGCGCGGGGACCGAATCTAGAAATTCCGTAACGAAAAAACCTCACGCTCCCCACTCCGACGGGCTCGGAGGTGTGGCTTGAAGGCATGCTATGCAATAGTTTTACCGCGGCAGTCCCCGAGTGCCACACGTCTTTTTTTTTGATTGAAGTCCGAGCTTCTAACCAATGCCACCACTGCGCTATATATTTTATTATTTCTCAATGATGATAAAAATAGAATGTTTAATATAAAACGTTGTTTCATAAAGACTTGCAATCAGCAATTGTCTTCAACGTCCCGGCTTAATTAATGCTGAGGCTTGTTGTATCATTTTATATTCTACTAGCTGGCCCGGCGAACTTTGTACCGCCCAGTCAATGAATGTCGTGTTACCTTTGGGCTTGGAACTAATTTAGGCTATGATGAACGGAATACAATGATACAAAATAAATATAGATATAGGTATAATGGCTTTTTATTTCGATGAATAACACATATAGAAATAGAATAAAAAAATAATTACTTAAATACTTCATACCTACACGTGTCAGAGAAAAATTACCTATTGAATTAAACTACGTTTTGCAGCCTGGGATGCACTCGAATTAACTCTTTTCGTTCTTTAACTGGTGTCGACCACAAATCGTTTCCTTTCACTTTAATTGTGATAGATCTACTTCTACCACTATCATCGGCCGACCGACGATGATACAGTGGGTAACCATCGTTGCCTGTGATGGTCTTTGCCGTCAATTTTCGTGGATACCTTTTGGAACACTCACTGTCAACCATGCATGGTGATTGGCGGTTGATGGTGCCACACGGTCCATGAATCATATATTCGTGATTAGAACATCATGTCATGTCGTTCTGGATCGGTTACAGGATTAGCAATCCCCGCACATACAATTTTTATCCGCCCGAATTCTTTCGACTAACCAAATTAAAATGTGTGCATGCTGCAAGCCTTATTTTTGTCATTCGATTGAATACATCCATCATTGAATAATCCCAAAGATGTGTTGTTTTTGTAACTCATGATCGGATTTTTTGCTTGAAAACATGTGTGGTAATGTCGAGCCGATCACTTGATATCTGTCCGGGAAGCAGCAGTTGAATAATTTCCATCCATTTCGGATTACATGTAATAAGTGTAATGAATAGATCTGGCCGACCATAATGACGAAAATATTATGTATGTCATTGCATGTTGCGCATATTCATGACCTGTGTATGTCGCAGTCTTAGTCGCAGTAAACAGACCAACATTTTCTGCATCTTCTTCTCTGTGCTAATTGCATCGCGTAAATGGATGTAATCTTCAAAACGCAATTTAGCTTGGTTCGAACCAATGAATCAGGGGCTCCGTTTCAATTTTAACGTTATATACATAATAATATTATTATGTCAACGCAATATTGTTGAAGCAGTCGACGAAATTGCAACAAATTATAATTGTCAGAATTTTTACATTTTTATAGAATTTCTTTTTAATACATAATTAAGCGAACTAACCTTCTTGGTTAGATTCCTCACCAAAAATACCTTATTAATTTCTGAAAACACGCGTAAACACAATCATTTGAGGAATTTTTATGTATCTGCTTTTATTGCACTTTTTGATAATTGATTTAAAAAAAATACAAACAATATTTATTCACCCTTTTTACTTTTTAATTATTTTACACATAATACATTTTTGAACGCATGAATGTCAAACATTATTTTCCGTATTTGACAGGATTGACAACTAATGATTGACATGTACGAAAATCAAAATTTTGGGAAAATATTTATTCGTCTAGTTTTTGTTGTTTTTATGATTTATTCTGCTATTCTGGGCGGTGACAAATCCAACAAATCCAAAACCATGAAAATTGGTTCAGCAGATCTCGAGTTATAAGTGTTGGAACATACAGACTTTCTTTTATATATATAGATTTGAATATGTATTTGAATATGTATTTATTATAAAAATATAAATATAAAAAAGGCTACTAAAACAATTTATACAAGCCAATGTTTCCCTAGCTAGGTTACTGGGCAACCTGTGTTTAGGAGAAACAGCTTGCCTCTAAAATAAATTCACAAAAAGCCTCTTAGCAAGTACTCAATTATAAATTACAATTGGTTACAATAGAAAGTAAGAGAAAAAAAAAATATGTATAAATTTAAGGTGTATAAAAGAATGCGGGTGTGCCGTATGAAACTGTATCGTATGACTGTATATATATTTGTGTGTGTGTATGTGTGTGTGTGTGTGTAAGTGTATGTGTGTAAGTGTGTGTGTGTTTGTGTGTGTGTGTGTGTGCGTGAAATATTATACTGTATCTAAGCAAGAGTCACATTTACACTTAAGCCAGTATCTCAAGAAGTTGTTCTGTCTCGTCATAAGATTTTCCTAATAGAAAGACGCGTACGGATAATTTACATTTAGAATATGGTAAGGCATAGATGCTAAGACTATCATTAATTTTGTTATACAAATAGGGTCCGAGGAAGTAAAAGAACCTCTTGGTGAACCTGCTATATGGCTGAGGAACAATGCAGATTTTGTTCTTTCGTCGAAACGAGGTTGTAACTAGAGGTGTTAATCGGTGTTGTAAAATAATAGTCTGCAAAATAAAGTGTTGTCTAACGGTGAGAACCTTCCAATCTTTGTACAGGTCGGTTGTACAATACTGCATAGGTTTAAACGTGGAGACTTTCATAACTGCTCTTTGAGCCACCTCGAGGGGCTTCAGTATGGTTTTTGCGGCACCTCCCCAACATACAATACAGTATGTGACAATAGATTCGCACAAGGCATAGTAGACGGTACGTAGAACGGAGGTGTTCGTGACGTGTCTCAAATTTTTAAAAATATAAATAAGTTTTCTGACCCTGGTTGTTAGGAGACCAATATGAGTTTTATAATTTAAAAGTTTATCCAGAGTTATGCCCAAGTATCTAATATTATCAACAGAATTAATGGTTGGACAATGACACAGAGGTGTTGTTGGCATGTGACAGGAGTGAGCTTTTACTGAAATTGGTGTTTGAGGTTGTGACTTAGGAGAAAGAGAAAAGGTTATTAGTTTTGTTTTAGAAGTATTCAATGTCAGGGTGTTAGTAATAAGCCACTCATGTATATAGTTAAAGCCATTTTGTGCGGTATTTTGAAGTTCAGACCACGAATTTGCGAAGAATGTTACAGCAGTGTCATCTGCAAAGGATACTATCTTAGCGTTAGGTATATAGGCATTACAAAGATCGTTAATGAAGATAAGAAATAAGGTGGGTCCAAGTATACTCCCTTGAGGTACACCAAAGTGAATAGGAAGCTCCTTACTTGTGTAAGCTCCTATTTTGTTTTAGTGTGTTTTGTGTTAGATTGTGTTTTATTGTTCAATCAAACAAATGTTTAATATTCTTGGATTGACGTCGAGTAATATTGGCGAGTGAAATGCTGTCACCAGTTAGTTATAAGTAGGTGTTTAGTTGATCAAAATTATTGCTATTTCTTTCAAAAACAGCCAAGAAAGAAAAGATGCTTTTAAATCCCTTGTTATAAGGTTTAACAGTATATCAGTAAGTGATTTTGCAATTCTATATCATTATATACGTATATATTAATGTTATTCTAGGTATTCAGTATTCTTATATAAAATAGAGTTTAATCATTTATACTAAAAATACTTGAAAAATAAATTCAGTATCAGCTAAACCATCATGATCTTAAAAAGTATTTCTATGTCACATATTATTGTTTGATGAAGAAGTGATTTAGTAAGTAATGCACTCCGAATTCAGTTGAACAAAATGTATGCAAATTATCATGTGCTTGCGTGACAAAATAATTTTGATATATCATGAGTATTCATCGATAGTTGAAGCCGCACATAGTATTTTTCTTATCGTTCAGTATCTTTATTTATTTTTGATACGTTGAAATTGGCGGGTTCAGTATCTAAAACACAGGTTTCATTTTTAATCACTCTCAAACTACAAAGTTTCATAGCGTGGAGTGCCCTTTTTAAATTTAGTCAGTTACTATAAATCTATAGAATATGTTTTTTAATAAAGAATTTTATAGATTTAGGAATTTGTTTTGAATATATTATAATACAAAATCACATTCACCTTGACCTTATAGTTATTAAGTGAGCATCAAAATGGAGGGATTTAAAATTGCATACATAATGCATCTTCGGAAGGTCACAGTTACGTCACTCCCATAATTGAGGCAAATATTGATTCCTCACGTCAAATCCATTAAGACGTTGCGACTGTAACCATAGCGGTAAGTGGAGTCTAAGGAATATATAGAGATACAGATAAAAGGTTAAGATTCTGCCCTAAATTCAATTGTAGGAAATGGCTGCAACTTATCACGTCTTCGCGTGACACCATTTCATGGAAGTACTTTAGTCTTTTAGTATTGACACGTGAATCTTCAAGAACGGAATAAAGATCTTAGATATGTAAAGTAAGGTTATAACATAAAAGCAAATGTCTTTAAAAATAAAAAAGAGATTTACCGGGATCAGAGATGATCTTATCATTACAACATCCGCATAAAAGAATCTCAGAACTTCTAAAGGACAATTTTCTCGACGAGGGTTTGAGTCCTTTTCTGCGAAATATCGGGTGCCAAAAGTTTAGATCCTTATGTAGGAAAATCTTTATTTCCCTATAGCGATTTGAGTGGTTATGATAAGTGTGTAAATTAAAAACAGAAAAGCTAAATAGTGTCACAAATATTTCAGGAGATTTTAAATTACATCCAAGAGCTGTACAGCTGTTCCACCACTCCGCGCTAGTACGCAGTACAGAGCAATTATCCCAGCATTGCCCTTTAAAGTGTAAGAGTGTAATTAGCGAAGGCAATGAAGCAAAATATATAAACACGCGAACGTCACGTTACGTGATGGGCTGTCATGTCACAGCGGGCAATTAAACGTCAGGGAAATTTGTTTATTCGAAGCTACACGAATTGTTTACGCTTCAATTTTTATAATAGCGCTTTTGTTATAATTGGTGTTTGATGTGCTGTTTTCGATGAGATTATTAGAATTTTGTATCGGGTTAGCGTAATACAGTCGATATTATATTATGTTAATATCACAGTGTCATGGTATAATAATAAAAAACTCGAAATTGTTTCGCTTGAATTCGACTGAATATTTAAGGTAGTTATAAAAAGGAAATATTAAGGACTGATCGCATATGCTTTTTTTTTCAATCAATATACACACTTATTAAATTTTGAAAAGTACACATATTAAATGCTATTTGAGATAGAGGTCTTAATTTTATTATGGTGTTACATAAAACTATAATTAAAACATCGTCTCGTCCCGAAGAGTTGTTAACACATGAGCTACAATTAGAAAGTCTAGTTGTCTAGCCAGTTGGATATATAACATATAGTTTACACTATTAAGTAAGTACATTTATGGGCAACTGGACTTTTCTTTTTATACGTCGCAAAGGAACTGTTAGGGCACCTGATGGTAAGCGCTACCACCACCCATAAACATTTTTAACAAGACGGTTTGCAGATCTTATGTCTATAGAAATGGATAGCCGATGTTAAAAGAAAGGGAATAAAGAAAAAACTATGAGAAAAATAAAAAAAGGCCGTAATTGGAAAGGGTAAGGAAGAGGATACGGTCCGGTCGGCCCTGCCCTTGCTTTTGCCCTTATACAATACCAACAGACGAGAACTAGGGAATCTAATTATGTTGAATCAAACGATAATATGTTTGCAATTACTATTGCGCATTTTCATCAAAAGCAATATAAGAGACATTGTTTTCGTAATTTATTAGTACATTTCCATACTTCAGAAAACAAAGGATTTTCGCCTGTTTCGTATTTACATATTATTCACACATAATGGAGTGTAGAAACCCAACGCGTCACACATGGTAACTAAGAAGAAGCGATAAATCAACAAGGAAATAATTTATTCCAAGTCTAGATATTCACGACGAAGAACCTGAATTTACTGCTATAATTTTCTATTTTATATCAAGTGTTTACTTCGGTATTATATATTTCTAATTTTCTACTAAAACTGAATTAGTATTTAATAGCATTTGTAATTTATGTTTTGCTTGAGTATTTTTCAATAAGTTCTTGATAAATTAACGTAAAATAGCTTTGACTTTACTTCAACGTACCAATATATTTTATAACCGAAATTTAAATGTAGACTGTACATAAGAACGTATCCTTGAGAAATGTGGAATTTAACTTCCAATTAATAGCAAATATGTTTCGCAATAATTATTAAATAGAAAATGAAATTTCTCGATAAGCAGTAGCAGTAAGAGTAAGCATATAAAATATTGAATATGCGTAAACATGGTAATCGTATAATGTTGATGGCAATTGGCAACTACGCAGAAGATTCCGAACTACGTGCTTGGAAAATACTTGAGATTAATCATAATATAGCATTATGTCTTTAGTTATTTCAATATCATAATCTGTTAGATAAAAGTTGCCTCTTGTTATTCAAGACTTTATACGGTAAGTTCTAAAATAATATTTAATTAATTTGTGCGTTGATTCTGTTTTATAAACCATTTTTTGTTATCCTTTTTTGACGTTAAAAAGGAGGAAAGTTTGACAGTATTTTTGTTTATGTGAAAATTATAACTGTCTGCAGGAAAAGCGTCTGAGTTAAAATGACTGTGTTTTTATGTGTTATAAAATGTATGATTACCTCATAAATTTTAAAGAGTTGTTTAATTGGAGGCTATTGCTCATTTTGTATGATTTAAATTTGATCCAGTTGTGAAAAGGAAGTTTTGAATTTATAATTATGCGTTCTTACTTATTTCCCTCCACTTGTAACTTTACTCAAATTTCGTATGTCTTGTTAAAGTTTTGTTATACCTCAGTAATGAAGGGATAAGATACGTATATATATTACGTACATTCGTATATAATTATTTTGTTAGTAGGGATATTCCAAGGGGATTTTAGCTTGAGACTCGTCTTAATTTTGAGTGTGATACTGAAACTCAATGACAATGGTCATGGTCAATGACACACCCTAAAAGTTTCTTAATACTATTCCAGCCATTTCAGAAATATAATCAACATAAATAAATATTTTTCATAAATATGTATTTTTAAGAAGTTTCTTAACTAAACATTTAAAAAACAATAAAACAAATTGTTGATGAAAATGTGCAAAAACGTTTATATAACAGAAATTACAGACATTAGGTTAAAATATTTATTCAGTACATTATTCTAAAGATTAAGTAATAAAACATTATACTACATATTCGTACGTATCTATGTCAATACAATATTGTTTGATATCTACAATTAAATACGTGACTGCATTTCAAATGTATTATCACTAAAGCTTTCATAGAAATGAAGTTTTTCCATAGCTTTTGGTAGAATAGAAACAATACAGTGCTTTGTGGATAGAAAACATGATTTTAAGAGTATTACTTCACTCAGTCGACTTTAAAATGCGTTTTTAAAAGTTATTTTTTTGCTTGATGTTTTTTGTTTGCGGTAAAATTGCGTTATAAGTAGATTCGTTTTTAAACGAAAGTAGATAGTAGTTTATAACATGTTACATAATAGTGAAACTGGCTATTCTGCTTTTGCTAATAAGCATTTTTCGACTAAGTAGCTAGTAGTTTATAAAGCTCTAGTTTAAAAAGCTTCGGATTCTAGTCTTAAATAAGATTTAAACATCAAAGAAGGCTCTCTAAGTCTCTAGTTCAAATATTTGGCATGTTACATGCTACTAAATCTGTGTTATGCCTACGTTAACAAGGCTTGACAAATTTAATATCACACCACAGAATACATAATAGTAGCGAAACGCTACAGAACGGACACTCTCCGCCTCCCGCCAAAATTAAACTTACCTCACCCCGCGCGATCGTGATTAAAATGGGCCATATTTTTCTGCAAGGACGATACGCAACGAAGATTGACAACATTAATCAAATTGACTTAAAGTAATTTTATTATTTTGGATTTGTGATTATCGTTTTTCGTAGAAAATGGTTAGATATTGTGCTGTTTACGGATGTATTTCATCAGAAAAACGCGAATTTTTTTTTACGCTAGTCACAAATGTGCCAACCATAAAGCGTTAACACACACATTTGCAGTCTCTACAGTGTGACTGTCAAAACGATAATTTTGTACGGAGTGTCCGGGGTGTGATCACACATAAGAGAAGAGGTAAAACAATTTAAAAATACTTTTGAAGTCATGAGGAGTTAGCAGATTTCATGGCCCATTATGGTAATAGCAAGAATATTTTGATGTTTTCTTAGGTTATGGTGAAAAGTGCCTTCATGGTGTAATCATCATTTTACGAACTCATAAAGCTCAAGTTAAGGTGTAATCTTCAAATGTTTGCATGGTAATATTATGAACATTTTCAAGCAGGGTTGCCATGGGATTTAAATTGATGACAATTTTGATTTAATTTCCGTGGTTATACTTGGAGCGTGATGGAATATGTTATGATGCAAGTGTAATTTTGAGGCTTTAAGATATGGGATAAATAGATCTTCCTATTTTATTTTGTCTTAGTTATATGCCATAGTTTACAGAGAGTTAGAAATCAAGATGATCTTGGTTTTAAATCTGTACTTACAAGTATATTATATACTATAGTAATTAATTGATATGATTAATATACCTACTGATCATATTAACGTGAACTTTTGTAACTTTTTCAAATAATTGATTATTTTTTATTGTTCGTCCATAGCAGATTTTTCCTAATAAAGACAGAATACCTAAAAAGCTTAAAAAGACTCCTGAGTTGACAAAGAAACAAAATGCAAAGTGTATACGACAAAAGTAATAAGGCACTTTCAAGATTTCAATTGTCCCAAATTTAATAAGCAGTACAAATGGGACTAAATCTCTTTGTGACAAGACATTTTCATTTAAACGCTCGTAAAATATATTTGATACGTATGTTTTTAAATTAGTATTAAGCGTTGCTTCATAATCTGTCGTGGATGATTATAATATTGAGGTGTAAAATTCTTCGTCTTTAAATAAATATCCTCGTTTTTATATGCTTAGAAATTGGATTGATAGTAGAAGGAAAAGAATATATTAATAGTTAAAGATAGAGGTCATGGTTAAGAAGATTTTCATGGTTTCATAAATTCACATTCTAAAATGGGCTGTAGGCTGAAAATTTCTATGCTCGTATAGAATAGTATTAGATTTTTATAGAAGTATTACTTCTTTATATATGCTTGGCAATAGAGTAGGTTACCTAAGGCATGATGTGATCGACATGATATTTTATGCTCAAAAATAATCAATGAAGAGAATTTATCAAGAAGAAAAATTGTTTGGTTAAAATATAGTTATATAAAAAATAAATATAGTTTTGCGTGCAGCAATTTCAAAGGAAACCGAATTAATGAAATAAGCATACATGGACCGGCAGGACGAATTTCTCATTCCAATGATTTTCAGCTACATTCCACACAACATATCAAAATGAAATAATGATTCGACACAGTTGGAATTTTGAATTTACGACTAATAAGTAGGTAGTCGTAAATTGTACTATTAATAGACTACAAGCCGGTATAGGAAAAAAATTATGGGTCAATTGAACCACCAGGGGACATATC
Source organism: Colias behrii (assembly GCA_029959065.1). NCBI lineage: Eukaryota > Metazoa > Arthropoda > Insecta > Lepidoptera > Pieridae > Colias > Colias behrii. The sequence goes on from JARWMC010000016.1 coordinate 2,466,534, forward strand.
TAGAACGATAGAAGAGCATAAAATAATAAGATTCATTGGTCGCGCCAATATAAAAAATATAAGTAAATATATTCTCGATATGAAGTGGACTGTATTTAGATCAACGTGGTGTAAGCAAAGAGGGAAAGACGGGAACACACGGCACATACCTCGTCGGAGGGAGTAGCGTCCAGAACACGCGCCGCGCCACGCGGTCAGGGTCCTCCAGCTCGCGGCGGGCACGAACGGGTCCAGTCCAAACACTCCACGCAAAACACACACGCGGCGGTGAGCGCGACCAAGGGCCGGGGCACGGGATGCCCCGGTGGTGTTACAAGGGCACAATGCCTGATGATCTAGAGAGCCTCGTGGAAGCTCTCCGGCGGTGGCCGAGTCCCGGTCCTCGCGAAGGAACGGAGCGAACTCGACTGACTCCAGCGACACGCACGTCGCGTTGACGTCTCATTGGACGTGTCACGTGGTTAGTGACCACGCGATGATTGGTTGTGCTCGTATGTAGGGAAGGATGAAGGAACACACCACAAACAATAAACGTTTAATTTCTACATTTACTATTTTAATTATATTGGCGTTACCATATCCACCCCCCCTAAATGGGTCACCATTTAAAACCAATCATAAGATACAGCGAAAAACTATGACTCTAGGATCGCATAACGCGCGCGGGTTAATAAAGTCCTAAGAGCCACGGCGGTAATATAAATAACAAATTCTATGGCTCCAGGAGCGCATAATGCGAGCGGGATAATAAAAAATCCTAAAAGTCACGGCGGAAATATAACTAACAAATTCGATGACTCTAGGATCGCGTAATGCGAGCGGGATATAAATAATTCCTAAAGTCACGGCGGTATTACAACTAACAAATTCTATGACTCTAGGATCGCGTAAAGCGAGCGGGGTATAAAAAATTCCTAAAGTCACGGCGGTATTATAACTAAGAAATTATAACGAAAGCGGTGCAAAACTTAAAATTAAACTTAACTAACTGCGGTAATATATTAATGCGATATAACTATTGTCTTGGAAGCGGACACAAACGAACGACTGGGCGAAGGTAAGCTCCCTTGGCGGTTCTAACTGTACAAACGCGCGCGACGTCGTCCTTTGAAGGATGTACTTTCTCTACGACGGCTAAAGGCCAGGTTAGGGGCGGTGCATTATCATTTATTACAACCACGACCGTTCCAGGAGTAATAGGTGTGGAAGGCGTATTCCATTTCTGCCTAACCTGCAGACCGTGTAAGTATTCCATTCTCCAACGTTTCCAAAACGACTGGACTAACTTGTCCAGTAGCGAATGCCTATCAAGCAAACTGACGTGATCAGATTTGACTTGCGGCGCGGGTAAAGCTAATAAAAGCGCGGTAATTAAAATAACACGAAACAAATGTGTTATAATATTCATATATTTAATATGATAATAATCAATGATCATGATAATTATGTGATCATTGCGCGGTAATATCACTGGATGCTTATGTGCATATTCCAGGGCGGAATCGCTTAGACGTCCGATGAGGATAAGTCTGTTGCGAATAAAAGGCTTCAAGTGATTGAAAGCCTGCGAATAAAATTTATAAAAGAGTATATTATAATACTCCTCTGCAAAATATTTATTTTGCAGGGCGGGAATGATTTTATTCTCAGCGAAATTAAGGTCCTCTACGGTCATCATAACACCGCGGCGGGGTAATAATATAAGGAACCTATAAATATGAAATACACGACGCGACGAGACGCGAAGGGCGGTATCGTATAAAGCGCAATGCTTTATAGGCGGGCACACAGTGTGCGATAATAATTTTCGTTCGGGAATGTCTGCAATAGACTCACCATCGAGACTCCTAAGAGGCCAATCAGATGGGTCCGAACGAGCCCACTGGGGTCCTTGGAACCACAGAGGGTGCGAGACGAGATTTTGTGGCGTAATGCCACGCGAAAGAACGTCAGCGGGAATTTCAATACCAGAAACATGGTAGAAATTATCTGATGGGATGTTATACACGACTGTGGGAGCAACGAAGCCCATCATGTCCCACAGACGGGCGGCAATTGACAAGATGGAGCGCTTAATGCACATCACATCGGCGGGTGCGGTAATTTTAAAATAAAAACAATCATCAACAGTAGACCAATGCAGACCAAGTAATTTATGTTGCACGGCCTTATCAAACTCCACCGCGGAGGGTAAAAGTTTGTGCGAAGCGGGAAGATTATCTAACACATTTTTACTATTACTATTCCATTTAATAAGATCCCACTGAGCTCCCTTATACAAATCGATGAGCTGCTGCGACGCGGAAACTGCTTCACATTCCGTGGGAATAGAGAAGGCGATATCATCCATATACAACGACGAAGACGCAATGCTACTCGCGAGCGGATATTTCGCGCCGTCATCTTCTACGAGCTGTCTTACCGTGCGCAGTGCATGATAAGGACTAGACTTGATGCCGAAGCAAACTCGATTAAATTGATAAAGAAGCAGCGGATCCTGCGGGCTGAAACGATATAAAAAACATTGAAAACGACGATCAAACTCACGCACGAATATCTGCAGAAATTGTTGGCGGCAATCGGCGGTCATGGCAATCGCGTGGAGACGAAAACCTAAAATTATTGTAAACAAATTGCCTTGTAAATTCGGCCCAACATGCAGAAGGTCATTCAGCGAACGCTGGCTTCCAGAAGTTGGCATGCTAGCATCTAAAACCATGCGCAGCTTAGTCGACGATTTATCCTCGCGCAGAACAGCGTGATGCGGTATAATATAAATAGGTGTAGGGTCACGCGGATCATACGGAGGCGCGGGTGAAATATAATTTTTCGTTAGATAATCTTTTATGACGTCATCATATGCCAACCTTAATTTAGGTGAAGCCTGTAGCTTTCTTTCGAGGCACATGAAACGCTTGCGGGCAATATTAAATGAGTCACCGAGAGTGTAGAAATCATCCTTAAATGGAAGCGAAACAATATATCTACCACTCACGGGGTCGCGGGTTGTAGTTAATTTATAATATACTTCACATTCAACATCATCGGGATGTTGAACGGGCGGTGCGGTAGGAAGCTCCTCGAGCTCCCAGAAACGCCTGACTAATGAGTCAATAGCGGCGGTCTCTTGAACGTGACAACACGTCAAGGGCGGTTTATGTGTGTTAGGTATGGTGGGTACTGAACCCATTATTACATAGCCTAACACCGTGCGCAATGCAGCGGGCGCCGACGAGTCACGAGATGCATGAACTACGTCGGGGAGAAGCAGATGAGGGAACAGAGAAGCACCGATTAATAAATCGATTTTATTTGGCGTACCAAAACTCTCATCTGCGAGCGGTAAATGCGAAATATGCGATAAGACAGAAGTGTCTATAACAGCGGTAGGTAATAAATCCGTAACATGATCAACAACTAGCGGTGAAATATTAAAAGATATGTTGTTGTCAAGACGCGAATAAAATTGTATATTTATAGAATTACTATTTACAATTTTTTCTGAACCACCGAACCCCTTAATAATAGTACGTTCGGTTTTCTGCGGTTTAATACCTAAACGTTCACAACATTCATTTGTAATGAAGTGACTTTGTGAGGCGGAATCTAAAAGCGCGCGAATAATAAGCCGTTCGCCTTTACAATTATAAGCGACGACTTCAGCGGTTGATAATAAAATAGTATGTTGTTTATTCGCGGGCGCGTTGCATTGAAATGCGTTATCAGTATCAGCTGTATAGCTAGCGGTGTATAGCGCAATGTCGGAGCGGACGCACTCGCCCGACGGCGGTGACGGCGCAGGCAACGGCGGTGTGCTGCGCGGCGGGGGGTGAGACGCAGGCGCGGGTATGGAAGATTCGCGTTTCAAATGTAACATTGTATGATGTTTTAATTTACAAATGCGGCAATTAGAATACGACGAACAACTAGAAACTCGATGTTTTATACTGAGACAATTTATACACGCGTTTCTATCCTTTACGTATTTCAAACGTTCCTGCGGACTCATTTTATGAAAACTCGAACATTTATATAAATGTTGATGCGTAATATTTTTACAAAGACAACTATAAGCGGAATCAGCTGTTGTTACGTAAGACCGATACGTCTTAGGCGGTGCGGAAGAAGTATTATTTGAACTGCGGTTATAATTATTATTCTTTCGAGGCGGATTATTTATTCCCGAATTTGTGGAAGGACGAATACGTTCTAATACCTTCGCACGAGTTTGAATAAATTGAACTAAGTTATCAAAAGTAGGCATTTCACTACCAAACTTAGTCTCGAAAGCGCGAACAGTATCTGAGTCTAACTTCTTCAACGCGATATGAACAATCATTAAATCTGTAATATTATCTAACTTTATATTCTGTAAGGCGCGCACTGCGCTAATAAAGTTATCTGTAAATAAATCAAAGTTTGTTGCGGACGGAGAATGCAAAGGTTTAAAATCAAACATTTGATTTAAATACGCGGAAACTAACATACGTTTATCATCATATTTATCTTTTAAAGTTTGTAAAATTAAATTATAATTTTCAGCGGAGGGGGTTATACCAGCTATAACAGTTGTGGCCTTCCCCGTTAATTTACCTAGTAAATAATATAAACGCTCGGCATCTGTAAGGCCGGGATTGTTATGAACAATTGATTCAAAATTCGAAAGAAACAGCGGAAATGAGCGAATATCACCCGAAAATGGTACTAATTCGATAGGCGGCAATTTAGGCCTATTTTTATGCAAATTATTAATATCTCCGTGTGACGGACTTGGTTGCGAATATTGCGATTTAATTCTTTTAATCCTGCTATACAAAGACTCGAATGCAACGAGGCTTTTATAATCAGGTTTCGCGGCGGGAATTAATGATAATAAACGAATATTATATTCATCTAAACATTGTTTATAATCATCGCGTAATGATTCTACCTGCGCGGACTCGTCAAGGAAACTTTCCATAAGCGCAGCGTTGTTATGAACGTTCAAAGACAAATCATACATTTGTTGCACCATTTCGAATATAACTTCGCGTTTAGCTAATAACATGGATAACTGCGAATCATTTATATCTTCCGAATCATGAACATCCGAAGCGTCACTATCAGGTAACTTAGTCATTTTCTTAGGCGGCATTTTTAATAACAAAAATATATATTCAAACTGAGAATGTTACAATGCAAGTTACAATAACAAGTAATACGACCAAATAAAGTAGGTCAAGCGCAAGCGTAATAAGAACCGAGTATGTATTTCCAATATGGTCGGATTATAACAGCGGATCGCGGAATGTACTCGATAATGATATTATAAATTTCGAGTGCGGGTAGCGGGTAATTAAAATATGATGTAATATGTTCGATTTATAATGATTTTAGCGTTATAACTGCGGATAAACGATATGAACATAGTTTTAATTAACTATTTTAATAATAATATACGCGTAACTTAATGTCACGGGCGGAATAAAATATATTTTAAGCGAAAAATAATAGATGACGCAATGTCGATCTATGCGGTTATAGTTATTTCACAATGAATGTACTATTAAATCACTTATTAGGGCCTACAATGAGTATCCTAATAAGGGCGGGTTTAAAATATATTTTATATGAATAGTAGAAGACGCATTGTCGTTCTATTATATGCGGTATATTAAATAGTATTTCGCATTGAAGATACTACTAAATCGCTTATTAGGGCCTACACAATGAGTATCCTAATAAGGGCGGTGGAATCATCAGGTAATGTACGGTTCGTAAGGACCAACAATGGTTCTTATCCGGATCGAAGGTACCACTCAATGGTCGCGCCAATATAAAAAATATAAGTAAATATATTCTCGATATGAAGTGGACTGTATTTAGATCAACGTGGTGTAAGCAAAGAGGGAAAGACGGGAACACACGGCACATACCTCGTCGGAGGGAGTAGCGTCCAGAACACGCGCCGCGCCACGCGGTCAGGGTCCTCCAGCTCGCGGCGGGCACGAACGGGTCCAGTCCAAACACTCCACGCAAAACACACACGCGGCGGTGAGCGCGACCAAGGGCCGGGGCACGGGATGCCCCGGTGGTGTTACAAGGGCACAATGCCTGATGATCTAGAGAGCCTCGTGGAAGCTCTCCGGCGGTGGCCGAGTCCCGGTCCTCGCGAAGGAACGGAGCGAACTCGACTGACTCCAGCGACACGCACGTCGCGTTCACGTCTCATTGGACGTGTCACGTGGTTAGTGACCACGCGATGATTGGTTGTGCTCGTATGTAGGGAAGGATGAAGGAACACACCACAAACAATAAACGTTTAATTTCTACATTTACTATTTTAATTATATTGGCGTTACCATTCATCACTATGCCGTCACTTGTAAGCTGTCCAACTGAGTGCAGATGAGAATTCAAAAGTACAGGTAGACTCGGTAAATTTTGGTCATATATTTTTGTACGGCATTCTTAACCATCGATAGATCCATTAAAAATAATAAGAAACCGCTCAGTGCCGTACAAAAATGGTGGTCCACAAAGTCGGAATTTTTATTTAATTTCCGAGAGTTGCCGGGGGTAAATTTGGTCATTTGACCATGTACGGCATCTGTGTCATACTATTTCTATACTGCTTTTAATCCATTATTCCGCAACGCCGTACAAAAATCATGGGGACAAGGGGAAAAAATCGAGAGTTGCAATCCCCTCTCTTTCACCACTCTAGGGGGTCATTTGACACAACACGAAATAAATTTATTTTTAAAGTATTTTATGCATAGATAATATTTTTTCATGTGCCGTACATTTTCGTTGGTTCAAAGGGGAAAAATCTGAAAAAGAAAAAAATCCATATAACGAAATGTTTGCTTTATATTTTGATAATAAAATATAAATATACATTAATATTAAGAAGCTCGAGGTGGTTAATTATCACCTTGGAAAGTCGGAGTCAGGTGGAATTGACTCCGTTAAATTGATGAACTAATAAAGAAGCTATGAACGAAAAGATGTGAATTATATGCAATTAGCCCATGAATACAGGTAAAGTCACAAGCAAATGCTAGTAATATATACATATTCAAAATGTACAAGTAAAGCGCTTTTAAATGATACCAAACACGGCATATTTATCTTAACTTAATTTTTTTACTCTGTATGTTTTGTCCGCTAGAGGGCGCCACATTAGATTTTGTGAAACCCCATATAGCCTTTAGCTAGCTGGTCGCTGGTTATCCAGTGAACAATTTAGACGCTTCTAATGATATGTCATTTGTCGAATTCTGATAAGTAGTTTAGAAGTTACGAGGGAATAGATGAACATACATACATGACCTGTCAAAATCATAACCCTCCTTTTGCTTTGCCGTAGTCGGGTAAAAATATGTTAATGCCGTACTGTATCAGATGGCCATAAAGCACCCTTAAAATTGTAGCTTTCGTCGCTTTCATCATCCTTAAAGATGTGGTCTGCACAAAAATGTACGGCATCGTTTTTTCCTAATTTATCTATGTTTATACTATTTAAAACAACGAATAAAGTGTAGAAAACTATTATATTTCATTAATCTACGATGTTTAAACTTTTACAAAATTTCAGTTTTTGCATTTCTCTATAACTTTTTTTAGAACGGTTTCTTTTGAACGGCAATACTATACAACAATTGAATTTTACAATATCATGTTAAAAAAAAAGTTCCCGTACAGGGTCAAATGACCTTACAGCTCTTTATATCAAGAATTCGATGAAATTAAGATGATTATTGGTATACATTTAAAAGAATAATTATTTTTTGACGGCATTGCTTCTAATAGTACTTTTGAGTGCTAGATAATGTTTTGGAACCGAAGCCGTACTTAGTCAAATGACCCCCTGGAGTGGGGAAAGAGAGGGGATTGCAACTCTCGATTTTTTCCCCTTGTCCCCATGATTTTTGTACGGCGTTGCGGAATAATGGATTAAAAGCAGTATAGAAATAGTATGACACAGATGCCGTACATGGTCAAATGACCAAATTTACCCCCGGTAACTCTCGGAAATTAAATTAAAATTCCGACTTTGTGTACCACCATTTTTGTACGGCACTGAGCGGTTTCTTATTATTTTTAATGGATCTATCGATGGTTAAGAATGCCGTACAAAAATATATGACCAAAATTTACCGAGTCTACCTGTACTTTTGAATTCTCATCTGCACTCAGTTGGACAGCTTACAAGTGACGGCATAGTGATGAATCTTATTATTTTATGCTCTTCTATCGTTCTAGATATGTCCCCTGGTGGTTCAATTGACCCATATTTTTTTCCTATGCCGGCTTGTAGTCTATAAGAGTGAAAATCTTATTGTGAAATGTATAAAACTTTCTGCTAACCCCGACTAGGTCAATCGGTAGGTTTCTGAAAATTTGAACAGTTTTTATCTTCATCCAAATGGAGAAATACTTAAAATCATTGAAATCTGTTCAGCCGTTCTTGAGTTACAAGTGATGTAAAACGGCACGAGCACGATTTTTTTTCCGAGTATTACCTATTTTATAAGATGCTGTCATGAAGCGGTTATACTCAATATTTCATAAAAAATCTCATAAAATTCAACCATTTATTGTTCTATAAGGCTTACATTTAAAACGTCCACAGTAAAAGTGTTTGTCGACTAACAGGGATGCTTAAAATAGCAATTACATCCCGTAGTGTTGAACATTCAATTCTCTCCGACCGCGAAGTGCTTTCAACTCTGAATGATCAAAAATTTTCATCTTGTTGACCGAGATAATAATAGATGTAAATACTTACATTTCGACCGCTTTGTCTATAACTTAATAAATGCTTTCTTAAACCTTTCTCGAGAAGCACTGTATCTATAAAAAAGCGCATAAAAATTTATTGTGTAGTTTTAAAGATCATACATAGGGACATACAGCAGGCAACTTTGTTTTATACTATGTAGTAGTTGACAAATGCATACTTTATAGATATTATAAAATCAATTCATTTCTTGGTATGAACCGTATAACCTAACTAACATTGTAGTATTCTTTCGCCTATATTTATTTCACTGGCAAAAGGATTTCTATACAAAATATTGAAACTTTGTCAATATGCATTCATATGATATCCGTTCAAGAATATAGAAAGATTCGTTTTGCCACGATACGCCAAGAATATAACATTTTTGTATCAAGAAAACACAGATCAATCTAGTAAAAATATTTTAAAGATTTCTATAGTATTTGTTTCTAAATAAAAGTAAGTATCGAAATATTTATTGATCACTTTAAAAGGGTATATTCGTATTTATTACTAAAAATAGCTAATGCATATTTGATAAAGATATAGATTGCATGTATGTCACAACTAGCATATTTTTCAGGGCAAAGCCGCTTGAGTTTAACTTATTTATTACTTAACGAAATATTCAAAAGGAAAATAATTCCTTTTAGTCTAGAAAAATCTTCTTAACGAAGCACCAAGAATACGGTATTATTGACAATTTTTCTGAATCGCTTTGATTCCTATTTTTATTTTTAATTAAAACTTGTTAACTGTTTTTTCTTATAAAGAACTGGTGCGTTTAAAAATAACTGTAAAGGATATTTAAAACTAAGATTTTTTCCTTTTCTATTTTAATGTTGGCAGTTAAGTCAATTTCATTTAAAAAGTAAAACTTAAAATATTTGATTTAACTGTTTTCGTTATAAAAAGTATATATTTTTTTATTTCTCTATAAAAAAAGAGAGTTAAAGAGAAGCATATAGGTGCTTTTTCTTAATTACCTAAATATAAATTACTTATATCCTATTAAAGCGTTTTATTAAGCCTATTTATTCTTTAAGGATAAAACATTCGAGTAATTCAAGACACTTTCATACAATATGTGTTATTATTCCGAAATGAAATATAACCTTGTTTAATAAAAACGTAATTAACACTGTCGTAAATATAAAAGATGAGTTTATGACTCTCTTTAATGGCTCAAGGTCAAGATGTCTAGGTCATTTTATTCGACCGTATTTAGGTTCTTAGTTATTTAAGGACTGTATGTAACCCAGGTTTATTGTTATACTTAGAGCAGGCTCCAAGGAGATGTTCGTTTGCAAAAATCGCGGACCTAAATCTGACTTCTGATATATATTGTATAGATCCCAGACATCCTATAGACAGATGTTGCCAACCAGTTTTGTGGTCCCCCTGCCCGCACCCCGGTAATTAAATATGGCATACAAAGAAAAAAATAAAAATTTCCAAAACATGCCGTGTGGGGTATCAAATGAAAGAGCTTATTGAGTAGATCACGAATATATAGCATACTATATACATTTCTTACACTTTCTCTAAGATTTTTTAGAAAATTTACGAAAATGGTCCATTTTTGAGTTAACTTTAAACCACTATAGATTGAAAACTCATGAATATATTTTTTAAATTATTATTTTAAATAATTAACAATAGTCCATTGTTTATGATTCAATAGTTCGTAATATAATATAAGTGAGCTATGTGGTGGATTTGATGAAAATAACTATATACTATATGAACTTGAAAATATACTCGCCATCTTTGAATGCTCCCCCCACTCCCCCATGCAACTATTTCACTGTACGAAATATTGAATCGTAAACAATGGACTATTGTTAATTATTTAAAATAATAATTTAAAAAATATATTCATGAGTTTTCAATCTATAGTGGTTTAAAGTTAACTCAAAAATGGACCATTTTCGTAAATTTTCTAAAAAATCTTAGAGAAAGTGTAAGAAATGTATATAGTATGCTATATATTCGTGATCTACTCAATAAGCTCTTTCATTTGATACCCCACACGGCATGTTTTGGAAATTTTTATTTTTTTCTTTGTATGCCATATTTAATTACCGGGGTGCGGGCAGGGGGACCACAAAACTGGTTGGCAACATCTGTCTATAGGATGTCTGGGATCTATACAATATATATCAGAAGTCAGATTTAGGTCCGCGATTTTTGCAAACGAAACTCCACTGAGAGTCCGGTCTAACTAGTTTTATATCGCGATTTCACATTAAACTACATTATTACAGGTATTTCTATAGCTAATATGTTATTTTTTCTGCCAATTATCATAGAATCTGTTCAGTGGTTTATATGTGGAACAGTTACAAATATCCATCCATCTATTCATCAATCCTCACAAACTTTCACGTTAATAATATTATCTCAATAAATAAAAAATTCTCGTTAGATAAATAAAAATCCTTTATTATCAAATTTTCATACATAGAAAATCCACACATTTATTTATTTATTTAAATACTTTATTGTACTGCCCACAACATTACAAAAATAAGACTCATGCTAAAAGAAGACACAGCACAGATGGCGACCTTATCACTTATGAGTGATTTCTTCTTTTTACTTATTGAAAGAAGCAAAAGGCTTACATCTCAAGGCTATTGCTGAGAGCTATATTGGAGTTTAAAACAGCGGTGGGTTTCAGACCACATCATTAAAACTTATAATTATTTGTATCTTCATGGCTATCAGGTTTTTCTTCAATCTGAAATGAAAATGTTACACTGACGGATTCCACGCAATCGTGCGGAAAAGAGCGGCATCCATGATGCGCCGTGTCCAGCAATCGTCCAGCAGCATCCTAGCTGTCTTCGTGGACAGATGGGAAAGCAATGTCTTGAGACATTGGGTTAAATTCCATGTCTCAAGCACATTGTGATTTAAAATAGCATTGTTAATAATTAATTGTGTAATTTTAATACTAACATAGTTTTAAGGTAACAAGATACTAACAATTATAATATGGATATTGCAATTATCTGAAATAAATCAAATAAATAAAATAAATATAAGACGATTAAAGATCGTAATACATTGGTAGCAATACTTCAGTTATCAACATATATTTGTCATAGACTATTAACTCAAATCGAAGTTCGACAGAGATGTCTCAACAAGCTTGGAGCCGAGTTTAATTAACATCTCGTGTGTTCTGAAACTAATCGGCCGTTTAGAACTTCAAAATTAATTCTATTTAGCCGTGTTTACAGTTAACTGTCGTTTCTCTTTAAATACGTTAAAACTTTGTAAGTTGTTAGTATAGTAAGATTGTAACAAGGTTAGTATTAAAAACGTATTTTAATGTACTCCATAGTTACCATATTTTGGGTAATATTACGAAATTGATGAAATGATTTCTTGTGCGTGACCACTCATGCTGTTCGAAACGTTAGTTGATAATAAATCGTGTTTAAAATCCGTTAAAAAGTCTAATTGAATACCTTACGGACAGAAATTTTTAATTATCTTTAATTTCAAAATTTTATGTTTAATTATTTTTAATTTCAAAGTCTTGTTCTATAAAAGCAGTTATTTTAATCTCCCATTTTTTGGCAGAGACAATATTTCGCATTCATTGTTGAAATATAAGAATTGTAGTGTGCCGTATGAATTGCTCTGTTATATCCAACATGCAGAGGTCACGTTTCTTTTAAATGCCATATTTAAGACAAGCGTTGAGCGTTCTGAAATTTAATTAAAGCTGAAAAGTGTATCTGTTGTTGTTGTATTTTCAGATGAGTTTTTGCGAAATGCATCGTTTTAACAATATCTTTTAAATGCTTATACATACAAAGTTTTACTTTATAAGTTTCATATCTGAAAACGTAGTAAAATTACTTCCAGGTATAATTTCAATTAACTTTTAAATGTATTGTTAAAAATAAACTCTATTTCGGCTAAAATATTCATTCAATAATTATTATTTTTACATTAAAATACAGACATATTTTTAATTTAACGTTAATTAACTTCTATTGAACGCAGTAGCAAGTAAAAATGTGCAGCTTAGATGATTAGATTAGTAGAGATTCAGTATAAATACAGATAGCTGTTCTTGGCAAAGTGGCCAAGCCAAGTATTATCTTGTTATATCGCTATGATAATCCATGGGCTTTGGTGTAAAGCTAGTCTGAAGGATTAGCGGTATTTGGTATTAACTAAATATATTTAGAATCTCTTCTGTGGTTTTATCATTCGTGTCTAAGCTTTATAAAAATTAAAAATATATCGGTAGAGATTCACAAAATAATAAAGAATAATATTTGTTCAGAGATAAGTTTTTATTTTCAAAATAAATTTTATATTCTATATTCTAGATATTGAGTAAAAGCTCATATAAACACAATACATATTATATTTAAGCGAAGTGAATATCTAACTTATGAAAAGTACATATACTTAGATTTTTTATTATATTATGGTTGAAATAAAGTACGTAAATATAGATACCTATATACTCTAATGCGACAAAGCTGCATTATCAGGCTTTAATAATAATCGTTGTAATGCAAGTCCATCACGCTACGTAACTATGTATTTTTCATGTCATACATCGACGCCAAAGGAACATCAAAACAACACCAGAGTCAAGTCCCTTTTTCTTGTAAAGAACCAATATTTACACTGTCACTTATATTACTAGGAAAATATTTACTAAATGATCTTCGTCTAACAGCCTTTTGGCGGGAAAAGAGGCCATAATAGGATTATATTGTTGGTTACAATATTACAATAGGAAGATTTTCGTAAGGGAAAATCTTACCTTAAGTTGGTACCTACTAAGTTGATTGATTGCAATTTATGATTGAATATTCTCTTAGGATTTAGTGATGGATAAATCTACATATAATGGTGAATGACGTTCAAAGATTGAAGCGTGACCTACATCTTGATCTGATTTCAGAGAGAGATTTTTAACTGAAGTACGATATAGGATAATGATTATTTATTACATGTATGAATGTTAAACCTTAATATCGTAAAAGTATTTTATTAAAAAAAGTAAAAAAATAATTCACACTCGAAAACAATGTGTGTCCAACATTAGATTGAATAAAACTTTTTCATTTAAAAATCGATATGACAGATGATGATATTTTCTTTACTCAAGGCATTGCATAAAAAAACATACTGCGCTATTTAAAATACACATTAATTAATAAATATTAAACTAGGGAAGTTTTAGAAACCTGCAAAGCGCAACCACAATTATAAAAATAAAATAGAAAGCCTAATATTTCAGTTAATTAAATGAATCTTAGTACAACGCAGAATTAATTTCGTTCAATTTTCTGGTATCCCAACAGAAAAGAAGAACAGAAAGGTAAAAATATATTTTTACCGTTCTGAAATACTTGGAAATAAGACCTTTTTGTATTCTACTAGAGTTATATAAGGCAATCATTTTACTGAACCCCATTAAATTAAAATGTTTATAGTAATAATTATTTATTTTATGTTTTTTGGGCGAAAACAACAAATTACGATTTCAACACTGCTTCTTCAACGCTTTATATTTTCGCAATAATTCAACTAAATAAAAAAAAAATGTGTGCTTTAACAAAACACTGAAGCAAGAAGGACATTCTATTTTCTATAATTACCAAAGAAACAATTCATTTTCTGCTAGGAAGAGCCTTCTTCACTTCGAAAGGACCTTACAATTTATAACCAATACGTCACGTAGCGGCCAATAGATTCATACATTCCAATTCAATTTAACCATTCAATCACCTTTATATATATTATGTATATTGTATAGGTACAGCTAGTTCCTATATTCAGTCTAACAACAGAACCATTTAGTCATTAGTTTGCAATAAGCCTTCTGCCTAAGTGACCGGGTTGTATGGTAAGGCTAAGATGGCAGGCTTTGTGCACATAAATAATAGCCCATTCGATAACCGGCACTTCAAGATTGATAATACATCTATTGAGAAAACGATTGCGTCTGATTGGATGTTTACGTTGATTAGTGTTTGCAATATTATGCAATAAAAATATATATTTTATATATATATATATATATATATATATATATATATATATATATATATATATATATATATATATATATATATATGTAATAAAAAGTAGCCTATGTCCTTTCTCGGGTATCAAAATATCTCCATACAAAATTTCATGAAAATTGGTTCAGTAGTTTAGGCGTGATTGAGTAACAGACATACAGACAGAGTTACTTTCGCATTTATAATATTAGTATGGATATTTAGT
Source organism: Colias behrii (assembly GCA_029959065.1). NCBI lineage: Eukaryota > Metazoa > Arthropoda > Insecta > Lepidoptera > Pieridae > Colias > Colias behrii. The sequence goes on from JARWMC010000016.1 coordinate 2,481,574, forward strand.
ATAGAAAGAATTTAAACACCGAAAAAATTTTGCAAATCGGACCAGTAGTTCCCGAGATTAGCGTGTTCAAACAAACAAGCTTTATGATATTAGTATAGATTTCCAAATTAAAGAGTTTAAAGGATGTTAAACGCGATTTATTGATAATGTCTCTCCATAATACACGGGTACAACCAGATATCCCGACGTTTCGCACACTTTGCAGCGAGCGTGGTCACGAGGAGACTGGATACGAAACGTCGTGATAATGAAATGTCACTTTAAAAATATTACATCATCTAGTGCAATTCCTTTTGAAATTTGAAATCGGTTCAGTCGTTCATGAAATATTATCCACGTGTAACCTTAAATTAGTCAGTTTATTATCAGAGCGTTATTCTATTTATATGAGAAATTTTATCGAATATTTCCTGTCTATATTAGCATAATAGAAAAGACGTAGGTAAAATATTTGCATATTCTGTCTGGAGTTTATGAGTATATAATGAGTAACTTATCCAATAATGTCTTCTTATACTCTTTTTATTTAATCTGGGTATATCAAAGTAACATTGGACGCATAAGGTCCATGTTTTAAGGTCTTAGAATCAAAAAGTGGAATATAGTTCACCTTAAAAGGACATAAAATAAACGTTTCAGAATTTATGTGAGAAGTTCTAAAGCTATGTTCCTGCAATATAGTACCGGCTGTGTATAATCTGATCCGTCTATATTCGGGAATACTCCTTTACCTTTCAGTACAACAGGTTTTCGAATTTCGTGATACTACACATACTCACAGACTACAAAACAAAATAAGAGTACGAAAACATGTCGAGCGCTTTAAAATTGACCGGTGCAAATTTTTGCGGCGCATTTTTATCACGAATTTAAATGAAGTTTAACTATTCCCGGATAATTTAGTTAAAACCAGATGCGGTTATTTTACACAAATATTGACGTAAAATGTTTCCTGTTAGTTTAAACTTTTATAGCGTGTTGCTTTTAGCTACTGTAATCATATTGATATTTTTAGCATATAGCTCATAGTATTTGTGGCTTTGGGAAAGGCAAATTATTATTAGAATGTATTAATTAATTGTAAGTTGTTATTATTAAGATTTCCATCATCATCGTCAATATTAAATAATTTTTATAATGACCAATATTATTATTTGCCATCCTTACACAAGCTAAACTTTTTTATTTCATGTTATAATCCAATTGATGAGCAGCCAAAAAGGATCAGCTATTTTTTGTTACTGGTTAGTTTCCTGAAACTATTTCACTTCACGAATTGAGCAGTAGGTGTGAAGATAAATCGAAATCAATATTTCTACGTTCGTTATATTAAATGTTACCTGGATGAGATCAATCCATCAAAAGAAAAGTGATAACTGGTTTTTCATCAATTTGATTGTGTATTTATGGAAGTAAAAATATGAAGTAATGCTGCGTTCACACGGAGCCACGATTTGTTTGAGAAATGTTTGAACAATTTTTTGTCATGAATGATGGGAAAAGAAGCAAACTTTTTTAATCTAAATTCTATTTACCATATGTTGTGTATATCTTTCATAGATGTTTTTTTTTTTTTATACATGATAGGCAGGCGTTTGACCACTATCCCGCCTGATGTAAAGCGGTGATGTGATCTATGAAGGAGCACGTCTGCCTAGAAGAAGCCTATTCACTCTAGACTTGAAGAGCTGCAGATTATAATGGTCCGGGAATACCGACGATGGAAGAGAATTCCACACCTTCGCAGTTCGAATGAAAAATGAATTCGCATAACGCTGAGTGCGTGTGTGCGGTATATCGACTGTGAAGGGATGGAGTTCCATTCCACGCCTAGATGTCCGATAAAGAAATGGAGAAGGTGGAATAAGGTGGTGGAGTTCATACGCACATTCACCGAAATGTATTCTATAGAAGACCGACAGACATGCAACTTGTCGGCGGTGATCTAGACTTTGGAGGTTACGACGAATCAACGAGGGATCGGCAATAATTCTGCAAGCTCGCCTCTCGATGGAGTCCAAAGCTCCAAGGTGAGTTTTGGCGGAACCCGCCCAAAGATGACTACAATACTCCACACACGACCGAACTTGGGCTTGATAAAGTTTTAGAAGCTGTTCCGGTGTGAAGTAATGTCTCACTTTAGCAAGTATTCCAAGTTTTTTGGCTGCTATATGGGCTTTGGACTCGATGAATTGTCCGAAATTGAGATTTGCAGAAATCGATACACCAAGTAGATCAAGGCTGTCAGTTAATGAGATCGGTACATCACAGAAAGATGGAGTTAGATGGAGAGAAGTCCGTTTGGCAGTGAAAAAACACGCTTGTGTTTTTTTCGCGTTAAGCTCTACCAGATTAGCGTCACCCCAACTAGCGACATCCTGTAAGGCTGAGTTCATACGCGTAACCATAGCCTGCCGCTCGGATTTGGTGATGATTTGGGATGCTTGGGCATTGGACAGATACCTCTCTACAACAGTAGTATCATCTGCATATCCGAACATGTAATGGTTATATTATTTTATACATATAAGTTATTTAAAACATTTATTATTTTACAAATAAATTGTATTCGGAAAAGACTAAGTATATAGATTCAGTACATGAATGCAGTTGTTAGTATGATCGTCTTAAAGAGCTTTACAGGCTGTCATAGAGTCGATTGTGGAAGCAATATTTATTCTAGAAGAATTGTATTTATACTTTTGATAAGTTATATGTTAAAGTGGACTTTGACTTATAGTGCTTGGAACCAGCCAGAAGGTTTTACAGGGGTAAAAAGCGGGAAGTTAGAAAAGGGACATCTGCCATAAAGTGCTAAACAACGTCATGAACTATTTGGGTTTAGAAGTTTGAAAATAGATTACGAAGTTGTCATAAACTTATTTACAATAAGAGTTCCAATAATACCTTCTAAAATAATTTTCTATAATACAAAAAAGTTATTAAACTTGTAAACAATAAAATATCTCTTGTTTACAAGTGTAGATAGGAAACTCATTGACAAATAAATACTTTCTCTTTTCTTATATGACGCCCAAAGCCTGTAAATTTAATTAAAATGCGATATATACACATATCTACACTTCTATAAAAACGTGTTCGCCGTAACTCTAAAGTGCAATATCGCGACATTTCACTGCCCTCTAGCAAAAGTAATGTATGAACGAATTTTACAATGCCCCGGTGGTTCCACTATAAGCTTCGTATAAACTTTTACACCCTCGATAGTAAGTGACGACTGCAATTTCCTTAGTGCAATGGTGCGACATAAACACAACTATGTGGTTGTACGTATTTGGTATGAACTTTTTTCTTAGTTATGAATTTTTTGAGCATAAGTAATTAATTCTATATTTCGATAAACAGTGTTCGCTTAATTGTAATATCTGTTCGAAAGTACCAACTTGATAAAAATAATAAACATGAAGTATGACGAATAAGTTGGTCAGATCATCAAATTTATTTGATGCGTTACGCACTTTGGTTATCTGTGCTTAAGCTTATTAAATGATCAATCAAATGCCACAGATAAGTAATATAATACGCCATATATTAAAATAATCGTGCAGGTATTTGCGAAGTTTATACGGTACTCAAAGTTGATGGTGTTTCCATCACAGATAGCTATAATACGTCTTTCGTGCGATTTTCCACATAAAATGCCTAATTACCCTCGTTATAATAAAGTTTATAGGTTTGCACATTATGGCCTGAATGTTTATGAATGTATATTTATAGACAGTCGATTTATTGTTGATATTGAGATCAGAGTTAAGCAGGCATTAAATTAGAAATAGTTGACGTAAATACTGTAATTATGTACATTGCAATTGCATTACCAAGTCGCATATTTCTTAACGTAATCTATGTATTCATTTTTGGAAGGAAATATCCCACTAAATTATGATGTATGTTAAAAAAAATTTAAAAGTTTACAAATGTGCTGTTAAAGTCATACAATTTTTGTTAACTAAGTAACCGTTAACTTCATTTAGGTGAAAGTAAAATATGTAAGTACGAAAAAAATAACAATATCAAACAAATTTTAAACTACACCAATACCATGACATAACACCTTCCCAGTGATATTAAGTTATTCTACTTAAGAATTACAATTCAACACTGTTTCTAAAAAGGTCCAGTAGAAGAGTAGTTTGTGATAAAATAGCTAGGTATGAAAATTTATCCAAACGTTTGACGAAGAATAAACAAACATATGGTAAAGCTTCAGAGATAAGAAACTCGTGTGAAGTTTCGCGTTGTTTCATTTACCTATTTACATAGTATACATATATATAGATTGATAATAATTATTGTCCGTTAAAGGTATTAATGGAAATAGGTGACTTCTCTGTTTTTTTAAGCGTAATATGTACAATCATATATACAAATGTATGTGAATCTTCATAGTTCCATAAAAAAAAAACTTAATGCACCTTTAGAATTGCATAGCTTCTATCGCGGGCATTGAGCGCGGGGACCGAATCCAGAAATTGCGTAACGAAAAACCTCACGCTCCCCACTCCGACGGGCACGGAGGTGTGGCTTAAAGGCATAGATAGCATGCAATAGCTTTACCGCGGCAATCCCCGAGTGCCACACGTCTTTTTTTTTCATTATTCGGATAGACATTTATTCTTACGTTCTTATTATTTGAAATATTTCAAAACAAATGAAAGCTAATAATGAAAAGTTTGAACTTTATCTGTAGGTAGGTGTGTTCGCAAAAAGAGACCTACTTGTAATGCACACTGCATCTATTATTATAAAACTAATATTTTCCTGTATATTTCAGGTATACCTTCAGGATCCATTTTATTTCGTGCTGTGAATTGGATTAGCACCTGGCTGGATTATTAAATTATTGGCTATTTATAGAATTTAATCATACATCTTCAAACGTAGCAATTACTTAATCATTTAATCACTTAAATAAGATAATTAATGAGCTCATCAGCCAACTTTAAGCTACTTTTATCCATCTTATTAAATGAGTCCCTGACTTATAAATTAATTATCTTATATATAACAAAAATATTTGCGTTTTAATTGGATTTCTTGGTGTTGAAAAACTTAATGTAAATATGCCATTCTTTTCTTTTTAATAAAACTAATATATGATAATCTTTCCCAGGTTTATGAAGGTCTACGAAGGGTAAAAGGTGAAGCATTTGCATATTAAGAAAATGGATGAGTGAAACTGATTTGAAATGATAATATAAATATATGCTATGCTGTAACGAACTTGCATTTCTTGATGAAGATCTTGAACAATCTTCGGCACGAATTAGGACAGCTCGCCAGGTTATCCACTAGAAGATCGTTGTGAAATAGTAGAATGTGTAAGCTACTGTGTTTTGTTCGATAAATGAAAAAACTGGAAGCCTGTAAACTTTCATTCTCCTTATGAATAGATTCTTAATCCCTAAGGTGTAATTTAAAGTCGGCAATAGATTATCAAAGGCGTTAGGGTGCCTTTCCACCATTAGTAACGCTTCAAAATCAAAATAAATGAAGCGATAGTATTGGTTATTTACAAACACATTCCTCGCTACACATCCTCGCACTTCATTGGTGGAAAAGCACCCGTAGGCTACTGAAAATGTTTATGCGACCTACACGTATGATGGTACGAGTTACCATCGCTCATGAACGTAGAAACTGGTGGGTCATTTCCTTTGCCGATTTGTTATATGATAATACGTAATAATTTTCAAAGTTCTCTGTCTATTGCCAACATTATAAACCACATTACCTAATAAGTTACAATATTTTTATGCCCTATATAATCACGGAAAGCCTACGTGCCTAGTAACAAAAACATTCTGTATTCTAAAGCATATCAATCAATTTTCCTTCGATTATTTTCATAAGAGTTTACGAGTTTTATTTATAGCAAATATTTGTATAAACATTCAAGGTTATAAAGATCCAAAGCGAGTCAATAATATTTTATGAGTATATTTGCCTATTTATTGGTACAATAAAAAGCCATCTGCGAATCATAATCTGCTCCTCAAAGAATCTTTATAGTAACTTGCATCGTCACTACATAGTATAAAACAAAGTCGCTTTCTCTGTCCCTATGTATGTTTAAATCTTTAAAACTACGCAGCGGATTTTGATGCGGTTTTTTTTTTAATAAATAGAGTGATTCAAGAGGAAGGTTTTAGTATATAATGAATTAGGTTTTAGACAAAGCGGGCGAAGCCGCGGATAGAAAGCTAGTATTATATATATATATATATATATATATATTTATGTAAATATATCAACACATAGAGGATGGAGATAGTTAACAATTCTCATCAGAAAATATTTTTCTAAAAAAGGGCATCAAATATTCCCTTTGGTCCTTTTCAAATTTCCGGATGACCAACCCAAGATTCGGGCATGACATGCATTACAATTCACAACTTTATAAGCTACTAGCTCGCCCCGACTCCACCCGATTCAATTTTTGTTATAATATTATTAATATAGGGTTCTTAGTGATTCAATTGTGTAAGCAATATATACGAAATAAGAAGTAATTAGAGTACGATTGGAAATTAGAGTACGAGTCTCACACTAGAAGATAGAGTGAAAATTTTACTAAAATCAGTTTCAATAATATAATTTCGGAGCCAGCTTAAATTCATTAAAATGTAATGATGAACTCATTCAATATCCAAACGATGAGGTCATTTCAAATTAAGAAACTGCATTTAAAATGAATTATATGTTCTGCAGAAATCTGTTACATAATGCTGAAAAAAGTTTGTAAAAGCTTACCTCGATTAAAATCTTTTAATGGGATGTGGTTATTAAGTGAAAATCTTGAGGATTTACTGGTTAAGTTAATTAAATTTTCATTGGAATAGTTTGAAAGGTATTAATTTTTAATTTAATTTCTAAACCTAAACCTTTAAAAATGAGACCTTGTATCTTGGACGTAATTTGTGATTTCTTTGCGTCTGTATTTAGTTATTTATTTCTAGTTTTTAAAGCTAAGTCGTTTATGAGTAAATACGCATACGAAAGTTAAAGTAAAAATGTTTGAATAAATAAAATATGTGAATGTATTCAAATCTTTGTCAAACAACAGACCTTTAAAAAATCTTACTTCATTTGTGTCATCAAATTTGTGGAATCTTCGCCAACGAGGCTCTCAATCCTTTTTATTATATAAGCAGTTATTATAATTACGAGTGATGACCAGAATAACATTAGTAGTTATCTTGGTACTTACGAATCGCAACCATTTTGAAACTTTATCTATATTATAATATTTTAAGGCTGAAAAGATTGTTTGGTTGAACGCGCTCATTTCAGGAACTACGGCTCCGAGTCGAAAAATTATTTCAGTAATAGATAGCCCATTTATCGAGGAAGTCTATAGTTATATTAATTAAATCATCACGCTGGATCAAAAGGAGCGGTTGAATGCGGGAACAACCGCGGGGCGCAGAAAGTTTATGTATAATACTGTGATATTAGCCAACGTTCGGGACAAATAATCGAGGGAAGTGTATTTGTATAGTTTCAGGTTTTTGTTTGTAAATCTCCAAACAGAAACCTGTTTGTGTACTCATACATGGGTATAACCGCGAAAAATTGTCCCGTTACATTCATGACATCATAACAAACGTTACATACATGACTGAATGTTACTTACATGACCATTATAAAGCTTAGTACATATATCAGTTATCTTTTCTTCCTAGCATTAAAAAGTTAACGTCGACACGGTGTCTTACACTCACACGACAGGAAAAAATGGAGATAAAGGTAGGTAAAACCAATTCATATCATAAAATAATGAATTAAAACAAAAAGATGCATAAATCAAAATTGTATTGAAAAAAATTGATATTTTTATCCGCTTTTTATTCCTTTCTGCATTTTTCGTTTGTAGTTCTTTATATTTCTCGGGATTTTGAACTTGTAACTTCTCTCGATATTTTTTTTGCCTTTCGGCATTCGTCAACGCCATCTGTAATTTGATTTTCTCATTTGAAAAAATAATTAATAAAAAAACTTAAAAAAAACCCGACTGACACTGCAAATTCATAACACGCAGTCGGAGGCTACACGGCTACAAAATATTACTGGCCTCTACCCATTCTATACATCTTATATAGCCTCCGACTGCGTGTTATGAATTTGCAGTGTCAGTTTTTTATTTTTTTTATTAATTATTTTATTTTATTCTTTTTTTTGTACAATCAGGTAAAAAATATTAAGGTAATGGAAAACTATAGATAAAGACCAATCCAATGATATCTTGCACATCGAAATCCGTTCAGCCGTTTAGATTTGAAAATATTATTGTCCTTTTTTCGCGCAATTTTTTAATAGACCTATGTGTTCTAAGCCTAACAACATGTCATGACTGTAACGTAACACATTTCGTTACACATCGTTACAATCATGACGAAAAATGCGGGCGACATAACCTTAAATTAAAATTACTACTCGATTGTGAATGCTAAGAACCACGAAGTAGTCTTATTCTTTAGTTTTATAGTAAACCTACGTAAAGATTTATAATAATAAGACAGAATATATATACTTACCTCGCAATCGAACACTTTAAATACCCTTTTTTCGAGCGACAAATCTCACATCAACACAAAACACCATTTCTCTCAAAGAAAAAATGGCTGCTTTTGTTTTTTAAATGTTGCCAGCATGCCAAATAGTGTTGCCACTCAATAAAATAAGAGAAGGATTCTGATAATTCTTATAGTATGGCAGTTAGAGACGTTACATACGTGACGTTACACACGTATAAAAAAAGTGGACAGTTTTTAAAATAATAATAAAAAATCGATTAAGGCCTTGTGCATTAAAAGATTTTTATGTACATGTTGAATAAGAACCGAATAACTTAAATTTTTCATAAAAATGCGAGTCAGTCATACCATTTCGTAGAGGTTATCACTTTTTGTCACAAGGGTGTTAGGTGGACAAATATTTTTTATATGGACAGAAAAGTGGAGCCAGTAAAAAAAATATAAAATAAAATATTTCTGCAAGAGATAGATTGAGTTTAATGAAATAATCTAAAAGAACACAAGCATACCTTTTATTACATATCTAACAAAACACTTGTTGTCAAAAAACGTTGATGCCATATGAGAAATAAAATGGGAACATTGAAAAAATAATTCATGTACAATTTTTCGCGGTTTTACCCACATATATTATATACTACAACTGTGTACAAATAATAAGATTACAGGGAATATAAAATAAAGGTTCAACTATGTGGCATAGATAATAAGTTTAGGGAAAATAAAGCAAATGTTCTTGAATATTTTGAATCGTAGTTTCTCTTCTTAAAAACTGAATATGAAAGTGTTCTTTTTACGTTTCTGTCTACATATCTCGGAGAAAAGTGGACCGATTGTATTATTACATTATATTATATTGATAATTTTGGCGAATAATTGTTGCAATGTTGCAATAATAGTAAATGTAGATACTTAAGTAATAATTATCAAGTTATAATTATCTTTTTGTCTGATCAATTTATTTCTAGACATGATCATTTCCAGATATCTGAAAACAAAACGTAGATATCGGCTATAAAGTATTTCACCAAATTGATAAGGACCAAGTTTAAATAAACTTTTTATCAAAAAGTTATCTCAATATTGGTTCGGTAACAATACAGGTATTATTACAAACAGGGTAGAATACAATTTAAGTTTTATTTTGTTTCTCTATTTTTGTTATCGTTTCAGTTCTAGGTACATTTTTAACGTTCTAACTTTCCTTTTTATGATCACAATTTACATTAAATTCCTACGAAGTCATTTTCTCGTTGTTACGGTATTAGATATAATCGAATTATCTGTTTATAGAGTTGAAAAACTCTTAAAAAAAGTTAGTTGAAAAATATTTTTTTTTTCTCAAAACTTTTCTATGTATCGTGGCGAAATAATCGGATATACCTACCTATAAATACGCACATAAAAAATAAAGAAGCATATTTAACTTTTGTGGAGAAGTTGAGAATATTGAATTTTTATTAAAATCGCATTAAAATGGTTCTCAATTTTTACAATATTATTATTTTATTAAAATCAAAATAAAATATTTTCATCTAGTGATCAATTTATCACCAAGGATACATTTGTGGCGCACCTCCTATTCTCCGACTTATATGTCAACTTTTTCCCAATAAAAAATAGATTTCAAGAAGGTGATGGCGTTAAAACGTAAAGGGAAAATCACGAATGAGTTTTACTCAACACAAGTATAATATAAAATACTATGAGGAAAAGTTTGGTGGCTTTGGTAAAAATGTTATTATGGGAACCCAAAACGATTTCTGATGTTCATGGTTGGCAATACTGGGATAAATGTAAGGAAAATAAAGATTATAATCTTTAAAAATTCCTCTCTTTTTCTTGAAAAATAAGGCTTGACTTGTATATTAGGCACCGTACGTAATGAAAGGTACTTTACTAGTTTTTTCCATGACAACGTCGATGTAATACTTCAATCTCTAAAGTTTTCAACAAACTCAGCACTAAAAGCCTAGCGAAAAAAAGCATTGTGCGATACATTAATACAAAATTAATTTAAATGTATGTAATTTAAAATATCTACGTTTATCTTTGAACGATTTATTATGGATTTTTTAGATGTAGAGTTCCTTTGTAAAGTCAATACATAAGTACACTTTACGATATTGCCATCAAGTAAATTTTTATCTTTATTTAAACGTCTAAAGAAGGAAAATTAAGATAATTCATGCGACACACGGGTCAGTTAGTGTTAAAAGCTGAGAGGTTCAGGGCATTGCAATGCAAATGGAGGTAGTCGTGCCGAAAGCACGTGTTTAATATTTGACGTAAATTGCATTTATTTGCATATTAATTAAGTTTATAATCATGGAAAATGGTACGTGCTGTATCTGCTCTGTGTGGACACATTTATAATATTAAAGATTCAGAATAGCGGTCTAACCTTGCCATGATATTGTGCCTTATATATTAAGCATAAAAAGTCTCATTAACATTAAGTTTTCTTTAAATAAACAACATATAAATAACAACATATTAATGTTAAATTAAATAATAGTAAAATACGCCTTATATTTTTGTATCTTTCAAACTGAATAACCAAAAAATAGGCCGTAATATATTTTTGATGCATTGATAAGATTCTTTACTTTAATAAAAATTACGGTCGCAATCTGATTAACAGTGACACAGCATTCAAGGAATGTTCCTGACATTAACATTCATAATTCACACAATTAAGCAATATCACGCGTATTTAAAAAAATATTACGTTATACTAGCGGTCCGCCCCGGCTTCGCCCGTGGTACCTACATGTTTAAACTATCCTATCTCTCAAGTTGGATCGAACTGCACATGGTGTGCGAATTTTATTATAATCGGTTAAGTGGTTTAGGAGTCCATTGAGGACGAACATTGTGACACGAGATTTATATATTATATTAAGATTAAAAACGAATACTTTACACATTGTTAACAGAAAATTTCACACGACACACAACGTGAACTGTGAACATCTCGTAAAGTTATTCTTCCCGCAAACGGAACACGAGGCGTCACATTGTGTCGAGAAATTCTCTGGAATATTCTAGAAACGTGCTGTGATTTACGAATGTAAACGTTTGGATAATAGGAAAATAGTTTTAGATAACTTGGTGTTTTGACGTGACAACGTCTTAAATTAGGTTGCGACTGGGAGTCACTTATGAAAAAGTGTAACGCTCGGTAACGTTACGATGAGTCACCGAACGAGAGAGAGGCCCGCGGTCTGCCGCGCGCGCAGCACATAAATATTCTACCGAGAAAAAGACGTTGTCACGTAAAATCTTCGCCCGTAAAACCGACTTTACAGGCAACCATTTTTTTTGAAGAAGGCATGATTTTATTGCATTTTATATAGGTGGTTAAAGGTTTATTTGGTAGATTTACACATGATATAGTGAGATGAGATGTTAATCTAAGATGAGACATAACAGTGGTGTTTTCGCCTGGTTATGTAGGTATATATATATTTATAAATAGCTACTGTATATAGTTTAAATAAAAATAACGTCGTCTCATACAAGCCAAATCAATAAAACGAACATTACTTTTAAAACTTAACATCATTTACAAGGAAAATATTATAGCTTTTGGTAACATTCAGTTACAGGTATGAACAATAAATTTATCTATTTTTGGCGGGAACCCAAGTCATAACATTGAAAACATAAAAAATTAGTAGAACTCTTAACCTAATTAGTTCTTGAAATCTTTCTTTCATTCATTAGCGGCCGCGGCGTGCCATGAGGTTACTATTACTTACATAATTTTTTGATGTTCCCAAAATGACTTTTAATTCATATTTTTAAGAGTGAAAAGAAATAATATAAAATTAGTTTAAGAAAACTGAAAAGACGCTTAAATTATAGAATAGATAGAATTATAGAATCAACTAAGAGCAATCAATATTTATTTCTTATTATTCAGAATAATAAGGTTCACTCATGAAATTATTGTATTGTCCACTGGTAGTTGATAAGTTTACAAAGTTTGAAATAAATCTGTCCTTTAAAAGTGGGGCAAATTCGTGTCGAGCGAAGAGAGCGGAGAAGAGAATAAGAAGAGAAGAGAAGAGAGCGAACAAACTATAAGTTTACATACAAACATACAGACGAAACTAATATAAGCGTGCAAAAATAATGTGTATTTATAAAACGTCTGAAAGTATAATACTAAATGCAATTTCACAAGCTTTAAGAACATCATACAATACCGCCAATAAATAGAAACCCAAGCTCGAAGCTGCATCGACTAATTAAAGAATTTTCTTTTCAAACTAACTTCGTTAAAACTCCGTTTCCAAGTGTTGCAAGGTTTCAATGTATCTTCTTACCCGTAAATAGGTATCTCTTTTATTTGTATATTACGTTATTTTTATTAAAATTCAATTTTCAATAACAGTTTTAATGTAGAGACTTTGTAAAGAAAAAGTTCTTGTAAAGCTGTTTTTTAAACCACAAGTGTTTTTGTAAGAAGCTCAATTTAAAAAATGTTTATTTAGCTTGTAGCTAGATAAAGCTCTGATTTTGGATAAATGCATAAATTTTGGTTATTACAAACAGAAGGCAGACTATATTTAAGTATTACAATATTATATATTGTATACAATAAACCCGTGAAAAAGCTTGTCGTTAGTGTAAACGTCTGAATATGTAATATAATGATAAAATAGCCTCTAAACTCTGTTAAAAAAGTTGAATGTTTAATACTCGATTAAGATATTTATAATATGGTACGGGAGCTAGTAACGTTAAAAAAAAGTCATTTTAGTATAGTTGGTTTTTTGATATACTGTTCCTCTTGCTATTTCGGTTAGAGTCTGGGCTGTCTGGCTGGCCGCAGTGGTTGCGTTTCTTAGTGCGCATCTTATCTGCACAGGAAAATATCCTTAATTTAAAGTCATTTTTTAACGCGTAATTTTTAATCTTTTGCCTTTAGATCTATCCATGAGACAAAAATTTTTTATTGCAAGACGTTTTTTTCGTTGTTAAATAGGTGCCATGCGCAATTTTTAATTTCGTTTTTATAAAAAATTCAAATTATTTTAGAATGTCTGTAATTTTCATATTATGTTCTTCAAACATAATATAATCTAAAATTAATTAGCCAGACGCTAATTCGATTGTTAAGTATTAAATATGTACAAATAAAAACGTAGTGAAAGTAGGTAAGTACAACCAATAAGTAGGTAACAATTTGATGATTGTGTATTAATAGTAATTTATTTTATGACATGTATTTAAAAAAAATATTTTACTTGATCTATGAATTGTGCTAAATAATGTAATTTTTAATATTTTTTTTAACCTCAATTGTGCTGTGTACATACAATTTGGCTGGCATTTTACCGCAACATGTGATTAAATTTGTGTATAATTATTTATTATTGTCAAAATTGTCAGCTGTGATGTGTACCTATTTAAATAAATAAATAAAATAAATAAATAATAAATATGGAGAGATAGTTTAAAGTGCAAGAGAGATAGAAAGGGTCGGCCGCGAAAATTAAATAACAATAAACAATAACTTTTTTTTTTCGAAAATATAAGATGCATAGAAATTGAATTGTTCCTACTCTAGGATTCCCTGTGTTGTGGGAACAAGTACCTTCCAGTGGTACATTTTATTCCTTAGGCTAAAAAATAAACTATTAGGGTACATAAACAATCTTCTATACAAAACAATTTTTTTTATTACTTAACTAGCGATCGCCCTAGCTTCACACGGGTGTAATGCTGATACAAATTAATACACTACAGAAAAACTGTGAACGTTGTATATAAAAACAAAGCGGCCCGCGCCGGCCGGTACCGCTGCAAACGCTACGTCCCGCAATTTTTAAATCTGTAATATCCTCGAAAATATTCACGGTGTAAAGTGTTCATATCATACGGTGTAAAGGGCCATATAGATCTATATTAAATGAACAATGTATTCAATTGGTTAAGGATTAATGCTGTATTGGTTAAAATCGCTTCGAAAATTAGCCATTATTTGTCGTAATAAGTAAATGACAAAAAAAAGTTATTGTGGGTTATCCATAAGAGACATATACCATCACGGACTTTTCTGTAGACTTTTTCAATGTGTACTATAGTTAGTACATTATTTTGATAAAACTCGTAGGGTTCAGCCTGCGTTTGCAATGTAAGCGGAAAAAATGTAATTATTTACGACATCACATTAGAAACCTCAAAAATAACAGTACTTCTCCACTATTTAATGGATGTTATTATACATATAAACCTTCCTCTTGAATCACTCTATCTATTAAAAAAAACCGCATCAAAATCCGTTGCGTAGTTTCAAAGATTTAAGCATACAAAGGGACATAGGGACAGAGAAAGCGACTTCCACAGTTGTAGATGTTATTATTCAAAGTAAGTATTGAATAGAACATTAATCAAGAAAAACTGAATTATTATATTATAACGAACAAAACTTTTTACTTTGAATAAGTGAATTATTATTATTTTTTTGTTACAGATGATGGAATATTGGAAAACAATAACAATTCCTTAGACGATAACATAAAAAATTCTGACAGTGAGAGGGAAGATGATGATGATGATGATTATGAAGATGGCTTTTTAAATTTAACAATGTAATTGTTTAACCATCATTAATATAGTTTTTATTCCATTATTTTCAATGTATGGTAACTTTAATTTTTTTTTCACTTTTATGTTTTTTTTTTTTCATTTTAACTTTTATTTATAAGAACAAGTGTAAATAATATTGTATTCTTGCAATTATTTCCTGTCGCATAATTAAAATACACTAGCTGATGAGCTGCATGCTTCAATACTTTTTCTTATTTATACACATTATTTAATACTTAACAATCGAATTAGCGTCTGGCTAATTAATTTTAGATTTTATTATGTTTGAAGAACATAATATGAAAATTACAGACATTCTAAAATAATTTGAATTTTTTATAAAAACGAAATAAAAAATTGCGTATGGCACCTATTTAACAACGAAAAAAACGTCTTGCAATAAAAAAATTATGTCTGATGGATCTATCTAAAGGCAAAAGATTAAAAATTACGCGTTAAAAAATGACTTTAAATTAAGGAAATTATCCTGTGCAGATAAGATGCGCACTAAGAAACGCAACCACTGCGACCAGCCAGACAGCCCGGACTCTAACCGAAATAGCAAGAGGAACAGTATATCAAAGAACCAACTATACTAAAATTCTCTCTTGTCAACGTTGGTAGCTCCTATACGAATATACAATATGTTAATAGTCCCAGAATCATTTAAAGTTATATATCACATGTTAAAATGTCATAAATAACTTATAATGATTCTTCGTAATTCTTTTCTTATATTTTTATCTTATTTTTATTTTACATACTCTTTAATTACTGCTTTCAAATCTCTCAACATACGTCAATGGTAAATTAAGAACGAGGCTTTATTAAGCGTCTTCATATTAAATAACTTAGCATATTGAATCATGTGTATTACACGAGTTGTTAACTCTTATAATTTAATCTTTAATACGAGTTCTCTATTAAATTTAATTTTAATATTAACGCAGAGTTATTAATTACTAAGCTTCTTTTAATATTCTTGGTATTCATATACAACGAATAACATTATTTCATAGAGAGAAGACGTTTTATTATAGTGTGAATATGAGATGTGAATATGCAAGTTGAATGAATTTTTAATGAACTTGGGGGCGAGGTTACTTTGTCTTCTGTTCATTTATTAATCAAATATTTAATGTATGGATATCTTTGCTTTATTTTTATATGATCACAATATTAAGCTGTGAAGGTATTGTCATCGTTAAAGAGATTGTTATCTGGAATATATAGAATTGTAGAGTTCAGGAAGAGGTTTAGTAGGTACAAGTTTTTAAATGATTTCCGATTGTACCATTTTATTACTATTGAACCGATTATCTATACTAATATTATAAAGCTGAAGAGTTTGTTTGTTTGAACGCGCTAATCTCAAGAACTACTGGCCCGATTTGAAACATTTTTTCGGTGTTGTATAGCCCATTTATCGAGGAAGGCTATATTATATCATCACGCTAAGACCAACAAAAGCGGCGAGCCACGCGGGTGAAACCGCGGAGCGCAGCTAGTTAAATATATAATTAATGTAGACATATCAAATTATACAACTGTCCTAATTATAATATTATAAAAAAATCTATATTACTGTAATTAATTGTAACTCTGAAACAAATCGTAACAGCAAATCACTTATTAATATCGTAATCCGTTCAATATCAAAATGCAGTTTGGATTTAACGCATAACTCATATTCGCAAATTTCGTAATTTTACGACCAAATGACATGAACCGAATGAACTAGTTATGACACGGCTTTCCGGTCAATACTCAGCAAATCATTTCGTTCAAATGTGACCGATTGATGATTAGAAATGGGTAGCATTTATGAAATGCCATTTCATACACCTATAATTATCACCACATTACATAGATTCAATTGTTAGTGATAGTGACCATTAGGATAAGGGCTGTTTGTGATACATAAAAATTTTTATGATGCTCTTACTGCCTACTTTTTTGTAGCTAAAAAGAGTTGAGTTTGAATCACCATTACCATAATATTTAAAAAATATTTATAATCTCCATTGAAATAGTTTGAAAATGACAATTAAAATAAATGTGTGTTAACCTTTAAAACTTTAATAAATAAAGATTTCCTTAGTCGTGTTGCTTAAATTTCAACACGCGTGAAGATTGTACGGATTACTGGGTTTTACATAATACAAGGTAGTTGTTCTCGTATTATCGACGAGGAACGTCCTGAATCTTCAAGTATAGAATGTATAATAGGGACCTCTTATACGAAATTAATGGAAATCTGTAGTTGAAATTACGAATATATTTTATAGTTAAATAGCTAGATTTCAATTTATAGGCATACATAAAATTAATCGGTTTGTAATGTCCTGAGTCTAAATTCGTTTTATTTTCCATAGTTCCTTTTCCATTTCCAATTTTGCTATCAAGAATCGGGGACAATACAATAAGCGTTTTTCATAACGATATTTATTTTCCATTATTGCCAGTTTTATATATTATAGTAGTTATTACATTATTCACTCGACCATATTTACGAAGGCATTATGAACAATAAAGTAAAAAAAATATACATTTTCTTAACCGCTTTTCCCTGTTAGTAGGTATTTTTTTCCCTTCTTTTACCAAATAGGGAAAACATAAGATAAATTGCAATAAAATTTGTATGACACATTAATGCCTAATGTGACAGTCAGTATTGATGGAATTCTACGTTTAAGTTACTAGCGACCCGCCCCGGCTTCGCACGGGTGCAATGCTGATACTAAATACTGCTAAATACACTACAGAAAAACTGTGAACGTTGTATATAAAAACATAGCGGCCCGCTCCGGCTTCGCACGGGTATAAAATACCTAAGCCGGGCGGCCGGCCGGTACCGCCGCAAACGCTACGTCCCGCAATTTTTAAATCTGTAATATCTTCGAAAATATTCACTTAAATCATACGGTGTAAAGGGCCTATATTAAATGAACAATGTATTCAAGGTATTTAATTGGTTAAGGATTAATGCTGTATTGGTTAAAATCGCTTCGAAAATTAGCCATTATTTGTCGTAAAAAGTAAATGACAAAAAAAAGTTATTGTGGGTTATCCATAAGAGATAGACATATACCATCACGGACTTTTCTGTAGACCTTTTCAATGTGTACAATACTTAGTACATTATTTTGATAAAACTCGTAGGGTTCAGCCTGCGTTTGCAATGTAAGCGGAAAAAATGTAATTTTTTACGACATCACATTAGAAACCTCAAAAATAACAGTACTTCTCCACTATTTAATGGATGTTATTATACATATAAACCTTCCTCTTGAATCACTCTATCTATTAAAAAAAACCGCATCAAAATCCGTTGCGTAGTTTCAAAGATTTAAGCGTACAAAGGGACATAGGGACATAGGGACAGAGAAAGCGACTTTGTTTTATACTATGTAGTGATATTATGATATACGAAAGTTATATTATGCTCGTTACATGTGTCCTATACTTTATGTAAGAACGAATATTCGCTAGGTTATTGAAAACGAATTGCAGTTCTAACAATGAATTTTCGGACAAAGAAATACTTTGAATTGTTGCCAAACATTTCTAATAATATTATATACTTTGGTATATTGTCAGCCTTTGACCTTGACCTTTAGAGCTTAGGAAATTTTTATACAAAAAATGTTGAATTTATATTTTTTTGGTTTTATGGCATTCAAATGCTTTATAAATATAAATTTATAAAGAATAGAAAAAATTCGATCACGAGGCGGGACTCGAACCCGCATCCTTCGCGCCATTCCGGGGCGGATGCCTCACCAACTCAGCCACTCGTGACCCGCCCGAGTGATCGAATTTATTCTATTCTTTCAGTTTTATGTGTCTGAAGGGACACACCGCGCGCCATCTATTGAGATGATTAACAACAAAAAATGTTTAACAAAAATTTTGCATTTTGGTTTTTTTACCCGTGTCCTGATTCTAAATATAAATGAAGAATTAATTAACTTTATATTTTGCAAGTTTATTTTTTTTCAAACTGATAAATAGTTATTAAAAAAAAATCTAATGTGTAGTGTTACATGAAATACGTACAATGTACATAAGCCATGTAACAACAACTATAATAAAATTCGAGTACCACTTTATTGAAGTCGGTTAAATACTGTTATAGACTAGATTTGGGTTATATTAGCAGAGACCGAATCTCGAAATCCCATTTAGTTCTACCGGACTCGATTGGGGACTCATTTATTTGCTAATGCAGGTTTTTATGTATAGCAATTGTATACATATGTTTTTGGACATAATATAAAGGTTGGCATTTTTGTTCAAATACATTTTGTATGGCAGAATACTAATTGTGTTATTATGATAAGTTTATTTATGAAGTTAAGTAGAAAAAATAACCGTTTTTATACAATAAGATTAATATTAATCTACAATTACATAAAAATATGGTGTATGTTATAGGTTTTTCAATATGTTTTTATAACTACTTTTGTAGGTATCACATTCTCTCATCTTAGGCTCAAATCTTAGATAGATTCGTGTAGCTTCATAACACATAATACAGACTTGAAATGATAATAAAATCTTCCAAAACACTTAAGGATTGATTGTTCACATATATTTACAGTTATACATTTCTATACATAACTATAACTAATGGGACTGTCGCAAATTCCATATGTCATTCAATTTACGACTTAGGAAATTCCCTTTTATTTCATTCCACTGAAAATGTCCTACTTATTTCCGCTCCATGTATTTGACACCTGGGTAAAAGGTATGTGACCCGCCATATTCTTATAAAATATTTAAGCCCATCCCTATTAAATTAAGTGCATAGAAATGTTATAAGGCAATTTGAAAAATATGATTATTTTACTTTATTTACTATAGTTTACCGTAAATATAATATTATGTATTTTGTTTTAGTAATTAATAACCTGGATATTTTACCTTGTACATAATACTTTAGTAGAAAAAAGGGGCCAAGTAACCATTCAAAGCAGAGGCGGGTCACTAGTCAATAAATATGTGTTTATGAGAATTAATATTCATTCGTAAACAAATTTATTCTCACTTAACTCACAACGACAACCAAAAACAACTTGTTTTCGTACAGTTTGCTGGCAATTAAGAAATCTATCTATATAAAAATGAAACCCGTTTTCCTTGGTCACGGCATCACGCGTGAACGGGTGGACCGATTTTAATAATTCTTTTTTTATTATATTCCTTGAAGTACGAGGATGGTACTTATGTAGAGAAAACGTAAATATGTACTACGGGCGAAGCCGGGGCGGACCGCTAGTGATTTAATAAATTGTCAATTCGCTCTATTGTTAAGTTAAATTTTGTATGTGCATTAGTTTATTATTTATTTGTCACATTTTGGTTTTAAAAGATAACGAATAACCGAAAGAAGTTCTAAAAAAAATCAGAATCTTTTTAATAAAAAAATAATCATCATCAATTATTTTTATTCAATTTCCAATCTTACTTTCATACTTTTTCTCAACACAAAAGAAAAAAACATTTTATATAATCTCAAAGGGAGATTTCTGACTTTGTAATGCACCTGACATTTTCAATTTCATCCTTTTTCCTATAAAATATTTGTTTTTCTTGCATCTTCTACGTGGTAACTTCATAATCTGCGCAAACAGGCTTAATATAAGCCAGAGTGCGGTAATATTTTCCTTAAAATAAAGTTAAAATCTTATTTATGCCATGTTATATTATTTCTTATGGAAATTGATAGATTCTGATTCTTCTTCGTACTTCATTCTAATGTTTTTTACTAATTTATATAATACACTAGCTGTGCTCCGTGGCTTTATCCGCAGTGCTCCGCTCCTGTTGGTCTTAGCGAGATGATATATAGCCTTTTTCGATGAATGGGCTTTCTAACACCCAAATAATTTTTCAAATCGAGTTCCCGAGATTAGCGCGTTTAAACAAACAAACTCTTTAGCTTTATAATATTGTATTTGTATAGAGTAAGTAGCTAAGCCTCTGTCCTATGCTAGACTGATTATTTTTAGGTATTCACTAGCGATAGTTCACAATGAATCATTTTAATACAAAGGCACTTCACCTTGGTATATAAAACCTATATAATAGTACCCACCTTCTTATCATCCGTTCATCTACTAACTACTATCTGAATTAAAAATTCAACAAACCATTTTGAGTTTCAATTAATAGCATCTACAGACGCTCCGATTTGGTTGGTGCCAACCATCCGACCACGACCAAATCGGAAAGTGTAGAGAGCGGTCGGTCCGACATAATTATTATTAATATTGGTTTGACGTGGTCGGATGCGCCAGCGATACCGACCAAACCAACTTCCTATCCGACCCAACCAAATTGGAACGTTTGGAAGCTTTGTTCCGACCAAATCGGCTCATTCCATAGAGTAATATAGGTAATTGACTCATTCGCATTCGCAACGCCGTGTCAACATGAACGCCGAGGGAGTTACAGTCACCGAACGTGATATTATAATAAAATTACTGGAAGTATATAAAGACTTTCCCTGTTTGTGGGATTTAACTAACAAAGATTACGCAAACAGAGATGCCCGAAATCAAGCATATATTATTATGTTAGAACTATTAAAAAAAATTGACAGTGGGGCTACATTAAAAACATTAAAAAATAAGTTAGATAATATGCGTACATCCTATAGGAGGGAGCGAAAAAAGGTAAGCAAATTCAAGTCAAATATCCTGTTATGTATATAAATAAATAATGTGTTTTATATGTTTTTAATTTATGAGCATTTTTGTCTGATCTCGATGACATATAAATGAAATGTAGAAACTTTGATTCACTAAAAAGTATTTAATAAATATCAAACCTATTTAATAAATAGCACATCTAAATAATATGTAGTAGGTAATTAATAATATCAAATCTTTTTTATTTTTTACTTCTCCGTTTTTCAAGTCGGTTGTTTTTAACGTAGTTATTTTTATTGCGTTTTATTATGAACTAGCTGAGCCCCGCGGTTTCACCCGCGTGGCTCAGCTCCTGTTGGTCTTAGCGTGATGATATATAGCCTATAGCCTTCCTCGATAAATGAACTTTCTAACACCGAAAGAATTTTTCAAATCGGACCAGTAGTTCCCGAGATTAGCGCGTTCAAACAAACAAACAAACAAACTCTTCAGCTTTATAATATTAGTATAGATAACTAGGTTTCCGTCCGCGGCTTCGCCCACGCAGTCAAAGAAAAACCCGCATAGTTCCCGTTCCCATGGTATTTCCGGGATTGCATCATTTTCCCGGGATAAAAAGTAGCCTATGTCCTTTCTCGGGTATCAAAATATCTCCATACCAAATTTCATGAAAATTGGTTCAGTAGTTTAGGCGTGATTGAGTAATAATAATAATAATAAGGGCGTAGGGATGTGACGACCCCATCGCCCACGGTTGGAATATCTGTTGTCTACGTGACAACAGATATTCCACCCGTGCAATCAGTCAACCCGCAGGACACCTTGTGGCGTGGTGTCGGGGAGTAGCGACCCCGCGGGAACCGAGTGCTCCCGGGGGAGGCCCCTGTCTTCATCTCCGGCTCGCCTTCACTGGCCGGTCGGAGTGAAGCCTGACGAGGACAGGACCCCCACCTCTGGCTTGCCTTAACCGGCCGGCCAGAGTGGAGTCGCGAGAGCTTTTAGCTCGAAGGGTGGATGCGAATCATAAGTGGCGAGTGGGCACGTGATGCTGGACCCTCAGGGAGCGCGTGATCGTCGTTTAAAGTCCAGGGACGCCTCTCCACCCTTAGCTGCTCACAATATGTTGCCCCCTTGTCGCACTATTGCAGCGACTTATTTCGGGGGCCCATACAGTGAGAGGGCGAGTCACCACCTGCCAACATATTTTTACTTTCTTTTAGTAGAAAGGCAGGTGCCATAGTTTCCCATAGTCCCCAATACCAGTCCATTTAGCATCCCAATCCATAGCCCAGCTATTAAATTTCCATACCCTGCAATAGTCCTACATCGGCCGCGGACTGCCTAGAACTGTATCTCTATAGTGCAGTCATGGGCAGGCTGCGGCTGGTGTCCCACAACACATTAAAATTCTCGAAAGGGCCTCTGCGTGTTGGATCCGTGTCCCCACGTAAGCCTTCCAAAGATCCGGGTACCGTCCTTCTGGTGGTACCCGAGTATTATGGAAATGAGAAACATAATAATAATTCATTTATTTATTGTAACATCATTGGTCCACTTGTTAGTAACAATATTCTTATAACTATGTTAGTAACAATACATAAAATTTTATTCTAGTCAATATGTCAACTTAATTATGAATTATATTAATTTTCATTACATAAAATATTTTATTCATTAACATTATAATCACGAAACATAAAAAATTAAAAAGCACAATACTATTAATGATAAATTAGAATTTTACGGAAATGTTCCAATATTGGCGAGTCAATCTTATCGCACAACACTTTCAGAATGCTGTTGCTGCTGCCACGAAGTCTTTTTAGCAAGGATGCAGTCTTTTTTCTAAGGAGCGCGGGAAAGCTGTCAGTTTGCGCTTGAGCGAACATATTCGAAGCTGAGCAATATCGCGGCAGACGCAACAGCATTCTAAATCCATTATTGTATTGCACTCTAATAGCCCTAAGAGCTTTATCTGTATAGTTGCACCACAGACTGCCCGTGTAGAGAGTTTGGCAATACGCCTTAAATAAAGATATTTTAGCCTCCTCACTACAGCGAGCAAATCTGTGAGCAAGCATGTTACAGCGCGCCGCCAGCGCTCTACGTTCTCGCTCAATGTCTAACCGATCTTGTTGGTCCTCAGTAACATAGTGCCCGAGATATTTAAATTGCGACACCCTTTTTAGTATTTTCCCATTTAGGGTAATTACGGGGTCGTATTTGACGCATTTACGAGGAGCTTTAAATATGAGGTATTCACATTTAGCCACATTGTATATGAGTCCAGTAATAGGCAGACAGACAGAGTTACTTTAGCATTTATAATATTAGTATGGATGACATGATTGCTAAAGGATTTCGCCCATTCCCTAGACTGGCTTCTACAGTCTAAATAACAAGAGAAATATGAAGTGATATACGGCTGCGCAATATCGAAACATGTCTTGATGTAGCAAGACTAGCAAGTATACATAGTGGTAAATCAAGACATGTTTTGACAATACTTAACAAGTAAAAAAATCATTATAATATATTCTAAGTACTTTATTGAAGAAATAAAACAACTATGGGTTTCAGTAAACAATAAATTTGGATATTTTACATATTTTAGGTGGAAGCTAGCAAGACTAGTGGCGCTGGAAACGATGAGGTGCATACGCCATCACTATGGTACTATGAACACCTCTTATTCTTGGATGAAAAAATCACGCCGACGACAGAGGTTATTGATAATATGGAGACGGATTCTTCCCAGTCACATAATGATGAGGTAAGCTTTAAATATTCAGAGTATTAATCATTCTTTCTTGAAAATGTACCCGGCCCTGATTGTTAAAATATTCAGTGAATATTTGTCTAACAGAATTACCATCTGCAGTACGTTGCCTTTCTGTTCTGTTAAGGCCTACTAAGTTGTCATTTAATCTCCAGTCTCCTGGCCGAAAAGTACATGTTTCAGTATCCTCGGTATCAACACAATTTCTTGTTATATAGTTTGATGACTTTTTTCTTAAATAATTGTGCAGTGTGCATGAAGCCATTACAACTTTGGGTACATTATGAACATTAATTTGAATTGGTCTTTTTAATACTCTAAAACGTTCAGCTAAAATACCAAATGCATTTTCTACAATTCTTCTTGCTCTGGAGAGTCTATAATTGAAAATTCTTTGATCATGTGTCAAATTTCTTCTTGGATATGGTTTTAAAAGATTTTCATTAATGGCAAATGCATTATCTGCCACAAAACAATATGGGGCGATAACATTTGATTGCGGTAAAATAGAAGGTGATGGTAAATTTAGTTGGTTCGATTTCATTTTTTCATGAAAAGTTGTATGTTTGAATACTCCACCATCAGAAATACTGCCATTAGAACCTATATTTACATAAATAAACTCGTAATTTGCATTCACAATACCAAGCAGGACTATGCTAAAAGTTCCCTTATAATTATAGTACTGTGTACCCGATTTTGGCGGCTTCTCGATAATAACATGTTTGCCGTCAATAGCACCCAAGCAATGATTAAATTGCCATTTTATTTCAAAGTCTTTAGCTATTTGTAACCAGTCATTTTCTGTTTCAGGAACCTGCAACAAAAAGAGAACGCGTTACGAGAAGAAAGCAAAATGACATTTTAAAGAAACAGTCGGAATTACTAGAGTCTGCTAAAATATTAATATCTGGTGACGGCACATCAGCTGATGCTTTCGGGAACTCCGTGAGTTCTCAGCTCAAGGAGCTCCCAAAAGTACAAAGATGCCTCGCCGAAAAATTAATAGGAGAAACATTGTTCTATGCAAAACTAGGAGTGCTTACTTTTGAAACCTCAATAAATATTAAAAGAAGATCAGTACAATATTTAGGTCAGGGGTACGCGTACCAGCAGCAGGTGCCACAAACATATGCACCATCACCAACACCATCACCTCAGCATCACCAGCCGTCACCATATGCACCATCACCATCACCATCACCACAGCATCACCAACCGTCACCATTTGCACCATCACCAACACCATCACCACAGCATCACCAGCCGTCACCATTTGCACCATCACCAACACCATCACCACAGCATCACCAGCCGTCACCATATGCACCATCACCATCACCATCACCTCAGCATCACCAGCCGTCACCATTTGCACCATCACCATCACCATCCCCACAGCATCGTTAGCCATCACCATCACATAAGTACTCACATACATCACAATCACTTCAACTCAGTCAGCCATCAACGTCATCAACATTACCTCAGCTTCCACCATCATCATACCAGCAACAATTAGATTCCAATTCATTAATTAATTACATTAGCAGCAATCAACAACAGGTAGTCAGAGGAAAGGGGAAGGAGTTAAAAAAATATTTGATTTTTAAAAAGTAATTTTTCAGTGATATTCGTACTTTTCCATTTTAATTTTTACTAGCTTTCCGCCCGCCTTTGTCTAAAACCTAATAAATTATATACTAAAACCTTCCCCTGAATCGCTCTATCTATAAAAAGAGCAACTATGGAGTTTCTTGCCGGTTCTTCTCCATAGATGCTGCTTTCCGAATCGGTAGTAAATGTTAAAAATATG
This sequence comes from Colias behrii, assembly GCA_029959065.1. Classification (NCBI taxonomy): domain Eukaryota; kingdom Metazoa; phylum Arthropoda; class Insecta; order Lepidoptera; family Pieridae; genus Colias; species Colias behrii. The sequence goes on from JARWMC010000016.1 coordinate 2,507,989, forward strand.
ACGTTTCAAAAGTGCTTCTCGAAGAAGTCTAATTGAATAAATAAATGTTTGAGTTTGAGTTTTAGGAGCCATTATTTAAGAGAAGAAGAAGAAGAAGAATTTGAGTTTGAAAAAAAAACCACGTCAAAATCCGTTGCGTAGTTTTAAATATATAAGCATACAAAGGGACATAGGGACAGAGAAAGACACTTTGTTTTATACTATGTATACTATTACTTTAGAAAAATAAATAAACTATTTTTTATATATTAAAGTTGTTTTATTGAATACATACCTTTAGGTAATCTTTGAGTACTCTAATGATAGCTTCGCAGGTCTCTGGTATTATCTCAGACAGTAGTTGTGGTGATATACATGTGCTTAATTTAAGATCATTATATTCTCTTCCTGACGCGAGATATTTTAAAGTTGCCACTAATCTTTCTTCGGCAGTTACAGCTTGCCTCATAACTGTATCGGTTTTCGCTATATATCTTTTCAAAAGATTTAATATTTCATCGAATGATTCTGGAGTCATTCGAAGATATGTTCGGAAATCTTCATCATCCAATTCCTTAAGGAGCCGCATATGACTGTAATTTTCTCTATTTCTATAGTAGAATTTAGCCCATTCTCTTCGTTTTTTCCTTTGTTCCTTTTGCAGCGGTGCTGTAGCAACAATGGTTGCTGCAACCAACGCTATTTTAGCATTTTTCGATAATACCGGTGGCATGAGGCAAGACGTCCGTTCACTACTTCATAACAAAGTCAACTGCATATATTATATTAACTCTATGGTCAACTGACAGCTGGAAGGCCAACCGTCGGACAATCTGTAGCAATGTCGGAATGGTTGCCATGTCGGTTCCAATATGGTTGGCACCAACCAAATCGGAGCGTCTGTAGATGCTTTAATGAACACCGCTTATAAATTACATAGAGGTTACACAGAAAATAGCATTATTACAGTAATTATAGTCCTTTCCACCTAAGATGATTTCTGTGACACATCGATTTTTGACACGTGTAGAGATGTCCTTTACTGAAATCACAGATCTATAGATAACAGTCATATAAATGCACACACAAAAGACATTTAAACGTCAAATTCATTAGTTCGATTGTCTGTGACCACACTATAATAGAAAGTTTTAGGAAATTGTAGATCTAACTGAACTAGCGGTAGATGAAAAGACAATAATTGAAAGGTTTTACACGCCATTGAGATTGGATCCTCGAGTACCTCGAGACTTTGTCTAATGTTCCCAAAGCTAGATAATATCTATAAATGTTATGAATGCGAAATATGCATGTTTTTACACAAAAACCTACTGAACGAATTTAGATGAAGATATTGTATCTTATGTTACGTACCAGAATGACACATCTATAATATAAAAATGAATCGCAAAATGTGTTGGGAAGCGCATAACTCGAGAACGGCTGAACCTATTTCGTTAATTATTTTTTTATATTCCTTGAAGTATGAGAATGGTTCTTATGGAGAGAAAGCGTAAACATGTGTAGTGTACGGGCGAAGCCGGGGCGGGCTGCTAGTAAGTTTTAAAAATCGTTGATGTGAAACCGCTTAAACCGTGAAACCGCTGTGTCTGATTACTAAACTGTTATCTGCTCTTTATCAAAATCAATATTGTTACGTTAAATTTAGAAATTAAAGCTCACTCTAACAGCCTTACTTATAAAAACTGACTGATCTGTTGCTTAAACACCTCTCAGTTAAATAACTCTCAACTCCTTAAACAATGATTAAAATAATCATACTTATAAACCTGTCTCAGCAGTCTCTCAACTAAGTAACGTAAATATATTTTTTTCTAGTAACATTATCGAAATAAAATCCGATATTCACGTAAAACTTGACTAAAAATGTACCTACTTTTTGACAAATATGAATGGTAGACTTTATTTTGTATGACATTTAACTGCCAATAAACTTTCAAATATATATGTTATTTCTTTGTTATTTAATATATGAATATCAATTATTGTACAGCTGTGATTTATGTAAGATTATGTTTAATGTTTATCATATTTGTACAGTGAAAAATCAAATAACTGTGAAAATGAGCATCAATTATTTATTATTCCTCCTGGCTCCTTGCAAAAAAAGCAGGGAAGAACTTATGAAGCAACAACAAGAGTTGCATGAAATTAGAATCCAACAGGAAAGGGAGACTCATGAAAAAAGGCTCTAAATACTTACTTAGGAAGAGGAATATTATAAGAAAACAATAATAAATTTACAAAAATCTGAAAATATTCTTTTAATTATAAAAATAAGTTTCAATATGACTGTGTTTATATTTTCCCTTGATTTTCGCATTCATCATCTTATTCTTCTACATTATTAGGGACTGTTGGATTTGTTAATTGATTTTCAATGCCTGTAGGATCTAGAAAGAAACAAAAAAAAAATAATTAAAATATGGATAGCATTTATGTATTGGCATTATTAAATATAAGTACTTTGTTTGCATAAGAAAGTAGTTTGCGTAAATACCTTGATTTAAAATAGGCTCATTAATTAGTATTGTTAAATTGTGCAAAACTGCACCAGCAATAATCGTGATCTTGATCACGTGGAGGAATCCTCACATCGTTTCATTAAGAATGCGGAATCTTTGCTTCCACACCCCGAAGCAACGCTCGACAGTTATAGTAATTATTCCTCGTTCGCATGTGACTCAGATCGTATATGCTTCCCAAAACTACGACCTGAATTCTTCTTCTTTCAGGTCCAGAGGATTCACGCTCTGTTTAAAAACTTTTTTTTGACGCCTACGAATTCTAAAATCACGAAGCACCTGCACATCAATCGTAAAAACCTTACTCAAACTATCAATAGGTATCCATTTTACCACAGTTATTTTACTGCGAAGTGAATAAAAACACAAATAATATACTCTTGGCAACTACAAAACGTCAAATGTTTGACAATAATATATCCGCCATGATGTCTCTCAAATAGATTTAAAACAGGGTCGGACGTTTCTTTAATTTTGACATTATTTAACTGTTACATAACCTCTCAACACTGAAGTGGGTTTATAAGTGAAAAAAACGTTGATCAACAGCTAAGAGGGGCTCTTAAATTTGAGAGACGTTTATAAGTAAGGCTGTAAGCTATTTAAATATCCGTTTAATCAAAACAATTAAGGAATCGCAGAAAAACCTTGCAAGACTTTCTTTATTAAAATTCACAATAATTTTCAAATCGTGAAATTTTTAATACCGGGAAAAATGCGGGTATACATATTAACCCAAGCTAGAGGTCGTGGGTTCGATTCCCACCCGGGGCAAATATTTGTGTGATGAACAAAGATGTTTGCTCTGTGTCTGGGTGTTAATTATCTATATAAGTATTTATTTAAAATTATATAATATGTGTGCTTATCAGTTATCAGCCATCTGGTTTCCATAACACAAGCAAAGCTTAGTAGGTATGGGATCAGATCGTGCCGTGTGTGAAAATTGTCCTGAAATATTTTTTTTTTATATTATAATGACGATTGAGCCGATTTCCTTTGATTGCTTCAGGAAATGTAGATTGCTTCAGGTAAAAGTTTATAATGGTTTTGTCAATTGCCACCCCTTGGCTCTTATTAATTATAAGGTATCGGCTAGGCCTTGGTTTTTATTAATTATCGATTTTTCGAGACGCCGTCAATTACTTTTGTACTACACGGATGAATCTCAATGAAATGGAAAAATAACAATGATTTTTTGGCGTTGATAAATGAAGTGAAATATTGTATTATAAAATAAAATATTGTATTATTTTATATTAGAATGTTTTAACATAATAACATAGTTGTTTTAGTAAAAATTTTAATAGTTTCGAATATAAAGTGATTTCCAAAAAAATTTGTAGAAACAATTATCAACTTTGTATTTCTTTGTAATGCGACCATTTCGTGAAATGGCCAATCATATCATGAAATGAGCAAATTTACGATATGGCCACGACATCTCTATGTAGTTGTAAAATACAAACAATTCCAATCCACACTTAAAGAACTACTAAACTTTTTGTTCCTAGAGAGATCAAAGGAATAATATGAACAAAGAAGTTTTAAATTTTATCGTTTTAGAGGACTTGATATTAAATAGTTTAGAAACTTCAACACTTGAATTGCGAACTATCAAAGTACAAGTTCTAGGAAGTTATTAAATACTTTCATATTATACGTCTTGTTTGAGATCTTCTCTTATATTTACACTAGCTGTGCTTCGCGGCTTTACCCACATTGCTCCACTCCTATTGGTCTTAACGTGATGATATATAACAGTGAAATTATTTTGAAATTTGGACCCGTGGTTCCTGAGACTAGCGTGTTTCCTGCAAGCAAGCAAACAAACAAATTCTTCAGCTATATAATATTAAAAAAGTGCTTATCTCACCTTATATGTTCACAAAGCTTCAAAATCAAGTCATACTACTTTTAAGCTTGATCTCTAGCTTAAAAATCTTACGATTTAAAATGTCCAGAGGAGAGACATAATCATGCAGAAAGGTAGTGTAAAATTTTCATAATTCATTTAATTGAATTTCATCGTCGGTTCGCATTCATTATTCAAAAGCCATTCGCGAAAAGTTTAATTATAATAATAGTTCAAATACTTTACTTAGTCATATTGAATTAGTATTTAGTTCTTTTATTTTAGTTCTTGGTTATTTACATAGATGAGTAATATTCTAGCACGCAGCAGTAGCAGCTGTGCCCCGCGGTTTTACTCGCATTGCTCTGCTCCTATTAATCCAAGTGTGATGTTATATAGCCTACAGCCTTACTCAATAAATTGGCTAGCTAACAATGAAAGAACTTTTCAAATCGGAGCTGTAGTTCATGAGATAAGCGTAATAAATGCCCCTTATTGTTATTCCTTCATGATAAAACACTAAAGCAAATTTTGATAACACACAAATAGGGAAGCTAGAGAGTATATAAAAACAAACACACTAAAATCTGCTGACTTCTAAGAAACAGGGAAATGTTCGATTCATTCATTAATATACTTTAGCCACTTTCTGTAACTAAATTTCCTTGTTGTTTTGTTAAGTTCGTCGATTTATAACTAGGTACATAATTGTTTGTATTTGATAAATTTACGCGTAGCACTTACGTAGAACTTACGTAGCACTTACGTAGCAGTTTGGCTACGTGGACCCAATCAGATAATTGATATCGAACTGTGGTTGGCTTTAGTCGTGTTTGCTTATACTGAAGAGTGTAGCAAATATCCCTTTCTGTTTCAATTTACTTAGAGTTATGAGTAATGTTTATTTTGAGAAATGATTACAAATATATTAATAACTGTTTTTGCAACTACATCGTCACTAATACTAGAAAGATATAGAAGATATATTTTTGTATCTTATAATAATGAACTTATTAACCGATTTTAAGCATCCTTTCAACAATAATTTGGACATGCAACTTTTCTATTATTATTATTATTTCTTTTCTATGCGTCATACAATTATTCGTATCAACCTTATACGAATACGCGTTAACGGTTGGAAAATGTATGGAAATTACGATAAACGAAAATGTACTTAATATTTTATGACTTTTACATAAAAGAATAACTTAAAAAAAAGACGTGTGGCACTCGGGGACTGCCGCGGTAAAGCTATTGCATAGCATATGCCTTCAAGCCACACCTCCGACTCCGAGCCCGTCGGAGTGGGGAGCGTGAGGTTTTTTCGTTACGGAATTTCTCGATTCGGTCCCCGCGCTCAAGGCCCGCGATAGAAGCTATGCAATAGCTTAAAAAAGTTCAGAGATTTTATTGTGTAGTAAATTATATTATACTTACTAGTATGTCTATGAAGCTCTTGGGGACATTAGATCGACATTCAATACATTATTGGGACCTCTAAACACTAAGTTACAACTAAGACTGGTTTACGACTTCCCTACATTATAATACTTAAACGTTACTTAAAATTTAGGTCTACCTTTTTCATAATAAAATTAGGACATGACTTATATTGTCTTACTTATATGACCTTATGTTTTAAAATTGATCATTTCTTCTTCTCGGTTCATTTCTGCTTCGCGAGGTTGTTCGCTCTGTGAGGACAACCTATTCATTGATTATTGTTTTCTATAAAAAGAATCACATTTCTATTCTACGAATAAAGAATTATCATTACTATTTCTTATACTTGTCTATTGTCAAAATAACACGTGACAAGGAATAAATAGACAAAGACATAGGACGCGGTCAATCGGTTTACAATGGGACAAAGAAAGGTTAATTTGTTGTATTGTTGGACATGATTTGTTAGTGCGTAACTATTGTTGTATTATTATTAAGGTAAATGTACTATTCTGAGGATTTGAGGAAAGGTTTTTGGGACATGCACATGGAGTTGTTAATTCGTATTACGTGACAGAAAGTTTAATTAAACTCAAAAAATAACTCGGAAACACTTTTAAAAAATTATTTCGAAAAATAAATTATTTGTTAGTGCGATTTATTGTATTGTAACCGATCTATCCACCCACCAATATGTACAAAGTTTGAACCAAATCTATCCGTTTAAAGTTTGTCAAAATCAAATCTAAAGAAATCGGTGACATTCAAACATAATAAATACTTTTAGGTTACGGTAGTGGATCTCATAGAAAAACAACATCAAACATAGTTCACCAATACTTGCAATATAAATGCAGTAACTCCTTATTCACTGTCAAAGTTCGTTGTAATGGAAAATCCAACACGACCGGTAAGAGATTAGGTAATAGAAAAGCCGTTTCAGAAAGCACGTAGACCTACGTGCTGTGTCGGCTGTTCCAAGAGACTAAATGCCTTACTATTGCTATTAAAAATGTTCTTCGGGTGATATTAAACATTTTAAATCCATTGTTTCTTTTATTCATTGTTTCAATACAGGACTAGAATTTCTTAAGAACTTCTGCGTTATGATGATAGAACGTGATAAAAGATATTATAAAAACACGAAAGGTTATAACACAAATAAATATAATCTAAACTTATAGATATTATATAGAAGAAACGTTCGTGTTTTGTATGTATGTCTGTAATATTTTCGTACAAAAATTCTGTAACCATTAGTTTGTAATGGGATCCCTGATTGATATAGTTATACCACGTAATGGTTAGAAGCTAAATCAGACCTTTTCAAAAATATTATCAGTTTAGTACATCCATTTATAGTATGTTGGTTAAAATGAAGTGTTGCGGTGTACAGAACACAATAAATTATAATCATTCAACAGAACAATCTAACGAATTCAGCATTTCCTTATCTTAAATTAAATTCGTTAACAATTAAGGAGGAAACAAAATTGACGCGAAGAGATTCGGGGATTAATAGCTGGTTGCTCTTGTTAATTAAAATTATACGAATCATGACAATGAGAGAGATTTTTGTGGTAAAAATTAAAATGTTATTACCTACTTGTACAAAATTATATGCGTATTATGAGCGGTTTTGTGAAGATTTGTTAAGCAATTTGTGAAAATATTGTTCAGAAATCACATTGTGAAGTTAATTATATTTTAGCAGGGAGCAATGCTTCTTCAGTGGTTAAGGTCCTTGACAAGGTGTAGTTTAAGAACTATTCTGTCTAGTACCTACATTAGGAATGTACGTAGTTTATAATAAGCTTTCTTGGTCACTTTCTGCGTTAATAGTTCGTAATTATGTTTCTTTGTAGTCTGAAAACCTATCCCTTTCTATACAAAATATCTAAGTCCTATATCTATAGTATCATAATTTTCTATCGCCTTCAAGAAGTTACCAAACCCGCTTGTTATGAATTACTATTCATGACAAAAGCTTTCCAATAGTCTGAATATAGCTTCAAGAGTTATATGCATGATATAAACATAGTGCTTGAGAAATCCTTTGTCACATATTAATTGAGTAGGAAAATAGGTTTATAGTATCGTTAATGTAGGTAAGTGCCTCCTTATATACCTAATTAAGCGTATTGATGCTCTTCAGTGTAATTTGATAATGTTGTAAAGTTATATGTATTGTTTGGTATTAATTCGATTGAGTATTAAACCGATTTACTTACCTACTACACTTCAAAATTTAACATATTAAAAACTAGCTGATCCGCTAATACATTACTAGACTGTAACGTTTCATCCAAATCCATCCAGTAGTTTTTTCTTGAAAAAGTAGCAAAATTACATAAATACATACTGACAAACTTCCGCATTTATAATATGAGTGAATTCCGCATTTACAATAGTATTCATATACACCTACAATTTTGTATGGTGTGTACTTAAATGAAATAAGTAAATAACACCTTAAATCACAAAATAAAATTCAAATTTTAAAACCAAGGTTCACGAAAATTAATAGTTACGATTTAAAGTTAACATTTTGCGGTTTACAAGTTAATGGTGTGGATTCGCTCAAAATAACTCCGCCATCTACATTTTACCATTTGCGCGGGAAAATGCAACCGGGCGGTTCTAATGAAAAATGGTTTCCAGAAATTCCTTTTATGCTTTTAATAACGCTAAATATCGTTCACTAATGTAACATGCTGGTAATAATTTTAGAAATATAAGGTAAATATTTTTAAGATTATTTAATTTAATTTTCAAGTAGCAGTACGTTTGTGGGTGTCTCTAAGTAAAAAGATTCTTATTATTTTCATAGATACCTATATGAAAACTTTTGATTTCTAACTCATTCGCAAATGGCGGAGCCGTTTTGAATGAAATTTTGTATATAGAAAGTTTATGTACCTACCTACTTATGTATTTAGTTCAATATATTTATCTCCGTTAAACACATGTAAAGCCAGGACAAGTGACTAGCATAATGCGTGTTATTAAACAATTATTATATAGCATATTATAATTTCCATAATAATAATTAACTAACTTTGCTAAGATTAGAGTTGATTAACGGCATAATTCATGCATTTAATATCAGATTGCATTCACTATACAAAACTATGCCTCTTGTTTTCACTTGAACTTTCAACAACTTTCATGAAAGACTTTCTAAATTATTTATCTAAACATTTTAACTAATGAAGTGAAGACCTCAAATTTCAATTAATGTCCCGGGTTCGATGCCAGACGAGCGAACTAGAAATATTTCAACTTATCTGCACATTATGCACACTGCTTAAACGGTGAAAGAATACATTGTGAGGAAACCAGAATGTCCAAGAGTCAAATTAAATAAAATTTTAGTTTATAGACATGAGAGTATGAGGAAAATACTCATTCCTAATTTATATAATAAATATTCCTAATTTTTGTCACGAACGCTAGAATCATCAGCATTAGAGTACATCAATAAAAATAGCTTAATTAAAAACATTTTAAATTTAAACCGATCGTAGGCCTTTATAATTTCAGCACTAATCTAAATTTAGTATTAACATGACAAAGCTGATGCACACAGAACTATAATAAACCATGCAATTCTATACAACACAATAGCATGTGGGTGAGTGTGAGATATGCCTATGCAGACAGTGATTTAACCCATGCTATAAATAAGTAGAAAGCTTGGTTCTCAGGTGAGTGGTTTAAGTAGTTTATTACTTAAACTCAAACATATTAGTTATTAAAATAGAACTCTAGTTGTTGTACTGAGGTAGTACAGTGAAGCGGAGTTAAGAGTCATTATAATAATTACGTAGTATTTACTATCGATATGAATAGTTTTTTTAACAGAGAGGAACCGGCAAGAATGTCTGCGGTTGCTTTCTTTTTTCTAACTAGTAATGAGGTATAATATTGTGTCAAGAACTGAGAAATTATAAAGATAGTGTAAATGCAGTGTCTATGTACATAGGAACGTAGCTATTTCAACCTTTGTCATACAATTTTTACTACTGCCTCTGAAAATATAAAATTCTGCGAACTTGAATATTAGATTTCAATGCTTTTTCAGCTCTATTCTTACAGCTATATTAATTGTTTTTATGCAGACACAATAAAATAAATTCGTTCGTTTTATGTTGTTGTTTATGTTTGGATAACGCGCCTAGTAATCATTTTTAATCCTCTTTCAGAATGAATTCGGACGATATCACTATTTGCACAAACTTCGGTGTGAATATAAAAAGTGGGTTCAGCTTTTCAAAAAAAGTTGAAAACTTAATATAATTTAAACAATTCTTGATTGTCTCCAACATTTTTTTTTTAATTCTTATTTTTAAACTTTGAATTTTAAACACAAATTATAAGTGTTAAAAACCTTTGTCATACTTACTATATTCAGAAAATATGCTATAATTATAAGTAATATCCATTATATCGACCCCAAGCAAATTACAGCTAAATCGGTTCAATATTTTTTCTGCGATACATTTCATTTCAAATTTATGAATGTAAATCTACAAAATTACAGTTTAATTCACAAACTTCAATTCAGCATATTAACAGAATATTACATTAAAGACCATTATTCTTTCTTTATGACACTGGAACAAGCAGAACACATCGCAACTTACAAGTAGCTGTCAAGCACACGAGAATAACAAAGATGGATTGCTTTTAACTATCTCAAGAATGACCCTTTATAGACATTAGTACCTAAAATTAACTTTAACTAAGGTAAACGCAGGTATTAACGACCCCTCTAAGGCAATTTTCAAATCAACCATATTTTTTAAGTATACTGGTTCTTCTAAAGATTTATAGTTTCATTTTATATGCTAGTGTTATGTATAAAAAATGTTTTTATTGAAGCAAATACATTCTAATAAAGGATTATCTTGTAAAAAATAATTTACAATGTGACTTAGTCGATTGTTGCAATTACCGACCCATAAAAACGGCTGTGAAGCTATTAACGATTTTTATGCAGCTATTCCCGATCGTATGTGAGAGGAGGCCTTTTTCCAGCAATGGCTAGTGATGATGATGATTACCGATCTTAATAAAATGAAATAAAAATGCAAATATATTCGTATTTTTTTATTATAGTTATTTTTAATAAAACAAATGAGTACTTCTTAGTAATGAACTAAATAATTATAAACTTTTAAATTAATCAACATAATACTATTAATATATGTACATATATTCAATTAAGGATTTCAAACTCTAGGATATTTCCTTATGCTATTTGATTGATTGCTTCGGCGAGTTGTGTTTTACTGTATACTTTTCGCCGCTTCTGTGGCTCCATATTTCTGGAAAAAAATATAATTATATGTTTTATGTTAATTTAACCATGAAGAAGCATTTTTTAATAGGCACCTATTATGTCATAAAAGTATGTAGTAAAAATATATTTGCACGCTCAACTACGAGCAGAATGTTTAAGGATCGATATTATCTGTATCTACAAACATCTTTATTCTACATTCTGCAAATAAAGCAATTTGAATTTGAATTTTTAGATGAGAAACTAAACAATCTATATTCGATCGGTAATAGCTTCCTATAGTTGCTATTGCCGACCCACATGGGTCGGTAATAAAGTATGTAAGTATAAACCTAAATTGTATTACCGACCCATAAAAAAATGGTTATTTTAATTCATTTGACCATCAGACTATAAAATAGATTATAATTGATTAATGTCATACAAAATATGAACAAATGCATATTGTTTGAACAAAAAAACAATGATTTACTACTGTAACTATTCGATATCGATCCTCGAAAAATATCATAACTTTGTATAAATTGACAACGCTAAAAGGTAAACACTAGACAAAAAAAGTTTAGTCGCTAATAGATTTTTATGAAGACTCATAGCTTAGATTTAAACTGGTCCATAAAACCACTTGTGTTAGTGTGATACAATAACATAAAAGAAAATTTAAACAAAAAGTTACGTTGCTGCCATTGCCGACTTACGGGTCGTTGATACCTGCCACGACTTAAACTGGTGAAGCTAACACCGTCCCATTTTAATTTAAAGTTTTATCGTTTCAAATTACTTTTTATTAATAAAATGTTGTAAGAAATGAAAAGTTGACACTAAAATGCATTGACATTTAGTAATATAAATTAAAGTATAGATGTCATTTGTTTGTAAATGTCTTAAAAAGATAAATCACAGTACTTACCCGAAGGAACAACGGAACAGTACGAAACGTCCTGCGTCCACGCTACCCCGCAGCAACTTACGTATTTTTACTATTTTTTGCACAGCTACTCACACTAACTTAAAAGTATACGATGCTCAAGTAATACATTCGTGTATAACTTTGCCTACCTATAGCTAGAATAGTTCTGGAAACGTTTAAATTTCGAATTACTTTTATAGGTCGGTAATACCTTCAGATTTTCGATGGGTCGTTGATAGCTGCGTTTACCTTAAGTTATTATTGAAAACAAAATATGTTAAAAGAACTCTTTGATAATATAACAAAATCATAATATAACATTGCTTTTTAAAAGTTTTCAATTTATTTAAAATTATTTAAAATGCTCACAATTTAACACCAGACAAGAGATTTTAAGTAACATTTCCTAAAAAGCACTTTGACCTTACACTTTATATTATTGCACTCACACTAACGCACTGCAAAATACAAACACACGCGCAAAGAATTTACATCTATATAGCTTAGATATGTGTTCTATTGTACAATCTCTTTGAGGGACTTTCAACTGTAATTCCTTTTGCTGCAACTGTATGATTCAACATTTGGCTTTGTACCCGAAATCCCTGTTCGTATAGAAAAGATTTAGGCCAAATATTATAATATACAAAGGGTTCGTGAAAACTTTTATTTAAAAGTTCATTATTAAAGTTGCCTTGTGTTGGGATATTGGCAAAGCTATAGTTTTTGTATGATAATAATTGTATTCATCACTATACTTACGATTATACTGGCCTATTTTTGTTCCTGCTGCCAGGATATGTGCCTCCTAGAGGCATCCAATCCACCACGCTGACCAAGTGCAGTATACAGATGTCACATGTCACCGCACATTTTGGCTGTCGCACATTCGACGTTTTGATTGAAATTGGAGGCATTAACCACTAATCTACTAGCTGTCTACAAATTTAGTCGTTTAGATCTATTCTCTAACATTCGACTTTTTGAATGAAGTCGGAACTAGGATACCTTTAACCCTTTACAATTACTACAGCTTTACAAATTTTAACATTTAGAAATGCTAATTATATTATTTTTGCATACGAAGATCACTCACAATTTTCATCATTCGATATTTTTTCCACAGTAGGAAATCAATTAATATCTTATAGCAAAAAAAAAATATATTTAAATTCATTATAAATTTTATGAGGTGACGTCGCAATTTATAATTAAAAAGTAAATTACCTACATTAGCGCAAAAACATTGTTCCGGACATGTCAGATCTATTTTTACAGCGTCCAGAATATAGATGTTAGTCTTCGTAATTGTGATGATAAATCGATATTCGCGCGTATTTTTAGTATTAATTAACGCAAGTAAATATAGCTGTGCATAACTCGCTAAACCTGTAAGCGTTCACTTTTAGATCTATTTAATATGTTTACACTTTTTGAGCTATATAGTCCGCATTTTTTAAATTCTTACATGAAGGTATGCTATTTTTAGGAATAAGAAGGCACTACAATGCAATATATTCTGTTAACTTACCTGGTTAAAACTTATTGAGAAGAATCTTTACAAATTATTTTTAAATTTATATGTAAGTGATATTCAGAGTAACATAATCTTACCAAATCTTATACTGTATATTGTACACGTTATTATTTAGATGATGGATGATTTCGTTTATATTTTCATATAAATTTTAAATTAAACCAGGACGAAGGTTAATAATTATTAGATATATCGATATTTTATGTGTTTATCATATCATTGACCAGTATTAAATTGTATTATATCCTACCTATACAATAGAATTTTAACAATGATGTAGATTTTTCTGTTATGACTATAAAATACCCAAACTAGAATTTATGTTGACATCCGTTTACGTTGTAAGAACACTTTTATGATGGAATCACAGTTGACAGATATATACGTACATACAGTTAGGAAACTAAGCCCCTGCGATGAAATTATGACATAAGCACTATTATAGCTATAGGGCTGTTACCTTTTTTATATTTAACCGACTTCAAAAATAAAGGAGGATGTTATCAATTCGGCCTGTATATTTCTGTTTGCTTTTTTTTCACAGATGATTTTGTGGTAATTTTGAGATTAAAACCCGTTAAAATACAAAAATGGTGTACTTAGCCTAAATATGAATTTACAAGAAGAAACAATCCGAATAAATATACCTTGTAAAAGTAAATACTTTTTTTCAGTGCTATATTTCGAAATCTTGTTTTGTTATGGACGCCGAAGGCTATTTAATGTACCTAAATTATTTATAATGCTTGATATTTGTATGATAAATATATTCAATAATAATTATTTTAAACCAGAATTAACAATACTTGTATGTAGGTATACCTATACTAAATTATTTTTAAAACGATAAATTAAATTAAATTAAAAAACACAAAATATATTAAAATTATTATTATACGAGCATAGAACCTCCACCTTTTTGTTTTAGGATGAAAAAGAAAATAGTTTGACAGGCTTAGTGCTTGACAAAGTGGTAAAGTCACGTATCGATAAAAATACAATAATTATAATATCTATCTTTTTCTTCCCTAATATTTACGTAATTATGCACATAAATTTAAACAAGATTTTTTTAAGGTTTCCATTTTTTTAGATTTTCGTGCTCTTCTAGATTGCGTAAAAAATAGATGCGATCTTTAAACAGACTGGACTCCTAATAGGTACTATTTGTAGCTATCATTTTGGTAGAAAATATGTCAACATAATTTAAAACTCATACTGCCATATCTATAGAAATTAAAAAATAGTCTCTTTTTAACTTGTAGTCAGATACGGTATTTACAAATATATTTATTGAAAGGGCTACAAACTGAAACAATCGATATTTATTTAATGTGAAATGACATCACTTTAAACTTTTTTCTATACTATGTATCTTTGTCATTCAAAATCTGTGGATGTGTCACCCGCTACTATCGATCCCCCTCAATACCCTCGTAAACACGCTTGATGGGGGGGAGCCATTTCGAACATTTTGTATGAAGTTTCCTTACTGTATGTATCTGTATATTGTGATGGAATACTTTACGGCTGTTTATCAAAACTTTTGACATTTTATTCATAAGGGAAATACCAAATAGTCGAAATCTACATAAATTATTAAAATAAACAATAAGCCAATTAACACCTTACTGCTAATAACAAAAAATTTGGTTTCTCTATATGAATGAAATAAACTAATTTATGACGAAATATTTTGTTCAAATAAAGTATTTATTCCGGTTTGGATGAACGGTACCTAGACAAAAGGTCAGGGGTTCGAGCAAATTGAGTGCACAAAATGACAAATGCCTCGTTGACAAAGAGATATTCCAAGCGACAATTGTTCGAAAACAATTAATTTGCACCCTCAGTTCATTGGCTGGTAGAGAATAATCAAAAAATCCTGCGTCTAACAGGGCATAGAAGTCTGATCACTTGCTTTAACAAAGTGGTATGTAAAACATAATATGTATTTGCAATACCATATAAAAATAAACTATTCATAACGTCTTTATATCAATTCGAAATATGAAGCATATAGGTATTAACTACTGCAAACAAAAACAATTTATATATTTTGTCCACCAAAACTATTAGGTATGAAAGAAAAAAAAAACAAAATAATAAATGACGTAGCATTTAACGACATAACAAAACATCACAACCATTCTCAAAGGGGCAATAAAGAAATCAGTTATAAAATAAATAGACAAATCCCACGTAATACGGGATTCTATTACCATAATCTCCACGGATAAGTGACCTCTAAGAAATGAGAAATTGTATAGCCCCGATAACAAAATACTCGACCCGTAACCCGTAGAATATAATCGTTTGTATTTCGGACTAAGCTCAACGAGGTATAAAACATGTTTATTTATAAAATAATAATGATATAATAGTTAATACTTTATGAAGTACTAGCGGTCCGCCCCGGCTTCGCCCGTGGTACATATTTACGTTTTCTCTACATAAGAACCATCCTCGTACTTCAAGGAATATAATAAGAAAAGAATTATCGAAATCGGTCCACCCGTTCACGCGTGATGCCGTGACCAAGGAAAACGGGTTTTTATATAGATAGATATTTGGAATTTTCCCGCGAATTCTTTATATAATAACTACTTTATGAAGTATATTATGTTGCTGTGTTCCGCGAATTCACCCGCTCCTATAGGTCGTAGAGAAATTTTATATTGTAGTCTATACTTATGAATTTATCAAATAAAACTTATTTTTCAATTCTTAGGTAGCTTTTGTTATTAACTCGTTCAAACAAATAAATTTATAATACAGTATATTTTCACAGTTTCAACTTGACATAAAAAAATCACTTGGAATTATAGCACGTGGCATTTGAAGCCTTATATTTCAAAGAAAACAAGAAAAAGGCGAAAACCTCTGAAGAAAAATTATTTAAAAGTGGAGTCTTCCTCTCAAGGAATTTAATTAAACCTAGAATACTAGAAGCAAATTAATATTTCAGAACCGCAGAATTGAGCCACTTATTTATTTATTTATTTATTTAACTCTTTAATAGTTGTACAGATAGGAAAACCTTAGAACTACTTAAACATAGAACAGAGTACAACTATTTTGGCGGCCTTATCACTTAATAGTGATAAGGCCGTCAAAGGCCACTTATTTGATTGCTTTCAATTTTGAAATGGATTAGTATTCAAAATGGACGAAGTGCTAAATTAATTAAATTTTAATCGGCTTAAGGAGCTATTTCAATGAAAGTAATATGGAGTAATTGTGTTATTTAATTCACTGTTTATTGCAGGCGTTGACATCTTGTTTTTGATAAAGGAGGATGGTGAAGTCCAATAAAATAAAAACACTAGAAGACTGCCGCGGTAATAAAGCTATTGCATAGCATCTCACTGCTGTGCCGGTTGGAGTGGGGGGGGGGTGTTAGGTTTTTCGTTACGAAATTTTTACATTCGGTCGCCGCGCTCAAAGTCTGAGATATATCTGAAAAGCTATGCAATAGAAAAAACAAAAAAAAAAAATTCAACACAAGTTTTTAGCGCGGTTATTATTGTTAGAGTATGTTTTTTTTTTAATTCCACCATACATGATTACAATATTTGTGATATATATTATCGTATGAATGTTAAGTTCAGCAGTTCAGAGTTGATGATTTATTATTATTTCTAATCTTAGATAAAAACTCTAATTTATATATTAGCTCTTTAAACTTAAAAGCTTAATATTTCGCAAATCGAAATAATAATTGAAGATTAAGTCTAAAGTAACAGTTAAAGCTTTGGTAGAGCTAAGAGATTCAACTAAGCTAAACTGAGTTTAACTAAACATTAACTAAACATTTTCTTTGGCATATTATGATAATATATTATGATATTACATATGTAATTTGCAAAATTGTAAATCTGACATGATTAAAAAGAGCAACTATGGAGTTTCTTGCCGATTCTTCTCCGTAGATACTGCTTTCCGAATCGGTGGTAAATGTTAAAAATATGTACTTAATGACGTTTCAAAAGTGCTTCTAGAAGAAGTCTAATTGAATAAATAAATGTTTGAGTTTGAGTTTGAGTTTAAAAGAGAACGTAATATACGTGAGTCCGAAATTGTTAAGAATATATTATTTTTGAAATGATTTCTGTTTTCAATAGCTCTACGAATAAAAAGATTTAAGTAATTAATATTTTAATTTATCAACGAAAAAATCGCCATGAAAACGTTTTAAACGTAAAGTCTTGTTTTTTTTAGAATCGAAGTTTGTTTTCTACTTTAACATTGTTGTTCTTCGAATAAATAATTAGCTCACAATTTTTTTGTGAGTTAATTATTATTAACATTATTAGGTATCAGTTTATTTGAGTCTAATATGCACATTGTTCATGTACATTCGCATTGCACAAATTCATGAACTTTTTTAAACACTTCTCTTAGCAAGTAGGTATTAAGTCATGAAAAGACAAACCTAAATATTTTCAAACTAATTAATACGATATTTAAGAACATTTACGGCTAAGTGTCGTGTGAATTCTGACAAGGGTTGACAAAATTGCTGACTGCGCTTATCTAGCAGGGTCAAGTGTCATTCAAACTTATGGGAAGGTATAGCTTTAGATTCAAAGGGAAACATTTATTAATAGATTTCTATTTTTCCTTATCGGCAATAAGAAAAGCAACGGATTATAAATAAAATCATTATCTCTTTTTGTTAATGGCAATTATATTTGTATTTTTTTGATGTTTTAATTTTAAATTAATGAGTCTTATTTTGACTTTGACCTTTGGAATAAAAAGGGAAATTCACGATTAAAATTCACAATTAAATACTATATATTATGTTCATATAAAACATTAATAAAAAGTTCATTATTTATGAAATGGACCGTAAATAACGGATGTACAAATATTTTGTAACAAAAATTAGATATAAATTAGGCATTGAAGTAGCATCTCTAACCGGAAAGTTTGAAAGAAACCTTCAAACTTACCGAAATATTATTTTTCTTTCAATAAATACGAAATAAAATATTACAATAAAAGCTTACCCAAAACTCTCACAGTTCGAATAAAAAGTTCACAACACAAAAATATTTTTAAACTTTCCAAAAAGTTTTCACTATATTTTCAATCACAGATTCGCACTGGCATACAACAAACACGTTAAAAAAACAAAACGTTAAACTCGAATTCGGTATTCGAAAACATTCCCGCGTTGTAAACGTCACATGGACATGGCTCCCGCTCCAGCCGTCAACGCCGGTAGCCAGAAATCGACTGTCGAGTTTCTGAACGGTTCTTCACTTCGCTTCATAGTTGTAACGTAGCGGAAAAATCTCGAGTGCTCTTTGCATTAATAAAAAGATCGTTCTGTCCTCACCCTGCCATAATTTACGAAAACACAAAGCTTTAATAGAAAGATAATAAGCGTAGATAAGCATGTTACGTGAATTATAGTTTCGGGACGTAGAGGTCCTTTGAAAAAATAAAATGAATATTAAATTGAAATAGCTACTTTCAATATGTAGAGATAATGCTGAGACGTTTTCGCAGTATTTCCTACTTTCGGAAGCTTATTAAAAGAAAATATAATAAAAATGATCTAATTGAATTGAAACAGAAAGTTCAAACAAATTGAAATAAAGCTTCGTAAATTGTAAACCTATGTTGATATTTAGATGAACACTTTATCAATCAAATACTCTTAAACTCTGTAGGCATGGGTTATTATTATAAGTTGTTATCACAGAAAGCTTTTCATGAAATCATGAAAAGGAATTATCATATTTAAAACATAACATATTATGTAATTATTAAAAAAAAAACTCTCTGCCCATGAGTTCACCCGTGTACTAAAGAAAAACCGGCATAGTTCCCGTGGGATTTCTGCGATGAAAACTATCGTATGTCCCATCACAAACTATTTTTATAAGAAATTTCATCCAAATTTTTTCACTATATAAAGATGAAGAACAGACAGGCAGAGAGAGCTAATTTGGCACTTATAATATTTAGTAGGGAAGTAGGAATTAACAATGTATTTTTCTTATTTCAACAATATAAATTTATTTGTACTGCAGGGACACAGGTGTCCTATGAAGGTTCAAGCCTTAAAACAGTTGGCCAAGGAGTGTAGCAGATGTTACGTAGTATTATTATGTCGTCAAACTTGGCACGTTGTCATTGGTTCTTGGGCACGGTTTCCTCAAGGTGTCCTTTATCGATTATAGTAGGGGTGATGTGAAACGTATGCAAAGTAAAGATTTTTTTTAAGAAACAAACAATTCACTAGTTCCACTTTTATTTTGTTTTATATAGCTTCACTACTTTTAAACTTTTACAACCATGTCGAGTCTCAAACCACTACTGCTCACTGTTTTTTTGTTTGCTTTAAATTATTATTCAAACTGATCGGTTTGTTTATTTTCATTTCAGTATCACCAATATTTAACACAAACTAAACAAACATTACATATTTAATCTCATGTTTAATCTATTTACTTATGGTAGAGTTCTACATAACTTTCTGAAGTAATAGATAAACACAGACATACAATACATTTCGCCTGTTGTGTGATTAGCCACGTGTAACAGTCATTATCTAGATTCAAATTGTAACACTGGAATGTTTTGAAGACTAATATAATGTTCTTGAGATTGATACTAGTTCTAACACTATTGTAGAGTTAATAACAAATATCATTCAACAATATTCTAAGTTCTTAAAAAGACAAATTTTCAAATATTATTATTGTAAGCAAAATGCAAAAAGCATGCAAAATTAATAAAAGTGTCACAGCTTAGGACATTAATATAATACTTTATTATAATAATAATAAAAAATATCTCTCTCACTTAGAAATTTTACAATTATAACAAATAATATTGTTATATTTTTACTGATTTATTTTTCCTATATCCCAAGGTTGCCTGGAAGAAATCGCTTTTAAGCGATAAGGCCGCCTAATTGTACATTTATTTTAAGTTAAATATCGTTTTTTGTAAATTTTGTTTTTGTGTGCATTGTACAATAAAGTGTTTTCTATCTATCTATCTATCTATATTGTTAGAGCTGGTTCAATAGAACTTAAAGTTTAAACACAATTTTTTGTTACAGATGTGGAGTATGACTTTTCACATAGGTACCCAGTAACTCAGGCTACCACTGCATAGTTAAAGGTCTGCTGGTCTAAACTTACCTGTATCGCGTCATGCAGATTTAAGTGACGGATATAATATCTACAATTTAGCTGCGAACCTGCGGCAGAACTTCGAGCGGCGACTGGTGGCATGCATAGTCGTGGAACACGTCTCATGCCTCACTATAGTTAAAACATACTTGTGAATCTATCTTCAGTGTAGTATTATTACCAAAATGAAAGAGCCAATTTCATGAAATCATATGAAAAGTCATGTTTGTTGAGACTTTTTTGTCTATGATTGATGGGAATAGAAGGAATAATTTCGAGATATAATTTCAATAAAGATTTATATTATTAATTTATGTTTAATTTCATCAACAATTCCTACCTTTTCATTGATTTTATAGTATGTCTTTAATAAAAAAAAAAAAAAAAAAACTATGTCTAATTGAAGTGTAAGTCTATTTGAAAAACCGTCTTTATTTACCTTTATAAACCGAAAAATAACTAAAAGATTAAAATTACTAAATAATTAATGTATAAACATAACGGGTAATCGGATTTCAATATTTTCTTATTTAAATAATAAAGTAAATTAATAGAACAAAACGAGATCAAATATCAAAATTAAAATTTTCCATTAATTATCTCTGAAAAAGGTTATAATATTTATTGTTATTGGCTTAGCTAGATAAGTGAACTTAATATCCAGTAAGTGAGGAGTTTTAACACATCAAAATAATATGATATAAATGAGAAGATGTACTATATAATATAGATTTTAATGAAAAGGGACGTGGTAGAGCTGATAACGTTAAACCGTTACATTATTTTTTAAACTTATTATTACGATTTGCGAGACACATACATTTTTGACTCTTATTGTAAACAAAACAAGAAATCCTATTTACAATAGCCAATATATTACATTCGATGTGAATATAACAACATTACAATATAAACATAGTTTAAAACGAAATGATGATGATAGTTTAAAACATGTAATTATTGATTTATTTCAGTCTATCGAATTATTAATAAAAGCGGATGCTGCAACAACATAATATACTTTTGTTATTACAAGAGAGAGTTGTAAGAGAAGAATAGAGATTCCTTGTTTTAATTCAGTTTGTCATCTTGGAATTTGAACCACTTCACACTTAATAAAACGAAATACGTATTATGAAAACGGGCGCGATTTAAATGCAATTTAAGCTTTTTAATTTCGAAGTCCTTTTTATTGCAGAGCGAAAGTAACCAAGGTGTAGAATTTGCCGCCGTATTACCATATTCCATATTAAATTTTTATTTTCATTTCATGTAAATTATGAGAGTGTCATTGCTGAATACGTAAGAAAATTCCTAATGAAACAATTTTCTTTGGGTGTATGCATAATATATTACCTTCGGTCTCGGCTTATGTGAATCTTTGAAATTTTTTCCTTCACAGGAATTCCGGTCGCTTTCAATTGAAGGTAAAGAAAAATGATGTCCTCAATTAGGTATAAAATGTTTGGTAAATCAAGAACGGAAAATAATATGACGTCATATTTTTTTCTTGATGCCTTTACTGAAATTAAATTCGTTTATAGTTTGATCGATAAATATGAAGTATATGATATTAAATAATGTTTTATATAAATAAATTTTAATTAATATTGTGTAGTTATTTAATTTATACCGGCGAATCGATTCACGATTCACTCATAAATTTTTAGTATCTACTTATTCAAATGGCGCGTATATTAAATTTTTTCGTTTATAATATAATTCACTTTTAAATCAATAACCTTCATTAAGATTTTGTAAATTACATTTTTTAAATTATAGCCATTAACACTAAATAAAACAATAGTAGAGTAATTTGGCAGTTATAGAACCATAATAATGAAATATGCATTGAAAAGCGCTGAAGGAGAAGAAGAAGAGAAATCTTCTTTCTTATATATAAAAATGAATCGCAAAATGTGTTGGTAAGCGCATAACTCGAGAACGGCTGAACCGATTTCGATAATTCTTTTTTTATTATATTCCTTGAAGTACGAGGATGGTTCTTATGTAGAGAAAACGTAAATATTATGTACTACGGGCGAAGCCGGGGCGGACCGCTAGTTAAAAATAAAAACTAATTTATTATTAATTTATCATCCCTTGCTGGCAATGAATATTATTTTTATTATATTTTAACGGATTATAAACGCGATTTATTCATTAGATACAGATATATTATTATCCCGACGTTTCGCATACTTTGCAGCTATTTTCCGTAAATAAAATCCGTTAAAATCTTTAATTTCTAAATCTATATATATGTATAAAACTCAAAGGTGACTGATATAGTGATTTATCAACGCACAGCCCAAACCACTGGACGTATCGGGCTGAAATTTGGCATGTAGGTAGATGTCAGGACGTAGGCATCCGCTAAGATTTCCCGAAATTCTTGCGGGAACGGGGAAAAACGGGGATGCACGTACAAAGTCGTGGGCGGAAGCTAGTGTATGATAATACTCGCGTAAAACCTCAGCTCAGGAAAATATTATTTTCCTATATAAATAACATAAAACGCTAATAATAAAGCATGATGTTAAAAATAGTGTTTTAGGAATTAAAACAAAATCCAGTCACAATGTATATTAAAAGAAAATATTATACAATATATTACCTCTGTACATAATAAAATACAATTGGATAGATTTCCCTCTCAACCCCTCAGGGAAGCTCAACATTTTCCAAATACGATAAAACATAAATTTTTATTTCAATACAAATCTAATAGAGCAATCGTCTCCGGGGAACGCGGTAGTGTTACAAAATAAAAGCGAATGGAATTTATCTTTTACCTCATTTTTATTATATATTTTTTGGAATGCATATAATATAACGAAAACGATTATTTTACTAAAGTGATACCTATGAGGGTGTTTCTTTGTATGTGTAAATTAAACCTAATATTTAGAACGTAAATGAACAAAAGAAATTAATAATATTTTAGAACTATTATAATGTTACTTTAGTTATTCGATTAATA
The DNA here is from genome assembly GCA_029959065.1 of Colias behrii. Taxonomy (NCBI): domain Eukaryota; kingdom Metazoa; phylum Arthropoda; class Insecta; order Lepidoptera; family Pieridae; genus Colias; species Colias behrii. The sequence goes on from JARWMC010000016.1 coordinate 2,531,707, forward strand.
TACAAAGGCGAACAGTTAATAAAAATATTGAGTAAAAGTAAAAGTAAAACTTAATTATTGCTATTTGGAAAAGAAGTCAATCAACAAAATTTTGAATTAAAATTATTAAAAAGAAGTTATAAATTGTAATAACATAAAAAATAAATAAAATCAAAACTATGTACTTACAAATGTCAAGTTTGAAACTTTACTGAAACATTTCCGCTCAATATGCATAGAATAAATATAATTATAAGAAACTTAAGAAAACATTGTTTTCAATACTTTGATTTTTCTAATACTTTTGTTGCAAAAAATATAATAAGATATCTATTTTTTTTTACATTTTCACACGATTTTCGATGGTTATGTTTGTTTCCGAAATCGAATCCGAAAATGATAAAGTCAAAAACTGCTAAACCGATTTTTATAGAATTTCAATATTAACCAATACGAAGAATGTTTTATGAGGAAAATATCGATATTTTGTATAACTTAATGATCGTTGAGTACGTCGGAAAATGTCGAGTCCACTGGGATCTAATTAGTATACACTGTGACTGAAACTGCGCCGTTAAAATATGAAACTTTATCCGAGGTTTTTTTATTTATTTATAGCAAAGTCTTAGCTATACTTTATATAATACTAGCTGTCCCAGCAAACGATGTTCTGCCTTAATCTTATCAATTAGGGGTATGAAAAATAGATGTTGGCCGATTCTCTGCAGGTCTACCCAATAGGCACACAAAATTTAATGAGAATCGGTTCAGCCGTTTCGGAGGAGTATGGTAACTAACATTATGACACGACAATTTTATATATTACTAGCTTCCGCCCACGACTTTGTACGTGCATCCCCGTTTTTCCCCGTTCCCGCAAGAATTTCGGGAAATCCTTTCTTAGCGGATGCCTACGTCCTAACATCTACCTGCATGCCAAATTTCAGCCCGATACGTCCAGTGGTTTGGGCTGTGCGTTGATAGATCACTTTATCAGTCACCTTTGAGTTTTTTTATATATATAGATAGAGATTGTCTTGCTAGTTTTCTTGACTTAGCTACTTAAAAATCCATTAATATTCACAAAGTGTCTTATAGCTAAAAATATCGACGGATAAAAAGCGAAAAATCTGAGTAGGTAGGTTAAACGCTAACAACTTCACTATATCTATATACTTCATGTGAAAATAGTGACTGTACTTACTTATATTATGACTATTCTTAGTAATATGACTTATTTTCAACGTAACCCATTGATGAATGCAATTCTCAATTGCTACAAAAAAAAATGTCCGTTTTTTAAATTAGGTATAGGTAACTTCCGAAAACGATTCAGCTGACATCGAGTTAATTGTATACCTACGTCAATATAATTTGTAACTAATGAGTAATCACCTCACCGATGCTTGGTTAATATCTAGCTGGACCAAATTTTGCATTAATTTAGATATCACGTGACATTCATTAAAATTTATCTCGCTCTAATTGCAATGCATTTATTATTACGGGTCAATTATGTTCAAGGATTTATAAGGATATGCGATTTAATGATCTGGATTACAAAATCTGCATAAGTGATAACTAGTAGATAATACTACTTTGTATTGTCCCGACTCCGCTTGGGCTGATACAGGATAAAAATGAAATAAAGTCTATGATATTTCCAAACGTAGCTTTCTGTTAGTGATAAGTAACAATAAACTACAATCACTTGCCTTGTTTCACATATTTTATTTATATTTTTACTAAACATGTTAATAAAATCAAGATACTAGATACCTAAATATACAGTTTGTTCAAAGATCGCTATAACAACCACAAACGAAAAATAACAAAAACACCTACGCGTAAGATATACAAAAAATAGCTAATGCGTGCTTTTCCTTCAGCGTCAGAGTCTATGACGCTGACATTTTGACAACAGCGCTTTGTAGCTTGTTGTTTTTAAACTTACTATAAACAGTTGATTGCATAAATAAAATATACCTTTCATATAATAGGTAACAAATCTTAATTCTTATTCCTACAACAATAACAACAACAGCTTATTCGATTCATCAGTCATACAGTCAGAACAAACTCTTTCATATTTATAATATAAAATTTACTTTGCCAAATGAAAAAAGTTTCCAACTTTGTAATATCCGCTTTAAAATTGGACGCAAAAGGATCGAAAGTCGTAAATTTATATTCTTTTGATTACACTGATTGCTTCGTTATTATTGTAATAACTTCTTCGATGTTTTCCCATTTTGGACGCGCAATGAACTGTGAATGTTCATTACTTCCATGAATAAATCCGACTTGATGTTTTTCAGCTTGAATAATGGAAAATCGTTGTTAAGATTTGAAAGTGAAACGGTATCGTAAAACTCAATTAACGCTGTGCTTTGAATGTAAATTGATATTATTTTTCTGAAATAAGAAATACAATAAAACTGGATATGAAAAGATCTGGTTACACGAAGATAACCAGTGTTTGTTAGGCACATCTTTTGGTTAAGGGTTAAGACGTAGAGATAGATACTTACTATTGAATTTGATAAAAAATATTACCTATCTACTTAACCTCATGGAATAAATTATTTTCTTTCTCAGTTTTTATGTTATGTGTGTGTATTATATGTGAATAATTACTGTAGTGGCAACTACTAAATAATGAGAAAGGCAACATTTATTTCTACATAAACATAAAAAAATAAAAATAAAAAAGCATTATAATTCGATACGGAGCCAAAAAACATTCTTATTGATATTTAGAAACAGGAATATGAAACTGTAAATATTATTTTCTTCCATCCATCGACTTTCACGATTGTTTCCTTCCCTGAATATTTTATATTTCCATAAACTTTACGATGGTGTCATTTTTATGACAAAAAGAAATATTTGCTGTCACTGTAATATAAAATAATATACAGGTAAATTAGCTTGGAGAAATTTTTGCATATGTAGTGGTGTGTATATTACTCAGATCTTAGAGCGCGTTTCCACTATATCGTTCTGGCCTATACAAAAATGTTTCGATATCCTAACATTACTATTTAATTTTATACTTATTCCTAGCAACACTTTTGTTTTCAATAAAAACAAGTTTTTATTTGAAAGAAAATGGTTTTGACTTTATAAAAAAAAATATATCATTCAATTTTACGTCCTTGAGCAAACGACAAGGCGACTACCGTGAAACAATAAAATATCGTGTCCATAATAATTTGTTTCATAATTAATATTTGACCATAATAATTACGAAACAAAACAAATAAATAAATCGTCACTTGATAGTGGAAAGTGGAAACACGCACAAAACCAGAATAAACCAGTTTACGCTGTCCGCAGGTGCCACGTGCAGTCGTTTGGTACCGTTAGAACATAAAGCACATTTCATTCAAAAATTATAATTATTATGTACGTAAGTAGTTTAATTGATAAATTTTGTATTTGTTGATTGTTGTTATTATTTGTTATTATTGTTATAATATTTGTTGAAGTGAATTACATGTCCCGCAGCCGGAGGCCCCAAATGAAAACTCAGATGTACTTTAAAACTACATTTAATAGCTAAAATGAGACTTTTACACCCATGTCTGCACGATGCAGACCGGAGTTAAAGAATGAATTTATACAGTTTAATAATTATAAAGACGTATGCTTGGATGCTAACTAAGGGAAATCGCATCCACATTCTATTCCCGTGCGAACGGCGTATTCAGCAGTTTTGTATGAAGGCAGGGCCATAACTAGTGTTTAATTTGTGTGTAAGTGTTGTAACTTTATATTGTTAATTCAATATGGCTCCAGTGTTAAAACATGGTCGAGGCAAGCCTTTGACTTCTCAAACTAAAGAATTAAACTTTAAATGTCGTTTCTTTTTCAGGTTAGTAAATTTTTCATTTTAGTAACATTGTTAATGTAAAAGTTATATGTATGTTAAATGTGCAAATATTAAAATAAAGTCTCATCTTTTTCAGAGGAGAAACACATATAGTTTAATTTAAAATCCCTTATATATACAGGGTTACTTGTAAAACACCGGCAACCTCGCAGGACAAGATAGCTAACATCATAAGTAACAACATTTCGACTTTTGATAATTTGTTAGATTTTATTTTCATACAAAAATAAATATTCATTTAATTTTCCGTCTGAATATTATAAACTCTACGCCTCCCAAAAATTACGTAAACAAAAAGCGAACGAGAGGGGGAAGGGGGCGTCGCGTCGTCCATCCGATAATTAATAGAACATAGACTTACAAATGTAAGGAGAGTACAATAAAAGTTTAAAAAATCATTTAAAAATAATTTATTGCGTTATGCCAAAAGTCGTAGAACAAATGTTGTTACTTATGATGTTAGCTATCTTGTCCTGCGAGGTTGCTGGTGTTTTACAAGTAACCCTGTATAAAATAAAAACTAAAAATAAAATGTTGTTTTATTTTATTTGCTGACCATACACTACTACAAACGCAAAAATTTCTCCAAGCTAATTTACCTGTAGGCATGTCCCTTTATTTATGGCCATTTATGGCGTATGTTATATTGGCGACTGGGATATTATACAATATCAACGCTTGCATTAGGCCGTGGTTTACCTCGCGTTCTGTTCAAATAAAAATGCTGATTTGCTAATGCAGGCTCTAATATTTTTCTGCGTCAAATTTCATCCAGATTCGTTCTGTTGTTTTCGCGTAAAAGAGTAACTAACATCCTAAGCTAACGTCTATCAATTCTCACAAAGTATTACGTCCTAACTTAAATGAACGGTTTAGCACACAAACTCTAATTAATAATTAGTAATTATTTATTGAGTAAATTAGTAATTTTAATAACATTCGATTTAATTAATAAATGTAATAACGCTTTGAATGTTCACTTTTACACACATTTCAGTATTTATTCAAATTAATCAATATTATGCTGTTTAAATTAAACGCTCAATATTTGGTTCATCATACAGCAATGTTAAAATTTTACCAGTACAAATAAATAAGATTGCATTGTCTTAATTTAATGTTTGGTCTGCGGGTGATACCTATCATGTGTGAGTAGCTTGGTTTACGTCTTTTCTTTACTTTTTACTTCTTTAGTAAAATCCATCTCTATGTACATAAAATTATTCAATACCATGTTAATATTTCACTTTATTTCAGATTAGACCCTCTTTATTCAAACTTCACTAATCCGAACTTGGCAAAATATCATTAAATCTCCTATAATGTGTAAAAACTTCCTGATTGGCATATACCCAGGAGAGTTAAATCTTAAAGTGAGACTGTCCGTTGAGCAAATGTTGAATAAAAGGCCATATGACCAGAAACATAGTGATGATAATGGCTTGAAGTGTATTAAGTACTTGTGTCACTTTGTTTCTGAAACTTGGTCCTCCGAGCCGGAACTAAGCCGTTACAAGTTGTTCATATCATTCAGGTTTTGAAACTTTATAATGGACGGACTTCATGTAAAAAGTTTTGTATCGTATGTAGCTTGTGATGGAATTAAATAGCTTTGTTCTACGCTGCAACAGGTAGGTAGATTATTTCTATAAATAAGGACATATGAGAAACAAAAAAAGTAATGTTTATAGAAAAAAGGATTCAAACGAATGATGGAAAATAACTCCATTGAGTACAAAAATATTATAATAAGGTACTGCATACCAAATAAAAAAAACTACCTATTTATGAAATAAAAAAATAGGAAGGATTAAATGCACAATAATTGTAACAATATTCTTAACGCTACTGTGACGCTACACAGATAGGGAATTGTCATATTTTTCGATTACAATGCTACATTAATCTGTCACGTTCGTTTTCCTCCATTATCCCCAATCTACTGGGAACGATGTGGCATAATTAAGATAACAGGAAAAGGAGGAGCTCATTTCTCATATTAATATATTAAAGTGTTCCTTGGTCGGTATAGGCAGTCTTCACAATGGGCAGTATTGGCCCAATAAATGATCGTCAATGTTTGCCGCCAATACGGCGTTTATGAATCTATAATTACTGCCGATTTTCTACACTATCGTGATTGCCTCTACTCGCCTAACGCTGCCCATTGTGAAGAGGGCCCAAGCTTGTACCACTTAACACCGCCTTATGATTATTTGCCACGAGAAATCCGTTAAGATAGAGAATACAGAACAACACTGAGTACGAGTTTTCCTTTACACTAAAAGATCACGAAAAAATGATCTTGCTCTAGCTCTAGCTCTATCTTCATTTGGTCTAAATGCTAAAAGAAAGCTTTTCAGCTTTTCAATGACATTAGCAGTTTTTTCGTTATTAGCTTAAACTAACATATTCTATGTAAATAATCACGTGTATGAAGTAATTATGTAGTTAATAAATGGAGTTCAATAAATTCTATAAATACCTATTAATAAATTATATTTTACGAGACCAGTTTATAGGTCATAAAATTTTCTTTTATGTCCAGGGCTTGTAAAAGAAATCCCTGAAATCTTTGTGTATTTAGGTTAGTTTCTAAACGTATAGTTGACCAGACAATATGTGTAAAAAAATTAAGAATGTAAAAGTTTCTAAAGCTTTTTTAATGTAGTAAGTTCTGAGGCACTAAGTATTAATAAATCCTGATTAATTATTTATGTTTTATACAATTTTGTACTAACATAAATATAATCTACAATTATATAAGTCAATTTGTGACCATAATAATTTAATAGATATAATTATGTATAAGCTTGCATATAAATATATAATGTTCAAGTCTTTATAGCAAATATTAGAACCTACACAATAATAGATACATTTGCTAAAATGTATCTATTATTGTGTAGGTTCAAATGCTTTTATAAAGCATTTGAATGCCATAAAACCAAAAATATAAATTCTACATTTGCTATTTTTTCTGATGATTCAGTCAGCTCATACAATAGAAATTGTAACAGTATACCACCAAATTCAACAGACAATCGTGCTAATGGGCAAACAGTCTTGTCGATTGATAAATAATTAATAAAAAAAGGTGCGACTAGGAGGTGCCCACTAATTTCGTGATAGGCAACAGAAATAATCTATACATATAATAAAATCGTAGGAAAGTCAAAACTGTACATTGAATATTTTTTTAAAAGAATACTTGGGCCGTGATCTATAATCGATACAGAACCCAAAAACATAGTTTTTAGAATTTTTGTCTGTTTGTCTGTTTGTCTGTTTGTCTGTATGTATTTCCTGGCTAATCTCGAAAAGTACTGTATAGATTGACTTCAAATTTTGCATGAATATTACTAACAGGTCGGGTCAGGCTATAGGCTACATATTATCAAGCTATCACCTACGGGGGAGGAGCTGTGAACCTTTATTTTTCTTACGTATTCTCTATACTACGACAACGTACAAACTAAAGACTCATGTTTAAATGTTGTTTTTGAGTAAGCCATGCTATTATCTAGCTTTACACTATAAAAACTACGTCATTTATGTAATTTTGGCAGAGAAACAGTTAAATGAATCTTAGCAGTATAAAGACAAATTTGAAACAGCGCCATCTATGAAGTGTTATAAAAATCAAACACACGTTAACTATTGAAAATTAATAATCAAATGACGCATAATATATAAATGTTGTTTGACAATACCTAGATTGACACTATATGAAGTCGGTTAAAAAATTATGCCATTTAAGTAACTTGGGAAGAAAAACATAGTTTAAAGAATGTAAGTTGTATAATGTTAATTTTGTAACAGCGCCATCTATGAGATTTCGTAAAAATCAAATCAATTTACATGTTAACACTGTTGAAAATTAATAATTCAAATATAATCATGTTATTTATTTAACTCTTTAACCCATAATATCTTCCCTTCCCTATTTCGTGTAAATAATAAATATACTACATTTTTTTAAAGTGAGGGTAGATGTTTATTATTTTAAGTAAAACTAGACACCATTATCTACAGTAAATCTAATATTGATTGTGTTCATTAGTTACAATTTTAAAAATCTTCGTGTTTTATAAATTTACTAGCTTACCGCCCGCGGCTTCGTCCGCTTTGTCTAAAACCTAATAAATTATATACTAAAACCTTCCTCTTGAATCAGTCTATCTATTAAAAAAACTGCATCAAAATCCGTTGCGTAGTTTTAAAGATTTAAGCATACAAAGGGACATAGGGACATAGGGACAGAGAAAGCGACTTTTTTTATACTATGTAGTGATATTTATAAAGCAATTGAATGCCATAAAACCAAAAATATCAAATGCAATCTTCGTGTTTTGTGAATTTTCACCATCATGCGTTCCCACAAAAGGTAAGTTGTTACTTATAGGTATTTATTTTTTATAATGATAGCAATTCATGTTTTTTGTTGGTATTATATTACACTTTTAGAATGAAATAATAAAATGATGAATTCTTATATATATGACTTACAAGATTTTGAGGTGCATTGGGAACAGTAGTTTTTGATAAAATTTTATTTGTAAGTAGCTTTTTTTTATAGATTTACAGTTAACTTTTGATTTTTTTATTTACAGATTCAATGCTCATAAAATTATATCGCCTTTAGAAGACGATTTCTGCTGACAATTTTACAACACCACTTGAAAATTGATGATTTGATGATAAAGATAGTGGCAGGGAGGATTAAGTGGAAATTAGTAATCATCCGCTTCGTCAATTTTTGACTGAAGTTAATGTCCAACGTCCAATGGTTCAATCATTGGAAGTATGTCGGGAAATTTTGGAGGATATTTTTCAGGAAGGAGAGGAGGGGCAGCCAACCACATATCAAACTACTACGTTTTAGTACCGAAAAAAATGTTATTGCCAAATGAAACATAAATTTTGCACTCACAACTGTACAAGTAATGTTTTTATTTTGACTTTGCGGTTATCTGATTATAATATTTATCGTTATGGCTATCGAGGTACTGACCGTACTGGGATCAGAGTACATGATGTACAGTTCATCATCCAGGATTGCTAAGAGCATTTTCACACTGAAAAAGATGTTTTCTTTGAATCGTAGTTGCTTCATTTATTTATTTTTAATCATTTTACATAATATGTTTTATATTTTTTATAAATATATCATTTTCATTATTTATAAATAAAATGGATCCAACACAACTTTGTTGTGTATCATTTCTCTATTAATAACCCATAGGCATATTTTCCGAGCGCCCCATTTAAGTTGCGGTCCTGAAATTATAAAAAAATAATGTATACTTTCGCCAAATATGTATATAAGCTCAAGCTCATTTTTAGATAAAAATAACAAAAACAACTTATTTATTAAAATTTAGTAGATAAAATAAATTATGTAACGATTTTATAAGAAAACACAGTATATTAATTATTAGGCGACGGTGATCTCTTCCAGGCAAAAGATATTCATAGTTTTGACACATTAAAGTTCCAACAAAACCCTCAAATTTTTGAGCAGAGTTGAGCAAGATAATTTGAAAAATGTGCCGTGTTAAGTATTATAGAAAAGGTAAGTTCGTTGGTAATTATTATTTCTTCTTCATTTACATGTTGTTAGTAAAAATAAACTTTGACTAACAGTCAAAGTAGTCAAAGTATATTTTAACTAATACAACTTAATACTAACTATTATAGTTACTTATGTTCAGTATTTATCTGTATTATTATTGCTTGGTAATTAACATAATATTTTCATGTCGTATACCTAATTATAAACATAAGTTTGATGTGTAATTAGCTGGATTTATTTTCACACACTCACAGACTTATATTTTATGTTAAAATAGTGTTAATAGTGTAAATCATAATATTTTTTCACAATTAAAAATATTTCCTTTTTTCTGATGGTGTTGGCATTGAATTAAACCGCGCTGTCGTTTCGTTCACAAAAAGTGATGTTATGAGGACCATATTCGGTCCTCATATTATCATCAAAAATCTGTGCGAAAACAATAAACACGTGTGATGCCCTCACGGCAGATCGGGGCGGTCTGACGCGAAGTGGGGACAGCGTTGTCACTGTATCGCTCTTGCCACGCTGTTCAACAGACTTATTCGATAGTTCAGTTTTGTGTTAAGACCGCTGTGACAACCAACCCGTGAGACAACCAAACCCGGTCTCCCCTACTATCCCGTGAGACCGAAACCTTCACTGAGAGGGTATGACGTCTCACAGCTGATCGCAAACGGCATATTGTACTATCCCGTGAGACCGAAACCCTCACTGAGAGGGAATTACGTCTCACTACTGATCACGACAGTCATATTTTATCTCGAGAATCTGAAACTTTACTCAATATGAAGACCGTTTGACAAATGATAGGGTGCATCATAATATTATTCGATCTCTTGAAGATGAACATGAGCATAAGCAATGACTAGAGTAGGGACGCGAATATTACAATTATTTGAGACAACAACGATTAATAAGTTTGTTTAATGAAAGATTAAGAATTGAAACTATTCGGTCTCTGGAAACGGACGAATAGCGAGAGGCCCGCAGCGAAGATACACCGGAACCTTTGAAATCACTACTTTTAGAGGAACAATCTGCTGTGCAATCTAAACTGTTATTAGACAATATTCGCTCTTATAGTAGTGCGTTTCAAATGATCCTTTGGTGCTCAATAATTATCAGAAGGTCCTTTCATGCTTATTTTTAAGATACAAGGTCAAGTTTACCATTTGATAGGATCCCTTTTGCCTGAAGGCCAACCTAAGTTTGTTTAAATATATTTTGTATTCGACTACAACGAATAGTGGAATACAAGAAATCAATATTTCTCAAATTTAAAACTGAACTCATTTCACAATTTTAGAACAGGTTAATTCGTATGTATGCAGTTTTAAATCGACATTAGAAGCTTTTCCCCAAGATGGTGATATCGGCACTCAGGAACTCCCTGGACGTGTTATAACGCCCAGGCCACAGTATTACAATTTTTCCTACAGTAGAGCAACGAATGTATTTTCGCATAGCAACGGAGGGGAACTTGCGGGAGGTCAAGTGACGCGGGCCACGTACCACAAACATGCTTAGTTTGTGGTACCAAGCGCGAAAGAAAGTCATCGTGTTTTTAGTAAAGTTACTATGTAAACTAACGTAATTTAATACTTAGGTACATATTCTATAATGGTGCGCTCAAACTGTTAATCTACATTTAATTTAGATTATTATTTGAAATACTAAGTAATGTAGAATTTAAATCACATTCATTCATGTTTTCTTCAGATTTTAAGATTTTCTTATCAGAGTGTTCAATTTTAATGTAGTTAAATTTTATAAGAGACAATAATTAAGAACATTCAAAAATAAAGTGTCACGTATTTTTTTAAACGACGAATGACGAAAAACGACGTAATCGCGGACGAAGTCGCGGGCAACAGCTAGTAATAATATATAAATTGTCTTAAGTTGACCGCCGATTGCAGAATTTACTACGTAATCTGTAGCTTTAAAAAATTTACCGGCCGAATTGAGAACGTCGTCCTTTTTTTGAAGTCGGTTAAATACAAAGTGACTTCCCGCTGTCCTGAGGGGGCACCTATTTATGTTTGGGTCTTTAAAACTACACAATGGATTTTTCTGTGGGTTTTTATAAAAGGTAGTAATAGATAGTTATTCAAGGAAAAGTTTTGTATGAATTTGAGATGCATAATTACACCAGTGAAGTTGGGATGGGACGCTAGTTATATTTATAAAATATGAAAAATACATAAAAATAAGTCGCTACATATAGTCACGTACAGGCAGGCGTAACCCTTGTTATGTACACAGGCATTACTACCGAGAAAGAGCTCCATCAAAACCAATCGCTAAAGAAGCTGCTTTCAAACATCCAATTAGAAGTACTTCAAAATCACAAGAAGGAATTATTTCAGCGTTTGTCATATGGTTTCAAAGCCTAAGCCTTCATTTCAATCCGTGTATCAATGGTAGAAAGGGCATACTCTTAGCTTTTGTATTGAGAGAAAAGGGCCCTTTGATTCCCAGGGCTGTTGGCTTATCGGATATAATATTACAGCCATAATACATATCGTCTGTTATTGCCTGTGTAATTTGAGGTTTTGTATACAAAGCAATATTATATTTTTTTTATGTTTTTAATTCACGAAATGAACAGTATTTAAACAAGCATTATTTTTTACATTTTGACATATTTCAAAATAAGATAGCTAAATCGTGTTTCTATTATTTGTTTATCTTACTGACAGCCATGTGCGTCAGACATGCGCTATATCCAAGCTATATCATATTATTATGTCATACGATTATGTTTTTCAAAAATTGTTGCACAATGATTTATGAATTTATTAAAAGAATGATACCTACTCATTTTCGCGTGGACGCAAAATGGATAGTATGCCATAAATAGGTATCTGAATAACTTCTTTAGCGCTCCACGTAGAGCCAGAGTGGCCAGAGTTCGCGTCACCGACCGCGACAGGCAAATAATAATATTATGAAATTGGTTCTAAGTTTATTTCAATTATTTAATATATTGGCAGTCCTGATATCTGTTTTCATTAATACTGTTTTATTACAATGTACTTAGTACTTATTATTTCTAGGCTTAAAATTTATATACATACTAAAATAATTGTATTTTATCAAATTTATATTACTCAAGATTTCAATAAAATTTATGTTAAGGTTGTACCATGCAAATGATTTTGATACCTTCGTCAAAGTGTTATTTCGATTTTGAGGAAGAATACCTTTGTTTCACTATCCGATGTTAAACCGGATATCCGTCTAAGGGTTCATACGCACTATGCGGGTAGCCGCATTGCGGGTAGCCGTCCGGCTGACCGCAAGCACAATTATGTACGTAATATTCATTTCTATGCGCACTGCGATGCGGCTACCCGCAGACCGCTCCGGTTGCTCGGAGAGCTGCGGCCCGAGTGACGGCCAGCCGGACGGTTGCTATACGCACTGTGCGGTTCAGTCTGCGGCTGCCCACAATTGAGTGAGTGTGTGCACGTGGTTGCAAAATGCTTGCTCTCATCTCGTGTTTGCAAATAAGGATGCACCCAGTACTTCTTTCTTTGCTTTTCTTCTTTACGTAACGTGTGTAAATGTAGTAAATAGCTGCAACTTCTTCCACTTCCATCTTTGAAATAGATCGACATGACCGCAAATCGCAACGGTTCTTCAACCGCACGTTGCGGTTGCGAATGCGGCTGCCCGCGATCCGGCTGGCCGCATTCGCAACCGCATCCTACGGTCAGCCGGACGGCTACCCGCAATGCGGCTACCCGCATAGTGCGTATGAACCCTAACGGATGTAGTGAACACAGAGCGACGGATTTCGGCAATAAACTTTTGTTGTTATGCATATAATTTTCCTACAAAGGCTTGTTTATTTCGCTTTTTCTTAAAATAATGGGTGTATTTTGAGGGAAAATGTTTGCGTTTAGTCTTTTGTTATGGCAAATAGATTAACGATTAAAGATTATTGTGAATTCGAGAGTTTGATTTAACGCGAGTGTTATATCACTACATAGTATAAAATAAAGTCGCTTTCTCTGTCCCTATGTCCCTATGTATGCTTACATCTTTAAAACTACGCAACGGATTTTGATGGTTTTTTTTTTAATAGATACAGTGATTCAAGAAGTAGGTTTTAGTTAGTTTCACACCTAACTTGCCAAGTTAGGTGTGAAAGGGTATTAGATATAAGCTTCTTGGACAATACAATGTAGTAGTAGTAGTATACAATTAGTGTATTAGATATAAGCTTCTTGGACAATACAATATACCTACATAATATTACATAATATAATATACACGGTGGAAATTTTCAATGGGTTCTGGAGGGAAAGTACTTGAAATACTGGAGATAGCAAATTTTGCTGAAAGAAGCTCCTTTACTTTTAAAAATTAATAGAACTGCATTTAAAGATTTTCGAAAATACGTCTAAGATAGTGGCTTTGCCTATATAAATTTTCCACGCTGAAACACCTTCCCGTATACTCACTCCCTTTATAAAGTATGTAGGTACTTACTCATAATTTGTTTTTCACATCGCAATCCATAAAAATGTTTATAATCAAACTTCCACTTTGATCGCAAATACATTTCAGTCCAGATGTTCTGTATAAAAATTATGTACTCACTTCATTCCCTCTTTTACGACTACAAATCATGGTAACGACCCCTTGAATTAAGCGATTTATAATCTGCGAACTATTCAAGATGACTTTATTTCAATTCGATGAAGCGAGGCTTGAAGTGCTTGAAATTGATAGGTAGTATTTTATAAGTAGGTAGCGTTTCATTTAACAATATTTTTATAGGTAAAATTGTTTGGTTACAAGCTTTTATGTCAAACTGTAACTTATAGTGCTTATATTATCTATGCAGAGATAAGTAGTATTATTGAGCAACATTATCTTCAATTAGATTTAGATTTAGTTTTAACTCTGAATTAATGTATACTTATATGAGAATTTATTAAATAGAAAAATATATGTAACAGCACAGAATAATAACTAGTAGCTAGCTAGTAATAGTATAAATTATAAAATACTAGCGGTCCGCCCCGGCTTCGCCCGTGGTACCTACATGTTTTATAGCCTATGTTGCTCAGTGAAGATGCAGCTTTCTAATGGTGAAAGAATTTTTGAAATCGTTCCAGTAGTTTATGCGTGAAAACCATACATACATATATACATACATACATACATACAAACCTTTCCTCTTTATAATATTAGTATAGATATATACTCTTATTCGAACATCCCAATTCACTAATGAAATGACTTTACCTAAAGAATTGGAATAAGGTAGAATTATTGGATATCCATCCAACGTGATATATTTTTGCCAATTGTAAACCGATTTTCGGAATTTAATTATAATATAAGAAATTGTAGTGGCTTTGCGCGTCGAAATTTAATAATGTGATAATACAACATCGGGAAATGAGAAAGAGCCATTGAAATCGGTCATATTCATATTATGTAATATTCATATTACATACTAAAGTTACAAGTTTCTATACTTTTTGTTTTTTTCTTCATAATTATATGTGAAATTACTTTGTACGGATTTTAGATTTCGATTTCATGTTATGGCTCAATACCGTTTCATAATTTGCAAAGGTTTTAGGTAATAAAATAAATAGAGTAAGATCCCAGAGCGATAAGACATAACTTATTTTCTAAAAGATGAAACTTTAAGTTCTCAGTAGTGTCTCATGTACTTTGTATACCTGCGTGTTTGTGAAGTTTGCCCAGTGACACCTGGGCAGGTACCAGGTGAGAAAGGTGACTAAAAATAAGAGTTACTTTACTTAAATTTAGATGGCTGATTTTTAGATATATTTTATAGAATATCATTCTCAAATGGTATCGCAAGTATCAGACACTTTTCATGGACCAAAACTTTTGTCAGACGCTTTAAAGCTCCACCAAAAATAAATAAACTTTACTTATTTTTTAATGTCTGTTTTTTTAATATGTTATCAACATAACTATTACAAAATTATATGTATTTAATCAGTCAGACAAATTGGAATGACCAAAAATCCACTAAACACAAAAAATATTCGGCCGTGAGTACGAACGCGAGAGCATTATGCATGCGTTTCAGAGCGAGTGAGACGTCCATAGTAACCCGGTTCTCCTTCTTTAACTCACATTCTGTTTCAGTCTACTGTGTATGTGCGCGCAATGTATAGTATACACTATACATTATACCCGGCGCGGCGAATGATGATTCCTATGACACTGACAGTTATTCTCAAGAGACAAACTTGTAATGGCGTCACCATTAAATTAGAAACGTATTGGAGGCGTCTAAAAATGGCATTTATTAATTTTTACGTAGCTTTATGCCATAACAATGATATTCCGTTGGAATTATAACCATTCTTAACATTTACGAGAAATTATATCAATCTGACTTTGCGTTTACGTCCTACAAAACTTACATCGTTGGCATTTATCGACTAGTGCGGAAAGTATCGATAAACCAATTTCGATAATGGAAACGAGTTCACATTTTTTCCATGCTTAAGCTTTAGTTCATTCCGTATTGAATGGAACAGAAGATCGCAGCGTAATTAATTAATTAATTACCGTTCGCGTTAATTTACTTACCTATGATAATATAAGTTTTTTAGACAAATTAAATGGGGGCTTCCATTTTCATGATAAAATAATATACACTGTGTTAAACGGGTTAAAAATTACGTGAAAATGATAAGGCGCATTTTTATGCTTTGGAAAACTTTCGTTTTACTTACCTACTTAATCTATGCTAAAAAACTTAAATTAATACAACAACAACATAATAAAACAAACGGCTTCAGCTGTTTTTAAATAATTATACCGTTTCTGATGTTAACGAAGAATTTAATCCAAAAAGTTTAAAAAAATTTGATGCTAGCAATTTACCACCATGCAAAACTGAATTATTTCAACAATATCTCCGAGCTAATTACATTGCTAGCATATGGAATAATGCAAATGAAAAACAACCAACCATCTTTACCCCTGAAAATAATGGCTGGACGTTAGAAGAAAACCAGTATCACTTTTATTGGTTTGATGGTGACCAATTACCAGGAGACGTCAGTGAAGCACTTCAAGATCCAGGTACTGTACTTTAACTTTAGGTTTACAATTCATTTTATGTTTTATATTTGTAGTTTTATGTTTTGTAATTCTTTAATTTGTTTTTTTACAGAAGAAGCTGACAGCAACGACAACAATATAAATGATGACTCGAATGGACAATATGACTGGCTCAATTATGAAAATTCTAATGATTATTTTGATGATGATAACGATGATTAAGGACAATCAAATACTTTCACTTACTAACTATATTTATTTTCTTTTTTACTAAAATTATTTTTTTTTAAAAATGTAATCTTTGGTAAAAAAAATAAAAATAATTTTTTATAAAATACAATTACTCCGAAAAAAAATTAATTTACCGAATATATGCAATAAAATATTTTAATTTTAATAATTATTAATTATTACCTTAATGTTGAAATTCATTTTATTTGAAAAGAGATGCAGAAATATTTTATCGAAAGCAGTAAGTACTTTTTGGAATATTTACATTCTTCGCTCTGACACGCATGCGCATAGTGCTCTCGCGTTCGTACTCACGGCCGAATATTTTTTGTGTTTAGTGGATTTTTGGTCATTCCAATTTGTCTGACTGATTAAATATAATTTTATAATAGTTATGTTGATAACATATTAAAAAATCAGACATTAAAAAATAAGTAAAGTTTATTTATTTTTGGTGGAGCTTTAAAGCGTCTGACAAAAGTTTTGGTCCATGAAAAGTGTCTGATACTTGCGATACCATTTGAGAATAATATTCTATAAAATATATCTAAAAATCAGCCATCTAAATTTAAGTAAAGTAACTCTTATTTTTAGTCACCTTTCTCACCTGGTACCTGCCCAGGTGTCACTGGGCAAACTTCACAAACACGCAGGTATACAAAGTACATGAGACACTACTGAGAACTTAAAGTTTCATCTTTTAGAAAATAAGTTATGTCTTATCGCTCTGGGATCTTGGACGAAAAGGTAAGCGTCAGTAATAGCGTAATAAGGCTTTAATATTATATAAATAGCAGAGGGATTTTTCAAACTTTTTGATGAGTTATCAATTGATCTTCATTGTTTGTTTCCTCAACAATAGGTACTTTACAGCATCCATATTAAATTTCCTTATTTGTTTATTTATTTTGGGTTTAATACAAGCTTTAAAGCAGCTTTGTGGCTAAAATTAAATTTTGTTTTGGTTTTGTTTGCGAACGAAGATTTGATATTTATTTGGTTATTTCCGGGCAGACCGAGGTCTTTACCATTATTTTAATATGTTTCTATTAAAACATATTTTAATATGTTCTAAATTCATTAAAATCCATCTACCCGTTAGGGCGTAATAAGTAACAAAAAGACAGAGTTATTTTTGTATTATGTTTCGTATGATATGTAGATATTGTGTGTAATTTCAGTATATTTATTCAATTTACTCTTTTAAAAGTATTTAAATTCATTGGCCTCCTAATTACTGACCCTTTGTTGACTTAGGACAATAAATACCGTAGGCTATTTTAATTTTGCGTAAGCTTTTCTCAATAATTAAAATAAATACAGACACAGGAAAAAGCTAGCCTTATTTTATTTAACTTATTAATACGAAAACATCTCATTTAGGTTGAATACAAGCGTTTGTTTCTTAGTATTTCTTTCAATTCTCATAGCGTAATTTAAATACAGAAAACTACACCGGAGAAAGCTAGTCTTATTTTTCATATCATATACGAATACAATTTTATTATGGTCGAATACAAGGGTCTATTCTTTAATATTCCTTACATGTCTACGCCGTTTATATAATAGGTTTTCAGTCTATCTAGAAATTTGGTTTGGCCTAGAAATAAAAAAATGCAAATAAGCATAATATAGCGTCAGTAATAACAATAATGTTGTTATGGTTTTTGTACGTGCATCGTAATTTGTTTTCTTAACTAGTTACGCGGCTGGACTTCTCTGTCATCTATTAATCATTTAACACAGCAATATATAGCTCAAAAATCATACATTTTGTTAAATCCCTTGGTGAAAGACTAAGTAGATGGGAAGATCTTTTTCAAATCTATTTACTAATAATCTTTTGTGTTGTAGTAAATTCAGCCAAACTTAACAGAAAACACAAATAATTTTGCGTAAATATTTATTTTTATTTAGTTTTATTTAGTTGACTGGAACGAGTGAAAATACATAGGTAGAGACTAAAAACTTCGTAAACGATTTACGAATAAAAATAGAAAACAATCTCTTCCATAGGCTTTTTGCGTGATACAATATGTTTATTGTAAAAATATCTGAACTTAAGCTAATAATGTTCATGTACCTACCCAGTCACGCTAGATAAGCTTAGTTCAACATTTATGACTCAAAATCGAAAAATAATTTTGTATAAGAGATAAGGTAATACAAAAAACGTTAAGAAATTGTAAATAATGTATCCAAAACACTTATTTTGCACATTTGCAAGTCCATTTACAAGACAACAGCTATAGGTATTTCAAAAAGACATCATTCATAAACATTGACTTATAAAAAAGACGTGTGGCACTCGGGGACTGCCGCGGTAAAGCTATTTCATGCTATGCCTTCAAGCCACACCTCCGCGCCCGTCGGAGTGGGGAGCGTGAGGTTTTTTCGTTACGGAATTTCTGGATTCGGTCCCCGCGCTCAAGGCCCGCGATAGAAGCTATGCAATAGCTTAATAAAGTTTCAAAAAGGTATAATTATTTGTTACCATTTGTTGATGGAAACGTGGGTGACTTTTTCGTAGAAAAGGTATAATGGACATAATTATTCTTATCAATCTGTAAATCAACACTAATTGAGATTATAAGTCACATTTAAAGGTCAACTTCGTTAATTTTATATTTAGACCAATAATAAGAATCTACAAATGGAACCAAAAATAATATATTTTAGAAGATTATACTTGAGTTTGGGGTGTTTTCTGTTCAAATTCGTTGTATTATTAGGTATTTACTATAACAATGGTATCAGTACATTAATACTTGTTTAAGTATAATAGAAAAAAATAGAATAAACGTCGAAGTGACAGGTAGGTTATTCGTAGAGCACTGCTAGAATTTTAATTTATTTTAAATAATACCTATAGAATGAGTTTATTTTACACAAAAGTAAAAAATATATCCCAAATGCGACGTTGCGGATTTGGTGAGTTTGTTGATTAGATTAGATGCAGATGCCTTAGATTCAGGATGTGATTAATTACAAAATGGCGACGAAAACAGAAAATTTGATAGCAGTAAACTATACATTAATTATATTGTCTTTTTTGTTCCAAATAATTAAATTCTACTATCGCTTTTTCTTAGCCCTATATTTACGTATCAAAGGAAGCTTTAATAACAGTAAGCAATTAGGTTTCCATTATAAGTAAACTGCCATTAAACATCACACGAACCAAAATTAAAGTTTCAGGGAAACATGTTGCGTAGAGCACTAAATCACTCTTAAGTGGCTATTGTATACATTTTTGCGGTAAAATTCTTATTTGTGAGCTATTATTAGCCCTGTTTTACCTTTATTCACTTCACTCAGAATTAGGTACATAAGTACCTGACCGTTATTTTTAACCGACTTCAAAAAAAAGGAGGAAGTTATCAATTCGGCCGGTATGTTTTTTTTATGTATATGTACACCGCTTACGCCGAGGTTTCTGAACCGATTTACGTGATTCTTTTTTTGTTTGGTGCGGAATGGTTTCGAATTGGTCCCATAAAAATTTCATTCGGGTAGGCCCAGCAGTAGTTTTTATTTTATGAGCATTTTGGTCTGATCTCGATGACATAATTGAAAATCTAGCAGGTAACTTTGATTCACTTCCCGGTAACCGATTGAGCTGAAATTTTGTATACGTATGTAAATTGGATAGCAATGATAAATTATCATGACATAGGTAGAGCTGATTCGATGATGGAATCGGAAGGTGGCCATAGGAACTCTGTACGATTACCTAATCGTACAGACAATACATGTTCCCGGAATGCAATGCGTCGATGTTGCATATTTTATTATACTGTATATTAATTATTATTTTACCACACAATAAGTCAGTTCGCATTCGGACTCCGTACCGGGCGGAGCTACATCATCTCATCTCATTATAGTTAATTAATAATAAATATCTCAATTTATCTCAAATCTCAATCTTATAATTTATCCCAAACCCTCCCCCAACATTGGTCCTTCGAGCCGGTATCAGATGGATCTCACCTTAATAACCTCTTAAATATCCCGGGTTTCGGCACCAAAAAAAAAAAAAAAAAAAAAAAACTTCACCTTTTTCTCCCCCGGGAACATGTACGATTACCTAATCGTACAGACAATACATGTTCCCGGAATGCAATGCGTCGATGTTGCATATTTTATTATACTGTATATTAATTATTATTTTACCACACAATAAGTCAGTTCGCATTCGGACTCCGTACCGGGCGGAGCTACATCATCTCATCTCATTATAGTTAATTAATAATAAATATCTCAATTTATCTCAAATCTCAATCTTATAATTTACCCCAAAACCTCCCCCATCATACATTGGTCCTTCGAGCAAACGGTGAATTGCGGGACCGGGACAAAAAGTGTGCATAAATTTTGTGCTGTGATTGTGTGCGTGGTTCGGGTTTCCGTGATCACATCGCGACCTCGGTGCTTTGGGAAGGCACCACACATATCTTCACATCTCTACCCTGGTGTCTTGGGGGGACACCACACCTCAACCTCGGTGCTTTAGGAAGGCACCACACATCTACATATCTCAACCCTGGTGCCCTGGAAAGGCATCACACCTCTACACATCGACGGAATAATTCACATCTCGGCGCGGCGTAAGCGTAACTTGAAGCTAACCAAGAAAGGTTTCTTATTTTATCTCTTATTTTCAAACATGTCGATGGAGGATATTTTAGCTACTCAAGAGCAATTAATAGATGCATTGGAAAAGCTACACATAAACTTTAAAAAGGATGGAGCGGAGCGAAAGACTCCCGATTATATACGACGAAGACTAGAAACGCTAGAACAATATTTTGTAGACTTCCACAACAACCATATGATACTTCTATCTTTTAACGATCACTCTCATGAGTATTTTGCATTCAATAGGTATGATCAAATTAAGAAAAAATACAATAACATAAAGACAGCCTTGCAAAATTATAAATTTTTAGAAAACCCTGAATTACAACCTCCAACCTTTCAAACCCCGCCAACCTCTCATGAATATCAAGAAAAACCTCCCAACAATATCTCCAATATAAATAAAACTGAAGAGCTTATGAAAAAACAAACAACCAATATTAAGGCATTTTTGCGAACTGTTTCAAACATAAATCTTGATCTTATGTCGGAAAAGTGGGAATTTGAGGATATCCTAAAGTCCTTGCAAATCCGCTGGTCGGCAATTGATACCTTGCATTGGGAATTAGAAAACGAATTGAGCGGAACGAACACAGAATATGAAGAACAATTTACTAATTATGAAAAATATTACTATAAGTTAAAAACTGATATTAATAAAAAGATGTATTCTCTATCTCATATAGAAAAATCAACCCCAAAAGTAGAGCTGCCTACATTCGAAGGAAATTACATGCAATGGGTTTCCTTTAAAGATCTATTTACGGAAACTATTCACAATAATCCGTCACTATCTAATGCACAAAAGTTACAGTTTCTTAAGAGTAAAGTTAAGGGCGAGCCTGAAAAAATGATACAACATCTCCAAATCAGCTCCGACAATTATCTCATATCTTGGAATATCCTCAGTCATCGTTACGATAATAAGCGATTAATCTTTACATCTCATCTTAATAATCTCTTAAATATCCCTAATATTCAATATCAGTCGTATCAACATATTAAACGGATTCATGATGTTACATATGAGAGCATTAATGCAATTGAAAACCTTGGAATTAATGTGTCATCTTGGGACCCTTTTCTTGTTTGTATATTATCTCAGAAGTTAGACCCAGAGACATACAATGATTATATGCAATCCTTAAAGTCGCCCAGAGAGATACCTGTATTGCAAGACTTTTTACAGTATTTAGAAACCAAGTTTATGACGCTAGAGACCTCACGAAAAAAGCATGAAAGCTACACTACAAAAGCATTTAATCAACCATCAAATCAGCATACACATTTAAGAAACTATAATAATCAATCATCCTTTTCTAAAAGTAATGATAATAAATTTAAACAGAGTTTTAATAATCCATATTTTACAAATCATGCTATTTCACAAAGAACGTATTCCAGTAATATTATAACAAATGTAAAACGCAAGCGGTGTCCGATGTGCAATTCTAGCGAACATCGCCTTTATACATGTCCGACGTTATTACAAATGCATCCTTATGAGCGAAGAAAAACGGTTGAAAACATGAAACTTTGCCTCAACTGCCTACATTACCACGAAGGAATGAAATGCTTTTCACAGATATTGTGTAAGCAATGTAATAAAAATCATAATACCCTTTTACATGAATGTTTCACGTCACAAAATATGACACCGGAAGCCTCACGTTCAAGGTTACACGGGGCTCATTCGAAACCTTTACGCCAGCAACAAGAAAATATGAACACATTAGTATCCCTTCCATGTGACTCCAGCGAAATACCTATTACCCGCTACTGCAATTATCAAGGTATCAGATGGATCTCACCTTAACACGAGAGCGCTTCTAGATCAGTGCTCATAAATCTCAACTTTAGAAAATACCCCGTAAAAATGAATATATCAATGTAATCTTAACTTAAATAGCAACATCCAGCAGTTATGGGAAATGAAGGATGTACCTTACTCTAAATCTTACTTTAAATCTATCTCAGGAAGACCTTTAAAAGAAAATTTTGAAGAAAAATTGGGTGCATCAAAATCTAAATGTATCGCCTAATTTATGTAATCAGAAAACAAATAAATTAAACAACGTCAATTAGCACGCGATAATAAGCTATTCATATCGGAATACAAAGAACTCAGACATATGATACCCTGTGTGTCGCACGCCGACGTGGCCACCTACCGCGCACCTTACGCGCAGAGTCATCAACGAGTTATGTTCGACGCATAAGTAGCCTCGAAAACTTTAAATGGATTAGCCCTAAATGATCTCATGTATAGAGCGCCTAATCTGCAACAAGACCTTCAAATCCTAATTTTTAGATGGCGCCAATTTAAGTACGGGTTTACGGCGGAATTGATCTCAAATCCTACAAAGCGACAATTTTTGTCCGAAATATCGAAAATCTTTGATCCCTTTACAAGATGAGATTACATTATAAAATAATGTGTTGATTATAATTATCTTACTATGAAACGATCTATTGTTAAGCTATCACTGTTACCTTCGTTAATACTATGATATAAATATCTACTATTAATGAATCTACCGACTATGATAAGGAAGAAATTAAAACAAAGAATTCATATCTCGAAACAATATGTCCCATGATAAGAGAACATTTAAACACAATGCGACGCTATAATATTACATCTTGAGCACGAGTTCGGCGAATTGGAATATTATAATAACATTTAATTTATGAGTGATTCGTTTGATATGGGAGCTGTATGAGTATATTTTAATTGGAATCCTGGTTGTTGTGGTTGTTTGTGGAAATAATAACGTATTGGAAACAATTGCGTCGTCGACGAGCTTCAGCAGAGCCGGCGGTGGAGGCTGCGACAAGTGTCGCGGTCCCCGCCCGGCCATATCCAACCCCGGTGAAAAGTGATTGTGTGATAAGTGTTTGTGAGTGTTATGTGCGCGTAAATAAAAAAAGATCTTTCGTGTGTTTTCAAACTTAAATGAATCTCTGTAACGCTATTATAAAAACAATTGTAACTTAATCTTGTAACCCTATCGTAAAGAACAAAATATGTATCTTAATCTTATACTTATTGTATCTTCATCTTGTAATTATAACTAACCAAATCATTTAGTAAATAGACACTAAATTGTTTTATCATCTTGTTATTTTTAAGTTCATCTTTCATCAAGTTACTAACCTTCACCTTTTTCTCCCCCGGGAACATGTACGATTACCTAATCGTACAGACAATACATGTTCCCGGAATGCAATGCGTCGATGTTGCATATTTTATTATACTGTATATTAATTATTATTTTACCACACAATAAGTCAGTTCGCATTCGGACTCCGTACCGGGCGGAGCTACATCATCTCATCTCATTATAGTTAATTAATAATAAATATCTCAATTTATCTCAAATCTCAATCTTATAATTTACCCCAAACCCTCCCCCAACAAACTCAGTAATTAATTGACTCAACTTTATCGAGTTTGGGCTCGTTTGATTCGTGTTGAAAAAAATACACTAAAAAGTATTAAATAAAAATAACTACGTTAAAAAAATCGACTCCAAAAACGGAAAAGTAATAAATAAGAAAGATTTGATATTATCAATTACTACATGTTATTTAGATGTGCTATTTATTAAATAGGTTTGAAGTCGGTGACAAGCACTAAGCACTTAGTATTAAGCCCATGTAAGCCGGTTTTACATTGGCTTGGCACCGACATCAAACCTATTTAATAAATAGCACATCTAAATAATAATTGATAATATCAAATCTTTCTTATTTATTACTTTTCCGTTTTTGAAGTCGGTTTTTTTTAACGTAGTTATTTTTATGTTTAGACATGTTCTACGTGGTTCTACGCCGCATAACAACTTTTATTAGAAGCTTTTTAGATTATAATCTTACTTTTTCGTAGAACGATAAAAAAAATGTTAATTATGAATCTAACCTGAAGCTACGCATATACAAATACATACTAATCTATGAAATGTCTCAAAAATTTACAAACAAATATCGTAAATATCCACATTGACCATTCAATCGGGTAAATCTAGTACCTATAGGTATATAAATCTAAAATGCATGACTCAGCAACTTCAAGCAAGTGCAATATCGCAATAACACTATGCGTGCCAAGCACAAAAGTTTCCGTGACCCGAACTAAAACAATAACTGAACTCAGGCATGAAGGGAAATTAAAATTTCAACCGCTGACGCGCAGAGACAGGTTAATCACCAGTCATTTTGCGAAATGCCTGTGTCAATATTTCCTAAAGGTCGTGCTACGGTTGTGTTTTGACAGTTTGACAGTTGCCAATACTTCGTAGCGTCTAATGCATTCATCGTATTTTGTTGTGTAATTGATTCTTTTAGTAGGGGAGCCCAAGAGGGGATTTTGGAATTTACTCGAGCGCGTCAGATTACTATAAGGGAAGGTACCTTAGCTATTCATTAGTACCTCTAGTCAATATGAGCAGTTATGGTTGGTGGGTGCGCTCAGGCGCTCAGGATCAAAATTTGAAAAATCCATAATTTCCTAAGGTTGAGCTCGAATCGTCAGATTAGCGAAATGGGGACTTCTTGTATTGTAATTAACCCCCCCTCATATATTAATCTGACTCGCTCGAATAATATTACTTTAATTTTTTACCCTTTCTTCATAGCGATTAAATCGCCACTTAAATATTCAGATTAATGTATATTTTATTTCAGTGACGTCCTGGAGCATGTAAAATATCAATATCTAACGCGCTTGAGTATTTCCAAGCCAATTTTTTCTTTTTTAAATAAAAAAAAAAAATAAAAAAACCCTTCCCCACCGCTAAAAGTGAAAACATTATAGGACCTTTTTTTCTCGCTATGGTCTAATCTACCAATTCTAATAGGTTCCCGTGACGCTCGAGTAAATCCACATTTAGCATTATGGGCTCCCCTACTATTTTATAAACAACAGATGTACGACGCTTTCTTTAATCTGCTTTTTTATTAGCCAAAAAATAGTACCCAAACTTAGCTACTATTATGTATTCTGTTCCCAAACTTAAAAAAAAAAAAAACAATTTTTAATTGTCGATACATAAAATGGAGTTGAAGTTGAGTCGGGGAAATACAGGTTAAGCTATAAGCGTGTTAATTAATTGTTTACGTTCCAGAGAATATCACATAATTCGGGAGGGTGTGTTCAGCATACATTAGGAATAATTCGCAATGGACGGTGGTACAACCCCATTGAAAATCAGCTTGGAATGGTAGGACACTAATCCTATTCCACAATCCTCCTAGCCTTTACACTCCCGTCTTTCCACACTTTCTTTATTATTTTCCTGTAATAACTCAGGCCCCGGAATCACAGACACAATAGAAAATCTATTGTGTCGTGGACCGATCGAGCCACTTGGGGCTCAATGGGTTAATAGCAAAATGCATTGCACCAGCTTTTAGTGATCAGATAAACTATAATATGACAAGACTATTTTCAAGCCAAAAATATATATTTCAAAATACAGGAACTGTACAATCACTCCGAATAAGAGAAAACTCAATTTTGTCTAGTTTTTATTTCTTCTCTCTAATCAAAGTTTTCAAATAAAATCAGACTTTAAAGTGATGTTATCTGCTGTATTCCATTGTGGATCCTTATTATTATAATCCAATTTCAAATTTACAGTTTTGACTATATCCTTTAAGGATTAGTTTAGGAGTGGAGCATAAATTTGTAAAATATTTTTGTAATTAATATTTTATTTCATCTGTGTTTTCTTTTGTCCTTTAATTCATTTATCTTTACTGTCAATTGTATAGATTCCATAGTTAAATAAGAAAAAACTTCCAGGATTATCGCATATTATATTAAATTTTTATGAAAATTATATCATGATATTCACATCAAATTAGAGGGAGATGATGTAATATTAATGTGCGACGACGCTGTGCCTTGGGACTAAAGTGTGGCTCTAATATCATATTATTAGAATAAAGAAAATAGCTAAAGGTTCAAACTACCTTTATATTAATTAATGGAATATGTTATATTTGAATACTATATAGTAAAAAAGAGCGTGTATGCACACGTGTCAGAAGTGAAACTTCTTTGGGAAGATTCAAAGATACCAAAATCATCGTCTTACTCCATGACGTCACGGTATTGCCATGACGCGACCTTGAAATTGTACTCGCAACGCGCCTAAAGAAGTTTCACTTTAAAAATACTGAAAATGTGTAAATAATTCAAGAGATATTGACAAACAAATAGAGAATAAACTTTGGTATTATGTTGATCTTACAAAATTGCGTGCCGTGGCCCGTATCCAACAGAATGTGAGGATATTCCGAAACTAGGAATCTAGTTTCCAAATATTTACTGATAAATAAAACACAACAATTAAGTTCGAGCTTACATAAACATAAACTATACCCCCAAGGCTTTTATAGCAATTAAAATAAGGCTGCAATAAAATTCAGTTAGAACACACTGCCTTCACAATTGAACGTAATAAGACATTACTGCTGGTTACGGATATAAATTGACTAGAAGAGATAGATGACCGTGTAATTATGTAGGTTTATGGGTCATTAGCTCTTCCAATTCCTTTGTGATGAGATAGATACAGTAAGATAGGATACAGATAGAGTATCGTGTTGTTTTTTTAGCAAACTCAGTATACCATTTCCCTCTATTTAAATCGATAATAATCATTCCTGTATTTTATTAACAAGGCAAAAATATAATTTTATTACCAAAAACCGCACACAAGCCGTGTGCGGTTGAAGACATTGAAAAAATGAAAATTTGGATTAGTAAAATTGATGTTAAAAAATGGAATAACTTACAAATCAGAAAGTATATTTGAGCAAAGTCGAAGAGCTTTTTAAGAGTTAATTATAATTTTTCTTATCGTAAAAATCCCTACACATTTATTATTGCCAAAGTTATAAGCCACATGTAAAGTTTTGGGAACCTACTTTGGAGGCATCTGACGTAATAGCTTCCTCAGTCTCTACTTGAATATTACTTAGTGCTAATGTGTAACTAACACTCGTAACTTAAGTATTTGGCAGTAACGATGATACCGAAATACCTACATCATTATAGCCTGCGATATTTGGAGTATTTCATGAATGCTCTCTTTGTTCGCATCTATACTAATATTATTAGTATATATATTAAGTTAAAGAATTTGTTTGTTTGTTTGAACGCGTTTATCTCAGGAATTACGTACGTGTCCGATTTGAAAAAATATTTCAGTGTTAGATAGTCTATTTATCGAGGAAAGCTATAGGCTATCATGCTGAGACTAATAGGAGCGGACCATTGCGGATGAAACCGCGGGCACAGCTAAATCGATACGGTATCAATTTTCTAGACACCATCTTAAATTTAACTTTAACGACCTATTATAGACAAAATATATGGACTTATAATAAATGGGTATATTCGTATAATATCCATTTAATATCGCTAATTCACTCAACTTTTCCATTTACTTTTGCCAAGTCTTATTATACAAATTATATTTGTGGATGACAGCATATCAATATTCAATACGCGATACTGAGACGCGATAAATGAAAAATGACATTTTCAGTCAATGTTCTCCGAAGAAGCATTCTCGGTTGCTTGGGTTTACAAGAACCAATAATAATGTAATCAGACATAGGTTTAGGTATGTTTCTTCTAGAATAAATCGAAGTTTTAATAATAATAAGCAACCTACATGAATGTACACGCAAGCAACGAATACATAGCATTTTTCGATAGAGTCGAGTATCATCATATTATATATAAAATCTACCTAAGTACCTTATTTGAAATGGTTAGTATACCTACATAAGTAATAATATCTTTCACCATCCCATTTCCGAATATGTATAAATTCTAATCTAGATAAACATTACTTCTGCGTAAAATTGTCCACTAAAATAGTTATTAAAGTATTTCTTAGTTTCATTAATAGATAAGATAATAAAGAATTCCCAAGATATTCTAGATATTTAGAGCTATGTTAAACATAGACTAACAACGCCGCATAACACGTTACTTAGTAAAACAATAATTTTAACTAGCGTCTGTGTTAGTGCTTTTTTAATTAACGCGTTATTACTTTAACTAAGGTCAATCCGTTTGAAATTTTATTGTGTTGTAAAAAGGTTGTAATGGTTTACACAGTTTGTAATAAAAAATATTTTATAATAAAGGAAAATGAGACGCATATTTAAAAGTTTAAGAAATTTACGGACTGAAAATAATTTTTGGTATTGACAAAAAAAATAAAAAATTATATCCAAATGTTCACTTAAATCAAAGCATGTGAATATAGTGTTAAAAGAAATATTTTTTTATATTAACCCTACAGTAGTCGCGTATCTAAAAGTGACGTGTGAGGTCGCGTGGTCTACAAGGGTATACCATTTTTAAAACAAGAAAAAGTACACAAATAAATAAAAAAGTCTATTTATTTATAAAACTTCATTACTATATATTTTCTATTTAAAATAATCAACAAAACATAAAACTATATGAATTGTATACTACCACTCCGTATCGAAACCGCAAGCAAACTGCCGCCGATAACCAAAAGCCGTGCGTGCTGCAGGTAAAAGAGGCAAATGCATGGCATTTGCATGGCATTTGCATGGCATTTGCAAGGCACTTGCATGGCACTTGCATGGCACTTGCATGGTACTTGCATGGCACTTGCATGGCATTTATGGATGCGCCATTAAACTTGCATGGCATTTATGGATGTGCCAGGGGTTTTATCCAAGCCAGCGCCGTTCATGAAGAAATCACGACGTTGAATAGATTCAAAGTTTTTATTTGCTGAATGTATGCATAGCGCATTGAACGCACTGAGGTAGATCAGATAATAGAACATGGTTACAAGCCATCTTCTTAAATTTCTGGACGTGAACAATATCAGAGAGTATCAATACAGTGAACACCATAATATATTATTAGTAGGTATATCAAGTAAGTTTTTGTAACAACAAAATTTGTATCGGATTTGTAGAGCAAACTATGGAAAGCAAACCGTCATCACTTTCGGACATTAAATGTGTATTGGGTGGAAAATTAAGGGGAGTTTCCCGAACTTGCCAATTTCCTCGTAACAGAATGGGACCAATAAATCATGTTATGTGTAAAAGTCGGTTTATGTGCCTCTTGTGAATAAACTGTGTTCACACAGGTGAATTGTATTTGTTATTAAACCTAATTTAAAAGCTCAACCGAGCTTTTAAATTATGAAGTATTTGCTTGGAGCTTTAAACGCTGGCGGAACTTTAAAAGTGTATCTATGGTTTTAAATTCAGTCTGCAGGTGCTGTTCCTTCAGAAAATAAATCAAATACCTATATAAGTGAATTTTCATTTCTCCTTGTGGAATATGTCTTGTATGATACATCTGTTTCACAAACTGATTGTCTTTACGGACAAGTAGGTAATCAGCGTTATGCGAATTTATTTTTAATTTTGGTTAGTCAATAGTGGGAATCGAACCCAGGACCACTGGGTCTACGCTTACGCCTCAGAGGTGATCAAATCAAACATATTATGCGATTTTGATAAATGCATGCTTTCAATAATGGCCAAATAAAGCTATGATAAAGCCCGCACTTAACTCAGCGAGGTGTAAATAATTACTAACCTAAACAATAGGAGGCCTGAAAATTGAATTTCAATGTTTGTATTTGTTACTATAAACAATACTAGCTTCACACTCATAGCTTCATCCTCGTAGTCATAGGAAATTCCTATGGGAATAAGACGTTTCTCCGTGGAAAATTGCCAATTATTGTCTCAAGCTTCTCAACTATCTTTAGACAAAAAATCGAAGCATTGAATCTCTCCATTGCGACATGAAACAAAGACACATAAAAAAGAGCGTGTGTGCCGATCACACTTGTCAGAAGTGAAACTTCTTTGACACGATTCAAAGATACCAAAATCGTCTCCTTACTCCATGACTTTACGCTATTGCCATGACGCGACCTTAAAATTTTCCTATCAAAGCGTCTAAAGAAGAACACTTCAAAAATAAACAAACTCACATTTATAATATTAGAAGATAAAGAAGTAAAGAAAAGAAGTAAAAATCGAACCTGAAGACTATCAGAGCTTCCAAAGTTCATTTGACATTTTAACTAATTCCCACTAGCATCAAAGCAACTAGACGTTTATCGTTTTGCCTGTAACAAGCAATCCGACATGTATCGATTAATCAATTGGCACAATGTTACTGCAAAAGTTTTGGGACCAACAGCGGTGCAGCAAGATGACTTGGCTTTGTTCCCAAACCGGAGTTTATATTAGCTAAGTTGTGGACAAACAATTAAGGAACTTAATACTAATTTCATTACCATATTTGTATAAAGTTTTGTATTTAATGTATGATATTCTTTGAAAGAGTTCTAAGTATGTTATATATCAATAAATTAAACTACATTTACTTGAATTTGATATTTTTGGTTTAATGGCATTCAAATGCTTTCTAAATATAAATTTATAAAGAATAGAAAAAAATACATTTACTTTCTTGTTCAGCTTATATTAATATTTTATCTTATACATCGATATACAATTTATATGCATAATCATGTAGTTTTTTACTGGGTTCTGTTAGTTTGGATTTTTTACAAAATAAACTTACTAACAATCAAAATTTTCTTCTATAAATAGACAAACGCGCAGTAAGCTTTAGAATAAAATATGAAGAATTATAAAGGCTTAGGCTTTGTAGCTATCATGTCATTAGAGAGCCTATTTTTAACAAATAATCCTTTTAACAATGTAACTTTATTGAATAAAATGTTCTAATCTTTCAGTGTTATTTAATGGCTATAAATGACCTATGGTTGGAAAAGTGAGAAAAACATTTAAAAATAATCCATTATTACTTAGAAACACAACATAATATTATATGTATAATAAAAATGTTCGAGTCTGTTCCACAGCTGCTATAAAAAAAGGTTAAGCTAACCCAAACAGATTTAATTTAAAAAATGTTTTCCACGAAACGCTAATATTTCGTCCACTTCCTCAACCTGTTAAAAACACTTGATATTTTAATTGCTATGATTGATGAACTAACCCCGGGGTTTGTAGACCGCCATTTTAATTTTTTGTTTTTTCTAAATTTTCTTGACATGGATGAACGATGGGAAAACTTGGGAACTAATTTGCATGTGGGTCATCACCCATCGATAAATTATTTTACGATAAAAAAAAACAAAGGAACGGACGAAGAATGAATATGACGAAAAACAAAACAACGAACAGAAAAAAAACGAGATAACAATCGTCTTCATCTTCATCGATCATTTGCCTACAGCTGATGATGATGATGATATTGTGTAAAGATGTGTATGTTATTCCTTGAAAACTCTACAACAAATACTTACGTTATAATTTAGACTTCATAATACCTACATTATATTACATTATTGCCGCGGCAAAATATTGAAATAAATTACCAGTACCTAATAACAATATTTTTAAAATCAAACAGTTGAAAATTAAAAGCACATACTCGTATAATTTCAAAAACCATTCAAAACATATATGCAAGTAAAATTTTATTCCAAACTAGCGGTCCGCCCCGGCTTCGCCCGTGGTACATATTTACGTTTTCTCTACATAAGAACCATCCTCGTACTTCAAGGAATATAATAGAAAAGAATTATCGAAATCGGTTCAGCCGTTCACACGTTATGCCGTGACAACGCGAAACGGGTGCAGACCCGCCGCCTTTTTATAGCTCCCGCCGCGAAGCGCGTCGAACGCGGCAACTGATACACAAAAATAATCCTTATGGCATGATTCTGTATTCACGCGCGATGACTTATAGCGTATTTCATGTATAACTTTGGTGTTTCTACACCGATTTACATGATTCTTTTACTATAACCTGCCCAGGAGTATGAAGAATAATTGTGCCAAATTTGGTTAAAATCCGTCGTGTAGTTTTTGTTTCTATAACGAATATACAGACAGACAGACAGACAGACAGACAGACAGACAGACAGACAGACAAAAATTTTACTGATTGCATTTTTGGCATCAGTAGCGATCCCTTATCACCCCTTCATAGTTTTTTTTTAAATATATTTCATGTACAGAATTGGCCTCTCTACAGATTTATTATAAGTATAGATAAATACGTCTATCGTTTCGCAAAGCTAAGGCCTAAAATAAAAATGCAAACGCAGAAAATCTAGCTCGTAATTTCTGGCTGAATCATTATAATATTTTCACCCCATAAATTGAATCCGAACATTTTCCCGTGACATATCACAACGCCGCATTTCATCTCATTGGGTTTTAGGTCTTTGGATAAATATTCAATCCAATTTTTACATTCGGTTACTTCTTATATTTTGTGTAATTTATTCATAACATACAAATAGGTTAAATTCGAATCCAGACAGTATCTTTTTTCCAAGAAATTATTTAAATCACCTCAAAAGAATTAATCGATTTTTAATGTATATTTTCCGATCACATTTAGAACATTTGCTTACAAAGTGAAATATGTGGAAAGCCACAAGCGGATAATCTGCTTAAAAACAAGGATAATAAATAATGCACAACGTTGAAGCGACAGCCGATATTTTTACACTAAAGTTTCAGTTAAACGACTTTCAAATTATCGCCTTAAGCACATATTGTAGGTATTACGTAAATTCAAATTTGTAGAAAATTGAATTTTACACGTGTTCAGTGAAATCTGTACTAATATTATAAAGGTGAAGAGTTAAGAGTTCTAAGTTCTAACTGCTGCCGCCGACGTGCCGCCGACTGCCGTCGACATGTGGCGACGGCTGAAGTAGCCTCTGCCGTTCACAACTTGCCGTTCGTCTGTTAGAACTCTTAGTCTGTTTGCTTGAACGCGCTAATCTCAGAAAGTACTGGACTAAATTATTTCACTTTTAGATAATCCAGTTATCAAGGAAGGATATAAGTGCTAAGCGGAGCGGAGCAATGAGGGTAACCCCACGAGGCACAACTATTAATGAATAGAATAAAATAAACAAAAGCCACATCAAATTCAGCATCAACTTTCAACTCTAGGCATTGTTAAAAATAATAATGATGCTAATTAGGAAGCTTTGAGACTTTGCAAATCCGTTGGGAAGTAATCAACTTACTGTGGTTCTGGGTTCATATTATAACAAGCCTACGTTCCTTTAAGGTCGGAAAGATCAAATGTATTAAGTTACTTCTGTATTTAGTCGGGTTTTACCTTCTTATTTAACGCTCATGTTACAAAGAGGCTGGAAAATTTAAATAAAATGCCTGTTACAATATTATTAAGAACTAATATAAGTATTTATTTGAGCTTCACCCACCGCTCTCCTTTTTAACTTGACAGAGCTGTGTTAACAGTTGAACAGTTAATTACGGTTTAAGACATTTATTTCTCAAAAAGATTACATTTGAATCACTTATAGAGAAATAATAATAAAAATTATAAACATGTTTGCTCGCTTAACGTTGTACGTAGTAAGTAGTTTGTTAACACAAATAGAATACAACAAGAATAACAAAAAAATGGGCGGTAATTTTTATAAACATAATTTCAGACTACCCCAACGACATTCTAAAGATATATTAAGGCTTGTGTTCTAGGTAAAGATATGCTATTTTCATGAGATATAAAATTAGTTTTATTTTTGTTAACACTTTGTTTTTACTAAATATATAATATGTATTTTAATAGTAAAAGTATAATTTATAGGTTTTATTTATGTTTATTTTTTATATTTATATATATATATATATATATATATATATATATATATATATATATATATATATATATATATATATATTTTTTTTTTATTATAATATTTAGTTTAAAAGATGTTTCTTTAGCTTCGTTGAAATTAGTTATCGATTTAGCTTCTTTAATATTTTTAGGTAATTTATTATACAATTGAACTCCTTCGAATAAGATACTCTTTTTCCCGTAACTTGTCCTGGTACAGGGCAGGGCTATATCGTTTG
This sequence comes from Colias behrii, assembly GCA_029959065.1. NCBI lineage: Eukaryota > Metazoa > Arthropoda > Insecta > Lepidoptera > Pieridae > Colias > Colias behrii. The sequence goes on from JARWMC010000016.1 coordinate 2,567,082, forward strand.
CGCGCCGAGTCATACGGTTTGTGTGTTGTATATTGGTGGAAAAGTTAATTGGAGAATGAACATTTTTAGTCAAGATTTTTTTATTAACAGACATATATGTATTAAATTGATAAGTTTGAGCCAGATTCATGAGCCGAGTTTTTTTGTATATGAGTGACGTGGGTGTTCGAGATTTATATTGAAATAAAGTTTTTATAATTTTATTTTGTGTTATTTGCAATTTTTTCAAATTTGTTGCTGATCCTGAACCCCAAACCTCGATTAGATAGTCAATATGTGACTTGACTAGGCTATTATAAATTGAATACCGCACTTTTTGTGGTAGACAACGAGCAATAGGTCGTAGCACGCCTATCAACGAAGTAAGTTTTTTACGTACTTTTTCGATGTGGGCTTTCCACGTGAGTTGTTTATCGAGAAGAAGACCGAGATATTTTTCTTCGTTTACTTTTTTATCGTTTCTCCGTTTATGGACAATGGATTGTAGGAGCCTATTTTCTTATTTTTTGCGGCAAAAATGATGTAATTGGTTTTGGAGGCGTTTATCGTAAGTAAATTTGATTGAAACCATCTGTTTAATATGTTAAGATCTTTTTGGGCTTGATTTACTACAATATTAATAGAATTACCATAGTAGAACAAGCATGTGTCGTCAGCATATAAAGTAATATCTCCGGTTAATCCTATTTCGTGAACGTTATTAATATAGATAAGTAAAAATAGGGGGCCCAGAAGGGAGCCTTGAGGCACGCCACAGCTAATAGGTCTTTTTTTGCTATAGTGATCATTTATTTTTACGACTTGATACCGATTTTTAAGGTATGATCTAAATATGTCATAAGCTACTCCGGTTATTCCCGCGTTTCTTAATTTCAGTAGTAAAATTTCGTGGCTTACGGTATCGAAAGCTTTCTTAAGATCGACGAATACTCCAAGAGCTACCTTTCTACGGTCTATGTTGAGTCTGACATTAGTGATAAGATCCACCGTTGCTGCAATAGTATTAGATTTTTCTCTGAATCCGTATTGTTTATTAAAGAAGAATTTAGTAGACGTGAGAAAATCGTTTAAACGAGAGTGCAAAATTTTTTCAAATATTTTTGACAAAGCTGGTAGTACTGATATTGGTCGGTAATTACTGGGATCTAGTTTAGAGCCAGATTTATGAATGGCAATTACTGAGGCTACTTTGAGGGAGTCCGGAAAATAACCTTCTCTTAGGCATTAATTTATTATTTTCACCAAGTTATTCGCTAATAAATCTTTTATATTTTTTATTACCCGAATACTTATTCCATCCAAACCTATAGCAGTATTTTTACGGAGACTATTTATTATTTTTAAAACTTCATTTTCATTTGTTGGTTCTAATTTAGACAAGTTATTTGCAGAATTTGAGGGGCTTTTAAGTATTATTTTAATGTTTCTATGAAATTCTTTAGGAATGTCGTTGGCTAGTTGAACGCCTACGGTGGAAAAATAATCGTTAAAATATTCACAAATTTCATTGACGTTAGTTATTTGCCCAGAGTTAGTTGTAAGTTTCGTAATCACCGGATCTTTAGCCTTATTATTACATAATTTATAAATCAACTGCCACATTTTTGCAGGATCACTCTGACAATTGCTAAAACTTTTAATATAGAATTGACGTTTCGCCGATTGAATTTTGCTGAATACGAGATTTCTTTGTTTATCAAAAACTTCTTTCAGTTGTTCGTTACCAGGAGTTTGTTTCAGGTTGTACCACAGTTGGTTTCTGTGATTTATACTCTCAATCAGATCTTTATTTATCCAGTCTTTACTTGGTGGGTTTAAAAATTTTGTTTTTGTTATTTTATTATTGTTGATAGCGGCTGTCAGAGCCGTTTCAAATTGCTTGTAATCAAGGAATTCTTCTTTCGAAAATATGTTTTTGATAGTTTCATATAAGCTTGTGTAATTGATTGATTGGTATTGAACTCGTTTTAAAGCCTCTCGTTTGTGTCTATTCAACTCCAAATATATTTTTTTATGGTCAGAAAGTGAAGATTCAATAATAGAAAGCTGAAAGGTGTCATTGTGTAGATTAGTAAGAACATGATCCAGGATGGACTTTGAAGATGACATAATATCTCGCGTACAGTATTCAATACTAATTTTATTTAATATTTTCATATTATTTTCTTTTAATATTAGTTTATATTCTTTTATTTATTTTATTTATTTTATTTTATTTAAACAATTAGATGACAGGGATCCATTAATGTTAGTACTTAAAAGCTAATGTTAGTAGGTAAATATTAGAGTACTATCATCAGTTGACGGGGCACCCTATGCGTAAACCTGTCGCTTTGAATGGACAAGTTTACGTACAAAGTGTCCCATGAAAGATGACATATATCTCTCCGAAATTACCATCAAGAGACTGTTGCGACTGCGCCGTACTCTATCAAATGTAGACGCTGTTTTTTTGCGTATTATCGCCCAGAAATCGTCAGTATGCGCATTAGCGAACATTCCAGACGCACTGCAGTAGCGAGGCAGTCCCAACAGCATTCTAAACGCATTATTGTACATGACACGTAAGGCATTAAGCGATCTATCAGTATAGTCAAACCATAGACTACCCGTGTAGAAATTCTGGCAGTAGGCTTTAAAAAGCGTGATTTTCACTGGATTACTACAACGGGCAAATCTACGGGCCAACATATTACTTCGGATCGCCAATGCCCTACGCTCACGTTCGATATCTACATTATCTTTGAGGTCATCAGTAAGCATGTGTCCGAGGTACTTAAACTCTTTAACTCTTTCAACTGTTATCGAGTTAAGAGATATCTCAGACGTACATTTCCTATGCTTACCAACGTCCCCAAAAACAATGCATTTACATTTAGCCACATTATAACGCAAACCGTGAGCAGCTACATATGTCTCACAGACTTTGAGCATCTCAGTAATGGCGCTTGCAGTCGGAGCCAGCAATACCATATCATCGGCATAACTTATGTTGTTGCAACTTATACCTCCGATCCGGCAACCAACCCGCATATTGCTGAGTTCGACAACAAGGCCATTTACGTAAAGATTGAACAATTTAGGCGACGACAGCCCCCCTTGTCTTACACCACATTCTAACACATACGATTCGGAAAAAGCGTTAGACCATTTTACAATATTACGTTGGTTGACATACCAATACTTAAAGACATTAAGAATGCTAACTGGTAAACCCCTACCCTCCAGCTTATTCCATAAAACATCGTACGACACGAGGTCAAACGCCCTGGAAAGGTCTAGAAAACAAGCGTACACGTAAGCGGTGTTTTACGCTTGGTATAGTATTGTACAGTGTGCTTCAAGCTTAAGATTGCACTTTCAGTGGAAAGTCCAGGTCGAAAACCAAACTGTGCATAAAACACAAAACCTTAGCCAAAATCGTAGCGAGAGATATGGGACGATAGTTTCCTATGTCGGAGATGTCACCTGTTTTATTTTTTAAAATAGGTACAACGATTGTTTTCATGAGATCTGCTGGCAGATAGGAGTGCCTTATACATAGTGTGTAAAACATCGAGAGTAGCTTAGGCAGATGACAACCCGCGTATTTTAAATGCTCGATACTGAGTCCGTCATGACCTGGAGACTTACCTTTGCTCATATTCTTAATAATTGACTTAATTTCATTTGAAGATATAATATGAAACAGAGGTTCATATCCACGCCCTCCAGACCCCGCATCCACTACTGTATTAGGTGGTCCAAGAGGTGATTTCACTGTAAAATGATCCTTGAACATCATAGCGATTTCTCTTGGATCATTCTTCCCACCCACACTCACAGGTAGACCCGGCTTAGCATCAAGTTTTCGAGTAGATTTCCAAAATTGTATAAAATTTTTAGAAGCTTGGTGTTCGGCTAATATATCCATCCTAATTTGGTCTTGATTATCTTGGCACCACTTCAAACGACTTTTAAATTTTTTTTCGAGTAGTGCACATTTGATCATAGATAATCCCCGACTGTGGACGCCGGTGTGATAACCACAACCTATAACTAAGCCTGGCCTCCCGGTGAGCATTCCTCACATGTTTATTCCACCCACATAATTTTTTAGGCCTATGGGTACGCGTTGGCTGAGGTTCTGGATGAGATAAAATTGCAGATTCAGATAAACTATGAACAATGTTACTGTATAATCTATCCAGAACTTGCATATGTTCAGACAAAGAACATGACCCGTGACTGCAACTGATTAATTCATGGGGAAAATCAATTTCTTTTAATTTGCTATCACATAACTCCCGGTAAGCATCAATTTCTGAGTTACTTCTTTCACCCCAGTTAACTTTACTGCGAGACATGTCACGCATCACACTCTTACTCCTTACAACACCCAAATCACACGTAATGAATAACGGCAAATGATCCGACACATACACATCTTACTTACACTCACGTTAGTAATAGTGTGCCACGCTGTTAATGAAACTATGCAATGGTCCAACCAACGTCTACACCCATGAGCCTCGCTTACAAAGGTATAGTTATTTACAGATTCGCCTAATTTTAAAACATCAGCACAAATCCAAGATTGCTCAGAACAAAAGCTAATTAGTTCTCTATAAAATAGCTCATGCGGATGAGCGTTAAAATCACCGAGAATAAATATACACTCAACATCGTTGCTCACAACAATAGCATTGATTTCACTAAGAATCTCAGTAAATTCAATTAAATTATGACTAGAGTCTGTTGGCATATATACTGAGAAAACTATAATAGAACGGTCCTTAATATTCGCTTTAATTGCAACCAACCGTGAGCTATTACACTTTATTACAGAAACTGAATCAAAAACACCAACCTTCCAGAGAATAGCCACTCCCGGCCTACCAGTGAGTAAACCCTTGGATGTATCTACTGCTGATTTACCGGTATATTCAAAGTTGCAAGAAATCGACCCAAGCAATGGTATATCATGGGGCAGTAGCCATGTCTCCTGTAAGGCAACCAAATCTGACTCGTTACATATACTTCTAATATTATCAATAGAACGCTTAAAAGATTTGCAATTAAAACTAGTAAATTTACAATGTAATTGGCTTTTACCATCCATACTAAAGATATTTAATTGACTTTAACAATGCTAGACTTCGTTTTGTATAAAAATTGCACAAAACGCCTGAATGTAATGCCGTTTGGCCAGAATGTGTCATTCAGAAATAAATCTAATTTATTTTTCGGTACAAATAACTTATATTATGCATTATATTGTTTTTTACTTCGCATATTAATCTTTTTTAGAGACACAATTTCACCCGTTTTATCTTTTATGTAGTTCAAAATATCACTCTCATTCGTATCCATGCTAACATTAGAGATAAACAGCGGCACTTTAAGGTTCGCAGCCCTAAACTTATCATCCTTAAAAGGTGATGCACATCCCTTTTGCCCTAATAATATATATTTGGTTGATTTTTTCTTACGAACTACCTGCCAATCATCGATCTTATTAGATTTGTCCCGATCCAGACAATCATAAACTGTCGCAGGCGTATTCGTAATCACATTGTTCTCGTTATGCGAAGACAGTTTCTTAATAGCAGTCGATGACTCATTAGCGGCCCGAGCGCAGCAGCGGGGCGATAAGAAAGAACTCGCGGCAGTTTTATTGCACGAAACCGCAGTGCGGGCCTCAACATGCGCTTTCCCGCTCGCTCTTCCAAGGACACCGCAGCCACTGTTATCTTCGCGCGCTGTGTCAGAAACCGCGGTAGCTGTTGTGGCCTCCACGTGCTTAGTGCTCGTTGTCTCATCGTATAACGTATTGCTGGTGCGTAAAAGAGACAAAATCTTCAATAGCATCGGTTGACAACGGTGTTGACTGATTTACACTTTTAGTAAGATTATTACAGTGGGCACCGATTAATGTCTGAGATTCGTGTGAGCGTAATTCTTGTGTGTTGGACTCATTGTTAATAAAACAAGCACTATCCCTATGGCATGCTCCCCCTCTCCTGGTATTTATATTCCTGTAGGAATCTGTTATTGAGCCGTGTCGAATGCTGTCTACCTCCTGCTTCAGTGTGTTAAATTTGTCAACGGTTACAACATTCTCCTCTAATAAATTCAGTTTCGTTTGTAAGTATAAGATATCCTTGAGGATTCGTGTTGCATCCACATGATCAAAAGTGACTGGTGGGAGTTTATGCAGCTCTTTCGCAACGAATATAGGGAAACATTCCGAATTATTATTTTTCAAAATGCAGATAATGTCATCCAGGTCTCGGGACATCTTCTTGCTTCGTTCTTTTCTACGAGGTGGTAGCTTTCTAGCGTTGGGTAGCGATGCAGATAATAACGACTTAGCTTTAGCAATCTCGTCAGCCGAAAACGAACTGGTACACAGCTGATGAATACTGTCTTCATCCATGTAATCCAGTACATTTTTTAGAAACGATAATAATTCATTAATCACGATGTTACAGTTCGCACACTTAAGTATATCAGAGGTCATTGTCCTCGGCACTAGATCAGCGGTCACAAAATATGCGTCCGTGCGTAATCGCGCACAGCTGATCACTCTATTGATTGGTCGTTGCTCAGTAAATTTAGGTTAAAATCACCAAATACAATTACACGTTTTCTTTTCGTTAGATGTTGACTAAAATTTTCAAGAAATTTTTGAGTATTTGCTGCTGGCTGTTTGTATATAACTCCAATATCTAGGGAAAGTGAGTTCAGATGTACCCATAGAAAATGATTACCATCTTCCATCTGTTCCTCAAGAAATTCCTGTTTTAGGCTATCATGGATATAAATAGAGACTCCTCCTCCTCTCAGTTTAGTTCTGTAATTATAGTAGTGCGTATATCCGGGTAATTGTAATCTTTTCGCCTGGTCTTCATCCTTAATCCATGTCTCCGTCAGCACTATCAAATGAACAACAGCTTGAAAAGATTCGACAATACATCTTAATTCATCTATTTTACCTGTTTTTACTATACTTCTGACATTGGCGTAAAGAAACTTTATGGATTTGGTGCGAACTATAATGTCGTCGTAATTTTGACAGAGTTTGTATGTGATATTATTATTTTTAATCTCGGAATTTACTGGATTTTCATTCGTATTTAGTTTTTTGGAAAAAATTTTAAAATTGTGGGTATTCCTTTAATGTATTTGATGATTAGATTTTTTTCTCCGTTTTCTGTACGCAATCGCAGTTCTTCTTGCACATTTATCATATATTGTTTCTGGATTGGTGTCTGGTCCCAATAGATTTTAATTTTACCATCTTTTTACCATCTTTAATTATTGATTTTTTTATCAGTATAGATTTTGCAATCTCTTGTGAAAAAAAAACAGACCTTTATAGGACGTAGTTTATTTTCATCAAATTTTCCTAGGCGAAAGATTTTTACTGGCTCAGGACACTGTGGATTTATTTGAGATATAATTTTCATCACTTCGCATCTATCAAGCTCTCTCTTCTTCTTCAAATCTTCCATCTTTGATTCCGTAATTCCAACAATTATTATGTTTTTACTGCGTTCCAGTCTATCTTGTACTTAATTTATAATGTTAGTCGAAGAACCCAATAAATTTGAACCTTCTGTATTTATGGATGACGATTGAAAATTTTGTAGAAGACGAACGTCATTTTCCAATTTAGTTACTTTCTGTTGGGTATCACCCACATTACTCGTTAAATTCTCTATTTGGATTTTCAGGTATTGGTTTTCAAGAGCTAGTCGGTCTGTTGTCGTTTTGATATCTGTAAGTTGGTCTTTAATAGATGAAATATCATTTTTAATTGACTGAATACTATCTGTTTTCAATTTGCCAAAGTTATTCAATATATCAAGCATTTCCATTTTAAAATCTTTAAATTGAGATGCAAATTCATCTTCAGGCATTTTTCTCTTTCGGATTGATACATTTTTTTGTTCATATTCTGCTTCTTTAAAAGTAGATAAATTTGGCTGAGAGCTGCTACCCGCGATACTCAAGGTACTTTTTGGTGAACGTAAAATACTCATTTTCGTAGAATTCAGCAAACTTAGTAATAAGATAACGCAAAATATAGCACACAATATTTATCGCTTCGCTCTTGCGGTATGCGCTAAGCTTTACTGCGGTGATGTATCGCACGGAGACAGCAGGACAAAGAAAGATGCAGTTTACGCAGTCCGTCTTGCTCACTACACTTATATTTTTGTTCACAGTTTGTTGACGGAAATTACACCATATTCTATTTGATAAAGATTTTAAATGGCTTGACACTTTTTTATTAATTTATAAGATTCACGTAAACACCTCCGTACTCAACGCAAGTCAGCGAGCGAAAAAAGTAATTATTATTAGTATTCGGTATTATGAGCTTTAAATTCCGTTGTTTCCGAGAACATTGGTTAAAAGTACAAAAAAATTCTCGTGATAACAACAATAGCCCTTTGTGATACCTGTTTAGTAGCGCATGTTTTTTATAATCATCATCATCACCATCATCATCAGCCCATACGTTCCCACTGCTGGGTTACGGGCCTCCTATACAGTACCTCCTGTACAGGTCATAATCCACCACGCTGGCCAAGTGCGGGTTGGCGGATGTCACAAATCGTCGAACTTTTGATTCTTCGACATGTCGGTTTCCTCACGATATTTTCCTTCGCCGTTTCGAGCAGTGGTGATATTTTATTCATACAGTGTAAAAGATGTGCTCATTTTGTGCTTGTCCCAAAAATAAATTTTCTTTTACTGAAGTATAAAACACCAACCAATGGACGTTAAGTAAGGCTAACACTCACAAAAATTCGAGGCTATTTGTTTGTCTTACAAAGTAAAGAAATAAGAAAACTAATTTTGCCGTGATTAGTTCAAGTAAAATCAATTGAAACTTTTTGTTTGCGATCGAGCTGTTTTGATTCTCAGAAAGTATTTGCTGTGTTATTGATTCAGTGTGTTACTGACCTTAAGTGATTGGAAGTGAATAGCTTCTTTAGAGGAAGTCTATTTATATTTATCTAAGGCTCTTAAATACAAATAATAGAGCAATACAAAAAATATTAATTATATAATATTATAAAACAGTTGTACCTAATTATGGCAAAATGGTTGGCTGAATTGTCTGCAGGTGATAAGGTAGATACGGCGAAGAAGCAGGTGCGAATTCCGACTCATAATGGAACTTTTTACATTTTTTTAATTAATCGAATAAGTGGATATCTATAAACATTTCACTACTATAAAACTTAATACTAAAAGAAGTGAAAAATAGAAGAGAAAAATGTTGACTAGTGACTAGTAATGGCTACCTAATTTATATTTAGCTCCAAATAATTAATATTAAACAGATTTCGTGAAACATTTCCAAAAATTATAACGACGTATCATTCCCTAGAAAACATGGCATTGACTGTTAGTACATAATATACTTATAAAAAATATTACTAATATTCTCTTATTAATGAGTATTTTATGTAATATCATAAATTATTATCAACGAAAGATTCGTTATTGCCTCTGTTCCAAGAAATCTTTTATGAAGAGCTTTGCTGGCTTTGGAAATTAAACCAATTTTTATATTCCATGTTTGTAGATAAATATATATTTTTTTTTTCTTTGAATAATTAATAATTTCAATAGTCAAAATTATACAATTCGCGAAAAACTTTACACAACCTTATAAAATTAATTTAATTGTAATTAACATGTTTCCTTTGAGTTAACGAGTGATGAGTGGGAAACTTTCAAAACTTTCTGAACATGTTCGTCTGAACCTGTAATGTTGTTTCCAAATATTCATACTTGAAAGCATCGTTATTTTGAGAACTGCCTTTCTGTAGGTATTATTGTATATTTTATGGGCCTATTAACGCAAAGCCTCAACAAATAATAAGAATATGAGATATGAAAAAGGTTAAATATTTGGCATTGCAATTAATTGAACTTCTCTTCTGTGTTAATTTATATCTAAATGTTAAATCTCAAAATTATATTTCTATTTATTCCATTTCAGAGTACTATTTTTTCGTAAAAAAAAGAGAAGCAAGCTGTATAACATGTTCACATGCTAGAAAGAGACAGCGTCCTACATCGCTCTTTAAACCGTAGACAGAGAAACCAATAGACACCGGCAATGCGTGTCGCAGAAAGAGATAAAAAAGAATACGTCACAATATTTAGGGTTACCGTGTGAGGGAATATTTACCCCACAATTTGTAAGATACAAATCTCTCAATATCATTATTCACATAACATAAGTGGATAATAATGAGATATCCACATTATGTAGGTACATACTTACATGTCTATACTAATATGTATTATAAAGAGGAAAGGTTTGTAATTATGTATGTATTAGGTTTTCACGCATAAACTACTGGACCGATTTAAAAAATTCTTTCACCATTAGAAAGCTGCATCTTCACTGAGCAACATAGGCTATATTGCATTTTCAAAAAAATTTGAGATCCTTACCAAAAATGCAATAATGTATCCTTAATAAAAATTCTGTCATCGCGTGCGCTGCGGAATCTATTGAAAATAGAACAAAAAATGTTCTACGGTATTATAGAATGGATCAATATCTACAAGAAAGTCAGCGATAGGTACTCCATTCAAAAGATATAACGAATTTTTAAAAGTGTCAATTTACAGAAAATAGTAGGTATACTGTTTAATACAATGAGGAGGCGTAGTGCGGGACGGGGTGAAGGTGAGGAGGGAAGGGATATTAGCAGGAACTACTTTGATTCCGATTTGAAAAATTCTTTCAGTGTTAGATAGCCCATTGATCGAGGAAGGCTATAGTAGGCTATATTGTACCATAACACTTAGACCAACAGGAGTGGAGCCACGCGGGTGAAACCGCGGAGCGCAGCTAGTATATAATAAACATATTACTTTTAGATGGGTAATACATATTATGTACTAGGTTGATCCAAAAGTAATGATAATCGGGTATTTCCTGTGCACATAAAAATATAAAATAAATGTTTTTTGCTTGCTCATGTACTCACTAAGTTATCACAAAAAAATCATATCAACAGGCCACGTTTCCAAGTATTTACATTAATTTGAATGTGAACCGTGGGTGCCAGAATGTTTCCCGACAAAAAGAAGAAACAACGATTCGACATTTAGAGGGTGAATTTCTAAAGTTTTAATGAGATCAGGATAATTTTTTGTCACGATTTGTGATCATGGACGTTACCCGGGTTCACCATGTTTATGCTGAAACCAAGAAACAATCAATGGCCTGCGATGGGAGCTTCCAAAGTGACGATGAAGAAATTCAAAGTGAAAATTAGTGGGATAGATTAAAGCGGTAGTTTTTTTTGGACGCTGAAGGAATAATTATGGTGGAATATTTTAAGAAGGTAGCCACTATATTGGGCTCTTACTACACAGACCAAATTAAAAGATTGCGGTAGGTTAGTAAGGAAAAGAGACATGGTAAAATGCGGGCTTGAATGCTGTTTCACCCAGACAACGCACCAGATCACAAAGCGTCAGTTGCAATGGCTGCCATTCAAAAATCGGCATTCCAAATTCTTGAACACCCACCCTGTTTGTTAGATCTAGCTCCTAGTTATTTCTATACCTTTCCTCGGCACAAGAAACACCGTCTTAGCAAGGAATTTTAAGACGACAGCAAAGTGATGGCCGCAGTAGAGGGGTTTTTGTTGATGAAGTCAAAGTTTTTTTTTTTAAGTTTAGGAAAAAAATATCGAAGTATATTATCTAGTTAGAAGACTATCTAGAGAAATACATAATTATTTTAACTGTAATGACCTTGTTTAATATTGATTATCATTACTTTTGGATCAACCCATGTATATACACATACCTATATATTATATAATATGTATATATCATTATCATAATCCCATATGAAAATGTGTATGTAATGATAATGTAGATGAAAACTCGATTGCTTATAATTTTTTATAAAATAAAATAAAAAAATAAATAAAATAATGTTTATTCGTAAGTATTAACAGATACACACGTTAATTATATTGACCGACCCAAGAAGGCGCAAAAAAAAAACGAAATTTACTTAATAATAATCTATTGTAATAAAAAAATCCCTCCGGTTCAATGTTGGAACCAAGAGTGTCCATTGTTTTCGGCGGGGCAGCGTCACGGTGGTGGTGATTGCCGTAATACTTTCTAACCTTCGGTTTTGGTTTCCAATCTGTTCGTCCTGTAGCTACAATCCAAATTTGTCGTAAATTATCCGGTTCAGGAAAACTGGAACAAGCCATTGAATATTTCAGATATTTAATTAAATACACACTGCAGAATATATATTATTATTTCCCATAATATTGGGTAACAATTTGTAGAAAAGTTGGCAACACAAAATTTTTTAGGTTAAAATTTATAACTGTTATTTTTGTGGTTTTTAAACAATGTATTCAAGTCAACAGCACGTGATACACAATATATTAACACGCTAAAATATCATGAAGGCCTATAAACTGATAAAGAGTTGTATACTTACGAGTGAAAAGACAATCCAGGCATTTTCGTTCCACTGTCACTTTTACACCCTTTAACGCTACACCGCACCATGGTATTATTTTATAAGGTATTAACAGTAAGTCTAAATCATTCAAAACCAAACATACCATGAATTACGTAACTTAGAGCATGTAAAAACTATATTTTTATGGAAGACGATAGCTAGCTGTCAAACTTTGTTTATCAAACTAGGTTGCTATTCTTGAAAAAAGTGGCACGCTGCGTGAAACAAAAAATTTTATCGTTCTCTCTCATTTCTTTACACAAAACCGGCATAAGTCGCTCTTTTTCTTGTGTGAATGCGACATAAGATATCAGTTTGTCTCGTAGACAGAGAATCCAATAGACACCGGCAATGCGTGTCGCAGAAAGAGATAAAAAAGAATACGTCACAATATTTAGGGTTACCGTGTGAGGGAAAATTTACCCCGCAATTTGTAAGATACAAATCTCTCAATATCATTATTCACATAACATAAGTGGATAATAATGAGATATCCACATTACATACTTACATGTTTATACTAATATTATAAAGAGGAAATGTTTGTAATTATGTATGTATGTATGGTTTTCACGCATAAACTACTGGACCGATTTCAAAAATTCTTTCACCATTAGAAAGCTGCATCTTCACTGAGCAACATAGGCTACATTGCATTTTCAAAAAAATTAGAGATCCTTACCAAAAATGCAATAATGTATCCTTAATAAAAATTCTGTCATCGCGTGCGCTGCGGAATCTTTTGAAAATAGAACAAATAAATGTTCTACGGTATTATAGAATGGACCAATATCTACAAGAAAGTCCGCGATATTCCATTCAAAAGATATAACGAATTTTTAAAAGTGTCAATTTACAGAAAATAGTAGGTATAGTGTTTAATACAATGAGGAGGCGTAGTGCGGGACGGGGTGAAGGTGAGGAGGGAAGGGATATTCGCAGGAACTACTTTGATTCCGATTTGAAAAATTCTTTCAGTGTTAGATAGCCCATTGATCGAGGAAGGCTATAGTAGGCTATATTGTACCATAACACTTAGACCAAAAGGAGTGGAGCCACGCGGGTGAAACCGCGGAGCGCAGCTAGTATATAATAAACATATTACTTTTAGATGGGTAATACATATTATGTATATACACATACCTATATATTATATAATATGAATATATATCATTATCATAATCCCATATGAAAATGTGTATGTAATGATAATGTAGATGAAAACTCGATTGTTTATTATTTTTTATAAAATAAAATAAAAAAAATAAAAGAATGTTTATTTTCGAAAGTATTAACAGATACACACGTTAATTATATTGACAGACCCGCGAAGGCGCAAAAAAAAACGAAATTTACTCAATAATAATTTATTGTAGGTAATAAAAAAATTACATTTAAATTATCTCTTTAACTACGTCCCTCCGGTTCAATGTTGGAACCAAGAGTGTCCATTGTCTTCGGCGGGGCAGCGTCGCGGTGGTGGTGATTGCCGTAATACTTTCTAACCTTCGGTTTTGGTTTCCAATCTGTTCATCCTGTAGCTACAATCCAAATTTGTCGTAAATTATCCGGTTCAGGAAAACTGGAACAAGCCATTGAATATTTCAGATATTTAATTAAATACACACTGCAGAATATATATTATTATTTCCCATAATAGTGGGTAACAATTTGTAGAAAAGTTGGCAACACAAATTTTTTTAGGTTAAAATTTATAATTGTTATTTTTGTTGTTTTTAAACAACGTATTCAAGTCAACAGCACGTGATACACAATATATTAACACGCTGAAATATCATGAAGGCCTATAAACTGATAAAGAGTTGTATACTTACGAGTGAAAAGACAATCCAGGCATTTTCGTTCCACTATCACTTTTACACCCTTTAACGCTACACCGCACCATGGTATTATTTTATAAGGTATTAACAGTAAGTCTAAATCATTCAAAACCAAACATACCATGAATTACGTAACTTAGAACATGTAAAAACTATATTTTTATGGAAGACGATAGCTAGCTGTCAAACTTTGTTTATCAAAGTAGGTTGCTATTCTTGAAAAAAGCGGCACGCTGCGTGAAACAAAAAATTTTATCGTTCTCTCTCATTTCTTTACACAACACCGGCATAAGTTGCTCTTTTTCTTGTGTGAATGCGACATAAGATATCAATTTGTCTATTGGTTTCTCTGTCTACGGTTTGTCTATTGGTTTCTCTGTCTACGCTTTAAACAATAATATTGTTTGACAGTTAATTGAATTCAGAATTGCCTGTTTCATTCGAATTTGGACGTAAACAATCCTAAGCAAAGCTGGCAATACCGCGGCTAAGGTCCAACACAGTAATAATTTAATTAAATCGAGCTATGTACATGTATTTTGTTTGTTATTAAATTTTCATTAGAATAACGATAATATTTGATATTACATATTAAAAATTTTATGTAAATAAATATTCGAGGATTGTGTTTATTCTAAAATATGTTAGGGCGATAATGTGTAGAATATATTACTAATATTTATATGCTAGCAGCTAGACGATAAAATAACAGCCTAATTAAAATTAGATTTTTGTAATCGAAGTTAAGATAGTCATAACTCGCATTTTTATTGAAGCATATTATATGACAGTATAAATTTTTTGATACCTACCTACATAGGTGTGCACTTCCTTTCAGATGCAATAATATCGCGCATCATCGCGCAAATACATAGTAAAAAGTGCAGTAAGCATTAAGTATGATTCATAGAGTAAAGTGAATAATTCAAATTGAAAAATTGAGCTCGAAAAAAAATCGCTCGAAAAAATGAAAAGTTTGGTACGAAATTTCGCTAAAATGTAAATTAAATGCGACAGTTGCAAAGCTCGTACAAATAACCAACATAATTTTCTGGAGTTGAAGTACTGAGGTTTGCGGCTTAGAGTACTCGAATGTAATTGTTTAAACAGCCTTGTTTCAGAATATTAATTTTTATTTTTATTTTTGGCGTACCTATAAAACGTGTTTTTAACATTGAGGTACTATGTACTATGGTTTTTAAAAGCCTGTAGCTCCTCTGCTAAAACACACATCTAATTCAACATTCTGATGAAATAGGAGTGAAGAAAGATTCCTTCCAAAAGGGAAAGAAGGAATTCACTTTTAAACATTCCATGGACGTGTACCAAACTGATCATTAGAAAATACTTAGTTAAATAAGTATTCGTAAGGTTGGAATCCCTACCGTGAAGGTAGGTGAGTCATTTTCAAAATATTTGTACGTCACGAAATTGTCAGTAAACTGTTTCGTTAGGAAATGTCAGGAAGTTGTAAAAGTAAGGCTGTATTCAGAATAAGGTAATATTACATATAAAAAAGTAAGAAGTCACTAGTTAAAAAATATATATTTTTAGTTACAAAATAATCAACAAACAATCAATTTTTATAATTCTCTGTTTGCTTTTCCTTTTCTTTTCTTCTATCATTAGCTTCTTTCCATTTTTGTCTTCGAGCTTCTTTTTCACTGTCATTAAGATCTGATATTTTTCTTTGTCTTTGTTTCACTTTCTCGAGGTGTTTTTTCCTTTTCTTTTCATATTTTTCAGGGTTTTGCTTTTTTAGTTTTTCAATGTATTTTTTTGCCGTTCGGCACCGGTTAGCGGCATTCTGAAACTAAAAAAAGCTGTTGGATATATTTTGAATAAAAATAAAAACAAAAGTAAGCATCACTTGTGTGGGTGGAAAAGCGATCAACACTAAATGCAATAAGGCAAGCGTTATCCCATCTGAAACCACATGTAAAATTGGAGGCCAAGACTCACTGATCCGCTTTCACTATAAAAAAGTTATCAGATCCCAGGAAAAGTCAAGTCCCTAAGCCCGACTTTACTAACCCTACATCATGGTTTAAAAAAGTATGGCCTGTAGTTACAAAAAAATAATCTTGAAAGATTTATTGTTTTTCTCCTTTATTTTTATTCGTTACATTAATTTAACACACATTTTAATATCTTATTTTCATACTTTACACATGAGACCACAGCTTTACCGTCTACAATTTACTGACGTCAGTAAATGTCAAGAAATTTTTCGTCAGTAACATGTAAAAAATAACATAAGAAATACTTTTACACAAAACATAATTACATTTACCATTAGATTGAAAGTGTAATCTATTACTCTAGTAGTCTAGTCATAATTTAAGTATATTACAATTGCGGTAGGTGAATTCTTCAAAATGTACTTACTTTTCTTGAGAATACGTCGTTAGGAAAATGTAAATAAATTTTTTGCACAGCACACCACAGAACTTCTTCCGTGTCTGGAAGACGAACAAAATGGCGGCGCGTTAATGTGACCTTACTTTTCGTGACATGACCAGTGGTGCCAGTGATTAGAGTTAGATTCCTCCTCTTTGTGATACAAAAAGTTGGTTAATTATGTCAATAAATCAGTGTCACGAAATTGTAACGATTGATAGGGACATTTTTATAATACCTATTTAATTCTTCGTTTATTTAAGGTAATTTAAATAGTTTAATCTATCAGATATAACACTTAAAACATTGCTTTTTAATTATGATACAAAAAACTAGGTAGTTTCATACAAAAATTCTGATAAAAATTTTGGTTTTCATTGTCGTCCACATGGGGGACAATAAAAAATGTATGGTGTTTTTTTTTGTTACTTTATTGTCACATTAAACTTATGTAAGGATTTGAATCGCAATTCATTGCTTTTTATCAGAAATGACAAGCAGTATGCTTAAGTTTAGTCTGTAAAACGTTAACAATGATTTATTTCAGTCGTAACCATATTTTTTTCGAAGATTTTTTAGGGGGCAAACATTTAGTAGTAATGTACAATTATTTTGAAAACGACTCAGGTACCTAATCAAAATTATGCCGAAAAGCAACCACCGAAAACCCGGTTCAATTGACCATGTAGCCAATTTCGTTTAACAAAATTTGAAAATATGAAAATAAAGTATATTTTCTATAACCCCGCGATGTGTGACCTAATTCAGGTTACAAAACTGTATCAAAATTCAATCGGCGATCGAAATTCATTGAGGCGATATAATCGTTTCAGCTCATAGTCGCGTAACTAAAAATTGAATTTGTCAAAAATCAACTAAAAAGTTACAAAATGTTAGGAATTGGATATTAAAATAGGTACCTAACTACCTTACTTTTCTAGAGATTTTTCAATTAGTTGGTAAACTTATATTAGGTAGTTATTACGCTTTAATAATTTCGTTTTCTAATTTGCTAAAAGTTCAAATGGATACTAGTTATTCGTCCCAGCTCTGTCTGGGCTTTTTTGTTACTGGTAAATCAACGGCGGGAAATACTAAAGTTTATTTATTCCTTAGGTAATAGGTAGGTACCTACATAAGCTACAACACTTCAAAGTTTACCTACTCTTATGTATCACTTAGGTACAACTGAATGCTCTAAATACCTAAATCGAAAGACATTTGTATCATTGACAAATTGATTTATTGTCGATTTCTCAGGTTACGAATAAAAGTTATTTGAAAGATAGATTCAGTACCCTTAGATTAGATTAGATTTTTCAATCGTAATGTATTATGTGACACAACTTTAAACGATAAATATTCTCTCTTACCTTGATCTAGGTATTTGAATGTTTTGCTGAGATGACATATATATCTTTTGAATAACTTCGAATAAAGAATTGGCCCCTGGAGATTAAACAATAACATGTTTAATGTCCAGGGGCCAATTCTGCAGTTGTTATTATAATCACTTGAAGAGGTTGGCTTGCGTTGGATGGACATGTAAAACAAGTAGGTAGGTTGTTATTGCCTTGCAAAATCTACGAAATTTTTATTCATTTTGGATTGGTAATTTGTATTTATAAATTATGGTATTAAAATTTTATATAGATAAAATAGCTTCTAGGAATTTATGGCAATGGGTAGGATTTCTCTACACTTATGCTTAACTACAGTTATGCTTTGCCCAAAAGTTATCTATACTAAAATTTTAAGAACATTTCTTAATCTAGATTCTAGATACTTACTTAGCAATTCCACAAATGTTCCACTTACCTACTTAATTAGTAAAATCTTCAGAATTTTAGCTCAAGCTGGTTAATTAGAGTTTATGTAATTGAGACAGCAATGTAATCAGGGTTTTCTTTATGAACAAACAAATTGGGATTATTATAAGTGTCTAGTTACGTGTGTTGGAAAAATATTTTTTCCTGAGGGTTAATTAAGTTTTCCATATCATATTATTTTTTATATTCAAGATGATTACATACAAATAAAGATATCATATTAATCAAACCTAGAATTAATGAGGCTTTCTAAATTCCAATGACGAAAAAATAACCGGGTTAATAAATCAAAACATTAGGTAGTTAATTAGTAGGAAAAATCCTTCTGGTCTTCACTTTACTTAGAAACATAAAACATGAATGGTACCTTCATCATAAAATATATTAATGAAGAGTTTGTTTGTTTGAACGCGCTAATCTCAGGAACTACTGGTCCGATTAGAAGAATTATTTCGGTGTTAGATAGCCTATTTATCGAGGAAGTATAGGCTATATGTAAATTATTATCATCACACTAAGACCAACTGGAGCGGAGCCACGCGGGTTAAACCGCGGGACGCAGCTAGTCATAAAATATAGTATAGGTAGAATGAGACAAAAGGAAAACTTATTGATCAGCCACAATATCTTAGATAATAGTTTCAACGATGGGTTACGTGCGTAGAATCTCTCATCCCTGAAGATTTAATTACTACCCACTCAGCTTAAAGCTTTATAGCAAAGCTGTTATAATAATCTTGATATAATATCCAACTAACATTATAAACACGCAAGTTTTGAAGTATGTATGGTTGTTTTCTTGTTGTTCTTTCAAAAACAGGCACCTAATCGGACCTCAATGTACAGGTACTTACACAGATAGATTAAAGTCCTATATTGTACATACAAAAATTTAATGCGAATTTAAAAACATTATTGGAGGAAATAACTAGTTACATAGGAAGTAGGTTACAGGTATAATATATACTAGACAGGTACGTAGACGCGTCCCTATCTATTAATTCTGAGATGAGAGAAATGAAGTTCCTTCCTTCCTGTACCTATATCTATAGTTCCTATTACTTAGATACACCTACGTGGCAAAGAGAGTTCAATCAGCTAGCTGTTAATTATAACAGCTAGCTGATTGAACTCTCTTTGGACGATTATTAAATCGTCCACAGAACAATAGAGTAATGAAGATCTTTCCTTGCAAATTGCTCGTATGTAAAAAAACTTTTTCTATTCCTTACCAATACGTAGTTAGCACCGTACAATATTATTTAAGTTCAATGTGGTACTGATGAAAAAAGAGGTAATTGTATAAAAAAATAATTATTAATATTTCAAAAGTAGGTAATTTTCAATCGGCTCTATCGAATTCATATCTTGTAATCGATAATAGGATAAAGTAAAGCTTGTTTTCTCAATCCAGAATAACATAGCTTATGTAAATGCGAATAAAGTTTGTAATATGGATGTATGACGGCTGCAAATAAATTATTTGGATTTAAGAACATAATAAACATAACCTAAAAGTTCCCAATCAATCGATTAGTGTGCAAAATATTGTACAAGTAATATTAATACTTAATTGTACAATATGTTGATTTTAATGACCATCCATGTAACAACAAGATAATGCACTTATCGTACGAATTAAAATTTTAATTTTCTATTATTAGGTAGTACAGATGAGCCAATCTCTTATTTTTAAAGTAGTACAGAGCCATGTAGTAGTAAGTAAAATATAGGCAGTCTTGTAGTCCTATCTGTCTTAAGAATATTATTTAAATTACACATACAAAACTAAATATTTTTTTATTAATTTGTTGTTTCTATAAAATAAACTTAAAGTATTGAAGTACCAGCTTAAACATTATATTTACAGGAATAATTTTATGATTGGTACAAATAAAATACAATACATGATGATAAATGCAATTTTATTATAGTTTATTCTTTTCTGAAATCATTTAAGTAAGTATGTGAAAAAAATCTAAATATAAATAAAATTTACAAACAATATTACAATTTACTATTTCTCATTTTATATAACTCATTGTACTTCATATTCAAATGACAATATTGTAAATAAAAATTTAAATATAATATATTTTCATTTCAGTGATTATTTAGTATTAATTTTAGAACATGACTTTACTTGCACATGCCGCATGTCATGCAATACTGTCATGCATGCGGGAAGACAAATATTGCATAGTTTACATTTATGGACAAAAAATTCAAATACATACCAGCAATTCATAGCATATATCATTTTTAAATAAGCGTAATTCAAAATATATGTATTAAGTATCTCCAGAATAAATGGATAAATAGATTATCATAATTATTGCTCAAATAACACATTATTTTCATATTCAGTCACAACCCAATATCCAATTTTTAACGGTAAAAAATAGTTTCCCTCATCATCATCACCATTATTGGATATTGACTAAATATTATACATAGGTAATACATTTTAAGGATATGATAGGATAAGTTAACACTATTATTTTTATAGGTTTATTTTAAAGATTAGTTATCTTTAAAGATAGAAAGATTTTTAAAATTGAATAAGTATTACGTACCTCTCTGCCTTTTTTTCTGGTTTTAATTTTTTTATGATTATTTTAGCATAAGAAGAGATTTAAATTAACTTTACATTATTACATAATATTATGTCTTAAAATTGGTTAAAATTCACATTGCATGTGTTTATATTTGCCTATTTCTTGATTATTCATACATTTTTATATTTCAACCAGAGTTCATAAATCCTCCATAGATAAAAAAATATTCCTAATCATTTAGCACAGCCATTGCCATCTCTTTAGATATACTATCAGACATGCTATTCTGATTCTCGACGTCTTTCTCATCACTGGACCACCAACTTTCATCCTCATCATGTATAAAACAGAGAAACAAATCGTCTTCATATGTAGGAAAATAATATTCCGGCTGATCCCACTTCTCTTTCCTTAAAACCCAGTGATTTGTCTCTTTTATATGTTTTTCTAAGTTCTTCCGATCATCAAACTTAGTGTCACACGATAAACACTGTTTCAAATGTATCTGACGTCGAATGTAATTGACTATTTTGACTTTGTGGTAGAAGTCCATGCCAACCGTTGTTTTTGTGAAGGAAAACTCGTGTAATCTCTCCATGTGATCAAGTATAACCTCATATTCTGTTTCGGTGTGGTCACAAAGAAGGCACGTTATTACTGGACCATTTTCTTCTGTCCATTCTGACCAATCAGGATCACTATCCGCATTTGAATCATTGTCAACATCTAAACTTTTACTCGGTTTTTGTGTATGTGTAAGTCTATGTTTGTACGTCGGTGGTTTATCGCCTACGTAATTGACTAGAAAATATTTATCATAATCCTTATTGCTTGGATTGATTCGCTTATGACCTTTCTTCCGCATGTGTTCCTTAAGTATAGTCCGATCTTTAAACAAGCCTTCACAATATATGCATTGTAGTTTTTCTAACTTGAATGCAAGAAATTCCACAAGATCATCAATGAATATAAGATTGTCTGGTTTAGCAATGTGGAAATTGTGTTTCTCAAACAAATGGTTGAGATAACTAGCTCTTGTACCAATAGAAACATATCGGCAAAATAGGCATTCTTTTGAATAATTTTTATCTTCTCTTTCAAATGCATGTCTTTCCAACAGTTTTTCAAGTTTTGTTTGCCGTAAATTAGATCTGAGTTCTTTGTCTTCTGGTAAAACATCACTTAAGAGGAAATACTCCTCATCTTTTGACTTTGTTCCATCTGGTTTTTTGTCTAGCAGCATTGTTGTGCAAAAATATGGCAGAGATTGTTCTGGAAAGGAAAAATGGATACCATTAAATACAATATACTTTTTATGCAATTTATACAATATGTTACATTTATTCACACAGTATTATATGGCACAAGAGAGTACAGTATTTAATAAAACATAAGAACTTAAAAAATATAGAGTTCTTATAAGTGCATTGCATTAACAAAGCTCTTCAATTAAATAAAACAGTTCTTAAAAGTAAATAGTAAAGCCACATTAAATAATTAGAAAATGTATGTAACTACAACAAAGACCAAGAACATACTCTGTGGCATACCTACAGTTATGGAAGAAAATGCAATCAAACAATTTTTGGTCTTTCATACAAATAATGTGTGTTTGTACATTATCATTATAACATCATACTAATTAATGCCTGAAAAGTCGTACAATTTGTGTAGGATATAGGTAAATATAGTTTATGTAGAAAAAAAATAGATAGCATATACATAAAAATAACTAATTACCAGTAAAAAACATTGCAATTTACCTTTGAATCTTGACTTCCAATACTTTATATATGCAGGCAAATCAGCTATTTGATTGATATCTGCGATAACTAGACGGTGTTCCATGAATAGATGTGTTAGTAAATCCTTCTCAGCGGCGG
Organism: Colias behrii; assembly: GCA_029959065.1. Lineage (NCBI taxonomy): Eukaryota > Metazoa > Arthropoda > Insecta > Lepidoptera > Pieridae > Colias > Colias behrii. The sequence goes on from JARWMC010000016.1 coordinate 2,590,116, forward strand.
GTAAATTGTAGATTTTATCACACAAAGGGCAAGCACCTTCAACAATATCATCACTTTTGAAAATACTGGGTTTCTGTACGTTTTGGTGCAATGTAAGCGGCCCAAAAAATTCCTTATCGCTTGAAGACATAATAGTAAGTCTCAATATTGGATTATTAATGTATTTTTAGTAAAAGATGAAAGGAATTTCAAGAAATAGAATAACAAATCGCCACATGTGACAGTGTACAGCTGACAACTATTGCAGAATTGACATTTGACAATGACGTTTTAATATTTATTTTCTTTATTCGCTGTTAGGTGTCACGAATACTCAACTTTTTGTTTGATTGAATTTGCAATAGTAATAAAATTAATAGTTAATATTATTATGTTGCTAATTAGCAAGAACATAATAATTTTTTTATATTTAAATAACATTATATGATAATCTCTTATTCCATGCTGTGTAATTTGGGTAAGGCAAGAGGCGGCACTCTCTCATAAGGGAAAAACGTTCTGCGGCTTAGTAGACGCAATCGTTACGGTTAAAAAAACGCGATACTAGAGAGTTGTATATTATGTTGCTATAAATATTACTATTTAATCAATCTTCTAACTAGAAAAAACATCCTGAGAAATTTTTCCCACTAGCCATTTTATTACAAGTCACGGTTTCAATATGAGTATGGTCACTTCCAACAAAATTTTGCGGTTAAAATCCACTGCGGTTTATCTGTACCTAGCTAGTAATTATTAGCCCAGACAATATTTTGTCACTCACTTACCTTGTGCACGAATGCAAATAAATTTAAACAGGATATAAAGATAACTAATTATAGGCTGTGCTTATAGGTAAGGAACAAAAAGTTTAAATAAAATTCCAAAATTATACCATAAAAGTGAATTTTATTTTATAATTTTTATTAGCTAAACATTACACTCTCACGTAAAAATAGTAGGAACTTACAGTTTGTTCAACTATTTTAAATGCCATAATATATTTTATGATCTATAACTTAATTTTTTTCTAAGGCTTAGGCGGGATATAAAATGGCGATGTTAGTATTAAGTTTTAAGTACATACATAAAATAAATAACAAAAAATGCCTCTTATATCTTATAAATATTTAAAACTATCTATATTTACGTTACATATTAAGTAGCACAAAATGTTTTCTTTCAGTTCTATTTATTTATCTTTTATAAAAATTCTGTATTTCATTAGATTTTTCCATGGCACAAAACGTAACAAAAAATTAAAGCAGTCTCGGTATACAATCAAAGCTACACTAAATAACTAATACTGATTCACTATACGTTTATTTTAATACACATTAATCTTTGCACGACGCATTTGTATCTGCATACAAAACTTTGTATGGAACAGGACTGCCCTTGTTGGCGGCTGTCACTTGAATGGCGTATTTGCGGCCGGCTTTCAAACCAGCGACCTTTTGTACGATTGCCCTCGTTCTGAAAATTAAAAAAAAAAATTACAAAGAAAAAAAAAACATTTTTTTAATAACCCAAAAAAAAAACTTCCCAATCTGTCAGCATAATGTAGCTCTTAGTAACTACCTGGTAGGCAATTAAAGTTTTAGTTAAGAATTTTACTTACGGATGGCGTTGCATGTGACTTATACATTGAACCTTTGCCCCAGATTTTTTGTTGAGCATGCAAGTGTAACCATCAATGGATGATGTTTCCCTCGTTATTATGCAGTATCTGTGAAAAAAAATACATTGAAATAATATATAGATAGATAAATGATAATATTGTACTATAATTATATCTTGAATATCTCTCAGCGTTTTTAACATAAGATAAAAATACATGCAACAAGTGAATTTATCACTACATATTATAAAAAGTCGCTCTTTGCCAATGAGGTAATAGTAACTCAATGCTCTCCACCGTCTGTTTATCGGTATGCTTAGATCTTTAAAACTACGCAACTGATTTTGTTGCGGTTTTTTTTTAATAGAATGATTTGTTCTTGAGGAAGGTAGGTATCAATATACATTTTGTTAAGTTCTCCACAAAGTTTTTTTTAAATAAATACCTTATAACATCGGTAGCATTATGGTTGGCCGGTAAGAAAGCGATGTCAACAGATTTGCAGGAGCGTCGCGGGCGCAGCTCTCTGACTGTGGCGCCATCTTCCAGCAGCTCGGGGGTACTGAGACCCCATCTTGTTGTTGATGCTGTTATCTGAAAAGGAAATTTATATTACGTTTTTTTATAATTATAATATATTATTACGCTGATCAAATAGGAGATGAAAGGCTCAGAACTTAGATAATTCGAACTATTTTTTTGTGAATAGGATATTTATTCTGATGCAGCAGTAGTCTGTAGTAGACCACTGGACGTATCGGGCTGAAATTTGGCATGCAGGTAGATGTTAGGACGTAGGCATCCGCTAAGAAAGGATTTCCCGAAATTCTTGCGGGAACGGGGAAAAACGGGGATGCACGTACAAAGTCGTGGGCGGAAGCTAGTATAATATAATAGTACTACGTAGTAGTACCTAATAAAGAGTAGGAAAATTATGATCTAAGATCTAATTTAACTACTAATAATTTAAATGATGTGAATGAAGTGTGGTCACTTGTTTCAGATGAGAGATTTTTGGTGCCAAGAAAGTAAAAATCTTGTAAGTAAATTAAATTAAAAATCGAATACCTCTAATCAAAAATACAATTAATGTAGTCAATAAAAATGTGCTTACACCAAATATGAGAATAAAGAAACAAGTAAAAGACATAATTCTTTTAATAAACGTATACTCACTTCAACATTAACAGCTGTATCCCTATACCATCTGTTTGGCGTCACCCGTATGATGTATCGGACCTTTGCTTCTTCAGAACTTGAGTCGAATTGAACGGAGCCTTCATCACTTGTTTCTTGTATAGACGAGCTTGGCATGGGCGCTGGTACGAAGAATTTTGAATAGGGTTCTGTAAGCAGGGAAAAAAGTTATTTTTCTATGATACCCGATTGAAAAAAGAAATTTGACGTAAGATAGGTTCACCTAATTGTAATGAAAAAATAGCAGTGCATACGCAACGCTAATGAAACTCAAAATATAGTACATCGGTATGATTTATCAAAATCAATTAATATTTTATTTCTTTGTATGAATTATCCTCTATTTGACTTACCAATATCCTTTATCGAATAAAGACGTTTTCCTTTCACACTGATTTCTACATCAACGGAACCTCCACATGCAGTTACAGCTAACCATACACCACCACCCGTTCCGACAGCAGCCTAAAATTAAATCAAATCAATAATCCGAAACTTTAATCGAAAGATACAAGTTTTAATGTTTGGTTTTGGCACACCCCGGACACTCCATACAAAATTATCGTTTTGACAGTCACACTGTAGAGACTGCAAATGTGTGTGTTAACGCTATATGGTTGGCACATTTGTGACTAGCGTAAAAAAAATTCGCGTTTTTCTGATGAAATACATCCGTAAACAGCACAATATCTAACCATTTTCTACGAAAAATGATAATCACAAATCCAAAATAATAAAATTACTTTAAGTCAATTTGATTAATGTTGTCAATCTTCGTTGCGTATCGTCCTTGCAGAAAAATGCGGACCATTTTTAGCCTGATCGTGCGGGGTGAGGTAAGTGTTTAATTTTGGCGGGAGGCGGAGAGTGTCCGTTCTGTAGCGTTTAGCTACTATTATGTATTCTGTGGTTTTGGCGAAACTGAAGTAATCTATACTAATATTATAAAGGTAAAGAGTTTTGTTAGTATGTTTGTTTGAACGCGCTAGTCTCAGGAAAAACTGGTCCGATTTGAAAATTTCTTTTTACATTACAGAAACAATAACACATTAACAGTTTTACATTAATTTAAGCGATGCATAAAGTAACCAAAATCTTACCTTAAAATAATAAACGCTTTTTCCCTTAACATCAGACTTCAGAGGGACATTTTCCCTTAGCCTCTTAGCAGTGGAGGTGCGAGGGCGGACACTACCGGTTGCTAAGAGAGACCCCGCTCGCCTGTCCCTTGCAACTCCGAAGACACTGACAAAATATGTCTGGAAATGATAAAATAAAAGCTATTGTTTACGAAGATTTTATTAACGATTATAAAAATAAGGTTACAATAAATAAAATATTGTCTTCAACGCAGAATATGAAGAGAAAATATATAAATAATAAGGAAGCATCTATCATAATAATAAAGAAGTATTACGTTTAAATAGTTCCACAGTGTGGAAACAATGAGGCAAAATTAACTAATTTTTACTGGCTAAAAATGTCAAAATTCTATTCAGTATGCTTAGCTGATGTAGCTACCTTAAAATGATCTTATAATTCAAAAGTTTATCATTGTGGAACCTACTTGGTTCCAGCTTCTTTTGATAATAATTATTCGATGCTTAAAATTTAAAAATATAAAATGACCTACCGTACTAGGATCAAGATTTTCAATCAAATGGTGAGTTCTATCACCGACGCAGGCGATGACTGGATCTTCATTGGATACTCTTGTACTACGACCTGTTCAAATACTAATAAGAATTACAACAATAGAAACATAATTCAAATAAAAAGAGTACCTACCTAATTGTGACCCCTATTTACATAGTTTCGGATTTTGACAAATAATGGAGAAATCTTATATAATATAAAAATGAATCGCAAAATGTGTTGGTAAGCGCATAACTCGAGAACGGGTGGACCGATTTCGATAATTCTTTTTTTATTATATTCCTTGAAGTACGAGGATGGTTCTTATGTAGAGAAAACGTAAATATGTACCACGGGCGAAGCCGGGGCGGACCGCTAGTTTTTAATAAAAAGATGCGAATGTATCATGTATAAAAAGTAAGAAAATAAAAGCCCAATATAAACTTGTCCAAAAATCTAGTTAAAAAGTACCTAGTCTTCAAGGCTTGTTATTTACAATATACGATTTCTATTGAAGAATGTACCTCACATTATCTTATCAATATTTCGTAGAAGGTTTATTATAAAATCATCAACCCACCAAACTTCTTCCTCCTGAAGACATTCCTATAATTCCCGTCAAATATACTATATCTATCCACATCCATATCAACTGTGTTTTCATCATCTGAACGAGCTTGATTGTTTCTATTCCTTTGTCGCTTCTCATTAGAGGAATCTTCTAAGTTTTGTCTGTTTGTACAGATATTTGTATCTGCTTGAGCAGCGCAAAGGGATGTGTAGTTCTTCCGATGTGACGCGACCACGCAGTATGTGGTCATCTGGGGATCTATAGGGCTGGAAAAAATAAGGCGATGTTATAAAATATATATCTGTTTTCGTTTACAGATAGTATTAAAACATAATGCGCCTGTTTTATGTAAATACTAGTACATAAGACTGCAAAACCAGCTAAGAAAGTACCTATAAGAATAATGGTAGATATCTTATAACTAGCTAAACAGATTAAGGAAACCAATTCTAAGGACATTCTCAAAAGATAATATAATATTATATTGTAGGTATAGCAAAATATTTAGTATCGTTTATTGCGTAGATAACATTGATGTTAAAAATTATGCTTAGTTATATCAATTTAGAAGATACAAATAGAATTTCTCAAATCATTCTGGATCGTTTTACAGAAAATGAATGCAGAATTATCACTCATTGGACTTGTAACTTATCGAGCTGGGCATAGCCAGTGCAAGGTTCATCCAGATAATGAAACTTGATAGAAGACCTGTTAATAATGCGTCTAAAAACGTTAAAAGGAGTTATTAGTATAGCGGGTCGGGCTCACAAAAAGCTGGTCACAAGGAGGTAATTATTAGACAGTAGTAGACTTAAGTATTACGTCAATCCTATTGAATTGCATTAAAGGAAAGATCCGTTTATAGTGTGGGGGTAAAAAGTTGTATCTGGGGTCGTATTCTCGAATTGTAATCATTACATAAACAGCTTTAAATAAAACTATAAAAAATAATAAGTAAGCATCTAGAATTTTTTTTGGTTATAGAAGACTTAAGAAATTCAGAAAAAGGATTGTTATATTTGTAAAACTTTAGTGTTGGCTTGCAAATATTTACATTCCTTTCGTATGAAGCGATCGCGATACACTAATCATCCATGTGTCATTAACTGTCTTTATTGCGAGAAATACTCGAGTGCACCATGAACGCTAAAACACGACAGATAATATTAAGTTGAAGAAGATAAAACGTTTATTTTCCCAATTAAGTGCTAGAAGCCACAAAACCTTTTAATTAATAATAGCGGCCTCGTATATTTGACAAGAATGTGCCTTAAAAGCACTATAATAACCCCCAACAAGCGGATAATGATTACAATTAATAACGACTAATTAGAAGAAACTACTCGCAAACCAGCAAAACATTTAGCGTCACCCACAAAAGGAGTTATTGCCTCTCTAGGCGATATTCTTTTAATTATTATCGTACAGTTATGTGGTGGAAAAAGTCGCACGTGTTGAGAATAGCCACCCATCAGGTCCTGTTAGGTTAAGTTATCACTGAGGTATACAGTCGGCATGCATACAAACGCTATAGGCAAGAAATTTGCTATAAAATTAATTAATATGCTTCCTACACACTTTAATATGCCTCGTTTAAGGTGGAATATTGTAATACACTGTTTGTTATGACTTTGTGAATGTGTTTTCTGAAAAAGGTTTGCCTGACGACGAACAGACAATGCTTAAAACACGGTTTGAAAACGATGTCGTTAGGACACGAAATGATACCTAAAATCTTAACAAATAAAAGACGGTGACGAATTTGATATTTGATTTTAAAAAGTTACCAGAAATATATCAAGATTATATTTTTTGATTCATCTCTTTAGTGCGTTTTAACGTATTCGTTTATTGAAAAAAATTGAAATAGCCAAATATTAAAAAAAAAAATTCGAGTCTAAATATTAAATGTGCAGATAAATTTCTTTTTACGAACTCGCCTTCATAGCAGAAGTGTAGGATTATCCATAGATAGCACAAATATTTGTTCAATTTTATTTATACTTGCAGTACAAGAATTGCGTACAAATTAATTTAATTATATTTTCTGCAGTATCTCATTTACGGCTATTAGACTTGCAACACGTAATTTGAAATCGGGCAGCCATTTCATCATAAGGTTCCGATGGGCAGCAAGACGCGTGGTTAATTTACCTTTTTCATATCTTTACATACCTCGAGATGCAATCAAAATTAGATCCAAAAATTAATCAGCATAAGACATTAATTCCATTATCCCACATGTAAAGTTCAAAGACGCGCTGTACAAGAAATCGGATTTTAAATATTTATTATTAAAGCGTAAAATCGATTAATTCGCTACATGCCCTTGCACAAAAAGTTGAAGGAATCAAGCTTGCCTTTGCTGACTGTTTATTCTATTTACGCGTTCCTTCGCAGTTGCATTCGCTACAAATAGTATGGTTCGCTCATAAGGGTAATTTAAAACTTCACGAGATGAGAATCGAAATGTTGTTAATTAGTGTTACACCTAGCGTGTCGAAGCTCATTGTTTTTTTTTTCGAACGAGTTAAATGTCAAAATGGAACCCGCGCAAAAAATGTCATTGATGTAGGTAGTGCCGAATGGAGACTGATCAGTTACTTCGGTGTAATTTTTAAATTAGTAATAATTAAATTGTGTACGCCAATTACATTGATTATCATGAATTATCCGTTCTTCTTTTTGGTTTATGTCCACATAAATTATCAATTCTTTAGAGATGTCATCCGTAAAAAAGTCTCTGCACAAAACTTATTTGTTGCATATAAACAAAAATCTTCTTAATTAAAATTATATTACTAGACATATTTTTAGGTAAAAAAAGGTTATTATGTGAAGAAATGGTGAAAATAAAATTGCAGCGTAACGACGCACTTATTTATTTTGAAAGTTTTAACAAGAATAATCCACGTTTAGCAATGGCAAGCTAATATATAGGCTTATCCCCTCCGCGTGGCTGGCTGGTAGGCATGGCGGTGGCATGGCGGCTGGCAGGAGGGGATGTCAACATGGCGGCTTGGCTTGACGGGGGTGACAGGCGACGTCACGTCCGTTACCACAGAACACATATTACTGTCCGTTACATTCGGCCATCCTGAAACAGTTGTTCCCACAGGAACAACAAAAATAATTAGCTCTCTAATAAATCAATAAGATCTTTGGTTTCCATTTGCTCATCCGAACTGCTAGCACTATCAGAAACTGTAACAATACTTTTATAGGGCCTCAACGAATCTGCAGCTACTAACCTACTAAAACTCTTATACCCACGTAAACCCTATATACTTCTAATTTGGTACCTATCATTGCCCAATACTTTCGTTACGACATAAGGACCGGAATGCAAGTCGTCAAGTTTAGTGTTAACTTTGGATGCTGAACAAGTAGGTGCTTGACGCGTTAGCAATAAATCACCCTTCTTATATATGTGAGCGGATTTTTGTTTCCTATCGAAGTTACGTTTCATTCTAGCGCTCGCTTTTAGTATCCTGACATTGCACCATATAAAACCAATCCGCTACTTCGAGACGATTCACGTTCATAGTGTCTACTGGATGTCTACTTAACGCATCTACATTCTACATGTTTCATTCGTTCCCCCGGCCTATACTCTACGCTTATATCGTAATCTTGTATAGAAAGCCACCACCTTGCGATACGTGGTATAATGTCACGTTTAGTAAGCGTAGCGCGGACTGTTGTACAATCAGTAACAATCTTAACCTTTTTTTCCTACTATATATACGCGAAAACGACGCAAGGATTCTACAACGGCAAGAGTTTCCAGTTTATAACCTGAACCTAATATACATGCTTTCCTCTTTACTTGTCACCCTACTAAAATATAAAACGGGTCGCAACGTACCATCAATCTGCTATTCCTAATTTACACGCGTCAGTATGTATTTCCGTACAAAGCACAGGATCGTACAAAGCTAACACAGGCTCGGAACACAAACACTTTTTTTAATTGTTCGAAACTATTGTTTTGATCACTACTCCATATCCACGAAGCTTTCTTTTTAGTTAAATCGGTTAAAGGGCGGGCAATGATAGCAAAATTGTAAATAAACTTACGAAAATAACTACACAACTCGATAAATTGACGCACACTATGAACATTGGTCGGTGTTGGAAAACGAGACACCGCTAATAACTTTGAATCGCCCGGTTGAATACCCTTAGCCGATATTTTATGACCTAAATACGTTATTTCATTTTGCAAGAACGAACACTTACTCATGTTTAATTTTCAATTTTCTACTTCAAGTTTGACAAGTACCGCTTGCAAAATATCTAAGCCTGACATAACGTCATTCGAGGGTAAGAGTAAATCGTCCAGAAATGCCAAAATTTCACGTTTACCATGTTTGTTTTTAACATTATTATTTTTAGTTCTACCTACAGATTCAACTATTTTATTTATCAACCGCATAAAAACGGATGGCGCGTTCGCTAAACCGAATGGAATACGAGTGTACTCGAAATGACCCTGAGGTGTTATGAATGCAGTTTTGTGTGTATCTTCATTACTAACACCACAGACTAATAATAATATACTACGTATACAACACGTAATTATTGATGATGGCCTTGAACCATATCTAAACTCGTAAAATATTAATTGTGGCCCGCTAATTTCGAAACCTGATCGTCTATGTTTGGCAATGGAAATCTATCTTTTACGGTAATAGCATTTAAGGCACGGTTATCAACACACATCCTACTGTCACCGTTTTTCTTTTTGACTAAAATGACCGGAGATGCATAACTAGATTCAGACTCTTTGATAATCTCGGCATCTAATAAATCACTTTAGACTGAACTACTGCTTGTTCGCTATGCGATAATCGATAAGGCTGGCGGTAAATAGGCTGATCACTAGTAAGCTTTATTATTAGCATTATAATTGGCAAATCTATGGCAAGCAAGGGTAAGTACCTGGCTATTTGGCTGTAGTGGAGACTCCTGGCAGCTTTCAGCCCTGGTTAGGACCTCTCCCGGCGGCCACACGATAACCTCGCAGCCCATGTTGATGACTTTGATGTACCCGTCTTCACCAGTGAGCAGGGTGGATGGAAGAGAGTAAGCCACTCCCTCATGATGCCGAGGCGGTGTAACCGCATCGTTGCCGACCTTATTTCCGAGAACCCGCACTTGAATGATGGAAGAGCCAGGTGGAAGTCTCTCTTCGTTGACTGTGACGACTTTAAAGCGATCATGGTCTTCGATAGCCTCAATATCGCAAATGGGATTGGGATCTTGAGTACGATTAAATTTGATTATGCCTTTGCTAACTGTCAATGTCATTCCTTCGCTGTTGATGACAGGCTGACCGATTAAAAGATTAACATCGGCCATTTTGATGCTAGACAAGTAGGCGTGGCATTTCATGGTTATACCGTCAATTTCTAATTGAAATTCGACTTCTCCACGACTCGTTGAGAGTCCACCGGAGAATCCTTTTAAAATGACACTCGTCGGTTTGACATCCAATGACAATGCGTTCGATACTTGATCGTTTAAAACGTTGACTTGACTGCCGGTATCAATGTATGCTTTCACGTGGATGCCATTGACTTTAACGACCTTTTTGTATATTTCATTATAAGGGCGTAGTACATTTACTTCTTTTATGTTGTCGGTTGAGATAGATCTTCTATTTTCCGTGGCAATTGTAGAACAACGTGAAGCAATGTGTCCCTTATTTCCACATTTATAACATGTACGTGTGTCAGGTAGGGAGCAATCACGCAGTAAATGACCAGTTTTCTTGCATCTCGGACACGGGTCTGTTTCGACATTGGGTGGCATTGACTTTTTATCCAGGTGAGATGGCCTACTCACCAAATTTTTATGAAACCTTGTGTCGATAGGTAAAGTACGGTAGTCGTCAAGTGCACATAAAAATCCTTCGTAAAGCTCTCCTGGCGTGTGGCATTGGAAGGCTCGAGCGTTAGGTTGTAGCGATAGTGGCAGACCACGAATGATACAGGAAACGCTGGCGCTATCGGATAACTTGCACCGGAAGCACATGGCGATTTTATCTTGATAGTATTTTGTCATCGTCTCTGTAGGTTGCTTTTTCCTTTGTAGTAATTCTTCAAGCATGTTTCCATAATCGCGATATCGAGGAAATGCTCGCAATAGCATATCCTTCCATTGTTCCCACGTGTAATCGTAGTTCTCTAGACGATTGTACCACTTCTTTGCTTGACCTCGCAGCTTATCTTGTAGGTAAAATGATTTAGTTGTATCGTCCCATCCATTTATTTCCCCAATTTGGTCAATTTTACGAATCCATGCTTGTACCGTGCATTCCTCACTATCAGGGTCAAATTCCGGGATTAAAGATGCAGCACGATGGACTTTTGACTTATTTGGAGCTTGGGGGTCATCTTCCAGGTTGCGTAAAGCCTTTACTACTTCTTTTTCCAGCAGATTCTTGAGCAACTTCCGTGCAGGCGGTGAAGAAGTACCCTCATCTTCCTCCGACATTGATTCGTCAGGAGGTCGACAAACTTGTGGTCGACGTCGTTTCATCCCGCTTCTGATTTGTGAAGAAATGGTGAAAATAAAATTGCAGCGTAACGACGCACTTATTTATTTTGAAAGTTTTAACAAGAATAATCCACGTTTAGCAATGGCAAGCTAATATATAGGCTTATCCCCTCCGCGTGGCTGGCTGGTAGGCATGGCGGTGGCATGGCGGCTGGCAGGAGGGGATGTCAACATGGCGGCTTGGCTTGACGGGGGTGACAGGCGACGTCACGTCCGTTACCACAGAACACATATTACTGTCCGTTACATTTATAATAAAATATAAATCTATATAGTCTTAATATTAATTAACTTTTGCTGTATAAGCCGTGGCCTTTATCAAAAAAGAAAAAAAAGTTCTTTGAGAATCTGTGCAATGTGCAATCTCTAGTGTTCGTAATTCGAATTCTATTCTGCGCATAAAATTATAATTGTATTCTTTGATGTTACGTTTTTCTTTCATTTTAATTAATAATTCCTCTTTTTGTTTTAATTATAAATACTTGGTCTACGTTTGGTAAAGCAATGGGGATTGTCTTTTATCGTATTAGAGAATATCAACCACGTTATGAGTAAGTTTGTATTTTTTATAATTTCGTATACTATAAATTACATTATAAGAGATATTTCAAGTTATTTTAAACACTACAATTACCTAATGGAATGTTGTTATGATCGAGTACGCTTGATCTGATCGTACGCTACAATGTAACCAAAATGAGGAGTCAATTAGTGTTTTATGACTTCTATTCTCTATAATTACTAGTAATTATGGCCGTATTATATTAAATTGTTTATGATTCGAATACTTAAATAACTCCTTCTTATATTATAAATGGAAAAGTTTGTGAGGTTTGTATGTTTGTTACTCTTTCATGAAACAAACTACAGGACAAGTTTGGAAGAAACTTTACAGTAATAAGTTACCTATACTTCAGAATAACACATAATCCAAGTCTGGGAGTGAAACCGCGCGACACAGCTAGTAGATAATAAGGTTAGTGTAAAGTTTTTATGGATACAATCGGTTTGGTAAATTACATACGCCGTCAAAAGAAAGTTTTCGTAAAAGAAAGGGTGAAATCTAATTTTTCCCTCAATTTTCTCCGATAACGACCTCTCAAAACCGTTTAACATTGGCAAAATCACGCATAATATAAAAAAGCTATATAAAATTATTCTACACCCCAAAAAGTACCTAAATATTAGATTCATCATAATTTTTTCATTACTTATGTCTGCGGATAATAATATTATGTAGTGAGATATTCTTCTAAAAGTAGGTAGGTACTTCATCGTATCGTGTTGTGTAATACCACAGATAATAATGTAGTACTATACTAACAGTATAATTAGTATGGTTCAATGTTTACTTTACTATCCATAAATCATACATTCTTACATAAATAATCATAAAATAAACATATAACTTCCCAATTGCTCATTAAGTTAGCAAATTATTAACACCTGTATCAATATCAACGTAAAAACCGGAGCAAATTGGCGTAAATAAAAACAAATGTGAAAACTAAATTCAACACCAAAGTGTGTTAACGTCTTTAGCAATTAAAGCCTTAAAGGGTGTGTATTGGACGCGAAAAACCGAAAGCTTGTCAGTAGCCAACCATCGCGTGTTAGATTTTATAAAGTAAAGCTGCGTTCACAATGACTGTTTATTTTTAGGAATTTTAGAAATTTAATTAAAATTCTGACTGATTTATAACGATGTGGATTTTTTAGTCTTCCAGATAGTGTAATGGAAATGTATTTATTTATTGGCATACACAATGCATTAATTTTGTCACAGGTTTAAGGAACGGGGCACGAGCACGTTCATTCTTCATGAAATAGGAAAAAAAAGAAAATCAGAATGCATGTTCTGAGAATAAATCGGTATTGTCAAGACTTTTACCAGCGCGGCGATAAAAACCGTAGAACGGTAAGGATAGTTCAGAATACTAAACCAAATTTAATTAATTCTGTTTTTCTGTCTCAAGAATTTAACACACCCTTGGCGGCTTCGATAGAGACATTCTAGTATTTATGCAAAAAAAAAAAAAACCACTACGTATATTTCCTAATCTGTCAATCTCCGTCACATGACGCTGCGTACATCTAAACAAGTTTTTTATTTACCTATCGATGACGGCCAATCACAATAAAATGAATATTCGATTCTGTGAATTCCACAGTTTTTGCAATTACCAAGTTATTTGGAATAAAAAGCGCGGTGTGGACGTTTCCTAGTCGAGTCATATCCTGCCATATATGGGGTATCATAAATTCATCTATACTCGTGACGAACTCAAAGACAGCGTGGATTTATGGATTGTGAGAGTATAACGGTGGCACTTGACAGGTTTTTTATACTGTAGTCCAGTTATGATATGAATTTAATGTATTGGTTACCGAGAATGTACGCGGATGGTGTTTACTGTTTACGCGACATTGTGAAATAGGGCCGATGAAATGGGGCATCGGTTTATCGGTTATCTTTTAACTTCGAAGTTTTCGATTTCTATTCAAATGTGTCTTCAATTTTTTTTCTCATTATATAATTTCAATAAATGATTGCAACTGGGCCTGGGAAACTGTCAATTAGAACCGAGGAAGGCATAAGGTTGTTCAGTGGCTCCAGTCTTCATTTTACAAAACGCAAATATAAAATATTATATGGTCTACTATAATTAGAATAGAGTATAGATACTATGATATTAAACGATATATTTTTTGAGATATTGGTCAAGGTAGGTAAGTTCAAATAATTATAATCAAGTATGTAGTTTAGCATGTATGAATTTTACTAGATATTTCTAAATAATTAAGATTTTTTAAATTATTATTTACAGACTACAGTAATTGTTATAATTTTCTCATCTAAATACCTAGGATCCCAATTCGCTGAGAGCCTCCGCCGAGAGCGGATGCGCAGGCGCATGCGAACGGGCCGCGGTGCTTCGCCCCTAACGCTGACTGCTGCGGCGCCGCCTTTTGAAGAAAATAACTGAAAACAATTTAGTTATATTATAATATTATCTTCCATGTATCACGACCACCACCGATCTACCGATCAAACGTAAAAATAAACGTAAGTTTCAAGATGGATATAATTTCATACGTACCTTTTAAGAAGGGGAAAGCTATTGTTGTATTATTCAATACTTTAACGTAAGTAACGGAGACTAAAAATAAGTTTATTTTATATACCTGTAGTAAATATCGATCCTGATTTGTGATAATTGCTGATAGAGTGCTCACATCTCCACCACTGCTTTCTTGTATAAGATCCAGATGGTCTGAAAAAAAGTCAATTAATCGTTTATCTTTTCAATTTGAATATACATCAATATCATCTTCAGAGCTTCAGTGGTATAAGTTATCAAGATTTCTCAAGCCATACATTTTTATATACTTACCTACATTATTTTATTCCGTTAGTATATATGTGATTTTTTTTTATGAATGGTACTAATTCAACTTAGTGTTTATCCATAGTAAATAATATAATGTTTATTCTTATGTATAATCATGATAATAATCTGAAATCTCACCGTCAGAACGTCCAATTTCTCCCCGATATAACGCCCAGTGGAAATCCCTGGTACACGGGCTGATTGTGATGAAAACAGACGATAGCGATAGCTGCGTCGTGTTCAATTCCAAACTGAAATTATACATTTGGTCACATATTTCCTTTGTTATGTACATAGTTTCGTTTTTCGTCATTTTAATTTAAATTCGTGCGATTATATTGCAATGTAGTCATTTTATTTATTTTCATATTAATATTAACATTATTAAAAATTCCGCATTTCTTAAGATAATTATAATTTGAACAAATCAGCACATTTCTTATGATAATTAAAATTTCAACAAATCGAATCAATACAGAACACAGAATACAATTAATAACTGCTTTTTTGTTAATTATTATTTTAATTTGTTTCTTTTGTAAAAAATTATGTTTCAATGGGCCTGCAATGACCACAAGCTATAGGTCTTTTAGTTTTAAGCGTAACGTTTATAGATAGAATTTTATTAAATAAAGGATCTGAACATTTAGTATACTGCTTCCAGTTTGCAGATCATCCTTACGGGATCGGCAGATACCCTCAAAAAAAGATGAATCGAATAAAATCTATGAATTCCACTCACTTCCTAGTCTCTCCCGCGTCCAATCTATACACAGTTTGGTTGTCCATCGGCAGCCACTCCGCCAGCCTGGCCACCGGGCGGGTGACCAGGACGCTCGGCGCGGCCAGACCGGCGCCCGCCGCGTGTAGAACTATCAACGTCGCTACTCGCACTGTTAATCTGTTGAGACTTCTGGAAGTAAATAATATTTGGTAAGGAAATAAGAATTTTAATTCTTATGAAGTTTTTTAAGAGCTGATAAGTTCTTTTTTTTAATCATTAAAATTACAAGAATGTATGCTTTCGTTCACAAAAATTTCCAATAAATCTATCTTAGGGTCATTGATATTTTTTTAAACGGATTTAACCATAGTTTATTTATCTTACGGATGTGACCCTCTATAATATGATTTGCTTTATAAAATTCCGGAATGTTTGAAGTTCCGGGATCAAAGATGACCTACACTTGTCCTTTTTAACCCCTGTGAAGATAAAAAGGGAATAGAATTTATATGGGTAACGACTATCCCTTGATAATGTGCAAACAAGCGAAGCTGCGGTAAAGAGCTAGTTCATTACTAATTATGAAGGTGTCACAAAATAATTATGATGATGTAGACAAGGTAAATCCTTTTTATTTTAGTGACCGCCAATACGGATTTCGCCGAAATCGGTCCACTGGGGATCTTCTAGCGTATGCCACCTATATCTGGAGTGAGGCCATCGAGAATCATGGTGAAGCACTCGCAGTCTCCCTCGATATCTCGAAGGCCTTCGATAGGGTCTGGCATGATAGTCTTATCGGCAAGCTTCCATCGTACGGTCTGCCTACTGGTTTTTGCGCATGGATCTCAGATTTCTTGAGAGACCGGTCGATTCGAGTAGTCGTCGACGGTTGCTCGTCCGACTAATTGGCTATTAATGCCGGGGTCCCTCAGGGATCAGTTCTCTCCGCAACACTATTCCTGCTACACATTAACGATCTGCTGAAACCCGGTATCTATGGGTACGCAGACGATAGCACCGTTGTGGAGAGATACGCATCCAGCGCGCGAGCCAATACGGCACAAATCCAGTCTCTACGGGAGGCGATGGTCGAACGCATGAACTTGTCCTTACAGGCAGCCTCCGAGTGGGGCGAGGCCAATCTGGTCAAGTTCAATGCGAGCAAGACCCAGGCGTGTCTATTCACCGCTAAACGGAGTCCATTCAACCTAACTCCGTCCTTCCAAAGTGTATCCGTACCGATAACTGACCACCTCGAGCTTCTTGGTATCACCTTAACGCCTACTCTCAACTTTGGTTCATACATTGAATCAAAAGCCCAAGTAGCCTCAAAAAAGCTTGGTATACTGGCGAAGGTGAGGCAGTATTTCAGCCCGGGACAGTTGCTCAACCTCTATCAAGCACAGGTCCGTTCGTGCATGGAATACTGCTCTCACCTCTGGGATGGATCTGCCAAATACCAGCTGGAGACACTTGAGGCGATAGAGAGGCGTGCCAAGAGGCTAATAAACGACGATGAGCTAGTAGGCAAAAAACTCCAGAGCCTCACCCACCGTCGCAGAGTGGCAAGTTTATCGGTTTTTTACCGGATACACTTTGGAGAGTGCGCTGCGGAATTGCACGACCTAATTCCGCCATCCCCATTTTTCCATCGTTCGTCGAGGCGCACAGATTCTAGGCATCGCCACATGGTTGACGTTCCATGTACCCGGACAAAGCGGTTCGGATCGTCATTCTTTATTCGAACCGCTAGGGACTGGAACATGCTTCCTGAATCTGTGTTCCCCGACGAGTACAATTTGGAGGTCTTCAAGAGGAGAGTGAACAGGTACATTTTAGGGAAGCGCGCTCCATCTTAGGCCACATCTCAGCTTACCATCAGGCGAGATTGTGGCCAAGCGCTCCCCTATTGTACAATAAAAAAAAAATAGTTCCAATAAATAATCCTATGAATAATTTTTTTTTTAATAATCATTAATTGGATATTGGCATTATGTTGCTGATAAACTGAATGTTCATAAAATCATTAATAATTTATAAATTTATAAACTATTGAACTAAACATCAAATAATTTATTCATTTCATCAAAAACATGACTAAAAACAACAATAGATTTACATAAACCGCAACAACGCATAGTAACCAAGAGCACGTATGAAAATGCGTTGTTGCTAGGTCCATTCCGATAAAAGAGACCTAAGATGCTATACCTATGCCTAACTGATTACAGATACTGTGAGCATTACATTACCATACATAGCATATGATATCATGGCCCGATCAAGGCCGTAATATCAAAACTAATATTATTTATAGGAAAGTTTTGATATTTTTGTTCCTTTGTGACGAACTCAAACTCTTTACACCCTACAATTAATAGTAGAGATTCTCTACTATTCTATATCTATATCTCTACTAGAGAACTATCTTATCTTGTCTTTCGCTTGCTATTTGAATGTGTGTATTAAAAGTTAAAACAGCAATCAAAAATATGTCCATCAAATTAATGTATCAAACACCCATTCAAAACTTGACATTTTTTTTTTAATTGCTTTTATTTTGTAGGTCTGAAAAATCATAAACTTTAGTTAGTCCTGGCTAAGCAACGGTTACCAGATCTATACCATACCATTACCATACTTCTCCAAAATGGCTCGTCCGATTCTCATGAAATTTTGTTTCATACTCCTATTATTAGGAGTGGCAGAACAACGTTTGCCGGGACAGCTAGTAATAATATTTATAAAAGTTTGTCATTTATCGATAAAAATAAGCCGCAATAAATCAAATATATTTAACATAAAATATACAGCCTTCTCGTCCCGGATCGTAACTTTCCAATCCATTGTTAAAACAATATTTACACAATTTAATATTATCGTTAAATCTTTGCACAGATTTATTATACTTATATGGATGACGACGTCGATGTATAGTACTAGATGCGACATAACAGTTTTGAACATCATAGAGTTTGTAACAACGAACAGAATTTTGTAACATCTTAGAGGAATTTAAATTTACTGTCTAAGCCAATGTGCTATCACAAAATGGCATTCGTTTAGTAACATTCGCTTTGATAGTCGATATTTTAGTACTTAAATATATTTTTTTACTATTTTTAACTTTCAGAGCATAGAGATGGCCTGTTATTTATATTTTCAGATGTTTCTGTCGTAATCATTAATTTCGGTGATAGGTAGTTTACCAATTAGTCAAGGATTAGCTGATTGATATTCATTCCAATTTAAATAAATTAGTCAATGCAATAAAATCATGACACCAAATTAATTTAATTTAATTAAGATTTAATGGTAAAAATGTACAAAATAAAACACGCATTAATAATGACGTAATAGAGCTTCAATAAAAAAAAATCAAGACAATTATTTATAATACCTATCGATACATTTTTATATAATATAAAATCTATGTAATATTTAAAGGCTTATCCAGTACCATATATCCCTGTGATCGTATTAATAAAGTGGCATGAGTAATACCTTGATAACCTTCTTCATTGCGCTCTTGTTATAAGAAACTAGGCTTTCGCATTTTATGCGTTAACCTTTACTTATACAATGTATCAATTTACATACATTGTTAGTAAAAGCTTTTAATTGTAGTTTTATTGATTGCAAACTTGTTTACAGTCATTCATTAGGATGCTAAAAATCTCTTGTTTTTAAGATGTTTCTTAAGATTTAATAATTAACTCTACAAATTAAGTCATCGTGCAGTCTTTCGATCGTATTTCAAAACTTAGAACTTCATATTTTTGAACATAAATTAACTAACTTTTCTAATGATTTTTATAATAATATTTCTGAAAACTAAATTTTTTTATAATAACCGACAGCCCTAACCTTATTACTATATGGAATCACAAACTCCAACGATCATTTGGAACATTCTAGTACCTTCCGTTTGCAATACCATCATTGTAATTCGTATAACAATATCATTAACTACATATTTCACAAATCCCATCTATTTGTGGTCATCCCACGGTGATTTGTGCCAATAAAACAGACTAATGGTTAGGTTATTATGACTTCCATAAGACTATGAAGATTTCCATTTGCTTATATCTATCTTATTTATTTTTACGACTCCTGAACGCATCTACGAAATTACTTCATCTTTGAAACTGACGGTATACGCCTTAATAATAATATAATGACTGTATTTGCTTTTCGAATTATTGTTTTATATAGACATTATCCAAATTAAATGGAAAATGACAAGAAGTACTATAAACTTGGTAGGTAGATGTATATTTTATCGCGTGATGACATTATTGGGTGATTCACAATGGGATTTCTACTGAAAGGCATTAAAATTCGAAGCTTTCGCTCGGAGGGTAAGTATTATTATGAAAAAAGTGAAAAAAGCTTCCGTGATCATAAAGAAAATCGAGTGAAGCGAAGTGATTCTGAATATTCGTATATCAGCTTGAAAAATAAATAAATAAAATAAAATATTTAGCTTTTTGAAGTTATTGTCACATCGTTGTAGGTTAGCAGTTTAATAGTAACTAGATTTGTAGACAGTAGCAACAATCTTAATATATATAAATCTCGTGTCACAATATTTGTCCTCAATGGACTCCTAAACCACTTAACCGATTATAATAAAATTCGCACACCATGTGCAGTTCGATCCAACTTGAGAGATAGGATTAGTTTAAACATGTAGGTACCACGGGCGAAGCCAGGGCGGACCGCTAGTAGTATTATATAACTTGACTTGCATTATCTTGAAAAATACATTTCGTGATGTTACCAAGACATTTATTTTATCAATTGCGAAACAACATTAAATCGTAATTTATTTAAGATCATATAAACTTAAGTGCCTGAAATAAAGAATCCCATACAACAGCAATATCATGCCCATCTTTATATGGCTTAACGGCATATTAACCAATTCAATCAATTATAAATCGCTTACCAGCGCTTTATCGCTGCTGATCGATTGATATTTTACCTTAATAGCTGCGATAATTTAGTTTTTAAAGTTCACGCGACCACGTAATACCATTCCGCTCAAAAAGGCGAATATCATAAGGCAAAACGATCATAAATTTGCCTTCATACCACAAGGGTTCATTGTTTTCTGTAACCAACGTTAAGGTTTCGCGGGTCAAAAGCATGTACAGGAAAATAGCCCACAACATGTTTACAATAAGTGACAGAACTGCGTAGCGCTATTTAAATTATTGCGCATTCTTTCGCTGCTGAACGATAAATCTCGGTGTAGTTATATGTAGTAAATTTCATTATGATTTACTGTTTCCATTACTTGTGATTCTATGTGTGTTTCGTTAGCGTTCAAAAATATCACCGTGTTAATTTGCGCCTATATATTTTAATGCGAGAATGTTGAACGTTGCTTTAAATACCTTGAATTATGTAAATATTATCGATACGATTGCTTAACGTTGGCTGATAAAGATCTCATGGCTAGTAGCGGATTTTAACCATGCTAATAATATGAAGAAATAACGAAATAATAATATATTTTTGCAAATTCTAAGTAGCTAGAGTACAAACGCGTGTCGTGAAATTAGTGATAAATAAAGTCAAAAATTATGAAAATAAAATTCATCTGAAGTTTTGAATTTAGCAAGTATGATATGATTTTATAATAATGCTGCAGCAGGATATGATTTTATAATATTGCTGTATCCACTTCACTACTTTGTAGACTCAATTCATAATATAATTGCGTATGCCTAAATAAGTAGAGCGTATGGCTCTCTACATAAATTTGGATAACACAGAATGTAACAAAACTAAACACAGAATCAAATCAAACCGATCAATCAAATGGGAATCAAATAAAAGAGCGTAGTTCTGGCAACATTTCAACCGCTTAATAATAGACCGCCAGTTTTTGCGTCCGATGACAGATGCATATATGTCTTGCCATTGCGAAAAATTTCTACAAGTTTGCTCTTTTCAATCGTGACAATGTTGACATTTAAGCGTCTTTTATCACCCGATGTTGGCAACATTCTAATGCAGTAATATAAATCTTGATCTACATTACTTAATCGAGTTCTCGTGTGCTTTTGTTTTATTCATTTTTGTATGTACGTGATCAATTTTACTCGATGTTTATGTCGGTTACCTTGAAATGTGGGGGAACTTTATAATTCTATTTTAAGTGGTCCAGTAGTTATTGACTTTGATTATAGGGAACAGCAATTTGACGGCAATTCATTGCCTATTATCGTTATCATCGTAATCGTTTATTGAACTATCAATTTCGGGATTCTAACTTTAGTGAATTTTTCATTCTAAAAATAGAAATTACAAGTACCTACATAGAAATACTGATTGATATTTAATTGTGAAAAAAATTCTTATTTGATCTGTATTTTTAAATCCAAAAGAAAAACGAGTCAAGAGAGCCTTCTTTGAAGATAAGTGAATTACTCTATATAAAAGCGCCCATGACGCATAGTTCAGCTAGTTCCTGTAATATCGGGTATCTGAGCTTTTCCCTTAAACGAATCTTCGACTATTGCATTGATAAAAGAGTAAATTTATAAATGTAATTTTAAAGGATAGCATGTAGTTCCTTCATATTAATACATCGCTTCGCACAGGAATATTTCCCAAGCGATGGAAAATGTCTAAAGTGGTACCAGGTTGTAAAAAACTATAGGCCCATTTCACTTCTTCCAATCTTTGCCAAGATTTTTGAATCTCTTATATGTCCTCATCTCAATGAACACTTTAAAAAATTTATGACTTGTAGGCAGCATGGATTCGTCCAAGGTAGATCCACCGTAACAAATCTAGTTGATTTCAACGAAGATATAGCTGAGGCCCTCGACTCCAATAAGCAGATTGACGCCATCTACACCGACCTGAGTAAAGCATTTGATCGCGTTTCTCATCATATTCTACTCAGTAAACTGAACGGATATGGAGTATCTCATGCTTTCCTCAAATGGTTTGAGTCATACCTTAGTGACCGTACATTTTTTGTAGTTCTCAATGGCTACAGCTCGTTGCCTCGCTATATCACGTCAGGTGTACCTCAGGGATCCCACTTAAGTCCAATTGTGTTCATTAACGATGCACCCTCATGCTTCAAATACTCAAACAGCTTTATGTATGCCGATGACATTAAGTTCAGTAGAGTGATTGAAAATATTGAAGATGCGTTTAAATTACAAACCGACCTAAATAGTTTTGTTGGTTGGTGCCAACAAAACGATATGGAGATCAACGCAAGTAAATGCTACTTCATAAGGTTTACTAGGAAATTAAAATCAATAAATTATAACTATAGTATAGGGGACCACAAAATTCTAGAAAAAAAGTTAGTCCGTGATTTGGGTGTACTTATAGATAGCAAACTAACATACATATAACACATAGATAACATTACTACTCGCGCTTCTAAAATGCTGGGCTTTACATAATAAAGAAATTCTAAAGGATTTAAAAACTATAAAACTAAAGTCACATTGTATAACAGCCTCGTGCGCAGTATACTAGAATATTGCTCTACTGTCTGGAGACCACACTACGCCACACATATTTTACGGCTCGAACGCATTCAGAAGAGATTTTTGTGGCATTTGCTATACAATTGTAGATCACCAAAGAAAAAACTAAACTCTTATAAAGACCGACTCTCTAACTTTAATATGAACTCACTCGAAGATCGAAGAGACATTATTGATTTACTTTTCGTATCTAAACTTTTGAACAATAAAATAGACTGTTCCCAATTGCTAACAAGACTCAACATTCGTGTCCCAGCTAGATAGCCCCGCTGCAAAATAACCCCATTAGCTCCTCCTCTCCGCAAATCCGTCTCCGGGGCCAACTCGCCACTACCCAGGCTATCCAAAATTGTAAATAAATACAGTGATAAAATCGACATCTTCTTCCATACACCCAACAAGCTCCGTTCTATAGTGAAGGATATACAAAAATTAAAACCTTAAATTGTTATCATCATCATAATTAAATAATTCTTATTCTTTTAATAATATTAACAATAACAAGTATCCTACTTTTAAGAAATAGCTCTGTATAATTGGCGCATGCTGTGTTAACCTCTAATAATTATTTGTTACTTTATCGCAAGAACTATATGTTATGTAATATTTATATTTATGAATCATTGTAAACAAATGTTGATTGACCAAATAAATAAAATAAAATAAAATATCTCAATTACAGAAATATTTTAGAAATATTTTTAGATAGTAGACAAACATTTAGCTTACACACACTATTAGCTTATATCCCTATCATTTTTTTAAAGATATCGAATTCCTTCATTAATAAATTGCAATTCATAGAAAGATAGGTAGGTAAAATTGTCTTAAACAAGTTTCTTAAAATATTGAAACTTGTCCGGAAATTAAAGGATTCCGTTGGGAATATTTTAAGAACTACGATCAAATGGATCCTTTCCGATCGGAAAGGTTCTTCCGAATAAGTATGATAATAATGTAATAAGAGAATGTTAATAATCATAGTTCCTCTTGCGTTATCGTACTAGCTTTCTGTCTACGACTTCATTCGCGTAACGTTATAATTTTTTATGAACATAGCTTAAACCGACAAAGTTCCAGGCAAACTTTCCTTTATGCTGGTGTAGATAATATTGTGTATTGTTTATCTTAACATTGATTATTCTACTAAATTATTAGAAAAGGAACTAAACTTGGCGCGTGCTCACATTATTACCTATACCTATATATCTTTATTCAAGATGATATCATTCTATCATGATTTTGCTAAGTACCCATTACTTATTTATCTATGTGATATTTAAATATCCTGTAAACATTTTGCTAAGTGCAACTTACTAATTTATGTAGTATTTACCACATCCATGTGTAAACTATAGAAATTAATGTCACAGTTACCACCCAGATAAAGTCTAACCTTCTTTTTGGAATAAATACATAAATATTTAGTATCTAATTTACATTTGCAATATATTTCTCGCCGTGTTACTAGCGAATGCATCGCCGACGATAAGATAATAAGGTTCTCCGTGCTCAACGATATTTTATCGCACGCTGTAAATTATATCCATTGTTTTTTTATTACGATTCTCAATTAGGCGTGTGTTAAAATAGTTGTTCGTGAACTACGATGATTTGCTAGCTCTTAATGTAACATTAATATACCAGACTATATTTTTTATGAGTAGTAAAATTTTGATTCAATTTCTAAATACTCATAGCTATAAATACTAAACTTCAGTCTATCGTTTCCTTTTATAGCCGTGTAATTAATGTGTTGTAAGTAGGTAAACAATTATTATCAACATTTTCTTACTCAAGAAATACAAATGATTAAATATAATAAAATTATAATAATTGTTCAAAGCGTGTAAGTGGTCGAAGTCGAATTCTCTTGTACACATCCTATACCAACACCTTCACTTAAGTATAGGTATGCTCAAATTAAATTAAAATAGGTTATAGGTAAATTACACATAGGTATTATTAACACAGTTTTAGAATCACCTACGAAAGATATAAATTAATCACGATTTCAAAATCTCACAAGAATGTGTGATGCGTTTGTTAATTAAATGTTAACAAAGTCTTGACATTTTCGACAATTTAGACTCTTTGCAGTGACACGAAAATGTGAGGAATTCCGCATGAAATATATTGTAACACAGATGTCGCATAAATCTGTCTATGGGTAAGTGCTTCTTTGATTTAATACATGTTAAATATAAAGTCAAATGCAACTTTTTAATGCTGTGAATTGCAGTTTTTATTAGAACAATATTTATAGTTGAAAAAACAAAGTGTTAGGTAGGTAGATGTATTAACTTTGAAACGGTTTTCTACAACGACAATAATTTATACGTAGCATGCCTTTTTGGTGTGAAGTTTTGATAAAAAAGTGCACTATAGTTTGTGTCTACCTAATATTTGAAAACTATATTGTTCTGTAATGAGTAAGGTAAGATAGACCAATAAAATATGATAAATAATTCTTCGTTCTCTATTTTTTATACATTGCTACAAATTTTATTTACTTAATACAACTACACTAAACACTAATAGGTGATAACTACACTAAAAGGTGATAACACCACATTTAATCAGAATAGTAAATACCTACTCTAGTTATTAACAAAAATGTTTACAAAACAAAGCCATATTTTACAGATTCCTTTTTGCAGCAATAATAATCAAGCTAGGCCTATTCCGATACATACATTACAGTATATTATTATAATATCTTCATTTAAGTAACATCATAAAACTATCTGAAGCAAATCTTGCACACCTATTTTATAGTCTCCATTAAGAAACTTCCACATTCGCCGACAATGAATCGGCGGAAAAAAAAAACAAAATATAACTATAAATAAACAGTCTGCCGGTACGTCTGTCTGGCGATGTTTTCTGTTTGTCTGTTTTGATGTGTTTCACTATATACGCGGATTTGGAGACGTCTGCATATAAATAGCACCAAGGATTAAGTAAAGACAATTTCGTTTGAAACATTTCGATGTTTATGAAGATTCATTGGGTTTAAATGGATTGAGTAAAGAGAGGTACATATTTCTGCTCACAATAATAATGGAGATGGACCCGCAGGACACCTTGTGGCGTGGTGTCGGGGAGTAGCGACCCCGCGGGAACCGAGTGCTCCCGGGGGAGGCCCCTGTCTTCATCTCCGGCTCGCCTTCACCGGCCGGTCGGAGTGAAGCCTGACGAGGACAGGACCCCCACCTCTGGCTTGCCTTAACCGGCCGGCCAGAGTGGAGTCGCGAGAGCTTTTAGCTCGAAGGGTGGATGCGAATCGTAAGTGGCGAGTGGGCACGTGATGCTGGACCCTCAGGGAGCGCGTGATCGTAGTTTAAAGTCCAGGGACGCCTCTCCACCCTTAGCTGCTCGCAATATGTTGCCCCCTTGTCGCACTATTGCAGCGACTTATTTCGGGGGCCCATACAGTGAGAGGGCGAGTCACCACCTGCCAACATATTTTTACTTTCTTTTAGTAGAAAGGCAGGTGCCATAGTTTCCAATAGTCCCCAAATACCGGCCCATTTAACATCCCACTCCATAGCCCCGTTTATTTTATTTTTCCATATCTCGAAATAGTCCTACATCGGCCGCTGACTGCCTAGGACTGTATCTCTATAGTGCAGTCATGGGCAGGCTGCGGCTGGTGTCCCACAACACAGTAAAGTTCTCTAAAGGGCCTCTGCGTGTTGGACCTGTGTCCCCACGTAAGCCTTCCAAAGGACCGGGTACCTTCCTTATGATGGTACCCGAGTATTATGGGATGGAGATGGTACATATTTCTGCTCACAATAATAAATTATTATTCTTACTTATTATTTTAATGTGAAAGTGTGCTTGTGTGTCTTTCTTTCACAGCATAGATTTTTAGTATGATTTTTGTGTAAAGACGTTATAAAGAGAGAGCATAGGCTTCTTACATATCATGGGAATTTATTTTGACTGCGCGGGTGAAGCCAGGGGCGGAAGCTAGTCGTAAATAAAACTTATTATATACCACCAGCTTAACATTAAATTTATTTACCATAATAATTTACATTTGAACAGGTAATATTCAATTTTGTATCATCATTGTACCTAAGCTAACATGAAACGTGACAAACCCTTTCTTTTTGGAATTAGCAGTTAACAATCGGAAACGTTGGTTTGTGATATTTTGACGTGTAACCCTATATTAGGGGTGGCATAAAATTATAATTGCATTTCTTTGATTCTTTAATATGCTAAAACGACGATAAATATGAAGATATCGATTGATCAATGATTTTATTTAAATATTAAAGATGTTTTCTAATGTTTCTTATATTGAAGTCTTATAACTGTCCTAAACGTCCTTGTTGTCCTTACACAATTTTATAATAAAAAAAAAATAATAATAATTACTTAACAATAATTACTCGAGATCGTAGCAAATTTGTAGATAATGTTAAACTTTTATTAAAATTGTATATATTTATTAAAAGCTTCATTTTATGCATAAATCATGATTTATCAAATGAAAAATGAAAATCATTGACTTCCTGCCATTCACTGCCATTTACAAAATATGATGAAAAGAAAGAAAATTAACAACATCGAATTAAGATATTATTTAAGTTTTAACGGCTATTATTTCTTAAACGAAATCAACAAATATCAAAACATTTTCCCACTTATTTCTTTCAAGTGCCGACCCTAAAGGTGCTAACTTAATCTGCAGGATGTTATGACTCCTGGATCCTTTATTCGATAAATATCGTGTATTTATACAATCACTGGAAATCGAATTACAGCTAATTCGATGCATCAATTTAACTGCAATGATAATAAAGCAATATCAATACTTTTAAGAAAATCAAGGGTTGTGTAACGTTAGTTTAAAAATACTGTCCTATTCGACAATAAATACGATTTAACGATCTCGGTCTTATTCTAGATCTAGTATTTATAGATGTGGACTTTAAAATATACAGATGAATAAAATTTTAGTTTGATAAAAGAAAAATAATATTTTTTTTTACTTGTGACGTGCATTTGTACCTACGCTACTTATATCGAATTATGTCAAAATTTTTTGCTATTAAATAAGTTCACTTACAAAATAATAAAGGGATTTTCATAGGTAGTAGTAGTTTTTTCATTTAAGAGAATTTGTCATAAGTTCCGGAAAGAAATAAGTATACTCGGAGTAAGTCACGTGTTTCGTGGTATAAAATAAAATTTGTTTTGGAATAATGCACTCTCAATGTACAGTACGTGCTCATTGCATATCCCAAAAGTGGCATGTTTTGAAACATGATCGTTGCTTGTATTTTGCTAACAAATATATTGGTAATTGACTCGATTGGTAGAGGTTAATACCTTATATTATGTCAAGGCATATGATCCCTGGTAGTGGAAAACAGTGAAAGTAATTATTACCTCGAATCATGCAAGTGAAAACTATTCAAACCTCAAATTATTAATTTACAATTTGCTTATTTGATAAGAGAAGGTAAACTCTATCGTTCCTGAACTATATAGGATTTATACACGAAGGACAAGGACAAAGAAAATATTATAAGGAGATTTGTCTCCTTTGTGTTTTTCACTTCAATAATATTTTTCTTCCTGCTCTCTTTTTACAACGAAATACTTTTGTAATTCCATTGGAAATTAATACTAGACACTTTTATTGACACAAGGAGACAATCAACAATTAAAAAGGATTTCATTTTTTTCCATTTGAACAACGGGGAAGGAAGATGACTTGTCAATTTAAAAGAATTAAAACCTTAGATTAAAACTTTCAATGTAAAATATTCTGGGGTATAACAGCTGAATCTATATAATATATAAAACTCAAAGGTGACTGATATTGTGATCTATCAACGCACAGCCCAAACCACTGGACGTATCGGGCTGAAATTTGGCATGCAGGTAGATGTTAGGACGTAGGCATCTGCTAAGAAATTCTAGCGGGAACGGGGAAAAACGGGGATGCACGTACAAAGTCGTGGGCGGAAGCTAGTTGGTAAATACACCTAAATAAAATACGTGTATAAAGACTATCACTTCCACGAGTTGGAATATCTAATACGTAATTAAATTTTACACAAAATCCATCCTAAGTTTTAAATAAATTAAAAACAGTTATAGAAATATCTCCAGACTTACAATACTAGAAGTAGTGAAATTGTAATACATTTCAGCAGTTGACAAATATTCATGTCACATAATATCTGTGTCAGCACATAGTTGTGTTATTGCCAAATAGATGATGTACTAATTATGGACAAGTGTGAGCTTTCTACTCATTATTAATTTAATACAATTTCGATATTGTTTATTAAAGTTTTAGTCTTTAGGAGAAACAATATCTACAACTATTCAATTATCTAGAAAACACTGAAAAGTGGCGCTCTATCTGTAAAATATTGTAAACATGCTCAATTTACTCATTGTACTGAAACAATTTTTTTATATGTGTATTTTCTTCTAACAAATTGTATTAGTGATTTTCTTATTACAAAATAATGTTACAGGCAAAAAACCCCAAATGATTTGACAATTTAAGCTCGGTTCATACATACATTTCGACTGCAAGTTTCGCATTTGCGCTTTCCATAATTTTTATTATATGAAAACCTATATTTTTAATAAGTTGTATAAATAACACATTATCAGTTTAATTAATATAATCATTACGTCACTTAAAAATTGTATCATATCCTGACAAGCAGCTTCCGTAAGCGAATCATTATGCTTTATAATCTCATTCCTATCGCTTATATTACCATAGAACTGCCTCTTTACAGTAATTCATTGTATACATATTTGTGTATGAATTTACATCAGGATGTCATTGAAATCTTGACGTCAATTTAGGGAAGTATAAGGTACATACATAATTCTCTCAAGGTTATTGTTGTGCAAATCTTTCAGAAATATCATTAAAGTATAGGTAGTCTTTATTAGGTAGGTAAAAGTGTCTGCGTCAAATGCATCATCATGCATACATGCATGCATCAATTAGTCTTTATAATAAGAGCCCAGGAATTTTTAAAATGTATTAATTATTTGTAAAAATACAATTGTGAACATACGGAAAATTCACATAATTGCACATTTGCCAAAACATTTTGGGGCATTGCATTGGTACATAGCAATAAAAATATTATCGATTTAAGAATGAAATTTTTAAATTAATTATTACCTATTGTTTCCTCAACCGTGATTCTCAATCTGTACCAGAGTAACAGCTATCTTATTAGAGAAGCTACCTTACTATAAAAAAATCTGATATGATTAAAATATTTCTACCATCTCAGGCGTAGACAATCTGGTTTACAGTTTTCTTTTTCTTTTTTTCACAGTATCAAATATCCAGTGCTACTATTACCTACTACTTAACGCCGTTAGTACACCTACGCATTCGCGTGCGGCAGCGAATCTCTGCGAAACTACTGCGTAGCGAAATATCTGCGGAACGTTAGTACACAGCAATGTTTTCGCAACTTTTTCGCAATGCGTCTGTGTAATGGCCATTTCGCAGTTCCTTGCGAAACAATACTGACAAGGACGCAACTATTTCATCTATCTATGTGCTAGAGTGAGACATATCATATGCGAAATCCTGCCACACTACTGTTTTTCGTTGTTTCGCTGCCGCACGCGAATGCGTCGGTGTACTAACGCCGTAAATGACGATAAAAATAAACTAATTACGACATACGTTGAAAACTTCATATGATTTAAAAAAGCAAGCGAAGCGCCGGCGCTGACCAACGAAGCGTGTATCTAGTCATCAGGTTACGTGGTTTTAACACGAATATTAGCAGATACTTGTGGAAGGTCTATATAAAAATTGATAAAATGAGCCTTTAACAATCAAAGGAAAAGATAGACCAACCTTACTAACTTTATTACTTAAAAAATAAGGTAAAGGAAATGATTAGAAGCTGCATTTTAGTCCGCAAAGAAGAATTGCGTATTATGTAGTTAATCTCTATTGGCAAAGCGTATAATTTTATAACAAATAGATTTGGCTTCATATGAATAATAACTAAATCAATAAAGTTAATAATTCCTACTTTCCCTCCGTAACGATTATTGAAGAACAAATCAAATATCTTGTTACATCGAAGTCGAGGGCCGATTTAACAAACTGCATTAAGGACCAACTTTTTGCAAGTCGGTTAATAAATAGTAACCCGATCGCTGCATGTCGTTCGTTTAAGTAACAAATTGACGTATTATGTGTCCGTGGTAATGTGGGACGGTGGGGCTTCGCGATTATATTACCGGGGGTTAAACGTATCGATTTAATAGCTGTTTAACTCTGCCTTGCCCTTTTTAAGGCGCTTGTTCTTTTTTTTAAACGGCGAAATTGACTGCCAGTGCTTGGTGTATGTAGGTTGTATATATGTATTTTTAGGAGGGAGAAATGTTGAGATTAAAAAAAATAGTAAAAGTAAGTAACAGAAGTATGTCTGTGTAATGTAATGTTACGGTGTAGAATAGGTTTCGTAGTTTATTGAGTTTGTAGTTTTTTGCCATCATTTTACTAAACATACGTATGTATGTATGGAAAACATATACACGCTACATCCGGACTCCGAATTTTATTTATACAATTGTTCCCTTGTGAAGATTATAGATAGACAATAATATACCAAGTCTTAGGTATAGTAGATAATTATTATATCTATGATGAAAATTTTATCCCAGCCATAATGCGCTGGCTTCGCGGGTAAAACCTGAGTTTGAATACAAAACATCATGAAAATATAATTGTTACTGGCCAGCTAGAACAAATAATGTTGGCTGTTTATGAAAAAGAAATCCCCTGTCCCATAGAAAAAAAAAATCGGTGGAACTAACTCGATCTTTATTACGCCCTTAGGAATCTGTCCAAAATTTCTCGATCCATTCTGAACTCAGATAAGTATTTGGCCATGAAATTATTATTTTGCTCACCTAAGAATCTATTATTCTTTTCTGAATAGCAAGCTGTGTCGTGAATCTTTTATATCGTCATTATATACTAAGAGATCGTTGACCGTATTAATGTAATAGCCCTTTAAACTGTTTTGTTTTTATTTTTTTTAAGGCAAGAATGCATCAATTTGCCAGTGTCCTGAATAATTATTTTTTATCGCTCCTGTTAAAGGGTGTTGAAGGCTTTATAGTTTTGTTATTTTTGTTTTATTCAATGTCATGTAGGTTTATATTTGCAAGTGTGAGATATTTCTATCACTTGTAAAGTGAATGAGCGTAAAATGTATGGAACAACAATAAAAGCGTTCCTTGTTTTTTTTTTTAATTGTATTAACTACTTAAATATCGGAAAAAATCATGATTTTTATTTTGTGAATAAACAATGAGGAACTAAGTTAAATATAATATAAATATTTAATAGGTAACAATTATAGATGAGCAATGTGAATAAAAATTACAAAATAAGTCATAAAGAATAATATGTAGTCCTAAAATAAAGAAATATTGAATATTGACGTTAAAAAATAATACAATTAATTAATTAAAACAGTATAATTATTAATTACGCAAAATTAATAAACGTTTTATTTATCGTTGTGTGAAAATATATCACTCCAGTACTTATGTAGGTACTAGGTTCGCACTAAGGTATATTTTAACTATCTATCACAAATTAATTTATATCGATATCATATTATATACGACGATATCATCATAATTAAATAATAATTATGTATAGAAATTAAAGACTTTTTAACGGATTTAAAACGCGATTTATTATATATAGAAACACGGTTTATATAAATAGTATAATGAATAAATCGCGTTTAAAATCCGTTAATAAGTCTTTAATTTCTAAATGTATAATACTCGCGTAAAATCAAACACTAGAAAATAATTATGGAATAAAATATTTTTTTAAATATCTTAATTGTATAAGTACATTTTCACAAAGTTTAAATATCTATCGTTTTCAGTTCTTTTCTTCGACATATTTACAAAAATTTAAATTAGTGTATCTCTAACACACATTACTCTATTCCCTAATCAATTTATAAGTAAACTAATTATAAAACAAAGTAAAACTACGATGTGTTGTTATTGTACTACCTATGTAATTAATCCGGCTTCAATAGGGCTTGAATAAGTAGGTTTAATGTTACACAATACACTATCAATTACAATTACATTACATTACATGTAAAATCTAATACGACGCAAAAATCTTACCCCATATTATCTGTCGTTGCACCAATTTTCGATAAACGAACACAAAACCACTTCCAACAACATTCAACGGGAAATAGTCCACAAAATAAAAACAACAAGCCTTATAAAGACATATTTGAAATTCAATGTAATCATGAAAAATTGGTTCGTATTTGAAACCGAAATCACGTATCTAAATTATGCACTGAGCAAGTGGCCTATTGCCGTTACGATATGAGATTATTCCGTACATTTTTGAATGGGGAAATTTTTGGAAAATCGAACACTGTCCACGGCGTTTAAAAAAGCGTGCGTTGATTTATGGGTTATAAATTTGGTGCGATTCGAAATTCGCAGGGAGATAAAGCTTGGGTCACATTAGCGGGTTTCGGTAGCAGTGCGCGTTGCAATGTGCGTGACGCACGCGCTGCGAGCCAACTGCAGCGATCATGCGTGTGTAGTGGGAACGCGACGTAGCGATGCATCGCTATCAAATAAACAAAAACTCCACAGGGGTGCTCAATCTTAGGCGCGTAACGATTTAATTGCGTTGGGGATTTCATTTTTGATTTCAGTTCGTTAACCTGATTGCTTATTTGCGTTTTGTGGGTGGCAATGCTTATGTGTATGATGTTAATTAGTTTTTTTTTAATGAGTTTACTAATAGAATATAGAAAAGCAATTAATAAAATTTTGTTTATCCAGTATTTTACTAATTTATAAAAACAAAAATTATAACTTCAATCACACGTATTTTATGACTAATTAAATTCAGAAATAGTTAATTTAGTTTTATCTAATATAACCCCGAAGCAAAAAATAGATATGTTAATATTTTTTATGCAAAAAATTTGAAAACGGATGTGGATGAAATTTGGTAAGCAGATTGATTATTATAATTGACCTGGATATAGGTTACCTACTTTTTTATCACGTGTAGTAGTACGCTGAGTACCTACTCTTTATTTTGTAACATTTATTATTTTTTATGTCCTAAAAAATTCAATAAAATTAGAATCAGAAAGGCAAGTATTTTCGCTTAATATAAGGGCAATTCAATTAACTACAATTAATAAAATTCGCCACTCCTTATAAATTGATCCGGGATAAAATAATAGCGTAATTTCCTCAGGTCTAAATACGTGTACTATCGTGTACCTTTCTGTTGGTGATCTTTGGCATTTTTCAATGGTTTTGAAGATTATTTGGTACCAAAAACATATACTTTATACATAAATTATATTCTATTAGTAGTAAGAAAATAATAAATTATATTTTCGTTCAGTTAACACCTAATATGCTGCGTAATAAATAACTATTTTGATTCACATTTGATACGGAAACAGCCAATGATTTATGCTTTATGGCTGTTATATATCTTAATATGACGTCTTACAGTAAAACTATTCGCGCGTACCAATGACGAATTAAAAATAACTTGATTGATATTGGACATTTGATATTTTTTATTACTCAATCTACATAAATATCAAAATTAGGGAAATTACGTTTTTATAGTTTTTCGTAATTTTTTCATTGATTAATAATTTTATCATGCTTATCAAATATTACTATTACCTACCACAGATAGTATAAACTAGTACTATTACTAAATATTTAATATCTGATACATTCGATAAGAATTTCGATACCTAGGTATTTTTAATTTAAATCTTATCTATCTTTACGTTTCATTTTATGCAGATCTGTTAAGCTATAGCGATAATTGACAAATTAAATATGGAGACAAATTGTGTTTTATTTCCCATTCAGCACAATGGTTAAGGTTTTAAATGTATTTAAGAGAACCTTGAAATAATTTCCATTGGAGACTCGGTTTGGTCACAGAAGACTGTCTAATTTTAACTATTGTCCACAAACAATCGCGTATTCTCGCGTATCTCTTGTCATTTTACTACTCGCAAAACTCCTCATTGCAAAATTTCATAGTCCTAAATCCTTAATCATAAAATAAATAGGTATGTTTATAACACTTTTAGCATTTCTAAACCAATAAGATATTAAATCCAAAAACCATAAGATCAATTCTAAAAAGAAACACTAACAGAAAACTACGATTGGAGAACCTAAAATTCCAATGCAGTTAGAAACGATCTAAGAATAGAACCAAGTCTAGATAATAGCCCGGCGTTGCTCGCTATCGGAACGGGAATCTTTTTAATGTGCAATTAGATAGTACAAAACGTTCAAGCCCAGTGCTTGTTGCGATAAAAATATCATGTATTAATTTAAATGTATTAATTTAATTATTGGATAATTTCAGAAGATTCATTTTAGCTATTATAAAAATCAAACTCAAACTCAAACATTTATTTATTCAATTAGACTTCTTTTAGAAGCACTTTCGAATCGTCATTACATATTTTTAACATTTACCACCGATTCGGAACGGATTCGGATATAGAGCTTTTGAAACTTTTGAGCTTTTTTATGAGAAGTAACATTAAATATGGGTCATTTTATTTTGAGATGTGAATATATTTAGAAAAAAGCTTTATTGCTAAAAGCTTACGTAGTGACATAAGCTATTTTGTGTCTTTTTTTAAATACAATCTAAAAATATTCAAAGTATTCGTTTTTGTGATCACCTATATAATATGATTAAAACTTTTAATCATTGCAATCACCTAACACAAACAAACAAATAATCTTAACTTTTCTATATGATATTATTTAAAATAAGACCAGTTAATACCTCGAGTTCGTTCATTTATTTAGTTTCATATTAGAATATAATAAGCAATTAGATAGAAGAAAATGTTGAATCCCAGTGCGCAGAGACGCGCGTCCATTTTAAATATAGTCTGTAACAATGGACCGACACGGAACGAGGATGTGGACATTAATAACTGTTTTATATAAAGGAAAAAGTATTTATTTAATGTTCTAATATATAAATATGTGTATAAATTTGAGGGTGAGATAACGATGATTGAGAAAGCGGCTCAAAATCTGTTAGTTTAAGCTATTTAAAAAGAAAGCCTAGTCATGGATTAAGAAATCTAGGGACCAATTTTGCAGAGTATCAGTTACTTCAGAAATGGGAATATCAAGACATACCTACTTCATTAATTTGAGCTTCCGTTGCTCGTATAAACAAGCCTTCTAGATAGATTTTCTTCTTCACAATTCTTCTTTTCTTCTTCAATCTTTAAATTGGGGAAATCTTCCAAAGATACCCACGGCCTCCGGGGAAGGAGCCGTGGGTTATGTCGGATTCTTATCGACTAAAACCCTACTGTGTTCCGTTGAGCCACTTTAATGATGGGGCCGCGGGTATTGGTAATTCTTCTGTGACATATGATACATTTACCCTTTTTTTTTTTAAGTGGGGAAATCTTGCACAGATACCCACGGCCTCCGGGGAAAGGGCCGTGGGTTATGTCGGATTCCTACCGACCAAAACCCCACTGTATTCCGTCAAGCCGCATCAACGACGGGGCCACGGGTATAGGTAGAATTCGTCCGTGACCATGATACATATACCTAAGATCTCTTTATACTATGGTAAGATGGTAGCAGGGTGGTGTGGTCAGAAAGAAAATAATAAGCTGTAAAAGCTTATCTACTCTAGCCGTAATTTAGCTGTTGTATCTAGAGTAGGAATATGTATAAACATTATTTCTGCAAAACCGTGTCATTCGTAGACCGTAGTGGTGTTTATGTCTGAAATATTAAAAGATCATCTTTATTATCAGAATAGAATTACCTACTCACTCAAGGTCACTGTGCTTATTATTTATGTAACTGAATTTGTTAAAACATCCGCTAAGCATCAGATAAAATCTGAATAGAGGCTTTAATTTTAAAAAGTTCTTAATTTACAAAAAAAAAAACATTATATGATACAATCAATTTGCTTTTTACCTAACAATATCGATGTAATTCAATTATAAATGATTTACATAAATTATGAATGATACAAACTTTGAATTTTGAAAGATCCTTTTTAAGCATCTCGATGAAAATTTATATGAAAACTTTTTTTATCGACTTTCTTCAATTCACTTAATAGTTTCGTGGTAAGTATTGCTGCCTGTTTATCTAAGTCTAGATTATAAAAACCTAAGCAATTAATCAAGTAAGCTACCTTATATGTTTCTATTTATTCAGTGGACGATACTTATTAATATTAATCATCTAATTTTTATTGTCCTACTTAATATTATAAATGCGAAAGTTTGTGAGGATGTGTGTGTGTGTTTGTTACTTTTTCACGCAAATACTACTGAACCGATTACAATGAAATTTAGCACACGTATAGAGGATAACTTGGATTAACACATAGGATAGGTTTTATCCCGGAAATCCCACGGGAACGGGAACTATGCGAGTCTTTCTTTACAACGCGGGCGGAAATCTAGTTTTCTCTATGTTGGCAGTAAATATGAAATTGATTCCTTAGAAAAAAGTATTAAATTCTTTTCTTTGAAAGATAAATAGTTTTTTATTTACATGGTATACATATTTGAAATTACTGAATCAATAATTCTAAATTTTTACATACTTAAGGCTGTTTTTTTTCTAGATATTCATACCAATATGAGAAATATTATAAATGCCAAAGTCTGTCATTTAGTCAGCTTTAACGGTTAAACCACTGCACCATTTTGGATGAAACTTAGAATGATAATAGTTGAAGAAACAGATTCATTCATAGGGTACCTACTAGGCTTATAATCTTCTTTTTAGGAAATAGAGGATAACAGTTATTATCAGTTTGTCAACAAGTGAACCCGCGGGGCACGGCAAGTATATTATTCAATAGCCTATAAGAATAGGCTATTGAATAATTTAAAACCTATATGGGAAACATATTTGTTTAATTGCTTGCTTTTTTTGCTATCCCTTCCACATTCAAACAAACGAGCGTGCTGTAATACTAGGAAATAATTCAATTTAGAAGAAAGTGAAAATGAGACGTTTAATTCAAAAGCCTACATTGTAAGTAAACCATAATATCGTATAGATAAAATTTTCTTCCGAAACTACTTATAGTTAACTTTAAAACCATCGGCGCCTGTGCAAATCTGTGAGCAAAATTTAAATCTTAATATTGTTATAAACGCTAGAGTTTGTGATAAAAAGATGACTGGATGGATGGATAATTGTTAGCCTTTTATTACGGCTGATCGAACTTTGCGGGCGGTAAGTCCTAAAAAAAATGTTCTAGGACATAAAATAATAACTATGATATAATCCTAGTCATTTGATAAGTATCTATAACAACAAATTAATTATTACGCAATAAAATATATGCCAATACTCACTGTGTTTTAAATTTACTATAATGTATAATAAATTTTATTACCATTATAAAAATAATATTATTGCATCTAAAAGTAAAACGAAGAATCAATTCTATAAATAATTAAAGTAGTTTATGTAAGGTCAATATAATACCTACTAATAAAGCAAATAGATACCGTAAAGCATGAGTTACACTTGGTTTATCTACTAATTGTAGTGTTTTTATTAATCTCAGTTTCATTTCTCAGCATACAAGTATAGAGCATCATTCAAAAATTTATAAAAGCTGGTTAAAGAATCGACTAAAAATACGTCATAAATATATCATCCAATAGCTGCTTTCGCACATAACATTCAGTATAAGATGCACACAATATCATGCAGCTGTTTACAAAAACAGCGCACATTGTCTTTCAAAACAAAAACGCAAATTGACCGCAATCAATCACCCAATCGCCGACGAGCCGGCTCAACTCAAAATTCATTTATCCCTTCACAGAAACGATTAATTTATTATCAAGCACCCTTTTCGCGCATCCAATTTAAAATTTGACATCTTAAACAGTCTTAAATTACGCACGAAATTATTTTATTAGCGCCGCGCGGCAAAACACCCGACGGCTATGGAAGCTGTTAATGTAATCGAGTAAGAATTTTTCGGCGGCCGAATGTGTAATCAACGCGTCAGTGTGACTCCGCCCTAAACCCTTCGTTAATAGCTCGATACCATATCGACTTTCTGCAAATCGGTATAAGCTGTGCCAATAAAAGATGGTTTTGTAATTTTGCAGTAAGGGCAAACAATTCCAAAAAAAATGTATTAGAAAAAATAAAAATTAATCATGAATAGTACAATCCGATGTTAAGGGTGAGCAAAGATAATTAAAAAATGCATAAATCCTATCATTCATCATTATCATCATCGTCTTCGGTTGTCTTCCACTGCAGGGACACAGACTTCCTATGAGGCTTTCGATCACATACTGTTCCTATTGACAGAAGGTATAAAAAAAAGACGTGTGGCACTCGGGGACTGCCGCAGTAAAGCTATTCGGAGTGGGGAGCGTGAGGCTTTTTCGTTACGGAATTTCTCGATTCGGTCCCCGCGCTCAAGGCCCGCGATAGAAGCTATGCAATAGCTTAAAATAGTATGCAGATTCTACTTAAGATAGAGCAGGCCACTTTTCATTCTAACTGTTTTAATATGATACATACAATTATTCAAATTACAATGACAAGTAAAAATGAAAAAGGAATTAACAATTTCATTTTGAATCACATCCTTTAATTGCGCGGGTTATACAACACATATTTCAAACAGAAACACAACAATTTAAACTCTACCCTCTACTATATAGAGTCTAATTTTACACTAACAAGTTTCATAATTTCATACCGTACTTCTAAACGTTTTGTTTGTTCATATATCGATAAAGGTATGCACATAAAATGGCAAATAATTTTTGATACGCAATAGATATCACACAGTTACAACGAGTAAGAAATGGCGTGTGAAAGTAATTAAACACGATTTATTTATGTAGATAAGAAAGGTTTAGTATAGGGATCGTGGGAATGTTTAATATACAAATATTATAAATCTGTAGTTTGTTTGGTTAAACTCAAGGTTGGTTTTTTAAGGTCTCTTTGTTTA
Organism: Colias behrii; assembly: GCA_029959065.1. NCBI lineage: Eukaryota > Metazoa > Arthropoda > Insecta > Lepidoptera > Pieridae > Colias > Colias behrii. Next base: position 2,630,435 of record JARWMC010000016.1, read on the forward strand.
CTCTAATCTCAAGAACTACTGGTCCGATTTGAAAAATTCTTGCAGTGTTAGATAGCCCATTTATCGAGGAAGTCTATAAGTTATATACTTTCATCCTAAGACCAATAGGAGCGGAGCAATGCGAGTAAAACCGTGGGTAGCCAGTAGCTAGTATTTTATATGGCAAGATGGTCATTGTGGTATGTAGATCAAAGCTTAATTAGTATTTAAACTTAGTTAATTCTGAAATAAACAAATGTTTACCTAACTTGTATTTTAAAAAAAATATACCCACAAGTATATATTCAAACAATTTGAAACTCAAGAAGGGCTGAACCAATAGTTATGAACATTAATTGCAGCAGTATATAACTTGGTTCAGTATTAATTAGTGTAGTGAAATGAATATGAAAAAAAGGCTTCAATCCCATCCAGGGAATCTATGACACTGTTATGTCTATAAACCGCTAAACCTACAAGATATTTAATGCAACCTATCCTGAATCTTTACAAAGTATTCCATAAACACAGCAGTTGGCGGCATTAACTAATTCACTATAATCAAATAACCGTGAAGTCTCGCAGGATTATACCCTTATTGTTTCATAATTCCGTAAAAAATACACCGTTTAAAATAATTATAGGACGATTTCGTTAAGGTGCATTCACATGGACCGGTTATAACAAAGTTTCATATTTTCGCATTTGTGCTCTACCGCCGATTAGCTCTTATGTGGCAATGACCTTTAGTCTATTGAATGTTTACATCTTACCTTTATTACTAAGAAGTTGTATTTTGTGCAAGGGGGGTAATTTCTAGTAGATACTGTAGTACGCAAATAGTTTGGAACGTGAATGATGATTTAATAAGCAAAAGGTGCACTAGAGATGATACAAAAATTAAGGTTCTCATCGTCTTTAAGCACATTTCGATACAATTGAAACATAATTTAAAATATCTTATTTGACGTAGAGGCAAAAAAGAGAGGGTTGTTTGAATGTTACATAATATAACTTCACTTATTTATTTCCTAGAATATCAAATCGTAAAAGTAAACATAGTTTCTCAGTATTGCAATTAATGTTAATCTTGCACAGCCCTACATTAAAGCCTCTCAAATAAGGTACATTACACACTATTAAAAATTAATGTGCCCTATACATTTATTTGCCGTGCTAATGACACTCGCTCGTAGGCTATGTTTAAAAAGCGATCACTCTTTACTTAACTGATGGACAGATACGGTAAATATATTAACATCAACTTTGTAACAGTTAACCATTGGTTAAGGGTGTTTGTAGATGCGAGAAAAATATAGTACTTGTAAAGGGACATTTTACGTAACTAGAAGATATGATTGACGTTTTATTATAAGGTGCAACTAAGCCGTTATATTAGTTATTATAAGTTTATCCGAGTAAAAAATAAAAGTGGCAAGGATGACATGGCTCAAATATTATTTACAAGTAATAGTACGTTTCTATGACAACTAAGTAATAAGTGTGATGTAAGCCACTATAAAACACTATAATACAATTAAACTCAATTTTTTTCTGAAGTATTAATAAAGTTTCATATAAACTACTTAACGGAATATAAACTACATAGTCTATGTTCTGACTCTACAATAAGAAGTCTTAGACTTCAAAAAATATACTAATCTCAGAACAAAGAAAAAGAAGCTTCGCATTTTGCCAAAAACTTGACAAAACACAATTTCACGATATAATCAAAACAATCCGGTCGTACGCGACGAAAAAGTGATGCTTATGAATAAATACGAAATAAAATGATGCGACGAAACAAATACTTTGAAAGCATATCGTTTAAATTAAAGCGGCAAAAACAGACTCCCGCAAGCTTTCGGCAAAGCTCAGATATGAAAGTTTCATATTAACATGCGCATTAGCATTTTGAATTTGATTATTCACAGGTACCTTTTTTTCAATATTTTTTTTATTTTAGCAATATCCTAAGCAGCCGAGAGACATGAATAAAAATGAATAAGTTTAGTAAAATATCGAAGAAAAAAGTATTTAATTGGTAAAAGTCATGCTTTGAAAAGAAATTTCGAATTCACTTTAACCTGTAAATTAATATAATATAAAGAAATGTAAAATGTGAAATGGAGTTAAAGGAGATAAAGGCTAATCCTAAATCTCAATGAGGTATTAAGATACATCAATTTTTCATTAAAGAAACGTTATGAAGCCATAATCTTGGGCGTTAATTATTTTCGTCTGCTTTCGCTTCTTACAAATTTTATCGAAGCATAAATAAATTCTATTTACATGATTAATAATAAAAGTATTCTATATATTTTTTTAAATTGAAAGATGAGTTATTTAAAAAAGACGACATTAATAATCAATCCTTTGGTAGGTAAGTAAGTGATTAATACCACGAATGCATACACCTGAGGTAATAAAGTAGCATAGGTCAATAATGCAGCTTGTGAAAAACTTTCCAAACAGGACCATTTCTTTGGGAGTATAATATTTATTTGTTACATATTAAAACACCATTCCTCTTACCTACAGGTTATCTATATACTAATATTATAAAGCTGAAGAGTTTGTTTGTTTATTTGTTTGTTGTTTGAACGCGCTAATCTCGGGAACTACTGGTCCGATTTGAAAAATTCTTTTGGTGTTGGATAGCCCATTTATCAAGGAAGGCTATAATATCATCACGCCAAGACCAACAGGAGCGGAGCCAGGTGAAACCGCGCGGCACAGCTAGTAGATAATAATACAGAAAATACTGAAATCTGGTTTCTTTATATCAGTTCTTATCGTATAATAAATGCTATGGATGCCAGTGTGACACGAAAAGCATCCATGTATGTAAATCTGTTTGTCCGTAGTGCATGAATTTATCTACGTAAATATGTATTCACATTTATCAATTTCACGTTCAAATATTCAACACTTTTGGGAGATTTATTTTTGGAGTTTCCCCTTTTTTTTCTGTATTATTTTGTTGTTCAATTGTATTTTTGAAGGTTTATAATGCAATTTAATGTTTTATAACGTTAAAGTATTAAATTATTTTATAAAATTATCAAATATTTACAAAATTACAATTTTCATTTTCATTAAGCATTTTCATTTCAACTTAAAAGATTAATAAATGTATCTTTAATCTTATTTTACATATTATAAAACCATCGACAATACTTAAATTCCTAAGTGAAAAACACAATGTATTATTATTACATTTTCAATTATTATATTTCCAAAAATAAATATAGGTAGTTATTCGGACGCTTGTGTTCATGACAGAATGAGGACGGACACTATCTCCATTCCATACATAATAATATGTTTTAGTTCGTGACCGATTAATTAATATATTACTTTATATTTTAAACGATTATTACTAGCATTATAAATATATGTAATTTAGTATTTAAAGGTACACAAAACTAAAATGATAATATTCGTATCTCAGTAGGTACCCAATCTCTAAGCTCAAAACTTACGTAAAAATATATAAAATGCAATAGATGTGGAAACTCAAAACCCAAAACTCGAGTCGATTTATCAACGTTGACGTCATTGGCCTTATCAATAAAATATTTGTTCAGTTCTAGAACGTCACTTTTTTTAAATTTAAGATTCACCTGCCAACAGCGTTACTTCTTTTGATCAGCGCATTGACAGGTCATCGATTTGGTCTAATACTGAATTAAATCTTGCTCGTGTAAAAGGACTGCGAAGGAGAATCAACTTCAGGGTGATCTGATAAGGTTTATTTCAGCTTGATGTAAAATATTTAGGAGGTACAACATCCTGTTTAGGTAACCGTTGAATCTGATATAAACATGGGCTTATTTACAATTTCAATAGCCTTCAGTCGGCTTTAGTCAATGGTGGGTAAAAACAACCTGTTGCATGCGGATTCCATATGAATATGATAGAAGAAGTTTTTATTTAGTTACAAGGTACACGATTATGCGTTGTTTGACATGACAGTTGGGCTTTTTGCTTGAACTGCTTTCTCGGAGTATCTTATTATTGGGTTTCCTTTGCTGTTTAAGTTTCTTCATCTGTTTTATAAACTTTTATATTGCGGTGAGATTAAAGATAGTGTCGTTCATTTTCCTTTATTTAGAGTGTTGTATTTATTTACTTTCTTGTAATACCTTATTTTCTACAGTGACATGATTAGCTTACTAGTATTACCTTGTTCAATGTGGATTGTATTTAATTAACATTTCAATAGTTCTCTTTCTGTTATGTTAAAAAAAGATTTTATGTTATAATTACCTTTTTTATTTTTTTAAGTGGGGAAATCTTCCAAAGATACCCACGGCTCCCGGGGAAGGAGCCGTGGGTTATGTCGGATTCTTACCGACTAAAACCCCAATGTGTTCCGTCGAGACGCTTTAATGATGGGGCCGCGGGTATTGGTTATAATTACCTACAGAATATTTGATATGATTATTTTAATGCTTAGTTATGGTTTAAAAAAACAATTAAGATGTTGCCTGGAGTCGCAGTCGCAGAAAGGAAAAGAAAATGTACGGTTTATTGGTATAACGTAAGCCTATTAAAAAAAAAGAAATGTTCGGTGATAATGTTATTATTTAAGCATAATAATGTATAATGAATCAATTTGTTTATTGGATAAGGTTTTTTCTATAATAATATATTCCAATTCCAGCCATCTAGGTATAGATTCGTATTAAAAATTATTAAATTTAAGGTGGTTTATTAATTAATATATTAATTTATCTCTATTAGATTTTCCAAGAAACAGAAACGTAGCGAAAAATTAGCATTTTTTCACAACAGCCCTTAGACATAGTGGGTCGAGTGTGAGTTCTTATGTAAATTATTTTCACTATAATAAATCGTTACTGTAATATTATGTTAAATATTAAAAAGACAACATTTAACATAATATTATTTCCTGGTGTGATTATTTCTAAGAACTAACCCAATCCTAGTTGGGACAAATCCAACAAAACAAAAATAATTACACCTCTTTAGAGTTTCTTAAAACAGCTTTCTTTGAAGAAATTATTTATCTATGCGGCGTTATCACCTAGTAGTGATCTCTTTCAGGCAACCAGGGCAGAAGGTAATCAACTCAATCAAGATTAAAAGTTAGGTCGAGAAAAAAAAAACCTCAGTATCCTACAGTATTGAATTCAAGTTATGTTTGCAAATTCTATATTTACGTAGGTAACTTGAAAAAAAAATCTCGATTTTCATTCATAGATAATAATATATTATGCAAACGGATGTTGCTATATAGCCCTTTTTATCCATTACATCTTGTATTCACATAATCTAAACGCCACATCAAACTTCCTTGCTTCTATTACCATTTATTATTAAAAAAAAGATCGGCAAGATCACACGTGTCAGAAATGAAACTTTTTTGGCATAATTCATTATTAAGACGGTATTGCCAAGATGTGACGGCATTGCCATGACGTGACGGTATTGTCATGACGTGACGGTATTTCCATGACGCGACGTTGTTATTTTACTTTCAACGCGCCTAATTGAAGTTTCAAAAGCCTTAACATTCGCTAACCATATCCGATAAAATTAAACATATTTTATTATAATTTAAATTTTTGCACCTTTATCGGAAGACGTGGGTTCAAATCACTTTATTGTCATAACGCTATAAACCTTGACATTAATAAATATAACATACATTCTGCATTTTGACATTGTCCCACTTGGCCGCCCTTAGCCGTGACAATGTAACACATATCTCGATCAGTATTCTGCGTGTGATGGGCAATGTTATATAATTTGTATGTATTTGTATGACGCGACCTTTGTCAAGCGTGGACGATTTTGTTGGAGGTTGGTCCGTGGATCGTGGTGCCAGGAATTGTTGAGTCATAAACCGCGTGTCTTTTACTATATGAACTTAAGACTATAATGTAGTAGATAGTATTATCAAATTTTGTCGATTGTAGAGCACTCTCTTATGCTTAGCATTATGAGTCGTGCAGCAGATAATGTTGGTAGTTGGTGTTAAAGATCTAAATACTTAGATACGTATTTTGTTCTTCTTCGTCCATTTTCCTTCCCCAATTATACATTAAGCATAGTTTTTTTTATTTCATCTCCGTTTTTATAAGTTAATTTTTGAGAGCTCATAAAAATTATAAGAGTTACAACATTTATTAACATTTATTTACTTTCTGAGTCAGATCCCATGTACAAACAATAAGCATTTCCGTCCCCCATTTCACCGTTTAACCCTTTATGAGTCTACTATCCAATTTTTTCAGAGGAGAATCAAAAATAAATACTAAAGATTTAACACACATATCAATTTAATTTCCATTAAAAATTTAAGTACATTCATCATCATACATCAATTCATACTATCTTCAAATGCAAACACTTCCTGAATCTATTTTCAGCTGCAAAACAGAATTTAATTTATATGACGAAATCAAAATCCTCTTAAGTTATCATTAAATAGCTTTCAATCAAAGCTGATTATGAAATATAAACCAATTTCGAATTAATACTACTACATTACTTAAGGGCTGGAGATATCGCAATTGACATGATTAATTATCACTTATAACCACAAGAGCTTCAAAATTATCGGGTATTTTCCGATAGGTTCGTTGCAAACAAATGAAGGAGTCAAGTTTTTAGTCAAGGTTAAAAAATCACGAGCGCGAAGCGCGAGTGATTTTTCCTGAAAAACTTGACGACTTTATTTGTTTGCAGGGAACCTTGAGGGAAATGCCAGATAATTTTGAAGCTCGTGTGGTATTCGGGAGATTATTTTTCCGTCCCAAATGTCGGCCAATAATTTCACAATTGAATTCAACCTGTCAGTTTGACGTGTGGCAACTACCAGAGAAAATTTTCAAAAAATTATCAGTATAATACCATGTAGGTTGTACCACGTGACGTCGAATGGTGCAATTCTATTGGTCGATATTTGGGTCGGAAAAATAATCTACATTATTATATCACTCATATTGAAATTAAACATGTTTAGTATATTTTAGGATCTTAAAATATATGCAATTTATGGTTATATAATATATGCGTTTATTATAGCAATATTATGGTAATGGTGTTTTCACTCGTTCTATATATTTATACACTACTTCCCGTTTTTCAAATTTTTATTATATTTACCAAAAATGACAAAATATCTCGCAAATACTAGTCAAGAATTGAAGTAGTCAAGTTTAGTATTCCTATAGTTAAAATCCCTGTTTTGTTAGGATTCAGAAAGGTCAATATGAAATTTAAATGAAAGATTGCAATACAAATTGTATTGAATTATGAGGACATCGTCACATCTCTTTATTGAGGTAGGTTATGGCTGCATCTATGTAAATACCTAATGGCGATATATGCTTTCTACAAAAAACTTTATTTTTTAATTCAGTTAAACTACAGCTTAAATACGCACATGCGCATATTATTTACTTCCAACCACGTCTAAATTACATACACTACTGAATAATAATAAAAAAAATTTTCACTACCATAATTATTGTTTTCAAGTGACAAGTTTTATTTTTTGTGTTCATCCTGGAACATTCATTAGGTCGGTGACTGACTAATCTATTATTTTGTTAAGAAAAAAAAAAAATACTCGATTGATTTACAAAAAAATCCATTACCATTAGACGGTATGATTATTTTCATTATCATTTAATTTAAAACAATTAATTATTAAAAAAAAAATACAATACTAAAAAAATTAGATACTGAACCGGGATTCGATCCTGCGTCTTTCACCATACCTTATTATTAAACTAATCATTAAAATTCCAATAATCGTTTCCATTGCCCTTCCTTACCAACATGGGCGTGGTCTCTCCATACGGGCGCTACCAGACTGGCAAGTAGACGATGACCTCCACACGACCTCTGTCGTCACCACCATACCAAACTCTTTCCGCGTTCTATTTCCGTGAACCGAACTTATCGGAAGGACGATTTTTATCAGTGTATGTTAGATTTAGGTTTAGTAAAGTCTATTTTTGTCTGTATGAAGATGTATCTAAAGAGATTTTTTGTTTAATCTACTTGATCCTGAAAATAATTAGGTTAAACGTGTTTGGTAGAGGTGTTTGATTTGGTCAAATAATATCAAAACATTGAATTTAAAACCTCTGTTGTAAGGATCAAGCAGAGATTAACTGAAAATATTTTCAAAATAATTTCAGTATTGCTGAAGTGAACCTTTATTTTTTCAATAACAATTTCCTATAAATTTCAAACCTGAAAATTATTGTACATAATAAATAAACAACAATATACAGTTTAAAAAACCTTCATATCGATTCCAAAATATGTTTGACCTAGACATTTTTTCCAATTTTTAGTATTACTTAGTCCATAAGAGTATACCCTTGGATAATATTTATTATTATCTAACAAATCAGTTAAGTAGGCCAAGATGCACCTGCTCCACTTAGGTTTGCACTTGGCCGACTAAAGAGAGGGAAGTGTAGTAGGGTGACTATCTTAAAAGGGGACTGACTTTTTCTGTCATATATGCCAGTTATAAAATGAAAAACAGAAATAGGCTAACCTTCACCACAGTTGACACATATATACGTACGGTATATATTTTAACTAAACGTATATAATTTACTAATACTGTGCTAAATTGTTTCTTATTCCATTCTGTTATTAGACCGTCAAAAATACAATGATCTCCGAGGCTAAAACTGATTTTAATATTAACAAAACAAAACGAACATATTTACGGATTCATTAAGGTGCTAATGCTAGAGATTGCGATATCTTTTTTTGTATTGTTTTACTTTTTTTTTAATTGTTATATTGTTAAACATACCGTACAATATTTTTACATGGTTATTATCATTACACAATAGTTAGAGGTTAGCTATTTCCACGCTCATAACGTTGGCATAATTAATGCAATTAAATGCATTGTACAATAAACCGTACTTCTTGGTATTTATCACTTTTATAACCTTATTCATTTATATTTTGTGTAGTATTGACGCTAACCTTAGAACCACTAAACTGCTCCTTGCTTTTATTTTTGTATATTTTAGTATCTAAGTCTTTTTAGTTGTATTAAAGAGTAAAATAAAATAAATAATAAAATAACCACATAGTAAATTAGTTTTTGATAGATTAGTTACATACCATTTCCTATTTTTAATGTTACATTATCAATTTCTACATATTATATACGCTACTGTTGTAGGAAAAAATAAACGGGCCGAATTGAGATTTGAGAACGTCCTCCTTGTCTGAAGTCAGTTTAAATAGACAGGTAAGTAAAAATAGCTAGCATAAAATTATATTTTAATTCTACAATGAGCTAAGTCTAAGATATAATATAAGAATCCTGTATTTATCAATAGTACATAAACATCTAAACGTATACTCATCCTATTGCCATAGAATTTGACATTGTATAGAAATATTTCGATAATGTATTGTCATTTATCGCTAATGAGTGGTTCCGTGACGGTTATCAGCTTATCAGGCGAGGTTGCGGCGAACCTGACAGTGAATTTGTGCTAGTGATGTTGTTAGACGCTACACTTGTCGATAAACAGAAATGTGATATAGAAACGTGATGATGATTTTAAATGTCGATTAATAGGAATTTATTTGTCGTGAAAAGTGTAAGTGTGTTAATTGTGTACTTTGAATTATTGCTTTAATATTAATTATGAGAGGGAATTGAGGATGTGTTTTGAATTTTATAAATCTAAATTTTATAATCTCTACCTGACAACCTTAGGGATTTGTGTGTTCGAAAAAAAATATTGTTGCCTTATGTGTTTCATGTGATTGTAACAAAGCACAAGTTATTTAATTATCATCCAAAAGTCAAACATAAAAGTTTTTTAGATAATTGTAATTTAGAAAACGGAAAAATAAAAAAAATCCAGCTATACATAATTATTATTTTCTGATTAGCATTCTATCCTACAGTAAAAGGAACAATCATCATTTCATAAAAATTTAAAATGTAATCTTTACAAAATATAAAGACTGAAATATGAAACAACATGAAATCGATGATGCATCGATTTATCGACACCGCGCATCACTACTCCATTATAGGGGTAGGCCTTCAAGCAGCGAGGATCAAACAAATCATAGATTCCTTTAAATATATTCCGTATGTGACTCGAAGTGTGCAGTACTACCTCAGCTGCATCCTAGACCTGGTTAGGGAAATATAAGTACTCTCTGAGGATCTGTGCGAGTCAGGCTTAAGGAAACACCAGTGAAAATGGGTCGTGTTTTTGTGTTGTGCTTTTTGTGTATACTCGATTTTGGATTGTGTTACGTGAATCGTAAGTGCTAGTTTTGTATGAAAATTAGGTCAAAAATTCCGAGGAATTATGGGCCAGTGTACTGTGGGCTTCCTGTCTTACTAAATAAAATATGATCTAATTTTTGAATATTTCGTAAAAATAAGCTCTTTTATATTTCCTTGCATTTTGATTTTTGGTAGTTAATGTGTATGAAGGTAACTTAAAAGATGGATTATTCCATTTCAATATTTGCAATAAAACATCGTATATTATATCGAATAGAGTAATATGAAGAATGCTATAATTTAAAAAGGTAATGGGCATTTTTCCATATAAAGTGACTAAATAATTACGTCTTTGAATAAACAACACACTACTTTTTATTGAATGTTGCTTTTAATTTACGTAATTATGTTATTTCTAATTTACCTACGATATTATTATCTCTTTTCGATAGATTTTCTAAATTCTCCGTGATTATAATATTTTAACGGTTGGTCAGTGTTCTACGGAACCCTAAAATACAGGAAGGTGGACACACACTTACAACAATTAACTTTATCGTGTTGTATCGTTACATCTCGTTTAAAAATTCAATACATAATAGAGAGTGTAATCAAAGGATTCTATAATTATCTTACACGTGGCTTATTAATCATTACAATTGCAATGTATGCAAATATCATTTAATTATAAAAAGCAGTTTGAGACGTAAGAAATGCTACTGTAACTAAATTAAAACAAGACGTAGGTGAACAATGATAAGGCTCTACATAATATTGTTTCATTTAACTGAATTAGCTAAGATCCGAATTTACTATGTAAAAAAATAATTTTAATTTATTTATTGAAGAATATTTATCTCAGGATCAAAATAAGCCAAATAAAATAGGTTCACTTATTTTCAAGCTTTAGGGAGAAACAGTTGTGCGGAAGGGTGACAACACTTTTATTAACTTACCTGTAAGCGAACCCGACCTACCCTAATAGAAAAACATTTCCACAGTGGCGGACACAGAATGTGGTGCCCAAACGTTTCGTAACGCTCGGATAGTGGGTGGTACAAACAGCCTTCCCGCGGAGTTCCCCTGGGCGGCTAGTATTTGGAGACAGGGGACTCACCAGTGTGGTGCCACTGTCATCAGTGATAGGTGGCTGTTGACAGCTGGACACTGTGTGTGCAGGTGAGCTTTTGGATCAATGCTCTTACGTAAGTGACTAAATGGTAGTAAATATCGTCCATACTATCACTTCATTAGTATAAAACAAAGTAGCTTTCCGTTGTTTTTAGAATCCTATATTATAATTATGCTTAAATTTTTGAATCACGCAACGGATTTTGATGCGCTTTTTTCATATATAGAGTGAAGGTTTGTCTATAGCAATTGTTGTAGTTAGATACGGATTCTGCTGCTTTTTGTTTTTGATTATTATTTCAAGTGTGCTTAATCATTGTTATTATTTAGATATAATAAGGTTGTGCAATAGTAGTGAGAACTGATGTTAGAACAGGAAAATCATCAGTCAAAGGGTACTTACAATTCTTATTGTCTATATTGATTAGTATAGTAATTAAACTAATATATTATCACTAAGGTTTGTGCAGGATTATCACATAATCTGTCACTACACGTGGTCCTGGCCAATACTAGTTTCCAAAGGTGGGATTGACCAATGTGAGGGATGTTTGTGCCAATTTTGGGACTATATAGCAGTATTGGGGTAATTTAGCAGCTAACACAATTTCATTCGATTCTGAAGCTATACAATGCATTACAATTTTGTCTCGCTTTGTATTCGAGGAATTTTGTACATGCATGGCGAAATAAACTTTCTTAAACCAGTTACTCTTTTGACTGTGTAATTTATTACAAGAAACAGTATATTTATCCATACCATCATACGAGTACCTAAAACAAATTGTAAATGTGTTGTATTGTGTACTAAACCGATTAAACCGTATTACAGTGTGTTCGATGAATTCTACAAGGAGAAACAACTATCTGCTGTCGTGGGCTACACTGATATATCCACGTCAGAACGAAACGAAGCATTATCAAAAATTATTCCACATCCTGAATACAGGTAAGTATTGTACACAAAAAGAGATTTTAAGAATTTAAATTTCTCTTTACACCACATACAAATGAACCATAAACAAAAGACTAAGGAAAGTTATTCCTTTGAAATTAAATCAATATGAACATTCAGATTTCATACTAAAGCTGAAGTTAACGAATATTTAAAATAATTTCAAAGGAAATAATCTTTGACACACATAATGGTCTAACATCCGAATATAGGTCGACCTGCACCGGCGTGATAATAGAATGAGACCAATTTTATAATAAATGTAGTCTATTAAAAAATCTATTAAAGATGGGTTGACTGAAAAAATCCTGGACCAGGACATATTAATTAATTTTAAAATTTTTTTTTTTAATATATGCAGTACTTATCAAGATAATAAAAAAAAATATAATAGACATGAAGTATGAAACCTACAGAATGTGCAGTCATAGGGTTTTCTAATATTTAACTGGACAAACTGCTAGGTTGGCAGGTATAAACAGGCATGTCCGTACCAGTTACTTTCACTTGATGGGATGATAGAAAAAAAAATATATCAGCATGAGCGCTGTTTTATAACAAAATTGTTTATTGTCTCAACACTGCATAAAAAAATAAAAGATTTTTTTAATAATTAACTAAAAATATCCTGTCCAAAATTTTTTCAGTCAACCCATCTTTAATAGATTTTTTATTAGACTACATTTATTATAAAATTGGTCTCATTCTATTATCACGCCGGTGCAGGTCGACCTATATTCGGATCTTAGACCATAACTATAGCCTCAGAACTAACCGCCTACAATAGAAACTTATAATTTCCAGATGTAAGAAAAAGACCAATGACGTTGCTCTACTGAAAACCATTCGTCAACTGGTCTGGAGTAATCTGCTTCGACCAGCTTGTCTACCTCAACCATTGGCTCCAGATTTTAGTGGGAAGTTAGCTACAGTGGCTGGATGGGGATTTACCAATGAAGATAGAGGAATCGGTACGTAGATGTTACATATTTTATTTATTAGCCTTAATCAGACACAACAATGGTAAACAATATGTGTGTCGTGGCCATATCGTAGATTTGCTCATTTCATGAAATGGCCAATTTAGTTTGGCCAGATCGTTAAATCGTCAACGTTTCACGATTTGGTCATCCACATTTGGCCAGATCGTCGATCTGGCCAAACGTGGATGGCCATTTCGCGAAATGCGACCATTTTTGTTTCTTTTTTAAAAAGCGATTCGCATTGTTTATTAAAGTCTAACCTAACCTAACCTAACTGTTTTCTATTGAAAAAAACCATTCGCTTCTGGTATTCGCTGGCGCTACCGCGGCACTAACTTAAATGACAATAAACAAGTTCTTAAAATATTCTGAATTTTTTAATGTTTTATGGACTCTCTAAGATATTTTATACGATCTGGCCAAATGTCGATGACCAAATCGTGAAACGTTGACGATTTAACGATCTGATCAAACTATGTTGGCCATTTCATGAAATGAGCAAATCTACGATATGGCCACGACATGTGCATATAAAAATTTAATTAAGACTCTGATGAGTCGACATCGGCAGATTGGTCTGTTTGCCCTAATTTGGCATTATTTATTTATTAGATGTTACATATTATTTTACCCTATTTGTTGTCTGCCACATAGCCTAATTACCATACCATAGTTTCAGATCACGAGCAATAAGAATATTTGAAAACTAAAACAATAACTGATAGTCAAATAAATTTGTAAATATAATAATTTATACCAGTTTAATTTAAAGGACACAGTTACATTTAAACTGCACATGCATATCCCTTCATATTTGCAGCATTTGATATTATAGACATTATTATCAATCATGCATCATCACCATCATAACTTATAAATTGTTGTATGTTTAAACAGGTGAAAGACCCAACATCCTCCAAAAGACTGACGTGATAGTTGTTGACAACGACGACTGCAACAGTTGGTACAAGTCCCAAGGCAGTAAGGTCACTATCATCGGTACGCAAATGTGCGCTGGTCACGAGCAAGGGGGACGGGACTCTTGTTGGGTAAATATTTATTATATTTTCATACAAAGATAAAGTCATAATGCAGATCACAGTAACCAATAACAGCTTTGCTCAATCTCTTAATGAATATCTTCTAATAATGGAATTTGTATAATTAATTCATAGCTATATGGAAATTTAAGTTTTCATTCTGTAATCTACATAATTAATAAGTGACGTGAAGTTAAACAACGTAATGCGAGTTTTTTAAGAGAACCTCGTCGTAACAATTTTGTTATTAAATAAGTTCTATAATTATTTAAAGCCCACAAATACTAATTAATGGTTAAATGAATACACAACTTCAATATAATCTTAAGATTTATTACATTTCACAGACATTAGAATATTAACCTAAAACCACAAGATTTCATGGTACTAAATGCATCTAATCACAATTACAGGCTGACAGCGGTGGTCCCCTCATGATGAAGAGCGACAGCGGCAGGACCATGGTCATTGGAGTAGTTTCCACTGGCAGTGGGTGTGCTAGAGTCAGAATGCCCGGCATCTACACTAGGATATCTAGATACACAGAGTGGATCCAAGAAAGCGTAGCTGATGATTCTCCTAGATCTTTAAAATCTTTCTTTAACTTCTCTAGGAGTTAGCAATAGTTTTAGCGTCTAATCTAGTTAAGTTTTCTAAGATTTTTCTTTTTAAAATTACAGTCAACAATAGTCATCTGAGTTTTTAGTTACCTTCAACACAAATATAACTGTGATACTAGTTTTAATGTTATTTATTTTTAATGTTATTTAATGTTTTTGTTCAATGAATAAATGTTATAACAAATCTATTTTCTTTTCTTTGCAAAACCTATCGAAATCACTTTTGCTTTGAGCAATAACGTCTATTAGTTTTTTACCCGATGCTTCTTCAATGTCATCTTTTAGTGAGTCTAATGCTATGTTTATCGAATCATTTGCTTCAAGTAATAACTGTTTAATTTCATTCACTGTTTTAGGGGTTCCATCACTTTTAACTTTTTTAGATTTAAGTACTAACGCTGAATGGAGCTCATGGTGTAAAACAGCACTATATAAGCTAAGTCTAGCGTTACCTGGGTCCAATGTTTTAGTTATAAAAATAAGATCCTTACACATTTTAATATTTTTATCCAGTATATCTTCCGTCATGTAACTGGGCTGTCTTCCGTATAATTGAACGAGTGAATGTTTAATAGAATACAGATGATAATGGTTCGGATGTAAGAACGTTGATAACCTACACAATATATTTTCTAACATCGGCACAGACCCGCCCATCATAAGAGCATTATCCACGTCTTCCCCCATTTGAGCAATTAAACCGTTAATTTGTGAATTGCCTACCTTCACCTTGCATTTACTACAGGCCCATTCTGTTTCGTCATCTAACGGGTCTTCTGGTAAATGAATTCCATCACACATCTCTTTACCATCGCCCATACATTTCATAGCGCTTAAATAAGTACCGAGTTCAGTAGGATCACTACATCGCGGACATTTACATGAAAAATATTTAGTGTCTCTCAAATGTTGTCGTCTTGCTTGCGTTCCCCACAATGCATGACTGTACATAGTTGCTATATGTTCTCCTTTTAATATAGGAACGACGACTTTTACTGATATATTGTAAAGATTGTTTTTATCTTTGGTATCCACGGTAAAAGTATGTTTTGTGTTTGGTATGCAACTGTGTTCCATTATACTTGTCTGAGCGTACAATCCATTAAGTTCACTTCCTTCAGGCAGCCGTATTTCGAGCGCGTTTGTATCGATAATTCCGCACATTCTGTGTAACAGTTCTTTGGAAATTTCTGGAAGATATTTTGCTTTAACGCCGCTATCGAGATTATCGATGAAATTGTTGATGAGATACTCGACGATAAATTCATTCGCTTCCCTGTAAAATAAAATAATAAGTATTTTTTTAAATGTGTATGTAGTGCAATAGCTGCATAAGGGTGCTTTTCCGTCAATAATATGCGAGGATGTTTAGCGAGGAATGTGTTTGTAAATAACCAATCGCATCGCTTCATTTAGTTTGAAGCGTTTAGAATTATTAGTGGAAAAGCACCCTAAAAGTATCTACCGTCAGTGTCATTATTCATCATTCATCATCAAAATATAAAAATCGGTCAATAAAGGTCGGTAGATAAAATGAGTTAATTGTGAGTCACTATTAGTGTATTTCCTTTTTACGACTTCGAGCAATGAACCGGCCTTGATGAAATTTATTTCGGCTGACTAGGTTTTATAGTATATAAGGACTTGAAAGGTACAGTAAGTATATTTGAGGAAAATAATAGTCTCAGTACCTTTGTAAACAACGGAATGTTCCCAAATCAATTAGAATAAATCTAATGAAGCTGAAAATCGATAGTCTGGTTATCGAAGGCTATTTTATAAGGTACTTTTCTTATTTTACATTGACCGGGTATTTTCTTCTGAATAATGCCTTGTTTTTCATTACAGCAACTTGATAATACAATTATATAAAATTCAATAAGTCGCTCAATGATGAATTGAGTGTTCGCAATTTTGAAACGGAAAATTTTTAGGAGGTCTGTTCAAGGTAGCAACTACTTACATAATACATGACAAAATGTTTATAAGTTAATCTTATGTATATATTCGAATAAAATCTGTTACCTAGTAAGAAACAGGCTTCTTTTTGTGCGGAAACATCAGGTTTATCATAAACATCAGGTTATATAGGCCATATATAAATTTGTATATGTAGTAGCTACAGGAAAGTGCAAAATTCTATTAGAAGGCAGCTTCTATACTGGAGAGATACCATGAGGTTTTAAAGCAGTATTAATACTAGTGTCTGAAAGTGATGGCGATAGAGAACCTTTATAGCTTTGTCATTTTCACAAACTGGAATTAATACTGCTTTAGCATGGTAACCTCAGTTATATCTACATTCTACAGCTACAAAATCACATACTCATATGCCTCCGAGCCTGGTAATCTGCTCTCCATGTGAGATTGCTGGTCGAGCACCTGTCGCCATCTTTGGGGATCAGTCTTCTGCAGCAGGACACAGCGTAGTGGTAGGAGGGCGTCGTGCCTGTAAAGGATATTATATTTATATTTTTGGTTTTATGGCATTCAAATCATAGAAATCTAAATAACAAGACACATAGAAGTGCTATAATGTCATAATTCGTATGAAAACCGCTGTCGCCAAAATCAACACATTTAAACCGATAGCTAAACACAAGAAGCTTATATCATAAACACTGGAAATTTCGGTATGAACATTTGACGTGTAACAAGAAAATTGTTGTGTTTTATCACTTTCACACCTAACTTGGTATTGCCACTGTTAATACGAAGTTTTCCCAAGGCTACTATGTATGCTGTAATATTCTGTGCAAAAGGTTAGTTTTTGTACATGAGTTTGTTGATAAATTGCCAACAACGTCATTCAGAAGCATTGTTGGATGAGACAATTATTATTTATGCTAAATAAAATAAGTATCTGAACCAATTATTAAAAAGCGATACTCCCTGATTATGGGTAGTTACCATAATAAAATTGTAGCAACTCTCACTTTGACAATATGGCATAAGTATCAAAAAAATTGCGTCGCTTCGAATATTTAAGTTAATATTGTTGCGTATTTAATAAATATTTTCCGAATATAAATAATGTATTGCATTGTGAAAAATTGCAGAAGTTTTTGGACACCAAATTCTGGCATAAAATTTCACAGGCAAGTGTATATTTACGCTATTTACAATATTCCTCAATACTCATGCATTTACCTGTTTAGAATCATTTTCATGGCAAAAATCGTCAATTTTATCATCATTTTAGTAATCAATCATGCTAAATATCTTCTATCTATCTTCTTTTCCTAATAATTTCATCATTTTTCAATAAACCAATTTAACAAGTAAGGTAACCATGATGACGAGTTTTTACGGATAGCGAAGAGAAAATATTGTAATAGTTAACAAAATTATGATGAACATTTAGAACACCATTTCAAAGATTTTTATACTAGTAATGAAACAACGCACGACATCGATATTGCACTCACATGTGGTTTTATGTTTGTTCTTCTTTAACATAGAAATTAATAGTTCTTTTAACTTACCAAATTTTTTTTGTTTTACTTATTTCAGCTTTCCAAAAATGAAATAAAAAGAAATAAATGGCTGTCCATAGTGCCTATCAAGGGTAAAATTTATCAACATGCCAGAATATGCAGTTTGCATTTTAAGCCTGAGGATTACGGTCCAGAAAAAAAATACCTTTTGAAAAGTGCTATACCTTTTTATTTACCACATTGTTGTTACTGCGTCTCAACTGTGGATAAAGTAATTTTAATTATATTATAATTAGCCACAGGGCCGGATTTAGAGGTCCAGAGGCCTCGGGGCAACAAAGGAGTGGAGGCCCCCTCGCCCCAAATTATTTTCCAAATAAAATGAACAATTTTTCTCAGTCGAGTTTTTCAATAAATAATTTATTGTGAAACCAAGTAGATTCTCTTAGTATTTAACAAACGCATATAAATATAATCGGAAACATGAATTATCTGAACTAAATTTTAGTGATAACGAACGGAACCTTTCGAGCTTTTTTTGCCGAAAAGTCTTTGATGATTTCGCTGAAATCCAGTTCTCGGAGTAAATCGCTTTCAATGCTCAGGAGAGAAAGCTTTGATAGACGGTTTTGTCCCATCGTGGTTCGAAGCCTATTTTTTATAATTTTCATTTTTGAAAATGAGCGCTCTCCAGTGCAATTTGATACCATCAAGACCAAATACATTCTCAATGCAATTTCGAGGTTTGGGAATGTAGATCTTCGAGAATTTTGTAGTTCCGGCGATTGATCTTTTTCATAGTCCTTTTTGAATGAATTAATCAAAGACGCAAATTGAACCAACTCATTACCAAGACTAGGCTCTAAATCATCCGTATAGATCAATGCTAATAATTTATTATTAAATGCAAAAAAAAAAAAAACAAATTGTGTAGAATTTATCCTTCCAAATGTTTGAGTTTATACACTTTCACCAATGCATCTGCTGCAGCGTGCAAATTTTCACGGAATCGAATACCCAACCTCCGAGGTTGCGGGCAAGTACCACCCCACTGAGCCATCGAGCCATTGGGTTACTCCCTCAAGATGGGTAGTAAATTGGAAGTGCTTATCAGGGCCATTTGAGATTTTGATATTTCACTGATTGCCTGATTAGAGTGAACAAATATAGATCAATGATTTCTGTTAATATTTAAGATTAATATAATCAAATAATCATATACTGTAGGCTGTAGCCTGTAGGTAAAGGTAAAAGTGAAAAAAAATATCAAAGGAAAAGATGTTTACTAGTTTTACTAGTTGGAATTTGAAAGATTTTTTTTCCGAAGTCTCTATTGTGGGGGCCCCCTGCTTGTGGAGGCCCCGGGCCTTCGCCCCGTTTGCCCTCCCCTAAATCCGGCCCTGATTAACCACCATGAAAATTAGTAACCGTAAGTACAGCTCCTGAAAGACATACGAATTTCTGAGAACTGTAATATCGTTACCACACATCAACACTAGCGATGCAACTCTCCTTTTGGAATATTGAAAAGTTTTAGACTGAAGCTTGAGTAACCAAAACGATGTTTTAATGTATGTAGCACTCATTTTAATTAAAAAATCGTATTATGAGATCAAAAGTTATCAAGCGTTATTTAAAACTATCATTCTCTACCAATTAAAATGGTATGTACCTATAAAGATGATAATTATTCATGTAAGTTGACCAGTAATATTATAATATAAATACTGTTAAAAATATATGTCGTTATTATTTATAGACCATGATTTTTAGTTTTTTTTATTTCGAAAAATCCTGAATATACAAACCAGTGTGGTCACCCACAGAAAGAGACAAAAAACAACACTGACGTCATTCAAGGTTATATTTTCTTGTGACAAGTTAATGGTCATAGTGCAATCTCCAGTGTTTATGATATAAGCTTCTTGTGTTGGCTAAACAGTACACACAAGTAAACTATGCCTTTTATTGGACAGCTTGATTTTAGTGAAAACTAACTTAAATATTAAATTAAGCTTTTTAATATGTATCCTAACGCACGAATTTACGGTTTATTTTAGAATAACATCCCTAAGTATATGAGACGTTTTGTTTATTTTTGCTCCAATACGCAAAAATTCGGCTTTTCTACAACAGAGGTTGTCAATTTTCAATAGATATAACTTTGAACATAAACTCATAGAACGTGATAATAAGAATGGTCGACTGTGTCATTCATTGTTATTTCGATTACTATGGTGACACTCGTAATACTTGTAAATATTCTATAATTTTAAGGAAAAACGGCAATATTTATAAACAAAAATACTTACCGGTGAAATTTTATTCCTTTATTAGTATAATTACAATTTATGGAAGAATTTCCGCACTGGGAAATGCTGTAACACACCATGTTTACTCACGCACGTGTCAGGAACAACTGAACAAGCGACCACCAAGCGACGAACAGACTTGTGGCATGGTAACCACCTGAGCGGCGACAATGTCACGCGCGCTTACGTCTTCTATTGCCTTGTTATTTAGATTTATATGCATTCAAATGCTTTATAAATATAAATTTATAAAGAATAGAAAAAATTCGATCAAGTACTCAGCCACTCGTGACCCGCCAGAGCAATCGAATTTAGCTGGCGGGTCACGAGTGGCTGAGTTGGTCAGGCATCCGCCCCGGAATGGCACGAAAGGATGCGGGTTCGAGTCCCGCCTCTTGATCGAATTTTTTCTATTCTTTATAAATTTATATAAGGATATTATAAATAAAACACAGACACAGACACAGACACAGACATATACACAGACACAGACATAGACACTGACACTGACACTGACACAGATACAGACACAGACATAGGCATAGACATAGACATTGCACAATATAACGTAGATTTACTTTTAGAGTGAACGAGTACTAAGGAAGTGCGTTCCATCTTAGCCCGCATCGCATCCCTATCGACAATATTTTTTTTTATTGAATACATTTAAAAATCATCACCTATAATAATCCGCCATATTGTCGAGTACGCATTCAGGTCTTGCTCTCAACACTTGACACTCGAGGCCGTGATGCCGAGGGTCTGTTAGACCTGGACAGTTACCAGAACATACTGGCCATCCGCAACTGGAAAATATATAAATGTTTTTTTTTTTTATTTGTTGATTTTTAATATTGTTTGGTTATTTTAAAAAAACCTTTAGGGGTGGATTTTTTATAATAATTAATGAATGTAGGTCCGGCTTAAAATGTAATTGAAAACATGTACCTATAAAAAGTTATTCTTACGATTTAATCCTCTAAATTTTTAGAGAAGTCCAAATACATAATAGTTTATGGTATACAGTGGTATACACTTCCTACTACTTAGTTACTTATACAATGGTAGGAAAACAGATGTATAGTTTTTTATTTTAGTTTTGTATTGTTCAAATTTGACGAAAAGCTACTAGTTAGGTGCTATATAATTAATACTTAAAATTGAAAACACTGAATTATAATATATCTAACATAATTTGATGATATTACCTAGAACACCGCTCTCCAACATCAGTAAATATAGGTTTATAACAACCAACGCAAGGCATCTTAGCCTCTGGATCGGGCATCGCTTTAGGTCCAAAAACAATTGGAGATTCTGTGAGGATAATCTCACCAGGGGATAAATCTCGAGATGCTACGAGGTATCGCCCTAATTCTTCAGATGATTTTACCTAAAAACGAAAATATTCTTAAAATAATTAATACTAGTAAATTTTTCAAAGAAAACTCGGATAGTATCCGTTCCCGTGGGATTTCCGGGATAAGACCTATGTCTGCTAAATTTCATTGTAATCGGTTCAGTAGTATTTGCGTGAAACAAACAAACATACACATACACATACATCCATCCTCACAAACTTTCTCATTTATAATACTAGTAGGACTAGATATTATTATAAAATTTATAACGATATCAATAAAAAGTAATTCGTTTAATTTCCTTGTTTAAACCAAATATTAAAAATTTGAATAAGCGCCATCTATGAAAAATTTTATAAACTACGTGTAATTCATGTTCCATATTAATAGTGAACCATTCACACGGTATCAATAGTTTCAAATAAATACACTAGATGGCAGGAAATTCAAAAGTAATTTTTGCTTACCTCATAAGGCAAAACTTTAGTTTGACCCATGGTTCTGAAAAAAAAACCATTATCTTTTAAAATAAGTTTTATTAAATGTTTTACATATTTTATATTCGGTATTTTTATATTTTCGCTAGCTGGTAATTTAAGCCTTGTGATATTTATTGGTAGGTAGTTAAGTACTTAGAGTTCTCAATAATCCATAAGGCATTTTGATCCATTCGGTCTTAGCATTTGGTATGCCTAGTTTAGTTTAGCATACAGTGGCAACCTGCCAAAGACAAAGCAAATGTCAATGCTAGATTTTTATTTCTTATACCTACATTTATGTTATTTTGTAGGTACTCGATTAGATTAATCTTTTTTCCTGTAAATACCAATAACCTAAGTATACCTAACATGTTTACATGAATTTAATTGAATTATTATATGTATGTAATTCTTCTGCAACATTTTCATTGCAGTTGCCCTCGATGCTGTTGAGATCCTATTGGTCTTCATTAATTTAGCCTTTAGATGCCCTCGATAAATTGATTATCCAATACAAAACGTAATTTTCAATGCGAACTAGCGAATATTGAGATTACACATTCAAACAAACATAGGTACGTACCTACTCTTTAGTTTAATAATATATTGAGAAAAGTTCATGCGAAATGATTTATGATTGCTATTCGTAAACATAATTTCCAGTGTATTCGAATTTCGATGTCTATTTTTGAAACTCGAAGTACTTGCGAATCTGGACTGCGTTTTATAAATATAGAACAATGTTTATATTATAATGTGCATGGATATTAGCTGATCCATGTAACTTCATAATATTGTATATCCAAAATATATAGATATTTTTCCGCTTTTACATCATTTTTCATTGCTGGTCCGCAGACCGCAACCAAACGCCTTGCTCGATAAATAAATAAACAAACATAATTATAAAATTAGATGTGGTTATGTTGGGTAAGTAATGTTTATTCATCACAACTCAACGAAAACTAGAGACTCAGACTTCGAATCAGAAAACTTAATGGTGAAGGAAAAGCTTATCTATATACTTAGATAATGGCTTCCTCATCAAGTGTAGGAATCTCGATCACAAACGAAAAAAAAGCTTAACGATAAAATTTATCCAGAATATTCTAGGGAGAACAAAAATAGTTTTTCTACGCCATGTAATCCCTACTCTACGTACCAATGTGTCATAAATACTAAAATTTTACATTTGAAATGACCTATTGAAAAGTATGTCTGGAAGTATCCAGATGCGCAGAATTTTTAAGTCTCAATAACATTATTTTTATGACAATATGTTTTAGTTCATATGTTTAATTAATATATAATAGGTATAATTTACTTACATTATCCCTTATAACATCACTTACTATACTTAGAGATCTACTGAACATGCGCGAGCGCACTGCTCTCTGCCGCGCTGAAAACTGAAGAGTTTACATAACGACCGCTAATATTATATAAGCTATTCTGAATATATTACGTTGTTCATTCATTCATTTTTCGATGAACTGTGTTTTAGATATTCATTCCATTCATTTATATTTTTAAAATGTATATGTATTTTATGTGTAACTTATTTCTATAGGTAATTATTCATTTACTTATTCATACGTAAGCGTATCCGGTTCTCAATTTTAGATTATCTCCATTCTCACTACTTAAATATAAAGAATTTCAATTGTGCACATATTTTAGGTCAAAAGCCAGTGGCATGAATTTTTCATTAAATATAAACTGAATATACGATTATAATGTACGAGTACCTAACTCTCCATTTCAAGTTTTTCAACACATTATGATATTGTAAAGCGTTTTCGTTTACGTCGCACGTCCTTTAAGTTTCTACTACCGTTCTATTGCTAAACAGTAAACGTACCAGTATCCATAAAGTTACATAATTATAGTATTCGATTCGATTTACTATTTCGACGAAATTGGAAAGCTCTAATTCATCTCACGCCAAACATTATTAACATTCTGCTTGACGATCGTAAACTTTGCTGCGTCTGACGAGCACGACTTTAAAATAATTCATTTCTCTGGCAACCGGCCGAGTCTTTAGTTCTCTGCGATAATTACTTCAATCTATTTCTGTCGAGTATTGTATTAGATACCATTCGCGGTGAACGTGTTCTGACCTTTGGTGAAGAGAGAAATGTAAAATGCCTGCATGTGAGGTTTGTCAACAGCCCGCCAACCAAACTTGTGGTGGGTGCAAATCCGTTTTCTACTGTTCAAGAGCTCATCAAAAATGCGCGTGGAAAGAACACAAAACGCAATGCCGGACCTTCGAAATACACCATTCGGAAGCGTTGGGACGATACTTGGTAGCGTCAAGAGATATAAAACAAGGAGAGATTATATTGAAAGAGAAGCCAGCTGTCAGTGGTCCCAGAATCGCTTGCACGCCTCACTGTTTGTCGTGTAATAAAAAGTTGAATCCGATACAAGATGGAGAGTCGCTTGACTATTATAAATGCTCTTCGTGCAATTGGCCGCTATGTGGATTTGAATGTGAGTCTTCTGAAGTACATAGACAGGAGTGTAAGCTTATGTCTGCTAATAACTACAAGTGTAATATAAAGTACGTAGCACCAGGCCGAGCAGAGGCTGCGTATTGTGTGATCGCTCCTCTAAGAACTTTGTTGTTGAAGGAATCCAATCCTGAACTATTCCAGAATATTATGAGCTTGGAATCCCATTTGAAAGATCGGATTAACACACAGCTGTATCAAGTGTT
This sequence comes from Colias behrii, assembly GCA_029959065.1. Classification (NCBI taxonomy): domain Eukaryota; kingdom Metazoa; phylum Arthropoda; class Insecta; order Lepidoptera; family Pieridae; genus Colias; species Colias behrii. Next base: position 2,655,730 of record JARWMC010000016.1, read on the forward strand.
TAAAACGAATCTAGTGACGTTTGTTAAACAAGTGCTAAAACTGCCTTATGATGATGAAACTATACTGAAGATAGCGTCGATATTTGATATAAATTCGTTTGATGTTAGGTCAGCCGATGGAAGTAGCAGGTTCAGGGCAATATACACAAGAGCATCGATGATAAACCATAATTGTAAACCAAATACAAGACACATTTTTATAGGTGACGATTATATATTCGCTTTAATTGCAACTGTACCCATTGCAAAGGGTGAAATGATAACCGCAACATACACACAATCCTTATGGGGTACATTGGATAGGCGGAAACATTTGAAGAGTACCAAACACTTTGATTGTATATGTGAAAGGTGTAAAGATCCAACTGAATTTGGGACATATACAGGAAGTATATATTGTTCGCTATGTGCTGAAGGTAAATTAGAAAATAAGCCAATGATGGTATCAACGGATCCTTTGAATGAAACAGCTCCATGGAAATGTGAATCGTGCGGATACTGTATTCAGAGTAGGCAAATGTTCTGGGGTAACAACGCATTGAAAGAAGACTTGAAGAAGTTAAATAAGAACGATCCTGAGGAGTATGAAAACTTCATCAAAATGTATAGCCATACGTTACATCCGAAAAATCATTTGATCATTCAATCAAAGTTGGCGTTGATGCAGATTTATGGAAATTATGAGAAATATACATTATCAGGTAAATGATGCAACATTTGTTGAATGTCTTTATATATTGATAAGTATTCACATAATCCAGTTTTAACGACTATTGAACTATTCCAGTTATATTTGTCATATAAAATGAACTTTAGTATTTTTAACTATGTTAATTATTTCACAGATCTATCAGATGACTTACTCGAAAGGAAAGTGGACATTTGTCATGAACTCCTTGAAATAGCAGATAAATTAGAGCCAGGTTGGACCAAATTTCGAGGAACAATACTTTTAGAATTGCAGGCTGCTATGGTCATGCAAACTAAAAGAGAATTTGAAGCTGATAAACTGACTAAAGCTGGAGCTCAGGTAATAGTTTTTAACTCAAAAGATACTATGACAAAACTTATTGAAAGCGTACAGTATACACGTATTTAGTGCAATAATTGATAAGATACCTTTTTAGATAGCTCCTAGTCACTGTGCAAAATTAATTTGATTTTAAATCGGTTTTATAAAATTTTATAATCATGAAGTATTAAGAAAAGAGAGCATTAATTTAAATAATGATGATTGTTGACAATATAACAGAATTTTAATCGTCAATAAGAAAATAGTTTAACTATAATTCTGATCACGAAACATACATTTAACAAAACCTACAGTTGTTCTTGAAGCCAAATAACTCGCGATGGAAACGCGATTTATTAAAAAACTGTTTCCATGCCGTATGTTTCGATAGCGAAAATTTAAAGAGCATTAAGATTATATTTTAAAGCACGTGTTATACATTTAAATTCAATTATTTATTTAGATGTCGAATACATTATAAACGATTTTTTTTTGAATTTTGCCAAACGTAATGCGTGATGGGCGAAGTTAACCTATTTGTTATTATTATACACCATAAGAAGATAGATAGCAAAAGACTTGTACCATTGTACATTTTTGACATACAGACAAGAACATGAAAGTAGTTTGGAAACTACATTTGACAAAATTGCGATGTAAAAATAAAATTAGTGATTCCAGATTTCACTGAGAAAAGTTTATTTGATAACCTGAGTGATAATACATATAAACTAATTTCCATTATGACATATTATTTAAAGTAATCACAATGTAACTGTATCTGAGAGAAGGTTTATAAATTAAGATCATTTTATAAAGTTCTACAATAAAATAGCAGTGAAAGGTTAAACTTTTATATTAAAATTGTTGGTTGATATTAGTTAATACATACTTTACTTAATATATTGCAGGACCAACTAATGGAAAGCATGGTTCTACTCCAAGAGGCCACAAATATTCTTAAAGTTGAGCCCCATATGAGAGAAACCTTAGAAGAAAAAGTGAAGACACTATCTTCCTTGATAGATACAACATCTGCATGATTATAAAATGCACAATGCAATTATTCGATCTAATTTAAAAAAGTAAGAACAAATTGAAAAAGAAGTCGGAAATAAGGAGTAAAAAATGTTATAAATTTACAACGGACTGTTTTTATAATATAAATTATTTAAAGAAATAAAACGATTTTATACATTCTTATCATCTTTATTTGTTTAAAATATAATTATTAAACTTATACATTAAATCCATTTATTATAGGAATACAAAAAGTCATAGTCGACGAAAGTAATAGTCGACGAACGAAGAAATAAAAAAAATTAGTGCTATGGTTGTAGGTTTTCGTTTGAACCACGAGTAGATACCTAATAAAAACATTTATATAAACATCTCGGAAACTGGAAGTCGAAATAATTCTGAAAAATGAAATAATAAGTGTGTAATAAGTCTATACTTCCATACAATGCTCCATTTTCAAAGGAGTTACTTTCGTAGGCTTTGTCGTTACTTCATCTACTCTGAGAACACTTAATTCCAATGTTTGCTTGTGAATGTGAAGGAAGTTTTTAAATGCGTGTCTAAATCTCTTATTCGGCACTGGTGTTTCTTGTATAACGTATATACGTTCAACGTTCTTTACATCTAAATCTTTGGAGTCTCTGGCAATCTGCAAAATTGAATATTAATTAGTAGGTACCTAAAAATTGTGATTTACTTTCATATGCAATATCAAAATTGCATTTACAATTTAGCACTACATCTCGAATTAATTCTATCAGAAATTTAAAAGAACTAAGAGTTTTATTTGTTAGTAGTTAATGACACTTTATTTTCAGAGATTTCACGCTATCGCACGAAAAACGGTTTTAATGAATTTCCCTAATCCATCTTCTATTTAACTAAAAACAAATAATATCCGACAGGACAAACTGATTACCATCTCTTCCAATTTATAAGAGTTATAAGTAGTTTAGTTGGAATTCAATAATAGCTTGGTTGTTAATCTTACCGTTAAAGTACATAATATTATGTCAAAAAACTCACAACAGTGCAGATACAACACCAGGAGCCAAACCTAAAGCAGGCAAGACCTGGGGTTCTGTCCATAGCGTGCCTGAACCTGACATTTGTGAAGCCGTAGATCAAAGGATTGATAGCACAGTTTAGATACATCAGATAGCTTGCTAGGAACCACATGATTTCGAAGCCACCTTCCACCTAAAAATTCAATATTACCTATATTGAATTCAAATAGACATGTACAAAGTTATTGGCGATAATGCAAGTAATGAATTAAACAAACGAAAACACTTTTACGTTTTAAATATTATAGGCAAGTATAGTAAAACTATAGGAAAAATAAACATGAAATCTGAAATGACTTTTTATGAGTAGCCAGTCTAACTTCCTGAGAAAATGTAAACAGCTTACAGTCTATGTAATAACCATCCAGCATCCGTCTATCGCAATATTGTGATAAGCTGAAGAGTCATAAATTAATCAAGCCAATATATGAAAATACCGCATTAATCTCCTTCGATAAATTATTCCTCCAATAAACGAGCACAGTATACGGCACTCTGCATATCGTAGAGGCCAGTAGAACCATAGCAGTAATGCGCATAGCCTTTCCCCTTGCCTTAGAAACTATCTGACCTCTTCCGCGAGAGGACAGCTCCCGGGCACTCCACTCTAAACGCCAGATTATACCTCCATACTGAAAAAAAGTAAAACCAGGAAAACTTATTGCGACATAGAACTTCTCGAAGTAATTGTCGTTCCTAGAAGTCTAGGCATTTTTATCATAGAAGAGAGAAAAGCTGGTATCGCATCATAGTGTTTCCGTTTTTCGTCCTGAAGCACACTGCAGATACTGTTATATTTATGAGCTTACTACCATTAAAAAAGTTTACAGAAATAGATCCAATTAAAAAAATGTTCTTGATTAGTATCAGCGCCTTCGAAAATCGTCCTTCATTGTATTCTTTGACAAACCTTCATTGTATCATGTGATGTTGAGGGAAATATTATATAATTGCATATAATGATAGAATTTTTTACTTATTGAATACTTACAGTTATAACCATTACTCCGAGTGGAAGCCACACCAGCAACAGCAAAATAAAATGCCAATAAATTTCTAAGAAGTTTCTATCTTCAACGCAATACATTTCCAAAAAATCAATCCACTGACGTTCCTAAAAACAAATAAGTTTAAAATTATTATACTATACTATGCTATTCTTGCTATTCTTTTCTATTTTCGTCCTCTAGTCCTTCTATTGGGTAGAGTCAATAACAAAGAGACAAGCAGGAACTAATTTTGCTTGATAAACGTTACCATGTACTCCCTTCTCATAATCCAGGGTAATGATATAGCCATAGACACGACCCAGGTTATAATGATCAACTTGGGAGCAAATGCTTTGGTGACTCTGGCTTCAGAAGTTAGCGCAGCTGCAGCCAGACGGTCGTAACACACAAGCATTACTGCACCTACACTGGCTAGTAGAAGTGTTGCTGGAAACAATATTTGTAGATTGTGTATATTAAAAAGATACGGGCACTATTGTACCAAAGATATATTGCAGATTTTTTATTGGGTTGTAGAGTGCTATTTTTTATAAGATATCTATTTGAATTAACACTGCAATGCATGTAAAATCATTGCCATCGAACATCGTTCGCCCATTTTTTTAATTATCACTTCTTTTTCAAAGACATAGTATATTATTTTCTTAACCATTTTTATATGATATTGTTTAACTCATATTACTACTAACAATTTACATAAGAATACCTTGTAAAAACCCTTCGAAGCGGCAGCCGAAGTTTTTCAATACGAAATTCTGATAGAAATCCCTAACCAGCATGAACCATGGGCAGAAGAGCAATGTCAGCAGATCGACCAAGGCCATGTTTCCTATCAGGAAGTTGCTGGCTGTCCAGAGCCACCTGTTCTTCACCAGGATGATGAGGATGACGGAGTTTAAGAAGATCCCAATAACGCCGATGATGAGCATCGCTGAGGATTTCAGGATTATCTCCTTGGCTGGTTTCACGTACCATAATGTGTTTGGGAAGGGGTATCGGGATGTGTCTATCTGTAATTTGTAGGAATATAATATTAATCAACCAAGAGTGTGTACACTAGATTAGAATGTTTCCTTATTTACTAAATAATATTAGAATTTGTTATAATTATGACGAATTTTCACTGTCCCATGGGTTATATTTCTTTCTCTTTTTCATTTTAACTTTTTAGAGGATGTAACACTGGTCACATACCGGGCATGCTAATATTGATATTATTTTCTACATGCTGCTTAATTTGTCGAAAAGAAGAAAAAATATATTACTTGTGTTTTAAAGTTCAGTCGCAAATTATAGCTGTTGAACACTGCTTGGATTAAAACTTAGTTTCCTTATCGATAAAAGATAGATGTTTTTCTTATGCTAAATACGTTTTTTTTCTTAATCTAAATGTAACTCTTTGATACTCACGTCAACAAATTCATCAGTCCAATTGATCAGAAACGCCGGTATACCTATATCTATATCCCTACCGCTATACATGTCGAACTACATTGGACCGTTTATATTTTCACACAAATAAAAACAAACTGAAACATGTAAGTGAAATCGCACTCGAGATAATACAGTAGTCCATTAGTTTGAAAGGATTTTTATCGCAGGATTAATAATGTTGACAACGTGTGTTGTAGATAGGTGAAATACAGTTTTTTTATGAGGTAGCTAACCAGTGGAGACACTGATTTATACATGTAGATATTTAGATATGTATCGTAGAAATGCCTATTCACTATAGCCGAGTGGCCTATTATTTTTATAGATATACCTATGTAAAAAGTGTAAAGACAATAACAACGTTTTTGGATCCAGATAATATCTAACTAGTAATATGTTTTATGAATGATTTAAGTTATTGTTTATAATAATAGGGTACCTACATCCATGATAATTCCATAACTTATTTGAAGATGTTCTAAAAGAAGCCTTTATACCTAGGTATTAGAGATTTTATTATTACTTGTCAACAAAATTATCAATAGTTTTACACAAAATAATTTCATAAAAAGACAATACCTCCCTTTTACCTACAACATGTACCTAAATGTATTGTTTTGGGACACACAAAGGATAGATAAGACATATTTTGTTAATATAATCGATGAAATTATTTATTAGGAGGTACCTAACCTACCTACCTTATACCTAGGTAGGTAGGTACGACAAAGAATCAAATGTACCTACCTACCTAGGTAGGTAGGTAGGTACATTTTGATTCCTTTTCTTTATTTATTAAAGTGAAACTTTTATTACATCGTCTCAAACTTTTTGGTCTGTGTAGCGCATGTCGCGTGTATCGCGGCTGCCGAGTAGGTATACCTACTCGGCAGCCGACCGACACGCGACATGCGCTACACAAAGCAGTGTTCGGAACCGTTCGAACAGTTTCACTTTTACCGTGGTTTCATAAAACCACACAACATTTTTTAATTTTTTTACCTACAAAAAATAATACGTAACATACTAGTTAGTTTCAAGATTACCTATTAATTTTCTTACATTTATGCGAATTTATAAGAATTAAAAGTATAATTCTATGTCAAAATAATTGTCTTAATTATTAAAATTTACGACGAAAATTAATAATTATTAGCTAAAGTTATATAGGATGAGCTATTAGCAAAAAAACACTTGTTATATCACAATGTAAAAATTATGCTTTCTATTAATAAAATAAGACTAAATAAAATTTGAAAAAGTGCCATCTATTGAAATTTAATTGAACCATTCAAAAGCGTAAGAGCTGAAATGTTTCAGTGTATTCATCAGTTTTCTGTAGATGGCGCAAATTTTAAATGCAAATAATGGCATTTTTTTAAAATTCAAGTTCCAAAATCCATACTTAATATTATAAATGCAAAAGTAACTCTGTCTGTCTGTCTGTTACTCAATCACGCCTTAACTACTGAACCAATTTGCATGAAATTTGGTATAGAGATATTTTGATACCCGAGAAAGGACATAGGCTACTTTTTACCCCGGGACATAGGATAGGTTTTATCCCGGAAATCCCAAGAGAACGGGAACTATGCGGGTTTTTCTTTGACTACGCGGGCGAAGCCGCGGGTGGAAAGCTAGTTTATTATATATTTTATTCTTTGTTATTCCAATCTTATTCCAATAGTGTAGTGTAAGTTTATAATTTATATCGATGTTTTTTGGTTGTTATAGAATTCTTATGTAAAAAACGCAATGCCAAGTGGGTAATAATTAAATTATATAAAATTTATAAAATTAACTACTATTGTTAGGTAATAATATTTTTTTTTTCAATTAGTCCTCCATTTAGGTTAGTGTTTATGATAATCTTCTTCACTCTATCTATTCTAGTGCCAATCAAATAAAAACAGCATCAACATTTAATTCCCATTAAAAAAGTACAATAGTGAAAATTACCATAGAGTTACGAAGATTAAGATCTCTCTAACCGGATTCAAAACACACATATACATATCTAATGGCGATTTAATTTGGAATATCTACAATCTACAAATTACATGAGAAATCACATTGTTTCTAAGTTTGATATGCGTTATTTGCTTATTATTTATACGATCTATTGTTCACATGAAAGCATAATGGGTAATATAGTAGGCACTTTAGTTTAAATCTATGGTCATCTTAAGATGTACTGCTATTATTTTAAAAATATATTTGCAACGATTTAGGATAGTGGAATAATCCTGTCCACCAGATAATGATATTGATTATTAAAGATAGGTACTAGTTAATACTAATAGAAATAATTCATTTATAAATTCTACATAATATTTTATGGATGAAAGCTCAGATGTTTATAATTTAAGTATAACACCTAGCATTCTACAACAAACAAATCAGTCGAATAAAACATGAAATAATCGACATTGTCTAGACATATTTTAATGCTAGCTTCCCATAATTAAATCTACATACTGTATAATTTATGTCTCCTCACACAAAATTGCAGTCAATTTGAGACAGACAGACGTACCGCAACGCCTCATTTCGTTAATGTTGCTTTAATAATTTTTCACCCTCAATAAACACACGATGCGTCCTTTTTCTGTAATGGTTAATTTTATAAAAATCTGTCAAGCCCTAACGAAAGAGTTTGGTTATAAACTTTATTAGATAGAATGATAGAAATAATATACCTTGCTAAATTTCTAGTGTCTATGAAAAAAATTAAAAATCGAATTCAATCGGTCGATTTGAAATTTAATAAAAAAGGGAAAGGCGATTATTGCATCTTTCATTGTCTACTTGCTCGTAATGAAAATCGATCAGTGAAACAGATGCTAAATTCTACTTCTCATAAGGGAACTAGAGATTTTGCACTACGTTCATAATTAAGTACCTTAGAGTTATGTACGAAGCCTACCTTTACTAAAGAAAAGATAAATCTTCAATATTTTATTAGCTTCTACTTAGTTCTCAGTTTTATTAGATAGATGCAAAAAGTTGTTACTTAATTTATATATTACAGATTACTAGCTTACCGCCCGCGGCTTCGCCCGCTTTGTCTAAAACCTAATAAATTATATACTAAAACCTTCCTCTTGAATCACTCTATCTATAAAAAAAAACCGCATCAAAATCCGTTGCGTAGTTTTAAAGATTTAAGCATACAAAGGGACATAGGGACAGGGACAGAGAAAGCGACTTTGTTTTATACTATGTAGTGATAATGAATTACTAAACCAAAATGATGAATTACCTATATTTTTTCATAAACTCGTTAAAACCCAAATAATAAAAAATAAATTAAGACGCCCCTTGCGATATACCGATAGCTTTTAACTCGATAAAAAAGCAATTAAAACGATACTTTCAATCACAGTACAATTTCATAGTAAGTCTTCACGATGATACTATTACTTTGTTACTTTCCTACTGCATGTTTATTTGGTGCGTTCTTTATCTTGATAACTGACACTCTTATTATAATGAAAATAAATCCAATTACAAAGTCCTATGATCTTAGATACTTATAACCTAGGTAGGTAATTGAAAATTAATATGAAGCCCCAATATAAATCGTTAATACCTATACATAATCTATCAATATAAGACGCAACCAAATTAACAACATGAAAGTAGGTAGTCTTATTACCACCAATACCTATAGAAAAGTCACTTTAAATAAATCGTCTACGATTCGCAAAACAAATGAAGCAAGACAATGATATGAACGTAATATGCACATAATATATACAGCAGACGATGCTAAATGCGAACCACAGACCGAATGTAATAAGACGAGAAAAATCTTGAGAGACACACGGAACGAGAAATTAAATATAATTGAATGAAATGACGTAAAGTGGAGACTGGGTAGGTACGTGAATTAGGTATGCTGATTTCGTTCAGTTGTAGGTTGTTTTGTTCAGTTGCGATTGAAAATTTAAAAAATGAAGAAAAATTTAAATATTGTATTTCGTACGTCTTGAGATATACTAATAACATAATATTATTAGTTAGTTTGTTTGTTTATTTGAACGCGATAATCTTAGGAACTACTGGAATGATTACAAAAATTATTTATTTGTTGCATAATTTTACGTGATTTCTGATTGCTATTGGCTTGGACCGCGGGTAAAACCGGGCCAGACCGCTAGCAATTATTTTATAACCCGAAAAAAGATATTGAGACTTCAGTCACATTTCAGAAAGTTTTAAAATGTGACTTATCAATTTTAATTTAAACACAAGCTATACATTTGTGACATCTATAGTCTATACTAATATTATAAAGCTGAAGAGTTTGTTTGTTTGAATGCGCTAATCTCAGGAACTACACAGTACAGTTTGAAAAATTCTTTCGGTGTTATGATAACCCATTTATCGAGGAAGGCTATAGGCTATATATCATTACGCTAAGACCAACAGGAGCGGAGCCACGCGGGTGAAACCGCGGAGTGCAGCTAGTACGTATTTTATAAAACTAGAAAAATATTAAATACCTACACTCGAAACGAAAGACAAAACAACTTCGCGGTAAAGTAAGAAATATTTAAGCGTAAAATTCTCTATATTTCCAACCAACCATTCAAGTTGACTTTTTCATATTTTATCTGGAAATTTACTTAAAATATGTCTGGATTCTGAGGCGGTAGTGTGTGCGCTCCTTATCACTAGACCTGCAGTCTGTAAGGAACACCGATAGCAAAATAAAACTGCATTGAAAAAATTATATACCTACGTACTATTTTTTTTTAATATCTACTTACGCATTTTTCTGCATACCTATACATGACGTCGTAAATCGTAATTATAAATAGTTTAAAATATATAAACTTGCACGATACCAGATATCTGATCTGTTTTTATTATCTTTTCCTGTGTTGCAATTTCCAATGAATTAGGTTTGTTTGAGATTTTTGTTTTGTCTAAATTAGTCCAGTGGTTGTAACCTGAATCTGTAGACCCAATATTAGAATTTACTGAAATCGAACGAAAATAAAATAATAAAATATTAGTGTCGTTTACCTATCTATAGTAATCAAATCATGGTATTTGATATCTATGAAAAGATATCATAAATTAACACTCATAAAAATTACTGCAATAATTTGCTGACGCTACAAAAAGCTCACATTATCGGCACATCGAGTTCATTTGAAATATTCATACGGTAACTAGAGAGCATTAATGTTCAACGAAGCCTTATCGCTGCAGAAATATTAACCTGTGACTCGAGATATTTTAGCTCCATTGAGTGATGCATAAATAGTAGATTTGAATAAAGAAAGTTGATTTGTGAATCTATTTTTATCAGTAGCCAGTAGATATAAAATTCGCCCAAATTTATGTATATGTAAGTCACGATTGCGATTGTGTTCGAATTGGATAATTATTATTTTGTATTTGTAATAGTCAAGGTTTGTACTTATTATAAAAAAAAGACGGGTTGCACTCCGGGAGTGCCGGCAGAAGTGAAAACGCGCGTAGTAGAGAGGGGATAGCTGTCTACTCTCCATCCGTCTTACGCTTTTTCGATCAGGTCACGTGTCCTGACGCGAGTTTAAGATTTTATACCCATTACAGAAAAAGTGCTCAACGCCGCTAAAGAAGTTTTCACTTCAAAAAAATCAATAGTGGATTAAGGATCTTAAGTACCTACATATGTAAAAAATGTTAAAATGCAATTAAAATAGTTATATTTTCCAAAAAAAAGGAAATATGATTATGTTACTTTTGCCACTGTATATTATACATTTAAATATACAAACATGCACTCTATCAAGCCAATCCATCAAGCAAGTTCTGACAAAATCGTGTGACACCACCATTACGAAAACTTGGAAATTTCTCGAACGATTCGAAATTCAAAATGTGGAATCGTATACAATTTTACACATTGTGTCGGCTCCCTCATGCCTTTCATTCCGTTATAAATAAATTAACGAAATAAGCTTAGTCATTCGTTCGCATTCATTAATTAAGATCACATGCGGAGGCTTAAACCAATCTTGAGAACAATTGCCTTCTTACTTCGGTGTGGTGTACATTCGTTTTGGATTTTAGGGACAATAATAATAGAGAAATAATCTCTTGGTGCGACATAGAGCAATGTTTTTGAGGCTGTTAAAAAAAAGATAAATTGTATGGAATGTTAAATAATGTTATTTGATGGTTAGTATTAGTAGTACGATTTTGCAAAAGAATACAGTAGTTACTCATTCAAAATTACGTTATAGGACAAATTAAACGACACGTAGCTATGTTAGTCACAAAAAATTGTAATGTAATTTATCGTGATGTATGGACATATTTTTTTGTTTTTGCAGAGCAGCTGGTATGATTATTTTTCAGGATTATTACTTTTTGAAACAATTATTTTTAATACAGTAGGTAGGTAAAGCTCTGAATAGTTAAATTCACCATAATTTCCTGTAAAACTAATTATAACGTAGGAATTTAAAGAAACAGAATAAAAACAATATCCCCGATTTCTCCATATAATGGTCACCCCAATCTCAAGTACATTTGCGGACGTGTACTCTCCATCCGAGTTTGTGATGGAAAGGAGACGTGGGAGAGAGTGATAAGGTATTTATTTTTATTGTTATTTTAATTATTATGTTTTCTGAGAATTTTCATATTTATGTTGTGTTGAAGGGAGTTATTATGTGGGTAGAATTATTGAAGATAAGTACGTATTGTTTTAATAAAAGATAGAACGCACGTTATATTTAATTAAAAATAATATTTTGAATATAATCGAAATTTCAGGAAAAATTAACTGTGGTATCGATCCTGTGCCATCGGCTTTAGGCTTAGTTCCTGTGCGATCAAGACCTGGCGACCTACACATAAGATATAGAAATACTTTATTTTACGGCACTGCTAGTATTATAGTATATACGTATCTATATTATGATGATTTTATTTTTAACCCTCTAAAAATCAATCGGTGATATAATTATAAACTATTCGTATATAATATGTGTTTATGATGTGTACCTATGTGTGTGTGTATTATCTGTATCATCGTATTTCGTTCCCACACAGATCACCGTATTAAAAATTTAGCTATGTACAGTTTTTAATCGAGCTTCTGAGAATTATGATAAACATTAAAAAAGGCGCCTAACTGGGTATCCTATACAATTACTAAATTAACAACGTATCAAATTACTTAATTTTAAATACAATGAATGTACATACTAGTCTTTGCGTATTGTATTAACGTTTTCCTTGTAACAATAATAAAATTGCAAATTAAGCTACAATTGAAAAGGAATTAGTATATATGTAATACTGTGAAAGTTTCGTCAGAGGTGGTCTGTTGTGAATTGTTTTTGTACTTTTTAATTAGTGTGAAAGTTTGAGGATGTTTCAATTGATGTTGAAAATATGAATTCGATTTAAAGAGAGGAAATTTTTATTAATATAAAGAAACATATTCACGAACTTAAAAATATACATGAAATGAGCGCTTGGTTGCAGGTATATATTTTCAAAAGTAAGTTTAATAATAGATATCGAAATGCCATGCAAATATTTATTTCCTCTTTTCTATTCAAAAATATAACAGGCTAGGTATAGACATGTTTTCTTGGTATATAAACGAGATGCATTTAACATCTTTTTTTCAATCATTAGTGTACGAGCAAGCACGTCCAAAGTGCAATAAGGCGCTTTGCTTGCATATTTCGTAACCCAAATTGTATCCAACATTTCACACTTTATATTAAATTAAAATCAGTTCATCGTCGACGGGCATTAAGAGTACCTCGCGTGACTCATCCATCCATTATATAGTTTTTATATTCAGTTTAATACAAGTTTTATATTTTAATAACTCTTTTATTTAATATTAATTAATCATACACACGTACGGGATAGGCCCGTACATTCTGGTCCTTCGAGCTATCGTAAAGCGGGACCCTTGTACGTTCGCGTGTGTGGTTCCGTAGACCTGTGGCAATACAGTGCATTGTAGACAAGCGACTCTCTACTGTTCTAGCAAGTGAAGAGTTGGTAGTAGAGTCCTAATATTACATCAACAACAATGTTTCCCAACAAGCAGGGATTCGCACAAAAGGGCGACCAACAAACGGGCGGCAGCAAGGCTGCTCTGTTGAGAAAGCAACAAGTAAATTTTAAGGCTTTCGACCGAACAGTCGGAAGCATTGATTTGGATTCTGTCAATGAGCGATGGGATCTGGAGGATTTGCTCAACACGGTCCAGTCCCGCTGGGCGGCGATCGACTCGCTGCACTGGGAGCTGGACCTGGAGCTGGACGGAGCAAATGAAGACTATGAACGTGCTTACTCGGCTTATGAGAGTAAGTACGTGGCTATCAAGAAGGCCATTAATAAGAAACTTTGAGCGGCTCCGTTCCTTGCCATGATGACACTCAAACAATTAGCTCATGACGAAAGGTCGAACTTTCAAGAGTGTTTAGCACCTAGCGTCCTTGAGGAATCATTTTACATGGATGACCTCATTCATGGGACCCACTCACTTCAGGCAGCCAAGCAGCTACAAACAGATATGATTAATCTGTTGAAGAAGGGCGGTTTCCACTTAAGAAAATGGAAATCAAACTCGCCTGAACTACTTAAGCACGTTGATGTAACTATACAGCATCAAGACTGCTTTGACTTCAAACAAGTGGAGTCAACAAAGACCTTAGGTCTTGGGTGGGATCCGCAAAACGATAATTTTATATTTCAGTCTAAGTTAAATACGTGTACAAAGCTTACGAAAAGATCTCTATTGTCGGAGATATCTAAGATCTTCGACCCACTAGGTTGGCTTTCTCCCCTCACAACAAAGCTTAAGATATTGTTTCAAGATGTTTGGAGAGAAAACTTAGCATGGGATCAGCTTGTACCACAACACATCTCCGAAAAATGGTGTAAGATAAAACAAGATATCGACACCATCAGCCAGTTTCAAGTACCAAGGTGGCTGCAAACTCAAGAGAATGATTTGATAGAACTACATGGCTTTTGTGACGCAAGCACGAAAGCTTACGGCTCTGTTGTATATTGTAAAATTACGCGTAATAATAATTCGTCAGTTGTTTTAGTGGCGGGAAAAACAAAATTAGTACCGCTAAGCAAAAATTGCTCACTGCCCCGCTTAGAATTATGTGGTGCAGTTTTATTATCTAAAATCTAAATTAATGGCAAAAATTAAAAAATGCCTCGTCAACTATAACATCACCGTCTACGGGTGGGTTGACTCGATGGTAGTACTAGGCTGGCTTAACGGGCAGGTCGACAGATGGAAGCCGTTCGTCGCAAATCGAGTGAAACAAGTCACAGATTCGATGTCGGCTGACTGTTGGCGATATGTCGCCTCTAAAGAAAACCCAGCTGACTGTGCTAGCCGAGGTCTTACGGCTTCTCAGCTACGAGAACATAGCTTATGGTGGTTGGGTCCTGCCTGGCTACCTACCTATATACCTGATAAGCAAAATAAACAAATTTATAGCACAAATCAAGACTTGAAAGCTATTAAACAAGTTAATATTGTTATAAGCGGAAGCGAAATTATTAAGCAAATTATTGAAAAGCAAAGCTCACTATCTAAAGCTGTTAGAATATTGGCGTGGATATTAAGGTTCACTGCTAAAGCTAAAAAGCAAGGTTATTTAAGCATTATAGAATTAAATAGAGCTAGGAATTTAATTATTAAAAATTGTCAGATAGAAAGCTTTTCACAAGAAATAAATAGTTTAAAATTAGGAAAAGCTATTAGTAATCAGAGCAAATTATTTAGTTTAAATCCTATATTAGATGAAAACGACATCTTACGCGTCGGCGGCAGGCTAAGACATGCAAACATCGATGGCGACATGAAGCATCCTGCCATCATCCCCTGTAACACGAGATTAGCGGAACTCATCATCGATCAAGCGCATGAGTTTACTTACCATGGGGGTGCACGATTAACAACTTCTATCATTCGTCGTAAATACTGGCTTATAGGCGGCAATAATGCTACAAAAAAGCGGCTACGCATGTGCGTTAAGTGTAGGAGGCATAATCCCGACCTTCAACAACAGATAATGGGAGATTTGCCCTCCGCGCGCACAAACCCTTCGCGCCCATTCTTTCACTGTGGTGTCGATTATACCGGACATGTAAACGTGAAATGCAGCAAGGGCCGTGGTATTAAGACCACAAAGGGATATATATCAGTGTTCGTGTTCATGGCAACTAAGGCCGTACACTTGGAACTCGTCTCTGATTTATCAACATCCGCTTTCCTTGCCGCTTTGTGTAGGATGATCGCTAGAAGAGGCTTACCGGGTCACATATACAGTGATCAAGGAAAAAATTTCATTGGAGCGAATAACGTGTTACAGCAGCAGCTGACCGAGCTCCAAGAAAGTCAAGAATTTAAGTCAGAGATCGTAGAAATGGGTATAGAATGGCACCACAACTGCCCGTCTTGGCCATCCGCCGGTGGGCTGTGGGAGGCTGCAGTTAGATCTCTAAAACATCATTTGAAAAGAGTTGTTGGCGAACAGAATCTCACGTTCGAAGAGTTCACCACGCTTCTCACCCAATTAGAGGGATGTTTGAACTCGCGCCCGCTCTGTCCTTTAACCGAGGACCCCGACGACTTGAACTTTTTAACTCCATCTCACTTTTTAAGTAGCGGCCCTATTCTAACTTTATATGACACCGAAACAGACCTTAGAACTAGGTGGCATCTCAATCAAAAAATATTTAATGATATATGGAATAGGTGGCGTGAGGAATATTTAACTTTATTAACAGCTCGTAGTAAATGGAGGGAGCCTAAGTCGAATATAAAATTAGGCGACATTGTCATCATTAAGGATGACAATCTCCCGCCGGGGAAGTGGGCCTTAGGTCGCGTAGTAGAGCTGCACCCCGGCAGCGACGGCTATGTAAGAGTCGTGACGCTTAAAATAATAATAGTAGGGATGTGACGACCCCATCGCCCACGGTTGGAATATCTGTTGTCTACGTGACAACAGATATTCCACCCGTGCAATCAGTCAACCCGCAGGACACCTTGTGGCGGGGTGTCGGGGAGTAGCGACCCCGCGGGAACCGATTGCTCCCGGGGGAGGCCCCTGTCTTCATCACCGGCTCGCCTTCACCGGCCGGTCGGAGTGAAGCCTGACGAGGACAGGACCCCCACCTCTGGCTTGCCTTTACCGGCCGGCCAGAGTGGAGTCGCGAGAGCTTTTAGCTCGAAGGGTGGATGCGAATCATAAGTGGCGAGTGGGCACGTGATGCTGGACCCTCAGGGAGCGCGTGATCGTAGTTTAAAGTCCAGGGACGCCTCTCCACCCTTAGCTGCTCACAATATGTTGCCCCCTTGTCGCACTTTTGCAGCGACTTATTTCGGGGGCCCATACAGTGAGAGGGCGAGTCACCACCTGCCAACATATTTTTACTTTATTTTAGTAGAAAGGCAGGTGCCATAGTTTCCCATAGTCCCCAATACCAGTCCATTTAGCATCCCAATCCATAGCCCAATTATTAAATTTCCATACCCTGCGATAGTCCTACATCGGCCGCGGACTGCCTAGGGCTGTATCTCTATAGTGCAATCATGGGCAGGCTGCGGCTGGTGTCCCACAACACATTAAAATTCTCGAAAGGGCCTCTGCGTGTTGGATCCGTGTCCCCACGTAAGCCTTCCAAAGATCCGGGTACTGTCCTTCTGGTGGTACCCGAGTATTATGGAAATGAGAAACATAATAATAATAATAATAAGGGCGTAGGGATGTGACGACCCCATCGCCCACGGTTGGAATATCTATTGTTTACGTGACAATAGATATTCCACCCGTGCAGTCAGTCAACCCGCAGGACACCTTGTGGCGTGGTGTCGGGGAGTAGCGACCCCGCGGGAACCGAGTGCTCCCGGGGGAGGCCCCTGTCTTCATCTCCGGCTTGCCTTCACCGGCCGGTCGGAGTGAAGCCTGACGAGGACAGGACCCCCACCTCTGGCTTGCCTTAAGCGGCCGGCCAGAGTGGAGTCGCGAGAGCTTTTAGCTCGAAGGGTGGATGCGAATCGTAAGTGGCGAGTAGCAACGTGATGCTGGACCCTCAGGGAGCGCGTGATCGTAGTTTAAAGTCCAGCGACGCCTCTCCACCCTTAGCTGCTCACAATATGTTGCCCCCTTGTCGCACTATTGCAGCGACTTATTTCGGGGGCCCATACAGTGAGAGGGCGAGTCACCACCTGCCAACAAATTTTTACTTCCCTTAAGTAGAAAGGCAGGTGCCATAGTTTCCATAGTCCCCAATTCCAGTCCATGTAGCATCCCATTCCATAGCCCGGTTTATTTTGCTTCCATTTCTCACAATAGTCCTACATCGGCCGCGGACTGCCCAGGACTGTATCTCTATAGTGCAGTCATGGGCAGACTGCGGCTGGTGTCCCACAACACAGTAAAATTCTCGAAAGGGCCTCTGCGTGTTGGATCCGTGTCCCCACGTAAGCCTTCCAAAAGTCCGGGTACCGTCCTTCTGGTGGTACCCGAGTATTATGGAACCGGGATAATAATAAACACATTTATTGTCAGAATCACATCATGATTACAAATTGATTTACAAAGGAAAAACAAATAAAAGAAAAATAATAAGAATAAGAAGAAGCATATTCCTAAGAAACAGTAGGTAATGTGGCAGTGAGTGACCTGACAAATGGAGCCAACTCAGTTTATGATGGCAAGGTGATTAATACCTTACCACCACTGATTTTCAGTGACCCCAAGTGACTATTGGAGTTTCAGTCTAGAATTGCATATAATGAAAAATTTAACATGAGTATATTATGTGAAAGATATATTTCTATTGATATGATAGATATAATATATATAATATCAGTGTGTAATTATGTATATAATGTAAATAAATAAAATGAAATTATGTATACAATGTTAATAATTATAATGATAGATAGGCAGAGAATAAATGCGTATATAATATTATGTTATAAAATAGATATTTAATGTGTAATTCGATACAAATGCACTAAGTGTTAGAACAGGATTTTAAAATATGTTTCCGGTATTGGAAACGAAAATTATTAATATTTGTCAAACTGGTTAATGGTGGTGGGATGTTGTTCCAACACTTAGTGGCATTGTATCGAAAGCTACCCTTGAATGCAGCTGCGTGGTGCTTGGGTATGGATAGTTTACAGTTTGCAGACCTAGTTAGGTAGTTTAAGGCACTTCGTTCACCTACCCATGCGAGTTTTTCGTAGAGATATGTGGGTATTTTCGACTGCATCAATCCAAAAAGTAAAGTGGCAAAGTGTACCTGGCGTCTTTTTTGCATATTAAGGACGTTTGCGGTATTAAGGTAGGGGCTCACATGACTTCTTGGAGGGATGTCCCAGCAAAAACGCGCACACGCATTTTGTACGCGCTGTATCGCTGTTTGTGTGCGAGAGAGAAGTCTGGGGCCATAAACAGTGTCGGCGTAATTGAATCTGGAGAGGATAAGAGCATCACATAGTTGAATGCGTAGAGGTGTTTCGATATAATTTCTTATTCTATAAAGCATTTTTAATTTGTAGAATGAGGTGGAGATTGTTTTGTTAATGTGTTTTTCAAACCTAAGGTGTTCGTCAAAAATTAGTCCCAAGTTACGTTATTAAAAATAAAAATGGTTTCATAAAACGGCCCGTTGTTAAGTTATGTAGGTTACCCGTGAATGAAAACGTAAATCAAATCTCTAGTACGGATATAAACAAGTAACAAAATTATTAATTAAACCCGTGCGAAAATATAAAACGTTTAGTTTGCATCCGTTGCAATTTCCTTATCATTATTTTGTATTATGATAGCTGTAGGTCATGGTTTTATAACATAAGTAGTTAGTAACAATAGTATTTATTTTGATCGCATTAAATACATGCAAATAATTAGAGACGATTGGTGGTTAGTTGGATATTACAATACACAACCCTATTTAGAAGGCAATAAGGCCATTGGGAAATATATGAAGTACCCAGATAAGATTTGTGGAAGAATACAATCGCGATCATATTGCGACGGAGTCATGTTGCACGGCACGAGGCAAGCGAATAATAGCCTGTTAATGACTCAATGTAAACAATAACATACAATTAAACATATACAGCCTCTACAAAATAATGATATCTCTCGTAAGCATAACATCATTGATTAAGATCAAGATTATCAAGGAATTATTTAATACATGAAAATGCTGATCCAATCAAGTAATACTACGCTGCGATACATATATTATTTCCTATCCTGGACTCGGCGGAGCAATAATATTTGCAAGCGGTTAGCGGTTCCAGTGCAGCAGCAGGCGCGCGGCCCTGGCGCGGCCGGCTCCGGTGAGCTTGGCCCTCCAGTCCACAGTGAAAGTGCAGTGTAGTGTAAACAAATTGAATGTTCTAGTGTTATGTGTGTAATAGTGAAACAGACACCTAGGTTTAGTGATCCCGTAGAATATTTGATCTGTATAAGTTATAGTTTAAGAAATAATTATGTACTACTAATCATGGGGTTCACTATAATTAAGAAAAAATTGTTATCACCTTGTATCATGGGGTCACCTCATCTCATACTAACCCTCATCTTTCCCGCCCGGGAATATGTACGAGCAAGCACGTCCAAAGTGCAATAAGGGTTCATACGCACTATGCGGGTAGCCGCATTGCGGGTAGCCGTCCGGCTGACCGCAGGATGCGGTTGCGAATGCGGCCAGCCGGACGGCTACCCGCAATGCGGCTACCCGCATAGTGCGGTTGAAGAACCGTTACGATTTGCGGTCATGTCAATCCATTTCAAAGATGAAAATGGAAGAAGTTGCAGCTATTTACTACATTTACACACGTTACGTAAAGAAGAAAAGCAAAGAAAGAAGTACTGGGTGCATCCTTATTTGCAAACACGAGATGAGAGCAAGCATTTTGCAACCACGTGCACACACTCACTCAATTGCGGGCAGCCGCAGACTGAACCGCACAGTGCGTATAGCAACCGTCCGGCTGGCCGTCACTCGTGACGTAGCTCTCCGAGCAACCGGAGCGGTCTGCGGGTAGCCACATCGCAGTGCGCATAGAAATGAATATTACGTACATAATTGTGCTTGCGGTCAGCCGGACGGCTACCCGCAATGCGGCTACCCGCATAGTGCGTATACGCTCTAAGGCGCTTTGCTTGCATATTTCGTAACCCAAATTGTATCCAACATTTCACACTTTATATTAAACTAGCGGTCCGCCCCGGCTTCGCCCGTGGTACATATGAAAAATAGATGTTGGCCGATTCTCAGACTTACCCGATATGCACAGAAAATTTCATGAGAATCGGTCCACCCGTTTCGGAGGAGTATGCAGACTAACATTGTGACACGAGAATTTTATATATAAGACTAGCGGTCCGCCCCGGCTTCGCCCGTGGTACATATGAAAAATACTTAGATGTTGGCCGATTCTCAGACTTACCCGATATGCACAGAAAATTTCATGAGAATCGGTCCACCCGTTTCGGAGGAGTATGCAGACTAACATTGTGACACGAGAATTTTATATATAAAGATTAAAATCAGTTCATCGTCGACGGGCATTAAGAGTACCTCGCGTGACTCATCCATCCATTATATAGTTTTTATATTCAGTTTAATACAAGTTTTATATTTTAATAACTCTTTTATTTAATATTAATTAATCATACACACGTACGGGATAGGCCCGTACAATTAGGTTATCCGCCTTTTATTATACCTACCTACTGAGCCTTTTTTTAAATCCCTACGCAGGATCTTATAGAAGACATATCAATTGTATCGTTCACTGATGATAAAAAATATACCAACCGAATTGAGAACCTCCTCCATTTTTTGAAGTCGGTTAAAATATCCCATCTTATATTTAAACGCGAAATTATTTTTCACGAACACGTCGCAGTTATTATATTGTACAAAAAAACTCAAGAATAGTGAGAATTCCAATATCACAGTCCATTATTTTGCATACGAAATAAGAAATAAAAGTATCTTAGCAGGAATATATTCGAACGTAACAATGCTTAATCACGCTTCCTATACATTCATTACGGCGTCTTTTGTTCAAATATATTTGGGGAAAGCAAAAATTATAACATACAGTGCTATTGTGAGGGGAGGCGACGCGGAATAAGTGGCGAATTTTGTGGCTATAGGGCTGCGATAGGGAACGTTTTTAATGGAAAACGATACCACATTTTCTAGCAATATATTTATAGAGATTGTATTTGCAAGATTTAAGGGAACAGATTATTATCCAAGCATGATGGATAATGGTTTGGTAATCAAGCATAGGTTTAATATACTCGTCGTTTGAGTTTTGAAAATAGGTTGTGTTGCCTGCCTGGTGCCTGCCTCCTGCCTTGTAAGGCAGAAGTATAAATAGGAGGAAAATACCAGTTAAGATTGGTATTGACGGTTTATGTGTCTATAAATAGGTTATTTTAAGTTCATACTACATACATGTTTTATCACAACCAATTTCGAACGTCAGTTGTCAAACCTAATTAAGAAATGAATTAATTATGTTAGGTGGTTAAAATACATTTTAATACGAGAACCTCTACTTTTGTTTATTTTTAATTATAAATGAATCACAGATTTGTCTATTTCTAAGCTTTGTCAAACCTTACGGTATTTAATTAAAAAATATGTTTTTGACAACCCTATCATGCATAGTCGCGGGATTTAAAGCGTCTCACGCTAATGCTAAGAAAACACCAGCTCAAGGGTGATCTAAATTCATTCCGCTAAACAAATAACATATTTTACGTTCATACGTTTTTCAAAGCTGCTGAGAAAAATTCGTTACAGTTTGTTTGCTTTATGGTCTCTGAGTTAGTATAACGTAGGTTTTTGTAAGCTGTGTTTATGTGTTTTTATGGGTGTATGTTTTTGTGAGAGAGGAAATTAGCTTAATATCGTATTTGGAAATTGGTGTTTTTGGGAAAATAAATTAAATACTTAGATACGGAGTTATTAAGATAAGATAATATAATAAATTATAATAAGCAAAGAAATATTTTTTTAATCAAACTAATACCTGCTAAAAATAGACTTACTGTCATTAGAGAAACAAAAATTTGATCTACTTGTGTAGACTTAGTATATAATGTTACACAATGCACATAGGTACCTATGGCCAATGGTTCAAAATACTATGAATGGTAAAAAAACATACTATTACATAAATACGACACATATTTTCTAGTATAAAGATTCCTGGTTCATCAATGAAATTAAATTTATGAATTAAATTGAATAATTTTTTTTTAATTACAACTTAAAAAAAATCACCCTGTATACGAGACACGATGTGAAAATTAAGCGTGAATCGAAGACGTATTCAAAACGGGTGAGTGCGTATTAACAGTGTTCCTTCAATCTTAAGACGCGGGAATTGTGGTAAATATAAGTATTTATTTGTGTAAATATACTTATCTTTATACTTTATCATTTATGTGGAATTCGATAAAAATACGGCGTTTTTTTTTAATTATACTAAACAAGTATACAGGATGGTTGGATAATCTATACTAATATATTAAAAAGCTGAAGAGTTTGTTTGTTTGTTTGAACGCGCTAATCTCAAGAACTACTGGTCTGATTTGAAAAATTCTTTCAGTGTTAGATAGCCCATTTATCGAGAAAGGCTATACGCTATATATCATTACGCTTAGACCAACAGGAGCGGAGCCACGCGGGTGAAACCGCGAAGTGCAGCTAGTTACTTATAAAACACCAACTTCTGCCCTTTCACTTGCGTGATAAGAGAATAGAGATAGTTGAGAGTATGATATTTGATAATATTAGTTCATATACAGACTAATCTATTTTAATGCAAAATTTCATCCACATCTGATCAGTCATTTTTGTGTATAAATTACAATCACCCATCAACATAAAATTTCGCGTATATAAGACTATTGGTATAAGTTAATAGATGGTAAATACATATTTACATTGGAAAAGGAAAAATCCTCTTCTTTTTCACTTTCTATTGTAGCGTTTACTTTACCTTAATTAATTATTTTAAGTTAAAATTATAAAATAGTTATTTCTATGTCAATAAAAATTTGTATATCGACCCCTCTTCTTCTTCGCCTCTTCTTCTAAAATTCTTATAAATATATTTGGGTTCGTTGTAATGAAAACTGATGGATCCATAATTTATTTTCCTTCCTTCTAATAATGTGATGAACATTTAGGTAATAGGAACTGAAAAGAGACACCTACATTTAAAAAGGTAGATTTAATTGAAATGTGTAATGCGATAAATCTCTTTTTATTTGGTAGTCGTATTACTCAGATAAAACATACTTCACATAGATACTTTCATTTATAATTCTAAAATTTTTCTTCTCATACCCATCGATTGATATAAAAAAAGAACATTCGCGCCAAAAATACATAAAAAATTCATACATTTTTAATGATTAAAAGTAACATCAGCAACTCAAAACACATTTTTAAATAAAACAACAGCCTATAATAAAATCCATGAAATAGTTCGGCTACTCACCACTAGATGGCGCTAGTACATTCGTTCGGAGGCTTTGTGGATATTGCTGGTAGTTCTTTGTTATTTAACGTAATAATTATGTATTTCCTTTCAGTGTATAAATAAAAATATTTAGGTATGTATTACAGTTAAAATATAAACGAAAAATACAAAGATAAGGGAAAAGATAATAGTGTTTTGAAATTAATATTTTATAGTAATAGTTTCGAACTATTTATTTTGGAAATTCGTCACTTGAGGTAATATTATGTTCTCTATGTTAATATAAAAAATATCTAATGCTATGTTATTTTTCCTACTTTCAATAATATACTCGATAACTAATTAATCTAATTAGATACTTAGTCTATAATTGATTTTATACAACTAGTAAATAATTTAAAATTGAAACCTTTTATCACAGTTTTGAAAATATATTTTATCAATTTTCAGAATATAATACCTTCCTTAATAAACGGGCCAATCATCCCACGCTTTAATATCAAACAATATTCCAGTACAAAATCATATTGCTTCAATTCTAGTGATGTACCAACATATCTGATTACAGATAACGTATCGACATAATAAGATGTCAGCCCGTCACAACACTAATCAGTGGCTTTGTTCTCGAATCTAGATAATAGGATAAATAGACAGAGACTGTTAATTGTGTGGATGCTTTTTATTTATCCACTTATCATATGATTGGTCTTGAATTCCGATCATACTTACATCAAAGGCGCTTGTCTTTAACCGACTTGCGAGAGAGGTGCTTTGTTTTACAATTACCTATGTATAATTTTTGCATTAGGAGCTTACTAAGTACATAATTATCAGTTCTATTTATTTTGTGTATGATAAGAATAGGTAATGATGATTATTGAAAAACTGAAAACTTTTTAAAATTACTGATATTTTTCTTAATTTAACGAAAAGCATAACCGAATCAAAATAACAATTGTATATTTTATTTACCTTTTTTTTTGTTAGTATTTGAAAATAATGTTATCTGTCTTTACTTGCTGTTAAGCTTGTTTTTTAAACTACAACGTCACGACCCTTCAACTTCTATGTGCAGTTTTGCGATAAAAAATAGAACAAAACCAACCGTCGAGCATTTGCTTAGCACAATAGAGCATGTTCATAATTCGAGCAACGTATCTAATCACACGAATCCATAAACATTTATTATTTTGCAAGAACAAACCTGCTACAATTTTGTATCTTTGGACAGATCGTTGGTTCACGCGCGCTTCTTCGCTCCCGAGCGTTCCCACGCGTCACTATCCCATAAGAAACGTCAAAAAGCACAGACTAAAAACAACTCTGTGACCACACCACAGACTACAAAACAATCCTCCCGCGCTTTTTTCAAATAGCACAGACCAAAACGGACTCTATTATACGAGCATAGATTAAAAATTAAATTTGAAAACACGTTCTAAAGATGCGTTCACGATATTTTTACGGCGAGTTTGTAGTTTAGAAATTGTTTGAATTTAAGTTTTATTGGGTGTGTTTTTGGTTCATTTTTGGTTGTATTTAACGGTATTGTGACCGTTTCAGCGTAGCGTATGTATGTAATACAGTATTCAAATATTTCGTGAATCATGAGCATTCGTGTGTATAATTACGTTTTTACCATAGCGCGGTTAATCGGGCAGGGGTCTTAAACCATTTATTATTAATAAACATAAACGCGATCTTACTACATATTTTTTACTACTAAACTCTATTAACTAGATAAGTTATAATAATTATGTATTTAGTGTTATGTTATAGAAAGGAAAAAGAGAACATTAAGAAACGAGACGATAATTTTAAATTGACATACCCTAAACTCTTTAATCAACTAGGTAATCTTAGTCCGAATAACAATAATATCTAAACATAAAAAAATGTAGAGCTTATTTTTTTTCTCTTATTTTAGTTTATAATATTTCATTTAATTTAATTTATTCTGCTCAAGACAATAATAATATTGTACTCAATTAAAAATATTTAACCTTTGCATCTACAATTTTAAAATATTTATTAGGTTATAGGTACCTGTTTCATACTGGGTATAATGTAACTTTTAGTATAGGATAAACTTACTGCAGGAATACGAAGGTTCAATACACCTGCAATAACGGGCCTTGCGTAGTTCGGTAGCGGATTTGCATTTCATCGATGTCACGTGAGTGATCTGTGACCTCGTTAATTGCTAAATTGCCGCGCTTTTCGAATTTCGAACACTGTTTCAAATCGGACAATTATATTGGTTTGTTTTTTTTTTCTTTAATGATTCTTTTCAGCCAGCATTTTTGTTAATATATTAAATCATGGACGTATAAAAAAAGACGGACGGAGTATCGTCTAAACATTGAGTGAAGCCTAGTAATGGCGGCGACACATCCATGTGTGTGTGCCAGATGCAATAAAATTACCCCACACTTTAGTATTTTTATTTTTCAATTTGTTATACTTTTTATGTGTTCTCTAACTATAAGAACCTATGCATAAATACAATAACTATTTAGCTTTGACGAATCAACCACTGGACGCGAAACCAAAGGAAAATGTATGAAAATTTATTTAATGGTAAAAGTCATTTCGTTCACCTCTACCTCTGCGTAATATAAAAACTCATAAAATTTAAATCTAAATCTAAATACATTATATTAACCGCAATTTCAGATAAGGATTCACATATTGTAAATCTTTAACTAAAGCTATATTTTTATGTTTGCTAAAAGATTGACTCTCTGACGCAGAAAATCTAAGGCCTCCGAAAACCTTCTTACCACTTTACTATCGAACCGTATGCCATTGCATAAAATACTTCTAGCTCTTATAATCTAATCTAATATGTTAAAATATTCCATTACCAAAACAGTATATTTACATTATATACCTGTGTGAGTTTTGTATGTGTGTTATAATTATTGTCGTTTAATAGGCGTGGCTTAGTCGTGCATGAATATGGCGAATGTTCAATATATAGATAATAATAATACAATCAAATTGTTTACGAATGCTGCGGTTAAGTTTAAATTAAAGATTAATATCTGCTAAAATGGTGGAGTCATGTTTAGAGTCATTTAGTTGTGATTGAGTGGAAGGATTTGAGTTGCAATTGACGATAGAGGAAGGTTTTTTATTGGATAGAAAAACGTATTTCTCAAAGCTCAAGTTACTTTGAAAGAGTAATTCTGTTTAAGAAATTTTTGAGTAAAAATGCTTTTTAATGCCTCTGTATATTTACCAATAACATACAATGTATTTACCTATATTGTAAAACTAAATAAAAGTTACCTTTACATTAGCATTCACCGATATTATTGTAGCAAAAAATTTATCATACGCATTATAAATATTTGAGAAATCAGTACCTAAGTATTCGATAACACTTCTACGTTGTTATGTATTTCTATAGTTATATTATAAAGAGGAAAGGTTTGTAATTATGTATGTATGTATGGTTTTCACGCATAAAATACTGGACCGATTTTGATGAAATTTGGCACAGATAATCTTTAGACCCTGAGAAAGATAATAGGCTAAATTTTATTGCGAAATATGTACCACGGGCGAAGCCGGGGCGGACCGCTAGTTCCCAATAAAATTCCATTTCGAATACAACTTAGATGTCTTTATAATAACAAAGAAATCTTTACTTCTAATAATGAAAATAACACTTATTCTATACTCAATAAAATTACCAAGAACTGAGAATATTATCATGCTAATCTCACGGTAATTCAATAAAACACCTGATAATTGCATTTAACAGCAACATAACATATTCAAATCGCATTCGCTGCCCCCACACGATGGCAACTGACCGATTTAGATAAAACACACACAAAACAACCTTAAAACTACCCTCAAAATATCATAATCATTCGATTTTGGACTCTAAGTCTATAGCAATAAGAGTCATCGAAATTTGAGCAGATGTTAACAATCTTGTTAGAAGGAATGTAAAGAAAATGTCGAGTCAACAAATACAGCCTGTGTCATATTGATTTATATGAAAAGACAATATCTAGGACAACGGCGAATGCTAATACGATATGGGATTGTTTTGGTACAGGATTTTGGACTTTATCAACTTGTGGGAGGGGTGCAAATCGTTTGATGTTTTGTACAGTGACATGTGAATAATTTTCATTTTCATTTCCGCGATATGAATTATGAATATTGATTATGATTTGCTATTGTATAGATTTCTTAGGTTCTTGAACTAAGCTTTAGTTAAACCCTCGATATTAATGATGGTTTCAATACAAATATTATCGTAATAAATGGTTATCAAAATCATCAATATTTTCATAAATAACTGTATATTATTCAATCACTTCATTGCTTTACAGATTCTAATGAAAAGAGTTGTCATTTGCCCATTTGATATTTTACCACTCCTTATATTTTCCGTATAATTCGTTTAACAATTTGAAAAGTCTATTTTTAATTGATCACTCTTTTTATTCAGTATAAAAAAGAAATAAAAATTCTAGTTCCTACACAACTAACGATCGGTAAGGCCATTAATAAAAACATAGGTCCAAATTAAACTCATTACTCGGCTGATAATCATTATAAAAAAGACTTAATCAAAATATTCTAATTACTATCTCCTAAAGCCATAAACAACAACACATTACAATCAAAATCCTACCATTTAACAAACGTTCAACTCGATACTACAAACTATAAGCCTCAAAACTCTAATCTCAATCGATACATCGTCTGCGAATTATAGAATCGAATAGAATATATTAATACGTGAGAGAGTTTGGAGATGTCTGCCGTTCTAAATCAGAGCAACAATGCGCCCTGGATTGGACGCTGTACGATTTGTGTGGATACGACGCGGATGGATTAACACATAACGTGACTAGGTAACTATTTATAATGTATACATTATAAATAGTTACCTAGTTACCTTTTTTGTATGATAAACATATATACATATAATAGTTACCTAGTTACCTTTTTTGTATGATAAACATATATACATATATGTTTATCATACAAAAAAATATAACTGGGAATTAAAGGTGTGTTGAATCGACCTGTCATCAATTAATAACTTATGAGCAACCTGTGCACTGCCTCATTTTTATTTAAAATAAATCTTAAATTTTTTGTAAGTCAAATTTGATTTACCTACTTTTGCAAAAAAAACAACAATTTATTAGTTTGTGCAACTGATTAAATATGTTACGTTGCGGGTGTGTACTGTGTAACAACACAACACTGACTTTCTTGGTTGTTCTTTTTGCAATTGCTTTGTTACTATTTTGGTATGTCTACTATCTTGTCTACGTCCCCTTATTAAGGTGTTTTTTATTCTTATTTATAAGTAATTTTTAATAATTGGTGTGGTTCAATAATGTATTAAATAGATAAATAGCTAGCATGTCCACTCTATCCCAACGCCGACGGAGACGCGCGGACAGTCAGCGTCACAAAGTCCGTTCGGCTTATCGCTCACAGCATTTCCCGTTCAGCCGCGCCAAGTATGCGACAGCCTTCATATACCTTGCGTATCTTGCTATCGACGTCTGTGACACTTTTGTTTAATTGCTTTATGCATTGATTTGCTAGTGTAAGCGCTTCGTATGAAATCGTTTTCAATTTTTTTGAAGTGAAATTCCTTTGGCGCGCTTAAAGTAAAATTTCAAGTTCGCGTTATGACAATGCTGTCATGCAATGAAGTAAGGCGACGAATATGGTGTCTTTGAATCTTGCCAAAGAAGTTTCACTTCAGAGACGTGTGCTCGGCACACACGCTCTTTTTTTAAATTGACAATACAATGTTAAAATTTATTGCGTTAAAGGGATAACAACGACCGATATTGGTGGAAACTAATGGTAAATGCTGCGGTGACAATCCCAAATATTAACACCAATGATTTAATAACGCACTAAGGAAAAGGTCATCTTGTATCGAATTTTACCGGCTTTTTCTTTACGCATATTTTATCAGATGTTTAAAATAGTAATAAAGGGATGAAAGTAAATGCTTATATTATTTCAAGTAGAACTTAAAGTATGTTAGTTGATTTATTGAAACGGCCTATAATATCTCTGTGTGGAATTAAAAATATAGTCCTATATAAAATCTTTAAAAATGAAAACATTTCATTGAATAATAAAAAAAATACTTAATCATATTATTATTTATTATGTCACTTTAACCAAGTTAAATCAAAACCCCGTTTAAACACCAAACATGTATCCAATCATTAACAGACCATTAAACCTCGGATCGCATAGAATTTCTCTCGCAGTTGCGTTTAAGAAAGCTCGTTGGTGAGACGTTTACCATTAAATATATGTTTTACCACCTTATAAAGATTGCGTCTAAGATTCACGCCCGGGGCATGCCGCACGAAGTTAGTACGACAGTTCGTGTAGTCGGGGAGCTGGTTTGGATAAGCTGAAATTTATTTTAAAATGTTATTATTGAAATATGATTGCATACAAGAATTACGATCAGGGTATCAATAGATCTAACAAATTTTTGATTTATCATTTAACAAAAAATAAGAACGGAGTATACATGTAAAGTTTAAAGTGATTTTTGTTGTAAGTACTATTACTAGAACTTAGATCAAAAGGTAAGAAGATAATTTATCACACTACTGTTAGACTGTTAAGTGGACATTAGATAAAAAATTAACTTTCATAGTAATGAGAGAGAGCTCTTGGTAGAAGTACAGGAGTAATAGGAATACCATTACATAGGTAAGTATCATATTATAAACTTAAAATAAAAAAAATACACATCAACGACCTGGTGATGACACAATCAAATTTAGTGAAGCCCACCCAATTAACTAAATTAGATTTTATAACAGAATCTCCCGCTGTCCCCTGCACTATAATTCACACAAGCTCGGATATGTGCCCGCGGCCCCCATGTGTGCCGTGATGGCTGCACGGCGTGACTCGCGCAAATAATGTTTATTGGGGACCAGTTCCATGAGCTTTTTAACTGTGGTTAAAGGGTTAAGGATATTTAATAAAATAATTCCGTTTTTTCGATTCTTGATCTAATGATCTAATGGTGACAAGTTTGCTGAGTAATAAATTAATTATAGATTTTATTATTTACAGTGTAAGAAATCAACGTTATTGTTATTTACACTACAGAAAGAAAAAAATGATGCTGTAGTATCGATAGGTACTGTAGCAATCGTATACGATTTCGAATACCATTTTTTTCACTTCTCTATAAATATTTTTACAATTATATAAAGACTTAATTGTCCCAAACCTTAAACCTCTTAACCTGGCCTTAACCATCCAGTTAAACGTCAGTTAACCTATAAGATACATCCCTACGTTTAACACTTTAATGCTCAGTACACACAATCAGATATTTGTTTTAAATTATGGTAATAAAATGTCTGTTGCAGTCACGAGCGGCTGCGCGTGCGTCTGCTTGAATTGGATCGAATCAGGGGAGCAATGTTATGATGACGAATTTCGATCGACCATAATACTGTAAGCTTGGTGTACACTGTTTTGTAAGAAAGGTTTAACGTATATTAATGGATGGATTATGCCAAAAGGATGGTTTTAAATAAAGAAGAAACTTTCAGTAGTTAATAATATTTAATAATGTGTTATTGGGTCGATGTCTTCATGTGGTTAATATTTTGGCATCAATGTCGTATTTGGAATTGTTTAAAAAGCGTAAAAAATCAAATGAAAAAGTTTGATTAGCTTACGATTTAAATTGGGAAACGTAAACATAAAATTTACACTAGAGAGGGCAGTAATTCATTGTCTACTTAATTATTCATTTCCTTATCAGTGATTATCCCCCGACTTCTCATTAAAAATGTACATTGACAATTATCAGTAATATTTTTCTGGTATTCTTATACTAATATACACATTAAATTCTACTTAATATTCACATAGCGTCCTATTTACGAACTCACCATTGCATAATTCACCTTGGTCACCATAGAGCTATGAAATATAGAGCATAGATTACAAAACCATAGGAAATAGAGCAGGGCCTACAGAGTCCGAAACTAATAAATCTCCCGATCGCCAACCTTCCCATCCAGATAATGTATTTCTATTCGGACGTTACACTTACTTTGGCAATTTGCGGGAACCTTTGTGCCCTTCAAGATATCTCGTCAGACGATTGTAGTAGACTATTTCTTAACTGGATCTATATAGAGCTGATAAATGATAATCTTGTTAAGTAACACGCGATTACGAGTGATTCATGTGTATGGAAGTTTCGAATTTATGCTAGGTGCTTTTCGGAAAGAAACAATTTGTTTGCAATCATTTTCTGAAAATTTCTCTTAAATACGCAAAACAATGTTACTCAATGTATTGAGCAAATTATCGTTGAGGCTCCGTCTTAAAACACTTCAATAGTTATTTTAAAGTTAAACATAAGGGTTCAGTTCAGACTTATATTGTTATAAAATATTAACTTACTAACTGAACTGGTAAGGTTCAGGTTTTTAATCTGTATAAAAATATTAAAGTTCAAGCTTAGCAAAATAATTCAATTATTTTTGTAATTTCTATTAACTAAAATTAACTAAAAACACTTTATTATATAATAGCAAATATATCTATGCATCTTTTGCCTAAACATCTTTACAAATAACAGAATTACGACGGATAACTCGGAAGATTTCAAAGTAAGGCGGTATTATCAGCTCCATATACATCCAGTAACAAAGTTATCTTCGCAGCGCGTGATATATCCTCGTCTAAGAAGGGCTAAGGTCCGAGCCCATTTACAAATCACAAACACTGACCACCCCACGACACCCCACCCAACGGACAATTATATATAACCCTTCTGTTCACCTTTCTAACTTAAACTTGAAATATCGTTGGATTTGGCCCCCTGAATTGTCTTATGGATGTAATTATATAGAGCAGGTAAGTTCGTAATTAAAATTAAAGGCACCTCTCAAATTGTTTGGCAAATTCCTTAATCTATAACTTGTTTCATTAACAAGTGAATTAGAGCTTAAATTTATATTTAATCGCTGATATAGTTTTGTTTTATTACCGTTGATTAAATTTTTTGTTATACCAAAGACATGATTTTTATTTTTAAATTTGTATAAAAATGCAATCTGTTTATTCACAGAAAAAGAAAATGTTTCAAGTTAAAAACAATCAAAACAAAACTTTCATTTTATGTTTGACAAGAATAACTAACATGTCAGCGACGAAAGGGATAAAAATATAATAACCAATAATTTTATCTTAGCACATAAAATTATTGGTTGGTTACATGTTTGGAGGAATGTGATTTTTTCTTTCACATTAAAACCTACTCGTAAATTTATATAATCTATGTGCACATAGATTTCGACTGAAATATATTCTACAGGCTATTTTTTAATAAGATAGACCAAAGATTTGATACATTTTTAATACTAAAGGAATTTTCAGCTACATAAGTACGAAATATTGAAAATTAATTTTGATAGGGCTTGAAATGGATTTTAAGCTAAAAGTAAAATTCATTAATGACTATTTTTCTAGATCCTTTATAGTGCTTTCGTAACACAGCCTACGAACTATACACTTTTCGGGGAAAGAATTTCAAATGAAGAATTTAGATTTAAATATCAGTTTTAATCTTTCAGAGCTTGTCTAATACAAGGAAACAATAATTCTTACCTCCATAATATTATCAAAGTTATATTGCTATTTAAAAGAACACGTCAAACTATACACATAGATCTCTATACTGAATATAACAAAATGTTCATTGTACTCAATTGCTTTATCACCCCTTAAGCCCATTTGAATAACTATCGCCAGTTAATTCTTCAGATAACGCCGCCATGTTGGCTGCGGCCGGAAGTCCAACTTGGACATTCAAACTCGACCGGAACTTGATGGAACTGCGACATATATTTCGAATTTGGAACGCTATTGTTAATGTTTAATATTGACAGTTTGCGAGTGGACAGCGATAACGTGGATATCGCATTCAGTGAAAAGGATTTGTGATATACTAGAGTACCTGACTTTCTCTGCTTCAAAAAGTTTATGGATGGAAATACAAATTCTGATTGAAAGAGTTTTACTCAAATGAGTCAGCTTTTATGATTGTATGAATATACTCTGTGAATATTTAAAAAATAGAGCACATTGAAATGTTTTTACAATAAAATGTTTTATTTTTTTTCTACATGGCTTACTACTATAATAACTTAACACTCAATCAACCCAAAATTAATTAAAATTATGTAGTTAATAGCAAATATCTAAACTATTTCAAAACTACGCGAGTGCACCAGCGTGCACGAACTAGCCGGTCATAAAAGCGAAGTGATACAAAATAAACAGCGCCTATAATTAATTATTCTCTAAGAAATTCATACGACAAGTCGGCTTCTTACCCGGCTAAGGGTCAAGATATGCTTTAAATTAATATTCATATAGCAGGCCCAGGTGAATGTCACAATCTGAGAAGGGTGGACTTAAGGAATGGACATCGGTTTGCGATTATTTTGGGAGATTATGCAAGTGTGGGGTTCGGTTCATGCCAGCGAGGGTGTGCCTCTGAGAGGAACTTACTTCGTACGAGTTGAATTTTGTAGGAAACATAGATTTTTTTTAATGTTTTTGTAATGCCTGCATGTTTATTTATCAAAAATTTAATTGTATTAACGTAATTGCTCTACATACGAATCTTAAGATGACATTTTAAATAATTGCTAATTTTGCAAGTTTTTTACTGTTTATGCGTTATACATCAGTTATTCAATGAAAAAATTAACGTATTATACAAGGGACAGTACAGTTTAACCCGTACAGTAAATCAGGTTCTACACAATCTTGTAAGAGCTCTAATTCTACAAAAACAGTTCTACAATGAGCTTATGAGCAATTTAGATTCGCTATAACTTTGCAATTACAATTCTACATTAGTTCTTCATTTAAGGTTCAGTATAACTGTAAGGGTTGCCAGTCCTATAATTTCACTTCTATAAAGTGGTTGCTCTATGTCCAGCGGGTGCCAAGACGGGGTGGGATACAATACGGGCGCTTGTCTTATCTGCCCACGCCCGAGGTACTGGTCTGATGGATTAACTTCATTGTTCCTGTTGCCGGGTGGAGAATTTATAATTACACTTTATGTACTGCTAATTTTGTTTTTGTCCTTTGTTTTTTTTTTGGTGGTGGACGATATAGTCGATGTGTGAATTTGACTAGTTCCAACACTACTAAAATATCATATTGGTTTATATAAATAAGTCAACTGATAATTGTTTATACCATATAGCATTTAAATTCATTGCTTTTTTTCATCTCAGTCTTACACCAGTTATAGTAAACGTTATAATAGATACGAATGCATTGTAAAATCTACACAAAGCTAGATAGTTGCAATTGTATAGCTTACATATAGCCAGCAAAGCAAATTAAAAACAGCTATTATTACCGTTTAGAAAATTTCACAATGACAAAATACCTTTACCAATTACAAATTACCTTTGGAGAAGTTATCACACCACCATTGGCTATACCATCCATCTCCTTTACCATAAGTTTAAAGTCCGTTCTTCTTTCCTCACTTCTTACCGCAATACTGCTTTTTAGAGCTAACGAAACAAGACAGCAAAGAAGGCAATACAAAGAAACACGTCTATTATTACAAAGTTTCAATATTTGCCCCCATTCCGCTGACCACCTGAAGTCGATCCGACCCTCATCAAGCAAACTAAATTAGACATTCTAAACATCTTGACCAAGTTATTATTCGGGGCTTCAGTCGACCGAGTCAAATCCTAAAAACAAACTGGACGCATGCAAATAGCGTTGCGAACTAATTAAGTATGGTTTGTGTAGGATTCCAAATCTTGGGATGTGTTTTGATTAAATTATTCGAGTGTTCAAGAAGTTATGTTTGAACATCTTGATATTCAATTGGATGAATTAAAAAGGGTTTGTTTGGTGCGAATTTATACTTATAGCCCATATTATGTTCTAGGTATATTATGTTATTAGGAATTTTGGGGCATAGAAGTAATGATTATTTGAAGTGTGAAATGCTTTCTATTCCTCAACACTTATTTTTATTAAGGGGCAATTACAAAATTTAATACGATAGGGTATTTTAAATTCCGACATAAATATTATATTATGAAGTCGAAGTGTATTAGCAACTTTTCCTTACATTCTCTTGTAGAGACAATTTCGTTACATAATATTCAAATTTATTGTTACAAAGAAAATTACAATAGAGTTTTCCAAACTAGGTGAGACTGAAGACTGTGAGACTCGAGTTTCGACATTCTGTTCTGTACAGGTAAGTAATAGGCTAAGTATTTTATTGAATAATCCAACATAATTAAATTCACTTTTCACCATGTTATTTAGAAAATTACAGCAACATTAACAATTATCTTATTTACAAGAAATATGTAAGAATTTTCCTCTTATCTTGCTGATTTGTTTTTAATAAAAAATATATGTATTATTTCTTATAATAAACCCACAAGCAAACAATTATTTCCGCCACACTACAAACAAAGCATTACAAGCCTGTCCTACATTCGAAAACACAAAAACAATCTATCTTTCGATGACTCGGAAAATCGTGACGTCATCGTGCACTTTTCTGGAGTGTCTTCAATTTCCTCCAAGAAGCCCTAAGTCATGTTCCAACCACATATGTCACGGGAAACTGGCTCTTAAAGTAATGAGCATAGAGGTGGTGGGGAAGAATATTTGTGGTTTATGATATACAGAGGTCTAGAATAGAGAGCATATTATTCAAGAAATTCTTAAACATCTATATTAATTATTGGAGGTATTTTTATTATAGTAAACGTAATGTGATTGTTTGAAGATTAGATGTTGTCACAACCGCTAAATTATTAAAGTGAAACTTTTATTACATCGTCTCAAACTTTTTGGTCTGTGTAGCGCATGTCGCGTGTATCGCGGCTGCCGAGTAGGTATACCTACTCGGCAGCCGACCTTCACGCGACATGCGCTACACAAAGCAGTGTTCGGAACCGTTCGAACAGTTTCACTTTTACCGTGGTTTCATAAAACCACACAACATTTTTTTTAGTTATAGGCTGTATCATATTGTGATGATTATATGAGTAGGTCTGCCAAAAACGGTATTTTATTAACTAGTAACATTGTGTTTATGTCTCTAGGTGAATGTTATCATTAGTTGACTACATAGTGAAATAGTTTATATCCTTTTTGATAAGATATTTATATTCGAATCGGTTTCTTATCTATAAAAATTAGTTGTAGAGCTAAAAATATTTCAGACCGATATCTATTAAATTATAGTAAATTATTTACAGGTCCGATCGGATATAGAATCAATCTTAAAGTGCTCTTTATTTATACCACAACTTATAAGTACCCATTCTTAAATAAAAGATTTCACATTCAATGGCAGTTTCATTTGTTTCTGGAATGTTCGACATTCTGAGCGCCCGTGTGTTCCAAGTAAAGGGTAGGGTGTGCTGTGGCATAAATGATCACCGAGTTAGGTTGACGAAGACAAATGACGGCTGATGTCGAACTTACACAGAGATAAGGTAGGCTTCTTAAATTAGCTGCGTTTTACTTCGGTTTATTTTTCACTGTCCGAGTCGGTTAAAGGGTTGGCTTGTCGAAGTTAGTTTTGACTTTTGATGAAGTGGCCTTTACTGTTGTATACTTGGTGTTTGTATAATGTTATATGGATTATAAACGATTAATTTTATAGAATAGATATTTAAGCCATTAAAAATTTGCTGCTTACTTGCTGTTATTCAAATAATATTATACTAAACAACTATTAATCAGCAGAGCAACTATTGAATTCTTTGCAGGGTCTTTGAGTTATCTAAACATAATAAAATTATTATATAAATAAAAATACCATGGGCTGTACAATACTAAAATATATTTCTTGCATGCAAAAACGAATATTTAGCCCCAATGTGATTTTACTACAATTTAGGTCACTTACAAATATTGTCATTGTATTTCTCACTAAGCACTCTACAAATTCGGAGCAAACTGTATGGTACATTTATATAAATTGTGTTAAAATGACTCGAAAATGAGGTAACATCCTCTACAATAAATTACCCTCTATCTAGTATAAGACCTCTAGCGCAGGTCGACCGCAGCGATTGTCCGAAAATTAGCTTTGACCGCATATAAATACATTAAGATAATCCGTGGGATAAGTCGTGAGATACCTACAACGAGTTTTATATGCTATTATTGTAAAGGTAACGATTTATTTGGTATCATAATGCCTTATAAGCCTTTCGTAGTACCCATGAAATAAGAAAGTATTTTTCAATAGTATACACACCGGCACAATTAGCGGAACAGAAAAAAAAGTGAGACTATGAGATAATAACGCATATTTTTGACGAAAATGTAATTAGACACAAACTAACAAATTGATTAACATCTTTTAACAACGACTTTGAAAAGTCTTCGTTATTTTTTATTGAAAAAATAAAGAAATTTGAAATAAGTGAAATTTTTGGATAATTATGAACCATCACAAAAAATAAAAAAAGTATGCATTAAATGATTTAACAATAAAATTAAAGCAAAATTAATAACGAGTGTTTCCCCCTCTTGCTCTGATTACGGTTTTCATTCGTCTGGGCATGCTACAGATTATGTTATCGATGATTTCTTGAGGCAACCGCTCCCACTTCTCAATTAATGCGTTTTCAAGTTCATTCAGATTGTTGGGGGCTGGCATTCTGGATTTAACCCTTCTTTTTAGCAAGTCCCAGACATGCTCTATTGGATTCATATTGGGGGAATTTGCTGGCCACTGCATCACCGGTATACCTACGTGGCTCAGATATGCCTGTACCGATTGTGCTCTATGAGTACGAGCATTATCTTGCATTAGAATAAAGTCGTCACCAATAAATGGGGCAAATGGTACAACATGTTCTTCTAAAATGTCTCTGATGTATCGATCTGCTGTCATGGTCCCTCCTGTGACTATCACTAACTCCGTGCGAGCTCCCAAACATATCCCTCCCCAAACCATAATCAAGCTGCCACCATAAGCCACTGTGTGTTCAAAATTAGACTGTATGTGGCGTTCTCCTTTGCGTCTCCATATTCGCTGTCTCCCATCGATCTGTTTTAAAAGAATTCTGCACTCATCAGTAAAGAGAACCTGCTGCCATTCGTTCAAATCCCAGACGATGTTCTCGCACATCGGTTTGTGTTCCGCTAATTGTGCCGGTGTGTGTAGATGGTATGATTTTTGATTGCCAGTGCAGTTAAATTTGCGTAAGGCAGAGTAAGATTTTAGTGGGAGTACCAGCAGATTTTGGTGGATTGTAAATCTGAAATCTATTGAAAAGTCGCAGCAAGCTATGTTTTGATGTTTTGATCCTATCTTAAAAATTTGGACGGTATAATTTAGTAAAGAAGATAATAATATAGTGCATAAGAGCATTAACCACTCCTTAACACATACTTCGATAAAAAAAGATATTATTACATTATAACGATATTCTACATTAATAATATCGCTTAATTTTGTAAATTACAGCACACGCCATGTCCAAGGGAGGCGGCAAGTCAAATAGTGATGAAGATGTTTGACCAAGATGCCTGGAGGTTATGTTTTCTGTCGGAAATATACCTTGAATATACTTAATTATAATACAAATGTATGTGTTTATATCTTGTGTTTTATTTATTCCTGTTATATAAGTGAAATTATTTGTTTTTAATGATGAATTGTCCAGTTCTAAAGGTTCACTTCGGAAGGTTTTAGGCTCTACCTAGAACCTTCCGAAGGTAGAGGCCATGTATTTAATAGTACATTTTGTACTCCTTAATCTGATGTTTTTAGTATATAGAATAAATTAATTAAAAATAAATATTCAGTAGAAATTTAGAGAATTTTCAGGACGTAACTTTTCCCGAAAAAGTTTTTCCTGTACCTAACTACTTATAAGTCGATGTACATGATTTTCAAACAGAAAACTATACGTTGATAAAATAGAAAAAATTTCCTATAAAACTTGTATGTTTAAAAAAATCGCACAAAATCAATAGAGGTTATGTGATTGTTAAATGCAGTGATTTCAGTTTTAGTTCTCTATTGAGCATATAACATCACGATTTATGATCTTAAATGAAAAATAAATCTAGCAATCACGACCAAAAAGTAATAAACAAAATATTATACATAACCATTTCATAACAAACTATGAACTCAAATAGAGCTTAAATATTAATCATCAAATACTAAATCCCAACCTGAATTCAGCTTCAAATCTTAACTAGCAAACACACACTAAGATTCGACTAACACATTTAAATGTTAACCCCCCTCCCCCCACTGACCGGGGTCAGGGGGTTGGGGGTTCATCCCATCTCCCAATACATTTCATATTCCGTTGACAGAGGCACAATAATAACGCGGTTCTCTTCGTGTAAAAGCAAGACATAGTTGATGCACGTAGATGTAGATAACTGGATGAGACTGTTTATTTTCAGGTGCTAAAAGTATACATCTCTGATATTATAATATTTTGAAAAATGAATGTGAAGAACGTATTTAATTTACAGGACTGTGTGTAGCAAAATTGATTAGGTAGGTAATATTATAAAGATGAGTGATGCAGTTGTAATTGATGTCTAAGTTATGATTCAATAAATTTATCTTTTCTCGTTTTTATTTGGTATAAAGCTTTCAAAAGCTTAGCGTATTACGTTAGGAGGTAATGTTATTTTTTAAATTTTATTTATTTTATTTTATTTTATTAAAATATTATATTTTAAGGGTATGGATAAAAATCTCTTCAGCAGAACAGACAGAACCAGCGTGCTTATTTACAAATGATTGCAATTTACTAACCAACCTAAAGAGTTACATAGAGAAACTCATAGACTCGAGATTTCAACAAACAAATGTAGAGTCGTCATATTATGCTTCTATACATATTATGCACATACCTACATTCTTAAAATTTCACTATTAATATAAATCACAGGTAAAATAAATCAAGTGCCACATCCAGTTCTATACATCCCCGCTTGACCAATAGTTGGAAATAGTTGAATTTGAAGACGTTTGGAATTTACGAGTGGTTACGACCCTATGGGTGCTGGACGATAGAATATTTCAACTTCACCGATTGCTGGGCTACGAATATTTGACGTGTCTTGTATATTGGCTTATATTATAATCATTGTTTTGTTCACTATCTGTTGGAACTTTTGGTATTGATTATAAATACTGTCTTTTCTCCTTTCTCACTGTCTTTTCTTGAAAATGATAGCTTGTTTGTATTGTTAAGATTGATAATTACAAAAGAATGTTAGAGCTAAGCGTTTGTTTAAAATTAAACTCTTTGCAATTAGGATTATTTATGTTAAAGGTAAATAGTAATTTAACCCGGCGTCATTGTGGCTACTAAACAGAACTTGGCCGTTGTGGCCGGGTAAATTTTACCCATGTACATTATTGTACACTGAATCAAGCTTATGTCAATATTAGTTTTCTATAATAGGGAAATAGGTAGTTAAATACATTATTAATAAAAATCAAACATTTATTTATCATAAAATGAGCATATTACTCATCAAATTAAATCTTTTTATTCTGCGATAATTTTTTTAGAACCAAACTTAAAACGTTTCTTCGAAAACATAACATAATAGACATTTAGAGACAAAACATAAAATTTTCTTTAGAACATAAACATGAAATCATGAACTATATAAAACAAAGCTTATTTACTAA
Organism: Colias behrii; assembly: GCA_029959065.1. Classification (NCBI taxonomy): domain Eukaryota; kingdom Metazoa; phylum Arthropoda; class Insecta; order Lepidoptera; family Pieridae; genus Colias; species Colias behrii. The sequence goes on from JARWMC010000016.1 coordinate 2,697,584, forward strand.
TAATATACCGACTTATTCGCTATCGAGATCAACGCAACTTTGGCATAATGGGATAATGTGTTGCATACAAATAGGCTTATTACACTTATTGCAGTTATGCCTGTTTTTTTTGTCTTTGGCAGAAGGACAGTCTTTGCATCTCGTATATGTTTTAGAACTTTTATTCGGAGGGTAGGTCATCATTTCACCGACTTTTTCTTGAATACGTTTACGTAAGCCTCTCGGTAAGTTCTCCATATTTTTTCTCACGCGAAGGTGACCCTCAAGCATTGATAGACCGAGTTTTCTAAGGAAATCACGCCGGTTTGTTTTCAATTTATTATTTTCACGAAAAATAATCACACCATTTATTGCAGCTACATTCATGACCGCATAAAATACTGTCATTGGCCAGCGATTTGAGTTTTGAGATACATCAAAGGTAGCACAGAGCTCATCAACCACATCGACGCCAGCTTTCGTAGAATTATAAAATGTATCTCTGGTTTCCTTTTTTCACCACTAGCAGGATCAATGTTTTGGTCATGATGAAGAGAAGACAATACCAGCACCACTTTAGACCGTTTAGGCATGTAGGAAATAAGCGTCATATCTTTCTGGAATGCAAACTGAGCGCTGTATACTTCTTTTCTTCGCGTGGTAATAAAGTTTGGTGATGGTTTGATTTGGGGTTTATAAAACTGTGAAAAACGATATGAAATTTATCAATAAACAATAAAAAACAACAAACACGCTGTCTTTATAAATGTTACGTGGCCATTGTGGCCGGGTATAACCTACCCGCGTGCTCTTTATACACGTCTACAATACAAGGTAGCGGCAGCAACACTAAATAGAGAAGTGAATATGCGAACAGAGGTCAACGACCGCAGCTATAACTGTAACGGACAAAAGACACGCGCATTTTGTTTTAAAATTATGACAGTTTTAAAATGCGTCGGGTATTAGATACCCGGCAACAATGACGCCGGGTTAAAGTGAGACATGGCATCCTCGTCTAATTAATTGCAACGAAAAGTGATAATTTGATAACAATCATGATTGTTATTTTGGATACTTATACATCAAATAATAATAGCAACTTCGGCTACATTGTAAAATAAGAAATTTTTAAGTATGCTTTCGTTGAAAACCTGCGTGCTATATTTAATTTTTGTTTTCTATTTTTAATTTTATGTGCTGATACTTTTCTACTACCTACTGCATGAATTTCTTTCAATATTCTGCTTTTCATTTACATATTATATTTACGTTTCAATTTGATTCATAAATTTAACAATATTGCTATTATTTGTAAACAATTTTAATCATCATACACGTTCATAAATTAGAGTTCATTAATAAATGTAATCAATGCCTTATACAATAGTGTTTAATTTGAATTCAGATTTTAGTACGTACACCAAGCCTCAAATCTATCTAGAAATTACCAAAAATCATCAATTCAGCGTATTAATATTCGATGAATAGACTCCAAGTCGGGATTCAAGTATAAGATTTGCCAAATTGGATGGTCCATTGTCCAGTCCGACGTAATTTAGTTTGTGTGTGTGATGAATTTACAATTCAATTTGCATATTATAATAATTCTGAATTATGGGGGCTGAAGTTCTAATACCTAACTAAAATACACAATATTATGACGTACCTATATGGGTAATGTTTATGTAGAGAAAAACTGAGAAAGTATCGATAGGTTGAAATTGTTTTAAATATTCAAAAGTTTAAAATATAATTGGTACCAGATAATAACACTTATGATTGTACTGTAGTCTGTATGTCTCATCATTTAAATTAACGACATTATCCACTTCATTCTAGATTTTATTTATGTCTTGTATATAATAAAATAATGTAAATAAGACTTATTCACCGTTATATCCCTTACATGAATCGCTAACTTTAACTATACACAAACAATTTACCAATAGATTAAGAAATAAACGCACTCTTTATAACTGCAATAGTTTTCTTAATCTCCAAATAACATATACACATACATATTTTATCAATCAATTAATTAATTAGCCTAAAAAACACACCCTCTATCACTCGAATCGTCTTTAACTCGGAATATGCACAAATAGATTTATTAATATCGGGGGGTGGTTCGCCCGATGGGGGTAAATGTAAGCCTTGCGTCCGACAGCACCGGTCATAACTAAGATGTCTTGACCGTTCGTAATTCTTGGCCCCGTGTTTAGGCTACAGGGTGTTTGAGTTTCCAAGGATTAGGGTTTGTCGTGGAGTTGCTAAGTTTATGTGGAGTTGTAGGGTACGAGATTGGTTTGGTAAAAATGTTCTATTGGATTTATTGGATTTGGTTATAAATTGTGCCTACTAATTGTTTCAAATTATTTTATTAATGGTCGTAGTTGTGTAATATTTGCACATTTGGATGTTTGCTTCGCAATTTGCTATTTACTAATGAATCAAGTGAATGCATGCATTTTAATAAATTATGCAATATAAATTGAATCGTATACACAGAATAAACCTAAGAAATATAATATTAAAAAAGCTTTATCTTTTATGAATCAGAAGATACAGTAGTTAGAAGTTATAGTAACTAAATACACATATTACGCCTAAGCTTTTAAATCAATATTTTAAACACCCTGTATCAAGCCACCAAGAGCCAGTGACTGTAGGACTGTAGCTAAGAATCCTCTGTGTGTGCTAGATATTAAATTCCGAGTGAAATGTACCCGACGTCTTGTTAGCGCTGGATGTAATTAGTTATAACATTCATGGGAATGTTCAATTTGCTGATTAAAAATATATATCTTATATATCTATAATAATCCTAATACAGGGTGTTGATCAGCATTGTGAGAAAATTTAGCTCATTTTGTGTGTTTATACAATTAACTGGACCTGTAGATCATTTGCCTACTTTGATAATAAATAGCTATGGTATTATGAATTAAATCTATTTCATACATTTTAAGTGACAAACGTTTAGTATTAACTAAACTAAAAGGCGTATTACCCGTGGTCCCCCCGCTATGTCCCACTGTGGGTCTACGGGTAATATTTTTTCCCCGTGGACCCACTCCTATAGAATGATATGACAGTGGGTCTACGGGCACTTGAATTAAAAATACTTTTTACTCGTGGTCCCCCCTCTGCCATACTTTGACCATTATAGAGACAGGATTAGGTACTATATTATCTGCACTTCCCGGTTTATGCTCTGCGTAATTATTTCGAATTAACAGTTAGTTTCTAATACTTACGATCGATGGTTGCGGATATCAGATTTAACAAAAATCTATACTAATATTGTAAAGCTGAAAATTTATATTCCAAACTGCAATAAAACATATAAATACAAAATATGTATACGAAACTAGCTGACGCGACAGTCTGTCAGTAGTCGTCTTGTATTCGCGCAAATTGCCAAACCCGTAAAGTTTATGTTTTCGCATTTGCTTATTTTTTGGCGCAAAATTATTTTTTATTTGAGTTTCTTTTGTCTTTAATAAGATCCTTGTCCTGACAATAACGAACACATCAAAATAAGAATCAACGAAATCGGTCGAGCCGTTCGCGCGTGATGCCATGACCAGGAGAAATAGAGATTCATTTTTACATAATATATAGATATAGAGACGATAACCGCTAAAAATTATTTATTTTGATATCATACACATTTAATGAAGTTTATAAACATTATTTTCTTTTTGAGATTACATTTTGTCACCATAAATCCTTACTTTGCTTTATTTTTTTAATTCTGAAGCTCACACACCTCACACCACTTAGTTAAAATTGTTGCAAGCTGTTTTTGCTTTGCGGCATGCCGAAAAAATATACATACACTAGCTTTAGGCCCGCGGCTTCGCCTGCGTTTTCAAAGAAAAACCCGCATAGTTCCCCTTCCCGTGAGATTTCCGTGATAAAACCTATACTATGTTTTAATCAAAATTACCCTCTATATGTGTGCTAAATTTAATTGTAATCGGTTCAGTAGTATTTGCGTGATAGAGTAACAAACAAACACACATACACGTACATCCATCCTCACAAACTTTCGCATTTATAATATTAGTAGTATAGTCGAGAAAATCATAATCTTTCTACTGTCGCAGTCGGGTAAATAATAAAAAAAATGTGTGTGTATACTACTGTACTCATGTAAGAAGTGAAACTTCTTTATGACCTTATTTAAAAAAAAATAATTTGCTATATGTAACTGTTGTTGTAAATAAAAAAACGGTTTTACAAGTTATTAGAAACTTTGTTTTAATTAAATCAATTAAAGTTACACAATTATTAGGTACAGTTACAGTCACGGGCGACGCGAAAAGGAACAAGGAAGTTAACCACAGATTATTGTAAAAATAATGACATTAACAATGTAATTTAAGAAGGCGACAATTTCAAATTTTAACAGTAACTTTACAGAAATACGTCGAATCACGCGTGGTAGGGATAAGAAAAAGATGGCGCGTAACGGAAAAATGTCACGCGTAACGAAAAAATGTTACACTAAATTTTTCCAACCCCGATAAAGAAGTTTCACTTCAATACCAAACCGAACCAATTATACATTTTACTATTTAAACCTAAACTATCTGAAACCAATGGATAATTCGAAATAATTACGCAGGACATAAACCGGGAAGTGCAGACAATATAGTACCTAATCCTGTCTCTATAATGGTCAAAGTATGGCACCGGGGGGACCACGGGTAAAAATTATTTTTAATTCAAGTGCCCGTAGACCCACAGTCATATCATTCTATAGCAGTGGGTCCACGGGGAAAAAATATTACCCGTAGACCCACAGTGGGTCATAGCGGGGGGACCACGGGTAATACGCCAACTAAAAACACCGTCATAAAATATAGCTTACTTCAGCCAGGTGAAAGAACTTCAAATTGCTTAAATACTTTTGGAATTGAACTAAACAACGCTCCTCTTTATAATAGCAGCGTAGATTGAGATTACTTCATAACTCCTTATTTCTCATAAAGTGAACTTTGAAGTGTATTTTGCATAAATTCGATCATGCTAAAGAATCTCACTTCAGACATAATATAAATAGACCGTGCAGTTATCGCGTATTCCCATTAAAGTATAAAAAGTAAAATAAACTGTGTACCATATAAGTGAGGAGGGATAAATTGCAGTCAAGCGTAGGGTTGTCAACGATTTTTGTTGAATTTTTTATTTTATTAAAATATTCACATTTAACGTATCTAATTAACAACATAATATACCCATTAAAAAATAAGATGTGTAATAAATTAAATTTTTACAAAGCTAAAGACGTTACTTAGGGCAGATTTTTCAATCCTTGGTTAAAACTTATTCGTCGAATAATGTATAAAACTACCATTTTTAACGTATTCTCATAGTCCGTATTTGATAGTTTACGTAAAATTTCAATATTATCGTGTAATACTTTATTGGACGGATAAGTTTAAACCAAGCATTGAAAAATCGGCCTTTAGTATAATATTTATTTTATTTATTTTATTTATCAATCCTTTATTGCACTTAAAGAGAATAAAAAAGAAGAAACACAAACACTTAAAGATAGCTTAAACTAAGTACAAATGGCGGTCTTATCGTTTTAGAGCGTATATGTAACTTTAACTACAAAAAAATTGTAATTTCAAAATTACATCGCCTCTACAACTTAATGATTTGTTTACTATATTAATTATTGCAATATAAACTTTCATTCTAATATATGACAATCTTTTACAATAACTTAAGTAAATTTTTTAACCAAAAAAACTTTTCCTTAAATTGACTGAAGATTCAAATGCAAATTGTAGAGTATTTTTAAAGCTCATACACGGATAACTGTAGCTTCTCAATAAAATTTATGCTCGCATGTGAAAAAAACTTAAAAAAAAAATGAAACAAATATGTGCGACAGCCCTGTATGGGTGGCTGAGGCGTATAATTTATTTATTGTTGTTCAAATTCACGCAAAATCGTGGCGTTCTGAGTCGTTACTGCACTAACGGATTTTATAGCACGGTTAGTGGTATATCACTTGTGATAAGGACTTTAATTGTGTTAACTGAATATGAAGGATTTCTCAATGAACTGTATTGGAATTATGTTGATGAGAACTAAATGATTTGAAGTCAAGCCTTGTATAATATTGTTGATTATTTACACAGATAACACAGTTAGGTTTGAATTCTGAATATATGAAAAATTTACTTACTACACAACGTGATTTCGATACTTATCCATAAATAATTGAGTATAATAAGTATACATATTTGTGCCGCTCTACCGTGAGAAAAATCTATGTTAGATGGAGAGTTCTCTAATCTGCAATAGTACAAAAAAATTATCCGATTGGTTATTGACAAACTTTATTCTTATCATAAAATGAACTAGATACTAAATAAATCTATGGTTGCTATTTTCGGTTACTCGTCATCGGAACATCTTAATACTATTATAAAGGCGAAAGTTTGTATGGATGTTTGTTACTCTTTCACGTAAAAACTACTCAACCGATTACAATGAAATTTAGCACACATATAGAGGATAACTTGAATTAACACATAGGATAGGTTTTATCCCGGAAATCCCACGGGAAGGGGAACTATGCGGGTTTTCCTTTGAAAACGCGGGCGAAGCCGCGGGCGGAAATCTAGTCGTAAATAAATGTTTCTTTCTATACAAACTGAACTGCGTCTTCTAGAACAATCTATAGCCCAACCGGCCGATTTAGATCCAACAATTCAGAGCTTCGCACGGGACACGATGTGATGGGAGCGGGCAGGATCGGTAATAGCCAGCGTGTTTGCTGAGGCCTCGGGCTATTGATACTATCCTAATGTATATAAAGAAGTGTATTTGGGTAACTGGTCTAACTGATCTTTGTTGGTTGTGGCGATTAAAATATGAAGAGTAATTTTGGAACGGGCAAGAACATGCAGTTTGTTATTTAACGTCATGTTCGGTGGTCATAAAATCCAGTTTTGATCAATTGTAATTTGTTAATAACGATTTTTTACAGCACAATTGAATAATATATTAATGCAGATAATAGATATAATAAATAGCTACCATTGAATGCGATTTATAATATTAGGTAATTAATTCTAGTCCACAGCTTCACTCTTTTCTGAACGATATGTTGTTTTGAATTCAAAAACAAGAATCCGTTCAAAATCTGAATTATAATATCATAAACCTTTGCAGCAATTATAAAAACTTAATCCCATAAAAATAAAAATTCCAATAAAGAACACAAAGCCCATCATATAGTTATCGATTCGTAAAAACAAGGAATCACTGGTGCATCAGACAAGAGTATGTAATCACATGACCCTTGCCCCCAGAACCTAAGATCACCTAACATCAATAGGGAATGTAAACAACGGATCATCTCCTACGGCGCCATCTGTAATTTTCCGACAATACGCCAAACGAGGCCAGTATACCTTGAGCTGTGCACATATCCCCGTATTGTTATTCAGGAATGATTACTAGCGGTTTAATGATAGTAAATTTATATAAAAATAAGATATTATAGTCACCAAGTTTGTATTAAATTAGTCACAAGATTGGAGTTTTTACTTGGAGAAATATTATGTTTAAAAAGTATGGAAAAAACAGTAATTTAATAAGCGAAATTGCATAAAATTAATGACTGTTCTGCCTAACATCTATTAAGTTACCTGTTAGCTTTTAACAATTTTTTTATACTGTAGAAATAAATAGATGCGAAATTCACCAAACACTTGATTTTTATCACAGCTGCACCAAAACATTTATAAACGACTCAAATCAACCAACCTAACATTACCTCTCAAAACACCCATTCCAGTAAATGCCTTAACTGCAGTTAAAGCACCTCAGGGGTCATCTAAGACTGGTCCCTCGGTCCACGTTTTATCGATATCGGATCGGCACTGCATATTTATCAACCTTTGACACGAGTAACAACTAGTAACATCTTCATAGATGAAAACAAACATATTAAAAGGTATTGAACTTGATCGAGCGAGTCTAACGGGGTTTTTGTAGCTTTGGGCTAAACGTTATAGTTATCTGGAATTGTAGATTGACCGCCTCTATGCTGGGTTAGAGTGTTACGAACGGGACGGTCTTGGTTCGATTGTAAAAGATGATAAGAGGAATAAGTCACGCCTGCCAGGATGTTGTGGGCTTCCATCTTGCCAAGGAAAAAGTAGAAAAACACGAGAATACACCTTATTTCATCTTAATATATATAAATCTCGTGTCACAATGTTTGTCCTCAATGGACTCCTAGACCACTAAACCGATTATAATAAAATTCGCACACCATGTGCAGTTCGATCCAACTTGAGAGATAGGATAGTTTAAACATGTAGGTACCACGGGCGAAGCCGGGGCGGACCGCTAGTATTATTATATGTATTGATTAGAACTTTTATTAGAAGTAGTTATTATTTATGTTCAATATTTTCATTTCAATTCCCTTGAGGGAAATAAAGAAGTCCTTGCTTGGCAAGTTTCTTTTAAGTTTATTTATTACTATAGCTTTCCACCCGCAGCTTCGCCCGCGCAGTCAAAGAAAAACCCACATACCTAGTTCCCGTTCCCGTGGGATTTCCGGGATAAAACCTATCCTTTTTCTCGGGGTAAAAAGTAGCCTATGTCCTTTCTCGGGTATCAAAATATCTCTATACCAAATTTCATGCAAATTGGTTCAGTAGTTAAGGCGTGATTGAGTAACAGACAGACAGACAGAGTTACTTTCGCTTTTATAATATTAAGTATGGATATATCTTTGAACAGAAAACAGTTTTAGTTACAGATCTAAATAATAGTAGTATTACTATACTATTTAAATATCTTCTGTCAGAATAACATTGTAAATTAATCGTCGATAAAACTAACACCTTATAACTTTAGTCACCAACAATCTAAACATACGAATAATTGATTCTTTTCAATGTACACGAAATTAGTTAGCAATTTCCAATTTCCCAATGTCCACAGCTCTCATGCATCACGCATTGCTCTAAGCTTGTGCAACACTGCTTGATATTCGCGCGTGACACGACCGTAAGGCCAATTTACTATAATCTGTGTGATTACCCATTAAAACCCACAGCAAATACACCACGATAGCAATGCCATACCAAGCTTATACAGGATACATTGCGTGGAATGTACCACCAATCCAAGTAGTTTTAGGATTTTTCAAAGCAAGGCAGCAATGTATTCTAAACAAGCAGGGTGGTACAATAATAGTTTTATGAATGCAGCCTAGTAGGTAGAAGCTTAACTATTTTACATCACAACGATGGGAAAGAACGATAAGTAGATTCGTTTGATTAGGCCATAGTCATGAAGATTTTAAGTACTCGATTTTTCTGGTGTTTCGACATGGAGTGTAACTTGAATTTATTATTAGCATTAGAAGTGTTTTTTTTTATTTATATGTAGTTTAAGAACGTTATTGATTTAGTGGTACTCTAGGTTAGTTCATTAAACAAAAATAAATTGATTATGCCAATTTATTGGATACGTTGTAATTAGTATGTAGTAAATGTAACGAATAAAGTAGAAAAAGCTAATGTATAAAGTGTGAAATCTTAGTATATCTGTATGATAAGAGTTTGCAAGCGAAACACGTTGTCTTGGTGTAGGTCTACATGTTCTTTGTATTATTGAAATAAATTATTTTAATTATAATTTTCAGTATTTTCTTTACTAGGCTTACATTTTCCATTTATAAGAAAACCTCAAGCAAATCGTTCCAATTACTCGACGATTGTTACAATTCCACACTTACATTAAACCCAAGTTTAACTCGTAATTATTAAGTCCTTACATAGCGTCACGCCCAGGGGAGGTCACCTAGGGAGGTGCATTTTTACAAATTGATACAAATTATTCGAGCGAGCACCCGCTTTGTCCCAACGATGCTTGTTACGACTCTAGAGCGGCATTTTATTATTTTCATGTGATGGACGCACATCGAGCGTAAGAAACGCGGAAACTAACGTATAGCAACAATATACAGCTACCGGTAAATCAATCGGGTAGTAGAAAAGAATAAAGTTTATTGGAAGTAGGTAATAATCCCGGGTGATATTTCTTCTTAGATAATTTATTACTTGTTATGTAGACAACCTTTATTTAGGTACGTTTGTAGAAAACTAGTTGCCCTAGCAGACGTTGATATGACGTTTTCGTGTTTTTCTCTCCATAAGAACCTTCCCTGTGCCATAAAATTTCTGTTACGTGCGTAAACAAAGATCTAGTCGAACCGCTCTAGCGTTTTGCGCTAAGCAAAACCATTAGCGATTTCTTTTTATTATATTACTAGCTTCCGCCCGCGACTCCGTCCGCGCGGATGTCGGTCTTCGCGTGGATGGTTTATTTCTCCATTTTGAGTAACTCTGACAATGACATCTTATAAATATCTATTGGACCCAAATACGGCTAGGCCTATAATAATACGCAACGTGTTCGCGGTTCTACAGAACAACGTCTATGGATAAAACTGAAAAATTAAGATTAATTTTTTTTCTACGTATTTTTCCAGGATAAAAAGTATCCTATTTTACGCCCAGGATAATAAGGTATAATTATACCAAGTTTCATCGAAATCGAACCGGTAGTATTCACGTGATGTCTTCACATACAGACAGACAGACAGACAGACAAAAATTTTTTTAATCACATATTTGGGTTTGGTATCGATCCAGTAACACCCCCTGCTGTTTATTTTTTCAATATTTTCTATGTACAGAAATGACCCTTCTACAGATTTATTATAGGTATGTATAGAAGATAAGATGTGTCAGTAGATAATTCGACGAATAGAACAAAAATGTGTAATATTTTCCAATTTTGGTTAATACCATCAACCAAAAGTATTTTTTCAGTTTTTATATTATGAATCTTCACCAAAATTAGAAAGATTAAAAGCACCTTACATACAAAATGCTCTACTTCATTTAATAATAAATACACTCTCAAACACGTATGCTAAATTGATTGTGATTCTAATCTATGGTAAGTGAGACTGTCACTTATCGATGCAAGTGAGTGGAAGATAATCCTGTTTACTAGACAACTAGTGCATGAGCTTAACGACAATCGGATAAACTTTACATAGTTAAATATGAGCTAAAATCTCTAGTGTTTTGTCGTGTTTAGATGAAATTTAAAACTTTAATCCCGAATTGTCTTTAATTTTTACTTATAGACACTAGAAATAGATTTATTTTTACTTTATCTCAATTCCATTAGAGGATGGAAATATACCATGGAAAAGTTCTAAATAATTTTCATTTTTCATAAGTAATTATAGACTGAACAAATTTTCGATTTTCGGACCCCAGTAAATTAATTCATTCCATGACTCTACAATGTTTAAACAGTTGCCTACAGATTTAAAGGCATTCAACGACGATAGCGTAACTCATACAGAAGAAAACGCTACAGCAGTTACCCGTTTCAGTGTACGCCGCGCCTGCCACCTCATTCCTTAGACGGAGTCCGAAACATCTTATTCGCGCCCTCATAAAAGTAACTGCTTTGGCTCGTTTTTATTTCCACCTCTGTACCTGTACGGCCACAGTATTTTAATAAACCACCCGACCCTGCATTTCATTTTAAACTGTATTCTTTTGTTTTAAAGTCACTTTTCGAAAAACCCCGCGCTCGAATCATATCTCGCCACTTGTATCTAGGACAGAGATACTAAAGGACAGAAGGAATTCCAATTACTTTATTATGTGTACGATTGCGAAGGTCCATATTTATTACAGGAGTAATTCATTCGTGTAATATTCATGAATTATGCGATAGTAATATTGTACATTTTTATAAGGAAAGCAGTTATTTATATTGTTTAGTTCCTAGTAACTGAAATAACAATTACCGTGGCATTGAATTCTAATAAGCAAATCATTTTATTTGAGGAAAATGTAATCATGCGTGTAGGTACAATAGAAAATATTGCCTGAAAAACGTAGAGTCGTCAATTGGTGTAGATAATATTATGTGCTGAAGTATATTGAAGGTCGTCATATCTTCAGAGTTGAAAAAAAATTAAAGGATTAGATCAAGGCGCAGGTTCGATTCCTGCCTCATGTTTTTCTATTTTAAACTTTTTCACACATTATATATTTTATAAATTGAAAGCTATAAAATTAAAAATTACAATGCTTCAGATATGAACATAGTTTTAGCGGATCGGAAATACTTCGAATTAGTACTAGGTTAGGTGCCTATATTGTTTGATAAATTGTTTCAAAAATAAAACCCATAACCACTAAATCAAAATGCGCGTGTTACCTACCAATCGCAGATAAATAATAAATGAATTCTAATATTTCACCACCATTCCACTAATAAAAAAATTAATAAAAGTCGCGGGACGTAAAGCCCGTAAAGAGAATCAATCAGTGAAACAGATGTGAGATATATTTTCCTGATGCCTCTATTTTTCATAAAAATTCAATGAACTCATAATATATGGATAGGTACATGATTAGCATTCAGAATATTCTTTTACATTTCATCCTTATTAATCCCATAGAACATACAAATCCTTGTAAAACATATATTTTTTCAGCAACTGCCTTTATACATAAATACAGCATTAAACAGCTTCACCAAACAAACCGTCGAATCAATAAGCAATAATTCCAACATGGCGTCCAAACAAAAACAGCATGTAATTAAAAGATCGAACAATGCGCACAATAAACAGTCAATAATGTACATAAGAACCCCACACAAGCCTCCAATACATATTTCTTGAAGACGAACGGGGGGATTGAAAAAAAAACTAATTAAAAAAGCAATCAAGGTTTTCTTGACGGCGCTCACGTTCGCCCATATCGTCTTACCCCTCCTCCCGACACCCTTTAAGGGGAGGCTGGGAGATTTACGTAACACGCTTAAAGTGTGTTTTGATGAAGTAATCATCCCATTTCCACGGCCTGCGTTTAAGAATTCCACGGCCGGACTTTTCTCAACTCTTTAGCCGCTATGTTACAATTTAAACGGGCAATTCTCGTACTCGGTATGCAATTTTTCTTATTATTTTAATTGTGTGTAATTGCGTAATCACGTAATTATGTGGGAAATTAGCGAATGTAGTTGCAGTTCAAGCTAGCCGTTTTGTGTCGATTATAACGAGTGTTCGGTACATACTGATTATTTAATTATTTTTGAGGCTTTGGAGTGTGTTCATTAACGAACGTTCAGAAATAATTTGTTTTACGTTGAGGTTTATTACAAAAGTAACTACCTATAATGCGTAATGATTTTAATGCGTGGATATTTTCTGAAAGTGTGAACTGGTAAAAAAAAATTAAAGCTGAAAAAATTATTTCTAAGTTAAACTAGAAGCAAAATAAATAAAGTCTTATACGCGCCTACATAAGCAATTCTGCTTCCATACGGTTAATAAAATATAGATAATATTCTTCAATGGTTTTATGGCATTCAAATGCTTTATAAATTTACAATTATAAAACACCCAAATATTGTGGTAATTACAACATTTAAAGTTCCTAAATCAGCCCATACTTTTTTGAAACTACTCCGATTCCCAATATACCATACCAAAACTTCTTCGATACACCACAGCTCCTCAAACGAGTCCTTTCAATTCCCACTATCAAAGCACATAAAAGATTGTCACGTCTCAAGCAGGAAATGATTTTAATAATATTTGCCGTCGTGAAGCTTAGCACTAAACGAACCGGAGTGTCCATTAGACATCATAACGCCATTAATGAGGCTCAAATGTTCATCAACTGAGGATGGTGCATTTAGAATGCGTAAAGAGTTAGTTCTTGATTCTATGGATATTATTAGAAGCAGGATTAGCATTAAATTAGGAATAAGAAGAAGTGATTCTTCGTCGTTTTAAATTTTGGTATATTTAGGCTGAGTACCTATAGGTACCTACTTACAATTTTAATTAATATTGAAATATTATTACAGTTAAGATTTCTAGAGTTGATAATCGAGAATAAAATTATAGACACTTGATATAATAATTTCGAACACATACAGAAAAAAAAGTGTGGATAAAGGACGTATAATTGAAAAAAAATGATAATAACTTACAGTCAATTCGATTTAAATATTTCTCTCAACTTTAAGGCTTTGTAAAAGAGTTATTATTAAACATCTCTATTATTAGCTATCTGAAGAACTACATTTATTATAAATTTCATCGATATAAAATCTTATTAAATTCTACTAACTGCTACTGTTAAAATAATTTTTAACAGTAATAAACTTATTGCATAATATTCAATAAGATTTAATCGCTTGACCAGCTTACCTACCCGCAAGCAATAACCGTACGAGAATTTTCTTAAACAAGAGCAAATGGAGCGTAGGTACGATAAATATTAAGAAAAACGTAATATTCAAAGACCTCGTTAAAATCTATGCTAATTAGATTTTATATGGAAGGGACCGGTCTTATATGTTTTTTACGATCACTCACACACTCACAGTTTCTTGAGGCGTCCCCATTAATTTATACGTTCTTTCGCTTTCATTATAATTATTATTCTTGGCAATTTATTTTCGCACACGAGGGGGCAGTTCCCCCCCGGGGGTGGGGGCAACTTCTTACAAATTCCCGTTTTTCGGTGGAACTTAACGCACCCTTTTCTTGGCCCTTTTTGTTTTTCATTACATTAACTTTTCAGTCGGGGATAATGTTTGTCCGTGTGTGCGTCTAATTTACGCGGGTAATGAATTATTTTGTTTGTGTCTTAATGTTTTTTTGTGCTTATATTTTTTATTATTATTTCAATACCAATTAATAATTAATTGGCTAGGTATGCTAATTAATAAAATAAATTCATCGTAATAGATCAATTGATTTAGAAGTAAGTACACATTTATAAACAAAATCAAACAAATTACAATTTTGTTTCGAAGTAGTTTTCTTTCAAACAATTTAATTAACACTTACAATTACTTTTAATCACGTATTTGTTAAAAAAGTACCCTTCCTACATAATCCGCAATAAAATATACTTACAGTAAACAACAAAATATAACATCCAATCTAATAGCTAAGTTCTACCGTTCCAATACATGCAACTTCCCTCTAAAGATTTCAAACTGCACAATTTTCAAGCGATACATGCAAAGAACAAGTTCCACAAAACAAAAGCGATTACGACAGACTTCGACTACTCGAAAACAAAACGCAATTTTCTCTTAAGAAAATGAGGGAACTCTTTCTCCCCATTGAAAAATCATCAACACCCCGCGTATGTACCCACCGACCCCTTAGGGGGGAAGACGCCAACTTGCGTACGCTTTAATTAAAAATAAAACATAAGAACGATGTAACTGGATGAGCCGAGGAGCGAAGGAAAAATGAAAGAGAAAGCCGACCGCCCCCCTCCACCCTGGGCGGGGGGGTCGGTAACCGCGGCGAAGTCAGTCGCGGAGCGACCGCCGGGGGAGGCACACCTCCCTCGCATGCTACGGAATGACATCACTTTTCTTGTCGCTAATGAAGAGAACGTCTTAGCCTTTCATTTGTTTTTTTTTTGTTCTTATTTATGTATAGCGATTATGGTTTTATCGATTTTAGATTTTGGTTATTATCTAGGTTAGGCGATTCCCATTATGAATAATTAAAAGTATTGACAATTAAATTATAATTAGTTAGATAGCTTATTGATTATAATTTAAAAAAATCAGACTAACAACATTGATATTATGTTACTGATGAAACTTTTGTTACTGATGAAACTCGCCTCAGAAAGTTTACATATAACACGAAACAATTCAAGTTGATAACAAAAAAAGAGAAAATAACACTTATACAAAACATTTCTTGACTCATAATTTTCATAAAAGCAACACAAGTACAAATACACGTTGAACAAGCAATATTTTCAATGCACCACATCTAATACAATCCGAGCGTTTAATAAAACGCAATTACGGACGACGGAGCGGATCCAATCTGCGCATATAATAAATAAAACCAAATAACTCCTAATATTGGAACGACTGGCAGGTGCAGAAAAACTGCATAAAGCATTCACAACTCGATATGAACTCGACCTAATCAATTCAAACAGAAAAATGGGGCAAAAGGAGCACACGCTTATGGAATTATATCCGGAAAAATCCACCGCCGCGGCCGGTAAGTCTACGAATTATTTATTTGCTTTTTTGTAGTCTCAGACGTAAATGGGTTAGAAAATTGAATGAATGCGGGATAAATATGTGAGGGTTAACTCGGTTTGCGATACATCTGGTTTTCGGTTCGATGTTTGGTTTTTTTACGGTCGCGTGGTTGGGGATTATGTTGGCAAATAATATGTGGGAATGTGGATGTTTTTAAATTTGTTGATTGGTAGCTCGATTCATTGCATGTTGGCGTTTCAAACGACTTTATAAAACTCTAGTCAACCAAATATGACACACAATTTAATAAATCTTATTTATGAATGGAATATAAACATTTAAGCAACATATTTCATAATCTAGACACATTATACAACTGTGTATGTTAAACAAACCATTTATCTTCAAATTAAATCAATGAAACGAAGTTGTCCACTCAAGATTTTATTTTTAAATTATTATTCAGGTATTCAAGCTCATTTTAATTATCACCCTCTAATTCTATATTTTTCCTCAAAAACCAAATCGTTAATCTCAAATTTAACAACTACATATTAATCAACAAAACAAACTATTTCGATATATTGCTTCTGCATGCCCCTCTTAAACATAACAAGAATGCTACATGTAGCTAACGGCCTCTTACAAAATATAAGATCTCTAAATCTCCTTAGTTCCAAAGCAAGTTCTCATTATTTCATGTCAAAGTAGAAAATGCAGAATCAAAGCTACATTTTTATCTTAATGCTCTTACAATGTTCTACCACACATGATAATAAGTATCAGAACTGAGGGGAAAATTAAAATGTCTAGACTCTAGTCTGATACTAGAGCTTTTTGTTCGAGACACGTTGTGATTGATTTCTTTTCTATACCAATATTCCTTGTGAACCTCCTTGAGTGTGCGTTCGGGCGTTTTAAGTCTTTTTGTAATTTATCATACGATACGCTATATTGTGATGAATTTAAAGTGAATTTTTTTTTTCAAGTTTTGTTTTGTATTTAGATTTTGAAATGTTTAAGTGCGATTTATATGAATTTCCTGATAGTTAAAAAGAAAATATTAATTATAGTTTCTACAAAGTTTCTGTGCCTGAAAAGCGATTCGTTAATATGAAATTATATCTATCAACTTGATAAATAGAAGTAGTTTCAGAAGTATAAAAATAATTTGATAGAAGTAATATGAAGCATAAGGTACATGTTTGTATATTAACACTGTCAATTAATTGGTATCAAAAAATATTTAGGGCTGTTTCAATTTATGCGTTTCGTATCGGACCGCTACAGTGCCGAAGCGGTGCGTTTGTCGTACGGCGCACGGCCGGTCGTTTGTTTTCATACAAAATGCACGGTGCGGCAACAGTGCGGCGTCCGTACCGCGAACGCTCGACAGCAGGACGGCAACGTCGCAAGTCCCATAGGGATGTCGGAAATGCAATAAAGTATCGATATATAATCGTATTGATGTTTTTTGAAAATATCAATATCGATGTTGATATTTTTATTAAAAAATATCGATATATCGGTATGATTTGACAGAGAATATTCGTGCTCTAAAAATTAATTTTTTGGTCTAATCTAATTCAATCATCTTGCATTTCTACGGGTACTCAAGTACAGAAATACGCGCGTTTTGAGGTTATAATATATAAGTCAGTCGTGGTAATAATACGGACGGGCAGTTGAAAAGCACTAACAGTAATGTTTCTTCGTCAGAGTCCATGGCTTAACGGGTGTCAAATAAATTTAAAACAGCACTAGCATACAAACGCACGGCAGTCACATACGCTTTCAATTTAAGCGTTTGGTAACGGACTGCTACCGTACTGCAACAGCACGGCAGCGGGTTATAACTAGCGGCACGGAAAACGTGCGGCAGCGGTCCGATACGAAACGCATAAATTGAAAGAGCCCTTACTCTACAAAAATTGGAATACGGCTGTAACTTTCACCCAAACACTAGACTTCAAACTTCAACAAAGGACACAAATAGAAACGCCAGACCCAGTTAAATCTAAAAACAAAAACAAAGTGCTTACGACAAAATAAATTTAAAATGTACCGTGAAAATAATTATTCATAAGTCTAACCCTTCGGGAGTCGTATTAAGTTTAGCTAGGCCTGCTTAATGATCCAATTCCTGTCATGTTCAGAAAAGGGTTTACCCCCTAAAAAACTTGAAACAAACGCCGCAAAAACCGAAGACGTTGTATCCAGGGTCTGATTTGACGTAATTTTTGTTATTAGCCATGTCAATAGTAGGGCGGCGTAGGCGATATAAGTTGTGGTTGTTACAACTGATGTGACAGGCAAAATCACAATACTGATAATCTTTTTGTTTAATTTTAAATGAAGTAAGTATAGATAAACTTTGTATGAAAACAAATGTTTAGATTCGAGTTCAGATATTATGTGCCATATTATTTGAACTATCGTACAAGTTAACTTTTTATTAGTTTTAATGTGTCACAATATATTGAAATCTACTACGCAATTATTTCTGCGATCAATTATTTTAATCATGTGATTTTTTTTGTCAATAACCATGCTACAAGCTACGCAGTCTGAATAAGGACGCGAAATGTATTGAAGCCGGCCCTGGGCTTATCTCAGCCCGTCTCCCCTCGCCCAAGGAGGCAAGGAATAATTATAAAAGAAATAAGACAGACACTGACTTGCCGCGTCAGCAGAAAATGAATAATAATGGATGCTTTATATGTGAAGGTTTTCTGGTAAATAATGATTTATGGCCATAAACTATCAGTCTGGTGTTTTAAACAAATTGAGAATTATACATTTTCATCGAAAATAAAATAAATGTTTTTTTTTGTATTTTTAGTTTTTTTTACTTTGCGGTCAAGCTCTTGATTGAATTCTTATTTTAATTTGCTACATACGAAAGAATTTTCTAAATAAAAATTACTTTTATTATACGGCAATTATATTTATACCACAATCCTTTGCATGCATTATTTAATTTATATAAATCAAATAGTAACTATAAATGAAATGTGATTTTTATTGTACACAATTAAAGTTTACTGCAAGAAAATTTCATTATTCACTTTTTCTATAAAGAAAATTATTTATCAATCATAATATTAAAGCATACTAGAGGTATCATAAATGTTTAAAATGTAACCAAATGTGCATTTATGAGAGTTTGTAACATTTTATTGGCTGGATTATTGCTCTTAACTGTAATTCGTTTACTTTGTTATAAATGTTATGATTTTATGACAACGATTATATTTTTATGGCTATCAGACTTATTTATTCTTTGTAAATACGTTTATTCTACTTAAATAAGATTTTCAATATTGTAAGGCGTAAAAATGGCAATTTTCTGCTATGATGTATTTTAAATTAGACTTCCCTATCGTATTGGTAAACTGTAATAAATGATTTCTTATAATATTGGAAAGGACACACAGTATTTTTTATTATTTAAATAGCTATTTAGCGTAGCCTTCTGCTGCTAAAAGTATTTTCAAAATCGGTCAAGTGTCTTTTTATAATTAGCGGTGTATCCACGCTAATTTAGATACCTATACTTGACTTAAAAAATATTTTCTAAAGTAAATATCATAGTTTGTTATTTATAAAAATAATGTAGAGTTTGGTTAGAAAATTTGTATAACTGAGTTAGTATAGTCATACGTAGATGATTGTATAAGTTTATTATTCTTACATGTAGTTATATTATAATACTAGATTTCCGCCCGCGGCTTCGCCCGCGTTTTCAAAGAAAAACCCGCATAGTTCCCGTTCCCGTGGGATTTCCGGGATAAAACCTATCCTATGTGTTAATCCAAGTTACCCTCTATATGTGTGCTAAATTTCATTGTAATCGGTTTAGTGGTATTTGCGTGAAAGAGTATCCTCACAAACTTTCGCATAAATTATAATATTAGTAGGATAATAGGAAAAAGGAACATGGATACGTGCCCAGAGTACTTTTATTTCATAATAAATAGCAGTATCTACGGAAAACAATCTTATTACCACGTAAACGCTCCCTTGTGGAGTAAGGCACATTTAACATCTGTTTCACTGATTGATTTATTTACGTGATAAATGGCCTCTGCTCTAAGTCAGTAGTAGGTTTTACTAAAAACTAAATACACTCAATAAAAAAGTTGACATGCTTATGCTGCATACTGCAATTAAAAACTACCTATAAACTGTTATACAGGTAAATTAGCTTGGAGAAATTTTTGCGTTTGTAGTAGTGTATGGTCAGCAAATAAAAAAAAAACAACATTTTATTTTTAGTTTTTATTCAAGTATATAATATTAGTATTATTAATATTTTATTAGTTCCAAACATTACAAGCAGTGCCGATTTTTACTTCAGTGAAGACGTGTATGAATTAGGTGTTCTCCGGCCAAAAATGTAAACCACGGTAAAAGTGAAACTGTTCGAACGGTTCCGAACACTGCTTTGTGTAGCGCATGTCGCGTGACGGTCGGCTGCCGAGTAGGTATACCTACTCGGCAGCCGCGATACACGCGACATGCGCTACACAGACCAAAAAGTTTGAGACGATGTAATAAAAGTTTCACTTTAATAACAAACAATAACAACAATAACAAACAATAACAACAATCAACAAATACAAAATTTAACAATTAAACTACGTAATAATTATAATTTTCGAATGAAATGTGTGCTTTATGTTCTAACGGTACCAAGCGCAGCGACTGACGCCGGACTGCACGAGGCACCTGCGGACAGCGTAAACTGGTTTATTCTGGTTTTGTGCGTGTTTCCACTTTCCACTATCAAGTGACGATTTATTTATTTGTTTTGTTTCGTAATTATTATGGTCAAATATTAATTACGAAACAAATTATTATGAACAAGATATTTTATTGTTTCACGGTATTCGCCTTGTCATTGGCTCAAGGACGTAAAATTGAATGATATATTATTTTTTTTATAAAGTCAAAACCATTTTCTTTAAAACATAAATCAGAGTATTGCTAGGGATAAGTATAAAATTAAATAGTAATGTTAGGATATCGAAACATTTTTGTATAGGCTAGAACGATATAATGGAAACGCGCTCTAAGATCTGAGTAATATACACACCACTACATATGCAAAAATTTCTCGAGACTAATTTCACTGTAAGTTATGGAATATATGTCATGAAATTATGTCGTTGTTTCAATAATCTTGAGTTGTCACGGTCCATATAAGTGGAAGCATGGGCCAGTAATTTTTTATTGATAAGTTTATTTGGGGATAAGCCTTGATATGATAATACAGTTTGAATTTTCATTTCTTCATCCCGATTGATCGGCTATTAAAATAATTCAATATAACTTGAGCTTAAATTTAAAATCCTATATTTATGTCGTAACAAACAAAAAAAATCAGTCATTTCACAAGACCTATTTTTATATTTACTTCGCTTGTGGTTTAGACTGATTGCAAAAAATGAAATTAACCAACAACACATTCTATACCTTGATCTGTGTAATTAGATAAAATCATTGCAAGTTTATTAAGAAGTCTACCAATCTCTATGATCCTCGGGTGTAAATTGATAACATAAAATGAAAAAACAAAAAATTAATATAGACTGATAACAAAAAATTGATAACAGAAAGCCACTTGACTAGGGGGGCAGGTATATGCACCTCGAAGCGACCTCAACGACGCTTAGGGAAATCCAATTTGCACATGTCTGTGAAGGTGAAGATTTTTCACTCTATTATGAGAACGAAGTTACGGTACTTGAGTATGATTTTACCTTATATTTTTTAGCTCAAGCTCGATCTTGTAATTTTTATTTTTAAAATTGGTGTAGTGGTGTAATGTCCGGGTGTTTATTAGACTAGAGATTGATTTGATTTTTATAACAATGTTGTTTTACTGTTTAATAGTTAACCTAAGGGCTGATTTTTTAATCCTTGGTTAATACTTATTCGTCGAATAACGTATTAAACTACCATTTCAAAAATGTATTCTTTTCCTGTATTTGACAGTTTACAGGTGACATTTTAATAAGTTCGTGTTATACTTTATTGGACGGATAAATTTTAACCAAAGATTGAAAAATCGGCCCTTAAACAGTTAACTGTTTACCTTGTTAGGTAAACAGTAAAAAATTAAACGAACGACTATTTATTATTAGACGTTCGTTTTATTTTAGTGAAATTATATTTATGTAAATCACAATATAATAAAACAGCAACAAATCGTTGCTAACATTGAATGTTTTAAAACTAGGTACAAATACATAAACATTCACAAATAAACCACTGCTAGATTCCCGTTCTATATGAAACATCTCAATTAATTAATTTCTAAATACGCTCCGCAAAAACATTATAAAGAATGTAAAGATACGCAACATAATCGAGAATAACTTAGCGACGTCTTTTATTAAAAAAAAACTTAAACTAACGCACGTCTTTTTCATTCATCATTAAAAAAATGTAAATAGCAAAAAACATCGCTTACATCGAACAAAAAAAGCGGGGAAATCTTTTGAATAGAAAATGCACTACAAAAACCACGTATGAACTTACATATCAGTACTATTTACGCAGTCAAAAAGAGTTGCACTCAAATTAAAAATCCTTCAATAAAAGACTTAAAACGTTTGTAAATGTTCAGCATTTCGCTAATGACCATTTTAAATGCTAACTGGCATTTCGAGAACCTCTGAATAACATGTTAAGTATGACGTTCAGTTGAAAACTATTAAATTTACCTTGAAACCTCTTCGTAATTCGCAACATATAAAAATTGGTGGCTTTGTAGTCTATAGCTTTTCCATTAACATAAAGCTGTACTTAAACATTTAAAAAATTCAGTTTTTAAAACTGAAGCGGTGACTGTAGGCCGCCCACATGCTCGCGGTATAATTAAAGAGTTACAATGAATATTTAAATGCCGCGAGGGCGCGTTGCCACAATCCATTCGGGGGTGTCCGAGTCTGGGTACGGATTTTGATGATCCGGTTACACTGGGACTTGCTTTTATTTATTACGATGCAATAACTGCGTATTAGTGATAGGCTGGTTATACATACTCGAATTTCCTTTTAAAACTAAGCACATTTGAAAGAAAGCTTTCTCATAGCTTTCTAATCTGTCTACATAGACACACTTGTGTAAAGCGGTTTTATAAATGATTATAATATTAAGTTACGAGTATATTAGTGCTGGTTTTAATGTAAAGATTTTTATGAGGATTCTACAAACCGGAAGGATTATAGATTGTGCTTTTTTTTGTAGTTTCGGAATTATCTTTATGCAGGTCTTCTTCGATAACTTTAACAACAATTTGGGTTATTTATTCCTAAGAAACAATTAAACGTGGTGTGAAGACGGTGTATTGTTTCATAAAACGTCCCCAGTGCACTGTCAACGTTAAATGAAAAAACGGACAAGACAAATGCAGAATTGTAGAGAATATACGACCCCTGGTCGGAACGTTTGCCAAAAATTATAATTTTAATTGCGCTCTTCCTTACCCCAATCGTCCTTTGACGATATAAACACATTGCATATTCTTTACACTTGACAGTTTTGTAGACGATAGAATAAAAATAATTTTGAGCTTTGGGATTGATAGACGGTACGTGGCTTTATTTTCATGTTAAAAGAGACTGAGAGAGAGAGATAGATATTATGGAAATTATGTATATGTAACTACTAAAGTGGGCGCATTTTGTTTTAAAATCTAATACCTGATGACTCTTCATAATATGATTGATTTTGTTGATAAGTTCTGATTCAATCGAAATATGCTTAGAAAATCTCATTTGTGTTTTAAAGATTAAAGAAAAAAACTACTTATAAAGTTGTAATGTCTTCACCACATTATAAAATCTAAGAATCAAAAAATTCGAGCCAACTTGCATATTATATAAGAATAGGTATAGAAATAAATTTATTTGTTGAAAGCATGAATATTCTAACCGAATGGAAGCTCTAAACATCACAAACTCTACAATCTCATACACATCAATTACAATTGCAAAAAGGAAAAAATCTAGATCACCCTTGACGAATATAATTTTTGAGACCTCGAACCCTTTCCAAAAAAAGAAGACGGTTCTTCCTGTGAAGCTGGAAAAATTAACGACTTCCCAGAACACACACGCGTAAGAACAAAAGAGTGGGGGGGGGGACCAGCCGAAAATACGCGAATAGGCGACACCGCTAACAATTTCCTTTCACTCATTATCTTTAGATGCACTCGTGTGGTTTGTCTACGGGAATTTTTAATTTTTGATCTTAATTTATATGCTGTTCGTCTGGCTTTTTTTGTAAGTTTTGTTAAAAACTACAAAGACCCGCGTGTAGGGAGCTCTATGATACTCTATGAGACTCATTAGGTCTTTTTCATCATCCGTTGGGAGTGATCTTACTTTTAAAATATAATATTTTGAAAGCATCTTATTAAAAATGACAGGGATTTCAAATTTATGTTCACATTCAGTTTTAAATAAGGGTGGAAGAGAAATTAAACGATGTTTGTTTGTGTAGAAAATATGTAAATAAAAAAGTAATAACAAATAATAAATTTCATAAGGAGAGGGATAAATTCAAATACCATTACACATAAAATTAAATGCTTTCCAGTTACCGGTAGCATACTTTCTTTTTGACCACTAATAATATAAGATTACGGTGAAATTAATATAATTAATATTATTTATACCTTAGATTTTTAAATTATTTAAAATAAACTTAAAATGTATATTCCTTCTTTCATTTCTTTAATTATATCCGTTGTTGAGAGAAACAAATAAAAACGTGGGAATAATCACATTGACTGCTACCTCACTATCTATTTTCAGAACCAGGATGAAACATCAGGGAAAGAAGTAATAAACTAAACTTGAAACATTTCAGCGAGCTTATTACATTACGTCTCAGTCGACCTTAGGAATGCTGGTGCAATATAGTGTAGCCTTTGTTTGGGGCCTCTAAATTTGCTTCATTATCTGGTTTATATAAAAAAAGCTGTACAAAGATTTAACGTCATAAAAATCACAGAACACTGCGTCTTATAACGATTTATGGTAAAGGTTTTTAAATCTGATGGAATAAATTAAAACAATAGTTAGTATTTGTAATAGTTTCAGTTACGTAATTCTACAGCTGATCGCGATTATAAAGTTACTGTATTGACAAATAAGGATCGTGAAGATAACAAATGACATTACAAACAATTAATGATCAATCTGTAAATAAAAGCTTTTGTTAATTTGCTTTCGGGGTCCTAAGCACATCAAAGGGTCGTTATTCAGGGCCCTAAATACACTAACTACGGCCCTGTATTCTTCGCATACAACCTGGAGACCGCAATCATTCCGCACAGCCTTATCCGCATTTGCTTACCTATTGCTTCGCCGAGACTTCACAAGAAATGAAATGAAAGGTTTTTTATAGAAAATCCATACGTTAATTGAATACTGATCTAATAAGGTAAAAATTACTTGTGACGTGAAATTCGAGTGATGTCTCGAGAGGCTTGTTTACAGTTGTGTTAGAGTGATTATATTTCAAAGATTACTGACAGCAAAATTATATAAAAATTGAAAAAAATAAAAGAGTAACATTATAGCAGAGGTTCCTAGATGATAGCTTAGCGAACTGTTCAATTTTGTTAACACTAATGAAAAACAATATTTATAAGGACTACACTACTTTCTTAAGTTGATGTCTTAAAATAGCACGAACAGATTGCATAATCTTATTGCACGATAAGAACTTTGTATAAAATTTGTGAATTAATTCAACCTTTGCAACTTAATAAAAAGCGTTGGCTTAAAGAAAATATTGATTACTTAATTATTAACAAACTTGACGATCTGCTAATGAACATTTATATCATCCGATATCGGTATCGTATATATAATGTATATATATCGTATAGTATAATGTGAAAACGGTATCCTTCTTAAAAACCTCATAATTTTGTGAAAAATAATAACTCCAGAATGAGAAATGCGGTAGTAGGTATAAGAGGGTCTGAATAAACTTGACCAACTACTTGAGACAAGGAATCTCTTGTCTTATGAAATGCCAGGTTGGACCGCATTTAGGATTTTCTTTTAGAGTTCCTTAATTATTGAACCCTAAAAAAATCTTGTAGTTTTCTTTGTTCTCATTTTAAATGACTTTTTTTAAACATTAATTAACAATAGTGGGACTTAGGCATTGTTTATTTTTGTTATTATTTAAAATGATCAAGCCGAAAACACACTGCTATAATATTTCCTGAATCTAGATTCATTGACATTTTGTTTATGATATAAGATAACTTTATATCTTATATCATAAACAAAATGTCAATGAATAATGAAGGAATTTCTTAAAATACATCAATCATTAACATTAATATTACATACTTACATAAATTGTATCATCAAAACGGTCATACTAAGTATAAATAAAATAAATGAGGATTTTTTTGTTCTTTAGAATTATAGGAAAATTAATAAACTACCAACAAAATTCATAAAAACTTCAATTTCTCTTTCCTCACACGCCTAAATCACAATAAACACGCCAAATTTTAACCTTATACCACCCTGTATAAACAAACAGATTAACACAAATCAAAGCACGTATTAATGTAAGTAACCATGAATATTGACAGCTCGTGAGTTAGCGCCATCAGCTGTCGATATCAGATCGCTTGTAATGGAGAACATAACCACGCCTCGGTGAGGGTCTGTTTGTGTACGATAGTTTCATTGGGTTATTAGCGGTCCGCCCCGGCTTCGCCCGTGGTACATATATTTACGTTTTCTCTACATAAGAACCATCCTCGTACTTCAAGGAATATAATAAAAAAAGAATTATCGAAATCGGTTCAGCCGTTCTCGAGTTATGCGCTTACCAACACATTTTGCGATTCATTTTTATATATAAGAAGATGGAAGTGTATGATTATTGTATTGGGTTATAAAAAATTGTATGGAATTTTTTTAGTATGAGTTGTAAGGTAGTAATGATGCTGAAATCTGAACATTAAAACTTACCGTGCTAGCTTTTTAATCAAATGCCTTTTTAAATGTCACCCAAGACGCGATTACAGTCAAACATTATTTAAAAAATTAATACTGTTAATATGTTACATCTATGTGCAAAAATAAATTTGTCACGAATATTTTAAAGGCAATCAAAAATTGAGTATTTGAATAAAAAAAAATTATTGATTTTTTTTATGTATTTTGAAACTTTATTATTAATAATATTGATATTTAATGCAAAAAACTCAAAAAAAATATTTTTCAATTAATTATAAGCAATAAAAAATTGATGAAATTTAAATTAAAGTCACGTGACTATAAACGCGACATGACTGGTCACGATAGATGTGACGTCAAAATGTTATAGTTGTATACGTTTTTCTATCAACTGCAATGAGTGAAAACTAACATTATGACGTCGCACGCGTTCGGGTGACGCTTCGGGAGTTGTCGGTGTGTTTTCGGTACTGGATTCATAGACTAATTTTTATTTTGAAATAACTTTTGAATAATTGCAAAAAAATAAAAATAAAAACAGTTTTGTTATAAAACTAATATATAATCTTTCCATTTATCACAAAAAAATATTTCATTCAAATACTCAATTATCGAAACGACCTAATACCAAAAGCTCGCGTGTCCAATATTATTTAACAAATGCGTCAAAACAAATACCCACGCGTTATTTTTCATACTGTCAATTCTAATAGCAGAAATTATAGGAAACGTCAACAGGCCAACCCCTCGTGAATAATACTAAAAAGAAAATTTTAAATATTCAAATGCAGAACGGTTACATAAAATTGGCCATTGTAGAATTCATAAACAAAAGCACAACATAGTTCAATATATTTTTCATTCCAACCGAGTGCTGGCCGCAATTTGAAAAAGAACGCATTTGTTTAAATTAAAAAAGAAACACCAATACACTTAGAACATTCACACGACGCTACCCAGAACACATTCATTTTAAAAATAGAAAAAGAACACGTTCTTAAAAAAATTTGTTTCCCGCGCACAATGTAAAGCGCCCCATTCATGATACAATAGGGGTTTTGTGCGGTTTTGATTCGCATGACCCGACGTATGTCACAATACGTTCGTGTATGGGTGCACTCACTGAATTGTTTTTGTTTACAGTTCTTGGTTCGTGCTTTTCCCTTTTATTTCGTTGCGATTTTTCATGGAGAGTGTAATTTTGCCTTTCTTGAGATTTTCTCGTGAACTATGCACGAAGGGTGAATTGAATATGTTTGGAACGTTATGGCTTTTATGTTATACAAAATACTGGCTGGATAAAACGCTTGTTATTCATTTGCTTATGGACTTAATACTCGTATAGTAAGAGCATTGTTTTCTTTCAATTTTTTAAGGATTACGATATAAGTAACTCAAAATATTTATTGTTTTCATTCTAAGATAATGATTTTTTTTTATTTTAATAATTTCTTAACAAAAACATACATTTTTAGTTACATACATTTTTGATTAGATACATCAAAACATTTAATATGCATATTCATGTAAATGCTCATTATTAAATTACCAATTGAACTACCATCTACACTTTACCTTTGATTATAATATTATAGAAGCGCAGTTTTCCGCCTGAAAAAAATAAAGTATATAGGGGTTAAATAAAAATTATAACAGGCAATTTCATTGGACAAAAGCACCTAAACAATATTTGTTATTTCAAAAATAATAATCTGAACACAAAAAGAAAAAAAATATTGAAATTACCAATGAAACTCATTTGACAAAGATGAGTTATAACATACAGAAGCGGTAAGTATCAAGTAATGAGGTTGGAGGACCCATATCATTGATAGTGGATCAAATTCACACATCACCACCTCGGAGGTTCATTAATCGTCCCTCCAATTAACACCTAGGGTACTCTACCGTTACTGTTACCGTAGTTGACCCTTATTTATCTATGTTTATTGTATACATTGTTCGTAGAGGATTTTTCGTAGAGGCTTGAAGCTATAAGCGAAAGGTAAAAGATGTATTACGTTTTGATAAAAATAAAACTGCATGATTATAAAATGATTTGTGTGTATCATTCAATATTATTACTTATAAGGATATAATTCTTTTCGAATTATTGATCAAATTGTTAAATAGAAACAATGTAATTCGAAATAAAGAAAAAGCTTATATTTACCGCTCCATTTACCTTAGTACATTACATAGAATTCGAATTGAATTAGTGCTACGAATATACAAATGACATCCTCGAACCTTCTAAAAAATAATCTTTCTACTATAATTATTATCAAGTAGCAACCACGCTCTCCTTACCCGAGTCGCACTCATCAAATCAGAGCGTATGAAGCCTCATTAGGAATGTGGGATTTAACGTGACGTCATTATGGATCAATTGCCGATACCTCATTAAAATATAACGAGTTATTTTCTGATACGTTTTACGTAGCGGTTTTATTTCCAACTAGCTTTTGAATTTACGTAGTACCTACTGCGTATTTTCTAGAGAACCTTGTCGGTGGCGTATTAATTTAGTTCGATGTTGTGTAAGTTATGTTTATTATTGACTTGTGCTAGCGTTATTTTAGTTGTTAATTAAATTGGTATAGAATTTAATATATTGTATCTTAAAGGATTTAGAAATCATAAACAAGCAGTTAATTATGTAAGTACTATTTTTCTCATTCTAGTAATGATAACTGATTAATTGAAACTAGTAAATCTATATCGAAATTTAAATTCCTTCCAAAAATGCTAACGTGTTCTAAATTTAATTGGCGTTTGAATTTCGAACACGTGAGTCAGACCATTCAAGTGGGGTCAGACCGCAGACAGACAAAGTTAAATCCATAAGGGTTATATCTAATTCTTTCCTTATTAGATGTCGGTTTTACCTGGAATAAGTGCGCTTTACTTAAAGTGTACGTGCATATTAGCCAATTAGTAATTTATGATTTTAATGGGCTTGTTTTCAATTCCTATTGTGGTAACGGAAAATTTACAGGTTGGAAGTAATAATGGATTTAAAAAGGTTAGAAGATTTAGTTATTAAGGAACGGTTATTGGAAAATTTAAAAAGGTTGTTGGATCGTAAATTAAGTAAATAATGTAATTTAAATTTATTAATAGTCCCTGGCGTTGAATAGCCTACTATTCTATTATGTAATAAGTATTATAAATACGAAAGTTTGTAAGGATGGATGGATGTATGCATATTTGTTACTCTTTCGCGGATTCGTCGGCAGAGCTTTTGTAGACGTATCTTGTGGCTTTAATTAAGTTTTACATACTTTACTTTTTTTTTAATTAAAGTAGATGATATTGTTCTAAATAAAACTAACAGCAATGTTTAAAAGCAATTCTATAATATTATTATGCCCAATAGACAAGTTTGCTGCATAAGTTTGAGTCGTGATTTAAATATATTGAACGTATGAAAGTTAAACATATGTAGATATGTAATATGTATTCATATTAAAATGTGCGTGACTGCACTTTATCTAACAGTTAGTATTTATTCGTATGATTCATTAGCGACGTGCGGATCGATACGTTGGGTTGCGTGTGCGGCGCGGGAAACGAAATGTGTTGGAAAGGTAGCGTATAGTGGACATGACTATAACAAGGACTTGATTAGCGAAGTTACATGTATAATGACTATCATCTGATTAGCGAAGTCATATTATGTTTATGAATTCTACTGTGTAAGAAAAGTTCTTTTGCTTTTATTGAAAAGACGACTTGAAATTTATTTATACAGAATGAAAGTAACATTTATTTGGCAGCATTTGAGTTTACATTGATTTCACAATAGTGTTATGCATAATTGAAATAAAAACACTTTTTTTAACTCATCGTGGCCTATCTAGAAGGCTATTATAAAAAAAAACCTGACAAAAAAATACTTACTGAAAACTCACACAAAATACCTGTGTCATTAATTCTTCTTAGGGCCGATTTTTCAATGCTCGGAAAAAATTTACCCGTCCAATAAAGATAATATTAAAATGTCACGTAAACTGTCAAATACGGGCAATTAGAATACGTTTTTAAAATGGTAGTTTTATACATTATTCGACGAATAAGTTTTATCCAAGCATTGAAAAATCGGTCCTTAATCACTGTTTTTGACTTTATAGGTTGTTGTTTAAAATACTTACCTAGTTTTTCTTCCAATAAAATCCGATTGCAACTTGTAGCGAGTTAAATGTTGTAAAACTGATACTCTCCCCGTTTCTTGCCTTTGTCATAAAAAACAAAGATTTCCCATATTCATTAATATTCAGACTATATCCACAATATTCTTACCCGATGAGTGATGGCGCGAGCGAGCAATTCATTTAAGTCCCATGTACGTTCATAATCCATTCAGTTACAGGAGTATGGGATTGGGTTTCGTAATAAAATTGTATCTTTGCGTTATTGTATCCATTTATAAAGAAATGCATTAATGGCGCGCACATTTTATAGAACATTCTGGAATGAATTTAAGTGAAACAGGCATAAAAGAGCATTTTCTTGAATGTAATAAATTTGTTTGATATTGTTTTATTGCGTTATTTTAACATTATTTTTTATATATGTTTCTAATAGAATGACAATGTTTGTCTTATATAAAGATTCATCTCGAATCTCTTTAAAGTTTAGTTAAATAAAAAACTTAAAAAAACTTCCAAAATTCGATCTTTTGTTTTATAGCGTTACTTCTTACATTGTGTCTGGGCTAAAGACGATGTTTGTATTTTTTATAAACCCTACTCATATCTACAATACAATATAATTAAAAACACTTCAAAAATTCTTCTACAATTCATTCGTATACTTACGAACTCAAATCCCACTAAACAGTTCAAAATGAAAAGTAACCTCAAAACAAATGTATGAACCTCTACATTTAGTATTCAAGTGGTAAACGTATAAAATTCTAATTAAGCCGTATAATCCATACACATAGGTAGCTAATTTATAAACGGTTTACATTTAATCTCCAGGGACTCGGCGACGGTCACGGCCTGCGATTAACGCGTGTTTGTATCATGTGTGATTTGAAGGAATATTGTTGTTTTGGCGGGAAGCATTTGTATTTCGAACGGTTTGAGTTCTGGAATATTGTCTGTTTGGCGGGAAGTATTTGGAATGGTTTTGTAGAAGAATATAGATTTCGAATTTGGAATTTATAATCTGCTTTCTTTTTTTTTAATTGGCATTGTGATCAGTTAGAAATTCCCCCGTAGCGTAAGCCCTGTCTTAATAACGTATTATAGATGCTAATGCGTATTAGTAATCATTTATTGGAGAAAAAAGTTCGATATTTAATTATTTTTCAATGTCAATTATAAATGGGCCTGATATTTTTGTAATAGTTAAATTTAGTGCGAAAATTAGTTCATTATAAACACAGATTATTATAATAAGCAAGATTTGTATTAGAAGAAGTATAATAATTGTAACGTGAAAATCATTTACTTAATAATGAAATATTTGACACAATATTTTAGTTTTTAGTCGTTTGACTAAGCGCCGATTTTTCAATGCTTTTTATTTTCAAATACAGTTGTTTAACTGTTTAACCTCAAACTACACTATTTCACAAAGATGAGTTTTAATAAGTTGAAAACAAGGCAGTGCATGGAACAAACAAAAACATAGCGGGCGCGCGCTACCGACCGGAAATATTATGACTATGAGGATCACTAAAATTATAAGAATGGCCAAGTTAGAACCGTTGTTTGAAAGATTGGTTCCGTATTATGGTTACGAAAAAATGAGTGTAAAAGTTTTAGATTTAATTTTTGAAGTGAAACTTCTTTAGGCGCGTTGAGAGTAAAATTTCAGGGTCGCGTCATGGCAATACCGTCACGTCATGGAGTAAGGCGACTTTTTTGGTATCTTTGAATCTTGACAAAGAAGTTTTACTACTGATACGTGTGCTCGCCACACGCTTTTTTAGTACAATTAAATGGAATAGATAACATAATATTATATGCTAATTTTATTGATAATAATTGTTCCAACACACATTTATACGGGGAAAATTTATCAAATGCATCATAATGATCATTTTTAACAGTGTAAATATTTTATGTCAGATTACAAAAGTTAATACGAGGTAGTTAGGTATATGAAAAGTCAAATTCTGTTCTAAAAATTATCTATGTACTGAACTAATGCTTGAAATTATCTAATCGTAACAATGTCTAGGGGCCACTGAAAACCAGCTCTGTGTGTGCATAATGTTGCAGCATAGATTATGCTGAGTTGGCTTCCCTTTTTCAAGGACACTGTTTTACAAACGTTTTTTTTTTTTCTTTTTATTTTAAGTTTTTTCTCATGTTCTTTTTTACTTTTTCTCTTGTGTGTAAATTTTATGTAATTTTATTTTTTTTGTTTAGTTTAGTTATGTTTATTTTTTTTGTATTGATGTTCTTTATTGATTTCCTTGAAATAAATGTTTTTTTCTTTCTTTTTTTTTTCTTTTAAATTGTTGCCCAACTAAGCAAAGTCCGAGTATCTGTTGTTTATTTATAAAGGTTTTCGCAATAACCGTAATAAAATACAAACATAAAATCCCAATTTTTTGCACCACGTATTTCAAAGAACTATCGCGAGCTATGTACCTACTTAACTTATAATTCGCAAAGCCAACTCTAGAATTAAAAATAAAATTGGGAGGCACACAACGTGGATCCGTAGCGATATGAATTACCCTCTAGATAAGTGGCGGCCTCGAAACACGCGTAATTATATAACAAAAACAAAATATAAAAACTCTTTTATTTGCGAGTTGCGACCGCTTTCTGTGGCCCCGCCTCGACAAGCGGCGGGTTTTTTCCTTTACCGGGGAAATGACTTCTGACTCATAATCTCTCGAGGAACTCATTAAAAATTCATAACTCAAAACTGTGAAAAAATGAAATATTTGCGATAGGTCCGTTCTATATGAAGTTTGTGAACTGTAGCTTAATTAGTGCTCTCAAGATGGCTAGCCTAAATGTTGAGTGCATTGATATGCTAATTTGTAAGGTATTTGAGGAGGTGCTTTTTGTCTGTTTGTAAGAAGGTCGAAATTGTCTTTTTCTAGGTGACGCGGTCGTAGCTTGTATTCCTTCAAGTAGTTAGTTCAAGCTACATTTTCTTATTTTATAGGTAGGCATAATAAGTGGCAGTTGAAGTTAGAAAAGCTACGTACCTACTGCCCATTCGAAGATATATTTTATTATTTTTTCCTTATTATAACAATAATAAAAGAGTGATATATTAAGATGCAAATTATTTTGATATTTATAATTTTAATACTATCACAATTTAATTCATAATATCGTTTGATTCGATTGACCCTTTATATTTTCGGACATTTTACTGTGAGCGTTGTCTTCTCATACAAAATTGATAAAAGTCTGCCCTTTAAATTTATTAGATACCAAATATTCATCTCAATATTCAATATTAAACTAAATAAACACTAAAACAGTTTCATGCAACAACAATTTACTTTTTCACATCTATTACCAACAATAACCACAAACTGCAAATGCATGAAAACTAACATGAAACCGTAAAATTTAAAAATACTTCGTATTCCCAACAAAACGGTATCTCATTAATTACAACGTATACCTCGCTATGGTCCGGGAGCCAGCAGCAGATATTATGACCAAGTTCCTCTCAAGCGGTAATTAGTAAAATGCATCAAAGTATAGTATTATGAAGCCTCGTGAACGTCAGCTGGAGCTCGGTTGGGGGGAAGAGCGGTTGTAGCCTCCCGTATCAGCTGACGGTTTTTCCACCAAGATACAGCCAGCTGACATATATATTTATCCACAGTTACATATAAGCTATCATCAGGTAAATTTTTGTTTGAGAGGAAATAACGGAAAATAAATTTTTCTTTAAATTTAACTTTCATGTTCGAGACACCAGCTGACGTATAATACACCATGTTGTAACCAGCTGACTATTTTTTTTCGTTGAGATATTGGGTTAGCTACAATTTGACAAATTTTTAGCTGAGAGGAAATGAATGAATGAATGTATTTTTTTTCCTATGTGCGTGGGAGGCTACAACCGCTCACCCCCCCAACCGAGCGCCAGCTGACGTTCACGAGGCTTTATAATACTATACTCTCATGCGTCTGACGAATTATCTCTTGAGAGGAAATAGTTAACCAAATTTGCACCTGGCTCCCTAACCACTACAAATCTTGCCGTTTGCGACTGCACTATCAAAATAAAAACGCATAAAACAACGAACTTCACTCCGGTCGTTTATTTGTGCTTATATTCACTTCGGTTTAGGGCATATTGAAATGTGGATTTGTAAGTATTTAAGATTTACATTAAGTCCTAATTAAAGATGTTGTAGTTTATTTTGTAAAGAGCTAATTTAAAAGATTTAGTGCGGTTTACTTTTCTTTAGTCGTGTGTTGTTGGTTATTCAGGATTTTCTATTCATTCTGAAATCTTGTACTTACTTTTACTTACTGAGCAATGGATATATTATGACAATCTTACAAGAGCATCTTGATTTTGTAAGTTTGTTAAGATTTATTCATCAACATACAATCTATTAATAATCTAAGTTCTGTTATCTCAAAAATAAGATTGCCTTAAAATTCTGTAACTGATGTAAGTTTAAGAATTTTAAAAAGTTTATTTTTTACAATGTTAATAATTACCATACCCTTCTGAAACGGCCGGATCGATTCTCATGGAAATTTGTGTGCTACTAGATAGATCTGAGAACCAACCACGGACCAACATCTATTTTTCATACCCTTAAGTGATAAGAGTAAAGCAGAACAACCGCGTTTGCTGGGACAGCTAGTTACATATAAACAAGTCATAGTACAAAAACACCAGCAAACATCAATTCCATGGAGCAAACATCAATTCCCTGGTCCAACGAAGCCCATGTCCAACACATTAACAGCATCAGATAGAAGGTTCCCGGAGTCGATCCGGCCATAAAGCAAACGGACACAGTCGCCACGATTATCTCACTCACTACGACATTTGTTTAAATTACATTAGCATGTGCATGCTTGCAGATAGAGTAAAGCGAGGCGATAGCGAGGCTATGTATTTGCAATAAAAAAAATATTTAGCATCAAAAGATTTTATGGCCGTGTTTACGTGATGAAAATCGTGGGAATTTAACATAATAATAAAATGATTCTAGCTAATTCCCCATGCATTTAGATGCAAATTATAAAATAATTACATTAAAAAAGTTACCACAATAATAATTGTACTCTTCATAATGTCAGACATTCTATTAGATGTTTTTTTTTATAAACAAACAAAATATATTAAACACAGTTAGATTTTTTTAAGACTGTTCTTGAAATTTTCTTTTCTTTTCTTGAAATTATATAAAACAAATTTATCGTATCGCTCGTACACTGCACGCAAGGCATTATTATTTGTGTTCAGAGAGCATGCGTAGGCGCAAGCTTGTGATGCGTGTGCGCAGATTAAATTGCATTAACGCGGTACACTACACATTATATGCTATCTAGTGTGTGATATATCCAGAATTGTTTACACTCATGTTCGCTAAGAGGAAGTATGGAAATAATATTTTCTCTAATCGGATAGGTTTTGATTGTAAACAAATATACATTCGTGTAGATAGATACATAGAGCTGACTCTAGTATGGCTTACAGGGTAGGTCTATGTTCACTATAGACAATAACTATAGATCATTTTACTGGCTAGTATTTATTTTAATTATGTATTTGCGGAAATCCATTTTCACAAAATGTGGGAAAAAAATGTTTGTAGTGCAGTTGAGTATTTTTATTTGCATATAATTTAATTCGTATTAATTTGAACTTCATATTAATTAATATGAACTGAAAATAACCATTTTTGTAACCATCACAGTTTTAAAAAAAATCTCGGAAACAGTTTTATGTTGACCACTTTTGCTATTAGACTATTTGTTAAGGACTTAAAAAACAAATCTATCCCTCACAGCATATTTTCATAAGCAGTTTATATCCATACGCATTATAGTTCACAAAAAAGTAATTCTACAAAACATATAACCAAGCAAAATTATACCAATCCTCGAATCAAAGTGTTACAACGGACGCCTCATGCGATCGCTTTAATCCGGCCAAACACAAACATTGTAATACCTGTAGACATGTAATTTGTATGTATAATGCGTTTCATATTGTTTGAATGTGATTACAATGCAATCGATATGTTGGGAGGGAATTGCTTCTGCAATGAGATTAGATTTGCCTACGGCGTCGGAAAAACTATACGTTATTGTTTGTGCTTGTTTTTATTGTTATTCTTATGTTTTTGTTTGAATGGTGGTTATTCACTTGTTTTGTGTGAATATTAGTAGGATTAGTATTATTAGGATTCACGTTAAAAATAAGTAAATGCAAGTTCATGTGATTGCGTATGTCTGAAATGTACGGATATCTATATTTTTACGATTAATTAGTTATTAAAGTGTTGTTTTAAACACAATAAGCGCATTAAAAATAAAGATATAAGTGACAAATATCTTCGTTATAAGTGTTATAAACAGCCTTCCTAAAAACAATGATACTTTTAATTAATAAGATTTATTTGCAAATAAGTTAAGTACATATTTTACTTTAAAATAAACAGTTTCAGATTCTAACAAATTCTCCGTTATTCAGAATAATAGACTAAACCATATCGTAAAACACTCTTCATAAAAAAATTAAACCAAATCCTAGTACCAACCAAACAACAAACACGGCACATTCCAAACACAAGTGCCAACATAACAGAGCCAGGTCTGCCGGACCAAGAAAATACCGCAAATGATTTGAACGCAATGGGAAGACGTACGCCGGGCAAACATCTTGAAATTGTTGATTGGGAACTGATACACTGTCTGTTTGATTTGTACACGTTGTGTGATCTGGATCTGGAGCTGATAATACCACCTCTTTTTGAAATAACATTTTTTAAACAGGGAAATAAAACCGTTAAATCGTTGAAAGTAAATTTCAAGGTCGCGTCATGGCAATACGACGGCATTGTCATGACGTGACGACGTCATGGGGTTGAGGCGACAATTTTGGTTTTATTGAATCTAGCCAAAGAAGTTTCACTTCTGACACGGTACACAGGTACTTTCTTTTTTAGTACCATTACTCATTAATTTACTGTACATTCGAAATATCGTTGCTATTTTTATGGTCAAT
Organism: Colias behrii; assembly: GCA_029959065.1. Lineage (NCBI taxonomy): Eukaryota > Metazoa > Arthropoda > Insecta > Lepidoptera > Pieridae > Colias > Colias behrii. Next base: position 2,735,905 of record JARWMC010000016.1, read on the forward strand.
ACAGGGGCTATTTTCTTCAGCCGTAAGGAATAAATAGCCTTATTTAATATTTATACGATTTGCTGGTGTAACGTCGACGTCTACTTAAAAATAAACGTAGATTGGTATCTAGAAGACGTAAGACATGTAAAATTGTTCATACTGGTGAAAATTTTTATAAACGATGTTTTTGAAATACATAACAATTTATTTTTCCATGAGTATGTAGAAAATGTGTGATTTACATAACAATTCAATTTTAACATAATGATTCAGAAAAACCTAGAGGCAAATTCAACAGATTAACCTGAAAATCATACTCTCAAAAAATATGCATAATAGTTTTAACAGCTCCATACAATTACGTATGACACACGTATTCACAAGAGGCAGTGGGTAGCAAATGATCAAATACGTGAGATTCGAGTTTGCGAGCTATTATTGAGTCGCAGCTTATAACGAACTGTTAATAGGATCGAGGGAATTTAGTGCTTGAATTATAGTACTAAGAGCTTTGATATTTGAAGAGTATGGTAGCAGGTAGTTTTCGTGGTTTTATTTTGTATTTCATTCGTTTTATGGTTTAATGAGGTATTGGGATAACATGACGATGTATGCTTGTTTCATTCATATTATGCAATTTAAGTTTACTTCGTTTATTTAATTGTAGTTCAGGACGAATGATTTATTGAGTTATTTTGCGTGATATCTAAATAACAAACGATTACTATAAAATATATATTTGAAAGTAATATCATAACTCAAATATCTGAATAGAGCTAGTGAAATCCTCAAAATATAATACAATAGTATCCAATGAACATACATATACAGAATTTCCTCTCACACAAGCTAGAATTACAAGTGCTTAATATTATCACAAATGAAGCATGAAATTACACGTACATATAACTCAGAAACACGCATTTAAGTCACATTAGCGTGCTGGCAATATGTTATCAGCACCGACATTGCAAGGAAATTGAATCTACTTAATATTATTTTACATGGAGGATTTAGAATGGATGCGGTAAAATATTAAAATTGGGTTTGGAAGAAGAAAAGAGAAATTGTGTAGTGCTTTGTAACAAAAAATACACAGAATAGTACCCATAGAAACACCTTAAAAAATTATAAGATTTAAGTCTAAATTAACCCATGCAAATAAATTAAAAGCATGGATAGACCGAATAATATTATACTTAATCAAAAAAAAAAAAACAGGAAAAAAATTACACGCTACATCTCATTCTTATTTTTATTCATTTCATTTAACTGAAAGATTGTTTAACTAGCAAATCATTAGGTTAGAATTTGCAAATACAAGAAAATATAAGTACAATATTTTAATGAATGATATTAATATATCCATATCCATCTGTTTCGTAGCTCGTCCCCAACATACGTAGCGTATCCCTGCATCAGATTATTATTTCGGATATAGACCCGATCGCCCGCGGGATCTCCATCTAATCTTGTCTATTCAATTTTTAGAAGCTATTTCTTATACTATTTTCTCACTTCTCAGGTTACTGTTTACTTATTTTTACCACATTATATTAGTTTGCGTTGTTCTATTAATATAATGTCTTGAGGCATTACTTTCTTTGAATTTACGTAAGTCACTATTTATTTTTTAATTTTTTAGATTATTAGGTGCAATGAAATAAGATTTGTGATTATTACATTAATTTAAAATGTTGATTTGATAAGATTGCGAATTCCTGAATAAAATTTTCATAGATTAGTTTTTAGTAATAATATTGGTTAGTCGCTAGGTCCGTGTCAAGATCGGTGCAGGAAAATAGTCACTTCTTTTATATTGTTCTAACATTTAATTTTTATCTAACATTTTCCTAACACATTACACTATTTAGAAATTAATATAGACTTTTAAACAATTTATTAATTTACCTATTCTCACTGTGTTAAGTTTAAAATACATTACTCATATCCATTTCAGAATCACAGCTGATCTAAAATCCATTACAATCACAACCAAAGGTACAGGAATCAGTCCTAATGTAATCCAAACATATTACTTTAAGCCACATCTACATTCGTAATATAAGCAGGGAAAGTTGTAGAGGACCAAATAGTTGGGCCCAGACCGGGGTCATAAGTTGTGCAAATTGTTGGTATATTATCATATATTTACATATCACACGCTTCTGAAATGGTCGGGACAGGTTGGCTGCTAGTAAGTTTGGTATGGAAGGATTTATTTCTTGTAATACTAGCAACTGACTATGGATAAAAGCTTCGTCTATACGTTTTTATCTTAATCTTATAAAGGCGAAAGTTTGTATGGATGTATGGATGTATGAATGTATGGATGTTTGTTACTCTTTCACGTAAAAACTACTGAACCGATTACAATGAAATTTAGCACACTTATAGAGGGTAACTTGGATTAACACATACGATAGGTTTTATCCCGGAAATCCCACGGGAACGGGAACTATGCGGGTTTTCCTTTGAAAACGCGGGCGAAGCCGCGGGCGGAAATCTAGTATGGATATAAAAACGTCCTCTTGAAACTGTCTGTTTATTCATGAAACTATATTGATTGAAAGATTTAAATCTATAGTTGCTTAATAGTCTAATACAGACCATTAAGCAACTATGCTTTCTACTTCAACACAGCGGGAATTAAAAATGTCAGTATGGAGAGATTTTATAATGCAAAATTAAAGATAAGGTTAATCGCAAAGTATACATTCAAAGTGAATAAAGTTGTAGCCGGTAATCATTATTTCGTATTTTTTTTTCTTCTATTCGACACCTCGTTATTACTGTCTTCAAATACTACACTAATTTGCAAGTAATTTCTTCTGAATATCAACCGTTCTTAAGAGGGCATTGCTTCTAGAATTTTCTCCTAACTCCTTATATTATAGCATAATGATTAAGAGCGCTTCCACATTCCCGTCCACACTTATCTTTCTAAATAGCCGATATCAGCTACCGACTAAACACATTATAATGTCTTCCACATAAACAATAGAATGGGGGATTTGGGAGTGGTGCTGGTGTGAGCGTGATGAGCGTAAAGCGGAAGCTGTTTGATAGTACTTACATAATATTTTTAAGAGAATACATTCAATATAGGTTTATGGCAATTTACGGTGTAAGGAGTATTATCATATATTCATGAGCATATTCATTATATCAACAGTGTATAACTAAAACAATGATACATCCCTTTCATTTTTAAGTAAAAAGTAAAGACCAAAGTAAAAAAGATGAATAGAGTTCGATGCCCTATTTTAAATAGGTAGTTATTCAACTTATATAAAATAGTTATACATCTACATTCATAATATCGACGAACAATAGACATCACAATATGTAGCGACCACACTCTAAAATATCTAAAACTTTTTGCATTAACTCACATTTGTATTAGGTATATGTTAAGTAAAATAATTAAACGTTTTCAAAGCAAAAAAGAAAGTTTATACCCTCAAAATCGCTAGAACTAAGACGCGACCCGTAAACTAAGAAGGCAATTAATCAGTACTTGGACTAATGAGCGTATATTTCATTGTCCGGCTCCTACTGCGATGGAAGGGTAAGGGCTGTCGACTAATTAACTTGTAAGTTATAATTTTACCCTATATTTCGTCTTAAACTATTTACCATTATCGTCTTAACAATTATTAGACTAAGTCTTGAAAATCAATCTATTCTAGAAGATTTACTGCATAAATTGAGTAAGGTATCATGAATATAATTTAAAAAAATTGCTATCGTTTAACCAAAATCTTTAATTAATCGTACAAATGTATTTGGGTAATTAAATAGGATAGGTATCTAACGTCATGTAATATGAAGTAATTGGTGGTAATTGTTTGTACATTAAGCTTAAATATAGAACGAAGTATTTTGAAGAAGCTAAAATCACATTATTATGTTCTAATAAGGAAGCATTAAAATTATACCGAATCTTTAAAGAAAGCATTAAAATTATACCGAATGCGTTCTAAACCCAATAATAAGTAACTAAAACGCACTATTAACAAAAACAAAAATCAAAATCAACTTTCCCATAGTAACATTGTCCCTGTTAAACTTATGCAATCATTTCAACTGAAACTATCCAACTGGGTCCGGAAGGGCATTAATAATTCCTTCAATACACACACGAAATCCCATATTATATTATTGAGATCTGTGCTTGACAGCCCTGTCTGTCTTGAGACGATGGGTAGGCTAAGAGATGGCCAATATTTATAGGAGTAATCTTTTGAATATTTTACACTATTATGAAAAGTAAAGAAATTAAAAACGTTGTATTATGTGCTAATGTTAAAAGTTTATTTCAACGATCGATGAATTAGGGGAAATTTTATAAAATTACACTAGTAGTCAATTTTTAAAGGCAAAAGGCCTATGGCTCTTTATAAAAAGTGAAATATATAGTCTCTACTTCTTATTTAAATGAGCCTTCGTCTTTTCTAAATGAGTCGATTTCAGTAGCGTTATATTATGTTCCAACTACAAGAATAAAATCAGGAAAAAAATTATCAATTAAATTATTTTACGATATATTCTACAAAAAGCCTCGCTTATAGAACGAATCAATATAATATTATTAATGCTTTAAAATCAATACACGTTGTCAATATTAATTATTATGTTTTATGCTGCTTTGTGCTTTTCACCAATATAATTATTTGCATTTATTTCATCTGACTAATTTATTGTTTGCTATACTCGTTTAAAAACTTTCAATAGGTAGTACCAAAATAAACCGATGTGGAAACTAACCAATATAAAGAAATAATATAATGCAAATAGATTCATAGAAACGTAGAGTTTTTTGGACAAATAACTACGTTACGTAGGTTCCTGATTTAATGGCTCATAGCTACATTAAACTATAATACATAATTTATGCAATTACAAAATATTCAGTACTTATTGCAAAAAGGAATATGTTTTTGTCTATACTCTGTGTGTATTCGTATTTTATATAACCAAATATTTGATTACCTGCAAGCTTTGTTTGGAATATCCTAGAAAGAGTATCATTATATTATACCGATATAAAATGTATTAAATGTCAATTCCCGACACATTAATAAAAAGGTAAAGTAAAAGAAAAGGAAATAATTAATAACTTAACGCTTCTTTTATGCAATATACTATCAGCTATGACATACCTATTCGTATCATAAGATAGAGAAATTTATATATTATTTATTATTTATTAATCAAAACTTTTATAACATTATAATATCTCTTAGGGCTGATTTTTCAATCCTTGGATAAAACTTATTCGTTGAATAATGTATAAAACTACCATTTTAAAAACGTATTCTAATTGCCCGTATTTGACAGTTTACGTGATATTTTAATATTATCGTGTAATACTTTATTGGACGGATAAGTTTTATCCAAGCATTGAAAAATCGGCCCTTAGACATCAAAATATTATCACGAACATACTTCATACATTGATAAAAGTACAATGAAAATTGTTCGCTTACAAACAATAGATGGCGCCACATATAAATTAGATCGCGCTTGTGAAATGTTTTCGTGAAGTCATATATATGTTATGGACCAGGTGATTAATGCGGCGGAATCGGCCGCCGACAGAAGACCCCGTCGTGTTCTCTCCTGGACGTGTTCAAAGGATGATTCGACGAACGAAACTACGCAAAGCCCCCGGCCCCGATCGGGTCACCAATGAAGCGCTGCGTCACCTTCCTCCGCGAGCAATCGCGACGCTGACGCGGCTCTTCAACGGAATCCTCCGTACCGGGCACTTTCCATCTCCGTGGAAGCTCGGCCGAGTCATCCTGATTCCCAAGCCAGGCAAGAATATAATGCTACCCGAGAGCTACCGTCCCATCACCCTTCTGTCGTCAACCTCGAAAGTCTTCGAGAAGCTACTGCTGCTGCACATTTCGCCCCACCTTCAGCCACGCGACGAACAGTTCGGTTTCCGCGCCGAACACTCCACCACACTACAAGTGGCGAGAGTACTGCACCACCTCGCTGCCGCCTACAACAAGCGAGAACAATCGGTTGCAGTATTCCTCGATATGGAGAAAGCGTTCGACCGCGTATGGCACACCGGACTCATCTACAAGCTGTCCACGTCTACTACTCCGCGTCGAGTAGTTAAGACTGTGGCCACCTTCCTGCAAGACAGACGTTTTCAAGTGGCGGTTGAAAATGCTCTGTCCACAGAGCGCCCCATCCGAGCCGGTGTGCCCCAGGGAAGCTGCCTGTCGCCCGTCTGCTATAGCAGATACACGGACGACATTCCAGTCGCTAGCGGAGCCATCTTAGCGTTGTATGCCGACGACGCTGCGTTTATTACCACCTCGCTGAACGCCAAGCATGCATCGGTAAAGATGCAGCGAGCACTGGATGCCCTTCCCTCATGGCTGGAGGACTGGAGACTCAAGGTCAACGTGGGGAAAACTCAGGCGATTTCCATCGGGCGGGCGCGCCTTCTGTCGCCTCCGGTGTCTCTCATGGGCGAGAACGTCGAATGGTCACCGACGGCCAAGTACCTTGGTGTGACCATTGACAAGACACTCTCGATGCGGCCCCATGTGAAGAACGTGGTTGCCCAGACGCGCGCCGTGCGGAACATACTCCGCCCCATGCTGGCGTCTCACCTGCCTCTCCGTACGAAGCTGTGCATTTACAAGGCCTACGTTCGCACGCGACTCACCTATGCGGCCCCTGCGTGGTTCGCGTTGACCAACGAGACGGACCGCAAGTCGCTGCGAGCACAGCAGTCGCTAGCGCTCCGTACCATCTCTGAAGCTCCACGCTTCGTACGGAATCAGGTCATCTCCAGGGACCTGCGCATGGAGAGCCTGGACGACTTCGTTCGTCGCCTGAGTTCCTCTATGTTCGCGCGCGCCGACGGAGCGCGATCCCAGCATTTGCAGGGCATCGCGCCATACCATCGGAGACCGCCGGACATAAGAGGCCTACCACGTGACCTAGTCTCCTAGGACACGACCGCTTCCTCGCTGCTGGCTGATGGGCGCCCCCCGGCACCTTGCCGGCGGGCTCGACCTCGCTAAGCGGCGGGTGGCTTCACCCACGGACATTCCTCCCTGCAGCAGCTAGCAGATCGCCCGCGATACCACGCGGGCTCGATCGCACTGCAGCAGGACACTTCCCGGACACGACACCTCGGACCATTAGGTCCCACCCAGTGCCCCGCCTGTAGTTGCAGGCGGCGTTGCCACCACTGAAAGGGGCCGTCGCCCCGAACAGTTACCCCGAGGCCTGTGAAGGCCTGCGTGGAAGACCCCGCGATGATTAATGCGGGCATTATTTATAATGCACGAGCATTATGAATAATGTCTAGCTTTATTGGGCTAAGTGATTAATTACTATCTTAAATTCATTATTTATCACATTGCACGGTCATTATTATAATGCTACATGACAATTGGGCAATTTGATAATAACGCTTGAAAAGTTGTCGCAAAGCCAAAAAGTTGTGTACCTCAAAATGCCATCACAGTGGCAGATGTTCTAATAAATAAACCTGTTACTTGCTACATATTGTATAATTATTGTTTTCAATTTTATGTTCTATTTTACTTCTTTACATTTCGTTTATTAAGAGTAATTGCTAATTATGCCAAATAATGAGTCTGATTGCTTAAACTTTAGTTTATTTTATGTTTCATAATAATAAGTCATTTCTATAAAACAAAGGTATGTTGTGAAATTTTTGTTTTAAATTTAATTATATTTTATGTTATATTTTTACAGTACTCCAAAAGTAATAATGCGCATAGAAATCTTCGTCACTGTTCGGCAACTGTCATATTCCCGGAGCGTCCGAAGATGATATGTATATAGAGGGGTAAAATGCATTTTCTTCTTGCATAATTTAGTCAAATTATGCGTTTTGTACTAAAAGAGATTAATATTTATTTGTAAGTAACGATTTTGTTTCGATAATTCCTTGTTAGTATTAGATAATTCCTTGTCAATAGCGAGGATAACCCCACGATTGCGAATAACTATATATCTTTGTTGGATTGATTTACTTGGAAAATTTTATAGTACTTTTAAAGTTTCTTACTGAAGCTGGTGTAATGATGGAAGAAAAGAAGGTTAAATAACACAAAATTTATATTGTATAAAATATGGTTTTCAAACCCAGGTTTACATTTAAACCATTTAAATCTAATCATTAAAATCTCAAGATTTGCATGCGCATTATTAATTTTGGAGTACTGTAATATGACTTTCCTTAAGTTTTAAATGCAAAAACTAGTGGATTTTTAAGGTAGAAGTCCTTGGTAATTAATCCCAATAATGAGCCTGATTGTTTAAGTGGTTTAATATTTAGTTTATTTTAAGTTAAATGACAATAACAATAAAAAAATAGTAATTAAATAATATGTTTGTATTACTCTGCCCAAAAGGTGATGGGCAATATGTATAATGCCCGGTCAATTTGATTATTTGAATAATTATTATCAAATTGCACTCTCAATTTGGGCATTTTTCATAATGACCGTGCATTATGTATACTGCCCAATTTATCACTTGGTCCATAACATATACATCCTACTCCAAATTTTTCTAAGATCAATTGGCACGTCTGCTCGTGTAGTGAGAGCCAAAATCTCACGAATAATTTTTTTATGCGAAAATTGACGTACGTCAACGGTCAATCGCATTGTAATAGATAGTATAGTATATACTAAATATTTAGTAAGTTTAAGATGTATTTAGTAAGTGTAATTATAATAGCTTATGATAGCAATTAGCACATTATTATAGCATAATATTACTTCTGCATAATTTAACATAGAAGTTATCAGTGTTTCAGTAGCCTATTTTTCATGATTTAGTATGTGCAAATGCAAACATATAGTTTTTCATGTTAAACTTACCTCTTAAATTCTTAATGAGTTTATGTATAGATTTTTGGCACAAAGTTTTTAACTGTGATAGAATCGTTATTTATTGATGCACATACTATAAAAATTAAAGTAAGAGAACACGTGCTATCCTCTTACGGTTAAATGTCACGTTTAGAGCTAACGCATATTATGAAATTGTAGTCATTCTTTTGTTTTTGATAATTGCCTTTATACATTCATCTCATTAATTAGCATTTTATAGATTCCTGCGAGAACCATATTGGGCATACACATACGGTTAAAGCAATGTATAATAGAAGAGATTAGCTCCTAAACTAAAGGGGTAGTCTTAATCGAAACATGTCGACCGCAATGAAGGATATTCGAGCCATATGCTGTAAGACGAACAGGGCAGACAAAACAGTAGATTCGAATGGTATGTGAAATTTGGATGGAGTGGTCTTGATACTTGAAGTAAAGATAATTCAATAGGCTTAATGGCTTTGATTTCTACAGAAAAGTAGACATATGAAATTTCAGGACTGAAGTAATTCTAATGGTAAGTTTCGAACAAATGTATTTGGTGGTAGAGCAAAGAATATACCTTTTCCATGCATATCATCGTAAGTATTTAAAATATATTTCGGATTGCGTATTGAAAATTTAAATTTATTGATTAGTAAGTAAAAGATAATATATTAAGTTCGCTTTGGATGCTATTCATTTTAAATTACATATAAAGAAAATTTGCTTTGGATTAAAATTCTAATCAATACTTATACGTATGTAACAATTTCTCAAATAAGTTTAAGAACGAATATTTCATACGAAATAAACATGCAATTTTATAATTGCCATTTCAACCAAGATCTGCGAAATAGACATGAAAACTATCCAACGCTCAAAACCGTTCGATTCAAGCACATTAATGACCACTGTCAGAAGGTACGAATCTACATACTGGGGTGCCGGCATTTCTTGCATCCCTGCTTGAGATATGTGTCTTCAGTGGGGTGTCCGAATTTAGGGTGGAACAGGGATGGACTTGGCGTTAATATTTAATTGGATAAATAACGGTAATTTGCACTTAAGTTGCGAAGGCTGGGTTCAAAGATGACATTGAATTTTTGAATGTTTAATTTATAATATTGACTAGAAATCACCACTTCTCCTGTCAGTTAAAAACACCCATATAAAACTGAGATGTCCTTTATCTATAGAAGATTAAGAATTCTTATATATACCTTATATACGTGTTTTCATGAATAAAGGTATACTGATGATACCTTTTCATCATAATATTATTATGATGAAAAGGTATCAACATAACAAAGGTATAACAATTAGTTCCTGAAAAACTCATTTGCAGACGTACCTAACCAAATATATTTATTGCACAGATATAAGAGATGTTAGTAGAATACTAATAATTGCTACCTCAGCTAGGAATCCATTACCCAGTACAAAATATTTTAGTTTTACTTATAAAAATACCTTGTTTAGTACAATTACATTGAAATCCATATCTGTGGGCACGGTAAGGTATGCAGATGCGGTACTACTGTGATAAGTTAATTCCTGCTGGCCGATCCCTTACCCGTATCAAAATTATAATAACGGAATATGCCACTATATGCTGCCAACCCGGCCGTTTATTGAAATCTTAATTGCTTCTGTATTGTTTAGTTGCGTGATAATGTATTAATATTGAGATCGGAATGATATTGTCACTGTGTATGTTGTACTAGTGTGTGTAATTTCATGCGATAATATGGTCATTTTGAATATGTGTTTGTGAAAATAAACGTACCTAACTACGTATCATAATAACATTTTTAACAAGATTGTAACTAAGGATGTTTGTTACTCTTTCACGTAAATACTACCGTAGGAATTTGGATGAAACTAAACAGGAATATAGATTGTACATAAATATATCAGAATAACACAATATAAGCTACAGAAATAATTGTTTTTGCGCGCAGTTTCGTTTGCGGGGTTGCATTATTTCTTTAAGACATTAAGAATATAAGTTTGTAAGATGTTTATTTTGTTTTGTATTGCAGTATGTCATTTGAAAAGCTTCATCCTACCAATTAAATAAAAAAACACAAAAAAGTGTTAAGATTCCAGAAAACACTTTAAATTCAGCTTCACGATACAATATTATCTTTGCTATAATTGTATGAAAGTGCAATATATTATACGAAATATCATATTAAATGCTATACGTAATAGGGCCCTTAGTTTCTCCGCTAATTTAATTTAATTTAATAGTACAATACCATACTAACATATATTGTCATACGCTATCATTTCACAGCTTTGAGGTCATAATGTAAGACTGCGTTTAGGTTAGTATGATAAGATAGATTAATATTTGTAAATTTTATCATATTTTAAAAGTAATTTTTAATGATTTGCGTTGAAGATAAAATAATTTTAACATAGTCATGGGTCTACAAGGGTTGCTTCTTGTGACATTATTTTTTAATTTTAAAGTACATAATATACCTATTAGTAACTGTTATTTCTTTCGGCGATACTTACATAAACTTAAAATTTTAATATAAAAAACACCCAAAACATCAAAAATCGAGAAAATCTCTATTGCTTAAAGAGCTTGTAGAGCAATGGATTTTTCTCGATTCACTTTTTTCTTTAGTAATCACATTTTCAAATGCAATGACGTCACTACCACCCTCAACTTAATCATGTCTTCCACAAAATAATAATCAATACCTACAAACCGCTGTTTTCTCTAACATGCTCTCAAACATCCGTGGGCGTCGCGTGGGTGCCTACTTATTGCCTTGCTGAAGGACCAACGTGACCACGCTGTGACCCACGACCCCTTTGGTACGTAGGCAGATAGTTGATATGCCAATTATATTGTTACAGGTACCCTTTTTTGGCATGTGTTGCTGCACACACGGACTCCCACTCCTCTATGAAATGTAAAGTCAGTTCTTATTAAATCTATCTATAGTATGGTCTGTAGAGAATATAATATGATATAACCCTATGAAGTTAGATGAGAAATTAGATGTAATAGGATGATTGTGTAGTCGAAATTTTATCTTCTCACTGCAGGTACGTAATGCCGACAAATTATATATTCAAGGAATCTACAATGTTATACTAAAACAATGGTATGAAACATATCAGTGCGAAGTGAGTATTCTGCAAGAACTTTATAATTCGTAACATACTGTATATTATTCCAAAAATATTGATGAGGAGAAACTAGAAAACTAAAGCTAGACTAAAAAAAGTTTCATACAAAAATAGCTCTCCTTTACACTTATCTTTTAACACAATATTATCGTAACATCTCATAAAATCACTGAAAATTAATGTAGATTGTAGATACATATACCTATAACACCCCCACAAACCCTTAGATATAACTTATAGCTGGGCAAATAGAGCAACTCACATTAAGATTTAAGTAAGGGACAGCGGTAGAATCACTTCGCAATTACAGCCTGACAAATGTCCGGATATTAGAAGCACATGTGCACAAAGTTCTGGGACCGTCCTATGCCCCACATGGAGTTTTAAGATTGAAATCTTGATTGAGGTTCGGTATATTTGTCTTAATTTGTGGCTTGATGAATGTTATGTGTTACTATTGAAATGTTGAAGAAATTTCTTAGGTAAATTAAAATTTTTAGAAGAGGTTTCTCACTAGCCGCTTGTCCCCGTCTTTGTCTATATTATGGGTAAATTTAATATGTACTTGGAGGCTCTATATCTCTCTCTCTATATATATCTATCTCTCTATGTGATAGCGTATGTTATTCGGTTAAACTGTAGCTTTCTAATGCTGAACGGATTTTTACAATAGTCGTTTTAGAGTTAAATAACATACAAAGAATATTAACAATCTTATCTTTCCCATTATAACATTACTTAAGATATGCTCTACATCTATTAACTGCTAGATATCGTGTTTTATTCACTTAAAAACATGAAAACTACATCCGTATATTTTCATAATAAATCGATCATACAGTATCATAAAACAGTAAAAGAAACCAAACAAACCAAAATCCGTTTAAGCAAATACGCCAACAAAACGCTGACTGCATAAAGCAAATTGCAGGCATGTTGAATCAAAAATGGCGGGAAATGAGAACGTCAAAACGTCAGCATTTTTATTGTTATCTGTGGAACATACGTTGTTTACACGTTCAGTGAACTGTTTGCTTTGCTTTTACAAGTAATTGGGTAGGTTTTGGGAAATGTTTACGTTCGAACGCGTGATCGCGAATGGTATTGATCCGTTTTATTCTTGTTTTTGTTGACTGAACATAAAAGTCCGGGTTGTACGTTCTCAACCTTCCTTTATTATGGTAACGTCTAGAACATTCGCAAAAAAACGTCCATCGCCAATCGTGCGACCAACTTTTTAATTGCCCACTGATTTTGCGTCCAATCGTAAAATTGTATTGTTTAATTTGACAATGAAGCCGTCGAAAGTTTCCGAACGAAGTTCGCGTCACGAATTTAACTGGCACTCGAATTAAAAATGAATACTGGGAAATTTTTGAGCATTGCATAAGTACTACACGCTAATTGGTAATGCAATTAAATTTGAGGCTGGATTTTTCTGTAATCTGAAAAATTTTAAGCACCGTTATGTTTAACATAATTAAGGTTAGATTTTTCAGGAACGCTGCAAGGCAATTTGGTCTTTTGTATGATTACTGCGGATTTCGGTATTCATTTGGCTCTTCGCATTTTTCACTTGCCATCGAAAATAATTGATATGTAAAACTTTTTTAATTCGCTACTTTTTAGGGTAGACTTGAAATTGGATTTAAATATTCCCGGTGTACTGAATGATTTCAGTTTAACGTAAAAACATAAGTGCAGAGTAATTTAATATTTGCTATTTAAATTGACGAATGGTAATGTCCTGTGTAGAAGATGAAACCGTACCATTTATAGAATAAAAATCGGCTGAAATATATTATCAAGTAGACGTAGAAAGATTTAAAAAAAAAAACACTTCCATGCCGATAGTTACGAATTTATATTCTGTGTAGGTATGTGTATATTCATCTGGACGACCCAAAAAAGCGTTAGCTGTGCTTTATTTCGGGGTTATGTAGGTATGTATTCATATTGTTTTACATGGTCCTCAATTCTTAAAATGCACCACGCATTGTATAACTTGTTCCATTGTAATGATGTTTTTTTTTGGATCGTTATTTGTTTTATAACAACTTCAATACGTTCAGAGATTTACATATAATAATAGTGTAGTAACCTAGTAGTATTACCTACTACTTCTGTTGGTAAGCGTTGATATTATTTATTATTTATTTGATCAAGCATAATGGGCTCTATCCAATGATTCTTCTTTTCAGTAGGTGGTACATTAGTAGAGTGAAATTCTTAAACAAAACCACAGTCAAAGCTAGTATAATATTATGACAATATTTCAAAACACATGTAACACACAATTACTACGTCCTACTCAAGTGGAACAATGGCTGTGAAGCTATTATTACTGAATCATGTTCGGTAGTATCAATGTGATACGTGACAAAATGTAATGCATTCAAACTTTATTATTATAAAAGTGAAATTTCTCTCCTGGTACATTTCATCACATACATAGTTATAGTAAACAGTTCATCATCGCACGACATAAGTAAGGTTCAAATCTAAGACTTTATTCTTTTCAAAACAATTTTAATGAAAATATGAAAAATTGTTTTCGATATCCCTGGACAAAGAAGTTAAGACATTTCGGTTGTAATGCTCAGAAACACGACTTTAGTAACAGATTTTCACTTTATTGATTTGATTCTAAATAATTGTATTACATACTGGCTATATAACTTCTCACTTATGCGAATTTGGGTCATTTAGTACACCTATTAATCTATTATAACTACCTTCTCTATAATACAATTCGACCACAATAATACTTTAATAATGCATCGTATGAAAGTTAAATGGATCGATGATATCTTAGTATTTATATCATTAATAGAATCAACTCGATGCCATGACTTGCATTCATCTACACGTGGGGTCCACACGTCATACTGTGGCAATTTTAATAGAATTGCTATGATTTAGTAGCTTGCTATTAGTGAGAGATAGATTTAGAATTACGTACACTAGTATAGTATCTATTTTATTATCTGTGCTTTATGTGACTTGCCATAAATTTAAGACTTTTATAAAAATCTACGATCGAACAATATGACGAATCTATAAAGGGGAAAAAATTGGTTGTACCAAATAACCTCCGAAATAACTGGACCATATTATTTAAACACCAAAAACGAAGGAGGTTCTATAGTAGAAAACTACATTATCAGGAAGTAAACTATTTAAAATACTAGCTGGCTCTACATTTCACTGTTCCATATTATGGTTGATTGGATGAGAAAGGAGGAAAAACTGACGAATAATCTTTGATTTGGATACAGAGATTACTAAATACATCATCACTACATAGTATAAAACAAAGTGGCTTTCTCTGTCCCTATGTCCCTATGTCCCTTTGTACGCTTAAATCTTTGAAACTACGCAACGGATTTTGATGAGGTTTTTTTTAATAGATAGAGTGATTCAAGTGGAAGATTTATATGTATAATAACATCCATTAAATAGTGGAGAAGTACTGTTATTTTTGAGGTTTCTAATGTGATGTCGTAAAAAATTACATTTTTTCCGCTTACATTGCAAACGCAGGCTGAACCCTTCGAGTTTTATCAAAATAATGTACTAAGTATTATAAACATTGAAAAGGTCTACAGAAAAGTCCGCGATGGTATATGTCTATCTCTTATGGATAACCCACAATAACTTTTTTTTTGTCATTTACTTTTTACGACAAATAATGGCTAATTTTCGAAGCGATTTTAACCAATACAGCATTAATCCTTAACCAATTAAATACATTGAATACATTGTTCATTTAATATAGATCTATATGGCCGTTTACACCGTATGATTTAAGTGAATATTTTCGAAGATATTACAGATTTAAAAATTGCGGGACGTAGCGTTTGCGGCGGTACCGGCCGGCCGCCCGGCTATATATTTTATACCCGTGCGAAGCCGGAGCGGGCCGCTATGTTTTTATATACAACGTTCACAGTTTTTCTGTAGTGTATTTAGTATCAGCATTGCACCCGTGCGAAGCCGGGGCGGGTCGCTAGTAATTACTAAATGTTTGATATAATTGAAGTTATAGCCGTAGGTATAGCTTGTAAAAGTTTAAAAACTAACTCTCCTTGATGACCTAGGTAGAAATCCGTGTGTTACAACTACTTATTATAACATACAGATATAAGTCCCATCGTGTCGTACATAGTTCATATAATATTTTTATAAGTAATCAATAAGAAACAAGACCATATATTCAGACACGCGCGATTTCCCACGTGCCTTTGTCGGCTAGCGACAAAGACGATAACGTATCAGTACTATAATTATTTAAACAACGGACAAATTACCTTAATTCAAACACTATAAGAACAGTTTTCGATTAATATCTATAGAGGAAAATCACTAGATGCTCAAGTATGGAAGAACGTAAGAGTTAGCGGTTGGGAACTAAATGCAACTGTATGTACAAGTGGTAAGGTTGAATTTTGGTTGGGGTCTGAATAATATGTGTTGAAGATGCGGCCTAGGAAGGCATCAGTGACCCCTCATTTAAGGTAGGGCAATTGTTTATCAATACAGTGTAAGAGCTAGCGATATATTTGGCATTATGACGTATTATATCTGGCTTATTAGTGTCATAACATTTATGTGATAAGTACGTAATGTTGAGCATGATTGCAATTAAATTCCTAAGCAATTGAACTAATTGAAATGAATTCTTAAATCAGTTTAAAGTACTAAAACCTTTTTGTTTTTTAGGATTTCTCAGAGTTAAGTACTGATACATCTTTATTTTAGTAGAAATAATATTGGTAGAATGATGTATTAATAGTTTCATTAATACAATTTTTTTCCTATAAGTACCGAATACACATTCAATAGCTGAATTAGATAACAAGGCGCTAAATTAAATATTTTACATAACAGGGTGACCCGAAAATATAGATAATTTTATCTACTCACAAGACTTTATCTTTGTAATGGTATTTTTTTTGTATCCGTCGATTTTGATTTTTAACTGAAACGTATCAGCACAGAATAGACTACAGGCCCATGTTGAAAAAGTTATGGGTCAATTGAACCACCAGGTGACCTACCTATATACTTTCGAATTCTCATCTGCACTCAGTTGGACAGCTTACAAGTGACGGCATAGTGCTGAATCTTATTATTTTATGCTCTTATATCGTTCTAGATAGGTCACCTGGTGGTTCAAATGACCCATAACTTTTTCAACATGGGCCTGTAGTCTAGAATACTTAATAGTACCTAGCTAATGGTGTCAGCTAAATAAAACCAAAAATAAAAATCTGTCTTTAATATAACATCATTAGTTTAGATAGCAATTCCAAATTAATTTTGAAGTGAAAACTTCTTTAGCGGCGTTGAGCACTTTTTCTGTAATGGGTATAAAATCTTAAACTCGCGTCAGGACACGTGACCTGATCGAAAAAGCGTAAGACGGATGGAGAGTAGACAGCTATCCCCTCTCTACTACGCGCGTTTTCACTTCTGCCGGCACTCCCGGAGTGCAACCCGTCTTTTTTTTTTGACGTGACAACGTCTTATAATTCGATTGAGCCGGCTGCACGCACGAAAAAACATGACTCATGCGGCGTTACCTCGCTCTGAGGCGTTCCATGTAAGGCTTGAAGTGCAAGCGAGAGCGCGAAACGAGCGACAAAGAAGCACAATCGGACGTTGTCACGTTCAACTATCGTCAGTAAACCGACTTTACAGACAACCAATTTTTTTAAATTAAATATATAGTACGGGACAAATACATCATCTCTTGGACCAAAAACGTCTATTCTATGATAAATATACGTTCGGTTCGTGAGCGCTGGCCCTCAGCAATTAGCAGCGATCACGACCCAATGTGATATGTGATTGGCCGCTAATTTGTTATCTTTTATAATTAATATGATACTTATTAGCTATTGACTTTTTAATAAAGTTATTGTTTATAGAATTATGAAATGTTACCCCTTTTAAATATCAAATTAACCTTCAATGAATAAGGTTTAATTGTTTCATATTTAACTACCTAATGAAATTAATTTGAATTAATTTATTTCACTAGAAAATTTGTTACCTAACTACAGGCTGTTTATGATCAGCACAATTCGCCAGTCAATGTTATAATGTTTATGTTTAATTTATCAATAGCTCTATAAACCGCCTTCAAACTGTCAGTATTAGACATAATTTAAAGGGGAGCACACTTAACCTAAGACGTGCCAAACAAATCATCAAAATCGGTTCACCCAGTCAAAAGTTCTGAGGTAATAAATACAAAAAACTATCAAATTGAGATCCTTCTTTGTATAATCTGATTCAAATAAATAAATAAATTTACGTCGGTTGAAAACTGCACGCCGCAAAGTTTTCTTCCACCTCAACCAAAACGCGGTCAATACAATCGCACAAATACAATAAATTCCATCGAATTACAGCAACAGATAATAAATAAACGTTACATTAGCTGGTACTCATTAGGCATAAGCTGTGTGCAAATTAAATGCGCCGTACATTAGCGAATAATCGCGCTTGTGTTGTATATCCGTGGAATGACGCAGTTATTTCAGAGTGACGACGGAACTGCTTGCTCCACTGCGATGTGCTGTTCTTGATACTTTTAAGCTGACAGATGTAGATGATAATACGTCGAGAAGTGGATGTACATGCTTCCATAAGTGACAATCAGTTTAAATTTCAGATTTAGCTTTCAAATATGATAATATAGTCGATTATAGTTAATTAAAATTAATGTAGTTGTAGCTTAATTAAATTTAATATAAGGTACATTGCTACAGACTATATTTCGTTCAACAACAAATAATGGAAAGTTCCTCTATCCAATATCTACACGAAATCAGTTACTCAATCAGTAATTATGTTATTTTTTTAAACACAGAAACTTGAGAATTTCGTTAAAATTTTCCTTGAGTGTGCCGCTCATACGAAACTCTTTGCTACGTCAAATGTATTTCCAAAGTATCAAATGTACTAGATCGCTCTACAAAGCTATGCAGCGTTGTCACTGCACGCATTACGTGTGAGATAGTGTAGCATTGTGGGGCGAAACAGGCAGTTAACAGCGATTTAAACAGAAATATTTGACGGGAATTAGGCCGATATGCTTATACCACTATACGCCCACGCTGTTACTTATGGGTCCCTGATATTGCTATCGATGTTAAATTTTTATTGACGGATTTAAATGGTAAGTAATGAGAAGGTAATTGAAAATATGAACATCTTGTGGAGTAAGAGATTGTGTATTTCATATATTATGTTTCATTGGTCAGTTTTTTAAGGCTATATGGTCATATTTTCTGAATGAAAAAGTCCTCGTTTCTCGCCTATTGTGGATTCTTACCAGATAATTGGTACTTTGTAATGTTTACAAGTATAAAAAAAATTTAATACATCTTAAAATTTTCCTCTACCTAGAGCAGAACTTAGCAAAACCTGAATTTGAAGTGGAGATTTTTTTAAACAGCTGTTAAAAGCACAATACAATAAATATTGTTTTTTTTTTTTTATAAAATGATTATATCTACTAATAAGCCCAGACATTAAAAAAATAAAACTATTATTTTTAATAATTTGTAATAGACATTGAACTTACTCTATCAAAATATTCAGTGGCTTAAACTACAGCACCACCATAACTTCCAAAAATTTATTTCTATGAAAATTTAAACAGACCATACTACCTGGACTCCATACTTACTAACTTATACAAGACTAACATTCTCTTATCATTATCAATAACCCAATTTAACTAGAAACGTATACAACGAGAACCTAAATAAATTCGACCTAGCACATAAAATACAGGGCTAACACAGGTACAAACCGTCGTGTAAGTAAATACGTACGAGAGTGTTGTAGACGGGACACGAACCTACGACACTACCGTATCGTATTACTGATTTACAACCAACTAACATTGTCTACATGGCGGAGATAGCGGGACGTTCTTATGTGAAATCTAGATTATAATATTACTAGCCTTTCGCCCGCGGCTTTTTGTTCGGACAAAGAAAATTATGACATTTAATTTAGCGTTACATTTTTAACATAGCGCCATCTATCGGCATTTTTTTATTCTGGAGCAATTCTTAATCGCATAAAAATGGAACTACCTATGGTTTACCACCGTTTACTATTTTAAAAAGTAGCCGGTTTCTGAATTGAGTATTTGACATCAAAAACTTTTCAGACCATACTTAAAAACTGCTTAAAAAATTTATTGTATATAACATAAGGTTTTTCAAGCCATATTCAAATCAATTTGGAATACATAAAACTACTGGAAGTCACTACCTACCCTCCTTACTATCCCCAGCCACTAAAATTATAGTATAAAACCGCTGCGTTGCGACGTGGAAGTCAAACATACAAACACACTTTCACACTTATAAGTAGTTGTGATGGCGAATCACGTGTTGGCGAACCCGCAAATCAGTGGTACCCCATCCTAAAAAAAAAAAAAAAAAAAAAAAAAAAAAGTTTGGACTCTTTTCCCACTAAAGCGGCCACGCTGAGTCGATAGCACTCACTCCCGAAGCGATAGGATGCACGGTTTCGGAGATGTGCAGATCGATTAACTCTTATCTAATTGATATCCGGTGGGTGGTGGTGGTCCGGTGGTGGTAAACTTCTTTGTTATGACCTACCTCACTATTCTAACCAAACGATGTATTATTATATTCAAGAAAAAATACGTCTAAAATCCTATAACTATATTTATATATTATCGTACTATATTATCATAATTGTTGCTTTTTTAAAAAGCGATTCGCTTCTGGCACTCGCCGGCCGCTGCCGCGGCACGCTCGCTTTGCTCGCTCGGCTCGTGCGTTGTTTATCAAAGTCTAACCTACAGGTAAATTAGCTTGGAGAAATTTTTGCGTTTGTAGTGGTGTATGGTCAGCAAATAAAATAAAACAACATTTTATTTTTAGTTTTTATTTTATATATATAAGGGATTTTAAATTAAACTATATGTGTTTCTCCTCTGAAAAAGATGAGACTTTATTTTAATATTTGCACATTTAACATACGTATAACTTTTACATTAACAATGTTACTAAAATGAAAAATTTACTAACCTGAAAAAGAAACGACATTTAAAGTTTAATTCTTTTTAGTTTGAGAAGTCAAAGGCTTGCCTCGACCATGTTTTAACACTGGAGCCATTTTGAATTAACAATATAAAGTTACAACACTTACACACAAATTAAACACTTCAACAAATATTATAACAATACAAATAATAACAACAATCAACAAATACAAAATTTAACAATTAAACTACTAGACCGGGAGATATTGACACAAAATTTCGAGTCATTTGTAACAGGATGGCGGTTCTACAGGGGTCTTAGTACGCAATGACAAAAAGAAAAACGATGGTGTGAACGCTGGTACCGGCGGCTTAGTCGCGTGGGCGTTAGTCGAACTCGTCGGAAAAATAGCGAAGTCAAACAATTTGTAACACAAAAATTTTAGAATTTACCGATAGCCCATAAAAAAGAAGTAGGCGGTAGTGTCATGCCATACTTTTCCGGTGTGACTTACAGCCCGCCATACCGACGCGAATGTGTTGATTTAAAAAAAAACAATTCAACCATTTGTACCAGGCTAACTTTTGCACAGGTAACCATCGTCGTGCAGCCATTTACGAAAATCGCCATGCCATACTTTTCGGACGATTCCAAATGGTCGCCATACCGCCGAAAATCTGCAAATTTTTTTTTTCGCCGAACCATTTACCACCCTAAATTTTTTTTTCAACAACTCCTGAATGATTATAAATAGAAGTGTGATAATGTCATACCTGTGGGAGGTGGCGAATGTGTATAAGATTTTTTTTTATTGTAAGATTTTATTCGTATTTTGAACGAATAGTAACAGTATGGCACTAATTTTTCCTGTAAGTTTGAGGTTCAACGAATATAAATACAAAATTTCAAAGATCTAGGTGGTGGAAATCTTCACTTATATAAATTAATACTAAATTAATTTTTCAAGTATGGCAGCACTTTTTCCCCCTACTAGAAGTATGGTAAATATAATAATGGTCACATTTTATCAAATACTCTCCAAAAATCCAAATGCAATACTGGTACAAAAAGTTTGGCGAAAAAAAAAAATTGCAGTTTTTCGGCGGTATGGCGACCATTTGGAATCGTCCGAAAAGTATGGCATGGCGATTTTCGTAAATGGCTGCACGACGATGGTTACCTGTGCAAAAGTTAGCCTGGTACAAATGGTTGAATTGTTTTTTTTAAATCAACACATTCGCGTCGGTATGGCGGGCTGTAAGTCACACCGGAAAAGTATGGCATGACACTACCGCCTACTTCTTTTTTATGGGCTATCGGTAAATTCTAAAATTTTTGTGTTACAAATTGTTTGACTTCGCTATTTTTCCGACGAGTTCGACTAACGCCCACGCGACTAAGCCGCCGGTACCAGTGTTCACACCATCGTTTTTCTTTTTGTCATTGCGTACTAAGACCCCTGTAGAACCGCCATCCTGTTACAAATGACTCGAAATTTTGTGTCAATATCTCCCGGTCTATACGTAATAATTATAATTTTTGAATGAAATGTGTGCTTTATGTTCTAACGGTACCAAACGACTGCACGTGGCACCTGCGGACAGCGTAAACTGGTTTATTCTGTTTTTGTGCGTGTTTCCACTTTCCACTATCAAGTGACGATTTATTTATTTGTTTTGTTTCGTAATTATTATGGTCAAATATTAATTATGAAACAAATTATTATGGACACGATATTTTATTGTTTCACGGTAGTCGTCTTGTCGTTTGCTCTAGGACGTGAAATTGAATGATATATTTTTTTTTATAAAGTCAAAACCATATTCTTTCAAATAAAAACTTGTTTTTATTGATAACAAAAGTGTTGCTACGAATAAGTATAAAATTAAATAGTAATGTTAGGATATCGAAACATTTTTGTATAGGCCAGAACGATATAGTGGAAACGCGCTCTAAGATCTGAGTAATATACACACCACTACATATGCAAAAATTTCTCCAAGCTAATTTACCTGTAACCTAACCTAATTGTTGCTTTTTTAAAAAGCGATTCGCTTCTGGCGTTGTTTATCAAAATCTAACCTAACCTAACCTAACCCAATTATTTTTCCGGGTAATCTGATGTATCGAACTTTGTTACGAGCTACCTCGCTATTCTGAATCATCAATAAAACACATTCATTTTACTGCCATTTTTATTTCCAAAATGTTGTTGCTTATTATCTACTGGTTTGTGTATTTGGCGACCATTTGTCCATTTTGCTATATAAAAATAATTATTGATGAACATTTGAATTGTAGCCTTATCTACTTATAAAATAGGAGCGAAACATCTCATCCACTAAAATATCGTTGTACAGTGTGTTCCCTGTAAATATGCTCGTAAAACTATGCATTGAATATCCCTGAAACTTATATAGCAAATACATTAAGCAATATTCTCCACAAACTGAAGTCCAATCATTCTGAATCCTATCAACATTCCAGTCCCATCTCTTACAATTCCTTTTCAAAAACTGGAGATGATATCGCTCAGGTGTTCGTCCATATGAATCAAAATATTGACCGATGCCATTCGTATCGATATGTACAGCTACCCAGTGTGAACCCGGTTTATCATCCGCATCCAAATTGCATATTATATACGTTGGTACATGGGTATACATAGGCAGTCTATTAGCAGCATAAACATTATTTTCTAGACTGGGATGAATCTTTTTCATATGTTTTTGTAATTCTAGTGTATCCATGATATTACTGTTATTAGCAGATTATTACAGTACCAATCTATTCAATGGTTGTCATAGGAATGTTCAATTATAGTGTTTTGTATAAGATTAAATAGGAAGTTTGTAATGAAATAAAAAATAGTAAATTGCATACAATTTGTTTTATTTAATTTTATAATGTTTCCTTTAGTTACATATACACAAAATGCATTAAGCATAACACATAAATCTAAAATATAACACACATTATAACCTTAACTACTATAGTCTACAGTAACATTTCTATTTTTATCTATTTCAATAATATTATCAAACTCAGCATAAACAATACAGTTAATTGTTTGTGTTAGTGAGGATTCAAATCGTACTTCTAATCTTACACTACCATGCTTTATGAGATTCCAATGAGCTGATGAGTTAGCTGATAAATCAGGAGTTAAATCAAATGCTAAAAGACAGTAGCCTTTGGCATACTGTTCACGAGAGATTGCATTTCCTTCATTAAGAAAGTGAATACCAGTCCCCGAGAATAGAGTATGACAGGTTGATACCTGTTGCGAAGCAATTTGAGATAAGTTTGATGATTCATAGAGTTACTATCGGTTTCGTTTTGTAAATATTTAATCGCATTCTTTTGTGAGAGTCACAAAGCAGGTTGATGTCATTTGCGAAGGAACGTGAGATAAGTTTGTTGACTCATAGAGTTACTATCAGTTTCGTTTTGTTAATATTTAATCGCATTCTTTTGTGAGAGTCACAAAGCAGGTTGATGCCATTTGCGAAGGAACGTGAGATAAGTTTGTTGACTCATAGAGTTACAATCAGTTTCATTGTACTTAAGAATTTGCTTTAGATAAGAATGGTGCTATATATGATCGAACAGTTGCAGTCATGCAGTCAGTCTATGGTCGTTGGACCACAGTGGATTGTATACGTCTACCAATACTACGTTTGTGTTGTGTTTTGTGTCATCAATGATCATGGAGGTAAGTGATTATTCTATTGACAAACTTACTTGTATTTCTCTTAACATGTGTGTGTGTGTGTGTCAGACTAAGTGTAAACAAATTGATATTAACGCGATAACTCTGTTGTTGCAGAAATCATTCAACTTCGATGAAAATACCTATAAACTGTGTTACTACTCGCCACTCTCTCCTCAAAACGAAGAAGAGAGTGATGACATCATCGTTAATAACACAGACGATGGCGGAAAAAGGAAATTGCAGTCAATTGATCAATTTTTTGAAGTGGCACCAAAAATAAAAAGGAAGAAGCTGCTATCGTCAACTGTGGCACGAGCTGCTAGAGATGGCGTATCATACATCTCTACAAATTCTGATGACGGAGACCAAGCGATGCATCTCATAAAAATTGAAATGTATGATATGAAGAAACTATCCAAGATTCCAACTAGTGATCACTGGAAGCACGCTACCACGAGGATTAAATATTACGTAAAGAAAAATAAGGATAGCATCTATGACAACACAAACGCCCTCGTATACAATATTACAAAGACAATAGCAGAAAGTGAAAAAGTGAAAAAATACTTTTTTAACAATGATCATTAGTTAATGTTACTATTTTAACAATGATCATTAGTTAATGTGATTCTGTTTTCTTAAATTACTTCCATGTACTCATTAGATTTTACAAAACTTTCCTAATCCTATGCTAGACTATAAATATTGAACATTTTTTAAATTGAGTATCAGTTACTCTACCAACACTTAACTGTTGTTGTTATTATTTGTACCCCATCCTAAAAAAAAAAAAAAAAAAAAAAAAAAGTTTGGACTCTTTTCCCACTAAAGCGGCCACGCTGAGTCGATAGCACTCACTCCCGAAGCGATAGGATGCACGGTTTCGGAGATGTGCAGATCGATTAACTCTTATCTAATTGATATCCGGTGGGTCATTAGCGTCCCATGGTTCACCTTTTCCTATTAGCTAATTACACCGTCCGGCGTTCTTATCTATTACTCATTGTGCACCTCGCTTATCACTGCTTTTGTATTAAACTTCTTTGTTATGACCTACCTCACTATTCTAACCAAACGATGTATTATTATATTCAAGAAAAAATACGTCTAAAATCCTATAACTATATTTATATATTATCGTACTATATTATCATAATTGTTGCTTTTTTAAAAAGCGATTCGCTTCTGGCACTCGCCGGCCGCTGCCGCGGCACGCTCGCTTTGCTCGCTCGGCTCGTGCGTTGTTTATCAAAGTCTAACCTACAGGTAAATTAGCTTGGAGAAATTTTTGCGTTTGTAGTGGTGTATGGTCAGCAAATAAAATAAAACAACATTTTATTTTTAGTTTTTATTTTATATATATAAGGGATTTTAAATTAAACTATATGTGTTTCTCCTCTGAAAAAGATGAGACTTTATTTTAATATTTGCACATTTAACATACGTATAACTTTTACATTAACAATGTTACTAAAATGAAAAATTTACTAACCTGAAAAAGAAACGACATTTAAAGTTTAATTCTTTTTAGTTTGAGAAGTCAAAGGCTTGCCTCGACCATGTTTTAACACTGGAGCCATTTTGAATTAACAATATAAAGTTACAACACTTACACACAAATTAAACACTTCAACAAATATTATAACAATACAAATAATAACAACAATCAACAAATACAAAATTTAACAATTAAACTACTAGACCGGGAGATATTGACACAAAATTTCGAGTCATTTGTAACAGGATGGCGGTTCTACAGGGGTCTTAGTACGCAATGACAAAAAGAAAAACGATGGTGTGAACGCTGGTACCGGCGGCTTAGTCGCGTGGGCGTTAGTCGAACTCGTCGGAAAAATAGCGAAGTCAAACAATTTGTAACACAAAAATTTTAGAATTTACCGATAGCCCATAAAAAAGAAGTAGGCGGTAGTGTCATGCCATACTTTTCCGGTGTGACTTACAGCCCGCCATACCGACGCGAATGTGTTGATTTAAAAAAAAACAATTCAACCATTTGTACCAGGCTAACTTTTGCACAGGTAACCATCGTCGTGCAGCCATTTACGAAAATCGCCATGCCATACTTTTCGGACGATTCCAAATGGTCGCCATACCGCCGAAAATCTGCAAATTTTTTTTTTCGCCGAACCATTTACCACCCTAAATTTTTTTTTCAACAACTCCTGAATGATTATAAATAGAAGTGTGATAATGTCATACCTGTGGGAGGTGGCGAATGTGTATAAGATTTTTTTTTATTGTAAGATTTTATTCGTATTTTGAACGAATAGTAACAGTATGGCACTAATTTTTCCTGTAAGTTTGAGGTTCAACGAATATAAATACAAAATTTCAAAGATCTAGGTGGTGGAAATCTTCACTTATATAAATTAATACTAAATTAATTTTTCAAGTATGGCAGCACTTTTTCCCCCTACTAGAAGTATGGTAAATATAATAATGGTCACATTTTATCAAATACTCTCCAAAAATCCAAATGCAATACTGGTACAAAAAGTTTGGCGAAAAAAAAAAATTGCAGTTTTTCGGCGGTATGGCGACCATTTGGAATCGTCCGAAAAGTATGGCATGGCGATTTTCGTAAATGGCTGCACGACGATGGTTACCTGTGCAAAAGTTAGCCTGGTACAAATGGTTGAATTGTTTTTTTTAAATCAACACATTCGCGTCGGTATGGCGGGCTGTAAGTCACACCGGAAAAGTATGGCATGACACTACCGCCTACTTCTTTTTTATGGGCTATCGGTAAATTCTAAAATTTTTGTGTTACAAATTGTTTGACTTCGCTATTTTTCCGACGAGTTCGACTAACGCCCACGCGACTAAGCCGCCGGTACCAGTGTTCACACCATCGTTTTTCTTTTTGTCATTGCGTACTAAGACCCCTGTAGAACCGCCATCCTGTTACAAATGACTCGAAATTTTGTGTCAATATCTCCCGGTCTATACGTAATAATTATAATTTTTGAATGAAATGTGTGCTTTATGTTCTAACGGTACCAAACGACTGCACGTGGCACCTGCGGACAGCGTAAACTGGTTTATTCTGTTTTTGTGCGTGTTTCCACTTTCCACTATCAAGTGACGATTTATTTATTTGTTTTGTTTCGTAATTATTATGGTCAAATATTAATTATGAAACAAATTATTATGGACACGATATTTTATTGTTTCACGGTAGTCGTCTTGTCGTTTGCTCTAGGACGTGAAATTGAATGATATATTTTTTTTTATAAAGTCAAAACCATATTCTTTCAAATAAAAACTTGTTTTTATTGATAACAAAAGTGTTGCTACGAATAAGTATAAAATTAAATAGTAATGTTAGGATATCGAAACATTTTTGTATAGGCCAGAACGATATAGTGGAAACGCGCTCTAAGATCTGAGTAATATACACACCACTACATATGCAAAAATTTCTCCAAGCTAATTTACCTGTAACCTAACCTAATTGTTGCTTTTTTAAAAAGCGATTCGCTTCTGGCGTTGTTTATCAAAATCTAACCTAACCTAACCTAACCCAATTATTTTTCCGGGTAATCTGATGTATCGAACTTTGTTACGAGCTACCTCGCTATTCTGAATCATCAATAAAACACATTCATTTTACTGCCATTTTTATTTCCAAAATGTTGTTGCTTATTATCTACTGGTTTGTGTATTTGGCGACCATTTGTCCATTTTGCTATATAAAAATAATTATTGATGAACATTTGAATTGTAGCCTTATCTACTTATAAAATAGGAGCGAAACATCTCATCCACTAAAATATCGTTGTACAGTGTGTTCCCTGTAAATATGCTCGTAAAACTATGCATTGAATATCCCTGAAACTTATATAGCAAATACATTAAGCAATATTCTCCACAAACTGAAGTCCAATCATTCTGAATCCTATCAACATTCCAGTCCCATCTCTTACAATTCCTTTTCAAAAACTGGAGATGATATCGCTCAGGTGTTCGTCCATATGAATCAAAATATTGACCGATGCCATTCGTATCGATATGTACAGCTACCCAGTGTGAACCCGGTTTATCATCCGCATCCAAATTGCATATTATATACGTTGGTACATGGGTATACATAGGCAGTCTATTAGCAGCATAAACATTATTTTCTAGACTGGGATGAATCTTTTTCATATGTTTTTGTAATTCTAGTGTATCCATGATATTACTGTTATTAGCAGATTATTACAGTACCAATCTATTCAATGGTTGTCATAGGAATGTTCAATTATAGTGTTTTGTATAAGATTAAATAGGAAGTTTGTAATGAAATAAAAAATAGTAAATTGCATACAATTTGTTTTATTTAATTTTATAATGTTTCCTTTAGTTACATATACACAAAATGCATTAAGCATAACACATAAATCTAAAATATAACACACATTATAACCTTAACTACTATAGTCTACAGTAACATTTCTATTTTTATCTATTTCAATAATATTATCAAACTCAGCATAAACAATACAGTTAATTGTTTGTGTTAGTGAGGATTCAAATCGTACTTCTAATCTTACACTACCATGCTTTATGAGATTCCAATGAGCTGATGAGTTAGCTGATAAATCAGGAGTTAAATCAAATGCTAAAAGACAGTAGCCTTTGGCATACTGTTCACGAGAGATTGCATTTCCTTCATTAAGAAAGTGAATACCAGTCCCCGAGAATAGAGTATGACAGGTTGATACCTGTTGCGAAGCAATTTGAGATAAGTTTGATGATTCATAGAGTTACTATCGGTTTCGTTTTGTAAATATTTAATCGCATTCTTTTGTGAGAGTCACAAAGCAGGTTGATGTCATTTGCGAAGGAACGTGAGATAAGTTTGTTGACTCATAGAGTTACTATCAGTTTCGTTTTGTTAATATTTAATCGCATTCTTTTGTGAGAGTCACAAAGCAGGTTGATGCCATTTGCGAAGGAACGTGAGATAAGTTTGTTGACTCATAGAGTTACAATCAGTTTCATTGTACTTAAGAATTTGCTTTAGATAAGAATGGTGCTATATATGATCGAACAGTTGCAGTCATGCAGTCAGTCTATGGTCGTTGGACCACAGTGGATTGTATACGTCTACCAATACTACGTTTGTGTTGTGTTTTGTGTCATCAATGATCATGGAGGTAAGTGATTATTCTATTGACAAACTTACTTGTATTTCTCTTAACATGTGTGTGTGTGTGTGTCAGACTAAGTGTAAACAAATTGATATTAACGCGATAACTCTGTTGTTGCAGAAATCATTCAACTTCGATGAAAATACCTATAAACTGTGTTACTACTCGCCACTCTCTCCTCAAAACGAAGAAGAGAGTGATGACATCATCGTTAATAACACAGACGATGGCGGAAAAAGGAAATTGCAGTCAATTGATCAATTTTTTGAAGTGGCACCAAAAATAAAAAGGAAGAAGCTGCTATCGTCAACTGTGGCACGAGCTGCTAGAGATGGCGTATCATACATCTCTACAAATTCTGATGACGGAGACCAAGCGATGCATCTCATAAAAATTGAAATGTATGATATGAAGAAACTATCCAAGATTCCAACTAGTGATCACTGGAAGCACGCTACCACGAGGATTAAATATTACGTAAAGAAAAATAAGGATAGCATCTATGACAACACAAACGCCCTCGTATACAATATTACAAAGACAATAGCAGAAAGTGAAAAAGTGAAAAAATACTTTTTTAACAATGATCATTAGTTAATGTTACTATTTTAACAATGATCATTAGTTAATGTGATTCTGTTTTCTTAAATTACTTCCATGTACTCATTAGATTTTACAAAACTTTCCTAATCCTATGCTAGACTATAAATATTGAACATTTTTTAAATTGAGTATCAGTTACTCTACCAACACTTAACTGTTACTTACTGTGCTACATACTTTCTTCTTTATTATAAAGATGGAAAACTTTAGTGAAATGTGCACCAGTGCTTTCTTTTCCGCACCCATTGAAGAGAATATAGAACAATTCAACAGCGAATTCAATCAGGAGCTGCATAAAGTTTGTGATGAAATGGAGAAGCGTGAACTGTTCGATTCATCGTATGATGATGAGTTGTATAATCAATGTTTGATGGTTGAAACAACGTTAATGTAAGTATTAGAAGTACAAACTCAATAAGAAATATTATTGTAGTAATGTTTTATTTTAAGATTTATCTAATAATTTTCTTTTTTTGTTACAGTCAACAACAAGTTGGAAGAGGTATCAAACGAGGTATCACTACAGATGAAAATAAGGTTACCAAGAAAGCAAAATTTGATGAGGGAGCTTCTACATCATCAATTGAAACCAATGGCGTGGACAACAATAAGGTGGAATGTGATACATGTCATGTTTATATTAATAAAAGGTATCTAAACAACCATTTAAAAAGTAATACACATAAAAATAATCTTTTAAAATCACATAATTCATTAACAAATGTAACAGTTGTTGAAACCGCTTTTGGTAATCGAATTTTAACATACAGAATTAATAGTAAAACACTTCAATCGGGGCAATATTTTGAAACACCAGAATCGTTTTTAAATTCACTAAAAATCGATATCTTATTTTTGATAAATGAATGTATTCAACAACATACAATTTTAAAAATAAACTTCATATTGCATGCTGATTTCATACAACAAACTAAAGATATTAAAAATACGTTTGATTTTCAAACGTTTAATTACATCATTTGTCAGGGAGATGACTTAAATATTTTTTATTCATCATTAATAGACACTGTAGTCGGTAAAATTTGTCAATTTGAAAAAAAAGATAGTGGTTGGAGTCTTAATCAAATTAAATACATAGATATGAATGTTAACAAATTCAACCCCCTACGTGGTAGTTCATATATCGACCTTCCTCAAGATATTAAATCAAAAAAAGCTGTAATCAATGTTAAAAATAATGATAATATGTGTTTTAAATGGGCATTACTCTCTGGTTTATATCCTGTATGTAAAAGTGTAGATCGGGTAGCATCTTACGCAATTCATGGAAATAAACTAAAATTTACTGGTATTTCTTTTCCGGTTAAAATTGCAGATATATCAAAAGTAGAGAAATTAAACAATATTAGTATTAATGTTTTTGGCCTAGAATATAATAAAGAAAAAAAGTGTAATTCTGTTGTAGGTCCTTTATATTTAACAAAATGTCGTACACCTAATCATATTAACCTACTATATATATCGAATGGTACTAACAATCATTACTGTTATATTAAAAACTTATCGCGATTAGTTAGTTCACAAATATCAAGTCATCATCATGCAGTTTATATATGTGATTCATGTTTACTTCATTTCCCATCAGAGGAAAGACTTAATAACCATCAACAATATGATTGCGCTCACATTTGTACGGAATTACCAAACGGCGAGGATTCCAAATTGAATTGGTTTGGTAAAGCAACCTCAAATAATAAATTAAAATTTGATAAATTCGCGAAAAAGTTGCAAATGCCCTTTGTGGTTTATGCAGACTTTGAGGCATTTTTGAACCCGATAGAATCATGTAGTAACGATCCATCCAAGCCTAGTACAATTAATATTCAAAAACATGAAGTGTATAGTTTTGGTTATTACATTAAATGTTCATATGATAACAGATTATCAAAATATGAGACGTATAGTGGGCCAAACTGTGCACAAGTGTTTATGAATCGCCTTTGCGAAGATGTGAAAACAATAGTTAAAAAAAATAGTTTCCAAAAATGTCCCGTTCCATTATCAGATGAAGATAAAATTAAAATTTCAAATTCAAACATGTGTCATATTTGTGAAACTGAGTTAAATGGAGATCCTTTTAACGATTTTGATTGGTACACTGGTAGTTTTAGAGGTGTTGCACATCAAGTGTGTAGTACTAAGTACAGAACCCCTCGTCATATTCCAATATTTTTACATAACCTCAGTCACTACGATGCTCATTTCATTGTCCATGCATTAAACCTCTATGATGGCAAAGTTGAAGTTATTCCGCAAAATAAAGAACGATACATATCATTTTCAAAACAGTTAACAATAAATAATAATCAATCAGTAAGTTTAAGATTTGTAGATTCATTGAAATTTTTATCGTGTAGTTTAGATCAACTAGCTAAAAATCTTAATGATGATCAGTTTACAGAACTAAAAAGGAACTATCCTAATAATGAAGATTTTTCACTTTTAAGACGGAAAGGTATTTATCCTTATGAATTTATGTGTAATAGTGATTGCTTGAAACATCCATCACTTCCTGATCAACACCATTTTTATAGTTCACTCACAGATACAAATATTTCAAATGATGATTATAATCATGCAAAAGATATTTGGCAACATTTTAAGTGTAGTAGTATGTCCGATTATTCCGATTTATATTTAAAAACTGATGTTTTACTTTTGACTGATGTATTCGAAAACTTTAGAAAGCTTTGTATTAAAACTTATGGATTAGATCCTGCTCATTACTATACTGCCCCAGGTTTAAGTTGGGATGCAATGTTAAAATTTACCAAAATAGAATTAGAATTGTTAACGGACTATGACAAAATTGCTTTTTTTAAAGCTGGTATTAGAGGGGGTGTATCTCAGTGTAGCAATCGTTTTGCTAGAGCAAATAATAAATTCATGGAGGATTATGATAGTGAAAAACCTAATTCATATCTAACATATTTTGATGCGAATAATTTATATGGTTGGGCAATGTCTCAATCTCTTCCTGTTGGCGGTTTCGAATGGATAGATTCTAATACAGATTATAATGTGCCGGATAACTCTGATTTCGGTTATGTTTTAGAAGTTGATTTGGAATATCCTGATGAACTTCATAATTTGCATTCTGACTTTCCGTTATGTCCTGAAAACATATGTGTGGGTAATACTAATGAAACTAAATTAGTTCCTAATTTAAATAATAAAAATAAATACATCATTCACTACAGGAATTTAAAACAATGCATTGAAATGGGAATGAAATTAATTAAAGTACATAGAATTTTAAAATTTAAACAGAGTTCTTGGTTAAAGAAATACATAGACTTAAATACTACTTTGAGAACGTTAGCTACATCAAACTTCGAAAAAGACTTTTTTAAATTAATGAATAATTCTGTCTTCGGTAAGACTATGGAAAATATTGAAAAAAGAGTAAACGTTAAACTACTAACTCACTGGGATAATCGTGGTAAAGTTTTAGGTGCTCAGGATTGGATTGCAAAACCAGAGTTCCATAGTTTATCAATATTTTCAGAACATTTAGTTGCAATACAATTACGTAAAACAAAATTAATTTATGATAAGCCGATTTATTTAGGATTTTGTATTTTAGATATATCTAAGACCCTTATGTATGAATTTCATTACAACTACATGATTAAAAAGTTTCATAATAAAATTAAGTTATTGTACACCGATACCGATAGTTTGATATATCAAATTTTTACAGACAATTTTTATGAGGATATAAAACCAGATCTACCTCACTATTTCGATACATCAGATTACCCGGAAAATAATATTTACGGATATCCAAAAATAAATAAAAAAAAGTTAGGTTTTTTTAAAGATGAGAATAATGGTAAAGTATTGAAGGAATTTGTAGGGTTGCGATCAAAAATGTATGCCTTAGAAATAGAAGATAAATTTATAGCAAAGGCAAAAGGAGTTAACAAAAGTGTTACCAAAAAAATGAATATGGAAAATTACAAATCGTGTTTGTTTAATAAAAATGTATTATATTGTAGTATGCTTCGATTTAAGTCAATCAAACACACTATTTTTACACAAAAAATAAATAAAACATCTTTATCATATAATGATACCAAACGATGTATTATGAACAACAACATTGATACATTGGCTTGGGGACATTATAAATTACGCTAAGTGACTTTTTACTATTATTTCTGTGTGTATATACAAATTACGCTAAGTGACTTTTTACTATTATTTCTGTGTGTGTATACAAAATTTGTACTGATTGTAAAAAAATTATGATATTGCTATAATGTTATATAATAGTTTATTAATAGTTTTATAATAGTTTAGTATTGTTTGATTGTAAATAATGTAAAATAATTGTAGTTTTTATTTGTGTACTTAAATTTGATGTTGAGGTGATTGTGAAATTCTGATAAGTACTAATTGTGTTAGAAATAGTAAACAGATCATTTATTTTTATCAATATAATATATATATTAAATTTTTACACCAACATTTTCATTTTTTATTTCATCCCTTTAAACTCTAGACGTGTGAAATGTTTCACTTTATCCATCCGTTTACTGCTATTGTGGCCGGACCAAGTGGATGTGGGAAGTCAAATTTTGTAACAAATTTCATAAAATCAGTTAAGGAAATATGTAATTGTGATTTTAATCATATCACATGGTGCTTTGATGAAATGCAACCTTTATATAATTTACCAAATGTTAACTATCATCAAGGAATTCCAAATCTTAATATGTTTGATGGTGAAAACCCACACCTTATTATTATTGATGATCTAATGAGAGAGTCTGATGGAAGAATTGTGGATATATTTACAAAAGGCAGTCATCACCGGAACCTTAGTGTATTTTATTTAACACAAAATTTATTTCATCAAGGTAAAGGTCAAAGAGACATTTCTTTAAACTCAAGTTATATAATTTATTTTAAAAACCCTCGAGATAAAACTCAAATAAGATATTTAGCACGACAAGTGTCACCAGATAACACAAAATTTTTTGAAGACGCCTACAGGGATGCAACTTTAGAAGCACATGGATATTTAATGGTAGATTTAAAACAGAATACAAATGATTTTTGTCGTATCAAGACAAATGTATTCCCATTTAATGGTCACTGTACAGTCTACGTCCCCACGAAAGAGTTTAAATACACCAAGAATCAAACAATTCAAATCATTTCTAAATGATGCATCGTCGAGTCACAACGCATAAACATTTGCTAAATGCTTTGCATACGCTTAAACCAAAACATCAAAGAGCATTACTTAAAACGTGTGATGAAAAAGAAATAAATTGTATTTGTGAATGTATTCATAACGTTTTACAAGGAAAGATACCACTTAAAGATCAAGATAAACAAAAATTGAATAAACACAAAAATATACTCCGTAAACTGGTGCGTAAGTGTAAACATAAACTAAGAAAAAATATTATTATACAAAAAGGAGGGACTTTCTTACCAATAATATTAGGTGCAATATTGAGTGGATTAGTAAGTGGACTAGCCAGTTAACATGGAAAATGCTAAGAAAATGATACTTATTGAACCTGGATTGATTGAAAAATTAAAACAAGAAAATAAGGATACAAGTAATTTGTCTCGATTAGATATTGAAATGCAAAATATTATGAATAGTAAGACGGAAGACCGAAAGAAGTGGATGTTATATTTACAAACACTACAAAGATACCTTCACTTTACCGAAGAGGATCGTCAACCACTCAGATTACCAATTTATTCTGATACATCTAATGAATATTCAAATGAGTCTAAAATTGGTTTTAAAAATAAAGATAGAGATCTAAAAAGTTCAGTTGATGCTGAATCTTTGTTGGAGGAGAAAGGTTCCATTAAAAGTATAGAAAGTGAGGCAAATCCACTGTATTCACCAACACAAATACTCAGTTTAATACCAAAAACTTATAATAAAAAAGGTGAGTCATTATTAAACTTAATTGGAACAAGTAAAAGTAAAATACGTTGGGATAATGAAGGCACAGTCATAATTGATAATGAAAAAATTCCAGGAAGTAATATTGTTGATTTAATAAATGATTCACTTAGACCCTTAAAAAAAAGTGATCCGATAGGGTGGGATAGATTTGCTAAAGCATTGAAAGATATTAAAGTACCACTTACTTATATTGGAAATCCAAAGAGATGTGAGTTTATTAACCAACTTCAAGCGAAAGATCTGAACAAAACCTCTGAGATTGAAGTTCAAGAATTTTCTACACCGAGCAGTGGAGATAAAAGATATATAACTAAAATACGTAAAAAGATCGATTGGGAAAAATGGACCCCGTACTAGAAGAAATTAACAGGATTTATTATGATCCATCTAACCCCGCTGGTTTTGGTAGTATTGATAAATTATCAAAAGCTATGAAGGGTAAAATGGATAAAAAGCAAGTGAAGGAATGGTTACAATCACAAGAAACATATACATTACATAAACCCATTCGGAAAAAATTCCCGCGTAATAGGTACATTCTATCAAATATTAATGAGCTGTGGCAAGCCGATTTAAGTGATATGCGAACTTATTCTCAATATAATGATGGTTTCAACTACATACTTTGTGTTATTGATGTATTTAGTAAATATGCTTTTGCAAGACCAATGAAAAAGAAAAACTCAGAAACAACTAAAGAATGTTTTGAAAGTATATTTACTGAAAGTAATTCAACCCCTACTCACATACAATCTGATAAAGGTACAGAATTTGTTTCAAAAGATGTACAAAAATACTTTAAATCCAAAAAGATAAATTACTATACCACTAACAATCCTGATATTAAGGCTAGTATTGTTGAACGATTTCAAAGAACTCTAAAAATGAAAATGTGGCGTTATTTCACTCATAATAATACTTATAGATATATAGATGTTTTACAAGATTTAATATACTCTTATAATCACAGCATTCACTCGAGTATTAAGATGTGCCCATGTGATGTAAGTTCCAACAATATTATGACAGTTTGGACTAATCTTTATGATAGAGGGTCAAACAAACTTTCTTTAGAAAATTCAAAACCAAATTTCAACGTGGGTGATTATGTTCGAATAACTAAATATAAACATGTTTTCCAAAAAGGATATGAATCAAATTGGAGTGATGAAATATTTATTATATCTTCAATAATTGATAGATCTCCATGGGTTGTTTATACAATTACAGATTTACAAAATGAACCAATAGTTGGTACTTTTTATGAAAGAGAATTACAGAAGGTCACTTACAACCCCACCTCACAATATAAAATAGATAAAATAATTGGTACTCGTTATTCAGGCAACAGAAAAGAAGTATTAGTGAAGTGGAAAGGTTATCCAGATAAATTTAACAGTTGGATTTTAGCTTCTAGTTTAAAAGAAATATGAATAAAGAAAGTTTTTATTTAACTTTGCTCAGCAATAGTTCAATGGAATACTTTCCTGATAACAAGACCACAAATTTTTCAACAAAATTACCAAAAGCTATGAAATTAGAAGGTGAATGGTTGGTTGGAGTTGTCGAGTTTCAATATCCATGCACAATGTTTACTGTTCAAGATCATGAAAATGTTGTATACATCACAAAAACCATGTTAATTCCTAATGAAGATAAACCATCAACAGTGTACTACAAAAAACATATTCCCGCTACCAACTACGATAACGTTGAACATATTTTGAGAGCGTTAAATGGTATCGGAGAGAACTTGAAATTTCGTTATGATGAAATAACAAAATTTGTGTCTGTTTCTGTTTTGGATAAAAATATAACATCCGTAACATTATCACCCAAATTAAGTTTACAACTAGGTTATGAACCAAATACAAATCTCCTAGACAGAAATTTTGGGAAGTGTCCTGCTAATTTACATTTAGGGTTACCATCTCAACTATTTCTATATTGCGACATTATCGATCCTCAGATTGTGGGTGATGTTATGACTCCGCTATTAAGAGTCATTTCATTAGATCCTTCAAAATACATTTATGGTGCGTATAAAATGCACGTTTTCTCTCCACCTCACTACTTACCTGTTATGCGAAGAGAGTTCGATACGCTGGAAATGGATATAAGATCGAGCGCAGGACAAAAAATACCATTCCAGTTTGGGACCGTGTGTATTAAACTACATTTCCGCAAATTATAATAATGTATTCTCCTCATGATCATCATAAATGTCCATATGAAAATTATTATTCACATCTAGCTGGATCAGGAGTTGGAGTAATTTATAAGGGTTCACCATACCAACGCGGTCATGGTATTGGGAGCTTCTTAGGAGGGTTATTTAGATCAGTTTTACCTTTACTTTCAAGTGGTGCTCGAGTGGTTGGTAAGGAGGCATTAAACGCTGGAGTAGGACTTTTATCGGATATGATTCAAGCCCGTCCTATGGAAGCCTCAATAAAAGATCGTCTAAAGCAAGTTAGTACGAACTTAAAACGAAAGGCTGATAACAAAATTGATCGATTAAACATGACAGGATCTGGGTATATAACTAAAAGAAAACGATTGGCCTCGTTCATTCCACCACTAACAGCTAAAGTGAAAGCTACGAAAAAACTTGGTCTAAAACCAAAAAACATCAAAGATATATTTTCAAATTAAGTATGTCTTTCCTTCATAATCATTCTTGTGAGTGCGTTAAGTCAGAATTAGATTTGTTTGCATTACCGTCCACACAAACAAGCATTGAAAATGGATTGTGGATTCACTATAAACCAATTTCATCTCTTGCTGATGATGGACCTATCGAGTTTCAAGTTCCTGGAACAGGCGATGACTACATAGATTTGTCTCATACATTACTCCACATAAAGGCAAAAGTATTAAATCAAGATTCAACAAACTTGTTATCAGCTACAGTAGTAGCACCTGTAAATAATTGGCTGCATTCACTTTTTAGTCAACTCGATGTTTATTTAAACCAAAAA
The DNA here is from genome assembly GCA_029959065.1 of Colias behrii. Taxonomy (NCBI): domain Eukaryota; kingdom Metazoa; phylum Arthropoda; class Insecta; order Lepidoptera; family Pieridae; genus Colias; species Colias behrii. The sequence goes on from JARWMC010000016.1 coordinate 2,775,389, forward strand.
CTTGTATCACCACCTAATAATACCTATGCCTATCGAGCATACATGGAAACCCTTTTAAACTATGCTCCTGCTGCTAAACAATCTCATCTTACTTGTAGTCTTTGGTATGATGATACAGCAGGCAAAATGGATTCCACAGATGGTAAAAACACAGGATTTGCTAAAAGACAGGAATTAGTTAATGAAAGCCGGGAAATAGAAATGATTGGTCATCTTCATGGTGACATTTTCAATCAAGATAAATTTTTAATTAATGGTGTTGAAATGAGTGTAAAATTAGTTCGGTCAAGGGAGAGTTTTAATTTAATTGCTGGGTCAAATGATGAAAAGTTTAAAGTTTGCATTACGGATGCAACTCTTATTGTTCGAAGAGCACGAATTAATCCAAGTGTATTACTCGCACATCAGAAAGTTTTAGCTTCTACAACTGCTAAATATCCTATTACTCGTTATCGTTAAAGTTTTAACAATTCCATCAGGTGTTCAAGGAAAAACTCTTGATAATATATTCTTGGGACAGGTACCCAAAAGATGTATTATTGGATTTGTGAACAATTCTGCATTTAATGGTTCACTTACTAAAAATCCATTTAACTTTGAAAACTATGGTATTAACTCTTTCAGCTTATATATTGATGGTCAACAAATACCTTCAAAAGCTTTGCAACCATCTTTTAATAATAATATATTCACATCGGCATATCATACTCTATTCTCGGGGACTGGTATTCACTTTCTTAATGAAGGAAATGCAATCTCTCGTGAACAGTATGCCAAAGGCTACTGTCTTTTAGCATTTGATTTAACTCCTGATTTATCAGCTAACTCATCAGCTCATTGGAATCTCATAAAGCATGGTAGTGTAAGATTAGAAGTACGATTTGAATCCTCACTAACACAAACAATTAACTGTATTGTTTATGCTGAGTTTGATAATATTATTGAAATAGATAAAAATAGAAATGTTACTGTAGACTATAGTAGTTAAGGTTATAATGTGTGTTATATTTTAGATTTATGTGTTATGCTTAATGCATTTTGTGTATATGTAACTAAAGGAAACATTATAAAATTAAATAAAACAAATTGTATGCAATTTACTATTTTTTTTATTTCATTACAAACTTCCTATTTAATCTTATACAAAACACTATAATTGAACATTCCTATAATAACCATTGAATAGATTGGTACTGTAATAATCTGCTAATAACAGTACTATCATGGATACACTAGAATTACAAAAACATATGAAAAAGATTCATCCCAGTCTAGAAAATAATGTTTATGCTGCTAATAGACTGCCTATGTATACCCATGTACCAACGTATATAATATGCAATTTGGATGCGGATGATAAACCAGGTTCACACTGGGTAGCTGTACATATCGATACGAATGGCATCGGTCAATATTTTGATTCATATGGACGAACACCTGAGCGATATCATCTCCAGTGAGTGATAAGCGAGGTACACAATGAGTAATAGATAAGAACGCCGAGTTGGGACGGTGTTGATAGATAATAGGAAAAGGCCACCGGATATCAATTAGATAAGAGTTAATCGATCTGCACATCTCCGAAACCGTGCATCCTATCGCTTCGGGAGTGAGTGCTATCGACTCGGCGTGGCCGCTTTAGTGGGAAAAGAGTCCAAACTTTTTTTTTTTTTTTTTTTTTTTAGGATGGGGTACCACTGATTTGCGGGTTCGCCAACACGTGATTCGCGGGTTCTGGCGCTTGCGCCAGAACCGGCGAATGACAACTACTGCCATATCATTTTGCTTTCCTTTGGAGTTGGATGACGTTTTATCTAAAATATATAATATGTTCAATTCTGCCATAGTATCCTAATCTCCCGCTAAGCTTATACCATATGAACAAATATGAGCTCTTTAAACACATCCTACAACTTTATAGCCCACCTTGTGAAAACTATAAAATATGCCTCGCTTAAGACATACCATAACAAATTACGATACAAATCCCGCCTTGAAACAGTATCCATTGAATCTATTGGAATTATTATAACCAGTCATTTCTAACGCAAAATATACGCTACTTCGCGCCATAACTCCGATACACAGAGTATGCAAATGTGTGTAATAATGACTTGAAATGGCGCGTTTTGTCAGACAAATATATGAAACTCACGGCTTATTACGTCAACCGATTTTATGTGACCAATAACAGTTTATCGGTTCGTAATTCTAGCATTCTATTTAAGTGCTATTAAATGTTGTTCCTCGTATGATGTTTGTATCAGAATTGCTAATAAAGTTAGGTATGTGTGCCACGCTCAGTGGCGCCCCCATACCCTAAATGTTTCGAATAAATTAATGGACAGTTTAAGTGGATATTTTGATGTGTGTTTTTCGTGGATGTTTGCGAATGTGTTTGTAGGTGGTTTTATGTCTAGACGGTTCGTTATGAAAACCGTTAATTAAGAATATTATAACTGGACATATAAATTATGAATAAACAGTTTAAATGTGTGGGACTGTTAAGCTAAAACTATTTGTTGGTTTTACTGGAATTATTTTATTAGATAGTTGATGTGCCAGCAATAAATCTTTTTATGTACTTTTATTTACTCTCTTTATATCAGACTTCCTCCAGAAAAACTTAGAAAAAACTCCTAATGCATTGCAAAATCTCCACGATTGCAGGGTCAGGGTCGTTTTGCAATTTATTACGATCCAGGTGCCAATTTTAAGGTCTATTGGATGTTAAATATCATAAAAAATACGTAGACATTGCTTTACAATTAAATATTAATACAGAAAAAATTGAATAATATATTACCACTATAAAACAAATTTAAATGTAACGCATTTTAACTTTAAACTTCCATAGGATTTTCGAACTATTTTCACTTTAAACCATGTCCTATTAGACGTATAATGCAAAACGTATGCAAAAACTAGTCATAAGTGAGCAGAAACCCGGTAGCCCATGTAACCAGAACACTAGATAAGCTTCTAATCAGCTCATTGATAGAACGTTATCACGCATGCAGTTTATGGTCCATTCGCCGGCTGATCTGAAGATTTTGTCCGCTAAGTGCTGATAATGCCTTCAATAGATAGTATTTAAAATGCGATTACTTCCTATTTGGTTAGTTGATGTACTGCCCGTTTTTATACTGTGGTTTTACTGGTACTGGAAACGGCTTCATTGAGAAAGGTATTCTTTTTATTAAGTTATGTGAGGATCAATTATTGATGCTTTTGAAGTGGTTTTTGAAAACGTATTTGAGGTGACTTTTTTCATGTACCTACTAACGTCCGAATTACATCACAACTCGGACACGGACAGCATGAATTTTTTCTTGCGCTTTTACTTTTTCTTTGGGTTGGTGGCAAGTTGTTTTTTCTGTATACGTGAATCCTGTATCGACTCTATATTTGATTAGTTTATGACTTTTTTCCAACTTATTGCAATTACAAAATAGATTTTTATGATATCTGTTACAAATTATTACGGAGTTAATAAATAAATTAAAACAAATTATTTTAAAAACATAATTAAATTATGAATCTCTATAGATAACAGTTGACTAATACGTATAAGTGCCTGGATGAATTTAAAAGAACCCGTCACTTTCAACCATTCAGAGCTCAAGAGGAGAATATAAATTAACTTAAAATTAACCAAGATACTAATTTTTACATCCTTACGGTGATCAGGCATAACTTTTCTTTTAGTATGATTAAATACCACATTACTTGAGCTACATAGTGTTCTACTTATATTAACGGCTCAAATCCGCCTATTTCTTGTTACCTTTACGATCATCAATAAAACAGCAATGACATAAGGTCCAACTACTGCTAGTTTTAATTAGCTCAATCATAGAACGGCTCTTTAATCTAGATACCCTTTATGACTTTAAACGCATGTACTTTGAATAAAGGGCGTATGGAATGAACGGTTTTAATGCAGATTCAATTTGCCTCCTTTTCTGTGTTTATTAGTGTAGGTTAACTGATGATGAAAATATTAAAAAATTTAAAAGGGGGTCTAAATGTAATTTTGCACTTAATATATTTTGAAGTTAATTTAAAATTTTAATGTGTTATTCCATGAACATAATATTTATCACGATTTTCAACTTTTGTTGCAATTCATAAGCAACTAGATAGGAATCAGATAAGACATACAACTGTATCTATCGTCACTAACCGTCATATTTACTATGACATAAGTAAAATCCATACTAATATTATAAATGCGAAAGTAACTCTGTCTGTCTGTCTGTTACTCAATCACGCCTTAACTACTGAACCAATTTGCATGAAATTTGGTATAGAGATATTTTGATATCCGAGAAAGGACATAGGCTACCTTTTATTGCGAAATATGTACCACGGGCAAAGCCGGGGCGGACCTCTAGTAGGATATAATGGGACTACTACAGACTGTAACTATCAACGAAACTATCCCAAAAACCATATGTTTACTAACAAAACTTCGTGATTTTAGTCAATTCCAATTCCCTATAACGTTGCCAAGGTACATGTGGAGTCGTGTACAAGTATTGCATGTCAACAATAAAAGTTTAGCGCGGACGCAATCGGCCAATCTCGTCGTGACTGTACGAGATAAGTGGACATGTGAAGTTACACAAACTGTTAGGGTGGCGCCACATTACGTAGGAGCGAATAGTGGCGCGGGCGGTACAAAACGGTCTGGATATTGAGTGGATTGGTACTGGAGACAGAGGTAGCGCTGGATGTGGTAAAGGTAGTAGGATGGTAAAGAAAAATTGCTGTCTTAAATTGTGCCATGTTGCAAATTGATGCGATGCTAGGTGAAAATGTCAGATTGATGCTAAAGAGACTTATGTAAATAATCTGCTTTGTGAGGTTTTATTTACTGACTATACGAATAATGTAAATTACTATAGGTACATAATGATTGTTTTAATGAAATCCTTCATGGATTTCATTAAGTTGAGACCATTTTTATGTTATCACCTAGAACATTCTTATATCCATCAACACGCGTGAGGATTAATTAAGAGCAATTTATTTTTCTGAACAACAAACTGGTTTCTAGGTAATATGACTTATAATCATTTTACCCAATACTTATAAAATTAGTAACCAACTACTTATTACTATCAACTCGGTACGAAAACAATGTGATCCTTCCGCCACATCTCCCCGTACCCTATCGCCATATTATCCGCTCTCAGAACATAACGTTTATGCGCCCGTTACGTATAAAACGGGTGGTATTTAGACAATAGTTACCAATGTAAAGTTCACAATAATTTCACAACAACATTGTTTCGTAAGATGTGTTCATTACTGCAGAATGTTATTAATATTCAATCGTTTTATATCGATCGAACGATCTAGGCGGAAAGCGATTATTGGCTTGGTTCTTTTGATGTGTAGTTCAGTATCATTTTATGAGAGTTGAGATGATGTCATCATTTCATACATTGATAATGCGAGTTAAGTGACAAAGATGATCAGTCTGCTGTGGCTGATAAGTTTGTTATTAGTTTTTACTGGAGTTTTTACCAAGGACTACTAATAGTTCTAAAGATTGCATGCTGACTACTGTAATCATGTAGTTATGTACCTAAGTAAGTACCACTATGTAATATGTATTTGTATTAGAAGAGCATAAACAAAAAATTGGTTTAACTACCAGCTTTTTAAGAAATAAGGATATCCTTATGTAGTTGTATGTACCAAAATGTGAAAACTCAATAAAGACAATCTCAGCTTGGGATTAAGGTGTAATTTTTAAGAATTTTTTGTTAATTTTAATATTAAATGTTTAAAAAATATTTGGTAGTTTTACAGGTCTCATTACAATCATCTTTTGAAAGGAACCACACTGATAAAAGTTTTCAGTAATATAAAATTGAGACATTATGGAGTTATGGACAATATGGTCAAACGTAACTAAATATACCGATTCAATCGTCGCCTTATTTAAATAGCCCGAGTAATAGAATTACAATAATAAACACGAAAACAGATAACCCTAAAGCCTGTTATTGTAAAGTAGCTAAAATTCGAAACTGATCTCTTTACAAGCAACCTTCAAGTTAATCGAATGCAATCTGACAAAATATTGTATTTAAATTACGAGCAATGTTAATGATAATAGCAAATGCATTAGATTGGTTAGCGCTGCGCGTGCGCACAATGTACAGATAATCAGGTGTTACCCGGTACCCCATATACACGCGAAACCATTGGGTTATACAGGATGCTCTTAAATATTGCGTATTTCAATGTAATGTATCATTTTTTTATAATGTTAAAAATAGAATAACTGTTTGATATAATAAATTAGATGTATTGATGTCCATAATTTAATTGGTAAAAATATTCATAGAGGAAAAAAAAAATAAACAGAATATTATGTCAAGTTAAATCTAGCGAGCTTAAGCTAAATACTCTACGGCTTTTTGGAAAAACTAACCTTACCTCACACTTTCGGGTTTCATCATCAGCTCATCTGTGGTATCCATATTATTATATTTTCAACTGATGACGCCGTTGCTGTTCCATGGTAAAACAATGAGAGAGAGAATCAAGCAAAGAAGTTTACACCATCATCTGAACCAAATAAAGCCTGCTAAAACTTCAAATAGCCACCGTTGCAGTTGCCAGGTTTTTCGGTAAAATTAGAAGTGGGCAAAATGAGTAGGTAAGTTTTATTTCATATACATTTCAGCTAACTTAAAGTATGTTAAAACACCCATTTGCTCACACTAGATATATTAAGGATCGGAATCAGGCTGTAGCGTTACGGTACATTGTCCTTCGTACCGTGGGCGCTACCGGTCGCCCACGGGTGCGGACACGCTGGATACAACTATACTAGCTGCAGTGTCCATACAGCTGCAGTTTTCGGGATATTTTCATATTAAGTATTTCAATAAACTAGATAAGAAAATCAAATCTATCAGTATTGAAATATTTAAGCAATGGATATATTAAGGATCGGAATCAGTAGCCCCACAGCCGCGGACACGATGGATACAACTATACTTGCTGCAGTGTCCATACAGCTGCAGTTTTCGGGATATTTTCAAAGTGAGATAAGTATTTTAATATGATAGTTAAGAAACAACTTGCTCTAGTGTCAATAGAGGTGAAGGTTTAGGGATATTTTAAAAGTGTAATAAGTATTTTAATATACTAGTTAGAAGGTACGACGTAAACGAAGGCAGTACGAGTAGCTAGTTCTTAATAAATGTGGGAAGTTTCTCATTTATTTTACCTCAGAGACAGAAACTTCATAATATTGTTGAATAAGCTTAATCCTCGCTATAATCAGAGATTGATCGTAATTTAACATCTCTCACTTGCATTCCACTGCACCTATATCATGACGTGGAGAGAACATTATGCGATATGCACCAGAAAATTATCCACAAGTTCTTAATTTATAAGATTCCGTTATCATGGTAACCCTATTAACAGATCTAACAGGTATTAACCCGTATTATTATTGTATAACGTTATATTAAAAGCAGTGATTGTTCCGTGGTTAATGACCTCGATTTAATCGCTTATTTTGCTTGCGATGTTATGAAATTTCTGTTTTGGCTTTTTCGAGATTTTGTGTTAAGATTAAATTTAATATTTTGATTTGGAATATTTAAAGAATTTTCTATTTAAAGCAGCTGAGATTTGAGAGGACAGTTTGATGACATAGAAAATCAATGCTCAAGTTATTTTAGGCAATATTGGCAATACAATATACATATAGAGGGGTATAAGACAAATATATTTGTAATCTGTATCACTGATCTATTTTCTATAAGGAGATTATAGTAAATCTTCTGTGCAGTAGAAATCGAAATCATTTTTCTTATTCTCCACTGCGTATCAAGCTATTATCTAAACATTAACTAATAAGTAAGTAGTTCTAGTTTTATTAAGTGGAAATCTTATAATTTATTAATCAATTTTGAAAATTCTTACCATCAGGACGTCCGGGTTTAACAGTACCGTTCGCCCAATCTACTATAGGTAAACATAAATTAGTGAAATGAGAAAGTGGTTAAATTTTAATTTAATCAAACAGTCCTGATGATATAACGAAGCCACCAAGCATCTCATACGCAATACCAGAACAATACTCAACAAATGTAATACTCCATATTTATCATATTGCAACATGAATTATGGAGACTCCATTTCGGTTACATTATGGTAATACGGACATAGTATACTATCCATAGACACTAAGATTTTAGACCATAAATATATCTTAGTTCGATTGTAATGTAAATCTGGCATGCATGTTGCATGCATGCATTGGAATCACTAACGAATTCATGCTTTGTGTGATTAATGATAAAGCGGGACAGTAGTATAAATCTTTGGTTACGCATTTTCGTGTTCAACTACAGGCAAATAATAATAAATAAATAAATAAATAAATATTATAGGACATTATTACACAAATCGACCTAGTCCCACAGTAAGCTCAATTAAGGCTTGTGTTGTGGGTACTAGGCGACGATAAATATAATATTTAATAAATACATATATAGATAATAACACCCACACCCAAGAACAAATAAATGAGTTCATCACACAAATATTTGCCCTGACCGGGGATCGAACCCGGGACCGTCGGCTCAGTAGGCAGTTACTTTACCACTGCGCCAACCGCGTCGTCAAAATACATCTATTCTTTAAAAAGTTTAGGACTCAGTAGCAACTTATAGCACCGGATATTGGGCAGTGGATCTCCCGTGAAAATTGAACCACGCGATTAAAAATTTGGTGGGAACGTCAGTCACTTCTGATGTTTATTATAGGTAAAACTTTATTAAAACGCCTATTCGGGCCTTGCACACAAAAATAGTTAAAAATCGTCAAGGACTCGAAAAATTCTCTGCATTCCATAAATCAAGCCTTATTTTATTTAGTTACATGGCTAGTGCAAGTACATGAATATATTCTGTGATTTATAATATATACTCTAAGATTCTATGCATTGCTACTTCCTACTATAATAACTTGTATGTATGTATTAACAAAATGTCTGTTCCTACAGTTAATCTTAAATAACAATATTTAACTGATCAATCCGATTAACCGTTAAATACACACGTAGTTATGAATATCGTAATATAATAATATGCTTATTGCTACATCAGTTATGTAAACAAATATATAATGTCGAGGAAGTTAGAAGGTATTTATGTTGTTAGTGTCGCATATTTTCTATCTAGTGTGGGCTTGGATACTTGCATGAATGGATGAGGAAACGTGTAAGTTAATTATGTGCAGAAATTGTATTACGATTGCGTGTATTTAAGATGTGAACTGTGCAGTTATATGTTTTTCATTGTAGAGACAATGTTGTAGATTTTATTTGTTATTGAATTTATAGAGTAACTTGTATGTTAAAAGTTGTAAACGGTAGTAGTAGTACAGAAACAAGAATTGTTATAATTACGAAAACCAAAAATCTGACTGCTAAATTAGGTATGTAGGTAGCTTATGGCACTACCACATTTCTGATTACAACGACCTCAAAAGTAAAAATCCGTCCAGACATATAATAAGCTCTCGAAGAACAATCCTCCTTCTTTCGCAGCCGGGTAAAAAGTTTAAATTTATTTTAATAATGTATTTATCATAGATTATTAGATTATCTTTTCTAGAATAATCATTTATAATAACTTCCGATAGGTTCGTGATTTTTCCTGAAAAACTTGACGACTTTATTTGTTTGCAGGGAACCTTGAGGGAAATGCAAGATAATTTTGAAGCTCGTGTGGTATTCGGGGGATTATTTTTCCGTCCCAAATGTCGGCCAATAATTTCACAATTGAATTCAACCTGTCAGTTTGACGTCAACTACCAGAGAAAATTTTCAAAAAATTATCAGTATAATACCATGTAGGTTGTACCACGTGACGTCGAATGGTGCAATTCTATTGGTCGATGTTTGGGTCGGAAAAATAATCTATGATATTTATCATAGATTATTCTAGAAAAGCATTACAAAGATATAAGTGAATATGTAAGTGTCAAATATAAGTTCACTTTAGTTACTATCTCTTATCTCTCCTATTAATTTGGAAGTCTTGTGATTTGACCGAATTTGTCGCCTATTGTCCTGCGTCTACGGAAATCCATGGTTTTGGGTTCCGTAAACTTCAAAATTAAACGCAATTTCCTTTCAAGATTAAAATTTTCTTAAAATTAGTTTTTAAGAAAGTTTAAGTCTTCTTGGTTACCAGTTACCACCACGCAGAATAAATTTTATTTTTAGATTAAGTTTAATATCTATACTAATATTATAAAGAGGAAAAGTTTGTAAGTATGTATGTATGTATGTATGTATGTATGTATGTATGTATGTATGTATGTATGTATGGTTTTGACGCAAAAACTACTGGACCGATTTCAAAAATTCTTTCACCATTAGAAAGCTGCATCTTTACTGAGCAACATAGGCTATATTGCAGTTTCAAAAAAATTAGAGATCCTTACCAAAATGCAATAATGTAACCAAAGGTGTAAAAAAATCCTCAATAAAACTTCTGTCATCGCGTGCACTGCGGAATCTATTGAAGATAGAACAAAAAAATGTTCTATGGAATTATAGAATGGATCAATATCTACAAGAAAGTCCGCGATACCATATGTCCATCTTCAGTAGTTATGTTACTACAACAACTTTTTTACGTTTTCAAAGTAAATAGAAGTGCCGACAGTAATCAAACCATGTTATCCATACACATATATTAATCCTTATCCCATTAAATGATGTTTTATTATAGACTGTTTCAATACCAGCAAAATACTTTTTAAATGAAAAGAATTGGATATTCCATTCAAAAGATATAACGAATTTTTATCTACAGAAAATAGTAGGTATACTGTTCGAGCAGGCCGTAGTGCGGGGGTCACGGAGGAATTCTACCAATATGCGTCTTGACGGAACACAGTGGGGTTTTGGTCGGTAGGAATCCGACATAACCCACGGCCCCTCCCCCGGAGACCGTGGGTATCTATGAAAGATTTACCCACTAAAACAAAAAAAAAAGGCCGTAGTGCGGGACGGGGTAAAGGTGATTTTCATGTGATTAAAAATTAAACCTATAGTCCGACCTATAGTAGACTTTTCACTGTAACGATATCGCTATCTATGCGGGTGAAACCGCAGGGCATTGCTAGTTAATAAATATATTCATATACAATACAATTGCTTGTTCATATTATAAATAGAAAATATACAAATTTGTACTTTCCCTTACAGAAGACACTTCTGCACATACTGAAAAAAATGACCATTTGAAAAAGCCACTATTCTTAGTCATTAGCGATATTCATTTTTTTTCATACATCGCGTACTGAACAAGATAATCATGCCCTTTCGACGACCAATAGTTAGTCTTAAGAACAAATACGAGCATACATTTCGACTCCAAGGCTAGCTCCAGCCCGACCGTGTTTTCATTACTGCGATTATGTCCAGATATGTAAAAACCTTAAACTGCTACCACGAAACATTTCATTAGCCAGTACATGTCGACAGATTATCTAGGTAAATGGCGAAATGAGCTGGCCCTTAGATTAACCGTGGTGCGGTTGTGACGATGTTATCGGAATAATGTTAATTTAAATTGCACGGTTGATTTGTGGACACTGCACTGATTGTATACGGATGCAATTACAGTTTTGGGTTAGGTTTCGTTGGGACTGCTTGGAGGAATCGGGAGAGTTTTCTGAAAGGAAGATCGAGAGGATGTGTTTGAAAAGCTGTACGGTTAGTGAAATATCGAATATCTGGGTATTCTTTACTGGAATTGTGGGAGATGGAAGGTTTATCGGTAGTAGAAGACAGTCAAATGTCCTGATCTTTTGCTAGGGTTAGAGAAGGCTAGTTAGCTGGGTTTCTATTGTCAGTTGAAGCAGAAATTGTGTTTTTTATCTGTCGAAATAGGCAAAGATTGTGCTTATCACACTATGCTTACTAATAATAAGCCTAGACTTTGATTTAATTGTTAATCTGGCACTTGACAGTAAAGAAGATTGATTACCTACTTGTCTATAAACAAATAACTAGTTAAAACACCTACGAAATATGTAGTATATTTGTATATTGCTCCAATTAATAAGATATTTTAATTACAACGATGTAGAGGATAAATTCTTCATCTTCACATAGAATTTACGAAATGGAAGAAACACTATTTTCCATAGTTTTACACTCGTATTGTGTGCAAATAGTAACGATAAGTACGTGTAACGCAGTATCTCTCATCTGCAAGGGCAACAATTAAGGTTTCCACACGAGTCGCACTGGTTCTGTTGATTCATGCTACTATGACAACATTGCAAGTTGCAACTAATGTAGTCCTAGAGATGTACTGAATATTTTCTGTATACAATTTATACGATGGAAGGAAATTAACTTGAATAAAAATGTGAGGTTTTAAAATGGTATGGAACTAGAAAATTTATAATCATACTAGCAGCTGTGCCCCGCGGTTTTACCCGCATTGTTTCGCTCCTGTTGGTCTAAGCGTGATGTTATTAAAGCCTTTCCCGATAAAAGGGCTATATCACACCGAATTTTTCAAATCGGACCAGTACTTCCTGAGATTAGCGCGTTCAAACAAACAATCAAACTCTTGAGCTTATAATATTAGTATACAGGGTGTCCCACTGTTGGTATACTAAGCTCACAGGAGGTTATAGTTTTGCACACGCTGAGTACGTAAAAAATACTTATAAAATTCCAGGCGCATTTTTTTTTCAAATAGTTGAATTCTTAAAACTCTATGTGTACACCCCTAACAAGCAACCCCCCTAACTTTTCCACCCACAAGTGAGCTATCTTTTAAGATTATGTTTTTATAGACAAAATACTCACATAAGCGAAGCGGTATATGCCGACTGCGCGATGCTAGAGAAGAAATCATGGATTTTAAGATAAAAATTAGCAAAAAATTATTGACGTAATTTTGTTGTTTAAGTATTTTTTACGTGATCAGTTTATGCAAGACTACAAGCCCCTTCGCGCTTAGTATACCGATTGCGGGACACCCTGTATATTAAGTTTTATTACTAGTGACGAAAAGCCTTTAAATACGCTTTCGTAATTTTAGAAGCTCCGCTTTCGGTGATTTTAGTTTACTGCTTGGACAGGACTTAGTTGACCTGCCTCTAAATCTTCATTTAAATATTTGTCATATTATTCCTTTCGACAAACAGAAAATAGATTTCGAGGAAATAGAATCTTGGCATAAAATAGTTGTAATAGTTGTAATGAATAATTGTGTGTAATGAATAATGAGTATTCCAAGAATTTTCTGGAATAATTATTGATAAATTTGGGGTTGTATCAACTACTTAATTAATTAATATTCTGTCTTATATCGATCAGCCTCTGGTAGAAATAAGCGGTTTCATATGAAAAATATCAGGACGAGGACTTGATAACAATCATGACGGAGACGTAGCATGTCTGCTGTTTTCTTGTATGTTCTTAAAAATATCTACTCACTTTCATCATAAGAAGACTCGTTTGTTGTTAAGGGTTCGTTAATCGTGTATTAAATGTGTTTTCAAATCCAATGACATTTCTAAGATCAAATCTTGAACAATAGTAAATCCTTGTGACGCCATAAATAATATTCCCCAAGTTTTTAGCTCTAGCATTCTAGTCATCTCTTGGACTATTTAGACACGTTCAAAGATTGTTATTTATTCGCAAAGTAGGTATGAGTTACAAAATACGGGATCACATTCGGCTCGACATTACCTTCTAACTGGTGACTGGCCACTTTGTGATGTGAGTAGGTAGGTATTAGAATGGCGTTTTGACCATTCATTTTGTATTTAGTTTGATTTTGATTCGATTATTGTGTCCAACGAGGTATTGTATATTAAGACATCTGTGATTTTGATATACAAATCTTATAATAGGTATGAGTTAGTTAGTTAAAATACACGACAATTAAACATATTGTTGGTCGATCATGATATTATTAGTAATAGATTATAAATGTTCGTTTATGAGCGACGAATGTTCCTATTTCACTTAAAAATGCTTCGGCCCTTTTTTACTGCAATAGTAGGTAACTAGTGCAAATTGTTTAATTTACACGTAGACCCGTGTCCAATTTAATAGAAAAGTAGGTAATTAAACATCGTAAATATTCAATTCTAATATATCGATTCTTCATCTCTTTTCGATATTGTGTACCAATTGAAGATACCAATATGTAAATAAGACAGACGGTTCATGAACTACAAGATTATAATTTCGAAACTAAGATAACTGTGAATCTTGTGAATCGACCACCTCAGAAAACGCTCGATTAGAAGATTCATAAAGCCAATTAAAATTAATTGAATTGTTTCATACCCAAAAAACTTTTGAAACTTGACCAAAATTAAGTACCTAAGACCACAAGGTGTATTAATTTTCAAATACAAAAAGAACAATCAAAATCGGTTCGCTCAATCGAATGTCCTGAGGTGTGGTACCAAAAAAGAGCATGTGTGCCGAGAACACGTGTCAGAAGTGAAACTTCTTTGGCAAAATTGAAAGATACCAAAAACGTCGCCTTACTCCATGACATGACGGTATTGCCACGACGCGACCTTGAAATTTTACTCTCAACGCGCCTTAAGAAGTTTCACTTCAAAAGAATCATCAAAATCGGTTCATCCAATCCAATATTATGAGGTAAAATACCCCAAAAAATCAAACATGAGTCAAATCGATTACCTACTTTATTGAAATTGAAAATTACTGCCAATTAATGCCTGTAAAACAAGCAATTTGAGTACTAATGAATGAAAATATTAAATACAGTTTCCACGGAAGCGGGTCTCAAATCACCATGCATCAGGAATATCCATATCATGTTTATGTATAAGTATGATTTGTGTGTCACCGATCAAGCCGTCACCAATATTTTACCGTTCGTTAAGGCTCGTATAAGTAGGCTATTTAATTGCTTACTGCTTTTTAGTTTAGCACTAGATTCTTTGCAGATTCTTCTTGTGTAGGTTGATGAATAAGCTATCCAATTAGCATTAGTTTTTAACCGACTTCAAAAAAAGGAGGAGATTATCAAATTTGGCCGGTATATAAAGCTCACTCACTCAAGCACACACAATGGCTATGCTATATAATTACCTACTAGTTGCACAGTTGACAGATATATACTACGTATTGTTTTTCAGCTAAGTTTTTAAGACGTCAACAGTCTTTTGTTTAGAACATCTGCGAATTATTATAATCTTCTTTTTAAATTATAGAGCAATAAAAATACTTCACTCTGTCACATTTATGCAGGAGAATATTGTAAATTGGTAAAGCTCTTGTACGAAAGAGTTACATAGAAATAAAGATGATATTCAACTTACAGTAGTCTCTTTACATTATGTATATTTTGCTTTCACGAATCTAAACTAACTAGTATTTTCGTAGCAAAATAGCGTCCTATCCTATCCTATCCTTCCTACTAATACTATAAATGCGAAAGTTTGTGAGGATGTGTGTGTGTTTGTTACTCTTTCACGCAAATACTACTGAACCGATTAAAATGAAATTAAGCAAACATATAGAGGGTAACTTGGATAAATACATAGGATAGGTTTTGTCCCGGAAACCCCTGAACGGGAACTATGCGGCTTTTCTTTGAAAACGCGGGCGAAGCCGCGAGTGGAAAGCTAGTCCTACATAAACTAAACCAAAACATTCCAATCAAAGTAAATTAAATAATATAGCTATCTATTGCGTAGAGCCTTAAACCTGCATATGTGATCTCTGAGACTCTGAATACTCGTTAGCGTTGATTGATAGAAATTTTATTCAATACTGACTGGCTAGTCTCACTCATAATTATTGTTGCTGTTATATATAGTTGGAATTCCTTGGTTTGTTTTATTACTAGCCGTTTCCCGCCATATTCTAGTGCAAAATTATCTTCCCTATTATACTATTAGACTTGTCTCTATTAGAGAGGAATTTGATAATTACCATAAAGTTATAAATTATTGCGTAATTTAATTACGAATGAAATAACTTTTTTATGAATTATTGCAATTCGAATGCAAATGTAAATGCATTTCGTCATCGCAATCGATTATTAAAAAATATATATATATATATATTACGTGTTCAACAAAGTTCTACAAATATTTTTTTCTTGAGCTTTACATGCAAGGCTTTTAGACAGTCTTTAAAATACATTTTAAACGAAGTAAAAGTAAAAAGTAACAAAAGAAAGTCATGGAGATAATTTTACATATGCATAATTAAGTTGCCCGCCTCCTTGGTACAGTGTTTTACGCGTGTGCGTAGAACCGAGGGGTCCTAGGTTCGATTCCCGGTGGAGACGAAAAAAAAATATCTCAGTCTGGCAGGACACAGAAGGCTGGTCAGGTGATCGATTCGATCGATCGAAATCGATCAGTGAAACAGATGTATAAATAATGCATCTTACCCTAGCCCACTAGGAGACACGTAGGTAAGTGACGTACGTCACTTACCTACTCACTTATAATTAAGTAAACATTTAGGACCTAAGTAAAAGATAAAAAGAACGAATTACCTGTAGTAGCCAATTATCAAAAGGGTTCAAAGTATTAGCTTATACAGTTGCTAATTACGACAAATGTTTAATTAGGCGTGTCTTTTAATCGTTCTCTCGCCATCTCGAATGTTCTGATAACAGAATTTAATGATAAGGAAATCGTTATTGATATTTTAATTAGCATTTCTAATATCTTAATGGTTATATCTTTATACCGATGGGTCACGTGAAATAAAAAGGAACACTGAAGAATTTAGATAAAAGTTTTGGTACATTTGGTTATCATTTTTGTGCCTTAGATTTATGGCTGTGAGGTCCGAACTTCGAACTCATATATTGTCTTATAAGATATTAAGACTAAGCTCGGTTAAATTGCACAAGAATAATAATAAAAAATACATATAAACTACTAAAATGCAATGATTGTTTATTTTATTATTACTTGTTTCTGTGGTGCATAATAAAGTTTTTTATTTTGATTTGATTTTTGAAACTGCCACAGAATCCTGATACTCCACATTGGTTTGACCAATTGTTAGGTATCCTAATCAATCATTTATTAATTTGAATAATACACAATATGCATAAAAAAACATAAAACTCCAAGCAAAAACAATCGAAAATCATTTACTAGTGCAAAACTACTGCGCAACATTGCTCCATTTAAAATAACAATGTCTTTCAATATAACCAAATAAACTATATAAGTAAAGATAAGAAACAGCACTATACGATAATCCATAACAATAAAAGCTGGTCCCATTTTACGCGCTTGTCCTATCGACAGTAAAGCTTTACCACCTGTGGTATAAATTCATTTTACTGTTTCCTATATAATAACGGTTGTTTTGGGTTCCGTACGTTATATTTTAAAGAACTTACAATATACATTATACATATATTTTAATATTAATTTGGTTGTATGTGGATATGTTATTGATTACTCAAGTGAAGAGCGACTTCTGAAATAATTATTAAAATATGTACGGTCTACTTAAAATAGTATGTATTAGGTATGTTCCTATTTATTTAAAATATAGATACATAAGATTGTACGTTTAAATGATATACAAAATGCCGTGATTAGTGAATATTGTTCTGCGTTACATTTTTAAACACCTAGGTATTTTTTTCGAAAAACTTAGGGTTGTAAATTAATTACTCAAGTGAAGAGCGACTTCTGAAATAACGATAAAATTATTTATCTATTTAAAATTTGTATTACGTTGTACGTTTGAATAATAGAATGCAGTGCTTAGTTAATATTGTTCTATGTTACTTCTGGTATAAATAAATGTTTGAGTTTCATTTTTTTCCGCAAAAACTTAGGGTCTGTGTATTTCATATTATCATATAAAGTGACCCTTTCCATGACATAAAAACACATTAATGAAAGCGGATGTATGTGCCAAGAACTGTTACAATCATCAAATTTTATTAATTAATTAATTATTACTGAGATTGAGGCTTGTAAAATTTTATGCATGAAGATAAGAGCCTTTTTGCGTGTAATTACATATGATAACGTTTCGTTTATATTGAAGTTAATGTTGGTAATAAATAACTTATTTTGAGACTATTTTTGCTTCATGGAAACGCATGTCTGTCTGTTTATATCTCCATAATAGATATAAAATTATGATCAAATAAGTTATATAGTTTATACCTTTTATCCTTTATATCTTTTATATATAAAAATGAATCGCAAAATGTGTTGGTAAGCGCATAACTCGAGAACGGCTGAACCGATTTCGATAATTCTTTTTTTATTATACTCCTTGAAGTACGAGGATGGTTTTTATGTAGAGAAAACGTAAATATGTACCACGGGCGAAGCCGGGGCGGACCGCTAGTCTTCAATACTTTTTTCTTATTTCTGTCTTTTTTTCAAATTTCGAATTCGAAAACGTCAAACCGAAAAGCCCGCCAAATTCCAACGTTCCCACAGATTAGCATTATCTGCCTTCCACACCGTTGATTCTAATGCTTTAATTAACACGTACGTCTAGAATAAATCTCTCGTCGATACGTCCTGTACGTCCATTTATAATTGCGTGATGTCTCAGAGCGATATTGTGTGGCTGTCTCATATCTCCGTCCCGTTACTGGGATGTTAATTTTAATGGTACAGTTTTTATCGAGATTGGTGGATTTTATCATAGACGCAATTAGAGTGGACTTCCGTGTACTGGCTTTGGATGTGTGTAACTGTTTAGTGTTTGATTGCAGCTCTGTGTTGTTTTAAGACTCATTTGGTTTGTTCTTACGCAATTACGGAGTCAATGAACAATTTGACCATCAAATTGTACACAAGTGGTTTACAGGGGCTCTAGTAGTTTGTTGTATTTAGGTGATAATCTGTGTTTTGTTGTATTACTTAAAATCTAGACTGAACTATATACATTATGTATTATTAAAGCTCTTTCATAGTATTCTTCTTAATTTGTAGATTCAATTTAATCATCCATACAAAACAAACAAGAGATTGTTCAGCTTGACTTCTATACTTTGCCACAATATAAAAGAGGTCAAAAGCAATAAATTGAGCGCCAAAGAAATACGTCAGGTAACGCAATAGATAGTCTATAGCTCATTCTATTAGCCTCAGATACAAGTGATAAGCCCCGGGTCGGATTTACGTGTTGGTACCGTGGACACAGCATTGTCTGCACACCGTATTCATATGCCAACACTCGATTTATATCGCAGGAATTTTCTCTATCCTACCCTGACCATAAAACCAATCTATTACACCCTTATTCCAAAGGTGTAGAGTTCACTTTCGCACAGTTTTTATTTATCAAGGTGCAACATTGGACGTGCATACTTGATGTATAGAGATGGTAGGTTTCAGGAATACAAGTAGCTTATTTATTAGTGGAGGCATTTTAATTACAATCGCCCTGAGTAATTGCGTCTTTCATAAGTCTGTATTGTCCAGTGTTCCGTGTTGGGGATGTGTTTAATTTGTCTTCGAGATCTTGGAGATTATCATATATTTATCGTCACATACATAGAGGTAAGGAGGTTCATGGTTATCAATCTTTCTCAAGTGTTGCGGCATTTTCTCTCGGCTGTTATATGTCTCTGTTGTATAATAGCTGTTTTTTAATATTTCTAGCTTTGATTTTGGAACCAAATACCTACTGCTTCCAGTAGAAAAATTTTAAATGAGACAATGAAATGAACCAGAGCTGAAATTTAAATCAAGGTATAAAATGATAGGTAGGTTTTAATATGCATTCAATTCTGTAAGGATGAAAAGCAAATAATATGAATCCCTTTCCTATTCCTAACAAGAAAGCAGCAAGACCAAATTGTAATTTTCACGATTATGACAAAAAATTGTAACTTTGATTTCTATTTTGGGGCCTAGAATTTAATTCCTCGTTTTATTTAATATTATTTTGTTTCAGATTATATGTGGCTTAAGCAAATAACTTTTGATTTTTTACTCTCTTATTAATTCATAACTTTCACAATCTTCGTACAATAAAAACTGCCTCTTTAAGAAACTGAAAATACGTGTTATATAGCTAACATTTATTTAGAATTAGCCATATTAGGTATTCCTTTAGGTATATCATCAGCTCACATCACATACTAAGCCTATCAGTTCTTTTCCATGAGGTCAGGTATTCTCAAACCATAGACAAGGCATGATTTTTTACTATATAAAATAGTAATACCAGTTGTAGCCAATGACGTCACTAGCAGTGATAATAATATAACCTACTAGCGGTCCGCCCCGGCTTCGCCCGTCGTACATATTTACGTTTTGTCTACATAAGAACCATCCTCGTACTTCAAGGAATATAATAAAAAAAGAATATCGAAATAGGTTCAGCCGTTCACACGTTATGCCGTGACAACGCGAAACGGGTTTTATGTTTATCTATATATATAACCTATGTAGTTCACATCTTTTTATGTACAAAATTTCATACAAATTCGATAGGTTCATTTGTTACGAAAGAAAGAGTAACAAAAGTCATCTAACCATTCTTCCGTCCATTCATTTGTACAACTTACACGATCATAATATCACCACAGTATTACAAAATTATTTCCATATCACTATGAAGTAAGATAAATACCTTTAACTAAATTTGTTCTGCACATACAGAGGTACTGTAGAGGACTGTAATCTACTGCATTTTCTCATTTATTTTAATTCAGCATTATTTAAATAACAAGCGCGAATTCTCAAAATGAGTAACAGAAATTAAAACACATGCTACACTGTGACTCTTCTACACATTCTAGAGCATCTATATTTTCCCATACCTGCACACTTTGAGAGCTACCGTCCTAGATCACAATCAACTTAGATTCCTGGATAGTCCGCCATTTTATCCAGCATCTCCTGTAAGTGATATCCAGTAACATGATACACTATTGTGTTGTCTTCAATCGTTAGCGTAATTGACTGAGGATTTAGGTTTCTGTTTAGATATAAACAATACGTTTTTGTTTTATAATGCAAAAGGATTAAAATCCTTTATTTTGCTTCATTTAAATTGAGTCTGTTTAGATTTTGTATTAAGAAAATATAATGGAGTATCGGTGTCGCTCATTTATTTTCAGACATATTTTCAAACGGTCGGTAGACCATCAACATCATCAACGTTGGCATCATTTTTGAGGTTATTATCGAATTGTTTTTAGGTGATGCTGTTATTTTTTAATTTTAAAATGAACTAAGTACTAGAAGTAAAAGTATTATTATATACATTTAAGGATAATAGCAAGCAAGGAAAAACCGTTTATACTACAACTATTAATTTATACATATCATTACACAATATCTAAGGAAGTAATAAATAGAAATGGAGATCTATAAATTTACACACATAAAGTTACACCTGTAATTATTATAATGACATTTATACAATCAGGGCTGCTCAATAAATCAATGGATACTCTCATTAGCTGTGGTTATCGAGAATCGAACCTGTACCGTCGCGTGCGCATGGTGAAAGTGCATGCATTCGTTATGGCCGTTTAGAAATTGTATTTGTATGTTACTGTTTGTACTTGGCTTAAAGGTAGTCTTAGTACGTGCAAATGCAATTTTGCTAGTTATATCTGCTCTATTACTTACTGTTGAGTGTATTTTGATGATTTTTTTTTCACAGAAACCAGAACGGAGTGAAATAGAAGATATGAATATACCGAAGCTTTGAGGCAGTGCGAAAAAAATCGTACGGATGAGTGAAAAAAATTACAAGTGGACTATTACTTACCTATATAACTAGTCCAATTTTAATTTTGTTAGTTTGTTAGATTTCCCTTCATACAGACTACTCGAAATCTCACAGAAATTGTAGGTAAATAATAAATATATCTTTCATAATATTTGAGTCAATACAACGGTATTCATAGCTTAAAGAATCCTTAGGATTCTTTAGGATACATCATCATAAAATGCTGTGTTATTCGATGAATCGGAAGACTAAGGGAATTTCATAGGGTATGGTGCAATTAAAATTGAACATTATGGACTAACGCTCATAATATGCATGAAAGAAGTGGATGTTTTCAGAATTCACACGCATATACGTGCATGTACGCATATACGTGCATGTTCACATACACCTGAAAACTACCTTTTTTAGGCCTAAACTAATGATCTATTTACGTATAAATCGCATTAAACCGTTAATCTCAGCCATATAAATTGTTCCAACACACACACAGGAACTGTAACAAAACGCAAGCAACTAACTGTCAAGAGCAGCATGTCTGATACTCTCGGCCGACGATAAGAAACCGACAGACGGGCCTTATTATTGTAGCTATGTAGATTTAGGTGCTATTTATAGCTTGCGACTAAATTGTGTTGGTTATGATGTAAGTGTGTGACAAAGAAATGATTAACGTAATGTTACCTGTTTCTTTTTAAGGGCTTGGAAATCATTTATTTTTATTATCGAGTTTTGTGCTTACCAACACATTTGGTGATTTATTTTTATTATATAGATTTGTGTGAATATGGAAATTAATGAAATTAACGCTGGATTGTGTTTGTGGTGTGTAGCAGTATATTTGATTTCAATATTTTGAGTGTTATGAATTAGAATTTAGTTAAATTGTTTATTCAGATATTCATTGTTAGTACTGGTAATATTATTTAATTTTACAATTTGTTTTTCATAAATTCACAAATAAAAATATCAATATTTACATACAAATTCATCTACACCACCAGCATGTAACAGTCAACCGTTTAAATCTATCAAACCATTGACTGGACTACAAGCAATTATCGCTATGCAATTAATATCAGCCTAAACGGTAAGCGGGTCCGTGTAGACAGACAGACGAACACGCAGACAGGGACAGTAACATATAATTGTGGTTCGAGTGTCGTGTTAGTGTTATGATTGATTAATGGTTGTGGATAAATTTTCAGAAGGTTTTGCGCGTTTTAGAGGGAGTGGACGAAAAATGGCTCTACATTGGACTCTACTCTTTATTTTCCTCTAATATTTAATTAGGAATCAATGTTAGATGTAATTTTATTAGGTGTTGCTATTATTGATATAGGCTGCGGCTTAATGCTTAGTACCGTAGCAATTTTTTCATAGGGAACCATATTATGTTGTGCATTTATGTGAATGGATCGATCCATACCTTTTGAAATTCACCAGTCAAAAGCAACGTGACAGTTATTTTTCATTATAATATATCCTTAGTAAGTAGAGTATAGACTGATGTTTCCCAGTCAGTTCCTCTTTAAGCTTCAATTTCTCAAGGAAAATGATGTCTTTAAGACTGTCCATGAAATTCTTATTTAGCCCTAATTAAGCGCGCCACACACGGTGAAGATACTATCATATTTTATCTTAAGATACTGTTATATTTTATATTACAGTATCTTAACGCATCCGGTATCAGCGTTCGGACCATCATTTTTCTTTTTGTCATTGCGTACTAAGACCCCTGTAGAACCGCCATCCTGTTACAAATGACGCGAAATTTTGTGGGTCATTTGTAACAGGATGGCGGTTCTACAGGAGTCTTAGTACGCAATGACAAAAAGAAAAATGATGGTCCGAACGCTGATACCGGATGCGTTAAGATACTGTAAATATTATAGTATCTTCACCGTGTGTGACGCGCTTTAGCCTGATATTGAAAAATGCCTGTTTTATGTGTATGTAAATAATTCCCGTTATACGGAAAATTTGGTAAGTATGTTGACTGCATACATATTTGTAATGGCTGCCTTATAATATTTAAAAAGTGTAACTACCAACCGTTTCCCTTTTAACGTACCAAATTTTGCCCTAACTTAAATGGCAGGTTTAAGCAATTTCTACACACTTATATATTTACATAGTGCATGGACACTGATAATATGCAAAGTACATCAGAATTAGATGCACTATACAGGATGTCCTCCGGCCGCTTTCTACCTCTGCTGCTATAACCTTGGACTTAAAGATATTTTTTACACATATTATGTAGAGAAAAAATATGACAATGCGTAAGAAATATATGGAACCAATCAACAAATATAAAAACCTTAATTTAGTTGATAATATCTTTCAGATCAATGATGAATGTAAACAACATGTTGTGAAAGATGATGTAGGTGATGTTATTTGTTTGCAATTTTAGAATATGAGATATTGAATAATGCCTAATTATAAACGAAGTGACAGTAATAAAAGTACCTTGTAATAAAAGTACCTTGTAAAATTTTTCCTATTCCGAAAAATAATGCGTAATGTATGCAAAATATAATGTTAAGATATTTTGCATGTACACGTATCGAATTATTGCTAAAGTCCAAGCGTACAGTGGTCTATCTACACTTTCTATATGAATTGTAGGTGCACGCATTGTGCTAGTACAGGAAAGGAAAGTATTTCCTCGGGGCTCGAATTAGCTTTGTGCGGAGTGAAAAGTGACTGAACATATCGGTGTAGGGTCTAATGAGGCGCTATTTATGAACGCATGGGTGGTTAGAAAGCCCTTTAACATGTGACGGTTTTAAGGGTTTTGTAGCGGAACTTTAATATGTGACAGTGAAAGAATTTTCTTAAGGATTTTGTAGCAGAGGAGTCTTTTGGCGCTCTTTGAACGTATTTTTGTTGTATTATGGTATGTTTGAGTTGGTAATGGGAGTATTACAAAATGCTTTATACAACATAATATACTAATGAAAATATGACTATCACGATGTTTGTTACAAGATTAAATTATAATTTTTACGTTACCTTTTGTAAGAATCTATACAGTTTTGAGCGTTTTAGAAATGTTAGATTAGTAATATCTTGTTTTAATCTAGAATAATGATAATAATTTCGTACTTACACAAAACAATTAATAGGTACTAATACAGTTACGAATTTATGTCAATATCTTAATTATCTCAATATTTCTTGAGTCATTAGCAAAATAGCCTCAGTAAGTGAATTTTAAACATTTAATTAAGCAATAAAACTCAATCGTTCCACTCATGCAAAAATAAACCTAAACGCACTAATGATGATGTCATTAAATTACTCCTGTTTTAATTATGTTAATAAGATCCAATTTGCATTGGCGTCTTATCTCTCGATCTTACTAATACTTAACAAGGAAATTAAATCAATTTTATCTTAGAGATAACATCTACATATGAGATCCTGCTGAAGTGCTGAGAAATGTGTGGAGTGCGATGTGATTTTAATTAATCTTGTTATACTAACTCTGGCTTGCGGTTATCCTCGCATTTATAAGATAGAAGTTATTTCAGAGATTACAAATTGACAAGATGAAAAGTCAACCTTAGTGGCTTTAAAGTGGCTAAGCAGTGTTTATAGAAGTTGAATTTTTATCGCTTATTCTGTTTATTTTCCTCACCTTATCAATTTCGGTGTCTAGAATTTTCTTCTTTTATCGATTTTTCTGCTTTGAATATACCTAAGCATTTGTTCAAAAAGTTATTTTTAATTGCCACCGATACAGAACTTCCCATGCTAGAAAATGAATAGTAGAAAAAATTGCCAACTTTTGCCATCTTAATTTGCCTGGTGGTCGAACCTATGGATTCATATTATGCAAGCTGTATTTATTATGTCAGTAGAGTTTTATGAAGTGAAACTTTTTAGGCTTGTTGAGAGTAAAATTTCAAGGTCGCGTTGCAATACCGTCACGTCAAGTAATTCGACGATTTTGGTATCTTTGAATCTTGCCAAAGAAGTTTCACGTGTGCTCGGCACACACGCTCTTTTTTATAAATTTTCCTACCTCTATATTTCTACATCCTCCTTACCTTTAAAGTACAGCAACGGGACATCAGCTTACATTGTACTCGAACGTATGTCGCCGCAGAATTCTGCATAGAATGGTCGATTACGGGTACCGTTTCCACACGATGCTATCGGGGTATGCTAATGTGGATCGCCCCTTGGCATGATCGCCACTGGACCTTCTATAAATAGGTAATCAGGGATTAAATGCACTGCGTACTTAGATTTCTTCTGTGATTGTATTTTTGGGATACTTAACAATGGTTAAAAACAGGTGACGGTCAGGTCTTTACAAAAGTTGTAAGAATCGCTGTATTACGAAGCTATATTGAAAAATTGTTCCTTTGAACTGTGAAAAATAGATAGAACATTCTATCATTTATACGTGCACGCAAAAATAACCTTAACTAATATAAAAGATTCAGCAAAATATTCCATACATTGTAATAGATTTCCATCGACTTGTATCCTAAGAAAAACATGAACCCATTTAAACACTACGCATTATAATTATTTATACATAAAAGCTAGTTTATTCGCTTTCGAATACTCATAGGGAATTCATATGATAAGCATTTAACTTAATTGAGAACGAATAGTGCCTATAATTAAACGAACTAGGCTTGCATTTGCATACCCAGTTTTTAGTAAACAATTATGCAAATATGATATTGCATGGTAATTTTTAATAATATGGTCGTGTCCTTGCGATTTGAGGTTACCTTTTAGATTGGATTAAAAATAGAGTAACTCTATCTTAATATATATACCTAAATCTCGTGTCACAATGTTTGTTCTTAATGGACTCCTAAACCACTTAACCGATTATAATAAAATTCGCACACCATGTGCAGTTCGATCCAACTTGAGAGATAGGATAGTTTAAACATGTAGGTACCACGGGCGATGCCGGGGCGGACCACTAGTAATTAAATATTTTTCGTGAAAAATAACAGTTTTTTTGCATTAATTTATATGCAAATATAATATGTAACGTGTGGTTGGTTTATCAAACATACTGATTTTAATCACGAGCTTTCTTCGATGATTCAGGGTTCGCAAGAAATGTTAATTTAATCAAATTGTTCTTTAATATAAATAGCGTTATAACTTATAACCTAGTCTGTAGTTGAGTATAGTAGTATAGTATAGTAACTGTAAAAGGTATGAAATTTTTTACCTACCCTTTTCAGGACCTTGTTTTATTTTATTTTTTATACAGGTACAAAAAAACTTAAACAATACAAAACAAATGCGGGTCAATAATAAGTGTCAAATCCATAATGAACAATTATAAACATTACCCAGTAATACGTAACAATAAAGCACGAAACGAGGAAACATGCGCGCGCGCAGCTCGTGCCTCTAATCACTTGCCGCTGTATCTTGGACGGGAGCTATCGCATACAATGTGCTTTGTACACTTGCGGTCAAGGGAATGGGAACATCTTATTCCGTATATTTATGTGTTATTATTGATAAAATTCAGTTGAATCTTTTAATCACTATTCTGTTTGAATTTTGAAAATTTTCTATTACCTAATTATGTGGGCAGGAAAAATAATAAATTAAACTAAATTATAGTTTAAATTGTTACCTTCTATAGCCTAATATAATATTGTACCTATTCATTAATATCCATTTCACCAATAAAATAAATTCAACCAGCAAATTAAAATAAATCAATTTACATACTGGATACATTTATCTACTTGTACCTGTACACCAATCTACGTATTACAGTTATATAAAGTAGCAGGCTCTCGACATAACTCATAATCTGCGGGCGAGGCAGCTTCATATATTGTGCACGTGGTATTAATGCAAGTATTTCAGTATTCATGGGGGATCTGGGTATAGGGAGATATTAATATTTGTATTATTGATTGACTTTGGGTACTGCTTTGTTGGTTTAACTGTGCCATGATATGATTAAGCTGCTTTAGAAAACGATGTGTTTAGGAAATGGCCTAGTATATAGTAGCTGTTTGTAGAAATCCAAACACTTAAAATTAAGGAATGTTTAATAAACAATTCTATTTTTTGACTTTAAGTTTATTTGAATAAAAGGCAAAGACTTTAATAGATGTATCATGGATGAACATGTATGATGATTACATAATTTATATTAAGACAGGAATAGGAAAGTTAGTTTTAATAAGCTCTTACTAGAAAGAGTTTAAATGGCCAAACTACATCACTATAACTTCCACCAACTAACCTCGCTTTTCAATTAACCAACTAAAGATGATCCTGAACCAAAACATGCCCAGGAGTCGACCTCCCACATCCTAACATATTTGGCTTAACAATAGATTGCCATTCGGCTTCGCTTTGTCCTAGATTGCAATCAGCTGCTCCGAGAAAGTGGCGCATACTGTCGACACACGTCATATTACTCTTGTATTGTGTAGGACGGGATACCTTGTTATTAGCTATATTATATCTAGGGTTATATGCTCCAGCCATAGGTGTGTCTATATCCTGCTATTAAATTGCGTGTTCATTGTTGACAATGGAGTTCAGGACCTTAGGTTCTTATTCACTTTTGATGGGAGTCATTTGTCAATGCTTAAAATTGGTACTTAAGCAAATAGGGATACACCCACCATATAGAAACACTAAGTTTCTTTGTGTAGGTACATTTGATTTTTAAAATATTTTTTCAGTATAGGTACATAATAATTCTCACAGAGCAAGTCTGATAGCAAATCTTGTTTTAAAATATTCACGTTCGATTACAAATCTGTTCGTGTGTGTGATGACACTTCTATGATTACAAATCCAGTTTTTATATATTATCTATGTATCTTATCCAATCAACTTATAACTATACCAGCCCGGTATAAGGATTGTTTAAATATTCTAAAAATCTTTCATCATTGGCGGACTCTATCCACCTATTCTCAAATTCATACCAACCAGTAGCGATATCCCAACAATTACATACGTGTCGAGATTCGATACAAAGGGACATGCATACGGAAGCACAGCCCATTAACAGTTGCAACACGTCGCACGAAACACGCACCTATCTCTAAACTAATTCCTTAATTACCCGCTAACTGTTCTGTGCGTGGGCTGGATTTATATTATCTCGAGTGTAAATAAACCCTTGAATCTTCAAGGTATCATTAAGAATTGGATGGTGCCAACTTTATCTCTAAGTTCTTAAAGATGGTCGTATTATTAAAGAATAATATAACGCATATATCATAAGCGTAAGATGATAGGGTATTCATTCAGTATATCTGATCAGTTATAAGTATTCCGAAGTATTCATGTCTATTTTTGTAAGAAAATTGAGAACTTCTAGTTTGTTTATGGCAATTTATGATACATGCATAATTAAAGTAACAGGTCTGAGTGGGCATGTCTTTGGCTGAGTAGGAAATAGTTGGTATTCGCGGGATAAGGATGTTTAAAAAGTGAATTCAGTTGGTGTTAAAATTACTTGTCGTCGTAATTAATTAGTTATTCTGGTTTGTATTATCTCTATTTAATCATGATGACGTAACTAATATCCAGGCATTTTCAATCTTTATCAAAACTGGTGGATTTTTCTTTTACTAACTACTCTTATGTTTTGTACTAACCTTACAATGAGACCTAATCGTGTTAATATTTTCAAATCTATTTTTATTTACTTTCTTAACCCATCTTCAGTACGCTGATTGATGTGGTATCATTTGATCATTTATTGACACAGTTTACCCTCACCTGATAATTGAAAATTAATTACATGCCCGCATCGATGAAGTTTCTGATTGTTCTATTGTGGCGACAATTACTACGCAATATTATATGAATCAGCTTTCCCTTTCGTTGTTCGCTACATGTTTATTAGAGCTATTGATAAGTAATTATTCAATAACATAAACTGATGGTGAGAACATTCAAAATGTGCTTTTTTGACGTGTTTTTTAATCTTTTGTTTTAAATAGACAGATTTTGGTGGGAAAAATGAAAACATGATTTGGAGTTAGAAGCTTTACCATAAGAAAATAGCCTTCTAAGCTACGATGGTCAAGTGCGGGTTAGCAGAAGTCATGTCTGATAAGTGTCATTAAACTTTTTGGTTTTTCGACATGAACTGCGAACGACTGTTTCTTGCTTGCTAGGTTTATCTTTTAACTGATTAGAGCAGTGGTGATTTGATGTATGCAGATTAATTGAATATCAAAATGTGATATTGAATGCTCATCTTTTACACATCTTCAACCTATTTTACGTCAGAGGTTTATTGATTTAACGAAGATAATTAAATAACTCGCATAGTACCAGGGCATCACAAATGCAAAGAGTTACACGATCCCATAAGCAAGGTAGAACAAACGTATGTTATCGATACCGCGGGACATGCGGTGTACAGATTTGTTGCTTCATCCCGACGTGGAGTTATGGAGGCTCGGTGAGATGTGATGCAGGCACACGCTAAATGATAAAGGTGTGTACATATGAACGATTTGAGAGAAGTTTCTGAATTTAGGTGCTAGATGCAGCTAAATGATAAGTGTGTACGGACGGGACGATATGACAGAGGATTTCCTTTGGTGCTAGAGGGAATCTGTTTTGAAACAAAAAAGTGAAGGTAGACAGCAGAGCGGAATTTTTGTGTTTATTTTGTATACATAAATTAGTGGCAGTAACTTTTCACTTTATATTGTTACCTGCATATTTGCTATTGAATTACAAAAATGATTTTTCAGGCTAACGACTCAAACGTTAATTGAAAATTCAATTGTTAAATACAAATTCAAAAAAATTTATAACAATCAATATGCACACAGCTTAACAACCACGTCACATACTCTCAACAAATCAATCAAACGAAACTCAACCTTATCTCCTCTATACACAGTTTAAATTTCTTCTACCTCTATTTCCATCTGTCTGTCACAGTTTGATGTGTGGCCAGTGCGTGTGGACTCCATTAGACGCGAATTATATTCCGCCGTCGTGTATATTTTTAAATATTCAAATGCAATGTCTGATAGAATTTACTATATATTACCGGGGGTTGCGAACCTTTTTGTGGCATTTAAAGTTTTAAATATTATGTACTACTTACTACTTACTTAACTAGCTCTACAACCCAAACAGAGTCTTGCCTTCCGACACGAGTTTACGCCACTTTCCTCGATCGCGCGCAGTTTCTTGCCAATTGACGGCCTTTAAATATGTATAGGTATCATTTCAATAAAGAGCATAAATACTATGTTGATCCTTACGATGTTATGTTGGTTTTACTTCTTTTTGCAATTTTTTAATTATTGTGTTATAAATTGCATTTGTTTCCCATTTCAGATGTGTAACTTAATTGATGAATTTTAATTTTCTAAAAAAGAGAAGGCGGTTCGTTCTTGAAGATTGTCGTCGCCAAGAGACAGCGATTGCTGCTTGCACATATACCTACTAAGGAGATCATAATATAAGAAGAGAACAATGTAAACACCATAAGTTATTGTTAAACGCAAATTTATAATGCGTATGTAGGAAGTTTACCAGTTAAATGATCTGAACTATATCTTGCTCAAGCACTTGGAAAGGTCATAAGGTTGACCAGTGACACTTCATTAGTAAAATATATTAATAGTTCCACATATTTCCACCCTAATGGCCACTGACTATTAACTGCTAAGACCATATAAATTATTATAATTAGTGGTCACATGTACAATGACCGGGCTGTCAATTTTAATATATATAAATCTCGTGTCACAATGTTTGTCCTCAATGGACTCCTAAACCACTTAACCGATTATAATAAAATTCGCACACCATGTGCAGTTCGATCCAACTTGAGAGATAGGATAGTTTAAACATGTAGGTACCACGGGCGAAGCCGGGGCGGACCACTAGTTTATTATATAATGTGTGCTTTCATTTAATAGTCTTCACAACAGAAGCATTGTGTGGTGCTTTGTACTTTATGAGCAAACTGTTTGATTTTATTTGAAGGTTGTTTTGTCCACTTGACTTACTTATTGGTTTCTATTATAATGTGTATATTAGTTCCTCGTCTCAGATATTTTAAGATAGATCAGATAATATTACTTTAATATACATCTGATAATTGAATAAACATATTATATACTTTAATTTTTCGCATTTATAGTTGCTGAATAAAAAATTTCTTGCTTATGCGTGCTTATGCTATATTAAGTTCTGTTGCTATATTATATTCTTTATTTATTTTTAATATGTTTACCACCCCTGGCTCAATCGTGCGAAATATTCAGTATAATATCCGGGCGATGTGGAGCGCTAGATACTAAATATGTACCCGCAATTAGAATATCTATAATCTTGTCGATAAATATTTGAACAATTGTTTATTGAGGGCAATTTCTATTTATTCCATTTGCTTTAAATTTTGTGACACTATCTGTTTGGGGTTTGCTAAATATATTGGGTTTGGACTACTGGTTTTGTGGATTGACTTTGTGTACGGCAGCATTGTCGTAAAAGTGATCAATTTAATTTTTTTATATGTAGGTACTGTGGTATCAAAATTTCGTTGTCATACTATGTGAGCTTACTCAATTGAATATACATTCACTGACCACAATACAATAATAAAGATATCCTAATTGCTACAACACTTTAAGTAATGTAAGAATAAATATACACATAAAATTCATTTAAATAAATTTAATACACAGTAAGCTATTTGTAGCTTTCCAACGATGCCTTCTACTGAGAGTACTTCACTTATTCTCACATAAGCCCTAACACTTCCATCTTCTGTTTCAAAATCTCCTTATCTTCGTTCTCCATGTTCTCCTTTAAATCTATCTTGATGCCAAAATTCATCCAAATATATTCAGCCATCCACCTGAAAACAGAGGAACATTGTTACTTCTTATATACATACCTACATGAAATACTACAGTATGTTAATATAAATACTAAATAAGAACAACAAACGTTACATAACCGCTTCACTATTCCGACCGATAACTCAATTTCAATATTATGATTGACAGCGTACAATGACAAACATACGTACATACGAAATTAATCGAGTCTAGCTATCATAAATATAATCCACTTGTTGAGACAGGTAACAATATAATCGTGACCTAAATGTACGACCTAGGCTATATAGATTCAAATAAGTTTACCGTTATATGAGAATTTTGTAACTAATTACTGGTTTAGTTCTATATTGAATAGTTATTTAGATCCATATCGTAAAATCGAATTATTGTTGTATGATTGTGGTTATTAAATAGTTTTGAATACTGTTGAAATATAGGCACTATCGTAAATAGTGAAATAAATAGGCGTAAAAAGTAAGAATTGAGTAAAAGGGTGAATAAAGACGAAGACTTAAATCCCTACTTCCCTACTAATATTATAAATGCGAAAGTAACTCTGTCTGTTACGCTTTCCTGCTTAAACCTCTCAACCGATTTTGATGAAATTTGGCACAGACAATCTTTAGACCCTGAGAAAGAACATAGGCTAAAAAAATAAATAAAAAAAAATTGCTAATACCTTTTATCAAAACACCACACGGGCGAAGCCGCGGGCGGGACCATTACAGAACATTAATTAAATAGACAGTGTTTACTAATGAATTACTAAATGAATATACGGCGCAATAATTCTGGCAACACATTTTTGTACCGGTTGTACGGATATTTATTAAAATGTAACGATACAAAGTACTATAACCTACAGATATTTTGGTCATCTAAATTAACGCTGTCACCTTACAAAGATAATTGCAGATTGCCACTCTAATTTAAAAACATAACCATGAAGGTAAACAAAATTCAGACGATGTTATAAATGTCAAATTGCAGAGTAGAGCAGTTCGCCTAATTCTAGTGTGCGCTGTGCAGGAGTTTTCTATTAGTAAATGTGGTTTAGGGTTTTGCTTACGTTAATGGGAATAGCGATTTTGTTAGAAAATGCCAGTCCAGTCTTAGTAGTATTTATATTCTTTTATATGGTGTGGTAAATAGATCCATCACTTAAAGCTTGTGTGATGTTTTAAGTGATGGAATTATTTACCATCAGGTAAGCTTTTATCCTCCCTAGCGGAGCAAACAATCAAATTCAACAAAACTGTAATCTAACATACTATAACAAGAATACAAGTACATATTTTCAAATAATTAGCCTGGAAGATAGCATCGAATAGAAAATTTATCGAAATATCAACACAATTGTAAGCAATCACAAACACAATATGTGAGATTCACAATTGGGTATGGGGACTTAAAGCGTTTTCTAGAACATTCCAATTTTAGGAGAATCAGCTTTCTGTGCTCTACCCGAACGAAACATTTGCTTTTGCATTACTGTTTATGACTTACTAGCTGTGCCCTGCGGTTTTACTCGCAGTGCTTCACTCCTGTTGGTCTTAGCGTGATGACATATAGGTAATTAGTAAATAGGCCTAGCCTTCCTCGATAAATGGTCTATCCAACACCGAAATAATTTTTCAAATTGGATCAGTAGTTCCTGAGATTAGCACGTTCAAACAAACAAACTCTTCAGCTTTATAATATTAGTATTGATTACTTCTAAGATCACATCTAAATCTAACGATTACTATTGCAGGTTCCACATCGCGGCTCTCATCATCAACATCACAACGAGGACAGCATTCCAGCCGACCGCAGCACACGCAAGAATTAATCACAATTAGCTGACACCCAGTGTGATGGGGACGTGTCCTTTGGTTATAAACAAATTTTTCGTTTTCGATTCCATTATTTATTTTGTGTCACAGATGTAACGTTACATAATATAATCACTATGCTCTCGTAATTATAGTTGACTATATTATATAATATAGTTGAATGGCATTTTTCTTTTAATTTAAGGTATCTGGGTTTTGCTCAAAATAAATAATATTTAGGTCTTATTGAATAAATTATTTATTGATAAAATTACAATTGCAAACGAAAAGTCACCCAATTACGTTCTGCCAAAACAAATCGACACAGTCTTAATTGTAACGAAAGCAATGCAAGCAAACGAAAACGCAAGCGTTGATTTATGATAAATGATTAATTCCCAATAATAAGTTAATAACTCAAATGTGTCAAAATATTCGTTTCGAGCAAGAACAAATTCATAAACAATCGCGCCTACGCTCGCGATTACGGCTTTATCATTAGCAACCGAGCATTGGCGTATAAAATAAGTGGAACATAGCATTATCTTGCAATATCCGTATTGGAGCGATATTATATCATCTGTGGTAGGTGCAACCTGTGGTTAGGGCGGTGGTACAACTGGACATTAGGGAAAAAGAGAATAAAAAATAGGAAATGCAGTAAGTATGTACTTTGTGAAAAATATTTTGGATTTGGACAGAGAATAAAAAGTGTATTGTTATTTTTCCTAATGTGACCATTTCTTTAATAGTATTTTTTGTATTTATAGACGGAACAGTGTAGTAAGTTAAATTACGTAGGTCGTCTTTGATGTTTAGCCTATATAATTTAAATTTAATGATTGCCAAAATAATATCATCAGGTGCACTGACACTGTCTAACTTATATTTAACACATGTAACACTGACTAAGAATTCAAATAGAATACACGTCATCCATTTACCATCAAACAGGATTACACCAATAACATCTTTAAAGAACTTATTCTTAATTTACTTCAACTAGGGTAAAAAGATGACTACGACGAACCTTTGCTTTGATTTATTTAATTTTAATGGAAAATAAAGCCTGTATATACATATACTAAATATCCTAAGCTCATTGTACAGCAGCCCTTATAAAAGATAATACAGTATACGCAGATAACAATGCGCCTCCGAGCAGGGATTGTTTGAAAGTGGATTTCATTAGCTCACGGAAACGGGAGGTGAGATGTGATTCATCCATCTATATGGGTCACGTATTGCTATTGTGTTAAGGTTTATTATTGTCTAATTTTAAACACAATTGAGCACTTAATTCTTATACGAAAGAGGTAAATACATATACCTTAATTTTTAGATGTCCTTTCAATTGTATGAAAATATTGCTAATATTTTTGGGTTCAATTTTGGTTCCTGTGATAGTTTAAATAAGTCTGTTAAATAATGTTTTGAAACCTGTGGAAAAAAATCATAAGATTGGACTAAATACAGCTCAACCTTGTGAAGTACTTCTATCTCATAGGGGTCATAATAGTAAGCATTTAAGATATAAATACATTATGGGATTGGTCATTTACGTACCGTGGAAGCCTTAGGTTTATTACTAATTCCTTTTTATACCCTTCAATAAAGTAATTCCTTCTCATCTATCTACAGATCAGTCTTATTGGAAACAGGTAATATATCAGAAACTTAAATAATTTTAGTAACAAACAGATGACGCATATCTACTTTCAGTGCAATTAATTATATAAACCTTAATTTTATACGTTCCAATGTTCTAACGGTAATCTCAAGAAGTGAATTATCCTAAAACAATTAATTGAGATCACCACGCACAAATTAATTAACTCTACATCTCTTTATTAGTTTCATATAAAATTTATAGCCTGTAAAATACAAGGCTTAATATCCAACTAGAAAAACGTATTAATACACCTGACTTTTAAGGCTTGAACTAATACAATTTCAACAATCTTGTAATAGAGTTACATGTAGTAACAATCTAAATGTTAATCAACTTGTAACGGTATATATCGATACCTAATCGGATAAACGAATCGAATGTTTGTCGCGGCGATCACGAAATGCTCGTAAGCAAAATCTTTTATCTACAAACTAAACGGCAGCGATTAATAAAGCGACAGTTGATTTTGTAATTAGAGAGATAAGGTTTAAAATAGATTGGCGCAATTTCCTTGGATATAATTCTTGGATATCACCAGATTGTAGGAGCTGCAGGAAAAATGTGGGTTGTGTCTTATTCGGGTGGGGTAAGGGTGTTTTTTGTTTGGCGTTGTTATAGTTGGACGTATATGGCAAAGTTTCCAAGGTCCACGTTCCTGTGACGTGTTTATTTATCGGCGCTCGCGCACCACGTCTAAACACGGGAACTTGGCGCGAATGTGACCTAGATGTTAAGCGTGCAGTGCATTTGCGGCGTATATTTACTTCCTTATTCAAATAAGTATTTATTGTCCGGAGTTTTGCATCTTGTTGTATTTATGGTGTATTTAATATTTTAGAAGACATTTCACGTATAGTCACGGAAATACTTATACTAGAACCGAGAACGTTTCTGATTTATTTTATACATTTGTTATATTTTAGGAAGCTTGGCACTTGTAAATTTTGATAATAAAATACAATAAAGCTTTCAAACTGTCTTTGAAAAATAAATAGAAATGTCGAGCGCATGAATTTTTTTATCATTTTTGTGATGTTTTTTGTAAGAGGTTTTAGCATAATATGCAATACTCGTTTATTGTTTCTTTTATATATTTAATGATCGTACCAAATAAATCATAAGAAAGGCCTATATGACAACACAAATCGTAACCATCAAAATAACCAAACTTTACACCATCGAAATACAAGTGAGCCTCACAAATTTAGGTGGTAAGACACAGGCATGAATTAAGTGGTAAAATAAATCCAGTCGATACTAATGAACTAGGACCTTATACTTTCATAACTCGGCTCACCAGCTCGTGGCGATCACGATCCCTTGTTCACTTATTAACGCTACAGGGGCTATGTATCACGCCTTCATGCTGCGGTGTCATATGCTTGACGCCCACAGGAGATATGAGCAATTGTGATAGGAATAACGTGGTTATGTATGGCATTAATTGTACATGTTTGGGAGGGTTCTTAATTTGAGGACTCAGGTCCAGTCAAGCCCATATGGCTTGAGTGATTCAGTTGTTCTATCAAAATTTTTGTCATGGGATGGTTTTAAGGATGGTATGATTCTTTCAAGACGTAAAAATTACACTTCACATTCAAAGTACTTCTTAGTTCAATACAAGAACATTTCTCCATTTTTACAGGTACTGGAGAAAAGCTAATAGTAGATACAAAAATAAAATAAAAATACGAGCACGTTAGCTCTATAGCCTACACTTTATGTCGTATCGAAAGTA
Source organism: Colias behrii (assembly GCA_029959065.1). Taxonomy (NCBI): domain Eukaryota; kingdom Metazoa; phylum Arthropoda; class Insecta; order Lepidoptera; family Pieridae; genus Colias; species Colias behrii. Next base: position 2,813,244 of record JARWMC010000016.1, read on the forward strand.
GGAAGTGATTTATTTAGAGCAAACGCTATATATCTGAGGATCGTGCACAGATCCGTTGACCATTTAAAGCCTGATTGTGTGGTCACTATGAGATATAGGTACTACGGTAACGAACTGACAAGGCGTCTCATACACGAACACGTCAGGAGTAAAACTTCCTATATACGTTTCTAGTTTTAGGTTGATAGCAATTATTAGGTGAGAGTAAGGTTTAGTGTAGGAGCGTTCTGTACGCTTACTGAATACTGTTTGCTCGAATCGGTTACTTGGTGGTCTTCAACCTCAATAAATCTTAACTTAATTATTCATCTATGTTTTTTGTCTTTGGTAAAAACCTAATAAAAATAGACACCACTTTAATTCAAATCAATTTCTATCATGCATTTAGTTTGGTTGTTCATGCCCTAAAATTTTCCATAGGAGTCAGGTCAGTGAGGCTGATCGTAATATTTACATTATCGACAGGATTATAAAATATGAATAAAACATCGCGTCTCAGCCGCTTCAGAATATTAAGCTTAAATGTAATTTGTTCAAGCACTTGTCGCTTAGTGTTAGAGCAAGCTTTATGTGGAAATGTCATTGATAGAGTGTCGAAACGTAAAATGTGTGAATTCCGTTCGATATATTGTGTTTTATGTCGATTGAGATCGTGTTAAAATAAATAAATCATTTATAAATATAAATTTATAAAGAATAGAAAAAATTCGATCACGAGGCGGGACTCGAACCCGCATCCTTCGCGCCATTCCGGGGCGGATGCCTCACCAACTCAGCCACTCGTGACCCGCCCGAGTGATCGAATTTATTCTATTCTTTCAGTTTTTATGTGTCTGAAGGGACACACCGCGCGCCATCTATTGAGATGATTAACAACCATTTCAACCAATATGAAGCACTTTTCAGTGAATACAATATTGTAACGATGGAACACGACCTTTTTTGTTGAATTTATATTTTTGGTTTTATGGCATTCAAATGCTTTATAAATATAAATTTATAAAGAATAGAAAAAATTCGATCACGAGGCGGGACTCGAACCCGCATCCTTCGCGCCATTCCGGGGCGGATGCCTCACCAACTCAGCCACTCGTGACCCGCCCGAGTGATCGAATTTATTCTATTCTTTCAGTTTTTATGTGTCTGAAGGGACACACCGCGCGCCATCTATTGAGATGATTAACAACCATTTCAACCAATATGAAGCACTTTTCAGTGAATACAATATTGTAACGATGGAACACGACCTTTTTTGTTGAATTTATATTTTTGGTTTTATGGCATTCAAATGCTTTATAAATATAAATTTATAAAGAATAGAAAAAATTCGATCACGAGGCGGGACTCGAACCCGCATCCTTCGCGCCATTCCGGGGCGGATGCCTCACCAACTCAGCCACTCGTGACCCGCCCGAGTGATCGAATTTATTCTATTCTTTCAGTTTTTATGTGTCTGAAGGGACACACCGCGCGCCATCTATTGAGATGATTAACAACCATTTCAACCAATATGAAGCACTTTTCAGTGAATACAATATTGTAACGATGGAACACGACCTTTTTTGTTGAATTTATATTTTTGGTTTTATGGCATTCAAATGCTTTATAAATATAAATTTATAAAGAATAGAAAAAATTCGATCACGAGGCGGGACTCGAACCCGCATCCTTCGCGCCATTCCGGGGCGGATGCCTCACCAACTCAGCCACTCGTGACCCGCCCGAGTGATCGAATTTATTCTATTCTTTCAGTTTTTATGTGTCTGAAGGGACACACCGCGCGCCATCTATTGAGATGATTAACAACCATTTCAACCAATATGAAGCACTTTTCAGTGAATACAATATTGTAACGATGGAACACGACCTTTTTTGTTGAATTTATATTTTTGGTTTTATGGCATTCAAATGCTTTATAAATATAAATTTATAAAGAATAGAAAAAATTCGATCACGAGGCGGGACTCGAACCCGCATCCTTCGCGCCATTCCGGGGCGGATGCCTCACCAACTCAGCCACTCGTGACCCGCCCGAGTGATCGAATTTATTCTATTCTTTCAGTTTTTATGTGTCTGAAGGGACACACCGCGCGCCATCTATTGAGATGATTAACAACCACAACATACAACATACAATATTGTATTCACTGAAAAGTGCTTCATATTGGTTGAAATGGTTGTTAATCATCTCAATAGATGGCGCGCGGTGTGTCCCTTCAGACACATAAAAACTGAAAGAATAGAATAAATTCGATCACTCGGGCGGGTCACGAGTGGCTGAGTTGGTGAGGCATCCGCCCCGGAATGGCGCGAAGGATGCGGGTTCGAGTCCCGCCTCGTGATCGAATTTTTTCTATTCTTTATAAATTTATATTTATAAAGCATTTGAATGCCATAAAACCAAAAATATAAATTCAACAAAAAAGGTCGTGTTCCATCGTTACAATATTGTATTCACTGAAAAGTGCTTCATATTGGTTGAAATGGTTGTTAATCATCTCAATAGATGGCGCGCGGTGTGTCCCTTCAGACACATAAAAACTGAAAGAATAGAATAAATTCGATCACTCGGGCGGGTCACGAGTGGCTGAGTTGGTGAGGCATCCGCCCCGGAATGGCGCGAAGGATGCGGGTTCGAGTCCCGCCTCGTGATCGAATTTTTTCTATTCTTTATAAATTTATATTTATAAAGCATTTGAATGCCATAAAACCAAAAATATAAATTCAACAAAAAAGGTCGTGTTCCATCGTTACAATATTGTATTCACTGAAAAGTGCTTCATATTGGTTGAAATGGTTGTTAATCATCTCAATAGATGGCGCGCGGTGTGTCCCTTCAGACACATAAAAACTGAAAGAATAGAATAAATTCGATCACTCGGGCGGGTCACGAGTGGCTGAGTTGGTGAGGCATCCGCCCCGGAATGGCGCGAAGGATGCGGGTTCGAGTCCCGCCTCGTGATCGAATTTTTTCTATTCTTTATAAATTTATATTTATAAAGCATTTGAATGCCATAAAACCAAAAATATAAATTCAACAAAAAAGGTCGTGTTCCATCGTTACAATATTGTATTCACTGAAAAGTGCTTCATATTGGTTGAAATGGTTGTTAATCATCTCAATAGATGGCGCGCGGTGTGTCCCTTCAGACACATAAAAACTGAAAGAATAGAATAAATTCGATCACTCGGGCGGGTCACGAGTGGCTGAGTTGGTGAGGCATCCGCCCCGGAATGGCGCGAAGGATGCGGGTTCGAGTCCCGCCTCGTGATCGAATTTTTTCTATTCTTTATAAATTTATATTTATAAAGCATTTGAATGCCATAAAACCAAAAATATAAATTCAACAAAAAAGGTCGTGTTCCATCGTTACAATATTGTATTCACTGAAAAGTGCTTCATATTGGTTGAAATGGTTGTTAATCATCTCAATAGATGGCGCGCGGTGTGTCCCTTCAGACACATAAAAACTGAAAGAATAGAATAAATTCGATCACTCGGGCGGGTCACGAGTGGCTGAGTTGGTGAGGCATCCGCCCCGGAATGGCGCGAAGGATGCGGGTTCGAGTCCCGCCTCGTGATCGAATTTTTTCTATTCTTTATAAATTTATATTTATAAAGCATTTGAATGCCATAAAACCAAAAATATAAATAAATCATTTGCTCGGTTGAATGGAGTAAATTTTATGTCACATAAATTGGCTTGCCTGCAAATTATTTGTGAAGTAATTGGAGTTTAACTGTGTTATCTTATATAATGGGGAATAAGATGAACGGTCGATATGAAAGGTGGGTATAACAGGACAAAATATGTGTAATTTTCGTTAATTATTTGGGAGCGATAGAGTTAGTAATTTATGTTGAAAAGATGGAGGAAATATAAAACTACCAGTATTTTTTTCATATTTTAATTCAAAACTGTTAAAGGTCAAATATTGAATCTAATTAAATTGTATGTAACATGTTGTCCGAAAAGTTTGTAATTCATAAACAATAAATAATATCAAGCACATTTTACCTCGTAATTTCATTTTACTTCGGTTCAACCATAACAATTCTATTTCCAAACAAATGCAGTTATCCCATATCCAGTATGTGAAACGCATTAACTTCCATAGTAACAATAATTTCAAAACAGTTACTTTCATTAACCTTCATTTAATAATTGCATGTGTTCGCCAAAGGATAGTGTAACAATGTGATTTTGTTATACACTATTTTCTTCTTTATGATAATGTGATAAAGGTGGTTTTAGAATGGCTAGTTCATTTTGCAACAGGTCGTCTAACGACTCCAATATGGTTCGGAAGAGGTGACCATACGTTTTATTGTAAAGAGACATGTGTGAGTTTTACGGATTTTACAATATTGCCTATTAATTATGCATCCTATGCTTGTCATGTCTAAGGTCGTAGTTTAAGTTACTAGGGGTACTACATGCTAAATGTAATCTGCTATATTAACAAGAAAAATATCATTAGTTTTCCATGAAACAAGAACATAAAAAGTCAAGTGTATACTTATTTTTCTAAGAAAGTAATTTTAATTGTAAGTAATTATGACATTATGCTGAATTTAGAATTTGCTATTATTATTGTGATGATCATGAACAATTGCAATGCATTCTTCGGGACCATCCTATCACAACGTTGATGTAATTATACCAAGTAAAAAGTCCAATAAAATCTCCGTTAAGCTTTCATGGTGTTCCTATTAAGGGCGCATTATAGAAGACGTGACCAGCCGACGTTTTCATTAAGCCTCGTTTCCTATACTCCGATACACCTATGATTAACTAAGTCTTCAGCTAATTGTGCCTATCTTCGTGATTGCCTACTGGATCTTTTAATTTAGCTTGTACTTGATGACTGTATGCTTTAATGCATCAGATTGAATAATCTCCGTTAAATAGGACTTTGGAATTTAGATGAAGGAAACATTTTGCTTGAATTGGTGTTTCAATGGATGAAGGATTTGTTGAATCTGTTGATTTAGCTGGACTTAAAAAAATCATTCTAGAAACTGTATTAGAACTGCTTTTCTATATAACGGTTACTTTATTTGAATAGAAAGAAGTTTTGTTAAATGATTTCATTAAATGTTTGCTTATTAATAAAGATGTTTGTGCTGTTTTATCTTAGGTTTCGTTTAGTTTCTTGATAAATAGCGCCTTTATTCCAGTTTATAACCAACCAGTTCAACAGTACTTAGAAAATTTGTAAACCAATCTAAAAATATAATATATAAGTTTCTTGATAAAGAGAGCCTTTATTGCAGTTAGGTAACCAACCAGTTCACGTAGAAAATTCGCAAATTAATGTGAAAGGCAATAAAAATTTAGACTAACAATATTAATAGATAAAAGGCACGATTAATTATACACAACGAAAGTTTCCATCGATATTTCCAGTACATCTGAATCATGTCTGATGGCTGATAGCAGACATTGAAGGCAGCCCCATGTCTGCATGTTAATATCTTGTTAATATACCGTTCTGGTTTAATTATCAGGACCGCTGGACATGTGGGAGTCGTTCAGCTTCCGTATCTATTTATAGATAACGTTTTGTATCGATAAGACGAGTTATGTTGTGTATGAAGGTTGATATTACAAAGAGGATTTTGTTTGTTTGGTTGAAGGCACGTATCAAACTACTGGTTTGGGTTGAAAAATAATTTTTATGTTGGATAGTCTATTGGTAATGGTTATAATGTAACCCTTAATATGTCATGATGCTATGACAGATGATGATTTGATGTTAAAAGAAAATTGATCAACATTGTAGTTCTATTCTGTGTGGCCGATTCGGGATTATGGATTTACTAGATGTAACTAGTAAATCCATAATCCCGAATCCCGATGTATGGATGAACTAGAAGTAAGGTTCTATCTAATGTTTTTAATTTTAATTTATATATTATGGTTGTCGTCTAATATCATAAGCAGGGTATATTTTTAGAAGGATCATTAGCGTCTATGACGGTACCTATAGCTTACATAAATTAAAATGTTTTCTAAACAATATTTTGTGTTTTGTAAACATAAGTTATTAATATCGACTGATGCAATCAAAAATGATTTTGTGAAAACATTGAAAGACTTATAAAGGTTCACAGCGTTGTTTTCAATAATCATTTAGCTTTAGCAAATAGCGCCTCAATCCTAGTCACCTTGATTCCAAAAAAAAACAAGTAATAAATATAGCTACCTCTGAATGAAGTCCAACCGGTGGTTTAGCACTTATCTAAAATCTCAGCAGTCGCTATTGTTCGCTAACCTTGTATCGGAAGGAGTGCTTACTGCTCGTGATTGCGTATTATTTATTACCCATTATCTGTTAACAGTTAGCGAACTGGACTATTAACTTGATATTCATACGAGTATCACGATTGTATGGGTGAATGGAGTGGTAAAGGCTGTTCGCAAATTTCATCTACCTAAGTCTAACCCTTAAAATGCTCCCGTGTTGTAAATATATTTAATCTTTGTTAAATACATGAGACCCTTAATTAATTCTTTTTACTAAGCTTGCTTCAGTGTTAACTAAAAATAAAATTACTAACTTTTATCTACCTTATTATAATTGTATGATACAATAATGTATCATACAATTATAATAAGGTAGATAAAAGTTTTTTTTCTCTCAGGAAACTTTAGTACCTAATAGTTTATATCTATTTAAACTGTACTGAAATGGATTTGTGTGCATTAATGAATTCTTATATAGGAAAAATAAAAAATGAATGAGTATCTAACCAGATTGTAAACGATCAAAATTCCCCCATTTCGAGCTATCTTGCATGACGAATTAAATCACATGTCACAAGCATCATGACAAGCCTGTCATGTATGACAGATGGCTGTCAACAAACCTATGAAGATAATCCTACCAATTTTAAATGCACACACAATAGACCCTAACGCCATGTTAATAGAACACATTTTTGTCTATACAGCGTTGTTTTATAGCTTCCCAGATTTTGTGACACTTTTTTCCAGTGTGACGTCATTCTTGTTCCGGAATAAGGGCGGTTTTTACGTATGAAGGAAAATGCGTTTTGGTGAGAATCTCGCGGAATTTAGAACATTGTGGTGGTCTTTATTAAAAGGTGGTAAGGTATATTTTTGTATGTTGTTAAATATTTACCCATCACACGTTTGTGGGGTAAGTGACACGTAAAATTGTGGGGTAACTTTATTTTTAAGGTTGAGATTGACGAGCGTATCGTATGTCATTGGAAAATTATCTCCTTAAGATTTATTGATCACCAGTGTGATAAAAACGACGTGAACGCTTAACATATTTAGGATATTCTAAATCAGATTTATTTCTACAAGCACGCGTCTTCATGAAATTATAATATTATATTATTCTTTTTAGTATCTACTGTAGGAATTAGTTTTATAATGGGCTTATTGTGTAAATAGGTACGAAATATAGGTAGGTACGAAAACGTAACACACGCATACACATTTTTTTTTGAATCTGTTGATTAATGTCTATACATTTCAGTGTCTCTACATTTATTAATATGAATCTTTTAAATGAAATAAACATATAGCAAAGTTATGTACTAATTTACCATTTTGTTAATTTTTAAGAGTAAAAATAATATAGGTACAAGACTTTACAATCCTAAAAACTTACCTGTGGTATAACTGTTATTATAATATCCCTTCAAAAGGCATACTCCATCTCGAGTATCATAAACATTATTATCCTAGTCCTAATGAATTAAACAAACGGTACAAATAACCCTAAGAACAACTACAACTATCAGCAAACATCACATTATCGAGTCCTCGATATTGATTAAAAAAGGCAACATAAATTAGCGAATTCAGGGGACGAGGAGTTGTCAAAAAAGTTTATAAGTGTTTATGTGTGCCCCCCGCTGACACCCTTTAGCGAGCGCCCGGTACAGTCAGACGATTGGTAAACCGCTTAAGAAATAAGAGGAAAATCTTAATGGACGGTTATGTTAAGAATGTTTCGAAATATTAAATAATCAAGAGTAAAATTAAAGCTATATATAAATATGTATACGTCTTGTATAAAGTTTGAATAAAAATTATTATTTTTTAATGTAAAGCGGCTTGCTTTATCTAAGTTTCTGATGATATATATTTGGTATTTTAGTTTATTTCGAGGCCGGCTCTGTTATTTTATTACGTCATTTAGTAGTTTTTCACGTAATTTGTAACAGGTTGAAATAATGTTTAATATTAAATCATCTTTTACTCCTGCAACTACGAACGATTTTTCACAAAACCTGAACAATACGTTTTAATTACTTTCCAATCAATTATAAAATTTCTTTTCCAACTGTACACTGACATACAAGTACATGTAAATTAAACACCACCGCACACAGACACGCACACAAATAAAAACGTAAAGAAACAGAGGAAGAATGTATTAAGAAAGCGGGAGCGGGACGGACAACTAATTAACACCCTTAGCGAGAGCAGGATGGGTACAGACGACACGCTAATTAAGAATACAAGAAGAAAGACGCGTTTTATGTAGAACTTGTATCTGTGTGCGTGTTCTGTGTATGTGTTGTGGATTTTCCGTTTCGTACAGTTGATGTTGTTATTAACTCATTATATTATGAAGAGTTAGTATATAGGAGTTATTTACTAGTTAATTGAAGCGGTTTCTGTGATAAGTCAAAGACAGCGGTGTAGGTAGTCGTTTTATAGATTTTGGTTTTAACGAGTTATGTGCTGCGAAAAGTTGCTACATCAAAGCTATTAAGTTTCCTCGCAGGTAAGAATGTTTTGCGAATTATCTTACACGTTTTATCGTATCTCTAATCATTTGTATAATTAATCGTTACTTCCTCGGTTTCTAATTACAAATAAGTGTACATTTTTCAGTTTGCTGTATACTGGACCATAGAAAAATCGGCCATCTTTGCCGTACACTAACGAACACATTCACATATACTTCAAGACGAGACAATGTTTCACAGAACCGTTTCACTAACTGAAAACAATATCCGATTACGTATCTGCGAATAAAAAATGGACTCTATGACACATATACAAGGTGTACAATAAATTGTACACACACAGATCTTAAAAGCTTGTAAGAAAGCAAAGAATGGCAAGGGGAACGAGATATGTCTCAAAGAGTGATGAATTAAATTTTTCGAGGGTGGTAGGAGGGGGGGGGGAGTGGAAGATTGCATTAATTGTGTTTTGCGAAGTTGCGTCTTGTACGGCGTACGGTCTACGCTAGTATACACTTAGGTATTCAAAGATTTTTATCGTTGTTCTATAATTATTGTGTTGGAATCATTCTTGGCTGTTAACTAATACTATGTACCCATTTTAATGCAACTATAATAAATTAGAAAAAAAAAGAAATATCGCGATGATACGCGACGATGTTTGGTATTGTAAAGATTTGTCGTCGAAGTCAGAATGTATGTTTTATCGATATGTGTGAGTCATTCGCTCAACAAGAAAATTCTATCACTGGACAATCCTTAATTAATTTACCAAATTTCGTATATATTTTTTAATGCTTAAAATTTTTCAGTAATATAAGATTACATATCTAATTACATTTTGTGTTATATTGTTAATCTCCGAAAAAAAGGCAAATTTTATTATTGGTAATTTTGAGTTCCAGGACAATACAAACAACAATTAAATAACCTTTCAAATAATATAAATCCTGTCATAAATAAAAAAATATTGTACGTGTAAATTTCAATATAGAGTTTCGCATTGAGTTTTAAACAACATCATAGACCAAAATCCAAATAGATTGAGTCATTACACCCCACACGTATGCAAACTCTATAAAAATCGATAGTCCAAAACAAAAGAGTAACCCTCGGAAAGTAAAATCGATGAAGAAGTGTCATTAGAAACCCCAAAAATTAAAACCCCTCACGCACACATGCAAGCGTACACACATGTAAATTAGTGTAGTAATTGAGTAACGTCTTGCAGTTGGGATGGAATTTGAATTCAAATTTTTTTATTTGCATCAACACAAAAGTCGTAAAATTGTGCAATATACATTTGAATGTAAAATTCTAGTTTAGTATGGTTTGGTAGGAATTTAGGGAGTCTAATATTTTGTTTTTGTAATCACAAGGATTGACGGTAGAGTACGGGATATACGTTGACTATTATACAAGAAGCAAGAAGATATTATAATATTTGGTTTAAGCAATAAATAAGTAGGGATTATAGGATAAGGTAATTTTGTATCGCTTGATCAGTTACAGGAAAATTAAAAAGTAAAGTAGGTAGGTTAATGTTTTGGATAATTTATTATAGTGTAAACAAATTGATGTTTAAGACTTCAATTTGTTTACTCTATAATAAATACTAGTCTTTGTTCACATACGTATGTTATTTTTACTACCTATTGGTGTACCTTTTAATTGGCGTAGCTTAGTATTTATTCATCTCAAAAATTGTATCACTAGCTGTAAGGTACCTTATCATAAATAAATAAATAAATAAATAAAATAATAAATAAATAAATAAATTATCTCTATATTAAAATATATATGTTAATAATTTGTTTACTCTATAATAAATTATCTCTATAATAAATTATAATAAATTATCTACTCTATAATAAATATTAAGAATTATCTGATTATGGTGTATTTAATATTTACTTGTTGGTTAAACTTAATAATATTTAATTTAAAAATAAATTCACCATTTAAAGACGCATGATCGTCGTCACTTATGCAAGACTGTTACTGTATGTATAGGTACAAAACCACAAGTTCCAAATTACCGCAAACCGCTGCGCCCAAAATAAACAGAATTTTACACAAATTTTAATGTAACAATTTAAGCGACCGAAATCGCGAATGTTGCTCTTTATGACCCAATAAAGGGCACGCAACGCTTACGTTAAATGCCAACAATATTATACTTTAATGGGCCAATATATTACCAAGTTACGGTTGTAAAGTTTGAAAAATGCACTTGGGCGGCGAATTTCCTAATCGATGATTAGATTTTGAGTGAAAAATGTTGAAATAGGATGAGAGAGAGTATCAAGATTATTCTAATTGGTTGTGTAATTATTCAATTGAAAAAACTTTTAGAAAGAAAGAAGGAAACATTTTAAATGAAAGAAGAAAGAATATGGTTGATTATACAATGGTCGAATTAATTTTGTAATTTCTTCAAACGATAAATATAAAATATGATAATAATTATATCCCAGGAATAAGTATAATTAAATGTAAAAATGTATAAAACTTTAATTACAAAAAGTAAATTTCTGTATCCATTTCAGATTAGCTAAACTATGACTTGTCTTAATTATTCATCATCATGGTTTTCATTACCACCTTCTCCAATTTTCTTATTACCTCCACTCTCTAGACACATGTTCATAATAAATCACACGGGACAAGTGGGAGTAGGTAGATGAAATGTTACGTTTGTCTTGGACATATCAATTTAGACAAATTATAATTGGAAGATATTTTCGAAATCCTCATAAGAACGAAATAGCATAGTAGACTGGTAAATGGTAACAGTTAACAGTCTACTTCAGTGGTGTGATTAAACAGTTATAATTCTACTATGCTCTTTCATTACGAAAATGTTCAGAGGTTTCAGCATTTTTTTACGTACAAGTTGCAACACATTGCTTTCCGAACCGGTGGTAAATTGTAAAACTATGTATTCAAAAGTGCTTCTAGAAGACGTCTATTTTTTTTTAAGTTTGAGTTAAATATATTAAAGTGAAACTTTTATTACATCGTCTCAAACTTTTTGGTCTGTGTAGTGGTCCGGGAGCCAGAAGCAGATTTTATGACCAAGTTCCTCTCAAGCGGTAATTAGTAAAATGCATCAAAGTATAGTATTATGAAGCCTCGTGAACGTCAGCTGGAGCTCGGTTGGGGGGGTGAGCGGTTGTAGCCTCCCACGCACGTAGGAAAAAAAAGTATATTCATTCATTTCCTCTCAGCTAAAAATTTGTCAAATTGTAGCTAACCCAATATCTCAACGAAAAATAATAATCAGCTGGTTACAGCATGGTGTATTATACGTCAGCTGGTGTCTCGAATATAATGAGACATTAACAAAATCATCGAGATACGTGGAATTCCATCAACATAAGTCCCCGTAAAAGATAAGTAATAACTTTATTAATTATATATTATACTATTATTTTTTTAATAATTATAGTTAACTAATGTTTTTAGTGGGTTATTTCATATTTGTTACACTTTTAGGTAGTTATGTGAATTTGATGATATGATAGTTATTTTTAAATGCAGTTTATAATATTTGTAAAAACATGTTTACCGATGTGGCTGAATGTACGTAGTACCCCGATCATGCGCACAACTAACCACCTCCAAGAACCTTATTACTGTCTATATATTATGCTAGCGTGTGTTGCTTGAATTTTTAAAAATAACGATAATAATTAAAGATACGTCATTTCATCTCAGATGAAAATTTGTGAGCTGATTGTTAATATACTGATGCGATAAATAAAAAAAATCAGCTAGCAATAATTCGAGGAAAACCTAGTCAGTTGATGCATATAAATTGGCAATAGATGCTTCTGTCTAACTCCTATGTAATAACTTTCAAAGTATCAGCTGACGGTTTTTCCACCAAGATACAGCCAGCTGACCTATATATATATCCACAGTTACATATAAGCTATCATCAGGTAAATTTTTGTTTGAGAGGAAATCACGGAAAATAATTTTATTTTTTTCATGTTCGAGACACCAGCTGACGTATAATACACCATGTTGTAACCAGCTGATTATTTTTTTTCGTTGAGATATTGGGTTAGCTACAATTTGACAAATTTTTAGCTGAGAGGAAATGAATGAATGTATTTTTTTTTCCTACGTGCGTGGGAGGCTACAACCGCTCACCCCCCCAACCGAGCGCCAGCTGACGTTCACGAGGCTTTATAATACTATACTCTGATGCGTCTGACGAATTATCTCTTGAGAGGAAATAATTAACCAAATTTGCACCTGGCTCCCTAACCATAGCGCATGTCGCGTACGTATCGCGGCAGCCGACCGTCACGCGACATGCGCTACACAAAGCAGTGTTCGGAACCATTCGAACAGTTTCACTTTTACCGTGGTTTCATAAAACCACACAACATTTTTTTTGTTTATATCACTTATAAACAATTTTGAATCAACCAAATATTAAAAAAAATCATCAACATGTTATTATTTTCTTTTCTCTTAAAACTCTTTCCAAACATTAATCCAATAAGCATAACCTGATTATACATATACACGTAGGGCCGAGTTTTAAAGTTTTTAAGGGTTCGAAGATTGCGTGGCTTGATTACCACCCGAGGGGGCTCACACGGGCCCAAAGCCTACCCATTTTTAAGGAGGGAAAATTAAAAGTGTGACGCGCGATTGAACGATCTTGATACTTGAAGACGTTTGGTTGTTTTAAAAGGTTTTGTGTGTGTTCGTATAATCATTGTAATATTTTTATTAATTAGGCTTTATTTTTGTGTTGATTATACATACCTTAAAAATACAATACCTTTTAAAACTACATAATCGATTCGAAATTTTACTAGAATCGCCGATTGACTTGCTTTTTCTAATTTCTTACTTACACCTGTTTTCCATTGACGTGAAACATCAATTGCACAAATCTGCATTTAAATAAAAAAGCACGATAACATGACGATTTGTAGTCTCAACACATACCGTAATCGTATATATTATATACAATGGAATATGTTTGTTATACCTATAACAAACATATTCCACTGCATATTAGCGTATAGATTGTCCGATTGTTTTGTACAAACATAAGAGTCAAATGCAACTTCAAGTATCAAGGTGTCCAATCGCGCTATCCTCCCTTACGACATGTGCGCGGACAGGCGTCGCTCGTTCATTTACGAACGGCTGTAATTTCTTACGTCTTTGTTGCCATCGCGAAATTATATTCACTTTGGATGGCCTTGTTTTTCTCATACCGCGTTTTTTGTTTTCCATATACATAGTTATTGCTCTATGTATTTTTTATGTTTTGTTATTATTCCATCTTTGGTTTCGGTTTGTGTCGCATAAATTGTAAAAGTAACGTCACTATGCACTATACGACTTTTTTATTGAAATAAGTACTATTATACTTTTTTTTATTAACCACTTTAAACGGATTTTAGTTAATAGTCAATTAGAAACAGATATAAGTTATGTAAATTATTTAAATAAGTATTTTCCATACTGATTTAAAGTCTTGTAGTTGTACTTCCTTGACCTAAAATTCATATAGTTTTTATTTAAGTACTTAAGTTATTTTATTTTATTCATTGTCTTAGCCCATGTAAATTAATACTCTCTTGACTTAAATTAATACCTAATAAGTTAAGCTTTACACACACTGTACTACAACTTTGGTATCAACAATGTACGAAAGAATCCAACATCGCAACATTTAGCACCGATGTCAATGACATTCTAATGTCACCCCAAAATTAAAAACAAAACGCACACAGGCGTCGCTCACGAACGCACACAAACGCACCTCGCCTAATTATCATCGAAGGGACTTTGCATAAGAAAGTATTGCCGCGTTACGACGCGTGTCGCCCGCCCTTCGTCCCAGATAAAAAATCTCCCATTTCCTTAATTCGTTTATCGGGGCCTGGCTTTGTCTTCGATCGATGAACGCCTCCAAATGAGCGCGAAACGTGAGGTGTGTGTAAGATCGAGGTGACGTTGACACTTCAGTTTTTTTACTGACATGGCTCCTGGCTTTTGGACGGTAAGGATGCTTGAGATTTGCGAGGTTGTATGTTTTGATTATTGAATTTTTAATGATGATTTATTTTTATGCTATAGGAAGTTATTGTCATTGTGTGGTAATTATTTTATATTCAATCAACGATTGATTTAACTCTACGAAGTAGCAATTAATATATTGCATCAAATTAAATATTCAGCTTAGTTTTTAATTGCTAATGTATACTGAATCATCTACAGAAAATAAATGTGACATGTAACTGGCAATCCATATTTTAAAATGTTACTTCAAATGAACTGAGCATAGTAATATCGTATATTGTTAAAAAATATTTACTAAAATATAGTTTAAAGAAAAATACTAATTTCTTCCTTGATTCGTAAGCGAAACGAAACATAACACGCACTTTTAACTGTTCTTTACGCACCCCAAAAACAAACAGAGAAGTCGATAAATTAAAACCGGGAACACATGTACGATAACTTGGTAATTAAGAAACGCATTAATCATGGATCGGAGACACGTTGCGTTTTCGTTTGATTGCGAGTCTGACAAACGGCCGTGCGTCATGCGTTGGCTTAGTGATATTTCTATAGGCTGTGTGTTCAAGCTGAAATTATTTTTGAGTGTAATATTTATAATAATTTAATCATATCCTATATTTACTGATTAACCTGCTATTCGCAATTTGCAGTTTGGCAACTTTAGATGAACACAAAAGTGTCAAAGCTACCATTACGTTTTATATACTTTGTTAGATACGGTAAATATTATAATTTTTCATTTAAAGAATTAGAAATATATTTTAAATGAGATAGCAGGAGATTTTTGGGGTAAGTATATCTACCTAATTACTTTATTTAATGACAAATTCGTTTACTACGCAAGAAATATTGTCCAAATTGCCAAAATACCTAAGCAGAACATGAAAATTACATTTCCATATCTCTACATCACTATAGACTGTACCTTACAATTGTTCAGAAAATGTATTGAATAAGCTCAATAGTGCATAATGAGGTGCGCAATATATTTGCATTTCCACAGTTCCGCCTACTTGGACACCTGCGTTATCAGCTTGTTGTAACTATTTGGTACGTGTTTTCGGGTAATATAAGTTACTAGCTGTGCTCCGCGGTTTTACCCGCAGTTCTCCGCTCCTGTTGGTCTCAGCGTGATGATATATAGCCTATAGCTATATTCCTCGATAAATGGGCTATCTAACACCGAAAGTATCTTCAAATCGGACGAGTAGTTCCTGAGATTACCGCGTTCAAACAAATAAACAAACTATTCATATTCTGCTTTATAATAATATTTGTATAGATTTGTCGCGGTTGCACCTTTGGTAGGTTGATATGGAATAACAAAAGTCTATGTTATTCAGTAGATATATTTTTTAGATTTTTAAATGTCTTATAAGGGCTTTATTAAAGATTGATTCAATCAAATTTTAGACTAGAAAAAGGAGCTCTATATTTTTGTGGGTTAAATACTTTTGAATAGGAGAATAAGCTAATCCATACTAATATTATAAATGCGAAAGTAACTCTGCCTGTCTGTCTGTTACTCAATCACGCCTTAACCACTGAACCAATTTGCATGAAATTTGGTATAGAGATAATTTGATACCCGAGAAAGGACATAGGCCACTTTTTATTGCGAAATATGTACCACGGGCGAAGCCGGGGCGGACCGCTAGTATAAATAATATGTATTATGTAGTAGTTAATAATATCAAATCTTTTTTATTTCTTACTTTTCCGTTTTTGAAGTCGGTTGTTTTTAACGCAGTTATTTTTATTTAATACTTTTTAGTGTATTTTTCAACACGAATCAAACGAGCCCAAACTCGATAAAGTTGAGTCAATATATTACTGAGTTCCTATGGCCACCTTCCAATTCCATCATCAAATCAGCTTCATGTCATGATATTGTTTCATCGCTATCAAATTTACATACGTATACAAAATTTCAGCTCAATCGGTTACCGGGAAGTGAATCAAAGTTACTTGCTACATCTCAATTTAGTCATCGAGTACAGACAAAAATGCTCATAAAATCAAAACTACTGGGCCTATCCGAAAAAAAATTTTATGGGACCAATTCGACACCATTACGTAAATCGGTTCAGAAAAATCGGAGTAACCGGTGTACATACATAAAAAAAAATATATATATATACCGGCCGAATTGATAACCTCCTCCTTTTTTTAAAGTCGGTTAAAAACTCTAATCGCACGGAGAGCTTAATTTTCACAAAAAGCTCTAATCGCACGGAAAGCTTAATTTTCACAAAAAGCTCTAATCGCACGGAGAGCTTAATTTTCGCAAAAAGCTCTAATCGCACGGAGAGCTTAATTTTCACAAAAAGCTCTATTCGCACAGAGAGCTTAATTTTCACAAAAAGCTCTAATCGCACCGAGTTCAATTTTCACAAAAAGCTCTAATCGCACGGAGAGCTTAATTTTCACAAAAAGCTCTAATCGCATGGAGAGCTTAATTTTCACAAAAAGCTCTAATCGCACGGAGAGCTTAATTTTCACAAAAAGCTATAATCGCACGGAGAGCTTAATTTTCATTAAAAGCTCTAATCGAACGGAAAGCTTAATTTTCACAAAAAGCTCTAATCGCACGGAGAGCTTAATTTTCACAAAAAGCTCTAATCGCATGGAGAGCTTAATTTTCACAAAAAGCTCTATTCGCACGGAAAGCTTAATTTTCACAAGAAAGCCCTAATCGCACGGAGAGCTTAATTTTCACAAAAAACTCATCGCTCGGAGAGCTTAATTTTTACAAAAAGCTCTAATTTTCACAAAAAGCTCTAATCGCACGGAGTTTAATTTTCACAAAAAGCTCTAATCGCACGGAGAGCTTAATTTTCACAAAAAGCTCTAATCGCATGGAGAGCTTAATTTTCACAAAAAGCTCTAATCGCACGGAGAGCTTAATTTTCACAAAAAGCTATAAACGCACGGAGAGCTTAATTTTCATTAAAAGCTCTAATCGAACGGAAAGCTTAATTTTCACAATAAGCTCTAATCGCACGGAGAGCTTAATTTTCACAAAAAAGCTCTAATCGCATGGAGAGTTTAATTTTCACTAAAAAGCTCTATTCGCACGGAAAGCTTAATTTTCACAAAAAAGCTCTAATCGCATGGAGAGCTTAATATTCACAAAAAGCTCTATTCGCACCGAAAGCTTAATTTT
This sequence comes from Colias behrii, assembly GCA_029959065.1. Taxonomy (NCBI): domain Eukaryota; kingdom Metazoa; phylum Arthropoda; class Insecta; order Lepidoptera; family Pieridae; genus Colias; species Colias behrii. The sequence continues at coordinate 2,831,213 of JARWMC010000016.1, forward strand.
CACAAAAAAGCTCTAATCGTATGGAGAACTTAATTTTCACAAAAAGCTCTAATCACACGGAAAGCTTAATTTTCACAAGAAGCTCTAATCACACAGAGAGCTTAATTTAAACAAGAAGCTCTAATCACACGGAGAGCTTAATTTTCACAAAAAGCTCTAATCGCATGGATAGCTTAATTTTCACAAAAAGCTCTATTCGCACGGAAAGCTTAATTTTCACAAGAAAGCCCTAATCGCACGGAGAGCTTAATTTTCACAAAAAACTCTCATCGCACGGAGAGCTTAATTTTCACAAAAAGCTCTCATCGCACGGAGAGCTTAATTTTCACAAAAAACTCTAATCGCACGGAAAGCTTAATTTTCACAAAAAGCTCTAATCCAATGGAGAGCTTAATTTTCACAAAAAGCTCTAATCCAATGGAGAGCTTAATTTTCACAAGAAGCTCTAATCGCATGGAGAGCTTAATTTTCTCAAAAAGCTCTATTCGCACGGAAAGATAAATTTTCACAAAAAAGCTCTAATCGCACAGAGAGCTTAATTTTCACAAAAAGCTCTAATCGCACGGAGTTCAATTTTCATAAAAAGCTCTAATCGCACGGAGAGCTTAATTTTCACAAAAAGCTCTAATCGCATGGAGAACTTAATTTTCACAAACAGCTCTAATCGCACGCAGAGCTTAATTTTCAAAAAAAGCTATAATCGTACGGAGAGCTTAATTTTCATTAAAAGCTCTAATCGAACGGAAAGCTTAATTTTCACAAAAAGCTCTAATCGACCGGAGTTCAATTTTCACAAAAAGCTCTAATCGCACGGAGAGCTTAATTTTCACAAAAAGCTCTAATCACATGGAGAGCTTAATTTTCACAAAGAGCTCTAATCGCACGGAGAACTTAATTTTCACAAAAAGCTATAATCGCACGGAGAGCTTAATTTTCATTAAAAGCTCTAATCGAACGGAAAGCTTTATTTTCACAAGAAGCTCTAATCACACGGAGAGCTTAATTTTCATAAAAAGCTCTAATCGCACGGAAAGAAAAATTCACTAATAAAAATAACTGCATTTAAAACAACCGACTTCAAAAACGGAGAAGTAAGAAATAAAAAAGATTTGATATTATTAATTACTACATATTATTATTTTATATGTGCTATTTATTAAAAAGGTTTGATGTCGGTGCACGGGCTTAATACTAAGTGCTTAATGTTCGGCACCGACTTCAAACCTATTTAATAAATAGCGCATCCATACTAATATTATAAATGCGAAAGTAACTCTGTCTGTCTGTCTGTTACTCAATCACGCCTAAACTACTTAACCAATTTGCATGAAATTTGGTATGGAGATATTTTGATACCCGAGAAAGAACCTAGGCTACCTTTTATTGCGAAATATGTACCACGGGCGAAGCCGGGGCGGACCTCTAGTACGAATATAAAAGAAACAATCTATCAATCTAAATCAATTCGTTTAAAAAACAAACAAAAATAGAACAATTTATGAAACACCTTTTTTGAACTCGGTTAAAAAACCGTAAACAGCTCATTCACGCCTACAAAGGTCAGATCGATGCGTGCCAAATAAATGTCAAGTCCACTCCCTAGCAAACATACATACAAAACCACACAATACAATATACACCCTATTTTTAAGACAATAGAGTTCATTTTATAACAGAAAGAACTTAAAAGCTTCTAAGGTGTTCCTGTTTTGATGTATGCCGATATTGGAATAACAATTGCCTCAAACAACGGGAAAGTTTTCTGTATTGGGATTTATTAATTACGATAACAATAGAATTTCGTTGTTTTTTAGGTTATACTGTTATTATTTTTTCATATACAGTATATTATAATATAGTGTATTGTTGATTATGAATACATTATTTTTAACACAACAAATATAACGTCAAAACAGTAGGTAGAGAGGAAACCATTTGCTTTTTAAAAAAATAGTGTAGTGCTGAGTTTCATCTCAGCAAATAGAAGAAGTTTATAGAAGAAATAAGGAACTATTTATTGAAATACATGATATTCATAGGCATATTGATTCACCTATTGCAATTCAATACAAGAATAAAGCCAATAATTTGAGAGTCCTGTTTAAACGAACTTGTTAAAATGTATCGACTCTACCCCATACATAATTTCATAAATCACGTAATCTTATGTTTATCTTACGACATATCAATTATCACCGACTTCATCACAGTTTTAATGATCAAATATTACTTTCAAAGGAAATTTATTTAACACCCTTTCACCCATAGATAATTATAAATAATTTAAATTTACACCATAAGAGACCAAAGATGCTGTTACTATTTATTATTATTATGGAGATTGCATTAATAATGTTTATACTGTTATGTTAAGAAACTATCATAATTATGATGAAAACTCTAATTCATAATATGTGACGGCTCCGGAAGTACAGTTATTAATAGTAGGGTTTGATTCTTATGTAAAAATCCGTCCACAGCTTACCATACCTAGAAAATTTTCAATGCATGAAAATAGAAAAGGGAATTCCCTTTTCTAGAAAATAAAAGGGACTCTGTTAAGCTTTGTTCAAAGATATATTCTTGCCCAAGCTAATAAATTTTACTGTTTAGCCTTAAAGAGCTTGAAATCGGTTGATCTGGTCAAGTTTTTCCATAATACATAACCAAAGCACTGCTCGGTAAAATGTACCATACTTACGATAAAATATTTATCACTGAAAAAATAAATTGGATGATCTGGTCATTATTTGATTTCAGTACAACACCTAAACTACTGATCTATTGTCTGTTTAATATACATGTGTTGATATCTATCAAAATATTGATAATTGACTAAAAATAATTCTTCGATCTGGTCAAGTTTTGGTGGAAATCGAAATCCTTAACTGACCCACTGTAGGTATCTAAAAGAAGTCATATTAATCACACGTCAAAATATTCCATAGATATCCGTCAAAATATTGATCATTGAAAAAGCGCTAACAATAGCCGTTTAATCCCTTAAAAATCCCTAATAGGAAATGCCTCGTCATCAAAATGAATGTTGAATGTGTGAACACGGAGAGCCCTCTAGCGTCGATTATATCAAACTCAAGTGCTTTTGTAAACTCATTGCCTTCAAAGGTGCTTTTCTTAATAAAATCTTTGTTAGGGAGCCAAGTGTTAGTAGGTATGTAGGTAGGTATGGAACGTGCTGGTGCGGAAAATATTGTTGAGAAATCGACATGATGTTTATTGCTTGAGTTTTTATTAAATTTTTATGGTGTGGTATGTATCTAGCTTTTAATTAATCAGTATCCATTATACTTTTTAAATATTAGTTGTATATTGGAAGTTTGATAAATATCCCGAAAATCTACTCTTTTCAAATTTGTTTTCTTAAGCATTCAATTCCTACCAGCTTCATTTGTTTTTCTCATTATCATTGAATTATTACGATAGCTAAACGTACTTTTCTTTATTTCATCCATAACATCTCATTGCACACAATATTACGGCACAGCAAAAACGAGACGCAAAACAACGCATTACTTCATAATCTCTTATATCCGGACATAATTTAACGAAAGAAAATTCGGGGGAGCATCACACATACCTATCCTTAGTGAGTTACACCCCAAATTAATAGCATTCTAACAAAAAATCCCCGTCTTAGGGAGGTGGGCTTCATTTGCATATATGTCCCCCTGGCACCCTGAGGAGCGGGATGTATTTTTAATTTCATTCTTATCCCTGTGCTTAAATCATGAGAGCGGCCATGCGTGCAAGGGGCCCCCTCCCCCCCTTGGCTAGCTGACGTCATACGTCGGTAACCACGTACTGAAAAGAAAAGAAGTCTTAATAAGTTTGTTAGGGCGGTTCGCATTGTGTGGACATGACTTGGATGTGTGCCAAGTGTGGGTGGCTAATTTCGTGGTAGGATGGTCATATTTGGTTTTATTGATAGTGTTAGTAAGGTAAGGATTAGTAGTGTTTTGTAGATTTGAAGAGAAAGTAGATATAAAGGAAGATAATGCTATATTACGCTCATATTTGTTTTTGTTTCAAATAATGTAGATATTAACTTCATGCCACTAATGTGTGAGAAAATATTGTTTCACTTAAAATCGATCCTATAATCAAGCATTTTCATAATAGTACATTCTACTGTTATACGTTTCTAATGGACGTGGGGACAATTAATCCATCAACTTCATGAATTACTACTTTAATAATAGATGGATACTATTATTTTCAATGCAATAATTTAGATGTTTCGATAAATAAAGAGGACTATTAAATACAAAAATAGTCTTTAAAAAAAACTTTAACAAAAATCCACTATAAATTTATAAAGAATAGAAAAAATTCGATCACGAGGCGGGACTCGAACCCGCATCCTTTCGCGCCATTCCGGGGCGGATGCCTGACCAATTCAGCCACTCGTGACCCGCCAGAGCAATCGAATTTATTCTATTCTTTCAGTTTTTATGTGTCAAAGGGACACACCGCGCGCCATCTATTGAGGTGATAAACAACCATCTCAACCAACACGAAACACTTTACAGTGAATACAATATTGTAACGATGGAACACGACCTTTTTTGTTGAAATTGATATTTTTGGTTAAGGCATTCAAATGCTTTATAAATATAAATTTATAAAGAATAGAAAAAATTCGATCACGAGGCGGGACTCGAACCCGCATCCTTTCGCGCCATTCCGGGGCGGATGCCTGACCAATTCAGCCACTCGTGACCCGCCAGAGCAATCGAATTTATTCTATTCTTTCAGTTTTTATGTGTCAAAGGGACACACCGCGCGCCATCTATTGAGGTGATAAACAACCATCTCAACCAACACGAAACACTTTACAGTGAATACAATATTGTAACGATGGAACACGACCTTTTTTGTTGAAATTGATTTTTTTGGTTAAGGCATTCAAATGCTTTATAAATATAAATTTATAAAGAATAGAAAAAATTCAATCACGAGGCGGGACTCGAACCCGCATCCTTTCGCGCCATTCCGGGGCGGATGCCTAACCAAAAATATCAATTTCAACAAAAAAGGTCGTGTTCCATCGTTACAATATTGTATTCACTGTAAAGTGTTTCGTGTTGGTTGAGATGGTTGTTTATCACCTCAATAGATGGCGCGCGGTGTGTCCCTTTGACACATAAAAACTGAAAGAATAGAATAAATTCGATTGCTCTGGCGGGTCACGAGTGGCTGAATTGGTCAGGCATCCGCCCCGGAATGGCGCGAAAGGATGCGGGTTCGAGTCCCGCCTCGTGATCGAATTTTTTCTATTCTTTATAAATTTATATTTATAAAGCATTTGAATGCCTTAACCAAAAATATCAATTTCAACAAAAAAGGTCGTGTTCCATCGTTACAATATTGTATTCACTGTAAAGTGTTTCGTGTTGGTTGAGATGGTTGTTTATCACCTCAATAGATGGCGCGCGGTGTGTCCCTTTGACACATAAAAACTGAAAGAATAGAATAAATTCGATTGCTCTGGCGGGTCACGAGTGGCTGAATTGGTCAGGCATCCGCCCCGGAATGGCGCGAAAGGATGCGGGTTCGAGTCCCGCCTCGTGATCGAATTTTTTCTATTCTTTATAAATTTATATTTATAAAGCATTTGAATGCCTTAACCAAAAATATCAATTTCAACAAAAAAGGTCGTGTTCCATCGTTACAATATTGTATTCACTGTAAAGTGTTTCGTGTTGGTTGAGATGGTTGTTTATCACCTCAATAGATGGCGCGCGGTGTGTCCCTTTGACACATAAAAACTGAAAGAATAGAATAAATTCGATTGCTCTGGCGGGTCACGAGTGGCTGAATTGGTCAGGCATCCGCCCCGGAATGGCGCGAAAGGATGCGGGTTCGAGTCCCGCCTCGTGATCGAATTTTTTCTATTCTTTATAAATTTATATTTATAAAGCATTTGAATGCCTTAACCAAAAAAATCAATTTCAACAAAAAAGGTCGTGTTCCATCGTTACAATATTGTATTCACTGTAAAGTGTTTCGTGTTGGTTGAGATGGTTGTTTATCACCTCAATAGATGGCGCGCGGTGTGTCCCTTTGACACATAAAAACTGAAAGAATAGAATAAATTCGATTGCTCTGGCGGGTCACGAGTGGCTGAATTGGTCAGGCATCCGCCCCGGAATGGCGCGAAAGGATGCGGGTTCGAGTCCCGCCTCGTGATCGAATTTTTTCTATTCTTTATAAATTTATATTTATAAAGCATTTGAATGCCTTAACCAAAAATATCAATTTCAACAAAAAAGGTCGTGTTCCATCGTTACAATATTGTATTCACTGTAAAGTGTTTCGTGTTGGTTGAGATGGTTGTTTATCACCTCAATAGATGGCGCGCGGTGTGTCCCTTTGACACATAAAAACTGAAAGAATAGAATAAATTCGATTGCTCTGGCGGGTCACGAGTGGCTGAATTGGTCAGGCATCCGCCCCGGAATGGCGCGAAAGGATGCGGGTTCGAGTCCCGCCTCGTGATCGAATTTTTTCTATTCTTTATAAATTTATATTTATAAAGCATTTGAATGCCTTAACCAAAAATATCAATTTCAAAAATCCACTAATTAGTGACTGTCATATCCACACAAATCTCACTATAAATTATAAATACCCAACAAAAAAGCGTCGTCATTTGGCTGAACAAATTTGGCGGAAGTTTTTCGTTCGTACATCGGTACACAATGTACAGTGTATGCTAATGTGATGATCCCTCTGTGCTTAAGTGTTCTGATTGTTGTTTGTTTGTGTAAAAGTGGGTAAAAGTGTATTGAAAGTTTTGTGAGTATAAAGTTAGAAAATAGTGATATAGTGGGGAGGTATTAGTCCATTGAATAAAAAGTTCTAGAGTGCGTGAGTTAGTAACGTAAGATGTTTCTTCGGAAACATGTCAAGAGTCCCTAGGTAATAAACATACTAAAACCCCGGGACACTAGGAGGAGCCCCGGAGTGGGGGGAGTGGGGGAAAGGGTCCATTTTTTCATTTTTCGCTTAAATCTCAAAAACGGTACATGTTAGAGAAAAACTTTCAAGGAAAAGTTGAAAGGCCATAAAATTATCTACAAGTTGTACCTCAATAATTTTTTCCTATATCCTACCGTTTCTGAATTACACGCAGTAAAAAATTATTTTGGCTCATCAATCGATCAAAAAATATTTCTTTCTTCCAAAAAACTCAAATGTGCAACTTGTGACCGGTACTGATAGATTGCTCTTAATTAGGTCTATAATTGGTAAAATAAACACATTCCTCCATGGAAGCCTTTAGGAGGAATCGATTGTCAAAATATTATATTAGGGTAGTTTGAGTTACTGAACTAGATCTTTTTATTTTTTTCTTCCAAAAAACTCAAAAGTGCAACTTGTGACCGGTACAGATAGATTGCTCATAATTAGGTCTATCATTGATAAAAATACCAGATTCCACCACGGAGGCGTTTACGGGGAATTGAATTTTATTAGGGTAGTTACGATACTTGAACTTTTTATTTTTTTTCTTCCAAAAAACTCAAAAGTGCAACTTGTGACCGGTACAGATAGATTGCTCATAATTAGGTCTATAATTGGTAAAATAAACACATTCCTCCATGGAAGCCTTTAGGAGGAATCGATTGCCAAAATATTATATTAGGGTAGTTTGAGTTACTGAACTTGATCTTTTTATTTTTTTCTTCCAAAAAACTCAAAAGTGCAACTTGTGACCAGTACAGATAGATTGCTCATAATTAGGTCTATAATTGGTAAAATAAACACATTCCTCCATGGAAGCCTTTAGGAGGAATCGATTGTCAAAATATTATATTAGGGTAGTTTGAGTTACTGAACTTGATTTTTTTATTTTTTTCTTCCAAAAAACTCAAAAGTGCAACTTGTGACCGGTACAGATAGATTGCTCATAATTAGGTCTATCATTGATAAAAATACCAGATTCCACCACGGAGGCGTTTACGGGGAATTGAATTTTATTAGGGTAGTTACGATACTTGAACTTTTTATTTTTTTTCTTCCAAAAAACTCAAAAGTGCAACTTGTGCCCGGTACAGATAGATTGCTCATAATTAGGTCTATCATTGATAAAAATACCAGATTCCACCACGGAGGCGTTTACGGGGAATTGAATTTTATTAGGGTAGTTACGGTACTTGAACTTTTTATTTTTTTTCTTCCAAAAAACTCAAAAGTGCAACTTGTGACCGGTACAGATAGATTGCTCATAATTAGGTCTATCATTGATAAAAATACCAAATTCCACCATGGAGGCGTTTAGGAGGAATTGAATTTTATGAGGGTAGTTACGATAATTGAATTTTTCACCTTTCATGGAATGTAGCTCGAAAACGGCTGCGAATAGAAAAAAATGATTTAGGTACAACTTGTAGATAATTTTATGGCCTTTCAACTTTTCCTTGAAAGTTTTTCTCTAACATGTACCGTTTTTGAGATTTAAGCGAAAAATGAAAAAAAATGGACCCATTCCCCCCCTCCCCCCACTCCGGGGCTCCTCCTAGTGTCCCGGGGTTTTAGTATGTTTATTACCTAGGGACTCTTGACATGTTTCCGAAGAAACATCTTACGTTACTAACTCACGCACTCTAGACCCCCCTTGGAGGGACTCATTCAATGGACTATATTGGTATTTCCCTTCGAAATTTTCTATTCTTTAAAAAATACCAATAATTTTATATTATTGATGATCGAATCGAATCAATGATCGTCAAACGTCAAGTTAGTTTAGTCAGCAGCCTCTTCGGTTTTTTTTTATATTATATTTGCTGTTAAAACATAACTGATTAAAATTATAAGTGAAAAACAAAACGATTGTTTCGTCTCAGAGGCGGAAACAAAATCATGATTTATGCGTCAAATTTGAACTGTATTATCTTCAACAAAAAACGATTTTAACTAAACCACAAACCCTTATAATCGCATCAGTAAACTGGTTGTGGTCGTTAATTATTGATAGAATAAAACTTTTATCAAAACTTCACGAGCAGAAGCCGAAATTATTTGAAAGCAAGGAAACCCTTCATAATGCCTGCGAAAATATTAAAACAAAGCCAAGGTGCCCATCCCCTTTAAGGACAAGCCTCCTCGCGGATCTATATAAAGCTGCGTTTACCATGCAAAATAACGAAAAAAAAAATATATTTTAATGAGATGCTAATTCTGCTTATTTAATATTATTTTAATCACGGGGTTATTTGAAATCAAAACAGTAGTACATAATATTATAAGCTACAGCTTATTGTTAAATACTTTTAACCTTTGTCATCATTTAAGCACTTCATTAATGTTATTAACAGTCATTTATTACTTCGTTTTTGCCAAGCATGCTTATACATAAAACGTTATATTCTATAGTAGATATGTCTATGTATAAATGTGTCAGAACTTATTAGTTTATTATTTTTAATGAATTCCGACTCTACGACGCGCGGATGTATAAATAAATTTCGTCGCTCAAATCTACGGCGGTATTATCAGCTCCGCAATCCAAAAGCAAAATTCCCGAAGACGACTGGGTGGTGATTAATACAACGCATCTCCCCGACGGTTTAATCGCTGGCTGGAAACATTTTTACCCAATTTTTGGGGAACCACCCCCCACCCTGACTTCACCCTTTCTTTAAGATAAATTATCCCGCGATCAGGATAAGAGTGTAGGTTCGAATTGCCGCCTTTAAAATTCGTCCGCCTAAATATTTAGGACGCGCCCTGACTTTGCTTAAGCCTTTGGGGATTAGCGTGGTACGTTGTTTCTGAAAATTAGGCATTGGAAGACCTAGTGGTTGTATAGTTTCTTCAGGCAATTGAATTCCTTCATGAGAAACTACACAAAAACGTCAACTAAGAAAAAATAAAGATGGTAGGAAATTGTATCGTTCTATTGGAAATTGTAGTAATTGTTTAACGTGAATAAACTGTGTGTATACTGTTATACAGTATACACACAGTTTATTCACGTTAAACTACTCAATTTTACATACAACTGACAACATACTAAAATATTTCCTTGTTATCTTAAAGTTCCAATCGGAAAATGTTTTAATTTAATCCTAGATTACTGCACGACTTGATTCTATACTAGATGGGTTATCTTACATGTTGATGTTAATGAAAAATTATAAGTGTTCCAAATACGCTCTCTATCCTTTAAAGGAACTTAGAGGTAAGTGAAATAAAGCAAAATTTAAAACTTTACCCTAACCTAACCTAACTTACATATTCATCAAAACAGAAACCTTCGCAAAAGACTGTAATACCACAGTATTACCATATTTCCTACAGTAGTGCGACGAATGTACTTGTGCAGAGAAACGGAGGGGAACTGGCGGGGGTCGGGCGACGCGGGCCGCGTAAGGCAAACACGCTTAGTTTGCCTTACCTAGCGCGAAAGGACGACGCAGTCGTATTTTTTGTGTAATAATATTATAATACATAGGTACTTACATATTCTATTATGGCGCGCACAAACTGTTCCGTTTACGGATGTAAATCTACATTGAAATCCCAGAAGGAAACAATATTTCAGAAAGATTGTATTAATTGTATCTGTTGAATTAAAATCAAAGCTATGTATATGTTGTCCTCATTATTTTCTAATCAGATTGTACATCCCAATGCGAATGCATTACTTAGTTAAATGTTATAATATACAATTAAGAACATCCAAAAATAAAGTGTCCACGTAAATAATATTTAGCAGTGCAATATCTGTAATTATATATTTATGAACAAATAATTACATCAGATTTAATAATCGCAATTATTTTGAATGTACATATGAATAAATGATTTCATCATAATATTAATAATCACAATTGTTTTATTTCCCATTTGTTGCAACCCTAGCGTATTTTCGTGTGGCAGCGTAAGTACCTACGCTGGCGGCGGCATCCCGCGACATCAAAGGCGATTCCTTACTGTAGGAAATAATATTGTAATACTGTGGTAATACTATGTTAATACGAAACTATATCTATTTTAATCCTAAATCATGTCCAGTGACAATAAAAATAACATAGGTAATCTAAAACCAGTACATAACATATATATTATTTTTCCTTTGAAAATCCTGTTCAAACATACTAAAACTGTGACAGTAAAGATTGAAAACAAGAGAACCAATTTGTATGCAGTTGAGTCTGAGCAAACAACGCATTACATGTGAAGTTGGCACATTCGCGACACGTAAACCCACTAATGAATTTTCTTTTGTGATTTTTAACTGTTTGTATTCCTTGCACGGTTCTGGGATAAATTCTATTGGGTTTACTTTTGAGAAAAAGATTTTTGGAGTGCATTTGCAAAGTTTATAAAAATGTATTTTATTACATTGTGACATTGTTCTACCAGAATATTATCACTCAAAAGTAAGTACAAGTAAAAAATATTTAATATTTATAAATCAAGCATACAATCTCGTTGATACTTATGGCAATAAGTAAATTGAGTAGAAATTATTTGAGCCAAGATGCCCACACTAGATTCGTGGCCTGTATTGTGAGCAATACAAAATAGTCAGAGTTCAGAGTATAATATAGATTACACCCTATTTTCCTATTGAATGTACAAAATGAATGACATAAATTTGATCAAGCCATTGCCATTATATCAAAAACTATATAATAAAAATTTCACATGTACTTATAGGCATCCCAAACATATTTAAGACTATATTCTCCACATATTTTGATGATATATACTTGTATCGTTATTTTCCTAATACAATGCAAATTTTTCCAATGAATTTTTATCGCCATACGTGCAGTAAAACGCAGGTGAGAGTCATCTAATTTGCAGAAGCTGTTGCAGTTAGTATATAGGCAGAAAAAGTTTTCAGCCTGCATAAGTTTATTGGCAGTTGAATTTATTATATTTATTGTATTGACGTTTCTTTTTAGAATTAAAAAAATTAAAAAATATGAATTGCTTTTACATGATCAATTAAAGATAAAAAGAAATACGCGGATATAATAATTATTTAAACATTCAATATTTTAATAGACATTAATTTGCGACTTTTTATTTGATGCGTATTTATTATGCAAAACGAAATTTCCTTCACAACTTATTTGTCAAGGATTCTTGCAATTTATAACCAAATAAATGGTTTCAATTGATCAGTTCAAAGCAATAAAATGATTAAATAGGGAATATGCGATAAACAAGAGAAGTTATAGCAACTTTAGAAATCGCAAATGTAAGAGTCTCTTGGCACTAAGGCAGGCAAATAAAACGCAACAAATTGATATTTTGATAGCCCTTAAATTACCTTTAGCTATTCACGATTATATATTGACTGAATTAAACTTACCTGGTAAATGAAACTAGAATCAATATTTTGCCGTTTTCTCATATAAATGCAAAGAGTAATTTCAAGTTTTTTGTACTAATTGGCTGCAACCGATGTCGCTCTATTGTAAACATCGATTATCGTACTAGTCTGTTAAATCTTTCGTCCCTTTCCGATAGGTAGAGTCGGAAAGAGAGACGCGTAATGACCACAGTTTTGTATGACTTTTTAGCAGCTATTTTCAGTGGTACGGATTTTTGCGTAGTTATTTATTGACTTGTGAAAATAAATTGGATATTCGATATAAATACTGAAGTTTATGTAATGACTGTAACATAGCTAATAAATTCTGTGTAAATTAACTAACGGTCTGCAATAATGAACTAACTAAATAGTACGTGTTCGACTATCAAAATCATTTTTATTGGTCCTATCCTAGGAAATGGAGGAAAATTACAAGTGTCTCTACAATCGGTTTGGTAGTAAATAAGTAAGATTAAATAGTATGTTTATTTCTATTTATATCATGAAAACTTAAGGGATTGTGTTTATGCTAATAACTTTTTAACTTATTTTATACATTCCAGGACAACTACACATTTCCATTGAATAAAAATATGTAGTAAAAAATTGCAGTTAGAGCGGTCTCCTCATTTAAGTGTAAAGAATGATGAAAGATATAGTTTTTCGCCTACATTTACTATGTATTTTTTAAATCCCGTTTCTACCTAAACATCTTCAACGCAACAACGAACTAAACAGAATAACTCATCAGGGATACACATTAGATCGCAGCCTCCCTATAATTACAACGCTCACGGAAAAATCTTATCAACCCACGCTAATTCCCTGAACGTAATTCATTTACGCACACATACATGCAAATTATCCCCCCACAATGTATGTGTGTGTTTGTATTGTAAAGTCTTAAAAATGAGGACCGAATCTTTAAAAGGGTACCTTGAGTACACTGCACCCTAGGGGTGTAACGTGTAAGCAGCCTTCTTATTGTTTATCTTGTTTCTTTGTTAAGTTGATAAATTATAGATAATGATGCATACATTGTTTTTAAAATTACGGTCATTTTCGTTGTCCAGTGACTAGTATATTCGTAGTCCAGAGGTCTATCCAACGGACTAAAAATCATTAAAATCTGGTGGGCTCGATATTTAATCGCCTATAATTTATTTTTATAATATTATCTATGGTCTCTTAAATATTTGAAGCAACATTTGCTTAACAGTTTGTATTCTTAATTATAAATAAATATTATAAATATTATATATTATATATTATATTATAAATATATATAAATAGTAAATTTAAAAAAATTGATACAATGAAAACACGAAAAGAAGAACTCTACCATAATTAATCAAGAGCATATTTTCCTAATTATTCTGACCTGGTTCACCGCATATAGTCTGTAAAACATTTTGAAAGTTTCAAAGACATTTCGCCATGCATTCTCGAATTATTATAGGTAGATATTATTTACGTAGGATCATCGTCACGCACGGTATTGCGATTCCATTATGAAACCAGACCATAACCAGATTAATTCTGCTTTTAAAACAACAGAAGTTACTGCAAAATCAACTCTATTACTACCCAGTAAAGGTGTATAAGATTTTTGTGATTGTATTAACTCACGGCGTTCATAATGACATTTATTAGAGTCGTATTCTGTACATGACAATAATTAAAAGACATGCACGAACTTCAGTACCATACCGTACCTCGTACGTGTACATTTAGCATATTATTAGGTTACAAATTATTCGGTAGACATTAAAAAATGTCGAATATGCAACGAACGAAGGCTGTAAACGACAAACGTTAAGGCGTTACCCGGCAATTTCGACTATGTTCAACCTCTATAAAGTCTGGTACAACATAAAGCACAATACCGAAAAAAATATATAAAATAGGATGGTCTTTGATCTTTAATTGCTCGCGAGGACTTTTTTCCAAAGTTAATAGATTTCTAGAAAAAAAATGTGCCGTGGTCATCGATTTTTCCGCAAATACTCTATAAACTTCGTAACCTGCTGACTTAGAGCTCTGAAAATTTTATGTTTAATAAATTATCAGTTACACAACAGTCCCTGACGAGGATTTTTTGTTTCACTGATTGGTATCTTTTTAAATACAAAATGCGAGGAAAAAAGAAGGTGCAGCGGGAGAGGTTTGAGATCCGTTAAGTATGGTCAAGGTTATTAGCGCATGTATAAGCCTTAACGTGGAATGAATTTTGGTTTCAATAAGCGGAGTTAGAGCTTGTTTCTTATATTATTATATTTTGTGTTGATTGTGTATTCTTCTCATAATTACATTTATTAAGTACATAATGTAAATCTCTAATAAGGCTCAACTATGGCTATTATTTAAACTGAAATAAAAGTAGATCTAGGTATCTTTATGTATATTAAATAATTGCCTATATTAAAAAAATTGGGCATATTATGAAATTATAAAATATTGCTATTTATGTAAATGACGTGGGCTAAGTAACAACACAATCAAAAAATAGATTATTTCAGAAATACAAACATCGTTTGTTACCTGTTAGGATGTGCCTTTGCTCTCTTAATATTCCAAGTATAAGCCAATTGTCAATCTCATATGATTTATGTAGGATTACATGGGTTAATAAAGGCACATGTTAATGATGCGAGATTTAGACAAGGGTGTTTATAATTGGTGAAACTATTTTCACCATTAATATTTGATATATTCTGTGATTAACATACATACATAGTTGCGTTTTGTCACAAATGTGAATATAGATAAATCGGGAATATTACAAAATGTATTATTCCTACCGTTAAACTCCTAATACCTCATCTAAAATTATTGCTTTTACACCAAAATTTAAGATAAAGCTTATAAAAATCACTTGTCAAATCGAGTTGCCGCCGTTTTTCGATGAGCTGTCACAGAATGACGCCCCTAATGTGATGGGTTCCCTAATTATTCTGGAAGTTTCCAAAAATTTCGCGTCTTAACCCATTTGCTCGACTTAACCCATTAACCGGAACTCCAAACTTACACTTTTCAGGCTCTTTCTTTGACAGTTGCCAAAGATTAGCTGATGCGCGGGAAATCAGTGGAGTTGGTAGTTTTTTTTTTCTTTTTTTTATCTGTGGTTTTGGAATTCTTGTCGTCCTAAAACAGCCGCTTTTATTCATTGAGCGGCAAAATGTTATTTGGAAAAACGGAGATTCATCGTGAAAATATCTAATAGTGGAACCTTAATAAAGACTATACCTACTATTTGCATAATAATTAGAATTTTGTTAAATCATTAACTAAAGGTTAAATAACGAATTTAAAACATTTTCAAAGGCGTAGCCACATAAAGACGTATGGCTTCTTTTGTCACCTTAATGAACAAGTTTGAAACAATACAGTGAAGTTAGGACTCTGTTAAAAACAAAAAACTTGTTACAAAGATTATTAGGTAATCTTGTACAATTTTAATGTTATCGAATTGCTTAATAATACATAAAAATTGAATGATTTATTTATATTATCAGAATAGTATACATTATGTGCGTAGAAAAAACTGTTTTAATTCTTCACATAATCTATGACTTAACGAGGAAACGAACTTCGAAAAAAAAGCCTTCACAATTCTTCCACGCGTCAGCAAAGTAAGATAACCGCAGCCACACTACAAACACAGTTAATTACACAAAATTCGACTTTATTACTTTAGTAATAAGGAGGTATAAAAGGTCAGGTTATATTAGTTTTGTATGGGGAAGTTAATGCGTGATAAGGGCTTGTAATTGAAGTGACTGATGATTGTTGGTGACAATTTGCATAATCTTTGAATTACGGCCATGTCTGTCGCAACCGCGGTGAGATTGTGGTAACAATATGATGTTTATAAAAACGAATGTAAATAACACTAACCGACATTGAAAAAGAGGGGTTCTATACCCATCTACTGCGAATCTTTAAAACCTATACTAATATTATAAAGCTGAAGAGTTTGTTTGTTTGTTTGAACGCGCTAATCTCTGGAAGTACTGGTCCGATTTGCAAAATTCTTTCGGTGTTAGATAGCCCATTAATTGAGGAAGGCTATAGGCTATATATTATCATCACGCTTAGACCAACAGGAGCGGAGCAATGCGGGTGAAACCGCGGAGTTTCGAGGCGTTTTTGAAATATAAGCTCAAACATATTTCAAACAGCCTGAATAACAAATATAACCAATTCACTAATCGTTATTCTCTTCTTTGTACAATAATAAACATAATAAAAAGAGGGTACTTAAACAATGTCTCGAATAAGGCCAGTCCTCACGTGGCGTGCGTGCACATGTCTAGTGCAGACGGCTGTGACTGATCGTCTACATCTCAAGGTGAGGTGGAGTGTATGGAAGGGGCTTTTTAATTAATAAATATTTCAGAGGAACGCAAGAAAGAAACCATTTATTTCAACAAACATAGGCGTTAAATACACGCATTGGAACATAAAAAAAAATGTAGAGTTCTAGTTATGCAGAGTTAACGAAGTTGATATTTTCATATAGTTTAGGACAGTATAAAACATTCAAATGGATCGGGAGGTTTATTCTTAAAAATAATGAATCTGTTTCCTTGTTTGTTTCAGGTGCCATTTTGAGTTCACAATGTGTATAATGTAACATAATATTAGCCTAAAAACTACTGAGGAAGTTACGATCGCCTAAAATTGACAACACGAATTTCATTTGTCACTGCATGTATCGAGATAAAACACATTTTATTAAACTGCAATTTAAGACCGGCTACCTACCTGCCTGCACCTGCTGTAGGGGCGATGTTGGTACAATCTCGGTTGGTCGGCAGTCGGAGCAATTACAGTTGTTCTCTAAATTGCCTCTGCTTGCCCATACACATCACAATTGAGGAGCCAATTAAGGGTCCAATTCCAATATTGCCCCTGCTGCAGGTACGTGAGTAGTCGGTCTTAAGAGAAAACACCGATGTATGTATCACGATACGTGGTCAGTACACACATACGAGAAATATTCATATTAATTGATGATGTAAACATTATGTTTTAATACATAAGTGCTGATATAATATATATTATATTGATAAGGAGTCTTCCTTTGTCTAGACTCTAGGTATTGTAGGAACTTCGCTAAATTGATAATTGTAATATCTTAAGCGGTTTTAATTTGATTATCCAATCTGTTAAAGTTTGTTGATTATGAATATTTGAACAGCTTCTGTTTGAATGAACTGAAACTATGACACTTGATAAATTATTTAAAAATTGTGTATTGTAACTAGGAAATTATTTAAATTATACTTATTATTACATTAATGACTGTATAATGTAATAAAAATTGTAAAAGCACAATTATCATGACTTCTGAGTGTATGAGAAATGTATCTACGAATGCATAAATAAGCAATATTTTCCAATTTTTCTTTTATTTTCTTAATTATATCTAGAAATAGAATCTGAAGTTGCTTTATTACACATTAATATCAAAAATCTCTATAAAATAAAAAAAAGCTTCCTCCATAAAAATAAACCCTCAAAACATGCGTGTCCTATCACTCCCGAGTTAAATGAGTACGTACATACAAATTCGCCTAATATACGGGCAATTTTCAGCTCTATTCCAACGGAATAAGAGTCAACTCTACTGCATTGATATATTTGTGTTCTTAATAATACAAATTAATTGTTCTAACTTGAACACAAGTTACAATATTGTCACCGCCAAATTACGCAACGTAGGTAGATAAGGTTCATTTAAATAACTCTGTTGGGAAAGTTTAGCCATAGATTATAAAAGTGTAAAAATATTTACCAACACGATTTTTTTTCAAAATTTAAACAAGAATCCAAAGAAAGTGGATTGGTCTTTGCGATATATTAAATTAAAAGACCAAGAATTGAAGGCCTTAATGATAGGTAGGTATATTAAAAGTTGTATGCTTGAATGTATGTATTTTCTATATCATTTTCACCTTTAATATGTTACAGTTACATTTATTAGGGAACCTTTTTTCAGTTTTCCCATGATTTACATGAACCAAACTTATACTTCTTTGTACACAATACATTATTAAATGTATTTAGAAAATAATTGAGTAATTATTGAATTCAAATTAAAGACAAACAATTGATAGTATAAGTATCACTCACTCATTTAGAGCAAACTAAACGGCCCTACAAAATGAAATAACCCACCAACAAACTACAGTTATTTAGAAATAAAAACCCCAGAGAATTTCTCACAAATATAATCACGAAGAATGTGAAAATCCCGCCTTCCAATTACTTTCGCTGTAAATTTGAGTATTACGAAATTTAAATCGTTTAAAGGAATTATAGAAAAAGGTCCGCGCATCTTCAAAGGTAACCCTTTGGGGGGTGGGGTGGTACGCACTGTAATATAGAAAACTTGTGTTAGCCCAGTTCCGAGCCTTTGTAACATCATTTCGGCTCCCCGTATAGCTGGAATGATCTGCTTGATACTTTTAGTGTTTTGAGTACTTAGTTATTTAGATATTTATTTTGTCTTTATGTTGTAAAGTCACGTAAAATGTCTGAAAGGTGGGTATGCTCATTGTACATTTAATAAATCGGGTTTTAAATTCACCAAAAAGTATGTAATATCTTAACTGACTTAATGCTTTTCAAGCATTTTAAAACATAACAACTAAAATGTTTCTAGCTACTGAAAAATTTTAGCACGTATTTGTTATAATTAAATCCAAGATGGTGTGGATATTAAGTTACGTATATTTAAATTTATTCATCAGTATTATGTTTCTAGCCAGTTCATACAAAAATAAATGATTTATAATTGTTATGATTGGAGTATAATGTTAAACAGAAACCAATTAATATTATAACAGTACCGGGAATCTTCAAGTATTGCAGGAAAACGTCCACAATAAAACACCAAAACCAGAACAAAGATGCAATTAAAATAAGTACCAAGACATCTCAATCCCACGTAAGCTTTATAATTTAAGAAGAAGAAACAGGCCATAAGAAATAAATGCAAAGAAAGGAGAAGAAACGGGTACCGAAAGGGTTGGAAAGGGGTGCCGACACCCCACGCTACGAATGTATATTTTAAACATATAAAAGCCATTGGGAACAGTTTGTCCGTGTGTTATTTTTCCATCAAAACTTTTTGATTGCGATCGCGAAATAAATGAGTTAAATTCAGTAATGGCGCTGTGTTTTCGTGCAAAATATTGCATTTTAGCAATTAGTTTTAATTCTTGGATTGTTAATTTCATTGATTTTGTTTAAAATATTACTTAATATTATGGCTACTAGCCATAGATAGCTCTTGTCTCGGAGGTTTCCTAAAGGGTAAAAGCTAAAGGTATATTATGTGTTAAAACCGAGGTTTTGAACTATGTATCATACATATTATATCTCTAAGAGTCTCTATTTCGGTATAAAAGTTTTGTATTTAAATTCATCGCTTCCAGAAAATTACGATTAATATATAATTAAAAGCTACAACAAAGAAACTATAAAAAGCTTTGGTTTCTCTTCATTTAATTACCCGAACGAATCAAAATGTGTTTATTTCAACAATAATTTTTAACTATAAATTATTTTAGTAAGCATATAAAATTATCAGGTATGAAATTACCTTGTCTTTTCATTTTGTTGGTTAAATAATTCACATTATGTTATAATCCTGGATGAATGCTGTTTATCCCAATGTACATATTTCAAGAAAAATTGTTTAACACATGTATATATTAGTCACGAAAAATATATTACTTTGCTTCATTTTTTTCACAAATCACTTAAGATTTTGAAACTTGAATAATATCATAATTTGCAGTATAAGCTTTATTGTATCTGTGGTAATATGCAGCTGTCTAAACTTCCTGCATTATTATTGGTTTAGAATACAAAAATATTTTGAACCGGTTTTCAAAACTGTATAACATAGTTAATCATCACCTGAATCATATTGAAATCTATCACCACCGCACCCTGTATATAAAGATGACAATGGCCAGATGTCAAAGTACGTATAAATTAAAAACGCTTAATCGCTCCAGAACCCATTTAGACGGCAAACGTCCCGCAGGACAAAAAAATAGTCACAAGTATCCTTCAATCGAAATTCAATACCAATTAAAATGATCCATTTTACCCCCATTTCCAAGTTGTCAGTGGCCCTCAAGGTAGTATTTAAATTAAGGAATATCTCATTGAGTCGTCCCCAGCGCCTCATTTAAATTAAGCTTTTTGAAAAAGTCTCATATCTTCTTTACCCGAGGCGTACCGGTACATCAAAGGGGGTGGGAACGGGGTAAGGTATTTTTCTTGGAGGGGAGGGAGGCAAAAATGCGTAGACTCACACACTTGTGCGTGAGTAAATACCAACCCACACAGCCAGAGTTGTATGTAAAACACTTTAAGAAGCGACGAAGAAATGCGAGAAGCTTAGCGTGTACAGGGTGTTCGAAAGTGGAATTTTAAAATCGAAAATAATTTATTTTTGTTTATTGCTATAGATAAGAAATATTATATCATATACGTAGTACCTAAGTAATATTCTACAATACACAGAAAAGTGAAAATCTATTTTGGTAATATAAAAACGATTTAAAAGTTGATACATGAACTTAGTAGATAGTACGTGAAGTATACGCATAAGCATACATATATAAGCTTTTTTCTTACAAACCTGTATCTGTCGATTTTTTTTTGCTGATTAATAAATTTAATCCAAAAGTATTAAGAGTAGACCTCTATGTGTTTATATTTTCTGACAAGTTTCAAGTTACTTTAAGTTCAAGACTTAGACGTTATTAATTTTAGGTAAGATTTGATTATTCCTACTTTCGAGTGTGCATATTCATAGTATGTAACAGAAATACTCGATAATAGAAAACGATTCATACACAATTAAAATAAATAATTAACAATCGCTCTACATCGTATTTTTCTTTTTAGAGCATCCTGTACAGGGGGGTAAACGCTAAAGGGTTGAAGGCGATCGTCCCCCCCGGGGTGTCCACCGCCTTCTTACAACCTTTTTATAGGGGGGTGTAGAGTAGACGATGACAGAGACTATTCTTACGAAAGGGTTACCATGTCTAAATTGATTCGAGATTAATGTTTTATTCTGCTTGTAGTAAAAAAATACTTATCTGCAAATTTTTTTTATGTTCGTCTGAACCGACTAGTTATGCAATAAATTTTGTGGATGTGCTTTTTTTGTTATTTTAAGTGTTTTCCTTGTGTAAGTCTTAGAATATAGTGAATTACAATATTTTTATGAATAAAGCACAATACATTACAGATAAGATATATAACGTTCGGTACTTGTTCTTATCTATTAGAATTGTCTAATATGAATACTAATTATGTGTAATTTTCCAGTTCAATCAAACTTAAACGCTATTTTTAATATGTATCGTGTTGATATAGCTTCAAAAATAAAGAGCAACTCTTTATTTTTGAGAAATATTTCTCAACGTGGAAGAACTATCAAGTACCATCATATTACATTACCATTTCAATACATCCAAAAGATTTGTTCCTTTTGTTCTATATTGTACAGTTATCCTCCAGAGCCAAAGACGTAACCTTACCACGAATCTGCACAACACAAGTACCATTAAAAACAATTACACATAGAAAAGAATTCACAAACGCATATTTTCTCTGTTTCCACGAGAACTGTCGCCAAGAATGTTGTATTAGCGAAGCGGGCGAACGCGGGGCGGGCGGGGCGAGCGGGGGTGTAATTGCAAAATAAAATTAGCCGGAACGGGTACGTGCTCAATTTGCGCCTCCCAGCACTGATTTGTTTTCATCCTAGCTTATTCCTCGGTGTCTTCGCTGCTCTGTACATTTTCTTAGCCTATATATTATTGATCGGCCAGCCATATTGTTTCGGCTCGGAAGTTATTTTTAATCTCGTCCTTAATTAGTGGACGTATTGACAAGTTTTCGAGAAGTGTTTATTGGAGTGTGGAATTAATTATAATGAGGGACTGGTATGCATGTTGATTTGAAGTGTTTTTGTAAGAGAATTGAGCTAATGGTATGATGAAAAGTAATAATATATAGGTAATCAATTATTATTTCTTATACTCGTAGGTGTTAAAGGAATATAACGAACATCAAATGCATAAAACATTGATCATAAATTCGTCTCTTTAGAAACAAATCTCTTTAAAATCGTCTCATAAAATATATACCTAGTGCATAGTTTATATTACCTAAAGAATAGGTAAAATATAGAGTACGAAGTTAAACCATTCCATAATATTAATAGACGCTAAATAATTTACGATCATTTGAGATTAATTCCAATCGACAAGTTCAAAACAATGCACAATAGTTTCCTTAAAGTTTGTGAGACTGAAAATAATTTTCGCCGGTTAGTTGGAAGCGGGCGTCCCTCAGGCCATGAAAAAAAAATTTAGCCGTGATTCCGCCGAGAAAACGCCGAAAGTTTCAGGGCCGGAGTCAATGGCTTTTTTATTTCCCGCTTTTTCATTCCGGTTGAACTGCGCGAAAGTTTTTATTTTGCGAAACTTCGACGAGTGTCAGTCGGTCCAATTTTCCACCAATAATTACATGGCAGGTGAGGATTTTTCCTGGCGCCGATCCGGGTGTGTCATTGGATGCATGTGAGGGCACGCCCACCGGGTCGTGTGAGAACGCCCACCTCGTGTGTCGTACATATGTGCCCCAGTTACGCTGGTCATGCGTCACACATGAGCGTACTGCGCAGGTCTGGGCGTGGCCTCCTACACGTTCACGTCGAGCCATCACGTAACACCGCTGTGTGCGACAACGTGACAGCTATTTATTCGAGACGATAAATGAGTTATAATTTATTTTTAAGGAAGGGTAAGGGAGGCGGTAATTAATGGCGAAATTGGCTATTCCGAGAATTCGGGAGACGGTAATGAGGTGAGTTTGTGATTAAAACTCGTCTAAATGAGAGCTGGAAGGATTGGGATGAAAAATCGGGTTCTGCTTCTAGATGCATTATTAATGATTTCAATTCGAGTGACGTGGTCGGGTTTGTATAAGTACGCAAGTGGAAACATGAAATATTTATACTGGGAAACAAAGCTACTGTTTTAGATGAATAAAATTCGTTCCCGATTTATGTAGATAAGGTATGGGATTATCATTTGGGTCAAGGGCTACACGTGCTGCTTACTGTCTTTCGTGTCATTAGCATATTAAGTTATTTGTATAATAAGCACATGGATAGATAAAATCGATAGCGATGCTTTTCTTATGTTTAATGATGGTCTTGGTGGTTAATAGCCTAAACGTTGACCAATCTTTTAGAAAACCTCGCGGGTCAATAATATATAGCAACATAATTCATAAGCAAGAGGTAAGAAGTAATTATATAGATTTGTCTAAATATCTGTAGGTAAGTGTTATGTATTTATCTAATAAAAACATGGGCAAGTGACATATACATAGATATAACACACAATAACTATAATGTCGAAGTATTTTGCAGCGTACATGTAGCGGTAATCTTCACTGCAGATTAATAAGGCTCTCGCTGTTATATTGGAAAAAATACGCCTTGAAACGTACTTTACTTCGGTTATCATCTTTACTATTAGCACAGTTTTATTTTTATGATTATAATTATTAAATGGCCTTCACATTTAGGACTAAAGTGACAACTGGTTTAAAGCATATTTATTATTCGCACATAATTATAATTCCACGTTATACCTAAACCAGGAACCTACTACGTATAATACAAAACTATTAAACAATGTATTATCCACAATATACAGATAGCAAGATAATACAAAAGGCAATATATTCCCGATAATATCAAATAGTGACCACATACAATAACTCGTGTGGATAGTCCATCAGTCACGCATTCCGGTGTCCCCCACATGACACTGTTTAATGGTCACCGCGGATCCCGCTGGGTGACCATTTGTCTTCGCCTTTTGTGGACTTGTTTGTTTTTGTAATTTAATAATCATTGTTCTGGGCTCGTAACTCGTATGTGTATAGGCTGGTTTTGCATCATGTAAGTTTCGATGATTGTTTACTTGGTATAATCCTACGTACCTGAGCTTGAGGAAGTTTTGAAAAGCGTATAATTTCATAACATTTTACTAAATAGCTGCTACGTAAAACGTATCTACAAAAGCAAGAGTAGATATGGTTTTGATTTTGTTTCCTAAAATAAAATGAGCCGTCATATATTTATTGGATTGTTTTCCAATGCATGTCTATGACCTATGAATAAATTGAAGCTCAAATGTGCCTGTGGCATAGCAAAATTATTTTGTTTATTAAATAAAAGTTTAAATCCTACCAATATTATTAATGCGAAAGTTTGTTAGGATGAATGGATGGATGTTTGTTACTCTTTCACGCAAATACTACTGAACCGATTACATTTAAATGTGGTAAGTAAGACCTAAAATAAAGGCTACTTTTTATCCCGGAAATCCCACAGGAACGGGAACTATGCGGGTTTTTCTTTCAAAACGCGGGCGAAGCCGCGGGAGGAAATCTATTTATTTGTTTTATTTTAAACACTTTATTGTGCTGCCAACATAACAAGAGTAGGTACAATAAAAGTTATACTAGTACAAACAACACAGAAAGCGGCCTTATTACTAACAAGTAATCTCTTCCAGGCAACCAACAGATCTAGTCTATGATACGTTCATGATTTATAATTTTTCTAACCACAAATCAACCTAATGTGACCGGTTCTAAGCATTTACTGCTCCTAACACTCTGAAGCTATTAGTCAGAGCGTCACAGTACATTAGACGTTTTATAAATGATACGATGTGAGATGTAACTGATAGGCTGATAGCATCTCGATGTGTCAAGCGTGGGCTCATTGAATTGGCCTTTTTATTTGTACTTTTCAATTTAACATATGGTTTATATTCAATGTGGGAGCGAACGGTTTGTAATGCTGGATCATTTGTAATATGTAGGACGGTTTAGCAGAAGGGGTGGCTGAAGGCAAAGTATTTAGAGATACTGGTGCCTTTATCCAGGATGTCTAATATCAGTGTTATTTATAGCTCTTGGAGAAACAACTATAAAGTCCTGATTGATTCCAGGCTTAAATCTCGCAGCGTCCCAATAGACGCATCATGCAGTTTGCGTGAAAATCAATCGGTGATACTGATGTAAAAGTTAAAAGGCATCTGTCTGAATCCACAACCAGTTAATAAGAATTCCTAAATTATCGAAGTTAGAAGTGGTGGCTGCTTCTAAAAAATAGCTTTGTAATAAATATAAAATAATTGTCGAACTGTTTTGTCCGGTAATGTGTTTTGAAAATTTAAGATCGGTTATAAATTATTTATATCATTTTTTGCTACTCTAAAACTACATACTATAAATCTTTAGAAAATAGATATCATAAAGGTGTCTTAAAACAATTTAAAACTTAATATCGTAATTTAGTGTGCTTTTAAATTGCCATAGTTAAAAAAACAAATTGAATATACGGACATAACATGGAGTTGTTAATTAAATTATCCATCCAGGGAGTCTGTTAAGATAATTGAGCCGCGTTTTAGTAACTACTGTAATAACAGTTACTTTTGATGATAATGCCTCTTATATATTCTATGAATAAGAATGTTTTAATATGCAGATATTTTTATACTTCTTTTTACGGTGATAATTTTTTATGAATATCTTACTTTTAGGCACATCGAACCTATTGAAACTTGGTTGTTTGACATTATGGATACATGGTAATATTTATTTATTATTCTTTCACTACAACAAAAAGTTGTATTAACAGCTCCACATCGATACAGCGGTTTTATCTCCTCCATATCGTTCCCGGCACAAACAAAGACATAGTATCGGCGGTATCCATTCATCACAACCGATAGCTATCTATCGTTATCAGCGATCGCTATGATTAGTATTGTAGGCATTATTTTAATAGGGCCTTATAGGAACTTGCGAAAGGATCAGGTGAGCAGAACGAGTTATCAAAATTCCCGACTACTTTTCGAGTTAATTGACGTTTTTAGTGAATACAATTTGTTTGTTTGTGATGAAATATGGACGTTTGGGTTGGTGATTGAATCGGCCTTTTGAATTCAATTTTAGTTGTACGTTTATTCTTTTATAAAAATTGTTGAACATAAATAGTGGCTGATCCTTTGAAACAAGTTTTCTTTTACAAAAATAATACTTGTTCATTTTAGAGTTTGACAATAATTTAGTATTTTTTTCTTTTTAATACTACTGTATTGGTATTAGACATTAGTAGTAACTAGCTTACCGCCCGCGGCTTCGCCCGCTTTGTCTAAAACCTAATAAATTATATACTAAAACCTTCCTCTTGGATCACTCTATCTATTAAAAAAAACCGCATCAAAATCCGTTGCGTAGTTTTAAAGATTTAAGCATACAAAGGGACATAGGGACATAGGGACAGAGAAAGCGACTTTGTTTTATACATACTATGTAGTGACATAGCATTCTGTTATTAAAGAAAATCACCATGTGGCAAAACAGCCAAATAGATGACATCGTAGAGCAGACTTAAACCGCTTAATTTAAACGCCAAACTTCATCTCGTCACTACGACCTTATCATCACACTTATCTCACATAATTATAACCAAATAGGGATCCACCTTTACCCGACTGCGCTGTAAGCGGTAATGTATTTCTATCGCCTCAGATATCAGCCTTGTATGGCGGCATGCTTTGAACTGACATTTCGCCTGCCCTTTATTTTGGTTCAATTATGCATATAACTTCCGCAATGTATCAAATGTTGCTTGCTCTTTAAATGGTTTCAATTTTGATGATGTTTCGAGCTAATTGTGTCATTATATTTTGGAATACTTAAAACAAACTATTCCTCTGTGGACGGAAGTTTGTTATATTGAAATTAATAAAAAATATATGTTCAAAAGGGATTGGTTTAGCTAACTTAATATAAACATGATATGATAATGCCCGTCCTTGATTTCCATTCATTCATTTTGTAATATTTTTTTATTATTCTAAGACGTTTTCTTCATAACAATACTTAGTGGTGAAGCTCGTTTCTAAATAATCTTTTCTCATGATATATATACCTCTGGAAAGTTCTGGAAAGATAGAAGTTAGTACATTATTTACAACCAGGAACTTGTAGAGAATATGTAACACATGTATAATTAATATTAGCATACAGATACTATATAATGGGTAGCCGGTGCGAAACATTAGCTATTAACTTTAGCCCGCGGCTATGTTGAAGGGCAGTTGCAATCCTGCGCCTGCGCATGTTACAATATGACGAGTGAGAATTGATGCCTTCGGGATATAACACCACAGTATAGAAAATTGAGAGGTGGCATTTGAAAGATTTTTTATACTAAGAAAGTGTCAAATATTAAGCTAATTAAGCTGTCACTGTTACGAAGAAGTATGCAAGTAACGTATACATGGTATACTTAGTAGATGCTGTTTTTGGAAAATTGAAGGTTTTTGAATTAGCTTTCCGTCCTACGTTTTAACGCGGTCAAAAGTAGCCTATGTGTCTGGCCGATTATCTTGTATCGGAGTGAAAGAAAGACAAACAAACAAATACATTATCGCATATATTATAAGATTAGTAACGATACCCGAATGTGTTCTATGAACAGGTTCACTCGTAAAATTGCTGAAAGTCATAGTCAGTAGTCATGTAAAAGTTATGTTGTTATCTTGTTTCCATAATACTTCCGTTTTGTTTGTGCGTAGAAAGAATAAATTATTCATAAATTGATATATTCATGGACTCATATTCCATAAATTAAGCGAATCAAATTTTGATTATCAAAATAGCATTGAGAATATTGCAACATGATTACTGATTAGGCTTCTGAATTCTTGTAGTTGAAATAAATACATATTTTTTATTTCGTTATATATTATGATCTGATCAAAAATAATCCGAATTAAATCCTTGACAATTAATATCAAGAATAAATGTATTT
The DNA here is from genome assembly GCA_029959065.1 of Colias behrii. NCBI lineage: Eukaryota > Metazoa > Arthropoda > Insecta > Lepidoptera > Pieridae > Colias > Colias behrii. The sequence continues at coordinate 2,859,526 of JARWMC010000016.1, forward strand.
TCGATTCTTTTATTTCGATTGCACATACCAAATACAATTTTCTCATATTCTCTTTCCTAGAAGCAATGCCAATAGCAATGCGCTAAATTCTTCAATAAGTTTAAAATATGTATATCTTATCACTGATATAGTTAAAAAGAAAAGCTGTCTATATTTGCCATCCTTTTAATTCTCTTTCTACAAGGCATATTCAGTCCTTCGTACCTCGTGATACCTGGATCCAGCTTCCGTATCAACTATATTAACTTTCATCTATAGCCTACATCAAACAAAAGCTATTTACTATCGCCTGATCTCGGACACACTTATAGAATGCTATTTGTCCGTATTTAAGCAAAAAGGAACCACCCAGCAAAGACGCACTTCTGAGATATCAAAGGATTTACAAAAACATTTGCAGCTCTGTTAGATGAAGTAAAATTAAAATTTATTTTATTTAAATTCATTGATAAATTACTTATTTAAGTATGTGTATATAAATTTGCTCTGAATACTCTTAAACTTTCTAGATAATTAAGAAAATATGCATGTGGTTCCTTTTAACATTTATCAATTGATAGGTTTTCTCTTATACAAAAAGGAACCACAACCCAGGGATTTAATGATATAAATGAAACTATGTATTTATAATATCGTAATAAAGCTTTAATAAAAAAAAATATATAAAATAATACTTATAGAGGACGTTTATTCGACGTTATCATCAAATTGCATTTCGAAATCCACCGTGTCTAGTCCATCTATGTGGTCTTCTATTGCATCATCACTAATGAGACCGTTATAAAAACTGTGCATCTTGTGGAATGAGATGTAATATGGACTGAATATCGCTAGAAGGTGAAGAAAGCTTCTCCAGAGGCAGCGACGTATAAGGTTCTTCGTTATCTTCTGAAATAAAAAGAAAAAAGCTTTAAATCAAAACAAAGCCGCGTGACTTTTATACGTAGGTATATGGCGACAGCAAAATATTATTAGTTCTTATAAAGCCGTGTCTATGACTATGTTGTATGTACATGCGCCATGTACAAAAAACTGGCTAAGTGCGAGTCGGACTCGCGCAACGAAGAGTTCCGTACCATTATCTATAAAAACGGCAAAAAAATCACGGTTTATTGTATGGGAGCTTCTTAAATATTTATTTTATTCTGTTTTTTGGTATTTGTTGTTACAGCGGCATCAGAAATACATCATATGAAAATTTCAACTGTCTAACTATCACGGTTCATGAAATCATGAGACAGAGGGACAGACAGACGGACAGTTCGACTCGCCTTCGTGAACAACAACATTGTCGTTAAAATACGTAAATCCACAGAGGATTCCTGTTGTACTTACTTAATGAACTATCTTCTTAAAATCACACCACAATCGGGAATGAATCAAAAGTGGATAAAGCGTACCTGCAACTCAGATTCAATAAGTAGGTACTTAAATGCATTAAATAAAACTACTTACGCGTTGTATCTTCATTATTATCTTCGGTGTTCGACTCCAATGCTTTTCTTACCCATTGCTTGCTTATTTATTTATTACTAAACATTTTCACATTTAATTTTAAAGGTAATTAACAAAAACAATAGAACTACTTCGCGGAGGAAAAAAACACCGTCACGTATTCATTGAGATATACATATGGAGACGACACCGCCTACATCACTTATGTTCCGCTCAACATACGCCATATGGCGTAACTGCACGCTCATTTTTTATTTGTTTTCAAGTGAAACGCATCAAATATGCCTTCGTGTGTGTTACGATATTGCACAAATAATACGGAAAAGTGCAAAGGAATAACTTTCATCGGTAAGTACCTAACTAGATAATAATTTTTAAAACTTAGTTAGAGCAAAAAAATGGCGCACAGATTTTGTTCGTGGTGTCTCCTCCATACGTAGTAATATTATCTCAATGCACGTATTCGAACTACTTCGCTGAATGTCACCTATATTGACAGATGTACGACGTTTTACTTAAAAAATTGGAGCACTTGCACTTTGAGCTATTTAGGTAATGAAATACGTTGTTTAAAGATGAGAAGCATTGTAACAAGTCAAGGCATTTGGTTCCATATAGCGATGATGGGTTTCAGGATGTTTTACAATATTTATTTATGCATAATAGAACCGAATGCTTGTGGTTTTGTTTTGCAATAAAAAATTACAATTAAATTATGTATTTATTTTACGCATAACCATACCATAGAAACCTGGTTCCATTTTGTGTATTAAAAATAATTGTTATTAATAGAAATATGTGTAATGTATAATGGTACCAAGTAGGTGTGGATCTATTTTGTATAAAATGACATGATAGTAATATCGTTTATTTGTTTGAACAAAGCAGTCCCGTGGTGCTGTGGTTCGGTTTTGCTTAATATGTATTATTCGTTGTTGCTGGTGGTTCCTTTCTGCTTTTAGTATACCTTGTTTCCAACGTAAAAATCATGTGGTTCTTGTTTGTATAAGAATTTAGACCACTTTTGAATGAGTATTCTTCAATAAAAGTAAAAAACGAAATTTGTCGAGTGGTTCCATTTTGCATAAATACGGACATTTATTCATAACATTATTCATATCGCATGAATTAGCCATGGTTCGATTTGTTTGACGACATACGGAAAAAATCGAGTAAGTTTGAATCGAATGTGAGGGTTCCGTAGTTATTTTACGTGATATTTTGGACATTCTAAAAGTTGTGGCTTCATCTGCTATGTGTACGTTGCAGTAATAAAATAAGGCGAACTGTGACGAGCAGGACCTTATAAAAAGAGGAGGTCTATTAAGATATAAATAAAGTATGTACTATTTTACCTAAATATCGAAGTTTGATTGATTCTGAGTTTGTATTGTATAAAATTTTTATAGGTACAGCAATTTTCGCATACTATGAAAATTGGAATTATAAATGTTGGCAATAACCATAAATATCTACTGTTAAAAAAACTTCCATAAACTAGACTAAATCTGAATCTAAGTACAAGCTACTAATATCAATAAACAATAAAAATATTAGTTTATTTTCATACACAAACAAAGAACACAGTCTATTTTTGCGTTATGGAACCCTAAAAACGTTTAAATAAATTTATTACCTTGCATAGGAGGTACGTTAGAATTAACCATGAATGCAACTACCGGGCACAGCGATTTAAGAATTTCCACGGTATAGTAATAGTGGATATTAGAGCATTGTTGCCTGGGGAGCACAGAATGGATGCTTATTATTTATACAGCAGTACTGAGTTTTTACTATCGTCGATTAGATGGAGCGTCTTATGAGCGTTTTGGCTTCGTTTTGATTAAATATTGCTTGCATTTTTGCGAATAAGGTTTTGGTTTAGTTTATGGATATAATGTGATATTTTATTCTAGCATTAAAGGGGTGATAGACGTACGAGTAAGTACGCGAACTTGTGGCTCGACGACCTTTTTCGCTCGTGTATCACCCCAAGTACGCGTACTTAAAAACCGTCGAGTAAGTTCGTTGACGATCCAACATGTTTGAAATTTTACTCGTAGCTCGCCTTCGCTCGCACGTCTGTCACCGCCAAGAGCCGCGAGCCTAGCCTGTCTAGCTATAATAGGTGTTATTAAGTGCAAAAGTTCATCATATAACGGCGCTTGCATCCTCAAACAATTATGTAAGTCTTCCTTTTCTTCACGTATTAGCTACTTCACCAAATTTACGTGAGATAAACGCTCTTTTTTGAAAGTCAGTTTTTCACCCACTTTTGCCGATTTCGTCTTCTGCTTTTAGTTTTATGGATATAATATAATATAATTCCTGAATAACACAAAATTCCCTCCGTTGATGACAAAGTGACGTCCTATATCGGTGACACGTGAGAAGCTACTGACCAAGCTCTACGTGTGTCACCGACGTCGAGCCGAGTAAGTACGCGAACTTTAAAACCGCGTTTTTAAAGTTCCTACGTCTATCAGCCCTTTTAGTATGCGATGTTAAGCTGTTTGTAATATTATAAGAAGACATCAAAATCTGCTCTTAAAGTGTGTTCACACAACATTAATGTAATTCATCAACTTTGTTGATTTGCTGTCTAGTATATGACCGCCTCCTCCGTTCAGTAATTATCACTCGAGAACGAAAGGTCTTGATTTGGATTGGATATATTACAAAGTCTCAATTTGCACACAGAAGGCTATACTTATAAATAACCAGATGACTATAGGTTAGATGAGACTGACGTTTATATTTCTCACATCACAAGGGAACTAGTCTTTAGCATAACGGCGTAAGATAACCAAAGATTTATCCATCGATAATTCCTATCTAAGGGCAAGACTGCTTCGATGCTACGAAGGCACCCTCGCCTCTGGCGCCGAAACTAGATAATGAGCCGTAATCCGAGCTGTCATCGACTGATCAACAACGCGTAATGCTTACGCATAATGGCCAGTGTATAGATGTAATAAATTCAAGGTTGTAGTAGCTTGCGGTCCGTAATCGGCGCAGGGCGTTACCGCTCGAATGTTGCGAAACTCTGCGGAATGTCATAGTGGGGTATATGCGGTATACGCCAATTGGTCCGGTATTTGACATGTTGATATATATCCCTATTAGTGTCTGCGTGAGTTATTAACGCGTTCCGTTTGTTTTGGTTCGGTTGGTGGTTTGTGTTAGGAGCGGTTTTTAAGTACCTCTTGAGATTTTGTACTAGTCTGTGTCTACCAATGTTCTATCACATAGTTGATTAAATTATGGGACAAGCTAGTAGAAGTGCATTTCATATCAAACACCATTTCACCATGAAATTTCAATTTCTTGTTCCTATACCAAATAAGCAAAGTATCAAAGAAAGTATGCTTTTCAAGCATAAAAAGTATCAATGAAAGTAGTTAGTATGTTTTTCAATACTACCCTCTATTCAGACTTAAGCAGGAAGTTAGACGATGTATTGACGTTCACAGTGATTAGACTTCATTCTAATTGGAAATCATATGTGAATCTTAATCTGCTCTATAGTAACAATATCAGCATATACAGATAGAAACTTTCACTATTAACGACGTTCACTCGGATGCCAATAGTTGAATGCTTATTATCTTCGGCCTTGAACCACATTGGGTATTTACACGGCTAATTCACTTAACTGCTAGTGTAACGTGTTCTAGTCTGAGTTAGTTAAGGGGAAGCTGTAAGTTTGAGGTTGTATTAGCGTATGATGCAACAGGCGAGGCACAAGTGCCTTAAATTACATATGGATGTGTTACGAGTTAGAAAATTCTGGATGGTGTTTTTTTATAGATATTTATTTGTTTATGTATGTTTGCAGTCAGGGCTGACTAAATTTGGATAAACTTATAACACGTATAGGGAATCTTGGAGAATAACATAGTTAAGGTGCTTTTTTCTCAGAAAACAATTTAGGTGTTGTACAAATGTTTGAATTCTTGCAATTGCGTTATACGCTACCATCAAACTATAAAAATAGAAGCAGAAAAAAATCAGCAAATACAAATTTTATCACAAAATACCTTAAAACAATGACAAGAAAACGCGTCACAACACGACACGCACTAATCTCGCATCAGTACCTACTGTGCGTTAACGAAAAATATCAACCACGGCTCGTTACGAATGCTATTAGAGTGAGGAATGCGTACATACGAGTGTTTAACTGCTAAATATACTCATTACAGTTACTCGATTCAGTTTAAACTCGCTCTCACTTTTGTTTTGACTAATGTAACCAGTTTCAATAGTAATTTTCCAGTCTAATCTGTAATTACTTATATCCTGTGGAAAGTGAATTATCTTTGTTTATTACGAATATACTTTTTTTATTTGAAATCGATATTATAGGTATGTAATTCCCTTTTTTTTCAGGAAAACGGTGTTATTGATAAAATAATTTATTAAATAAATCAAATTAATTCCAGATCCCTTGCTGATTGTTGTGATAGAAATATATTTTTATGTAATGCATTTTTATAAATGGATAGATACTGTATATATCTTAAATGGAACGCAATTTTTAAGTACCCAAAGAATTTGAAATCCTTGAAACTCATGTTTTAAGCCCATTGTAATGCCCTGGTACAAAAATCAAAACCGTCTTATAAAGCAAGTTTTCAGTAAGTTTTTCAAACTACTCATTTTTCATTCAAGGGAATTATACACACCATCTTTATTTACTTTAGATATTCACGGAAGCGTCACAAGCCACTTCCATAAAGCGTCCAGCCTCTTACAATCATGATCGGTAAATCAGTCACCGTAAGATGATCAGCCTATAATTGTAGCCTGGGGTCTTTCGATGACATGTTCCTTCAAACCTGACTCACTGTATATAGCTGGATGTTCTAAGTCGCAAGCATACGTGCGAATGAAGCCACGTACGAATAATTCAATGGAGATTAATGAAATATCTCTGTTTTGTGTTATAACAAAAGTGCTTTGTAAAAACGGAATTAAATCAGGTAAAAAATTGGTAGCGTTAAATGAATTTGTAGGGAGAGTGTAAATACCATCATTGTAAACAACAGCTACTGTGAAATTGATTTTACCATGAACAAACTTAACCACCTAAAATCACTGCTTTATTTCACATTTCTTTGCCATTTCTCATTGATAGATTATGGGAGAAAAGAAAGAAAATTTAATTCAAAATGCTCAGTTCTTTGAAAAAAATGTAATCATAGTTACTGCTGATAGAGGTGAAAACTTATACATAACAATAGCATGTGGGTCGAACCCATACAATTTTCTCCCACCAAAAGAATGCTCAATGCGGATTAAAAGTTTACACTTCAATTACAGCAAATTTCAAGCCGAATATTTACAACAAATAACGAGTAACGGTGAACACAGTGTCAATATGTCATTGTGGCCGGTCGAGAAAATTGCACCAATAACCGTATGTAGAGCGTATATTTATTAATCACTAGCGGTCCGCCCCGGCTTCGCCCGTGGTACATAATATTTACGTTTTCTCTACATAAAAACCATCCTCGTACTTCAAGGAATATAATAAAAAAAACCGGCCAAGTGCGAGTCGGACTCGCGCACCGAGGGTTCCGTAAAATTTAAGGTTTTCGGAATTTTTCCTTTATGTGTGCTATAAAACGTTGCTTCATGTCAAATTTCAAGATTCTAGGTCGACTGGAAGTACCCTTTAGGTTTTGATTCCCTTGCGAGTACTTGCGAGTTTCAAAATATGCAGCTTAAATTGCTGTTTCTTTTGATTGCGTTGACATAGAAGTTTGATTTTGTTACAGCTTAAAGGTATTATAGACCTGAGTATTTGGTATGAATTTCAATTTAATACCTCTACGCGTTTATGAGGAAATGGGTAGTGAGTTTAAAATTATTAAAAAAAAATATATTATGTGATGTAACTAAAAATTTATGGTTTTCGTAATTTTTCCTTTATCTATGCTATAAGACGTTGCTTCGTACCAAATTTCAAGATTCTGAGTTCACGGGAAGCACCCTGTAGGTTTTGATTCCCTTGCAAGTGTCGAAAATTTGCGGCATAAACGGCTGTATCTTTTGATTGCGTTGGCTTAGAAGTTTGATTTTTTCACAACTTCAAGGGACAGTAGACCTGAGTAATTGACATAAATTTCAGCTTCATACCTCCACGCGTTCCTGAGAAAAAGGGTCTTGACAGACGGACGGACGGACAACAAAGTGATCCTATAAGGGTTCCGTTTTTTCCTTTTGAGGTACGGAACCCTAAAAAGAATTATCGAAATCGGTTCAGCCGTTCTCGAGTTATGCGCTTACCAACACATTTTGCGATTCATTTTTATATATAAGAAGATATGCAAAAGGAACACCCTCGCGATGGAATCGTTTATTATAATATCGATGTATGATGTTTATGAGTTATTGCGGTATTATAACGGTGTTCTGGCTCAATCATTAAGAATGGTTATTGCATTCAACTGGTCTAATGTTGTGTTAAAGTTTGTGTGAAGGTGAGTTCTTGAGGTAAAAGATATGGAACAGATGCTGTAGAATTTTGTTATGAATAGTCGATAGATCTCATGCAATATTTGCTAATATATGAAAAAAGACAAAGTAACACTTTAAGTGATTTTGGTTTATGTTGTCTAGTCGAATGAAAATCTGAATCTGAAAACGATATTCGTTGCTTTTTGGAAAGAACTATCTAGTTAGTGTATATGTTAGCGGGAATGTATGAAATCAAGGAATTGTATACAAATCCTAGGAAATGTGTACAATTCCGATACCATTTAGGAAATGTATAAAATATTGTTTAATAAACTATTTAATGCATAGATATCCTAGGAAATGTATAATCTTCCTAGGAATTGTATATAATTCCTATATCGTATTAGGAAATGTATAAAGTAAATGATTTCTGTAATAAAAAACGTTATTTTTTTATTATAGCACTTATTGAGACAATCGGGTAACAGTCTTACAGTAAAATAATAATAATATGTTCATATTATCTTACTAATTAACATTTCTTAAATCAACTTATGTTCAATCAAATCAAATTTTCATTTGGTAAGTAATCAGTCCCCTCGTCCCGCTGTCCCCGTGTACATGTCGCAGTCGGATTGTATAATCCGCCGTATTACAAACGGCCGGCATTTTGTAATATGCCGAAATTCGTCTTTTTCCAAAATTCTACAAAAAAGACGGTCGCGACTCGCGAGCCGACGGAGCCCTCCACTTCGTGGGGCTCCTATATCTGTTTAGTTTTAAAAAACACGAACCTAACCCAACCCACCCTCTTATCCAAACCAAAAATTTCTGATTACGAATTTTCGGCATATTACAAAATCCGGCCGTTTGTAATACGGCGGATTATACAATCCGACTGCGACATACATAGGTACCCCTCGTCCCACATACCTTCCAATATCTTAGATGTTTTACATTTCCGATTGCTATTTAGGAAATGTATAGATTTCCTAGGCAATGTGTATAAGTCGCGGAAGAATTCCAACAAATACCCGCGGCCCCATCATTAAAGCGGCTCGACGGAACACAGTGGGGTTTTAGTCGGTAAGAATCCGACATAACCCACGGCTCCTTCCCCGGGGGCCGTGGGTATCTTTGGAAGATTTCCCCACTATAAAAAAAAGGCAATGTGTATAAAATAATTTATTTCACACATTTCCGTGCGATTTTAGGAATTACATACATTTCCTAGGAATTGTATACAATGACAGATTACATACATTTCCGTTAACATATACATACTTATAAAATAATGGTGCTTTTCTTCGTCCAATGTAATAAGTTCATACTATAGCATATTTATATCTTCTCCTGATATGAATTATGATAATTATGATAATGTTATTATGTACTTAATTAACAAGAACAGTGTGCATGTAATTATTTATCTTTTCTAATCAATTTCTATACCACAAAAACACCACACCAGGCTACGCTTACATCCGGGAGCCAAACCATTAAACAGTAGTAGCAATAACCATAATGCCCTAATAAATATTTAAAATTAAAGGTCGCGTCGGCTATCAATTACTAGCATTAAATTAGATCCGCTCTTCCACTTGACGGACGTTATTGGAACATGTTTCCTAAACCTTATGTAACGATAATTTATTATTCATTATACACCTGATGCATGATTTATATCACACAAGGTCCAATCTATAATAATTTATTAGACGTCACACATATCACGCGAAATTATATTGGATAAAGCTTTAATTTAGACCGCGATGGTATCTCTATACTATCGATGCAATTACAGCACCAATCGGCAAAGATTTATGCGATAATGATCAACCGTGTACACTAAGGATGGAATTGGGTGCGTAGTTTGGGGCCCCGAGAAGTAATCTGCTCATTTGGTAAGATAATTCGTAGGTCTTAGTTGAGGAATATGGTTTATTGTTTTTTTATTAGTAGTATTGAGGCCTTAATAGGTCAAGGATGTTATTTTGTTGACGTTATTGATATACCTAAATATAGGAATGGATATTATTTTTATCTTTAGTAAATTATTACGGAATTGCAACTTTGTATAATATGTTAAAACGCTTAATAGTCAGTTGCCTACATCCAGTGAAATAAATGAACATGTCAATGTTTAGAATCTACATTAAAACGGAAGGATTAATGCATGTAATTGCAATCCCTTGACAGATGTAATAACTTAATACATTAAGGACCATTTCACTCGGTACGTGTTAAAGGTATAAATAAATAATAAACAAATAAAATCTTTATTTGAATTCATACATAAGTTTGACATATTGGATTGGGGTTCAGGCCCCCTTACTAGGTATAACCTGTATTAAGGGGACCTGTTCCTTCCCTAATATTGATCCCAAGCTTGCATGAATTAAAACATAAATTTAAGAAGTTAAGAAAAAGCTAATCCGTATAAGCATATATTTTGATTTGACAGTTGATAAAAGATAAAATACATGTTTTCAATTGAGAACTTCATATACTAGAAGTATCTAGACGTACTGAACCTACGTGTACGTGTACGTGCTCTATTTTGCAATAAATAGTTATTGCAAAATAGAGCACTTTTTAATCGCCATGATCAATTACTCAATTTAAATGGTGTTAGGCGTACACAGAAATATATTGTGATAACGAAACACTAATTAATTCTATTACACATCTGTTTTTATTACTTATCAAGATTTATGTTATGCATATTTAAATAAAGTTTCATTTTTTTCATATTATTATTGATCTCATATACTTCACGATATTATACTACTTCAGTTCTTTTCATATTATTTGTACGGGGCCTCTATAGCCAACACTTCGTCTCTGCCACAGTCTCACTAGCAGATCCATTCACACGGACTATTCATACGCGGAATACAGAAGTCGTGTGGAGTGTAATTATGACAGACTGATACAAAGTGCTGCCTGTAATGCTGTCTTTGAATTGTATAAATAGCTATGTTTTATCATAGCGTGTCAATGGAAGATGCAAAGAGTAAAAATGCTGTAAATGTATCTAGACTCTAGAGAGATCTTTATTTAGAGTTTCTGCTTGCAATTGTGCAAAATTAAATAATTACGATCTTATGTATTAGGTTTTAAGAACATTGTAGGTAATTTAAGATAGATATGAAAACAGCGAAGGAACTGTATTTATTTATTATATTAGTATTATTATATTATTAATCTTCACCATTATAAAAATATTAAAAAGTAGAGCTAATGCAGCCTACAGTTTACTTTGTTCGTCATCTAGATAATAACATAGAAATTTCAATATTGTTCTTATATGGTGCAATCGAAGAATACCATGAGCCTGATACTATAATCTCGTGATATCAGTACCACATGCACTCAAATAACCGTACAAGGGAAATCTGATATAAGATATAACTGGATTATAGAAAACATATCGAACAATAACGAAACGGTAGTCAGCCCACGACCAGGAAGCAAAGTGCGAATAGTACCTACACGAAAATATAGACGCTGGATAAGAAAGAGGAGCCTAAGCTGGACTTATTATTGATGAGTTAAACAGTAAAAAACAAGAAAACAATTGTAATTCTTTAAAGGCATTAGAATATGCAACAAATTAATTAATTAACAAAACATGTTAGTAATAAGCTACAGATGTAAAAAAAAATGTTCCTTAATCTCCTAAAAGGAAATCCTTTTCAGGATTTTGAATTCATTAATCACTCGCTTGTACCCTATAATATTCACTTGTCTACCTCTTTTTGGGACTTCGAAGATTTTTATCTTATCGCTTCTAGAAAAACCTTATCTTCGTATATATTATTACGAATTGATCGTGGAACGTGACGCTCGTGGAAGTGAAACCTCTTTGTAATGAACTACGATTCAGTCTTTTTCGATATTATTGTGAAATTCGTGACAAATATTTTTTCTTATACTTTTTATGAGAATTTAAGTGCTGTAATGAAAACGGCAATTAGTGATAGTTAAGCAACCAATTGAAGATAATTGTGAATCTGAAACGTTCAATAGTTTCAGTTTTTATTAGTTCTTACGAAATGTTTCTAATGAATAGTTTTTATTTCGCTTTGAGAGTCAATTTACTAATCAATTAATTTATAAAATTTGTATGTACAGTGACAGTTCATTAGTTTTGCAATACTTATAATAATTTTGATTGTATACTTTGTGTAACAGACATTGCCAGTAATTATTGATCCTTGACAAATTCAAAATAGTTCATTAATGTAAAAGTTAAATACCATTTCACTGGCTCTTTTTTCTTTTCAAGATTCATAATCAATTTTAAAGCTGTAACTTACTACAGAATTTATTGACTTTATCACTGTCAGAAACAATACATAACAAGACTTGTACCGCAATTTAAAAGACAATATGTCTAGATTGTTTCCAAAGTATAATTACGTATAAAACAAGAGCAAATGTATGTATGAATGGTTCAATAGTACAAAGTTGAGCAACATAATGTCGATATGTTTCGACGTGTCCTGCCACCGCGAGCAAATTGCTACAATTATGTACGATCTGTGTCAAGAGAGGAGGGGAGACTGAGCTTGATTGGCAACATCAACATAAGTGAGAGAAAAATATATCATGGCTTTATTTTTCTTTCATAGGTAGAGGTAAACGTATTTTTTAACTCTTGATTTTATAACTTTTTACCCCTTATCTCGTCGTGGAACTTTTATTAAAGCACGCTATAAATTATAATTCAACAGTCTCTTAATATAAATAAAAGTAATAAGTAACGACATATTCAATAGTTTCTACACGAAGCAAGAAACAGGTTTCAGAATTTTCACGTTAATTAACTATCCTAATAAATTATCAAAACAGTTTTTCCTTTATCAAAATTTGTATTATTAAGCTTATAATCAATATTGGTTACCTTAAAGTGCAGTAATACAATACTAGAATCAACCGACAAACGGCTCATTTTAACCATTCAAAATGCAAATCTAATTGACGACTAAAATCCACAGTAATTACACAGCTTACCCCAACTCCCCCTAACCAGACAGCCCTGATTCCACGTATATAATTACAAATAGACATACGTATTAACTGATTACATATTGTCGATATGTTGTGCCTGCGTGTTATTATCTTGTACGTACCACTTTCTACGTAGGTGGTAAAGAGAATGTTTCTATTTTGACAATTATGTGAATTTCGTAAGAGATTGATGTTCTTAATTCTCATATTTTTATGTGAAGGTAGACGTAGGTTTCTAAAGAACTGATTTGAGAGAATTTCGAGGTTGATACGTCGTATAATCTGACAAATATCTACAGGTAGAGCGATAATATTTAGATTATATTATATTATTTTTATTGAGTTTTGAAGTTCAGAAGAAAGTTAAAGTTAAGGTTCATAATAATTTACCATGTTATTTTCATAGATGATAGATATTAAGAAAGTGAAAATCAAGGAAAGACTACTTTGACTTCATTCATATTTATCTACTCGAGTGTTAACCTATTTCCTTGATACCACAAAATACAATCGAACCTGATCCAATAAATCATAAACGATCGGAAATTAAGATATTGATTAAAACAATGACAGTTATAATAACGTCATTAAAGTCACAGCAGCTGTCAGGAACTGTCAGCGTTGACATTGTCAGCCATTGACAGGAGTTGACAAATGGCCTGATTGGGAGTCGATTGCGCACGCGCAGGTTTACGACCGATTGTTTTTATTTTTATTGACGTGTTGGTTACAGGTTGTTGTTTTATCAGTTCTTTTTCAAATTTGTGGTTTATAATTTTTAAAATGTTTGAGATAAACTTAGCTAGCTTGCTCCGCGGCTCCGCTAGGATCTTGCACTGCCTTTTAAGTTAAATATGTGACGATGAGCTTAAAAAAATATATTTTAATAATCATTTCAATGCTACTATAAGAATGAAAGAAATGAACTTTAAGTATTTTACTTCAATTTAAGATGAAATTTGGGAATTCAAAATAGCAATATTATATTCACAGATAAGCCGTCAATGTAAAAAATTTCGACTCTACAACTCTATAAACAGTATTACAAGCTCCTACATTGACTCTCCAACTGACAACACAAAGCTCTCAATAAAAAACATACAATTTTCATAGATTTCAATTATAAAGATATGTTCGTCTAGTTTTTATAGACGTAACACGGTGGCTGGAAGCTCATTCCACGCTATTGTGACGCCGCGGAGGCGGCCGGTGTGAAAGCAATCAACGGCCATTCTGGTTTTTGTGTCCGATAATTTATAGACTTTTTATGGGATTCTTAGTTTTTGACGATATTTAAAAATAAGTAATGTGGACGTTTGTATAATTAGAATAATACTTTTGTCAAGTCTGTTAACTGTATTAAGTTTGAAAAATGGCTAATTAATAAAAAAATAGTAATTCGAATCAATTGCATTGTTGGGTGTTAGGTATTTGAAGTTAATATATTATTCATATAATATGCAATCTTATTTTACAGTTCGTATTGTGCTTGTGATAAATAGCTTTCCCTAAATTTCATTCATTAAAATCCAATGAGCGTTGGGAAACAGGCATACGATTACTATTAATAATACAGAATAATATCTATCACACATTATTTACAAACGCGGTATTTAAGACACTGATAGTCAACCAAACTATGCAATAGCCCAAGACAATTGCCGCATTGCATCTTTTGGAAGCCCTACGAGAGGATACGATACTCTATTGTAATAAAATAATATGAACAGATTGATATATACTCTATAGGTACTATAGAGTCTATAGTATAGAAACAAATCTATCCCAGGTTTCAAATCAAAATCCAATGCACTATACCATTTAGATATCTATGACTATGTCTATTGAAGCGTATCCAATCTGACCAAGTAAACACTAGTATGTTAAAAACTTCCAGATCATTCGATCGATCGCCAAGACGCGGAGTAAAAAAGCTTCAATGCGTCTCATTTTATGAATGAAATAGGATTTTTTTTTCACCGCGTCAAATACGTGCTTTCCTTTCCCGACGTGTATTCATTTATATCTTGTAGCTCCTGAAACGACCTAACCGACAGCCGTAAATACAATCTGTTTTAGAACTTGTTCCAAGGGGATAAGGTTGATTGTCGTTTGAAAGGAAATTGTAAAGGTGTGCGTACACTTATTGGTTTCTTTTAGTAGTACATCGGTAGCAATTACCGTACTTAGGGAAGTTGTGGTCCGAACTAAATTTCTTATATAGTATGTTCATTTTTGAAAAGTGAATAAATGTGGTTTAAATTCAAGATAAACATCAAAATAATATTAACTTATAAAATAATTTAAATTTAATTTAAAATATCTAATTTTTTTGTTTACAGTTAGTTCTGTACTGTTTTCGTATAAAAAAATATGAAGCCCACTAAATTAATTGCTAATTTAAAGTTAATGAATGGAATTTCATTCAGGAAGAATATTTAAAAATAATTGAAAAAAAACCCACAATACTTTTTCATTCATTTTATTTTAAAAACCAAAATTATATCATGTCCGTACACCCCTGTAGTGCATTGGTTAAGTCATGCGGATCGACACAAAAAGTGTAAGGTTCGTGGGAAGTAATTACACGATTAGTGTCCTGAACGGTTCACGCTTGGCATTTTATTCATTACGAGTTTGTCGTAAAACGCTTGTGAATGAAGTTTTTTGAATTAATAACGAAGGAATGAATTGACTGACTAGGGAAATAGAAAACAGGTTCATAATTTGGGACTAGAGCGTTCTTTATCCCGCAGCTTCGCTTGTTACTCTGATTAGTGTAAAAGCAGCATTTGTGCAGTTTTACTTGAAAATAATTGTCACTGTAGTTAATTTTGTGCAGTTGTCTTTTATTATTCCGCGATTTAAGGTTTAAATATACATATTAAATTGGTAAAAAAGTTCACGTACACACAAAAAAGCTATATTATCACAAATCAAGAAGCTAATATTATCAAGAATTACCTGTATCATGTAAGTTTTCTATAATGTAATATTTCTATAATCAAGATGTCGACGATCGTTGGTGTAGAACTACGTAGTTATTTTAACTGGACCAGTCAAACATAAAATTCTTATTGAGTTACTGATATATAAGAGAAAACTATAACACCCTTTTATTAAAATAGTTCAATAAATAAACAAGTTCGATTCAGTAACCAACCGCGGCTCTGTAACCTTGCCATATAATAATCCAACAGCACAAAGAAACAATTTAAACAGCGTATCAATTACAGCATTCACATGCATTTAATTTTCCAAACAAAGATAAACACACAATCCCTCTTAAACTACCGTTAACCGGCGTTCCAGTTCCATTCTAACATTCAAACATACAAATCGAGTGTAAAGCCATAATTGTTAATTTCGAGCAAAATGCTCGCAATAGCTATCGCAGCTAACTAACGATCCCATTGCTGGATGCCTATCGGGTTTCTGTGGGCCGGTAACACGATCTTAAACTGTGGTTAACTGATGGTTCGTAAATCGTAAGTTGTTTATGACGGGATTACGTCAAATGATCGTAATGGACATAATTTTATTTGTAAATCGTAATGATGACGGTTGAGTTCCGTTTCTGTGTCTGTTTGGACTATTGAGGTCTAGTTGTTATTGTTTAATAGTCACTTTATATTGGTATTAAATCTCTTAACATGCTCTTAACATTTCTTGATTTTATTTGATTACGTTACGTATAAAATAATTTCATTGAAAAACCTATAATTACTAGTTGATATGTCTGAAATAGCAATATTGTTGTTAAAGTAAATGTACCATACTCTATTTTTTTTAGTTATAATTTGTTCTGAAGCATTTTTGTACACTCTACTTTCAGTTTAATTTAAATTTGTAATACGAATCTTAAAAGATTGCCTCTACTACTTACTTTTCTACACAGTTAACAATATTGTATTCAGGCGTGTACGAAACGTCAGGTTTAAAGCTCATAAAGAAACATTATCTAATAACAAACATAATTATTTTTAATTCATGAAAGTTGCGATTCTCTTATGAAATAAAGTAATATAGCCCACAGAAATCAATTTCTAGCAACAGACATGTACATCTGTCTGTCCTCAAAACCACACTTCTTAAACCATACAATAATTAAATTGAATTAACCGTTGCGCGGTAGAGCCGGCCCTAACAAGAATGTGAGTACATAATACATGCGCGCACGCACGACGCGCCGCGGAGATCGATGGATCGTATCGATCCGCACAAAGGATCGAGTCGTGATCTCGATTACGATTCGAAAGTCAGCTTTATGTAAAGTCAAAGTTTTGCTTTTGTTGGAAAACGATTTTGGTCTTATTTCTATTGTTGGTTTGTTGATTTGGTTTTTAATAGTTTTTGGAGTGTTATTAAACAAATATGGTGTTAATATAATATATCACCATACTTTTAAGGCTCTTACTAAAAATCTCTTTTAATAAATCAAGTTCATTTGCATTCAATAACCATAAGTGATACTTTGTATTGTTACTCTTTGATGGAAGAACTTACTAACAACTTACTTAAGCAACGGCTTGAAAGAAAAATAAATTGGAACTAGTTAATCGAATGCAGTTTGACTTAATAATCTAATTTACCAATTTTATCACTTATATTGTGAGCACAAGTGTTTCAATTTTTTATGCGCTACAATAAAACTATAAATTAATACAAGTTTAACATTTTGCTGGAAGTGCTTTTGTCCCCCGTGTTACCGTGTATTCCTTCTGTATTTTTAGTTGAAATAAACTGATGTGTATCTTTTGAAGGTTTTTAACACGTTGACATATTAAAGTTGGTTACTGAGGTTTAGTTGAGGTTAAGTTGGTACTGAGTTTTGTGAAGCAGAATTTCTGCAGGTGCCAAAAATCGCTGTACCTCTCGGAATATCAATTAATATATTAACAGTCAAGATTTGTTTTACTCTATACATAAAATATTTTCACATTCATTCATTTTGTGTTTGTTCTGAAACAATTTCGTAATTTTTTAAGTTCACTAATACATTTTTTTCAGCCATTATGAAGACGGACCGAGATGTATATTCCTGAAAAAGTCAAAAATACCTAATTAAATATAAAAAGAGCGTGTGGTCTCGGCGGACCACGTTTCAGAAGTGATTTTTTTTTGACCAGGTTAAACCAAACCAAAGATACCTAAGTCGTCGCTTTACTCGATGACGTGACTCTATTGCCATAACGCGACCTTGAAGTTTAACTCGCAAAGCACCTAAAGAAATTTCACTTCAATAAAAAACAAAAATCGTAAAAGTCACAGCACTATTTACTTGTCTGTCTTGGAACCAGTGCATGGGATAGCGGAAGGGCGATTGGCGGTCAGAGCGGCCAGTAACAACCTTCGACATCACACGACGAAATAGTGATGTACTGTTGATTTATTTAAAATCGATAAAATATGTTACACTTATCTTGAATTTCTAAAAAACAATCTTTTTTGAAATATATCAACCATATCATCCGAATATTCACATTACCTTTTAAATTTATAAATGATTTCGGAATGTCTATTTTATCTGTTTCTTAATGCAAGCTATTTATCAAGTTTCATCCAAATCTATGTATTTATTATCGCAACAAGACAATCACCTGAAAAATTTTCCAGCAATTCTATGACATATAATTTATTCACTCATACAGTATTCCACCCTCGAATCCTTAATATCTACATCAGAAAGGAGCAGCCATATCGTTAGTTCCCCTCGCTCCATAATTGATATTACGGAGCCCAAGTTTTTAGATCCTAAAAATAATTAAAAACCCCCACTATTTAACCGTGGCACGTTAAATCTCATCTTGGAAACTGGATAATTATCCTGGCGACACTCCAAAGTGTCTCTCTCATTTCAATTAGGTCTCTTTAATATTCAATGTCTTTAAAATAGGCTCCGCGATCCTACTCGCTGTTCTGGCTAGTTCAGTTATTATATCTAAAGGTTAAATGTTGAGTTCAGATTAGTGAGTTTACGATTTGAGTTTCGGAGTTTCGACGGCGCGGATTTTGGTTGTAAAACTGAGATTTTTGTATTTACTTTTGTGGTTATTTAAGGTTAATTTTAGCACTACATTTTATTAAGAAAATTATTGTATTTTTAACCGACTTCAAAAAAAGGAGGAGGTTATCAATTCGGCCGGTATGTTTTTTTTTTTTTTTTTTTATGTATGTACACCGATTACTCCGAGGTTTCTCAACCGATTTACGTGATTCTTTTTTTGTTCGATGCGGGATGGTGTCGAATTGGTCCCATAAAAATTTTATTAGGATAGGCCCAGTAGTTTTTATTTTATGAGCATTTTTGTCTGTATTTGTAAATGTTGCAAGTGCAAGTTTGAAGTCGGTTGTTTTTAACGCAGTTATCACTTGTATTACGAACTGTTAGTATTCATGTTGCATATGAAATTCATGTTTGTATCTCAATTTACTTTTATATTATGTTATATTTTTCAGTTATTTATAGCAAGATATGTTACAAAAATGTTATGTATACTAAGTTAAGAGATGACATTCATACTACGACTATAACAATTACACTTGTTCAATCCAAAAACAATTTATCATGCAAAAAACCCGTTAGCAATTACGGCCGGCGAATCAAAGCGCAATATCATCTATCACACATTCCATCGACATCGATGGTATGCGTGCGTATCGATATGTCCGCGTGGATGGACATCGATAGCACATCACTAGCGCGGACTGATGATCATTGCTAGTGCATGCGCTCTATAAATAATATGTTGTAAAACGATTTTCGATAGATTAATCTGAATCGTGCGCGCGGTCGTGCGCCGGGAAGGATCTATTGTAGATCGATGTAGCCTTTATTAGGAATAGACAAGCCTAAGATGGTGTTGGATATTAAATAATGTATATGTGTGAGGTTAAATATGAATAATTATTATACTTAGATATTGGGATATGATTGTGTGTTTTATTTAACGACAATTAGAAACTTACAAATACAGAAAATTAATTAAATGAAAATAATACTACATGAATTATTCTGTTTAATGATGTGGTAGTTCATTGGGCATATATTATGTAAGATAGGAGTGATAAGTATTGAGTATATTCAACTTATTTATAAACAAAACAATGTTAAACTTCTACCTTTAGGTAAAAATATAATTGATAAAATATAAAACATAGCATGTTTAAGGTGATGAATTAATTTTTCTAACATTTACGGCCCTTTTTAAACCTTCGTAATTTTTATATTATTAAAGTTGTCGTGATGAAAATTCTTGACAAGAAAGTTCAATAGTAACACAATACGTCTACCGTTTTAGAAACATGATTCCATGATATTTTCTCGATAGAAAAAAAATACAAAGTTCTCATTGTTATTTTTTTTTAATCTCTGGCATCTTCAAAATAACAAACGTAAAGTTACGACTTTTTGGATATTAACTATAAAATATATAACCTATACGTCTACCGAGTTAGAATTTTGAAATATGCGATGGTTTTGAAATAAACAAGAAATACTTGAAATTAGCGCGCGACCAGCCAATATAGCGAGAGCCGCCCTGTTCCTTCCTACCCCGATCGCTGCACGAGTCATTCCCGCTACGGCCGTCACACGGGGAACTTGTGTCGCTCGCGCAAAATTATATTAATCGCTATATTTACTTTACCTAATTACACATAAACAAAACACACATCTCATTAATCTACAAGTCCAGAATTCCATCTTTTAATTGCAACACATAGTTCCTAGTCGGATAATCTGATAATTCCGAACGTGACGGGTCTATCTAGTTGTTATATCTACAGTGGTCAGCACGCGTGTCCGTACGTACTCTAAATGAGGGCTATGGGAATGTCCGATTGGGAATATTTGTTCGAGCACGCACACATGCAATGATTTAATAGTACGACGTAGGATATGCGGGAAAAATTTATGTCGTGTATGCAGAGTTATGAGGTATAGACCTGACTGTCTGTCTGATAAAGGATGATTGCGAGCAGTAGAGTACTCAGTGGTTTAGATTTTTACTTTTATAAAAAGTTACATTTGACGAATGAGCTAAAATGAGATCATATTAAATATTACTTAATTTCTTTCATGTAGCACCTGTCAATGCGCATTATTGGTCGGCATATTGAATCAAAGCCTGAAACCTCAAAAAAGGCCTGTGTCCCTCCATCGCGAACTGCCATAAGCTGATACTCGTTTAATTAACAGAATACGTCGTATCTTGTTTGTTTGAAGGTATCTATTTATCCAAAAACTATAATTTTAATTTCATACAATCACGCTAGGGTATTTATCAAAATATTTCATTTTCATTAATTAAGTTTCATCAATGTTGTATTTCATACTTAAATATTATTTGACTAGTTTAAATTGTTAATTAATTTCAACTATCACTCTAATTTCTAGTTCTTGTGTAAGCTTAGTAAGACATTGATTTCATTCGTAGCTTGTTCATTAAATTTACATATTATTTTAAATGTATTTACGACCTTCAAAATAATTATTGTATATTTTTATAATATACTTACTATATTAAGGCTCATCGTCTTGTACTTCAAATGTTTATATAATATAAAGGGTTTTTTCAACAAGTAAAACATAAAACAATCTCACAAATCTTCTAATACGAGTGACTTTCATTTATCGTACTTATAAAAGAAAGTTTAAAAGTCTTTCAAAACATATTTCACACTCCTTTCCTTGAATTTTATTTATAAAAAGCTCTTTTTTCGTTAATATGTACTCAAGAGCAGTTTCATATCTAAAAATTCTCTTTACGCTCACCTAACTGCAAACTTAAACCGCCATAAAACTTTTCAAGCGTGCTCTACATAAGTTGCGATAGTATTAAAGTTATTTTTCACACGAATTTACCCTCTATTTCCTGTGCAATAACGGTGCATATTGTTTGTATGATAATGGCAAGGGAAAATAGCGTTAAATAAGACGCTCATTGAAATTGCCATAAACAGTTGCAAGTATGTTGCTGTGTTTAAGTTTGGATTCTATACTGGCTCTATTTATATGGTAATGTTGGTAATACACATACTATTGTTACGCCAAATAAATCTACATTCTATAACATAATACTATTTAAATATTAAGGATTTGTTTCAAATGCGTTTGTTATGAATTGAACCAGAAGGTAAAAGTTGTAAACGACAGACTCGATTAGGGCGAAATCTTTAAGTTTCAAATTCAATTCCACAGCGATATTGTGAAAATTATATGGAACATACCACACTACTTATCATTCTATTTTGTCGTATTTTATAAGAAAACTATCGCTCTGGTATCAGACAGAAGTCTGTTTTCTTTTAAACCATCCACAAAACAATCTCTAACACGTTAGAAGAAATGTAAATTTCCAACACAAAATCTGTACCATTCAGCATTGTAAAGTTATCGTATATATTTTTTAAAAGACACAAGTATCTATTAACAACTTTTCGACTCTCAAAATCAAATTTCCATTACATAAAACATAATCAATAATCATAAATATTAATTTCCAAATAAACACAAGACAAACTCACTATTAAATACATTTGCTTTGTGCACCTGTTACATTGAGATTGTTGATTATAATTTTATTCATTTAAAGCACTTACTTACAATAATTTATTGGCGTTATGTTGGACAAGAAGTATTGGAATAGGAACGGATATAATATATATTATCTGTGGTACTAGAAGCGTGTTCGGGAGCTGGAGTAGTTTAGTTATGAAATAAGGCGGTTATAGTTTTTAAATTGAGTAAATGTATGTGCTAAAACTGTAAATGTGTTGCAATTTGATTAAGGGGTATTTGTGGGTGTGTTTTATGAGGGATAGTATAAAAACGAGTTTCAAGAGAGTGCGACAGGTATAAGAATTTACGACAATTAATATACCTAATTGAACACATCAGTTTTTAAGATAATTTCACCTTGTATCTGGTAAATAATAATCATAAATAATCGTTTATTTTCCACCATTATTTGCTACATACATTGAATGAATGATGGTTGTATGTTATCTTCTACTTTACATACACTTTTTGGTGAAATAACAATCCAAAAAAAAAACCGATGTCGCTACATTTTTATTGCTTCTTTTACCGTGTTTATTAAGGCGACATTTCTTTAACAATTAAATTAATTAGTATAACATTCGCTTATACCGTAGACCACAAAATGTAAACACGCTAAGCCCTACAGCTAATCTAAGCGCAATACATCATGTATCTGTAATGAGAGCTGTGAACCAAATCAAAACCTACGTCATCGTTTTTATTTATTTTTGTAGTACGATCAACTAATAGTCCATTTAAATATATGCATAATATAAACATAATACGAAAAGTAATGCAATTGATTTATACACAATTTATAACATCTTTTCAAAAGTCCTTAAAAATATGTATGTATCTATATAAATTTATAAATATAAAATGTATTTATCTCTTTTATACGTTTCATGCTATTATAATATCATATTGCTCTGCTGATTAAGCTTAGCCAGAACATGAATTTATAATATGAAATCTTACGCTCCACATTTTATACAGAATTTTTCGATATAACTACTCTTGAATAATTAGATACGAATTTGGGATTGTTTGAACTTATGGAAAAATTTTGTAGAGGCGGAAATACTAAATGTGTGACTGTCACGTTCCATAGTAGTTATCAGAGGATTTATTGTGACCACAGAACAGATTGTGACGTTGTAGTAAAAGAGGAGGAATCAGGTCGTTCACTTAGGTATTTGATACGCAAGTATCATTTGAAACGTCCTGGGTTCAATCTCCTATGAATGCAGGATAAACAAAACATTCTGATCTAAGAGAAGAAGTAATTGTCTATTTCTATAGTGCTTTCATTTATAGTTTAAGTTATTAATTAAAAGTGTAAATAAGTACGAGTACTTTGCATTAAGAAAAGTTGTATTAGGATAACATTACTTCACCATTACCACACTCATACACCTACACCTTGTTAATAAACCTCACTAGCAAAAAATAATTCCACAATGACGTTTCAAAATGATTCGCCTCCTAGCAGACACAGACCATGTTCACAGCATATAGTAATAGTATAGTAGACGCTATTTTTAACCGGTAAGCACTTGCAGTTCATACGTAATCGATAGGAACTGCAATAATGCTAATGCGTAACTGTAAAATGACAGTAGATCGCAATTAGTGATAGCTCCCAACGCACTGGCTATAACGAGACAATGTGGTTTAAGCGCCTGTAGGGACTATTTTTAGACCCTTCGATATGTCTGTCGTACATTAATTGTAAAACATAAATGGACAAATAAATTTTGTTCATTTCATTTCATTGTCATTTCATGTTTTTATATTTTAACAAAGTTAGCAAGAAGATTTAATATTCAGAAATATATTAAGGAATTATTTTTATGACATTGATATGAGATTTCTTCATAATTAAAATCTTGGTAAAGATAACAAGATTGGGATTGAATTTTGATCCCAAAGTGCTTTTGTATGAATATAACCAGCATTATAATATTAGAATAACACTTCAATAAAAATACATGTAACTTTTTATAAGCATTTATTTAGGCTCCGTCTAAAGAACTAGCAGGTTAAATTATTATCGCCTAGACTCGACTCGCATAGGAAATATAGCACTAATTTTTTTTAAACATATACGGATTATATATATGTATTCCTCAAAACAATTACTCTATTACTCTTCGATTTATCCACAGACTTTCCAGCCCCTCAAATATCGAGCGATATTGCAATAACCCCCATTCAATCCATGTGTGACAAGATCTTATTGTTAGTACGCGTCCGATCGCACGACTCGATTGCGAAAGGTAACGTAAAACTGCGGACACGTTGCCTAATCTAGATTAGTTTTGGGTGTGATTGTGGAATAGGTACCCTTAATTAAATGTAACAATGCTTTGGTTTTGAAGATTGTGTGTTATTAGCTCATATTTTGGTTATACGTAATTGAATGAAAGGGAATTATTAAGGGAATAATTAATGAGATATTATACTGCTTTAATAAGCCAGTCTTGCTATATACATAATAAATTTTTGATCAGTCAATAATTTAGACAGATATTGTTACTATAAATATAAAATAATAGTTAATCTTTAAAAGGGCTAGGTATATTTTAATTATCATAAGTTTTTAATATGCGTGTGTCAGTGATCTAGATATACTATGTATCATACATTATAGTTACGTACATATTATGTAGTTTATCCAAAACAGATTGACCAATAGCGGTTAGAGGACCCAAATCCATTCGATTCAATAGTCAAAATCACTTCCAATACCCCAATTCATCCGCAATTGAATACAAATCATGTCATGTAAAAAGATAAATACATTCCCCTTTGTCAAACGGCAATAAATCGATGTGCCGAACGTATTAGTGAATTGATAACCAATCCTACATGACCTAGTACTGCAGTCAAAATATACAGATTCACGGGTCATGTAAAACCGGTAGCGTGCCCTCAGATTTGTCGCGAGTAAATCACGCGAAAAATCCAACCATAAACGTCTATATCCGATTTTCCCACATATTTTCGTTTCCCTCTCATGTGCTCACTTAAAATGATGTTTGCCCTTTTGCCCCTTGTTACCAGAGTCAATCTTTGAACTTTGTTAACGAACGAACTTGTACCCTATACCAAGATCGTAAAGTACATTAAAGCTTAGCATGTGATAATAGAAAAATTCACGTTCTATTTTTCGAAAAAAATTTCAGTTAAATCGTTGCATTCGGAACTGAACTCTCTGCCGCGTTGATAGAGTGGTATCTAGCTTGTAGTGTATAGGAATGCTAGCAGAATTTTTGTACAAAAAGGGGAAGTTGGGTGACATTGTTACACACTGTATTGCGCATTATTAGGTGATTGAATGGTACACTTAAGTGGATGAGCGACAAGTTTGATAAGGTTAACATGTAGGGTAAATGTTGCAAATTGTTTGATATGGGCGTTGAGATTTATTGGCTCATGTTTTATTTATTTTTGTTGTGTTGCGTTGGTGTAGCCGCAAATTCAATGATGTTTGGGTAACTTTGTAAGCGTTTTTGCCATGGATGGTTCAGTTAAACTATTGAATGCATTGATATAACAATATTTATTTCTAAACACAGTAACATACGGCACTACAACGTTAGGTTTCCGAGGTATCCGAAGTCTAGTTCTTTCTACGATTGACTTGCCTAATATTTCATATTTAAGTGATAGAACAAATCCCATTTCTCTTATATCATTGTTTTTATAAATAATATCTAAGCTTTTTTTGGTCACGTGACCAAACTTTTTCTATTCTTTAAAATCTGTCAAATATTTATAAGCATCTAAATGCTATAAAACGAAAATATCTAAGCACTGAATCTTGGCAGAAAACTGATTTTCTATGTTATTTATTGATAAAACTACGCAGCAAGCAAAAGCAGTGACAAATGATCCAATTAATAATTATTTAAACTACACTACCTGGCTTCCATTATACTGACGTGAAATTTGTCGACGCAATGCCAATGTTTCAAAGCTAATGTTGCCATATGTTATGTGGTGGTACTAATAATCGCGCCTGCGGGACACCTTGTTCTCGTTATTGCAGTGTTGCTTCTTAATCGAAACGTCAATGTAACTGTTGTTTAAGGCCAGTACACAAGCCAAAAAAAAAAAAATAGAAAAAAGAATTGGAATTCGCGGGAGATTTGAATTTGGAATACCATACTGTTAAAAATATCGTGTAAAGTCAGTGTCATTCGATATAATACTTACTTGCTTTTAAGATTTTTATAATGGAATGAGGAATGTCTGTTAATTTTTAAAATGAATATTCCTCATAAATGAATAGGTAATATTTTTTTATACAAAGTAATTTAATGATTAAGCACAACCCTTCTCCTCCTCCATATACTCTACATATGTTTCTAAAATAATTAGTCTGAACTCTATGTTCATCATCACACCCTATCTTTTTAAAATGGAAAATGTTTATTTTTATTTTTACAGTGTACAATCTCTTTACATCTTCAAAATCAATCGCAAACCAGCGATTCGTTGCTCATGAGGGAAGTGATAGTTAGCGTCGTGTGTTCAAAACAAATTGGATCGCTTTGAGTCTTGTTTCAATAATCTTGGACATGGGAAGCTTGCTGTATTGTTTTGGAGATGTTTGAAATGTTAGTGAATGGATCAGTTTTCTCTTATGAGTTTATGAGTTTTGGGTACGCTGTTCTGGGTTAACTAGGTAGTAGAGTAAATGAGAGTTTTCTGCTATGAAAAAACTCATTCTATTCTATTTCTAGTGAAAAAATAACTTACCTAATTCATTCACTCTCTAGTCAAGTGTTGACCTAAGTGTTGAGTATCGTAATATAGATATTCATTCATATGGCCTTTTTACAATGGACTTAAAAACCAGGTTTATTTTATGTTTCAGGTGTGGAGAATTGGAAAGCGAGCATCAAGATCTTGAGAAGATTGAAGTTTTTAATTGCGGATTCATTTATCATGCACTTCATGACGTCATGCTTTTCTTCATAATCATATCTTTTAAGTTCTATTGTAAACGCTTAAAATTTTGTAAAACACGCACAACACAAAATGTTGCTATTTCATTAATTCATGTCTAATTTATCCTGATAATTTTGAATAGCTTTTTATCAGAATTGACACTAAAGGTTCAAACAATAACATCTAACAATCAAACTATAACCACATTAATATTGTAATACTGTGCTATAACATTAATGAAAGAACACGTTAAAATCACACTTGCATGTTTATTAATATAGAAATCGAAAACATTTACTCCAACACACCAATCGGGTACAATGACGCGCCCAAAATCCGTTCACAGAACAATACCGGACAATGGCATACGTAATAATAAATTAAATTGAAATAATATAGAACACACAATGTAACTGTGCTGGGTTTCTATTAGGGCAATAACAAAAGCGATACGCGGCTAAATGCCGAGCTTAGCATATCGCGCTTGTATCTAGTGCTGTGGTCACACTGTGCTATGTTACCGTGTTGCCAGATTTGATAGAAGGAAATTATCCAGAATGTATGGGCGTGTAATACTACAGCTCGATAGCAACTTAAAGGTGAATGTTTATTCTTTCAACTAGAATGTGCGAAAGGCTTTTCAATTCAATTAAAATAGGTTTTAGAAGCTTTTTAGCAATTTACAAATTAAAGGCTTGTTGAGTGTTGTAAGATGAATGATGGAGAAATTTTTTTTTTATTTATATGATCGTAAAATACTCCTAAATAGTTCTGTATATAAAAAGGACATACTGGCATTAACCAAACATTTTTAAACTTGTACATTTTCACCTTTGAAAAGGTAATTTTCTTTATCTAGAAAATTTAGATTTTCTTTCCTCTCTTATTTGTGAATCTCTTATGAACATCTCATAGTTTTTAGGCTTCAAAGTTTCGCATAGATAACGCTGCCTAAATATGGAGAATCTTACGAAATATTTAACTCTTAGACATTTCAAGTTACTTCCAAAATGAAAGAATATAAATTTGACCATTATGAACAAGGCCCAATACGGTCAAATCGACCAACTACTAGTTCCAATAAAAAATTAAATTAACCTCCCAGTCTCGTATGTACGAATCAAAGGTCACATCATTATTCTGTGGACGTGACCGAGTGGAATGGCGGTCTCGGTCAGTAGGTCTACCATGAGATAATATTGAAATCTACTTCAATATTACCTATTTGGGTAATTGTAATATGAGCACGATTAAGTTTTGGCGTTTATATGGTTAGTATAAACATTAGATATTTGAATGTTTATACGATGCAATCCTTTTTCCTGTAGAATAATAAACGTAACTTATCTAGTGCTAAAATAATTCCACCGTAACAATCCATTGCATAGTATTGGTGACATCAAATAGCATAAATTCTGCGCAATGTCATACGCCATTACAGATTACCGTCCAGAACAAAACACAATATTACAGCAATAATATGTTATTATTCCGACACAGGTTATCTGGATCTGCGTTTATCTGTGCATGACAATTTCATAGATTTAACGGACGTATTCATAAATATAAGACGGTCTGGGGTCTATAAGTTTGTTAGAAAGTAACGGAATTTTTGTGTGGTTGCTTCTTGAATATACAGAAGTATCTTAGTAGTATTTTATTGTCAATAAAAATATTTTTTTCATCATTCATTGTAGGTAACAGTCATCAAGCATTATGTAGGCCGGACACACAAAACCTATATATGTATGATATAATCTCTTCCTTGCTCTACATTCCATTATGTGAAGTAAAATTTCTTCTTCTTAATTATATCGAACAACTATTTTTTGATAAATAATTTTGATTTTTCAATAGGTAGCAGATATTATATTGAAGAACAATATAATATCTGCTACGTTACCAAATAATACTAAAAAAACTCAACACACGTTGATCACCTTAGAAGCGGTCTTATTAAACTATTTCGTTTAGCTGTTAATTAAATCATAATATACTTGGTTTAATTTAAACTCTAATCAAACGTTAACCCATTAACCGATGGTTAACCATGTAAATTATTGTTCTAATTATAAACTGTTAATCGAATAAACCCATAAAGTTACTGTATATTAATTAGTAATGCCGGATCCGTGCGACATTGTAAAATAATATTTATTACTACAGATATAAAATAAATCATACTAACAATTTTATCTTATGCATTTTATCTGTTTGTGTGAAAGCTCTTAATAGGCCACTTAAGGTAAGTTTAATAGACGACAGGGTAAAAAACAACGTTGTTTTTTTCATGTGTCTGTATGTTTATTAATTAAAACAAAATTTGCCATGTAATGTGCCTTACTTAATCGGTTTTTATAGGCAACCAGCTTTCCGCCCGCGGCTTCGTCCGCTTTGTCTAAACCTTAATAAAAAAATTATATACTAAAACCACAGTCTAGTGCTAAAACCTTCCTCGAGAAGCACTACTAAAACACCGCATCATAATCCGTTGCATAGTTTTAAAGATTTAAGAATATAGACACACAGACGGTGGAAAGCGACTTTGTTTTATACTATGTAGTGAAACTAAAACTATTATAAATATAGAATGTGATTACTATTAATATAAGGGCTGGTACACAAGCATGACCCAAATAACCATAGATTAACACGAACAAACTATCAGCCAATCAATAAAGTGCTTACCGGTAATTAGAAGTTATAAACAATACACAACAAACATCGTGTTACCATCAATTGAATGGGCTCCCGAAATACTGTTCAAATTAACGCACCCTTATTTGATGGGCAAATAGAGTAAAGGTTAGTACACGTTGGTGAATAGTTTTGTACTACTAATGGCAAATTATTCATAAAGGATTATAGTAAGAAAGAGAAACACGAAAATAAGAATAATATTATGAAAGAAAAAGTTACGAAATTAATAAAAATGGAATAAAAAAACTTTAATATAGAGTCTGTTCATATTTTAAATGAGACATAATGCATAAAAACAGAAAAAAAAAACTTCAGGAAAATACAACAATACAAATTACCTATAGATTATTTTGGCACTCTAGTCTCTAACTAGCAAAAAGCGATGCTTTAGGAAGTTCTCTACCTATACCTCTCTTCGCGAAGTTGCCAACCGTTCTATTTTTTTTTCATGTGGATAAAATCATATTTTTATGCTTAGCACATCTAGACATTAGTAAAATATGCTATGCATATGCCCAAACCGAAATAGGTACTAGCAAAATGTCATTTGACTAATAAAAACATTACAAATTTTGCATTCGCATCTACCAATCGCTTCACAAATTTTGCATCTACCAATTCAGTAGGTCTACCATGAGTTTACGCACACGATACTCGCTAGCGATTGTAGTAAGCGGTTTGTATGAAATTTCGTACAGCGCCCCTAGTGTGCCGCAGCGGAACTAAAAAGCCTACCATGAGGTGCATTATAGTATACTACAGTAGATAACGTATAGTTAACTATACTACACTCGCTGTAGTAACCATACAATTTTTGCACCATGAGTTCTAATTTTGACATATGTCATAGTTTATAACTATTCGATGATAGATACGTCATTCACGGAAAATAATCTCGTGAACTATTCACGTTTACTATTGTAGTTACGTCAGACGATTTAACTATGTCAACTCATGGTAGAGGTACAGAACAAAACAGCTTCAAAAACTAGTCATACAAAGTGTCCATTAAACCTCGATACACACTCGTAGATACAAACCACCGGCCATAACTCAGCCGTGTCGTCCGCGTTTTGTCGCGCGACACCGCTGAAACGACAATTTGTCGCAAGATAACCCGACGCACGGACATGTGTTATTATTTACACTGTGACACTATCTCTCGTATTGTCACGCTGATGTGGTGTTTATGTGTATGAACATATGGGCTAAATTGGCAGATGATAGAATAGATCTTGGAATGGGGTAGATGTCAAATGTGTATTTATTGCCTCATTTTTGTATGGGATGTAGGAAATTTCTAGCATGTTCTGGAATTGCAAGTGCGTTTCATTTTGTTTTTTTTTAAACAAAATTTGACTAACTTTTATGATTTTGGCTTTGTAATGTTAGTTTATAGTGTGGATAGAACCTGAAGCTTTTGATTATTGTTACAGAAATGTTAATTATAAAATAAGAGTAGGTATTAAGTGTTCCATTTTGTCTGAGTTAAGTCATTTTGTATGTTCTTACTTCGCGGTCAGTTAAGAAAAGTACCCGTAGTTCCCAAAGCGTATATAAATATTCCCTTATAATAAAATCTTGAATCATTACTTAGAAGAATGAACAAAAAGTGGAAGTTTGATAGATGGCAGATAAATGGTCGTTAATTTGTTTCTTATCTCAAGACAATGGACAACGCACATCGTCGACGACAGTGTAACTGTTAATTATACAGGCTGATCTAAAATCGGTGTGTCTCAGTTATAAATAAATAAACGATCCGATTTTACTGTAAAGTTATTCAAAATATCAAACATTTACTAATTGAGGTAAAACAAATTCAAAATCAATATTTTACAACTATGTTATGCTATGGCCTATGGGACAATAACTATGGAGTCTTTAATAAAACATAGAAATACATCTGTATCTTTTTTAAACTATCTAAACTATCATAATTTTTCTAGCACAGTGCAATGCAGTGTACATATTACATTTCAATAGTCAATGACCTACTACACTAATTAATAAAGGTTAAATCACTCCAGTTTTTTCTGAACACCTTGTATACCAAACAGATATGATCTAAAGTAGCCATGTCACTCGTCAAGTCGCGCTACCACATACTATTATTGATAATAGCGACATGATCGAAGCCTTACACTTGACAGAGATTAGCCTCATGCATAATATAGAACCTCTGTGTGGGCGGACGAATTATTTTGATTAGTAGGATATGTAATCGAGAGAGTGGGTACTACTGCTTGAAACGGTGAAGGAAAACATCGTATGGAAACCAGCATGAAGAAACATGAGTTCGACCACATGTGACATCTGTCAACCCGCTTGGCCAGCGTGGTGGATTATGGCCTGAACCCTCACAGGGGGCCGTGGGCAGTGGGGACACATAGAACATGATTGTAATAAACGAGAGAGCGGATAGCCTTAAATAAATTGAAAGAAAACAATAAATAATTAGGAAATCATGTTAAATTTTATATTTATATATAGAGGGACATACAAGAAAACTAGGAGCAAAGTAGCCCGCAGGCCAGAGGAAATTCCCATGGGAATAAGATGTTTCATGGTGGTAAAAAGTATCATACCATGAAATCGTTGCGACGTGAATGAAATATACAAACAAACACACTTCCGCAAATTTATATTATTATTAAGAATATTAAGGTAGCAAGGATAGTAAATAATAAATTTAAAAAAGTAACTACAGTATAAGGTAAAAACGTATGATAAGTATGGTTCTTAGAGTTGCCTTGAATCTAGCATGTCCAAAACACATTAAAACATTGGTATGAGAATATTTAAGAAATTTGAAGCTAGCTATGAAAAAAGTTGTGTGGTTTTATGAAACCACGGTAAAAGTGAAACTTTCCGAACACTGCTTTATAGTTTATACCTACTCGGCAGCCGACCGTCACGCGACATGCGCTACACAGACCAAAAAGTTTGAGACGATGTAATAAAAGTTTCACTTTAAATGTTGTTTATAAACAATCATGGAATAATTTCATGGTAAAACGATTAAAATTTGATCTTCAAGTTGGATGATTTATATTATAAACAATATTATTATAATATCCGACCTTGAACCTCGAAAAGGATTATAAAGAGATAAAATACTTTTGAAATAAATTATAGTTTTATTTTATTATTTGTATTTTCGTATCAGATCAGGTTTTTGGTCAACTTTTCAAATTTGTATCCAGTTTTTAAAGTGCTTTACTTTCAGCAGCTATAATGTCTACTGCATAATAAGATGGGAGTTATTTCACCCAATTTATGTTATTATTTTTTTTAATTAATAATGTTGTATGTGTTGAAATATTTGGTTTCTTTCTATCTTTCTAATGATAATGTGTAACGACACATCTTTCAAACCTTTAAAACCTCAGCCAATCTAATTAAAAATTATTTTAATTTTACAACAAAGTAAAACCCTATGCGGCTACTAGTATTCCATCCTATCTCAAAACAATAGCAGTGTAATGGTCAAGATGTGATGTGAGTACAAGAGTTTAGATAAAGCTTTTAAGATAGATAGCAGCTGATTGATTGTGGGAACTTTATAGCTGGCGACACTGACTCACATTCGGTTACGTATGAGATATTATCTGTGGAGTGTGAGGTTTTGATACTT
Source organism: Colias behrii (assembly GCA_029959065.1). NCBI lineage: Eukaryota > Metazoa > Arthropoda > Insecta > Lepidoptera > Pieridae > Colias > Colias behrii. The sequence goes on from JARWMC010000016.1 coordinate 2,893,302, forward strand.
GAAGTCAATTTTCGAACTTAAACTTTTGTTTTTTTTTTGGAAGCATGCTCGCTTCAAAGAGAGCTATTAGCTATTTTGTCTAAGTTGTTGTATGATTGCCTCTATATAATCTATACTAATATAAACGCGCTAATCTCTGGAACCAAGAGTCCGATTAGAAAATTTATTTCACTGTTAGATAGTCCATTTATTGGAGGAAAGCAATGCAGATAAAACTGGAGGGAAGAGCTTATTACAGATATTTGTGTTATATATTTTTACTTTACAATTACTCTATGATACTCTCTTTTCATTGTCGCTAAAACAGCAAATGATTCAAGTATCAAGATTTATAAGTCGCGTCTATAAAGTACAGCTCATACATTATGCGGGAGACATACATTATAATTTAATCATATTTTTCATAATAACGTCGTTAGAATTAGTGCGCTACGTGTGGGGTCTTGAGAACGTGGTGAGTTATGAGTTTAAAGCGTATATCAAATAATATTATTTTAATATTATAATGTTTGCAATTATTTTTGCTTGTATTGTTATGTATGTAGAGCTTGATGAAAAACTATCCTCATAAATATAGAAATCCATTAAGTAATAGATAGTCTTTGTGGTCAATAAGGAAGCATACATTTCTATGATACAACAAGGTTTAGTGGTTTACCTCGCGTGGTCCCTATACAAAAAATCTCTTTTAAACCAAATGTGAATAGATTATTTCGTGTTAAAAATTCAATCTCTATAATATACTTTTGTGTTTATTCTCATTGTACTTAGTAGGAAAATACATAAATACGACTATAATATATACCAAGATATGTATAGTCCGGTATCGAATATTGTTTAAGTACTTTTTGAATATCATTCATCATAACATCAGTTCCTTATGTTAATTCATTCAGTTTACTATTTCTATACCAAAACGTTTGAGTGCAATTTTTACTTTTTATATAAGTCTGCATCTTACACCACACACAGGTTGACAAAAGTCACGATATACAAACGTGTGTGGAACATTAATATCCTTATATTAGTCCGTGTGAGTAATTGCTAAAGTCCATGCAGCCGCGATGCTTTGATAAGAGATCTTTATGCTAATACGTTGTGCCGTGTTTGAGCTATTTTTGGGCATAAGAATTATGCTAATTATTGTTTTGTTTAAATTCGTATTCGTATTATTCGCTTTAAAGTCTAAATTTTGAACGCTAAAGTTTAATATGCATGTTTAAAAGCACTAAGATAGGACTGCACTATTGTTATTAAATAACTTTTAGATGTGTTAAAATTAGAGTTATTTGACGATTGTTTTATTAATTATAGATATCTTAATTAATTATTTAATTACTATCTATTAAAATAACTAATGTAATATCTTAAATCCGAACTGGGAACTATAAACGTTTCATATTCTTTAATACCTTAAGTCATTAATGCTCGTTATTCATAAAAGCTCTTTCACGTAAAACTTACGTTATCTATAAACGAGTAAACACTACGTCTAAACTGATTTAAGGTTCTTTACACACATGTTATCAAATGCTTAATTAATTAAACTTTATTCCTACACAAATTGAATACGTTCAATACCAACCTCCACTCACATTAAATTACCAAACTCAGCGTACGTTTTACGTAAATCACATTCACTTAAACAAATTCCCAACAAAATGTCACCCAATAAAGTTAACCCTTCATATCAACACCAAAATAGACCCGTCAAACGAATAAACTCAATTTTCCCGTAGAATGCTTCCGCAAAATCTCTTGAGTTCGGAATACCATGTCCCGTAAAGCCTACGTGGGGGTACGTGTATGTATGCGATCAACAGGTGGCCGCCCGTAGGGTTAAACGGTAATGAGTGGGGCTGAATGTGGCTCTGGGCTTTTTATTTTTGCTTCTTATGTGATGATTTATAGTGGAGTGACTTTTATGTTTGACAACGACAATTATTGATAATATTGCTTTGTAGTTTTTATGTCATTTGTTTTTATGCGAATTGTAGTATGTTTAAATCATAAATAATGCAATGTATTTGCACGGAAAATAACCAATGCCTGAATGAAAAATTGTTTTTTTTTTTCTTAATGAAAACATTATTCTTAACGTTTATTTAAAGCATTTCTCTAAAATGAAAAAAAGAGCTTTCAAAATCACATCAACTCCGTAGCTTACTTTAACATTAATGGTAAAATATCATTTAATTTGTAAGATGTATTTCATCTGTTCAATTTTGCAATAATATTAAAGTAACTAGGTATCTACAATAAATAATATTACATACAAAACACGTACTCACATAAGAATACACCAACAAAAAACAAAAATTCCCAAGTAGAGTTACATCCACAAAATAAAATAGCGTCGCATTAAGTGGAAAATATTTTCTCATATGGTGGAAATCCCGGCTAATGCGTGTTACGGCCCATGGCGGTGAATTATGTCGCTCGCTTGTTTTACGAGCGCTTTCAGAATATATTCCATGTGACATTGTTTATTTGCTTTTATACTGTTTGATATATGTTGTGTTTCGTAAAGAGGGTACCTATTGAGTTGTTTCAGGTTGTTTCGTGGTTATAGATTTGATTTTAATGTTATTATTATCTTCTTCTTTTTTTGTGTCTCTATTTTGTTTTATACGGATAGGTAATACTTGAGAGGATGTTTTATTTAAAAACACTATAATTTGATGAAGGTGATGATAGTTTCGGGTTTTTCGTTTAAATCTTCAACGCAATTTTTAATTAAATCATGATAAGTAAGTAGGGTAGACTGGGTACGGTAGTGACAATTTTAGTTTGTCCGCCTATATTTTTTAAATTATGCTAATAATCTGAACAAAAACTGTATTATAATGTAGTTTATTCATTGGTTAACGACTAAATGTTAAAACTTTAGGCCTAAATCAAATAGTTAAATTATGAAAAATATTTATTTAAACAAAGGAAGATTGTCACAATCGACCACATCCCAGGGGCGGTTGTGACAGTACTGGGGGTCAATAGTGACAGTATGAAAATTATGTGAAATGATTACACAACAGGATAGAAATGCTCTAAATGATCATGAAATACTTTTTCATGACTTTACTTATTACTTAAATTACAAGAAATATTTATTTATTTATAATATGACTCATTAACAAAAATTACTTTCCTTACAAAAGTGATAAAATCTGGTAAGAGTTTAATCTTTCACAACTTTCAAGGCACTATAGTATCTTTAGATATATTATCAGTCTCCATTAATACTGACTTTTTATAATAGTCTTCATTAAAAAATAGTAAAAATTACAATACCTACCTACTTATCAAAGAAATGTCAATCATATTCATATAATCACAATAACACTTATGTTTGTAGGAACTCTACTTTACTTTGAAACAAAACTCCAAACGTAATAAAAGTGCTCATCTTTGAAATAAAAAATAAAAATATTCTCATGGTATCTTTCAAACAAAAAAAAAACAAAAATATTCTCATAGTAAAGTAGTAGCTATGCGAAAGTCTATATCAAAATAAGTAATAATCTGCAGCACTGCGCAAATAAGTCCTGCGTTTTACTTCATCATACGCATCTTCGTACCGCGACACGGTACACTCTTTGAGTTTTTCTGGTGCGATTTCTAGGCATCTAAAACAAAAACAACATATTTTACTTATGTCACAACCGTACCCGGTTAAAGTGTCACAACCGTAACCAGAGACTGTTTTTATAAAAATACAATCACCACGTCAAGACAAAATAACCTACAATAAATGTAATTATTGATATTAAACTGCTAATATGTATCTTATATCGATGAATAACACTCAATACCCTATCAGCATAGATATTACAGTAATTTGGAAATGAAAATGAACGAAAAAACTTACTTTTTGGCGGTTAAAATCAAAATGGGCTTCTGCTCACGTACTCACTGCGCGGAAAATGATGCAACCCTGTGAAACAGGTTGAGACGAGCAAGCCGCTCCTCTTTCCCCTTGCACGACCTCTGCTATTCCCTATATTTTCGAAAATATGACGACTGTCACTACCGGGACCTGGCACAACCGTACCCAGTCTACCCTATAGGTATTTGCTGACGGTGATGATAATTTCGGGTTTTTCGTTTAAATAGGTATATCTTCAACGTGATTTTTAATTAAATCATGATAAGTAAGTATAGGTATTTGCTGACGGTGATGATAATTTCGGGTTTTTCGTTTAAATAGGTATATCTTCAACGCGATTTTTAATTAAATCATGATAAGTAAGTATAGGTACGTCAGTCAGACACAAACGCTTTAGACATAGGTTACACGCTCAGTCTGGCGTCAGTTCAGTCCATCAGTCTGCTCAGAATGACGGGAGAATTATCGTCTAACCGGTTGACTGACGGACTGATGGTTCAGAATGACAAAAATACCGTAATAATAACCGTGTTTTTCATCCATCATTCTGGCATCAGTCTAAGCCGGATCAAACTGATTGACTGAACTGACGCCAGACTGAGCGTGTAACCTATGAATTACGCCACTACTTTTGCAATGGACAGATTTTAGTATGGATATGTATTACGAAAGCTTTGGTATCATTAGTACGGTAGGTACACATAGAAGTTCAATAATTGTTTATTAATTAATTTTATCAGAGTTCCATCTATTCTATTAAAAAGTTTTATGATACGAGAAGAAATATATTGATTTAGAAACTTTAATACTGAACATATTGTTAGAAGAATGAACTGGATCAATTTGTAATAGTTTGCTTACACGCTATTGTAAATTAGCGTTATTACCAAGGTCTTTGATGTTGACATAGGCTTTCAATAAGTTTTCAGAAAGCTAATAGTGATATTCCAGTTTGCTCTTAACCACGCTCGATGTAAAGTGTTCGAATATTATGAAAATATTTTTATATTGCTGGCAATAATTTAAAATTTTACAAGAAAGCTACAAAAAAAACAATTATCTATAATTTACTTCCGTCAACTGACTGACTGATGCATCTATAAATACAAAATTTTGTATGTTTGTTGATATTTCACTGCGGTATAAAAAGGCAATTTCACTCACTAACATATAAACAAACAAACAATCACACTGACGAATTTATAATATAAGAGAGCAAGGAACTACAGTATAAAATATGTTTTACACAATAAGTCATATTAATAAGTCATGGCATAAGTTTCAAGTACAAACAATGTTTTTCATGCGTTAATTTTGTTTCCTTAATGTTTTTCGATTCACCAAAAGATACAGCAGAACGCAGTATCCATGATGTATTCTACTTATAAGTTATTATTATTTCTCAACATAACCATGACGATAAACTTTCCAAATCTCATTTTGCGTAGGTATCAAATTTATTTCTGCATGTATGTTACTCGTAACCTTTGATATATCGTTATGTTTATTTACGGGGCAATAAATGTAAAGTACAATGGATATTTGCATTGTTATTGCGATATAACAATATATAATATGTAATTTAAGCCATGTGCATGTACTTTCACCAACTCAGGCCATTTAGGGTTTATTGCATGGCGAGTATGGATGACGTCATCAGATCCTATATTACTCATATTTACTAGGATAATTATAGTCCGTACTAATATCACAGCTAATACTAAGGTCTGTCTGTCTCACTCTGAATACGGATAAGCTGTAGAAGCTACATGACGTATGCAATTTTGAATTAAAATAGACGAAGACCCGAGTTAAATATACTTTTTAAAAACCAACCTTAAATTATGGTAGAAATGTGATGAAATTTTTTTTCTCAGGTGAAACCGCGGGGATATGTTAGTCATGTTATAAATATGAACGTTAGTTTGTCCTTCCTAAACTAGGCAACGCAACAGTGTTTTAAATGATTATAGGAGGTTGGAAAGAAAGAAAATCTTGTGATATGACTAATTAATAAACGAAGCCGCAGGTAACATAGTTATTCAAATATAATGCTACAGTAAAAGTTCTGGGTTCGAGAATATTATAGTTGGATACTTATAAATTAAATCTGTATTGGTATAAAGTACAAAGAGCACTGAATCCAAGTTCCTTATGAAAACTGCAACGGAGGACTTCGCAGTTCGCACTAAAATTGCTTTCAACGAAGCAATATTTAGTAAATGCAATACATTCAATGATTATCACATATAAAATCTTATTTTTGCAACTCATAGCCGAATGTATTTCTAAAGAAGAAAAATTCAGACAAATAACAATAAAAACCTATTTCGTTAATATTAATACCTAGTATATAACCTATTTCAATACTAATCGTCCTCCTACATAAACATAGCCAGCCGAGTCCACGTACCGGCACTTTTTTATTTTAATAAGAAATTTCTATAACGGTCTGTACTCGTAGTATAAGAGTGGAAACGCATTGTGAATGGGTGGCACATTAACGCTGCGCATTCATCAACCGACTAATGACACGTCCGCGCGTCATACTATTCTGTGGTTCAAGTTAGAAGAATATTTTTAAGCTATTGCATAGCTTCTATTGCGGGCCTTGAGCGCGGGGACCGAATCCAGAAATTCCGTAACGAAAAAACCTCACGCTTCCCACTCCGACGGGCTCGGAGGTGTGGCTTGAAGGCATAGCATGCAATAGCTTTACCGCGGCAGTCCCCGAGTGCCACACGTCTTTTTTTTTTATAGCGGGCTACCAAGTTGGCCTTGTCTACTGGTAAACGATCGCCACTACACATAAATATTTGTAGAAGCAAATACTTTTAACGGGTAAGGAATTTGGCGAGGACTAATTACAATGGGAATGAAGAAAAGTACAGAAACTTATTTTATAAGACCATCTTCCGTTTTCTTTTATGACTGTCTGCTACATATTATTTATAAGAAGTATCTGCGAAGTACTTATCATTTCTTGGGGGTAAATATTTTAATTAAATAAAACTTTTTACAGAATATATTATGTATTTTTCTTTCCACTTCATATCGTTTTGTTTCCAAAATAATTCTTGTAAGTCAACAAAAAGTAAAGTTTTTTTTCATTTTAAACATTTCGCCCACGTTTATCCCTTACACCACACTTAAAGAACAGCAGATGGGAATATTAAAACATTACATATTTTCTTTCTTTCAGCTTTCAGCATTTATCTGTGCTAGGTGTGCTTTTTCATACTATTTCATTCTACAATCTTTAGCTTTTTTTTTTGTTTTATAATTTAAGAGGCAAATGGGTTATTCAATATCATGTTTCAAGAAAATTGTTTCGATTTTTTTTATTTTGTAAAAATATGGTGTATTTCAATAGGTATCGATACCAAAAGATAAGGCACTAGAGTACGTAAGTTTCTGCTAGAGCAGAATTTTTATTATTATAACTTGATATTATACTAGAAGAATTAAACAAGTTGAAGTATATTTTTGTACAATAAAATTTGGCATAACACAGTGAATATTTCAACTTCATAATTTGAATTAATTAAATATTGCGATTGATGTATGAATTGACAATTTTTCTTCTCCCTTAAAAAACACAATATTATTAAACGGCCTATCGATATATTTACAGCTTCTAATTGGGACTGATTCATACGATTAAGGCCTTATATCGTACTCTATTTCATACATTACTTTACAAAACATACAATTAAAAACAAACGCAATTCATGAAAACACATGTCATTAAACATTTCACAGCATTAAGCCTCTAACAGCCGTCCATAATAACGCAGTAGCGATGCATTTTCATATAAACATTTTTCCTGCAGTTTTTCACACATTATTCTGCTAGACGGACTATTACGACGTACTCAGAGCATAATGGAGGCATAATAGCCCCTCGGAGGCACTTCAGGTGTTACGTGTGAATACCCCCTTAGCGCTAGTGTGAACCAGGCAAGTTTATGAAATGTTCGTTCGTTTTGCACGGGTTTTAAATGCTTACATGCAAGATGGCGGAATGAGGACGATAATTTAGAATGCGTTTTGAAGATTTTTCGTGTACTTTTCGTGTTTGGTAAAGTTGTTTTATTGTGGTGTGATATAAGAGGTGATAATAGGGTGTACTAAAATCCATACTGTGTAGGAAAGTAGTTAACGTAATATTGCCTCTGTCTATCTGGATGTTTGTTTTGTTGTATTTCACGATTGTATAGAATCTGGAATATGGAATCTGACCATTTTCAAAAATTCCATTACCATAAGATATATGTATTTATTCTCTACCAAGTAACATAATATAGGCTATAAATTTTTATCCCTTGTCAACCCAGAAACTAGCACACACGACCAGTTATATATAAACATACATTTTCAAATTTCACCCAAAAAAGCTTCCATAGTCAAATTTCCATTCCACTAATTTATTATAAGTATGACGTAGAAGCACATGGATGACGTCACAAATCAAACATGGCGGCTACAAGTGAAGTGGACCGGTAAAGCGTTCCTGTCCATGTTTACAGTTACAGGCCTGATTCTAATGGCTACTTATTTCGTATCCACACCTCGGTGTCGCAACGGATTTACTATTACAATATTATGAAAGTAACTTTGTGTTTACAGCGAATTATGAATAGATTATCGGAAGCGGGCTTTGTGGTTCGTTGATAAAGGATTGATATTGTTGTTTTGTTGGAGAAATATAGTTTATTCTTGTGTGAGGGTATTTTTTATGGCTTCTTGTGTACAAACCTTTTGTCAATATGTGTATGGAGGTGTATGGAAATAGTGGAAGTATGTTTTTTTGTTAATTACATGCTACTTATGATATTAAATTAGATACATTTTACAAATATAGCAACACTCTATATTTGAAGAAGACATTACTCAACGAGGAACAACATGAATGACTGGATGATACCTACCTGTGTAACAATATGTCCCTTTTTACCTACTTAAATTTATGTTATAATATTTGATCGTTTTTTATAACGTGAAAGTCGGCTGTAAGTGAAGTAGGAAGCCGGCTTTTCATTTGTATCCATACCTACTGCTCGATGCCTAATGCCATTAATTCACAAAAAAATCGGAGTCTATCTATTGATTTCGTGCTTTTTAATGTTCAAAAACGTAATCCATATTCCCATGTGCACTAGCCCCTACCCGAACGTTCGTCATAACTATACCAGTTATCAAATACAACTTTGTACGTTCCTGGAACGTTAAGATACCGTATCGGTTCTGCTAATGCAATCCTAACTCATGTGCACGCGCCTTTAGTAATGTTCGGGTATCTGTGGATTTAGGATTATGTATATGTGGCTTTATGATAAGAATTGTTATTCTATTTGGTGCGGATTTTAGTGGGAAGGATAGAGAATTGTTTTGGTAATACAATATATTTAGTGGAGAGTACAGGACAGTTTTAATAAACAACTAGCTTCCGCCCGCGACTCCGTCCGCGCGGATGTCGGTCTTCGCGTGGATGGTTTATTTCTCCATTTTGAGTAACTCTGACAATGACATCTTATAAATATCTATTGGACCCAAATACGGCTAGGCCTATAATAATACGCAACGTGTGTTCGCGGTTCTACAGAACAACGTCTATGGATAAAACTGAAAAATTAAGATTAATTTTTTTTTACGTATTTTTCCAGGATAAAAAGTATCCTATTTTACGCCCAGGATAATAAGGTATAATTATACCAAGTTTCATCGAAATCGAACCGTTAGTTTTTACGTGATGCCTGAACATACAGACAGACAGACAGACAGACAGACAGACAGACAGACAAAAATTTTTTTAATCACATATTTGGGTTTGGTATCGATCCAGTAACACCCCCTGCTATTTATTTTTTCAATATTTTCAATGTACAGAATTGACCCTTCTACAGATTTATTATATGTATAGATTAACACGTGATGTGTATCTAGCTGGTGTGTGCGTAATTCATATAAAATGTTATAACTACGTAATTAATTTGGTTGATAGGTTACAAAATTTATTATTATCTTCAGCAAATCTTTTCCTGTGTACAACTGTGCTTCCCCGTGTATTTACAAGATTTTTTTTGAGCAAGAACTAGATATAAATGATAGAATTAATATAATAGTTTACATTGTTTTTCATACAATAGTAGGTATGAAATACATTTTTTACGCTCAAATGTGCTGTGCTGTGCAGCTTTATCGACACACCCATATAAGGTACAAGTATGAAATAAATCATGTACTTATGTCGAAAAGTCACGATTCTAATACATTTCAATCGGTTGCAAAAAGCGCACGAAATAAGACACTAGCGGTTTATTGGACAATACTTTATCTTTACTAACAGATACAGCGACTGATAAAGCTCTGGTTAAAGTATTTGTTATACAGTTTAATATGTTAGAGCCAAGTTGAAAATAATAAAAAATTCCTTTTTTTATTTTCAACGATTATAAATGATGCGAATCTGCTTATTACAGATGTAGGAATTCGTGTTATTGAAATGATATTGTAAACTTGTCATAGAAATAAAAATAATGTTAGTTATGGCACTTATTTCTATATTATGGTATAATAGTAATTATATAACATGATATTTGTAAGGACTGATATATATATATATATATATATATATATATATATATATATATATATATATATATATATATATATTTTTTTTTAACTTGCCCTTATCTTTTTGCCTCTTGTTAAAACTATTGGACTTCACGTCATGTTCTCATTTAAAGTTTACGCTAAAGTAATCTCAAATAGACTAACCCTACTATAAATAAAACTTTTTTAACCTAATATTCTTGCGTTTTCAGTATGTTTTTAAAGCGATTTGAGCAAGGAATTTCAAGTAACCAGGTAACTCAATTCGATGCGATTTCATTGGTAATTGAATTGAATGCCTTCTGAATGTAAATCAAGTGGCCAAGATTTTTCCTCGACCGTATTTTGTCAGAAATGTATGTCCTTACATAATATTACTGGCTGCTTGAACCGTCTTTACCAGTCTTTTTTATCACGTATTTTAAAACGTCTTGATATGTCTTATGATTCTTATGTTATATGTGGTGTAAGTAATACGCATTTGTATAAAAGTATATTATTTAGATATTGTAATTATTAGATCTATGGTAGAGATATTGTAATTATTAGATCTATGGTAGAGCTACGAAAGATACGCATTATTGGGAAAAATTTTTTCTTTGACTAAACAACATCTTAAAGTTTCGTTACAGGATTATAATAACTGGTAACTGACGGAAAACGAATGATCTCATATTATGATGACGTCATGTTAGTCAGTGTTTTTTCAATATAACATATGACTTATTTCATAATTGACTCTTATCATTAAGAATACCCCTAATTGAATCTTCAAGCTATAGCCAATCTATCGAACCCAAGCCTGTTACACATACTTTGTAAGATAGAAGGTAATCGCAGGACTGTCTGACATATGGCTGACAAATTTATGCGACAGATAATCTTATCGAGACCGGTACAGCACGGCTTTATTACCTACTTTCTAGACCTGAGTACATGCGGTTATGTTCTAGGGCCGTTAATTTAGTCTACACACTATTTGTTGGTATGGTAAGGAATACATTTAATTGTTTAATATACTTCATGGCCAGATAGGTGTGTCATCTTTGAGCAATCCTGCAAAAAATTTAACTTCTGGATAAAATTATAAAATAAATATATGACTATAAAAGATACATGTCGTCATTATGATATATTTTTAAGATTATTTTCAGAACTGTTTCAGTGATGGTTTGAAGGCAGTAATGAAGACATGAACTCTGTGCTCTCTCTGGAATCTTCTAGAAGAGAAAAAGTTCTACTTGTATAATTCACTCTTCCAAAAAAAAGAAAACAAGGCAGTTTTTATGATAAAAAGTTAGGTAATTATTATTTCGAAATTTTAATTTGTAATAATATGAAAATGTCTGTATGAATTGTATCAGAAATTCTATTAATTCTGAATACTTGTCTCTCCTGAATTACTCAACATTGAACAGCAAAACAATCCTAGTATAAGCTAATCAAAATATATCTACAACAAGGTACGTGCAAAATTTTACTTTTAACAAAATGAACAAAAACAATATTCAAATAACTTTGTCCTTATAAAAAACTCAAATCAAGTAAATTGTTTTCACCACAAAAGCACTAAATGTATGTACCAACTTGCGTGTGCGCAGATACAAGATGCGTGCGACAGCGTGGGCGGGAGGTTAGACCGCTTGAATATTTAATTGAGCTAGAAATGGGAGGATGTTTTTAGAAAATTATTTTAATTTGTAGTAGCAGTAGTTTTAATATATTAAAACTTTATTTTTAGCTATAAACTTTTGACATAATTTTCATATTTGTTCTGTAAAACTGTTTTAAGTAATTTTATATTATTAAATGTAAACAAAGAAATATGTGCGTTAATCGATATAGGTATAATAAGAAATGTGTTATAAATTTTCGTCTTGTAAAAGAAAAATGGTGCCCGGAAAGTTTTGTATTTTTAAAGAAGTATCAAGCTAGAATTTTTATGCGGATAGTCCGCATAAAAATAATTATATAAATGTACTAAAATCGCTTTAGTAGTTTTTACGTGATCACACAGAAATCTTCAACATAGAAATTCAATCTTACACTTCAGTATTGCACTCTCCTGATACACTTTAAACAGCTATATTTGGAAGAACTTCCAATATCTTATCTTCATAACGGATATAAAACCAAAGCACAATCTAACCCCGGATCCTAGACCATTACGTACCAATTATTATCATTACTACTCCTATAAACACACAATTATCAAACCCACAAAAGGAAACGCATGATACTATCCTTACTTCCTTACTAGTAATATAAGAGTAGTTGTTGGCGTTGAGACGTGTTGGCGAACCCGCAAATCAGTGGTACCCCATCCTAAAAAAAAAAAAAAAAAAAAAAAAAACAAAAAGTTTGGACTCTTTTCCCACTAAAGCGGCCACGCTGAGTCGATAGCACTCACTCCCGAAGCGATAGGATGCACGGTTTCGGAGATGTGCAGATCGATTAACTCTTATCTAATTGATATCCGGTGGGTCATTAGCGTCCCATGGTTCACCTTTTCCTATTAGCTAATTACACCGTCCGGCGTTCTTATCTATTACTCATTGTGCACCTCGCTTATCACTGCTTTTGTATTAAACTTCTTTGTTATGACCTACCTCACTATTCTAACCAAACGATGTATTATTATATTCAAGAAAAAATACGTCTAAAATCCTATAACTATATTTATATATTATCGTACTATATTATCATAATTGTTGCTTTTTTAAAAAGCGATTCGCTTCTGGCACTCGCCGGCCGCTGCCGCGGCACGCTCGCTTTGCTCGCTCGGCTCGTGCGTTGTTTATCAAAGTCTAACCTAACCTAACCTAATTGTTGCTTTTTTAAAAAGCGATTCGCTTCTGGCGTTGTTTATCAAAATCTAACCTAACCTAACCTAACCCAATTATTTTTCCGGGTAATCTGATGTATCGAACTTTGTTACGAGCTACCTCGCTATTCTGAATCATCAATAAAACACATTCATTTTACTGCCATTTTTATTTCCAAAATGTTGTTGCTTATTATCTACTGGTTTGTGTATTTGGCGACCATTTGTCCATTTTGCTATATAAAAATAATTATTGATGAACATTTGAATTGTAGCCTTATCTACTTATAAAATAGGAGCGAAACATCTCATCCACTAAAATATCGTTGTACAGTGTGTTCCCTGTAAATATGCTCGTAAAACTATGCATTGAATATCCCTGAAACTTATATAGCAAATACATTAAGCAATATTCTCCACAAACTGAAGTCCAATCATTCTGAATCCTATCAACATTCCAGTCCCATCTCTTACAATTCCTTTTCAAAAACTGGAGATGATATCGCTCAGGTGTTCGTCCATATGAATCAAAATATTGACCGATGCCATTCGTATCGATATGTACAGCTACCCAGTGTGAACCCGGTTTATCATCCGCATCCAAATTGCATATTATATACGTTGGTACATGGGTATACATAGGCAGTCTATTAGCAGCATAAACATTATTTTCTAGACTGGGATGAATCTTTTTCATATGTTTTTGTAATTCTAGTGTATCCATGATATTACTGTTATTAGCAGATTATTACAGTACCAATCTATTCAATGGTTGTCATAGGAATGTTCAATTATAGTGTTTTGTATAAGATTAAATAGGAAGTTTGTAATGAAATAAAAAATAGTAAATTGCATACAATTTGTTTTATTTAATTTTATAATGTTTCCTTTAGTTACATATACACAAAATGCATTAAGCATAACACATAAATCTAAAATATAACACACATTATAACCTTAACTACTATAGTCTACAGTAACATTTCTATTTTTATCTATTTCAATAATATTATCAAACTCAGCATAAACAATACAGTTAATTGTTTGTGTTAGTGAGGATTCAAATCGTACTTCTAATCTTACACTACCATGCTTTATGAGATTCCAATGAGCTGATGAGTTAGCTGATAAATCAGGAGTTAAATCAAATGCTAAAAGACAGTAGCCTTTGGCATACTGTTCACGAGAGATTGCATTTCCTTCATTAAGAAAGTGAATACCAGTCCCCGAGAATAGAGTATGATATGCCGATGTGAATATATTATTATTAAAAGATGGTTGCAAAGCTTTTGAAGGTATTTGTTGACCATCAATATATAAGCTGAAAGAGTTAATACCATAGTTTTCAAAGTTAAATGGATTTTTAGTAAGTGAACCATTAAATGCGGAATTGTTCACAAATCCAATAATACATCTTTTGGGTACCTGTCCCAAGAATATATTATCAAGAGTTTTTCCTTGAACACCTGATGGAATTGTTAAAACTTTAACTTCAGCACGAGTAATAGGATATTTAGCAGTTGTAGAAGCTAAAACTTTCTGATGTGCGAGTAATACACTTGGATTAATTCGTGCTCTTCGAACAATAAGAGTTGCATCCGTAATGCAAACTTTAAACTTTTCATCATTTGACCCAGCAATTAAATTAAAACTCTCTCTTGACCGAACTAATTTTACACTCATTTCAACACCATTAATTAAAAATTTATCTTGATTGAAAATGTCACCATGAAGATGACCAATCATTTCTATTTCCCGGCTTTCATTAACTAATTCCTGTCTTTTAGCAAATCCTGTGTTTTTACCATCTGTGGAATCCATTTTGCCTGCTGTATCATCATACCAAAGACTACAAGTAAGATGAGATTGTTTAGCAGCAGGAGCATAGTTTAAAAGGGTTTCCATGTATGCTCGATAGGCATAGGTATTATTAGGTGGTGATACAAGTTTTTGGTTTAAATAAACATCGAGTTGACTAAAAAGTGAATGCAACCAATTATTTACAGGTGCTACTACTGTAGCTGATAACAAGTTTGTTGAATCTTGATTTAATACTTTTGCCTTTATGTGGAGTAATGTATGAGACAAATCTATGTAGTCATCGCCTGTTCCAGGAACTTGAAACTCGATAGGTCCATCATCAGCAAGAGATGAAATTGGTTTATAGTGAATCCACAATCCATTTTCAATGCTTGTTTGTGTGGACGGTAATGCAAACAAATCTAATTCTGACTTAACGCACTCACAAGAATGATTATGAAGGAAAGACATACTTAATTTGAAAATATATCTTTGATGTTTTTTGGTTTTAGACCAAGTTTTTTCGTAGCTTTCACTTTAGCTGTTAGTGGTGGAATGAACGAGGCCAATCGTTTTCTTTTAGTTATATACCCAGATCCTGTCATGTTTAATCGATCAATTTTGTTATCAGCCTTTCGTTTTAAGTTCGTACTAACTTGCTTTAGACGATCTTTTATTGAGGCTTCCATAGGACGGGCTTGAATCATATCCGATAAAAGTCCTACTCCAGCGTTTAATGCCTCCTTACCAACCACTCGAGCACCACTTGAAAGTAAAGGTAAAACTGATCTAAATAACCCTCCTAAGAAGCTCCCAATACCATGACCGCGTTGGTATGGTGAACCCTTATAAATTACTCCAACTCCTGATCCAGCTTGATGTGAATAATAATTTTCATATGGACATTTATGATGATCATGAGGAGAATACATTATTATAATTTGCGGAAATGTAGTTTAATACACACGGTCCCAAACTGGAATGGTATTTTTTGTCCTGCGCTCGATCTTATATCCATTTCCAGCGTATCGAACTCTCTTCGCATAACGGGTAAGTAGTGAGGTGGAGAGAAAACGTGCATTTTATACGCACCATAAATGTATTTTGAAGGATCTAATGAAATGACTCTTAATAGCGGAGTCATAACATCACCCACAATCTGAGGATCAATAATGTCGCAATATAGAAATAGTTGAGATGGTAACCCTAAATGTAAATTAGCAGGACACTTCCCAAAATTTCTGTCTAGGAGATTTGTATTTGGTTCATAACCTAGTTGTAAACTTAATTTGGGTGATAATGTTACGGATGTTATATTTTTATCCAAAACAGAAACAGACACAAATTTTGTTATTTCATCATAACGAAATTTCAAGTTCTCTCCGATACCATTTAATGCTCTCAAAATATGTTCAACGTTATCGTAGTTGGTAGCGGGAATATGTTTTTTGTAGTACACTGTTGATGGTTTATCTTCATTAGGAATTAACATGGTTTTTGTGATGTATACAACATTTTCATGATCTTGAACAGTAAACATTGTGCATGGATATTGAAACTCGACAACTCCAACCAACCATTCACCTTCTAATTTCATAGCTTTTGGTAATTTTGTTGAAAAATTTGTGGTCTTGTTATCAGGAAAGTATTCCATTGAACTATTGCTGAGCAAAGTTAAATAAAAACTTTCTTTATTCATATTTCTTTTAAACTAGAAGCTAAAATCCAACTGTTAAATTTATCTGGATAACCTTTCCACTTCACTAATACTTCTTTTCTGGTGCCCGAATAACGAGTACCAATTATTTTATCTATTTTATATTGTGAGGTGGGGTTGTAAGTGACCTTCTGTAATTCTCTTTCATAAAAAGTACCAACTATTGGTTCATTTTGTAAATCTGTAATTGTATAAACAACCCATGGAGATCTATCAATTATTGAAGATATAATAAATATTTCATCACTCCAATTTGATTCATATCCTTTTTGGAAAACATGTTTATATTTAGTTATTCGAACATAATCACCCACGTTGAAATTTGGTTTTGAATTTTCTAAAGAAAGTTTGTTTGACCCTCTATCATAAAGATTAGTCCAAACTGTCATAATATTGTTGGAACTTACATCACATGGGCACATCTTAATACTCGAGTGAATGCTGTGATTATAAGAGTATATTAAATCTTGTAAAACATCTATATATCTATAAGTATTATTATGAGTGAAATAACGCCACATTTTCATTTTTAGAGTTCTTTGAAATCGTTCAACAATACTAGCCTTAATATCAGGATTGTTAGTGGTATAGTAATTTATCTTTTTGGATTTAAAGTATTTTTGTACATCTTTTGAAACAAATTCTGTACCTTTATCAGATTGTATGTGAGTAGGGGTTGAATTACTTTCAGTAAATATACTTTCAAAACATTCTTTAGTTGTTTCTGAGTTTTTCTTTTTCATTGGTCTTGCAAAAGCATATTTACTAAATACATCAATAACACAAAGTATGTAGTTGAAACCATCATTATATTGAGAATAAGTTCGCATATCACTTAAATCGGCTTGCCACAGCTCATTAATATTTGATAGAATGTACCTATTACGCGGGAATTTTTTCCGAATGGGTTTATGTAATGTATATGTTTCTTGTGATTGTAACCATTCCTTCACTTGCTTTTTATCCATTTTACCCTTCATAGCTTTTGATAATTTATCAATACTACCAAAACCAGCGGGGTTAGATGGATCATAATAAATCCTGTTAATTTCTTCTAGTACGGGGTCCATTTTTCCCAATCGATCTTTTTACGTATTTTAGTTATATATCTTTTATCTCCACTGCTCGGTGTAGAAAATTCTTGAACTTCAATCTCGGAGGTTTTGTTCAGATCTTTCGCTTGAAGTTGGTTAATAAACTCACATCTCTTTGGATTTCCAATATAAGTAAGTGGTACTTTAATATCTTTCAATGCTTTAGCAAATCTATCCCACCCTATCGGATCACTTTTTTTTAAGGGTCTAAGTGAATCATTTATTAAATCAACAATATTACTTCCTGGAATTTTTTCATTATCAATTATGATTGTGCCTTCATTATCCCAACGTATTTTACTTTTACTTGATCCAATTAAGTTTAATAATGACTCACCTTTTTTATTATAAGTTTTTGGTATTAAACTGAGTATTTGTGTTGGTGAATACAGTGGATTTGCCTCACTTTCTATACTTTTAATGGAACCTTTCTCCTCCAACAAAGATTCAGCATCAACTGAACTTTTTAGATCTCTATCTTTATTTTTAAAACCAATTTTAGACTCATTTGAATATTCATTAGATGTATCAGAATAAATTGGTAATCTGAGTGGTTGACGATCCTCTTCGATAAAGTGAAGGTATCTTTGTAGTGTTTGCAAATATAACATCCACTTCTTTCGGTCTTCCGTCTTACTATTCATAATATTTTGCATTTCAATATCTAATCGAGACAAATTACTTGTATCCTTATTTTCTTGTTTTAATTTCTCAATCAATCCAGGTTCAATAAGTATCATTTTCTTAGCATTTTCCATATTAACTGGCTAGTCCACTTACTAATCCACTCAATATTGCACCTAATATTATTGGTAAGAAAGTCCCTCCTTTTTGTAAAATAATATTTTTTCTTAGTTTATGTTTACACTTACGCACCAGTTTACGGAGTATATTTTTGTGTTTATTCAATTTTTGTTTATCTTGATCTTTAAGTGGTATCTTTCCTTGTAAAACGTTATGAATACATTCACAAATACAATTTATTTCTTTTGCATCACACGTTTTAAGTAATGCTCTTTGATGTTTTGGTTTAAGCGTATGCAAAGCATTTAGCAAATGTTTATGCGTTGTGACTCGACGATGCATCATTTAGAAATGATTTGAATTGTTTGATTCTTGGTGTATTTAAACTCTTTCGTGGGGACGTAGACTGTACAGTGACCATTAAATGGGAATACATTTGTCTTGATACGACAAAAATCATTTGTATTCTGTTTTAAATCTACCATTAAATATCCATGTGCTTCTAAAGTTGCATCCCTGTAGGCGTCTTCAATGAATTTTGTGTTATCTGGTGACACTTGTCGTGCTAAATATCTTATTTGAGTTTTATCTCGAGGGTTTTTAAAATAAATTATATAACTTGAGTTTAAAGAAATGTCTCTTTGACCTTTACCTTGATGAAATAAATTTTGTGTTAAATAAAATACACTAAGATTCCGGTGATGACTACCTTTTGTAAATATATCCACAATTCTTCCATCAGACTCTCTCATTAGATCATCAATAATAATAAGGTGTGGGTTTTCACCATCAAACATATTAAGATTTGGAATTCCTTGATGATAGTTAACATTTGGTAAATTATATAAAGGTTGCATTTCATCAAAGCACCATGTGATATGATTAAAATCACAATTACATATTTCTTTAACTGATTTTATGAAATTTGTTACAAAATTTGACTTCCCACATCCACTTGGTCCGGCCACAATAGCAGTAAACGGATGGATAAAGTGAAACATTTCACACGTCTAGAGTTTAAAGGGATGAAATAAAAAATGAAAATGTTGATGTAAAAATTTAATATATATAGCGAGGTAGCTCGTAACAAAGTTCGATACATCAGATTACCCGGAAAAATAATTAGGTTAGGTTAGGTTAGATTTTACAAACTTCCTATTTAATCTTATACAAAACACTATAATTGAACATTCCTATGATAACCATTGAATAGATTGGTACTGTAATAATCTGCTAATAACAGTACTATCATGGATACACTAGAATTACAAAAACATATGAAAAAGATTCATCCCAGTCTAGAAAATAATGTTTATGCTGCTAATAGACTGCCTATGTATACCCATGTACCAACGTATATAATATGCAATTTGGATGCGGATGATAAACCAGGTTCACACTGGGTAGCTGTACATATCGATACGAATGGCATCGGTCAATATTTTGATTCATATGGACGAACACCTGAGCGATATCATCTCCAGTTTTTGAAAAGGAATTGTAAGAGATGGGACTGGAATGTTGATAGGATTCAGAATGATTGGACTTCAGTTTGTGGTGAATATTGCTTAATGTATTTGCTATATAAGTTTCAGGGATATTCAATGCATAGTTTTACGAGCATATTTACAGGGAACACACTGTACAACGATATTTTAGTGGATGAGATGTTTCGCTCCTATTTTATAAGTAGATAAGGCTACAATTCCAATAAAAATGGCAGTAAAATGAATGTGTTTTATTGATGATTCAGAATAGCGAGGTAGCTCGTAACAAAGTTCGATACATCAGATTACCCGGAAAAATAATTAGGTTAGGTTAGGTTAGGTTACATTTTGATAAACAACGCCAGAAGCGAATCGCTTTTTAAAAAAGCAACAATTATAATAATATAGTACGATAATATATAAATATAGTTATAGTATTTTAGACGTATTTTTTCTTGAATATAATAATACATCGTTTGGTTAGAATAGCGAGGTAGATCATAGCAAAGAATTTTAATACAAAAGCAGTGATAAGCGAGGTACACAATGAGTAATAGATAAGAACGCCGAGTTGGGACGGTGTTGATAGATAATAGGAAAAGGCCACCGGATATCAATTAGATAAGAGTTAATCGATCTGCACATCTCCGAAACCGTGCATCCTATCGCTTCGGGAGTGAGTGCTATCGACTCGGCGTGGCCGCTTTAGTGGGAAAAGAGTCCAAACTTTTTTTTTTTTTTTTTTTTTTTTTTTTTTTTTTTTTTTTAGGATGGGGTACCACTGATTTGCGGGTTCGCCAACACGTGATTCGCGGGTTCTGGCGCTTGCGAATGACAACTACTTATGGCACTTGTAGTAGTATTGAAACACCTAGGTAAGTAATAAACGTAGTATTTATTCGTAGTTGTTACAGAGCGTCTATATATTATGTAATAAAAACAGTAGATAGAGTAAATGAAGAATGTTTATCACAGAACGTTTTCACTGCACTACCTAATGCTAGCAAAAATGCGAAATTTTTGTTGTTCATTACTTTAATCTTTATAATATTATCAATAAAGATCGATAACATATAACAAGTATCCATACGTCTGTCACTTTGTATATTAATTTAATTTTCAGTTCTATAGAATGCTTTCAATCAAAACTCACCCACCTGTATATCAAGCCTTGGGTAAAACGACAAAGCAGAACTAGCTCATATCATTAAATTAAATTAAAATATATCATTATTGACTAATCAATAACAATCAAACAAAAACAACACAAAAAGTCGTTGTTTCTTTCCTATTCCATCCCTATTAGTGCAATGTCAAGTTATTAACCAATTTTATAGAGCATTGAGCTGTGACAGCCAAGGATATGCAAAAACCCCTGTTTTTGTCGGATTATCGTGTGGCATTTGTCACTACAAAAAGGTTTAATTATGCAAGAGAACTATTGTGTTAAAACTACTTATATCTATAGACGGACTAATCTCAATACTGCGGCATAAAAACAACAATTCTTATCTAAATTCGCCTTACAATTCTAACGAGCAGGAGTAAATGACAGTAAAGGATAAACAGATGTATAAATTATTTACAAAATACAAAATTACATGTGAGATTAACAGAAATCTTTATGTATTCTATGAGTAGATCTAAGACAGGCAATATTTATCTGTTTGTTCGTTTTTTACAAAATACTATCTCCGACTATAACTAGACATAGAGTCTGGCTCTAGACTCTACCAGTAGTTTCGGAATACTGTAGTATTAATTATTTTTATTCCTGAGCAAAATATGCTTAATACTTTTAAACCGGGTCTACTCAAGCGGAGTCAAATCGAACGGGTAGTATTTAATAATCCGATTATTGAGGAATTCACACAGTGATGTTTTTATAAATAAAAAAATAAATAAAAAAAATAAGGGATCCAGATAAAATCATCCATGCTTTGCTTGCTACAAAAATGTAGGAGGCGGTAGTATTTAGTAACCATAGCAACTAATCCGGCCCGTAAAGATATCTAGTATTGTTGTTAAAAAAACAATAAATTGTCACTTATAATAAACCAATGTATCCCCTTTATTGCTATTTAATACGACACAAAACCACATTAATATCAATTCATACTGTATTTCTAAATTGGACAAACACCACATTCCTAGCTGCCAGCAGTATTTCAGTGTATAATACCTCCTCAAAAGACAATAATTCACGCATTCAAATTGCATACCGCTATTTTTTATATCGCGTGTGTTTCGCGCCTTTTTCGGCTGAGAGCGTGCTTCTAATAAAATTAGGCTGTATGTATAGAGTTACGAATTTATAGAATAGATTTTTTATGTTGTAATTGAGAAGTATTTGTATTGGAAAGTTAATCGTTATTAAAATGTAATACTTTACTAAGTTTTTTAATTGAATAATCTCATTTGACTTCCTCCTTTTTGTACTCATTTAGCAAAATAGTTAAAGAAATATCTTTTTTTTTTGGTAAAGGGTATCTCAAACACATTACCTATTATCTAGTACCAAACTGGCGCCACAAGCCCAGGCACCCACGAAACACAAATCCAGGTACACTGCACAAAAAGCCAGTCCATCTAGCTTACACAAAGCGCTCCTTGACAATGAAATATGAACGCATCATTTACGCTCTACGGTTACTTAGCTCTGCTCGAACTAGACCATAAATTGCCGGATTCCTTTCTTGTCTCTGCCTTCGCCCAATGTTGATTTAACACGGTTTTAGTCTTATTGATTCTTTATGGATACGCGTATTGTCTATGCGCACGCAATATTAATTAAGGCGGGTGTTGTGTGGTAATGTGATTGGTATTTTAGTGTAAATAGTGGTCATGCTTCAAATGGATAAATTTGTATTTGTCATTAATTTTATACTTTTGTATCAATTCTTAAATATTTTAATTAAGGAAAAGTGTATCAATTAGTAAGTACCATTTCTTGGTAAGTATTGACAAATTAGAGTGCCAGACATTACTAGTATTTTGAGTAGCTATTCCGAAATGAGACAGAAAGAGCCATAAATGAATATTAAACATTGCTTACTTTTTTAATTGACTTTACCAAAAAACATATACTTCAGCAAACCATTAACCATACCTACCGTAATTCTACGAATAAAAACGTCAAGATAAACATACATTTTAAGCCTCATTTCCTCTAAATAATGCCCATTAAATCCTTTATGTACGTGTTATATATTTTGTCACCTAACAAGCAGCCATCGTGGTGAACTAATGACATCAATTAGTTATTGCCTAGACGCGTCGTGGTAACTCGAACTTCTGCTAATAAATTCTTAAAGGGAATATACCAGGGCGTGCTATACAACGAAATACTGATAAACTGATAATGAAAAAATAAGTATGTAAGATAAAAAGTAATAAATGCTTCATACTGTTTTATTCTTATAGACAGGACTTAAGATTTTAGATTAATAATATTTCATGGTTTGACCGTTTCGTTCAGCTACGCATGTAGGTAAACATGGGATCTTAACTTTGTTATGAATATGCATAAATGCGTGGAAACCTAAAGAGCGATAGATTACAACTCAAAACTTTAAATCCACACAAATTTTCGCATATTATATTCAATACCTAGTTTATGTGAGACTAAATTTGCGATATAGATATAGAGAAAATATAGATAGCTGTCTATATTTTTCCTTATTAAGAACCGTATTTTATACTCTTGACTATAGAAATCAAATATATTGTATAGTTTTAACTTTTTACATCTCCCAGTGAACATCGCCTTTACGCGAAAATTCCTCTACTTCTTCGCCTTCTGATATCTCGCATAGTTTCGTGTTCCTAACGAGGACGTCCAAACTACTAGGTACGAGAATTCCTTTACAGTTTTATAAGTTTTCTATACAAATTGTTTGTTAATTATTCCTTATTAGCGATAGTTCTCCAACTTTCTGAAGAATAGTCTACAATGGATAACTATATGCAAACTCTAATTATCTTTTGAAAGCTAAATTCTTGTGTATTTACATTGAATAGATATTTTTATGTAAAATAAATAGAATCTACTACGACTCTAGTATAAGGCTAAGTTCATATGACCGCGCGGAGCCGCGCGGATCTTTCGACCGCGCGGTACAAGATCGAAGTAAACAGCTAGTATTGTTTACATCACCGCGCGGTACCGCGCGGTACCGCGCGTCGCGCTCCGACCCGCGCGCTGGTTCTTGAACCGCGAGAAACCGCGCGGCACCGCGCGTTTCAAGTTCTACAAACTTGTACCGACCTGTTCAGTTGATCCGCGCGTGTTGAGACGGATAGTCGCATAGATTGCAGAAAATATGATCACCGACGAAGACGACATTGTAAATATCGATTTGCTTATCGACGAGATTGAAAAAAGAGAAGCTATCTGGAATATCAACTCCAAGGAATATTCGAATAAAATAATAAAAAGAAGATCTTGGGAAGAATTAGTTTTAATTTTCTGCAATAATAATGATTCTGAAGAAAAAAAGAAAAACTTGGGTAAGTTACAATCGTACGCACCTTTAAAGTAAAACCGTTATGAAATCTCATACAGTCCACTCCACAACAATAGATCTCTGTTTACATTATGACACGTGATTTACGAAAGTAATTTTTTTTCATTTACAGTATTATTTATTTTGATTTATATTATTATAGTAACACCAGTAACACTTTACCATAAATTGAAACACTTTTCCTTTTCTGTGACATACAGCCGTGTTTATCCAAATAGGTAATAACACTGTTACTTTAAACTTCCGTTATGACTCTTCTACGAACATGTTCCTTCTTATTGATATAGACACAATATTGTATTTCGCGAGCCGATCATAACTCGGTTTAGTAGGTAACGCTTTAATTTACCGCTAGATGGCGTAAAATACAATATTTTACAAAAATGACAAGTTTATGTTGTAGTTTACGTATATTTTACATAGATGGCATTGATAACTCAATTCATGAAAATTTTCGTTTAGTAACGGTTTTACTTTAAAGGTGCGGTATGTATAATATTATATAAGAGTTATATATATTTTTCTTGCCAATCTAATTTACCTTCACTTACAAAGTAATTCGTTAATTTAGTTCGAACATTATCTGCTTCATGAATTGGACGTCCAGTGTTAGTGGGATTTATGTCAGGTAATGGCGCTGGACAATTCATGTCCTCGGATTTTATACCATCTCTTGTCCTAACAAAGTTATGTAAAACACAAATGGCTTTGACGATATCATTGGCAAAATCTATCTTGACGTCTATTGGCCGGTGCAAAATTCGCCATTTGTTACACATTATTCCAAATGTGCATTCAACATACCTTCGTGCTAAAGAAAGACGGTAGTTAAATATTTTTTTTTCTTTTGACAACATTTTACCTCCATATGGTCTCATCAGATTTTTAGTCATACCGAAGGCTTCGTCAGCTACAATTACGTATGGTAATTTAAATGCATTGTTCTCATTATCGGTGATAGATCTGGGCTCAGGAATGTTTAACAAATTTTCTGATAGTTTTTTGTAAAATGACGTTTCCTTAAAAACACCCGAGTCACTGTCTTTTCCGTAAGCTCCAATGTCTACCCATATAAAGCAATAGTTAGAATCGCACAAAGCCATTAAAACTAACGAGAAAAAGTGTTTGTAATTGTAATACATTGATCCTGAGTGTGGTGGCTGAATTAAACGAACATGTTTGCCATCCAAAGCGCCAATACAATTTGGAAAATGGGCTTTATTGGCAAATTGTTTAGATATTTCTATCCACATATCTGTAGTTGGTGGGCTCATGACCATAGCTCTTAAGTTTCTCCATAAAACTTGGCACACTTGCTGAATTATAGCTGATAACGTAGATTTGCCAATTTTATAACCATACTGCAGCTCTGCTAATGAACAACCACTGGCTAAGTACCTGCAACATAAATATTTTTTTGTTGTTTTAGGATCATTTTTGCAGAAAAAGTGGAAAAATTTAAGAGATGCCTACGTTAAAGAATTTAAAAAAAATAAAAATTTGAAATCTGGTTCTGGAGCTTCAACAACTTCATATGGATATTTTAAAAGATTAGGATTCCTTAAACAAGTTGTCCAAAAAAAAGTAACTGATAATAGCCTTGACTTAGTGGAAACTTCAGAAAATGTTGATTCGAACAACGTTAAATCATCTTCAATTGAACATTTGCCCAGAAAGAAATATAAACTGAACCCAGCCGATGAGCATTTCGCAAATATTTTAGAAAGGAGTATAGATGCTCGTAATAAAAATGTAACAGAAAAAAAAGAAGAAGATGATGAAGATAAGTTATTTTGTCTTTCATTGGTTAAGGAAATAAAAAAAGTTTCCGAAAACCGGCGCTTGAAGTTGAAAATTGAAATGTATAATTTATTAGAGCGCTACCAATCCGCAGAAGCACAGTCATTTGGAGACATTAACTACCCGTCTACTTCATATAATTCACAACAGCAGCCAAGAAACTATTCAACTTCATTCAGAAGTCCTCAATATAGAGACTCGATGCAGTATTCTGATAGAGAAGCTTCATCACAATATGGTTATACAACTAGTTCCTACACTTCACCTCCCACAAATTTTTCACAAGTAACATCACCCGGGTCATACGAAGATTCTCAAGAACTGGATTTATTCAATAATAATAATTAAAATATAATTTGCTGGAAAGTCTCATTTCTTAAATTATCTATTTGATTTCTCGTTTTAAAGATTTTTGTTTAGTGGTTGTTTCTTTTAAGTAATAAAGAATTAACTTACCGTAATGTTACTATGAGTTTTTCTTTTGGTGATATGCAATATCTAATAGCATCTTCACTGGGTTTTAAATCGTTCTCAACACAATCATATAAAAAATCAAAAGATGCAACAGACATCCTGAAGTAGTTAAAAAATTTTTCTTCATGTAGTCTCAGGTCGGGATATAAAGTAATGTACAGGCTTGAAGAAAGTCTTTCACTTAAAATGGGATGCACCCAGTATCGTCTTTGTCTTCTTCTGCGACGTCTCAGCCTTCGGTATAAAATCCATAAGCAAATTGCCTCCTCCACGTCCATTCTTAAGCAATGTTGATGCCAGACTGCCGCGCATACATTTGCCGTCATGTGAATGCTCTTACCGCGCGGCTCCGCGCGGCTCCGCGCGGTCATATGAACTTAGCCTAAAATCTGTGTAGTACACGTCATGCACCAATCAATATTAGACTATTTATTTTTAACATAATATTTTGATAGCGGGCGCTTTTAGTATAATTCTGTGTGATGAAAAAGGTTTGCTTTATATCGGATTTAAATTGAAAAAAATGTGTGTAAGGAGCAATGCGTTTGGGTCAAGGTGATGTTGCGTAAAATATCCAGAAATATGTATTTAATAAATCGCGATCACAATTAAGACATTAGATGACTTAATACTAGATAGTGTCTTCATTTGGTCATTTATTTTTTGAATAAATGAAATACCTCCACCCTTGTCAGACATTATATACATTAAACAAAATCCATACTAATATTATAAATGCGAAAGTAACTCTGTCTGTCTGTCTGTTACTCAATCACGCCTAAACTACTGAACCAATTTTCATGAAATTTGGTATGGAGATATTTTGATACCCGAGAAGGGACATAGGCTACTTTATATCCCGGGAAAATGACGCAATCCCGGAAATCCCACGGGAACGGGAACTATGCGGGTTTTTCTTTGACTACGCGGGCGAAGCCGCGGGCGGAAACCTAGTAAAAAATAAAACTACAAAAACATCAAACCAATCAACGACACAAACGTCCTTACGTCCTTACCTTATTAGCCAAGACAAAATTACAACGTACAACAAACGTTACATTTCAACATCAAGGGGACAGTTGGCAATATTTTTAGAATAACGATGGTTCGATTTACGCAGAAATAGCATTGCGCTGCCATTCACATATCCAAGTTACTAATTAAGTCAACAACTGAGAAGAAAGCTGTAACTTAACGACATAGCTCCATACGTAACGCCGGCCAGCGTAACTTGAGCTGCTTGAGCTGCTCTGAATGTTTGAGACACCTATTCCTTGGTTATGGGATCTTTACGAGTATTTATTGACTCCAAATAATGTAAGGGATTAAAAATAATTAGTATATAGATGTGCTTATACTATTGGGAAGTCATTTTTAATTATTGTAGTTAGAGAGGAAGTAAGTATCAATAATTATCAATTAAGGATGAAATTTATATCAATTAAGGTATCAACATATTCAACGCTACGCTTTATAGGTATAAATTTTGACAGTAATTAGGAACACTTTTTTCAAATTTCACAAATTTACTTCATTTTAATTAATTTTAACGTTTAATCTTAACTTTAGGATTGATCAAAAAAAACTACAGCAAAATAAATAAAAATCGAGTTGCGTCGTAGACAGAGAATCCAATAGACACCGGCAATGCGTGTCGCAGAAAGGGATAAAAAAGAATACGTCACAATATTTAGGGTTACCGTGTGAGGGAAAATTTACCCCGCAATTTGTAAGATGCAAATCTCTCAATATCATTATTCACATAACATAAAAGGATAATAATGAGATATCCACATTACATACTTACATGTTTATACTAATATTATAAAGAGGAAATGTTTGTAATTATGCATGTATGTATGTATGGTTTTCACGCATAAACTACTGGACCGATTTCAAAAATTCTTTCACCATTAGAAAGCTGCATTTTCACTGAGCAACATAGGCTATATTGCATTTTCAAAAAAATTAGAGATCCTTACCAAAAATGCAATAATGTATCCTTAATAAAAATTCTGTCATCGCGTGCGCTGCGGAATCTATTGAAAATAGAACAAATAAATGTTCTACGGTATTATAGTATGGACCAATATCTACAAGAAAGTCCGCGATATTCCATTCAAAAGATATAACGAATTTTTAAAAGTGTCAATTTACAGAAAATAGTAGGTATACTGTGTAATACAATAAGGAGGCGTAGTGCGGGACGGGGTGAAGGTGAGGAAGGAAGGGATATTCGCAGGAGCTACTTTGATTCCGATTTGAAAAATTCTTTCAGTGTTAGATAGCCCATTGATCGAGGAAGGCTATAGTAGGCTATATTGTACCATAACACTTAGACCAACAGGAGTGGAGCCACGCGGGTGAAACCGCGGAGCGCAGCTAGTATATAATAAACATATTACTTTTAGATGGGTAATACATATTATGTATATACACATACCTATATATTATATAATATGAATATATATCATTATCATAATCCCATATGAAAATGTGTATGTAATGATAATGTAGATGAAAACTCGATTGTTTATTATTTTTTATAAAATAAAATAAAAAAATAAGATAATGTTTATTTTCGTAAGTATTAACAGATACACACGTTAATTATATTGACCGACCCGCGAAGGCGCAAAAAAAAAACTAAATTTACTTAATAATAATTTATTGTAATAAAAAAATTACATTTAAATTATCTCTAACTTAATTAACTACGTCCCTCCGGTTCAATGATGGAACCAAGAGTGTCCATTGTCTTCGGCGGGGCAGCGTCGCGGTGGTGGTGATTGCCGTAATACTTTCTAACCTTCGGTTTTGGTTTCCAATCTGTTCATCCTGTAGCTACAATCCAAATTTGTCGTAAATTATCCGGTTCAGGAAAACTGGAACAAGCCATTGAATATTTCAGATATTTAATTAAATACACACTGCAGAATATATATTATTATTTCCCATAATAGTGGGTAACAATTTGTAGAAAAGTTGGCAACACTAAATTTTTTAGGTTAAAATTTATAATTGTTATTTTTGTGGTTTTTAAACAATGTATTCAAGTCAACAGCACGTGATACACAATATATTAACACGCTGAAATATCATGAAGGCCTATAAACTGATAAAGAGTTGTATACTTACGAGTGAAAAGACAATCCAGGCATTTTCGTTCCACTATCACTTTTACACCCTTTAACGCTACACCGCACCATGGTATTATTTTATAAGGTATTAACAGTAAGTCTAAATCATTCAAAACCAAACATACCATGAATTACGTAACTTAAAACATGTAAAAACTATATTTTTATGGAAGACAATAGCTAGCTGTCAAACTTTGTTTATCAAAGTAGGTTGCTATTCTTGAAAAAAGTGGCACGCTGCGTGAAACAAAAAATTTTATCGTTCTCTCTCATTTCTTTACACAACACCGGCATAAGTTGCTCTTTTTCTTGTGTGAATGCGACATAAGATATCAATTTGTCTATTGGTTTCTCTGTCTACGAGTTGCGTTTACTGTCACATAAAACCGCGTAACCTAAAAACATAATCACTGTCACAACCGTCACATTAAGCCACAGATAAAATAAAGCACACAAACTGCACAGATCAACACAAAATTTCAAAGGACACCGCGCGCATAGATCTATGCGTATTTAGACACGTCCAAAACGAGACGACGCATGCCCGCCATATAAAGTGCACAATAGCGCAAATGACAATCGCGATCCGCCCTCATTATGGCGCCATGCGAGCATGAATAGCCAATAGTTTATAGATAATTTTGGTCAAAACGGATAACTGTAGTTTGCTGTGTCGTGTTCTATTAATATCTGTAGATAGATAGGGCTTGTAATAATGTTATGAACGTTGTCTATAGAAATATTTGCAGATCACATTTTATTGTTCTTCTTCTGTTTCTTTCTTAATTTGTTTAGCAGTTACAGAACGAGGTAGCAAATTATAATCAAAATCGAAAATTTTAATTATAACTCATTTTAAATATTTAAATTCTAGCCTGCACCCGAGGTCAAGTGTTATAAAACTTAATAATAAACTTAATCAGACTTGCGTAGCTTAAGTAGTAGTGTTAGCAGTTTTCCAAATTTTGTTTAATGGTTCTGGAGCTTACATCTACATCTATACTAATATTATAAAGAGGAAAGGTTTGTATGTATGTATGTATGTATGGTTTTCACGCATAAACTACTGGACCGATTTTGATGAAATTTGGCACAGACAATCTTTAGACCCTGAGAAAGAACATAGGCTACCTTTTATTACGAAATATGTACCACGGGCGAAGCCGGGGTGGACGGCGGACCGCTAGTCAATTAATAAATTATGTTCTATAATTCAACATACGTGTTCTTTAGCATCTTGCAGTATGCTTGCCCTTAGATATATAACCTTTCTCACATCAACACAACACGTATTTAATAAAATAAACTACAGCGAAAGCAATACCAGTACCTACACGAATATAAACATAAAATCGTAATTATCCAAAAGCAATCATCATGCACTATATTATTTTCACTTCACCTAAATCCAGTATTTTCAAAGCAATGAGACGCTTATTCAAGTCGATAGTGTATCTCATTAAGCGAACTCTGAGCGTTTTACGTCATTAAATATGTAAATAGTAGGAATACGGGCGTCCATTGAAGTGACATGTCGCGACGCCGTAGCTGCAGAGTTATGAAGATTTAGACATGTCTACGTCAATGAAAGTTATTTATTTTGACTTGGAATGTCAAATGATAAAATTAAAGTAGATGATATTTTGTCGAACTACACAGTTCAGTTAGGTAGTTTCTAGAACTTCGATATTTATTTTTTTGTTATCTAAGTTAGATATTGATATCAAAAATTAAAATTATACTTATATTTTTTTATATTACTACTTTAATCACGGAATATAAAACTTTACTACGATTCGTCAACGTAAAAATCATCATCCTCTTGATTAAAAGCATTTTATGCATTACATTAGGTACTATGCGTTTTATTAAACAAAGGTATAATAATGCATTTACCTCATAGAAAGAGGCACGAGAATCTAATTCTACACCTCATCAGTCATCTCTAAACTACAAAAGAAGACATTAGACGTTTAGATATTATCGATCTAATAGATTCTAAACTCCGTTAAGAATTATGTACTGAAATTATTGTACGAGCGCGTCTATATAATATTCATAGGTCTACATCACATTCCGTACAGAAGTATCGTATTGCTAAACGTAATTATAGCCACTAACAGTCTTATAACATATTCAGAAATGCTTATTAGCGCTTACCTAGTGCTAGAATGACTGCTTTGTTTAGAAGCAACGAAAGTAAAAGCTGTGTTAGTAATTATTTTAATTATCAAGTAAAGATATTTTCATCTATGCTTGATTAATTATTTTTAGTTCGGTACGTTCCAATATCGTACACTCATATTTTAAAAAGTACCAAACAATGTATGTCGAACAATTCTAAATCTATTAATTTTAATTTTTGTAAATTATTACATCGTGTAATCTTGCTACCTTTAAAATCACTTTATTAATACAATACAATATCTAGATACCTAGATAAAATTTACAACGTTTTTATTCACTCAATCACTCATTGAATATTTTATCATAGCAAAGACAAAAAGGTATTATGGAAGTAATATGTAATAAGGAAACTTTCGATAATTATTGTTTGATTGTATAAAATGTAACCTTAAAATGACAATTTTCGATACCCTTGTAGGGCACAAACACGTATGTCGAAATTAGTTGAAAATAGTTTGAAATAAATTACCAACTAAAAGGTTTTAGCAGTTTGCGCTTACGTGACTCCGTGTCGTCAAAACTTAACTAATATTTGCCTTTATTTTGTTACCTTTTACCAATATTGAATGGTGATAATCACGTAATGGATAGTATGGATTTATTGTTATTTTTTATTATTAGATTTGTTATTTATCAATAATTGTTTATGCCATTGATTATTATGTAGAGTAACTTATAACTTAAGGGTTAAGAAGGGCAAACAATTTGTAGAGTACTATCCTACCAATATTATAAATTCGAAAGTTTGTGAGGTAATGGATGTTTGTTTTACTTTCACGCAAATACAACTGAACCACCTGCAATGAAACTTGGTATGTAGCTGAAGAACCAGAATAGAACATAGGCTACTTTTTATCCCGGAAAACCCACATAAACGGGAACTATGCGGGTTTTTCTATGAAAACGCGGACGAAGCCGCGGACGGAAATCTAGTAAATAATATTGCAAGACAAGGTTTTTCATAAATCAAATTTATTTATTCAGGTACTACGAAAGCGAAACCGCATGTACAAGCTAGTATTTAAAGAAAATTTATAAGAACGAAATCAAATAACTCGCATATTATGAAACAAATTCTCAGCCAGCATACCGAAGGTTATTTATTAGATTTTCTGTCCAATTATCACCAATAATATCAACGGAAATATATTTAACACATAAATATCTAGAATGGCGCAAAATTGCGTAACTTACAATTAAAATCTACTGAATATGTTTTAGTTTAAAAATAATTATCGCTATTTGGCAGCCATTTTGTTAATGGACTGTTATTATTTTCAACTATTGCTTTTTGTGTAGTATTAAGTTTATTTATTTAGGATAAAATATTTCTGTTTATTATAAATTACCTAAAAACATTAAGTAATCGCTGTGAAAATCAGCCCCCTGAATTTAGTCAGTGTACTCGGACTCTACTGTAGAGTCTACTTTAAGTAAATAGTATTAAAACTTGTTGCTTTCCATCATATTGAGATTATAAACTATGGAAACACCATTCAACATTTTCTTAAGAATCTCAACAATAGTTTCAAAATCTATGCATTAGGGTTCCCCATGATACTTCAAACAAACAAATATTTGAGAAAATATTTTCTACCTACAGATGTAACACAAGCTTGGTTATATTCTAACTGTGGCTTAATTTATAAAAGCGAGGAATAAAAAACCGATGGCCGATCACAAAATTCACTTAAAGGCATCGAACGCTGCGTGAATAATTTAACCAATAACAATCCATCGGTTAATTTTAGTGTTGAACGGAAAGATGGAAAGAGCGAGCCGGTTTCTGTGCGTGGTTCCGTATAAAATACTCTATTGTTTATAAAGTAAAGAAATTTTATTCTTGAAAATCGAATGATGCTTCTATAGCGCTTTCTGACCGCAGCTTCAATTAAATTTATTTTCACGGCATAAATATTAACATCATAAAACCCATAAAATAGGTGTATGAAGGAAAACTATTTATTAATTCATCAGAGATCTATTCTATAAGCTACGTATTATTTAGAACAAATAATTTATAATACTAAAACACATAATATAGTAGTTATCATGATTTTATATACAAGTACGTTTTCCATGTTCAATTTATAACACCGGTATGCTTTTACAGATTAAAAACCCAAACCATACAAATAGCTTGACCAATGACTACAACACATTAGTGTCTATATATTATTGGCTTTATTTACTATAGTTTACAACAATTGCCTGCGGAACCCCATTGTGTCGCAACGTTCACTAAATCAATTTGCGGCGTGGTGACGAACTCTGCTTACCATACGTAAGCAGAGTTCGTCACCACGCCGCACCTCGCACCTCGCTATAATATAACCTCAAAATATATTTTTCCTAACTTTCTATTAATTATTGCTAACAAGACTGTTATGATTGTTTAGCATGAACAATATTATTTTGATCTGATCGCTTCCTAAATTTCGAAGTGTCTAGATGGAAATACACGCATCAAATCAATGCATGAAAAGGCCTTGAAAATATGAAATCATTTTGTATAGGTGTACAAAAGCACTTAAAAAAATCTTGTGCTTGATAGAGACAGTTTTGGACTTTGGTTCAAATAATTGTTTGAATACAAATTATGTGAACGAAAGTTTTTTTTTTAATAGTTGTATCTAGCTGTTGTCTTTTCTTATTGGTGTTTGTTATGGGATGTGATTACATTTATCTATTATTGGTTAATACATATTTTAGTCAA
Source organism: Colias behrii (assembly GCA_029959065.1). NCBI lineage: Eukaryota > Metazoa > Arthropoda > Insecta > Lepidoptera > Pieridae > Colias > Colias behrii. The sequence continues at coordinate 2,928,312 of JARWMC010000016.1, forward strand.
AGGTATTATTAGGACATGGAAAATATTATGTATGCTACAAATTGAGAACTTCTGCGTTTGGGAACTTCGGTTATACAATGTATTATCACAGAAAGTAGCATGTAACATACAGCCCAATACATAAAGAGAAGCTAATTTCAGAAGTTAATTTCATACTTCATAAAACACAGCTATACTTTTCTGATTTAAAAATTGATACTAATACCAATTACTTCCTTAAAATTGGGTAAAGCTTGCGTGCCTCACATCGTAAAATCATAATAGGTTTCAACAAAATATATCTCGCAAACATAAATCAAAGAAACAAGAACCCTTCCACATTTGTCTTTAATTAATATCCAAATGAAATGCTATACGTTTTATTACACGCGATCTTTTTATCGCTAAACAGATAGATTATTAAAGTAGATATATTTAGAATATTTATATTCAATAATGGGTCCTGGTAATTTATTGTGCCTCACCATTTGACATTACAGTACATAAACTATATATTGTTATACAGATGAGATGAAAAGTATAAAAGGTGTAGGTACTACATAGAAGCAATGCATGTTATAAAGGTACCTAATTATTTCAATACCAGAGTTATTTTACAAGTTTTCATAAAAATTTGCAGAATCTGAAACATCATGAGCACCACCTAAAGCCATCAGCTGACAAACCGATAATAACAAATGAAGGAACATATTCTATTAGTAGGTATATTCAGCGAATTTAGTCACGTATTGGACCAGGTTATTTTGAGAGCCAATTAACAGAGCCATGACAGTAAAATGTACTAATAGTCCACACGTACTTAGGATTAATTGGACTGATAAGATATGGCTTATCTCTCTGGTGGCAACTCTTTGAATAGGCTCGAACAGAAGTTGCTCTTGGACGTTTAAGGACACCTATGTTTATCCAGGAATCCTGGATATATGTGTACCTACGTGTGGTATGTAGATATACATAAGTAGTGGCTGTGTTCTTTGTAAAAAAATGTAAAAGTGACGTGAGTGAAGGAAGGATTTTCAATGATAATAAATCCAAGAAATATGCAAATATAATAGTATAAATAGTGTTTAAAATTATCTGTAAATTTAAAAAAGCCGGGCGTGTAATGAATCCATCGAATGGGTATAGGACTATAGGAGAACGCCTTTAAATAAACGCATTATATTGATGTAGACATTCGCATTCTTATGTACCTAAATAATAAATATCCAAAGAATTAAATTTTATTTTATTTATTTATTTATTTAGATTCACATTTCATAAACAATTTACACATATAGTTAATATCATAAACATAAATTAATTTGAAAAATTATACAATTTTTGTAAATTGAAAGAACTTAGTGCAATAGACTTTCAAATATAAAGAAGCAATCCATAACAGACACGGATAATCGTTACCTTAAAAACAATCAAAAGCAGGAAACAGATATAATAAAGCATGTTAAAATGGTAAAATGATCAAGTTTAAAATGATCCTGTGTATTTGCGGTTGCGCGTGTGTTCCTCAGAATAACTTGACCACATCGCATCTGTCTGGCTTATGTGATACAATTGCCGACATTATGTACTTTATTGTATGTATTTATATTCGTTTATATACTGGTAGTTTATATGATTTTTTTGCTTTATTGGAGAGCGCTCGTTATGCGTAGAGCCTGCTTGCTTTCCTTTTAAATCTAATTGTCAATAACGTAATAGTAATCATTAGAGCCTCCAAGTTATACCAATGTTGTGGACAAGTCATTACATCAATACGGTTTACACATACCCATTTTTACCCCGAAGTACCTAGTTAGATACTAGTAATTATTCTGTGCCCGAAGGCCAAACTAAACTAACATCACTAACGTTTTTTGAAAACAATTCTTCTCAAGGCCACTAGTCTTTTATTTTATTACAAAGGTAACTTGAGCTGAGCGTCAACTAGACTTTAATATTATAAAAATTATAGAGAATGATCTGTGCGTAAAAGAAATACTTTCACCTATTATTTTATACCATGCTAATTTTATTGCAATTCGTACCAAATAATTATATATACAAAGGTTTAAAATAAGTTATGGTTCACGAGAGAGAACTATCACTACATAGTATAAAACAAAGTCGCTTTCTCTGTCCCTATGTCCCTATGTCCCTTTGTATGTTTAAATCTTTAAAACTACGCAACGGTTTTTTATGCGGTTTTTTTTAATAGATAGAGTGATTCAAGAGGAAGGTTTGAGTATATAATTTATTAGGTTTTAGACAAAGCGGGCGAAGCCGCGGGCGGTAAGCTGGTAATATTATAATAGAACTAGAGACCGTCTATCCTTACCTACATGTTTATAAATTATAGAAAATTATAAAAAAACGCCTCTTGTAACTAGTAACCACACGTAGCAATAACACCAATACTGTATAAGATAAATCAATTTTCCAGCAGCTGATTAGCTGATGTGACGGCGCGACCGCAAATTTCCTGCGCTTCCGCCTGATTGCAGGCACCACGCTCCAATCCACACACCTGTGCCTTTATTGTGGCTACTCTCAGCCTTAAATACGTATGGTTAGACCTTCTAGAATGTTCTAGAACATTCGAGAATTTGTAGCCGAATTATAGTCGTAAGTAAATGAACTTGATTGCAGGCACCACGCTCCAATCCACACACCTGTGCCATTATTGTGTCTACACTTGGCTTTAAATACGTATGCTAAGACGTTTTAGAATGTTCTAGAACATTCGAGAATTTCTAACTCATAAGTAAATGAGCCTGATTGTAGGCACTACGCTGAAATCCACACACGCACCTGTGTGAGTACACTGGGCCGTTACGCCCGCGCCGTACGTATGGTCAGAAGTTAAAGAATGTTCTGGAACGTTCTAGAACATTCGAGAAGTGTGATGTTGAAAATTCAGTTATCTAAAGAAAATTGTGTATTATATAGATACCTATACATGGACCTAAAAAAAGACGGACGGAATATCGGCTAAACATTGAGTGAAGCCTAGTAATGGCGGCGACACATCGATGGGTGTGTTCCAGATTGATTGCCAGATGCAGTAAAATTACCCCACACTTTAGTATTTTTATTTTTCAATTTGTTGTACATTTTATTTGTACTCTAACTATTAGAACCTATGCATAAAAACAATTACTTCGACGAATCAACCACTGGGCGACATGTATTTAACATAATCTGCAAGTAACTTTTATCTAGCTAATAATTTACGCACTGAACTGAATAAACCTCAGATTTTTTCCAATTAATCTAAAAAAAAAACAAAATTCTGTCATATAAAATAGAAGCAGTAGTACTCTATCTTTATTCAATGTTATTTACAACTACACCCGCGTGTTTAAAAGTGTTTTAGCACTACAAAATATCCAACAAAGACTTATATTTTTGTATTTTAAACTCCCGCAAGAATCCCAAACTAACTTATCACACGGATATGACACTTCCGTCATTTGGCCGCATTTTGTACAAATTTTTACATTTTCACAACAAACTCTGGGCATAGGTTTTTTTTTCCTTTTCTTACCCATTTCGCAATTTCCTTTATTCGATTTTGGTTTGTTAAAATATGTCTTACTTTGCATGCACGAATTTATGTTAAAAAAATAATTGAGAGTTATTTTGAAATTGAAAGCCTGCAACATTAGAAAAAAATAATTAAATTGTTAAATAGCTATTTAACATACAGTCAGGGGCACAGTTAGGGTTGCCAACCGTACTATAATATATAGTATTGTACTATATTTCGGGTCTGCGTACTATATACTGTTGAAAACATATATAGTACGCAAAAATACTATATTTTCAACACCGACAAATGTTACAAACAAATCCTTCATTAAAAAAAAATAAGAACGCGCCTTTTAATTGTTAAGATGGCTAAGTCATATAACCTATTGCGCATATACCAGTGGCGAGAAGAAAGAAACAGCAGTAGTGTATCATTAATAAAAAATGAGCTTTTGATTTATATTAATTTAAAAATTGAATTTGACACTTTTATTTTAAACAAAAAGCTGTTACACAGTGCAAGAAGTGCAAAAAAATATAGTTTGTATAAAAATAAATACATATTTGTCTATTTTTTTTTTGTTTTTCCCATAAAATACTATATTTTTTTAAATGTACTATATTTTTTACACCTTATTTTGGAAAATACTATATTTTGACGATGAAGTGTTGGCAACCACTATAATATAATACTACTATAATAGTATTATAGTAATAGGCACTATAATATAATATAAAAAATCAATTATAATGTTTCATTTTATATTATTTTTGTCGTGTTCCTATAAAATGTATGAATAAGGGAAACATCAAAAATTTATTTTACTATAATTTTTATAATTATCAGTAGGCACTATAATACGTACTTTAAATAAGGCAGTATTATGTATTATGAATATTTAATTCATGGTTCGTTCATTTCATTCATCCAAAAATATAATCGTTACATCCTGCACTATAATAGGCTAGCGAGAGAGTTTAACTAAGGATTGAAAAATCGGCCCTAAGAGAAAAAGCGATAACTTTTTCTTAATTCTGTATTTCTCAAACTATCATGTCCAAGTGACAAGAAACGATTTCATTCAATCCGTACGTGGTTTCTGCGACAACCACATTTTTTACAAAAACCGTTTACGCTACGCTCTACAAAACCTCAAATAGCCACAAATCAAACAAAAACAAACCCTATCACTTTAAAATAGAATACACATTTATTCAGCAGGGAGAATAAGCGGTACTTTTTTAATTAATTTGACGTTTTTCTAGTCCAATACGATTTGTTTCTAAGAGTGATTGTCCGCTGTGACATCGCATTTAGTACAGCACGTTGGTATCGACAATTTTTTATGGAACGTTCGTCCATTTGTCGAATATCACGCAAATATTCGTAATTAGAAACTTATTGGTGCGTATAAATACTATATAATATAGAAGCTATAATAGTGTTTTTGTAGTGAAAAATTTAATAGCCGTGCTGAGCTGTTTTTGCAAGCGAAAAAAGTTAGCATCATCGACATGCTAGTGTTATGAAATTTCAAATTTTAGTAACATTCTTAGTTATAAGTTATCACTTCTCGCGGTAGGACCTATAAGTGATTACAATTTCAAAAAAATATTGAATATGTTTTGGGCACTAGAGCGGAATACAATGCATTGTTTCATTTACTTTTCAAAATAATAATGATATTGTTAATATTCTGATAATAATTTATTTTTTAAGAGAATATGTACGCTCTTGTTTAATTATACCGTGAATTTTCCGTATATCTTGTTGTGCTCCCATATCTTGTATATTACATAGCATTATCAAATCCTCGAACAACACTAGGCGCTTACAAAATCCTCGGCAATTTTTGTGCCTGAAACGACCCTCACAAAGCAAACAAAACGCATCCTTAATCACAAACTTCAAAGACGTAATCCATAGAACACACCTTTCGAAATCCCTTAATACCGTAGAAAACAACATATACGTAGGTAAGGGTGGTTATACACGAACGCCTCAAGAATTAAGGACGCGTACACAAAGTCCACAATGTCAGATGAAGTCCCCGTCAACAAACAAAGTGAAAAAAGTAAAAAATACGAGCTCCACATTCTTAATTTAACTTGAGTCGCTCTTACGTCCCTTCTTGTTAGACCAGATAAGGTTGACCCGCTCGACTCCCCTCTCCTTCAAGAAGCTGCATACGATGGACGCTTCGATACGCGATTAAACGGGTCAAGCTAAACTGGACGCGTGATAAGGGAGGTAAGACGCGTTTCTTCAGGCAGTACACTTATTTTTTTTATATGTATGTGATACTTGATTCCGTTGGGGTTCACCTTGACACGTCGTTTGCGGCTATGTTACAAAATTGCGGAAAATGGGGGTGGGTTTTTTACGATTTTTCATATGAAGCTCATTCCGAGACTAATTAACTTTCACGTACTTTCGCATTCATTCGGATCTTTAATATTTTGATGGAATACTTTTTGCTTATTTGAAGACGTCGGTTTAAATGTTTATTTGGGAAATAAATACTTGTTTATTTTATTTATTTGTTATCATTTTGTACAGACTTTTTATTTTAATTATTATATAAAAGTGACACTGAAATGTATATGGCCTTATTAAAAACATTAATAGTTATTAAAGTTTTTTTTTTTTATAGTAATAATGGAGTCAATGATTAAACAGTATTAGGTAGTGATTAGGTTATTCAAGCCTCGATAAATAATAACTTGTCTACTAGGAGTTAGAATAATTTATGACAAATGCGTTAGTTAAATTATATATAGAAGTATTTATCTACTACTAGCGGTCCGCCCCGGCTTCGCCCGTGGTACATGTTTACGTTTTCTCTACATAAGAACCATCCTCGTACTTCAAGGAATATAATAAAAAAAGAATTATCGAAATCGGTTCAGCCGTTCTCGGGTTATGCGCTTACCAACACATTTTGCGATTCATTTTTATATATAAGAAGATTTTATATCTTCTCTTATATATAAAATTCTCGTGTCACAATGTTAGTCTGCATACTCCTCCGAAACGGGTGGACCGATTCTCATGAAATTTTCTGTGCATATCGGGTAAGTCTGAGAATCGGCCAACATCTACTTTTCATATGTACCACGGGCGAAGCCGGGGCGGACTGCTAGTATAAGATATAAAAATAAGTCGGGTTTTCCTTCCTGACGCTATAACTCCAGAACGCACCAACCGATTTCCACGGTTTTGCATTCGTTGGAAAGGTCTCGGGCTCCGTGAGGTTTATAGCAAAGAAAAGGTGTCTCTGGTGGCGAAACGGAGTTCGCCCGGTTTGCTAGTTTAGTATATCAATGGTTTGCCCATTTAATAAAATAATATAAACGTTATAATAATACCTACCTCAATGAAACTAAATATCTATTGCTCGCTTAGTTTATTTTAATAACACCTACGACGCTATAAAATATCCCATAGACATTTTAGTAGGCAGAACAATTTTCATTGTACGAAAAAAAAATCCAATCAAAATTTTAAACACAGAACGTCTTAACCGTTTTAAAAACGCGAAAATCGATAGAGCATCCCTTATCAACTGTCATATGAAATTTACGCACCCCAAAATGAACGCACACACACACAACTCATTATAGGGGTAACTAATCACTGTGCTATGAAAAAAACGAGAATTTTTTTATTCATTAACCACCCTCTTCTTACGATCCCATTCTTGTCACAGTAAAAGGTATGGAGAATTATTGTTCATACTTATTTCTGTTCATATTTATCTTTGCGCTGCATCTTACGGATAGGATTATAATATCAGAAATGATTAATTTAAGAAGAAGCTAACTAACTATGTACACGTGTTTAATAATTATGAATTTTAATTAGTAATTATATATTAAAATTATTAAAGCAAAACTAGATAAGTAGTTTAACTCTAAATACTTATTATTAGTAGATATCAAGTTTCTCAAAATATTACTAACTACATTTTATTGCAAAAGTTAACAATTCCATCTTAACCACTGTTATCCACAAATCGATTGTTCCCATTGCTCTTAAAAAAATTTAAACCAACACCCACTCCACAGCTTTCTCTGTCCCTATGCATACGGCAGCACACTCGCCATTCGAGTAAGGCATGAATTTGCATATCTGCTACCTCGCTAAGTGCAATAGCTTGTCTGTACGCACTCTAACATTCTTCCACTTAGCCCACTTCTCTTCTAAATTCACAATTAACAGTGTTTTTGTTAAAATCGAGAGTCTAATGTTTATTGTATACTTTACTTGAGTCTGAAAGGGAATTGAATGGTGCGAAACATTCTAATATGAAGCAACTGCCAAGATTATCACAAGTATGTAATGTTTTTTTAGCTCTACATTATAATAAGGACAAGACTTATATTGGTATATTTGTACGTGTTATCACGTTTGAAGGTGTTAAATAAAGAGTTAGGTAATGATGTCATTTTCAGGCATTCTAACTATTAACTTAGCTGCGACGAAAGACGAACATCAAGATTTTTCATTAAAATGTAAGTACATATACGTATAAATTAAAATTTGTAATAATGTTCACTTTGATAAGAGCGATTATATTTTCTATTTAGAAAGTGTGTGAACTGAGATCCAATAGTGTCCTCCCCATTTCATTAAATACAAAATTTTCTAAGCATATGCAGGTGTAAAAATTTTAAAGCTAAAACTATAAAATCAATTTAGTTGGAGTTATTAAAAACTTACTTAAAAGTTATCAATCACACTTCTTAATGAAACGTTTCATCATCATCATCATCATTGTCAGCCTACACTTGTCCACTGCTGGACATAGGCCTCAGTCATGGCACGCCACTGAGCCCGGTCGTTTGCTCGTTGTCGCCAGTTTTGACCAGCAACCCTGCGGATGTCGTCACTCCACCGTGTAGCAGGGCGTCCTACGCTACGTTTACCGAGCCGCGAATGAAACCTTTTACTTATACTAAAACTAGCGACCCGCCCCGGCTTCGCACGGGTGCAATGCTGATACTAAATACACTAGGTACAGAAAAACTGTGAACGTTGTATATAAAAACATAGCGGCCCGCTCCGGCTTCGCACGGGTATAAAATATATAGCCGGGCGGCCGGCCGGTACCGCCGCAAACGCTACGTCCCGCAATTTTTAAATCTGTAATATCTTCGAAAATATTCACTTAAATCATACGGTGTAAAGGGCCATATAGATCTATATTAAATGAACAATGTATTCAAGGTATTTAATTGGTTAAGGATTAATGCTGTATTGGTTAAAATCGCTTCGAAAATTAGCCATTATTTGTCGTAAAAAGTAAATGACAAAAAAAAAGTTATTGTGGGTTATCCATAAGAGATAGACATATACCATGAGGACTTTTCTGTAGACCTTTTCAATGTGTACTTGTACTTAGTACATTATTTTGATAAAACTCGTAGGGTTCAGCCTGCGTTTGCAATGTAAGCGGAAAAAATGTAATTTTTTATGACATCACATTAGAAACCTCAAAAATAACAGTACTTACTTACTTACTTACCTTCCACTATTTAATGGATGTTATTATACATATAAACCTTCCTCTTGAATCACTCTATCTAATAAAAAAAAACGCATCAAAATCCGTTGCGTAGTTTCAAAGATTTAAGCGTACAAAGGGACATAGGGACATAGGGACATAGGGACAGAGAAAGCGACTTTGTTTTATACAATGTAGTGATACAATAACGAGATGAGACATAACAAAACTCTACATATTCCGAATTAATGTTAAACCTGGATTAATCTATTATCAAGTTATTGGTTGAACTCAAATAGTTCTGCATCGATTAAACTCAAATTTTGCAACAATAAGCCAACAAATCATAAAGATTTATCCATTTTTCCTCATTTCTCATCCATTCAAGCATAACGTTACAAACGCTGGTTAAGTGGGTAGTTACAACTAGTTATTTTACTAGTCAATTAGTAAATGACATAATAATAATATGAAAACGTAAAATTTCAATATTATTAAATCATTTAATTTTAAACAAAACCCAATAATTTCTAAGGAATGCATGCATTATGAGATAATGAAATTGTAAACTACACAGTAAATACTAATGGCAAATAGAGAATAGAGATTGGTGCTAATCTTAAAGTCAAATTTTGGTAGACAATAGATAACGAAATAAGAAAGTTACAAAATTTGTGAAATTTTTATTACTGTAACTGTCACGTAAGTCGTAATCAATTGTTTTCTAGCCTAATATTATGATATACACATCATACACCATAGCTCATTATCATTCAGCCAGTCAATATTTATTCATATAATCAAGTTGAATCGCATAATCTCAGAAGGAGGTCACCGTAAGCGCAAAAGACGGAGTCTGCTATCGGTACAGAGCACTTACCAAACAAACGCTTTCTTAAGCAAAGCCTAATTTCAATATCCGGCCGGAGCGCGGACCGTTCGAAAACGCGTCTCTGGGAATAAATTACACTGTCTATTCAATATTTCATCAAGGAGGCCTGAATATTCAAAACTAGAGGAGACACGTAGAGGCACGCGCAAGCCATTTTTCGCGCCTATCATGTCGGTAACAAAACGCACTCGTAATTACCCCCCCTCCCCCCGTCCCACTGTCCTCCCCCACACCCCCGCGGGAGGGGTGGCCCGCCCAGTGACAATTATTGATCAAAAATTCTCTCTCTTCTTTCGCAAAAGAAAACTTGGACGGGTTATGTGTCACCCGCTGTAGCTTGATCGTTGTAATTAGATAATGTATTATTTTATTTTTTGTGACGAAATTTAACTGTGATTTAACTATGGAACAGTATTTTACGTCAATATTCCTTGTTAAAAGATGAACAATTTTGCTAATTTAAAAAATATTTTGGTAGCCAAAACGATAAAAATAGAACCAAACATTAGCACCTAATTAATATCTAATGTTCTCCTTTTATTTATTCTATTGAAATGGAACTGTAAACTGTAAACTTATAATTTTACCAATCTCAGTTTTTTTATGTTTTTAATTCCTATTTTTTTTCCAATATTATCTACATTCTATGTAATAAGTAGTTGCAAGTATCAAAATTTTATAGTAGCTTAACATTGTTATGTACCATGTAGCTGCAAATATCGAAGCTCAGAAGAAGCTTATTCCTAGACAACTATTAATTTATGTAACTATTTATTCCGTGATTTTCATTTATAAAACAAAGTATCAAGAACAGGTGATCGCGCTACTCGCGGCCGACTCGGCATATTAATTGCTCGCGGCGCTACCACGGGCGGCAAGACATAGGGAGGCCGCGAGGTCAACCGTCGCAGCCCCATTGTTTTGTGCGTACGCTTCCTCTAAAGTCTAATACATAAACCTTATATAACCGAATACATAAAGGGTTTTCTTAAAACGCCTCGCCGGTTACGAATGTTTTCCCGAATTTGAAGCCCCGCGTTCGCAATTATTTAATTAATGTCGAGTTTTATTCATTTTTTATAATTGTGTTCGTTGTGGGGATTGTTATTTTAGTAGGTAGTTGAAAACTTTACTCGCAAATTGCATATCATTTAAAAATAATGGAAATAGCTCAAAAATATCATAACATTGCTCAGGTTTTATAATGGTTCATTGCGTAAATTATAACGCACACATAGGCGTAAATTATGCTTTTTCCACGAAGGTTTCACTTGGGCAAGCTATACGAGAACTCTTTTGTTACTTCGAGTAATTTCCACACCAACAAGGTGTTACAATGAAAAAAAAGTCTTGAAATATTATAACTTAACATGAAATTGTTTTAAGAAATTTCTTTCAGTAAATTGCTCCCGTGTTTATAAAAATATCGAACTTGACCTTTCCTAATAATAGTATATTTAAACTTAGACCTATCTAGGTTCTTACTATAACCGTAGAATTGCGTGGGAAACTGAAGGAACTATTTCACGAAATGTGTCTAAAATAGCAAAATACTATCGGTAATACAGTAGGTATTGCTTCAAAGAAATTCTCAGTATACCTACGTATTAATTTAATTCTGATCTTAATGAAGTAACTTTACTAAGAAACATTTCGTTTTGTTATATTTCGTTCGTTATAAAACATTTCATCATTATTTATGTATGTTAAAAATACGAAAAGTTTTCCATAGAAATAGTTTTCCGAAATACATTTTATTTCTCTCACATTCGTTAATAATTTCGTCGCATTTTTCAAGTGGCGTGCAGTTGCAAATGATTTTTATTTATGCAGTAATAACCGTCGCCCGCACTGATTGGTGCCCGCTCTCTCCATAATGCATCCGCCGGATTGCGACGAATAAATCGAAAAACCTATCGGTTTTCCAACTTTTACGTTGGTACATGTATGAAAATCTCACAAACACAACCCGTCTCTGTCTCACGCGCTACTACACGAGTGAGACACAGCACAACGGTGTTAATTTACGTACAGTTGGCAATTATAATTTTCGCGGGCGTCCCTTTCTTTCGGCCGTATTTTTATTTGCCATCTCTGTTGTAGGGGGAGGGGGTTAAGAGGTTCGGAAGACGCGCGAGATATGTAGAATTTTTTAATAAAACCGCGCTTGTGTGCGCTAAGTGATATGGCTTGTTCTTTTTAATTTCGTTCTACGAATGCGAGCTGGATCATCTATCACTGCTTTTATTTGTGTTTTTTGCGCGCCGTTATGAAGATTTCGCATGGGATATGGATATTGATTGTTGGACTAATGAAAGCGCGATTGGTGTTCCTTTTTGACGTGTAGCGGGACTCTGGGACTTTTCTATGTGTTTTGTGATCAGTATAAATGAATGTTTTGATTGATACCTCGTGTTTATTACTTCGCTGTGTTTTCTAGCTATGACTGGGATTTGTAAAGGTTGGGTTTACTTATGAGAATACATATTTGATAATACGGTGCAGTCCGTTGTGATAAGCAGAAATAATAGAACTCATCTGACAAATAGTCGCAGATAATTATTCTAATAAGAAACTTCCCAATCTTGTTTATTCCTCTCGCTAAAAAATATGGCTTATTTAGTAAATTAAGCCATGTTTTTAGCTAAACATTTAAACCAGTAGGTTCTTATTAAACAACTTATAGGTACTTTTCTTATAAGATAAGAAACTTAACAGGTTTTACAAAAACCTAACAAAATTACAATATACATCTCTATTTTCGTTATAACACAAGAGATTACCAAGAAACCCAAAGAAATCTTGCATTGAGATTTGAGAGCGTCGTTTAAAAAACAGTGGCCACAAAAATGTCCGCTAATCAAGCATATCACTTCACGCTATCCCGGGTGTAACACGTCCAACAAAATCACATCCCAGTATTTGAACAAAAAACCGATTGATAAAGAATCACACCTATCAGGGCGGAACTCATCTGTCGGTGACTTGCGTTTACACCCCTTATCACTGGCCCGTGAACGAAACTATTCAAAATTGTCTTCTATACACAACAGACAAAATAAAACCTTATATCTGAAAAATAAAACTCAAAATCAATCGACCTATCCATACTAATCTTAACTTATTCTGTTGTATTAATTTAAACTCTATGTACACGTAGTAAAGTTGATATTTGTATAAAATAATATGGTCAGATGTTCGTTCTGGTCGGTGCGCGTCGAATCGTCTTCCGGCGTACGACGTGATTTCTTAAAGAAAGCCGAATCAATGGACGCGGTGGACGTTGGCCTCCGATTGTTTCATGAGTTACGCAATGATCAACATATTTGAACATTTTTCATTCCCAGAACTTTTTGTTCCACTTGTATGGAATAAAGAACCCGTTTTCCTGTATGAAGTAACTTTGTTTTTGTCGGGATTTCTTTGTTGTAAACATTTTGAATTACCTCTTAAAAAGCCAGCAGTATTGAGATTACAGCCTTGTATATTATGTAACAATATTTCATGCAAAGATGACTAACCAATTTTTTTTTATAACTTGTTTATTTTGCTTCTTTCAGTTTACAAACAACCCTTATGGATTATAGCTTAATGATGTACCTACAGATAATAAATTAAAAATAAATATGTAGGTATGTGACATGTCATCCAACCTATCTTCCCGCCAATTCAAACCATTTTCCTTAGCCACGTGGTCGATTCCATTTTAAAAGTGCAAAGTGCCAGTAACCTCGGGAGTTCTTTTAATTTCAATAGTGGGGTCGCGGGCTCAAGGTCGCCGCCCGCGAGGGGACAGTTTTACGATCAGCTGATTCCCGCCGACGCTAAAAATATCTTGTTAAACTTTTTTTTAATATTCTCCTGACCACGGCTAAGGATGCGGAAGTAAAAACTTTTTGTTGTGATTTTTTTGGTGAAATTTTTGGGGTCAGCGAAAATGTGAGTTGAGGTACATTTAAAGTTTATTTTTTGCTCGTCGATGACAATTATAATTTTATTTTCTCTGAATGAATTTTTTATAAACCTAGTTGATGCTCTAAATCCAATTATTTACAGGAATTTCTAATTGGAATTCCTTAAAATATTGTTAATATTAAACTTTCATACCCATTCGACTGAACATACCAATTAGTCTATCAAATAAACATAAAAGTTTATCAATTCTATTGATCCCATTCAGTTCAGTAATTGCACATAAATGAAGCTTACCTAATTGGAATTCAATTTCATATTTTCTTATAATTCCATTATTCTGCGTCGCTTATAAAATATCATACCTAACTCTCGAAACAATTTAAAAGTTGCAGTTAACAGCGGTCAGGGTGGGAACTGGGAGGGGTCATTTGGCCCATTTTTATCCCAAGCCAAGGGCGCGTAGGGCAGGTTCGGCTGGCCGCCGGCTATTGACACTGTATTCTTAAATTTGCCCACTCCCCATTGTGCGTAACTTTTTAAATGCCACGGTCAATGAACTGACCGCTAATAGGAAATAATATTGTAATACTGTGGCTAAACGGTTTAGAATTTTTTTTAATTTTGCGGCAGAGTACGCCTTCCTGGACACCTTTTTGAAAATTGAATGTGTTATTTTGATTAAATTCAGATCTGTTTTGTTGCTTTTTTCCGTCCCTGGTATATTTTTGAAAATGGAATGTGTGATATTTGATTTATACTTTGATTGTTTTTTTTTATTCTTGACATAACAGGTTTTGTTTTTTAATTGAATGTTATTTTTGTTATTTATAAATACAGAAGCTTTTTATGTTTATAATGATGTTTCGATGATTCTATTTAAGTGATTTAAAATCAAACAATATAAAGAAATATCTCAAATAGTGTAAACAATAAAAGCAAAGAGACCCAATACAGATAACAAATCATTCCATCCGTCAATGTGCCACTGACAACTCTTTTACCAGATACTGAATCTTATAAAGATTAAAATTATCCAATTAATTATTACTATGTTACAGTCATACAAATGGACATTACAGATAACGTCTGGTTCGATTGAAATGTTGTAGAGTGCAGGAAATAACAATAACGCAAATAAAAACTACAATATGTAGGTACTAATTAATTAAGATAAGTATAATATTTGAAAAATGACATCTCATTTGAAGCAGTGACCTAGGAAAACTTTAAATTAGAATTAAATTTATATCAATTATCAACCAAGCGCAAAGATTGTCGGATAACAAAAAAATGGGGAAATAACTAAATATACCTATGAAAATTCATGTCTGAAAACTTAATTCGACGCAAAATGTACGCTTCTAGGTATTATAAAATTTGTCAATTAGCATCATAAAGAAACACTTCTAAATAGAAGATTTTACGTGCAACACCCATATTGTGATGGTTCATTTAAAAAAAATAAACTGCATAAAAATTTGCTCAAAACTAGATATTTATGCTGGTGAGTGGTGAGACTATTTCCGAATCAAAGAAACTTACCTCATAGTTACGCTTAAAAGTATTATACAGAATTACCTAGCTGATTATTTATAACATATTTTCTAAAACATATTAAGTATATATATACCCACTTGTACATCTTACACAAATTATTATTAATATTAATCAGTTAAAGTATAAAAAATAGAAATAAATAACTTTAAAGTACCCGTAACATAACAATGAGTAATAAGTATATCACGCATAAAAACCTCAAAAAGTTTGAGTGACAGGACCGCCATACTATCGATATCGATATTCGATAATGGCAACAAAGCACCCGCCAGCGCATCTCTATCGACAGACGACTAGAGCGTGTGCTACGTGTGAATGTTATCGATAGTATCGAGATATGTCGATGTCGATAACTCGGCCATTACGTGCGCGGTCCGAATCGTCTTGAGAACCGATTTAATCGTGGCCTTTGTTGTAAAAAATACAAATTATAACACTGTTCATGTCCAATAATACGTGTATAGAAATTAATTTGTTTTTATAACTTAACTATACATAATAATAACTTCTTACGATTTTAATTATTTTTCGTTTAAATTATTTAAATAAATGAATTCTCAAGCAATGTTATATCTTTTTGCTCTAATATTCAACAAATACTGTATTACTATAATACCGTAAAAATAATTAGAAATAAAAATTAAAGTTACACTAACATATTATTTAAAAAATTTTTCGATTGCATCAATATTTCACAGATTATAATAATAATTTGGCACACTTAGAGTATATATTACAATAGTATAGAGCGAGTGTATTGCACAAATTGCTTAGTGCATATCGTAGGCAGATGAGCTATAGATACTATATAGATGTGTGTGTGACAAATAGGGATGGGTAGGTATCAATTGTGTGTTGAACTATCGATAAGTTGTGTAAATAAATATGTATCTAAGTAAATATTTATGTTCAATATGTTATTAAAGGAGAAATGTATGAATAAAGTATAAACATGTAATTTTAAATTTGTTTGCCAAGTGAATAAAGTGTGTTTATTCCATTTGAATTTTAATTCTTATATTTATATTAATTATAAGTACTTTAAAAATATGTTTAATTGGAATATCAGAAAAACGTGAGTACTTTTTAAATAATAAAGTAAAAAAAAAAAGATCAGGTTTAGTGCTATTTCTTTAATAATAAATCAAACAATAATAATAATGTTTTAAAAATGTTAAATAAAAATAAGAAATAATTAATAATTTATAATGATAATATAATATTCATAATTTTTTTATTTAATTTTATCCATTCTACTATCAAAATCTTCAAAATCAATTTAGCGGTTCAGAAAATATATCGTAACTTTACATACTTTACATTTACACTATAATACATTCGCATTCATAATATTAGAAAGTGTATAATACATAACACACCACAAATTTATTTATAATACATTTTTAAAAGAGTTTTAATTTTAAAGTTAAATAAATAATTTGTTAAAATATAGTTTACTTTATATCGAGTACAGCGTTGGTCGTCACATCACTACGATCACGTGGTGGCAGTGAGGTGCGCGAGCGAACCTGCGCGTGTCCGTCTCCCACCTCCCCTTCACCCCCGCGATGCTAGATTTATTTTCATAAAAATAAGTATAACAATCGACTAACTGATGAAATGTGATACTGGATTTCAATTTTTTGTATTTTCTAGTATCGTTTTTGCAAGATAGAACTGTACATTTCACCATGTTTATTCGTAAATATGAAAAAAAATCCAGAGCAACGCACTTCGACAGCACTCAACCACGACTACGAGCGCTCGCGGCGGGAACGTCGTGTAACGTGTTGTTCCCACCTGTGCCTACTGTTCCCACTTGGTTGTTCGCACTCTATAGATAGTACCTATATATACTCTAAGTTGGCACAACTGCATATCGCTTTTTAATTATGTTGGCAGCACTGCGCAATAAATTTCAAATTTGACAGATAAGAGGTCACTGCCCTTCGTTTTGGCGGCACGGCGCGTGCTGGAGCGATGTGCCAGTCACATCGAACAAAGCAAATCAAATCTCAGATATCTCTTACGGATTACGCTTATACTATTATTACCTTACATTAAATTTCATCTTGAAGCATCTAATGTCAGCATAAACAGTACAAATTGTCAGATATTAATGTTACTATAAGTTACGGTCGGGTTTTTGAGTTGCTTTGTCGGGAGTTATTTATAATGTTTGTAATGTTTATCAAATGTGTAGTTTAAGTTTAAGATTTTTCTATATTATGTATTTAAAGTAGGAAAAATATTCAAAAACACTAACAGTTACACCTTATGAGTTTTAGCATCAATGACCTAATAAATGAATAAAATCCTTACAGGATACAGTAGATATTAAAAAGAAATAATATTAGGTTCGTCTTGTATTTAAATGTAAAACGTTCCAACACAATATTTCCCAAACAATCCATCAATCACGACAAATTGCTCAACATTACAATCTGCAACCGCGACTGAATTCTAAAACAGTTGACGCAATATGGGCGTGTGTGGAAAAAAACATACTCCCATTACCGGTCGCCTTATCTCGTGTGTGACTCACGAATGGCCTCTACTCCGTCGCAATAAGGGTCACCCGGCCACAATAGATCCGCGCTGACACCACGCCTCAGCCGTCATTGGCAGAAATAAAAACCACGCGTAACTCGTCACGTCTCGCCGGACAGTGAAATCGTGCTGTGACAATGTGTCAACTGACCGGTGTAATGAGAGCCCCCCCGCCCCGCCCTGATATCGACACCGCTTCACAAATCGGCCGCATTCCTCCACCGGACGGAGGTCAATCGAAACTGGCCAGCCCCGGTGTGTCGTGGCTTATGAAATGACAATTGAAGCTCCAATGCGCAAACCCGCAAAGGAAATTTTCGATCACGTTAAATTGCCACGTAACAATCTAGATGTAAATCGCTCGGCTACCGTTATATTGAAAAATCGTTTTCTAATCGATTCGTCACAGTTGCGTTCCGTTTACGCAGCTGTCCCACGCTCAAAGTGATCATATAATCTATTCGTAATCGCTTGTTCAACTGAAAGAATTCATAACTATACCTACAGCCAGATTCGCAGAAATTAATGTTTTTATAAAAATATTCATAGGATTAATTACATTTTTTTTTCTAGGAAGTAAGTACAGCTTGTCAAAACAAATGTAGGTAGGTAAGTAGGTACCTACATTATTTATTATTACACTTTATAGTAGACTAGGTATAAAGTAAAATGTAGTTCATAGTGTACAGACAGAAATTAAATGTATATATAATGTAATAATTATTAGATAGTAGTTGATCAAAAAATATTTTACACGTTTACAGTTAGAGTTCTAACACACGAACGGCAAGTTGTGAACGGCAGAGGCTACTCCTTTTTTGAAGTTGGTTAAAAATAAGTCACACGTTTATACAAAATATTTTCATTTAAATTAACTATTAAAGCATCACAGCGCAGGAGTCAGGACAGAAAAATAAAATACATGTGAAAGAAAATTCAGTTATAAAGTTGAATATTACCTATTCAATCTTACATCAAATACCTATTCCGTGAGTGTTATTCTGTTATAGCATACAAAAAATCTATTCATGATTTACAGTTTCTTTGCGACATTTTTTATCTGTCTATTATTTTTCCGACTTCAATTGTTATCTTTACAGTTTCACCCTATACGATTTTGTATCTGTGGTTTCTTTTTTCAAATAATTCGAAACATGTTCAATTGTGTCACAATACGCCTCCGTGTCAACACGGCATCGACCCACTTGATTCGGAAGTTAATCAACCGTTAAATCGTTTTCAAGTGATTTTTCATACTGTTTCTACACAGTGTCAAAATAGCACGCCTTTTCTATTGCGGAACATGAGTTTTTCGGTTGTTCTACAAAATTTTAAACTGTTATACCACGGATATAAATTGCAATTTTAATCCCACACAAAAACGTCTGTGGAAATATTTAATCTAGACAAAATTGTTGCTAAGTTAGACCTATTAGTTACAGATTTTTTGTGGGAATATTATAATTTATTTTATTACAGACCATCAGACGTGACATCATTTTGATATCATGAGAATCGAAAAATATCGAAATTTGTTATACGGTGACGCTATGTGAACTCACCTGTAATGAGATTTTATTCAATACAAAATTTGCTAACAAAATGAAAATACTATTTTAATATGCATCAAAATATGAAACCTCATTGCTTTAAACATAAAACTGCCATAAAAAACTAGCAACATACAAAAAGAAAAAAAAATAAAAAAGAACGCCCAAATTCGCTGTTCAAATGTTTGTGAAAAGTTATAAGTGCACACACGTAGAAGACAGAGCAATTATACACGGTCGGCGCGGCCTGGTACGGCCCGAATCAGCTCATATCGTGTGTACGGCATGTTTTTTTTTCTCTCATTAAAAAGTTAGACACTGTTCCTAATTTCTGGAAATTGCAAGACATGGTTTGTAGTCTGGAAAGGGACATAGATTAAAATAACAAGGTACGCTATTTCTCTCTTGGTTTGCAATTAAATTCATTCGTAAAATGTCAGTTTGTATACTTTCATTAATCATCGCGAATTAGCATATTGACCATAGGGCATACCACAGTTTGAAAACATTCCATACCTTATTAAACATAATTAAATACCCTTTATCTAAAATATTCCTTTTTTCCAATACAAATCAACCTGTAATCAGTTATTAGAGGTTATTAATTTGCATTAGCGAGGGCACGTGTGTTTGCTCGCGTGTTAGCGGTGTATTACCAAAATATACGCCGGATTTGATTATATACGCAGATACGAGACTCTCATACCGCTTTCTTCTATATTTTTTGGCAACCATAACGTATATTTTATAACTGAAGATGAAGATATAAACAATAAATAATATTTCTTTTTTTTTAGTTTCAACCGGGTATGAAAACAGAAGATCTTCAAAGAAGACAGTAAATAATATGATACGCTGGACATCGTGACTAACTACTTCTTCGAAAAGGTAAACAAAAAGGTATCATTTATGAACATTTTAATTTATTAATTGCTTAGGTATATAATGAAAGCTCGAAATTTTCATGCATCAGTGCTTTTACACGAAGCTGTAGTTCTCTTCAGAATATCGTATCATCATGTAAAGGTAACATAAATAGATAAATAATAGATACTATAGTAAAAACAATGTCACATCTGTTTTTTAATCTATGAGTAAAATGTTTTGGTAGTGCACGAGTGCGATGTATCGTGCTTAATGAATCACAACCCCAAAATGTTGTAACCCCTATTAATATACTTTGGATCGATATTTTTAAGCTTTTTATACTGTCGGTAGTTTAATTAGAAACGGTTGTTTTCGATGCCTGATTTTCATATCTCAGTTTTGGCACATTTAGTAATCAGACGATTTGTGGAGTTGTTTTAATTGATGAGAAATATTGTTGTTGTCATGTCAAAGTTACTGAACCGCTTAAGTTGTTTTCGATTAGGTATCCATAAATTCGGACACAGACTTCCATTACTTACTATCCTTGTACCACAAACAAATCCACAGCCATCTACTAGTTTTCTAATAATTATACGAGTTTAACAAAAACTTAAATTATACCTGTTAGTGACTCATGCACATACACGCATAATGTTCGAACCAGGTTTTTTGTATCTTCGAAACAAAAAGACCGACGGACAAAACATTTATTACGTATATCCTTTTCTATTATATTGTCATGTACCTGCATGCTATGTTTTTATTGAGGGCCACATTTGTTTTCGGAGAAAGAGCATTGAGATATAGTTGTAACTGTACTTGATGTATTAAGTTATCGTTTAGGGCTGAAATTGAAAGCTTGTTCCAATGGTTAGAATGTGATTGCTTGATTGCCGATTGAACACATTTTTACATACATTGAAATACACAGATTCTCAGTAATTTCAGAGTAACCTACCTAGGTACTAATTATTAAGAATAATTTTAAGTTTTCAAAAAACAATACAAATAAGAATAACGTATAAAATTATGGTATTGTCATCGATCCTCAATAAGTGTAGCTTCAATCAAATCGGTCTTTTTAGGTAAGTACAATCGAATCATTCAAACATAGGAATATAGGATGTAGCTTATAAAAGCGTATTAAATTTTTAATACGCTATATTTTAGTTAATTCTTAAAACGTCCACGTTCGAATTATGCAAATTCTATCAACAATAACGCTCACACTATTAATATCAACATTAAACTGTGGTTCACAAAATTTCGCCTGTAACGCCCCGTCTATTAATCTTGGCCCACCGACAATTGCTTCGAACATTAGCTGTTTTAACTGTAGTTTAGACGGTAACCTCACATTGATGGTTAAGTGTTACCACTTCATTTAATAGCCCGTTATTTATTTGTTTTGTTTATGGAAACTTATTTGTAGTTAACTGACGATTAATGCGTTTTCAATCCGTGGTTTACTTAAAAAGTCTTCATTATCTTGCGTGTTAATAAATAATGTACAAAATCTAACAAGTTAAATAAATACTTATTTAATTACGTTAATAAAATACTACACAAAAAACAACACAAGAACGCAATAAATTCTTGAAGCTATAATAAAAACTCTTGAAACTTCAAAGATAAAAGCCATAAGCGTTCCACACATTTAGCCAATAAAATTAAAGGTCGGTATAAAAATCGCGTGACACATTAACACATGACCTCAAGACAAGCCAAAACCGAAGCCACGTACTGAAAATGCTAATGTATGATCGTAATCTAACCCTTAAGGCGCAAACCGGACCACGCATAGTTTCCCCGAAACTATCTGATAAACTTCACGACCAACATAATATGACCCATACACCTCCCCTTTTATTTAAAACACAAGAGACGCATTTCACGTAACAGAGGTCCAAATAAATTGGTTGACCGACATGCGAGCGACTGAAATATGTGTAGTGACGTCACATTTATGTCATTCAATCCATTAATGCCCTTATCTGAACTTCCGAATTCGTGTTACGTAAAGTGCGTTTATTGGATTGGAGCATGACAAAGCCAGATTCTGTTTATTTTCCTTCAAAAACTGGTGCGTTTTGTTATTTATTTGCGGACTACATAACATAACTGTATAATAAACTAATCTATGATACAAATTCAAGAAAACAAGCGCTTTCTGATTACCTATCGCGTTAAAATTAGAAACAAAAAGGAATTTCAAATTTAGAACGTATCCATTTCAAATGACAGTTCAATGCATTAACAACACGCACCATTTTTTTTAATTTTGGCGCTTGCCTTTCAAAAGAAATTGTCTATGCTAAATCCGCATATGTCATAAAAGTATATTGTCTTTTGTTATCTGTTCTCGGAAAGCGAACGTGTGACGGCAAAACCCAGGTACATTGTCCTTTGTCTTTATATGCATCCATGGGTGATGTTTACACCTTAATGGCCCTTACGGTATATTTGGGTATTAGCTTTCTGTGAAATAAATAATTTTTAACGTACAGAGTCGTGTATGAACAAAGGTTTTTATGACTCGCAAGCACGACTTGTTAATTTCGATTTCTTTTAGATTCATGTGACTAGCAATAGTTTTATCTTTTTACTAACTATATTAGTGAAATTTTGTATTAATCTTATTAATTTACTGTTACGAATTGGTTTATTGAAACTTAAATTCACTGCAAAAAGTTTTTAAAGCGTATTATTACTGTTAATTAACGAACGAAAAATCTATTATAGATATACAGAATAATACTTTTCTCTAAGAGTGTAGAAATTTACATTAAAAATAATTTACTTTTTCTGCGGTAACAACTTGGTCTCTATTACGCAGATACTCGCTTTCATACTACAGAGAGGATGACCTATCTGCCTTTACTAATTGCATTTGACGGTTTATTTTGTGTCAAGCAAAGCCGAGGCGGACAAATCAAATAGAATGCTAGTACAGAATATATTTGAGGTATGTAAAATTCAAACTTTTTTGTTCATGTTAACTTTTTTAAGCATTGGAATTTTTTTTAACTATCACGGATTCGAAATCTCGCTGCTACTGCTCGAGAACAATCGGCAATAAACTCGATTGTTACGTACTATTTTTTAAAATATGTATAAACATTAATGATTAAGTACAATAAAACATTATTTAAAGTTACGGTTAACTCACTGGTCAGCTTCTTGAGTCTTTCAATATACCTAATATAACTTTAAGCTAACGCGATTCAGCAGCAAAAAAAGACAATGTACCCTTAAACACAATACACTAAATTATTTAAATCAACATTATCTTATCCATTAACAAGCTCTTAAAATAAACCAAAGGCAACGCGAAACTGTGAAATGTGGAAAGCATTGAAAATTTTCGGCGCTTATCTGTACAGGGTAACTTTTATTTTCCCGCCCCGGGCGAGCCTTGTGTGTGCACGAACTGCTGTAGACTTGCTTTAAAATAGACCCGGCAAGTTTTATAAATTTTACATTCTGGCACATTTTTATAAAGTAACACAGATGTGCTGCTGAATTTTCTCGGATAAGACTAGTTTAAATGTACTGTTTCATATTTCAAACTGACATACTATTATGAGTAAATAGATTGAGAAGGTGTTAAATATCTGATGATTATATCCGTAGACGTACTACGACGATATCACAACTTAATCGTAGTAGAAATCCAAACAATTAGTATATAAGCAGGTAGCTAAAAATTACGATACACTCACCTACTACAACGACAAAAAAAATATAAAGGCATCAAAATCCAGAAACACACATTCTTATTAAATTTCAATTACAAAAAATATTGTTTTAAAAAAATTCGAATGTCATGTCTAAAAATTTAAAATTGCAACACAAATCGCACGCGAGCCGATATTTACGGCGGTTATTTCGGCCGTATGTTCTCACACGTCCGCTGATACACATCTGATTCATTACCGTGCTCTATGCTCATCTATTGTCTATGCTATAGATAATTTATACCAACCATAGAGTAAGCTAAAAATTGCACGCTACATTCCTGGAGTTCTTATTTAAACAGTAAAGGTAGTATTTACATAGTTGTGTACAGAATTTATTACTGTTTATAATAATGGTTAATGGAATTATAGAATTAGTCAGAGGATTTCTAGGAAATGTAATTTTTCTGACTTGGGTTGACCATTCCTTCCTCTATGAAACCACAAATCGTACAAACGCAAGAATCAAGATAGGATTAAATGAATATCAATCCCGTTGTTGCTGAAGGATTTGCTCACTAAAAGCATATACTTACTTACCTACTTGCATGTATGTGGAAATAAACTTTTAAATACATATTATACATAGGTAGCTTTAAATTAAATTATATTTTTTTTTTAGATTTGAGAGATTCTCAAAGCGATCACTTAAACCGTTTCGCGTAGGTATAGTTTATGTCTGAGGATTTTGTCTGGAAACCAATGGACCATGGTAACTAGCTAAAATATCATAATTTGTTTACATAACATAATTTAGTAGGTACTAACTTCAGCACCAAAAACACATCGAATAAATCGAAAAACGGCATCGAATATAAAACATCTAAGTAATAAGTATTGTTAAAGTTAGTAAGTGCAGTGCCAAACTAATCTAAGTGGTTCGCTTCAAGTTGGCAGACGAGCTTTTTTACTTGCTCCAACTTCAGCCGGTGATATGAACATAACATGCATGAGGGGTTGCACAGGGTAAGTGGGAATAGAGATTCGTAAATAAAAACTTTAAATGAAATGTGATTGAAGGGACCCAAGTAAATGCTTTAGCTTTAGCAAAATTTTGGGAGGTGGTAGCAATAGAAAAAGTGGAGTGAAAAAAGTAGATAATGTGTTTAGTAAAGTTGTTTACTATTGAAAGCTTAATGCTAAGCTTGGACATAAAATGCTGTCTTAGAGTAGATAGAAAAGCCTAAGATATGAAGTACTTTAAACATTCGTTCTTTTTATCCTTTTCTTTGTCATAAACACCTAAATACAAAATTTTACCGAATCTTCCTTGACAATTACCACAATTTTGTACGTCGAGTTCCTAAAAGAAACCTATCGTACATTACTTTTGATCCATAGAATTTAGAAAATTATCATAGGATTATGGATATCTCTTCAATTGGGAATCAACAAATCAACATAAATAAAAACAGTCTCTATTTCATCTTGCTCTGCGAGTTCACAAGTCAAGAAAAGTGCTGCGTCTAGGTGGAGAGTATTCATGTCCTCTGCTCCAACGCCCTCGCACGTCAGAACACGAATATAACTGAAAAATAATGCATTTTTACACTAGCTGCGACGGAATATATTATCCAGTGTAGGATAGAATTTATTTTTGTTGGTATTTTTTTAGTTTTAGGGGTAACTGTTGCTTTAGTTGGATATAAATTAAAATCTAAATCTATAAACTCAACACTTAAATTTATAATTAATAATTTTAAACTTAATTAAAATCTATTCGATACCAATAATGCTATAAACAAAAATATATAAAATACAGGTGTAGACGAATAACACAAACAAAATTATAACTAGTCCGTCGAGGGATAAGCAAAAAGGAAAACAAGGCTGAGCAATAAAAATCTAAAGCCGGGTATCCACTTAGGTTCGCCGTGGATTGCGAACAATGTGTGCTCCGCGAACGTGAACGTGTATAGTGTACACACTTAGGCTGCAACATCAGTGCTCCTGTCGGAGCGCTAAATTCCGCGCTCCGGTCTCCAGTAGACGCACGACAGACGGTCGGTGCAAACATGCCGCCTCCAGAATTAGTAGGAAGTGCAGCTTATATTTTGATACATTATATTGTGATGGAATACAAACAACCTCCTCAATTTTGGCAAGGTAATATTATGAATAAGGGAAGAAGAAATAATGAAATAATGCATATATTCATCATTTCATCGGACCACTCCATGTTCGCGAACTTAACAAACACACGCTCGCGTCCACGAACAAACTGCGCTCCCCTTTGAGTTCGCGCAAAAAACCGCTTCCGGAGCGCTCCGCCGTGCTCCGATCGTGCTCCAGTCGCGCTCCGCGATCACGACGTATCCATTATGTTTGGTTTGCGGAGCGGGCGCGTTCGCAAACGACGGCGAACCTAAGTGGATACCCGGCTTAAAACACGTGTCGGAGCATCGCTCTAGCGAAAGCGACAAAAAGAATTGTTCACAATTAAGTGCGTAAATAAATTACAGACTTAAATCCAGTACAAAATACACCACGCAAATAAACATATTCGAAGGTATAAATCAAGTTGAAATGCGTTATTACCGAAAACTCGGAAAGCGTTGTTCCACGCGGTCTGCGGAGGTCAGATCGTATCGGCGGCTCACACATTAATGGCTAATGGTACACACGTAAGGGTAATTCGGCCTGATGTATTAGCCACGCGTGGAATTTAAAGTTTTGAATTTCGAATTCGGTTTGATTTATTTTTTATTGGCTGCCATGTTTTTGTTTTGGTTAGCGCCGTGTTTAGTTAGCGGATATGTGATCGAAAACGAATTACATTTGGTTAAGTGGCATATTGTAAAGGTTAAATTATTATTAGTATCAATTGTGTGAACTTCTAAATCGAGATGTGCATTCAGTTTATAAAGCTGCAATAAACCTGACTTATATCATAAAAAATCTTTATTAATTTTTATTCTGGCTTATTTTATACCCTTCCACGTAGGTATAGGTACATTGAAAACGCGTTGTATTATGTTTTCCGTTATTATTATAAGGCAACCGAGTATGCTTATTCATAAATTAGGTCACGTTCAGAGCTTACCAGTCACAAAGGAAATATTTTCCGTCTTTTCGGTTTTATTACTAACGAAGGGAAATTTCGAATCTTACATGTATCTTCTATTCTTAAGCAACAATCTCACTATAAGTTCTTTAATGAAACAGGAATATCTCAGGACCCTAATTAATCAAATCTCTAATATATTTGTAAAGCTTTCAATCAAGATTAAATCCTGGAATAACATACCTAAGTATAGGCAATTTTATCCAAGTATTAGGTATTGATGATGTTAGTAATTTAGCACAAATTAACATTGAGATACACATATGGAGACGACACCGCCTACATCACTTATGTTCCGCTCAACATACGCCATAATATGGCGTAACTGCACGCTCATTTTTATTTGTTTTAAAGTGAAACGCATCATATATGCCTTCGTATGTGTTACGATATTGCACAAATAATACAAATAATACGGAAAAGTGCAAAGGAACAACTTTTATCGGTAAGTACCTAACTAGATAATAATTTTAAAAACTTAGTTAGAGCAAAAAAATGGCGCACAGATTTTGTTCGTGGTGTCTCCTCCATACGTAGTAATATTATCTCAATGCAAATTAATAACATTCTGCATCCAGATAGTCTTCCAAAGAAGACATAGGACATAATAAGCCCGATAGCAGATAACTCTAGACAAAATGACCACTAATCAGTATCAGTAAATAATATTCCTTAATTACCAGCACCTATAAGCATTCCCATAAATATAAGCAAATACATAGGTACGAAGAAATACCCATATTCATCATCAATTTAAACCAACTCGAGTCACCGATTAACATAACGACAAAGAAATTCAAGAACCACGTATTGCCAGCACTAATATACGTTCAAAGCACACTTTAAGCAGGTCCACACGCATAGCCCACTTATGGCAACTAAATGCCCATTTGGCTTCAAATAAAGTCCACGCGATTCACCAATTAATATTAACTATATATGATATGGCATGGGCTTATTCGCACGAATTAATTTCTCACTTAATGTTTGTAATTTGGTGATATTTTGGGATAATAGAGAGTAATTACATGATTATAGGTCATTTGTTGTGATGGACAGATGCAATGAATGCTTTGTACTTAAAGTGATTTAAATTGATTGTTTTTTGCATTGGTTCGTATATAACTATCTTAATTAAATAATAATAATAAATATTTCTGGACAATTTTCACACACGGCAAGATCTGATCCCATACTAAGCTTTCGCTTGTGTTATGGAGACCAGATGGCTGATAAACATACATAATATATAATTTTTAAATAAATACTTATATAGATAACTAACACCCAGACACAGAGCAAACATCTATGTTCATCACACACATATTTGCCCTGGGTGGGAATCGAACCCACGACCTCTGGCTTGGAAGGCAGGGCCACTACCAACCAAGCCAACTGGTCAGTCAGAATTGGTACAGATTTAATTCAATTAACTATATCTCGAATAGATACGGGAAGAGATGTAAAAGTTCCTAACAGTGAAAGACTTCGAGATGGTAGAAACGTTTCGCAAAATGTTCTGTGGGTTGAATTTTAAATTTATACATTATTGATAGTAAGAAGATAATATGTATAAAGTTCATGATTTTTGTTTAGTTGAACGCTCTAATTTTATTTTTCGATTAACTTTTGTCAAAGAAGGCTTACACTTTACCCGATGTGACCTATAATTAGGAACAGGGTAGGTACCTAGCGATGTAAAAAATAGCAAATTACGCAGGAAAATTAGAATAGGTACCACACTCCACAGGCTAAATGAACAAAGTTGCAGAATCTGATAGGTCGATGTTTGTATAGACATTCAATTCAAGAAGAAGTATCTAATGATGGAATTCAAAATTTTCTTCTATACATTTCTAGAAGTCTATCTAGTCTCTAGTCTATTAAATCTAGGTATTCAAATAATTATTTCAAGAGAGCATATTTTGGCGTATGATTTATGAAATAGGTGTTTCAATAACGTTGATCAACCTGTCCAACCAACGGGTAGAAGCTAGTAGCTAGTAGAATATTATTAATCTAAGGTTTTATAGCGTTGGATAAATTAAGGAAACAAAAGTTATTTCAACGCAAGAATATGCGCAGCTACTGCTAAGCTTAAGGAATATGGGTGTTTTTAGTATAGGTACTAATTACTACTAATATCCACACGTAAATCATTCTTAATCCAGTAATCCCTAAAACACTTAACTTATAGGAAACATTATAACCTTAATAAGTGAATTTCTGTATTTGTACCAACTTCCGAAGATATATTTTTATCTCTAAGAACGTTATGTCTTATCTTAGATTTAATATTGTAGGAAGATAGATACGTAATGGTTATTAAATTTGAAGATATTCTGTGGTCAGAAGAATGAAAAATTTCAGCCTGGTGTTGGAAATCTAATCCAAATCTAACTAAGCACAGGCTAATGATAAATTGATTAGACAGACACACTAATTCCTCTAAACCTCAAGAGACGAACTCGAACGTATTCTCAAGAGTCAAGCATTTAGTAAGAGAGCTGATCAGACTAAATTTTGATTAAGATATACAATTTTCTACATGGCTCATAGAGAACTATAGAAAGAACGTCTGAGCCTTATTTACAATAGTTCAATTTTATTTACACAACAAATACCAGGATATTTTTCTTTCTTATGGATTGCTTAACTAAAATTATTTATCCATTTTTTAGAATTTTAGCGGACCTTGTTCAAGCATATAATTTAGACGTCTAGATTCAATTGTTTTTGCGTATTTCATCGACACGTCAATCTAATTGCTCTTAATTTTTGTCCCCTTTTCTAGTCCTGTTTTGTTTTTGTTATAATTGCCCAAACTATCTACTGTTATAATTATTATTAGAAAAGTGACTAGGAAACTATTTCATAATTTCTTAGTTAAGTAGTAGATAAGTAAATATTGTAAGTTGTCTTCTTTAGGTACTACATACTTGTAATAAATCATATTTTCACTTTCACTTTCACCCTTTACAGTACCTACCATGATTTATATCTTTTGTTAGATCAAATTTTTAGACTATTATAAAAATATAACTACCTGTCTATCTAAATCATAAAAAATTTCGTCCTCATAAATATAAGTATTTAAAAACTTTGTAATGTATAAAATAAAAGATATTCGTATGAAAGAAGACTTACACTTAAAAATATAAACATAAATAAAGACAATATCGTTGGATAATAAACTTTCTACTTCATATCGCATCAACTAACCACACATTCAAGGGATTAGCGCCACCGTCCAAGTCTGGCCAATATTCTTTCCCGGAATATTTTATTGCTCTTGGCCATTCAATGAACTCATTTTATAGACTTAAGAGATTATCGTTCTACGGCTAACGTTTATCCAGATGTTTCATAGTATTCTTCAAATATCTAACAACGCGCTCTTTAGCATAGTTGTGTATCGTCTTTAATATCTATATCCCTGGTTATATGTATCTATTCATGTTAACGTACCGTACGTTATATACGTTATCTCCAAGCTTCCGCGAAACGGTAGGTATTCTGAAGAATACATAATGTGGAGTAGGCGTCACGTATGTAGGTACATATTTGTGTGACATATGTGTGGTGTGTGGCGCGCGCGGGTGGCAGGCGGGGGCCGGGGGCTCGTGTGTGCGCAGGGCGGGGCCGAAGGCGGCCCCTGCTAGCGCCAAGCCCGGCTCGCCAGCGCTCCGCAGTCCGCACCATTCGCCCGACGTCTTCGTACCACGCGCTCGTCCCGGCCGCTAGTTCATTCCGCGCCCGCGAGCCGACCGCGCCGCACGTCCGCGTTAACTCTCTAGTGCTGTGCAGTGCTTGCTTTGACGTTTGTGTAATGCGAACGCCGCCAGCCAGGAACACTATCTGAGCGAAAAGGGTTGTGCAACGGGCGGAGGGCGGCGCGAAACCGCGCTTGCGCCCGCCGGCACGATAAGCCGAGACATCACACACGCGTCCACACCGGCACGCGAGATGGACGACAAACCGACGGCTGGTGAGGAGCACTACAGCCTGCGCTGGAACAACCACCAAGCGCACCTGCTTCGCTCCTTCGAAGCGCTGCTTCACGCGGAGACTCTCGTCGATGTGACTCTAGTGTGCTCCGAACGTCGCGTACGCGCGCATAAAGTTCTACTCGGTGCCTGTAGCCCGCTGTTCCGTCGGATATTCAGCGAAAACCCGTGCAAGCATCCGGTGATCGTGCTCAAAGATTTTCAAGGATGGGAAGTGCAAGCTGTGGTGGATTTTATGTATCGTGGCGAAGTTTCTGTGGCGCAGGAGCAGCTCGGAACTGTGATACGTGCGGGAGAGTCGTTGCAAGTGCGAGGTTTGGCCGACCAAGAGACGCCAGAGATGGTGGAGGCTGAGAGGTCTCCCGTAGGAAGTCCTCCCACCGGGCCCACGGCTGCATCGCCGCCAGCTAGTCCGCACAGCCCGCAGCCACGCAGGAAACAAGCGAGACCACGACGTCGTTCAGGAGAATCCGATACACCAGAGAACTTGTCAATGCGACGATCGCCGAGTGGCTTGAAAGCAGTACGTCTGTCGCGAGGGAGGTCTCCACATAAGCAAGAACCAGAAGAGCAAGAAACAGAGGCACCACCACCGCCAAGAATGTTTCCACCACATCAGGACATGTTCCCGCCTGTACCACCACCCGCAGTTTCAGCACTTTCACTAACGCCACCGCACAGTAAGTACTTAAATAGTTCGTAAAATAGTAGATAATAATAATTCCAGAGCGATTTTTTTTATATTTTTAGGATTAATATTAATGGGTGTCTTAATATTAACAAATTATATGGAACGCATTTAACTAATATTGATTATGGATATCAGTAATTTTGTTCTGAGTAATATTTTGCTTGTAAAATAATTATAAGATGGAAAGGGAATGGCTGCATATTTGTGATTAATTAAGTGATAAGCAGCGGACTATCTAATAGGTTGTTTGTGAAACCCGAGGTCCATGGTATAATAACAAGCAACTCGACTTGAAGGAAAATAGTTTACGCAACAAACAATCTAACACACACAACTTTATTTGATTTTACTCTTTCTAGTGATACCAACAATATTAAGCCCTAAACATTCTGCGAAAATGTTGATCTTAAAATTCGAGGAATCAATTTAGAAGTAAAATGTAAAAATATAAATATTATGTCAATCGTTAAAATGATTTGTCATCGACGTAGGTATTTGTAGGTAGTTTAAAAAACGGAGGTCGTGACAACAATGCCGTTGTGGATGAACAATTGCTTAAATAATAAACAAAAATAATTATAAAAACTGGCCTTGTTGCCTCATTGTCGAATTTCATTTCTTTACGTTCAATGCTATAATATTATAAATTGCATCTTGCCAAATTGATATGTTTACCTTTAACTTTTATATTCTAGTTTTGAAGGCAAATTAGATTCTAATCAGAAAAATATAGTTCAGTTTAATTTTGAAACAATCTAAATTCTAATGTTGTTCAATGTTGCTATTATTTTGGCAGTCACACCTCATAAATTATATCTTGTAGGCAATAACGATGACTTAATATCAATTGATTAGCTATGAGAACTTAATGGTTCTGATATCGATAAGTTTATCGATTTATTAAATCACATGTAGGCTTAATGATTCGATTAGTTCGATATCGAGTGTTAACCGGAACCTTTCACAGATAAATTAAGATCACCCATTCATGTGTCGATGTCTTATCTGCAAGGAGGTTTAACCTAGCCTTCATATGTCGCAAACATTCACTATTCCACTGATCTGCGTGGAAAAATATATCTTGTTGAGTGACATAATTCGTTCATAAGCTGTGGCATTTAAATTGACACATATTATTGTAAAGCGATAATTATGAAATATATATTTTTTTTAATTAGAGTGTTATTTTTGATGGACACCCTTTGTTTTTGTTTTACGGGATTGTTTTGAATATTTTTTATATAAAAATTGCGGTGTACGCAATACGAGTAAACATTGCATATAAAGGAATTAGGCAAAGGTCTTTCTCTATTCAGCCGAATTCCACCATCAATAATTGTCAGTCGTCAAATGTCAAATAAAATGTGCACAAAAAACTATAAAAGCTACAAACATAAAATTAACGAAAGAGTAATTTATGTGAAACTACGAGGTGATGCTTGTAAATCAGGCGCTAACGTCAGGTTAAATATCGATATAACATTTTTACACGGTGCATGCGTTTCTGAACGTATGTCGGTGTAAATTTCATACCTCGTTAGCCGCAAAGTTCTTGGAGTGCATTGCGTTTTCAATGTGTTAACTGTTTGTTAGGAGTTTATTGAATTTAATATTCGAAGTCTAATTTATATTGGTATAATAGAACGTTTAGATTGATTTTATTATGAATAATATCTATATGTGTGTTTATTAACAAAATATTAGATTTTAAAATGGTATCCATGTAATTCGAAAAATATATTTTAAATTCGGCTTTCATTATGTATCCAAAAATTTAATTTATATCTGTCACAATTCAAAAGACATTATAAATATACCTCACATTCATACAAAAGTTTGAACGTAATTCCATTTTATTATTTCCCCAATTTCTCGTATGTGTTGAGTGCTTGATTGCGTCATAATAGTCGTAGCTTGTAATGAAGGGTTGCACGCACACTACGCGTAGGGAAACCAAACACGAGGGGAATTTCCGAACGTTTCCGCACTTGTCAATTTCATTCTAAATTCGAAAACTTAAACTGCCAACTTTCTGGCTGTTTACATTTGGCGGGTGTGTTAGCTTTTTTTTTTAATTGATGCTATCACGGAAGGTTGTAGGTTTTTCTTCTTTTTCATTCGCACGAAATGCGTAAAAAATGCGTTTTGTATATTCGACATTGCGATATATTATTAGGATTCTATTAGTTTTCTAACGCCAAATTTCAGACTGATGTTTAAGAATTCAATCCAAGAAAATATTCCAACTAAAGAAAATACAATAGCCTCATTCTAAAAATATTTCATAAATTATTAAATATCTATGCTATCATACTATGTGAAGTTTTTTTTTTTCAGAATTAATTAAATCATAACGTTCGCCCAAATTTTATTTATATAAAAACCTTAAACTTGAAATAAAAATAACACTGCATGCAACGCTATGTCAAAATAAGCTCCACCGCTGTTCTATTTTTACAACTAATCGTTATACAGTTGCCAGTTCTAAAAACAAAGGCTAAGCATGCGCATTTATGCCGTTGATGGACGTAATTTTAATAACGTTTTATTGTTTTCTCCATCGTGTGTGATGAGAGGTTGATTATGTTTAATGGTGGCGTAAATGTAATGAGGGGTTGAGTTGACTACTGCAATCACAGCGTCCGTCGGCTTCCTGATTGTGCCCACTTGTAATACGAAATTTGATTTTCCCGCTCGTTTTTTCATTATTATTTACGATGGTATAAATGGCAAACATTACTGGCATTAAATCGTAAATGTTCTATTGTTTTATTTTTAAACCAGCAGGGCTCATAATTGCAGTTTGCTCTTCGTGTGTGGTTTAACACTATAAATTGGCACAATACAGATTTTTCCATGTTGTTTTCAATAAATGATGACAGATGATGAGTAGTTAGCTCAATCCTTTGATTCAATTTTTATTGTATGATTGAGAAGGATATAAAAAAAGAAAGTGTAGACTATGAAATATTATAAAACTAAACAAGCGTTTTATTCTTTAAAGAACCAAAAGTAAAAACACCAAATATAAATAATCTGAGCTTCTCATTATTTACCCAAAATAAACAACTAAGATAATTTCATTATTGAAAAAGCTACAAATATTAAAATATAAATGGTTTGATGGACTCAAACAGAAAAGATTTAAATGAAGCCGTATGGCAAAGTAACTGATTCTTTCATTGTCATGTCATTCAAATTAAATGAAGACGCACTCTTCACAATATGTGTATCTCGTCTTATAATCCGCTATTTCACTAGAAAACACCTAAGCGTATGTTTAATGAGAATCAACCATTTAGAATTTCTAAATATAATTTTTGCAAAACTTAATAAGCGCAGTTGTTTATCCTCTAATAAGAACTTATTAGTTTCTTTTCGAATCATATGGATTAACTATACGTACCACAGATTTAAAATCTTCATAATACCATATTTTATGTTTAGCTAGAATCCTATAATTATTATTGTTAGCAAAGATTCAATGGGAAGGATTGTCAACCTAATTTTACATTCTCTCGCCAATGTTATCCTAATAGCAAGACATAAACTAATTGTTTAGGCAAAATCACCACAGATTAAAAAACCATAATCCCATATGTATACATAGTAGCTAGAATACATAATTGTTAGTATAATTATTTAATGAGAATCGATCGTGGACTAAATATTTAATTGTTTACTAAAATTCTCACACTCTATTACAAAAAATAGCATATTGTAAAAACATTGGAGATTGACCTAAATATTTTAGTATCTTATCCGATTTTAACAAGTCTGAATTAACGCACTAATTGTCCAAAACATAAAGCTTTGTAATGTATGCTTTTAAACCTATTGATAATGAATGCCACAGAAGAAAAAGCCTTCTGAATACAATATCAGTGTTTGGCTAGTAGATAACATACCTACATATTATGGTAAATATTATATAATTTCGATTAAGTACTTAGTTAATTTGAGTACTTAAATCTATCAGAGCACAACATCCAACAGAAACTTTGTTAAACACACGTTTTTGTAACCATCTCGATTATTGATAACCATTGCCACAGATTAAAAAACCTTCATAATACCATATTGATGTTTACTAGAAACCTATAATTGTTAGCATAGATTCAATGGGGCACGCAAGGTCTTCAGAACGGGCACACAGCCTTGCGGGGTAAAAAATAGCATTGGCACGAAGAGCTGCGCGCACGCAAGGGTGACTCGAACACATGCTTTTGAATAGGTTTATGAATATTGACATATTGTAGTATTTTTATTGGGTTGAGGTTAGGCTAGTAAGGTTCATTCGAAGACAATATTGCCAAAGTATAAAAGATTTTTTAAGTACATCTTCATTTATTAAACAGTAAGCTGAAGGCGTTGAAGACTTATTCATTTATTGAATCATCAGAGCGGACAAACAATTTCTACTCAACAAAAAAAAATCATCAAAACAAAACTTCTAAATTATTCATCAAACAAATAATCCTATAAAAACCGAACCCAAGGTCACCCTACATCAAAATGACACTAACCACAGCACATTTACATTCAATCGCCACTGTTCCTGACCCACTTGCCTCTACAAACTGCCCCTTGCCCCAATAATGTCGCGCACAAATTATACCCATACACGGACAATGTCCAGCACATTAAATCTGTCTGTCTGTGTGTAAATTATGCCGTAATGGATTTATCGCTAAACAGGTGTTAGAATGATGATAGTTATAAACTAAACGTGTAAGGGAAAATGGTATAAGTAATCTCGAACATTCTGGATAATTTATACAATATTAAAATACAATAATTAAATAATTGACCCATTTTGAATCATCGTATGTTTATTCAATTAAGCCAAGAATACATAAATAAAGATTCATTAATCATAACCATCTTAATACTATTATAAAGGCGAAAGTTTGTAAGTATGGATGTATGGATGTATGGATGTATGGATGTTTGTTACTCTTTCACGTAAAAACTACTGAACCGATTACAATGAAATTTAGCACACATATAGAGGGTAACTTGGATTAACACATAGTATAGGTTTTATCCCGGAAATCCCACGGGAACGGGAACTATGCGGGTTTTCCTTTGTAAACGCGGGCGAAGCCGCGGGCGGAAATCTAGTATTTTATAAATTATGAACTGTAGATAATAATGTATCATATAATTCCTATTATATTATGATACATCTCTCCTTTATTTCCTTGATTCCTCTAATTAATATTCTCGATTGAATGATAAGTCTTCTTTCCGAACTAGTCATATAATCTTCCACCTATGATCGAATCAGGAATATACATAACACATGATCATCAGCTATTACAAAAGTAATTTCTATTAACCGCACAGTATTCCTACGTAAATCATGAAAATCTAAAACTTGAACATAAACGCGTCAATTATAATAATTCTCGCCCGTCTCGTTACATGCGTAGGAAGGGAATAAAACCACGCTATTTTATTACGTTTGCATGTTCTAGCAAACATATGTAAACGCTGTACACATGTATGGATGGGGTAACCACACGTTCAAAATGCTAAGAGATCACAAGCTTTGATATTATAGACCGTTTTATAAGTTGCAAACATTTTGGGTTATTTTTCACCTCAAATTAACTTGTTATATCTACTATCTACTGAATATTCTGATCCAAAACCAAATAATAACACATTAGAAAAAAAAAATAGTTTATTACTAAACATCTTAATTATTATCTATTACCATTCATTCCATTTTATGAATTTATAATTATATAAAATTGAATAATTCATTCAAAGTTAATAAATACTTTTACAAAATAATATAAATCCTTGAACTTCAACATAATACAAAATAAGTTATACTAATCTAAGTCCATCATAATCCGAAAGAGTAGTGTCACTACGATTTAATTATCCATGTAAGTCCATTGTGACATAACTATTATACTTAGTTTTTGTAGGCGCCTGCGCGTGTGTTAATTACATAAAGGGACATTTATAATTATACTTGTTTACCATCGCAATTATTAGTACTTAGGTCCTGGGTTAAATTCCTTGACAACCAATGAAATACGATTATTTTATTTATATGTATAAACGTTTAATTGTGATAATAACATAACATACAATACAATAACCAAACCACCCATATACAAAATTTATAATTTTTTTGTAAATATTGACAAAAAAAGTAAAATACGTACTAATAGGTAAAAATTATTATTTATGTAGATATCTAGACATAATAATAGTAAAGTCTAGATTCAAATGTCGTGATTAACTTTGAAGTATGTTAACGTGGAACATAAAAACTAAACGGTAACTTAAGTAGGTATACGCAAGTTTAATATGTTAAATTTAATTAAATACCTACACTTAAACTTATTATAGTTCTTGTAAGTACTTAGTAAAGCATACGTTAATTGAATTATCCACATATTTTATTCCTTATTTCCTCCATTAATATAAAAATAGATTATAATACCTACTCAGAAAAGTTACGAAACTATTAAAGTACATACTAGGTACCGTTCAAATTTTACAATTGTGAATTTGGAGTAGGTATAATTTTTTGCGTATATTTTTTAATACTCGGAATTGAGATATGAAATTGCAATATTTTGACACTTTAAGTTACAACTTCATTTATCTCCAAATTTAATCATGATTGTGTGACGCCTGATCCGATAAATAAAAAAAACGAAATACCTATGTTAAAAAAATATTAATATCAAAATCTTATTTAGCTCAAATTGGTTCCACATAAGTTTGTGGGCGTTTCGTTTTACGGTAGTGTTATAATAATTTATGTGAACATTTCTATCGGTCGCTTTACTTGTTTTCGTGAAAGGTAAGCTATATTTAGAATGACTTGAATATTTCTAAACGTTTCGCTTTTATGTTTATCTTTGTGAGTTTCAGGTACTCGAATACTCAAGGATATGTATTTTAGGAAATTATACCTACTTGATATAGGTAAAATACGTACCTATAATAAATAACTTTTATTTTATGTTGCTACAAAGAAAATGGAACGCATCAAAGTCATGAAGAAAATGGATAACCATGCCTTATACTCACTCTTCTAAAAGCTGTTATAACACTAATTAGGCACTTGAAAGTGCACAAGCATTGAGAATAAAGACGAAATAAGAACAAGCCATACAAAGAGAAATGCAAGACCTATTATACTTTATAGCCAAGTAAACAATACCAGCTATACAAGAAGCTAATCGTCAAACCTAACGGGGAAAAATAAATACAATTCACACGAAACCACACGGCAATTTGTCACCAAACTTTATAGCCATTAGCCAAATCGTGAAGATGTTCATATCTCTGTCGATTACGCAAATCACAGCTATTGTCCAGCATTATACAACGCTTAGCCATTGTACCCACAGTACGTGAAAATGAGCCATGAATTATATTTAAATTATTGCCCATCCATCCATATGCAGGTAAAACTGACAAATGTACGGAGCTAATTGGATGATGTGTCTTGGCTTTTGAGTTAATGCTATCGTAAATTATATGATGGTTTACGATGACGCAGTGTCGATAATATTGAAGTTTCTTCACATGTTATTTAGAAGATTATATTCTTTGAACGTAGCACGCGTTGAATTCTGTATGACTTGACTATTATTTCATCGGTAGAACCCAAAACACCATACAAAATAAGCAAAACGGTGGAACTAATATAGATTTTGTTGCATTCTGCATAAGAACTTAAATTGAGTGATAAATAGGTGACGTTTGGCCCTTATGATAAGAAAGCATTGCCTAGAGAAGGTGAAGATCACATTGGCTTCAATAAAAAGTCAATAGAAAGGAAGAAAAAATAATGGAGACTTATGTAGGTACTTCTGTTAGGAATACTTGTAATACTAAATTTCAACACAAATATAACCCTATTTATACCGAGTATTGTAATTCAACAGCTCTTTATTAAGTGTTTCCAAACGAAAGTAAACCGACCTCCTTATGCAAATGTACAATTGTAAATTACATACTTATTTGTTTAGATCTCATGCCCATATTCCCATCACGCAACCGGAACTCAAATCACACATTAGATTTAATTTTATACGAATTTAATAACAAGTGAGATGCGCCCATTGTCTGCCGTGAGCATGTGAAAAAACGATTTTTTGTAAGCGATAAAGAGGTGCCGACACAGTTCGAGATTGATGCCGTCCCCGCTGTGAGCGAGCGATATAATTAATATCCATAATCCATTCCTCCCAACGGTTCCCTTTCACTGGCGATGGCGTTGCGATACCGGTAGCCGTGTATCGTCATATTCCGAAATCGATTCAACCCGTTAAATTCGAATGAATGGAACGAAATAAGCTCACGAGTGAACTGAACCGCTGACCGACACGAACGCGATCTCCCAGCGATAAAAAACGTCTAAAAACTACATGTCATGCAGCGTGTGCTGGGCGATTCACGTCGGCCATGGGAGTTCGTCGAATTGCCTCCGAAAAGCAATTAAATCTCTCTAAAACGCCGCCATTGACACATGAAATCGTCGAGCGAGCATTGTGAGCGAATCTTTTTGATTTTGTTCACTTGATCTTCGAATGAACGGAACGATTGAAATTTTGACAAAATCTCTCCATTGCAGCCCGCATTTAGCTGACTCATTACTTGTACGTCCTCTTTAATATCCTTACGAATAGAGAACGGAGATTTTTCAGACTTAAGCTTTCAACTTTTTTCAAATAGACATTCAAACACTTCACAATAGTCAATACGTATGTTAATAGTGTTTACCATTTAGGATACTATATTACATCATGAATAAGCATATTATGAGTTAGCTTTTATCTTATTCATCGAGCTGAAACTATAATAAAACTTAGGTCCTTTTCTACATAGTATAAGATTTCATTGAACAACTAAAGTTGTTTACTTTCAAAAGGAAAAAACCTTTTCATTACTTTCATAAAAGGAGTAGGTAATCCTCATTTCTTTATAAGAACAACAATCTTTCAATGCGGCTAAACTTCTCGAAAACAGTTTATTTGAATTTATTTACATGACCGTTTTTATTATTAATAACTAAATAAGTCTCATTTCAAATGCGTATTTATTTAGTATCAATTAAAGCAACAATATTATGAATATAAATTATAAATCTATACTAATATTATAAAGAGGAAAAGTTTGTAAGTATGTATGTATGTATGTATGTATGTATGGTTTTCACGCAAAAACTACTGGACCGATTTCAAAAATTCTTTCACCATTAGAAAGCTGCATCCTTACTGAGCAACATAGGCTATATTGCATTTTCAAAAAAATTAGAGATCCTTACCAAAAATGCAATAATGTAACCCAAGGTGTAAAAAAATCCTCAATAAAACTCCTGTCATCGCGTGCGCTGCGGAATCTATTGAAGATAGAACAAAAAAATGTTCTACGGTATTATAGAATGGATCAATATCTACAAGAAAGTCCGCGATACCATATGTCCATCTTCAGTAGTTATGTTACTACAACAACTTTTTTACGTTTTCAAAGTAAATAGAAGTGCCGACAGTAATCAAACCATGTTATCCATACACATATATTAATCCTTATCCCATTAAATGATGTTTTATTATAGACTGTTTCAATACCAGCAAAATACTTTTTAAATGAAAAGAATTGGATATTCCATTCAAAAGATATAACGAATTTTTATCTACAGAAAATAGTAGGTATACTGTTCGAGCAGGCCGTAGTGCGGGGGTCACGGAGGAATTCTACCAATATGCGTCTTGACGGAACACAGTGGGGTTTTGGTCGGTAGGAATCCGACATAACCCACGGCCCCTCCCCCGGAGGCCGTGGGTATCTATGAAAGATTTCCCCACTAAAACAAAAAAAAAAAGGCCGTAGTGCGGGACGGGGTAAAGGTGATTTTCATGTGATTAAAAATTAAACCTATAGTCCGACCTATAGTAGACTTTTCACTGTAACGATATCGCTATCTATGCGGGTGAAACCGCAGGGCATTGCTAGTAGATTATAAGAAATGAAAGGCATAACAAGACGTTAGAAATGAACATTGTCAATGATTAATATCTTTTAAATAGCCTTCTTGGGCAATAATACTCTGTATATTATATGTTCATTACAGCTTATCGAATACATTAACGAGCGTACGATAGGTTAAATTAATTTATTGTGCTACAACTTTTCCTCAACATCGCCCACTAGTTACATTCAATGCCTTATCATCGTATGCGAAGCTTACTTTAATGATCATACCTGTATTTATGTCACGAACGATCATTGCAATCATTATTTAGAAGACGTTTTCACGCAATAGCTCTGTATTTATAAAAAAAAAAAAGTTGATAAAATATATTTTAATTTTTTTTCTATGATATCTAAATACGTTTTGGCCATACGCTTACTATAAAATTCAGGGCTTATTTTTCTATATTTTATTCGAGATTCAAAACAACATCTTTTCATCCTTAATTGTTGAACCCAGGTTGGGTTTATTTTATTCCCATTCACCTTTCTTATTACGTTTTACAAACAGAATTATGGAACCGAAAATATTCATAAACAACTCATAGTTTACCGAGCTTAAGCGGAGAAAACAAAAGTTTTTATGCCAACAAAAAGCACCCAAACATTGAAATCAGATTAGAATGTGGCTATTGCAAAAGTTGTGGACGTCAAAGTGAACAAAACCACGACTTCGGAAACGTATCTTTGACCACATTTCAGCCCATGTATGGTTTAACTTCGTCATTCTGTTGCACGACTTATTAGTTATATTTGGCTTTGTTACCCTTTCTTCAAGCTCGAAATCTTATCTTCAATTATTGTTAATTTAAAATCAAATTTAAAGTTATATACATTGAGATACACATATGGAGACGACACCGCCTACATCACTTATGTTCCGCTCAACATACGCCATCTGGCGTTACTGCACTCAGTCGCTTGCTCGCTCATTGGCGCGAACGTCACGCTCATTTTTTATTTGTTTTAAAGTGAAACGCATCAAATATGCCTACGTGTGTGTTACGATATTGCACAAATAATACAAATAATACGGAAAAGTGCAAAGGAATAACTTTTTATCAGTAAGTAACTAGATAATAATTTTTAAAACTTAGTTAGAGCAAAATTTTTGGCGGGCGACATTTTGCGTCATTTGTCATAGATTAAAAATTTAAGATATGACATTGGGCATGAAATAAGTGTTGTTAGTAATATTTGCTGGCGTATATTTTTATAGTATAAAATAATAATTTTACATATTTAGAAAAGCATAGACTGGTTGTTAATTGAAAAAAGGTGAAATCATGAAATATGAAAATCAATTACTTAATCACCAATTTTTTTTTTGTTAATTGATTTTAATCAAGTTTTTAATTGATATTGTATAAGCTACTGACTTGAACGTATAATTGAATTATTATTTATTTATCTGCACTAATATTATAAAGAGGAAAACTTTGTTTGTTTGTTTGATTGTAATGAATAGGCTCATAAACTACTTTACCGATTTTGATGAAATTTGGCACAGACAATCTTTAGACCCTGAGAAAGAACATAGGCTACTTTTTATTGCGAAATATGTAACACGGGCGAAGCCGGGGCGGACCGCTAGTTCAGAGATAAGTAATTAATATTTTTTCTATTCAAGGTTTCCATGTCTGGGCCGTGAAGAAAGGGAAAAATGGGTAAAATTTGTCCAAAACAACCGCAGTGAAGAAACCTGGTTATCATCCGATAGAACTTGCGTCTGTTCATTGCATTTTCGCGATGAGGATAAATATACCACAAAAGCGGGAAGGCGTTTTCTAAAGAAGTCTGCTGTTCCTTGTATTGATGTTAGTAATTTTACGGATTTGTACAACAAATAAAATATTATTTTAGCCATCACTAACATTATGTTATATTTATTTTAGCCGAAGGTGTGCTACAACAGTACTGGAACAATACAAGCAATTTCTGAGCCGGGAACATGTTCTGAGGATGATGAACTAAATAAACATTTTGTACAAAATTACACGGCTTTTATTTTTTTTCTAAAAAAGGCTCAATTTGTAAGGAATGAAACTTCCCATAGCCCTGACTGAACCTAAAACCCGAAAAAAATTAAATTATTCCATATGACGTCACTATTTACATCATCCTATATTATATGCCAGATATTGTTAGCCCCGCGTAGTAAAGTCAGTTTATACCTAAAATAAATATTAAGTAAGTACAAAGAAAATTTCAAGTCAACGTGCATGTAAGGAGTGGCACCCAATAAAATAGACAGAATGAAACAAAGTGTCGCCTCTATAGCGGTGAGTCAGTGACATCGCATAATCTATGACTGTCTAGCCGTCATTCGCGCGCCCCGCGCCGCCGCGCTTGGCGCACAGATTTTTTTCGTGGTGTCTGCTCCATACGAAGTAATATTATCTCAATGGTTATATAATATTTTTTATTATATTAGTTAGAAAAGCAGAGAATTTTTAAATTTAGAATTACGCAGTTTAATTAGTTCTCTTTTCAAATCGTGTGTAATGTCACAAATGGCGGCAGAACGTTAGTGCAATATTACCACAGACCTAATAACAAAATGGATTACACGTCATTAAAGATGCTACAGTTCAAAGCACTACCGAGAATTAGGCAAATGACATTACCTTCCGAGTATAATTACAAATGACAGATAGAGGCACGTATGAATCACAT
Organism: Colias behrii; assembly: GCA_029959065.1. Taxonomy (NCBI): domain Eukaryota; kingdom Metazoa; phylum Arthropoda; class Insecta; order Lepidoptera; family Pieridae; genus Colias; species Colias behrii. The sequence continues at coordinate 2,972,852 of JARWMC010000016.1, forward strand.
TATTTTGTATGAGTCAGGGAAGAAATCGGTTCTGTGGTGAACCACACACGTAAACAGCAATTTCGTATCAATCTGTAATATATTTTTTGTGATCCAATATCAATGTATTCACACTGTACACAAGCGAGGTTCTCAGAAGACATTTCAATATTCTAGTAGGATGACTATGAATTTAATACCTAGGCGGCTAGTAATGACTTGTGTTTTATTATTGTCAAAAACTGTTTAAGAATTTCCACATGACAACACTATGATACAATGCCTTAGCCCGACTTATATAAAAAAAAACTCAACACATGAGTTTCTTACAACAGTATTCTACAAGCGTATTGATCGTGTTTTCGAAATGTACAACGACACAATAATTACATATTTGTCATAACAAAGGCGCAGCTGTAATTAGGTCTGCTTTCAATTCATCAGTTATAATTGCATAATGTAAGATAAGAATAATACGTGTACATGCGTTACGTTATTACACATGGTAATGATGCAATCATTAATTAAATAGCCTGTGGAAATGGACTAATGTAACGGTAACCGATTTATCTTCGAGTGAGCCTAATTGATTTGAATCTTAAGTATTTTTGTGTAATTATAAAATCGCTCGCAAGATTGTTTTAATCATGTTGTCAAATGTCAGCGGCTTTGAAGCAAATTGCAATAATGCAGACTTATTTACGTTATCATTTATTTTTTCAATGAATACAATATTCGACGGTTTCCTCAATCTACTCGCGCCCTAAATTTTAATACCAAAATTGCAACAGTGAAGTCTATTTAAAATTATTAATTCATTTTAATACTCGTTACATGAAATTTCGCCACGGTCGCACTACTCGTACTAACAATAAGTATAAAATGTCAAAATCTATTCAACACGTTTCCGCTATGCCGAATCGAGTTTTTGCAATTTACCAAAAAGACTTTAATTTTTCATCACAATACACGGTCCACCGTCTAATTTCACACATCGAAATGCATTTTGTTTACTCGGAGAAAGCAACTACACGTAATCGCTGAATCGATTTTTATTTATTCGTATCGGAATACAAATCGATTCTCGCCGCAACCGTTTTGGCGCCTACATGATTACATACGTAACGGGATTGGGCCACAGAGTATGCTAGTAAAAAATATCTGTTAATTTAATTTAGTGGAATTGTAACATGTCAGAGGATGAATAACATATACAATACGTAGTGCCGTGAGTCGGATGAATGACCGATGCTTGCGATTTGTTTGTACAAAGCAACAAATTGATTTATTTAAATGGTTATGCAGGTATTCTACTTACTTTTTTTTACTTACGCAGATAATAAAAACATTCTTGTGCGTGCCAATTCGCAAATGTAAGTCATAAAAATATCTCATTGATATCCCGTATATTTGAAAACATGAATTGTACAATAAAAAACTGATCTAAAAACCATTCGTTAAGTGAACAGTGATTGTATTAACATTGATTTAACAGTTTTCGCGCAAGAACAATGCGCTTCCCACATAACGTCCGACTGAATCCCATTCCAATTGAGATTGGTCTGAATTAAATGTATAACATCTCCCAGGGTCAGTACAAGTGTTATTTTTAAGTGTATGACATGTTCATATCAGGGTTGCCAAAACGCTTTAATATAAACCTAATAAATAAATAAATTAATATACTACTACTATACTAAAGAACGTATAACAGTATAAAAATATGCCTCTTACGCCAATGTAAACAGACGATCATAAATTAACGTTGTCAACTTAATTTGCAATAATTTATAACTTATTTTACATTGCATCACAATCAGATTATAAATTAAAACTAAACCTGATTATAAACTGAATAATCAACGTTGCAAAGACGTACGTATCGTAAATATTTAAAAATAATTTATTGCAACTTCAAAGCGAATTGAGTTATTATTGCCGCTTATTAAGTGCCATAATATGATAACCCTAACCATCTATTTGGAGGTTACTTAATTCAAAAACCTTGTATTGTTATTAATAAAGAAATTATCTCGAAGTAAGTAGGTAATAAACGAACTGGTCCAGTTTCTCATACAGTCATACCTACATTGATTGCACCCAAAAAGAAAGGTATATCTGATATAATTAAAACTGCATTCGGTTTTATTATACTGCAATCGAAGATATTAAGTACCTATTTATATATTTATTCTGTTAAGGATCAGCGAGTCGATTTTTATGACATGTCGCGATCAAGTGAGCGGTCGTCACTCGTCAAGTTATTTTAACCAAATAATTGGCATATTTAATATCATCGATTATACTTTATTACCATGTTAATAGAATAATAATGTAATATGTTATGTAGTTGAAAAGTATACAGGGTGTCCCACTATTGGTATACTAAGCGCGAAGGGACTTGTAGTTTTGCATACACTGATCACGTAAAAAATACTTAAACAACAAAATTACGTCAAAAATTTTTTGCTTAATTTTTCCTGAAAATTCATGTTTTCTTTTCTTGCTTCGCGCAGCCGGCATATACCGCTTCTCTAATGTGAGCATTTTGTCTATGAAAACATAATCTTAAACGATAGCTCACGTGCTGGTGGCAAAGTTGGGCGGATTACTTGTTATGGGTGTACACATAGAGTTTTAAGAATTCATCTATTTGAAAAAAAAATGCGTCTGGAATTTTATAAGTATTTTTTACGCACTCAGCGTATGCAAAACTATAACCTCCTTTGAGCTTAGTATACCAACAGTGGGACACCCTGTATATTAAGATTGGTGGCTAAAGTTCAATTAATACTTAACTAACAGGTAGATGCTTAATTGCACAATTATTAAGAACTTACGTAACAATTAGACTATAATACAATGATATTTTATGTATAGATACGTTATATACTCACAATATATCAAAAAAAAATGCTTCATAAGCAGTGTCAGGCACACACAAATACAAGTATCATTTTACTTAATTAATTACATTCACAGACTGTATAAGAGAGATGGCTCTAATAAAATGATATAAACAAAAAAGACAAAGATAGTTTGTCACTTCCGCGCAGGTGTAAGCAAAAGTCATAAGAATTCACCAATTAAATATAAATAAACAAATAGTTGCCATGGTAATTGGCATAGACTAACGACACAGAAGGTTCAATGTTATAGATGTTACGTTTCCTGCACAAGTAAACAAATGTGACAATTTCATTTACTATTTAATTATTATTATGATGTTGTATTAAAATGAAAAAACTTCTTTGGAGATATAACTGTATTAAGTATTTATTACTAGCTGTGGTGTTCGTTTTCGGTCATCATCATTTCACCCGATAAACACCCACTGCTGAGCATAGTCCTCCTTATAGAATTCCATAAGGACCGATCTTACGCTATTCGTTTCAAGGCAGTTCCCGAAACCCGTACAAGGTCATCACTCCAACTTGTAGGATATAATAATAGTGGTGCCTAGATGAAAAAAAAGGATGAAGTATAAGCCTTTTTTATCTAAAACACAAATAAAATTTATGTTCAATAGCTATTTACAGAAAAGCAAATAGCATTTTTCGTCAGTAGCGATAATCCTTTCTTTAATGTATACGTATATTCAACATCATTTTTGCAAAAAAACATTTTTGCCATCACGATTTCTTTGTATATAATAAATAGATATATTTGTTAATTACATGCACTGTGTGGATTTAAATATAAAAATAATCAAGTATTTACCCAAATCGAAATTAATAAAATAACCGTTCTATTTTCAATAATCGTATCTACATGATAATCTTTGAACACAGTGTACGCTAGCTTTGTCACACTAGTGATTGAAGCAATGTTGTATCCCTTTCATTATTTCAATACAAGTGTCAAGCATGTGTCATTCATAAAGAATTGTAAATTGTTATTTTTACTCATAAACTGTAATAATTTAATATATTTTCCTGTGATATGATATTCCTTTATCTTTCTTTATTTTTTTGCACGAATACGTGCACTTTCTGAACACACAGGAAGGCATTTTCGACAACTTTAATGTACCTATCGGCACATGCGCTCACTGGGACCGGTGACAATCTGAGTGATTGCATTGGTCCCAAATAGGACCAATTCACGGAAGCAATTTTGGTGCGTTGATGACGTATCTACCTCTTGTTTCTATATATAATATCATTGCTATAATAAGTAACGTTCACCCTGAACGAATGGTATAACAGAAGCCTACAATAAAAGCAATTAATTTTTATTAATCACTAACGAGCGTGTCTCAAGGTGCAGCGACGAGTTTCCTCCGCGTATATCAACCCTTCATCATTTATGTAAGGAGGTCTCCGCACGACACGCGATCCTCGCGACGCGAACAATGCAAGGATAGGCGCGTCTTCGGCCTAGAACCTACTCTTAATCACTCCCCACATCAACGTACACTTAAAACAATAGACTAACCCAGTTGACGGCATATTCTACCCATTATTAGGTACTTTCGCGTCCTTGGCGTGCGATATCTATCATGTGATCTATTGTACGGAGTCGACATCGGCACCGAGATTAAAGCGATAATTAATGCTGATTCCATACGACCTAGATTCGGCTCCGTTCGATAAAGTTAATTTACAGTTATAGTTGTAAATCTCGTTGCAAAATAAACGAGCACGCGCGGCCTGACCATAGACAACACGCGGCAACTCCCACACAACCTCGATACGTCACACCGCCCGCGCGCCGCCCGTGTGTGGAATGAATGAGTCTGTATACGCGTACAGTGTACACGTCACCGTACGGCGCCCGGCGGGAACGCGCCGGAACGCATCGCACCCGCTACCGTGCACCCCTTTACGCGCTCCCGCAACTTTCGCTTTCCTCCGGCCTCGGCTGCGGGGTACGCATGTTCACAACAACACATGCGTGACTCAGTGTGTGACAGAGAGCGCCCGCTCCAAACTTTTGTCTGAATGAACCGGGGTGTTTGACAAGTTGTGGGCGCGAAAGGGTTGAGTTGCGAACTTGCTCCGCTTTCGATCTCGTTGTGCATATGGGGCGGCGGCGATCGATCGTAAACTTTGTTTTACTACTCCAATTTCGAGTGACGTTTATGCATGTTGTAAAAGTGATGTGTTGCCGGTCTTGTTATCACTCGTTTGATCGAGGGAAATAATTGAAACGAATATTAAATCTTTACTATTTTTTATCATAATTGCATACGTAAAAGCGAAATCTAGTTACAATTATTTTAACAAATACAATAGTGTCAGCATTACAAAAGCACTATGTTAGTATCATGCATCAGCAACCATTTAACAAAACGACAATTTTAGAAATAATTCGTCACGATTTCAATAAATGGAACGTTCTTTGATGTTACCAAGAAATACCTAGTTAATAACATTGAAAAAATACTTGCAAAATTTGTGAAAAAGATAAGTTTTTAAAATGTTTCGATCGCCGCCATGTTTCGTAAATCATTGTTTATGGTCGACTAGTTTCAAATATCGATGGCTAGAATTAGAAAGCGTCAAGTACGAGCCGATCTAATTGACCGCAAGTTCTACGCTGTTCTCATACAAATTGAACTCGTTAAAAATGTATTACAAAGAAATGCTAGAAAATAATGTAGACACAGATTTCTTACTATTTAATCACACATAAAACTCATTTTTTTATTTTTATTTTTTCAAACGAACATAATAATATTTTATCGGCAATGAAGTACAAAAATGTGCTTTTTTCTAAATCATGCTCCTTATTTAAATCTGAAACGTTGTTGTGTTGAACAACAATTTATTACCTTACACAAAGCATAAGATTAGTAGATTCAGTACTTACTTCCTACTATTCTACATGTCTACCTATCTATAATCGACACGAATTTCGTTTCCATGGCGACAAAAAAGCTTCCTATTACCCAAAAGCTTATAAACCATAAGTATTGGTTACCAATCATACACAATCCAATTTCCACCGATCGGTGTTGGTCCGAAGCTGGTAATTATGCAAATATGGCGCGCTAACGATTGACACGATTTAACGACTCCCGCGCATTCCGCAATAAAATACAACGGAACTGCATTTATTATGCATCAAATTAATTGTCCATTACCTATATCCTACGGTTACTTTCAAATTGTATTGATTTATTGGTAACGTATGTTTACGTGACACAAATTAACATTTTTGTGGTAAATAAATACGAAAATTTGGTACCAAAATGAAGGTTTCTAACTTTCTACTCATATAACAAATCTTAATTGACCTGTATAAATTACCGCTTTTCGATTCGATTTCGCGGGTATGCAATTAAGTATCACAATCCTACTAAACTAATATTATAAATGCAAAAGTTTGTGAGGATGGATGATGTGTATGTAATATGTATATGTATGTTTGTTACTCTTTCACGCAAATACTACTGAACCGATTACAATGAAATTTTTAGATTCTTTTCCCGGAAATCCTACGGGAACGGGAACTATGCGGGTTGTTCTTTGCAAACACGGGTGTAGCCGCGGTCGGAAAGCTAGTAGACATTAATTGCCACAATAATGATTATAACCTAATATCTTGAAGAATGTAAACCTAAATTTAAGCAGAAAATATAATGGTGGCACTAATAATAGTTGCGTAAAATCAAATACAATAAGATGCCATACTATTAATAAATATTGTCTCACTCGCGTCTGTTACAAACTTAATGACGCATCATGTCAATGAATTACATTTCAGCGAATTATAATTAATTAAACAATATTGTAGGGAAATCATATTATGTAACATAAATATTTCCAAATAAGCACACATGTTGATATTTTTAAGGATAAGGAAAAGACAACGATTTATCTTAAACGAATATTTATTTGCTAAAATTGAGATCTTAACTTTTATAATACAATATCTAAATGTATATTAACATTTAAAACTGCATAGAAACCTTATTCAATACAATCGAGAATGGAATTATAAACTTAGAAGTTAGAACTCGATAAAAATGAACTAAATATAGACATGCAAATTTATGAACGGGCATGCTACTAAAACTATTTTTATCCCTTAATAGCAGTTTTATCTACATACTTATTGGCTGTTGTAGATAAGTATCTATACGTACTTATTTTAACGAGAAGTACTGAATGTACGTCAAAGTTAAATTACTTATATCAAGCTTACTCGTATCTATTCACTCCCTTAACAATAAAAAACACACTCCCTCATTATCATTGAAGTACATATCAAAATGTGCTAAGATTGGAAGAATCCTGTTTGGAAAATTATTAAGCAAATTTTTTCAAACAAAAGTGAACACTGAACAGAGCACACATTCCCATATGTTGTATAATCCTAGTTGTGTAATCCGTCCCATACCCCATATTTACTCGGGGGGCAGGAAACACGAATGACTAACATTACCAGACGACATACGCATTAATTGCACGCTACAGTTAAAACTTAACCGCGGGTATACGCTCAACTAGTTAATAATATAGAATAGTGAAGGATTTACGAGCTATAAAGGAAGCCGTTATATGTTATGGCTGTAGAAAGTGCCGTGATAGAAAATGTGATTTGAATTCTTCTATCGTTTATACTGTATGCAATAAAAAACTTTACATGAGCTTTCGCTAAACATTAGCGCGTAGAATAGGGATGTTTGTACTTCACAAGACTGGGTTCGACTAAATTGGCATTAATTCATGAATGAATGCAATATAAAATTATATAGAATTGATTTTATTGGTAACGATCTTTCATGACACATGACATTATTGATAAATAAATGATTATTATAGTGATAGTCGCAATAAATGTATCGTAATGTTTTAGCAATGACACATTGTAGACTCAAATATCTCAGCAAATTTATATGATCAGACAATATTACTCAATACTCAACATAAACACACCATTGCCAACAGAAATCGTACTTGTGCATTATTAAGATATCCGTACAGGCATAATATTTGCTAAAATATTGTATTTTCCACCGTCGCTGTATCTGCAGCGAAGGGACGTTCCGGTAAAATAATTACTTCGCAGTATAAAATGAATAGTCGTGAAAGCGTTGAGCTCGAATATCTGAATCCGAGACAAGTACATCGGATACAGAACAAGAAGTATTAAGCTATCGATTTGTCGCATTCGAATGTACCGCCTCGAATTATTTTAGCTCGCTCTTATTTATCTGTCTGAAAATTTTACATATTCCGTGCACTTGCGTCGTAATGGCCTTGCGTCGTAAATTGTTGTATATAGTTTTCTTGTGACTATATTAAGTTTATACGCGTAGAGTAATAAAATTTTAATGAAACTCCATTTACGGTGTAAATTATATGGAATATTTGTTTAGCATATTTAGCGAGGAATTATATTATGAAACAATTTAAAGTATATTTTCACTAAACAAGTGTTCGCGAATTAATCGGCGTGCAATGAAACTTTCTTTCGCTTCGAACCACTGGCGCCATCTAGCGGAGAGTAGCAGGACTATACTACGAACAATCTCATTGCTTACACAATTTATTGTTCTAGCAAATTTATATTTGAGTTTTGCAAATTGTTAGTACAATTATAATAATATAGTTTGATTATTTAAATATTACACAATAAATCTGCGAGCAATCAGTTACCGCCTACGATTTATTTGCGATGACAAGTGCTAGCTTGAAATACCAAGTTAACCTATTAGTACTGTCTGTTAATTACATGAACGCAATTAACGAAGTAGATTATTTGTGCGGAATAGAGACCGCCCGGGATTTTGTTGACCGTTAAATTAGTAAGGCGGGTTCAATAACCATTTTTTAACCTCTATGAAAACCGACTGTTTAATATTTTTCTAAATAATCTTTGTTGTTTTACATGTGGTATATAAATATCTATAAAGATATTATGTATTATTGTATTTTATATAGTTACCGAATAGTTTATGATCGATAATATGGTTTGCCTCTGTTACTTTTATATCTGTAGTATACAATTTTATCAATAAATGTATAATAATAATAAAAAAAACTATTAATTATTAGAGAAAAAAGGAATATAAACACCTAATGTTCCTAAATGATGATGAACGTTCCTAGTAACTTAACCTTATTCCCCTTGTTCCAGTGTTTGGCATGGACTCCCCCCTGGGCCTGTTCCCCCCGGGCATGGACCACAAGATGTACCCCCTCATGGACGTCGAGCACCGGCCGCCGCCGCTCGACGCGCAGCTCTTCACCAACGTCAAGAAGAAATGTGGGTTACACTTATATCCTACTCATAGTAAGTCCCTTTTTATAATGGCCAACCTGAAGCAGATCACGTTCAGACAGAGATTTTTTGTGATAATATCTCAGTACATCTTGTCTGAAGACTCGTCAAAGATCTATCAATGACAACCTGAAACGTTTTAACGCGATCAATAACAGTTAAGCAATTGTCCTAAGAAATTCGACTTTTACGAAAGCTTTAAGAAATACCTACTTAGGGTTGGCCACAATTTGTTATTCATAAACATGATAGAAAACTAAGTCCCGCATTAAAATCCAGTTATAAAGTGCACGTATTACTAAAAGCGATTATTTGATAGATATTCACAACTTCAACTCGTTATACATGCAATATGTAAACGACGTTGCGAAACCGAAGCCCGATCATACAATAGTTACTATGCATCAGAACTAATAATAGCATACGGGCTGCAACCGTGTCCCATCACACATCTCGCAGTCTCGCAATCGCATCGCGCATAATGTTAAACGACCATTGTTTCCCAGTGAATGTTTATTAAGACGATCTGATATCGTATCTCATAGACATAGGGGAACAGACGCCGAGTCTAACGTATGCTCACAATGGTACACTGTCAACTGCACACACAATGCGCGGCGATCGATTAGCGCCATCGCTCGAGACATGCATGGGATGCTCCCCATAAAATGCTAACAAGCTCCTATTTCGAATGCAAATCGTCTTTTAATTCCCCGTTATGAACTCGCGTGACCCCGAGACTATTAAGAAAAACTAATTCCCGCAATAAAATATCACGGCTTTCGAATTATCTGATCAGCATTGAACGTGATCCGTCGAAATTATAAACCCGTAAGGTCGAGGCGACGTCGCCGGCGTATGCACGTCCGCTTTTCTTTCTGACAGAACCGCCTTAATAGTCGCGTGCTCGCATCGAATTAATGACAAATCCGGCGTGTCGCCGCAACCCGCTCATTTCGGTCGTGTGTCGGCTGCCAACATAGGGTTATGGCTCCACCGAAACACGGTTATTAGATAGTTGTGCTGCATTAGCGAGGCAATGCTGTCGCGGAGGCACACGGCACATGTCGTGCGCCAATACCGCCCAGCACCGTCTGCATTTTTCCACCCGTAAATCATAACTGCAAAACTCCGCAACCTAATTAGCGAACTTACTAAACTCGATCACGAAAATTGTGACGTCTATTAATAAGAACATTTTTTGGCAGGGCGACCAAAGGGGCAACACAGCGCGCCGCGGGGCGGGCCACCTCGCTCGTGGACCAACGCGGAGCTGACGGAAGCCCTCCAACACGTGTGGAACAAGAAGATGACAACCAGCCAAGCGTCAAGGATATTCGGCATCCCGTACAACTCGCTACTCATGTACGTGCGAGGCAAGTACGGCAAAAGTCTGAAGCTCGAGCAGCTGAGGAAAGACTGCATAGGCGGGCCGCTCGAGGTGCTCAACTTGAACTCGGGCAACAACAACAACAACCACCCGTCGAGCAAACACCACGACAAGGAGGAGCAGCACCAGAACGCGGGCCAGCGGCCGGCGAGCTCGGAGCCGGACATCTCGTCGAACCCGATGTTCAACCCGTTCCAGCAGGGCTTCTACCCGGAGTTCCCGCCGGGCTTCCCGATGCCGCTCAACATGCTGCACCTGCTGCCGCCGAGCGAGAAGGCGCGCGAGCTGTACCAGGCGATGCCGATGGCGCTGGACGCGCTGTCGGGCGCGGCCAAGGAGGAGGACTGCAAGAGCGACCGCTCCAAGGAGAACTCTGCGGACGAGGAGGGCGACTCGTACCGCGCGCCGCACCCCCCGCACCCCCCGCACCCCCCGCACCCGCCCGACGCGCGCGCGCTGCTGCACCACAACGGACAGGACTAGGCTTCCCCGTAGCGCCATCCTCCCAGTACCTATCCTTTCTACCTTCCATCTTGTTTGTCTTTCCTTTCGACGGTACGTAGGTCGACAATTTCGTGGAAATTAGAAAATCTATATGTACAGTGAAACTGAAATTATCTTTGTATCTAGAGATCGCAAAGTTCAGATTCGATATTGGAGCCGCAGTGGGCACTGGTATACTTTTAGAATTTCAGTTTCACTCGATGATCAGAGGTCGAGATCTCGACGGGCATCCCTTGATGCCCGAATTAAAATTAGTTAAATTCATATTTAAAGATGTGTTAATATTGTAAATGTATTTAAATCGCGTATAAGTGATAGCGATAATTTATTGATTCGAGGTGTGCAATAAGTGTGAAAGGCGTTGTGATTGTTATCGGCGGTCGTTACCGTGTCTTTTATTGTTGACATTCCATTCTAACATTCCACTGTAATTATTTTTAGATAATACTTCATATCACTTAGATTATGATTTTTACTGTAAAGTCTATTTTCGAACGTATCTTGCCTGTAAATTGTGTTATCCCAATGTAGATATTACGTTAAATGTGCGAGTCGACTCCTACATTTTCACCAAAGTTTGTAAAATATTTCGTAATAATAGTTATTATTCGATAAACAATTTTAAATGTAAATAGTTATCGATAAATTAATGTTATATTGAAATTAAATTAACCATTAAATAAGGAGACGTCGTGTCTAAAACGGTAAATAGTAGTTCATTTGTAATTGTGGTAGAGTTAGTGAAAGAATACAGTGAACTAACTGCGTGAGGCGTCTAGTGACGGGCTCGTTGGGAGGCTGCGACGCACTAGTCACACATTTCTGTTTACCACGATCCCTTCTGAATCGGTTCGTTCAAAGTCCCACAAATGATAGGTTATGTCATGACGAGTTACCCGGGGCCTGCAGTAATGCGATGTCGGCGACGTACGGCGATGTCATGTAAATGTACCGCGCTTTGAACGCGCTCCGATGCGGAAATCGTGATTCCGAAGCTGAGATGTGCCCGCGACTATTCGGGTGGTCCTGATTGCATCGTGACGTCAGCGACTTTATGATTACAGATTAAAAAAACAAAGACTCGATTATCAATAATAACACGACAGTGCGCGCCTGGTCTAGACAAATAATGTATCTGCACTCAATGTTCAAATAAAAAGGAGCTTTCGAGATTTTAGTGAATAATGAAAGTTTAGAATAAAGGTTCAAACCTTTCTGGCTTTAGATAATTGTATACAATGATTTCGTATTAGATGTACCGTGGAGTATCACGTCATATTTACCTAAACATACGATCGGTTATGTTGAAAGAATTACCCGTGTATTTTATTCGTACTGTATTTAATTTAAACATCATTTTAAACTAAACTAATGAAATTAGATGTCGATTCGAAACTGCAAATCTCTTAACAGAAGACTGAACACTATTTATGACTCTATTTTGTATGTCTGTATATTTCACTTAATCACAGAATCAGCCGCAGTGATCACATAGTATACAGTCGCGTCATTAAACAATATGTCATTACAGGGATTTTATATATTAACGAGTTGAATAATTGAATATGTACTTATAGTTTTATGAACTTGCTTTTTCTCTTTACCTTCCTTTTACGCTTAAATTAATTCAATAATAAGATTCAACGCAGTTAAATATATAGACAAATTATGTTAAAACTAAACGGTGTTGCACATCATGTCGAAGGCGAAGCTGAATACATTTCGTTTTGTAGCAATAATCTCTAGTAAAAATTTTCAAGCGCTATTCTATGGACTTTCAATATGCTACAGACATATTGTCTTTATGTTTGAAGGCTTCATATATTCGCTGTATTATCTATAGCGTATCGAATACATGTGCCAAAAATTACACCGCTATTTCTGGACTTGAGAATGCAATATTTCCATTCCTGCTTACTTGTTTACTTTGTGTTGTGACTCGTGATCATGTTATATTTTAGATTTACATAATTCGTACAAATTCAGCAGTATTAGAGTGATTTTGTTAAAGTTTTAATTGAGACGTTTTAATTAAGTTTGTTATTTGTTACGTGCGGCGGCGGTAGGAATTATAATAATGTAGTGTGGAATCTTGAATCACATTGTGTTGTGTAGGGCAACGACACATACCATCATACTATTATGCTAATAGCTTTATATTTTTATGACTGTTACTGCGTTACTCCTGTTTTCCTTACCAATGTTAAATTTGCAGTTTTATTTCAATTTTCCGTAGTTTTTATAATATGCACCATTTTATAACCTATACGATTTTCAGGAGCCAAATTAAATGAACGTACATTTTAATAGATACTACATATTGTAAGAATTTTATTATTTTTTAAGTTGATATTATATGTGATCGTGTTAATTTTAGTAGAATTCAAAATATTTAGTTCCTTCAATTTTGTTATGAGTATTTATAAATTGTAATTGAGATGATTTTAGCTTCTAGAATAATTAATTGTTCTCTCCGATAAAGAGTATAATTAAATATAAGTTATCTTATGTAATTAATTTTTGTTGTATTTTGCCTAATATTAATTACAAATTAAATTAAAATAATATCGTTACATTAGAATGTAAAAAAGATTATCTATTTGATCTTAAAATAATACGAAAAAAATATTTATGTTCTAGTACCATTCTATCGTGTAATTTAAATTGAAATGATGGAGCGATGTAGTGAAATTCGTTTACGGTCACCGACGTAAAGTGTAAAAATAAAATTGTGAAATACCGTTGAGATGTTTTATTTGGAAGCCTTTCTCCCGACGACGACAATAAACAAACGCCATGATAATTGATATGCTGTTAGAAGATTGCAATTGCAATTGCTCTGTAGTCTGTGCCCAACCACAGTATTACCATATTTCCTACAGTAGTGCGACGAATGTACTTGTGCAGAGAAACGGAGGGGAACTGGCGGGGGTCGGGCGACGCGGGCCGCGTAAGGCAATCACGCTGAGATTGCCTTACCTATCGCGAAGGGCAGACGCTTCAGAGTTTTTTTGTCTAATAATTTATACTTACGTATTCTATAATGGTGGGCACAAACTGTTGTGTTTATGGATGCAAATCTACATTTAAATCCAAGGACATAAAGTTTCATAGATTTCCTCGCGACAAGAGGTAGGTTTTTGAAATTCTGTTTAGTACCAATTCAAAGATGTTGAAGATGTTTTTGACTATACATATTTTAAGTAGCTTTATGATATATATAAAATATATTATTGAGGATTTTCAAGAAAACCAATTTGTTTCTCTGTAAATTCAAAGTTTTTATTTTAAAGTTTTCACAATAGTTAACATACAAATAGTTTGTTACTACAACAACTTAAAATATGTAATCTCACCTGTAAATTCAAAGAAACGACATTTAAAGTCCACTTATAATAAATCCTCAATTACAGTAAAAGTTCCTTATTCGCGGGGTATATGTTCCATAAATATGCCGCGAATACAGAAACCGTGAATACGGAATGGTAATTTATATGGGATTATAGGGGATACGTTCCTAGGTGACGATTGAGATTTTTTTCGTGTCGAAACTCGTTTCTCATTTTTTTTAGTTGACATTATAAACTAGGAAGAGTGCAGTGGACGTTACTCGATCACAATTTTTGTAACGAATGTGAAAGACGAAACAATAAAACACGCAAAGCGGCTTTTACTATAAACGGAACTACATTTAAAAATATACTTTATTTATTGAGTTATAAGGTTGCTTCCATTCTGTTTATTTACATTCTCAAAAACATCAATCGCGGCAAAGGCGGCTTGCGACAAAGGCGGCTTGTGTCAAAGACCTCGGCGATATCATTTAACAACATAATATGTACTTTAGGCAAACTTGTAATAAGATCTATTTTACTTTCTTATTAGTCCATTTGACAAGGATATTGGGTTAGATACCTATTGGAATAATTTTATTATTATGTATGTACTTATTAAATCTGCGAATAAAAAAAAATTTAATCGTTTCTCGCCATTTTTTCTTTCTGCTACGTCAATCCGAGCCACAGATAACATGAACACGCGAAGCGCGCCAAATTTGAATAATGGTGAAATGTTATTTCATTACATATATATGTAATGAAATAACATTTTATCGTTATATATGTTACCGGAAATGTATTAATAGATGGCGCATCAAATCTTTACAAATAATAACAATTTCTTTATTTAAATAATTTAACGTACAAAGAAAGGACAACGTTGAAAAAAAAATAGAAATGAACATTTAAAATAAATAAATAATAAATTTGAGAATAACTAAATTTGGTTGTTAATAAGGCAATGACAATGTCACTGCGGCGACATAATATTATACTATGTTTCTGTATAAATAATTACATTAGATTCAATAATCACAATTATTTTTAATGTACATGTGAATAAATAATTACATATTAATAGTAATGATAAAAATTGTTTTATTTCCCATTTGGTGACAACCCTAGCATATTTACACGTGGCAGCGTAAGTACCTACGCTGGCGGCGGCATCGCGCGACATCAAAGGCGTTTCCTTACTGTAGGAAATAATATTGTAATACTGTGGCCCAACTATGTACTTGTTCACATAATTACCTATAGCAATTTACAATTTGTAGAAATCTGTATCGTATCTACTATCTATCCTTCAACTTTATGGTAAATTTTAATTTGAGCAAATATATGAATTTAATCAATACGATATACATACCTACTTATAAGTTATAACACATCTGAATACCTACTTAATCTCAGTGAGATTTCTTAAGTAATATGAAATAGGTACATATTAAAGCACTTACATATTATACTAGCAAACCGGGCGAACTCCGTTTCACCACCAGAGACACCTTTTCTTTGCTATAAACCTCACGGAGCCCGAGACCTTACCAACTAATGCAAAACCGTGGAAATCGGTTCGTGCGTTCTGGAGTTTATAGCGTCAGGAAGGAAAACCCGACTTATTTTTATATAGTAGAAGATAACTGATAGGTATGTAGATACTGAGATCAAATTTCATTCGAATTGCTGAACCGATGAATCTATTATGAACATTCAAACATGGGGGCTGATCAAACGTGATCATATAGTATATACCTAATACCATAAGATAGGTGAAGAATTTATAATAGTGTATACTGTGATTAAGAATTATTCTTTTATATCTATTACAAATGCAAAAGTAATCGTTTCTGATACTTTCACGCCTAAACCACTAAACCAAATTGGATATAATTTGGAACAGACTAATAGCAAATTTCACTTCTAGATATTTTATTTACACCTTACCAGTCGGTTAAACTGACTAATAAATACATCAAAATGTTTCACATGGGTTATCAGACTCATTAACATACTGGTCAAACCTCCCAAAAATTTTGGACTATTTTTGTCAATGAAAAAAAACATGATTAGAGTGAAATAGGCGATGAAAATTTCTGATGATGGCGGACACGCAATAACTTGAAAACAATTTCTATGAAAAACGGCCTATGCCTTTTAATTATCTGTAGATTATATTAATAAGAAAGAAACAAGAGTACATAATCAGTAAGAATGTATACTAAAGTTTACAGTGAATGGTCGTTGGTCATTCTGTAAACTGCGTCGTTGGTTTATTATCAGAATTCATATTTGGTTTTTTTTCTCAATGGAGATAAATATCAGACAAACTAATGTAGCTAACTGAACTTAATAACACATAACAGAGCCAGAGACTAAAAAAAACCACTAGGTATGTTGTCAGGAATACTGATCCGTACCTACCTATTGAATTTTCAATTTTTTTTCAGCAGTATTAGGGTCCTTTACACTATACTTTAATGTTTCTTCTCTACAATATTGGTATCTAAATATAATTATAAATTATTAAGTGATCCGGCAATCGTCCTTTTTGCCTTACCCTTATTCCGAAAAGTATGGCGACTAAAACTTACACGAGAATATTATTTCTCACTTTCTATATATCTATCTACTGATCATTTTAAAATAATAATATCAAGCTGTAGAAGTTGTTTGTTTGTTTGAACGCGCTAATCTCAGGATTTACTGGACAAACCTCTTATGAACATTGTACGTGATCCCTGCTACTTATATAATTCATTTTTTCAATCTATAAAAAGACATTGCTGAAAAAACTAGCACGGATAAAATTAAAAATATGTAGTTAGGTATGTATCTACTTTATAATAATTTACGAATAATTGTAAGTTTTCCTGCATTTTCCAAACTCAACATAAAATAAAACCACATCGTTTATCACATGAACTCGTACCCTTTTATTATTAAATTAAATACAATTTATAAATACACTATACACTAACGGTGGATACAGCTTACAAAATTCTGACCAATTATTATTATTTATTGAGCAATTGCAAGCAGTTTTGTTTCGGTATCTATAACATTTGCAGTGATATATCTATTTATTAAAAGCGGTAACTTTGATGTTCTTGAATTTATTAAGTAGAAGAAATTAAAAAAGAAAAATATAACAGTTCACGCAGGTATCGCTATAAGCCACAGCAAGATGAAATGAAATCTATAAAAACCGAGTCGCTAAATAAAACATATTTAATATAAACTAAAAAATAAAAATAATAAACTGCACACTATGGACATTATTATACACGACTATAACATCGTTCCAACAAAAAATGTACATTTAAATGTTTCAATCTTTTGCTGACCCTACATGCTCACTTTATTGGTCTATATGTTAAAATCTAATTTCCCTAACATCACAATATTGGGTAAAAACTCCTTGGCAGTGCTACAGCACTATATCTAATTATTATTTAATCTCTATCCAACCAGCAGAAAATAACAAAATCATATTCCTTTGTAAAGCCGTTGATTAAACTAAAAGAAACACAAAATAATTCTTTTTACACCGTTACTAATACAGATAATGACTAATAAAATACAATAATAATCATATTACACGGCCCTACAAAGTTCATTACAAATTCAATAGAAAAATGAAATTTCTATATTTACGAATGGGAAATAATTAGAGTACAGAATTAATTTGTGATTTTCCATTAGTTTTAACTTTTATGTTATGGAAATTGTGTTACGAACACAATAAGCTAATTTTAATAGAGCAATCACTGCAAGTGTTTTTTTTTTACACTATTATTATGTACAAATTCGTTTAAACCGTTTTAATTCGATGATTGAACTTTCTATTTATATAATTTATCGTCACGGTTATGTTCAGTCATCGAATTTCGTACGTCGTACAAACTATGTGGCAGTTATGTTATTATCAAAGTTTGTGTATATGTAAAGCCGTCTAGATTACTTGCGGACCTTATTATGTGAGCCTATGTAGTCTGATATCCATAGAATATTCTGCATATACAAATCAAAAGTCAAATAATTGACTTTTTACTACTAAATGACTGTATAATATATGGCAGATGCATCTGTTTAACCAATTATTTACGGGCAAACATGTGATTGGCCTTCTATACTTTGTTAACGAGACCTTTTAATTAGTTTCCAACAGGAGAAGAAATACTCGCTGACAATGCTGACACACGAAAATATACCTACGTCTCAATCCATTGTATTTATTGAAAATTTAATATTAAGATCAATGTTTACTACAATAATATTGTATCGGACTAAATTCTCGCGTTCAAAGCGGGCATCGCGAAACATTGTTTTTACTAAGTCAACCCAAATTGTTCTAACATAATAAATAAACAATTAACGAAATAGAACTAGGTTAAGCTGACAACTTAAGTAAAATGAATCTAAATTCTAAGTAATACAATTTTGATATTTCTTATATCAATACAAAACTTTCTCATTTCAATGAAACTACGTGTAACACACTCTAGGGATTAACGAAAGAATATAAGCAATTATAAGTGACCGAGACCAACGACATGCATACCTACTCCTAGAATACATTCGCGTATAAAGTGCGTTTCAGAATACATCCGCGTATAACCGCGTATAGTCTAGACGGCTCCACGTATACAAGCACACACGAACCATATTGTATATTCCAAACATCAATTTGTTCAACTAAACGGGATTAACTTATTGTTCATCTCCCTGATACATTGCTTGTTTAGAACGAGGTAACTTCCAGTTTATTCCATGTATATCACAATGAGTAACAATTTATAAAATACCCTTACTATTAATAAAAATGTACTAGCGTATAAGTATTATAATTAATTTAACATTACAAACGCAACCTCGACATTTCGATCGATAGAGAAGAGCTGACTCTTTGAAGATTAATTGATAGTATTTTTTTAAATAAATAATGTTAAGAAAACGTTAATATATTTAAGCACTCATTTTGCGAATAATCATACGCGAATACAAGGTTATAGCTCCTAACAAAATGTGCATAATTCTAATAATTCTTGTGTTTATGGACAGAAACATCAATTAATATAATTAACTTTTCTGTTACAATTATAAAAGTTATTTAATAGATATTAATGATGATTATAAAGCTAATAACTGAGACTTTATTAGGACCTCTTGTAAAAATTATATTTGTAATTACATCAATAATTACAGTAACGCATTATATGCGTTCCGGATCCCATAAAGAGAAGTGGGTTTATTTGAACAATCGAGTTTATAATAAAATCATTCCGAATTAAAATCTTGCTACTAAATGTACGATATGCAAGATATGAGACATCAAATTATAATTAATCAATATCATAGTATGCTTTTATTTCAAAGTATCATAGTTTTTTTTTTAACCGACTAAATAAGTAGAAATAGGAATAATATTATTAAATAAAAAAAAAACTAGTTGAAGTTTACTAAAATTTTCACATATTTAAAACAATTTTTAGTGTAACTAAACAAAATGCGTAGGTGTACTAAAGGCGTAAGGACAAGAAATGGCACGAATTTCGGATATTTAATTTGTAAAAAAATTAACGTAGAGATCGTATATCTATGTTTCTGTTTGAATTGATTTGAGTGAAACATTTAAAAATCTTAAAGGCATTTATGTCTCACATTTTTTGAGCGGGGAGTTTTAAGAAGTTGTGCAAGGTTCAAGTTATTTTAACATTTATTATATTTTTCGAAATAATCTTGCCCTTACTCTTACTACACGTGTTTGCATTAAAATACATTAAACTAGTGTTACTTTTAAATAACTCCCATAGTTCTAACAAAAGGACACAAGATTTCTCACCATTGAATACACTCATACTAAGTAGTCTTATATGAAACATCAACTCACAACACATTAAATCCGTTGAACTAACAATAAATGGACTCTAACATAGGTTATCTTTTTACACATTTTATTTATTTATTTTAATAATTCAAACTAAAATTATGTGGGAAAAAATAATAATTTTATTGGTAAACCAAATCCATGTAATTGCTTGTATAGAATGTTCCCATTAGGAAAATTCCTGTCCGTTTCAATGATGGACTACCTAACAGATAAGTATCGAATCATTTATCAAACAGTAATTTTAAGTTTTGTTTAACCTAGGGTCTCTTCCGCTTTAAAGTTAGTGTTATACCTAGGACACCTAAAGAGTCTTTTCTTTTAAGAGATTTAGATCCACCAACCATTTATAGATACATCAACTATCCCTAAGCGAAAATTATGACGAATTAGTGCTACGTTTTTACCTAATCAACAAACCAACAAACACGCTTTCGCTTTTATTATAAAAGTATTGGCCAAAGCCTGAGGTCCCCAAGGCAGTGACGAATTTTATATTAGTCTTAATCTATATAGAATGATAACTATATAGTGCTAACTATAAAAGAAAAAATGTAAAAGTGTGGGAAATACGCATAGAATTCCATTTTTTGAAGTTACATTATTTCAATGAGGTGCATTTCAATTTTTAGGGTTCCGTACCGAAAGGGTAATTTATTATTTATATTAATTTATAATAATAGTTAGAATTAAGACTAAAAACATTCGATTCTTAACCTATTTTACCATGGACTACTCTCAGAATAATTTGTAGTTTCATTTGTAGTAAGTATATTGTGCGGTTTCATATTATTTTAAATTTGTATTGAATCAAACCAGCACTTTAGCCAAGTAAATAGACCAAATTCATCATTCTAAATTCTATCGATGTTATAAATTAAAATTTAAGTCAATATTTTAAGTTGCCAATATCATAAAAAGAAACCTCTCAATTTTATCATTAACCATATTACGCAACGTATGTTTTTTTCTTAGAGACTCGTGAATTTCGACATAAATTATAGAACCTAATTACCACCCAAAAGTAAACCTTATCAATCCATTGGAAGACGAAAAAAGTACGCAGTTATTATAAAGATATAAAAACATATTAATCCAGATTATAAGCATTTTAAATATATTATATAGACCATAATAAAAAACGTTATGAATTTATAGGGGTAAATAGACTAAAACTTACTTTAATGAGGTCCTAAACTCAAGTACTAAGTTACCAGTGCGAAATTATAATTATTTTTTAACATTAGCCTAATATTTTATTTTAAATTAAGTGATGTGTACATGGCTTAATAATTAGATAAAAATAAATATAGAGATAGTATTACGTTTTTACTAAGAACGAATTTTTTTAAATTATGTAATTATTATCATACTAATGAGATAAAAATAAATATATGAAATGGCCTTCTGCCACAGCGTCGAAGTTTTTAATATATTTTTATTATTATCAAATTACACATTTTGAATGCTTTGGACGGCTTTGGAATCGTGCTCATCTACATAACAACCAACAGGAATATATATTTCTAAACTATTGTATTGTATGACATTTTGACAGAAGGCGGGAAAAAAAGAAAAAAAAGTTTTAAGTTTTAAAGGAATCTAAACAAATGTGGGTAATGTGAAAGTGAATTAGCGTATCGATCTTTCTTTTTTTTTATAAAAAAGTAACAAAAATTTTCATTTTACCGAAAATTTATATTCTAATTTTATTTATTAAAAGTATACTTTTTGCCAATTTCTGAACTGATGTAGAATATCACTAGCATGCATATACAGTACAATATTTTATTCAAGTGTCACGCTTTAACTAATAAAATGTTGTGTGGTTTTATGAAACCACGGTAAAAGTGAAACTTTCCGAACACTGCTTTATACCTACTCGGCAGCCGACCGTCACGCGACATGCGCTACACAGACCAAAAAGTTTGAGACGATGTAATAAAAGTTTCACTTTAAAAATTTTTGAACAAAAACAATGCGAAATTAAAACTAACCTTAAAACCTATACATTTCACCATTCTTCTATTTTCTGAGTTATCCATACTTTGTACTATCCATATATTCTATATTCGAATAATTTAAAACGATATTCAACTCACTGTAACTGTGAAAAATCACTGTTACATCCATCACAATGATTTAACAGTGATTTTTCACAACTTACCGACCTCAATCACCATCATAATAACTTATCAACTTTTCTCATATAATAAAACATACATTTTCGCCAATAAAATTTCATACATTGAGTGCTTCATATTTGAAAAAGTTAATTTAACCAATCAGCCTGTCTGTCTCTTACACACTAGCATGATGGAATATAAGTGAGAAAGTGACAGAACTATTAGTTAAATTTCATCCTTACTAGGTAACTAACATGACATTTTCTGTCATTTTTTTTGCTTTTTGCATATTAGGTATACATATTTAGACAGTTTTAATTCGTAAAAGTCATTTCCCATACATAAAACGAAAAACTCAATGAGACACCATACAAAATATCTATTTTTTTTTTTTCACTTTTTCCCCCCAAAAAATCGCATTTTTTTTTCACTTCTTCGCCAGCTGTACATATCTATTCACTATCTGATGCAAATCTTGCGGCAGTTTGGTTCTATCCCACTTATTGCTGTACGCTTGTATGGCGTCGTTGAGTTGCGAGTACAGATCTATAAGCGCCTCGAGGCCTATCGCGCGGAGGGCCTTCGCGTTCTTGTACAGAATGTTATCTAATTCAGTCTTGTTTATTTGCACTTTCTCGGATTCTGTAAGGAAAGAGGTCATTTTGAAGATTTTCAAAAAATAACGTTTTTAATAAAATTGAAAAAAGAACAAAAAATAGTCTTGATAGCAAGTTTTTTTTGTGATGTTTCAAAAGTTGAAAGCAACATTTTGATCATTGTCAAAAATAACGTTTCGAATACGAGTGAAAAATGAGCAGAAAATTTTCTTGGTGGCAAGTTTTTTTTTGGTAAATGGTTCAAAAATTCATCTGTCTAGATAGGAGCATGATTTGATACATACCTACTGACGTTTCGTGGCCGGAATTTCTCTTCTTTGGCGAGGTTTTTGTTATCTTTTCCGTTGATTTGGCGGGACTGCAAAAATAAACATAAATTTGGTGGAGTTTATTCAAGTTGAGTGGATCATGATTTTTCCGAGGACTGGTATGTCTATGTTATAATTTGCAATTTATAGATCTAGTATGAGTGAGTGAGAGAATGGGGGTTGTACACAAATGCGGGCGCGAGCGTCATAACCTATTTGAAACTTTTTAATGTAATTGTTGTACAATTTGTCATTTTCCTTAACAATATACACTATTGCGCAGTGGCGTGCATTCCATAAAGACATACAGACACTGCCTACCCTACCATTTACCAAACTCTGATCAATATTTAATATCCATAAATGAAATTCACAGCGTCATTATATTTTATTAATTACGCCATGTAAAAATTTCAAATATTCATTTTACTCATTTTGTTAAGTACTTTCAATATCAGTTTAAAGATTTTTGATATCTGCAATAGTTACGGAATAGTCGCCTTTGCACACTTAACGATTACACCGTGTATACATATAAATGATATACATATATGTAAAACTAGTGGTCCGCCCCGGCTTCGCCCGTGGTACCTACATGTTTAAACGATCCTATCTCTCAAGTTGGATCGAACTGCACATGGTGTGCGAATTTTATTATAATCGGGTTAAGTGGTTTAGGAGTCCATTGAGGACAAACATTGTGACACGAGATTTATATATATTAAGATTGACACCGGTAGAGTCTGGCCAGCCAAAGCTGAACCCAGTGTTTTTTTGTAGCGGCCACACTATGGAATGTCATCATGGCGTTTCTGCCTAGTTAGATGTCAGTTTTGTTGAAAACGGTTCAAATCATTTGCTTTAATAACGTTTAAATTCTGCTGTGTTGTGTACCTAATGTACCTATATACTATGGTCACCTTTAAGAATATCAAAAGTATCAAAATGTTTTTTTCCTACTAAAGCCGATGTTACCAGGTCCATATTTTTTAAATTTGCCGCACTTTACTGGGTTCAGCTTTGGCTGGCCAGACTCTACCTGTGCAGCCGGTTGCAGTGTTGCAGCTCGTCGGTCGGTCGGCGCAGCGGCACGTCGTCGTCGGACGACGCGTCGCCGTTCGGCAGCGGGGTCGACGTGATCGGCTTGTTCTCCTTGCACTCCTCGTCCGTTATAATAGCACTGCTGTCCTTTACACTCTGCAATTAAAATGGTGCACAAGGGTCAAGTACAGCCATATTAAAAAAAGCCTCAGTACAGCAGTCATGAAGGAAAAAAAACAATATAATAACAAACACATTAATCAAATTATGCTATAAGAGATAGATCACTTAAAAGAAATCATACTAAAATCAAAACTTTATTTTAAACTCACCCTCTGCGAAGTCCTCTGCCGTTTGACCACCAGTCCCTTGGACCACGCGTTCATCCGCCGCCGCTTCCTCTTAGCGCTGTGATCACTCTTTTCTCCGTTTTGCGGGGTTCGCATCGACTTGCTGTCATTTTGTGACGAGTCGAAACCTTCCGCTAGAAAATAACAAAAGCACTATTAACCTAACAGAAAGTATAATAAGAACAATAACGCTAAGATGCACGCACGCACGCATCAACACGTACGCACACAAATACGCAGGCACGCACAAACGTAGGCACGCACAAACGCAAGCTCACACACATGCATACACACACGCACGCATCAACACATACGCAAACACCCATGCACGCACGCACACACGGCCGCCCTTCCACACTCACACCTTCACTACTACAACTACTCACGTAAATTCGAAGCCGTATATATAAAATCAGGCAGATCATTATCCGCAGCGCCTTCTTCCACCCGTTTTCTTGCTATTTGTTGACATTCCAACTCGAAATCACTGTCCATTTCTACGTCGATCAATGCGTACGCATGGTCCCGGAGGGAACACGCCTCGTGACGTATCTGCTTGTCTGATGACGTCCTGGCGTGGGAAATAGTAACTTCACGTGAAGGAATTAATTATATTGAAGAAATATGTTATTTATTTAGGCTTGCAATTATTGTCTACTATCTGAATATGCTAGTGAGTACTGAAAAGTATAGCTTATATGTACATTCAAAATATTACTTCTAAAGGATAGAATTGAAGGAACATTATGAAATTCTAATAGAAGTTAATAATACTTGTCCAAAAACCAATCGTTTTCATCAAGCTGCCTGAAAGCTACTTTAATATCCATAACCATACAAACATTACCAAATAAGATTTTAGAAAACAACAAATAAGATGCCTGAAATACAACTTTACATTCGATATCCTACTACGATCGATTATACTATTTAATTATCTCTAATATCGAAAGGGCGTTAATAGCACCGTGCTCTGTACTAGACAGATAATATATCTATTATAGCCATCATATAACAATTTTCTATATCAATTTCTAAATAATGAATCATTCTCATTGTAATCATGCATTCTATTATCTCAAATTACACTTTATATATTGTATCTCGTAATCCAAATTATTATTTTATTTAGTTACAGTAATAGTGTGTTAAAAGCGGTGAATTATTTTACACTACAAATGAAAAAAAATACATCTATAACGATATCGAAAAATGTATATACCCTCAATTCTTCTGAGACATGCAAACTCTACAGTACAAAAGGTTAGAGGAAGTAAATACATAATAATAATGTATATATTACAATATTTACATATCATACGATACAAGCATTGTCCATACCTACACACCCCTCTAGCCCTTTGAACGGCACCGGAAAAAATGAATGAAAACAAGGTTAATAGATGCGGTGATTGTGCTGTGAAGTTAACACAAAATGTAGAATCCATGTGAATAAATTGTGTAAGAAATTTGTTATTTTCCGACTCGAAGGACCAATTCTATTAAGTTTGATTGACTTGACTTGAACTGTTTGTTATAAGTTATTGTGATAGATTTAGCGTAAACTGGTTTTTGGAAGTTACTTTTTTCGGGCTCGAAGGACCAATTATTACGTCATGGGTTTAACTGTTTGTTATTCGTGTTATAATTTATTATGAAGCTGTCTAACTAATAAGACTGTACAATGGCTACTTCTGTTTTTTCGATTATATTACAAAAGACATTTTATTCACATGGATATAGAAATAAGAAACATCCATTGTTGCAAAGTTACATTTTAGTAAAATAATAAAACGTTGAGAAGAACGAAAACGTAGCAAACATTAAGATTATTGAAGCCTTATTTAACAATCCAGCAATAGAGAACACATAGACACAAAGAAATTGTTTGTATGTTTGTCTCACCTATCAGGGTTATACTCCAATGCGTTTGCGCAAATCAGATCTATGTCATCTAGGAACTCTTTGGCGCAATTGTATTTATGCATATCGACTTTAGTCATCATTGTCTCGAGATCCATTGGTTGTTTGATAATTTCTAGATAGTCTGTTACCTGGAATTAGTAAAGGAGTAGTTGTAATCACCAAGAATGATTTTGAGAATGTTTTGGAGAAAAAAAATCACCGAGAATATAAATTACCAGATTTGTAGAATGTTTTGGAGAAAATAATATATGATTGGAATGTATAAGCACGAAGTTTTGCAAAAAAAAATTGATCAAAACGTTGAAACGAAGTTTATTGTTGCAAAATAAATACGATACTAATAATTTTGTACTCATAATTTTTATATGTACTTATATGTCGGGTTTTTTTAGTGTATTATTTATTATTATCATCACAGTGTTTTAATTAATTCTTTTATTTATTTATTTTGTTATTTTAGACCTAAATATATAAAATACTACCAATTAAGTAAAAACAATATACGCACCTCTTCCAAATCCACAGGCTTAGTGAATTTATAGAACCGTCTATTAGAAGCTAGTTTCCTACAAATGTCCCGGAGGAATATCCTCAATTCGCGCAATTTGTAGTCTTCCTTCCGCTTCCGTCGTGCTATCTCTTCTTCACTCTCTCTTGGTGGGGGAGGGGGCGGTGCTGTTAAGGAAAATATATTTTTTGTGTAACTACCCACACAAATTTTATAATGGAAAACAAAAGTTTTTGATATTTCCACCATAAATCAACACAAAAACAACTATACTTATTTAAGAAATAAAAGCTACAATATTCCTTAATTGATGTTTTTGTATCGTATCAACCCCTAGATAACTATTAATAGACATATAAAATTCAAATTATCTCAAACTCAAGGTTCAGAAAGCAGTTTCTACAGAGAAGTGCCAGAAATAAACTTTGTAGTTGCTCTTTTTAAAAGTCATGCCAATTCAACATTTAAATTTTTCATAATAAATCATAATAATGATACCAAAGAATTGTCCTGTGGTTCTTGAGCGCAAACATTCCATAGATTATCATCTTCCATTTTATAAAGGTCACATATCAGAATATTTTGCACTCACCTCTAGGTAACGGAGGCGGTGGTTCATTATTCTCAATGATAGGAGGTTCGAGAGGCGCTTCTGTTAAAATTGGCTTTAGGAAGTTGATCACCTCCGTTGCATTTGGCTCTCTTACTCGGTATATACAGTCTTTGTAGTCGGGGAATATTTCACGGAGCTGTAATAAACGTTACAATTTGGAAAAACATACATAATATTGTAAAACAATATTGTATAACATAATGATTGGAAGAATGAAATAGCGAGTGTTTATTTTTGAAGTGAAACTTCTTTATCGGGGTTGGAAAAAAAATTAGTGTAACATTTTTTCGTTACGCGTGACATTTTTCCATTACGCGCCATCTTTTTCTTATCCCTACCACGCGTGATTCGACGTATTTCTGTAAAGTTGCATATAGTAAATTATTTTTTGAAAAATAAGGTCATAAAGAAGTTTCACTTCTTACGTGTGTACACTAGTACACGCACACATGTTTATTTAATTTTAAGCTAGTTCGCTTCCCGGATATGGTAGGTGAATTTTTGTTTTTTTTTTTTTATATGCAGTTATGTTTCTTCTTAAAAATAAATGTTTCCTTTCAGTAAAATTTCTACTATTTAAAATACTTTTCCTCCAGTGTCGATATCCTCTCTATATAATAACCTCATCGGGCACTTCACACGGGGCGGTTGCTAGTAATATAGTGCGTGGGCCAGCTGCTCTAGTTCGCCATAACTGCATCAGTAGAGAAGCCCCGGGACCACGTAGAGCCTCCATTACGATACTCTACATACACACACTCTATATAGAGTACACTGACCTCATCGGGCACTTCACACGGGGCAGTGGCTAGTAGCAAAATGCGTGGGCCGGCTGCTCTAGCTTTCCACAACTGCATTAATAGAGCAGCGCCGGGACCACGTAGAGCTTCCCATATAACACTCTACATACACACACTCTATATAGAGTACACTGACCTCATCGGGCACTTCACACGGGGCAGTGGCTAGTAGCAAAGTGCGTGGGCCGGCTGCTCTAGCTTTCCACAACTGCATTAATAGAGCAGCTCCAGGCCCACGTAGAGCCTCCATTACGATACTCTACATACACACACTCTATATAGAGTACACTGACCTCATCGGGCACTTCACACGGGGCAGTGGCTAGTAGCAAAATGCGTGGGCCGGCTGCTCTAGCTTTCCACAACTGCATTAATAGAGCAGCGCCGGGACCACGTAGAGCTTCCCATATAACACTCTACATACACACACTCTATATAGAGTACACTGACCTCATCGGGCACTTCACACGGGGCAGTGGCTAGTAGCAAAGTGCGTGGGCCGGCTGCTCTAGCTTTCCACAACTGCATTAATAGAGCAGCTCCAGGCCCACGTAGAGCCTCCATTACGATACTCTACATACACACACTCTATATAGAGTACACTGACCTCATCGGGCACTTCACACGGGGCAGTGGCTAGTAGCAAAGTGCGTGGGCCGGCTGCTCTAGCTTTCCACAACTGCATTAATAGAGCAGCTCCAGGCCCACGTAGAGCCTCCATTACGATACTCTACATACACACACTCTATATAGAGTACACTGACCTCATCGGGCACTTCACACGGGGCAGTGGCTAGTAGCAAAGTGCGTGGGCCGGCTGCTCTAGCTTTCCACAACTGCATTAATAGAGCAGCTCCAGGCCCACGTAGAGCCTCCATTACGATACTCTACATACACACACTCTATATAGAGTACACTGACCTCATCGGGCACTTCACACGGGGCAGTGGCTAGTAGCAAAGTGCGTGGGCCGGCTGCTCTAGCTTTCCATAACTGCATTAATAGAGCAGCTCCAGGACCACGTAGAGCCTCCCATACAGCGGGCACTCCACGTAAGTATAGAACGCACCCGCGGTCTGCCCGACGGCACTCGGAGAACAACTGTAGAATAAATTACATGAATAATGTTAATTTTAATATTAATTTTATTGCATGCTACATTAAAGTGCTGATAAATATTTGAAACATTCTTTAATTGATTTTGATTATAAAAATGAATGACCTCTCAATTTCGTTTTTGAGAATGTATTTCTTAAAAATATAAGAGTAATTAAAAAAAATATTTTTTCAAGTGCCCAATAATTTGTTAAGTTAATTTTTAGTTTTATAACATTCAAATACTGGCAAATAAGAAAATTTTTAGTTGCTTACCGATATAAGCGCCTGCTCCTGCGTGAAAGCGAGGGCTGAATGCAACGTGGCCATGCTAAGTTCCTTCACCGTGAAGTTCTCGAGCTCCGCGAGTAACGCCGGGGCCAAGTGTGTGTCTGCGCACTCACCAGTGATTAATAGCACTGGGGGCGACGCCGTTTCTTTTATGCTGGAAAAATATAAAAATAAATAGTTTAATTAGGCCTTAGTTAATCACACAGAAGTTTTTCATGTGTCTGAAAAAAAAACACATTTAATGAGGATACTATTTACCTGGCTAAATTTCGCATTGAGAAATTTATTATCAAAACTGAAATCTGCTTAAAATTCTACTGACTATTTATTGATATATCAATTTCGTGCAAGACGTAAAGAGTGAGTACAACAGTGACTCGGCAACAAGCGCCCATGCAGTTACTGGACAGCTAGCCTATAGTCTGTCCACTATAAGAATTGCTTTTTGACAGCTCGACGGGTGATACCAGAAGTGATGTCCAAAAGATTATCGATTGTGATACCTTTTCAATTATAAATTCAAAATATTATCATAAATCGAATTAGGTACGTAAATAATAATTACAACGTAAACGTACTAATAAGATATGTGATAATAAGACCACATATCTATGCATTTTATGTTAAAACTAAACTAAACTAATATTTTATTATTTATTTGTTTCTATCTTACAATATGGTCGTCTTTATGTTTAAATTATATAACTTATTAGAGGAGTTTTTCTGTATCGGATATATTTTACAGAGTATTTCTATCGATTATTATAATCTATCGACCCATCATTGAATAATTCTGTGTAGACATCACTAAGTGGGCGGGCCCTGTCCATGAAGTACAATAATTATTTGTATGACATTTTAACATAGACAATACAATCCTTCATAGGCGTGGAGCTGTCAAAAAGCAAATAATATAATGGACAGAGTATAATCGCTAATAACGCAGACGCTAACGCAGCAAGCCGGCAACACCGCACCCATATACCATCTAGCCGGCCGGCAACGTCGCGCACACATTCCCCGACGAGTACAATATGGGGTTCTTCAAGCGTAGAGTGAACAGGTACCATCTAGGGAAGCGCGTACCAATTTAGACCACATCTCAGCTTAACATCAGGCGAGATTGTGGTCAAACGCTTCCCTATCTATATCTATATATATATATATATCCATACTAATATTATAAATGCGAAAGTAACTCTGTCTGTCTGTCTGTTACTCAATCACGCCTTAACTACTGAACCAATTTGCATGAAATTTGGTATAGAGATATTTTGATACCCGAGAAAGGACAAAGGCTACTTTTTACCCCGGGAAATAGGATAGGTTTTATCCCGGAAATCCCACGGGAGCGGGAACTATGCGGGTTTTTCTTTGACTGCGCGGGCGAAGCTGCGGGTGGAAAGCTAGTATATATATATATTTATAATATTTTATATTACATATATATTATAGACCGATTTCGATAATTCTTTTTTTATTATATTCCTTGAAGTACGAGGATGGTTCTTATGTAGAGAAAACGTAAATATGTACCACGGGCGAAGCCGGGGCGGACCGCTAGTCGACAATAAAAAAAACCGTACCTGCTGGCGCTGAGCAGCGTGGCCGGCAGCGACGCGGCAACCGCGCGCACCTGCGCGGCGAGCAGCGGCCGGCAGAAGTGCGGCAACCGTTGCGCGGCCGCCGGCGCAGCGCGCGCACCCGCCGCTACTAGACCCTCCATCGCTGTTTCCAAATCCGTCTGGGTAACTTCCACCTGTGAAATAGTATTGTGAAAGTTAAATAACTAATAAAATAAACATTTTCACTTTAATTTTTTGTTTCCTTTTTTTTCACAACTTTTCAATTATATTGAATAATGATACAACTAAATGTAAAATTTTTATTCTTGAAGGGATACACAAGGATTGAATAGATTCACAATGATAACATGAATATGAATTAGGCCTTTTTATAAACAAAAAAGGAAGTAACACTATTTTACAATTAAAAATTTACTTACATTTCTCGGGTCGATCATAAGGGCGTGTTCACTCTCATAGACTTGCGGATAAACCCTTCTCAACGCTTTAAGTACGGCCTCTGAACATAACGCCTTCAAGTCCGATCCTAAAGAGAAATGATCAGTTTATATAATTTAACACTTAAAAAATGATATTTTCTATAAGAATTCTATACAATACCTATATACGAATTTAAAATCGTGTTTCGAAATGGAAATATTAAACTATATTAAGACGATTTTCTAAATAAATAAAGACTGAGCTCAAATATTACTGGAAAAAAAGAGACCTTTTTTTGGTAAATATTTAAAAAATCACAATGAAAGACTGCAGAAATTAGCATTAATAACTAGACTAAACAAAACTAACATACCTAAAACTTTTTAACCAACTTTTAACACTCACCGCCATAACCACTGCTAACATCAGCTATATAGTTTACCATATCTTTGCTTGGCCGTGAAGTCCAATCCTTAGTATATATGTTCAATATATCTCGTCTAGCAGCAGCATTCGAGTCAAAACTAAAGTAACATACTTAAAACATTACAACTCACCTCCATAACCACTGCTAACATCAGCTATATAGTTCAACGTATCTTCGCTTGGCCGTGGAGTCCAGTCCTTAGTGTATATATCCAGTATATCTCGTCTAGCAGCCGCGTTCGGTGGAGGGAAGTGCAGTTCTCTATCGAACCTGCCAGCTCTACGAAGTGCTGGGTCCACTGCGTCCAGACGGTTCGTGGCTCCTATTACTACCACTTCGCCTCTGAAATTCATTGATTGTGTTAGGGATATTAATTTACATTATTTTATTTTGCTAAAATAAAGTCTTAATTTTTTTAAGCACTTAAACAAACGAAAAATATCTTACATGGCATAAGAATACTTGTGATAGCATAGAAAAGCCACCCCTAAGACTGCTATGCAGTATGCAACCTTCCATTTAGACTGACAGACACTTTAAGGTGGATGTTCCGACCGTCCCTCCATACATTTTTGATGACGACTAAACACTTAACACAGACACTATTTCTTTAAAACTAATCATTTTATCACTTCTCTACAATGAAATGTGTCCGCGTTCGACCTTTTTAATCAATAACTTACATTATTTACTTAGAAAAACAACAGTGAAATACCGGCAAAATTTGACACTTCTACAGTAGTGTGCGTGACTTTTGCCAAGCGAAACACGACATAAAGCACGACATCTAGCGCGTCAATGTCTAAACGAATGGCGATGTTTAGACATTGACGCGCTAGATGTCGTGCATTCGCGTTCGTTATCTTATACCACAGACTAATAATAATATACTACGTATACAACTTATACATAATTCGCATAATTCTAATAAATCAAAGTTCTATGTGTAATAATTGAGTAATTTCATTTCCAATCGTTCAAAGAAAATAACAATAAAATAAAATAAAACTAATGACCTTAGAAACTATGTTTTTTTTTTGTAAACAATTTATTACTCATTATTGTTCGTCCGTCGTAGGTCTGTAAACTGTATTGTACACTGAAGGTAAATGGTACTGTAGGTACTTTAGTTCGGCGTCGTCGTCGGCTTGATATAAAATTACATTCTTGATTTCATTGACACGCGCTATGATTTGCGCGCGGAATTTCTTGTGTTGTGAATTTATTTTTGTATGCTATGCATTTTAATTGATTCAAATTGCAATATTTCTCTAGTATGCATTTGAGACTATATTGTAAATTGTAATAATTGATCGTGGGTATAGTAATTAATTATTCTAATAACGCAATTAGTAATATATGTATTTTCGGTGGGATTTCGATCAGAAAAATTGGCCCGTGATTTTTATGAAATTTCACCACATTGCAAATCACATCAATCATAGTTCATACACATGTATGACGAAAGTGATTAGTATTGTGGCTAACATTGACTCATCAGTTCATCACTGAAACCAGTGATAAATCAGTACCTATATCATATTGTGTTTGAATATTTTTAAACAATGATATAAGTATACAATTATTATAAATCGATAAACTATCAAAGTAATCACAAACTTGCAAACATTGGTAAAATATGCTTTAGCGAATTTTCAGACAGACACACAATTTTATTACTTAGTTTGTTTTAGCAAAGTAGGTACCTACTCCGTTTACGTCACGCGTCGGCCGTTGCGTCGTCGAAAACGGTGCACCCAGAAACAAACATACCTAATTACCTAATTCAGTTACAATCCTTCTTTTGTTCCAATACGATTTTTTTTTCCTGATAGCTAATAGCAAAACCATATGTTACTTTGTTTTCGTAAATATGTTTTTCACCTTCCTGGTTATTTTCACATAATGAAATATAATAAAATAATAAATAGTGTATTAGATTTGTTATTGTATCTTGTATACGAATTATTCTTACTTGTTGGTTATGAAATGTTCAAATACCTATTGAAATAATCTACTGTTACAAATCATTAGTGTTATTAGTTTTGAGTGAATAGGCATGGATCAGAAATTCAGAATATTATATGCTGCTAACTACTCAAATACATACATGTTTTGATAAAAAAAAACAATAGTGTACAGTGAAATTAGTCTCGAGAAATTTTTGCATATGTAGTGGTGTGTATAACTGTATATTACTCAGATCTTAGAGCGCGTTTCCATTATATCGTTCTAGCCTATACAAAAATGTTTCGA
Organism: Colias behrii; assembly: GCA_029959065.1. Lineage (NCBI taxonomy): Eukaryota > Metazoa > Arthropoda > Insecta > Lepidoptera > Pieridae > Colias > Colias behrii. The sequence continues at coordinate 3,007,551 of JARWMC010000016.1, forward strand.
TATCCTAACATTACTATTTAATTTTATACTTATCCCTAGCAAACTCTGATTTATGTTTTAAAGAAAATGGTTTTGACTTTATAAAAAAAATAATATATCATTCAATTTTACGTCCTTGAGCCAATGACAAGGCGAATACCGTGAAACAATAAAATATCTTGTTCATAATAATTTGTTTCGTAATTAATATTTGACCATAATAATTACGAAACAAAACAAATAAATAAATCGTCACTTGATAGTGGAAAGTGGAAACACGCACAAAACCAGAATAAACCAGTTTACGCTGTCCGCAGGTGCCTCGTGCAGTCCGGCGTCAGTCGCTTGGTACCGTTAGAACCACAGTTAGAACATAAAGCACACATTTCATTCGAAAATTATAATTATTACGTAGTTTAATTGTTAAATTTTGTATTTGTTGATTGTTGTTATTGTTTGTTATTGTTGTTATTGTTTGTTATTAAAGTGAAACTTTTATTACATCGTCTCAAACTTTTTGGTCTGTGTAGCGCATGTCGCGTGTATCGCGGCTGCCGAGTAGGTATACCTACTCGGCAGCCGACCGTCACGCGACATGCGCTACACAAAGCAGTGTTCGGAACCGTTCGAACAGTTTCACTTTTACCGTGGTTTACATTTTTGGCCGGAGAACACCTAATTCATACACGTCTTCACTGAAGTAAAAATCGGCACTGCTTGTAATGTTTGGAACTAATAAAATATTAATAATACTAATATTATATACTTGAATAAAAACTAAAAATAAAATGTTGTTTTTTTTTATTTGCTGACCATACACTACTACAAACGCAAAAATTTCTCCAAGCTAATTTACCTGTAATGTAATAAAATAAAACTGCGTTTTATTGTAATCAATTTTGACATTATTTATTTTCCAAAATTAATGATGAATAAAATAGTTTACGCCAACAAATATGTATAACTTTTATTTTTATAACAATCGTTCATACCGTAGCAGGTAGCGTTTTGAGTCTCACGCAACGTTGCCGCATCGCATGACAGCAGCAATTGCGACGTTGCCATTCCTTTAGTATAAACAAACACTATGGATACCTACGCGTAGGTACGCTCGCGAATGCAAATTCGGTGATTTACTAATTATTGATAATCATTGAATTCGTTTTGAAATAGCCTGTACTTTGTAATTTTTAGTGTTATAGACATTTATAAAATGTGGTGCTCATTTTTTTTTTGTAATAAATTATCCCGCTACGCTATTGTATTTTCGTTGTTTTATTTCAAGTGAACACCCATACAATTTTGTCACGAGCCGCCTCTGGCCTCTGCACTGGGTGAAATCAACCAGTCAAATAATATTTTTACCTATTATTTTACTAAAAGTCGAGTGCATCGAAATCGTAAATATGTTTTTCACCTTCCTGGTTTTTTTCCATAGTAAATAGTGTTTTTGATTTGTTGTTGTATGAATAATTATTCTTACTTGTTGGTTATGAAATGTATATTGAAATAATTTACTTTTACAAATCATTAGTGATATTAGTTTTGAGTGAAAATGCTTGGATCAGCATAATATCATATATGCTACTTCAAATACATGTTTTGATAAAAAAAACAATAGTGTAATGTAATAAAATAAAACTGCTTTTTATTGTAATCAATTTTGACATTATTTATTTCCCAAAATTACAATAAAATAGTTTACTTACACCAACAAATATAACTTTTATTTTTATAACAATCCTACTTCCTACTAATGCGAAAGTTTGTGAGGATGTGTATGTGTGTGTTTCACGCAAATACTACTGAACCGATTACAATGAAATTGAGCACACATATAGAACGTAACTTGGACACATTGAATAGGTTTTATCCCGGAAATCCCACGGGAACGGGAACTATGCGGGTTTTTTTTTAAATGCGGGCGGAAAGCTAATCGTTCATAATATAAACCGTAGCAGGTGGCGTTTTTAAGTTTTGTCTACCCATACAGAAAAATGGAAAACTTGTTTTAGATTCACGCCATCTAGAGTTAAATCTTTATCATTTTTGTATACGTCTGTGTTTCACGATTCACGCCATCTAGAGTTAAATCTTTATCATTTTTGTATACGTCTGTGTGTGTAAACGACCCTGTATGCAATGACAGATGTTATAACGCAATTTTTTACCGAATTGGGTGGATTTTAAGGCAATGATATGACATATTTCAATAAAATATAATATTCAGTAACCGCCATGACTATTCCTACGACTTTAAGGTTTTCCAATTACGCAAAAACTCAAATAAACTAGAAATGTAGAATTCAGCGCCATCTAGCGGGACATTGGCTGGGAACAGATCGTAGCAATCACCTTAAACATAACATATTAAATGTATATGTAATTATATAGTGTTATTGCAATATTAAAGCTACAAGTACAAGCATGGGATAAATTTGTATCCCCACATTTGTGTATTTAACAAATCTTGCGATTTTAAGTTGTAACGAATTTTAATCTTTTTTTGCACTAATTCCATATTATTTAACAAACGAAAAATATCTTACATGGCATAAGAATACTTGTGATAGCATAGAAAAGCCACCCCTAAGACTGCTATGCAGTATGCAACCTTCCATTTAGACTGACAGACACTTTAAACATAACATATTAAATGTATATGTAATTATGTAGTGTTATTGCAATATTAAAGCTACAAGTACAAGCATGGGATAAATTTGTATCCCCACATTTGTGTATTTAACAAATCTTGCGATTTTAAGTTGTAACGAATTTTAATCTTTTTTTGCACTAATTCCATATTATTTATTAAATTATATCGATTTTACATTCAAACGATTATAAAACATGTCTAACCTCTCACAAACGCCATCCATTTCGGCCAAGAGCGTGCCGACCACACTCGTATGCACTTGCTCCTGCCGCACGCTGCGCACCGGCGCGAGCGCATCTATCTCGTCGAAGAATATTATGGACGGCTTCATTTTGTTCGCCTGGGGAAAAATTGTGGCTATTTATGGATACAAAAAACGGGAAGATTGAAAAAGAATGATGAAACAATGAAAAAGCACTACATATTACCTGTGTATTGAATGATAATTTGGTTAATATTATTCCTATGTTGTTAAACTTTATTCTGTTCACATATTTTTAAAGATAATAAAAATTTAAAATAATATAAATACTTAACTTGTAAACAGTCGGTAAAAAAATTATTATGTATCAAATTTAAAAAAATAGCATTTTTATGCAAACTCTTGACAAATTTTTAAAATACGCATAACATACACATGGCATACATTTTAAAACTGATTAGATTTTTTTTTCGATATATATAAAAAAATACCTGTTGAAAAAGCAGCTTCAAGTGCCTTTCACTTTCCCCGACCCATTTCTTCAAACAATCCGCCCCCTTTCTCATAAAGAAGGCTACTTTTCTGCCCCCAACCAAACTGCATTCGTTAGCCAAAGCTCTGGCCAATAACGTCTTCCCAGTTCCCGGAGGTCCGTGGAACAAAACTCCCTTCGCTGGTCGAGTTTTGAACTTTTGAAAGAGTTCTGGATACATTAGGGGAAATAGGACCATTTCGCGGAGACATTTTATGTGCTCTTCTAGACCTCCCACCTGAAAGGCAATGAGTATATTGTAACTTTAAAGACATAAATGATGAAGCTTAACCTTTACGCTTTATAGACTAGCACTAAACTAATTTCCTGGACCTTTTTATTATAATTTAAATACATATTCAAATACGTTATAATAATCAGAAAAAATCTTCAAAAATTACCGAAGAAAATCGCACACTGCCATCTACTTCTATTGGTTGTATATCGCGCAGTGCTCTGTCAGTCTTCTTATCGTCAGTTGATCTCGACTTTTGTCTAAAATAATAATAAATTTAAAAAAATAATGCAAATTTTACATGCGATTTTCAATTCAAAAAATAAATATCTTTTATTCTCCTGAAACACAACAGCAAACAAAGATTGAAACACACTCAATAATTGTAACAATAAAATAAAATCGCATATAAAATTCATTCTGTTTATAATCATGTTATTACACTTTTATTTTATGTTATACACATCAAAAATATTTTGTCAATTTTTTTCTAGATTTTTGTAAAAAAAATTAGCATCGTAATATATAATAAATGATTCTTACCTGCCCTTAGTCTTATTCTTCATGGAAACATTGAGATCCTCTTCGGTATCCGAACTCGTACTACTACTACTGCTTCCACTTGATGGAGATTGAGCTGAAATTTGTTGACTCATATAACTAATATTCGAAAAAAAAAATCCTCCAAAATATAGTATTTCTTCGTCTTTCAAATTTATATCACTAACTATACGAAATAGTAAATCGAAATGTAATACTTCGATCCCAAGCTAAGGGGAAAAGTCTTAGATTTTATAATATACGAACATAACTTTATTTTAGTGGATATTACTACTGAAAACAATATTTGAAACACGCAATACATAATTCTACACTACCTTGCAATTCTACTAATGTTAGGTGTTATTGCAACTATAAAATATCAATTTGAAATTGAAAATATGTAAGAAAAGATGTCTGACGTACAATTTATTCTGAGATGTGATGAAAATATCGTAAAATAAATACAGAAAAATGAACTAATGAATAGGTTTTTTATGTTTTAATGAAATAATACCAAAAAATAAAAGATCGTAGCCAAAACTTCTATATGGGTTACATACCAATTTTATAGTTTAACTAAAATGAAATGTGGTGTACTACTTACATCGAATCGTTTTCCTACGTAATAATTTTGGTTTTCGTTCTCTTAAGCTATATGGTTTCTTCCTAATTGTAAATGTGTTACCTGAAATCAATATAAATCACGTAAATATAAAATTATGTCTATGTTCTTCTGTCTAAAAAACACGTATAAAACTTATTTTGATTTAATGATTTTAAACTTAAATCCTACTATCCTGCACCTAGATAAAAAAAAAATATATACTGAGATGTTAAGGCTATAGATGTTAAAAATAAATCCAAAGAAAAGTCCACAAATCATCGCCCACGTTTCTGCCGGACACTTTAAAATTACACTTTCACCTATAACACTACAGAAAACACTAAAATGTGACTACACTAAAACTAAAATATCTCGATGTGATCTTCGTCCGCGTGTCTGTCTCGGCGCAATTTGCACAAAGGCCGGCTTGGCGGCGTGCGTGCGGTTCGAGCGACGCGGCCGGAGCATGATCTCACTACACTTCGACGATAACCATTCAGACACTTAATACACTTAAATAATACACTTCCATCCCCACCCTCACTCATACCCACACTAAATAACAAAAAAATAACAAAAAAGCAAAAAAAATCATCAAATTTTTTTCCGTCCTTCTGCCGAACACTTAAAATACACTTTCACCAACACCACACCTACACAACCTACGCTACACTAAAACTAAAACATTTCGTTGTGAACCTCGTCCGCGAGTCTGTCGTGGTGCGATCTGCACGAAGGCCGGCTTGGCGGCGCGCGTGCGGTTCGAGCGACGGGGCCGGAGCGTGATCTCACTGCACTCTGATGATGATGATTCGGATGCTGCGAACAATTTTTTGTGTTTAATGAATACATATTAGTATTAACCCATTGAGCCCCGAACGGCCAGATCCGGCCGCGACACAATAGATTTTCTATTGTGTCTGTGATTCCGGGGCCTGATGGATTAAACAAATACTTAATAAATAGTTTTTAAAATAATGGAACTATTCTAACGCATTTTATCGTATCATATAGTACTTGCGGCTTTGCCCGCATGATCAAAGAAAATTCCCATGGGAATGAAATGTTACAATGATATGTATATTTTCTCGGTCTGAGAGGTCGTAAACTACATAATAATTACTATGTAGTTGTTATTAAATTGGCTCACAAATATATCGCTCAAAAATTATAATTTGTAACTAAAACTTGCTTAAACTTAAATTTCTCCATTGGTCTCACCTGACTCCTGGTGGCTATCTTCTTTTTTCTGTCGTCTCCTGCCCCTGCCTCGAGTACTGCGAACAGGTCTCTGGTTGCTTTAAAAGAAAAAAAAAATCTAATGAAAATCTTAATTCCCATCCCACATTAATCCATATCATTCAAACAGTTCATCAAAATGACACAAGCACCTAGCTCAACATCTATTTGCAAAACATGCCTATTTTCTATTATTACTTGATTTAAATATCACATTTCTGTTTCGCCCATAGTAATTGATTTATCTATTGTTATTTCCTGATATTTTATCTTACCATTAAATATAGCACTATCTACCTTTCGCTATCTTCATTATTTTCTTTTTCCTGTTCCTTGTCATCTTTAGTATCTTCCTCTTCCTTGACTTGTGGCTCGCTGGTATCCATCTTCTCATCTTGTGTCTTTGGCGCTGGTTCTGCTGGCTTCTTTTCAATCACTGTCTCGTTGTTTTCGTTGTCTGAATCGGACTCTGATGCATCCTATAAATATAGTGCTTAGCTTTTAGAAGGACCTTGATGTTAATTGTTGAAAGAAATCAGGTGCAAATCGACATCAGGTGGATTTTTCGGAAGTACGCTAATCTTACTACAATATTATAAAGCTGAAGAGTTTGCTTATTTGAACGCGTTAATCTCAGGAACTACTGGTCCCATTAGAAAAAAAATCGGTGTTAGATAGCCCATTTATCGAGGTAGGCTATATTATATCATCACACTAAGACCAACCAAGGAGCGGAGCACTGCGGGTAAAAGCGCGGGGCACAGCTAGTAGGAAATAATATTCGTGATCGTTGACTGTGACCAATATTTCGTGACTGTGAGGAATATTTTTTTGTGAATGAGTGATTTTAGTGCTTGAGCGTAACATATTGTATGTGATATGAATAATAATAAGAAATAGCATACCTTAATCATTTTAAATCTAGCTGAAGTTCTTCTCTGCCTAGATAATTGTGTATCTTCATCTGTATTCTGTGGTAGGCTGTTTCTGGCTGACTGTTGCTGTAAATTTTATTAATCCATCAGGCCCCGGAATCACAGACACAATAGAAAATCTATTGTGTTGCGGTCGGATCTGGCCGTTCGGGGCTCAATGGGTTAAATAAACCTTTAAGAATGTGATCATTAAAATAGAAATCTCCATTGAAATAAGGAAGGGTATAAGAGAAATCTTTAGAGTTTCCATCCTTTTTTAATCAGGCCCAAAAACAATTTTTTATTTCAAATTAAAAAAGCCATACTTACAATCTTCTTATTATTAACCCTAGCTTCATCTCCCGAAGTGAATTCATCCGACGAGCTTGTACCCGGGAATCCATACAGATCTGGGTACCCTTTGACTTTCAACTCATTAGTAATCCAGCTTTCGTTGAAGTTGTGATGCAGTAGCTTACGCTTGCGGCAACTGCGCCTTACATCTGTAATGTCTTTTATTGGATAAATTGGCTATAGAAATGTAACAGAAAACATGTTTTAATCAGTTGAATTGTTCTGTTAGTGCCTTTAAAAAAATTGTTGATGGTGACAAGCCTGGGAATTTTGTGGTTGATAACAACTTTACTCAACAATATATTTTTTTAATATTTCAATATTAATAGATATGAAATCATAATCAGGTAAATATTATGTTTTAGTCCCTGAAGAGGAACTCATAAATTGTAAAGTTTTGTTAAAGGAAAATATTGTTTCAAAGAGGAACACGTAAATTGCAAAAAAATAATTGTTCACAAAGGTATTGTTAATTCATAATTTATAAAAAAAATAGATAATGTAGATAACTTACTCTGTTGTATTGGTTTATCTTCACTATCTTCCATATAATTCTTCCTTGGACCACGGCTCCTACGAATTGTCATGCTCCTATTTGTTGAATCATTGTCGTCCGCAAAAAATACTCTCACTTGACGGGATCTATAAACAACAATATAAAATTAAATAATAAATTTTATAAATATAATAATTTGGGCAAACAATTAAACCAAAGTAAAAACATGAAGAGGAAATACACTATATTCACCTATAATTATTTCAATCAATTCACAAAATTTTTATACATGAATTTTGTAAATTGATCCAAATACACCAAACTAATCAGTTTAACATGTTGAAAATCTTTATTAATAATAAAATAAAACGATTAAATCTTCATACCTTCTTGAATATTTTTCAGGTTCTGTATCACTTTCCGGAAACATGATGCGAGGCATCTTGATAGATCTTAATCGGCTCCGATTGTCTATAAATAAAAATAGAAAAGTATAACAGTGACAACATTAAAAGCTCTAAATAGTCTTATGAAGCAGAAAACATTGCATTGTGTATTGTTCATAGAGTACAGACATACAACCCATCAATGCTGTATTCTTTACTAATCTTTGACCACCAATGTTAATTGATAATAATATTATGTTTATTGTTCTGATGGTAAAATTGTTTAAATCATAAATAAGAATATATACATTATGAATTATTTTTTAGTTTATATCTTGCAATAGCAAGTGCAACACAATTGTAGTGCAAAGATATAGAATATGGTTTCTAGTGGTAATCCTTACTTTTGTATTTTAAATCTAAGTTCATGTAGTTCCAGTATGGAATATATAACAAAAGTTCTCTCAAATTGATGCTTTTTATCATAAAAGTATTAAGAAACATTGAGTATTTTAACTTACATCTTGTTGGCCAGCGTTGTATTTTTCTTTTAACTTTAAACTGGCTACTTCTCAATTCTCTTTGAGACCAATTGGAGGCCTGTAATTATTATAATGTTAATATACACTATTCCTAAAATATAACTATTGTAAAAATACAATGAATACATAAAACTACATCAAAATGGAAGTAGCAGCAATATAATATACTGAAGGGTGCTAAGGTTGAGGAAAACTATTTTTACTTCATGCTGCAATAGTCAACAACATTTAAGTTATGTAAAACATCTGACAGCAAATAGCAAGTCATACAATTGTATTAAACCTATAGAATCAAATACTAACAATGAAGCAAAACTTCATAAGACAAAACCTGTTTTATCTTGCATTGAAAACGACAAAGCTCATGCAACGTCGTGCATTACAAAAGTACCTATAGAAGGAAATGAGGACAGGAAGTAGTCATAAAAAAGGCATTTCGTAATAAGCAAAGATGCAAATCCCATGCATTAAGATCCTTGCATCGCTGGGTATTCATCACCTTTTCGTCAGAAACACTCCCAGCTTCATTCGGTGAGTAATTTCCATCGTCAACATCCCCATTCTCTCCGTTACTACGTCTGGTTTTCACCATTGCAAAACGCGATTTTTGCACGAAATATCACTATACAGTGACACTTGACTTTTACCTAGATCTCAATAATGTGTACAAGAGCTCTATACAATTACAACAAGTTATAATCAATCACTGAATAGAGACTAACACGACAAAGATTGCACGTTATCTTCCGCACATGTCGTTAGGCAGCGCCATGTTCAATGAGTAACTAGAATCTGTGTTCACAATGAAAAGTCAAAAATATATTACTATGTTTGAATAAGTATCACAACATCGCTTACCTCAATTTATATAGGATTTCTGTTACAAATTCTAATTACGAGTGATTAACTATCCAACTCATTGATCGACGACGAGATCGCAACGAATCAGGCTAGCATTGTTTTTATTGACAACTGTCAAAAATTCCCGCAATTTTGACACTTTTCGACAGAATCGGATAACTTCTATTAAAGTTTAGAGATAATTAATTTTTAAATATTTTTATTACGTACATACACCTTACATACACCCACCATCTTCCCACCATATACCCAATTATTTTTTCTAATTCAGAAAGAAAGAAATATAAGGTTAATTAAATTTTTTCTGCACATCACATCTTTTCTCAATAGCGAAATATATATTTCTTTGTCATTCTTATAATTAATTATTATAAAACTTCCATTTGCATTTAAAAAATTTCTGCAATTTTGTAATCTAATACATATTATAAAAATAAATGCATTAAAATAATATGCAATGTTTTGAAAAAAGACAATTTATCTTCGTTGTCGTCACAGAGTTGTCGAGATGAATCTGCTATCTAGTAATACTAACCACAGTTTACTAACCACTAACTATAATAATATTATGAAGCTACATGGCGATTTTAGTTTAGGATTTTGTTTATTCGTTTTTGCTTTATTCTCTTTTTCGCCCTTTCTGTTGACAGAGCTCTCGTGGTCATCATGCGGTATATTAGGGACAGATGTAATCAACTTCATGATGTTCAGCAATTTCTCCTTGTTCTCTCTCATTCTGCTACTCTCGTGCAGCGCACCACCAACAATTTTTTCCTCTCGCCGTGCTCTCGCCTCTCGCTCTAGTATTTAAATATATTACTTGCTCTGTGGTATTTAAATAATCTATGCTGTCACTTGTAACTTATCATTTGTCAGCAGTCAGTCAGCTGTCATTGATATCAATAAAATAAATATACAAATTAATGCGATATTTATTTGCAAATAATATAACGATTAACGATTGTTTAGATCAAGTTGCATTTATTAAAACTAATGATGATTAATTTGTCGCGGTAAATTATAAGTACTTGAAGGTATTCATAGAATTGAAAGAATATACCTATAATATTATTATTCATAAAAATGTCTGATACTCCTGAGGTTTCACCAACGGAACATAATAAAGATATTGTTGAAGATCAACCGAATAAAAATGGAGATGGGGATGATGATATTTCCGCTAAAATGACCGCATCATACAGTGAGATCTCATTTAATTCTGATAATGGTCAGAATAGCGATATCAAAGCACCTGGTCCTTCCAGACCATACGATTTACCATCAGAAAATCGTAAGCAAGAAAAAATGCCCTTAGACTTAGATGGCCATGTTCGTTATGTGGGCGATATGACTCATTATGTGGCTGACGATCTAGAATTTAAGATAAAACTATCAAGTCCAGTAACTAAAAAAGGTGAAACACCAGTATTTAGTAGTTCCAGTGCATCACGCTCAAGTACACCTTCAGGAAAATTGTACAGGCAGATACTAGCACCACAAATTGGACAGATAGATATAACTGTTTTGAACGATTTGGAACATGAAGCTCAAAAAATTGCGCAATCTGTAGATAATCTTATAGAAAATTTATCCAGTATTTTACATTCCAATTCTTCATTGACGGCTGAAAATATGGAGGTATATAAGGATGCTGTAGGGAAAACTTGTGATGCTATGGACAATAACATTAAAAGTATGTACACTATACTAGCAAAAGGGGAAGAAGTGTCTCAAGCTATGATACCTGTTCAAGCGCAAGCAGCTAGAATAGCAGAAATCAAGAGATTATTACAAATATTTGAAAGTTATTTTTAATTGTTTAAATTATTATACATTGTAAAGAAAATGTATGAGAGTGTATTATAGCTTATTTGTATAATTTAAATCTGTGTGAAAGCTATTAATGTAATAGTTTAATAAATATATCATTCTTTTTACTTCTTTAAATTAATAAATAGCTTAGCCTCATTTTTGCTTTTTGGAAAAAATAAAATTCTCATTCTCATTCCATCTGAAAATCATGTAACATAAATACTGGGCGACGATGTAGGATAATTTTGTAGCAGAATAACATATTAAGTTGGTAGTTTTATAGTTTTCCCTGCTACAAGGTGGAGTGGCGACATCCGCAGGGTTGCTGGCCAAAACTGGCGACAACGAGCGAACGACCGGGCTCAATGGCGTGCCATGACAGGCCTATCCTATGTCCAGCAGTGGACAAATATGGGCTGATATTAATGATGAACATATTATGTAGCTATCTTAGTGGTGTAATGCATTATAATAATATTAAATAATTTATAATATCTTAGTGTATAATTTAAGGTAGCTATAGAAATAATTGATTTTGCTCGTTGGTAAATCTACGTGGTACTACAGCTAATTATGAAAAAATATTTTAAAAATATAAACAAGTGAAATAATTGTTATTTTTTTATATATTGAAATCTGAAAAATAAAACAACTTATGTACATATTATTAATTGTTATTGTATAGGTACTTATTAATCTGTGACTGTTATAAAATAATGGCTGTCAAAAATGTAGTGCATAATGTCAATCTGACAGACCTTATTACATTATGCCACTGTCAGTTGTCATAGAAATCGACATTCGACATTTCGCGTTTGTTATGGGTGGTGTACTACTTCCGTGAATATTTATCATAAACGAAAGTCTTTTCACTAAATGTATCAGAAGATGTAAATCGAATTATGATCATGAGTGTTAAAGTAATTATTATAATATGTATTGTGCTGTCGGTCTCATGACCAGTTAGGTTTCAACGCGCGATCGGTTCAAACGTGTACGATGGGCGAAGTTGTTAGTTTATTTTCCGTCATAATAATGAAATTTAAATCTAAGTTCAACCAAAGTAAAATTTATTTCCACTGCGAGCTTCCTTGGGAGAAACTGAAATCTGTAAAATGGATGAACGAGAGGGCTACATCGAATAAAGCTTACGTTCCCACCAAGGTGAGATTTGTTACGATATTTGTAATATTTTTAAATCTATATGCCTATAAAACAAAGTTAATACTTTGATAAAATCCGAAAAATATTACAATAATTTTTATAACCACTACATTTACATAACATCATTCATAAAAAGTTTTATTTTGGGATAATCCAGATCTAGAATGAAAGGGTACAGAACTTTACAGTTTACTACACTTTAATAATATCGTATCGTAATAATAGGGTATAGTAAAACTTATTAACTATACTAGTCTAGTTTGCTTCTCAACCAGACTTTCTATAGGCACAAAACAAAGCTTATATTATTATATTATTAATCTATTATATTATTAATATATTTGAAATATATTTTTTAATCAAGATTGGATTTTTTTATAAATAATATTTTTTCATGGAATAACATATGCTGATCATAAAAATAAAGATATAATAGTGGAATCTTGTTTATTAAATGTTCTTATAACTTATTTTCTTGTTTAATTAAAATAAATAACATGCACTTGCAGGCAATTTGTTGTTTCCATAATCAAGTGATAATTTAATAGGTCAGATCATAAATTATGATCAATACAGTTTTAATTGTACATTTAAATTAAATAGCAAACAAATAAAAATAAAAATCAAATGGTTTAAATAAACTTATAAGTTTTTTTTTATTACTTTATTATTCTCTAGAGTTGGTAGAATATAATAGTATTGTAATATATACATTGTAAACCGACTGACTGACCGGTTGGCTTGGTTGGTAGTAGCCCTGCCTTCCAAGCCAGAGGTTGTGGGTTCGATTCCCACCCGGGGCAAATATTTGTGTGATGAACATAGATGTTTGCTCTGTGTCTGGGTGTTAATTATCTATTTAAGTATTTATTTAAAATTATATATGTATATTTATCAGCCATCTGGTTTCCATAACACAAGCGAAAGCTTAGTATGGGATCAGATCGTGCCGTGGCCCGTGTGTGAAAATTGTCCTAAAATATTTATTTATTTATTATTTATTTATTTATATTTTTTTATAAGGTGTAGAGAATAAATTTCTGGAACCAAACCAACAATAATCACTATAAGTATGTATATTTGAACATATTAAATTGCCCACCAAATATTTATGCTGTGTATTGTGGCAATAGAAATCTTTCAATTGTCTAGCTTTATGCATGGTACCTGAGTTACAGTTTAGTGACATACAGACAGAAAGCAGTGTCGTAGTAATAGCTCTGTTACTCTTCACTTATGGAATCCTACAAATTAGTTGGACTTTGAAGTTTAAGTTTGCATCTGACCATGTCGCGTTTTTCGCTTTTCGCCTTACGTAGTGCCACTATAAATTTCGAACACACAATCAAATATGTTACATATTAATATCTTATGCTGTTTCAAAAATATTCAGAAACTGTGTATAAATAAAATTTAAAATACTGCTGAGTCTCATGCTATTAAAAATAAAACAACAACATCATCTATTATCATAACTGTTTTAATTTGAGAATTCTATTTACTTTTTTTTTCTTTGCACAGGTGGAAAATGTAGCGAACGTGTGTACGCACGCGCTGTGTGTGGCGCCCGCGTCCCTCGGCGCGCGGGAACTCCTCACGCGCTCTATGAACGCGCCGCAAGCGATCGCCGCGATTGTCTATGGTCTCGCGCTGTGTCTGCTCTTCGCGGTATCCACCACCTTCCATTCTGTATGCTGCTGTGGATCTGACAGGTGAGGTTTTTCACAGGAACTGATAGATGAGTATACGAGATATCTTTGAGTTTGTCGAAATTTCAAAATGAAAAAATATAGGCCAATTTCTGTACTGTACTCAATTAAGTACCCACTATGTTTGTATGGATACGACTCCTTTAGACTCATAAGTAAGTTCATTTAATTCAAACTTATCAAGGATCAGTTACAATACAATAATTTCATGTTTATATTCTATTGTTTTGATATGATGATGAAATCAGGATTAGAGCTGAATGAACAACGCTTTATAACTAAGCTTATTTGATAAATATTTCAAATCAATAAAGATATAATCAGACAACGAAGTATTTGTAGATCAATAGCAGCATAGAGATACATTATAACAATAATATATTCTATGGTAGCAGTATGAACGTACCTTTATAACTGCGTTACGAACATAAATAAACAGTTGACCAATATTTGCTATTAATCATAAGTGTACAAACTATCAGGTCTATTTCTAGATTCTAGATCCCATTTCAGGCAGAACACGTGTAATTTATTGTCGAGTTTATTTAGGTAAATGTCGCTAACATTAATTATTATTAGATGTTGTCTGATTTGTAAACAAATTTTACTTTTACCCTTTGTTAAAAAACAAACAAGTTTCAATATTGTTCATGATCTTCTAATATTTTACTTATTAAAAAAATCCTCCGCCGCGTCTGTTTTATGTTTGCAATAAACTATAAGCTGCTGCTCCGATTTCCATTAGCTGTTTTTACCAATCTATAGTTTGGTTCTCGAGGAAGGATTAACTAAATAAATTGTTAATTTTTAAACAACATAACGTAACCGAAGCCGCGTACGAAAATATGTTAGTTGAAGTCGGGAGTTCACGCGTGGGGTATCCTGTTAAAAAGATATATTTATTTGTATCTATATGCATTTTCCTTTTATCCATTTAAACAAATCAATATTATTTTAATCGAAACTGGTTCATATTGTACACGTGGCATAGTAATCGACGTTTTATTATTCCAATCAATTTAATTTTCCAGCGACATGCAAAGCCATGACTTTCTCAATTACGTAGATGGATACTAGACCAGACTTAACTCTTTGGGGAAAAGCATTGTAATTTATAGGTCGTTATTAGATTAGATTCATTAATAGATACTGGCAAATATATTGGAAGTTAGAACGTTAACTGATACGTATTTCTTAGCAAGCCTGCGGTTTTACATGTTGACCTACTCGTCTCTTCGGTAGTATTTTAAAACATATCGACTTGTTCGATAATACAATAAAGTTGTAACATACAAGAGTAAATTATAATATATTGAATGTATCTGATAATTTAAGGATAATTTTCTTAAAAAAGTGGAAATCAAATGAATTTCTCTAATCTCTATTATTTGTTATAGAAAATTATTATTGTTTATTTGCTATTCAAATCCATATATCACTATACATGAATAACGGCGACAATAAAGATGGATATAAAAAAGTAATAAACAACAAAAGAATTCTAAAAATAGGTAGAGTTATTCATAAATATTTCAATACATTATGTCTCCCACGGTTTTGCAGAAAAGGATCTAATTCAGCGAAAATATAAACCACTCACGAGATAAGCGTATAAATAATTCATACTTCAGTTTTTTTTTATTCGTACACGTGTACATTCGAAAATTAAGGACGCGTTCTCAAATCCGACAAAACAAGCTATCTTTCGGTACCTACACTTTGTGATGAAATAAAACTGTATCAAACAAGAATAATATCGCCACAAATAGATTACTTCTTTATCTCCTAATCACCGGAAAAGTTTTGGAAATGGTTTGAAATGTTGACATTTCATATCGTAAAAACGATTACCCTCTTCACAGATAATAATTGCCGACATGGAGCTTTGTTCAGGTACATTAAACTGCTTCTATTTAAATTACAGTGAAACTTGGTTAAGTGGGACCTGGATAAGTGAGAAACCTCCATAACTGGAACTCATGCTGAGGTCCCAACACTTTGGCACTGAATTACCTCTGTTAGTGGGACGAGGTAAACCTCTATATCTGGGATTTGTTCTTTCGATTTATCATCATAGTTACCTCTATAACTGAGACAGCAAGTAAATTTTATATGCATAAACCTCTGTAACTGAGATAACATTGTTTGTTTACTCATTCTTATTCAACCCACAAATTCCACACGTAATTCCAAGTACGTAAGTACAAATTTTGAGCTTCAATTACCTTCAGTTTTAGTTTCGCTTTACTATCATACAGATGTTTATTTTAAAAATGTCAAAACGAAAGCTACAATCGTTATCACCCCTCTGTAAATGAGACAGATATTTATTTATACCTGTATATCTGAGACACTGGGTAAGTGGAATACCTCTATAAGTGAAACGACATTGCAGGTCCCTTGATGTCTCACTTAACCAGGTTTCACTGTATTTACTTTCTTAAAGAATACCCAAGCTAGTAGTAGGTATAGTATTATATTATCTGTGCCCAAATGGCAAGGTAAGCAGATAATATGTTAGGTTCAAAAACCCGGGAAAAATATTCACGAAAATTATAAATAATCTCAGATTTTTTTTAATGAAACATGTATAATAATAATAATAATAAAGGCGTAGGGATGTGACGACCCCATCGCCCCCGGATGGCATATCTACAATAGATATCCCAACCGTGCAGTCAGTCACCCCGCAGGGCACCTTGTGGCGAGGTGTCGGGGAGTAGCGACCCCGCGGGAACCGAGCGCTCCCGGGGGAGGTCCCTGTCCTCACCTTCGGACTGTCCCAGTGGCAGTTCGGAGTGAACAATGACGAGGTTCAGGATCCCCCACCTCTGGCTTGCCTTTGTTGGCCGTCCAGAGTGGAGCCGCCAGAGCTATATGCTCGGGGGTGGAAGTGTCTAATGGCGTAATAGCGGGGAAACCCGCTCCGGGCCCGCGGGCCCGCGATGGTGAAACCGGTGCCGCACCTCTCTACACCCCTAGCCGTTCAGCTGATGTTGCTCCCTTGTTGCCATTATCGGTAACCTTTTTTGGAGCCCATCAACCGAACTGGCGAGTCACCGTCTGCCATAATTTTCAATTTTAAATATTGAAAAGGCAGACGTCCATAGTCCCCATAGACCCAACCTACCAATCCACCGAACACCTCCTTTCCATAGACCAGATTTTTAATTCCCATATTTTGCAATATTCCTACATTGGCCGCGGACTGCCCAGGGATGTATCTCTATAGTGCAGTCATGGGCAGGCTGCGGCTGGTGTCCCACAACACATTAAATTCTCTAAAGGGCCTCTGCGTGTTGGACCTGTGTCCCCACGTAAGCCTTCCAAAGGACCGGGTATCTTCCTTCTGGTGGTACCCGTGTATTATGGAGAGAGACATAATAATAAAATAATAAAAATCTTTATTTATCCATACCTTCAATTACACTGTGTATGCCACTCAATTTATATAAACACAATACTTAAAACTATGGACATTATCGTCTAAACTAGGCCGAGCCTGTATCTTAGACGATAATATCTTCCCACTATGTAATATAAACTAATTATTCACAATAATACAAGCGTTCACAAAGTTACAAAAATTATCATAACAAAGACGGTGATTTGAGATTTGCGTACTTAATAATTCTTAGAATAATGGACCTTATTAACCGATCGTTGATGACGAGTAAAACAACAACGAAAGTTATGGACTTAAGCTCAATTTTACACATTTAAGTTAAAAAAAATGTATATATGTATTATATTTATTTTGTTTGTAGCGATTGTGATTAGATTTTTTTTATGTATTGTTATTTAAATTTGTATAAAAAAAATATATGTTAAAATTAAGATCACTTATGTTAAAATTACATTCAGTAAAAATTTATGTTGATTACATATTTTATTTGTTTGAAGATAAGTAGATCGTTGTAATAATGTACTTATTCCAAGGTTTTGAATAAATTTTCAATTTGTGTATAATTTTGTGATTTTAGCCA
Source organism: Colias behrii (assembly GCA_029959065.1). NCBI lineage: Eukaryota > Metazoa > Arthropoda > Insecta > Lepidoptera > Pieridae > Colias > Colias behrii. Next base: position 3,025,765 of record JARWMC010000016.1, read on the forward strand.
ATTATGTATTTTATTTTTGCATTGAGTATATGTGGTACGATATATATCAATTTGTTTATTTATTTTATTATATAACATGGGACCGAGAAAGCATTGGAATTTTCGAATAGAATATGACTTGAATTTATTCGTGGGACAAACATTACGTTGACGTCCTAAGGTTTTTTTATGATCAATTTTTGTATGTTGCTCCATGATGCAGGCTTTAATGAATAGCTGTCTGATAGTCAATACGTCACAATCAGTATAGATGTCGGATGTAGGGTATAATATAGGTTTGAAACGCATCACTTTGAGCAGAGCTCGCTGTGCTCTTTCTAGACCTATTATGTGAGACTTTTTTGCACCGCCCCATGAAGTAATACAGTATGTCAAAATAGATTGCGCGAGAGCATAGTATACTTGTTTTAGGAGAGGGTAGTCTGCAACGTGTCTTAGCTTTTTAAAAATATATATCATCTTTCTTGTTCTTTGTGTAAGCTGATTAATATGTGGTATCCATGTCATTTTATGGTCAATAATAACCCCTAGATATTTAATTTCTTGGGTTAAATCTATAGTGGGACAGTCACAAGAGTTGTCGCTGGTGGTTTTGCACGTGTGTATTTTTCACATATTTTGTTCATGATCTGTTAATGTTCAGTTGTGTGATGCAGCAACGCGTTTTGAGCAGGGCATCCTTAAATAAAAGATACTTAAAAAATAGATTTAGTAGGTATATCATTATATCAAATTAGCTCACGAAGTATGTTCTCGAATTTTCCTTCACATTTGCTTAAGAAGATTAGCTAAAGGATTCGCCAATTAAACGAGGAGACATAATCCAATAATCCTCTTACGTTTTAAGTTCCAGTTATATTACGATAGGGACTAGAAGTTTTAATTTCACTTCGGTGTTGGTGCGATGAAATATGATCGGTTTATACAATACTATACTTTTTCACGGAAAGTTTTTAACGAGTGCCAAGTTTAAATCCGTGAATAAAGTTCGACATCGGATCAGTAGTTGCAAAGAATTTCAGTGATCAAAGCGGGAGAATTCATATGACACAAGAAGTTTTAAATTATACAAGTTAGGGACTCTTTTTTAATAGAATTTTATTATAGTAACATTAGAGAAGTTAAAGAAGAGAAGTTTCATAAAATTGTATAAGGGGAACGTGTAGGTATAGCATTATTTTCCGACACGTTGCAATACATATATGCTCTTACATGTATCATTAAAATGATTACACGTGAATTGTTAATGAATAAACAAGTCATAAGATTATATTATATCTTAATGAACGTAACATTTGAGAACCAGTCTTAATTATACGGAAAAATACAATATGGATGGAAATGGGGTTATCAGATTAAACTTAATCAATATTTTATGGGGTTTTTGCCCCGAACCCCATATTGCTTAAATTATGAATTTCATTCTAACGGCCCAAATAAAAGCACTTATAACGTAATTTGAGCAAACTAGAAATTTTTGACCTCTACTATTACCAAAGACAACAATTACGCTCGTAAATGTCTTGATAACTTTTCTTGGGCGATAATACGCCTGTATAAGAGCTCTAAGGTACCCAATGATAAATCTATACTTATAATAAATCTGTAGAGAGGCCAATTCTGTACATGAAATATATTTAAAAAAAAAACTATGAAGGGGTGATAAGGGATCGCTACTGATGCCAAAAATGCAATCAGTAAAATTTTTGTCTGTCTGTCTGTCTGTCTGTCTGTCTGTCTGTATATTCGTTATAGAAACAAAAACTACACGACGGATTTTAACGAAATTTGGCACAATTATTCTTCATACTCCTGGGCAGGTTATAGTATACTTTTTATTACGCTACGATCAATATGAGCAGAGCAGTGAAGGGAAATATTGGGAAAACGGGAGAAGTTACTCCATTATTTAAGCTTTCGTCGCGTGTGCAGCCTTAATGGTTAAAGCTACATAGAAATCATGTACGACACAAATGTTCTTAAATTATTATTATTATATAAAAATAAATTCCTAGACAGCATATGTCTATCTTTTAAAATTGACTCACAATAACACGTGAAACTTCAATAGCTTAGCAATTCGGAGCTTTCTGATTATATTTGTTTACTCTTACGTTTACAACACTCTCACTCATCCCTAATTAAAAAAAGTTAACGTTATTACCTATTCAATAAAAAAAGAATCATGTAAATCGGTATAGAAACACCAAAGTTATACATGAAATACGCTGTAAGTCATCGCGCGTGAATACAGAATCATGCCATAAGGATTAATTTTGTGTATCAGTTGCCGCGTTCGACGCGCTTCGCGGCGGGAGCTATTCCGCGCGCGAGCTTCACTATCATCAACATAGTATAAAACAAAGTCGCTTTCTCTGTCCCCTATGTCCCTTTGTATGCTTAAATCTTTAAAACTACGCAACGGATTTTGATGCGGTTTTTTTTAAATAGATAGAGTGATTTAAGAGGAAGGTTTTAGTATATAATTTATTAGGTTTTAGACCAAGCGGGCGAAGCCGCGGGCGGTAAGCTAGTTGATCAATATAAGTAAGGAAATGCCTATTTTTATTATATTTAAAACACTGCAGCAAATTTGCCTTCGGATCCGGTAAAATACACATTTCTCGCCTATGCTATAAAGCTTCTTCCATTTCAGCAAAATGAAACACTTCCTCCACCGCTGCGATCGTGCGATGATATACATATTCATTGCAAGCTCTTACTTCCCCTGGCTAACCGTGGGCACGCTCTCCTGCTGGATGCTCCGGGAACTTCGCTGGGCGATCTGGCTCCTAGCAGTACTGGGCATCACATACCAGCAGATATTCCACGAGCGCTACAAGATGTTGGAGCTGCTGCTGTACTTGGTCATGGGGCTCGGACCGGCTGTGATCATTGTCACGTCAAATGTATGTTTGCATGCTTTTGCTATTTATGTATTTCTAGATGCTTGTGTCATTTTTGCTTTACTTATGTCATGGGAACTAATGTTATGTAAACGTTTATGTTTTTATATGCATGTTCAATGTTTTCATATAAAAACAACTGGACCGATTTCAAAACTTTTTCACCAACAGAAAGCTGCCTTTTTTTGAGGATATGTTTTATTTCAATCGTATAGCCTTGGAGGAGCCAGGACTAGTATTTAAATAATCTAAGTGTCAGTTTTAAAGCCCGGTATTAGAGGAACTTTTCCGTAAAAGATTGTTTAAAGATTGATAAAATGAGCAAAGGGACGCAAATTCATCGCGGACATGCGACTCGCACAAGCCCTTTAATTAGAAATTTAATTATGTTCGAGCTCCCTAAAACCCTCGTCTACCCGTCCTATAAGCCTATTTCCCGTATGTAATCCGTCAGGGACATTCCAACTGTGATTGATAACGTAATTGTTTGAGGTAGCTTCTTTCTATCTTGCTTATTATTGAAACTTCCTATATTTTAAGGAGCGCATTACTTAATAATAGTTTTATAGCAAACTAGCGTACCGTCCCGGCTTCGCGTTTATGTTTACGTTTTCTCTCCATAAGAACCACCCTCGTACTTAATCGGTTCAGCCGTTGTCGAGTTTTGAGCTTACCAACACATTTAGCGATTCATTTTTACTATATTAAGATTAGGGTAGCCTTTTTATAGATAATCTAGATGATAACAACTTCTACATACATAACATTTATTATCTAAGGGAAATATTATTATGTATTTTCAAGTGTATTGTTTGTTGCAAATTCGCTTTTTGTGTTGTAGGTGTGTAAACAATCGAGCTATTTCGCTGAACACGATTATGCTTTTAATGTTGATATTATCTAGGGGAATCTATGTGCATACGAAATATTACTGAATACAAACCGAATTTATTATAACTCTATACTTTATATTTTGTATTCTTTATAGTTTACACTTTACAGCAATGAAAGAGATCTGACCTCTTTTCGTTTTGAATATCCCAAAAGGTTTTCCCTTTTTAAATTATTTCATTAATTAGTCTTTAAAGTTTGATCGTATTCATAACTAGTGAATTACCGAGCAATCCTGTTAGTAAATGTTTTATCAATTGATTGCATAAATTAAATTTTTCTTTGCATTTTATTTAATTGATTGTAAACAGAAATAGTTATTGGATATGTTTTCAATTAAGTACTTTAATTTAATTTAAACATGCTTTGATAAGAATTAATCATGAATTTTATCATGCCGGTATTCATTTCGATTATGGTTTAAACTAATTACTTATCAAAAACATAAAGCAACAACGGAAAAGGAAAATAATATAAAAGTAACAATCATAATATGGCTAATAAAAGAGAATCACGAGGAAATGTTACATTTTTATCTCAATGCGAAAATGACCTTTATCTATAATTTTAGAATGTGCGAAATTCAAAACTTGATTTTTCTTACGATAAAATTAATCTGTAATTTCCTTTTTCACACATTCAAGTTAACTATTCCTATTAAAAATGAAAATGTACCATGTTAAACTGTATTTTGGTAGGTAAGTACATATATTTTATAGTACATAAGTAATCAATTTTTACGTACTTCTAGCTAATTATTGTCGATATAACAGGATATCCTTTTTACTATTTATCGTTGTTTCATTTCACTCAATTTAAGTGCAAGGAAATTTGCGTCATCAACTTTCCATATCCACCGTTATAATGTTCTTATCTAAATAAAACCTCCTTAAGACTCCCTAGGTCGGATATAAAACCTTCATTCTAAATATAGTCTAAGCACATTATAAGCTTATTAGATTATGTAATACGTATTACGTACTGCACTGTTAAATCCGTGATCTATAATAGCATGAGTTAAAAATACATATCTGCATCGTACAGAGGCATTTATATCATCTGTAACATTTTCTAGGGCTATTCTGGACTAGACATCTTGAGTCTTGACACACTGGGTTGGGTATAAATAAAGGAATTGAAATAGCACCCGGTACTAAAGTATCTGCATCTACGGATTGGGATTCAGAATCATTAGCATTCAGCCTACTTTCGTGTGTTGGTTTTGTCGTTTTTCCATTGTAAATTTGTTATGTAGGTACTATTGTTGGTGACGCTCTTTCATATCAAAATTGTACTGTAGGAAGTTCGGTAATTTCATGTTATTTTTATAGTCATGCCGGATGATGAGTACAATATTGAACATTTATGAAATATCATACATTTTCCCAGCATAGCCGTTGTGGAATGACTAGACAAAACATCAATATGATAAAGCACGTGTATTGGCCTTCCATTTTACTATCAATCTTTAACTTTTCTAGTTTATTTTCTTTATAAAAATAAAAAGCCAAATACAAAACATTTTCAAACAATGCCAGTTACCGTAACCTTTTCTTACGTTACACTATGCAATTTTAAAACATCCAGCATCCATTCCTACAAGATTAATAATTCTTCTCGTGTAGGTACGTGGCAGGAGAGTTCACATCTGATACAGTTATCGATTTAGTTTACAGGCGTAGGTGGTAAGTGGGAAGAGCCTTTTGTTCCTTGTTCCTACAGGCTACAGGTAGCAACGCGCTGTCCAAACTATTTTCAAACTCCCGGTGTCAACTCGAGAAAAACATGCAGATATAATTGGGTCATCTTTTCAATTAATTGATAACTCCTAATGATAACTTGTATCTTAAAGGATATTACAATATAATTTTATGGTCTTAGAAGTTATGACATATGGAGGACATACGTATGTAAATAATATCTTTACCGCAATGAGTTCATATTAATACGATTGTCCTTATTATTCATGAACACTACTAAGTTCAGAATTCATATACCTACACAAAGTTTCGACTACACAGTACCCACCATGGATGAGATCGTTGATCAGCGATATATCCCATACATTTTTACTAATAAGGTTGATTCAATAAACTGTTCTATATATAACTGCTAAGGTTTGGCGGGTGAAATATCTTCAAACCTCAAAACAAAAGTACATCACCATGACGATATTATACGCACTCTCGATATCACGTTCGCCACGAGTCTCCGAGCGTGCCCACGTGGCTAATTGTGATTTATCGCAGACGTCCTCTGAACTCTGACCTTCTGTACACTATCTATACATATAATAAATCTGTAGAAGGGTCAATTCTGTACATTGAAAATATTGAAAAAATAAATAGCAGGGGGTGTTACTGGATCGATACCAAACCCAAATATGTGATTAAAAAAATTTTTGTCTGTCTGTCTGTCTGTCTGTCTGTCTGTCTGTCTGTATGTTCAGGCATCACGTAAAAACTAACGGTTCGATTTCGATGAAACTTGGTATAATTATACCTTATTATCCTGGGCGTAAAATAGGATACTTTTTATCCTGGAAAAATACGTAAAAAAAAATTAATCTTAATTTTTCAGTTTTATCCATAGACGTTGTTCTGTAGAACCGCGAACACACGTTGCGTATTATTATAGGCCTAGCCGTATTTGGGTCCAATAGATATTTATAAGATGTCATTGTCAGAGTTACTCAAAATGGAGAAATAAACCATCCACGCGAAGACCGACATCCGCGCGGACGGAGTCGCGGGCGGAAGCTAGTGTATAAATACATTTTCAGATCCATAAAGCGATTGCTAAATAATTTCAGTCGGCCCCGTTTATTTTGCTTGGAAAATATCGCGACGTATTTATTTGGGCAAATATTTATGTAATATTGAAAGTAAATTAGTTTGTTTCGAGCCCGTAGAATAATATTTGAACTCGAAATTGTTTACATTGTAGAATGTAGAAGAATAAAAATTGCGATGGCTTTTAGTTATGTAAGGAATAAGGACGCTTAACTATAAAGCAACGAAATTCTTGTGGGAATTCTTGGGCTCCTTTGGTCTCATTTTAGCCCAGAAATCTTGATGACGTTAATTTTATTGCACACATAGAGATCTAGAGAGATGCCAATCGCTTGCGCTGAGTACGAAACCTGGTGTCTCATTACAAATTTACGCACACAACAGTAAACAAAATAAAAACAATACTTCGCGTTGTGTGCGTGTCATCACACAAAAATTTGAGAGCGACTATTCGTTCGCACACTAGATTGTAAGTGACGTACGTATACAGCACCACTACAGCCGCAAGATATGCGTTTATGATAGGGATTGCTTGTCGATAAAATGAGAAACGTTAAAATTAAAACAATTTATAGGCAACTAGCGACCCGCCCCGGCTTCGCACGGGTGCAATGCTGATACTAAATACACTACAGAAAAACTGTGAACGTCCGCCGTACCGCCACAAACGGTACGTCCCGCAATTTTTAAATCTGTAATATCTTCGAAAATATTCACATAAATCATACGGTGTAAAGGGCCATATAGATCTATATTAAATGAACAATGTATTCAAGGTATTTAATTGGTTAAGGATTAATGCTGTATTGGTTAAAATCGCTTCGAAAATTAGCCATTATTTGTCGTAAAAAGTAAATGACAAAAAAAAGTTATTGTGGGTTATCCATAAGAGATAGACATATACCATCACGGACTTTTCTGTAGACCTTTTCAATGTTTATAATACTTTGTACATTATTTTGATAAAACTCGTAGGGTTCAGCCTGCGTTTGCAATGTAAGCGGAAAAAATGTAATTTTTTACGACATCACATTAGAAACCTCAAAAATAACAGTACTTCTCCACTATTTAATGGATGTTATTATACATATAAACCTTCCTCTTGAATCACTCTATCTATTTAAAAAAACCGCATCAAAATCCGTTGCGTAGTTTCAAAGATTTAAGCGTACAAAGGGACATATCCTTATAACCTTCTCGAGTTTCCATGCCGCATTTATATGCTCTAAGGATAATATAATTTTTGTCTATGAATAATATTATAATACTACGGTATATTTTCTCTTAAAAGCAATTTTATACTGACGCCTACAAAAATTATGGTAATTTCAAATTTGTATTCATTACTAAACACTCACTATCCAATTAGACTTATAAAAGCACTTTTGAATCGGCACTAATAACATTTTAATTTAGTTACCTATTTTAATTATCATATTTAAAAAAATGATAAATAAGTTCATCTGCATTCGGTTTCAAGGAAAATTGAAGATTATTATAATAATTTAAATAAAATAGTAATATACAAGGACTCAGGACCATAATCTATACTAATATTATAAAGCTCAAGAGTTTGTTTGTTTGTTTGTTTGAACGCGCTAATCTCGGGAACTACTGGTCCGATTTGAAAAATTCTTTCGGTGTTAGATAGCTCATTTATCGAGGAAGGCTATAGGCTATATATCATCACGCTACGACCAGCAGGTGTGGAGCCACGGGGGTGAAACAGCGCGGAGCAGCTAGTGACTAATAAAATATTGTCAAATGTAACTGTTAAATACAACAGATACAGTAGAACCTCGATAAGTTAAAGTCCAAGGGAAACACAAAATATTTTAAGTTATCAAGGGTCTATCCATTTTTCACTGCTTCTATAGCTTTTAATTTATCAGCGTAGGTGAGGGTTGTTAGTTTTCTTTTTGGACTCATTTTAAGCCAGTTTAATCACACAGTAAGTAAAGTGATGTTTCCAGGACAACGATCAAAAACTTATGATGCAAGTAAGTCGTTGTCATAAAGCTAAGAGCGTATACGCACTATGCGGGTAGCCGCATTGCGGGTAGCCGTCCGGCTGACCGCAAGCACAATTATGTACGTAATATTCATTTCTATGCGCACTGTGCGGTCTGCCGTAGCCGCATCGCAGTGCGCATAGAAATGAATATTACGTACATAATTGTGCTTGCGGTCAGCCGGACGGCTACCCGCAATGCGGCTACCCGCATAGTGCGTATACGCTCTAACCGCCGCAAAGCTTTGAAGAATTTCGATAAAGCAAACAATAGGTATAATGTATTGTTTACGTTAGGTAACAATACATAGTAAACACGTGCAAGCAATAAATACCGAAACCTTTTGTTTTGACACTTTCAAAATGACTGATTGACAAACAATTTTATGTTATAGAGGTTGTGGAAACATTTCTTTAAGTTACTGAGGGCCAATACAGAGATTATTTATTTAAGTTATAGAGGTTGCGTATTTTAAGTTAAAGAGGTTTTGGGCTCTGATGGGAAGGGAACATATTATTTTTTGAAGTTACAGAGGTTTTTATGTTACCGAGGTTTAAGTTATCGAGGTTCAACGTAATTATTCTAACACCCCATGAGCTAATTGCAGCAATTTTCTACTCAATTAAATTAGTCCCAAGCAAAGCTCAGTCATCCCGCTTGTGAACTTTATCATTGATAAGGGTCAGAGTTCTATAATAATATTAATTACCCTCTCTGAAACATTAATCCCTCTTAAGCCCTCTCGCCGACGCGTTCACCCTGTGTTTAAAAAAGGCTAAAGAAAGGCCTAAAAATAAACATTACTTAACGTTAATTAATTATTTAAATTACGAAATAGCCCTCGCTAGGTGAAAAGTAAATTGAGTTTGAATCAGTAAAAAGTTGTTTATTTTTTGTATCAAAACAAATAAGGAATGATTAACGACAAAGATAATATGAGTAGACATGATAATACAGAGCATGATAATTTGTAACCTACATAAATACAATATACTTATACAAGTGATAGCTCGACCGAAGTTCATACTGATTTGTCATTACATTCTGTTTCATTCATGCTCTTTGTATAGGTACTGAGTACTGACTATAGTACATATGAAGAATTTTAATACAAAGCTATCGCAATCGCATCTAAACACAATATAGGTTACGTCTTTACATACAAAACTGTAAGAACCTAACAAAATAACAAACGAAAACATGAATAATTGTTGCGCAAACATTTACATAGAGCAAAGTCACTTATTGTGCAGTAAAGTTCAAAGGTTTGACTTATCCCGCGTTAAGTAGACTAAACGGCAACCTTGACCGTAAACAATGCCTATGTTTGACCTGAGTAATACAAGACATCGTTGGAATGACGATGATTAGTATAGCTCCAATAGACAATAGCTTTGCTCCAGTTTCTTACAAGAATAAGTAAAACTCCCCTTGTCCCTTACGTATGATAAGAGATTGTTTTAAATGGAATAGGTACCTGAAAAGTTCGTGTCCGATTATGTAAATGCTTTCATTATAAGATAGAGTATAGAGATGAATAAACTTGAACTCTGACCTACGCAGCATTCCGAGAGACCTTGCAATTTCGTACCAAAAAGGTTTTGTGCTTTGCTTTTCCAAATTAAAATTCAGAGTTTAATTTCAAAGTTCGCAACTACACAGACCCTGGCGTGTTTAACGCATCGTTAAATTGTATCAAAAACTTCAGTTTAAATGTTTGTTCTTAACTTCTTAGCAAGTTTGCTAAACGTCAGTTAATTATTCTCTTGTAGCGTTTAAGCCGTTAACCTGTTAGAAACAGTTCACCTTGACATGGCGGACAGGTAGTTAGGGAATTAAACTTGCATCGCTCAATTATACGTTATTTTTAGAAAACTAACGATTATTTATAAAATGAACTGAAAATATTTTGAAATAGAGTATAGTATTTTAACATGAAGGGCATCATCGAGTTTTTACCAATTAGCGATAATTCGGCAATATATTCACTGGATACAGACTACATAGATTTCACGTCAAGTGATGTGTGTTGTATAATAATAATCATTGTAAAAAAAGACGGGTTGCACTCCGGGAGTGCCGGTAGAAGTGAAAACTTGATTATTAACGTTCAGCATGTTTGATATTTTGGAATGGTATCCGTCTTACGCATGGAATATAAGGGCTAAAAAAAAAATCCGTCTTACGCTTTTTCGATCAGGCCACGTGTCCTGACGCGAGTTTAAGATTTTATACCCAACGCCGCTAAAGAAGTTTTCACTTCAAAAACTTGTTTTTCACTTTCCAGTTAGTAGGTAGGTAGGTATTTTTTCAGTACTTGCATTGATGATTCATAATGGTTCTTATTTATTTATTCATTTGAGTCCCAAAATATTATGTTAAGAATTCTGTAAGAACATCGTTAATTGTACAGCTATTACAATTTATAGTATCTACTATCTACACTATACTTACCTCAATATTATTTATCTGTCCTTTACTATCAACAGAGCTCATTCATAACTACAATTAAACTGTTTATATACGAATATATTTACATTTACAAAGAAGTGAATTAATCTAAATGTCCTTCACATGTCACGAAGCTATTTGTGAGACGGATAGCGTGTATACTGCATATCTTGTCTTTAAATTACAGAAGAATATCTAGCAATATTCTTTTTACTTATAATTCAATATTAAAGTGTTTTTTTATTCCGTAGAAAAACTGCAATTATGGTCGTGTTACTTTTAAAAATAAATTATACCTACATATATCTACGATTACGTACATTGGTAAAATTACGTATCTCGTAAAGTTACGTAACTAAATTATAAGATCACGTGTCTTCAAATTAAAGCTAAAAGGCACTCGGATACCTTTTGTGAGTTAAATTTCCCTCGAGAAACTTACATCTACATTCGTTGACAAAATTGAGCACCGAGTCTAAATTGGATTTGATGGCACATTTATTTTTAGGGTTTGTTTGCAATGATTATTCCGACCTCCTTTAGGGCATCCTATATTGTTATTAGAAATTTGGACATGCATTACCTCTATTAAAAGCTCGTTTGTTCGCGGTAAAATTGCGTTCATTATATATAATGTGAATTTTATGTGTATTTAAACGGTTATTGCGCTGATTTCCAATAATAACATGCATAATTATGTTTCTGTTTTCAGCACCAGTTTCCGGCGATGCACGACCTCAAGCTAGGCGGTATGTTGTATCTCATAGGGGTGTTTTTCTTTAAATCAGACGGGCGCATTCCGTTCGCGCACGCAATCTGGCATATGTTCGTGGCCCTCGCCGCGAGCGTGCACTACCTCGCCATCCTGCGCCATCTCTTCCCCGAACTCAAAACTCAATGAAGACTGCCCTATTCAATCTCAATTAGAGCTCTCTAAGCTATTCTCGTATAACTCGATAACTGGATAATTTGCGCGGTCAGGTGACATGTCAATTGCCTGCCCCCCGGAACCTATCAATGGCAATTACGTACTTGAAGAGCGAAAACATTTTAAACTAAAATGTTACTTAAAAATCGTAAAATGACCAAAGAAATCAAGAAAATGCATGTTATCGAGCTATACGATTTGTTTTCCAGGTATAAAAATCTTTGTCTAGATTAAATTTGAAGTAATTTCTAGTCTATAGTAGACAGAGGCGGCTCGTGACAAAATTTTATGGGTGTTCACTTGAAATAAAACACTGAAAATACATGGTGTAAAGCAGTACATTTATCAAAAAAATTACTTATAAAGGAAATACATACGTCTTTCTTTTTGGTGTGCAAAAATATCTATAGCTTAAAGCGACAAGACATTCGTAAAGCACTAGCTTTACGAATTTCTGTTGTTGCTTTCATCACAACCACACAACCACGGTGTTTTCACATAATATTGTTCGGATTTAAACACACGCGTATATGTTTTCGTTTTTGTCGTACATTTTTGCGTAAGGTCAAGTTCAGGCCGTGGCAGTCCCTTAGCTTTCAATTCAAGCCGAATTTGTAACGTTTTAACACACTTTTTAATGAACGCCACATTATAATTGTTCATTTTCACACTCACAAGTAATACTGATAACTACAGACTATTTCAACACGTATCTTATGATTTTAATTAGAAAATTCCCGAATTTGCATTCGCGCGCGTGCATTGAAGTTGACTCGAGAGTCGAGTGTTTGTTTATAATATTATAGGACTTAGGAGTGGCAACGTCGCGCGCAATCGCTGTCCTGTGTACGGGCGCCCAGGCGCGGCGGTAAAAACGAACCGGCAACGTTTGCGGGAGCGGCGCTCCGAATTTTGCTATTTTTCCATAGAAAATCTTCTGTTTCACGCGCAGGGCACTGGCAAACCCTCTCTTTCACTCCTATTGGATTTCGTATTAGGAAATGTACTAAATATTTTTTCATTGGAGCGCAATCGTGAGCGCTCCGCTTCGCGCGTTACTGTATAATACAGTATTATACAGGTGTATGGAATGATGGAATGATGGATATATTCATTGGTATTGACAGTAGTTTTTTACGATTACGATTGATTTTAAATAGTAATAATTAATATTAATAATGAAATTAAGGAGTATGATTTTATTATAATTATTTATGGGAGTTCACTGCACCAGCGCTCCTTAGGGCGAGCCGCCTCTGATAGTAGAACTATTTCATAGTACATATTACAGGACTTATGCAATGACTTTCACGCGCGAATTAGAACTCTAAGCGCGTGTAAGAAATGTTTAATATTTTTGGATATTACTGAAATTCCTACAGTATGTAGGTGTTCAGTGGGCCCTTGGCTTAGGCAATATGCCAAATCTACATTGTTTTTAACTTCTCAGAGTCCGAACAAAAACTGCTCAAGATTTTCTTTGTAGGCACCAAGACTTCGATTGTTGGCCATGAACACTTTTAGCGTAAACTTGATGGAAAAAGATGAAAACTTATGTTCAAATACACGACTTAAGTATTTTAAAAATTGGAAATTATTTGAATTTCTATTAATAGTTTTCTTCTGTTAGTATAAAACATTTGTAAAATAACTTCTAATATACTTTGCGAAGTCGACAACCGCTAGAGAGTTTTGACCTTTGACGCGCGAGTTTTCATTGCATCTCAATAGCTCTTTTTAGCCATTTAGTGGGATCCAGGAATAAATTTTATCAACTTTAATACTTCGACCCATATACGATGATTTATGAACGAACTAGAGCCTTAGCCTTAGCAAATGAGCCAAATAGCGGAAAATTGAAAATTCCCTCTGAATAATAGGCTGAAATAGATAACAAAACAGGATAAATAATTCAATTTCATCGTCTAAAGGGAATTTTTAATAAAAGTCTAAACATTAACATAGGCCGTTGCGCCAAATAGACATCAGATCGTAATTTGTGTATATTTTGTAAAATATTGTTGAAAATATTATTGTTGTAGAGTCGTAGTCGTATCACATAATCTCGAGACCAAACCGACCCTTTTTAGAGAATTTAAATTAATGTGTATTAGAATTTTTTAGAGACGTTTATCTATCTATACTTATCTGTAACTACTTTTATACAATTCATGGATTTTTCCCTAGAATAGTTGGTCGTGTGTTGTCTTAGCGTAGTTAAATGGATGTTTTTGTGTTAGTATACGTATTATAGAGATTTTTCGATGATTAAACACTTACAGGTATCTTGTTCCGTAAAATTGTCGAATTCCTTTAGATTTAATTCGAGTATTTTTAAATTTTACTAGCGATTGCTCAATCATCGTGTGTTTATGATCCGTAGACTTCCATTGTAGAACTTTAGTCTACATAATACCTACCAATTGTATGATTCCTCAAAATATTTTTTCTCGTAATAAAATCTTTAGCTCTTTATTACATCATAAGAACTTGTGAATAATATGAATATCTACGTGTATCACGTTACATTGTTATATTTTAATTATTGTTAATAAAAAATGTACCTACACGACAAATGTCATCAAATATTATTAATTATATTATTCACATGTATTGCCGTAATCTGTATATATTTTAACGAATCTCATTTTAAATTGTATTCAATAGTCATATACATTAATCGTCAATGAAAATCACGTGTAAAAAGATCTGATTAATGCATTTAAAAATCAATTATCGAAATGCGTTAAATTGATCGTGTATTGAAATATACCTAGTTCATTTGAGTCAATGTTAAAATGGCTGATTGTATTGTGTTAGGGAGACAATCAAGTTAGTTGGGAAACTGGGGCGTACTGACAGGCGACACTGACTATACTCACAATAAGGTGACGTATGCAGGCCGGATGAATATTCATATAGGTGCTTAAAACGTCTTGAGCTCATGGACTATGATATCAAAGCGGGTGTGAGAACCCTTATAATGCGAATATGTTTTTTACTACAATAATTTGACCGAGAAGATCGGAACTTTTGAATTTAAAAATTTGTTTTCAAATTTTAAGTGCCGAATTTATTTACCTAAGTACCCTTTTGCGAAAGCTTGTAGTTAGGCTCTAAGTAGGTGCTCAAATGATACATTTTAGTACCTAGTCGTCGAATTTTGGAGGTAGATTTTAAACAAATTTTTCGTTCTACATAAAACAATAAACAGATTTATCATCGTGACAATCTGTTGTATTATACCGGTCCTCGTATTCGCTTTGAACTTTGAAGGGCACTAGATCAAGAGCCCACGACGGCCAGACATTCCTTTCTTTAATAAAGTTGAAAGTTTCTCTGTATATGTCTCCGATAAAGATAAGAACGACTAGCGATTATCAAGTCTGGGTTGTGGTTACTTTGGCAGGAAACAGGTAGTAAGGGTGTATAAAATTGTACCTAACTTTCATTATAGTTTAAAAGCTAAATTTTATATATGTTACTTGGGGACCTATAAAAAGATGTTACCTTAAGAGCCAGACAGTTTTCATGGTTCTTACATCTAGCCAGACACATTTAAAAAATAACTAACATATCATCAAATTCACATAACTACCTAAAAGAGTAACAAATATGAAATAACCCACTAAAGCATTAGTTAACTATAATTATTAAAAAAATAATAGTATAATATATAAGTAATAATGTTATTACTTATCTTTTACGGGGACTTATGTTGATGGAATTTCACGTATCTCGATGACACGATAAAAAAGTCATCGGGATATGTAAAATTCCATCATCATAAGTCCCCGTAAAAGATAAGTAATAACTTTATTACTAATATATTATACTTTTATTTTTTTAATAATTATAGTTAACTAATGTTTTTAGTGGGTTATTTCATATTTGTTACGCTTTTAGGTAGTTATGTGAATTTGATGATATGTTAGTTATTTTTTAAATGTGTCTGGCTAGATGTAAGAACCATGAAAACTGTCTGGCTCTTAAGGTAACATCTTTTTATAGGTCCCCAAGTAACATATATAAAATTTAGCTTTTAAACTATAATGAAAGTTAGGTACAATTTTATACACCCTTACTACCTGTTTCCTACCAAAGTAACCACAACCCAGACTTGATAATCGCTAGTCGTTCTTATCTTTATCGGAGACATATACAGAGAAACTTTCAACTTTATTAAAGAAAGGAATGTCTGGCCGTCGTGGGCTCTTGATCTACACAGTCGAAGATATTAATTTCATCTCTCGGTGGACTGTCAGTTCTGATCAGCGAAAGATTAAAATTACAATTTCAATTAATTTAGCTTCACTGAAATTCGATTCCTTACAAATTTCATTACGAAGGTGTCATTTATTTAGAAGTACAAAATATAATGTAAAATTGATTTAAACGAATTTATATTACCTAATATAAAGCGAAGGTATTGATTTATAAACACAGCAGAATAACAATTCATAATTACAATACCTATATTATATTTATCCAACAATATCTAGTCAAAAATTTGCCCAATGAATTTGCAAATAAGTGATCGGTCTCAATATTTTTAATAGATTTGATTTATTGTTTAGATTTTTTTTATTTAAATGAATTTTATTGGGTTACATACTCTCTGGTGTAGAAAAGGTGACAGGGTAAAAAACAAAATGCGGTTGCACAAAAAAATATTACGTTAATATTACCATTTAATTTAAATGATTATAACTGTATGTTCACTTAAATGTGAGTATTATTGTATGCATTTTAATTTTATGGAAAGCATGTTATTTTTAGTGTGAGGTAAATTGTAATTTAAACATTATTGTTAAGCGATGAAGTGACAACTATATCATAGATTACTGAATGATAAAATATAGTCCCGGACCATTAAAAGGGGAAGATTTAATAAACAACTACATACCTACTTATTGTCGATGCGTGCATTGCACTTGTTTGTAAAATTTAAACGAGTAATGGCTTCAGACGAGTTTGTTATCAATATCTGCATAACTGTGAATATCCCTGCTTGAATTTGCATTTAATAAAAAATACACGCGTCATTAATGATGCAGTTTTCATCTAAGGATTTTGACTCGAATAGAGTGAAAATGGATAAAACGTGTTACATGGATGGACAGTGTGATATTAATTTATCATGAAGCGCAAAATTTCAATTCTTTGAACGGTAATGATTTTGCAGACCAATATTTATTTATTTTTTGGTCAAATGACAAATGAATTCAACGCATTCAAGCTTCGAATGTGAATTCGTACATATTGAGTTGGTTTTTATAAAAAACTGTCTGGTCAAGTTTTTGTAGATATTTTGATTTATCGAATTAAATAATAACATATTTTCCTGAAGACAGTCTGATGAAATAAGTCAGTCTTCCAAGTTAAAATAAATCGGTAAAAATTGTAATGTAGGAATTGTCGTTTGTAATACCTAGAAGCAGTGATAATAGCCAAAGTTCCTACAAAATCTTTCGACGTAACGGGTCCTAGCCAAATACTTGCTCAAATTTTATACTTAGGTACCTTTAATTTATGATCAAAGATTCCAGATTGTTGATTATTTGTCATATCAATCTAATATACAGTGCATGGAAAATAATGTTTTTGTTTCCATTTTAGTTATCTTTTATGAAGAATAATAAAGACCATGATCCATCATGCTGGCCAACTTTACAGGATCTTTAAATCTAGACCTAGTATCATAATATCCAAAAAATTTGATCAACTACTTTGCTGGGACTTTTTATGAATTTATGTATTTTTGGAAATTAAATGATTTAGCATGACAATTTAAGTTATCTGCTTATTGTTTATAAAATGAAGAAAAATCTCAATCTAAGTTCATTACATTTTTAAATACATGCTAGACAATTGTTGTACATCTTTATCATTTTAAAAATGTTGTTTATAAGAAATTTGATCTATATTTTTGTCGTCTTTAATACCTGTAAAACTGTAACTGGTTATTAAATTATATCAATTTAGCAACTTGGACATACAATACACTTTTGAATACAGATAATATTGTGCTTTCCCCTAAAGGAAAGTTTTAAATTTATTTAAAAAAAATTTCTGTGCTATATAGAATAAACTAAATAAGGAAATATAACAAGTGTTAAAATGAACACTTCTATTATTTCACGCGGACTATTTTAATTATTTATTGGATGTACAAGCTGCTTGTTCAAGACCAGTTATTTATATCTAATACTTTGTTAGTGAACCAGTGTCTTCTATAAACTGTATTTTAATCTAATAGCATGTTACTTCATATGATCCTGTTATCTTTGGACAGTGGTATAGTTTTATAGAGGTTTTTGGGAACTCAATAAAACTTTTACATTTACAGATGCGTTTTATTTGTGTTAGTTAATAAATTATTAAAATCTACATTAGTATATTTAGAAAAATGTATATTTTATTTTTTATTGTTTACATTTTAGAAACAGTTTCAATACCTAAAATATCAAAACATTTTTGCATGACTCGAGCGGTCACTTCACACAGCATTAATCTTTCGTAGAAAATCTTCACAATGTTACCACTTTTATCTTTCTCTACACAATAACATTTGTCATAGAATTCTGTGAATGTTGATGAAATTTCATACAGATATTCACATAGAGAGTGTAGAAATAGGTCTTTTGATACTTTCAAAATAACTTCTGGGAATCTGAGTAAGACTTTGCCTAGCTTCCACTCTGCTTCATGTGTTAGTTTTATACCTGTTTTCTCGACTTCTTTCATTAAGGTATCCATAGATACTTGTGCAGTTCTTGCTATTGACTGAATTCTAGTCAAAGCATACAATAAATATACTGCAGTATTACCCTTATCATCTAACATCTTATCAAATGAGAATATATAATCATTAATTCGGTTATGTGAAAGATCTGCATACTTAATACAACCATAAGCAACAGCTTCTTGCGCCTTCTTTAATTCTTCTGGTGTTAACACTTTATCGCGGCCCTTCTCTATTAGTTTGTCTAGAGCTCTCTTTAACCCTTCATCCATCAGATCTATGAGTTTGATTGTATCACCAGATCTGGTTTTGAATTTTTTCTTATCTTCACCTAAAACAACTCCAAATCCAACATGCTCAATTCCAGGGTGGTTGTCGTTAAGGATGCCAGCCCTACGAGCGCACGCTTCTATTATAACAAAGTGATTATATTGTCCATTGTCAGTAACATAAATCAATCTCTGTCCCTTTTCCTCATGAGCTCTCTGCTTGATAGTGGCCATGTCTGATGTGTCGTAGGTGTAACCGCCATCAGACTTTACAATTGTCAATGGAATACCGGTCCGCTCCTCATTACCCCACATGATTAATCGACCGTCATCTTCCTCAAGCAAGCCCAATTCCTTAAGTTCATTCACAACGGTCACCATTCGGCTTTGATAGAATGATTCTCCACGATCAATTATGCTGATGTTAAGTCTATCATACACTTTTTGGAATTCTTGACGTGATACTTCACAGATAAGCTTCCAAGCAGCTATGAAGTCTGGATGACCTGACTGTAATTCAACGACACAGGAATAAGCCTTCTTCTTAAACTCCTCATCTTCATCAAACCTCTTCTTAGATTCTTTGTAAAATGCTTGCAAGTCAGATATTGGAGGAGATACAGTTTTGTAGTCAGGAAATTTGTCTTGTAGCTGTGCTATTAACATACCAAATTGTGTACCCCAGTCACCAAGATGATTGATACGTAAAACATCATGATTTAAAAATTCTAACAATCGGCTTATACTTTCACCAATAATTGTAGACCGTAAGTGACCAACATGCATCTCTTTAGCAATATTTGGTGAAGAGAAATCTATAACTATCCTCTCCCGTTTCACAGGAGGAGGCTTTACTCCATATTTAAGGATACATGTAAGCACATGTTCTGCAAAAGGTCTATTTAGGTAAATATTTAAAAACCCAGCGCCTGCAACTTCCACTTTTTCAACCAAAGGTGATGTTGGTGTTTTGTTTAGAATATTGTTAGCCACTTCTCTTGGATTTGTCTTAATATTTTTAGCTTTGAGCAATTGAGATATTGGCATAGCAGAATTGCATTGATAATCACCAAATTTAGGATTATTACCAGACAATGTAATGACAACGGGCGGGTCTTCTAAATCTGGATAAGCTGCGTCTACAGCAACCGTAAAAATGTTTTTTAATTCATCCAGGACACTTAACGTACCCTCTATAGAGTTTATGTCAGTGATGAGGGTAGGCCTTTTTCTGGGTTCCCGTTTCGCTACTTGGGAACTTTCCGCTTTGATAGCATTCTCCAAAATTGATAGACGATGCTTCAATTTCTCATTTTCAGAGAGTAATTTGTCAAGTTGTGGATCAGAAACATAGCTCAAATCACCTTTGATGAGTTTATCAATTTCCTCTTCTATAGCTTTTACTTCTTTCTCAGCTTTTAAAGTCCTAGCTTCAATTGCTTTAGTATTATCGTCCGACATTGTGATTAAAGTTATGAATTAATCAAAGTTGTATTTTCAATACAATAAAAATATTTAAAATAACAAAATATGTATCGTGATGTGGAGGTTACTTTTGCTGCATGTTGACATTTAGTAATTATATAGTTTATTCTTGACAGTGACGTGTTTCGTGTCACTCGTTTTATGACAGTTTGGAAATATTTGTACGTATCGGTACGTATGGTGTGCAAATGTATATCCATAGATAGACTAGAACGAAGTCTGCTTCGTAATATCTTTCAGTAAGCTTTCAGTATTATTTTCGAATTATTAAAAAGTAGCATATTAATGTATGCGATTGACTTCGATTATCGATCACTGCTAATTTACGTTTATGTTAGTTTTGCTTTTGATTCCATTGTGGATTCCCACTGGATTCCTTAAAATTTTACAATATTTCGTTGTCCTAGCAACCAAGGTCAAACAAACAGCGCCAAAATTATATTTCAAAAGTGGCAAGTGGCAATGAAATTATAAAGAATGATTAAAATATATTATGCCTTTTATAAATACACGTAATCTAATAAAGGTTTCACGGTGTATCTGTGAAAACCGCACATTTTGTTATACGTCTTTATTTCGATTATTTTGCGCTTTTTATAGTGAAGATTAAGTATGAAGTATTCATAATAAATTCGAAGGTTAATAAACCCTTAATAAGCCCTTAATATTACCAAAGTGTCTATAGGAATGGCTAAAAAACAAAATGGGTACGAGTACTCGACGCAGGACACAAAAATCCCATACTGGCTGGGAGAAATAACAAAGTAAACATATTAATTAAATTTTTGGCGAGCATAATTTCTCATTTTGAGTGATTAGTTTATGTTTAACATTTATTTTTCAGAGATTTAAAGGAAACCCATATTAATAATTCTGTAGATAATTCCAGTAATTGGAACCTCGAGCCAAATAACGTTAATTTTGAAAACTATACTAAAGATAATCATATAAGGTACGAAAAATTATGTCAAATAATTATTTTTAATATACCTATGTGAAGCTTCTGTAATATAAAATACTTATTAACAAATACTTGGACCTTCATTGTATGATTATTTTCTTAGATTGATCCGGCAAACTTCATTTGATCTAGATTTATTATTGAAGCCTGAATCGCAAGCAGTTGCACATTCTGCAGGAACACTTCGCTACAATCATAGTAAGGGTAAATAATAGAAACAAATTTATACGCTAAATTACTATTATAATATTTTATTTGGATATTAATTAGTTACTTAGACCGGAATTAAAAATATTGAAATTCTAAATTTCTTAAGTTCCTATACATTCATAGTGGGTTTGTAATTATTCCATTTCAGAACCAATGCACAATGGACGACAGAAGAAATATTCAAATTTTAATCAAAGTTACAACGGGGATTCACAAATGGAGATCAGTAATGACTTTTTATCGGATCTCCTTCCACATTATGTAACACCGAGACATAGAAGAATCGATAATGCCATTGACAATGATTTTCATGATGTTATCATTGGTACCAGTAAATATTTGCTCTATTATTATCATACGCATATCAATGATCAATTTCCATTTATTAAATCCGTTAACATAACTGCTCTTTCTAGGAACTCGAGAACATTTAAAAAATAGTAAAAAGATACCGAAAGAAGCATCCTTATTTACGAATGACAATACCACACAAAACACTATGAATAATTATTCAAATAAAGCATCCTCCATAGTTTCTGTGCCAAAACAGGGAAATGAAAGGAAAAATAAAGATTTTATTATACCTGAGTTACCGGAAGGAAGGCTATTGGAAATAAAAATATTCTCAAATTGGGGTGATAAGTTTTTGGTTGGGTTAAATGGTATTGAGCTATTCGATAGTAATGGGGAAATTGTATTGGTTGAAAAGGTATACTATAGAGATTCTGGTCTTATCGGAGTTAAGTATATAGCGCCTACATAATATTCGTAATAATTTAATTTTTAGGTATGGACAGATTCAGATACCGGTGATCATTCAAAATATGGCCAGGTGGATAATTTAATAGATGGGGTCGTTCGTACCAGAGACGATAGACATACATGGAGTGCACCGGCACCGCAAGGGTTACCGATTGCATTAAGCGTTCTGCTTGCCAAATGTACTAGGCTAGCTTTACTGAGGATTTGGGTATGAATATTTACTATTATATAGTAACTTACGTTAAAGATATTCCGGATGGATCGAACGATAGATCGAGAGATTGTTATAGCTCTAGAATAGAGTTAATTTAAAATAGAGCTTTGAAATTAAAATAGAGACTTAATCACTCATCGCTGATTTCCATCCTATCATTAAACAGTCTAGTAAATCAAAAGTCTATTCTGCCAGTGATTCTTAAATGACAAAATATAGTATTATGAAATGTGTGCTTTAAGTAACTCTCTCATAAGATGCGAATGAAGATTACAAACGTAATTATTTTTGTTATAACAGAATTACAACAAATCCCGCATCTACTCCACCAGAGGTGTTCGTTTAGTTCAAGTGAAACTTGATGACCAAATTATCTTTCATGGGGAAATAGCAAGAGCTAGCGGTGAAGTAAAAGGACAACTACCCTCGTTTGGAGACGTAATTATTTATGTTTAAAATGACAATCTCGAGATTTTCAATTGAATTTTGCCCATGCATTAAAATGTATTTTTTCACAGACAATCCTTTTTACCAAAGATTCAAGTATACTGGAAGCTGTAATGATAAATGATAAAAATTTTCAAGCATTACTTAAAGATAATGAACCAGTTCCTGAAACTAATACAGTTGAAAACCGACCTCTAACGGCTAATGGCAAGAAAAATAATACTCTAATTAATATAAAGGAAGACAGTCCGAAAAGTAATGAAGAAGCAAAATACATTGCGAAAGAAATTAAATTGACTCTTTTATCAAATTGGGGCCAGAGACATTTGATTGGCTTGACGGGTAAGAAATAATCGTTAAATATCATACAGTTTAAAAAAATAACTCATTGTAAACTCTAAAATGTAGACAATAACTCATTGTAAATTGGAAAATAATTTCGTTTTAATTACGGCTGAATTTATCATTTGCTCTTCATATTTTCGTGAAGTGTTGTTATAATGCATTTTCAATTTACAGGAATTGATTTGCTTTGTAACAACAATCCTGTAACTATAATCCGTGGTTACGCGTATACGAGCTTCATTGTTGAAGATGAGGTTAACTTCGAACACGGCCTAATAGAGTGCAAAAGTCTTTTCAATGGCAGAAACATTACAACAGAATTTGAAGATATGTGGTGTACTAATTTTATGCCAGGAACTAAAAATTGCCATATTATTATGGAACTGCAGGAGCCTACGGAAATAACAGGTAAAAATTTAGACATAGTTTTAGATACAAATCTATAAATAATAAATAAATAATAAATATAAAGAGCTTGCTTGTCTGTCAAGTCTCCTGGGTTATATAACTAGCAAAATGATTAAAGGTCCAATAAATGAAACAAAAAGTGCTTAAATATATATTTTGTGTTCTAAAAAATACGGGTAGACAATAATATCGTTACTTTCAGGTATTCGAATTTGGAATTACAACGCCAATATGGAACTGTCATACATTGGCGCGAAACATGTGCGCTTGTCGCTAGATGGCACCGCTCTACACAAACGGCCGTTACTTTTAAGACGTGCGCCTGGAGAGACGTGCTATGATTATTTACAGCACTTTGAACTTGCTTCTATCGATGATAGGTAGGTTAATTAAAATAAATAAGTAAATAATAATTAAACCGACTTAAAATTTAAATGGATCAACAACACCTCTTTATTTTAAAAGTCTTTTGGTTCACCACTTACGAAATACGAAAAAAGAAATTTATTAAATTTTTATATTTAATAGGATAAGCCCCTCGGAGAATAATGCCTTCAATCGGATAATGTATGAAAGTAGCCTTACATTGGGAGCTCCCACGGGTTTTGTGCTACAGATACATATATTCTCTACTTGGGGAGATCCATATTACGTTGGACTCACTGGGATCGAGCTTTATGACCCACAAGGAAACATAATCGAAGTTACTGAAACGAGTAAGTATATTAACTGGAATAAGCTATATTATGTTTATTAATACAATAAAAATTAAAGAGCATAGGTATCCAGAGATCAGAGATCCATGCTTGTTAATGATCTAATTTTATAACATTAAATCGTCCAATATTATTTAGGTACACTAAAATGCCTACAAAACTAAAATTCCTTTATAACAGACGTTTGTGCTCAACCGGCGAGTGTAAACGTTCTTGATAGTCTAGCGAAGGACGTCCGTACACCGGATAAGCTCATAGATGGGCACAATTCTAGCGCCGCTGATGCACAGCATTCGTGGCTCGCACCTGTCTTACCTGACACTCTTAACAGGTAAGGATCGAAGAATAATAAAACTAGCGTGAGATTATGCACATATAGTAGAGATGAAAGCGATTATTACGACTCCACATGTACTGTAGTACCTGTACATTACTAGTAGTATAAAAATACTACTGTACTGAGTACAAACTGAGTGTTGTCCTGGGTCACTCATGGCTTGCAAATATTTGTACAATGTACGAATGTTTTCATCATGCAAGGAAAAACATTTGCAAGTTCGTAAGTTTGAACTGTAGAGTTCAAACTTACGAACGTAGCACGTAGGTGCACTTGTGGGTTGGAATATTCGTGCGAATCTTAGTGACCGGCCTATACTAATACAATACTAAAAAGAAACAAGATGAAGTGTCTATTAGTGCCGTCTTACTGTTCTCCATCTTCTTACCTTTATAACAGTATTACAAAAACTTTCAGGGTATTTTTCGTTTTTGATGTCCCAATCTGTGTTTACGGTATGAAGATATGGAATTACGGTAAAACACCAACTCGGGGTGTAAAAGAATTTGGGGTAAATAATTAATTAATAATTATATAAATAACCAAATTTGAATTGATAATAATTACATTTTTGATAATTTCAAGGTCCTAATGGATGATCTGCTCATATTTAACGGAACACTTGATATGGCCAAAGGTGAGCCTATAATGTCACAGTGGATATGTTTCCAAGAGATAGACCTTGTAAATCTAACACCAAGGTATGTTTTTATTGATACTGATTAATAGTTATCGGATGCTGTAATTGATATTGAAATTCCTTTATATTTTTTTCAGCAGTAACTACTATTTTTGGCATCTTTAATTATAACATTGAAATTTTTCAATATTATCAAAATTTGAACAATATATTATAATTAATATAACTTTAAAATAAACTAGCAAATTGTATTATAATATATTTTTTACAGTCCCTCTGATGCAAGCCAACGTACGACCACAAGTGGATCCGGACAATCAGTCGACCAAAATGAAAGACCATACACGAGCGTGTATTCAATACGTTCAAGAAAACAAAAATAAATTTTCTTAGCATTAGTTGATGTTTAAATCAAGCTTGTGATGTTTTATGGAATGTTTGAAATATGTATTTTTGATGTTGCGTGTGATAATATATTGTTTTTGGTAATATAAATCGAACTTATTAATTGTCTATGATCATAAAAAAGTGGAAAAGAAAGGCGCGAAATTGAAAAATAAAATACATTATCTGAAGAGAGTTTTAAATGTATATTTATGTATTGTGTAATTTTTCGGTGTGTTTCCTTGAGATTAATTATTTTTAAGTTATAGCACAGACTAATAATAATATACTAGGTTATAGTGTTTGTTTTCAAACTCAAAATCTTAGTAGGTACTTTCAACTTACTTAAGGTACTCTATTCAGATGATCATTGATTGAAAATTGTCCCCAATATAATATTAGAGAGTAGGTATGTAGGTAACTAGCTGGTTATAAGTAAAAATTACTTGTTTTGGTGTAAATTATTGATAACTAACAATAAGAACTGTAATAATTAAATCAAAAACAAAACAAGGTTAATTGCAGCTGATGTAAATGTAATTATCTTAAAAGCAAGATTCTCTAATTCTCATTGTTGTCGTTTGAATGTTACGTGTTTATCAATGTACTTATTATTTTGTAAGTTATGATTAATAAAATAATAAATAATTCTGTGAGCGCATCTTATTATTGTCTTGCAGATAATTTGATTGAATAAACGGCTTTAACGTGATTGATATCGTGAAACTGGTACTTAGACTGCACACACGCCAAATATTTCTATGTTAGTACCTATGTTAAAAATCCTTAATGTACCACATGTTACTGGACACCTGTTAGAACATTTTTATTGTATGTCTCAATGTCAATTATAATTATAATATTTCATTGCCGTTTCAGCTACTACCATTAAGTTTTGTACAGAAATAAAAGCAAAATTTTGTATCAAGTTGTTTTATTCACAACACCCATTCTACATAATATCCCAAAGCCATCCATAATCCAAGAGCCAAATTAGGTGTTTATATAAATGATACACCTAATCTCTTTTTTAGAAATACATTTTTAATCAATTGGTTGCATATTTGAAATACATGTAGGTAGGTACCTACCTAGTAGAAATCAGAACCTATTGGATTTTATAATTCGCCTATCTGTGCCGCGCAGTTTCTGCGGGCTAACCAGCGTACACAATCAAGTATTTCTATTTATAATATGTTATTCTGATGTAAAACCTATATTCCTGTAAAGTTTCATCCAAATGAGTCCAGTAGTTTTTATTTTAAAGCTATGAGAATTTATTTTCTGTGAGTAACATGAGAGAAACATTACAGGAATTAACGTAATTATACATCAGTATAATACATGAGCTATAGAAATACTTGAGTTTGCACTCGGGTTCGTCCGCGGATGAAACCGCGTGGTGCAGCTAGTTGTATATATTTCTTTAAACTAATCAGGGTAGAGTAATGGCACAGTAATGGCATGGACCAATATAATAGAGTATAGGTTATTGAAATAAAACACAATATACATTGCCTTAGTTTATTATTATACTAACCAATCACAGATTGTTAACTATTTGCACTACGTTAATACTACGGCGTTGCTTGACGTTCAAATACATATTTGACATTTTTTCCAACATAACTGTGAAATACTAAAGTATCCTTGTTTAATAGACATCCATTAATATTTAAGAATTGGACTCATCCAGTAAGCAAAATAGTCACAGTAATCAATTATATTGTGATTTGTGACTAATTTGTAAACACATTGTTAAGTATCAAACGTGAAAAATTATGTTATTCGAATAAGATTGTGTGTCTTATTGTAATATATTACATGAAGATGATATATTTCATTGCATAGATGGGGTGATTTAACTAAGCAAGATCTTATTATAATAACACTTTAATAAAATCCTAGTAGAAAGAAAAACAAACAATCAAAAAGGTACATATTATTTTTTTGTACTCATGTTTTTTATATTTAAATCAATAATGTCTTTTATGTGCAAATAACAAAATACAAATGAAAATTAAAAGCTAAAATTTCTATTGTCTTAAAACACACAATCTTCAATCTTAATTCGACAAAGCCTAAGCACCAACAGCAACTAACTGAAGAAATAAACAGACTTCAGTACACTTCTGATGTCGAAATCTCCCTTTTCTGGAACCTTCCTTAGCAGTGAATTCACTCGTTTCTTATTCGAAGCACCAACAGAGCCATCCTCTAATTCCCTGTAAATAATTTTGATATTAATACACGTCACAGAAGAATCAAGGATTCAATTATTTCTAAAAATTTATATCAACTTCTTCAATCAAAGAATAATGATTTTTTGACATGCCCATTTTATATACGTAAATAATATTTTAATGATTTTTAAAATTAAGTTTTACTTGGACCTATAAAAGATACCTGTTATTTAGAATAGAATAATTATGTAAACTTACGCCTCTGCGTAACTATAAGTCTTCACCATAAAATCTGACAGATTTTCCAATATCGGTTGCGAATGTAGAGCGACAAACTGTTCACGGCATATCTGTAAATAAAAATAAAATAATTTAACAAGGCCGATCACCAACTTTCTCAAAAACATATCTAATATTTTTTTGGAGTATCTGATCCAAAGAGGCAATGGATGAATTATTTGCATTTCAATTATTTATTTTTAAATACTGTATTTGCGAAATTTTCGGTAGTTCGTTGGTTGGTCGGTATAAAACTTTTCAGATAGTTATGTAATAAGAATTGACTCCATGCTTACTAATTAATAAATACTATTGTTTATTAAATAAACACAACTACTCATCTAACAGCGTAACGCGACAGTGAGTGTTTCTATGAAATATAGCTTGCTATAAAACAAACAAAAAAAAAAGACGTGTGGCACTCGGGGACTGCCGCGGTAAAGCTATTGCATGCTATGCCTTCAAGCCACACCTCCGCGCCCGTCGGAGTGTGGAGCGTGAGGTTTTTTCGTTACGGAATTTCTCGATTCGGTCCCCGCGCTCAAGGCTCGCGATAGAAGCTATGCAATAGCTTAAAAATCTTGAATGTAAGTACAACAACTCTATTTTCATTTATTTCATATGCAATATGTCACTTACCTCATTCATCTTATCAACCGTGTCGGGGTGTGTCCAGAAGCAGTCGTGCACCGACACGAAGGTGATCCCTTCGGCCTCACAGTGCAGGCCCGTTAGCATCATTGTTGTAAGTGACATTTTTATCCGCACTAACAACAAACACTTGTCACTTACCTCATTCATCTTGTCCACCGTGTCGGGGTGTGTCCAGAAGCAGTTGTGCACCGACACGAAGGTGATCCCTTCGGCCTCACAGTGCAGGCCCGTTAGCACCATTGTTGTAAGTAACATTTTTATCCGCACTAACAACAAACACTTGTCACTTACCTCATTCATCTTGTCCACCGTGTCGGGGTGTGTCCAGAAGCAGTCGTGCACAGACACGAAGGTGATCCCTTCGGCCTCACAGTGCAAGCCTGTTAGCACCATTGTTGTAAGTGACATTTTTATCCGCACTAACAACAAACACTTGTCACTTACCTCATTCATCTTGTCCACCGTGTCGGGGTGTGTCCAGAAGCAGTCGTGCACAGACACAAAGGTGATCCCTTCGGCCTCACAGTGCAGGCTTGTTAGCGTCATTGTTGTAAGTGACATTTTTATCCGCACTAACAACAAACACTTGTCACTTACCTCATTCATCTTGTCCACCGTGTCGGGGTGTGTCCAGAAGCAGTCGTGCACAGACACAAAGGTGATCCCTTCGGCCTCACAGTGCAGGCTTGTTAGCGTCATTGTTGTAAGTGACATTTTTATCCGCACTAACAACAAACACTTGTCACTTACCTCATTCATCTTGTCCACCGTGTCGGGGTGTGTCCAGAAGCAGTCGTGCACAGACACAAAGGTGATCCCTTCGGCCTCACAGTGCAGGCTTGTTAGCGTCATTGTTGTAAGTGACATTTTTATCCGCACTAACAACAAACACTTGTCACTTACCTCATTCATCTTGTCCACCGTGTCGGGGTGTGTCCAGAAGCAGTCGTGCACAGACACAAAGGTGATCCCTTCGGCCTCACAGTGCAGGCTTGTTAGCGTCATTGTTGTAAGTGACATTTTTATCCGCACTAACAACAAACACTTGTCACTTACCTCATTCATCTTGTCCACCGTGTCGGGGTGTGTCCAGAAGCAGTCGTGCACAGACACAAAGGTGATCCCTTCGGCCTCACAGTGCAGGCTTGTTAGCGTCATTGTTGTAAGTGACATTTTTATCCGCACTAACAACAAACACTTGTCACTTACCTCATTCATCTTGTCCACCGTGTCGGGGTGTGTCCAGAAGCAGTCGTGCACAGACACAAAGGTGATCCCTTCGGCCTCACAGTGCAGGCTTGTTAGCGTCATTGTTGTAAGTGACATTTTTATCCGCACTAACAACAAACACTTGTCACTTACCTCATTCATCTTGTCCACCGTGTCGGGGTGTGTCCAGAAGCAGTCGTGCACCGACACGAAGGTGATCCCTTCGGCCTCACAGTGCAGGCTTGTTAGCGTCATTGTTGTAAGTGACATTTTTATCCGCACTAACAACAAACACTTGTCACTTACCTCATTCATCTTGTCCACCGTGTCGGGGTGTGTCCAGAAGCAGTCGTGCACCGACACGAAGGTGATCCCTTCGGCCTCACAGTGTAGGCCCGTTAGCATCATGTGCGAGGAGTCCAGCGAGTGGATGAAGTTGGGCGGGAACGCGTTGCGCTGTTTCATTGTGCACGGACGTCTGGGGGATACGTAGCATTTTTATTTATAACATCAATTACCTTTATTGGCTTAACCTAATGCGGTATTGACTTACACTAAACTTTTTACACAAAAACTAAACTAAAAATAAAACAATAATGCAATTAATAGCTAATAATATAGATAAGAGCCTTTGCTATACCTTTGCTTTGCTTTTTTTATAATATATTTGGTGTTCTTGTTGTCATTTTTATCGTATTTTATTCATTCATAGCAATGATATTTTATGTATAGATACGTTATATACTCACAATATATCCAAAAAAAATGCTTCATATGCAGTGTCAGGCACACACAAATACAAGTATCATTTTACTTAATTTATTACATTCACAGACTGTATAAGAGAGATGGCTCTAATAAAATGATATAAACAAAAAAGACAAAGATAGTTTGTCACTTCCGCGCAGGTTTAAGCAAAAGTCATAAGAATTCACCAATTAAATATAAATAAACAAATAGTTGCCATGGTAATTGGCAAAGACTAACGACACAGAAGGTTCAATGTTATAGATGTTACGTTTCCTGCACAAGTAAACAAATGTGACAATTTCATTTACTATTTAATTGGGGGGGCAAGTATCTCGCCTCGCGGCTATTTAATTATTATTATGATGTTGTATTAAAATGAAAAAACTTTTTTGGAGATATAACTGTATTAAGTATTTATTACTAGCTGTGGTGTTCGTTTTCGGTCATCATCATTTCACCCGATAAACACCCACTGCTGAGCATAGTCCTCCTTATAGAATTCCTTAAAGACCGCTCTTACGCTATTCGTTTCAAGGAATTCCCGAAACCCGTACAAGGTCATCACTCCAACTTGTAGGATATAATAATAGTGGTGCCTAGATGAAAAAAAAAGGATGAAATAAAAGAAAGGATGAAGTATAAGCCTTTTTTATCTAAAACACAAATAAAATTTATGTTCAATAGCTATTTACAGAAAAGCAAATAGCATTTTTCGTCAGTAGCGATAATCTTTTCTTTAATGTATACGTATATTCAACATCATTTTTGCAAAAAACATTTTTGCCATCACGATTTCTTTGTATATAATAAATAGATATATTTGTTAATTACATGCACTGTGTGGATTTAAATATAAAAATAATCAAGTATTTACCCAAATCGAAATTAATAAAATAACCGTTCTATTTTCAATAATCGTATCTTTATGATAATCTTTGAACACATTGTACGCTAGCTTTGTCACACTAGTGATTGAAGCAATGTTCTATCCCTTTCATTATTTCAATACAAGTGTCAAGCATGTGTCATTCATAAAGAATTGTAAATTGTTATTTTTACTCATAAACTGTAATAATTTAATATATTTTCCTGTGATATGATATTCCTTTATCTTTCTTTATTTTTTTGCACGAATACGTGCACTTTCTGAACACACAGGAAGGCATTTTCGACAACTTTAATGTACCTATCGGCACATGCGCTCACTGGGACCGGTGACAATCTGACTGATTGCATTGGTCCCAAATAGGACCAATTCACGGAAGCAATTTTGGTGCGTTGATGACGTATCTACCTCTTGTTTCTATATATAATATCATTGATTCATAGAGTATGTCGAGCCTTGTCATAAACGCGCTTTGATTTCAAAGACGTAAGAGCTCATTTTTGAAGTGAGTTTGTTTATTTGTCGAGACAACTTTTTTATTTATTCACTTTGCAGATTATAGAAAGTAAACTCACATTCGCCTATTAAAATGGCGTTAAAGTGACCAAGCAGCGTTGTTAAAAAATGAATAAAATTTAACACTTTATTTCGTTGCAGTGATGTTCAAAGCTAACATCAATATACATATATTTACACGTATAAAGTTTCGCTTAATAAACTAAACTTCCTCACCTACCTTTTGCGTTTCTTTGTATGTACTTATAAAACTTTGTACTTATAAAACAGAGTTAAAAAAAATCAATATTATTAAATAAATTTCAGTCTTACATTTTTGGCGTTTATATTTGGATAAAATATCAAATATGAATATACTGACTGCATCAGATCAAGCGGCGCCGCGTGTGAAGGCGCTGCGCGGCGGAAGTACGGCTGTAGTACCGGCAACCCGAGCGGGGTCACCCATTGGACACTTTCACCGCACACGCCTGATATTAGCCTGCGTATGCGCACACACATTAAACCACGTTAAGTTTATAAGTTAGGCTTTATTATTACCGGCACGGCGAAACATGATCCCTATGACACTGACAGTTAGTAGGCACAACCTTGTAATGGCGTCACCATTAACCCATTGAGCCCCGAACGGCCCGATCGGTCCACGACACAATAGATTTTCTATTGTGTCTGTGATTCCGGGGCCTGAGTTATTAAATTGGAAACGTATTAGAGGCGTCTAAAAATGGCATTTATTAATTTACTTACGACCCATCACTAACATGAACTGTCATAGGAATCATGGTTCGCCGTGCCGACTATAGAATTTAGAATTAAATAAAAGTATCCCTAATAATTTTGAAATTGCAATTGGTAGCGAAAAAGCAATGATCGGATATAATTATCAATCTTCACCACGACATTTTCAAAAAACAACCACAACCGCATTAAAAATATAATTTATAAACTTTACAAATTATCTAGTTTTAAAAATGTAAGTTTACCATAGAATTATTACTAAAATAACACCACATATCAATAAATGAAAATCTATAACTCACTTGGCACAGTCCGTGAACCAATCCTGTATGAGTTTGGTAGATGTGAACATTTCCCGCAAGCTGTCGAACGTTTTCGTCGTGAGGTACTGCGAGCACGTCCACACGTGCTCTTTGGGGAAATCTTCTATGTCTGTAAGATATAAAAGGTAATTGTTATTTACCAGACTTTTTAGTTCGTCCGAGTATGGAAAAAAAGTGATAGAAAGATTGACGTTTGCCTTTAAGAGCCTTACTCGTACACGGAAATCGTACTTATGTGTGAAAATTTATACGAATGTATGTGGCCGAGAGGTTTGAACGAAAATTAATTAAAGTTTTATAAGCCCTTTCATGAAAAAAAAAAAAATACAACGAAATCTCATGTTTACTCATCAAAAAATATATAAAAATATATAAATAACCATCTAAATTATGATCTGAAAGAAAACATACCCTACTTTTTTATCTGAACAACATACAATCAAAACCAATGAAGCTTATTAATTTCATATTAGTATTATATCTCACCCTTCAATTGCTTAGCGATCTGTAGCCTCGCGCCAAACTTGGTGACGCCGTACACCGTCGTCATAACCGTTTGCTTGATGACCTTTCTCCGCACAAAGTTCTCGAGGATAATGGCTTGTTTTACTCCCGCCTCCGCGTCTCTTACACGCATTGTTTCAACCTGTAGAAATAAGAGAATGTTTTACAATATTATATTATTCTATATTAAAATGCGATGGAAGATTGTTTGAATATCTTACGAAGTATTTTTTGGCTTCGATAGATAATGCGGTACGTATGAGACAGAATGAGATGGCTTTTTCTATTTGAAATTACAATAACATTTGTCGTCAATATTTTGCACGCGCTAGTGCGACATCTACTACCGCATTATTATTGTGTAAATTGCTTAGAGCTATCATCAAATGCGACGGCAACATGCACTTACCAACGCGGCGTTAACTTGTACTAGGTACGTAGTATTATATCTCGCTTCACACATCGTTTGTTCACCATTTAATATTTAGCAGCGCGGCAACCTCGCTACATTGGATATACGCAAGAAGCTTATATCTAATAAACTGGAGATAACTTGGCCAAGTTAGGTGTGAAAGAGATAAAAAAACATACAGGCATCAACTTCAACGTCATATTTTCTTGTTACAAGTTAATGGTCATAGTGCAATCTCCAGTGTATTAGATATAAGCTTCTTGGATATACGTCACTCACCAGTGCGGCAACGTCGCGATACACCTCAAATTCGCATCCCACATCAGCGCGGCAACCTCGCTACATCATATACGTGACTCACCAGTGCGGCAACCTCGCTGTAAACATCCTGCGGCCTCGGCAACGGCGCCAAGTTCACAGCGGCCGCACCAACCGCGTCACCGCCCAGTGCTGCGTAGTGCTGCAGACCGTTGCACGAGCCGTCCTGGTGTACGGGGAAACCGCACTCGTACTCTGCAAGAGGAACAAATACATTAGCAAAGCATATTTAAGTATACGATTTATTTATTTATTTATTCTTTATTGTACATAATATACCAAACATAAATAAGCTATACTATAATTACAATTAAGATACAAAGAAAACACACGGCACATACGTACTAAAAGGCGGCCTTATTGCTTAAAAGCAATCTCTTCCAGGCAACCCTGATTGGTAAGGAATGTATGCTAGAACGCGACTTAGCGCAAATTCAATGAATAAATTAAGCATTACAATATAATTAATAAAAAATACGATAATATTAATGTCAAAGGAAAATTAAATACAAGAAAAAAATCGCAAAATTACATAAGACATTTTTTATTAATTTTGAATTCATCCAATATCATTCTCAAGCCAAAATTAGCAAACCAATCTTCGCAAATAAAGCGTTCCCAAGATATTTACATAAGTATTTTTCTATGAACGAAAATTTATTACAGTTATCACAAATTTTATTGTTATTTTTAATCACATAAAGGTCATAAAGTATATAATAATATTGTTAGACGTAACTTTTGATTTAATAATTTTGTGGATGAATAGTTGTCACTATTTCACTATTTTATTTATGTTAAAACATGTTTAGCTGTCAAATACTATGAATTGCCGCTTTCCTTTGACTTGTGGCGCATTCGTACGAACAGTGCCGAGGGGCTCAGACGTTGTTTAAACAACGTTTTACCCAACTACCCTCACTTTATTAATATAGTCGTTGACTAGCTATGATTTGTTATCAACTGCCTACATCAATAAAATTAGGCAGTTGTGTAGAATCGTAGTACATTCTTATAAGTTATTACATTCAAACTAATATTTAACCCTAATTTCTAATAATATATTAATTACCTTCATGGTTAGGAGATCGTACCGCGTTGGCGATTTCTATACAACAGGCGAGTGTTTGCCACGGCTCCTCGGATTCCTTCCACCAACCCATTCCATCGAGAGGTCGATCTGCTGAGTCTAGAATTTTGTCCATTATGCTGTCTGCATACTCTAGCCTGAGGTGATGGAAGAATTGATTATATTTAAATGTGTATTTCTTATAAAATTAAATAATCTTAAAATTATACTGTTAGAAAAATTACTATTGGGAATATCGAAAAACGCTGAACAGAGTGACGATGCCGATTATGATAAAAAAATTAAAATGATTTCGATCATTGAAATTCAATATTGCTAACCAGGAATGGAACTCGTTGAGTTTGAAAAAAACTAATTATATTTATATTATTATACCAATCGATAATAAGAATTAAGTTCCTGGAAAGAAATTCCTGTGTGGGAAAAAGTTTCCTCGAAGAACTAACAATACTAACGTGCACATACCTATCTTCTACAGTGCTGCGCTTTTTCGTGCCGGTCAAATTAACAGCGTGCTGTTTTAAGCTACTATAAAGCGATCAAGTGGCTTCGAAGGACCTACAACATTTACATACCTCTCTTCCACAGTGCTGCATTTCTTAGTCCCAGTCAAGTTAATAGCGTGCAGTTTGAGCTACTACAAAGCGATCAAGTGGCCTCGAAGGATTAATACCTACAACATTTACATACCTCTCTTCCACAGTGCTGCATTTCTTAGTCCCAGTCAAGTTAATAGCGTGCAGTTTGAGCTACTACAAAGCGATCAAGTGGCCTCGAAGGACCACTAGCTTCAACGTATACATACCTCTCTTCCACAGTGCTGCATTTCTTAGTCCCCGTAAAGTTAATAGCGTGCAATTTGAGCTACTACAAAGCGATCAAGTGGCCTCGAAGGATTAATACCTACAACATTTACATACCTCTCTTGCACAGTGTTGCGTTTCTTCGTCCCAGTCAAGTTAATAGCGTGCAGCTTCAACCACATAAGGCCTTTAGGTCCCAACGGTCTTGTGCGTGCTAACCGCAGTAACGCACGCGCTGCGTCCGCGCCGAGCGCAGACACGTGCGGTTCAACAAACTTAAGTTATATACATATCTCCCTTCCACAGTGCTTTATCGTCCCAGTGAGGTTAACAGCGTGTAGTTTAAGCTACTGCAAAGCGATCAAGTGGCTTCGAAGGACCAATACCAACAACATTTACATACCTCTCTTCCACAGTGCTGCATTTCTTAGTCCCCGTAAAGTTAATAGCGTGCAGTTTGAGCTACTATAAAGCGATCAAGTGGCCTCGAAGGACCACTAGCTACATTTACAAACCTCTCTTGCACAGTGTTGCGTTTCTTAGTCCCAGTCAAGTTAATAGCGTGCAATTTGAGCTACTATAAAGCGATCAAGTGGCCTCGAAGGATTAATACCTACAACATTTACATACCTCTCTTCCACAGTGTTGCGTTTCTTCGTCCCAGTCAAGTTAATAGCGTGCAGCTTCAACCACATAAGGCCTTTAGGTCCCAACGGTCTTGTGCGTGCTAACCGCAGTAACGCACGCGCTGCGTCCGCGCCGAGCGCAGACACGTGCGGGCCCACTGCGTACACGCGCCCGCGGAAGTCCATGTTGTGGGGCAGCCAGAACATTCGCTCCCTGGCGATAACGAATATTGTGAGTATGGTAAGTTATGATTGACTTTGTTTTACATTAGGCTAAAAGGTTCAAGTTTTTTAAGTTTAAAAATAATAATAACCATTTCTGATGAATGATGATATATGATGTACGGATACTAAGCAGAAACGTCTTTGTGAGACGACATATTTTTGTAAACGTTAAAAATTAACGCATTTAAACATTATATTATAAAAATGCTTTAGATCGCTACTTTCCAAATAAAAAAGTAAACTATGAATAAAACTTTACAATGGCAAACCTAGTTGATAATAAATTGTGTAATATACTGCAACAAAACACTCCAAAAATATTGTTAAGTTATATTTTTTTTTCACGGCTGCAACCCCCCATGATATAGTTATCAACAGTTTGATACAATAACCAATGCTTTCTTTCATTAACATTGTTCAAAAGAACTATCAACTCTTTAAATACCAACCCATTTTTTTTTTACACTACCCTCATTTTCAAAACCAAACTACCCTCACCTATAATGATTAGCCAGTGACAGTTTATACAGCGAGTCGCACCACAGCGAGTGCATGTCGGCCCTGGCGCGGTTGTACACGAGTCGACGCTTGTATGCGCTAGAGCCTTCGTTCTCGCCGGGAATGTCAGACAGTTGGAGGGAAGATGCTGGTGGTGGAATGTCGAGCTTTTTGTCACCACCTGATCTGTAAGAAAAATATAAATACTCAGATATGTCACACTTGCTATTTCTCAAAATATATTTTATTTCGTATGAAAATAGGTAATGTATAATTGGATACATCAAGTGACTGCCTACCTACCAAAAAATGAAATATCGCAAGTGATTTAAAAAAAAAGTATTTAAAAAAACGGTAAAAATTTAACTAAACAATACAGATAGAAAAACGGAGTTTTTTATTTCTTAAAGTTTCTCATTTCGAATGGATTATCCCATAACTTTTAAAAAATCACAGATGCATGTAAAATAACTATTTAAAAGCAAGCAAAAACTTACTTAAAGACCTTCAGCTGTAAGTCCAATATCGATTGGTTGATGACCCACGGCACTTCTCCGAGCTGGTTCAAACTGTCGAGCACCGGGTAGAGGTCCGCTTGCGGCGCTTCTTCAAGCCGCTTCATTTGACTCATCACGTATACTGGCATCCTGTGATTTTTTTATGTATATTATGTAATAGGCAGTGGGTAAAATATAGCGCAATGGGGAATATTCATGTTTTTCTTTTTTGTCTTAAATTAATAGTTTACTATTTTA
Organism: Colias behrii; assembly: GCA_029959065.1. Classification (NCBI taxonomy): domain Eukaryota; kingdom Metazoa; phylum Arthropoda; class Insecta; order Lepidoptera; family Pieridae; genus Colias; species Colias behrii. The sequence goes on from JARWMC010000016.1 coordinate 3,064,437, forward strand.
TAACGTAGAAAAAATATTAATGGGCTTCAAAATACTCTAGATATTTTTAAAAATGAAATTTAAAACTTTAAAAAAATTTAAGTAGTTCAAACGCCGCCATTTTGCGCGCGCTTTGCGTGACGTCTCATGATACGTCCAGTGGATGTTTACCTTAGTGTTTACTGTGGAGAGATGAATACAATGTCGTGTCAGATGACGTCACATTTCGTTCGACCTATGGTGGCGCGTTTTGGAAGTTTGAATTTCGTTCCCTTATTTAGCACTTTTTGAATATTATTTTAGGGGTTTAAATAATAAGTAAATAAAAAAAATCCTTTTCATTATAATATTACGATAATAAGTATTCGAGAAAAATTTTAGGCCATTTCAAATTTTATGCATATTCCCTATTACTTAGCACACAAAATTGTGTACGCACCTCACGAGCGGCGTGGCGGTGAGCAGGTACGCAGCGGGTGCGGTAGGGGCGAGCCAGGGCGCGGGCGGCGACACGGTGGGCGCGAGCGCGGCGCGCAGGCGCAGCGCGGGCCGCGCGGCCGCCGCGCACAGCCGGCTCAGCACGGGGTGCGGCTTCAGCTCCAGCCGCACGAGCCGGCCCCACGGACGGTGCACTTTGTATACCGCCGGCAGCTTTTTACTGTAACCAATTTGCATTATAAATTTGTTGAATGAAATTTTAAAAAAATAATACACATACTGTTTCATTACACCGTTTAATGGTGGACAACACACTTAGGAACGAATTCTATAAACGATTCGATTCCACCGACCGTGACCGACCACACCCAGCGGAAAAAATCACCCTGTACACAATCCCATACAAAAACGAATTTAAAAATGCCACAGTAACAGATCACAAACAGTACAACAATTATTAAAAATTTAAATCTTATCTATAAACGATTCGATTCCACCGACCACACCCAGCGGAAAAAATCACCCTGTACACGATCCCATACAAAAACGAATTTAAAAATGCCACAGTTAACAGATCACAAACAGTACAACAATATATTAAAAATTTAAATCTAAAACACTTACACTTTGGATTTTGGTTTGAACAAATTGACATCAATCTTGACGTCGTTAATAATTATATTGTACAGGAACTTTCCAATGTTTTGTCGAATTTCTGTAGACCATGGAGTTTCTTCTATATCCTAAAACACACACAATATTTCAGTTTCAACTTCTAATGAGATTTCAACGGCTCTTTAATTTGAAATATTTTTCTAAGAAATAAAATTCCATAAGTTACTTACTAAGCTAGCACCTTCCCTGTTTTGATGTACAAGTAATTGCCATGCTTGTCTGGAATTGTATGGCCTCCCAGTGTCGTCTAAAGGGTGTCTTTCCAAGTACCATTTACAATATTTCTCATACACATTTTCAATCTTTTGGAGTACTCCGTTCTTTTTGAATTGCTCTATTTGATACCTGAAAGAATATTTTATAATTTCTTAAAAAATAAATGCTAATTTAAGATAAACGCAATTTTGTTGCAAAATTGATATGGCTATTTGATAGAAATTTTATTCTATGAAATTGATTAACATTTCTAATTAGGAACTAAATTTTACATTTTCATTACACGGTTTTATCACATTTCAACCACCAATCAACAATAAATTTTTTACTTTAAAGCTAATACACAATTTTTATTAAAATGATTGTACTCACTTATTATACACCTGTACTCCCAAATCCCTCTGTAGCAACTTGAGTGTAGGACTGTACGTCTCACTTCCGTCAACCAGTTTTGTGATTTCATTCATCACTATTTCCACAAATTCGTCCACCTGTAAACATTGTTTCTTTTCGTTGAAGTACAATAAACAACTAGACTTATATTCACTTTAAAAAAAATGTCCGAGAAACATAAAACGTCCGAACCAAAACTCTGCCTATACATGTACCAGGCAGAGTTTATAATTAAATACTGCCCACCTCTAAAACTTTCAAGTACGGATATAATGTGATAGCGGAGTGGGACGCGTTGCTTCTCGACTTGAGCGTGCTGAGGTTCCGAATAAAAGCTTCTTTTATCACACCACGCCATTCGTTTTCGGCTTCAATTAGTAATTCACGCTGAAAGTATACATTTTCATTTAAGACATCGTATTTTCTTTTAATTCAGTAATAGATTGAAGCTTTGAATAATTAATGTAGGAATTTCATAAATTGTATAAGAATGGTAATAATTAAAGTAATTTTAAGATGTACATTTTAATACTGAAACACGTATTGATAAGTAGTGATGATGAAAAAATAATTTGTAGAAGTGGGTCATAGTTGGGGAACTACGGAAATACGCCAAAAAAAAAGCTATTGAATACATACATAAACTCTGACAGTCGTTGGTTCGTCATCTTTAATCGAAATATTCTGGACCTCAATTTCACCGTCCATTTCCATTTTTATTTGTTCCATTCCCTTTGCTTTTAGTTGATCAAAAGATAGCAGTCCGTTTACAGGAGAGTTATATAAGCCTTTTCTATTATCCACATTATTTATCTTCAATTTTTCCATTAGAGGACAATTATAGTCTAATTCTGGAGGAGTATACATTGGTTCGAAATGTGGTTCAATTTTACGAATAGCATTTAGCACTGTTTCACGTTGGTCAAATAGGAACTTGGATTTGTCTAGAAGATCGTTTAATTGTATACCCTATGAAAAACATTTAAACAATAAAAAAATATTAAGCACGCCTAATAATTGATGATTTTTCCGATATGCAATAGGATTATCAAATTTTCAAAAAGCAATACAATCACCAAAAGTTTAATTTACAATGACAGATATTTTTCTAAATATTTTCATGACTTACATTTTTCTATATAAAATACTACAATATTAAGACGAGAAGAAAATTCGCATGTTCGTTAACTTAAAAACCATTAATTACCTTCTCTTCCATTAATTTCCGATAATAGTTTAATACTGTAATTTTGTCCACCATTTGGCTCCGCTCCACGCACTCGAATATTGCCGCGAATGTTTGCGCATTCACATTGATGCCGTCGCTGAACATGTATGATAATAATTCCTTTGCGTTTTCTAATTGTCCCTGAAAAATAAATTTTTCTTTTGAACCACAATCTTATAAGAAAATAAGAAAGAAAACACAAGAAGTTCTGTATTGACTTAGATAAGCTATTGCAAATGTCACTATTGTTTAAAATAGTTAGTCTAAGTTTTCTTGAAGCATATTACGCCGTGTCCTACGTGGACGACTCAACGCGAACGCGATTGCGAAACGATCCGTTGCGAATTTAATGCGGTGCGGAGCGATGCGGCTACTCTGTCCTACGTGCGCGCGAACCGTACCCTCCACCGCCGTTCAGTTCAGTAGCATTTAAACATTTGTCATGGACGGACGGAAGCTAATGTTGTTGGAAAATTCATATCTTAAATATGAGATATTGAAGAAGTATATAAAGCATTGGATAACATTAATAAGAAGTTCTACTTCCGACATTAAGATTTTTGCTTGAAAAAAATATGGCCGACACGTCCACTGATCGCGTTCGCTTCATTTCGCACCGCTCCGCACCGCACCACGATCACGTAGGCCACTTCAATAGGTTTCGAATGTTTGATGTTTCCGCGCGGCGCCGCGCCGCTTCGCGTTCGCGTCTAGATCGCTCACGCAGGACGTCGCGTAATATTTTACTACTACAATATAAAATAGTTAGGTATTTACCACAGAAGCATATCCATGTAACATTGTGTTGTATATTTTAACATTTTTGACTGATGGATGAGCATTATTCTTCAAACTTCTTTGTCTATAGTATTTCAAGACACGATCTCCCTGAAAACATTGTTTTGTTACAGTGTGTTACTTAAATATATGCAGGACCTAAAATTTAATAAACTACTAATGTGTATGTGATTTTAAATTAAAAATTAATTAACATTTATTAAAAATTAATTAACAATTAAAAATTAATTAACAATCAAATGTAAAAAAAATCTATTAATGAAATTCATCTAATTTTTTTTTTATTAAATACATAGTAAAGACTAAAGGTCAAACCATAATGATTATTAACTCTAAAAATGCATTCTACAAATAGGAAGTAAATCTGTAAAAATAGAATTATCAAAATATTATATCCAATGTGTGTCAGTGCTTATTAGTATTAGTTAAGAAACCTACAATGATAAGAGATGAAAATTTAGGACATATTCCGATACTAAAAAAAATCATTTAAAATTTAATATTTTTGTATTTTAAATTTTATATCCACTCTATGCAACTTTATACTATGAATGTGAAAGTTACTCAGAATATTTTGTTATTATTTCACATGAAAGCAGTTTGTTTTAGTACAGAGATATTATAGACTTGATATCAGCCACAAGCTGCAGTAGTAATTGTAATATTTCACTGTATGCGACATCAATTTTTATTAATTTAATAAATTCGGACACCAAATTACCTCAGCCACCATATTAAGAGAGCAGAGCAACTGTATGTGTGCAGCTAGAGTCCTCTGCAACGCCTCCTCTTTGCCGCGCCTCTCCATTTCCTGTTTATCTTCCTTCATGTTCACCTCTTGCGCCGCCCGACGCTTTTCGCGCATTTTCTTCCGTTTGTCTCTGACTGCCTTTTTCCTATGAAGATTCACATTGTAAATTATTAAAGTTTATAGGGTGTATTACAGTTTTTTATATGCATAGTTTTTTAAAGTGAAACTTTTATTACATCGTCTTAAACTTTTTGGTCTGTGTAGCGCATGTCGCGTGACGGTCGGCTGCCGAGTAGGTATAAAGCAGTGTTCGGAAAGTTTCACTTTTACCGAGGTTTCATAAAACCACACAACATTTTTTTCATTAAGTGTTAAAATTTAATAGACTGAAGCAAAAAAAATAGTTCGAAATTGCCATACATTTGAAATTATTTTTTCATTAATTGGAATAATGGTAACTTACGCTTTTTTAACATTCAGGTTGTATTTAAGTTTATTTTCCAATTCAATATGATCATCTTTGTTTTCATTAATTTCACTATTCAAGGAAGGGTCATCACAAATATCTTCAAGGACTGGTTGTGACAACCCTTGAATCCTGTGGAATAATTATAAAAAAAAATATATGTATGAATATTTTATTTGAGTGCATATAGGTGTATTGTAAATATTTATATAAAAAAAACCTGTAATTTTCTAATATTAAAGTTTAAACATTCAATTTGAATTTATCAGACTATAAAGTATATTCATTGAGCTTATTAATCCTAACATTAAGAAAATTGTTTACATTATATTAAAAACATCATTTAACTGAATTAAAGTTACTTCTTAATAAACTATACTCACTGTAAACTTGATAAATGAGTCATTAATTCCTGGTCATAATCATCCAAATTGCTATTGTTTATGAAAAATTCACGAAATACTGCATGTGGACTCTTTGGCATCGTCTTTTTTTCAGAGGCACTAAACGGCATATCTAAATTAAGCTCTTGAGTTAAACCTTCATTAATAGCATATCTAAGGTCCTTCAATCTCTGATCATATAAAGTGGCCTTCCTAAAATCGTAATAACTCTGTTTCACCGTATCTATATATTGTTTAGTTTTAAATCTATTTTCAACAGAAGAAATTTGGTGACTGGTAAATATGAGAGCACATTTGTCGTCTTCCAGTTTTACTTCAGATGAGTTTTTCTTTAAAATCTTCTTTTTAACACTTTCAAGGAGTTCAGGATCTATTTCAATGTTGTTGACCTTTTTAATTGGTTTTGTGAGTTGATGTAGCTGTCCTAGAGATACTGGACTAGATGCTAATTTTGACAGATGGGAGGCATGCAGTTTGCTTATTGAGACCTTGGATTCCATCATACTCCCATGGTTTACTGTAATATAAAATATACCGTTAGCTAGACCGTCGACTTGCTAATGTGAAATGTAAACAAATTAAAAATTTGTGTAACTCACCTTCTAGCAGCTCTCCATATTTTTTATAACCTTTATGCTTCACTTTTTTCTTTTGAGACCTTAGAAGACTGGCTGTTTTTGTCGATTGATGCCTCGTAGAAAATAGGTTTTCTAGAAATAAATAAATGTTATGCAACACGTTAATTAGGTTATGTTTATTATAGTAAATAATGACCATAGAAAATATTTTAATATCTTTTTAAATATTATACCTCATGTTTATAAATAAAAATACCTGTTAGATAACTCGTTTGAAGAATTTTTCGACAAAATGAACATTTTACTTCCGTAACTGAAGCGTTTTTCAAAACAACATTTGATTGTGAATTTAAACCGTGAAAATTGCTATGGTATAAATTCCGAGCCGATATTATTCGGTGCATTTTTTATAATTCAACATCACATAGCTTAACAAAAAAATAAAAACATTTGGTATAGCATGCCGAAATCCGTAAAACACGTGAAAACGAAATCACACAATTATATGACAGTGACATATTTGACAAAAAACAATAGTCAAAAGTCAAAACTGACAAATGCACAGAGCAAAATTTGCTGTTAAATGAAATTTCCATAGATGAAATATATTCTTCAAGGTACAAATTAATAAGAAATTAATTAATTTAGCCATTATGTCAAATTCTAGATACATTCATTGCATTGCAGTAAATTATAGTTATTTACTGTATTGAAATAATTTTATAAACACATAAACTATCATTTTATGTTTCATTAAATAATAATAATATTCCAGTACAATTTTCACACACGGCACGATGATCATTTAATAAGCTTTCGCTTGTGTTATGGATTGGTTATGGATAAACCAGATGGCTGATAAACATACTTATATAATTTTGAAATAAATAAGTACATAAATAATTAACACCCAGACACAGAGCAAACATCTATATTCATCACACAAATATTTGCCCCGGGTGGGAATCGAACCCACAACTTCCTTATAAAATAATAGTATGCTCTTTGCCCACGGGCCACGACTCTGGCTTAGAAGGCAGTACAGGATTATCTGTATTCAATAATTTTTTATTTTTCAATATTATCTTTTCTTGTCAGTCTCTAATCTCTATCGTGTCTCTGTCGTTGCCATATCGTAGATTTGCTCATTTCATGAAATGGCCAATTTAGTTTGGCCAGATCGTTAAATCGTCAACGTTTCACGATTTCACAAAATGCGACCATTTTTGTTTCTTTTTTAAAAAGCGATTCGCTTCTGGCACTCGCCGGCCGCTGCCGCGGCACGCTCGCTTTGCTCGCTCGGCTCGTGCGTTGTTTATCAAAGTCTAACCTAACCTAACCTAACTGTTTTCTATTGAAAAAACCATTCGCTTCTGGTATTCGCCGGCGCTACCACGGCACTAACTTAAATGACAATAAACAAGTTCTTAAAATATTCTGAATTTTTTAATGTTTTATGGACTCTCTAAGATATTTTATACGATCTGGCCAAATGTCGATGACCAAATCGTGAAACGTTGACGATTTAACGATGATCAAACTATGTTGGCCATTTCATGAAATGAGCAAATCTACGATATGGCCACGACATCTCTTTCAATATCTTTAAAGAAAAAAAATATCAAAGTTGTCAAAAATCAAAATAATGTTTGGTGTCGTACAAGGAGAAATAAATTAATGCGATAAATTAATATCTTAACTAAATGGAGCAATGAACATTAGGATTGTGTAGATTTAATTGTTATATTTATAAACCTTTTTGTGTTATTGATTCACTACATATGATAAATGGATGAAAAAACGTTTGTGTGTAAGTAAAATGAATTTATGTTATTATGCTTGAAATTAAAGTTTATTGATATTCTAACTATCTATACATTGTTTCAGGGACTCCGGAGCTCACTCTAAAACTTTTTGAGCTACGTTTTGAACATGAATGGTTGTTTAAGAAGAAAAAACAACCTTGGCTGTAAGACTGTTATTAAGTGTTATTATACTTTGAATATGATTTCCGGCTAATTTGATTGGAAGCAAGAACTTTCCTGAATAACTTTTATGAACTTGCGATACAGTGATTTCTGATAAACTTCTGATAAATATAATATTAATTAAATAAATATTCAATATGTATCAATAACATCAAAGTTAAAGTGAAATTCCTATCTTAGACACTACTTTTAATTTACATGTATCATTGTTGATGAATTGCATATTGTTTCAGACAATTTCGTGATATATTAATCAAGAATGGATTTCCCGAAGAAATAACCCTAAGCCATGTAAGAAAAAAGTGGTCATATACATATGATGTAAGTACACCTATACAATCTTTAGTTTTTGCAATATCTAACTTCAATGTAAGTAGTTAGGTACTTTAATAAAAAAAAAAAGTTTTCAGAAAATCAGATTTTTTCTGGTAACTTTATAAACTAGATTTATTGATTCAAATATTTACTTGTAGGAACTTTAGAAGGTCCAATTTGTGTTAGTATATTTTTATTTCTAAAAAAATTCATACAAATGTAAAATTATTTTTTCAGGCTTATAAGATAGCAAAGAAAGTTAAAAATAAGGAATGGAAATATTATAAGCTATTTGATAAGCACTTTGGCAAGAGCAAAGTCTTAGATAAGTATGAATCTTGTAAGTATATATTTTTTACTCATAATTTTTCATATTTTTTTTTATGAAAGTGTTTGTTTTTTATACAATTCTTTGTGTAGATTGAAGAATATTAAGTACTATTAAACTGTATCAAAATAATTCCTTTACTTTTTGAAGACAACTTAAATCTTATTATTTCATCATGCAGATTAGATAAATTTACGTTAACTATAAATTTACCACATATATGTATACTAGGATTCGCCCGCGCAGTCAAAGAAAAACCCGCATAGTTCCCGTTCCCGTGGGATTTTCGGGATTGCGTCATTTTCCCGGGATAAAAAGTAGCCTATGTCCTTTCTCGGGTATCAAAATATCTCCATACCAAATTTCATGAAAATTGGTTCTGTAGTTTAGGCGTGATTGAGTAACAGACAGACAGACAGAGTTACTTTCGCATTTATAATATTAAGTATGGATTTCATATTAATGTTGTAGGGAGTGATGAATGGCGATTGAAGCTGATCATCTGTATAACTGAGGCAAGGCAGATGAAGTTTGATAATTATAATATGTGGAGGTGAGAATTATGATTATCTAAACTGACATCCTACATATTCCAAGCATTTATGAATAGTTATTTTTTTTAAACTATCACTAATTCCGATAGTAATTTGAAACTGTTCCACCAAAGCTAGGATTTTTATGAATTCGTAGATACATAATATGTATAATACATAATATATGTATAATACTTTCTATGAAAGCTTCTGAGGAACTTTCTATATAAAAAATATGGTGAATTATTTTAATAAAATATAAAGTTACTTCACAATATTTTATATTTATTCTAAACAGGACTGTAGAACATGCAATGAGGTGTCAAGACTTGCCGTTGGATTGCTGTGTACATGATATGAAAGGGCTCTGGCAGCACTTAAAGATAACATTCAATGTAAGATTTCGTATATATTGATTGATTTTGGCTTAGACACTTCAAAAAACGAATTTATAACTACTTTCAAGTATCCAAGAATATAAAAAATTAAAATAAATAAGCAGTATGTAAAAAAATCGGTTTATTAGTAAACTTATTATCGGTTTATTAGTAGTATAAACTAAACTGTATTAAAATTCACAAAACATACCAAAATAATTATAACCACATTTTTTTTATTTATTCAAATTATCTAACTTTTTACATATAGAATGAAAAAGTTTAATTGTACAAAATTGAATATACAGTGAAAACCATCAAATTACGTTACATGTTTTTTATCCGCAGAGAAAACACAGATTAAAAATCAAAAAAGGTGAAGGAGGTGTGCGTGAATGGCCGTTATATGAACATATGTTAGATTATTATAAAAAAGTAGATCCCAGTTATGTGGAGCGACTGGAGACATTGCCCCCTAAAGAATTATTCCGATCTGGCATCAGTAGAGGAAAATTTAAAAGGACTATGGGTAAAACAACGCAATCGGAATTTCAATGTATGTATTATATAATATAATTATTATATATATTAAAGTTTGAAAATGTATGTATTTTTGCTAATCCTCTGAGCAAAACTTTAATTTTTTCAGGGTCTAAGGATATAACGGAATCTTTTATTCAGATAAGGCTGCAAAATGATTGGATATTTCGAGAGCAAAAATGGGCTTGGAAGTATGTATTTAAGTCTATACTAATATTATAGAGCTGAAGAGTTTGTTTGTTTGTTTGAACACGCTAGTCTCGGGAACTACTGGTCCGATTTGAAAAATTCTTTAGGTGTTAGATAGCCCATTTATCGAGGAAGGCTGTTTATCATCAGGCTAAGACCAACAGGAGTGAAGCACTGCGGGTAAAAGCGCAGGGCACAGCGAGTTTAATAATAAAGATATTAATAGAAATATAAACTAAAATTAAATATTTAATTACTCCTAAAAATTTTAATGTTTAATATTTCAACAGTAAAATGCGGACGTTGTTGGTAGAAGAAAATGGATTTCCAAGTATTGTAACTAGTAGAGATCTGTCTAGGAAGTGGGCATGTACATTTGCTGTAAGTAAATAGCTTAACGGAATTTTAATTTATTGAAAGCTTTATAAATGAGTCATTTTTTTTATTTATTTAAAAAATTTCTTTCATAGTGTAACTTTCATATTTTCAACTGAATTCAAAAAAAGGATGAGGTTCTCTCTGTATTACTTTTTGTTTAAATATAATTTTTTTTACTAACAAAATTATTTTTGTGACTGATGTGATGTTTAATTTACTTTAAATTTTTTTTATAGGATTATCAAAAGGCGAAGGCAACAAACAACAAAACATGGCTGTACTATTCTCTATTTGAATTGTATCTGGGTGAAGGAAGTCTTAGTCTAAACCCGCTTACTGGATGTAAGTAATATTCCGTAAATATTAGGAAGAGAAAATATTTATAGATTTCATATAAAATATTATAGAATGTATTTAAATTTTGTTAATACTAGTTTTAGCCCGCGGCTTCACTCGCGTGGTATTCGGGAAAACAGTGTCAATCTAGACTATAAGGTTCCTTTTATGTACTAAATTTCATACAAATCTTTTTAACTGTTTGTGTAACAGTAACAAACACGAATGAATTTACGTTTTTTCTAGGGCAGGAGGAATGGATTCTGAATTTGATAAAAATAAGGTCAGACTTCGATCATATATTTTCCGTGGATTCAAAAAACGAAAATCATCCGTGGAGGTAATTGTTTGGTTATATAAAACATACTAAAAATATGATTTTTTTAATTATTATGCACAATAAATATATTCTACAAAAAATTCAGTCTGTATTTTGTTCACAAGTGACACAACACTAATAAGTTTAAAGTCTCCTAAAAATTTTTAGTTTATGAATCTAGGTAAATTTCCTTTTGGAAATAGAAGTGAAAAAGAAAAGTACATAAATAAAACATAGGTAAACATCAGTGATCAGTTCCTTTATTCGTTTAAAAAAAAACCTATTTATTTTTTCATATTTTATTTCCCAAATTAGGAAACATATCTTTCTATCTCGCTCGCAGTCTTCTTAGGCGATAACTGAAATTAAAAAAAAAAAAAAAAAACTTGAAAAGAAAAGACATTCTCAAAAAAATTGTTCACATTAAATTTGTCTTCAGGGAAGTAGAGAAGGCGTTACGAAGTATGGGTCTACCACTTGACCACAGTTTACTGGACTTACCAGAGATTTGGGCACATTTACTTAAATCTTTCAAGGTAATTCTGCAACAGATTACATTAAATATATAAAAAAACATGATTTTTATATCCTTAGGGATTTTTTTTTGTAGTGAATACTTTTGTGTTCTTCAGTTCATACAATCAAATTACATATTATATCCTCTTTCAAAACATTAAATATGATTTATTGAGTCTAAGAAATATACATGATATTGCCACCAATCTTTTAAACAAGTTTTATACTCTACTAACACAAATTATTTATTTTATTTTCAATCGAAAAACTTTTTTGTTATTGCAGTGGAAACAAAAATTCCTCAACAAGGGCATACTCAACGAACACTGGCCGTACTACAACGCAATGGCCAGCTACATGCAAACACATGAAAAGATTAAAGAGAAACAAGAAAATGATTTCGATTATGCAGATGATGATTATGAAGACGATATGAAATTAATCGATGTTAAGAAATTAATTAAACCCAAATGTGAATATTTAGATGTAAACTTGTGTCGTTCCTGTTCTAATGAGGAAGGTTGTGTGGATCTTTTTGAGCATTGTGATGAAGATGGTGTGGACTTGGCTTCGAAGTTACGGCTCATTGGTGGGATTGAGGTAAATTTTTGTATTGAAATTATAATTTTCGAAGTTCTGATGGTCGGTTTCACAATATCTGGATTTCTGCTTAACCTGTTTTTGAAAAGTAATTTAATAATACGTCAAAAAGTGTATCAATATATTTGTCATAAAAGCAATGCATAATATAATACCAACATAAGCATTTTTGGTCCTTCGAGTAACTTTGCTTAATTGAAAAAAAAATGTTTGCGAAATATTTCTTCATAGACGTTAAACGTTATTTTTTTTATACCATCTAATTCTACTAATATTTATAAAGTTGTATAATGTGTAACATATTACATTTTGTTATAGGTGGATCAAAGCGATACATTACCTCATAGTATATGCCTTCACTGTATGCAAGAATTGGAAACTGCGTACAATTTTAGACGGAAATGTCAGGACGTAGACAAGCAAATGCGAGGAAAAGTTGAAAAGACTGTAAAAATTGAAATTTCCCTAGAAAATACCATAGAAAATAACAATGACGATTATGACGACACTCACAACGATATAGAATTCGACGTACCAATAGAAAACGAGAACGCACAAGAGAAACTGAACCCGGCGAAAGAAAAACCAATGAAAATCAAGAAAAAGTATCCAAAATACGATTATTGGAAGGTGTGTGAAGTGTGCGGCAAGAACACACGCAATCTCGTCAGCCATCTTGATTCGCACGCAACAGAAAAGCTATACTCTTGCGAAATATGCAAGAAGAAGTTTAAGTTCAAAAGCGGGCTCATCATACACAAAGCTGTCCACGACCCGACTCCGAAGAAAACGTGCGAAGTGTGCGGAAAGACATTCCATATTTTGGCGCAGTATCGACGCCATTTTCAATATCACGCGAACGAAAGGAAATTCGAGTGTGAGACGTGCGGAAAGAGGTTTAATTCGGCGGATATTTTGCGGGTTCACGCTCGATCGCACACGGACGAGCGGCCATTTTCTTGTCCGGAGTGCGGCAAAACGTTCCGTACAGCGGGCTGTGTGAGTCGGCATAGACGAATTGTGCACCACATACGTAAATCTAAAGTTAAGGGACAAGAGTAAATGCAATATGAAAGTTATATAGTGTGTAAGGATATTTGTTATTGTAAATTTTGTATTAAAATTTTATTATATTTCATTGGTGTTTCATTTAACTGAAGGTTGATGTCAAAATATGTAGAGACAACGGCAGGCTAAACCCAAAATCAATTGCTGAAAAAAAATATGAAAGTGTGTTTGTTTGTACGATCCTGTGGTACGATTTTTGTGTAAGATTTTTTGATTGTGAGGGTGCCTGAGTGCAATAAAAGTTAAACATCACGATTCCATGGGAATGTAATGTTTAACTAAATGTTATTGTATTTAATGTCTGGAACGGCTGAACTGATTTTAATGTGAAAGGCTACTTTTATACCGAAATTACCAAGAGGTACGGACTTACGCGGGCAATAGGATTTACAGTGTGATTGACTACAACGTCAATGAAGTCGCTAGTCCGCTAGTTTATAAAAATTAAACCTAAATTAAAAAAATATGGTTTTCGTTAAAAATCTTTCATCAGTTTTCTATTGCTATTATTTTTTAGTTTTAGTTTCACTCCAGCATCTGATCTACCACCAGGTGGAGCCAGTGTCATTTCACGATTACTGCAGTTTTAAAAAATAATGTAACCACAGAATGTAACGTAATTTCTACAATTTGCGCTTATGGGAGGACTCAATCATAATATCTGCACAGTAAACGTATTAGAATGAGTATCTACAAATTTCACTTAATATTTTCTTGATTACATTTTTAATTTTTTAAATAGCCTTTAATATTGTTGTGTAAGAAATAGGAACATATTTAGGAAGGATTACTGAATAAAAATATAAGTATTTACTACGTAGTTATTATTATATAGTTACATACCTATAATTAATTATGAATATACAAATAAATTGATTAATATAATTGTTATTTAGTACGTACTTGACCCGGTTATCTAAGAGTTGATTTATTAAAACTTTTATCATGGTCTTGTTTATTATTTATAAACGTGCCTTATAGCGTCAGAATCAACAAGTACCTACCTAGTACCTACAAACTACATAAATTATTATTTGACTAGAATTCATGAATTCGATTATTATCCACAAATATCTGATACAATACAAAATATCCCTAGACTGCTGATGTGTGCCTATTGCCTAGTACCTACCTATATTGCTACTAACCTTCTTTATAAAATTAAATATTTTTCCTGTGCTGCAGTTGGCTAGACTCCGTCAAGCTTTTCCGCTATGGCTGAAACTCGATTGGAAGTTTGAAGTATTCAAAAAATCTACCGACGATATACTTAGGGTCGTTTTCACAACTCGCTGATAAATATTTTTTTCGGATGCGTATTATATTACAAGCTGTGCCCTGCGGTTATACCCGCATTACTCCGCTCCTGATGGTCTTAACGTGATGCCTATAGACTTCCTCGATAAATGGGCTATCTAACACCGAAATAATTTTTCAAATCAGATCAGTAGATCCTGAGATTAGCGCGTTCAAATAAACAAACAAACTCTTCAGCTTTATAGTATTAGTTTAGATTTGTCATTTTAACTGATAGATAAGCTAAACATAACATATCAGAAAACAGTGAAACCCGCGGCCTATTAAATCTCTATATGCTCAACGCTCGTTTAATTTCAAGTCGCTACTAACTAATGCTCTTTGATCTTATGCGGGAGATATTTTTAAGTACAACTTATATCAAAGTATCGGAAGAAAGTGGTTTTATTACAAACATGCGCCATATCAGATTTAAGAGGAGAAAAAGGTCATAATGTTTTAACTTCTTCCTAAGTATGTTTTAGTGTAACGTAGTGGTCTGAATTTCAAATTTGATCGCCACCGAGATATAGTGGTTAACCTAGATAATTTATAAAATACCTAGTATTTAGTAAAAAAGGCATGAAAAGCAACGAAGTCTAAATCGATGCTGAAAATTTTGCTACCTAAATGCAACTGGGCTTTAATGCAATTTTAACTGTTGTCCAAACTATGATGCTACGATAGTATGAAGAATTACTTATTATGAATGGTAACACTCCAAGCCAAAGGCTGCAGACGCCACCAGATGCGTCACTAAAGATAGCGCCCACTATCTAATGTTAACGTAACCGAAATATTAAGATCAACGTCCTTTCGCCGTTTTTATCGAAATAAGCATATTTACTTTATGATCCAATGCTAAATAGATGACTTTTAAAGTTTTGTGCTAGGTATGTCGGTCGTTGGCTTGGTTAAATTTCGTTTTTTCTTCGCCAATTTACCAAACACAGTACAAAGGAAGTGTGTCAAATTTAAAGTGTAAATACATGTTCTGTTGCTAAAACTTAAAAGTGATATTTTTTTGTTCATTTTACAATTTGTTGATTGTGTGCCCAGACTGCCCACCTAACCACACCACACCTATATCTCTATAGGACCGTAAAAATAAACTAGGCAAGACAACGGACTACCTAGGCCTTTACCAATGATAATATAATGTCTCACTATTATGGACACAATTTTTATGAATGCATAAAATCAAAAATTGAATCGCAGCTTTCTCTTCTATGTCGTGATCCTACAACCTACAGAATCAGTTAGAAGTTTTTCGGGAAAGTTTGATGAATGTATTTACTAAAACACAAATACTGACTTCACAGCATAACCCCTCTGGTATAGATGTAGAAAACAGATACGCATCTATTAAAAAGTTACCGAACGGACATAAAACCAATAAATATACATTACTCCTATCAACTAAAGTGCATCTATATCAATGAGTTTAATAAACCTCAACCATCGCGGTAGCTCCACTTAACGGTCTATTTATTAATCTCCAAAATAAGATCCCATTTAACCCTTTGGAATGTCGATGGATCACGTCAGTGGGGCGTAATAATGAACGCATTCGTTCACCCTGCTCGCAGCGGCGCCGGCGCACCTCCTGCGCCTGCCCAGTCCACAAGGCGCAACCACAAAGTTCATCGATCACCTCAGTCCTCAGTTCGCGATCGACTGCGCGTGAGCGCAGTACTACGAGCTTAATTTAGATCAAACGCCGCGATTTCAAACAAAGTAAAAAGTGTTCGTTAGTCGAGATTAGAATAAAACAGGCGACATGGCTGCGTTTGGCATGGTGAGAGCTCATCAATTATAATGAACGCTTTGGGATAGGATATTTATCCAGTTTATAATAAATTTAAAAAGTTTAGGATCCCTCAAAATTTACGCAACTGCATCTAAGATTACCATTTTCGCACGACTGCATTTCAGTAATACCATTTGGACTTTAATTATTTATTTTTAATGTACCTAAGAAAATGCGATATATTCAGACGGGAAAAAATCGGTCAGTAAAAAAAATATTAAACAATAAGATCCATAACTAAGTATATACATTTTTAGTGGATGTAAATTAAACTTATAAGTGTTATTTTTTAATCTTATTAAGTAACTCTTTTCTGATCGAGCGAAAATTATTTTCCTGTCATGAAAAAGTTTTGCTAAGTAGGTACCTATACAATATATTGTAATGCAGAATGCTACAAGGAAACAAAATGGATTGAATTGTAATTTTAATACCTATCGAGTTAAATATTTCCACATTATTATACCTATTTTATGATATAAAACACATAATAATAATGTCACTAATTCAAGGAAATATACAATACATATAAACACCACTTCTTGTGATAAATGTCTCGCTAAAGTTATTTGTAATTAATTAAAATAATCAGACGAATTAATTGAAGTCAAATGTGTTAATATGCTTCAATAATTAATATTTTATTTTAGCATTTTTAATTTGCATTGCATTGCTCTGGAAAAACAAAATGTTACCAATATTATTTTAATGTTTATTTAAGTTCAACGGCATTTTTAAATTCAATACTCAGTAGTATCTCAATCTAAGTCTATAATTTAGATTATGTATGAACTATAAAATATTAAAAAAATAATGTTGAAAGTGATAACTAGGTAAATAAACTAAATTTTATTTAGAGAAAGCGATTAAAAATACGCTAGGGTTATCAGAGGCTATAGTTAGCTATTGTTTGTATCTACCTATTATCTACAAAATAACTTATAATGGCTTATAACTAATACCTAGTGAGTAAATACGTTTCAAAATAGTATGTATGTACTTTGAAACTTACTTAATTCGACAAGGAAAAAGTTTTTTCAGTTTAAATTAATATAGAGCTTTAAAGCTTATAATAAGACAATAACTCTCTATCATATTTTGATTCTGACAGTCACGTAGGTTTATTTGGTCTCGGTCAAAAGTTTTGTTACATAATGTAAACCATGATGTAAACATTACATTTTATAAGTATTTAGTTAAGGATATTGTAACTAATAAACCTTCATGCGCAAATCGCAATATAAATAGATATGTAAATGACCACTTCTCGCTTCTTCCTCATAATCCCCATATTACAACTATAAGAAGTATACGGGCAATTGATGTCCTTTAATGTGGTTATATTGTACCTAAATATCCTGCGGTGTTCCAATAAAGTTTATTGCCCCAGCTCCTGTGCACTTGACGTATTTCTCGCCTGCCGTGGCAAGGTACTGACATATTGCTAACTCGTCTCGCATACATGATTACATCGTGTTCGACAAATTGACGATAAATAATGCACTTACAATGTGCTTGACTGCTTGTTTGTAGCTTTTTGTCAAGATTTTGTTGGTAAGTAGTTTGAAAGCGATTGAGAAACAGTCAGTACACAAGTTTAGGTTTGACTTTTGTATATTTATGTTTTCGAGGGGAGTAAACGGTAAAAATTAATAAACAGAGACTGATATTAAAATATTAATATTAATATGTTCAGGTATTTATGATATCGTATTAGCATACTTATCTTAAGATAAAAGACCAGCTGTGCCCGCAGCTTGGCTCGCGCGTGTAGTAGTTCAATTTCAAATTAAACTGATCAAAATAAAATTATAGTCTATGTTACCAAGGTATAATACTAACATACTAGTTTTTATCAAAATCAGCCCAGTTGTTTTTGTGTGGAACATCCAATATCTCGGTCACATGTTTTTTTAAATTGCAGTTACCTATATAGAGTTTACAAACGAATTTCAAGATCATCAATAATATACTTACTCGTGTAGGTACTTACCTGAAGAGTCGAGTTATAGATTCTTTGTACTTCACCCAAAATGTAGAGAATGTTAAGAAATAATGCAAGTAACTACGTTTTTTTTTCATTATTAAAATATTGTACATATTATGATGAACAGAGCGCTGGCCATCGCTCCTATATTGAGGATATAGAGCTGAAAGTTCTTACGGCCGCGGCGGCCACTGAGGCATCAGGCATTCATATAATAATTCTGAAATATACGACCATAAATCATAATTATTATATTCTTAATTTACGATTACCATATTCATTAAAAAATCATTTATTTTCTTGTTTTAAGTTCTTCGTCCAAATGAAAAAAATACGTGTGGCACTCGAGGATTGCCGCGGTAAAGCTATTGCATAGCATCGCATCGCTGTGCCGCTTGGAGTGGTGTTAGGTTTTTACGTTACAGAATTTTTACATTCGGTCGCCGCGCTCAAGTCTGAGATAAAAGCTATGCAATAGCTTAAAAAAATCGAAATAGGAGTCGAAACCTCTACCATCCACCACGTAACTCTACCATCACACATTTCATTCCCATCCTGAAAAAATAGAAGTCTATACTCCTCTATATTGTACATCTAATTGTAACTACTGAATTTAATCTAAATCGGTTGAAACATTGAAACAAACAAGCTTTGATACATGAGCCAGGAAGCGATTATTATCACGATCACGCTAATTAGCATCATAATAATTAAAGTATTGTGGGTTAATATCGTTATTATTTTTGTTGATATAATGCCACATTTCATAACAAAACACTTTATATTTTCCTGATCTTGTATCTTACGGTACTTACTGCATTCTTATTGTGGCTTTAGTTCCAGGAGCGTTCAACCTTAGATTCTTTTGTACATTTAAGGAGCTAGCGTGTGTATTTACATAGTCGTTTTTTAGATTTATAAAAGGTTTCATCACAATCGCGGCATAGTCCTTTGCCCATATGATATAAGATCCTGATTCAATTAATTTTCAAAATTAGGTATTTAATTCCTAAACAATCTAATATAATATTATAAAGGCGAAAGTTTGTAAGGATGTATGGATGTATGGATGTATGGATGTATGGATGTTTGTTACTCTTTCACGTAAAAACTACTGAACCGATTACAATGAAATTTAGCACACATATAGAGGGTAACTTGGATTAACACATAGGATAGTTTTTATCCCGGAAATCCCACGGGAACGGGAACTATGCGGGTTTTCCTTTGCAAACGCGGGCGAAGCCGCGGGCGGAAATCTAGTAAATCTATAAAACACAATAAAATTATTGAGTCTCTTTGCAGTTTATTCTGCTGTAATATATTACCCTGTTGCTTCATCATAGATTCATGTTAAATTTATTATCGAAATACGTATGCCCAGGATAACTGTGCCAGTAAAGCTAAATATATGAATACTTAACGCATTCAACTAATACCGGGAAGCAAAACATAATGTTATCGTCGTGTGCTTACAGCATTAAAAGCTTTGTCCGCGCGTTTGACCTAAATCCCGGCCAAGGTCTATATTCAGCGTGTAAGATAACTTCCTTTCCCTTTGTCATGATGCTACGTCATCTATAAGGATCTAATTATAAACTAATCGTGTAACGTGTTGCTAGTTAGATGCTTTAGGTATGCTAAGCCCTTACAGGCTTATTATTTTTAATCTGCCGATTAATTCTAACGGTAAAAGTTTACACCAATGTGAAGATAAAACTATAGTACAATTAAGCTGCCTTTGTTTCTATAGGTACAGATTTTGCTTCATTGTTTTTGTTTTAATGCCTTTGATATATACAACTTTTACATTTAAGTGCCTGCATATTAATAGTAATACACGTAGTATATTATTATTAGTCTGTGGTAATACCTACTTACCTACTCAATGACAAAATAACGGATTAATAAAATTTAATTAAAATTATTTAATTTACATGTAACCAATTTCCTTATAATAATTTTTTGTTGGCAATTTTGACGATAATTGAGCTGACGTTATTCATAAGAATAACGGAGGCTATAATATAATTTTCTTTTGCAAATATTCTGAAGGCAAAAAACGTGTTCGCAAAATCATTGCAGGCGTTGCTGGCGCCAGCTATTAAAAAACAAACAGGATTATTCTAATTCCAGAACAATGGAATCATAAGTTTACAATTAGTAAGCGAGGAATCGTTTAAACTACGACTCCCAGGTATAAATTTAGCATACTTATAAGAAGCAAGTGTTTAGCACAAGTCACGTTTTGGTGTGGCTACAATGGTTTACCTAGAATCCGACTGAGTCGTTACTTTGAAGAGGTTAATAGGAGTAGGTAATGTGCCTTCGTCGTGCCGGCTAAAGGTGCATAAAATAATACAACTTTTGTTGATAATAATTTTCGTATATTTCAACTTTACCAGTTAAGTTATTGTAGTAGTAATATGAAAATAGTTTAAAATTATCCTATATTTTCTACTAAGTAGTTACATCCTCATTTTTTTGGGCGTGCTGATTAATTTGGATAAAGGATATCCATATCCTTAACGGCTATCATTTTATAGTTTATAGTAGGTATTGGTATTACAATGTCGGCTATCTCGCTATAAACATGGGGTCCTATCCTATACTCGTATACCTAGTATTATATTATCTGTTCTATAAATAAGCTATCCTATTCCTATTAATTTTATAAATGCGAAAGTTTGTGAGGATGGATGCATGAGTATGTATGTATGTTTGTTACTCTTTCACGCAAATACTACTGAATCGATTACAATTTACAATAAAATTTAGCACACATATAGAAAGTAACTTGGATTAACACATAGGATAGGTTTTTAGGCACAGCAAGTATAAAATAAGCGATTGATAAATTGTGTCCTTTTGCTATAGGTACCTTGCAGAAAAAGTGATGAGAATGAGGGGCGTAATTAAATTTAAAGATCATTTCCTGATCATGCGATTACAATTTTTCTGAGAAGCAAGTACCTAGCAGAAAATTTAATTACCATAACATATCGTCGTACGACTGTACTCAACATCAAAGTGCATTAAAATCTCGACGACACGACGCGGACGTCCTGATAATTTTACAGGAGTATTAATACTTCGAAGATATTATTTTCACTATCAATTACCTACAAACCTAAGTTATACTACTACCTACATATTTTGAAGTAAATCCATACTAATATTATAAATGCGAAAGTAACTCTGTCTGTCTGTCTGTTACTCAATCACGCCTAAACTACAGAACCAATTTTCATGAAATTTGGTATGGAGATATTTTGATACCCGAGAAAGGACATAGGCTACTTTTTATCCCGGGAAAATGATGTTATCCCGGAAATCCCACGGGAACGGGAACTATGCGGGTTTTTCTTTGACTGCGCGGGCGAAGCCGCGGGCGGAAACCTAGTATTTTATATTCTAAACTCTATCTACTCGCTCTCATCTTTTGCCAGAGGCACATTACAAATGAATAGCTTTTCCACTATTTCACTATCACTCTATGCAATTCAAATCTATTGAAAAACTCGCAGAATATTGTAATATCCGTACGACATCTCAAATAATTCGCTCCAAGCAGTTTGGTGTAATTTCTCATAGTAGACCGAACTGGGTCGTCTTTTTGCGCTATGCTTATAGTATAATACCTAACATCACATACATATATTCACGAATAATTCAATATTATGAGCCTTTGTTATTTTACAGGTATTATTATTAGGGTTACTTTTACTACACATTGAACAGTTTAAGTATAGGAAACGGTTCTAGGGAGACTATTTTTGAAGCCGTTGTAAAAATATAAAGTACGTAACTACGTATTAATTATCGAGCTAATCCCTTTTTATGCACATAATCATCGCTATTGATCTTTCTTTCCATATTGAGATATGGATAAGTATCAAGTTTATAGATTACTATACTATATTAAAAAATAGTTAAGTACCGAAAATGTAGCTAGTAGCACAGAATAATAAAGAGTATCTATATATCCTTACTAGTAGGAAGAATAATAGAATGAAATATTAAGAGTTCTGAAAACACTTCGAACTTGAAATTGCAGTAAACAATTTTATGCTTAACAATAAAATTGTGTGATCATTTATTCTACACCTAAAAGCAATCTTTATAATCATCGAACTCAACATTATCTAGATATCAACTAGATATTGATGTAGAATAGCGGTTTGATCTTTATGAACTTGTTCGATTCCTTTGTCTTTATTGCACACATCTATTGGTAATTTATTATCTGTCTAAGCCGTTGGTATTATCTATTTATACAAGTAAATTATTATGTTAACCTAGAAATCTGGTTGAAGGGAGATAAATGTTTTGAACGTCTGGGTAGACTTAAAGTACTGTAGACGGCACAATAGGCAATTTTTTACTACGTTTCTGACTTTACCTGATCAATATTATCTAATTATTAGATATTTCATGGATGTTTAGATGACATTTGGCCATTTCTTTATTTAGATATAATAAATAAATCGGAGTTTGCTACTTTAAAAAGTAGACCATACAGCATGAAAAAAATTCAATCATCGACCATATATAGCACTTTTTTTAAATACTAAGCTGAAGGAAAAAAAAGGAATTTAATTGTATTTCAAATTCCAATACTTACCTTGACTATCTCTACTGATTTAACTACAGAGAGTAAAAGCATTTCTACAATTTTTATATAGAATTGTTCCTAACTACATAGGTACTTAGTTTTCTGATCGATATATTTTACTTTACAAACATAAATACTTCCTCCTATAAACCATATTGTGTATCTACTTACTAAGCTTGAAGCAATTAAAGCTAAAGGTTATCTATCCCATCTGTAGTGCTACAAGTGTGTAATGTTGACCACGTCTGATAAGACGACCTCCTTTATCACAGTTAGAAATCATTCTCGTATTTATTTAGTCCATATTTACATAAAAACTCATTTAACATAACTCTATTACAATATTTGCTTGAATGATATCAATGTAGGTTAAAAAAAAATGCTTTTCCCATCGGTTATCCCCAAGTTATCCCCGAGGTTAATGTTTGTTTGATATTCCGTATTCTTTTAACCTGTTGCAGATTTGGCATGGTTGAATATAGGTATGTAATGTTTGTGGTAGTGAGGAAACATGTATATTATTTTGTCATATTCCAAACCAATATACCTATCTATTACGCGTTAAAAAATCAGTTCTTACAAATGTATGTCTGATACCAATTTTTTTCATGTGTTCTCTAGCTCTTATTCTATTCTACCCTTTTGTGCTAAAAGAAAATTAAGTTGAATGTATTTGTTCCCAGAGGCCGTGGTGTTTGGTCGCACTCCTTCTCATCGTATCCTGTACACACACAGAGGCCAAAAATGTCACGTGAGTACCATATTCTGCTGTTCTTCTGTTGTAAATAAGTGCTGCTCCTGGTTTTGTCCCAAAATAAAATACTTAGGTAGTCGTTCATCATATCATGAATAAGTTAATAGTTTATCATAAGCTCATAAATATATCCTACCATTTGATAGCATCGCATCGGAAGCCCGTAGGTTAGCAGTAAATGTCGCCATCTCCTAATTTACAACACAATAGTAACCTAATAAACAACTGAGGTGTAGTTATTATGACAGTCACCAAAGACGTGGTGTAAGAGTCCGTCAAAGGATTAATGTTTGAATAAAGGTTTGAATTCTCTCCAATGGTTTATTTTCGTTTCCTTTCGTTGAATAGTGTAAGCTTTCAAAATAATACGTTGACCGGGTAGAACTTTAAATTAAATACAAACTTTTCCTATATCTTTAGTTGTATCATCGCCAGAATGTATTAAGATTAGTACATATAAAAAAATATAACGCATTCAGTTAAATAATTTAAGTTGATCTATTTGTATCTTGATGAAAAATAATACAGTCAAAAATAGGCTTGAGTGTTAAATAAATAACATCGTTTATTATTTATATGAGGATTAAATATGTATAGAAATAAGAAACCCCATAATGTTTTATCTAAGACTATTTTAAACTTCAATTCGTTGTGGCGATCACGGGTCATTTTTATCGTAGGCGTACTACGATGTCATTAAATTTTTATTGTTCCATTAGCATATTCATATTTTTATCACTTCGGTCAAAGGCACTTTCATTTTGTATGAGAACATGTACCTTCATTATAGGTTACTAGCAGTGCCGTGGTTTTAAATATATATGTATAAAAAGCACGGGAAAAACTCATCCGCATTTTTAACAAGCGTCTAACCAATTAAATGGAAAAGGGGTTGATTTATAAAAAAGCCCATGTCATTTTTAGGGCTTACTGTTGTGTAGTGTACTTTTGCCCTGAAAGCATACCAGACAGAATTTCGCATTTATAATTATATAGAAAAAATTAGAAACCTTCAATGTACTTTGCAGACGATTATGGATTGTCTTGAGTATGAAATGTGTCGATTCGCTGACCATCATTTTAAATGTCAGACGTTAATTATATTATAGGTACCAGCAATTATAACATTCCCACTGTCTCCTTTCATTAGTTATCTAATAAAACAAAAACTCATTCAATTCAAGCGTTGGGCATTTCCTACCTTACATAAACTGTCGACTCCCTTTAACACATAGCAATGAAGATTCTTCACAACCTACATGTAGGTACATTACGTAACCGTCACTTGTTTAGCGATTACATCAAGTGTTTTGAAAGTCAATGAACATCAACATGTTCAATCAATTTGTATTGATTGATTGATAAACTCATGAACGATACGATTAATGGTAGTTAAATGGATTTATGATGCTAATTAGAATTTTTTTTATTGCATCAATCGAATTATTAGGTTTTTTAGCAAATTATTGAGAAGGAAGTATATTATATAGGAAAATATGGATTGAAATTTGAAGTACATAGATGCTACCTACAGCTAATCAGATTTTTTTTAATCCCAGATCATGTCAGTTGTAGTCATCTTAAAAGCTCTCATTAGCTGAGATCCTGGCTCGAGACAGGAAAAATTTTATAATAATTTTACAGCATTAAGGTTGTTATACTGAATTGAAAATGTATTTTTCAGACACGAAGATATCCGAGACGCTATGCTATCACTCGTCCACCTCTTCCGTGTATCAGAAAGCAAACTGGATCGCCACGAATTCCGAGAAAAGGCTCTTGGAGACCAGCTGAAGAAAATGCTTATTTCTTTAGAAAAGAAGCACAAAGCACTCGAGCCCTTAAAGGGGTTAATTTCGCGTCTGGATGAACGAGTCTACAACGTGGAAAGTCTATTTATACAGGTAAGCATATCACAGTACATGGCATTTCAATTAGGCATATTATTCTACCGTACAGTACATTTAATAGAAAAATAAAGTTATCTTCTGATATAACAAACCTTACATTTGTCCTGTTTTAGAAAGAGGAGAAAGAAAAGGCGAAGCAAGAAAAAACTCACGAAATGTTGGAAGACATACAGAAGTCATTGCAAGCACTCACGGCTACAGTGAATAAGAACTTGAAAGCGAACACAGCACCTGTAGACGTAGAAACGAATTTGACCACCGAAGATGACTCTATAAGCAGGCGACTTGATGCTACCGATGCTAAGTTGGATGCTGTTAAACAAGAAATTCAGGATTTGAAGAACAGTTTGAATAAGGTAATAACATTAAAATTGGTAATTACATTGAATGATCTGTTAATGAATGAGGAAAAAGAGTCTGGACCAATTTTTTACGTAGTTTATACTTTATAGCCTCTTATCAATAGCACGCTACGATTTTAAGCTAAGTGAAACACAACAATTTCAGAGCGAGAGGCTAGTTAAGTATATAAGGCGCGGGTCAAACACAAGCGGCGCGGGCGCGGGCGTGCCATAAGCGCACCTCTTGAATCTGTTTTGCACCACGTCCTTCTTATACATTTTGTATGAAAGAATTTTGGACAGGCGTCGAGACGGCACGCCACGGTTGTGCCACGGTTGCGCCGCCTTTCCAAAATTATTTCATACAAAATGCCAATAGCGCACCCGATGCACGCCGGCAGCGCGCCCGATGCGCGCCCGCAGTGCGCCCGATGCGCGCCGCGCCGCTTGTATATGTCCCGCGCCTTATTACAACAGAAGGTAAAATTTCAGGACGCTCTTCGGGCTTTCTGCGTAGAAATGGCAACTGACGTGAACCCCTTCGAGCGACACATAACAGAGGCTGAGAAATTACTGAACAAGTATGAATTGAAGCTGAATAAATACAACGAAACGTCTTCCAAGATACCAACAGACTTTGTGCCTTTGAGCGAGGTTACGCTTGCTGACGAGGCTTGGCACAACAAAATGAGTGAAGGTAAATTACCATTAAACATAAATTATATGCATAATATGTTCAAGGACAAAGTTCTATAAAAATGGGTAGAAATTTCGAGAATTTTCATCTATCAGCTCAAACTAATTATTAGATAGTTGTGATGAGTGCATTGTAAATATAATGCAGTAGTTGATAGTTCATGTTAACTATTACATTGACGGCTACGATTGGAACTGGAAAGGTTTTACTGGAACTCTATCATTTTTATTCGATATTAGTTACATTCACGTTACATTGTAACGATACCCATGTGGCCTCGTAATACTAAAATTGTCCGATCGCGTCTCATTTGTCTGCAATTCATATCAACGTACCACGTACATTGTAAATGAATTCCCGACTGTTATCTAAACTGCTTAATGCAGTACAAAACGATATTCATTCATCAAGTAACTGGGACATATTAATATTTTCTATCAGCAACGTGCATTTCATTTCGTTGACAATGCCGACAAGAAGACAGGCGCTCGTTAACACGGCCTGATCGACCTATATACTGGCGTTTCAGAATGTTTAGGCTTTTTATTCAAGTTTATTTTGCAGTAATAATACGCAAAAGCGAGGCTATTCTAGTCAATACGGCTAAAAAGAGGCATTAGAATTTTTTGTTTATAGTTAGAGCTTTGCTCGCTTGCTATGCTTTGATCGCATCTAATTACTGAACATATTTCATCATAATATTATTTAATGTTTTCCTTAGTGCAATCAATGATATTTTATATACCTATACAAACAAGAGGAGTGCAATACAAATAATGGTATGATAAACATTTTGAACATTTTCCTACTTATTATTTTAACACTTACTATACTAACCTTTAACTTATTTTTTCCTCAATTCGCATTTCGTAACAACTAGGGTATTATTCATTCTATTTAAATACTCACCCAAAATCCCTACTAATATTATAAATGCGAAAGTAACTCTGTCTGTCTGTCTGTTACTCAATCACGCCTAAACTACTGAACCAATTTTCATGAAATTTGGTATGGAGATATTTTGATACCCGAGAAAGGACATAGGCTACTTTTTATCCCGGGAAAATGACGCAATCCCGGAAATCCCACGGGAACGGAAACTATGCGGGTTTTTCTTTGACTGCGCGGGCGAAGCCGCGGGTGGAAACCTAGTACATAATAATTAATCAATCCATATGACGTTACAAAATGAAATGATAATTTTACCGATATTAAGACCAATTTATTTCCTTTTCCTTCATATTTTCTGTATATTTGTTGTTATAGTACTGGAGCGACAAGAAGGTGAAATAAAGAAGATTCAATTGTTGCTGTCGAATGCGGAGAGCATGTGGAAGGATCTGCCGCGACTTGCGGACATCAAACGTGCGACCAATGATACTTTGGAAGCACTGGTCGCTGCACAGTCCAATATTACCGGCAATGAAGATAATAGTGAGTATCAATTAATGAGCTAATCTGTCGATCTCTGATAAAAGAAGAATGTAAGTTAATACTTACGGATTTTTTCTCTTCTGTCGAAATATTTTTTGGGTACAATTTGCAATCTAAGGCTTTAGACTACTCTTATATTTTGTGCAGTCGCGTACCGACTACCTACGTCGATCCAAAAAGCTCTAGAAAATTATTTTGCGAGGTTTTGATTATGAAATCTTATGAAATTAAAATAAAACATGCTTAAACTTTGCAGCTGTTAACAAAATAACAACAAAATTGCGTGAAATGAGCGACCGTCTAGTGGCTACCAATAAAGATATTCAACAAAGTCTAACTGAGAGTAACACAATGAGCGAACGAGCCTACGACGATATACAAAAGAGCTATGACACTTTAAGAAACGAGGTTGGTATTTTTATCACGATTTAAGCATGATCACTCCATAATATATGGGTTTAGTTGCACTGGCTGGTCAGATAATGATAAATGGGTTGACCAACCCAAGGCGAAATATGCAAAGCTATCGAAACACTTTCCCATTTCAGAAGTACTTTTGATCCTGTAGCAGGCAGTCTGTGGAAATAGAAACAAAATTAGTATATCATATCATGATTTATGGCTTTCCACTTTTGAGCAGATTTGTTGAAAAAAAAAAACTTTAAGTATGTATGTAAGGAGGATTTCTTTACTTACATCCTTATAAATATTCTTTTTCACACTGGTCCAAGGAGTTTTCGTCTTTCAATTGAAGAAATATCTGTCAAACTCAATTCATGTTCAGAATACATGAATTATTTTCAGGTACAAGCATTCTCAAGGAACGAAAACGTAATGCTACAAACCGCTGACGATGTGATCGCCACTAAGAAACGTATAGAATACGGAGTAAATAGAATTCTGCTTGAAGTCGGAGAAAATATCAGATTACAGGGCAGACTTCTAAATAGCACGTTACTGAGCAGGTATTAACAAATATTTATATTAAAAAAAAATAATAAGATGAAGTAAAATAACAGACACTAAAATGTAAATAAGTAAAGATTTAAATTTATCTACAGCAGCCTACAGCTATTATACAGGGTGTCCCACTATTGGTATACTAAGCGCGAAGGGATTTGTAGTTTAGCATACACTGATCACGTAAAAAATACTTTAAAAAAAATTACGTTAAAATTTTTTTGCAAATTTTTTCCTTAAAATCCATGTTTTCTTCTCTAACTTCGCGCAGGCGGCATATACCGCTTCGCTAATGTGAGCATTTTGTCTATGAAAACATAATTTTAAAAGATAGCTCACGTGCGGGTGACAAAGTTAGGCGGGTTGCTTATTAGGGTTGTACACATAGAGTTTTAAGAATTCATCTATTTGAAAAAAAATGCATTTGGAATTTTTTAAGTATTTTTTACGTACTCAGAGTATGCAAAACTATAACCTCCTTTGAGCTTAGTATACCAACAGTGGGACACCCGGTATATTATGACCTAATTTTTTGATTTTGTTGGAAATTCTAATTAATAATAAACACTTAACAATTTCCAGGGTCGATGAAATAGAGAAGCATATAATGAACAACCAAACTATGACTCTGGGCAATATCACATCAAAGATAGAGTCGGACATGTCGCAGGTTTGGCGCCAGATCGGCATCATGTACGAGCAACTGACCGCCAGCAAGAAATCTATTGACAGATTATCTGTGAGTTGGAGAATTTAACAATAATAGTATATTTCCGAGTATATTTTTTCGAGAAATTCATCCTATAAGTTGACGGTTGGATAGATGCGTGACCAAAATATCCAAAATTATTTGAAATTATATTTGAAAAGGTATTTTGTTCGGTGCACTTTTCTATTCTAGTAATGGAAAAATTGCCGTATAATTGTTACACCTACACCGTTAAAATTAGGGATGTAACGATACCGATACCGATACCGATATATCGGCCGATATAATCGGCAAGCCGATATAATCGGCAAGCCGATATATCGGTATCGCCGATTATAAAACAACCGATACCGATATCAAACAATTCAAAAAACCACGCCCAATTAACGATGCGGGAGGCCGCCCGCGCGTGCGCACTTTGTTTTTTGAAAAAACTCTACCAATAGTAAACTTTTATTAGGAACTGATTGATGACTGAACTGACTGACTGATGTGTATAACTTAAAGTTTAACTGACTTTGCAAAATAATAATACTAAAATAAATGGTTTTCTTGTTTTTTGATTTGGCATTGTTATTTAAAAGAATACGGTAACTTTTATGAATAATTCACTATTTATTTTTCTACTAAGCCATCGATATCGGTATCGGTATCGGTATCGCCGATATTTGATTACAAATATCGGTATCGGTATCGTATCGGCAAAATCATGTATCGTTACATCCCTAGTTAAAATAACAGCCTCGTTAATAAAAACATTCTACCATTATGATCCATAACTTGATGAACGCAAACAAAAATTCCATTCGCATACAGCATTATGGCACTAATCAACTAATAGACAATTAAAACCGGCAGGAACAAACCGCGCAATATGTTAATGGCAGCACTACGACATTGGACGGAATGAAAGATAAGGTGAGTAATTATGGTCTTTACGGCTATGATTATAAGGCTCGGATTAATAATTCGTATTTATTCCCAGGTGGGCCTGATAACGTCACGCGTGTCCGCAGTGGACGATAACCTGAATTATTTGTTGGGACGCCTGTCCCTCGTGGTGCAGGAGTTCAGTCAGATCAAAGCGGGCTTGAGTGACGCGCTCGAAAAGTCGCACGCCGAATTGCAAAAGGTGCAATCGAAGATTGACGGTATGTTGCGAATTAAATACGTTTAAATGTTATTTTTTATCTGTTAAACAATAAAACACTAGAAATATTTAATCTATTTCACTTACCAGATTATTTATATACTTACCAGTTTTTTGTGGTTACTTACATCTTTGTCTGTCTTTGAATCTTCTGGTTAATGTCCAAAGCATCTGAATCCATTCTGATATAATATGATTCTTGTAAGTCATAACCGTAAGAGCGTGACAGTAATTGTCACATTTGCAAGCTGATTAAGCAATTAATTTTTAACAACACACACAACAACACAACACATTTAACAACAGTTCAATTTTTCATAATTTTTTGTGGCTTCCCTGCTGTACCTTAATTTTATTTTATCATTGCAAAATGTGAGTTCAAATGTAACACTGGCTTTAAGATTAATATTCTGTTTCAATTCCAGACAACGGCCCTGGTCCGCACGCTGCCGCCAAATAAAACCTAACTATAGTTAGCGATAATTAATCATAAACCAAATTAAGGAAGATCTAATAAAATTTAATAACATTATCTGTAAGTTGACTGAATTATCTGTAATAAAATTTTGTATCTGTAATACTTCTTTCAATTGTGAAACTCACTTAGCTGTTCCCACATTGAATACTTAGTTTTAAATCTTTCTATACATCCACATTGCGAAGCTACATCCATTTTTAACTAAATCAAAAAAAAGACGTGTGGCACTCGGGGACTGCCGCGGTAAAGCTATTGCATGCTATGCCTTCAAGCCACACCTCCGTGCCCGTCGGAGTGGGGAGCGTGAGGTTTTTCGTTACGGAATTTCTGGATTCGGTCCCCGCGCTCAAGGCCCGCGATAGAAGCTATGCAATAGCTTTAAAATAACAAATAAAACACAAAGTAACTTTTGCAAATATTTAATCTCTTTCATAATTGTGGATCTATAATATTTATATTGTACAAGTTATATGTTACAATTAAGTTTTATCGTGACGGTCCGTCACTTATGTGAGCTTAAAAAACAACTGATGAGGGTGAAATCACTGTACAATTACATTTGGTATAAACGTCATAATCGTCTTAAATAATATACACACAAATTATTTGTCTTTCATCGTGTTTAACTATTACAACCTCATTTTCCTATGTGCAATAACAGTTAAAACAATTTTTGCTTATATAATTA
Organism: Colias behrii; assembly: GCA_029959065.1. NCBI lineage: Eukaryota > Metazoa > Arthropoda > Insecta > Lepidoptera > Pieridae > Colias > Colias behrii. The sequence continues at coordinate 3,096,679 of JARWMC010000016.1, forward strand.
CATAATATCAAGAAAAAAATTTCGTGCCCTTATTGAATATTTCGTGTTCTAATCAAATTTATAAAATGTATCCAAGAAATACAAATAATATCGTTTATATTGAATATTTCATACAATTAACTAGACGTATTTTCGTATAGGTATTTTAATATAAGTCCAAAATTATTCTTTCCACTTAACAGTAAAATGGTTAAAAATGATATAATGTAATACATAGCAAAATGATGATTGTACATAGGTTGATATCAAACATTGGACAATTCCTAAAAGCATGATTATTGAATAGCAATCAAATAACTAGGGTAGACTAAGGAATTCGTTGTTACAAAACAGCCTGACGGGACAATACAAGCTAATACAAAACAAGGACGCCCCGGAGCGTACAAAACATTTCCAAATGTAAAGGAATGTTAAAAATAACAACGTAACAAATAGAAGCGTAAACTAGTCACGTGATTATAAGCGAACCAGTCGCGCGTCGTTACAAACCTACCATTTACAATGTAATCGTATGAAAACACATAAAATTGACAAAAACGTGCCAAACCATAATTCAAAAGGTCGTATTACAAAGAGGCTTATTTTCTGGCAGTGGCAAATCTAACACACATACATTCGAACGTTTTATACATGTGAAACACTATATGTACATTGATAAATGTTTATTTTATATTAATGCAAAAATATTTACAGATATTAAGAAAGCACTTAGCCATCCCCGACGCTACACCCAAATCCTACAGTTATGACAATCTATCCGTACAAATAACAATTGTGCTTACACAATAAAAACAAATGGATCTTAATAAATAATAAAAACAACAACACTATTAAAAATAAAAAGACGAACGAACCATAAAGCATTGGAAAGTAGCTTAATCTGCTAAAGTATGATAAAAAAGATTTTAAACCCAATAATGTCCGAAAAAATAATATATATTAAAGGAATGTGAAATCATGATTCGAATTTCGAACATTAAAATAATTAAGTCATTAATAAAAACCGCTACACCAGCCCCAAGCTGACCACAGTCCCAATCGATTGTGCGTATATTTCATACTCCTCGAGTCGCATAGGAAAAACCACCCTTTGAACACCACGAGCAACAAAAAATGTCATAGTCAAGGAATGTAATAATTGTAAAACCTATGTCCGTACCGATTCCCATTCTACGTGTGCCCAAGTATTACTCCATAATGATATAACGTCCTTTGTACCACTGAAATAAACAAGAACGTTTGAGCTAGCTGTTCCACAGCCAGCGACGCTTATAGTCAGCAATTGTATCCTAATATTTATAATTTAAACTCCTAACTAAGTTTTCAGTGTGATTGTGCAATACAGTTATATACGTAAAAACGCAACATAACCAACTCGAAGCCGTCCGTATGTTCTCCAATATTTCGGATAAATGTCCTTTAAAATTACCAACTACCGGCAATCCGTACAAAACCATACATCTATACTTCCATAAAATCTATATATTTGTCTATATTTCACTATGCCGCCCAAGGTTTCGAATCGAAGCCTCCTATATATACTTCAAATAGTCTAATTTGTGTCGGTGAGTGTCGAATACCCTAATACCGTTCACATATACTGAATACCGGATACAATATCTTTAGATATACTAGTCTTGACTTTATGATGGAACTTACATAGGAAGACATACAACTATACACATACGCCTTTAATATATGACGCCAAAACGAACGTTTCAACCAAAATCGTAGCAGAAGCCAATGTCGAATGTCAAAGGAAATAAAAGAAGGAATCGTGAGGAAGCAGAGTTCATTCAGTCGAGTCTATCAAATCCAACGAATCTCCGATACGGAGCCCACACGCGTCTGCAACTGAATTATAACCACCCCATAAATCCGAGGCACTTACATGATCTTAAAAGTAATGATATACTACGTCTAACTAGTGGTACCGAATGTAGCTCATTGTCATCCCGGGAAGGAGCCGTTGATACAACGGATGTGACACATTTAAAGCTATGGACATGTTTCACGTACTAATCGTTACGAGATCTAACCTAATGTCGGAAAAGAAGGTAGCTATCGTAGACGTACAAATACCTATATAACCTAAACTCAGCCCTTAACTTACGTCGACTGACCATTAACCGGTGCGATTACGTACGAATAGTCTACTTGATAAGTTGAAAATTTCGTAAAATAGAGATAAGTCTCTTAAAAATACGTGCGATAGCTCATTTGATTCGGAATGACGTCTAGAAAAATGTATCGGAAATGTGTATTAGCACACAAAAAATTGCAAAAGTTATAAACAAATTAAGTTGCAAAAAAAAGGTATTTCGTTTATTGTTAATAACTCCGAAATTATTAACATTTCAGAAATTTTGAGGAGGAGGAGGAAATTTCCAACGAAAATCTCCCGACTCCCGGAATTCTATCTCCATTATTTGAGTCGTATAGAATCAAAGGCGGCTATCTGCTATTTTTACTAAATTTGAACCATGAATGTAGCAACACTCTAGATCTTGAATAAAATAAAATGGACCGACTTGTTTGTTTCAAAGCCGGCTATCTTGCTTTATATTTTCATCGTAAAATGCAACTTAGGATCAAATCCGGCCACCTGTAAATGTTTAGATTCAAACCTGGCAATCTTTTGACATCAGCCAATCACAAGCGTTCATTTTGATCTATGGTCTAATGGCGTCTCTTAGTGTTTCGGTTGTGTTTCGTGACCCGTTTTTATTGTTTTTCGACACAGAAATCTTCGTTATTTGATAAAAATCATAACAATGGATATAAGCCCAACGCCAGTTACTAATCGTTTTGCAAGAAAACGTCTAACTGGAAAAGAAATGTAGAGAAAAGACTAAGGTTAGTACACGTACAAGGGTTGTCACTTTGATAACAAAAAATATTTTAAAACCAATATTACTGGTAAAAATAGAAAATATCTCTTAAATAGGTCAAAGAGTCTGTTATTATTATACTATGTTTGTCATATCTTTATTATCAAAATTTTTATCGCTTTTTAATTTGTTATTTATCTGAATGTGATACACACGATAGTGCGTTTGTGTCTGTTGTACAGGCATGAGTACACAGGAAGTGAAGATGTTATTACTCACATGGTACCTACTTTTTTCAGGTATTCTGCAAAAAGTTTACCACAACGAGTATGTAGTCATAATACAGAAGCATTACAGTGTTCAAATGTATCCATTCGTCAAATGGCAGAAATTCACCAAAAATTTTATTCTCGCCCCGACAAACAGGCCCAAGATGCTATGATTTTGAAACTGTGTTCAATTGTGCCTACCAAGCACAGAGCTGGCTTTAAGGGCAAAAAGCAAACAACTATGAAATTTTCAGTATATTTAAATAAAAAGAAAATACCTGTATGCAAGAAGCTGTTTATGAGTATTTTTCAGGTCACAAAGCATAGAATAAACTATGTAATGCAGCGTTTCTTTTATACCGGACAGGTGGCAGACGAAAGACGTGGCGGAAATCATAAAATACGAAAATATGCTGATCAAAAAGCATCCGTTCACAGGTTTATACAAAAACTTAAATGTGTCGAATCACATTATTGTCGGAAGACTAAGACTGCTGAACGCAAGTATCTCCCAGCAGAACTAAACATTGCAAAACTTTTTAAAATGTATAAACAAAGTGAGTATTCACACCCGGACGTGAAACAGTCGTACTTCCGAAGTATTTTTAATAATTCATATAATATTGGATTTGGAACTCCTAAGACCGACGTTTGTTCGAAGTGTTTAGAGCTCTCTGAAAGGATTAAGAACGAAGCTGACCTTGAAAGGAAAAATACTTTAATGACCGAAAAGAGAGTTCATTAATTAAGGCCAAAAGCCTTTTTTGAGAAATTAAGAGAAGCATCTGATGGACTCAAGATAATTTCATTTGACTGCCAGAAAAATCTACCCCTACCAAAACTGCCTGATCAGGCATGCTACTACAGTAGGCAGTTATATTATTACAACTTTACCATGGTGGAGGGTTCTTCACAGCTTCCACTTGCAAAGGAACGAATTTTCGCTTATATCTGCACAGAAAATGACTTTGCTAAAGACTCCAATCTAGTAGCATCAGCAGTATTTCATGGTCTCACTGCAACTGACAAAAGTGGAATACGTACAATTCGTTTGGTCGCAGACGGCTGTGGCGGCCAAAATAAAAATTGTATCGTGGTAGGTGCTTGCGCCAAGTGACTAAATAATCCAACCATCAAAACGATAGAAATCGTTTTCCCAGTGACAGGCCACTCGTACATGCCAGCTGATAGGACATTTGGAATTATTGAAAAAAAAACTTAAAAGGTTGGAAGTAATTTTACATCCTAGTGAGATATCTGATGTTATAGCGGAAACATCTACCATTATAAGACTAGGGGATGAGTGCCCAGTAATGGACTGGCGAAGCAGTGTAAAAAGTTTAGTTAGCGCGCACGGCTTTAAAACCGAGCACGTCACACTAATTATTTTTTTTAAGGTATTAAATATTAATTTAAAACTTTAAAAAAAATTATGGTGTATTCCGAACACTTCAAAGAATTTGCTCCCGTTGGAAATTTTACTTAAAGTTAATTTTTCAACAAATTAGACAAATGCTAACTAACGAAATTTTTTCGAACTTCCGTCCTTATTGCACATTAAAAAAAATGTTTAAATAATTGTCGGTAAAATTTTTCACTTCGTGGAGCCCTTCATATAAATATACTTAACAAGATCGCGCCATAAAAGTTTAAAAAATGTTAATACTTTGTTTATAATAATTTTTTCAAGTTAACAAAAAACTATAAATTTCTAGTTTTTTGTTCAAGTTACTTATCTTGCAAAAATTATTATAAACAAAGTATTAAAATTTTGGCGCGATCTTGTTAAGTATATTTATATGAAGGGCTCCACGAAGTGAAAAATTTTACCGACAATTATTTAAACATTTTTTTTAATGTGCAATAAGGACGGAAGTTCAAAAAAATTTCGTTAGTTAACGTTTGTCTAATTTGTTGAAAAATTAACTTTAAGTAAAATTTCCAACGGGAGCAAATTCTTTGAAGTGTTCGGAATACACCATAATTTTTTTAAAATTTTAAATTAATATTTAATACCTTAAAAAAAATAATTAGTGTGACGTGCTCGGTTTTGAAGCCGCGCGCGCTAACTAAAAATGCCGCGCGGAGGCCTATCTTCAGCGTTAAATTAAAATTATAAATACATAATGGAGATAGAATTCCGGGAGTCGGGAGATTTTCGTTGGAAATTTCCTCCTCCTCCTCAAAATTTCTGAAATGTTAATAATTTCGGAGTTATTAACAATAAACGAAATACCTTTTTTTTTTGCAACTTAATTTGTTTATAACTTTTGCAATTTTTTGTGTGCTAATACACATTTCCGATACATTTTTCTAGACGTCATTCCGAATCAAATGAGCTATCGCACGTATTTTTAAGAGACTTATCTCTATTTTACGCCATTTTCAACTTATCACTTACACTAGAAGTTGGTGTTGCAAAATGAGTGTTCGATTCGATATAAAACTTCTAAGATAGTGACATGATAAAAATATTGTGTCTCCCTGTGAGCATTGAAAATATCTGAACGAGTGCAATAGTGAAAAATAGTCATATAATATATAAACAAATACACCTGAAAGTCATACTCTAAACATAGTTACGATAAAGATAAAAGTAGATAGCACATTGACCTCAACCGAACCTACAAGCGGAATGTCAACGTCCACGCGTGATTATGTACATATCGACACATCGCAATAACAAAACAACAATTATGTATAATTTTAAAATTGTTGCACATAATTATGTACAATTACAACGGGTTCAGTTAACACTGAACTTAACATCAATAGGTTACCGCTTTGCATGGCACTTCATCAGAGAACGTGAGGCGGAATTGTGCTCGATTAAAATTCAATTCCAATAGAAAGTATAAAGAAATTAAAGGGTTTTATTTTGTCGTACATCTGCAGTAATACGCGCGGCTGAATACGGGTCTGCATATTTCATTTAATATAAACTTGGTTACTTTTGTACAAGTTTAACACGTTTGACCTTCACGAAACCGAGTTTATACATCAATAATAAGACTGTTCCACTTCTAAGTATGAAATGTGTATGAATTCTGAAGCAGCCTACCGTAACGGGTCTGTTCAAACTGCCATGCAGAGCTTTACAAAATATTAATCTTATGTACATATTGTCGTTCGAAGATAAGAATAAGAACTAACGTCTAGGTAAGCGCCTTTACACGGAATACAATCCGTTGTACTTTCAACGATTCGGTGGGACTTCTCGAAAGCTATTTTACAGTTGCGAATTACAATTAACAATTTATTTGACACAAGTTATTGGGTAAATTGCGTTTTGAACAATTCTTTGGATACGTGATCACAATGTTATAGAAAGTTTAGGAAAGAGGAGAAATTTCATTATTTGGCAATTTCATCATCTCCAATCAGATATTTAAATTATACATATCAATAAAATTTAATTAAAATGGCAACAAATGCATATTAACAATTAACCCATTGAGCCCCAAGCGGCCCGATCGGTCCTAGACACAATAGATTTTCTATTGTTTCTGTGGTTCCGGGGCCTGAGTTACTACCAGGGATCATCCCTCATTAATTTTATAAAGGAACAATATCCTATAAAAGCGGTCACAAATGTGGTGGATAATGGATAACTTTGATTCAAGTTCCTAAAGTGTCTTATGCTGCGATGTTTTGCGCATCAGAAATAACTTCATGATTTCCAGTTATAGTGCCATATGCTTCTCTGATATCATTAGTAAAATGGCTAACCCACAAGAAGAACTAGAAGGCCCTGTTCTTGGCAAAATGTGGAGACAAAGTTATCACATAAGAGTTGGTGCTACTGAGCAACGAGTAATAGGCCAAGATAAACCACAGCCAAATGGCGAGGTATATTATGCAAGCACAATTTCTCGAAAGGATAGATGAAGTATGAGGACGACGATATGTTTCTACCGTAGCTATTCAGGAGCAGATGACAACAAAGTCTGGAAATTTGCATAGGACTTAATTTTTAAAAAGGTGAAATGCTTTAATTCAGAAACCAAGTTCTTTACATTCGGGTGTGGACCAACACCAAAACAGGTGTTATATGATACATATAACCGATTTAAAGGATGTTGTTCCTCTCTAAAATAAAAAAAAAACGTTTTTCTATCAGAACATCATTTAAGTTTGGTCGTAAAATTTATTGAACACTATATACAAATCAATTTAAAACTTCACCAGTTTAGTCAAAATACATTCATTAAAACAATAATCATTCTGAAGAATCCCTAACAATTTTCACACAATATTGAATGCTTCAAACACTTAACACGTCCCATCCCACTTATTTTAACTGAAACGAAATTCCGAAATCACACAAAAAGTTCCGAAGTCACTGAACGCGGTACGGCGGGGTCCCTCGTCCCTCGTCACAAGACAGTATCCCATCCAAAGGCGCGCGTACAAAAGGGGGATTTACCTCCTTGTGCTCTTGGAGGAGGGCCGCGAGTGGGACTGCGTGTGGGGGGTCGCGGCCCCCCCCCGCTCCTAACTGGAGCACGACGCGGCCGACACAGGCGACAGCGGTGAGTCGCGCGGGCACCCGGACAGTGTTACCACTACCTATAGGACATTTACCCATCAATTTCTAATCCTTTTGAAGTGAAACTTCTTTAGGCGCGTTGAGAGTAAAATTTCAAGGTTGCCAAAGAAGTTTCACTTCTAACACGTGTGCTTGGTACACACGATTTTTTTATACCAATTCCCACCAAACTCACATTGAAACATTTAAAGCGCTTCAAAATCTTCATATTACACAAGAAATCAAATTTAGTAAGTAGTTACCACCAGTTCTGAAAGCACCAAAATGGATCCCAAAATCTTCACAATGATTTATCAGATGAAACTTAAAAACTCGTGGGTATACCATTCGCTACCAGTTCACTTATGTGCAACTCGTTTTTTTTTTCTTAATAATTACCTATTTATAATGAAGAAGTATATTACCATGAGCGATTATCCGGATTAGTAATTTTATGAAGCAATTTAATAAAGAAACAAAAAAGTGTAGTCACATATCAAAAGTTTTAATTTTAATCAATCTTTTCAAACCTGGTGGTAACAAAATATTGTATGTATGTACATCTAAGTCTTAAATGACTTTATTGTATCAGTATTTCTTGACTTCAAAAACAACTAAAATCTATTAGAGATTTTTCACAATTACAGATTTTGAAACGGCTTATTCATCTTCGCAATGCAAATAACAAAACCATGCCTCATAGATAAAGCATACTAGCTGGAACCCACAACTTCATTTGAATGGTATTCTTGCTAAAGTAAACTATCGACTAAATCTGTCTAAAATCTTTATGCATTTACATACGTCCAAAGAAACAAATAAAATTAAATATTCAGACTATATACAGGTCAGTTATTCATATGGAAGCTAAACAATACCAACCTTTCGGCTTCCAGCATGATTCCTATGTTCACAGAGCCACACACCCTGCCACGTTCCTAGGTTTAGCTTGCCATCTGTTATGGGGATTGTGAGCGAAGATCCTAGGAAACATGCCTTGACATGGGCAGGCTGCGGACAAACAACTTTATTAGTATACTAGCCACGCAGTTCATAATTCATAATTATTATAAATATACTGAATTGCAAAATATTTAAATATTTTATAGAATTATGATATAAATGATGAAAATTTAAGTAGTGATTAATAAATTTTTAAAAGAGATAACTTATTCACTGTATGTTTAACTTTAAGGCGAGCGTTTGAATATATTCCTAGGGTGGGATTCTAAAGAATTTCGAATAAAATCAGATAATAATAAAAATATTTTAAATAATATATAGAATATATACTACTTAATAAAAGTAAGAATTGGGTTTCAGGTCATTATTATAACTTAAATTTTGTTCAGTAAAACAATATTTTTTAAAATTAATGTATATAAAAGGTTGATTACAAATTGATTGAGTAAGGAAATTCGATATGATAAATAATTGAACAATCTTTTTTAATAAACAATTTCTTATTAAATTCGATTGAGATATTCTTGACGCTCAGTTGGTAAAATATAATTAATGTAGCAACTACTCAATTAGTTATTAAAAATACTTAGTTAAAGGGCTTCTCAATTTTTAAATATACTGTGATATTGTAGAAAAATATTATACATATAAATCAGTAAGTAGTAATGAATTATGAAGCATAATTATATAATTTAAAAACAATTGTTGCTAAATTGACTAAGAAAAAATAAATAATTTCCTAGTTAGTCCTGGAAACAATTTAAAATAAAAATACAAGAAAAAAAATACCATCAATTTAAATATTGTCAAATCATATGATAAAAAAAATACTATTGTATAATATTAATAAACCTAAATAAAGTTAAATGAAATATAGTTACATAAAAATAGTATGCTATGCATAACAAGCAACATGTCATATTGTTGTATAAGAACTCTTATCACTGATAACATACTCAAGGTCAAGGGTGCATTTGACATAACTTTTTTGTTTCAAAAAGAACCTCACAATTCTTTATGCTTTTACCTGGAATAGAATGTCAACTAAATCGGCATTGAATATTTGATATGCCATCGCTAATGAGACACTACTATTAACAATACCAACATAGGATCTACTTAATATTTGTTTATATATCAAGTTACCAAGATACATACCATATTACTTATTATAATAAGTATTTGATAATTATTATATAAATTATAACACTCACTTTTTAAACCACAATTATTTATATTTCCTTACTAGTGGTCCGCCCCGGCTTCGCCCGTGGTACATATTTCGCAATAAAAGGTAGCCTATGTCCTTTCTCGGGTATCAAAATATCTCCATGCCAAATTTCATGCAAATTGGTTCAGTAGTTTAGGCGTGATTGAGTAACAGACAGACAGACAGAGTTACTTTCGCATTTATAATATTATAGTATGGATAAAAACTTGATCACTCATAACTTGGCAATGTCAAACAATGCAAAAAAATCACAAGTCGTTAACATTAAAATATATTCCAAATTCAAAATATAATGAATATTTAAGCACTTGAAGTTGCAAGTGACACTTCACATTGACCTGTGTAAATTTTAGAATAATAAACGAGTCTCACCATATCATCGGGACCTTCGCACGAGTGGCGGTAAGGAAGTCCCTCCGGCACTATTTTGTTGAGCATCATTTCCATATCGTCTCTAACGTCTGGGTCCCAACTTTCGTTTAGCGCAAGACTTGCCGAAGTATGCATTACTGGAAACGTTATTTGTGTTTTTGTTAAATAGTCACCACCGAACTCAACAGGGACAGTATAAGCATCGAAATAGTATTTACAAAATAGCAATAATAACAATTGTCATGAAAAATACGAGTGGGAAGGAATGCAGCATCGGCGTTCAGCGGTGTCTTCGTACTCACTTTGGATATGGCAAAGGCCGACGGCAAACTGTGACAACTCAGGCACCTGCTTGAGGATCTCTTCCGTAACTAAGTGCACGCCCCTGTGCTGTGGCCTCAAATTCAGTTTCCGTTGGAACCACGCGGATCCGATCTGAATTCCTCGGTTCGAGGCCATGTTTAATTTTTAAAAACGCTACAGAGTGACCGCAAGAATACAAACGATATTACACAACATCACTTAGCACAATCTTTACACAAATTAAACCACAATTATCATAAATGATTCATTTTTGATCTTTAAATAGTAATAAATATAACGGAGGTTATAGGACAGATTCGACACCCTATTTTCTGCGGGAAAGTGAAACAGTCGTCAAATGAAAGAGACGAGCGATCCGGTAAGTGTTGTCATTACTGAAAATCGAATATGACATTTAGGCTGCGTTAAACGTGACGTTAACGTCCTCACGAGTCAATTATTTTTTTTATACGTAGCGTTTGTTTGTTTTTATATGAAAATTGCAATAGTTAACATAAAAACAAACATCTAATGAGTAAATTGAACCAGTTTTAGCTGTAATGTATTAAATGCTAACGAGCTTTTGACAGAATTGAGAATGAAGCATTTAATAATAAAATGTTGAGTATATTTTAAACTAATGATATCATATGTTTTTTATAATACGAATGATAACTGCATAAATGATCTTGTTGTTTCAAAATTACTTACATAATTTAGTCAACCTGTAATTAATGTCAATCATTTTTACAATCGACTAATGGCAACATAATGATAATTCGCGGGAAATTTAACTTTCCATCCCAGTTATTGTAGGTGCTCTCAGCTCTAATAATAATTATTTTGAACCAGGTAGAATCACAAATAAAACAAAGTACTTTTATCATAAGGTTAAGATAATTTTGAGCAATACTTACTGTAAATGAAATTTTCAACATTTTTTTTAGTTGAAACTATTGACCCGCTATGAAACTTATAAAGAAGTTGGGTGTGTCGAGGGTGGATAAGCGTAAAATAGGTGCGGCTATTAACCACTCCATGGAATTGGGACAATTAGTTTTTATTCAAAGGAAGTATTTTGCGGGCACGACAGTCGCATTGTCCTAGTTTGTTTAACAAACGTTTGTAGTGCAATCATCATAGTTACGTAGATACTATCACAATGGATCCCATAATGGATGTTATAAAAAATTCAGAGGAGCCGGAATGGCTTGAAAAAAGTGTAGTTGGAGAGCTCAGAGTATGGCAAATTATATTTCTCTGTATAGCTGGCGTGACTACTTTGAGTAAGTAATTATTTTAACAGGCGCATTACAATGTCATTTTTAAATACACAGTACAGGTATTGCTAACAAAGTTTTATAATTTTGTAGTTTCTCTAAGCATATAAATTTATAAAACACAAGGCTTTATTGTTTAATAAGTACCTCCTTAGTACACGTTTACTTATTATTCGGCAGTAAATACCAAAAGAATGACTGTCGAATTTAAGAGCTTTGTACTTGGAAGATAAATATCTGCTGAAAATTTAAAGTAGCCGACTGTGTCGTATCTTAATCACACTTAATTAATCTGGAGAGTTATTACAAAGAAATGGTGCTCTCATTAAAACCTGAAGAGACTGATAGAAATCTCACTGTTCCTTTTCAATTTATTTGAAACGTTAATATTTTTCAAGCTACAGCTTACAAGTAAATCAGGTAGGTACTAAATTTAAGTATCTACTCTTGGTTTTTAAGTTAAAATTAATATGAAGGTAGGTGTACTAAAACAAAGTTAACCCAGTGCCCTAAATAAACTAAGCAAGAACGTGTTTTCTAGTAAAGGAGCACTTTAGTTAAAATTGCATTCTTATCTTGAATTATTCGTCGGCTCGGGGTAGTATGAAAATACAAGGAAATACTATATAAATGAAAATATCTTGCACATAGTTCAGAATTTGTCATCATTGAGTACTTACAAGAAACATTTGAACTTTTCGATGTAAGAAACATTTGAACTTTTCGATGTTCTTTTCAAATATGTTTTAACCTTGTTTTAACGAATTTAAATATCCGGATTCCTGTATATATTTGTTGTCTATAGTATTGTGTAGAATCAATTCATCGTTTTTATTAAATATCGAATCGGCGCGGGCGATCAATCCACATTCAACTTTTTTAATTTTTCCATTTTTAAATTTCGAATTAACGTTTACCATTCAAGTTGTGATGGTGTGCTGCTGCTTCCGTTTCCGCATACCTCGCACCAAACAGCAGATAGAGGCCGATTACAAGCGGCGCAAAATAACCAGCAAGTTCAGACAACAACTTGAAACCATTCAGGATTCCAAGATGGATACCATTTCATTGAAAGACGGTGAAATAAAACATTTTTGTAAAAGCAATTTCTTGTGTTCACTATCCGTGCACACGTAACTAGATAATTTTTCTCCGCACTTCCACGCACTTCGTAAACGCGAAAATATAATGTACCTACTGAAAAAATTGCAGCTTCATTTTTTAGCCACTAAAAAAAGCATGTAGAGCTGAAGTTTTGATTTATTAGTTAGTTACTGAACATGTTTATTTCTTTTTTCTCTTAATGGCGGTACTTATTTTGAAAATTGATTATTTTATCAATATTCAACGCTTTGCATACCATTCTTTAATAGCATGCATTAAAGCACACAAGGTAGGTGCTTTTTTTTCATAGAAATAAAAATTTTATGTGTCTAGTTTGGTCAAATTCAATAAACTATGAAGCATTCCATGAAAATCGGTTGAGTACTTTTGGAGTTTCGGGGCAACAAACATCGAGCAACGAGATTTTTCATTTTTATATATCTACAAAATGTAAATAATGAGTAACATACTTTAGCTGCAATAATATAAACAATTATCTGCATGCGTATCATTTTATTCTTGATTTGATAAAAAAAAATTATAATTGCTCGTCTTACTCAACACGACAATTCCGTATCTCCTAATGCAACTATTTACTGATTTGCAAAATAAATAGCTCTGTCCGATAACATTGTGATAACGTGTCATTCGAATCAGTTTGTTTTTAACTAGCGTTGGAACTGTTGCACGAGAAAAGCCAATCAATGGAGGAGAAGCAGGGATCCCAGCCTAGTTCTATCATGTCACCACAACAAAGTAAGTACCGTAGAAAGTTTACAAGTTAAATTCCGGTAGAATAAAGCTGCGTCCACATAGAGCCGATGTAGGTATATAGGGATAATATTGATTTCCTTGCAGATATAAACAGCAACAGCTGTAAAAAAATAAAGATTTCACGAGAATAAACGTATATCATAGGCACCCGTGTATTTCCAACTCTCCTCTCTAATACGTTTAGCATATGCACTATGCAGACAAACCTTAATCGAGGAAAAGATATTGTAATGTAAGATAATTCATTGGTCGTACAAATCTTGTTATTTAACCCCGAATATTGTTACTTATACAAATATTCATTTAAATAGAATATTGTTATAGATACCTAAATACGAATTTATTTTTTTAAGTTCATAATACTATATTTTAGGAAAGGCCTTTTTGGGATTGAATATAGAAATTTGACAAGAGTGTGAAGTTGCGAGCGAAACCGCGGTCGTAAAGCTATTTAGTTACAAAATAGAAAGACTTCTGCAGTAATCCGAAATGTATATCACGTGCTATCAAATTGCTTAATTTGGCCTTAACAAGTTTCGTGTACATTTTAACGTGTACTGTTGGTTCAATTATTTATTTTACGAGCGAAATGATCGTAAAAGGGATTGGGAATGAAATCGCTTTGTCAACAATGGCGTCATTTTATTCACTATTTATGTACGTTTAACTCGTTAATCAGGCATGATTATAGTTAGTGGTTTAAAAAAGAAATTCATTTGAGTATAAATAAAAACAAAAATTATATTTAAGATTTTCATAGTAGAATTTATATAACAGTATACAAATTAGCCTTAATATCATACTAATTGTTCGATTTGATGGACTGTGTGATTCTATATGATGACTTCAAGATTTTATTTTAGAATATCATGTCATAAAAGATTAAACATAACTTTTGTTTCAAAACATGAGAGATCAAAATATAATACGTTCGCCTTTCGCGTTATAAAAATCACTTGCTCACGAACGCTCAAACATTGAAAAGACGTGTGCACTATTGTGTAGAAAATCACTTTCGATACGTCAGAAATTATTTTCCATATCTACTTTATGTGTATTGTTTTCATTTAAACGAGTAGTAGTACATTATTAATTAAGTATATATACCATTTTATATGCAGAGTGAAATTTTAACTGGTCGTGCTAGGCGCATCCGAAACTGAGCAACGTCGAAAACCTCTGAAAGCGAAGAATAACGATTTTTCATAAATGTTATGATGCCGTTTTAAATTCCATTAAAATTGGCCATAAGAGCTTTCAGCGTTTCGAAATTTCTCACGTTCAGATTTAACCTTACAAACGAAGCAATATTCACCTGTATATCTTCTGTATGCCTATACAGGGTGTCCCACTATTGGTATACTAAACGCGAAGGGACTTGTAGGTTTGCATAGACTGATCACGAAAAAAAAAGTTACATCAAAAAATTTTTGCTAAATTTTTCCTGAAAATCCATGTTCTTTTCTCTAGCTTCGCGCAGCCTGCGTATACCGCTTCGCTAATGTGAGCATCTTGTCTATGAAAACATAATCTTAAACGATAGGTCACGTGCTGCTAGCAAATCTGGGCGGGTTGCTTGTTATGGGTGTACACATAGTTTTAAGAATTCGTCTATTTGAAAAAAAAACTGCGTCTGGAATTTTATAAGTATTTTTTACGTACTCAGCGTATGCAAAACTATAACCTCCTTTGAGCTTAGTATACCAACAGTGGGACACCCTGTATATTTCCGTGACTATGTCGAATTCAATTTATTTATTTGTAATTTAATATTGTTTTATCCCGCAGGTTCTTTAGAAACCTCATTCCAACCGGATCCCAAGTCGGACCCGCAACCTTCTGGCGGAATGAACTTCGTCAAATTCGCGACCAAAGTGGCCAATTTGTCCAAATTGAGCCAACCAAAGTCACCCACCACGCCGAATTCACCAGCTAAAATGGATTTTTAAAAGCTTTCTCTATGATTTAGTGAAGATTGTAATGCTTTGGATACATTTTATGTACTTAGAGAAGAATTATTGCATTTACTAGATTTCCGCCCGCGGCTTCGCCCGCGTTTGCAAAGGAAAACCCGCATAGTTCCCGTTCCCGTGGGATTTCCGGGATAAAAACTATCCTATGTGTTAATCCAAGTTACCCTCTATATGTGTGCTAAATTTCATTGTAATCGGTTCAGTAGTTTTTACGTGAAAGAGTAACAAACATCCATACATCCATACATCCTTACAAACTTTCGCCTTTTTAATATATATTAGAAATATTAGAATATTAGATATTAGATAGTAAGGCTTTCTTAGAAGATGAAATTATAATAATTATGATAGTTTACTAGAGACGAAAATATAGAATAGGTAAAATACTAAGAACATCATCTTGTTTGTTAATTTAAGAATAAATGTATTTTGTAATAAATAAACAAATTTCCTGCATTAAGATGTTTTGTTTAATCTAGAAAATAAAAAATACAGTATAAACGGATTTTAGATCACAAGATTAATTACATATTCACAAATAACTTTAGTATCCGCAGTTTACATAATCTCG
Organism: Colias behrii; assembly: GCA_029959065.1. Classification (NCBI taxonomy): domain Eukaryota; kingdom Metazoa; phylum Arthropoda; class Insecta; order Lepidoptera; family Pieridae; genus Colias; species Colias behrii. Next base: position 3,112,878 of record JARWMC010000016.1, read on the forward strand.
CATAAAACTGACAGTAAAAACAATCGTCGAATCGTAAGCGATAACTTTAAAGCAACATTTAACTTACATTATAATACATAAATAATACATCTTGCAAATAAAAATTACATAAAATTCAAGTTAGCTACATAATAATATTATTTTAAATAGTTTAAATTGTTTCTACATGCTCATCGCTTTCCACTCAGGATCTGTTCAATCTGTCATGATATAATATAATTATATATTTGTCGGCGTGTTGTTTAAAATATGACTTAGTTTTATACAATCCTTCGACACCCGGACGATAATTTAAACCTAAACGTTCAGTCCATGAGTCGTTATTGACACCACAATCTTCAAACACATTTTCACCTATTTCTAGAAGCTCTACACAACTAGATTTACCATTAGGGTCATCTTCGTCAGGTGGGATATTACTTCTGTATATATTTTTTTGCTGTTCAAACTTAATAATCCAAAACGTAAATGGGATAATGTTTATTACGAACAAAGGTGCCCTACGCCAAACCCAGCTGTGTAGAAACTTTTAAATACCTACATTTCAGAAATTTGAATGAACTTTACGAATGTCATTGAGCAATCTATATTCCAGTGCAAAACATCACCATAATAATAATAATATAAAAACGTCCAGAATCTATGACGCTACGTTCGATTCGTGTAATAAAATTTCATTAAAGTTCAACGATACAGCTCTATGTCGGGGAACAATTGCGAAATGGAATATCGAATTGCACTTCGAACATCGATACGACGTACCGAGACCTAATCTAGCGACACTAGCAGATTTCAAGAGACCGGAATCATCGAAAAGTTTCTCGGTAAATAAGGCCATATTGATCCAAGTCACTCGTCTACGAAACAAACTATCGAGATATTTATAGACTTTCACTTACACGTTAATAATTGAATGCGACCTACCTAAAACGTAAACAAGTTCATTTCATTAAAATTATTATTGTTCGTATATTGCAACTATGTATATGTAACTAATACGCACGAAACAAAATTTGAAGGAATAATTCGTGGGACTTTGTGCTTTACCTGTCTCGACGTCCGGCGATATACATTTTTACAAGATTGCAATCGAAACGATATAGGCTACGTTATAGTACATCATATATTATATACCCTACGTGAGGATCGGTGATTGCGTCACTTACAACAAAATTACATAAGCTAAACAAACTCACAGGATGGACACTACTGGTAATAAATGTTTTCATTTGTCAACGTGTACACTCAACATCAAACCATCTAAATCGAATTTACTCTGAAACTAACATGAACCGGCCACAATGGAGGAAACAACAAAACTTTGACATTGACTGTACACATACAATAAGAATTAGGAACCCGAGTCGCGAACGCAGTGCCACCTCTATATAATATAAACTCTCATAAAGCATAATTTTGTTAACAAGTCTTCAGAAACATTTTGATCACTAGGTTAGGCTTGGTGATAATAAATATTTGTTACAATGTGCACATTTCACGAACCAATAGGATACATCCAATATTGAGCATAATTATTTGGCAATTAACGGTATTGCAACGGATAAATAACTGTTACATTCAGAGCTTTGTGACCTGATTTGGGTATGATTTAGTTTTCAATGAGTACACGATATATTTAATATTAAGAAATACGCACATTGTGGAGTCATATTGTTGATAACGCGCTCATTCCTATAACATTAATGTCATCTTAAACATATAGGGGTAAATTTATTGATAAAATTGCTTCTAAATTTTAAGTGACAATTAAAAAAAAGTTCATAGATTAAAAAACTATATGTCAAAAGCAGAATTATCTGTGCTCATAAAAAATACCATATGGATTCCATAATGAGATCGTTAAAATACAAATTTAAAAACTGCATAATACAATAATATATAAATAAAAACGATTTGTTTATACAGTGTTGCAACAACATAGAATGTAGGGGAATGACCGCGTTAGTGTGGTGCGGCGTCTAACGGCCGACGGCGCGCAATCAATCTCGCCTCACAAACGTTTTGCCACTGGAACAAGCAAATAACATTTATATTATAAAACATTTATTAGTGGTTACATTATTTTTTGTGAATAACGAATTAATCAGGTCTTTCAGTACAAAAATATCAAAACAAAATATAAGTTCTATGTGTTACTGTTATTACGACCAAAAGTTAGAATATTTATAAGTACTTAAATGAATATTGTGAAAATTTAAAATGTGTACAACACACAATCATGATCCGATAAAATGGCGTTATTAGAAAAACCTTGCCAGTTTACATTTATGAACTCGAGCCAATATACAAAAAGCACATTTTTTATTCTGTACATAAACATAATTAAAAAATCTATAATAAACAATGTATACTAACGAGATAGTTTTCCGCTCGTTGGGCCGGTTGGCGGGCTGCGGGCGCGCACGGTTCAGCACCTTCAGCAGCTCGCCCGCCTTGGCGCGCATGCGCGAGTGCACGTACACCTACACACATATACATCTTAATATATATAAATCTCGTGTCACAATGTTTGTCCTCAATGGACTCCTAAACCACTTAACCGATTATAATAAAATTCGCACACCATGTGCAGTTCGATCCAACTTGAGAGATAGGATAGTTTAAACATGTAGGTACCACGGGCGAAGCCGGGGCGGACCACTAGTATATTATATGAAAAAGTTGATTATGAGGTGAGATTCGTGATTCGTCCCATCCTTCGCTTAGACCTAAGAAGATTGGGATAGTTGCACCTCCGAAATCAAATTCTTCAATTCTTTTAGTTGTATGTATCTATAATATAATGTGGTTTGTTGATAACGGTTGTTACATATTGTATATTGTATACGAAATACATATCTCACATACGATAATATATGTACCAAACACTATAGTGAAAATTGCATAATTATTAAAATAAGTACCCAAAAAAATAAAAAATAAAAACTTAACATTTCATCATAAAAAATTCTATTTAAAAACTAAAAAAATAAGGAATATACCTTTATAATACCACCCTTACCTTAGAGCACTTGATGTGATAATGCAGATAGTCCCGGAACATGTGCAGCAAGTCTATGGTGTTGTCGCGCGCCGCCTCGCACGTGTGCCGCGGGAACAACACTGCAATATATCATTTTTTTATTCTGCTGTTCACAATATTTTTAGTTTATTCTACTGAAAATATATACTACTGAGAACATATTATGACAAAAGCAGAACAATTACATATATCTATAGAATACCTTATTCAGGCATTACATGATTTAAAATTGTAATATTTTAATGACAATAATTGTATTTTTTTCCTTAGTTAGCTTCATAATTAAACAACGCATTATTGATACGCAAACAGACTTGAAGAACTTGTAACTTAGGAATAATTTAAACTTTTAAACTATTCTGCTGATGCAAGAGTTTTTAAATGTGTTAATTTTCCGAGCTTATTAGGTGCCAGAATAGAAATATATAAGTTCAAAGCCACCAATAAATAACGCCAGAGCCAACACGCCTTAAATTAATCACATTAACAATGACGTAACACCAAAAGCTATAAATAAATAATAGCATCATACTTTATAAGCATGACGTCATTATAGAAAACACTGCTTCGCCTAGAATATTAATTTCAATCAATGGAGTATAATAATAAACTTTGTGTTATAATGGAATTTTTTGCCTTATTTCACCAAAAAGTTATGTATTGTTGTTTAAATCAATTATTATACTAAATTATTTTAACCACAGTAATAGATGACCATGCAATTTTAATCCAAAACACGTAAACAACTTATGAGCGATTTAACAGGAAAATACGAAATGGTATACATTAATTGTTACAGTATCAAAATATTATTGTCTGTGTCACTTACTAATGCCCAATTAACAATAAAATACATTTGGTAAACTCCATTATAATATAAACGTATTTTATTAACTAATACCATTAAAATATAATGTTTTGCCTCAGTTGCCTTAATATCAGTACAAATTCAAGAATAATTCTTATAGATAGAATACTTTTTTAAACAAAAATCTTACCAAATGTGACATAGCTGATATTATCTCCTACTTTTGCATCGGTGTCAATAAGTTCTAACGGTGGCTCCTTGTGTGAAAATAGAACCTGAAGAAAAAAGAAGAAAAGAATCAATTTGAAAGTAATTTTATTGAATAAAAATAATATTATTTTATCAATCAAAAATGTATAAACACATACTCTGTCTCTATGATGTGTAGTATAAACAATGGTTCTGTTTATAAATCTACGTTTATTTTTAAACAAATAAATTTATTGATATTTTTCAATATATTTATATAAATTTACTCACTAACAACTCATTTTACATAGAATAGCTTTAAAAATTTATTACACATTTCTAATTTTTCTAGGTTTTTATAAAAAAAAAATACCTATATTTTATTTTATTAAATTTATTTAGCAATTATAAAATACTATACCTGTGGCGCGGTATGTGAAGCTCGTCTACCCTCCTTCAGTTCCTGCATGAACACTTTGCCAATGACCATATCATCCTCGTGACGGAACACCGTCGAGAAAACCACCGTCACTCTATCCTCTTGTGCTTCTACGTATCTGCAAGATGTTATGTATTCTTTGTATATGACAGATATGACGTAATTATTGAGATTATTACAAGTTAAGTTTTTTTGTAACACAGAATTAAAGCTTTTTCTTAATATTGCGGAAGTACTAGACAAATAAGAAATGTAACAAATATATTCACTGACATTTATACTCGCAATATCAAGCAATTTTATATTAGGATGGTCGAAAAATATGAGAAGGGTCTCAATTTATAGCATTTTTGACGTGACAACGTCTTATAATTCGATAGAGCCGGCTGCACGCACGAAAAAACATGACTCATGCGGCGTTACCTCGCTCTGAGGCGTTCCATGTAAGGCTTGAAGTGCAAGCGAGTGCGCGGAACGAGCGACAAAGAAGCAAAATCGGACGTTGTCACGTTCAACTATCGTAAGTAAACCGACTTTACAGACAACCAATTTTTTATATTAGTCAACATGTAAGGCGCAGCTAATTACTTGCAAAGACACTTTTATAATTGATCTAAATAACGATTGTGCTAATTAATCTTATTACATCTTTATGAAGCTATACAAGTTGACATTGGATTATACTTAAAGACATCAATTATTTATATAGTGCTATACACTTAATTATCTAAAAAAAATACACTTGTTTGAATTACATCCATCTCCAACCTACATATGAATAAGCAATCTGTGTTCTTCACATCTCCTATAATAAATTACTTTTAAAATCAGAATGTAACAACAAAAATATAAGATAAGGAGTTATGAGAGGAAAAACAACCCATATTATCATGTAAAACATTGTATTACATTGTAAATTTTACTTTTTACATATTTCAATTGCTGTTATAAAATCTATGTAATTCATGCAACAATATATTTTTCGATAATATATTTTCTAACAGCAGATTAAACCAACTCACAGTGTTTCATCCTGTCGATAGTTGATAACAGCTCGCTTGTGACTGACATCTCCATCCTCTTGCAGCCTGAAGTAACGCTCGAACACCGATGCAAAGCAGTTCCTCTTCAACAGGCCAACCTTCTTCACGATAACCTCCCAGTCATCCGGAATGTTCTCCATGTCCAGTAAGACGGATACATTGTAACCTGACAATAATATTTTATGCATAAGTTTAAAATATGATCCTTACATAAATGATAAAACATTTTTTAAACAGTTTCAAATATAAATTCATACTTTTAACAAACATTATTTATGATCATAAAAAATCAGTGACTAATTAGTCAAATTAAAAAATGTTTTTTTTTATACTTGATATTTTATCATAAAATAAAATTTCAAATTTTGTGTCATATTTTATTAGATTTAAAAATCCTATTAAAATGATTAATTTTGTTAATTGGAATATTAGTGAAAAATAAATATGAATTCATACTACAATATATTTATATGATATTAATTAAAGTTAAATTTTGGCACTATCATTTTTTATCACAAAATAACAATCCTACAAAAATAATCTAATCTAATGGAATGATAAACATATCAAATACTTTCAACATTGTGTCAATATAATAATTCTTATAAGCAATTGAATGTCAACACCATAATACTCAATTCAGTATAAACAATTCATTGTGATGCAAATTCCTTATGGCTCTGGTTACATCATATTGTTAAATTCTTCAAATTAATGATCAGTTAACCATGTATAAAACACAATAAGTTACTTGGCATACAAAATAATTGTTTGTATTTATACATTGTGTTTACAAAATAATTAAAACACAAATAAATGTTATCTCACAACTGTAGTGTGATTACATGTTTGAAAAATTATGTCCAAATTTAGCTTATCTATTTCTCTGTAAGACTAAGCTTATAAATTTATTGATAATTTATATTAGTCAATAAAACCTAATGTAACAATAACATACCCATGAGTAACTTAGAACTTAGTCTATCGTTCATATATCTTTTATGTTATTCAGAAAGTAGTTTAATTAAGGGCCGATTTTTCAATGCTTGTATAAAACTTATCCATCCAATAAAGTATTACACGATAATATTAAAATTTCACGTAAACTGTCAAATACGGGCAATTAGAATACATATTTTTTAAAATGGTAGTTTTATACATTATTCAACGAATAAGTTTTATCCAAGCATTGAAAAATCGGCCCTAACATATTTAAATTCATACAAAATCACCTGTCTCTGTTTCAGTGAGGAGGGGGCCATACACTCTTTTGAGCAGTTCATCCGCTCCATGCTCCTCTAATTGCTTGTAAAACTTCAATGATATACTAACCTGAAATAATTAATAATACCCATTATAATCATAAAACTTATATATATATAAAGAATTATCATAAGTATTACTCATAAAAAACATTCTGAATGTCACACTGCTCAAATGAGTCAATGCAGATAACAGCATACACTAAAATTTATTTAATTTTTAAAATGAAATGTTCAGTGACCTACCCTAACTTTGGTTTTATCTCCATTGACATTGGATATATGAAAAAGTACTCCATCAAAATCTGCTACGGTCACATCTATGGACTCAGGCTTTAAACTGGAACAAACATATGATAATTAACTCAAGGAAAACATTGCAGAGGAACATAGTTGTACATTCAACTTTGTTGTCACATATCACATACTTTGAATACTCGAATGCGATGGGTATTCAAAAACATTTTATAGGACGTTTCCGCACTTGTCGTCAATACCTACAAACAATATGACTCATCATCGCTGATACAAACCAACAAGCGTCATGATCGAAACTTTATTTATGGAAAAATAAACCATGAATACGTCCTGTACAATACCGAAACGATTCGAATTTTGCATATTCGGCGGCCAACGTGGGCCCACCCTGTGTGATAGTATTTGACAGTTGTCAACTAATTCCGAAAAGGGGTTATAGGCAGGACAAAATTACTTACATTGACCGCTTGATATATTAAAATAGAATAAAATACCTCACAATACGCTAAATCTTGTCCACAGACATACCGCACAGAATGATTGTAAAAAACAGGTAAACTTTCTAAGCGTAACGTACTCACCGCGCCAGTGCATTTTTATATTTAACTGTTAATGTTTCTTCTATAATTCTATTATTGATCTCCAGCAAGATCATTATTTAACAATTTATAACCTACAGTTTTTTCATAAAATTAACACTTTATAGCACCTTCATTTAATAATTCATACGAATTATCTTTAAAATGATGACCGCCCGCACACAGATATCTCTACGACAGAGAAAGAAAAGGAAGCATCAAATGAATGAAATATCGGTCAAATAACCATAGACTATACTATTGCAAAATCGGTCTTTTTTTGAAAATGATGAATTTTCAATATTAATTTAATTTAATTATTATATTGGAAGCAATCCTAGAAATAGTATATTAATATTTAAAATAATAATCATATTTTTTTTTCTTTCTTTTTCTTTTCCATGAAAATGATTATTCTGATTATATATTTTAAAAGTATTCTTATTTTTTAAATTTAAACTAAGAAATTTTAAACAGATAATTCCAATTTCAAGCGAAAATTAACCGAAATTAATTGTAAAATAAGACTGTGTTTTGAAACTTATTACATACTTGTGTTCTTGCTTGTGTTATATCACATAGATTAAAATTTGAACTGTAAAATGCCAAAGATATTTTTTAAAAATATTTATCAGCTATCGCAACACCAACTTCACTCTCAAACCGTAGAGGGAGTCATTCTCCCTCTACGTCTCAAACCAAAACCAAAAACTAATGTCTACTAATGTCATAAAACATAAAACGTCAAAGTTAAAGCGTGAGTTCAGTGTTTATTTATTTTTTGGGAATAAAAATTTATAAGAACTGATCATTATTAAACTAGGTACTAAGGACCTATTTGACCCAAGTCATCTACAATTATATTAAAATGACTTAAAGCGATAGTATGCTGTAAATTATCTATCAAAGATGTCGAACCAGGTAGCTGCATTTGTAGCGGGTTTAAAATCCCGAAATGTGGATGTTCAAACGAAAACGGCAAGAGAATTGTATCACTTTGCTAAAACTGAGCTGCGTGAAGTTCCACAGGAAGAGCTTACTCAGTTTCTTGATGAGTTTAATCACCAAATATTTGAAATGGTTTCTAGCAATGATGTTCATGAGAAAAAAGGAGGTGTACTGGCGATAGGTTTGTATTATTATTCAGTGAACTAATTAAGCAAAGCGAAGCGAATTACTCATCAATATTTTAATGTCATATTCGTAATAATTCATTAAAATATATATTTTTCAGTATGTCTCATTGGAGGTGACTGTGATACTACAAAGACTAGAATCACTAGATTTGCTAATTACTTACGAAATCTCTTACCTTCATCCGATGCAGGAGTAATGGAATTAGCGGCTAAAACAGTTGGGCGTCTGGCAACTGTCTCCGGGGTCAAAAGAGCTGAATATGTAGAATTTGAAGTAAAAAGGGCATTTGAATGGCTTTCTGAAGAAAGAAACGAAGGCAGACGTCATTCAGCTGTTTTGCTATTAAAAGAACTTGCTATTGCTATGCCAACATATTTCTATCAACAAGTTTCTGGGTTCTTTGACCATATTCTTGTTGCGTTGAAAGATCCTAAACAGCAAATAAGGGAAGCAGCTGCCAAAGCTTTAAGAGCTGGTTTCGTAGTGACAGCTCAGCGAGAAACTGCAAAACAATCTACAGCAAAACCACAATGGTATATGCAGTGTTATGAAGAAGCAATGCTGTCCTTTGAAGATATTCCAATAAAAGAAAAGGGTATTACTAAAGAGGATCGGGTTCACGGAGGGCTCTTAATCTTGAATGAATTGTTAAGATGTTCTAATGCAATTTGGGAGAAAAAATATTCACACTTAATGAGAAGCATTGATACTCAAAAAGATATAATAGTATCGGATGATATTATTTTTATTAGCACTAAGCTCCACAGTCCTTCAGTAAAGAGAGGCTACTTGTGTGATGGATTTAAAACAGAAAATGTGCAATATCCAGTTCCTATATATGAATCTGAAGTATGTAAAAAACTTTTGTCCGAGAAAATTGAAAGGATTTGCCATGGTATGTAAATTTAAGTTTATTTTTAAGTTTTTTAATCTTTCTTATTCTCCTATTAGGTTGGGGAAATTGAGTTTTTAAAAATAATTAATTATAGTAGAATGAAACCAATTGGAAAAGGAAGAGAATATAACAAAAAATAAGAGCAAAAATAAATTATTATCAATGCCTTTGCAGTGGTTCTATTTTACTATAGATAAAATGCATTTTTATCACTTAATAACTCAGGCCCCGGAATCACAGACACAATAGAAAATCTATTGTGTTCGGGGCTCAATGGGTTAACAGCGATCATGGCACTGGTGGACAACTTCTCTTCTATACATATAAAAGAGAGTCTGTGTTCCTACTTAATTATAATAATTCAAGAAATGCTATTTGGATTTTGCTATTTTTTATTGGTTCAATTTTTCTCTGCATGGATAAGAATAACAACTTTTTAATTTTGATAAACTTAAAAAAATTACACAGACAGAGCCAGCAAAAGCAGCTGCAGAGAGCAGAATAAAAATAATGAATATTAATTAATATGTTTCGATAAGAGATGTTTTTTTTTTCAATTATAATTGTTTAGTGACTTACAATTCAGTATTGTGTAGAATATTATAATTATTCTATTTATTTCAGATGTGATGGCCCAAAGGTTGTTGAAGCTCCAAGGAGTGCCACAAACACTTCTTGTTATAATCCCAAGATTAGCTGCATTCAATAAAGAATTATTCTTGAAGAAATATCTTAATTCAACTATGCATTACTTATTAACTTCAATAAGGAGTAGGGAGAAAGACAAAAACATGGCATTTACAACACTTGGCCTTATGGCAGCAGCTTTAGAGGGTGATATAAGAACTTTTATACCAAGAATTATGGATGTTATAAAGCAAGCATTGCCTGTAAGAGATTTTCAAACAAAGAAAAGGATATGGGTTGATCCATCTATATTTGCCTGTATAACATTGCTAAGTAGTGCTGTAAAAGATCTTGTTGTAAGGGACATTAAAGAAATACTCGATGCTATGTTTGCAACTGGTTTGAGCCCATCTTTAACAATATGCATGAAGGAGTTGAGTGAAAATTTACCCTCACTTAGAGCAGAAATATCAGAAGGCCTTTTGAATATGCTCTCTTTAGTACTTAGGAATAAACACTTTTTACATCCAGGAGTGCCTAGGAGTTTAGAACAGCAAATGAGTAATATAACCCTTCCAATAGAACCACAGGACACTGCAAGCATTGTTTTAGCACTGAGTACATTAGGCACTTTTCATTTTGAAGGGCAACACAGTTTGCTCATGTTTGTCCGTAGATGTGCAGATCACTTCTTACAGAGTGATCAACAGGAAATAAGGGTTGAAGCTGTGAAAACATCAGCAAAACTTTTAGCAGATGCTGCAATTAGGACAATGAAAACTCCTTCAAAGACACTCACCATGTTAACAGCGGAAGTTGTTGGCAAAATGCTAATTGTTTCCGTAACTGATCCTGATTACGAAGTGAGATACTGGGTACTTGAATCTCTGACACAAATTTTCGATACACATTTAGCGCAAATAGAAAATCTTAGTTTTCTGTTTATTGCTATGAATGACGAGCATTTAGAAATACGAGAATTAGCAATTTGTACCATTGGAAGATTGAGTACAGTTAATCCCGCATATGTAATGCCTGGTTTAAGAAAGACATTAATACAGTTTTTGACTGAACTTGAACATTCGGGAATGAGTCGTAATAAAGAGCAAGCTGCTAGAATGCTTGATAATCTTATTTTGCATGCCCCTAAACTTGTGAAACCTTACATGGAGACAATTCTAAATGTTCTGGTACCAAAATTGAAAGAACCTGATGTTAACCCAGGTGTTGTCATCAGTGTTCTTAAGGCAGTAGGAGATTTAGCTGATGTCCATGGTGATAACAGTGGGCTTAGGAAATGCCTTCCAGAACTTCTTACGATCCTTCTTGACTTACTTTCCGATGCAACTGCGACAGAAAAGCGAAGCGTGGCTCTATGGGCATTTGGACAACTAATTAGTGCAACAGGATATGTTGTTACCCCATATACAGACTATCCAAATTTAATGGATGTACTTCTAAATTTTCTGAAAACTGAACAACAACCGAAAGACAGACGTGAAACAATTCGAGTGTTGGGTCTACTGGGCGCGTTGGATCCTTATAAACATAAATTAACGAAAAGTAGAAAAGATGGGCAACCTAATTCAAGTTTAGTCCCAGTGGCTGATAGTAAAGCTGAAGAAAACAATTTTGACATAACTTCAAGTGAAATGTTGGTTTTGATGCCAACACCGGTGTTGGACGAATACTACCCAGCAATTGTCATTTCGACTCTCATGCGTATATTACGCGACCCCACACTTCAACAACACCATACAAGTGTTGTTCAGGCAGTTACATTTATTTTCCAATCCCTTGGTATTAAATGTGTTCCATATATTTCTCGAGTTACTCCTAGTCTCCTATATGTCGCTCGCGCTACGGATAACATTGCTTTCCGTGAGTTCCTATTTACACAGCTCGCTAAATTAATTGCTATAGTTAAACAACATATTCGAAATTATTTGGACAAAATATTTGATCTTATCAAAGAATTTTGGACTCCTAACAGTCCTTTGCAGCCTACATTGATACTACTCGTAGAACATATTGCAATCGCACTTGGCTCGGAATTCAAGGTATACTTACCGCAATTAATGCCGCAGATACTTCGCGTTTTGGCGCATGATACTAGCAAGGATAGGGTTGTGACTGAAAAGTTGTTGTATGCATTACAAAAATTCGAAGATAACTTAGATGACTACATGCATTTAGTAATTCCTTCCATTGTAAAGTTATTTGATGCAACTGACTGCCCTATTCCTGTTGCGAAAGTCGCAATGGAAACAGTTGACTATTTGTCTGATTCATTAAACTATAGCGAACTAGTATCAAGAATAATTCATCCCCTCGTTCGTAGTTTGGACACTTGCTATGCTTTGCGCACAACAGCTATGGATACCTTGTGCGCTTTAATCGTTCAATTAGGTCGAAAATTCACCGACTTCATACCTCTTGTACAAAAGGTATTGGTAAAGCATAGGATCCAACATCAAAATTATGAACTATTGCTATCTAAGCTACAAACAACGCCAATGCTAACTTTGGAAGAATTTCTTCAAAGTACCAGAAGAAAACCGAGAAATAATAATCAAGAGGTTTGTGTCATATCTTTATTCAATGGTGACGTATTAAATAAACTGTGGTTTTTTATTTACAAATGTTAATATTTTCAGGCTCGTATTGTAGCATGTGACACATCGCAATCCATTCGAAAGCTTTACGTGAACGCGCAAAGCCTTAAAGTAGCGTGGACGGTCAGCAGTCGAGTATCCAAAGACGATTGGTTGGAATGGCTCAGACGTTTTAGTATCGGTCTGCTAACAGAATCACACAGCCCAGCATTAAGGTAAATGGCCAATTTACCTAAACATATATTGTTTCATAAGCCAATGTCTATAATTTTTAATCTTTTCCAGAGCATGCCTTGCACTTGCACACAATTATTCGCAACTTTTGCGAGATTTGTTTAACGCGGCTTTCGTGTCGTGTTGGACAGAACTGGATAGTCGGTCACGCACAGAACTATCGAATGCATTAGAGCAAGCGCTAACTGCTCCTGATGCTCCGGAATTAGCACACACTGTTCTGAACTTAGCAGAATTTATGGAACATTGTGAAGGTGGAACGCTACCTATATCCACGCATTTACTTGGCGAAAGAGCCATGCATTGCAGAGCATATGCCAAGGCTTTACATTATAAAGTGAGTGACAATTTGAATGTTTGTTTGTACTAAATTTCGTTATTTAAAAAACTCAATAAATTTTAATTTGACAGGAAGAAGAATTCCGCAATGGTGCAACTTCTCAAGTTGTAGAGGCTTTGATACATATTAATAACAAACTCCAGCAAAAGGAAGCTGCGGAAGGATTACTGGAAAGAGTTATGACTCAAAGAGAAGCAGGCGATACAAGCTTAAAAGTGCAGATTCGATGGTATGAGAAATTGCACAACTGGGAAAAGGCACTAAATCTATATGGAGAAAAACTTAGCAATGAAACTGACAATATTGATGCTTGCCTTGGAGAACTTCGATGTTTCGAAGCGTTAGGCGAATGGACAAAATTGTACAACACTGTCTCGATGTGGTGGCCGCAAATGACTGACGAAGAAAAATTCAAAGCGGCAAGATTGGCTGCGGCTGCTTCTTGGGGTCTCAATGAATGGGATTCTATGTCTAATTATGTCAACTTCTTGCCCGAAAACACTCAAGACGGAGCGTTCTATAGAGCCGTTCTTAATATACACAACGGAGATTATAATGTATCAAAATTATATATCGATCAAGCACGAACATTGCTAGATTCTGAATTGACTGCTGTCGCTGGTGAGAGTTACCAAAGAGCGTACGGAGCATTAGTTAATGCTCAGCTGTTAGCGGAATTGGAAGAAGTTATAACATACAAATTAGTTCAAGAGCGAAGAGAATCGATTCGGCAAGCTTGGTGGACGAGGTTACAAGGTGGTCAAAGGCTGGTGGAAGATTGGAGTAAGATTCTACAAGTTCGCGGCTTAGTTTTAACGCCACAAGAAGACATGGCCACTTGGTTGAAATTCGCATCACTTTGCAGGAAGAGTGGCGCACCGCGTCAAGCTCACAAAACGCTAGTGATGCTCCTAGGAATAGATCCCAGTGAAAATCGAGACAAACCGCTGCCAACCCACGAACCGAGGCTTACACTTGCGTACGCAAAGCATTTGTGGGTAGCTGGTGATAAGCAGCTAGCGTATGATCAATTACAACGTTATGTTGACAATGTGGATAATGGTGACGCAGAACATTGCAGATTACTTGCTCGTTGTCACTTAAAGTTAGGCTCTTGGTGCGAATCATTGTCGGGAATTAACAGCCAATCAATTAAAACGATCCTGCGCAATTACTCGGCTGCTACTGAACTTTCATCCGACTGGTATAAAGCATGGCACGCTTGGGCATATATGAATTTCGAAACTGTACTATTTTACAAGCACCAAGAAGGAGATAATCCTCCAACTTCTGCAGATGTGAAAGCTTCAACTGAATACATACAAATGTACACAGTGCCCGCCGTTGAAGGCTTCTTTAAATCAATCAATTTATCACACGGCAGTTCTCTCCAAGACACTTTGAGATTGTTAACCTTATGGTTTGACTATGGCCACCATCCGGCGGTGCACGAAGCACTCGTTGAAGGAATAAGAACTATCGAAATTAACGTGTGGCTTCAAGTCATTCCACAATTGATAGCTAGAATCGATATTCCGAGAGCTTTGGTGGGAAAGCTTATCCATTCTCTGCTCATAGATATTGGCAAGTCGCACCCTCAAGCGCTTGTTTATCCGCTAACCGTCGCGTCGAAATCCTCATTTGTTGATCGTAAGAACGCTGCGAATCAAATTTTGAAATCAATGTGTACACATTCGATTAACTTGGTCAATCAAGCAGCGATGATATCGGAGGAACTTATCAGAGTTGCTATTTTGTGGCATGAACAGTGGCATGAGGCTTTGGAAGAAGCGTCTAGACTGTACTTTAGTGAGCACGATGTAAAGGCAATGTTCAAGACGTTGGAACCTTTGCATGCGATGTTAGAGCGCGGGCCGCAAACTTTGAAGGAAATATCATTCAGCACCGCGTATGGAAGGGATCTGAATGAAGCTCAAGAATGGTGCAATAGATTCAAGGTATGTATTTTAATTAACTTTTTGCAACTGCTCAAGTAAATTTTGAATGTATTTTATCTTGTAGTATTTTAAAATTAGTGAATAAAATGTTTAATAATTATAAATCATTGCACCCTTGTATATATTTCAGCGTCTTCATCATACTTATTGTAATCCTTTATTACGTTTCGTTTACCATTTACGTACAATAAACAAATGGCAACACATTCACGTTCAAACAGTGTCCGATACAAAACTCTGCCTATGTTCATATTAAGCAGAGTTTTACAATGAGCGATACAATAGATTTGGTACATTACTGTCGTGACATAAAGTGTTAAATTCAATAAATGTTTTATAAACTGCATTTAACTGCATTTTGTACATTTTTGAATCTAGTTGTTTGTCAATCTAGTTGCTTATAGTATCTTCATTGTTTTTACGCGACTTTAGAAAAAAATTAAATTCCTACCATACTAAAAACGCCATTTATTAATGAATAAATCACCAATGTGTGAGCGTAGACTATAGTACAAGTAAACATATTATGTACTAGCGGTCCGCCCCGGCTTCGCCCGTGGTACATATTTACGTTTTCTCTACATAAGAACCATCCTCGTACTTCAATGAATATAATAGAAAAGAATTATCGAAATCGGTTCAGCCGTTCACACGTGATGCGGTGACAACGCGAAACGGGTGCAGACCCGCCACCTTTTTATAGCTCCCGCAGCGAAGCGCGTCGAACGCGGCAACTGATACACAAAAATAATCCTTATGGCATGATTCTGTATTCACGCGCGATGACTTATAGCGTATTTCATGTATAACTTTGGTGTTTCTACACCGATTTACATGATTCTTTTACTATAACCTGCCCAGGAGTATGAAGAATAATTGTGCCAAATTTGGTTAAAATCCGTCGTGTAGTTTTTGTTTCTATAACGAATATACAGACAGACAGACAGACAGACAGACAGACAGACAGACAGACAGACAGACAAAAATTTTACTGATTGCATTTTTGGCATCAGTAGCGATCCCTTATCACCCCTTCATAGTTTTTTTTTAAATATATTTCATGTACAGAATTGGCCTCTCTACAGATTTATTATAAGTATAGATATAGATTAATCATCACCACCAACAGGAGTCAGGTCAAGTCCGCGACCTGAACCAAGCTTGGGACCTGTATTACCACGTGTTCCGTCGTATCAGCCGGCAGCTGCCGCAGCTCACGTCGCTCGAGCTGCAGTACGTCAGCCCAAGGCTGCTGGGCTGCAGAGATCTTGAATTGGCTGTACCAGGCTCATATGTTCCAGATAGAGATTTGATACGGATTGCGCATATACAAAGCAGCTTGCAGGTAAGCAAAAGGGGTAACTTGGGTTAAAATACTGGGTAATGTTTGCTGACGTCGCTCGAGCTGCAGTACGTCAGCCCAAGGCTGCTGGGCTGCAGAGATCTTGAATTGGCTGTACCAGGCTCATATGTTCCAGATAGAGATTTGATACGGATTGCGCATATACAAAGCAGCTTGCAGGTAAGCAAAAGGGGTAACTTGGGTTAAAATACTGGGTAATGTTTGCTGACGTCGCTCGAGCTGCAGTACGTCAGCCCAAGGCTGCTGGGCTGCAGAGATCTTGAATTGGCTGTACCAGGCTCATATGTTCCAGATAGAGATTTGATACGGATTGCGCATATACAAAGCAGCTTGCAGGTAAGCAAAAGGGGTAACTTGGGTTAAAATACTGGGTAATGTTTGCTGACGTCGCTCGAGCTGCAGTACGTCAGCCCAAGGCTGCTGGGCTGCAGAGATCTTGAATTGGCTGTACCAGGCTCATATGTTCCAGATAGAGATTTGATACGGATTGCGCATATACAAAGCAGCTTGCAGGTAAGCAAAAGGGGTAACTTGGGTTAAAATACTGGGTAATGTTTGCTGACGTCGCTCGAGCTGCAGTACGTCAGCCCAAGGCTGCTGGGCTGCAGAGATCTTGAATTGGCTGTACCAGGCTCATATGTTCCAGATAGAGATTTGATACGGATTGCGCATATACAAAGCAGCTTGCAGGTAAGCAAAAGGGGTAACTTGGGTTAAAATACTGGGTAATGTTTGCTGACGTCGCTCGAGCTGCAGTACGTCAGCCCAAGGCTGCTGGGCTGCAGAGATCTTGAATTGGCTGTACCAGGCTCATATGTTCCAGATAGAGATTTGATACGGATTGCGCATATACAAAGCAGCTTGCAGGTAAGCAAAAGGGGTAACTTGGGTTAAAATACTGGGTAATGTTTGCTGACGTCGCTCGAGCTGCAGTACGTCAGCCCAAGGCTGCTGGGCTGCAGAGATCTTGAATTGGCTGTACCAGGCTCATATGTTCCAGATAGAGATTTGATACGGATTGCGCATATACAAAGCAGCTTGCAGGTAAGCAAAAGGGGTAACTTGGGTTAAAATACTGGGTAATGTTTGCTGACGTCGCTCGAGCTGCAGTACGTCAGCCCAAGGCTGCTGGGCTGCAGAGATCTTGAATTGGCTGTACCAGGCTCATATGTTCCAGATAGAGATTTGATACGGATTGCGCATATACAAAGCAGCTTGCAGGTAAGCAAAAGGGGTAACTTGGGTTAAAATACTGGGTAATGTTTGCTGACGTCGCTCGAGCTGCAGTACGTCAGCCCAAGGCTGCTGGGCTGCAGAGATCTTGAATTGGCTGTACCAGGCTCATATGTTCCAGATAGAGATTTGATACGGATTGCGCATATACAAAGCAGCTTGCAGGTAAGCAAAAGGGGTAACTTGGATTAAAATACTGGGTAATGTTTGCTGACGTCGCTCGAGCTGCAGTACGTCAGCCCAAGGCTGCTGGGCTGCAGAGATCTTGAATTGGCTGTACCAGGCTCATATGTTCCAGATAGAGATTTGATACGGATTGCGCATATACAGAGCAGCTTGCAGGTAAGCAAAAGGGGTAACTTGGATTAAAATACTGGGTAATGTTTGCTGACGTCGCTCGAGCTGCAGTACGTCAGCCCAAGGCTGCTGGGCTGCAGAGACCTAGAGCTAGCGGTACCAGGGTCGTATGTGCCAGATAGAGATCTGATACGTATTGCGCATATACAGAGCAGCTTGCAGGTAAGCAAAAGGGGTAACTTGGATTAAAATACTGGGTAATGTTTGCTGACGTCGCTCGAGCTGCAGTACGTCAGACCAAGGCTGCTGGGCTGCAGAGACCTAGAGCTAGCGGTACCAGGGTCGTATGTGCCAGATAGAGATAATGGGTAACCAAAGTTAAAATCATAGACAGTCATAGACAGTCATAGACGAAGCCAAGAAAATCGGGAAAACCTGGAGTGAAATCAAAAGGGAAGCTCTCGACAGAAACGCCTGGCGGAGCACTGTGGATGCCCTCTGCCCCAGCTATTGGACACAGGAACATAAGTCAAGTAAGTCAAAGTTAAAATACTGCGTAATGTTTACTGACGGACGTTATTTTTCCAACGCTGCTATTTTACTTATGTATATAAATTGTGAAGATTTGTTTTTGATATAATTTTTTTAAGTTTAATTCCACTAAATTATTTTAAGCATTAAATCGTAAAAAATAGTTTGTTAAAAATGTCCTACATTCTATCCAAATTATAAAGATTTTTTTTTTATTTGAATTTAATAAATACACCAGCATTTTCTGTCACATTAATAAACATTATTTCACAGGTGATAACATCAAAACAGCGGCCGCGTCGTCTCTGCATACGCGGTTCGAACGGCAAGGACTACATGTTCCTGCTCAAGGGACACGAGGACCTGAGACAGGACGAGCGAGTGATGCAACTGTTCGGTCTCGTCAATACTCTCCTACAAGCCGACCCAGATACTTTCAGACGAGATTTGGCCATACAGAGATACGCTGTTATACCTCTGTCCACTAATTCTGGGTTAATTGGCTGGGTACCCCATTGTGACACACTGCACTCTCTGATTAGAGATTACAGGGATAAGAGGAAGATTCTGCTGAATATTGAACACAGAATCATGCAGAGGATGGCTTCGGATCTCGAGAAATTGATGCTGATGCAAAAGGTATGTAAAATTTATAAAACTAACTTCTATTAATTGACTACTAATCACCTATTGAACATTACTAGCTTTAGTAGTATTTCTGTATTTGCGTGAAAGAGTAACAAACATACATACATACACATACATCCATCCTCAAAAACTTTCGCATTTATAATATTAGTTGGAATAGGAATTTGTCCTTTTAATTGACAGTAAAGCTAAACTGACTGTAATTGCTTTTCCTTTGTTATCAGAAGTAATTTACAAAATAGATATATGTATTTATGATAGAATTCGTTATACATATTTGGACGTTAAGCAAAATATTAAATAAGCAAAATGTTACACTACTTATTAGTGAAACAAAGGTCACATTCAATTTGGTAGTTCTAAATTTGCATTTATGATTGTATAAATGTATGTTGTTCCTCCAAACAAATCTGTTCATTAAATCCAAACTATTTTCTCAGGTGGAAGTGTTCGAGCACGCATTAGAGCACACAGCGGGCGACGATCTCGCCAAACTGCTATGGCTAAAGAGTCCCTCTTCAGAAGTGTGGTTCGAGCGTAGAACGAACTACACGCGGTCTCTAGCGGTCATGTCCATGGTGGGGTACATACTGGGGCTCGGGGACAGACATCCTTCGAATATAATGCTGGATAGAAAGACTGGGAAGTTCCTGCATATTGACTTTGGGGACTGCTTCGAAGTGGCTGTGACAAGGGATAAGTTCCCGGAGAAGATTCCGTTCAGATTGACCAGGATGCTCATTAATGCTATGGAGGTTAGTTCTGTCTTGTGCTTAGTCTTTTTTAATATAAATAGTTTTAAAAAATATTCTGATTATTTTTAAGTGCCTAATTCATGATTATTACTACTTTTTTGTATATTGAAAGATGGTATATAAACAGTGTGTTTTGAGAATTTGAAAGAAATAAAATTTATTTAACACCACAGTTTTATAAAATTAACATGTTAAATAATTTATCAATTTAACATTACGACCTTGTAGAAAAAGAAATGGTTAAAACATTATTTGAATTTCCAACGTCAATTTTTATTGTTTATTAATTCTATTATTTTCTATCTCAAGGTGACGGGCATCGAAGGTACCTACAGACGAACATGCGAATCGGTGATGGAAGTGCTGCACCGACACAAGGACAGTGTCATGGCGGTGCTAGAAGCGTTCGTATACGATCCCCTCCTCAACTGGAGGCTCATAGATGCCGGGAGAAGGTCCAGGAATGATGCTGACCCATCATCAGCTGAAGGTGCATCCCCACAACCAAGTAGGAGTCGAGCCGCTCTAGGATTCAACGAAACCATAGACCAGCCAGCGGAAACTAACCTCAACAAACGAGCGTTGGCCATAGTGAATAGAGTTCGAGACAAACTCACAGGAAGGGACTTCCCGCATATAGACGATAATTGCGTGTCCGTTCAGAAACAAGTGGATCTGCTGATACAGCAAGCGACGAGTAACGAGAATCTCTGCCAGTGCTATGTGGGCTGGTGTCCGTTTTGGTAGATTGAGCCTTATGTACGGACGGATAAGGCTCAAAATTCGGTGCTTAAATTTTGCATTTAGTGACTGCGTTATTTGTCTTGAAAGATACGACTTGAATGAAATTAATATATGAGCTTTAAGCTTTCAATATTGTTATATTTATAATGAACATCCGTATAAATCAAATCGTTATTAAACGAATTGCGGTTTATATTTAGTAACTGAACAATTTTGAAAAATTCATGTCGTATCATTTTAAGACACTGCGTTAAAATATATAGGAAATATTTTCTAATATTTTTAGATTTGGAGTAAATTTAGCAAAGAAATAAACTAAATAATTTGTGGGAAACTAAGTAAGTACTTTTAATGCATTAGTAATTTGACGCTAAAGATAAACTTGCCTAGTCGATTAAGGTTTGTGTTAGTGTAGATTTATATTGCTTTGCACTTCGGATTTATAATTAGACAGCAAAAATATATATTCTTCTGAATATATTGTAAATTGACATATATTTTGGAAAATTATAGCGTGATAATATGTATAATATATTTTGTATGTATGTATAATATGTTTTTCGTAAGCACTTAAAATGTAATCACGTAAACTAAAAACATAATGACTCTATGATATCTATCCCGTCTCGTATGTAAGATCCCATTTTATTTTAACCTCTTTTTTTAAATCCCAATTCTATGTAACCCGAATTCAAAAGCTTATTTTTTTCAACAAAATAACATTCAGACTGCTAAAATATATGAATGCAAAATCTCATGCTCTAGATTTAAGAACGTTGCCGTTTTGCTGTATAGGAAACACTCCTACTTAACTATTAACAAATATAACTTCTCCTTAAATACTAATCTGACATTTTCACTTAATTTAATTTGACGATATAACCACAGGAAGTGGAGATTCGCCGTTTTGGCATTAGTTCCTTGCAGTACCTAGTCAGACAATTAATCGAAAATAGAATTAAAATTGCTCTTATTTCCTATTGTGATAGCATAACAAGTACTCTATTTATATTTAATGGAAAAATACACGCCTCTTGTTAAAATGAGCGTGTGCGTCGAGCGCACGTGTCAGAAGTGAAACTTCTTTGGCAAGATTCGAAGATACGAAAATCGTCGTCTTACTCCATGACGTGTCGGTATTACTATGACGCGACCTTGAAATTTTACTCTCAACGCGCCTAAAGAAGTTTCACTTCAAAAATCCTATGCATATAAATAGTATGTAATAGAAATGTAATTGTAAGATAATATGGGATACTTACTCATCGTACAAGCTGTCAAATTATTTTCTTTATTACTCCATTATTATGGGCATTTATAACTCAAATTGTAACGAGGCTATTAATTGATTCCCACGTACACAGCTTTTCTAAGTAAATTGAACATCTTATGACAAAAAATTGGACTCGTTTCAATAATATGAAACAAGATATAATTACTATTAATATCGGTTTTAATTGACAAAAAAATACATTGTTTCATTGTTGACATTGCATATTTAATATAAGATTTTAAATCATTAAGAGCCTATTGAAATCAACTGAAAACTACGTTTCATTGTCGGTACTAAATTACATAAATTGATATTACTGCATGCAACGGGTCGATAAACTCAGTCACAACAAAGAGTAAAGATTTTCTAATGTGGTAATCGGACAAGAAATAAAACTAATTTTATTCGCAAATAAATAATATATTATTACTTAGGTAACTGTGTACCTATTCTTAGGTTTACTTAATTGCATTTGTGCATTTTTTTTTTTTTCACCAAAATTGTTATTTTTCTAATTATTGTAAATATGTACATGTAGGGGGTTTAAGTGATATATTTTGTAAGTTTATAATCGTCACAAATAAAGATTTCAGTGTCACATTTTGTACACTATGTAAGGTAATTCCTTCCAGCAATTTGTTGACTTCAAATTACACATGCTTAATTTTATATTATTGCGATTTAATAAAAGTTTGTTAACCGTCAACTTAACGTAATATCTTAGCTGCAATAAAAAACTACAATCGTTGTAGTAAACCTCTAAAAACCTACAAATACCACGCTCCCTCAACTAAGGCAGTGTTAACTGAACTTAAGCTCGTTGTTTTAAATTATTATACTCATTATAATAAATGTGTAAAAGAAATCATTTTGAAAAGCCTTCAGAAGCACTAGTGTTGTTGCGTAGTTACAAATAATTTGAATAATCCATAGAATAAAATTCTATTATGTTATCCATTGTATAATATTAATTAATTGGCTTCACATTATTAAATATGTTTAAGATGAAAGGTGAAATTTTTCAGGAATTTTATACATCATGTTTCTGTTTCATTTAAGATCTTAAAGAACTGTGACGATAGTTTTTGTTTACTTATATTTCTACTTATAACTAAAGGTTAGCAGTTAATATAATTATATATTTAAGGATTTGTTGTTTTTGTTGTATTCATATAAGCCATACTACATATTATAATTAGTAACTAATTGGTAAACAAATATCGTGCTACTTTTTTCAATGTATATAGTTATAGCATATTAAATATAAATTGGTTTATTTGTACCAGATGTTTTATTTCTTAGTCACTCTTCCCCTATTTCCTACCTCTAAGATCTAGTGTTGTTACAAGTTCGATTTTATTTAAACAATAAAAAAGCGCTTGATTACGATCTCGCTTACAGATTATGAATAGAGATAGATACTTAGATACAAAGTGCGATGTTTTTCAGATTGGTTAATAAAATAAGTGCAAATGTAATATTATTTCCAATATCATCAGCAATTAAAACTCGGTGATGTTGAACTACCCCGTACAACAGAATAAATAGTATAAATTATGTAACTTGAATAGAACATACATACCATGATCCTTTATAGGAACTCTATTTTAGCTAGTGAAAGGTTTTCATTTCTTAACTGCAGAAGGTCGTCTGAAAGTCTTATTCGTTTCCTTTTTTGTCAAAAATGCAATGCAGCATGCATTTGAATAGTTAAGTAAATAGTACATATTATATAGGTACATTGAATATTTTGTATTATAGCACCGTAACTCGTGAGAGGTAGAGAATTTTTTAAGCTTTAAATACAAATCCATGTGGTCGAATCTGCAGTTTTTGAACCCAAAGATCTTATGAGTAAAGTTCACCATAAACAATACATATAATTGATATGTTATCAAATGTAATAGGCCCATTCAATCAAAAACATTGTATCTAATCAACGATGGTTAGCTTTAATCTATCGTAATCAGTATGCCGACGACCGTTCTCAACGTCGGACGATTCTACTGCATTTCGTATTTTACATCGATACACGATGTCAAATACGCAAGTGAACTCTTTTACCGTACGAGACTTTAGCTCTTTAAGTAAGTGTTTTTTATTTAATTTAGAATAGTAAATTGTTAAGAAATAGGTTCAGATATGATATAATAGAATTTATAATGTCTTTGCGATGTTACGTTTTATGAATTTAGCGAGGAAAATGAAAGCTATTTTTGTTTGAGACGACCTCAATATCATTGAAAGTAAATAGAAGAGACCGAAATGCACATGTTAAACTCTATTAAGGATAATAATTATAATTCCTGTTAATTTTATTTTAATATTACAAGACGTAAACTCTTTTTATTTATAAGTTTAACTTTCCTGTGCTATTATCATTATAATAAAAAGAATGATAAGTAGGTAAATATTCTTATCGTTAATCGAGATTAAAATAATTAATTCACCTCGTAACACCCAAACAGTTGCTAGGTTTCATGATTCAAACAAATTATCTACATGAGTTTACAGTAGGTAATATGTACCTACTCAAATATTCTGAAAATCTGCCTGCTAGGTTTGGTCTCGGAAAATTGTATATTATCTATTAACTAATATTATTTAAATTACTGCGTTATTTTATTATTTACAAAATGATGTACCTACATATTGGCTAAGTATACCATATTAATATTATATTTACGATAATTATCAACTTTGGCTTTCAGGTGACACTGTACAAAATTTAATTCGGGAAGCAGTTGAAATACGGAAAAGGGCGTACTGTCCGTATTCAAATTTTGCCGTGGGCGCGGCGTTAATTACGGAAGAAGATTCGAAGATTTACTCCGGATGTAATATAGAGAATTCAACTTTGACACCTTCCATTTGTGCAGAGCGAGCCGCGATTCCAAAAGCTGTGTGTGACGGTTATTTAAAGTTTAAGACTATAGCAGTGGTGGCTCACCAGCAGGATTCATACACAGCCCCGTGTGGTGTGTGCAGACAGGCTCTCAGTGAATTCCGTGGGAGCGACGGTGATATCGAAATATATTTAAGCAAACCGACTATGGACAAAGTTCTGTGCACAAAATTGTCAGAAATTTTACCGCTTTCGTTCGTCAGTTTTAAGGAAGATAATGTTATTTCGTAAAAGGTGATATTGTGATATATGATGGAAATATAAACAACGTTTTTCGCATATTATCTTTATTAAGAAATAACAATACATGGCTAAATATTATTTACACACAATTATTTAAAAATTTAACTCATAGAGACAGTTAAAAATGCTTCATATAGCTATAATTAAATAAGGAGTGACCCTACAGGCTATACGATTTAGTTATAAAGGTATCGAGTTACATGTCAATGCTATCATCATATCATTAAAACCGACTTCTATTAACAAATACAGCTTTGTGAAGTAAATACGCAATAAAATATTTAAATGCCGTTGTAAATGAACACGATAAGGTAAAATGTTCCCTACTAGAACATAAACTCTATTACTAGCAAAAGGCCAAAAATAATAATGGGTTATTGTAAAGAGTAATAAAGTAGTACATTTACCTGTATAAAGACAAAAGGTAGTAAAAGTACTGTTAACTCAAGGCTAAGTGTAGGTAAATGGCATTCACTTTATCATCAATCAACAATACAATTGCGAGAAGTTTAAATAATAGTCAATCTATAAATTAATTAGAGCTAAATAATACTATTCATAAAAAATCTTATATTTAAAACATAAATGCCTCTACAAATATCTTTAACTTACATAATATGACCAGAAATAAACTACCAAAACGGACACCAGCCTATGTAACACTGGCACAAGTTTTCATTATTGGTAGCGATCTTTATCAACAAGTCGACCTGCTTCGGGACACTTACAACCGCTTCAATGTTCGGAAAGTCTCTTCCTGTTAGTTTATCCCTAATCCTGTTCAATATGGCAAGAGCTCGCTTATTAAGATTAGATTCTGGCGGCATTTCCAAAGATTCATAGTGCAGTTGATTCCGACTTCTGCTCGGAAGGGAATATGAGATGTCCATGTCGGAGGAAAACGTGGATTCGGTTAGAGAATGTTTGTCGTTGTCTATGAGCCGCCAGTTGAGCAGCGGGTCATAGACAAACGCTTCTAGGACCGCCATTACGCTGTCTCTATGCTTGTGGAGCACGTGCATTACCGATTCGCACGTGAAACGGTACGTTCCTTCTATACCGGTTACCTGTGGGAAAATATAATACAACAGTTTATAGTTTTTTTTTTTATTTTCGATCATAATAAATGAGAAATATACTGGGAGCATATTTACAATTTGTATTTTTTTTCAAACCTACTTTTATTCGTATTTAAAGGCGTTAAAACCAGCATAATAAGAAGTATTTAAGTAAAATTTAAGCTCTTCAGAGTTGTGTTAATGTGCCATTTATCTTACAAGAACCATTTAATAGTTTTGATACGTTGTTTTGAAACACGCTATACTGATTTGTGGTATAATAATCTTTATAGAAACAAGACTTGTAATAGGTTATAGGTACATAATATTATAACCTCAGAGGTTTTTTTATCTAAGTTAATGTTAATCCATTGAGCCGTGAGCGATGCAGGATTAACAAAACAAACAATATTTACTATATTACATAATATTAGCATTTATCATATTGTGTGTATCATATTGTTTGTCATAAGAAACACGTTCGGATGTTAGATATTAATTATTAATATTAAGTAAATTACTAGCTGTCCCGGCAAATGTTGTTCTATCTTACTCTTATCACTTAGGGGTACCTATAAAAAACGATTCTGTTCTACCCAATAGGCACATAAAATTTCATGAAAATCGGTCCAGCCATTTCGGAGGAGTATGGTAACTAACATTGTGACACGAGCATTTTACATTTAATAGAGATCATAAAACTTATAAACGAACACATAAATTAAAAACATGCATTTCGCTTGATCACTCAATTCTCATTCTCAAAATATACAAAACATACTAATATAAGTACAAATCATAAACACCACTAACCTCCATAGCATTAATGAGCATCCTGGTCAGCCTAAACGGAATCTTTTCCGGGAACCTCTCTCTAGTTTGCGTCACTTCGAAGCAGTCTCCGAAGTCAATGTGCAGGACTTTCCCAGTGACTCTATGTAGCATTATATTCGACGGATGTCTGTCCCCGAGCCCCAGTATGTACCCCACCATGGACATGACCGCTAGAGTCCGCGTGTAGTTCGTTCTACGCTCGAACCACGCTTCTGCTGAAGGACTCTTTAGCCATAAGAGCCTGGCTAAATCGTTCCCTGGTGTCTGGGATAGCGTGTATTCGAATACCTCTACCTGGTGTTTGGAAGATGTATAAGAATATAAGAATTAGGCACTAGTTTTTGTAATATAGATTATTTTTATATTTTATGGTAAACTAGCTTTCCACCCGCAGCTTTGCCCGCGCAGTCAAAGAAAAACCCGCATAGTTCCCGTTCCCGTGGGATTTCCGGGATAAAACCTATCCTATTTCCCGGGGTAAAAAGTAGCCTATGTCCTTTCTCGGGTATCAAAATATCTCTATACCAAATTTCATGCAAATTGGTTCAGTAGTTAAGGCGTGATTGCGTAACATACAGACAGACAGAGTTACTTTCGCATTTATAATATTAGTATGGATTATTATTACTATAAGGACTTTAAAATACTTGATGAATTAAAAATAGGTTAAGCAAGGAAAAATAGAAAGAGATGTTACCTAAATTGTCGGAAATGATTTTTAATTAGGATGGTATAATATTAAATATAGTGTGGGATTTTATTTGTATCATTTGTAAGTTAAGGATATTGAGACAACAAGAAACACAGCACTTTAAAAATAGTATAACTCAACACCATAACACTATCTAGGTTTTCCTTTAACTGATAAATGTGGTAACAACGATGAATTTGAGATTTCTTTTTTCATAAGAAGTAATATAATAGGACTCTTGAAACGATTTTTGACAACAATAATGGAATCCATAAAACTCACCTTGTGCTTCAACAGCAGCTTCTGATAGTCCGACGACATTCGCAGCATAATTTGCTGTTCCGTGTTCAGCGCCATCTTGTTCGACTTCTTATCCCTATAGTCACTTATAAGATTATATAGCGTATCACACTGCGGCACCCAACCAATAAGACCAGAGTTAGGCGACAGAGGAACAACAGCATATCTTTGTATGGCCAGATCATGTCTGTAAGTGTTAGAGTCAGCTTGTAGGAGAGTATTGACGAGACCGAACAGTTGCATCACTCGCTCGTCCTGTCTCAGGTCCTCGTGTCCCTTGAGCAGGAACATGTACTGTCGCCCGTCCGAACCTTGGATAGTGAGCCGACGCGGTCGCTGCTTTGATTTTATTACCTGTATCAATGAAATAGGCCATATTATACTTATTTCAACAATATCATTTACTCTACATAGAGAGAAAATTTAATAGGGGCATTGCGGCATTTTTTTATCTTATTTTCATGTAAATCTAAGCATTTAAATAAATTCTAATAATATAAAGCTGAGTTTGTTTAACGTCAAAAACAACTGAACTGATTAAAAATATTTTCGAAAATTCACCGTACAAAACCTATAGCTAAACAAAAACGCACCTGCAAATGGCTCTTAATATGCGATATTCTTATAATCTTCTCGTTGGGCACATACGAGCCCGGCACAGCGAGCTCAAGGTCCGTACAAGTATGCAGTCGCTTGCTGACGTACTGCAGTTCGAGTGACGTGTGCGAGCGGAACTGCGCACCGATGCGACGAACCACGTGGCAGTATAGATCCCACGCTTCGTTCAAGTAACGGTCCTCGTTTGTTTCCTGGAAGATCACGCAATTTTTATTTCTATAGAAATAAATGCAATTTAAAAATATACTAGCTTTCCGCCCGTAGCTTCGCTCGCTTTGTCTAAAACTTAATCACTACATAGTATAAAACAAAGTCGCTTTCTCTGTCCCTATGTCCCTTTGTATGCTTAAATCTTTAAAACTACGCAACAGATTTTGATGCGGTTTTTTTTAATAGATAGAGTGATTCAAGAGGAAGGTTTTAAGCCGCGGCCACACATTGGATTCAACTTTGCGTCCAATATTGGCTATAATTTGAAATGATCAAACTACTGCACTATACATTGGCTTCAATGTCAACTTTGTAACCAATCAATGGAAACAGACTAGCTCATTGGGCCAGTCCCAACTGTGGTAGCAGAGAAGCGAAGACGATGGACGATAATTTATTTGCACTAGCGGCTTACGCGTACGGACTAGGTATGTTTATTAGACAAGTAATCAACGCATCAGATAAGTAATCAACGAAAGAAAAGGCGATGGTGGATGATAAAAATGCACACTTCAGGCGACTGACAGAGACGATATGTGTGGCGCGAGCGCGGCGTTGTGTCCAAGATGCCCCCGCGCACTCCCCTTTCATTCCCCTCTCCTTTGAACGTGTATCAAAAACCGACACTGAGCGCGTTAGTATTGGGCATTGGACAGTGATTGGACGCAATGTCTACATTGTGTCAAAGTACATACATTGGTGTATTGGGCGCAAAACGTTACGTTGGTGCAAATATCTCCAATGTGTGGCCGCGGCATTAGTATATAATTTATTAGGTTTTAGACAAAGCGGGCGAAGCCGCGGGCGGTAAGCTAGTAAATTATATACTAAAACCTACTCTATCTATTAAAAAAGCCGTATTACAATCCGTTGCGTAGATTTTAAGATTTTAGCATACGTAGTATGCATGTACGTATGTAGTGTTATAAATACTTTGAGAATATAAAATAATTAGTCTCGCTTCAGGTTCGACGACGAAAAATGTTTTTTTTTTAAGAATACAAAAGTAATAAATCCATTTTTTACGCTGTAGTATTATTTATTTTATTATACAATAAATTTAACTCTTAAAAAAGCGGCGTTACCTTATAAAGTTCACACCAACGCTGTGCTTCTTGTAAATCTCTTCCATACATTTGTAAGAACGAAACTTCCTTTAATGTTTCTGGTGGTCTATCCAACATCGTATGCATTTTATCCAACGTTCTAAACATGCCTCTGTAGTCTTTGTCACTAAAGTATAACCTAAAAAAGAAAAAAATCAAATAATTTTGTTTTACCTAGTTATAAACACAAAATGAAAAGGCTAGTTACATACCTTGATGCGTCCTCCAATGCAGTGTAAACTTGATCATGCCACAACATAGCAATCTTAATCAATTCTTCAGAAATAATAGCAGCTTCGCTGACTAAAGTCTGTGAGTGTGTACACATGGTTTTAAGGATATAATTCGCTGCATTTTTTCGTGTTACAAAAGAAGATTTCGTTGCCACTGTAAGAGGATAGACTAACGCTTGGGGATGCAACTTTCCAATGTCTATCAAAAGAATATGCACCAATTTGGCCACCAGACTCCTGGGTGAATCAATCCGAGCAATCAACTGCGGTATCACTTGCAACCATATCTTTACGTCTATCTGTCTTATGCCTTCAAAGAGAGCGTCATAAATTGCTGTGTGGTGTCCGTGATCAAACCATAATGTGAGAAGCCGTAAAGTATCCTGTAATGAGTTTCCATTTGAAAGGCTGATGGATTTAAAGAAGCCTTCAATCGCAGGAATGGTATATGTGTTGATAAAGTCAGGCCTTGATACTTTTTTATCCCCCGACCCACCAGCCACACTGCTTTCCGATAAATTGTCTTGTTGCTTATAAAACAGAACAGTTTCGAAATTCATACATGCCCACGCATGGCAAGCTTTGTACCATTCGGGAGCTAGAAGAGTTGCCGCAGCAAAGTTTCTTAGTATTTCCGGTATTGATAGCTCGTTAATTTCCTGTAGAGATTCACACCAAGAACCGAGTTTTAAATGACAACGAGCAAGTAATCTACATTGTTCCTCATTTTCTCCTTCTGTATTATCCACGAAGCGCTGTAACACTTCATACGCGTACCGCTTGTTGCCAGCGTCCCAAAGGTTTTTACTGTACGCAAGTATTACTCTTGGATCTTGCGTTCGTAATAACACTTCTGGATTTGTTACTGGATCTGCACCCAAGATCGATAGTATGATTTTATGAGCTTGATTCACAGACCCAGATTTTCGACACAAGGAAGCAAATTTAAGCCATGTTTGGAATTCTTCCAACGGTGAAGTTACTAGGCTTCGAATTTGCAACATTTTTCTCCAATCTTCGACTAAACGCTGTCCTCCTTGAAGTCTAGTCGACCACATTTTATGAATTGTACTCCTTCTTTCTTCAACTAGTTTGTACGTCATGACTTCTTCCAATTCTGTTAAAAGCTGTGCATTGACAAGGGCGCCATACGATCTCTGGTAGCTTTCTCCAATAACCGCTGACATTTCACTGTCTAATATAGTTCTAGCCGAATCAATGTAGTGTCTCGACTCGGACCAAGATCCTTCATGAATTGCGAGAACAGCTCTATAAAATTCTCCATCCAAGGTGTCTTCCGGCACAAACTTAACATACTTTTTCATAGAATCCCATTCCTGTAAACCCCATGACGCGGCAGCTGCAATCTTAGCAGATTTCTTTTGCATGTCCTCTTCCATATTTTCCCACTGATCAGCATTTATGGTGTAAATCTTTCGCCATTCACCCATGGCTTCTAAGCATCGCATCATACCTAATTTAGACTCATTATCCTGCGGTTCAACTTCAAGCTTTTTATTATACAGATCTAACGCCTGTTCCCAATTATGCAGCTTTTCATACCATCGCACGTGAACATTTAGTGTGCAGTCTCCATTCTTTTTCTGCATTATAACTTTTTCAAGTAGTCCATTGGCTGATTCTTTTTGTTGCAATTTATTATTAATGTGAATTAGAGCTTCCACAACCTGTGTTGTTGGATTTCGCCTATATTCTTCTTCCTGTCAAGTTTAATACACATTAACAAAAAATTTACCAAAATAATTGAGACGACAATGCTTCGAATAGTAATAGAGAATTCGAATAGTAATAAGTTAATTAGTTTTTTTTTATTACCTTATAGTACAGTGCTTTAGCGTATGCCCGACAAGTAATCGCCGTATCACCTAGCAATTTAATAGAGATAGGCAAAGCGCCTTTATCGCAGTGTTCCAAAAACTCTGCCAAGTTTAGTATAGCTAGTGATATTTCTGGCGCATCGGGAACTGTGAGAGCTCTTTCTAGCGCAAATACAAGTTCTGTACGCGGCTGTTCAGCCAACTCCGTCCAACAAGACATGAATGCTGCGTTAAATATGTCGCTAGCCAGCTGAGAATAATTCTGAGCTAGACTGGCGCATGCTCTGAAAATAACATGATAATTTAATTATTTATTTCACTTCAATGACACATAATGCAAAATATTCTACCTTTTATAATCTTACCTTATAGCTGGACTGTTCGATTCAGTCAATAAGCCGAGACTAAACTGTCGTAACCATTCTAACCAATCATCTTTCGATATAACATTATTTACTGACCAACACTTTTTCAAATTTTGCACATTTAAAACTAACTTTTGAATGTTCTGTGTATCTGTGGTAACAACCTAAAATATAAAATATCTTATCAGCATAAAGCGTAATTAACAGAAAATAAACACAAAAAATAAACGTAAATAAACAGAAAAAAAAGTACAAAATTCCTACCTCACATAATAAAATAGAAATTATATTCCATATTTTATTATTCTGTGCCCTACAAACCATATTTAATACTTACATCAGTCTTCTGATTCCGCAGTCTAGACCTGGTTTCGTCCAAATAGTCGTCATCAGATGCTAATGTCGAAACGACTTGCAATCTTGATACCAGCACAGTGTAGTTAGGACATTGTATTTTATGCTTCGTGATTATTCTATCAACTGAATTTATGTAATCTATGTATTCGCGGCCAAATTGTACGATGAGCGCACATAGAGTATTCATTGCTGTTTGCCGTAAAGTTGGGTTATTATCCAAAACCCTCACAAGGCCTTGTATCAAGACAGCTGAATATGGCTTTAGGTACAAATAGATAGACAAATGCTCAATCGTTTCCATTGCCAATTTAGATATATGTGTTGGTATATTTCTACCATCAAATAGAGCTGTAATCGCCGGCACTACAGCCAAAAGGACATCATCGAGGTTATTTTCGAATTTCTGAATAGCTATTAATAGTTTTTCCGTCAAGAACCTATCCTTGCTTTTATCATATCTTAACACTCGAAGTATGTTAGGTAGGATTTTTCTAAGGTACACTTTAAATTCGGCACCAATTGCAACTGTTATGTGTTCAACCAATAAGATGAGTGTTGGTTGTAGCTGACTTTCTGGAGTCCAATACTCGCGGATTAAATCCAAGATATCTTCTAGATAAGCGCGTATGTGTATTTTTACAACGGATATTAACTGGGCAAGTTGCGTGAATAAAAACTCGCGAAAGTTATTGTTATCTGTGTTCCGAATCACATACAGAAGACTCGGTGTAACACGGGAAATGTATGGGACGCATTTGATACCCAATGTTTGGAAAATAAAAGTAACAGAATGTACTACGCTGGTATGATGTTGCGCTAATAAGGGATCGCGTAGTATACGCATTAAAGAAGTAACAGCGATGGCTGGATAAAACTCGTCCAAAACGATTGGTGACATGTTTACAAACATTTCACTGACATTGGCATCAAAATTATCCACAGTTGCAGTTGTTTCAGGAATGGCAATCAATGTTGAAATAGTTTGGAAATCTATTAAGCCTTGATTGACTCGGTGTTGATAGGGATCTAGGGCTCCCAAAAGTCCTAAAATGCGAATAGTCTCCCTTCTATCCCTACTATTATGCTCAGTTTTCAGAATATTTAGAAGCATATCCATAAGATTGGGATGTTCCATGTATGGCGTGATAACATGCCCAACTGCACTAATCACTTGGCCAAATGACCATAACGCGACACTTCTTTTCTCTGGCTGATTTGGGTCAGAAAGAATTTCAAGTTGTATTGTTATCAATTCTGGTAACCATTCCTTCAAAGCTGTTCCACCACCATTTACTTCTGCTAAATCACCAATAGCTTTTAATATTATTGAAACCATTACAGCATTGCTACCTTCTTCTTTCAATTTTGGTACCAATATCTTAAGAATTGTATCAACAAATTGTCTTGTAATTCTCGGCGCATTTGTAATTATGTTATTCACCATTCTTAGCGATTGTTCTTTATTGCGAGCCGATTCAGAGTATTGCAGCTCTAGTAAGATTCGAACGAATAATTGTCGTAAAATCGGTGTAGTATAGCTGGGATTCATGTTACTCAGTCGCCCAATAACGCATAATGCTAATTCTCCAACATCACTGTTTGAATCATTTACGGATATGAACAGGCAATTCAAATGTTCTTCTGTAGCCAGATATTTGTCATAAATGGGATTAGTGAATACTTCAAGTACTTTATAACGAATCTCATGATCGAAATCAGATCTGCCGATCGCAAGGAGTTTGCCCAGTGTCTCGTCCACTAAAATGTTTAATGTTCGCGAGTTCGTTTGCGAACATCGTTCCACCGCCTTTACCAATAACTTTGCAATAGTTTTAACAGATTCCAATCTGACTTCATGCTGTTCGCTTTGCAGATAATGATCTGTGCACCTCCTAATAAAGGACATAAGTGTATTATTCCATTCAAAGTCGAATGTGGCTAGAGTCCGTAACGCTAGAACCAATTTCGCGGTATCGTTTGGCTCCAAAACCAGGAGAGTTGATAGTGAATACGCGATTTGCGATTCATTATTACTGTCACTGGAGGTATAGGGTTTCTTTCGCAATATCAAAGAGAGCATGTTAAGAAGTCTATTTGTAATTTCCTTTTTCAATGAAGGCACATTTTGACTGAGCTCTTTAAAGCATGTTGTCAACTGTGGGCTTAAACCTGTAGCACACATTGGATCTAATAGGTCCTTGAGCTCATTTGCAATACTTTCCTTCATTGCAAAGCCTAATAACGTAACACATTTCAACAGTGGAGTGTCAATACCATTTCTTTTTTTGGCATCTTTCATTGGTAATGTGGTTTTGATAATTTCTATAATTCTGTTTAGATACTGTTGAATGTCATCCTCAACAGCTACACATATAAGACCGAGTGTTGTGAAAGCCATGGCTCTCTCCTTTTCCCTGCCACAGAGAAATGTAATAAGATGGTTTATTGTTGATTTTAAGTGCTTTTTAGCAAATGCTTCACGATTGAATGCTGCAAGTCTTGGTATGATTAACAGCAGCATCTGATGTACATTGTGTGATCTTGATATTTGTTGAGCCATTATATCTAGAAATAATATAGAAACCATAATTGTAATTTGTAATACAGTAAAAGTTCCTTATTCGCGCTTCCTTTATTCGCGTTTTCACTATTCGCGGATTAAAAAAATGCGACCCAATTTCTATATTCGCGACTAAAAATTTTTTTATTCGCGGATTTAATAAGTACATACATAATAATAAAATTATTCCAATAGGTAATTATTCCAATAATCTAACCCAATATCCTTGTCAAATGGACTAATAACAAAGTAAAATAGATCTTATTACAAGTTAGCCTAAAGTACATATTATGTTGTTAAATGATATCGCCGAGGCCTTTGACACAAGCCGCCTTTGTCGCAAGCCGCCTTTGCCGCGATTGATGTTTTTGAGAATGTAAATAAACAGAATGGAAGCAACCTTATAACTCAATACATAAAGTATATTTTTAAATGTAGTTCCGTTTATAGTAAAAGCCGCTTTGCGTGTTTTATTGTTTCGTCTTTCACATTCGTTACAAAAATTGTGTTCGAGTAACGTCTACTGCACTCTTCCTAGTTTATATTGTCAACTAAAAAAAATGAGAAACGAGTTTCGAGTCGAAACTCGTCGAAACTTTCGACACGAAAAAAATCTCAATCGTCACCTAGGAACGTATCCCCTATAATCCCATATAAATTACCATTCCGTATTCACGGTTTCTGTATTCGCGGCATATTTATGGAACATATACCCCGCGAATAAGGAACTTTTACTGTATTTTTTCTCTAATATTATTGAAATGTATTTAGAATTCACAATTATTTAAGAAACTAATTGAACATTTTAATTGTATATTTATGATTAGATAATCTTAATGCAATTTTATTGATTTGTGTCAATCAGGCATCCAAATATTATTATGATGGATGTTCATAACATACATGCATAAAAACACAACTACCCACAAAATAATTTGATTCAAAATACTTTAATTTTGCAGAATTACAAGTTTAAAAATGTAATACATACCACTAGACATTTTATCATATTTCTCAGTAATTAACTGCCTACAAATACTTGATTCCAGAATAATAGGTGTCTGGCTCTTGTCTCCTGGATAATTCTGGTAATTCCAGGCACATTGCACCTTAGGATTGAAAGATGACATTTCATCTGACACATCTTGTTCTGCATCAAGTTTTTGCATCAAATCTGTGTATTTCTTCTCCCAAGTGGAGTTAGAACAACGTAACAGTTCATTCAATATTAGCAATGCTCCGTGGACATTGTCATCTCTGCTCAAACCTCTATCCCTGATAGAATGATCACTGAATGAAGATGTGGCTTCTTCATAGCACTGTATATACCAATGTGCTCTTTTATACTGAGCTGGAACTTCCCTCTGTGATGTAACCACAAACGCAGCCCTCAATGCTTTAGCAGCAACTTCTCTTATCTGTTCCTTAGGATCTCGTAATGCAATTCTTATGTGATTGAAGAACCCATTGATATGTTGATAGAAGTATGAAGGCATAGCAATTGCTAGTTCTCGTAAAATAAAGCAAGCAGAAAATCTCTTTGCCTCGCTTCTCTCTTCAGCGAGCCATTCATAGGCTCGTTTTATTTCATTCTCTACATATTCACCTCTCTTAATACCAAGTGATACAGTAATGCGACCCATAGTTTTTGCTGCCAACTCCAGAATACTGATGTCATTTGTGGGAAAGATGTTACGCAAGTAATGTGCATATCGAGATACTCTCGCTTTATTTAGTTCAGTATCACCACTTATTAGGCAAACTGAAAAAAGAAAAAAATTGCTCAATCAATCTATTGGCTTTGTTTTAATGTTCAACATTTCAATTGAAATATAAGATATTGAAGATGAGATACAATATTAATAATATGGAAGCTGAAAATCTTATATTTTCAAGTAGAATAGTATAGTATATGGTAAAATAGAGGGGATGAAAAGATTCATTTTCATTTAATTTAAGGACACATGAATGTGAAATTCATTTATAGTATCCATTTTTTAACTGTTATTATTAATTGTAATAGATAAAATTGTTGAATCCAAATATATCCTGCAAGCGTTACATTGTTGGCTATACATTTCATTTATTTATTTCTCTCTACATTTATTATTATTGTAGTAGATTAATATATATTTTTTTATCCTAAATTACTTTGCAGATAAATATAATAGATATTATAATACCTATAGTCAGGATACCAGCTTTCTTTTCATTGTTATCATAACTAGAAGTCAGAATATGTATTTGCTGATTGAAATCATCGAGCACTTGAGTAAGAGTCTCTTGGAACATTTCTCTTAGTTCAGTTCGCACAAAATGCAAGAGCTCACGAATGGCTTTGTGCCTCGTCTCAAAATTCCGAGACTTGAGGCCAGTTGCAAAATCTAAAACTTGGTAGTTGGCCATTGTTTTGCTTAAACTACAGTTTCAAAGACTCCAAAACCTTATATTAACTATAAGCCCTTTATTACGGCTTCATTGTCGAAGCATTCACATGTTTATGTCATTGTTATTCTTACTTATATAATTATCGTTTACACTGTAAATACTATAAACAACTTTAATTAATGAGAAATTGAAATATTATTTTATTTTAACCTCATTTAGCATATTTTTTATTTCAGGATTTTTTTGTAAACAAACTAAAAGTCCAATTGACATGAGACCAAAGAATATACTACTCATATATATAAGTTACTCTATGATACTCAAGAAGCTTATATCTAATACACCAACACTGGAGATTGCACTATGACCATTAACTTGTCACAAGAAAATATAACCTTGAATGACGTCAGTGTTGTTTTTTGTCTCTTTCTGTGGGTGACCACACTGGTTTGTATATTCAGGATTATTCGAAATAAAAAAAACTAAAAATCATGGTCTATAAATAATAACGACATATATTTTTAACAGATTTATATTATAATATTACTGGTCAACTTACATGAATAATTATCATCTTTATAGGTACATACCATTTTAATTGGTAGAGAATGATAGTTTTAAATAACGCTTGATAACTTTTGATCTCATACTACGATTTTTTAATTAAAATGAGTGCTACATACATTAAAACATCGTTTTGGTTACTCAAGCTTCAGTCTAAAACTTTTCAATATTCCAAAGGGAGAGTTGCATCGCTAGTGTTGATGTGTGGTAACGATATTACAGTTCTCAGAAATTCGTATGTCTTTCAGGAGCTGTACTTACGGTTACTAATGGTTTCATGGTGGTTAATTATAATATAATAAAAATTACTTTATCCACAGTTGAGACGCAGTAACAAGAATGTGGTAAATAAAAAGGTATAGCACTTTTCAAAAGGTATTTTTTTAAAGTGAAACTTTTATTACATCGTCTCAAACTTTTTGGTCTGTGTAGCGCATGTCGCGTGTATCGCGGCTGCCGAGTAGGTATACCTACTCGGCAGCCGACCGACACGCGACATGCGCTACACAAAGCAGTGTTCGGAACCGTTCGAACAGTTTCACTTTTACCGTGGTTTCATAAAACCACACAACATTTTTTTCTGGACCGTAATCCTCAGGCTTAAAATGCAAACTGCATATTCTGGCATGTTGATAAATTTTACCCTTGATAGGCACTATGGACAGCCATTTATTTCTTTTTATTTCATTTTTGGAAAGCTGAAATAAGTAAAACAAAAAAAATTTGGTAAGTTAAAAGAACTATTAATTTCTATGTTAAAGAAGAACAAACATAAAACCACATGTGAGTGCAATATCGATGTCGTGCGTTGTTTCATTACTAGTAAGTATAAAAATCTTTGAAATGGTGTTCTAAATGTTCATCATAATTTTGTTAACTATTACAATATTTTCTCTTCGCTATCCGTAAAAACTCGTCATCATGGTTACCTTACTTGTTAAATTGGTTTATTGAAAAATGATGAAATTATTAGGAAAAGAAGATAGATAGAAGGTATTTAGCATGATTGATTACTAAAATGATGATAAAATTGACGATTTTTGCCATGAAAATGATTCTAAACAGGTAAATGCATGAGTATTGAGGAATATTGTAAATAGCGTAAATATACACTTGCCTGTGAAATTTTATGCCAGAATTTGGTGTCCAAAAACTTCTGCAATTTTTCACAATGCAATACATTATTTATATTCGGAAAATATTTATTAAATACGCAACAATATTAACTTAAATATTCGAAGCGACGCAATTTTTTTGACACTTATGCCATATTGTCAAAGTGAGAGTTGCTACAATTTTATTATGGTAACTACCCATAATCAGGGAGTATCGCTTTTTAATAATTGGTTCAGATACTTATTTTATTTAGCATAAATAATAATTGTCTCATCCAACAATGCTTCTGAATGACGTTGTTGGCAATTTATCAACAAACTCATGTACAAAAACTAACCTTTTGCACAGAATATTACAGCATACATAGTAGCCTTGGGAAAACTTCGTATTAACAGTGGCAATACCAAGTTAGGTGTGAAAGTGATAAAACACAACAATTTTCTTGTTACACGTCAAATGTTCATACCGAAATCTCCAGTGTATAAGATATAAGCTTCTTGATGATACTACTCTCGAGAGCATGAGACATTGAAAGATTCAATTTTTTTTTCACGCAAAATGAATAAGGGCACGGGTACTTATAGATTCGCCTGAAACCCATTCAATGATTTTGTGTTTTCAACACGTTTTCAATCACATTTTCAATGATAATAAATAATGTTTCTGTAACAAAAAAGACACAAAAAGTCTTTACTGCTTTCATGCAAAATGCAAATGTAAAGTTCACAAAGCAAGTATAGGTAAAGTTGATATGATTTGAAAGTGATTTCAAGCGCCTTATACACGATTAAGTTTCATCACGTGTTTCTTGCTGGTTCTTCTCTGTAGAAACTGCGATAAAAAGTGTATTTTGACCACAGATTTTGACGATGTAAAAGTGCTTTTTAGATTTAAAAGAAATCTAGTAAAATTAATAAATGCTGCTGGTGTTGAGTTTGAGATTGAATTTAAGAGCTATGCAAGAACTATCTGTCGCATTAGATACTTTATATTAATTTTAATTTATTTTTACATTAATTTCATAAATTAATTACATAATTTCTCAATTTACGTAAATACCTAATTAAATTAAGTATCTATAGAAATTTAATGTATCTGTACTGAATTTGAAATTGGAAATTGTTATTCATCTTTCTTGCTCTCTCCCATGTGTTTGGTAATTATGTAGACAGAGACGGACGATCTATAATAATCGAAATCACAAAAGATTCGCAACTTCGTAACGAGGATGACGCGTATATTTTCAATACTTTCTCGTCATCTATTCAACAACGACAAACGTCAAATCAAATGCTTATCGTCTCAGCTGAGCCACAAAGGTGACTGACTGTTTGACGTAGTGTTTCTTACTCAAAACCTTAAGTTTATACAGCATTTCAACAGTGAACAGTGAAAAATATTAATTTTAAG
This sequence comes from Colias behrii, assembly GCA_029959065.1. Classification (NCBI taxonomy): domain Eukaryota; kingdom Metazoa; phylum Arthropoda; class Insecta; order Lepidoptera; family Pieridae; genus Colias; species Colias behrii. The sequence continues at coordinate 3,153,944 of JARWMC010000016.1, forward strand.
TACTGTGCTTTTGAATTTTAAACATAATTTGCAACTATGAGTGAATTAAGTCAAGAGGAGGTGAGTTTTATATAAATTATTTTGCGAACGATCCTTGTTGAAGTGCGTATGGTCAATCTAATTTCGTAACAAAACAAAGCGTTGGTGTTGTGTTGTTATACTTGCGTATGTCGTCTTTACACGTGTTTCGAATTCACGTTTTGTGTTTTGCAGATACGGCGGAGACGGTTAGCGAGACTTGCAGCTCTGGGAGGGACTGGTTCCTCACCAGCTCCAACGAGCCCCCCAGTCACACCTAGTGCTTCTGTGCCAAATGAATTGCTTAGTCCACAACAACCACCTAGATTATCACCAGGTCCCATTCCAAGGAGTTCCACAGAAAACACCACAGACACAAATACAGGACAGAATTATACAGACAATAAAACTGATGTGTCAGATCAGACGAAAATACCAGCAGATGGTTTAATAGTGACAGAAAAAACAGAGAATAATTTGTTAGACGAGATGCCAGACACGAAAATGACAGATCTGTCTCAAACTAGACAGTATAACAGTTTTGACTCGATGGGTGATGATGCTTTGTTAAGTTGTGGATCAGTAAGGGTTGGTGCTTTGCCCCAAACCACTGTAAGTGGATCAGAAGGAGCATCAACAAGAGAAGACAGCACATCAAGATCAGCATCTCCGACACCGTTTGTTGAACCGTCACCAGTCAAGCCAAGGATTAACAATGCTTCTCCGAGCTGCTCGAGACGATCTCTTTCGATGGATGTAGATGATGTATCAGAACGAAATTCACAGTCAGAAAGTCAGCAGGAGCCAATGGAGGTATTGTTTCTATACATATGTATATTATATAATGGAAGTATGATTAAATTATTCATACAAATTACAATTATTATTTCTTATCAGTAGTTTACCAAGGTAATGGAATATTAATAATTCAATAATGTCTATATTATTGTATAGATTAATTAACTCTATGAAAATGGTGTTGCATTTTTAAGGTTTCTTTATTATAAGAGATTTACAAAAATCTATGTCTAAATCTAGCTTTTATATCTTATTTAAAAGCAAATTCTTTTTTATATAACCTTAATAACTTCAATGATTGTTTTTCAAGAATCTTTTTAATAGATAGAGAAAATTCAAACATTATAAACAGGAACTTAAATAGAATTTAACACAATCAGGTTGAAGAAAATGACTCATTACAATCACCAGCTCGTAAGATTCAGAGGTCACGGACGGTCAGTGTCACAGAACTGACAGAGGAACAGCTTAGAGGCATAGTCGCCAAGATATTACAAGTGTCTTGGTCAGAAGAAAGTTCAGGTTTTCATTATTATTTCTTAATGTAGATTTATATCAACTTTTAACTTTTGTATTCAGTGAACATTTATTTCTATTTGTTCTATATTTATTTTATTTTCAGGGGGTATTTTTGTACCTTCAGTAGCAGCAGCTTTACTTGACAACCCAAAGCTATCACTAGACGAATTAGCGTCGGAAGCTCTAATGGATGTGATAATGCACATTGTTGATGGATCAGATCCACTCAACCAAAAGGCACTCATATCGCTCCTCATCCGACAATCTATGAAAGAACTGAATGAAGAATGTGTTGACGACCTTCTAGCTAAAGATCCAAATACATTAGAAACTGAAACAGAAGAAGGTGAATGTCCAGCACCGCTCCTGCCGCTACCCAAAGAAATAACGACACAAGCAATAGCTGTGAGCTATCTACTAAAATTCTACTACAATATTAACATATATGAGCGAGATTACCCAAAGAAAAGTTCAGAACCGCCTTTGAGTGATTTGCTTTTAAGCTTACGAACTTTAATCGTTGATCACTTAGTATTAGTGTTGAGAAGGAGATTCGAGTTAGAAAAATCTAGGAAATCACCACTACTGCCATATATTATGATAGGAAATACGCCCACAGGGCTCATTCCCGAATTATTACTTAATACATATCAAGACCAAGAGGCTCTAGAAGAGGTTCGTAGTTAAAATTATTAAACTATTTTTATTTGTTATACATTTCTTCAAAATCTTTTATTTTTACAATATTTTAATATATCGAATCTTTAATTTCTTATTTGACAAATAAACTGTTCTTATTAAGCACCAAGATTTCATTTCAGACTTAAATTCAAACTTCTAAAAATAGCTATTTGCTTTATGTTTATTCAACAGGTATTTGTGCCATTACTAATGGGCATCCGCGAAGAGATGCGTCGCCGCGTGTCCCCACTAGTCGGGCGCGGTGAGGGCGCAGCCCTACGCGCGTTGCGGTCTCTGTGCGAACTGAGGGCTGGGCCGAGGCATTCAGCGAGACCTATATGTGCACTAATCGCTAAACTACCCAGCTTGTGTCCAGCGCCTGTAACTACAGCTCCAGGACGGGAAATAGCCAGAGTTAGCTTTCTGGGTCCGTTCTTTGCGGTAAGTGATTTTTTAATAGGATAGGCTTGTTGTCTTTGTGTTTAGGAATGTGGTTGGTAATGGTGATAATGTTGTTTTGTTATATTCATGACTCATGCATCAGTCATTCGAAAATTCTAATAACTGTGATAAATATACTATAACTGTAATAAATATACTCATAGTTCTTAATTAATAATACTTTCTACTACATTCGTAATCTGATCAGATCTTATCTTCAAACTCTATCTTCTCTCTATCATCTACTAATTGACAAACTACTAGAATCTAACAAAAACAAAATTTTCAGATGTCTCTATTCGCTGAAGAGAACCCCCTGTTTGCTGAGCGAATGTTCGCAACCGGAACGGATCAGAGCTTAGCGTTCGCGTTGCAAAGGGAAGTGGAAGCGAGTCGCAACACACTACATAGTATCTGCCACAATATACTTTTGTGTCCGGAGGCAAGAGGCCCGTTCCTGCAGTACTTTGCTGCATTGCTGCAGAGGAATGAACGCAGGGCTCAACTGCAAACCGATGAGAGGTCGCTGGCTGGTGAGTTATTAACCCCTTGACCACCGAGCGGCCCGATCGGGCCACGACACAATAGATTTTCTATTGTGTCTGTGATTCCGGGGGCTGAGGCTTAATGGAAAATTAAATTAAAATAATTTAAACATAATTTTTTTTTGTTAGGTATAAAATATACTAATTTTATTAGAAAACGTCTGGCATCCTATTCTGTCCTTATTTATATTGTCTTAATTTTTTAACTCTTTACTCAATTGAAAAATTTAGTGGTGAGAAGTAACAAAGTATGTACCTACATGAGTGCTACTGTCATATATCAATGAGTTAAAGCAAAAAAATTCAACGCGTATTTGTGAAAGAAATGTAACGCTGCTAAAATGATATTTAATGTATTAATATTTTTAATGAATATGTCGTTTTGTTGTTTACCTAAAGAGAAAGAAAATGTACATAACGTAATGAATTTTTATACATAACACACAACACACAAACCTGGTACAATTAGATAATCACAATCAATAAACAATAATATTTTGATGGCGTGTATTGTAGTCTTACTCAGTATGTTATATGTTTAGAAACTGTTTACATAAAGATATCTACGAATTACGATGAATGCGCGCTTCTGTTGTTTGTGTGTTTACATGAAGATACTTTTAACACTGTATTTTAAGATATTTTTGCGGCTTATTTATCTGTCTTCTATTAAAAGTTTCTTTTAAAAGCGCAAATGTGCATTCTACTTATTTGCTTCAAATAATAGGATCATATTATGATCTTTAATTAAAAAAAAAAAAAAATACAATGAAAACGATTGTTTTTTCGACGAAATCACGGTCCGGTCGTTATATATAAACGTTGGGTAAAGTAAAATCCATATAGATTGCGTACGTCGTGACTCGCGTAAGTACGTAGGTAAGATCAGGTGTATGTACACATTTGTATTATTTTTATCGATAAATATTCTTTGTATTTTTATTTAAATTTTGAGTTTATGTAACAAAATGAATCATTTGATTAAATGACATCAAATTATAAAAACCTATTAATTATGCAAACCTTAAATTGACCACTAACCTACATTCGACCAACTGTTCCTAGTATATTTTATTAAATTGATCTAATACGATTAGCGCTGTTTATTCGACGATACTTTAACATTAACATTGACTACATCGGATTCGTTTAATGATCGGCGAAAATAGATGTACTGCGTACGAATGTCGCTCACCTCGTCTGCTAGTCTGCGAAATGATCTATTGGCTCAACTCCAGGAGTATTTACCTTTATCACTCTGTTTAAGACATTTTTTTTATTGATAGTGTTCATAGTTTACAAATAGATGCTAAATACGATTCAGCTGTTATTAAGATCATGCTTGTAAAGAGACTATGAAGTTTTTGTAGAATATTCACATTACCTACTTGCCTCATGTAATGCTGATTTCTTATATGCGAGCCAAGTGTAAAGAAATAAGTATAATTTTTTAGAATCTCATGTACATGGTGTTTAAAAATTGTTATCCGATTATTTTTCTATTTCTTTTGATAAAATAATGTTCGTGGTTCTCACGTAATATGCAAAAGATTTTGATGAAATTTTTTTCCTTCCGAGCAATTAAAATTATCTTAGTCATTTATATTCTGAGAGTACTGTTAGATTGCACAAAACTAAGAAGAAACGGCATTAGCTTCGATTTTTATTTCCTGTTTGAAAATAATAATATCAGTTGTTTGTATGGCATAGGATATTTATTATAGTGGCCATTTCCTATCTATCTTGTAAATTATAGTGAAGATTTTACGGGTATCGAGTAGCTAATTGTAGCTGCTAGCTCTACAAGGAAGGTATCTGAGATTGAGACAATACACCGATCGCTCGTCTCTCCACACCTAATGACAATGACCTTAATTAAACGGAACGAATACAGTATTTTTAGTACGATGTCGAAACGGAAAATGGAGGTTAATGTTTTGTGCATCGAATAATTTGCGCATACTAACTCTAAAGGTGGGTCAGTTGACTCAGTCCATATAAGTTTATCGGAAAATGCTTTGTTCTCGTGTCGTTTAAGCGTTTTCCTGAAGAGCTCCCTTGTTTTGCTGTAAATAAATTTTATTGAGTCTTGGAAACATCGTTCGCCTGATACCTAATTTATATTATACTAGCTTCCGCCCACGACTTTGTACGTGCATCCCCGTTTTTCCCCGTTCCCGCAAGAATTTCGAGAAATCCTTTCTTAGCGGATGCCTACGTCGTAACATCTACCTGCATGCCAAATTTCAGCCCGATACGTCCAGTGGTTGGGCTGTGCGTTGTTAGATAAAAAACCATAAAAAAAAACCATAAGATAGAACCCAACATCAAATAATTAAAAAAATGAGAGCTATAAAGTTAACTGAAGAACAATACATACATCATACTAGTTATATATAATATCATACTACTGTGTGAATCAAAATTGACATTGGTCAAATTATTGAATTTGATTTACCAAAATAGCATTTAAAATTTAAATACATAGGCACACATAATTTTGTTTGTGCGATACGCATTTCCTTTTTTAGCCGAATCAATTGTCTATTTTTTCTTTTTCGTTCATGATGTTGGTTTAGTAGAAAAACATTTTTTCCAGGTGACGGCTTCATGCTGAACGTATGCTCCGTACTACAGCTACTATCTGTTCGCATCAAACTCGACCGCGTATACCCGTTATACACGTTCCAGCCGGGCACGTGGTTGAACGTACGCGACGAGACGCGGCTGTACTTTACCGCGCAGGAGGCGCAGGACTGGCTCGATGCGCTCAGTGAGTATTGGATTATGGACCTTATGTGTAGGGTAGGGGTGAATGTTGCTTGTGTAGACTGTTGAGTAGATATTTTATGTGATTCGAATTGGAACGCGTGTTCCCGATATACACGTTCCAATCGGGTACGATACGCTCAGTAAGTATTGAAGTTTGAACCTTGTGTGTTCGTGATAAGAGTGAATATTGCTTTTTATGATGACTAGAATCAGTTGATACGTTTTTTTATTCAAATTTCTTTGGAATTATTTAAAACTCATTTGTTTATTTTAGGAGAATTTGAAAACAAAAAACTTAATAGGATTTGTAATATTAATAGGCTATATTATGTTATATTATAGATAACGACCCGAATCACTCGTGGCCGGAAGCGAAGTTCCAAACAGTGTGTTGGTTCCTGACGCTTCACATGCACCACGTGGCGCTCATACCAGCATTGCACACGCATCAGCGACGGATTCGGTGAGTGTTCAATAATAATAATATGTATGAAATATAATAATTATGGTGGTTAGGTAACTTTTTCTTGATAACTTTTTATCTTATATGAAACCGCGAAGTTTATAAATAAATTGACCTATTTTCATTTATCAATATAGTAAGTCAAGCGTAAATAAATATGTATGTGCATTTTTAAAATAAGTATTATGTATGTACCTACATTTAAAGTATTATTTTTTATTTTGTTTAAGGTTGATTAACTACTAAAGAAATCATATCAAAGTATATAAATCTTTTAATCAGCATAACATTAATTTACAGAGCATTCCGCGATCTCCAAAAGGTGATAGAAGAGCTGGTGGCCGCAGAGCCGCAGTGGCGAAATAGTTTCACGGCATTACGTAATACAGAACTGCTTAGGCGATGGCGGCGGCAGATTAAACGGCTACACAGGTAAAAAAATATAGTCATGTCTCTTGGGTCGTGATATTTTATATCATTTAATTGAACAAAGCGGTCCTTTCATATTTTATTAATATTGTGAAAGCTTAAGAAGGAGAAAGATATATTTTATCTCAGATGATTTGTTGCTTTATTGAAAAATAACAATATTATAAGAAAAAAAATGTGTGCGTGTACTAGTGTACACACGTAAGAAGTGAAACTTCTTTATGACCTTATTTTTCAAAAAATAATTTACTATATGCAACTTTACAGAAATACGTCGAATCACGCGTGGTAGGGATAAGAAAAAGATGGCGATTGGCGCGTAACGGAAAAATGTCACGCGTAACGAAAAAATGTTACACTAAATTTTTTTCTAACCCCGATAAAGAAGTTTCACTTCAATAATATTTATTATCTGATTTCTGCGCTGTTTTTTAATGCATGATATAATGTTATGTGTTCAGATCGAAACAATGCGCGGAAACAGCGCTGCTCGACCCGGAGCTAATGCGTCGCGGCGTGCAGTTCTACTCGTCCGTGTGCGCGCTGCTCGTCCGGCAGCTCGAAGCGGCGGCGGGCACGTGCGACGCGGCCGGCGGCGCGGGCCCGACTGGCGGCGCGGCGCACGCCTTCCGCGCTACACCCGAGTGGTACGTCGAGGATATCGCCGAGTTCATGCTGTTCGCTGTGCAGTGAGTATTTGAATTTGGAATTTTGGAATTCGAAGTTTGAATTGTTTTGAAAGAAAGGCTGGTTTCCGTGGCCCGTTTGAGTTCACGACGCACGAAGTCAGGCTCAAAGATAAAAACGTGCTGGATTTTGTTTATCGTTGAATAAGCTTTACTTACACATTTGCGTGTATGCAAGTAATTTTACGTGGTTCGGGTGTATATTCATATTGATTTGTTTTTTAAATAAATCTAATCCGATTTATGTCCAATCTATCGATATCACTTGCTTCTGCAATCATAGCGCAATGTCAATAAGTGTCTATACCAGGTGAAAGGTAAGACGTCAGACGAATTTAGGCAGGAGCTTCTACTCATGAAACTGAACAACTTTTGTTCTACAACTTTGCTAAATTCGTAGAAAAAAATTTGGACTTTGTATGGAAATCGGTCAGCTGATTAGCGAAGTTTCCTTACAAAGTTAAATTTTTTTTTACGAATTCAGCAGAGTTGTAGAACAAAAGTTGTTCAGTTTCATGAGTAGAAGCTCCTGTCTAAATTCGTCAAACGACTTACCTTTCACCCTGTATAATAGTAACTCAACTTCTGAATATGGGTGTGATGTTCATCTTCCAGATACGTCCCACAAATAGTCGCCTACTACATCGAAGACCCAATAATAACGTGGCTCCTCAGCGCCATCTGCAACTCGCACCTCATCAAGAACCCATACTTGGTGGCAAAAATCGTTGAAGTGTTATTCGTAATCAATCTATCGCTACCAATGAAACTGAAGAATGTGTATGAGAAATTCATGGACCATCCCATGTCACAAACAGCGCTACCAAGTGCTCTGATGAAGTTTTACACGGATATAGAGACGACGGGACAGAGTACGGAATTCTATGACAAGTTCACGATACGGTTCCATATTAGTATCATACTGAAGGGCATGTGGGAGCGGCCGATACATAAACAGGTTGGTTTTAGCACATTATGGTGATAAAAATGTTCCTAATAAATAGTGTCTTTAGGATAGACATTTTAGTATAGTAAGATAGTATACAGAGTAAAGTATCTCCAAATAAATGTCTTTATTTTTGAATAGATTGTAATTAGTCATCACTTTCTAGTTACAATCTATTTAAAAAATTGCAATTTTTATGGGACATTATTCAAAATAACGCTATTCTAAATTACTTATTGTGATAAATATTTACGTTTGTAGGCTATCGTGAAGGAATCTCGGTCGGGTCGTCAGTTTGTCAAATTTATCAACATGCTGATGAATGACACGACCTTCTTATTGGATGAATGTCTTACGGTATGTAAACTTTTTAATGAAACATAATTGTAAAACTAATGTTGGTGATGGATTTAGTATTAAATGAAATAAGTTAAAAGCATCATTGAATCTTTGAATGGCAAATTTTAAATAATATTTACACTGAAACACTTTGTAATAATCTGAAAATATAAAGATTATCAAATAAGTTGAAAATTTAAATGTGTTACGAGGCTGATTTTGCCTTACAGATATAATATTGCATTTTTTTTTACTCAAATGCAAAGTTCAGCTTATGCCTCGACATTAAGCCTATTTCGGAAACAAATAGTACCTACATTTATTATTTTGTTTATTGTTTTTTCGTCTATTATTGACTAATATTCTTATTTGATCTGAGAAATATGCGGAAGTACATGAATGAAACGCTTAACGGCTATTAAAATACTGGCTTTTATTTGTCGTTATGACAGACAAAAGACAATACCATAATGTATGTTCACAGTACCTGAAGCGTATCCACGAGGCGCAAGAAGCGGGTGCAGGCGGAGCGGCGGGCGAAGCCCGGGGCAGAGCGCTAGCGCAGGACGAGAGACAGTGCCGCTCCTATCTTACACTCGCTAGGTAAGGACAATAATAGTATCCGACCGATTTGGCAGGACTGAAGTTAAGCGCGAGTCAAACGTCAATAGCGCCAACTTCAGTCCAGTCATTAGGTTTTGGGGATTGCTGAGCTATGGGTCGTATTTAGTATTTCTTGTGTTTGATTTTATATGAGGCAAATTTCTATTGTTTTTGCCAAGCGAGCCAAGCCACATGATATAGCTAATGTTTATTTTAAATAACTTTTTCATGATGTTATTAAATACATTTTTATAAGAGATACACAAATCGAACAGTTTTAATTCGTGTTATGAGACAGCAATATTATTGCAAAAAATTTACATGAAAGCTACGCTTTATTAAATTTCATTTTAATTGAGCAGAGCCGGGTCGAACAGCCAGTTTCTAATACAACATGTGTCTTTTATATTTTAATTTATATAAATACAGGGAAACAGTAGACATGCTGGAATATTTAACGGTGGAAATAAAGGAGCCATTCCTGCGAGCGGAGCTTGTGGACCGACTCGCTTCTATGCTGAACTTCAACCTGCAACAACTCTGCGGACCTAAGTGCAATAATCTCAAGGTATAGTACCCTTAAAAGAATAAGAAGATAATATTTACCTCTAAACCCCAACCATAATTCGCATATATATTCCATATTTCGTGTTCCTCATTACACGTGTCTACATTCACACAAACAAAACCAACCTCTATAATTCTTACAATAAAGTCGCATATCCCATGTTACGTGTTTCCATAACACGTAATGTACACATAGATTCACTCAAACAAAACCAACCTCTATATCCAATACGATAAAGTCGCATATCGTATATTCCGTGTTCTCATTACACTTGTCACACAAATATAACCTCTATATCCCTGACAATAAAGTCTATCCTATACATCGTATTTCCATAAGACGTAATACACATAGATTCACACAAACAAAACCAACCTCTATCCCCCTACAATAAAGTCGAATATCCCATATATCATGTTTCCTAATACACTACATTAACATATAAACAAATATAATCTCTATACCCACTAAAATAAAGTCGCATTTTTCATAACACAATATGTCTGCAATCGCTCAAACAAATATAACCTCTATCTCCCTATAATAAAGTCGCATATCCCATATTTCATGTTTCCTAATACCCTACATTAACATATTATATGTCAAATATGATATAACAAATATAACCTCTATCCCCCATACAATAAAGTCGCATTTCTCATAACACAATATGTCCACAATCACACAAACAAAACCAACCTCTATCTCCCATACAATAAAGTCGCATTTCTTATAACACAATATGTCCACAATCACTCAAACAAAACCAACCTCTATCCCCCATACAATAAAGTCGCATTTCTCATAACACAATATGTCCACAATCGCTCAAACAAAACCAACCTCTATCTCCCATACAATAAAGTCGTTATTCCCGTGCAGGTGCGCCGCCCCGAGAAGTACGGCTGGGAGCCGCGGCGGCTGCTCAGCCAGCTGGTGGACATCTATCTACACCTCGACTCGCCGCAGTTCCACGCGGCGCTCGCTGCTGACGAGGTATGTTTTTTTTATTATTAAATACTAGATTTCCGCCCGCGGCTTCGCCCGCGTTTTCAAAGGAAAACCCGCATAGTTCCCGTTCCCGTGGGATTTCCGGGATAAAAACTATCCTATGTGTTAATCCAAGTTACCCTCTATATGTGTGCTAATTCTAATCTATAAAAAAAAACGCACCAAAATTCGTAACGTACTTTTAAAGATCTAAGCATACAGAAACACGGCGGAAAGTATTTTATATTACCGATGTAGTGGTAATTGTAATTAATTAGGTTATATATTTCTTTTCGGGACACGTTATCGATGGCAGTAACATCGCAAATATCTCGACCGAAATGACTACTATTCTCGTTTATCATGTTGTTGCCTTATTAAAACCAAATAACCGTATGACTAATTATTATTCGTATCTACCTTTATCTCTTAATCAAATCGTTATTTAAACCATATTATATCCCAACAGCGCTCATTCCGCAAGGAGCTATTCGAGGAAGCGGCCGTGCGTCTCGCGAAGTCTTGCATCAAGACTTCCACTGAGATCGAGAGGTTCAAGACGCTAGCGGATAACGCTTATCAGATCGCTAGTGAGTTTGTCATTTAATAAATATTTATAAAATTCACAATGGACGACAAAATTTTATAGAATGGTATTGTTTGACTTATCATTAAGACTATACATTTCATAAATGATGATAATATACAAAGAATAAGGAATTTATACATGGGCGCTAGTAGTATTTATTTATTTGATTTGCATTGCATTGCACATTGTAACAGGTTTACATCTTATACATAATATACTTTGAGTATGTGATATAATTAGCATGCATAGCAAGATGTAGATCCAATTATAGGCAAATAGAACATGCATTTTTGAGTTATTTCAAATTATAGTTTCTAATCGTAGTTTAAATTCTAATCAGAAAACATTATTCAAATCAGTATAACTTTTATGTAAAACGTTTTTATAGGCAAACAAACAAAGATTTGTATTTGTATAAAGTAGAATGATTTGAATTTATTGTATGTATTGAATTACAAAAAAACCGTTAGTAAGCTACACAGAGTAACATTGGCAATTTTTTTTATCACGAACAAATTCTTAATATCGAACTAGCTTTCCGCCCGCGGCTTCGCCCGCGTTTTCAGAGAAAACCCCGCATCCCTTTCCCGTGGGATTTCCGGGATAAAACCTATCCTATCTCTCAAGTTGGATCGAACTGCACATGGTGTGCGAATTTAATTATAATCGGTTAAGTGATTTAGGAGTCCATTGAGGACAAACATTGTGACACGAGATTTATATATATTAAGATTTAAACACTCCATTTGCGTATTCCAGTATCGAACCAGCAGCAGAGCGACGAGTTCGCGGACGCGCCGGAGGAGTTCCGCGACCCGCTCATGGACACGCTCATGACCGACCCCGTGCTGCTGCCCTCCGGCAAGGTGAATAGTGTGCATATTCAATTAAATTAAATTTATTTATTTTTCTCATCACAAATGCACAATATATATACATTGTTAATCTATATAATACTAGCGTCATGAATTATACACCCGGGGCAAATATTTGTGTGATGAACATAGATGTTTGCTCTGTGTCTGGGTGTTACATAATATCTATAATATAAGTATTTATTTAAAACTAGAGGTCCGCCCCGGCTTCGCCCGTGGTACATATTTCGCAATAAAAGGTAGCCTATGTCCTTTCTCGGGTATCAAAATATCTCCATACCAAATTTCATGCAAATTGGTTTAGTAGTTTAGGCGTGATTGAGTAACAGACAGACAGACAGAGTTACTTTCGCATTTATAATATTAGTATGGATGTCGTGACCATTTCATGAAATGATCAATCATTTCATGAAATGAGCAAATCAACGATACGCGCGGCTTTATCCGCTGGGCAAAAACTATGACGATACTACTATAACTTTTGTGTTGTTCTGATACATACGCCAAAGTCGAGTCACATCTTCAATTTAAACGTATTTCTTCAGTTAGACATATTTTTATAGAATTTTTTTATTTAAATATGGCTATGCTATATTATAATGTGTTTGTTGGTAATTGTTATTATGCATAAATTACCTTTAAATAAATAAAAGTTTGTACTCCTTGGAGAAACTTCTTTTCAAAAATCTTTCATCTATTCGTCTATTGAATCGTTTCGTTTCGACATTTTTCATCAGAATATATGGCACAACTATTTTATTATAAGTAAATATGTCTACTATTGCAACAAAGAAGACAAAATAATATAATTTAGGAATATATTGCTATTTCCAGGTAATGGACAGGTCGGTGATCCTGCGTCATTTGTTAAACAGCGCCACGGATCCTTTCAACCGACAGCCGCTAAGCGAAGACGAACTACGTCCAGGTATTTATTTCTTTTTGACGTATGAAATTTTCTATTTAAATACATTTTTTCGTTTCCATTAATCAAAAAAAAATATTACTAGGACCATTGTTAATTTATCCCATTCTTTTACAGCTTCAGAACTCAAAGAGAGGATAATTCAATGGCAACGCGAGAAGAAACTTTCATAAGCGTTGTTTTTCAACCAAGTCTGATGTATATAATGTGACTCGTATAAACGCTGTAGTCTATGTGAGATTATGAGAGCGAATGGCAGTGGTATAGTGCGAATTCCGCGAGGCATTGTAGATAATCAACCATAGACAATAAATTGTAGAAAAAAATTATATTCACTATTTAAATTTATGGCAGTAAATGACGGTCAGCCGTCGCTTGGACTAAACAAAAGTGACACAGAGCTGTCAATGTCATTCGATGAAATTGGTTGTCTATGGTTTTCATTTTTTGAGATATGATGCAAAATCGCATTGATATGATCTGTTTAGATAAATTGATGCCAATTTTAAATATTATGTGATAAAATATCGTCATGGATAATAAATAACCTTATAATCTTTTAACTTGTTGTTCATAATAAAAACCGTTTTATTCCGTGGTAAACGTATATTCGCTACTGAAGCCATCTCTTCGTCTCTTCTGGATCTAATCATAAATATTGTCGTGCATTTCAATCACTTTAACTGGAATTATTTTCTGCCTTGTATCTTGTTACTACTCTACTTGCCTTACTATCAAACTCTTCTTTTTACTTTATATTCTGGGTATCTTTTAAAACACACAAATCTCCTCTCCTTCAACATCTCATATGAATTTTAAAATTTAATAATTTTATATTTAAAATTGAATCTACCACCCTCAATGAAACACAATCATATTTATACGACCTACGTATTTCATGCGAATTACACAAAGTTTAATGCAAGTGTCCCTTAACCACTCCAATGTTTGTATGTCTCGATTGCTCACTATATCTACTTAATCGATCTTTGAAAGCGACACATACCACTTTACTTTTGGTGCGTTTTACTAAAAGTTAACAATATAATTATTAGAATGTACATATTAAATACCGTTAGTATTTTATAATTTTGTTTAGATATAATAGCCATTCGTTGGTTTTAAGGAATTTGTTATGGCGGCTTTGTTTTTAGGTTATTTATAAATTCTAAAGTACGATCTGTCAAAATTATAACGACCGCACTTTGAAGAAAGACAAATGAAATTTTACTTTTATTGTGATTTATAGATTCGTTTCTATTAGAAATACCGTTTGTTATAATTCTATTATGATAATAAATCGCATTGATTGTTTGAATTCTCTCTTAAATCTAGTTCTAGGATAGCGCTGTCTTTATGGTCGATACCATTACCATAGACAACGACTTGTATCGTCGGTGATATCCTGAAATGAAACCTATCCTCGCTTATCTTCACAAACGGCAGTATCATAATCTGACAGAGTAAGACACATTGTATCAATCACATCACACATGCACATCTTATTATGTATATAATATCCTAACACCCTACTCTCTTCTAAATAAGGTGAACATAAACTATTGTATGTGCCGTAGATATATTTTTCTGATAAACAGAACATACACTTTGACATCGCTCTTTATGGCTCAGTTAAGAACATACTCTTATTTATTTATTATTATCGGTGTACATACATCACAATTTTCACATATTTTAAGAATAGAAGGTATTCCAAATGATTATTATTGACAAACACTCGATACCAAGTTGTATCTATCTTAATATTTAGAAGACAGGAATGGTCACTTGATATTAAAACGATGGAAATTTTAAATTGAACAAAAATTACGTAACTACATTAAAGATCTATGCTAGTTCACAGACACTGTTTAACTTTTTTTTTTTCGGTTATTTGGAATACGAATAACTATCTGTTTTATATTAGATTCAAATCTTATTCGAGGCATTCTTATTGATTTTGAATAATTACCCGCCCTAAAATTAAAGCATTTAAAACATGCGACATAGTCTAAAGAGGCCTAAAGTATAATTTATAGATTAATGTACTAATTACAAAATGCAAACACATTTTGTTATGGGTAATATTTTTAGTATGGACTAACGTATTTCAAATAATGAATTAATGTATAGGTACCGTAAATATTTAATTAGTAGAATTTGTTACACGTAATGTAATTCTTGATTTTTAAATGGAATTTTTATCAAACTTATAATCTCGGCTATTAGTGATGTATTTTGGTTCCTTTACCTTTAGTTTCATATGAATGAATGAATGAATGAATGAATGAATGAATGAATGAATGAATGAATGAATGAATGAATGAATGAATGAATGAAAATACTTTATTTGCACCAAAGGAAACAACACAAAAAACACATACAAACAAACACGTACAAAAAGGCGGCCTTATCGCTAAAGCAGCGATCTCTTCCAGGCAACCTTTAGTCGAGGATTATGAGAATTACGTTTTATGATGAGGTTGATGGTGCAGAACACAAAAATCATTAAATAAATAAGTAAGACTACACATAGTATACATATACATACATACGGATATTATAAAGATAAAAAGTAAATATTTAGTTGCTTTTTAAACTCATTCAATGACCCTGCCCTCCTGATGTTATCGGGCAAACTGTTCCACAGCCTGATAGCACGGACCGTAAAGGAACAGTCATAGAAATTAGATCTATGAATAGGAACATGTAGTAGGAGTTTATTACAGGATCGCGGGGAACGGGTGGTGGAGTTCAGGAACTGGAAATTACTTTTAAGGTAGGAAGGCGTATTTGGACAGAAAAGGATGCAGTACAATAGGTTTAGGATATGAGCATTCCGGCGGAGTCTGATAGGGAGCCACTTGAGTCTTGTGCGGAATTCACTAATGTGATCATATTTGCGCAGACCAAAAACAAATCTCACACAGAAGTTCTGGAGACGCTCAAGACTATCAAGTTGGAATTCAAGGAGGTCAGGATAGGAGACATCTGCATAATCAAAGAGGGATAGGAGAAGGGACTGAGCAAGAACAATTTTAGTGGGAATAGGCAGAAAGTTCCTAAGTCGTCTGAGAGATCCAGCTGCTGCAAACACTTTTTTCCTAAGTTCTTTAAGCTGATTTGTCCACGATAATGTTTCATCGATGAAAACACCAAGACTCTTAACAGTGGAACTGTAAGGAATGTCAGTGTTATTTATGCAAACATTAGGTAAAGAGGACCAATCAATTTTAGAAATAAGCGACTGACTTCCAATAATAATTACCTGCGATTTCTTCGGATTAATACATAGACCATGATCGCGGCTCCAATGACTAATAGTACGTAAATCATCATTCGTGAGTGCAACTTTCCTACTTAGGTCCTCAAGTGATGAATGGCAATAAATTTGCAAATCGTCCGCGTACATATGGTAGAGACTGGATATACCCGAAGTGATGGAGTTGATAAATAAGGAGAACAGGAGAGGAGAGAGCACACTACCCTGAGGAACGCCAGAAGTAACATCAGACCAGGATGAGTAACACTCGTCCAGTAGAATGCGCTGCCGGCGGCCCTCGAGATAGCTGCTAAACCAATTAATCACTGCCGGAGACATGTTGAAAGAAACGCGTAGCAAGCTCAACAACACATCGTGATCAACTGTGTTAAATGCGTTACTAAAATCAAGTAGTGTAAGTATTGTGAGCTGCCGTTTGTCCATACTCAATCTAATATCGTCTGTGATCTTGACTAACGCAGTGGCCGTACTATGACCTGGACGGAAACCGGACTGGAAGGGGTTGAGAAGGTTGTTTTTATTGAGGAATCTTGAGAGTTGCTGCTGCACTAATCGCTCAAAGACTTTTGAAAGGAAAGGTAATATGGATATAGGACGAAAATCGGAGAGAGTGGAAGGGCACTTGGACTTAGGGAGAGGGATAATATTTGCACTTTTCCATGAGTGTGGAAAAGTACATGAAGATATGGAAAAATTTAGGATATCAGTTATAACAGGAGTAATCAGGTCGAGGATGGGAATGATCATATTACGACCAATGCAATCAACACCTACAGCCTTAGAAGAGATGGACAAAATGTTCTTCTTAACATCGGCGACAGAGAATTGGCTAAAAGTGAAAGGGGAAAAGGAGGGAGTTGATTTAGATGACAAAGAATCAAGTGTGTTACGTTTACAGACAGGATCAAATACAAAGGAAGGTGAGGAGAAGTGTTTATTAAGGTCATTAATAGAAATGCCACTGGGAATTTCGGTTTTACAGGAAGATTTACCAACTCCAAGGGACTTCAGAAATTTCCAGACTCTAGCCGAATCTCCGTTCTGTACAGATTCGTGTATGTACCGTTTTTGAGCGTCTCTGCACATAGTGTTGCAGCGATTACGTATTTTCTTGAATTCTTCACGATGCTGATCACAATTTTTTTGTTTTAATTTGCTTTTGGCTTTCGCCTTGCAGTTCATAATTTCCCTAAGGCTATCAGTTAGCCAAGGCGCTGGAAGATGCTTCAGCTTAATGGGACGCAAAGGTGCGTGTTTGTCGTATAATTGTATAATGAATGAATTGAATAAATTTACTTTATCTTCAATCGATTCAGCAGTTGAGAGTGAAGACCAATCTATATTAGCTGCATCGTGTAGTAGACGATCTGTATCTATTCCACTAAAATTGCGTTGCATGATGACTTTAGGTTTAATTTTAGGAGGACGGATTTTATAGGAGAGGAAAATTAAATCATGATACGAAAAGGCGTCTGCCGAGCATTGGCCGTGTTTATGTACATGATTTAGAGAGGAAACTAGGATCAGATCAAGGAGCGAAGGAGTGCAATCAGGAAAGAAGTGCGTAGGACCAAGAGGAAGTAAGGATAGATTGTAGGAGTCAATAATTGAAGTTAATTTAGTAGCTCTATGATCATTTTTTAACAAACATGTATTGAAATCCCCCATTATGATGACATGGTCATATAAAGGCGAGACACGGTCAAGGATTTCATCAAAGGAGGGAAAGAAGTCGATGCTAGAATTGGGACTATAAAAAACACCTAATAGGATTTTGGTATGGGAGAGAGTGACTTCAAGAAGGAGATGCTCTGCTTCATTACATGGTGGGGGCTGGGAAGAGGAACTTACAATGGAGAAAGGAATTTGAGCGCGTAGATAAATAGCCACACCACCACCTCCTTTACTAGTTCGATCGTTACGAAGCAGGTGGAATCCGGGAAGCGAGAAGGAAGATGAGGGGAGGCAGGGTTTTAGCCAGGACTCAGATATAAGGATGGCATGGACGGTTTTCGAATCAAAGGATGCAAGGAGGTCGGGATAGTGAGCCGGAATGCTCTGGGCATTTATATGGACCACGTTGAACTTATTGGAGGAATCAGAGAAATGAGAGGATAAGGAAACGGGAAGAGGAGTGTAATCCGTACTAACGAAACTGTTATTACTGGAATTGCATGATAAAAAGCTGTTATCAGTTAATGAGTCATTAGAGTTCATATTAGATTTTTTTTTAATAAATCATAGTTGAATAATAATTGCATTTTAAGGAGGGTCTGTTGTAACAGCTCAATGTATTTGCAATATTTATTTATTAGCCCCAAAACGGGAATGGTAGATTATAAACATATATTATTCTCCAGACACTGCCAAGTTTATCAATTTAATGAAGATCAGGCATTCCCAAGAGTAATCAATTTTAAAAAAATATTTGGTCTCATCGTATAATTTCATGTGTATTTATCTTTACATACATACCTTAATTGTACGAATAAAGTCTCTTTATGTTGAAATACCAATAAAATATTTAAAAAATATTGCTGTTTTTATTAATACTTCCTGCGTACGTTTTAAAAGGGATTCTCTAAAATAAAAAAATAAGCATAATATTGAAATTATATATTTTACAATCTTAAATAAACCAATAAATTATTATTGTCAATCCTTCGTAAATTATTACATAATAATATTATATAAGATGACTAATGAATCCATACATATACTCTTTAATATTGCAAATATTAATAAGTGCCATATACTATGATAACTACCCAACTTATAGGAACAGGGATACCTGTAATCCAGTTTGTTGAAATTATTTAACGAAAATGACAAAAATTAAAGAAGTCAGAAGGTATAAATATCCATTACTTAATAGCTATCAGTGATAATTCTATCAACTTTTGCTTTCATAAACACATTTTTTATCTATATTCCATACGCAAAGTTAAGATAAACACCTGCCACAACATATGGCACAATTTTTTTTATAATTTCTCATAAGTAATGATTTTTTTTTTTTTCAAAACTTCCAATATGTGCTGTCTACAACATCCTTATGTTTTGGGTAAAAGTCGTAATACTGCATCCAAGTTTCACAGTAATGTGTAATGTGTAAAATTTGGTTTAATTAATAGAATTATCACCTATTTTAATAAATCTTATGACATAAAAATGCTTATAAATGCTTTTTATTAGCCTGCTTTTCTCAAGAATAATTATGATACTTGTAAGCAATTAGTCTCAAAGGTCTTCACTGAATTATTTGAAGATACCCTTGAACAATCAATAACTTAATGTAAGTATCGATTCCAACATAGATTACATTCTATTATTGCCCAGTATGAACATGCTCATAATATTTCAAAAGATATAACTATCAATAAATTGCAAGCTCAAATGATCTGTACTGCACTATGTTAAGGCATGTAATTGTTTATATGGTTTTCATTTTATGACTTCAAGATGTTTTAAAACTTTCCAGCATAAAATCTAGTTATGATATATTAAAATGTAATTTATTGCATCACTTTATTTGTACTGTTTCGTTTGTGATGCTTCATGTAGTCTATAATTGATCAAAGGTACTTTTCCAGAGAATTGCAAGATTTGTATAGTTTAACCATGTTGTACACTATTGTAGATTACAAGGTAGCAATGAGATTACATTTGAGAGATAAGTGACATATTAGTATAGTATAATAATATAAAAATATGCACAATAGAATTACATTGAACTTTTTAACACGTGAATGAATATTGTCCTTGACAATATTATATTGCATACAATTAAGTCAATTTCAATTTCCATCTCAGTTTCAGGAAAATAATGTAATTTATTAAACATACAAAACATTAAAGCTAAATATTTATACTAAATAATTTATTAATTTTTCAACAAGACTTAAGATTTAGGTAGTATATAATTTGCCAAAAACAATTTGTACACACATCTTTATGTAAACTTAATAATCATTTTACAGCTGCTTAATGTTCTAAGCACATTTAAGGCAGACCACCTTATAAATATGCACACATTATATTTTCAAACAAATTATCATTATAACTACATTTAAAGCATTATATTAATATTGCAGACCCACAGGAATAAGCTAAAAAAGAAGACAATATTAACAGTATGTTTGATATGTATTTTACAATTTTTATAATTTATTTTGAACTCCAATCCAAATACATAGTTTTTCATGATTTTTGTATAAATGATTCATATTAAATATAAAAAAATATAATAAGTTAGTACCAATTATTGTTACAAATAAGGCATTCACTCACAATTTCAATTTAAGTACACACCATTAAAAATAACACTAGTTTTATTCTCTTATAAGAAAAGGCAGTCGGGAGGCAAATAGACACGCAATTACATATAACATTCCAAAATAGAAATTTAATCTAGCCGTTTGCCTGGGCACATATTGCATGGTCTCAGGGCAACGGAACCTTCTTTCAATTTCAAAGGCTTGGTGCAGAGTGAGCATCGGAAGAAGGAACCAGAATGAACACCTCACTGAAGCCACTACAAACATTATATAAGGTGTAAACAATAGGAATGCATATAACAGATGAGATGCAGTCCTTCCAATGAGAATAGCTAATGTTACAATTTCTGCTTTGCTGTCTGCTTCAAGATCCCTTGTATTATTACTGTGTAGAATGGCTTCTGTGTTCAAAGCTAACGGTACAGCATAATAAAATATAGGCCACAAAACTCTACCTGTTTGAGCTAAAAATGCAAACACAACTGACACAGGCCCAAAAATGACTAGATAAATAATATCACCCAGTGCTATATATTTCAAACCTATACCTCCCGTGTATAAAAACGACGAAGAAAGTCCTCCAAAATAGACAAGTGCCAAATGTTCCATTTGAGCTGGCGAAGTTATTACTAACAATACAAAAAATACACATCCTGACATATAAAGGATTGCCCCAAGAGACACCACTTCATCAATACTTAAAATATGATCAACTAAAGTCCGGTCATCTGACTTTCGATTATCTATTCCTTTTACAAAGTCAAAGTAAGTATTCACTACATTTCCTGCACCGTGAACTGGTATTACAGTGCACATAGTTAGCAGTAGAGTTACCCAGCTAAAGCCAGTGTCGCCAGGAAGCCGGTATGCCAAGGCGGCACCCAACAAAGTCGGTAGTAAGCTGCCACTAAGAGACCATGGCCGCAGCGCCAAAACATAAGTGCGGACTTTCATTAGAGGATTTCTAGCATGCACTGGAATTTCTTTTGGAGGTTGTAATAAATTGCCGTCGGCCGATGCAACGTCCACATCGTCAGACTTTTTTACTGCTTCCATGTCACAAAGTTAACTATAAATAATATTTGCGTACGTTTTATATCCACTGACACAATTTTAAAATTCACTGTTATTATTTTATCCTTAACACATTTTTGTTCTAACTTTTTAGTTGCGATATTGGGTGTAAATTTAATTAACTAAAATTATATATAAAAAATTAAATATATTCGTTCGGTATAAAGTAAATCTTGATTATATTGACGTAGACCACTTTGCCTGATAAAGAATTAAGAATAATGTAAAAAAATCATATAACTGTCAAGTGTCAATATGAGACGTCATCATTGAGGATGACTGAATACATGCTGATTGGTATTGCAATAAACTGCTAGATATATTATTGTAGTCACTGTAGTCATACTACTTACTAAGAAAATTATTGCATAATATGTGATAAAACAATGGTCTATAAAGCAAAAAATTCCTAACTCAATGTGGAGTAATCTTAATCTCGTGTCACAATGTTTGTCCTCAATGGACTCCTAAACCACTTATATAACCGATTATAATAAAATTCGCACACCATGTGCAGTTCGATCCAACTTGAGAGATAGGATAGGTTTTATCCCGGAAATCCCACGGGAAAGGGAACTATACTCGGATTTTTAATTAGACAAAGTAAACTGACGTTTACTGTGTTGTCAGTTTTTGATGAAATAAAAATAGCGTTGTCACATAGTGAATGATTGAAAATCGGGAATGAATGAAATTGAACCGATCGTCTAGTGAATATTTAGTGTGTAACTATATAACATCAAATAAACACAACAATGACAACAAATTTACAAACGTAATTAGTTACAATTAACGAAAAAATTACAAAAACAATAACGTAAACAGCGTAACAAGAAAAATAAAAAAATGATTATAATTACATTCTACTAGTAACTTATATCTTATATAGCTTTATATATTATAATTAGAAATAATGTTATTTTATAGTTTGAAATGATGAACTATTCACACTCATTGTTCATTCATCTGATTGAATGAGAATTGAATTCCTCACTATTACTTTAAATATGGCAGCATTATTTTACAAAGTGACATTAGCTGCTGTCAGTTTACTTTGTCTAATTAAAAATCCGAGTATATGCGGGGTTTTCTCTGAAAACGCGGGCGAAGCCGCGGGCGGAAAGCTAGTTTATATTATATTTAAAATCATAAATCAAGTGCTTTGATCAAGTGCTGTCAACTGCTGTCAACTGTCACGTGTCACGGTGTCAATGATAACATTTTTGTTTTTAATTCAATGTTGTATGTAATATGTATTTCGTTTTTGACTCGAATTTTACGACAACTACGACAAGTGCAAATTCTTATCGAATTTTGTATTGATCTAAAAGTTTTTCATTAAAGTTTTATGAAGACACACATTTTGATAACAGGTTCGTATTTATTTACACGTGCAAATTTAACCTCACTATGATCATTGACTTACCGTCTTATCGACAATATAATATTTATGTTGATATGTAAGCAATTTAAATTAATCAATAATTAACAGAAATAAATAAGTTACATCCAGTTTTGTTAACAATAATCTGAAAAGATAAAATGTATTTAGGGATGTAAACAGAATCATATCAAAGGTTTACGTTTTTTAAACATTAAATTACTAAGAACTCAGTAGATTTAAATTATTAATAACCAATTCTTCGAATATACACTGTATATTTATAATTATAGTGGCTTGATAAAGCGATATTGTTTATTATTTAGATAATAATAAAGTATAAATATTATGCACTTGATAAAACAGCTATAGCTGCCCCTTTGGCCGCATCACCTCCACAGGTGAACTCAAGAGGCAAACTATAGTAATGTTCCACAGCCCTCTGTAAAACCTTATTTCTTGATAGACCTGATCCATTACCTACTATTCTCTTAATATTTGCATTTCTCAATATCTCTTTGGGCATCATAAAATGTAAATTGTCAATCAAACTATCACATAAAGATCTGAATACATGTCCCAACTGTATATTTGACAAATCTATATTTTCTACTGCTGCTTTAGCGGTTGGTGCATGCCTTTCTCCCAGCAGTAACGGAGAAATCTTCATAGTAGTGCCAGCAGGTGCATCTAAGCCTAAAGCAATTAATTTCTCCCATACTTTTGATTGCGGTATAGGGAATCCAAATTCAAGCATCCATTGTTGCAACATCTTCACAAAAGTGGCCAGTACATTACCCCCATTTAATGAGGCTGCTACTAATAAGTATGTATCACTAAAGTAGGGTAAATATTCCACTGTTTGACAGCCTATATCTTTTATACCATCAACAACAATAGCCAGCTGAGCGGATGTGGATATGTTCAGTACTGCATCATTTCTAGTCTCCAATGTTGCTAATATCGAACATTGTAGATCACCCATAGCAACACCCACAGGAGTACCTTCTGGGATTCCATTCCAAGAGCTACTTAATTTTCCAGCGAATTGACCACTTTTCGTAACTTTCGGTAAAAGGTTTACTGGAAACTCCAATGATTTCAAAATATCAATGTTCCATTCATTTTTCTCTGTGTTGAAATAGCCCCAACTGGCAGCATTTTGATCAGATGTAATAGGTGTTTCTAAATCACATAACATTGCCACAACAAAATCTTGCACAGTTGCTGAAAAAGTAAAATTTTTTAGCTTGTCTGGTTTATATTTCAACATCCATAATAATGTTGCACACCCATAACCAGAATAGCACTTAAGATGTGAATCAGGTTTTGGCAAGGAATCCAAAAAATCTGGCTTGCATCTCACATCTTGCCAGGTATACAGAGCTGACATGTTTTCTTTGATTGCTTCAAAACGATTTATGACTCCATCCTTTTCGACTTTTTCCCATGCCCTGTAAAAAGTAATTAATGAAATTTAAGCTCTGTTTATTAATCAATAATCAGATCAATTAAATACCAAAATACGATGTTTTTATCGCAGTAAATTTTATTTATATTCTAGTTAATATTTAATCTGAGCTACCCGCCTCGAATCTTTATCGAAAACAGTAAGAAATACACAAAAAACACCCTTATAACAAATATTTACATAGCCATTACCACCGCCAATAATGAGGAGTGTTGAATGAAAATGTACATGTTTTTGTGCATTGCATTGGATAAAGTAGATCCTAATATCCGCACTGTAATTACCTGTCTTTCCACAAAACAACACCATGCATCTGGCCGCAGACGCCAATCTTTGTCACATGCCGTAATATATCTCTGGGAAGTCGCGAAACACAGTAATGAACAGCTGATACTATTTTCGGCACATCTTGCTTGTTTCCTTCGATCCCTTGGTCACTGGGTATATTCGCCGCGGTATCCTTCGTCTGTTTAGCCACTATTTCCTTTGTGTCTGGATCGAAAACACACGCTTTCACTGATGTTGTACCGATATCCATACCCAAAACGTATTTCTTTTCTGCCATTTTTCTGAATTTTATTTTTATTTGTATATTTTAAAATTAAATGCTGAGCATTGCTAGACGGGCCTCTATCGAGTTGCCGCGGTGGAATAAATTACTGACTGCGGTATAAGTAATGTTGCAATCAAAGCGAGGGTCGCGTCGGCTTGCCGTCCGCGCCGTTCAGCGTATTAGTTACGTAAAGACATTGTATGTTTCATATCTCGTCAGCGTCAAGCGATGGATATATTTATCGCCGCTTAGACTTATTGCATATAAAACTAATAAATAACTCCCAGCCTTGTTGTGTTTAAGATAACAATAGAAATTGTTTTATTATCGCGAGGTGGAAGCAATAAGTGGATATCGTGCCTGGTGGAGAGGTTTTATCATCATATTTTTATCTTATACTAAAATATTGTGTTTTGTTTGTTTACAAAGTATTTTACTGATAAACTTACATCACGTCATTTTCCAGTACTTGTAGAAGTAGAACACAATGTAGAACAGATGTTTCAATTTGTGCTATCGTTTCAATAATTTAAATATAGTATTCAGAATAAATATACCTACCTACTTACTACTTTTTGAGGTTAAACAAATATAACGGACATAATATGTATAATGTACGTACATGTATATAATACTAGCCGCCCGTCCCGGCTCCGCTCGGGTTGACACAGAATAAAAAACATCATAAAATATAGACTACTAGCGACCCGCCCCGGCTTCGCACGGGTGCAATGCTGATACTAAATGCACTACAGAAAAATTGTGAACGTTGCATATAAAAACATAGCGGCCCGCTCCGGCTTCGCACGGGTATAAAATACATAGCCGGGCGGCCGGCCGGTACCGCCGCAAACGCTACGTCCCGCAATTTTTAAATCTGTAATATCTTCGAAAATATTCACTTAAATCATACGGTGTAAAGGGCCATATAGATCTATATTAAATGAACAATGTATTCAAGGTATTTAATTGGTTAAGGATTAATGCTGTATTGGTTAAAATCGCATCGAAAATTAGCCATTATTTGTCGTAAAAAGTAAATGACAAAAAAAAGTTATTGTGGGTTATCCATAAGAGATAGACATATACCATCGCGGACTTTTCTGTAGACTTTTTCAATGTGTATAATACTTAGTACATTATTTTGATAAAACTCGTAGGGTTCAGCCTGCGTTTGCAATGTAAGCGGAAAAAATGTATTTTTTTACGACATCACATTAGAAACCTCAAAAATAACAGTACTTCTCCACTATTTAATGGATGTTATTATACATATAAACCTTCCTCTTGAATCACTCTATCTATTAAAAAAAACTGCATCAAAATCCGTTGCGTAGTTTCAAAGATTTAAGCGTACAAAGGGACATAGGGACATAGGGACAGGGAAAGCGACTTTGTTTTATACTATGTAGTGATTATTGACTACGTTTTTTGTTTATCATTTGACCTCGAAAACAAACGCTCAATAGTCAAAGTAAATCAAATAATATGAGGATTCAATATTTGGCGTGAACATCAAAGAATTCTTTTAGCGGAGTCGATTAACAGTGGCTATATTTTTTTATTTTTTACCCTTTCAATTCAACCCGACCCGAGCCAATTCGGAAAAAGCGGAACCGCGTGAAAATTTCGATATGTATACCTAACGGGTTCGTCCGTCGCGGGTGAAATCGCACCGCACACCTATATGTTTTATAATAAACTGAAAGAATGTAAGAAGGTAGGTACCTAATAAAAGTTGCTTTCGTTCTTTCAGTGTCCTTTAAATTGGTTCATCCATACTATAATATTATAAATGCGAAAGTAACTCTGTCTGTCTGTCTGTTACTCAGTCACGCCTAAACTACTGAACCAATTTGCATGAAATTTGGTATGGAGATATTTTGATACCCGAGAAAGGACATAGGCTACCTTTTATTGCGAAATATGTACCACGGGCGAAGCCGAGGCGGACCTCTAGTTAACTATAATACTTATCTTTAATAATTATATAACAATTAATTCTTGTACATATTGTATAGTTTCCTGTTTCAAATTTGTCTAGGTAGGTAGTTAAATGGTTTTAATTAAACAAACTTTCCCTTTATTGTAAAGCCAAATTATCCAATCATCCAAATTCTAAAATAAATAATTATTGTTATTTTTTTATTACACAAAATAATATGTTTATTGTATGTACTACATATTTTGTTATGTTGGCACTTGGGTGCACGATAAAGTGTGTTTAAAATTAAAATTTTATAAATTAGAAGATAGAATTATCTTCTAATTTATAAAATTCCCTTGTCATAATGTTAGTTATCGGGTAGGTCTAAGAATCGGCCAACATCTATTTTTCATACACCTAATTGATAAGAGTAAGGCAGAACAACGTTTGCCGGGACAGCTAGTTATTCTTATAAATACGAAAGTTTGTGTATGTGTTATTCCGTCACGCAAAAAATGCTGAACCAATTTTCATGAAATTTGGCACACACATAGCGCGTAACTTTGATAGTTTTTAACATAGGGAATGGTAACGGGTTTACTTTGACTACGCGGTCGAAGCTGCAGGCGAAAAATTAGTATATATTATAATATTAAGTACAATATAATATATACATATATTATCAGTATCGGCTGTGACAAATCCATACTAATATTATAAATGCGAAAGTAACTCTGTCTGTCTGTCTGTTTGTTACTCAATCACGCCTTAAATACTGAACCAATTTGCATGAAATTTGGTATAGAGATATTTTGATACCCGAGAAATGACATAGGCTACTTTATACCCCGGGAAATAGGATAGGTTTTATCCCGGAAATCCCACGGGAACGGGAACTATGCGGGTTTTTCTTTTACTGCGCGGGCGAAGCTGCGGGCGGAAAGCTAGTCCATACTAATATTATAAATGCGAAAGTAACTCTGTCTGTCTGTCTGTTACTCAATCACGCCTTAAATACTGAACCAATTTGCATGAAATTTGGTATAGAGATATTTTGATACCCGAGAAAGGACATAGGCTACTTTTTACCCCGGGAAATAGGATAGGTTTTATCCCGAAAATCCCACGGGAACGGGAACTATGCGGGTTTTTCTTTTACTGCGCGGGCGAAGCTGCGGGCGGAAAGCTAGTACAATATAATTCCATGTGATATTAGCGACTGAGACTGACTGTTTTCCTTATAAATTAACTACTTATAGTAGGTGGATCGCAATTTTAATTACGAGACTCATTTTATTTTTAAACGGATTCGTGGAATATATCCATTCATAACGCGTAGATATAGACAGAATATTTTTTTTTTCGTTCTATAAAAAAGAAAACCCTTGCTGTTTACCGCGTAACCGTCCGCGTGAATATAATCCTACTAATATTATAAAAGCGAAAGTTTGTGAAGATGGATGGACGGATGTTTGTTATTCTTTCCCGTAAAATTACTGAACCGATTACAATAAAATTTGGTATGTAGGTAGCTGAATACCCAGAATAAGACGTATAAGTACCTACTACTTTTTATCCCAGAAATCTTTGAAAACGCGGGCGAAGCCGCTGGCGGAAATCTAGTTTTTTATACTTAAATTGAATAAAAAAAAGGCCAACACTTGAGTAAAGATACCGCAAAACATTGCTGAAATCAGTAAGAGGTTTGAGATTGGCGCGAATGGAGGCACAGATAAACAAAAAAAAATTACGTACCCAAATACATACAGTCATGTATATAATTGGTTCTCTAACTTCCATGTAAAGATGTTTTGTTGCCTTCAAAAAAATACAAAAGCACTCTATTCTAAATGCATTAAGATCAACACTTCTCTAAACGTTGTTTTATTGGATAAATAGCTCGTCGAGATTAAACGAATCAAGGCCACAAGTGTAACGACAGTTAATATCGTTGGACATCCCTCCGAGTGGTTTCATGATTATGATTGATTTATTTACCATCTCGAATGTTTATCGCCGACATACCTAGCTGTAAATATTAGCATTACATCGCATTCCAACATATGGTTTTGTATATTTGCTCAAATTCAAATAGAGACGTGATTCATTGATCTTCAGATATTTGTGTAATTTTAGTTTTAAAATGCTACAAAAATATTCAAAAGGTCATTGATTGCTTACAAAAAGAATGAGAATTATAATATATAGAATGGAATGGTTAGTTATTTAATATTTTCCTTTTTTTTACACATACTTTTTATGTACCTACGGTTTTTTTTGTTCATGACCCCGTTTGTTACATTGTTGCAAACACGAACAAATTCTAAAATCTAAGTTACAATTTTATTATAATACATAAAGATGGTAGTTCTGTACAATTATTGTTCGAGTATTTAATACAAGAATTTTGAATATTAATATTAAGTAGGTATATATTTTCAACCGACTTCAAAAAGAAAGAGGTTCTCAATGCGACTGTATATTTTAAAGTGAAACTTTTATTACATCGTCTCAAACTTTTTGGTCTGTGTAGCGCATGTCGCGTGTATCGCGGCTGCCGAGTAGGTATACCTACTCGGCAGCCGACCGACACGCGACATGCGCTACACAAAGCAGTGTTCGGAACCGTTCGAACAGTTTCACTTTTACCGTGGTTTCATAAAACCACACAACATTTTTTTTATTTGTTTGTTGTGGCACCAGTTTTCAAATACAAAAAGAACCATCAAAATCGGTTCATTCAGTTGAAAGTGCTTGACTAACAAAGCCAAGAAAAGTCGAATTGAGAAAAGTTCCTCATTGTTTTTATTTGAAAATGCGATTGAGGCCTATATGAGATTTAATTATTAAAACCTGTCTTATTTCATTTCAGATAAGATATAATATATAACGGTAAATTCAAACAAACGCAATGGATAAAAAAAATAAAAATCGAAAAGAAGTGTCAGATGCAGAACAAAATAATGAACAGAGCAATGAATTGCCCACAAAAGATGCTGAACCTCAAAATAATAGCAACGAAACAAAGAAACGAAAAAAGAAAAACAAATCAAATGTAAACGAGCAAAACGAGAATAATGGTGCAAAAAAGCCTAAGAAAATTAAATTTGGTGATGATGGTGAAGTCGTGGAAGAATCACATGAAGATACTAGTACTAGTCAAGTAGCAAATAAGAATGATGATAAATCACTTGTAAATATAAACGAAAATGATATAAAAGATGAAGATATCGATCAGTTCTGTGATGAAGTTGATGAAGAAGACAATAAACAATATGAAAGTTGGATAGCATTACTTGAAGAAAAATTGGGAGGATCTAAGGCTAAAGTTAAGAATAAAAGCAAAACAAAATAAAACTGTGTTTTAGTTTAAGTAAATGATATTTTATTAAATAGTGCCTTTCTAAATCAAACTATTTAGTATTTACCCTTCAAGTTACTTGTCTCATTTATTTGTATAACAGACGTTAGGTACATATATTATTTAATTCATCGAAAATTATTAAAAAATACAAAAAGAAAAACTGCTCAGATATAAATCTTTAAAACTACGACGCAATGGATTTTGATGCAGTTTTTTTTAATAGCTAAAGAGTGGTTCTCGAGGAAGGTTAAAAGTTAAAGTATTTATTGGGTCTTAAACAAAGCGGACGAAGGCGCAGGCGGAAAGCTACTGATGTTAACAATGTTATTAGTTACTAGCTGCTCCGCGCGGTTTCACCCCCGTGGCTCCACCCCTGTTGGTCGTAGCGTGATGATATATAGCCTATAACCTTCCTCGATAAATGGGCTATCTAACACCGAAAGAATTTTTCAAATCGGACCAGTAGTTCCCGAGATTAGCGCGTTCAAACAAACAAACAAACAAACAAACAAACAAACAAACAAACTCTTCAGCTTTATAATATTAGTATAGATTATTATAATTTGTTATTTAGATTTCTATGATTATAATATACAGAGTAAAATCACAGTATTACAATATCTATACAGTACGGAAACGAATGTACTTGTGCAGAGAAACGGAGGGGAACTGGCGGGGGGCCGGGCGACGCGGGCCGCGTAAGGCAAACACGCTTATTTTGCATTACCTAGCGCGAAAGGACGACGCAGTCGTATTTTTTGTGTAATAATTTTATTATACATAGGTACTTACATATTCTATTATGGCGCGCACAAACTGTTCTGTTTACGGATGTAAATCTACATTGAAATCCCAGAAGGAAACAATATTTCAGAAAGATTGTATTAATTGTATCTGTTGAATTAAAATCAAAACTATGTACATCCCAATGCGAATGCATTACTTAGTTAAATGTTATAATATACAATTAAGAACATCCAAAAATAAAGTGTCCACGTAAATAATATTTAGCAGTGCAATATCTGTAATTATATATTTATGAACAAATAATTACATCAGATTTAATAATCGCAATTATTTTGAATGTACATATGAATAAATGATTTCATCATAATATTAATAATAACAATTGTTTTATTTCCCATTTGTTGCAACCCTAGCGTATTTTCGTGTGGCAGCGTAAGTACCTACGCTGGCGGCGGCATCGCGCGACATCAAAGGCGTTTCCTTACTGTAAGAAATAATATTGTAATACTGTAGTAAAATGTTACATCTCTCAACTGTCAATCTTCCTGTGAATTTCCGTTATCTGTGTTTGTCAATGTCCATTCCACAGAGCAAGTAGGTAATATGTCCATTCACATTGTCAACCGTGTGTTTTAACACGGTTGTAACCAGTGGGTCGACACCTGTGGTCGACACTTAGAACATCGTTTTGGTTAGGCTTACATTTGCAAGCAATTTTAAACTTCATTCCATTGACATAGAGTTTAAATTAATTTGTACTTTTTCAAGAGCCTATGTTAAGTTTAGCTTGCCAACATTTAGAAAAAATAAAAATATTTCTAATGTTGGCCTCTCCGATGTAATCGTATAATATTAGATTTAATATTTTAGTTTTAGTTATTTATTATTATTTCTTCTTTTTTTTAAACCTTATTTTTGTACATTTTAATTTTAAGCTAGTACATTAATAAATTATTTCTTTCTTTCATCGATTTCTTGTCAATGGTTAAGACTTAAGCATAGACAACGTCTTGATGATTTGAATTCAAAATGGCGTTTTATTTTATTGTTTGTTTTGGTGGATAGAGTTAAAATTTGTTCTTCATCGTAGATTATGTTATTTACTCAGTTAATACCACAGAGCAAGTAATATAGTAAGAGACGGCACTCAGTACTTTGATTTCGAGCTCACGCACACATATGCATGTATTGGCTAAGGGCGAATCTTATATACCAACATAAGCTCACTTACATCAAAAATGACACACATTGCTGCCAACATTTAAAAGTTGACGTGCTAGTGATGTCTCTTTGAGTGCATATTATCGATAAAACTTCATATCGATATCGATAAAATTTTCGATGCTGGGTAACATCACTACTAATTCTCATCCTTAATCAAATTTATAGGAAATTAAAAATAAAACACCAACAATGTAGATCAATAAGTTTATTATGATATAATATTAATTATGTAATAACATTTTTATATAATATTAAAACTCACTTTAATCAGCAAAAATGGTTAATTCCATTTGAATTTTACTGAATATCTTTATTCAGGCATGTAGGACTTAATTCGGCTAACGGCTTAAATATTATGTGAATACAACTAGATTCACATTTTATACTTTTCCTTGAAATATTTTGCGGGATTTCTATTTTAAAATCTCGTTCTAAATTTCGATACCAATAATAATATATCGTTGCCGTTCGGATCGCCGCGCCATAATGGAATTGTATATGAAGAAGCCGTTGTTTTCTTTGGACATAATAATATCTCTCCAATTGATTCTACAGCCAGAACATGACGTATTAGAGAAGTTTTCTAATAAATTGTTATGTAATTATTATGTTTTATCTTCCTTATAGAACAGTCATTGGGTACATATTGCAAATATTAAGTCATAAAATATCAAATAATTATGTACACACAAAGATTTTAACATTGTTTACACATAACACTTTTTCTTCTTTTTTCACTTTTGGCAGAAATATTACAAATTAACAAATTCAATGTACACTTTGATTAACTGAGTAAATAACAAAATCTACGATTTATGAAGAACAAATTTTGTTTAACTTCCACCAAAACAAAATAAAACGCCATTTTGAATTCAAATTACAAACAACGAATCAACATCAAGACGTTGTCTATGCTTAAGTCTTAACCATTGACAAGAAATCGAAGAAAGAAAGAAATAATTTATAAATGTACTAGCTTAAAATTAAAATGTACAAAAATAAGGTTTAAAAAAAAAATATGAAATAATAATAAATAATTAAAACTAAAATATTAAATATTATAATATATGATTACATCGGAGAGGCCAACATTAAAAATATTTTTATTTTTTCTAAATGTTGGCATGCCAGACTCGCCCTTAGGTCTTGGAAAAGTACAAAATAATTTGAACTCTATGTCAATTAAATGAAGTTTAAAATTGCTTGATAATGGAAGCCTAACCAAAACGATGTTCTAAGTGTCGACCCACTGGTTAATACTTAATGTACAGTACATTGAATTATCCCAAATACATTGAACTAAGCCTGCTCTTCAAATTTGTAATATTTATGCCAAAAGTGAAAAAAGAAGAAAGTGTTATGTGTAAACAATGTAATCTTGTGTGTAAATAATAATTGTAATTTGTGACTAAATATTTGCAATTTGTACCCAATGACTGTTCTTTAAGGAAGATAAAACATAATAATTACATAACAATGTATTCTCTAACACATGTTCTAGCTGTAGAATCAATTGGAGAGGAGATATTGTTATAACAAAGAAAACAACGGCTTCAATATTGGTATCGAAATTTATAACGAGATTTTAAAACAGAAATCCCGCAAAATATTTCAAGGAAAAGTATAAAATGTGAATCTAGTTGTATTCACATACTAATCAAGTCGAATTAAGTACTAAATGCCTAAATAAAGATATTCAGTAAAATTCAAATGGAATTATCCATTTTTGCTGTTAATAGTGTTTTAATAGGTATTATATAAAAATGTTATATAATTAATATTATATTATAATAAACTTATTGATCTACATTGTTGATGTTTTATTTTTAATTTCCTCTAAATTTGATTAGGGATGAGAATTAGTAGGGTTGTACCGAGCATCGAAAATTTTATCGATATCGATAAAAAGTTTTATCGATATTAGCACTCATAAATAGGCATCACTAGCAACATCAACTTTTAAATGTTGGCAGCAATGTGGGTCATTTTTGACGTGAACTTCTTATAGGTTGGTATAAAAGATTTCCCATAGCGAATACATGCATATGTGTGCGTGAGCTCGAAATCGAAGTACTGAGTGCCGTCTCTTAGTAATAAGTATATAGTCTATGGTCTCTTACCTATATTACTTGCTCTGTGGTTGTAACAGTTATATTATGACATATGTCAATAACGCATGTAGATTGCACGTAGATCGTAGTTATTGAAAATTGATATGAAATAATGAATTTACACCAATTCAGAATAATATTTTAAGTAGATTACCACGAAAATATATTCCACATCCAGTAAACCAATTAATTAATCCACATTTTATATCATTATAATGACGCGGTTTGCTCGAGCTAAAGGCTCAAAGGCTTCTAACCTTAAAGATCCCGAAGACAGTACACCATGGGAAGTAATGAAAGAACAGCTGGTTAAAGCGAAAAAAGAAAGCGAAGAATCAAAAAAGCGTGAAGAGGTAATATCAAATAGTAATCTTAAACTTTTTTATTTTAATTTTTCTTTCAATTTAATGCTGTGTCAATTTAATCAAATCACAAACTGGATTATAATGATAAAATGCAAGTTATACTCTCTTTTTAGGATGAAAAATAATTTGTTTAAACAATAATTTCCAGGCAGAGCAGCAAAGAATAAATAACTATGAAAACTTCCTCAAAGAACGAAGAGTTGAAAAACGAAAGGCTGAATGGTGTGATTTCCCAGAAACAAGGAAAACACAAAATGAAAGTAAACCTAGTCCTGAAAAGAAGAAGAAATTGAAAATCAACAACATTGTTAATGATTCAGAAACAGTCAACCCAGAAGTTTCGTCTGATAATTCTAAAAAGAAGAATAAAAAGAAAAATAAACAAAAGAATAAAACTGAACAAAATAACACAGACAATGTAGAAAAGGCAGATTCCTCACATAGTTTAATTAATGGTACTGATGGTCAAAAATCCTCAAATAACAATGATACAAGTGAGTCAAACAATAAATTTAACAAAAAGCCTAATAATTCTGATATTCCTCAACCAGAGCAAGTAGGTAAGAATAAGAAAAAGAAAAATAAAAAGAATTTTGGTGCCACAGAAAACAACACTGTAGAGGACAAATCAAATCAAACTCAAACTCAGAACAATCATCAACAGCAGCATATGCAAGCAAAGAAAAAGAAAAAAATGGGAGATGGGCCTGTAAGAAGAAAAGAGATAACTGAACGTAGTTTCAAACTCATAATTAACGGCAAAGACATTGAGTTGGTTAGATTTGATGGTTTTCCAATCATGAAGAGAGATGCAGACAGGCTGCAGGAGTTGAAGAACAGCATGATTAAGAAAGGTATACCTAAAAGTGAAGTTCAAAGGACTATGAAATTGGAGAGAAGACGGGCTGAGAAAGCATTAGCAAGATTGAAAAGGGATGTATGCTACAACTGCAGGAAAGGAGGACATAATCTGTCAGACTGTCCAGATCTTAGGTCAAATATACCAGGAGTGGACTCGGCTGATGGGGTTTGTTTCAAATGCGGGTCAACTGAACACAGGCAAAATGAATGTAAAGTGCAGAGGGATAAGGAATTCAGATTCGCCACTTGCTTCATTTGTAGAGAACCTGTAAGTTTCCTAATTCATTTTCTAATTTGTAGTTTACATGCAAATGCTAGTTTCAATTACACATTATTTGTGTTATTGTATAAATACAATGGAAGAATATTGTTTTAGGAAAATTAAGACAGTTTACTGTCTATTAATGTAATATTCTGGTTCAAAGTTTGAAAAAAAAATTATTTACTACATAATATATTAATTAATCTTTATCTTACAATTTTCCAGGGTCACTTAGCAAGGCAATGTCCAGACAATCCCAAGGGTCTCTATCCAAACGGGGGAAGCTGTAAGCTCTGTGGTGATGTCACACATTTGAGGAAGGATTGTCCAACGGTAAGTTATTTTTTTAGTTTGGAACATAATATTATGTCCTGTATTTTGAATGTAAAGTGATAGTTTATATTATGATCAAGCAAGCTTTTCTTGATATTTTCTTAATATTCACCTCCATTATAATACATGAAACATTTATAATAATTGTGGCTTGCTGATGCGTTTTTAATTTACAATTTTAAATTTTCCAAAGATTTAAAATCCTCTGTGTAATTTCTATTTGTTCTTAAAGTAAAGTTTAACCATGAATCTTATCTAATATTTGATATTTTTTATTTTATAGCATTCAAATGCTTTAAATATGCGAATTTTTTAAAGAATAGAAAAAATGTATCTAATATTTTTTTAATATTTTAGGTGTCCGAGCAAAAGGAAAGTACTTCAATAAAACTGTCCACTTTAGATACATCAGACAATATTGAGGACATAGGACAGTCTGTAAAATCTATGGTTTCTACAGAACCTTCCAAAAAACCTAAGAAAGTTAAGTTTTAGTTTTATTTTATGTGTACATAATATTTTGTTGTATGTATATTAAATAATAAACACAAATATTGGAACCAAATTGTTTTATTCTATAAAAAGAACTATCACATTTCATATTGCTACAGAAAAATTCCATTTTAAGACACATGCATAATGTTCAGTATTAATTAATTATTATTTAATGACTAGGGTATTAAGGACCAAGCATTTAAGCAATTTGTCGGCAGTTAAATTTAAATCTAAACTTCTAATTCATCAAACAACTAGATACACAATTAGCTATAAAATCGTCAGCACCAATGTACTTTGTAAATTCAACTTTAATGCATGGTAATAAGGTTCAATTCATTTACATATATTGATTTTGCTTTAATCTTTGTTCCTTTCATTGACTACAATTTTACAAACACATTTGAGGACAGTTTTAAGTTTGATTTGCAAATAATGATCGAAGTCTACGCTTAAAATGTCCGTGGGTAAACCTTAGTTTTAACTATTTTCTCAATATAAGCTAACTAGCTGCTCCGCGCGGTTTCACCCCCGTGGCTCCACTCCTGTTGGTCGTAGCGTGATGATATATAGCCTATAACCTTCCTCGATAAATGGGCTATCTAACACCGAAAGAATTTTTCAAATCGGACCAGTAGTTCCCGAGATTAGCGCGTTCAAACAAACAAACAAACAAACTCTTCAGCTTTATAATATTAGTATAGATTTTCCATGTAAATCCTATTTTACAAAGTATCTAAGCTTAGTTTTAACTGTTCCATTGATTGATACGCTATATTCCCAATAATTCCTTCCGGGCTTTGCAGATCCTCTCTTTGTAGAATTCTCGCAGCTTCAGCCAAACACTGCAATGGCTCTTGTAACTTTTCTTTGAGTTGTTCTTGCGCTATGATCCCAGCACTGAACTCGTTCCTTGCTAAGTACATGAGCGGGGCGTGCAGTTCGTATAACATCATACCTGTAATTTTTAACACAGAAAAGTTGTTAATAATAATTAATCCAGTTAGTATTTATTATATGTTTATTTATGGCAAGGGCGGACTAAAGCCGGCAGTGGCGGCTCTAGAGGCGCTAAATAAACAAACATAAAAACGCGTAGTTTTTATTTATCTTAGATATTGTAATTTTTTATAACAGCTAAGTGCGAGTCGAATAGAGCTGAGCGCTATCTATCAACATTTCTGTTCCTATGGATAGTTTCGAAATTTTCTTATAAATATTAATATAATCGCTTATTACTCGTAAACTTGTATCTAAATAAAACTTAAATGTGATAGTTTTTGTGATGCTTATACATATTTTGTTAACCGTTTAGTTGGTAGAGAAGAAAAGACACTCGACGAAAATTCGCACATTAAAGCTTTTTTATGCCACGAACATTAGGTAAATTACCTCTCATACGACTTTCTCCTGGTAAAATGATGTCGAGAGTTTTCAGGACCAGCCGACACATTTCCACTTTTCGTTCGAGCATCAAATCTGGCAACTCGTCGATAGTGTAGCCTTCTACCCGCCCGTATAATTCCGCTAGTGTGTATTTTACAGATAGCAACACTGAATGACGAGGGTGGAACACCGACTTGTACTGAAATTGAAACCGTTAAATTTAAATTTGATTTCTAATTTTGGTTTATATAGAAATAGAAGAAAGACACCAGTCTTTATAACGATCTTTACCATTGTATTCTATTAAATTATTTATATTACAAACGTACAATTTTTGGAAAAATAAATTTTATTATGATTGTTCTTGAAAAATTCAATTAGGTACCTTAGTGAGAGTACGTCGAAAAGATATCCGGATTCGAATTCCGTCTCACAATCGAAATGCTTCTAATCTTTAAAAATATTCCAAATTGTGATTTCATGTTATTGCTTTAAAACTAACAATTAAAATGTTTTTACACTCATATAGGAGCGCGAGTCGGTGTTCTGTAATTCAGTATAATGTCTGAAATTTTATAACAGGCGTCTTACGCCTGTTGTTTTTATTCAACAATGAGTTGGAAGAGAGTTTGTTCGGATTGGTCTCCGCGCGCGCGCTACGACTAGATACAACCGGCGTACTTGAAAAATGCGGCAACTAATAGTACGCCGAATTCGGCGACCGGCGTACCCAAGCCAGTCGTGTCACAAGCATTGTGTCATGTGTGGAGAGGGCGAACCGATAGTTTATAAAGACTTTGAACAAAATCTGAAGTAAAATGCCTCTTTGTGTCATAAAACTATTTAAAAATAATACAACAAAAAATAAGAAAGACACTGGGATCACGTACCATCACTAAGTATCGTATTATTCGAAATTTCTCCTTTACTTCGAAAATTTTGTCTACGAAAATACGACGCCATTCAGTGTTGCCGTACTGCATATCCAAAAAATACACGTGGTTGAGGAAATCTTTTAGCAATAATTTGAACTTTTTTTTTTCAATACTATTACTAACACATATATAAAAAACCGACCAAGTGCGAGTCGGACTCGCGCACCGAGGGTTCCGTTTTTTCCTTTTGAGGTACGGAACCCTAAAAAGTATAATAACAATAATTTATTTCTGTTTAACCATGTTTAACTGACTCATATAATATGTTATTTTTTTTATTTCCGCTTTTTTACTTTTAAACAACCTTTGTATAGTAGCGTCGCAAGTGGATTTGAGTCGCATGTTCATGGATTCGATTCCCGGCCAGGTCAGGATGAAAAAAAATATTTTTGAAACTCCTTTCCAAGATGGCCGATTTCCCATTTATGAGGTAAAATTTATGTAGCTGGCAGCACAATTCTTCACACACACTAGCGTCCTTACAAATTGCCTAACACACACTACAGAAATGAGTTGCCGCACCACAGAATACATAATAGTAGCTAAACGCTACAAAAGGACACTCTCCGCCTCCCGCCAAAATTAAACACTTACCTCACCCCGCGCGATCGTGATTAAAATGGGCCACATTTTTCTGCAAGGACGATACGCAACGAAGATTGACAACATTAATCAAATTGACTTAAAGTAATTTTATTATTTTGGATTTGTGATTATCGTTTTTCGTAGAAAATGGTTAGATATTGTGCTGTTTACGGATGTATTTCATCAGAAAAACGCGAATTTTTGAAGTGAAAACTTCTTTAGCGGCGTTGGGTATAAAATCTTAAACTCGCGTCAGGACACGTGACCTGATCGAAAAAGCGTAAGACGGATGGATATCAAACATGCTCAACGTTAATAATCAAGTTTTCACTTCTGCCGGCACTCCCGGAGTGCAACCCGTCTTTTTTTTTTACGCTAGTCACAAATGTGCCAACCATAAGGGTGACAAATCAACATCGAGCTATGCTGCACTGTACTGCGCTGTGCTGATGATGTATGAACCGAAAACCCAGAATCGACAGGAATGAAATGTGTACCAATGGATTGGCATTGGATTGTAATATAATGTTACCAAGGGGGCAACTCTGAAATCGTTATAGTATAGGAGCTAG
Organism: Colias behrii; assembly: GCA_029959065.1. NCBI lineage: Eukaryota > Metazoa > Arthropoda > Insecta > Lepidoptera > Pieridae > Colias > Colias behrii. The sequence goes on from JARWMC010000016.1 coordinate 3,194,337, forward strand.
GAAGTAGGAGCAAAACAAAATAACTAAGAAATTCGTTAAAAAAATAATATAAATAAGTTTATGTTATGTTAAGGCTTAATATGATGTTGTTATAATGTTGTATCACTTGTTTTACAAATGATAATCATCATCTTTTACAAGCAACAGCAACGTAACAAAAACGTTGCAACACAACGTAACAAAAACTCTGATTTTTATAGTTTTTTTCTTTTGGCTCATAGATACTACAATTGCTATAGTACTATATGTATTATTGGTAATTCTATGGCTATCTATTGAAAAAAAGAAACTGTATAGTGCAGGAGCTAAGCGACAAAAAAACAAAGTAAAAATCGTTTCAAAATAATAAAAACACCTTATGTTGTGGATAAGAATATAGTTATTATTCATTTATTTTTATAATTAAGTCTTATTTTGATAAGTTTTAATGATATTACATTTACCTACATAATAACGACTACATTCGAATCTACAACAACTTGTGTAACACATGAATGTACAAGCAAAAGCAATTAATTAATTATAAATTAAAATTATAATAACAACGATAATCTCATCCACAGCATGATTATTTTCAAACGATTTTTTATTCAGTTTTATTGGACTAGTATGCTATACCTATTATTATTTTTATTTAGAATAAGGTACCAATAATACATACAGTACTAAAGCAATTGTAGTATATTGAGCCAAAAGAAAAAACTACGAATAACGGAGTCTTTGTTAAGTTGTGATTGAACATGATGTTATTATGTTGCTGTTGTTTTTAAAATGTGTTGATGATAATTATCATGTTGTAATAATGTTGTATCAGTTGTTACGTGATATTAATCTACAACATGACGTAAACTTGTGTTTTAAACGAATTTCTTACTTATTTTATTTTGCTCCTAGCTCCTATACTATAACGATTTCTGGGTTACCGCTTTAGCTACATTATGTTATATTTAATTATCAATCCATTGGTATATATTTCATTCCTGTCGATTCTGGGTCATTTTTTGGACATCACCTTTTAATGAATTTAATGCGGCGATGGAGGGGCACGCAGCGTGCTCCAAACCTAGCATAGCTCGACACAGCGCAGCATGGCAGAGCTCCATAAAAACATAGCACAGTTCGGCACAGCGCGGCTCAGCACGGCGGGTAGCGCGCCTCGCTCGAGACTGCTGCGTTTTTAAACAGAGCGTAGCCTCACACAGCGCAGCACAGCATGGTTTGTTTGTATCCTCATTAAAATATTAAACGAGCGAGTTGACCAAACACAGCACAGCGTAGTACAGCGCAGCATAGCTCGATGTTGATTTGTCACCCTAAAGCGTTAACACACACATTTGCAGTCTCTACAGTGTGACTGTCAAAACGATAATTTTGTATGGAGTGTCCGGGGTGTGGCCGCACTCACAGAGCTATTGTTTTTAGGTGGGGCGGTATCTAGTCGTAGCGCGCGCGCGGAGACCAATCCTTGATCTAAGGTGATAAGTATTTTTGTTGCTCTATTATACGCAAAGATGAATGAAGAAACATAATCTTAGAATTCCTTTATGTATGTACCTTATTTATAAATGCCTCCCTTTGTTCAATAGCCTGCGGGCCCGGTTCTAAGGAGTCGAGTAGATCAACATCTGCTTGAATAACTGCTAACATCTTTCGCATGGCAGCACCGCTCGTTTTGAAACCGCATTTCTTATCCGTACAATTCCATTCGGCATCATTGTCTGCAAAGTATCACACAAGGGAATTAGAAAAACTTTTAGTACACAAGCTTTTCATCTTATAAGAGCTCAGCAAGCCTGATAATAATCATATAGATACATACATACTAGTTTAAAGTTTAAAACTATAATTAAAATTTCAAGGTATAAAATTGGAGTGCTATACTACGGTTATACCCTGTGATCTGTGGTTATACCTAATACAGTTTCTAAAAAAAAAAGCAATATTATATATGTAATTATATTTTGGTGCATTAAACTTAATACGAAAAATTGTACGTACCTAATGAATTATTAGACATTATAACGCCATTATCACATTTGCTGCATTTCAATGTGCTCAGATGAGTCCCAAGTTCAGTTGGATCTGCACATCTCTGACATTCACAGTTGAAGAACTTGGACTCGAGGAGATATTCCCGTCTGGTTATCGTCGGAGCCAACGCGTGTGTGTAACTTAGGTATAAAATATCCCCTGCTTTGATAGGTACAGCTGCACGAACTTGTACTCTAAAATAGATAAGAATATAGAGTCATTTTTAATTGGATATATTAGACGTCTGTGAAACTTAGTTTAGTACATGAAAATCCGGATAATACATACCGATAATCATCATATAATATCGTATGCACAATATTAGGAACGCAGCTGTGGGCAGTGATGGCCAGAAATGGATATACAGCGTGTGAACTAAAACCGCCTCTTGATGGAATTTCTACAGCATTCACCTAGATAAATTGTTAATAAAATGAGATGCGCTGAATAATGAGCAATTTATAGTATGTATATAATGTGACTTGTGAGTTACTTTATGCATAAGAGACTATGGATACTGGATAGTCTCTGTTACAGATTAGGTACTTTCAACATTTCTTTAATTTTTCTTACCGCTAATATACCGCAAACTTTTTCAACTAATTCACTACTAAATCTTGCTCCAAGTTTGCAATGGTTTAGCAGGAAATTGACGACATTGGTCTGTTCAGCTTCCCAAGTAGGTCTGTTCTTCCGTTCTTTAGTGTGAGTCTCCATAACTTCGAGCTCGCGTTGCCAGCGGTCTGGGTCTTGTTCTTTTGCTATAAGCATCCTAAACGATTTAACAATACATAATGTTATGTTAAAACCCGATAACTGCTGTGGGTAAATGTAGAGCGTTTTTAAAGTCAATAATGGGATAAGCACCTAAGGTAACGGCACCAGTCGTGGACAAGCATCCAGTAATGGACAAAATAAATATTAAATTAAAATATTAAGACCAAAATTAACGTTATATAATTTGGCAATACTTAAAATAAAAGTTTGGTTCATAAGCTATCAAAATACGACACTTCATCTTATTCGGCCAAAATGTTTGAAGATGGCAGAACGTTATGTTTAGTTGCTGCGACTCGTTTCGAAGAAATCCGTTTTTACTAAGGAAATCCTTAAGGAAGTGAGGACACAATTTTGGTTATAAGAATTTTTGTATAAATGTCAACAAAATTTGATATTTCTTTTATTTATAGTAGTTAAGTGTACGAAATATTACACGATTTGGTATCATGATACGTTATGTTGTTTAAATAAAATTCTTCAGTGTCCATAACTGGATTTAATTCTATGGATATATCCATTTATGGACATATGTCGAAAATAAACTTTTTTTAAAGGTATTAATTACATGCGCTTTTCTGTATTGTCTTTTCTTTCTGATTAATAATATACCTATCACGACCATTTCAAACATAGGGTTCCAATATTGTACAACAATTGTCCATGACTGGATTTTCTTTGGTTCCTATAATGGACATTGATATTTTTTGTTAAAATTACACTAATGGGTCCAACAACATAATATCTATCTAAACATGAAGAATATATTTTAGAACAATGGGTCATTATGTGCTGTGCGACTCGTTCTCAGCTTCATTCTCTATCACTGCGTAGAGAAGTCGCATACTTATGCGTATTGTAACGCATCTATCATAGAGAGTTCTCTGATGAACTGTTTGGATCGCTGTCTGCTGCTAAATTCCACCACCATATAGCACACACGCTTAAATTTCATCCACACCATCTTGACAACAGTTTAAAAAAAGCTTTTTGCCTCGTGCTACAATTTGAAATCCATATCGATGGACCGATCAGATTAAGGCTGCTGGCGGATTCAGATTGGCGATTCACTTCACGAGTGTAGCGGAATGCCAGGAAACAGAGAGATATGGCGGAACATCGTGAAGCGGGTAACATCTACCCCCCCAAACCTCATGTTGACCACGTTCGCTCTGACTAGAGTGATATGACGAAGAAGAAGAAGTCCCAAAATGGATGGAATGGCAGTACTTTTTTTAGTTATATTTTTCATCCCTGACTTATTGAGAAAAAAGAAACCATATTGGTGTTTCTTAACGGACATAACTCGTATTTAACGATGCATTTGTCCAATTTTTGCCTAGAAAATGGAAATTAAGACTGTTTTAAATATTATAAGTATGCAAAATCCATACTAATATTATAAATGCGAAAGTAACTCTGTCTGTCTGTCTGTCTGTTACTCAATTACGCCTAAACTACTGAACCAATTTGCATGAAATTTGGTATGGAGATATTTTGATACCCGAGAAAGGACATAGGCTACCTTTTATTGTGAAATATGTACCACGGGCGAAGCCGGGGCGGACCTCTAGTAATTAATAAGTACTATTTTTTATAAATACATCCCCGATTTATTGTATTCCAATCATCATTTTCAAGATTCTATTGATAACTATAAGTCTTCTCCAAGTGTAAATAACTGGAGAAACAACATTAGGTACAGTCCATAAATGGGTGTTCATAACTGGATGTTGTCCAAAACTGGGTGTCCATCATTAGATTTTCACTGTCCAACACTGGTGCAAAAAAGTGGTTTTTTAATTTATAAATAACTTCATTATTTATGCATTGTAATTTTTTTTCTAACATTGGTTACGTTAAACTAACATTAAACAAAAGGTGTAACTAAACAATATCCAATAAAGTTTAAAAACCTACGAGAAATTTGCAAAAAACTTCAATTTTTTCCTTTAATCTGTACAAGACTGGTGCCGTTACGTTACATAGGTACTTAGAATTCTTTCAATGATTTATTGATATTTGAACTTGACAAATCTGGATAGTGGATTGTTATATGTATTTATCCTAGCTCTTGCAATTGCTTATTTTATATTGACCATGATTGAATTAGTATTAGCTACATTCTAACTTTTATAACCTTAAAGGCGTAATACAATCAAGTTGCGGCGAGGGCACAGTCCAGTCATCTACAGGTTGGAATCTGACTTTAACAGCAGAGAAGACGTCGCATTCTATCTTATGCTGTGGTGCCTTCTCACAAGCTTCGCTGCATTTCGGCCAGCCGCAGCGGGAGCACATGGTGTTGTCCACGGGGCAGAAACAGCCAAGGCATAGAGGCGGCGAGTCTATGGGAAAATTAAAATAATTTATTTCTAAATGCATTCAAGAAGCAAATCATCTTCCACGCTTCAACATAACAAACTACGTTATATTCCATTGAATTGATACATAAAGGGTTGCGTGCAGGGGGATTAGATATCTATATATATGTATAAAACTCAAAGGTAATGATATAGTGGTCTATCAACGCACAGCCCAAAGCACTGGACGTATCGGGCTGAAAATTGGCATGCAGGTAGATGTCATAACGTAGGCGTCCCCTAAGAAAGGATTTTGATCAATTCATCCACCAAGGGGATGCAATAGGGGATGAAAGTTTATAGTTTCCACGCAGGCGAAGCTGCGGGCAACAGCTAGTAAAAAATAAAATGACAATTTCTGAGAAACCCACGCCAAGACCTACAAAATTTTACATTTCAATGTTCTACGTGCCACTGCCTTGTTCCGTATAGATAATATATTATATTACTAGCGACCCGCCCCGGCTTCGCACGGGTGCAATGCTGATACTAAATACACTACAGAAAAACTGTGAACGTTGTATATAAAAACATAGCGGCCCGCTCCGGCTTCGTACGGGTATAAAATATATGGCCGGCCGGCCGGCCGCAAACGCTACGTCCCGCAATTTTTAAATCTGTAATATCTTCGAAAATATTCACTTAAATCATACGGTGTAAAGGGCCATATAGATCTATATTAAATGAACAATGTATTCAAGGTATTTAATTGGTTAAGGATTAATGCTGTATTGGTTAAAATCGCTTCGAAAATTAGCCATTATTTGTCGTAAAAAGTAAATGACAAAAAAAGTTATTGTGGGTTATCCATAAGAGATAGACATATACCATCGCGGACTTTTCTGTAGACCTTTTCAATGTGTACAATACTTAGTACAATATTTTGATAAAACTCGTAGGGTTCAGCCTGCGTTTGCAATGTAAGCGGAAAAAATGTAATTATTTACGACATCACATTAGAAACCTCAAAAATAACAGTACTTCTCCACTATTTAATGGATGTTATTATACATATAAACCTTCCTCTTGAATCACTCTATCTTTTAAAAAAAATCGCATCAAAATCCGTTGCGTAGTTTCAAAGATTTAAGCATACAAAGGGACATAGGGACATAGGGACATAGGGACAGAGAAAGCGACTTTGTTTTATACTATGACGTAGTGATATGAACATTGAACAAGTAGTCAATAGTTAGGTTATTTTATTCGTAGGTAGCAGGTATCTATACCACAATCTAGTCCATTTGACTGAGAATTAAGCAGTTTAACTTTCAGTTTCAAATTTTTATTTCATATGCTTTCAGTGCGGATAGCTAAATTAGTGGTATTTTATTCAGAATTATTTATAAAAGCCCATATATATACCTAATACTTAAATTAAATCTCTTTTAAAAGTGACTTTAAAGTTTAAACTTACAAAGTATTTTCTTTTTTATGAATTCTCGTTTCAGGTAATTAATCTATACTTAAGTACCTACCTACTAATACTAATATTATAAAGCTGAAGAGTTTGTTTGTTTGTTTGAACGCGCTAATCTCGGAAAATACTAGTTCGATTTGAAAAATTCTTTCTGTGTTAGATAGCCCATTTATCGAGGAAGGTTATATAGGCTAATCATCACGCTACGACCAACAGGAGTGGAGCCACGGGGGTGAAACCGCGCGGTTAAAACTATTTACGAAAGGCCCGATAATAGCTTATAAAATAATTAAATATTACTTCACTATTTTTGACTCCAGCTCATGAAAACCTTAACTGCATAAATTCTTCAGATAAATTAATCAGTTCTTCAGATAATAAAAATTAAATTGAAGATTCGCTTCATATTTTTCTTTGCATAAACACATCTGTGTGGCTAGCTTTATCTTGGATATTAAAAAAATTTGTTCATCATCTTATTTATTGAATATCTAACTTTATAGTAATTTATTACTTACTATCTAACTTTTAGGTAAATATTTTTATTAAAAGACCACGAGAGATTCGATCCATCAACATAAAATAAAAAGAAAAGGGAATTAAAGCCGGTAAAAGTCATTCATCTGTTCGTTACATAGATAGAGCCTCGTTTTACACTATGCAGGTGTTTTTATCAAGGTTTATATATTATGCAGGAGTAATTTATATTATTACTCTTTTACTCTTAATTTATTATTACTCTTAAATTAAGTAAATGTATTTTAATCAGTTCTACAGAGACTGTTCACAAAATCATGCATTTTGATAAGTGCACTTTCTGTAAGTTACCAATATAATATACTAGCTGTGCCCGCGACTTCGTCCGCGTAGATAAATTTAACAGCATGAAGTTAGTTCTAGGTGGTATGAAAATTGATAACTATGTTCAAGTTGTATATTCTAGTATTTTTTTTCCATACGCCAAAGAAGTATAACTTCTAACGCGTGTACATAAGTAGGTACACACACTTTTTTTGTGGAAGTAGGTAGTCCATACATATAACTATGTTTTAAAGTAAAAATAATCCGCTTTTTCTTAAGAGTTCAGACACAAAAAAAAATGAAATTTTGTTATTTATGCGATTATCTCGAAATTGCGAAGTCACAGCTCTTCCCCGAATGGTTCGAAAATTGGCCCTATGGCAGGCCTTGACGCTCGCAGTGCAAAAAAAAGTGTTATAATGATAGAAAAATTAATAAAAAATAAAAATTGAATAATATAAAAAACCGGTACTTTTTATTCAGATTGCATTTTTAACCGACTTAAAAAAAAGGAGGAGGTTATCAATTCGGCCGGTATATATATATATATATTTTTATGTATGTACACCGATTACTCCGAGGTTTCTGAACCGATTTACGTGATTCTTTTTTTAGAATCTTCTGGGCTAGGCCCAGTAGTTTTTATTTTATGAGCATTTATTGTGCTGAAATTTTGTATACGTATGTAAATTGGATAGCGATGAAACATTATCATGACATGAGCTGATTTGATGATGGACTCGGAAGGTGGCCATAGGAACTCAGTAATATATTGACTCAACTTTATAGAGTGTGGGCTCGTCTGATTCGTGTTGAAAATTACACTAAAAAGTATTAAATAAAATTAACTGCATTAAAAACAACCGACTTCAAAAACGGAAAAGTAAAAAATAAAAAAGATTTGATATTATTAATTACTACATATTATATTATTTAGATGTGCTATTTATTAAATAGGTTTGAAGTCGGTGCCAAACACTATAAGCAGTAAGTATTAAGCCCGTGCACCGACATCAAACCTTTTTAGTAAATAGCACATCTAAATAATATGTAGTAATTAATAATATCAAATCTTTTTTATTTTTTACTTTTCCGTTTTTGAAGTCGGTTGTTTTTAACGCAGTTAATTTTATTTCGAAAACTATGATAGTGAGCTTCATGGGAGTTTTACTCTTGCGTTTGTCATGTATTTATCCATTCGATCATTCAATAAAATTAGGCTGTCGCAAAAGAAGGGTCAAAAAAAGTACTGTGAACCGTTCAGAAGGGAGCCGACCGCGGCATAGTACCTTTAGAGTTACACCCCCCTCTCCGCCGCGTCGCTCGCAAGCAAAGTTTGCACATCATGCGGCGCGGGTGATTCGGGTGTTATTTTAAAATTGTAATATCTTCTAAGATGTTCATTGAAATTAAGTGATGTCAAAGACAATTTTGTTCACAATTAAATAGTCTTAATCAACAACACATTTATTTGGATAAAGATTAATATTATTACGTTGATACAGCTCTTAACAAATAATGCATTAATTTCGACCAAATTTGATTACCATAAAAACGGTTCTAGTGAGTTAATCTTAAAAGATAGACATATACTGTCGCGGACATTTTTTTAGATCATTTCAAAAGGAATAATTCTTTCATACATATATTTTTGGTATCTCGAACCGTTTACGCAGCGCACGTAATGGAAGCCCTCAAGGATGAATAATTTTCTCCGTTTTTTTTACATTTTCCATTATTTCTTCGCTCCCAATCGTTATATCGTGATGTTATGTAGCCTATAGCCTTCCTCGATAAATGTTCTATTCAACACAAAAATAATTTTTCAATTCGAACCAGTAGTTTCTGAGATTAGCGCGTTCAAACAAACAAACAAACAAACAAACAAACAAACAAACAAACAAACTCTTCAGCTTTATAATATTAGTATAGATAGGCCATGTATCGAATTTCCTGGCTTTATATAGGACAAAAATGGAAGTATCATCTTTTTCTACTATTCCATGCATTTTTACCTAAACTATACTATATTGGGATCTACACTTCCATAGTGCGATGACCCAGCTCTACAACACCATACTAAATACTTGCCTTGTTTCGGTCCGAAAACGAACGGTGTATCGGTAAAAATTAATTCGCCGGCATCCAAATCTTTATTTGCAACAAGATATCGACCGAATTTATTATTATGGAGAATATCGCAATGTTTTTCCGTCATTGTTAATTTGTTAGTTATTACAACGATCTATCTTTCGAGCTTGCTGAGCGACGATTGAAGCGACTTTACACTCAAATGTCTAAAATAAGACTCGGCAGTCAGCGTATTCGAGAATTATGTACCGAATGCTCGAGTACAAATAACACCAAAAAAATAAAAATATGTACATAATTACGAAACAATTTATAGCATCCACTTTCAGTTAATTTTTGTTCTTTTGTTATACAATCATGCGATGCGCCAGCAGAGTCCCAAAAATAACTGACAAGTGACTGCAATATTGTCCAAGGTCAAGAATTGCGATCCTTCAGATAAAATAAAACTTAATTATTTTCAATTTACACATAATTCATTATCAATCGACTACAAAAAAGGTTTTCAATTCTACAGTTTTTTTATTTGTAACCGATTTTGATGATTCTTTCTATCTAGGAGGACTTTCAAATAATAAATTGAAAGTCCTCCTGTGCGGTCCATCTAAATTTGGTCTAGCTCTCACAATTTTAAGATGGTTTAGATTTTGTTAAAAATAATTATTTAAGTTGGTTCTTACTAACAAGTTACCTATATACAAACTAAAGCTTATAATCGCTCTTGAATTAATTTGAACATATTACGATAAATATAACTCATAAAAAATCATAATACCTTTACGGTTTATTTTACAATTTCCATAATCTAATAAGCCCCAGGCCCCAGGTGAAAGACAAAATACCGAATAAGGCAACGCTCGCACATGATGATGACAATATTTTTAGGATGTGCGATGGAAAATTAACTAATTATCATCAACGAGTGCATTGTACTTTCTGATAAGGATTATTCAAATTAATCAATCACACTGGATATTCATGGTTTAATATTTTTGGACCGATAGAGTCATGGGATAAACAATGATGTAAGTACAAAGATTAGGCCTAATTGATTTTATTATACCCACTCAAAATTCTACGTGGTTCAGACCTCCCGTGACGAATCAAACCATTTTATATTATTTATTTTATTTCTTAAATTATGACAATTTTTGAGTATTTTGTCGCTCTTAGTGGTAACAGTTTTAATTACTTATCAAATTTATTTAATTTTCCAACCGTTAATGCTGCTATTACGAAAGAAACAGTCCCTTGTTTGCGTCCGGTAAGAAAATTTTAAACTTTTTTTACCTTATCTAACAATATTTATATATTTAAATATTTTTTTTTTATATTTACTATGCTATAATTTAAAGGATGGGTCAATGGGACAAATGGACGTTTGCAAGGACGAATGGGGTAGAAAAATCGATTGCACTCGAGAAGACGACGAAGACGAAAATAATGAAAAAAATCATCTGAATGGAGACAATAAAATATGTTGCTCAGTGAGTATTTATTATGATAATTAAATTAATTTCTCTGTATTACCTATTATAAGACGACATTCAATACGATGATATGATCATTAATAATTATTATTATTATACCGCGCTCTACGAACACACTTCATTCGTAGATGTAGTTTAAAAATTTGAATTTCGCGGTTCTCAAAGGGTCGTACATTATAATATATTTGGCTATTACAAACAAACTTTTTAAATACGTGAGGCGAGTATGATTGTACAGGTAAATTAGCTTGGAGAAATTTTTGCGTTTGTAGTAGTGTATGGTCAGCAAATAAAATAAAACAACATTTTATTTTTAGTTTTTATTTTATACAGGGTTACTTGTAAAACACCAGCAACCTCGCAGGACAAGATAGCTAACATCATAAGTAACAACATTTGTTCTACGACTTTTGGCATAACGCAATAAATTATTTTTAAATGATTTTTTAAACTTTTATTGTACTCTCCTTACATTTGTAAGTCTATGTTCTATTAATTATCGGATGGACGACGCGACGCCCCCTTCCCCCTCTCGTCCGCTTTTTGTTTACGTAATTTTTGGTAGGCGTAGTGTTTATAATATTTAGACGGAAAATTAAATGAATATTTATTTTTGTATGAAAATAAAATCTAACAAATTATCAAAAGTCGAAATGTTGTTACTTATGATTTTAGCTATCTTGTCCTGCGAGGTTGCCGGTGTTTTACAAGTAACCCTGTATATATAAGGGATTTTAAATTAAACTATATGTGTTTCTCCTCTGAAAAAGATGAGACTTTATTTTAATATTTGCACATTTAACATACATATAACTTTTACATTAACAATGTTACTAAAATGAAAAATTTACTAACCTGAAAAAGAAACGACATTTAAAGTTTAATTCTTTAGTTTGAGAAGTCAAAGGCTTGCCTCGACCATGTTTTAACACTGGAGCCATATTGAATTAACAATATAAAGTTACAACACTTACACACAAATTAAACACTAGTTATGGCCCTGCCTTCATACAAAACTGCTGAATACGCCGTTCGCACGGGAATAGAATGTGGATGCGATTTCCCTTAGTTAGCATCCAAGCTTACGTCTTTATAATTATTAAACTGTATAAATTCATTCTTTAACTCCGGTCTGCATCGTGCAGACATGGGTGTAAAAGTCTCATTTTAGCTATTAAATGTAGTTTTTAAGTACATCTGAGTTTTCATTTGTAATTCACTTCAACAAATATTATAACAATAATAACAAATAATAACAACAATCAACAAATACAAAATTTATCAATTAAACTACGTACATAATAATTATAATTTTTGAATGAAATGTGCTTTATGTTCTAACAGTACCAAACGACTGCACGTGGCACCTGCGGACAGCGTAAACTGGTTTATTCTGGTTTTGTGCGTGTTTCCACTTTCCACTATCAAGTGACGATTTATTTATTTGTTTTGTTTCGTAATTATTATGGTCAAATATTAATTATGAAACAAATTATTATGGACACGATATTTTATTGTTTCACGGTAGTCGCCTTGTCGTTTGCTCAAGGACGTAAAATTGAATGATATATTTTTTTTTATAAAGTCAAAACCATTTTCTTTCAAATAAAAACTTGTTTTTATTGAAAACAAAAGTGTTGCTAGGAATAAGTATAAAATTAAATAGTAATGTTAGGATATCGAAACATTTTTGTATAGGCCAGAACGATATAGTGGAAACGCGCTCTAAGATCTGAGTAATATACACACCACTACATATGCAAAAATTTCTCCAAGCTAATTTACCTGTAATTATTAAAACCAAGTGAGTGAGACTTTTCAAATTTAAAATGATTTAAATATTAGTTATTATCGAGTTTTTGAAAGGGTAATGACCCTATAATCCCGTTATGCCGCATCGAGAACTAGTCAATAGGAATTCTTTTTATTTTTAAATCCTTGCAAAAGCACGAAATTTACTAATATAAACATATATATTTAATAATTAAAGTTTATATTACATTACATTGTCCCAAAACCTATTTTTTCTCCCAAATGGATCGTATTTGACATAAAAAAATTACACGTGATCATATCAATAACGCCAATTCCGGCACTGTCACGCCCTCTCAGCTCCGTTTTCGCAAAACAGAATTGTCTTGTGGTGTGGTGCTGGAGGTGAAGTTATTGCCAAGAATTCTTTGAATTCTACCTAACTAGTTTCAATCTGTGAATTAATTTAATATAGTGAGTATATACGTAAAGATATTTTATATTTATAATAATTTCAGTAATGTACTTGCTTTGCAATATTTTAAGGGATACACGTAATAGCCGGGGAGAATCTACGTCATACACGTGTTTTTTTAGTTATTTTTACAAAAACCTTATGGATTTTTATTAGAAAAGAATATTAATTCGTCCCTGCATTAAGTCATCTTCTTGATTTTTTTTTCATTTTTTCACACAGCTTTACTTTTTAACATAGAATCGTCTGTATCAGTAAGATTTGAATTGATACATTAGACAGGGACTATTTTAGTGTCTAGGCAAAAGGTCAGACTTATAGCCAAAGTGTAATATCGATTTGTTCCACTTTACTTTTTGTAGGATCGATAGTAGTAGTCAGGATATGGTGTAATGTTGCGGATCGCAAATTCGCAAGTTATGTAACACCTGATGTGAAGGCGGCTGGTTAATGGGATGTGCAAATTCATTGCTAATAGCCGACTCGTCTGGCTTTGATTTAGAGTCCAATGCCAGATTATATGATGTCTTATTAAAATTAGTACACTATTATCTATAGTACCTATTGTTTGCACTATTGCTTTCATTGAAATGTCTGTATCATTTTCATTTAATGTTACTGTGATAGGAACTCTTTAAAGAAGTGTGCATGTTATTAGTGCCACCTTTTTAGTTGTGCTTAATATAAATTATTTATATTTTCTTGCAGAGAATGTCTCCCCCATACTATGCAGATCTCGGCAAGAAGGCCAATGATGTCTTCGGCAAGGGATACCACTTTGGTGTGTTCAAACTTGACCTTAAGACCAAAAGCGAGGCAGGAGTTGAATTCAGCAGTGGCATCACCTCCAACCAGGAAAGCGGAAAGGTATTTATATTGTAATATTTAATTAAAAGAAATTTACATCAATAATAATTTACAGGTAACATGAACATAGGATCGTTATATGAAAATAGGTGAAAGTAAATCAAGGTTACACAATTATTATTGACATAATATGTATTTGAAATTATTTTAATTCAGTGAACATAATTTTTCTCTTACAATATTTCTTAGCCATTAACTCATTAGCAGAAATCATAGTAGGATTTGTATATATTTTTGTAACGGTTGAATGAAAATTAATTCTGCACTATTAAAGCATAAAAGTGTCTTTTGTGACATAAAATTGTAAGTTTCATACACAGAGTAGTATTGTAAGTTGTTTGTAAAATAAGTTTGTTAGAGAGATAAGATTATTCATTTTATAACACAGTCAGATATATGCCTAAGAATGCCAATTTATCTACGCTATTGCAGATATTTCACAACTTATGCAATTTTCTAAATATCTCAATAATCAATATTTTTTACTATTACAATATTTCATTCACCGATATCAACAAGAACAATGAAAGTTAATTTCTTCAGGTTTTACTAACTCGTTATATAATATTCAATTCTTTGCAGGTGTTCGGTAGCCTTTCCTCCAAATACGCCGTAAAGGACTACGGCCTAACATTCACAGAGAAATGGAACACAGACAACACACTCGCCACCGATATCACTATTCAAGACAAGATCGCTCAGGGTCTTAAGATCACCCTTGAGGGAACATTCGCCCCACAAACCGGGTAAATAATATATGTAATAAAAAAAATATTTCATACTGTTATATAGGTACATATATTAAATGTTAAACAACAAATTTTCGTAAGATTTTTTTTGAAGATGATGTAATCCTTAACACAATGTGTAACCTTGAAAACACATTTTAATAATGAATTTAAGAATTGTTAATTTTAAATTTGGTTAGTTTTAATGGCTTAATATTTTACATAGTCATCTTATTTAATAACTCAGGCCCCGGAATCACAGACACAATAGAAAATCTATTGTGTCGTGGACCGATCGGGCCGTTCGGGGCTCAATGGGTTAAGCAAATTGCTCACAAAGATAACAAATATTTTAAAACAATTTAGATAATGGTTTTCTACATTCTTTTAGTATTTACACAGAAATACTACTACTAAATAAAAACTCGTAGATTATGACATAAATAAAAATTTCCTTAAATCCACAATACAATAAACCAACAAGATTATAATCAAAATTAACTAATGCAGAAGCAAAACCGGCAAGCTGAAGTCTTCCTTCGCGAACGACACAGTAGCGCTCAACACCAACGTGGACCTGGACCTGGCCGGTCCCATCGTGGACGTGGCCGCGGTCCTCAATTACCAGGGCTGGCTCGCGGGCGCCAACACACAGTTCGACACGCAGAAGGCCAAGTTCTCCAAGAACAACTTTGCCTTCGGCTACCAGTCCAACGACTTTGCTCTGCACACTAACGTGTAAGTAATAATAGTAGAAGTAAATGAAGGTTAAATAAAATATGTATACTTACACAGAATACTTTGAGTAAAATGCTTGTTTCATGTTCATGTCATTTTAATTTAATGTATTACATTACATATCTGTACAAAGTATACTTTGAAAAACATTTTTAATCTGACTTAGCTCTTTGCTTCTTTGTAACTAGTTTTTAGACACTCAATAATTTTTTTAAAGCATTATAAAAGTATTTTAAGTGACTATATACTTCAAATTGCCTTTTTTCTGTTAAAAAGTTGCCATTTAGAGACCAAACTTCCCATTTCTCACACGCTCTATATTACAGCGACAACGGCAAAGACTTCGGCGGTTCCATCTACCAGAAGGTGTCAGACAAGCTGGACTGCGGTGTCAGCATGAAGTGGCAAGCCGGTTCCTCGGACACACTGTTTGGTGTTGGAGCCAAGTTCGCGCTTGACCAAGATGCTTCCCTCCACGCTAAGATCAACAACAAGTCACTCATCGGTCTTGGATACCAGCAAAAGTTGCGCCCAGGTATGTGGATAGCTCTTAGTATATTTAAATTAAAATGATTTATTTATTTCTTGTTTTACAATAGGTTTAAGCCTAGTTTGTGTGAGGAGATTCTGCATTTCCATAAAAGTAATGTAGAAATACTCCTTAACACTAACATTATTAATTGTGTAATTTTAAAGATCTATACATACAGACACACAGTTGGTGGAAAGCGACTTTGGTTCATAATATTAATTATTATGTAGTTAAAACAATCGTAAAATTAACAGTAGATAAGTGATGTATCAACAATTATACTAATATGATTTTCTACTTATAATAAGCATCAGAAATCATCCAGGTTAAGCCCATGGCCATGTGAGGATTATAACTAAGTGATTCTTTATATGACTTCCATATACATTGAGATTAGGCGGTTTAGTAAAACTAGTATATACTAGTTATAGCTTCCTATTTAAACCACACCTCGGTACACAATTTACGAATAGTATGAACTGAAACATGACACTGATTGCCTTTATTGGATATGATATAAAGACTGTATAGTTATTGTTTCAAAAGAAAGAGCGTGTGTGCCGAGGACACGAGTCAGAATTGAAACTTCTTTGGCAAAATTCAAAGATCGATCGTCGCCTTACTCCATGACATGATGGTATTGCCATGACGCGACCTTGAAATTTTACTCTCAACGCGCCTAAAGAAAGTTTCACTTCAAAAACCTTTTAAGTATTTAAAAAGTTATAAATAAAGACCTGTTAAATCTTAAACAATAAAGAATAATTAAAAATGTACATCACGCAATTTAATAATTCTTATGCAAATAAAAGTTTATTCGAGAAATCGCGTGATATTTCATACATCATCTTTTTATCTACGTTTTATAATACTTGACATAATGCACTTGAAAATAATGGATGGGAATGGGAAGTTGAAAACGCTGACAAAAATAGGCCTAAAATCTATCTTTCTAAAGATATAACCATCTTTTTTTGAATAGCTTATTTAAAAAATTATGGTTTCCTATAATACATATTTCTGACTTTGTTTAATAAATTGCAATAATTGATGTTGCCAAATGTTTTTGATGATTTCGATGTATATTTTTGTATGTACAAAATAATAGTAATACCACAGTATTACAATATTATTTCCTACAGTAAGGAAACGCCTTTGATGTCGCGCGATGCCGCCGCCAGCGTAGGTACTTACGCTGCCACACGAAAATACGCTAGGGTTGCAACAAATGGGAAATAAAACAATTGTTATTATTAATATTATGATGAAATCATTTATTCATATGTACATTCAAAATAATTGCGATTATTAAATCTGATGTAATTATTTGTTCATAAATATATAATTACAGATATTGCACTGCTAAATATTATTTACGTGGACACTTTATTTTTGGATGTTCTTAATTGTATATTATAACATTTAACTAAGTAATGCATTCGCATTGGGATGTACATAGTTTTGATTTTAATTCAACAGATACAATTAATACAATCTTTCTGAAATATTGTTTCCTTCTGGGATTTCAATGTAGATTTACATCCGTAAACAGAACAGTTTGTGCGCGCCATAATAGAATATGTAAGTACCTATGTATAATAAAATTATTACACAAAAAATACGACTGCGTCGTCCTTTCGCGATAGTTAATGCAAACTCAGCGTGATTGCATTAAGCGGCCCGCGTCGCCCGACCCCCCGCCAGTTCCCCTCCGTTTCTCTGCACAAGTACATTCGTCGCCATACTGTAGGAAATATGGTAATACTGTGGTAATACTCCATCACTACTTCCAATTATGATAATGGTGGTTAATTTAAAAACCTTTATTTAACAATATCAGGTATTTGATTTTATAGGCTTGTTAGGTCCTTTTCTAGTAGTTGTGTTTTGTAAGCTCATTTTCAGTTTGCTTTATGTAATATGATGTGATAAGATAATGTGAAGGCGCATAAATTGTATAAGAGATAAAAGAGTTATTTATTAACGGAACAATATTTTATGCAAAAAAATATTGAAAGAAATAATTTTCTTATATATTCCACTAGCTTTCTAAAACCAAAAAAGTATATCCAAAAACCTTCCTCTAGAATCACTATCTATTAAAAAAACCACATCAAAATCCGTTGCATAGATTTAAAGATTTGAGCATACATATTACATAGGGACAGAGAAAACTACTTTGTTTTATACTATGTAGTGATGAGTCGATTTTAATTTATATTTCGTTAATTGAAATCGAATGTGAAGTAACAACGTTTTATCGCAAATTTTCGTATACATTTATTTATATATTTATTTAATTATAGAACATGTGGCTTACAGACATGCCAAAGCACCACAATGCTATACAGTACATAAAATTATTATTCACATTACAATAATTATACGTGATAAAAAACACAAGAACATTGAAAAAAAAAATACTTATAACTGCACTTCAACTTTTACATATATAACTTTATCGTTGCAGGCGTAACCCTCACACTGTCTGCGGCCATCGACGGGCAGAACTTCAACGCCGGCGGCCACAAGGTGGGCGTGGCCCTCGAGCTCGAGCCCTAGGCGTATCGCCATACACTCTTAGACTTGTAGATAAAGCCTCTTACTGTTATATTACAATGTATGTCGCAAAATCAAATGAAAATACGAGTGTTCTGTGTAAATGAGCAGTAAAATTGTCATAAGTTCACCCTGCAAGTCTGCCGACGGACTCGGTCCGTTCGCTTTCCTATTAGTATTAGCGATCCGTATTATGTATGTGTAAGCACGCATCTTTGTCGCTAAATAAATACGTTCAATGGAAGTCAGTCTATATCGCGTTGTAAATAAAGCACCGATGGTGTATCCTTATTGATTGATTGAGAATAAATAATGAATAGTCTGTTGGAAATATGTTTTTTATTGCCTGTACCGTCCTATCCTGCTTTCCCTATTGAGTTTTGTTGAAACAATATTTATTTCATTTTTTTGAGTCGTTTATTGTTATATCAATGATTAATAAAGGATTTTTATTTATACTAATGATCTTCATTTTGAGTTATTTATTTCAATATAAACAATAAACTACGATGATTTTTCATTACAATGTAAAACGTTAGATTGTTTTAACCTTGGAACAAAAATAAGCCCTCGGGTATAAATAGCTACTATTGATGACAATGTTCAAAGCTAGTCGATAAACATTACGAAGTATACAATAATTAATCATTGACAATTAATACGCATTGTATTGATAGGGATAAACAAATTTTATTTACTTTCATTTTTTAATGCTGCGTAATTATGCAAAGTTTAATATAGTTAATTTTATATGAAATTAATTTCACCCTAATATTCAAGGAGTTCATAATTTACTATTATCCTGTACCTATTATCACAGACTAATAATAATATACTACGTATACAACTATTATATTATACATAATATAAGAGAAAAACGATGTGTCTATACTAATAATATTGTGAATAATATAAAGCCGAAGAGATTGTTTGAATGTTCTAATGTCAGGAACTTCGGACTGATTGATTTTTTAGGTATTGAATAGTCCATTTGCTTTGCTATAATATATCGTACGATGTTACGGAATACAGCTCGTTGAATAAACAGTAAAAGAAAAAGAATTATGTATGTATGTTTGCCTGTTACACGCTTATCTCTAAATGTTTTATGGCTTTTTTTTATTATTTTACCACTTTAACCTGAGTATCAAAGGATAACTATTGGTTATTGATTTCTGAACACTTACAATAGAACAAGTACAATAGAAGCGGTACAATAGAACAAGTAAACAATAAGATTTGTAAAATGCTGAATTTTATGATGAGATTTTTAAAATTCTATAATATGCATTAACTCAATTCATCTATTGTCGAAAAAATGAACGACAGTCGATGAAGTGTTCCACATCTAGTATCTACCAGCGACGCCGATGCTGCAGTGCCGTCAAGCGACACGCGGCGGTTTACTGCACAGATTGTCTTGAATTAATTAATTACAAAAACAATGGAAACGCAAAAAAGGTGAGCAGAAATGCAAAAGCGCATTCAGCGATTGAACACTGGAATTAAATGTTTAATTAATATGCGTTGGCAGAGATAATAATGTGGTTTGTAGAACCGACATGGTGGTTTCAAAACAATACTTTTTGTTTGATATTTGATGCAGTAAGCATTGTAGTAATTAAGATCCCACCGCTGGATTAGTGCGTTCCATTGGTGCGTTCATAGTTTTTTTTAATGAAACCAAATTTTTATGTATATTAATTATAATGAGGAGAATAATATATATCGACTAGGTTGCCAGTCAAAATTTGGCCGCAAGCATTTTTAATTAATATTCATCATCTTTAACAGCCAGAATTTTAGGCATTTATTGGTTGATACTGAACAGTTTTTTTAGTCGATTTATTACCTATATGCAGGCTGAATTCACGAATCTTGACCTTACTTTTTTTTCACTGCGCTTCCTATAACTACTCTTATTTTGTTATGTGAAAACTAGGGAGGTTTTTTTGCAATCCATTTTTCCACTAAGGAGTTACGAACTAAGCTAATAAAACACACTTTATTTCATAAGATATTTATTAAAAACGTATATCATAAGTCTACTGAATCATTTCTTCTTCCATAAGTTTGGCCATCCAGTCGGGCTCGGCGGCTGCGATCTTTTCTATCAGACTGTTCACTTGGTAGCAGAGACTCTGGATTTGTTTATCCCATTGCGGTAGTATATCGCGAGCTATAAGCAGAAAAATTATAGGTTAGAAATATTTATACAATCATCTTATAATATTGGCATCTTTATTATTTTTCAATAAGTATGTACTTATGTATAGTTAAAACATATTTTTGCATTTTATTTGTTGTGAGAATAAATGGCTAGGCCATCATAAGATCGTACATATACTACATTTCTTTGTTGAACATCATATCTTTTATCGTTATTATCACATTTACAAAGGGTGCTATGGAACGATTTCGATATGTGTTCCGAAGAAAGGTCGAAAAATTAAATGAAAATTGTTTAGGTATAGATGAATAAACCACATAAATTCACTCTTAAAGGCATACCACAAAACTATTTCTAATAAAAAAACACACAATCGAATTAATCTGACACAACAATTCTCATTTTCGATCATTTTACATTTAATCCAATAATAATTTATCAGTCATAATGGCACAGCCCTCAAAGCACACCACACTTCACTTAACCCTCAAACAACATCACTTTTCTCTTAATCCACACTTAAATACACATAGTTACTCTCAAAATGCACAATGCGTGATCGATTTTTTTTTTCTATTCTTTATAAATTTATATTTAGAGTTGATCTGGTCAATGTGTCCGTTCATCCTCTTCTCGCTGATCATATGGCTGGCGATGCGCTCAGCACGTGCGGGTGGAGTCCCCAGCAACGCGCCGAGCTCTTCAAACGTATTGTTGTTTTAGAGCTTAATACTGACATACTTCATTGAATTCGCACTTAAATAACCCATCATATACTCTAAACCACACCATACTTCATTAATTGGCACTTAATTCATCCCTACCCCTACAAACAACACTATACTTCAATTAACCCATCTCTAACGTCCTAGCCACACCATATTTCATGTGATTGGCATTTAACTTATCCTTGACCATCCAAGCCGCATTATACTTCACTTAACCCATCTTTAACTTCCTAGCCACACCACACTTCACTTTAATCACACTTAGTCCGCACTTAATCCTACATAAATAGCCGCACGTACTCTCAAAATGCACAATAGAGTTGATCTGGTCAATATGTCCGTTCATCCTCTTCTCACTGATCATATGGCTGGCGATGCGCTCAGCGCGTGCGGGCGGCGTCTCCAGCAACGCGCCGAGCTCTTCGAATGCTATGTTATTCTAGATCTTATATTGACAAACTTCATTTAAGGGCTTGGTCTAGTAGTACAAACAAATGCATCCTGTCATCCTATATGTAAATAATACAAATGTACTAAGGGAAAGTTGCTCCACTTAATTTTTAAAAATTAAATCATTCGTATGCATAATTTAATATTCGTAATAAGTACCAAAAATGACAATTTGAAACAATTTTCGTGAAAATTACACCGGGTGATTTTTTTTATCAGTACACAAAATTTGCGAATACGTTCTATTGATATCTTCAACTTCATGTTTATATAACTGATCAACTTTTACAAAGAAATTTGGACGAAATATATAAAAAAAATAAGCTTATATTAATAACTAGCTGTGCCCGCGACTTCGTCCGCGTGGAATAGTGACTGCATAGTAGTTACTACTTAACTTTTATTGAATAAACACGTACTACCATAAATAATTAAAAGAACAGTTAGTAAAATTTATTACTAAACTGAGCTAAAAAATAAAAAAATAAGTGCCTAATTAATTTTCTACGTAAAATTTATTTTAAATTATGGCATATTATTTTTTAGGCACCAGGAGGGAGAGGAGCAAATTTATTTACCTTCCTTCCTTGTATGGATGTTTTTGACAATATATTGTGCAGCAACTGAGTGCCGAGGCAAACGTCAAAACGTAAAGGAATAGAATCCGCTATCGATACTAATTGACATAAGCGTATGATGTTTTGCTAAGGATTTGTTCACCCTACCAACGACGACGACGACCACGAACAAAATTTTCATCCAGTCGCAATTTAATAAAATTGTGCAAACACACAATTAAAAATCAATTATTAAAATTTCCTGTCGTTCTGGTGATTGGAATTTTTATTTTTGAGATCAACGATGAATGAAAAAATAGATTTTTCGTAGAAACAGTGGCTCCTAGAAAAAAATGTATGTGAAGTTTTTTAAAGATAATTTTATAATCTACAATTTTGGTAAAAGTTAAGGATACCATACCATACCATCATTATCATAATAATATATCTTATATATATATTTTTTTATAATGGTACTTAATTTTAAAGATCGTCGGGAAGTTTGTAAAATTATATATATTCCTTTTCCTTCGTTGCGTTGGGTTTTTTTTTTAATTTTTAAACTTCGGTTTCTTATTTTCATTTAATATTTTCAAGTGAGCGAGACCTACCTCTACCTCCATAATACATTCCTACATCTGACATCTTTTAAGTTGGGCCGTAACCGTGCATAAATTGTAATGGACCACAGTGGCAAAAGAAGTGGTATATTTAAGAAAAAAAATTGCCATGGGCCAGGCCTATGTGGCTTTGAGAAGAGTTCAAAATTTCCAGGGTGTGGCTATCCTCTCGCTCCCATGTCCCCCTCTTCTTTCACAGACTTTCAACCCTTCCCTTTCCATCCCTAGTAAATGGCAGAACCGATTTTGATGTAAATAATATTATCTAATTGTACCTATATGTACACGTCATATCCTATCGTTTGATGCTCCATTTGGTTTATTTATCTAACCACTGTCACCCCTAAAGTGCCCTATATGTAAAAAACGGATGAACCGATTTCGATAAAACATTACTAATTGTAATTCACCCGTTATGCACATTCATTTGATATATCACTTAGGTAGGTACTATCACAATATTTGACAACATTCGTTTCTTTCATTCCCTATACCTATACAGGGTGTAATCGTTAAGTGTGCACAGGCGATTTTTCCGTAAGTATTACAGATAACAAAAAACTTTAAACTGATATCGAAAGTACTTAACCTAATGAGTAAAATGGCGGTAATAAATTTTTAAAAATAAATCGAGAAATATCAAAAAAATTATCTTTAAACCCTCCCATTCATTAAGTATGAAATATGAATATCCCATATACCTACATTTAATATGAAAGATTTTAGCTTTTTTTTTCTTTTTTTGGTTTTCTGCTTTAATTACTTCGCAAATTTGAAGTGACATTTTCCACATTTTTCCGGACATTTTCCGGATATTTTCCGGGAATTTTCCAGGCATTTTCCGGACATTTCCCTGACATAGCCTGTAAATGTCTGGAAAATCCCCGGGAAATGCTCGGAAAATGTCTGGAAAATCCCCGGAAAATGCCAGGGAAATGTCCGGAAAATGTCTGGAAAACATCGGGAAAATCCCCGGGATATGCTCGGAAAATCCCCGGAAAAAGCCTGGGAAATTCCCGGAAAATGCCTGGGAAATGCTCGGAAAATGCGTGGAAATTTCCGGAAAAACCGTGGAAAGTCCCTGGAAAATGCCTGGAAGATATCCGGAAAATGCGTGAAAATGTCCGGAAAATATCCGGTAAATGCGTGGAAAATGCCAGGGAAATGTCCGGAAAATGTCTGGGAAACATCCGGAAAATCCCCGGGAAATGCTCGGAAAATGCCTGGGAAATTCCCGGAAAATGTCTGGAAAATCCCGGAAAATAACCGGAAAATGCCAGGGAAATGTCTGGAAAATATCCGGAAAATGCGTGGAAATTTCCGGAAAAAGCGTGGAAAATGCCTGAAAATGCCAGGGAAATGTCTGGAAAATGTCTGGAAAACATCCGGAAAATCCCCGGGAAATGCTCGGAAAATCCCCGGAAAAAGCCTGGGAAATTCCCGGAAAATAACCGGAAAATGCCTGGGAAATGCTCGGAAAATGCGTGGAAATTTCCGGAAAAACCGTGGAAAATGCCTGGAAAATATCCGGAAAATGCGTGAAAATGTCCGGAAAATATCCGGAAAATGCCTGGAAAATAGCCGGAAAATGCCTGAGAAATGTCCGGAAAATGTCTGGGAAATGCGTGGAAAATCCCCGGAAAATGCCAGGGAAATGTCCGGAAAATGTCTGGAAAACATCCGGAAAATCCCCGGGAAATGCTCGGAAAATCCCCGGAAAAAGCCTGGGAAATTCCCGGAAAATAACCGGAAAATGCCTGGGAAATGCTTGGAAAATGCGTGGAAATTTCCGGAAAAACCGTGGAAAATGCCTGGAAAATATCCGGAAAATGTCCGGAAAATATCCGGTAAATGCGTGAAAATGTCCGGAAAATATCCGGAAAATGCCTGGAAAATCCCCGGAAAATGCCTGAAAAATGTCCGGAAAATGTCTGGGAAATGCGTGGAAAATCCCCGGAAAATGCCAGGGAAATGTCCGGAAAATGTCTGGGAAACATCCGGAAAATCCCCGGGAAATGCTCGGAAAATGCCTGGGAAATTCCCGGAAAATGTCTGGAATATCCCGGAAAATAACCGGAAAATGCCAGGGAAATGTCTGGAAAATATCCGGAAAATGCGTGGATATGTCCGGAAAAAGCGTGGAAAATGCCTGGAAAATGCTCGGAAAATCCCCGGAAAATATCCGGAAAATGCGTGAAAATGTCCGGAAAAAGCGTGGAAAATGCCACTTCAAATTTGCGAAGTAATTAAAGCAGAAAACCAAAAAAGAAAAAGAAAGCTAAAATCTTTCATATTAAATGTATATGGGATATTCATATTTCATACTTAATGTATGGGAGGGTTTAAAGATAATTTTTTTGATATTTCTCGATTTATTTTTAAAAATTTATTACCACCATTTTACTCATTAGGTTAAGTACTTTCGATATCAGTTTAAAGTTTTTTGTTATCTGTAATACTTACGGAAAAATCGCCTGTGCACACTTAACGATTACACCCTGTATATAGGTATAGTAAATGGATGAACCGATTTTGATTAAATATGTCTAATTATACTTTACACGTCATGCCCTTTCATTTCATATGTCACTTGAGTCAAAATTCACTTTTTTTATTATCTACCACTTTTATACCTATATCAAATAAATGGATGAACCGATTTTGATAAAATTTGACTTATTTTTACTGATAGGTCGTTCACTTTCATTTAATATATCACTAAAGTATATTCGACAACTTTAGTTATTTTCATTCCCACTTTTACACAATAAATGGATGAACCGATTTTGATACAGTTTATTTAAGAACCAGCGTCGGAAAATATGCTGCCTAACAAAAAAACATCATCTAATTCGGATTACCTGCTAGCGAGCTACGGTGGCACAAACACACACACACACAGCGGTCAAACACTTATCACCCATATTTTTGCATCGGGGGTTAAAAATATCTCTTATATATAAAATTCTCGTGTCACAATGTTAGTCTGCATACTCCTCCGAAACGGGTGGACCGATTCTCATGAAATTTTCTGTGCATATCGGGTAAGTCTGAGAATCGGCCAACATCTATTTTTCATATGTACCACGGGCGAAGCCGGGGCGGACCGCTAGTAATATTATAAATACGACATAATTTAAAGGACATTTTATGTATAAAATTTACCTAGAAATAAGTATAATTTTAATTTGACCCCTCCCCCTACTACCTCAGCTTACCCCCCCACCCTTGGGGACTTTCGATATGATCACTTGGACATAACTGTAGCGTATAACAGATAACTTACGTTTTATCGTACACTGTATGTGTACCATAGAATGCCTTAGCAAATGTTCGCCGTGAGTACTTAAATGGTCATAACTTTTTTATTTATGAACCGATTGACATGAAATAAACACTAAATGTTAAATGAAGATTACCACAATATATTAGTGAAAACCGCATCGAAATCGGATAAGCCGTTTCTGAGATTAGCGTGTTCAAACATACAGACAAACAGACAAACAGACAAAAAATTTTTTAACTACAGTTTTGGGTTTGGGATCGATTTAATAATAACCCCTGCTAATTTTTTTTTACATATTTTCATTGTACAGACACCACTTTTCTAGAATTTTATTATATGTATTGATTCCATACAAAATGCATAACTCTATACATTTTTTTCGACCTAAGTTTCTTAGTGAAAGTTGTTCAGTTTAACTAATAAAACGGATAAACAAATTTTGTATATAATAAAAAAAATGTAATGTTTGTGTTAAAAAATTATAAAATAGAAAAATACGCAAATGAAAACAAAAGATATTTATTTCTGACTAGCTTCCGCCCGCGACTCCGTCCGCGCGGATGTCGGTCTTCGCGTGGATGGTTTATTTCTCCATTTTGAACTGGGAAGACGTTTCTCACTAAATTAATATTAGACGATCACTCTCGCTCGCCACACTGGACACGTCCGCTCGCATCAAAATTCATAAATTATATGCATCGCGCGGAACGCCGTTCTTATATAGGAGTCGAGGAGGCGTGGTGTCGTGCGGCCCGCGTGTGCCGCAAACGGTTCAAGCCAAATCCGACTTTTGGCGCTACAGGTTACATCGCTGAATCCACAGCGGGTAACGCAACGTGTGTTCGCGGTTCTACAGAACAACGTCTATGGATAAAACTGAAAAATTAAGATTTATTTTTTTTCTTCGTATTTTTCCAGGATAAAAAGTATTCCATTTTATGCCCAGGATAATAAGGTATAATTATACCAAGTTTCATTGAAATCGAACCATTAGTTTTCACGTAATGCCTTCACATACAGACAGACAGACAGACAAAAATTTTTTTAATCACATATTTGTGTTTGGTATCCAGTAACACTGCTATTTATTTTTTAAATATTTTCAAAGTACAGAATTGACCCTTCTACAGATTTATTATATTATATATAATATATAGATTTATATTGATAAACCTAATAAATCTTTTGCTAGCATTCTGATGCTTTATCGGTAGCACTGGATTTTTCTCTTTTTTTTTCAATCGCTTGAATGATATAGGATGGGTCCTTGATGGGCATCGAATGCTGAAGTCTCGAATCAATCAATTCTGACAGTAGGCAATTTATGTAAAATCTTGATAATGGTCCATCATTTTATTTTGCCTAAACGTTACATACTTTTTTATATATTATATTTTTAACGAATGATCCACTCCAGTCCAAACAGCAAATAAGCAGACTTCTGCTTCTGCAACGTTTAGTTGTCCCTGAATTTGGAAAAAATAGTCATGATTCTTATCTATGACAAAACTGTTATTTTTTTGCATTGTATTTCAAATATTAAATTTTTTATTTTGCCGGAATTAGATATTTAACTTCTACTAGTCCCATTTTCCCTTCTTGATATGGGAGTGTATAAAGTAAATTTTTTAGATATTTCTCGTTATACTTTTAAAAAGTTATTATTGTCATTTTGCTCATTAGGTAAAGTAATTTCGATATCAGTTTTAAGTTTTTTGATACCTGCAATAATAACGTCATAATCGCCTGCACATACTTATCGATTACACCCTGTATACAATCCACCATCCACATTCATAATGTTTTCCTGTCCTCCTCTCCTTTACGCTGTTCACCGATACATTTTAAATGAGTAAATCTGCTACCACTGAAGGATGTTTCATTGTGATCAGCAAATTTTCACCACTGTTGTAGATTATTTGTTTTTCATTTTTAATCAGCAATTGGGAATCATCAGTTTTGTTTTTTGCAGATTGGTGATGTACCCTAACAATACGTCGAAAAGGGAAAGCATCAACGAATTATCGTTTTCGTCCTCTTTTTTTATTCTTCGCGTCTCTGTTACTTGTGTTTGTTTAGTTCTCAACACCCACTGAATTTTCTATGTTATTGTGATCTTCCATTACATCTGAGTTTTGATGATGTGATGATAATCCATTCGTTTTAATATTGGTACTTAGAGTTGGTGGACTAAACTAGAAATGGTGGACTAAATTTGTCAGCGCGTCTGTAAGATCAGAATATAAAACCAACATCCTGTATTTAAGTTACAAAATTAATAATCAAACAACATGCCGCTACGTTGAAAATGACTAGAAGAAAAAATTAAAACACCTCGACATATAATTTTGGAGTAAACAAATCATTTTCCCCGAATGGGGATTTCCCCGGATGAACTTGGGAAGTTCAAGTTCTCAATACAAGTTTATATTATATTTCGTATTTCTCAAACGAAAAATAAACATTTTTGGAACTTCAAAAAAAATTATATTATAAGAAAATGTATGAGCTTACTTTAGTTTTAAAGAAATATACATCCCTTTACTGACACCCCGTAAAATAAAGAAATTGTTGCCAATCACTTTTGTAATGTATTTGGTTTCATTAACTTTATGTTCGAAGATAATTTTTCTTCTAGTAGTTACACGCATATTTTTTTCGTTTATTTTCCATATCGAAATCAAATGTTTAAAAATACGAATATTTGCACAAAACTAAGATAAAAATAATCAATTAACAAAAATATTAAATTTAATGAAGTAGAGCAACTTTCACTTCGGTATGAAGGAAAATCGAGCGTAGAGCACACGTCAGAACGCTCCGGCCCAAGGAGCGCGACTAAAGAAATTCGCTAGGATTTTTCCTAATTATTTTAAATATTTTTTTAATATTTAAAGAATTATCAAAATTAAAAAAAAAATTTTTTTAAAGGATTAATACTCATTGGTCTTCAACCAACTCGAATAAATTAATGGAAAAAATAACTTTTAGCAGTATTTATCAATAGATTTTGTAAGGCAAAAAATGGGAAATTTAATGAATTTATAACGTTCTAATTAGGAAAATCATAAGTTTTTCGGCAATTGTATTCAGCAGATTTTAATAACGACTATATAAGGATAATAATGCGCTGATCAAATTGTGTAAATTGTAATCGGTTGCAACGTAGTGAGTGCACAAACTTAGCTCGAAATGTCTTTGGGGGAAAGAGACTTATCTTGAAGGCCTGATTAAGGTAACATAAAGTAACTTTATAAATGTGAAAAAATTCACGCGCATTGCGTATATAACACTAATTGATAAACAAGAAAAAAAAATTCAGTTTATCATTTCATTAGCCGGGAAAAAATTGTCAAATAACTTGTTGAAAACGCAATTTTGCTAGACTGCAGCCTTAATTCAAACTTAAATAACCCATCATATACTCATAGCCACACCATACTTCACTCATTTGCACTTAACCGACATCTGACGGTACCTAGTCACACCATATGTCACGTAATTCGCACTTAAATCATCTCTCTCTAACATCCTAGCCACACCAGACTTCAATTAATTTATACTTAGCCCACCACCAAAGGCCTGCAGCCTCCCCACACTTCATTTTATTCACACTAAACCCATCTCTAACGGTCCCTAGCCACAACACACTTCACTTTAATCCGCACACACTTAGTCCGCACTTAATCCTACATAAATAGCCGCACGTACTCTCAAAGTGCACAATAGAGTTGATCTGGTCAATATGTCCGTTCATCCTCTTCTCACTGATCATATGGCTGGCGATGCGCTCAGCGCGTGCGGGCGGCGTCTCCAACAACGCGCCGAGCTCTTCGAATGTTATGTTGTTGTATAGCTTGCTCGCTGAGAGCAAGTTGTGCTCGAAGACCGCTCGGTCCAGGATCGTGGAGCCGTCTGGTGTTGATGCCTGGAATAGATAATTTTTTTTTATAAAAACCTTTCTACTTTATAATATACTCAATATTATACTTTGTTTTGATTTAATTCAAAAACTATTCAATCGATTTCAAATATTCTTTACCATTAGAAAGCTCTTTTAACAATCAGCATCGTCAGTTTAGAAAAGCTCGGCATTTTATAGTATGCTAATTGTCAAGCCGGAGGATGTATGACACTTAAATCTTTTCGTTGTATGTGGAGTATCATGTATTTAAAAAAAAATAAATGTATTCAATAATAAAAATAAAGAAAAAAAAACAGCCGTCATTATGAGACTGTTGGTGAATGCTGCTTGGATATTGTTACACTAAAAGTTCTAACCTAAACAGAAAAACTAACTTCTAACAATCAGAAGTCTTTCCAACAATATTCACTAACCTTTTGATGTGTCTGCATGAGAGCTTCAAACTCGTGCAATTCGGATCTGCGTATGATGCGGTCGAGGTACATCTTCTCGAGTATGGAGTATGCGGGTAGTTGCTGGCAACGCTCGTCTTTGAACAGGGTTGCCAACATACGGGATCTTTGTTGACCTGTACAAATTGGTTATTGTTTGAAAGAATACAGTACATTTTCTGGAAACTTTCATAGAGTTTGAGTCGGAGTTCTATTAATTATATTGTCAGCTAGTTTTTTTTTTATGCAAAAAATTAAGAAAACTAGAAATATGCCTACCAATAGCATTAATAACATTAAGGGCTGATTTTTCAATCCTTGGTTAAAACTTATTCATCGAATAACGTATTAAACTACCATTTCAAAAATGTATTCTAATTGTCCGTATATGACAGTTTACAGGTGACATTTTAAAATGTCCGTGTAATACTTTATTGGACGGATAAAGGAGAATGGCGAAACTGGGCCTAACTGTTACAGAAATCATAATATATTTAAAATTCATTATGTTAATTTTAATAATTATTTGTAAAATATTGACTTCTGATTCTATGGGAAAACAAATCTTTGAAAAAAAAGATAATTCGTTCACTACCGGTCTTATCAAGCAGAGATGTCAGTGTTGTCAGGAGTAAAATAGTCAAATATATAGATTAATACGAATGAATGTTTATTTTTCATTTTTAGGTTTATTGAATTCAAATGCTATAAAAATCAGAAGCAAAACTTAACCTATTTTTAACACACATCTTAATTTATTTAAGTCATTCTATAAAATAAAAACATATTTTTTTAATCAATAATAATTATAACATTTTATTTAGGTAGCTGGCCATTGTAAATGTCATATTATTAATTATTGTGTCAGTGATGACTGATGAGTGATTTGTTAGAGCATATACAGACGCTCCGATTCGGTTGGTGCCAACCATCCGACCACGACCAAATCGGAAAGTGAAGAGAGCGGTCCGTCCGACATAATTATTATTAATATTGGTTTGACGTGGTCGGATGCGCCGGCGATACCGACCAAACCAACTTCCTATCCGATCCGACCAAATTGGAACGTTTGGAAGCTTTGTTCCGACCAAATCGGCTCATTCCATAGAGTAATATAGGTAATTGGCTCATTCGCATTCGCAACGCCGCCGGTGTAGGACGTCAACATGAACGCCGAGGGAGTTACGGTCACCGAACGTGACATAATAATAAAATTACTGGAACTATATAAAGACTTTCCTTGTTTGTGGGACTTAAGTAACAAAGATTACGCAAATAGAGATGCCAGAAATCAAGCGTATTTTATTATGTTAGAAGTATTAAAAAAAATTGACAGTGCGGCTACATTAAAAACTTAATATTTAATATTTCATCGAATGATTCTGGAGTCATTCGAAGATATGTTCGGAAATCTTCATCATCCAATTCCTAAAGTTAATTGGTTAAGGATTAATGCTGTATTGGTTAAAATCGCTTCGAAAATTAACCATTATTTGTCGTAAAACGTAAATGACAAAAAAAAGTTATTGTGGGTTATCCATAAGAGATAGATATATACCATCGCGGACTTTTCTGTAGACCTTTTCAATGTTTACAATACTTAGTACATTATTTTGATAAAACTCGTAGGGTTCAGCCTGCCTTTTCAATGTAAGCGGAAAAAATGTAATTATTTACGACATCACATTAGAAACCTCAAAAATAACAGTACTTCTCCACTATTTAATGGATTTTATTATACATATAAAATTTCCTCTTGAATCACTCTATCTATTAAAAAAAACCGCATCAAAATCCGTTGCGTAGTTTCAAAGATTTAAGCGTACAAAGGGACATAGAGACATAGGGACAGAGAAAGCGACTTTGTTTTATACTATGTAGTGATGGTCAACTGACAGCTGGAAGGCCAACCGTCGGACAATCTGTAGCAATGTTGGAATGGTTGCCATGTCGGTTCCAATATGGTTGGCACCAACCAAATCGGAGCGTCTGTATACGCTTTTATGTTTGTTGTTTGACTTTTGAGTGAAGTTTTAACGTTATATTCAAAATTGCCTTAATCGTCTATTTTTACTCTAAAGATATTATTTGAATTGATTAGTCTTATTAGAATTGATTAGTCTTAAAGCGAATCCTAATTCATTCCATTTATAAAGATTATATAAGAAATGTACCTACCTAGTGATTGTTGATGTTTTGGTAAGTTAAAATGTGTGTTGAATAATATGTGTTGGATCCAATAATTCTATTACCTGACTGTTCTACTGTTATACTATTATTAGCTAGACAATGAAGATAGAAAATAAACTTACCTGGACCTAGAAAAAGGCAATTCATTTAACTCAAGCAAACTAACTTTTATTTTTGTTACTTTACACCCCAATATCTCTGCTATCCCATAGAACAGATCTATAATTATTAAATTTATAGAAACTGTATATTTTTATCTATTTAATCCCCCATAAATCATCAGTGTAACGATCAGGCCCAGAGTCCTATGGGAGTTTGCCATTCTCCTTTAACCAAGGATTGAAAAATCGGCCCTAATGCTACTTTAATTAAAGTTTAAGAGAATTTTACATTAAAATAACTCAGTTTTATTTAGTGTATATTACTCACCTGCTGAAGCCAAAACTGTACAAATAAGGGCATTCCGCAAACATGTCATTCTTTCATCTTCATGAATTATATTCCTATACGATAATTCATTGTATCTTTGAGCAGCTTCTATGAATTTCCTGAAAAAAAAAATATATAAGTAATATGTAAAATTTTTTCATAATATATGAACATCTAGACACTAACTAGTTACAATAAATCACAATGCTTAACACATGTGTTTTAATATATGAGCCAAAAATATGAAATTTTTAAAACAAGCAAAGTCGGGTTTTAACATTATAACATGCCTATTAAGATATGAACTTACCTTCTATAATCTAATACTCTTGCATAGCATACTTTATAATATATTTGTAGTTGTTCATTAGTAGTCTCAGCTTGTAATAATGATGCCCTGTTCACAAAAGCTTCGGCTTGCACTGGGTCATCCACTTCTAAGTAAAGACGCGCGATTTTCAAGTATGTCTCGAGTTTGTAGTCTACGGAATATTGTCTGCAAGGGTAAAGTTTTTAATTGTAAATCTATTACATTTTACATGTGGCCAAATATGTAGAGGTTAAAATGTTTTCACTTAAAATTTCCAAGACTTCGGTGATATTCTATATTGTAACCATATGCATAGGTGCAAATTTGTGCTTATAGTCTAAGATCCCACCACAGGATTAGTACCGAATATTTAAATATTCATCATCTTTAACAGCCGGCAACCCTTATTTGCGGGCAGATTTAATTAGGCACCCATGTATGATAATTAATAGAAAAAAATAGCTATAATGTGTAAAATAGCTAAATGTGTAAAATAGCTAAATGGATCGAAATCATACCTGTTTGCACCAGGCTGCGAAGAGGTTGCGGCCAGGTGAAAAACGGCAACCGTGATTTTTTAGAATATTATTTTAAATAATTTGATATGATGTAGATTACATTTTATGTACAAAACAATTAAACAAAATTTTTTCCCAAAAATCGATTAGAAAAAATTTAATTAAACATGCTTGAAGCCAAATTTTGACTGGCAACCTAGTCGATATATATTCATCTCCTAATTATAAATATACTTACATAAAATTTTGGTTTCATCAAAAAAACTATGAACGCACTAATCCTTCAGTGGGATCTAGTACTATTAGATACACGATTTCTTTAAACTTATACTAATAAAAACACACTTTGCTTATTATATTTTTACAGTTTGTGTAAATTAAAAATTAAATTAATGTATTTACTATTTACATACTTCTGTCCTGTCTCTAGTGGAATGCCCACTAGAACATTGGCAGCTTCTTTCCAGTTCTGGTTGCGCTCATAAATATCAGCCAGGTGCTGTCTGATACTTGCTACCTGAAAATTGATACTATAATTTATCACATGTCCAGTTCTAAGAAATTAGAAATATAATATCTTTCAACACAAAAAAAGATACAGTGTAGCCGTATCTGATTAACGTTTTGAGAGTAGTGTGGGAGTATCGAATTTGTCTGATTACAGAGTGCTGCCTAGAGAACCCTCTATACACCGGTGTATTTTTTTTAATAATATAAATAAAATAATATTATATTTATTAGCTAAAAAACATGATACAGACCGATGTCAAAAATAGTATAGTTTGTCATGTTTCGCATATTTGAGTAAAGATAATTAAATACAATCAAAGATTAAAATTAAGTCCCATAACAATCAATTGAAATATCATTCCATATATTTTACTAAAAACTTTTTAAATCTACACTTAGCTCTAACACCCTTTTTTTGAGCCTGGAATGCTCTCTTTAATTATTTATGCTTGTTGAGTTATCCCATTATATAAGTCCATACCGCAGAACTATATCGAGATATAGTTCTGTGGTCCATACATAGATGATACATAACTGTGGTATGCAGTAAGAGCAATTTTTATGAACTTATGGTCCTTAAACAACGTAGAGCGAAAACAAATTTGTTATATAGGATTTCCAATTACAGTTGCAGTCTAACAAAATGCCTTAAAATTTTATTTCATCGACTTCTTCCAATATAAAGTCTTTGTAAATTAAATTTAATTATATGCAGTTCCGTCAAGAGGTAACAATACAAAGTATAAATTATATAGAAAAACATTTGGGGCCCAATAACATATCTTTTAAATTGGTCAAATAGTGTAGGAGAAATTAGTTATATATAATATAATAATAAAATTTTAGTAAACGAATGTGTATTTTTTTACAACAAATTATTTAAAATGGTTCTTAATACGGCTTCCAAATGAACTGGCGCCACAGTAGTACAATATACATTATCGTAATACTGTGGCATGTCTGTGGCTGGTACGCATTGAGCGGGAGTAACGCTCATAACCCTCAAAATATGAAATTTTCCTTTCAGACGGAGTCTAATCTTATCCTTATCAAACACATTAGGAAAGTGACAGTAATAGCTTTTTAAATATGTACTTCTAATGTATTTCCTACTACAATTTGTCTTTCACTGGCCGCAATTAAAACATCAGCAGGTCGCATTCTAGATGCTTCGAAAGTAGGTACGGCTTCTAGATGTCTCAAAAAAATCATGTTTCATTGTACCTATGTTCATTTTAGTTATTTAAATAATGGCAAATAATTTAAATATGGAATGTTTGATTATAGGGGATATATCCAATACAGTATATCTATTAAAAGACAAGCAAAGAACAATTAGGAATTTTCAATTACGGTGTAATTTAATTTATCAATCTAATGACAAATATAAAATCAATACATACCTGCTCCTCAAAGGAAATGACTCTAGGTTGAATAACATCAAGAGCAAAGTGAGACACTGTCTGAGAGACTGGGTCTGGTAGCAGGGACAAGTGTGTGCTCACATCTGTTAGCAGTTGACGTGATATCACCAGGCTGACATTTTCATTCACAACTGAAAACCAATTAATAATCTGTAGCTATGTATAAATTAAAAACAAAAATATTGTGTGGAAAATTTACAATCCTTTTAACTTGATTGTATTTTTATAATATTAATTCAATAAGTATTCATGGAGGTAGTTAAATAATTAATGGTAAAGACTCACTTGCTTCAACGAATGCTTTTAAACATTCAGCTAGTTCATTTTCAGGGTTCTTTAAAATTTCCAGTAAAACATTCCTATACCTAAAAATAAACCATGGGTTAATAAGGAAGTAGATAATTTAGTTGTTCATTGTATATATTATCGTAAATATAATGTAGATCTTACTTTTCTGCTTGATCTTTGTGTAAACCACCGGAATTTCTTAGTTCACTAAGATATTGTCGAACACCTTGCAAGTTAAGTGGCATGTTTATTTGGCCGATAACTTTTTCAACAAAAATTGATATTACAATTTCTTTTAATTATAAAATTTATTAGAATTAGTGCGTCTAAATTAAATCGTATCAATCACCGATCACGGTTCACCATATTATTATTTTTTTTAATGATATTATGTCAAACTTCAAAGTGACATCTTGAACGAGAATCGCAGATTATTAAACTAGGATACGATTTTTTCACAGACGCTCTATATATTATACTAGCGGTCCGCCCCGGCTTCGCCCGTGGTGCATATTTCGCAATAAAAGGTAGCCTATGTTCTTTCTCAGGGTCTAAAGATTATCTGTGCCAAATTTCATCAAAATCGGTCCAGTAGTTTATGCGTGAAAACCATACATACATACATACAAACCTTTCCTCTTTATAATATTATTATAGATTATAGATTCTTAGAGTATATATTACAATAGTATAGAGCGCGTGTATTGCACAAATTGCATAGTGCGCATCGTAGGCAGATGAGCTATAGATACTTTATAGATGTGTGTGTGACAAATAGGGATGGGTAGGTATCAATTGCGTGTTGAACTATCGATAAGTTATGTAAATAAATATGTATCATAAGTAAATTTTATATTCAATAAGTTATTAAAGGAAAAAATATATGAATAAAGTATAAATATGTAATTTTAAATTTGTTTTTATTGTAAATGTAAAGTATGTAATGTTACGATATATTATGGGCCTCTAAATTGATTTTGAAGATTTTGGTAGGTATAGAATGGATAAAATTAAATAAAAAAAATATTATTAATATTATTTCATTTTAAATTATTAATTATTTCTTATTTTTATTTAATATTTTAAAAACATCATTATTGATTGATTGATTTATTATTAAAAAAATAGCACTAAACTAAACCCGTTCTTTTATTTTATTAACTTTAATATTTAAGAAGTCCACAAGGTATTCTGATATTCCAATTAAATATATTTTTTTAAAGTACTTATAATTAATACAAGAAATATTCAAATGGAATAAACACACTTTATCCACTTGGCAAACAAATTTAAAATTACATATTTATACTTTATTCATTCATACATTTCTCCTTTATTAACATAATATTGAACATAAAATTTACTTATGATTCATATTCATTACATAACTTATCGATATCTCGGCACGCAATTGATATCCATCCCTATTTGTCACACACACATCTATATAGTATCTATAGCTCATCTGCCTACGATGCGCACTGAGCAATTTGTGCAATACACGCGCTCTATACTACTGTATATATATACTCTAAGTCTATTAATTTTGAAATCATATTAGTCAAACTATTAGAAATGTTTATGCTAGGAACAATACGTGTGATATTTCAACAGTTCAAATCTTAAACATCGTAAACTGTAATTTTAATCTGTGGATTATTTAATCTGTAACTTTGATTTCTATATGTTGGTCAAATGGTTTTGACATCTACAGACTACACAATTTACAAAAATTGAAAGAAGCGCCATTGGGTTATTTGTGCATTTTTCAAGTGATTTTAATATTTATGGGCTGTTTATAGTGTCGAAATAGTTTCTAAATTGTAGCTTGATATTTCAACTTCCATTACAATTATATTGACGTGCTTATTGGTGATCCTCTAGATAAAAATCTTCATTTTAAGATTTCCCAGTTTGTTTTTAACCGTGGATATTTGTGGAAGAAATTGAAAGGATTTGACTATGTAAAATGGCGGCGTCTTTTGAACTCGAAAATGTTTTGGTTTTATTCACTATTTTTCACATATAAGAGACAGTTTTGAATGTTTTTGTGATCTTAAGAAGTAAAAATATACATACAACAATGGAACACAATTTGGAAGAATCTCTCAACTTGGATAGCGCTATGAGAGTGAGTGTTTTATAAAAATGATTGGTTCATACATTTAAATTTATTGAAAGTTTTCTCATTAAATATTTTACTTT
The DNA here is from genome assembly GCA_029959065.1 of Colias behrii. Taxonomy (NCBI): domain Eukaryota; kingdom Metazoa; phylum Arthropoda; class Insecta; order Lepidoptera; family Pieridae; genus Colias; species Colias behrii. The sequence continues at coordinate 3,233,002 of JARWMC010000016.1, forward strand.
TTAGTAATTATTTAAAGTAAGAAATTTAACTGAGAATAGCACAGACATATTTCAATATTTTCATGTCAATGAATTTTGAATGTGAGTCAATTATATGTCTATTAAATAAGAATTTGGTATGGAATGGAATGGAATGAATTGGAATGGTTTTTAACTTTTTTAGGTTGATTTTGACCAACCAGAAGAAACAGTATGCCACCAAGGTGATATAATTCTTGACAATGCAGTTCAAGAGGATATTCAAATGGAATTTGAGCATTCCGAGGAGCAGCCAATACTTATGGATACAGGAAGCGAAATAATAAGTAATTGTACATATCTATTAATAGTAAAATGTTTATTTGTTTGCTTACTGAATCCATACTAATATTATAAATGCGAAAGTTACTCTGTCTGTCTGTCTGTTACTCAATCACGCCTAAACTACTGACCCAATTTGCATGAAATTTGGTATGGAGATATTTTGATACCCGAGAAAGGACATAGGCTACCTTTTATTGCGAAATAATATGTACCACGGGCGAAGCCGGGGCGGACCTCTAGTTCAGAAATATACATAATGTATGCATGGATTATAAAATATGTCTTTTATAGGGGACATACAAAAATTTATAATAGTGTATGTATTTATATCAAAAAAGGCTTGACTGTAATACTTGTATAATGTTCTTTACAAAGAATGGCAGAAACTAATCTGAGATACTGTATGAACACACACACACACACACATACACATACATACACACACAAAGATTTTATTAAATTCTTTCTTTTCTTTTATGTTTTTGCATTGTATTCATTCATATTGTTTTATTTCTGTTTCTGTAATAGTGTTAAGGAAGAGCGGAACCTCCTGACACAAGCATTTTATTTGCTTACTAGGAGTGTTCCAATCACAAATTTGTTTAAGACCTAATGTAAGGGAAAGAAATAAATAATTTTGAATTTTTGAATTTTATGAATCCAAGTGGAGCATTTTTTTGTGTGTAAATTAAAGAGTTAATGGATTTTAAACATGATTTATTCATGATATTAAAAAATACTTTTGTGCTTGATACACAATTTAAAAAGGATAGCTGTATGTTTAACATTCTTTAAATAATACAGTAGAACCTCGATAACTTAAACCTCGGTAACATAAAAACCTCTGTAACTTCAAAAAATAATATGTTCCCTTCCCATCAGAGCCCAAAACCTCTTTAACTTAAAATACGCAACCTCTATAACTTAAATAAATAATCTCTGTATTGGCCCTCAGTAACTTAAAGAAATGTTTCCACAACCTCTATAACATAAAATTGTTTGTCAATGAGTCATTTTGAAAGAGTGTCAAAACAAAAGGTTTCGGTATTTATTGCTTGCACGTGTTTACTATGTATTGTTAACGTAAACAATACATTACCTATTGTTTGCTTTATCGAAATTCTTCAAAGCTTTGCGGCGGTTAGCTTTATGACAACGACTTACTTGAATCATAAGTTTTTGATCGTTGTCCTGGAAACATCGCTTTACTTACTGTGCGATAAAACTGGCTTAAAATGAGTCCAAAAAGAAAACTAACAACCCTCACCTACGCTGATAAATTAAAAGCTATAGAAGCAGTGAAAAATGGATAGACCCTTGATAACTTAAAACCTCTATAACTTAAAATATTTTGTGTTTCCCTTGGACTTTAACTTATCGAGGTTCTACTGTAATTTTATGGCATACTAGATGTATTGCCACCTATTACCATGTGGCAATATACCACATATATACCACAGGGCATTACAATTGGTATGTAGTAGTTATTATCTATATTTTTGCACAATAAAGATTATAAATAGAACAAAAATGATTTCAAAAGATAATCTTTCAAATCATTTGTATATTTATTGCAAAATATAACCACATTTGTAATTCATTTCCAGTTTCTGATTTAATTGGAGGTCAATTCAATTTACAAGATTTACAAAATGATCCAAGTGATCTACCTGTATTGAGTCAGCCTGAGGTAAGTTAATTCTTTTAATGGGGAATATTCATGTTTTTCTTTTTTGTCTTAAATTAATAGTTTACTATTCTATAACGTAGAAAAAAATATTAATGGGCTTCAAAATACTCTAGATATTTTTATAAATGAAATTTAAAACTTTTAAAAAATTTAAGCAGTTCAAACGCTGCCATTTTGCGCGCGCTTTGCGTGACGTCACATGACACGTCCAGTAGGTGTTCACCTTAGTGTTTACTGTGGAGTGATGAATACAATGTCTTGTCAGATGACGTCACATTTCGTTCGACCAGTGGTGGCGCGTTTTGGAAGTTTGAATTTCGCTCCCTTATTTTGCACTTTTTGAATATTATTTTAGGGGTTTAAATAATAAGTAAATAAAAAATTCCTTTTCATTATAATATTACTTACGATAATAAGTATTCGAGAAAAAAATATTTTAGGCCATTTCAAATTTTATGCATATTCCCTATTATGTATTAAAAAAAATGTTACTTGAATATTAAATTGTTATTTTAAAATTATTATGATTATATATTATTTGGTATGTTTATAGCAAAACTACAGTGTTGTAACACAATCTGACACAATGCTGGACCTGCAATTAAATCCACAAATTGTCACAACAGCATCCGATCAACCTCAAAAGAGAATAATTAGAGTGCAGGTAAGATAAATGTCGCATATTAAAAAAAACCTGAATATGTCACATGTTTTTCCTAATTTGGATAATATAAAAATAAACACAGAACATTAAAAACAAATAGAAGTGCTATAATGTCATAATTACTATGAAAACCAGTGTCGCCAAACCCACACATTTAAACCGATAGTTATACAGTACACTACAAGTAAACTATGCCTTTGATTGGACAGCTTAATTTGAGTAAAAACTGACTTAGGTTATAAATTCAGCATTTCAATATGTACCCTAACGCACAATGTTACGGTTTATTTTAGTATAACATCCCTAGGTATATTAGCTGTTTTGTTTCTCATTGCACAGAAATTCCAAATTCGAAAACATTCAGCTACTCCACAACAGAGGGCGTTAGTTTTCGATAGATATAACTTTGAACCTCAACACATAGAGATAAGGCTGAAATTTGTGTCACTCAACATTAATGACATTAACTTGATATTTATCTGATGCTATGCCCTGAGGGATGTCAGCCTTGTTATCGATAATTCACAAATAAGTATTTTTTTGTGTATTTTTTTTTTCTTTCTATTATATGAGTATAGTATAATGTGTCACATTTTGGAGTATGTTTATTACTACTAAGTACGTCTTTTTATATTATTATTATTATTAAATAAAAAACGGAATAGAATAGTATTAATCTATATTTACAAAATACAAACAGAAAATATGCATTATTTTAAATCTTCGAACTGCCGTAGGTTTGCTGTATCGGTCGGCCTTTGTTAGACCGCTTAGTGCTCTTCGGCATCCAGTTAACTCGTCACGTTGCATTTATCCATTTCTCTTTTAAATTAGCCTCTTTGGGAAATCTATAAATAAATTGGACAAATGAAAGCTAAGGAAAAATAAAATAAAATTTAATATTTATAATTTTTGTCTTTTCTAAAGTATCGATACTGTCGATATGCGCCACAAGCATCACTAAAGCGACATTCGTTTGTTTATTGCAATAATATTCCAGAAAGTCTTGTTTGCTGTTCAATCTATAATAGTACTAATTTATTACGGATTAAGGTTCATTTTGACTAGATATTTGTATACAATTTTGACAAATTACAAGCGAAGTTATAACATAAAATATTATATGTAAAATAAATAAAAATAAGACTTACCGATGGTATGAAATGCCTCCATTGCTGATATTATTTCGTCTGCTATCATTTTTGCACTCTAATACCGAACAACACGTCCTAATTATTGAATAAATATGGAAAAAAGGTTTGACAGCTGACAACCGACTCGAATATTTTTCTGCGCACAACTGAGAGCAAGTTAGGTGATCTTACCTTACCAGTGACACGTGGGCCACGCCCACATCACACTTCTATCTACTTTACTGTTCTGTGAAAATAAAGTTCTATTGTATTTATTTAAGTTAACGCTGTCACAGGCAGCTACTTTTGTTATTAAAACCATGCATATAGTTGAATACCACCAAAGTCTTCAACCAACACTTTCAATACACATTCACGTTTAAAAATCCTTTACATTGGATAAAAAAATAAATAAAAATCTTTGTTGACACAATAACACCGGTCAAAACAATGAATCCTTCGGAACCCGAAATAGTTTAATACTGTGTCTCAGGAGCCAGAGCATAGAAATCTAAATAACAAGGCAATAGAAGTCGTAAGCGCGCGTGACATTGTCGCCGCTCAGGTGGTTACCATACCACCACCATACCACCAGTGCGTTCGTCGCTCTTCAGTTGTTCCTGAAACGTGCGTGAGTTAACATGGTGTTTTACAGCATTTCCCAGTGCGGAAATTCTTCCATAAATTGTAATTATACTAATAAAGGAATAAAATTTCACCGGTAAGTATTTTTGTTTATAAATATTGCCGTTTTTCCTTAAAATCATAGAATATTTACAAGTATTACGAGTGTCACCATAGTAATCGAAATAACAATGAATGACACAGTCGACCATTCTTATTATCACGTTTAACACAAATTTCAACCTTATTTCTATGAGTTTATGTTCAAAGTTATATCTATTGAAAATTGACAACCTCTGTTGTAGAAAAGCCGAATTTTTTCGTATTGGAGCAAAAATAAACAAAACGTCTCATATACTTAGGGATGTTATTCTAAAATAAACCGTAAATTCGTGCGTTAGGATACATATTAAAAAGCTTAATTTAATATTTAAGTTAGTTTTCACTAAAATCAAGCTGTCCAATAAAAGGCATAGTTTACTTGTGTGTACTGTTTAGCTATCGGTTTAAATGTGTTGATTTTGGCGACAGCGGTTTTCATACGAATTATGACATTATAGCACTTCTATGTGTCTTGTTATTTAGATTTCTATGAGCCAGAGGCTTCTCACAATATTGATCATAATATTATGTTTATAAACTAACATATATAACATTACTCATGTCTTTCCTATTTACAGACATCTCCCAAAAAGACTGTCACGTCTGTTCCACGGCCAGTTGCAATAGCTCCCAGAATAGCTCCCAAACCAGCAAACTTCATTAAAACCGCTCAAGGGAAACAGATTGCTATAGCACCAAAGCCAGTTGCTTTGGTAACAAACAAAAATGTGATTAAAAAGATGTCAATAGCAAGCACTGTGCATGGAAACAGTTCGGGAAAAGCTGTTCTAGGTATAAATATTTAAATAATTTTCATATTTAGTGTAGTTTATGTATTAAAAATATTTTTTTAAGTACATATAATATGTAATAAATAGTCTATATGTATAGTATACAATATTTCTTGTATTTATAAGCTACAAAATTAATACTTTCTAAGACAACTAGAAAATTTTTATTTCCAGCACAAATTGGTAAGCAAATAGTTATGGTGCCTGCAAACGCTCAAAAGATAAAATTAGTATCCACATCTCAAGGTAATGTGACTTCACTTCAACAGTTAGTGAGATCTGATGGTGGCCAGGTAAAGTTATTATAATTATTTTTTATCGTTTATTTACAATTAAGTACCAAAAATGTGATTAAATTTAATTGTTGATAAATAATATACTTATTAAATTTATCCTGCTTATACAATCTATTAAAAAAAAATATTCTTTATTTCAGGCTCAAATATCTAAAATTGCAAATGTCTCACAAGGAAAACCAATGAAGCTTATAGCACTACCAGGTTTGTTAAAAATAATAAAATATGGTTAAAATACATTTTATTATATATGAATAAAATTTATTAAAAAACTACAGATAAATAATTTTTCACAGTTTTAGGGCTCTTTCAATTTATGCGTTTCGTATCGGACCGCTACAGTGCTGAAGCGGTGCGTTTGTCGTACGGCGCACGGCCGGTCGTTTGTTTTCATACAAAATGCACGGTGCGGCAACAGCGCGGCGTCCGTACCGCGAACGCTCGACAGCAGGACGGCAACGTTGCAAGTACCATAGGGATGTCGGAAATGCAATAAAGTATCGATATATATCGTATCGATGTTTTTTGAAAATATCAATATCGATATTGATATTTTTACTAAAATCGATATATCGGTATGATTTGACAGAGAATATTCGTGCTCTAAAAATTAACTTTTTGGTCTAATCTAATTCAATCATCTTACATTTCTACGGGTACTCAAGTACAGAAATACGCGCGTTTTGAGGTTATAATATATAAGTCAGTCATGGTAATAATACGGACGGGCAGTTGAAGTGCACTAACAGTAATGTTTCTTCGTCAGAGTCCATGGCTTAACTGGTGTCAAATAAATTTAAAACAGCACTAGCATACAAACGCACTGCAGTCAGATACGCTTTCAATTTAAGCGTTTGGTAACGGACTGCTACCGTTCTGCAACGGCACGGCAGCGGGTTATAACTAGCGGCACGGAAAACGTGCGGCAGCGGTCCGATACGAAACGCATAAATTGAAAGAGCCCTAAAGAAGTAAATTGAATAAATAATTTTTCAAAGTTTAAAGCAGTAAATTGGTCTATAATAATTAGAGCGGCCGTACTGAGCGACGTACACGGACTGCTCGAGCGGTCGGTCGTTGACTGCTCGAGCTGTCGTTACAAACCGTGCAGTTGACGGCTTGAAGCGGTTGCGACGGCTCGAGCAGTCCGTGTACGGCAGTGAATAAATGTCCATAATTTAACGCGCGGTCGCAGCTTCAAGCCGTCGGTCTCAACTGCTTGAAGCGGTCCGTGTACGGCCGCCTTTACTGTTAATCATAAAAAATGTTATCATAGTATATTGATACTAGTTTACCCGAAAACAACCTATTAATTATTTTACAACAGGAACAGAGTATACAAGAGAAAATATGAGAGAAGAGAAAATATTTTTTATTACTATAAAAATGTCTCTTTACAGGTCAACCAAATGTAGATATAAACAATCCGGCCATGATAACAAAGTTAGTACCGGCGGGCGGTAAATTACAACAGGCGCGGTATGTCACCGTGCAGTCACACAAAACTATGCCTTTGGCTGTTGGGAATAAGGTATTGTTTTGTTACCTACTGATATTGAAAAAGAAATGACCATTATTTTAAAATAGGGAACATATGTCATATTTATATGGCATATTTAATGAAAATGTAGAAGCTTCTCTATTTAATAAAAATAACTACGTTAAAAACAACCGAATTCAAAAACGGAATAAATAATAATATAAAACGGAAGGAAACGGAATAAATAGCACATCTAAATATTATATAGTAATTAAAAATATCAAATCTTTTTTATTTTTTACTTTTCCGTTTTTGAATTCGGTTGTTTTTAACGTAGTTATTTTTATTTAATACTTTTTAGTGTATTTTTCAACACGAATCAAACGAACCCAAACTCGATAAAGTTGAGTCAATATGTAACTGAGATCCTATGGCCACCTTCCGATTCCATCATAATATCAGCTCTATGTCATGATAATGTTTCATCGCTATCCAATTTACATACGTATACAAAATTTCAGCTCAATCGGTAACCGGGAAGTGAATCAAAGTTACTTGCTACATTTCAATTAAGTCATCGAGATCAGACAAAAATGCTCATAAAATAAAAACTACTGGGCCTATCCGAATAAAATTTTTATGGGACCAATTCGACACCATTCTGCATCAAACAAAAAAAGAATCATGTAAATCGGTTCAGAAACCTCGGAGTAATCGGTGTACATACATAAAAAAAAAACATACCGGCCGAATTGATAACCTCCTCCTTTTTTTTTGAAGTCGGTTAAAAATACTGAATTCATTATATCTATCAAGCAACTTCTTGATACATAAAAGCAAAAAAATGATATATTATGATTTTAACTCATTATTGTTCAATTTCAGGTAATAATGGCGTCACCAACAAAGCAGGGTGTGAAATATGCGAAAAAGCAAGAGATGATCGCAATCAAGCCTATGCCTGTGTTGCTACCTAAAGGTATTTTCATTTTATTTTCATTTAATTTCAAATTCTCTACAAAAATTGTGCAATGAAGAGTAGTTATAATATTTATTATAATATTAAATGCAGTCTTGACCAACAATGGCAAAGAGTGTTGTTGCACTTGTCTTGTGTAAACTTTTCAAGTGTAACGACACTTTTTGCCATAGTTTTAAGCCGTGCGGCGTGCGCGTGTTTCTCTGTCTGTCTCTCTCTCTCGTAGAAAGTTATTGAAACGAAGTTCCTTATCGCGGGTTGCGATAGGGGGCTAAACGGAAAAAATTAAGACAAAAAGTTGTAACGACACTACCATAGTTGTGAGCCGTGCGGCTTTTTCTCTTGTGCCTACCAATATATTGTATACCTATGTCAGCAATATTTGTGTAACCATATTAGGATGCGAAACCGATCTGCGAATCTTAATATAGCGAATGGCTGCTGGATACCAATCCAGCAGCCAGTCGCTAACTAACCAACCAAATGTAATCACGTCTCAAAAATAATCAATGTAATATCATTTATATATAAAAATATATATATTCTTCAAATTGCCTTTTCATTCTACAACAACCACCAACGAAATAGGCAAACTCTCATAGAACTTCGTTCCACCCGGGTAACCCTTGACATCTTTCAAGTTTTTTAATATTTTAAAAATTAAACATTTTTGAATTTGATATTTTTGGTTTCATGGCATTCAAATGCTTTATAAATATAAATTTATAAAGAATAGAAAAAATTCGATCATGAGGCGGGACTCGAACCCGCATCCTTTGGTCACGCATTGCCCCGGATTGGCGTAAAAGGATGCGGGTTCGAGTCCCGCCTCGTGATCGAAATTTTCTATTCTTTATAAATTTATATGAAATATATTTGTTATAAATTATATTTCAGGAGCAACTCCAGTTTCAGCTGGCAATAAAGTTGTAGTGAATGCAAATTCATCACAGAATGTCATATTGAAAACTACAGCACCCACTACTCAGGTAATTAAAAAGAAGTTGAAAGAACAATTTTAATATTAAAATTACATAATATTATGTTCCTTCTTTTAAAATAATGGCACAGTTGACAGATATATACGTACATACAGTTAGGAAACTAAGCCCCTGCGATGAAATTATGACGTAAGCACTGTTATAGCTATAGGGCTGTTACCTTTTTGATATTTAACCGACTTCAAAAATAAAGGAGGAGGTTATCAATTCGGCCTGTATATTTCTGTTTTCTTTTTTTTCACAGTTGATTTTGTGGTAATTTTGAGATTAAAACCCGTTAAAATACAAAAATGGTGTAGCCTAAATATCATAATGGAACTATTTTTCGAATATCATGTTTGTTGTGTGGGTTTTTATTTTTGTACTTTGCCATATAGATTATTTATTATTAGTGTTAATTGTTATTTTTTACTTGAAGGCGGTGAAAGACAACCAAGCAGAGCCGTCACGCACACAAATCCATCAAATAAATGTACCTGGCAAGGGTGTAAGTAAACACTCCTTTACTCGTTTCATTCTGCATGCATCTGTATTTTTTTTTACAAATAAAGTGATTTAATATTTTATTTAGTAATTTATATGTATGAAAAACGCTTTGCAGTTTTTGAAGTGAAACTTTTAGGCGCGTTGAGTGTAAAATTTCAAAGTCGCGTCATGCCAATACCGTCACGTCATGGAGTAAGGCGACGATTTTGGTATCTTTGAATCTTGCCAATGAAGTTTCACTTCTGACATGGGTGCTCGGCACACACGTTCTTTTTTTCTTAAGTAATACTAAAGTATGAAACAATATTCATCATTAATATTTATATATCTGTTTATTTAAAAAAAGTACAGTAGACACAGACATAGTAAGTTACGCTTATTGCTTTCAGATTCAATACATTCGTCTTGTAACGAATTCGTCGTCGGCGCCGGCTAAAGCGGTACTGAAGCAGCAGCAGAAAGTTATTACTGTACCTTCAAAAGGGAATATGATGATGTTGGCCGATAATAAAGGTTAGTAGTCTAAATAAAAATTAATTTTATTAAAGAAAATTATTGTATGAGGATTGAATGTGTAAAAAACATTTTAATGTACTTATCATGTAAACAAATGTGTTTTATTTAGTTTGTATTAATAAGAATAAACAGTCTTTAACACAAAAAAATTAAAACTTTCAATTATTACTTACTTTCCCGTAATTATCATAAATATATTGTGCTCTTCTTTCAATATGTATACTATTTGAATATTTAAATAAATCCAATACACAGAACAGTAAAGTAGATAGAAGTGTGATGTGGGCGTGGCCCACGTGTCACTGGTAAGGTAAGATCACCTAACTTGCTCTCAGTTGTGCGCAGAAAAATATTCGAGTCGGTTGTCAGCTGTCAAACCTTTTTTCCATATTTATTCAATAATTAGGACGTGTTGTTCGGTATTAGAGTGCAAAAATGATAGCAGACGAAATAATATCAGCAATGGAGGCATTTCATACCATCGGTAAGTCTTATTTTTATTTATTTTACATATAATATTTTATGTTATAACTTCGCTTGTAATTTGTCAAAATTGTATACAAATATCTAGTCAAAATGAACCTTAATCCGTAATAAATTAGTACTATTATAGATTGAACAGCAAACAAGACTTTCTGGAATATTATTGCAATAAACAAACGAATGTCGCTTTAGTGATGCTTGTGGCGCATATCGACAGTATCGATACTTTAGAAAAGACAAAAATTATAAATATTAAATTTTATTTTATTTTTCCTTAGCTTTCATTTGTCCAATTTATTTATAGATTTCCCAAAGAGGCTAATTTAAAAGAGAAATGGATAAATGCAACGTGACGAGTTAACTGGATGCCGAAGAGCACTAAGCGGTCTAACAAAGGCCGACCGATACAGCAAACCTACGGCAGTTCGAAGATTTAAAATAATGCATATTTTCTGTTTGTATTTTGTAAATATAGATTAATACTATTCTATTCCGTTTTTTATTTAATAATAATAATATAAAAAGACGTACTTAGTAGTAATAAACATACTCCAAAATGTGACACATTATACTATACTCATATAATAGAAAGAAAAAAAAAATACACAAAAAAATATTTATTTGTGAATTATCGATAACAAGGCTGACATCCCTCAGGGCATAGCATCAGATAAATATCAAGTTAATGTCATTAATGTTGAGTGACACAAATTTCAGCCTTATCTCTATGTGTTGAGGTTCAAAGTTATATCTATCGAAAACTAACGCCCTCTGTTGTGGAGTAGCTGAATGTTTTCGAATTTGGAATTTCTGTGCAATGAGAAACAAAACAGCTAATATACCTAGGGATGTTATACTAAAATAAACCGTAACATTGTGCGTTAGGGTACATATTGAAATGCTGAATTTATAACCTAAGTCAGTTTTTACTCAAATTAAGCTGTCCAATCAAAGGCATAGTTTACTTGTAGTGTACTGTATAACTATCGGTTTAAATGTGTGGGTTTGGCGACACTGGTTTTCATAGTAATTATGACATTATAGCACTTCTATTTGTTTTTAATGTTCTGTGATCCAATATAAAACTCATCTCAAATAAAAACAAACTTTATCACAAAATGGAAAATATTTAAAAATTACAAATCATTTTTGGAAATGCATGTTTCTGTATTCAAAATCAAATATTTAATGTGACATGGATTAGAACGAATTTTATAATTTTATTGTCATCCACATTAATTCAATGTATGTTGTAACACGAAAATAATAATAATTTAAATATATTTTTAGAATAATAATAAAAGTGTAATATTGTTTATCTATACATTGTATATGTATGAAGTTGTTGTTATTGTGTAGGTGTGGTGATAAAATCTCAACCAAAGTTGGTGAGAATAGCGCCTGTTGGAAAATCTCCATTACCTGTAACGGTAAGTTTATTTTTAATGTCTAAAACTTATTTTTCTTACATTTTTGTATCTGTGTTTAATTTAAAATATCCCAAAATTATTTTTCTTACATTTTTGTATGTGTTTAATTTAAAAAATTGTTACACTGAAAATAAGTTTATAAATTGAGTATAAGTGATAAGTGTATAGTTTTATCAAAATATGATTAATTTTACATCTGCCATTACTAATTATAATTTTTTTTATTAAACTATAAAAACTTTCAATTCGCTAAAATCAAGTTCATTTTCATTCAAGCTCAAAGAGGTATACAGATAAATATTGAAACTATATTTTTTTTGTTTGATTAAAAGTATATTTACAGCAGTTACACAGTTAAATTCAATAAACATATAAATATTTGTATGCCAATTAAATATATTTATGTCTCTAATATTATATTATATTAGAGACATAAATTTTATAAAAACTTTGTAACCACATATACTGACAAATAAATTTTCATTTCATTTCAGCAAGCATCGCGTTCATCACAAAGCTTACTAGCGCCGATGTCTCCAAACAAAACGTTAATAGAAATGAGCGAAGAGAACCAACCACATATATACAGTGATACTCAAGAAGCTGAAATAGACTCGAAGGAGGCTTTAAGGGCGTTAATAGAGAACAGTATGGGGGACGATGCGGGTGTTAATCATGAGGTCACTATGGAGTTTAAGAAACGTGTGGTAAATATAGTGATTTTTATTTACATGGAATGTAATTTTGTCAATGTTATGTAAAACTTTCTGTGTGTAAAATTGAGATAATTGCTATTTTAACATTTGTTACTAGGCTCGATATTTAAGTTATTAACCATACCTTCTGATTGTTTTCTCGCTTTTTTTTTTAAATCTTAATAAGTTTACAAAAGATTCGTGTTGTTTACCACTTTACTTTTTTTACAAAGTAATACTAATATTTTCTGTAAGATTTATCTACTTGATTTAATAAATTTCTTATGCATAATTATATTGAAAAATGAGATATATTTGAATGTTTCCTCTATAGAGTTCAGAAGACGAGAACACAGCAGATAGCGTGGATCAAATGGATTCGAGCGTCCGTTCGGAAGAGCACCCTCTCATTGTGATACCGTCCAACTTTGAGCACATTGTTGAGGTGCAGAGCGACTATAATAAATCTGTAAGGATTTGATTATTTACTACTAGACATACTTTGTTTGTATCGCAATGTTTTGATCGATTTTTTTTATACAAACTTGGTCTAGAAGACTTTTTTAAATAATAAATGCAATGTATTACCCTTCAAATTTAAAGTAAATCAGCAGTGATAATAGCAGAAGTAGAATAAAATATAAAATATTTCAAATATTTATTAATTGAAAGGAAAACTAACAATTCTATTCAAATTCCAGACTGAATCAGAAAATAGCATGTCAATGATAAAACGTGAACAAGACTCCATGAACACATTTGAATCTATGAACAATGAACAATCTTATTCTGAACCTGGTAAGTTTAATATACGATTACATTTTTATACATTTTCCCGTTGAGGCTTCGGGCAAGGAAGTAATTTTTCAAGTTATTTTATCGAAATCCTAAGGAAAGTTGAACTATTACAATATCACTGTCTAAAATAATATGTGTATTAGATGTACCATTAATTTTATTGAAGTGAAACTTTAGCCGCGTTGAGAGTAAAATTTCAAGGTCGTGTCATGGTAATACCGTCACGTCATGGAGTAAGGCGACGATTTTGGTATTTTTTAATCTTGCCAAAGAAGTTCCACTTCTGAAAGTTTCATCAAATTATCGTGTTCATAATATTAAGTAATATGTATAAAAAATGTTTTTTTTTTTCAGAAATAGAATCAACAGATCTTGGCCTGCGGCCGCGCAAAGCGTGCAACTGCACCAAATCGCAATGTCTCAAATTATATTGTGATTGTTTCGCGAACGGCGAGTTTTGTAACCAGTGCAATTGTAATAACTGTCATAATAACTTGGAGAGTGAGGAACTGAGGCAAAAGGCGATACGGGGATGCTTAGATAGAAATCCACACGCTTTTAAGTGAGTTTTATATGTATAAGAAGTTTTTCGTTTTGAACTGGTTAAAATGCATGATAATAAATGCATGAAAAAGTCATGTTTATGTTGCAAATAAAAATACTAATGAGTCGTTTTTTTAGGTTCTTTTGAGTTTTCAATATTGTCTGGTTTTCAGATAAAATATTTTCTTATTTACAATGCATATTTGTCATTTTAATAGTTTTTAGATACAAATGAAGATATTAGATTGTGTAAGACAAGTGATATTAATTTTTTTTGTAATTTTTAGGCCAAAAATTGGTAAAGCAAAAGCAGGCGGGCCGGAAATTGTGAGGAGGCATAATAAAGGGTGTAACTGTAAGAGGAGTGGCTGTTTAAAGAATTACTGTGAATGCTACGAGGTGAGATATTACAATTTATTATTTAAAAAAAAATTGGTTGTCTGTAAAGTCGCTTTACTGACGATAGTTGAATGTGACAACGTCCGATTGTGCTTCTTTGTCGCTCGTTCCGCGCTCTTGCTTGCACTTCAAGCCTTACATGGAACGCCTCAGAGCGAGGTAACGCCGCATGAGTCATGTTTTTTCGTGCGTGCAGCCGGCTCTATCGAATTATAAGACGTTGTCACGTCAAAATACTTATATTTTGTATGTTTGTGAGCTGATTGTATGTTCAATGGCTTTATTGAATATATTATTTATGTTATATTTTAATGTAATATGTGTTGTTATGGGATATTATTTAAGTATTGATCAATTCTGTGTGTACCAGGCGCGCATAGCGTGCACGGCGATGTGCAAGTGCGTGGGGTGCCGCAACGTGACGGACTGCCTCGAGCACGGCCGCCTCGAGCGCCAGCGCGCGCCGCCGCCCTCGGCACGCGCCCTCCAAGCAGACAAGTTAGTGTGTATAACGCATTTCATTAAAGAAACGAATCTTAAATGGCGGCGTTTATCATTCCCTCTCGCTTACACACGGCCGTACGGCATGCAAAAAAAAAAAAATAGGGAAAAGTAAAATCACAAATGTATTTGATTTTCCCTATAATAGTTTTTATCATAAATTTACAATGACAATATGTATTTGCGATAGTAAATAATGTTTTATTGGAATTTGACAAAATATGTTCTTTGGGAAAAGTTGTTCAGTTTTATGGGCTCATTACTTGTAATGAGCCCATAAAACTGAACTATTATGGGGATTTTGTTGCATTCTGTATACGTAAATATGATAATTCATATAAATACACAAATAACATAACAAAAAAGTTTGCCAATAAACAATTTGAAATAATTAATAAAAGAATTATCCATTTACATTATTTTTATTTTCTTTTTTACTGACCCTACTTTATGTCAGTGTCGGCTTTGGCCGCCATTGAAGATTCGTTTCTTTAATGAAACGCGTTATAGTGTATATGTGTACCAGGCGCGCATAGCGTGCCCGGCGGTGTGCGAGTTAGTGCCGCCGCTCTTGAATGTCTTACGTGTGCAGTTAGTGCCGCCGTCCGCACTCCCTGTCCCAACATTCTATATAAACGTGTGCACTCGCCGCCGGTAAGTTTGTGCCGCACGTGCGCAGTTAGTGCCGCCGTCACATTACAATACAGTGCGACTAATAATATACGCGCGCTCTCGCTGCTGACAAATAAATGTAAATTTTGCTGCATTTAAAGATTTTCGAAAATTCAAAAAAATAATTTACACAGAATACAAATTTTCGTTATTTTCTCTAAATCTAAATAACATATTATAATATCCTCAAGACACTAATTTTTGACAATCGACACTTTCGCGATGTAGATGTATGTCCCGCAATGTACAAAGAAAAAATGTTGTGTGGTTTTATGAAACCACGGTAAAAGTGAAACTGTTCGAACGGTTCCGAACACTGCTTTGTGTAGCGCATGTCGCGTGTCGGTCGGCTGCCGAGTAGGTATACCTACTCGGCAGCCGCGATACACGCGACATGCGCTACACAGACCAAAAAGTTTGAGACGATGTAATAAAAGTTTCACTTTAAAAAAAAAATCATGCATAATATCAAAATTCATCACCAATACATGTAAAACCGTACACAATCTATAATTATTATAGTGTAGTGCGGTTTCAAATTTGTGCTGCCCTTATGTACAATAATGCCAAGTTGCGTCTAAAATATGATGATGTATTGCATACTAGAGAGGGTTGATAAGAAGATATATTGTTCTCCAACCTCCACTTAAATAATGTTTTGCCCCCTTTAAGTTAAGCAATATATCATCATTAATGAACTTATTCAATACACAGGCAACCATGCAGCTTCATGACCAACGAAGTAATAGAAGCGGTGTGTCAATGCCTAGTAGCGGCCGCAGCGGAAGGCGAAGGGGTTAAGGAGGGTCGGGGTACCGACGGGGTTGCGGGGGTTCGGGGTACTGACGGGGTTGCGGGGACTCAAGGGGGAGACATAGAGGAGCCGGACCCCGTGCGTGACGTCATTGAAGAGTTCGCCCGGTGTTTGCAGGATATTATAAGCGCGGCGCAGTACACGCAACAGGAGGAGGTGAGATAAACCAACTATAATAATGAAGGAAATAAGGACGTTTAAATTTTCACAAGGTTTTTAACTAGTGTGGTTTTGTGGAAATGTTTAGGTTTCTTCAGTATACAAATTTAAAAGAATATTAAACTTGGCTTTATGATCGTAAAAACAAATTGGGAAATATGTTAATATGTACTTTCATAATTCAGTCCAAATTCCATTGAATGGTGTCAATTATTTTTTTAGTTGTGTAAATTACTTATGTTTTTCTTCTTTAATTACAGGGTCTGGCGTGACGTTAACATTTATTATACCGCCGGCTCGTGCGGTGATTGTAAATTAATAAGCAGTGATAATATATTAGAGAAAATAAATATAATTGAACATTTGTTGTTCGAGTCGTTTAGTCGAAGGCTAAACGTTGTTGATTTTCACTCTTGTTGTGATATTTTATATTGTTGATGTATAACTCTTGTAAAGACAATATTATTTTATAAAGACTGTTGACATTAATTCAGAATTTTAGAGGAAGTTCTTTGCAAATGGAATTTATCATATATTATGCATAAGTGCTAATTAGGAATTGTATAGTTTCATATCGAATTGTATATATTAGAGAATATTTTACTAGTCATAAGCTTAACGTTGAAGGGAATGTGTATATAGTAATTTAATAAATGCAATATGATTTTTATTCACGTGTTTTTCTTAATGCCTTACACAATATGTTACTTAAAAATTCATATCAATGATACACGAAAAATCTTGATCTATCCTTCGCTTATATTCATGAACAGTGGTCGATCCGAAAATGATACTGCATATCCTGATTCAGAGAACCAAAAACTCTTGCTTGTAAATGGAATTTCACCCTTTATACGTGCATGCGTAAATTAAGATGCATATGCATATATCAGTTTACGCGGGAAAAATTTTAAAAATAAAACATTTCATCCTCTGTAATGGGTCATTTTTGTAAAACACTGGATCACTGTTGTGATTATTATAATATATCGTTATTATTTCTTATACAACAAAAGCTGCTAAATAATGCAAGAAAAGGAATTCCTACCTTTCTTCAATTTCAATCCGCTATATTATTACAAAAGCGCAACCATTACAAAAATAGCCAGCGAGAGAGTTTATAAATACCACATCACAGCATGGGTATGTCGTCGCCGCATGTGTGCTTGAAATTATTTAACGAATATTGTTGAAAATAGTTCGGAAATAAAATGGATATTAAATTTGAAGTTAAGACATCGGAAGAATTGGGCAGGTTTGTTTATCACCGATTTTTATTATGAAATTGATAATGAAATCATACATGCCTTTTTAATTAAATAGGGTTTATTTCGAACTGTGTCAGTAGGGCAGGATACCTATTGTTTTAGGAAAATAGATTTGATTATAAATAAATGTCGTGGTTACGGATCAATTTAATACTACTAAACCGATTTCATGAGTAAATTAAATTTATATTGCTAGTTAGTAACAAGAGTAACATGAATTTTCTTTTCTAGCTAGTATCTGATATAAACATTTGGCATTGGTGTTCACCAAGCTTTATAATTTCTTCCATGAGAAATACTTCTTGTATTGCATTGCATGCCATTTTCTAAATTGTAGGTTTTTATTATACGAAAAGTTTGATTTTACCGCAGATACCTAGTAGCTGCCAGGGATTTGAGATCAGGGGAGAGGATACTATCCGACCAGCCATTCGTGCTAGGACCGAGCAGTGATACATCCCTTGTCTGCTTTAACTGCTATCTACCGTTGATAAACAAATTTCACGTGTGCAAGTTCTGCGCGGTTGCGCCGATTTGCCCTGGCGATGGGTGTCCTGATGAATTAGCAAGTAAGATGTTTGGAGAATATACTTTTTACATTCTAATATACCTAATGGTAGAATTTATGTACCTACAATGAATTGCACGTTCTTTTTATTTTCAGTAAAATAGGTATCATGGCTATACAGATCGCCAAATTTATAAGATTTTTTTTACTAAGGTATCATTTAATATTCTTTTTTTCAAATAAAATCTAATTGGAAGCTAATAAAAGCCCTTTCATTTCAGAATGGCACGTACAAAAGGAATGTGATTTTTTCAGAGAATTGAAACTGAATAGTGGTTTGAGTCCTATTAAAATGGTTCAAAATGTGGGCTCATTACTAGCATTACGAGTGGTTTTACAAAAGAATAACAATGTGAAAGGATGGGAGGAATTCATAAAGCTTGAAACACATTTAGACAAGCGAAGAAATAGTAGTGTATGGGAATTCTATGAAAATACTGTGAAAGTGAGTATAAAAAATGATAATTTTCTGTAATTTTTTGTAACATAACATAATTTCTCACTCTCATCTTATACAAGCTTATATATTTAATTAAGTTAATCGTAAACCTTTTTTTATTCACAGTTCCTTGAATCACTAGGCCTCCCAGAAAATGCCGATGATCAAAACTTAGTGCAGAAAGTCTGCGCGGCCATAGACGTTAACAGTTTTGAAGTACGTGGTCCGCCAATCCCCACACTGGGCTATGCTGAAACACTCAGAGGAATATACTTACAGGCTGCGTTATTGGCTCATGATTGTGTTGGAAATACTTTGATATCTATAAATGATAATAACGTGTTGTTATGCCATGCGAGCCAGGATATTAAGAAAGAGGACATGATATTTTATAATTATACGGACCCGTTGAAGGTGAGTTTTACATATTTTGATATAAGTTGCGATTCCTTGAAAAGTTTTTTAAGGTATCAAAATTCACCTCATTCAGTTTATTTGCTACAATTTGTTTTATTGTTATAAGGGCTTTAATTTAAGCTCACGTAAACTAATTGAATTATGTTATCAATTTCCGTGCTTAATGCCCATTGTACATGATACTGTTACGAAGAGAAATGATAATTATGTATGTTTGTTGAGCCTGATCAACGCTTTTTATTTTTAGGGAACAGCCTTAAGACAAGAGCATCTCCTAGTGGGTAAATATTTCCAATGTACATGTACTCGATGCAACGACGAAACCGAGTTAGGGACGTACATAAGTTCTGCACGCTGTCCTGCGTGCAAAACGGGATATTTGTCTAAAAAAGGAGATTTATGGAAATGCAATAGTTGTAAAGAAAAAGCTGACGATTCGGTTATTGACTATAAAGTCAAATGTTGTACGAACAAATTTGAAGTTATAAGTAAGTATTGAATGCTTTCAGAGAATCTATATGTAACATGTGAATTTAAATGTAATTTATAAAACTGTGGGGCATTTTTCCTTCCTAACGGCAGAGTATTGTTGCGACAAGCAAATATGAGTGATTTTACGATAACCATAATTTTAGTTTTTTTTTCGTTTAAAGTTTTTTTTCCACAGATAAAAAAGACGCTAGTGAGTTAGAAGAATATATTCGTAACGTCTCTCTCGTGCTGGCTCCAAATCACTATTTACTAATAGATGCAAAGCAAAGGTTAGCGGGTGTTTTAAGAGACGCCATTAACAGAGAACCTAAACCCACTAAGAAAATGATGCGTCGCAAATTGGACCTTTGTCAAGAACTCTTGCCTGTACTTGAAGTGTTAAGCCCTGGTATTACCAGAACTAAAGGTAATGCTTGTAATTTTTTTAGGGAAGTAAAAGAAGTGATGTTATAGATACGTAGAAGGTCGGAATTGATACTTTAAGTAGAATGAATTGAATAAATTAACCTCCAAGTTGTGTACATCAAATCAATTGGCGCTGTTTTGAACTTCGCTGATGATTTTGATGAGCATTTTTTGGAATTGTAGAGATTTATTTGTATAAAATCGTAAAATTTTAATGTGACTTATTGCTTGTTTCAGCAATTACTATGTACGAACTGCACTTAGCAATTGTGCAATTGGGTAAAAAGTTATTTGACGCACGTGAATTAACAGCGCCAAAGTATTTAGTAAGTTAAATAATAAGAATAGGTTCATAGTTTATTAGCAGTAGTTAGATCTAGTTTTCTATTAAATTATAAAAATATTAAACTTAGATAAAGTACAGGACATTATTAGCTATGAAAAAGAGCATGTGTGCCGAGCACACTTGTCAGAAGTGAAACTTCTTTGGCAAAATTCAAAGAACGTCGCCTACTCCGTGACGTGACGGTATTGCCATGACGCGACGGTATTGCCATGACGCGACCTTGAAATTTTACTCTAAACGCACCTAAAGAATTTCAAAAAACATATGTGATGGTTAAATTCTTTTGTTAAAATATATTAAAATTATACAATTTTTGATTTTAGGACGAGCTACTAAGTGCTGAAAAATATTTAAAGAAGGCATTGGAAATGTTATTAATTGAACCAGGAAATTCCCCTGAAGGACAACTTTGCTCCAAGGCCTTAGAACAATACAGAATGTTGAAAAACGATATGAGTAATATTCTGGACGGTATACATGAGGAGGGAAAAGTATATGTCACTGAAATCGACAGTGAAACTCTAAATGATGTGGATTAATTATTACAATGTAATAATATGTGCTGATAATTATTATTTATTTGTTACTTTAATAAAATATTTATTATTCAAAAGCTTGTTATTTTCATTGTTAATTCATAATTTAAAAGAAACCCGAACGAGAACCTATTCAAGATGCTTGTTTTATGGACATAAGTAATCAGTATTTATCAAATATTATTAAGTAGTTATATCTCTAAGATTCTTAGATCATTAGGTAATGGATGGAGTACGCTGGCAAATGTTCTAACTAAACTTTCTGCTGATTTTGGTGCGGGGAGGGTAACTCACACTATGAAACACAATCACACATTCACAAAAATAATTTGTGTCACGAAAGTCGTAAAAATTTACGACCTTTTAAGCGACGAGTTTTTAAATTCAACTCTATCACTAAGTTCATAAAGATTAAATTTGCATTTCATTCCAAGATAGTCTCGTGGGGAGTGCGGTTCAATATCGCGTTATAAATTCAACTTTATCACTTAGGTCATAAAGATTAAATTTGTATTTCTTTACAAGATAGTCTCGTAAGGAATGCGGTTCATTATCGCGTTTTAAATTCAACTTTATCTCTTTATAAAGATTAAATTTGTATATTTTCTTTCCATGATAGTCTCGTGGGGCCGCATCAATGATCGAGTAAACATGACTCGATTATTTGTCTTGATCATATCGCTAAACGATACATCGACGATTATTAGAAATTGCATTTAATTAGAAATGTACGTTAAAAAAATAAAAAAATATACCTACACAAATGAAAGGTTATTCCATCTTTTTTAATATTCGACATGTTTGAATTGCTTCTGCAAGACTTGACAGTACAAAACGGCATTTTTAGCGGAGCACTCGCAGACGTCCTTTCGATGTTTTACGAATACGCAGAGTGTTTGTAATCGATTACGCAAGTAGTTTTTATGAAAGCATAAGATTTTTCGATTCGAATAATCTTATACCTCGGCAAAAGGGGAAACGCCTGCGAGTGTTATCCATTACTTAATGATCTAAGCTAAGATTACTTTTCTACTATTTACCAACAATATGAATACAGCTATGAACAAAATGCGTCTTGTTCACAGATAACTACTTGTCAGAGCAAACGCATGAACTATGACGTCATAATGCATAAGGTACCACGTGGTACCATAATATAATATGTCATTTATTAAATCTGCGTCAGTGTTGTCAACGTAGGCTTTTATCCCTAAATTTAAGGGGAAGGAGAAACCCTAAATTTATACAGAGATTTCGAATTAACAATTTGGGATGAGTATTTTTCTTTTGATATTGTTTTCATTTCATTTCTTATTATATTATTGCAGTTAGGCATATGGTTATGGTTGTATGTAGGTTTTTGTATTTTTCTATTAAAGAATGATGTTCCATAACGATTCATTAACAATTATAAGAAACGAATATATTGAATCAAAGAAATGTCTAAAACTTGTTCAACTACATAGAGTTAAGTAATACCACAGTATTACAATATTATTTCCTACAGTAAGGAAACGCCTATGATGTCGCGCGATGCCGCCGCCAGCGTAGGTACTTACGCTGCCACACGAAAATACGCTAGGGTTGCAACAAATGGGAAATAAAACAATTGTGATTATTAATATTATGATGAAATCATTTATTCATATGTACATTCAAAATAATTGCGATTATAAAATCTGATGTAATTATTTGTTCATATATATATAATTACAGATATTGCACTGCTAAATATTATTTACGTGGACACTTTATTTTTGGATGTTCTTAATTGTAAATTATAACATTTAACTAAGTAATGCATTCTCATTGGGATGTACAATCTGATTAGAAAATAATGAGGACAACATATACATAGCTTTGATTTTACTTTACTGAAATATTGTTTCCTTCTGGGATTTCAATGTAGACATCCGTAAACGGAACAGTTTGTGCGCGCCATAATAGAATAAGTAAGTAATAGTAAAATAATATAGTAAGTACCTATGTATAATAAAATTATTACACAAACAATACGACTGCGTCGTGCTTTCGCGCTAGGTAATGCAAACTAAGCGTGTTTGCCTTACGCGGCCCGCGTCGCCCGACCCCCCGCCAGTTCCCCTCCGTTTCTCTGCACAAGTACATTCGTTTCCGTACTGTATAGATATTGTAATACTGTGGTATAAATTATTAGACAAAAACTCTGAAGCGTCTGCCCTACGCGATAGTTAATGCAAACTCAGCGTGATTGCATTAAGCGGCCCGCGTCGCCCGACCCCCCGCCAGTTCCCCTCCGTTTCTCTGCACAAGTACATTCGTCGCCATACTGTAGGAAATATGGTAATACTGTGGTAATACCAGGCGCGGTCCCAGCCTGACATTTTGGGGGGGTCACGCGGCGGAAAGGTACCCCCCCCCCAATCGTACTCGTTAAAAATCGTACTCAACAGAAGTTATAAGCAAAAACTTGAGAAAATTTTTATACATCTTTTTACTTTTCTTATACATATTTACAAAAAAATCCGGCCAAGTGCGAGTCGGACTCGAGTTCCTGAGAAAAACTTAGGAGAAAAAGGATCTCGACAGAACTTTAAAATTATAAAGGATATTGTTTTATATTATGTAATTGTTTATTTTTTGTAATTATTCCTCTATCTGTGCTAATAGATGTTGCTTCGTACCAAATTTCAGAGTCTGAGTTCACGGGAAGTACCCTGCAGGTTTTGAATTTTGATACCCTTGCGAATGTCGAAATTTTCGAAAATTTTTAGCATTTGCGGCTGTATCTCCTGATTGCGGTGACATAGGAATTTGATTTTATAACAGCTGAAAGATATTATAGACCTGAGTTTTTGATGTGAATATCAATTAATTTTAATTTAATGTAAGCCTTCATGAGTAAAGGGGCTGTAAGTTTAAAATTATTAAAAATTTAATTTTTATATAATGTAATTAAAAATTCATATTTTTTGTAATTATTACTATATCTGTGTTATAAAACGTTACTTTGTACCAAATTTCAAGACTCTGTGCTCATGGGAAGCACCCTGTAGGTTTTGTTTCCCATGTGAATGTCGAAATTTGCAGCATGAACGGCTGTATCTTTTGATTGCGTTGGCTTATAAGTTTGATTTTTTACAGCTTGAAGAGACCGTATATTTAAGTATTCGATATTATAAATTTGAACTTGATATATTCGCAAATTTCGACATTTGCAAGGCAATCAAAAATCAAAACCAACAGTGTACTTCCCGTGAACTCAGAATCTTGAAATTCGGTACGAAGCAATATTTTATAGAACAGATAGAGGAATAATTGCAAAAAATGATTTTTTTTAATTACATTGTATAAAAAAATATTTTAAATAATTTTAAAGTTTTCTGGCTATCAACACCCTTTTTTCAGAAAAGCGTGGAGGTATCGAGCTGAAATTAATATCGAATACTTAAGTCTACGGTTTCTCAAAGCTGTGAAAAAAATGAAACATATAAGCCAACGCAATCAAAAGATACAGCCGTTTATGCTGCAAATTATCCCAAATTTTGATATTCGCAAGGGAATCAAAACCAACATTTTACTTCCCGTAAACACTGAGTCTTGAAATTTGGTTAAAAGCAATGTCATTCAGCACAAATAAATACACCAGTCAGTATCGACATTCGAAATCGAAAATTTAACAATAATTCCAAAAGTTTTCAAACTTCGGTCAAGTGAATGGTACATTGGGACGACAACAACATTTCATTTTTTATAAGGCCATGAAAGAAAAAAACCGTTTCTTTATTTTGCTATTGCGATTACAGAAAAAAATTTATTTAATTTTTTTATCGCATATTTTAGGAGAAATTAAATAAAAACGAAAAATGTTATGATGACGTCATACATACGGAGGAATAAAAACGCGCCCTAGCCTAATTTTCTATGTTAAAAAAAAAAACTATCAATTTGACGTTTACATGGCAATGGCATGTCCTGTCACCTGTGTCATATTTCTAATGTCAATAGTTGTAGTGTTTACTGTTTACTATTTGTGATTATTCAAATTTCAAGCTAACGAAGTATAAGAACGTGTTATTTTGTTTTTGTTTTGGATTTTAATCTCACGATGAATCTAAATGAAAAATATACACCTTTTAAAGAGGCCAAATATTGTTTTGTTCCTTCCTGCAAGAACAATTCTATTAAACATAAAGAAAAAATGTTTTTTGTGGTGCCCAGTGCGTCTAAGCAAGACTGGTGTAAAGCAGTCGGTGTTGATTGCCCTAAGCGTAGCCTTTACATATGTGAAGATCATCTCAATGTAACATTATTCAGATTTTAGAATAGCAGAATTGTTTTTTTGAATAAATTTGTTTACATAGATTTTGATTCTCAAATCAATATTTGTGTTCTCATTAAACTAATTAAAACTATTATAGTATACTTGAATATTTTTCTGGCAATATATTTACAAGCTTAGATTTCTTTCAATCCATTATTTACATCAATATTTGTTGCAGTTAAAAGAAGATATAACTAACTACATGTATTGGTCAACTATGAGAGGACGACCCAAACTCAAAGCTTCTTTACCGCAGTCCCTCCTACCTAATATATCTCCATTAAGGGAACCTCAGCCTAGCACATCATCAGCAGCAATTCCAATGGAGATAAATAGTGTCACAGAAAATAAGATGATTTTATTTTGTAATAAAGGTGTGCAAGTGAAACCAAAAATGGCAGATCGCACCACTAACTGTTCTTTGAGTAAAATTAAGACAGCTCCATTATCTTTTTGTCAAGATGATGATGACTTTAATAGTGAACAAATTGATATTGATGATGCCATGCCATCAACACAGGGTAGCACTACTACTACAACTTCTGTAGATGTTTCTGACATTACAAACGAAAACATACAAAAATCCTTCATGCTAGAAATAATTGAAAAAAGGCCATTAGATTACATAGGATTACCACAAAATTATTATTGGTTAATAAACTTTTTTGTGTCTCATTTAAAATTAAAATCTATACATATTATAATAACATTATACAAAATTAAAAATAATTTATCATTCAGGCAAATATCAGACATGTTTTGTATATCTCTAAGCACTTTATGGCGTATATTTTATAAAGCTCTTTATGTACTATCTAATTTTTTTAAACAATTGATTTTTTGTCCCCCTATTTTGACTGTAAAACGAAACTTACCATCTTCTTTTAAAACAAATAAAGAATACTCAAATATATATTGCATAATAGATTGTTTTGAAATAGAAATAGAAAAACCATCCAAACCCATAGAGCAATCACTGACCTGGTCTCAGTATAAAAATGCTAACACACTAAAATATTTATTGGCTTCAACACCTAATGGTTTCATTGTTTTTGTATCAGCTGGCCATGGTGGTAGGATATCTGATACAAACATAGTGGAAGTATCTAGATTTTTAGATGTGTTACCACCTAACTGCTCAATATTAGCAGATCGGGGATTCAAACATATTGATACTTTATTGACTAAAAAAGGCATAAAGCTTCTTCGTCCACCAAGTGTTGCAAAAAATGTAAAATTAACAAAAAAAGAAGCCATTCAAAGTAAAGTTATTGCCAGTCTACGCATTCATATAGAGAGGGTTATTAGGAGAATAAGATTATTTAAATTGTTAAAACCACATTCTGTTATTAATAATAAGTTAATTCAATACATCGATGAAGTGGTAACAATAGCATGTGGTTTGATTAATTTACAAAGTTCCATAGTGAAAAATTGTTAAAACCACATTCTATTATTAATAATAAGTTAATTCAACAGATAGATGAAGTGGTGACCATAGTATGTGGTTTGATTAATTTATAAAGTTCTATAGTAAATATAAATAATGAATATTCTGTAAAAATAATTTTAAACAGTGTCATTTCTGTATGTAAGGACATTTAGGTTAAATTTACTTAGAAATTATTAAGTTCAAACTTAAACTTATGTATATATGTATGTAGTTTTGTAAAATACTTATTTTATTTAATCTTAATATGCCTATGATTTTCATAATTTCCTATAAATAAAAGACTGTTTTTTATAAAGTTCTATTTATTTAACACTTTCCAACATTTTTGGGAAAATATATGTTTCCCAGAAATTTTCAGCACCCCTTAACAAATGTTGCATATAATCATCATCATAAAGGATCCAGTATTTGTGGATGACTTTGTTTTGTTCAAAATGTGGATCAGCTACACAAAATAATCCTTTTTTCTTTTTAGCAGCAAACATCTGAAGCATAATTTGTGCTTTAAATTTTTCTTTTATTTCATTTTCGTTTATGTACCTTTTCATTGCTTTTTGACTCATTGGACTTTTTACTTCAATGACAAAGTCCTTGCAAATGCCATCTGGGGATACTCCAATTATAGGGGACAGTAAAATTAAGCCTTGTTTTTCGATGTGGATATTTAGTTGTATTTCAAGCTCCTGAATAACTAGATTTTCGGGTTGGCTTTAGTTAACTGCCGCACGAATTTGTTGGAAATATTTATATTTTTAGTTAGCTAGGTAATGTAAGATTGTAATTCCAAAATATTATCGTTAGGAAACTTGTAGTTTTTTAGTTATTAATTTTTAAAGTTAATAATTTTTTGTGCGAAAAAAGTGCATTTATCCGTTTTGTTGTGCAAAAAAAGCAGACCAAGACGTTCCATTTCACTGTACTGTGACTTTACGCTGCGGCCGGCGAGTGCCAAAAGCGACTTTAGGGCGATTCCTACTCAAACAAAAAAAAATCTACGTAGGTAGGTTAAAAAACTATTAAACTTTTATTTTTAATATCCAAATAGGTAGCGAGGAGCGAAGCGACGAGCGTGTTAGGTTAACTCTGGAACTGCCGCACGAGCCGAGCGAGCGAAGCGAGCGTGCCGCGGCAGCGGCCGGCGAGTGCCAGAAGCGACTTTAGGGCGATTCCCACTCAAACAAAAAAGACGTGTGGCACTCGGGGACTGCCGCGGCAAAGCTATTGCATAGCATGCCTTCAAGCCACACCTCCGTGCCCGTCGGAGCGTGAGGTTTTTCGTTACGCAATTTCTGGATTCGGTCCCCGCGCTCAAGGCCCGCGATAGAAGCTATGCAATAGCTTAAAAAAAAATCTACGTAGGTTAAAAAACTATTAAACTTTTATTTTTTATATCCAAATAGGTAGCGAGGAGCGAAGCGACGAGCGTGTTAGGTTAACATTTGAACTGCCGCACGAGCCGAGCGAGCGAAGCGAGCGTGCCGCGGCAGCGGCCGGCGAGTGCCAGAAGCGACTTTAGGGCGATTCCCACTCAAATAAAAAAAACTACGTAGGTTTTCACAACTTGTTTGTATTTTATTTATGTATCGTAAAATTTTTGTTACTATCGTCTAATGCTTAGTTAAAATGATTTTACACCAATTCCATACATTTTGAGGTTAGAATAGGAAAATTGATTTTTCTCCAAAACTATTGGTTTCCTAACTTTCCCCTTTTGGTGGGAGGGTCCCCCCCTCCTCCCCCCCATCCCTCCCCCACAAAAAACCTATAATACGTGCGGCAGTTCTCTAAAGAAACCCCAGATTTTCTAATGTTTTGCCTCTTTTAATCGCTTGAGTCTCTGGCACTTTATATCCCCCTAAAATACTGTTGACTAATGCACCATCTGTAGTTTTGCATTTTACTGCCTCATAAATTTTGGAGCCAGTCACTCTACCCTGACGCATTGCATGCCACAATTTAGAGTCAGCCTGTTTTTTAGTTTTTTCAGCTATTTGGTTTTTGAGGTTGTCTGTAATGATGTTTGCATACCATGATTTAAATGCCATGTAACTGTGATCATATTGGACATCTTGAATAAACTGGAGCATTAAATTAAAAACGGTTAAATCAATCAGTGCAGGCTGCTGTTCTTGGCAATATTTTAAAATCATTCCTTCAGATATATTGCGCAGATTACACTCATTAGTAAATGTGGATAATGTTACATTCACATTTATATCTTCAGGAACTTTCCTTTTTCTTCCCAAATTTTTAGCCAAAACAAACTGCTTATCTGTAACAGCTGCGGCAAGTCTTGGTTTAGTCCAATAGCAAACAGTTGATGTAACCGATGGCTCATCTGATCGTTTAACAAGCCAAATTACAAAACAAATGGCGTGTTTGCACCCTCCTGCTGCTGCTGCGCAGTCGTTACTTTCAACTTTTATGATTTTTTCTGCAGTCTCATCCATAGAGTATATTATATTATTGGTCTCATCTATTGTAGCAGACACGACGTATAGTTTCCCTTTAACTTTGTGTTCTGGTGTTACACGGCATTTAATTATACACAAATTTCCTTCCCGCTTAACTTCGACGTATCCTACTGCGGTTTCGACGTAAGATTCTCGAGATGCAAGTAATGCTTTAGCACTACGAGTTTCCGCAGCATTGTAGCAATCGTTTTCATACATATATTCCATTATCATCAGATAACTAACTGAAGGTAGGTTTCTATTATCAGCAGACTGAAATCCTTCGGAAACTTTCATTGTGTAGTATAAAATTACAACAATCTATGTTAGCTATCAAAATTTAAGATCTCGAAAAGACTTGCAAATAACGGTGTGTAGTTAATTACAAAGCTTGGCGAATGGCGGTTTATTTTAGTGTCAACTGTCAAGAGTGATAAAATGTTAAATGTCAACTGTCGAGTTTTTTTTTTTTAATCTAAATTACGTCGCAAAGGAAAAAATCTATTCCTCCGTATGTATGACGTCATTTGGCGTTTACGACATTTTAGAATGAGATGATTTTCAAACTCAAAAAGATGAATGAAAACTTTAATATTTTGAAAAAGCAAAAAATACATGTATAATAATTTTTGATCTAGTTTTGATTAAAATAAAAGAATAAGTAGGTTAAAATTTTGAAATGTTGTCATATTATTTTTTGCTGAATGGTCGTGAAAAAAATTCCAAAAGTTCTGCAAACTTGGGGAAGTTTTGGAAAACATTAATATTCAACATCAAAAAATGTTCCGTACACTGAGATTGGTTGCAAATTTAATACGTGATATGAAATATTATATGGAAAACTTCCGCAAGTTTGCAGAACTTTTGGAATTTTTTTCACGACCATACAGCAAAAAATAATTTAATTGGAATTTTAACAATGTTCCAGACTGCGGACAAGGTTGCAAAATGAGATTTATTGTCGTCCCAATGTACCATTCACTTGACCGAAGTTTGAAAACTTTTGGAATTATTATTAATTGATTGTCTTGACTGACTGGAGTAAAAAGAAAGATTGCTAAAACATACATTTTAGACTTACAACAATATAATAAAAAGTAGGTTTAATGCAATCAAAATTTTTACAGCCGTTTATGCTGCAAATTTTCGAAAATTTTGACATTCGCAAGGGATTAAAAACAGGTTTATACGAAACTAGGTGTGCGAGTGACTCCGTTTCGCACTTGTCCAGTTTTTTTCACATTTTGTACAGTATAAGAATTATTTTCTATTTTATCGAGTACGATTTTGGGGGGGGTCATGTCCCCCGTGACCCCCCCCCCCCTGGGACCGCGCCTGGGTAATACTGTGGTGCTGTGGTTCAACTATTTTCTTGACTTGATTTGTTTGTTGTCATGAACTGTGACGTCACACGAAGCGCGCCAAATGGCCGAGTCGTTTGAATTGTTGATTTGAGTTGGGTTTTTTAAAACATTTTTTTATATACTTCTTATTACTTTTTGGCTGCAAAATTTTTCTCCCTTATATAAAATGTTGTAATCTATGGGATAAAAAAAAAATACATGTGGCACTCAAGGACTGCCGCGGTAAAGCTATTGCATAGCATCGCATCGCTGTGTCGCGGCTGGTTGGAGGGGGGGGGGGGTATTAGGTTTTTTCGTTACCGAATTTTTACATTCATATTATGCAATAGCTTAAAAATCATGCATATTACCTATTCATCCAATTTGTTACAGTTTTTTTTAATTTTTTATTGTAGCATTATTTGGTATTGTATTCCTGTGGTATTCCTTCTTCTTCTTCTTCTTTTTCCAAGTGGCAACTCCCGATCTCAGTGAGGACGATTCGTAGACAGAGAAACCGGACGATTCCTAATCTGACGGCTGACGGCAGACCATCGGCAGACATTTAGCTATTGTCAATGCCAAAATTCAAAAGCAAAGTAAAGTCAAAACAATTGACGTTTTGTGAATTTTATGATTTGTAATTTTTGTTAGAAATTAGATATAGTAAATGTATTTAGCTTTTTAAGTTTGCAATTTATTTTAGTTAAAGGTAAACGAAAAATATAATTTTTAATTATTAAGCTAAATATTTGACACAAGAACAATGTTTCTATGTGTTATTCAATTAGTTTGTCGGCAAAACAAATTACCACTAAAAACCGTTTTATTCAGTTCTTACCGACAATTTTATGATTTTCGTGTGAGAATTTTTTTATTTATCCTTTATTTTTGCTCTGTAATAAATTTTCTTCAGCCATGGCAGATCAGTCATCAGTTTTGGCGCTTTTTATCTTAGCGGTCGGTGTGACCGTTCACTTTTCATTGCATAAAGTTGAGGAAGGACACCTAGGGGTTTACTATAGGGTGAGTTGAACAACCTTTAAAGTAGGTAAACCTTAGAAGTAGAAAGTATAGAGTAAGTCTTTTATTTCATGAGAAACTAGATTGTAAAAAATAATGTATTCATGTGTTTGATTATTCATGTTGCATGTTAGTAATAGAGTATTTGTTTCAGGGTGGGGCATTACTTCCAGTAACAAGTCAGCCTGGTTTTCATATGATGGTACCATTACTTACATCTTTTAAAGCAATACAGGTAAATATAAAATACAAAGATGAGCACAGAAGGCTTATAGAATGCTATAAAAAATAATTTAAATTATTTACAGACAACTCTTCAAACTGATGAAGTGAAAAATGTACCCTGTGGTACAAGTGGAGGTGTAATGATATATTTTGAAAGGATAGAAGTTGTGAACAAATTGGAACCCAGCAGCGGTAATATACTTTTTGCATAATTTGTTTCAAAAGTAGCATTATACACATCTCAAATGCAATTACTATGTTAAGTATTATTATTTTTTAGACTATGATAAAAAAATTTTTTCAGTACTGGATGTAGTTCGTAACTTCACAGCAGATTATGACAAGACCCTAATATTTAACAAGGTGCACCATGAGCTGAATCAGTTCTGCAGTGCACACACTCTCCATGAGGTGTACATTGATTTGTTTGATCAAATTGACGAAAATCTAAGGACTGTGAGTTGTAGACATTTTTATTGTATAAAATAAATAAATAAATATCTTTAAGATTAGTGTGCAATGTACATAATAATAATTAAATTTTAAATTAAAAATTTGATCTTTGATCATAGATGCAAGTGAAAAAAGTATATTAACTTGGTATTCAATGTGTGGAAAAACTTAAAAGAGTAACTGTCACATTTGCCAATGAATATTGCAGGCTCTACAAAATGATCTCAATGAAATGGCACCCGGTCTGAAAGTACAGGCTGTAAGAGTTACAAAACCAAAGATACCAGAGGCAATAAGGAAAAACTATGAGCTGATGGAGGCAGAGAAATCTAAACTGCTCATTGCAGCCCAACACCAAAAGGTACAGCATAAATTTCTAATTAATAAAATGTAAATTTCTATTGAAGAATAATTTTTAAACATTTTTTCAATTATTCCTATGTTATAGGTTGTCGAAAAAGAAGCTGAAACAGCTCGACGTAAAGCCATCATAGAGGCAGAAAAGGAAGCACAAGTTGCAAAAATCCAGTATGAACAAAAAATCATGGAAAAAGAATCTCTACAGAAGATTGAACTCATAGAAGATAGTATTCATAAGGCTAAGCAACAGACAAAGGCTGAGGCGGAATATTATAATCTCAAGAAGCAAGCGGAAGCCAACAAAATGTTACTGACTAAAGAATATTTGGAGTTGAAGAAATATGAAGCTCTCGCTGTCAATAACAAGATATACTTTGGTAGTGATATTCCTAACATGTTTTTGCAAGCCAATGTTGGTGAAACGAACCTCCCTAAAAGTACTATAGTTGAATGAGTAATGCTTATTCTACCTAAATATGAACTAGTCATTGAATAGTGCTGACACTGAGACTTTGGTGGTTTGATCTTACTGTGAAGGTAGGAAGAGTATGAAGTACATATTAATTATTATTGCTAAAATTGTTGTGATTCAGTTTTGAATGTAATTGTATATAATGTGTGGACAATCATTTACAATAATGTATTTATAATCATGTGGGGTTTGTTTTTAATTTGCTAGTGTTCATCCTATTACTATTATAAAGGCGAAAGTTTGTATGGATGTATGGATGTTTGTTACTCTTTCACGTAAAAACTACTGAACCGATTACAATGAAATTTAGCACACATATAGAAGGTAACTTGGATTAACACATAGGGTAGGTTTTATCCCGGAAATCCCACGGGAACGGGAACTATGCGGGTTTTCCTTTGAAAACGCGGGCGAAGCCGCGGGCAGAAATCTAGTGGTAAATATAAGAATTTTAGTTATATGTAAATAGCTTTTTTACCATTATGTAATAAAACAACACATTAAATAAGATACATATTGTTTTATTGAAAAAGTGACAAAGTATGATTCATACAGCTCGTTTAGATTTTGTTGAAAGCAGCAATATCTACAGATTGGACGAAATCTTCATATTCTTGGATCTTTTCAGTCAACAGATCGACTGATACTTTGTCGTCTTCGATAACACTCATGATCTGTAGTTTCTTGATACCATAACCAACTGGGACAAGTTTGGAGGCACCCCAAAGGAGACCTTCCATTTCAATAGAGCGGACAAGTTTTTCCATTTCAGCCATGTCTGTTTCATCATCCCAAGGTTTAACATCCAGGATTACTGAGGATTTGGCAATGAGGACAGGCTTCTTTGATTTTTTGTCAGCATATGCCTTCAAACGTTCATCGCGAATTCTGGCTGCTTCCGCATCCTACAATGAAATAAAAAAATTGTGATTACAGTTTCCGATAAATCCAATTGGAAAACATTTGATTGAAAAAAATTGCTATTAGAAAACATTGCAAAAAAATATACCTCTTCCTCATCTCCAGATCCGAATAGATCAACATCATCGTCATCATCATCATCCTTGGCTGCAGGTGCTGTAGTAGGTTTGCCGCCGGCCTTCAAGGGGCTCACTCCTTCAGCCCATGCCTTGCGCTCTGCTGGTGTGTATGAGGCGATCTGGTTGTACCAACGAAGGGCGTGGGGCAGGCTGGCAGCGGGCGCTTTGCCTACTTCATTGAATACTTGAACATCGGCTTGAGATGGAGTGTACCTGTATTTATCAACAGAGTAAAAGAATTCCTTAGTCACCCGCATGAACAAAACAATGTTTTAAAAACATTTATAGAGAAAATACTAGGTTTGACGTGGTGGAATTCTAACCTATTCTATACTTATTATTAGAGCTTACCCAGATATGTAACTTTTCTCAGCCAAATATTGGTTCAATTCACTGAGACCTTGTGCAGATTTAACGTCTCCGAAAGCCATTTTTGCTGTTTATTTTATAAATTATTTAACTAGCACCACACCATGCGACCCGGCAGGAGTGAGCGAAAAGCGAAAGAGAGGGAGACAGCTGAGTCTGACAGAGTCGTGAGTTGTCATTAATTTGTCAAATTCATATTTCAGCGATCCTATGCTACCCAACTATTGGACATAATAAAAATATTTATAGTTTATAAAATATCGAATTCACAAAATGATGAAATTAATAAATTATTTAAATTAACCTACGTAACTTTTTACTACTTCTATTATTTGAAATTGTATCGTATCTGTGCAGGATATAATAATAGAAGGTAGGAATTAAATCCTTTATTACTAGTAAACATTTAAATACATTATTTGCGGTATAGGTTTAAAATATTTTAGGAAAGTTTAAATATAATTACCACAATAATAACTGATTATTTTGTCTGTTATAAATTTTATGTCCATTTGCTAATCTGTGCTACGTATATAGAGAAAAAAGAAAAAAAATGACAAATTTAATTATTGACACTTGACAGTACCACAGACAGTGTTGCCAACATAGTGGATTTTCCACTAAATCTGGTGGTTTTGGCTTGCTTTTTAGCGGACAAATATTGACTTTAGTGGCTAGTGGATTTGTCTAGTGGAATTTAAGAATTTTTCTCAAATATTGGAACGACGACTATGAACTCCACTCGTATCGTTTTTGGAGTTTAATTCCATCGTGCAGCACACTCTTTCATCTAGTGGGTAAAACAGTCAAAAGGAAATAAATCCAAGCCACAAACTCTTTAATAAAAAATGGCAGTAAATTATCGGGGGCGGAAACGACTCATCTGAAGATGACTTATTAATATAATTTCATTATTTTTGTTACATAATGTGTAATTTTAATGTTATTTCTCCAATAAACGTATCTTTTAAATATTGTTTTCTTTCGCGATGAACAAAAATTTGCTAAAAATAAAGTTGGTGGAAAAATTTGCGATTTTTTAAACTGGCGCGAGTTTTGTTAGTGGATTTCTGGTGGTTTCAGAGGTCGCTTCTGGTGGGTAGCTTGATACTTCGGTGGCAACACTGACCACAGACAGCACAGATTAAGTATTAGTTACTGACAGACAGTACTTCTGTCATTTGGACTATAAATTCGGCAATATTTAGTGTACGTTTAAATTAAATTATTAGAAAAATATCTGTAATAGTATTTTCTACATCGATTAAATTAAAATTTTCAGAAGGAGTAACTGATATTGTTTAAAAAGTACTATTCCTTGAGGTTAGGCGATGAAACTTATGTAACCATAACATTGCACCAATAAATATTTTATTTGGCATTGTTTTTCATATTGCGCACTAATATTATCATTTACGGCCTACTTTTGTGTTATTTATAGTGCCAACTTTTTCTTAGAATAGATTTAATTGTTAAATAAAAGGTGTTCGTCTGTTGTTATTTATTTGCGTAATAACTGCAGAAGATGCTGCGCCAGCCGCTTACAAGGGCGCTTGCGTTGAGCTCTCCCACCCGGGTAGCCCCGCTGGCAGCGCGACAGTATGCTGCTCAAGTACAGGCCCAACCAGAGAAGGTCGAAGTCTTTATAGATGACAAACCAGTTTATGTTCCACCTGGCACTACTGTTTTACAGGTTCGTAATGTTTTATAGTAAGTTTAATTTTTATTTTTCATTTACCTATATTCATAATAATATCAACTTTGTAGGCTGCAGCCATGGTGGGAGTAGAGATACCTCGATTCTGTTATCACGAGAGATTGGCGGTTGCAGGCAACTGTCGTATGTGTTTAGTGGAAGTAGAAAAATCCCCGAAACCAGTCGCTGCTTGCGCCATGCCTGTCATGAAGGGCATGAGAGTAAAAACTACTTCAGATCTTACTAAGAAAGCTAGAGAGGGTGTTATGGAGTTCTTACTAGTGAACCATCCTTTAGATTGCCCTATCTGTGATCAAGGTGGTGAATGTGATCTGCAGGATCAATCCATGGCATTTGGGTCAGATAAGAGCCGATTCACTGACATTCACTTCTCTGGAAAGAGGTAAGATTGGAATTCAATATATTATTACAAAATTTGTTTACTCATTTTAATGTTTGCTTATCTGTCAAAAAAGTAATACCATCAGGTAGGGTGGACTTAATTAAATTTAGCAGTGCAATGAAAGTAAGAATAACATTTAAGTTCATAACTTAAGTTATAATTATCTTGTTTCGAAGGCTGTTCCTAAAGTTTTGAATAATTTTAACATATAGGGCTGTGGAAGACAAAGATGTGGGTCCACTAATCAAGACAATAATGACTCGTTGCATTCACTGCACTCGTTGCATCCGATTTGCCTCTGAAGTGGCTGGTGTTGATGATTTTGGTACCACTGGCAGGGGTACTGATATGCAGGTGTGTGTTTTCAAAGTTATTTTTATGTACTTAATTTTTAAAGCTTTGCAGTTAAAATAAAATTTTCAAGTGTGTATTTGTTATTACTAAGTAACATGCAATAACACAAAGCATAAATAATTGCTTAAATTAAAGGAAGTAAATAGTTATAAAATTATATATGCAGTAGGTTTTTTTTATTGTCTTATCTATAATTTATCTGCATTTTATCAATATTTTTTTTTATTATTTTTTTTTGAGTTTGTATAATTTTATCCAAAAGTGGCACTTTGTATCT
The DNA here is from genome assembly GCA_029959065.1 of Colias behrii. NCBI lineage: Eukaryota > Metazoa > Arthropoda > Insecta > Lepidoptera > Pieridae > Colias > Colias behrii. The sequence continues at coordinate 3,270,256 of JARWMC010000016.1, forward strand.
AAAATTTTTACTTCCTACTTATTATATTATGCATAGGAAAGCATGAGCAACTTCGTAATTAAACGCAATAATCATGAAACATAAATTTACAGCCTAATTTTTAATTAGCCCTCGTAAAATACTAATGGAAGATAACTTTCAGGTGGGAACATACGTAGAGAAGATGTTCCTCTCAGAGTTATCCGGAAACATCATTGACCTGTGTCCCGTTGGTGCGTTGACATCTAAACCTTACAGCTTCGCCGCTCGCCCCTGGGAGACACGACGAGTGAGTTTTGTTGTTATTTTTTTAATATTTAATAAGTGATTATTATTTTTAAAGCAACATTGAATGTTTGTTTTTCAGTAAATTATGTTTCAGACAGCCGGAGGCCCCAAAAAAAACTACGAATTCACTTAGAAATACTTTAATATAAACTTATTACAATACGTCTTGCTCGATGCAAGTCTTAACAATTAATCATCATAAAGCTAATTGAATATAAAATGAAAACTTAAAATTACGTTGCGCCAATGGAATCTGCTACGTCCGCACAATACGTTCCCGTGAGAAGCGTCGACGCAGCAATGTCTTGGGGATCCGTTGGCGTAACTAGTAACCAGAGTTTATTGTTAGCATTGTTTGCATATTATGTATTTACAGTTTTAAAATTTTAAAATGTAGATAAAATTTTCGATATGCATTGTGTTGTTATTCTTATTCTATACAAGAATAAATAACAATATTATAGAGGAAACGAAATGTGAAATTAAAAGAATTTTCGTTTTATTATGTTAATTTATTTGAACTTTTCGTTTTTAGATTGACTCTGTAGATGTGTTGGACCCACTGGGTAGCAACATTGTAGTCGCGACACGAACCAACGAAGTTTTACGTATCCTGCCCAGGACTAATGAGGTTTGTGTATTTTTTTTATAATTATGTATTTATGAGATTTTTTTTGCTAGATAATTATGGATACATTCTTCTACTTGTTAACTTGAAATAATTGAAATTGTTTTTGATTAAAGTGTTTAAGTCACAAAATTAGCCTTAATATATTTATGTACACTTATATGTCTGTTCTTTCATGATAATTATGGAGTGAATAATTAAAAAAAAAGAGTTTTTCTATTAGAATTATGTCAATTTATATAACAAATAACACATTTAAGCCGTTTTTACGGGTACATTTTTATAAAATTAAATCCCCATTTACCTTCCAGGAGATCAACGAAGAGTGGCTATCTGACAAGTCGCGTTTCGCGTGCGACGGCCTCAAGCGGCAGAGACTCGTGTCACCAATGATAGCTGATAGCCGCGGGAACTTGACTCCTGTAGAGTGGGAAGACGCTATTGTGGCCGCTGCTCAGGCTATCAGGGATTGTCCACCGGAGAAGGTATTTTTTTTTAAATATTTATTGCTGAGAGATATACATATTATTTTAAGAGTATCGCTTAATAAAGCATTGATACCAAGATCTAGATTCAGTACAACATGCATAATAGATTGTATGAGATTGTAGAAAATATATAAAAATATTGATGAAAAGAAATCCGCTATAAGTAATTGTGTTGAATGAAGTGTTTATTTCTGAAGATGATAATAAATTGAAAGATAACTTGTAAAATAAAATCATCTAGCCATAAAACTATACAGAATATCTGTTCAAAATTAAATATGCCAGCGCCAATATATCATTGATTTCAGAGGATTTAACTACAGCATCTAACCATTATTAATTAATTCTCCAGTTGGTGGGCGTAGCCGGTGAACTAGCTGATGCCGAATCATTAGTAGCCCTGAAAGATCTTCTAAACAGGCTCGGTAGTGAAAATGTGTGTACCGAGAAAAGCTTCCCATTGGATGGATCTGGTACCGATCTGCGTTCTTCGTACCTGCTGAACACTAAGATTGCAAGTATGTACTATTTTTATTTATTTTTTTGTTAATGATTGGTACATTTCAGTATGTTTAAATTTAATTTTTGACAGCAAAAAAGCTCGTGCTATAGTTTTTATTTACTGTTACGTGCTACATATTGAATAAAGTGTGACATGATATCATTATTCGTATATTTCGTCGATCGATTCGTCGAAATTACGAATTTAAGATTGCGAAAAAATCAAGTTGGAAATTATTAAGTTTTTTAGAGCATTTACACATTGATTTATTGAGATAAAATCATGTTAAATTTTATTCCTCTCACAGACGTGGAAGACGCAGACTTTATACTACTAATCGGTACGAACGTGCGTTTCGAAGCGCCGCTGTTGAACGCACGCATCCGCAAGGCGTTCGTGCATAAGGAGACTGATGTAGCGATGGTTGGCCCTAAGGTGGATCTCACTTATGAGTATATGGTGAGTTGATACAACTGTTATAGTAGGAAATTAGATAAATAATATAAAAATAATTTTGAAATAAATCAGCTAATGAATTAATAGTGTAAAAATTATTTAAACAAATCAGCAAACTTTCTTGAACGGAAATTTTTAAGCTATTGCATAGCTTCTATCGCGGGCCTTGAGCGCGGGGACCGAATCCAGAAATTAAGTAACGAAAAACCTCACGCTCCCCACTCCGACGGGCGCGGAGGTGTGGCTTGAAGGCATAGCATGCAATAGCTTTACCGCGGCAGTCCCCGAGTGCCACACGTCTTTTTCATATTTTTACTGAAGCAATATCCGTTGCCTAGTTTAAAAGATCTAAGAATACATCGGGACAGACAAACAGACGGTGGGAAGCGAAATTGTTTTATACTATTTAAAGAATAACCTTATAATATTAAACCGAAAAATAGTAATCCATTTTTTTTTCTTTAATAAACAGAACTTAACATAAACGTAATTTCACAGCACGTCGGCGACTCAGCGTCCATAGTAAAGGATCTAGCGACCGGTTCGTCCAACCATGAAGTCCAGCGTCGTCTGGAATCTGCCAAGCGACCAGTGGTCATACTTGGAGCTGATCAATTGGCTGGACCTGAAGGTGCTGCCCTGTTGGCCCATACACAGGAGTTAGCTCTGCGCTTGCAGGAGAAACTGGACGATAAGGACTGGAAGGTAAGGTCGGTTTTTGTGTGGCAGGATGTTGTGAGAATGTAAGTCGTAGGAAATGAACCTTAATTGTTATGCGATACGGGTCATTATTTTATGTCTCGCTGGAAGAAGGACTGGATGGTAAGATCGGTTTTGGTGTGGCATGATTTGGATTTTTGTAACGGTTAGATTGTGTGCTGCGATTGTACAGCTAAATTGAACTGTATTCATTGTGTGATAAGGTCGTTTTTAGGAAGCTGAAACGGGAGTTATTTCATACGGCAAAGACACAAAAGAAAAGAGAGTTGAACTTTATTTTTTTTATTAAATTGAAATAAAATTCTTTAATTAAAACTATTATCAAGCATAATTTTTCCCTATACTTACACCTAACGTTATCAAAAAAAAAATAGGCTAGCCTAACACGAAAGATATTTTTTTGTCAAAAATATTACTTTATTAGTTGATTTTCTACCCCCCAGGTCCTGAACGTGCTCCAACGTACCGCGTCTCAAGTGGCTGCTCTTGATATGGGCTACAAGCCGGGCGTGGGCTCGCTGCTGAAGGACGCACGTGTGGTGTTCCTGCTCGGAGCTGACGCGGGCGTGGTCAATAGGGACGTCCTGCCTAAGGATTGCGTGGTCATCTACCAGGGTAAGGGACTGACCAACAATTCATGGGAGTAAAGTTAAACTTACTTGGCGCTGGATATCGGCTACAAGCTAGGGGGTGGGCTTGCTGCTGTAGGACGCACGTGTGCTTGGCGTTGATGCGGGCGTGGTCAATAGGGACGTCCTGCCTAAGGATTGCGTGGTCATCAACCAGTGTAAACAATTTCGTTACATATTGAGTGATCACAAATTTGTTTACATTAAAAGATTTTGTTTCTGTTAAAAATCACTACATAGTATAAAATAAAGTCGCTTTCTCTTTCCCTTTGTTAAAACTACGCAACGGATTTTGATGCGGTTTATTTATAGACTAGCAATGCCCTGCGGTTTCACCCGCATAGATAGCGATATCGTGACAGTGAAAAGTCTACTATAGGTCGGACTATAGGTTTAATTTTTAATCACATGAAAATCACCTTCACCCCGTCCCGCACTACGCCTGCTCATTGTATTAAACAGTATACCTACTATTTTCTGTAGATTGATACTTTTAAAAATTCGTTATATCTTTTGTATGGAATATCCAATTTTTTAATTTAAAAAGTATTTTGCTGGTATTGAAACAGTCTATAATAAAACATCATTTAATGGGATAAGGATTAATATATGTGTATGGATAACATGGTTTGATTACTGTCGGCACTTCTATTTACTTTGAAAACGTAAAAAAGTTGTTGTAGTAACATAACTACTGAAGATGGACATATGGTATCGCGGACTTTCTTGTAGATATTGATCCATTCTATAATACCGTAGAACATTTTTTGTTCTATCTTCAATAGATTCCGCAGCGCACGCGATGACAGAATTTTTATTAAGGAATTTTTACACCTTGGGTTACATTATTGCATTTTTGGTAAGGATCTCTAAATTTTTTTAAAATGCAATATAGCCTATGTTGTTCAGTGAAGATGCAGCTTTCTAATGGTGAAAGAATTTTTGAAATCGGTCCAGTAGTTTATGCGTGAAAACCATACATACATACATACTTACATAATTACAAACCTTTCCTCTTTATAATATTAGTATAGATAGAGTGATTCAATAGTAAGGTTTTAGTATCTTATTTAGTAGGTTTTAGACTAAGCGGCCGAAGCCGCGGGTGGAAAGCTAGTACGATATAATCTCATTTGATACACCATGCAAAATTTAAAGTAAGATTGTTTTAAATTGGGCAAAATTGACTCGACTACGCACAAGTGAAGGTGAAATAAGCGTGTTAATAAGTGTTTATTCCATATAACCAGGTCACCACGGCGACGCGGGCGCGGCCGCATCGGACATCGTGCTGCCGGGCGCCGCGTACACGGAGAAGCGCGGCACCTACGCCAACGCGGAGGGCCGCGCGCAGCAGGCGCTGCCGGCCGTCTCGCCGCCGGGCAGGGCGCGCGACGACTGGAAGATCTTGCGGTGAGTACTTGCCTTGCACAATGAGTCCTGCGGTGAGTACTTGCCTTGCACAATGAGTCCTGCGGTGAGTACTTGCCTTGCACAATGAGTCCTGCGGTGAGTACTTGCCTTGCACAATGAATCCTTCGGTGAGCGCGCACTCGCCTTGCACAATGAGTCCTTCGGTGAGCGCGCACTCGCCTTGCACAATGAGTCCTTCGGTGAGTACTTGCCTTGCACAATGAGTCCTGCGGTGAGTACTTGCCTTGCACAATGAGTCCTGCGGTGAGTACTTGCCTTGCACAATGAGTCCTGCGGTGAGTACTTGCCTTGCACAATGAGTCCTGCGGTGAGTACTTGCCTTGCACAATGAGTCCTGCGGTGAGTACTTGCCTTGCACAATGAGTCCTGCGGTGAGTACTTGCCTTGCACAATGAGTCCTGCGGTGAGTACTTGCCTTGCACAATGAGTCCTGCGGTGAGTACTTGCCTTGCACAATGAGTCCTGCGGTGAGCGCGCACTTGCCTTGCACAATGAGTCCTGCGGTGAGCGCGCACTTGCCTTGCACAATGAGTCCTTCGGTGAGCGCGCACTCGCCTTGCACAATGAGTCCTTCGGTGAGCGCGCACTCGCCTTGCACAATGAGTCCTTCGGTGAGTACTTGCCTTGCACAATGAGTCCTGCGGTGAGTACTTGCCTTGCACAATGAGTCCTGCGGTGAGTACTTGCCTTGCACAATGAGTCCTGCGGTGAGTACTTGCCTTGCACAATGAATCCTTCGGTGAGCGCGCACTCGCCTTGCACAATGAGTCCTTCGGTGAGCGCGCACTCGCCTTGCACAATGAGTCCTTCGGTGAGTACTTGCCTTGCACAATGAGTCCTGCGGTGAGTACTTGCCTTGCACAATGAGTCCTGCGGTGAGTACTTGCCTTGCACAATGAGTCCTGCGGTGAGTACTTGCCTTGCACAATGAGTCCTGCGGTGAGTACTTGCCTTGCACAATGAGTCCTGCGGTGAGTACTTGCCTTGCACAATGAGTCCTGCGGTGAGTACTTGCCTTGCACAATGAGTCCTGCGGTGAGTACTTGCCTTGCACAATGAGTCCTGCGGTGAGTACTTGCCTTGCACAATGAGTCCTGCGGTGAGCGCGCACTTGCCTTGCACAATGAGTCCTGCGGTGAGCGCGCACTTGCCTTGCACAATGAGTCCTTCGGTGAGCGCGCACTCGCCTTGCACAATGAGTCCTTCGGTGAGCGCGCACTCGCCTTGCACAATGAGTCCTTCGGTGAGTACTTGCCTTGCACAATGAGTCCTGCGGTGAGTACTTGCCTTGCACAATGAGTCCTGCGGTGAGTACTTGCCTTGCACAATGAGTCCTGCGGTGAGTACTTGCCTTGCACAATGAGTCCTGCGGTGAGTACTTGCCTTGCACAATGAGTCCTGCGGTGAGTACTTGCCTTGCACAATGAGTCCTGCGGTGAGTACTTGCCTTGCACAATGAGTCCTGCGGTGAGTACTTGCCTTGCACAATGAGTCCTGCGGTGAGTACTTGCCTTGCACAATGAATCCTTCGGTGAGCGCGCACTCGCCTTGCACAATGAGTCCTTCGGTGAGCGCGCACTCGCCTTGCACAATGAGTCCTTCGGTGAGTACTTGCCTTGCACAATGAGTCCTGCGGTGAGTACTTGCCTTGCACAATGAGTCCTGCGGTGAGTACTTGCCTTGCACAATGAGTCCTGCGGTGAGTACTTGCCTTGCACAATGAGTCCTGCGGTGAGTACTTGCCTTGCACAATGAGTCCTGCGGTGAGTACTTGCCTTGCACAATGAGTCCTGCGGTGAGTACTTGCCTTGCACAATGAGTCCTGCGGTGAGTACTTGCCTTGCACAATGAGTCCTGCGGTGAGTACTTGCCTTGCACAATGAGTCCTGCGGTGAGTACTTGCCTTGCACAATGAGTCCTGCGGTGAGCGCGCACTTGCCTTGCACAATGAGTCCTTCGGTGAGCGCGCACTCGCCTTGCACAATGAGTCCTTCGGTGAGCGCGCACTCGCCTTGCACAATGAGTCCTTCGGTGAGTACTTGCCTTGCACAATGAGTCCTGCGGTGAGTACTTGCCTTGCACAATGAGTCCTGCGGTGAGTACTTGCCTTGCACAATGAGTCCTGCGGTGAGTACTTGCCTTGCACAATGAGTCCTTCGGTGAGCGCGCACTCGCCTTGCACAATGAGTCCTTCGGTGAGCGCGCACTCGCCTTGCACAATGAGTCCTTCGGTGAGCGCGCACTCGCCTTGCACAATGAGTCCTTCGGTGAGCGCGCACTCGCCTTGCACAATGAGTCCTTCGGTGAGCGCGCACTCGCCTTGCACAATGAGTCCTTCGGTGAGCGCGCACTCGCCTTGCACAATGAGTCCTTCGGTGAGCGCGCACTCGCCTTGCACAATGAGTCCTTCGGTGAGCGCGCACTCGCCTTGCACAATGAGTCCTTCGGTGAGCGCGCACTTGCCTTGCACAATGAGTCCTCCAGGTCCAGGAAGTTCACTTGAGTCAACTTGAACTATCGCAAGAAACTCCACTGGGTTATTGTCTTGCACAATGAGTCCTTGAGGAAGTTCACTTGAGACGACTTGAATTATCGCAAGAAACTCCACTGGGTTATTGTCTTGCACAATGAGTCCTTGAGGAAGTTCAGTTGAGACGACTTGAACTATCGCAAGAAACTCCACTGGCTTTCAAACTCAAACATTCATTTATTCAATTAGACTACTATTTAGTAGCACTTTGGAATCGTCATTACATAAGTATTTTTAACATTTACCACCGATTCGGAAAGCGGTATCTATGGAGAAGAATCGGCAAGAAACTCCATAGTTGCTCTTTTAAAATCATGTCAATATTACATAATATGTAACTTATATGTAACTTATATCTAACTACACTTTCTATCCGCCTCGGACTAATTCCCACATCCTTCACCTTCTTTTCTCTGTCCTGTTTGATCTCAAAGCTCCCCGCTACACAATAATCTTGCGTAACTTTAAATTAATTGTTATTTTGTGAAGACTCTTCTGTGAAGGGATAGATTTTGATTTCAGAAGATTTCTAGATTACAGAAGACTTCTGTGGTCAGGTCACTTATATGTAATCAAAATTCATTCATCCTTTATTGCAGTGCTCTATCGGAAGTGCTAGGATCCCGTCTTCCATACGACAACCTGGACGAAGTCCGTGATCGGCTCGCGCAGATCAGCCCCGCGCTAGTTGCTTATGGAGATGTGCAAGAAAACAATTATTTCGCTCAAGCACGTGCGCTTGCGCAGGTGAGGGTTTTCTTTCAATGTATGGTAATTGTATGGCAAGTAGAAGAATAAGAGGTTGTTAAAATTTGGGGAAAATTGCACATTTTCGCTTGCATTTTCACATATTTTACTTTTGATTGAATGAATGAAAATAACTAGTAAAAATAATTTAAAAGGAGCCAGAGTCGGTCTTATCCCTGTGTAAAACTTACTTTGAAATTAACACCTTATTTCGTGGCATAAGAAAAGTGTGCCTAATACACGCGTAGGCATAGTTAATACCGTAAGCAGAGTTTTGCTTTGGACACTTTTCTATGTGACTGAGTCTAGTTGTTTACTTTAAATCAACACTTTACTATTATATATTTTCATACATGACCCAGGATCTCAAGAAGCCCGTATCAGGCAAGTTGGACGTGCAACTTAAACAACTGGAAGATTTCTTCATGACGGACGCAATCAGTCGCGCCTCACCAACTATGGCCAAGTGCGTGCAAGCCGTGCTCAAGCAGAAGAACTCGCCGTATTAAAGTCATATTATAATAATACCTTTAATGTATTAAAAACTTATTTTTAGCGATAGATTTGTCTGGAAATAAGGTTTTACTAGCGCAATTTAATCGCATTTTTGTCAACTTTTTAAGATGTATTGAAGTATTTTAATATACGCTAATGTTATTGGAATTAGATTTCATTAAATATGTTATTTAAATAATATCCATATTGTAACACACTTTATTCTGTATGTACGCTAGTTTTAATATATTAAAGGTATTCACTATTCATATAACATCGCTAACGAGTTGTAGAGAAATTATGTATTAATCTTCATAATTAATCGTTGTGTAGATTAATTTTGCGTTTCTGCAATCATTTTTATAAAGAAATACTACAGAAAAGCTTAGACGTCGAATGGGCATTCCTTTCTTGATATCATTCGACAACATACAATTTTGAACTTTATTAATAGATGTTATGGTTCAAAATCAAATGTGGCTAAGCTAGTATATTTTTAATAGCTTAAGCTATATTGGTTTTAAATCAGAGCATTTAGTCCATTATTTATTTCGTAATAAATGTAAGATTACAGTGCAAATTATCTAATCGTTATTCAAATCTAAGACATCGGAATGTAAGGACAGCAACAGGAATATGTATGTAAGAACGGTTTTGTAAATATGCGTTTAGTAAATAAATGTAGTATAACGAGAGTTATTTGTTTCATTTCGTCGTTACCTTAACCTTTTCTCGAATTTGATATTGAATAATAAATTAATCAATATCAGTTTCTTTTGAAATAAAATCGTTTTGGAACTATCGCAAATATAGTATTCTAATCCGTAACATGAATAGCTTGAAAAGAAAAATCTATGCTACTCCGAACATAGATACATTTTTAATAATATCTACTCAACGTTTGTACTATAGCTTTTTTGCAGTTCTATACTACGATAAAATTAAACATTTATTTAAATCCCGTTCAATTTAATAGGCCAATAATAATACCAATAATACAATATTAATAGTTCGCTATAGGAAGAGAATCTTCATCCAAATGGCAAAGGCGTCGGTAGTCCTGAAATAAAGATATATGAATTTAATTATATATAACACTAGCTTTCTTCCGGCGGCTCCGCCCGCGGTTTCAAAGAAAAACTCGCATAGTTCCCGTTCCCGTGGAATTTCCGGGATAAAACCTATCCTATATTACTTGTGGATAATGTAGCTTTCGAATGCTGAAAGAATTTTTAAAATCGGTCCAGTAGTTTATGAGCCTATTCATTACAATCAAACAAACAAAGTTTTCCTCTTTATAATATTAGTGTAGATAATAAATAGCTAAGGATTACCTTCGGTTTCGAGTAGTGATAAAAAGTCTAAGTCCAGTGGGACACATAAGACTGTTTGCTTAAAAAAAGTTGTTCAGTAGGAAATTCATATCAGAAACAATATTAAATACAATAAGAATTGCATTAAGTTACGCAGAATGTCCTATAGAGCTTTTTGCATGGAATTAATCAACGGGACAATAATATACACTGTTCAACGGGATAACCGGATAAAAATTTCATTTATTTGAATAAATGACACGTGCACAAGTTGGTCAAAATCTCTTCCAAATAAACAATTAATTTTTAAATTAAAATATTGCGCAAAGGTCGGGGTGGAATGGCAAGAAATAAATTTGTACCCAAAAAGACCACTGAATCACAGAAGTCTATTGAACTACTCTACAGTCTACTCTACACACAGTTTTTGTTTTTAAGTTTCAACTAACATTAACAACATGTCTAGCAGTATTCTTGTACCGGCAATCCTGTAGAACCTTACTAGCTTGTTCAGCAAATTGTTTATGTGAAGCTTTAAGCCCGTTCCAACAGGAAGCCTGTTTTCGTCGCTTCTTATATTCTTCAACCATTTCGTTGCGAGTTCTTTCGAAATTAATATTTTTATCTGTAATAATAGATTAATTGATGAAGTAGAGCAATTTCTTCATCAGAGAGTTTTTTGGTAGATTTTCTTTGCTCACATCTAGTAAAAAAATTATAGGAAATAAAATGTACTGGAGGTATGTCGTATGTACCTACTAACCCGTACAGACGCATGGGGATTTTTCCTTACATTTCCTTTCTTTGCAAGACTTAGCTATAATGCATTGTCTATTACATACACATTTGTCGTAATAAATATGATCATAATTGGATTTTTGATCTATTATTTGAGTATTCATTTTATTTTGTATGGGAGGCTTCTGTTTTGCGGACTGTTTTTTGGAATCTTCGATTTGGCTGAAATATTTTTAGACATTTTTATGGAAAATGTAAGTCTCAAGAAACATCGAAAAAAACATTATTGTATTTATAATGAATGTTTAAATGTTTAAAACCAGCCTACATGGAATTTTTTTTAGCGAAGGTTTTTTTTGCACTTGAATTATATCTTATTTACGGTTAAAACCGTAACCGTAAAAAAACTTACGCCTTTTCTAATCGTTCGATTCCGATTTCGATGAACTTATCAAAGCGTTTTTGTGCTTCATCTTGGATATTTTGTATTTGTTTGTACACTATTGTTGTATTGCTGTTATTGCATTGTTCCTTGATAATCTGGAATTGTGTTAATGAAAGGAGAACTTTTTTTTTAAATTGATTGATTTAAAGTTTACCGCATAGAGCTTTCGTGACTGACTGATTTGTATAAATATAGCGATACAATATGAGATTTGATAAAAAACAGTTGCTTCTTTAAAGTTACTTAAAACTTTCAGTTTATCTTTATCACTTAGGTATCAGTTTAATTTATTTATGAAAACTTTATAGCGTGCATTTCTTTCAAAATAAATGACTTTCTACCTTGTCGTTTATCGATTTTATTTTACAGTTTATTCGATCTTGATTTTTCTTGATTTTCTCGATTTCATTATCAATTTCTCGTTCTCGTTTGATTTTTGCTTCTTTATAAGCTTTCTGCTCTTTAACAAATTGTTCGTAGTCCTGTTTTAAATTGTTCTTCATTTTTGCCTTGAAATTGAATTTTTAAAAATAAGGATAATAAATTAAAAGGATAAGATACTAGAGACCACTCTTTCGTAAACGTATCTATTAAAAAATATTATTTTTTCATGAGGATGTAATTGTTGTAACTAAAATAATAGGTAGAGTAGGTTTAGTTTTAGTTTTTAAATAAAAAATAAATATAACTCCATAAACCATTTCTTTTGCTTCTATAATATCCATATCACGAATTGCAGATCTATCTTCCATTTTAGTTATAATTTCTCTTTGTTTCCTTTGAATTTCTATTTCTTTTCGTTTATTGCACCTAGAATAGGATACATTTATTAATTATTATTATCATTATTTAAAAATGGATCCGACGGTATATACCTACTTCGGCAAATACCTATTATAGGATGTTGTTGTATCTAATACTGGAAATTAAATTGGAAGTAGAAGATTCAATAAAACATTTCTGTGCACATATTATTCTTTTCTACTTAAAAACTTATTGTCTTTTCTTATCCATTCTAATATGTATTTAAAACTTATCGAGATTTTTCATGCCCTATGGGATCTTATAGATGAAGAAAATAAGTTTAAAACTACGGGGAATAGCGCGGGTATTACGAGCCACTAGTTCATATAAATTTAATATTAAGTACAAAGAACTAGCTAACATAGCCTTGTTAATTCGAGCTACTTCAATATTCCTTTCTCTTTGTTGCCGTTTAATGTCATTTTCATTTTTTTCCATATCAGCAGCGCTTTCAAGAGAACTCCACTGAGGTTTCTTTTGTTCTAGCAAGTTGGCTTCGTCTTGTAATTTCTTCTGAAATTCAATTTGGATCTCTCGTTCTTCTAACGTTTTCGATTCTAGAAGAGCACTGAAACATGGATTTGTGAGTGTTTTTATTTTGTTAGAAAAAAAGCTTTTGTTTGATTATATTGGACGGTTATTATATTATGATCTTCAGGATATTTCATTATAAGAGATTGTAAATTTATTTTTTCAAGTCTTTAACTTTCACGTTACTTTTATGTTTAGTTTAATGATAGGTACCTTATTAATTGTCTCCCATAATAGCTGTCGTCAAAAATTTGTTTCCTGGCTTTTTGTATAATTTCTCCCCTATTAATGTCTTTCTTTTTGGAAAGAAATTGATTGATGAAAGCTACGTTTTTTTGACGTTCAATTTCTTTATTTCGTTCGATGATATTTACATGGCCCTTAATTAATTTAAACATACTTGTGTTACTTTATAGTTCTTTTAGAAGTATCAAACCGAAAGTAAGTTATTGATTAAATTTCTGGATGTTGAATGGGTATCATACGAAATTCTTTTTCAGAGGCATTTTTACACAATTATATAAAGTTACATTTTCGTATGGATCCCGACCAGGCCCTCTGGGGTGAAACTACATGCAAACAACATCCACTTCCAATTCAATGATATTAAAATTCAAGGTAATGATAAAATACCTGCACAGTATCTGGCCAAGATTTCATCCAACTTTGAGACATTTCGTTTAAACATTTTATGTAATCTTCTTTCGTTTGCGCATTTTCTGTATTATTCTGCTTTCTGGCTATTCTTTTCAATTCGTTTTTATGAACGAGAAGAAATCCTTTGGAGGACATGTTAAATATAAAAAGTGTGAAATATTTATTAATAATCTATGTGGTTATGAATTAAATATGATTATTTTTCCGACCCAAATATCGACCAATAGAATTGCACCATTCGACGTCACGTGGTACAACCTACATGGTATTATACTGATAATTTTTTGAAAATTTTCTCTGGTCGTTGACGTCAAACTGACAGGTTCAATTCAATTGTGAAATTATTGGCCGACATTTGGGACGGAAAAATAATCTCCCGAATACCACACGAGCTTCAAAATTATCTGGCATTTCCCTCAAGGTTCCCTGCAAACAAATAAAGTCGTCAAGTTTTTCAGGAAAAATCACTCGCGCTTCGCGCTCGTGATTTTTTAACCTTGACTAAAAACTTGACTCCTTCATTTGTTTGCAACGAACCTATCGGAAAATACCCGATAATTTTGAACACAGATTTTGAAGCTCTTGTGGTATTATAAGTGATAACTCATTGTAGCGACATCTCGCCAAAGGAATAAATGAACATTAATTTTTCATAATAAGTATTATTTTTGAAATTATTTTTAATTTCAACTTTTTCCAAAAACTTTTTTGTGTTGTTTTTTTTTCAAAACTATGTCCAAATTAAACCATACATTTCTGTACAGTCATTGTACAGTATTAATACTTAGCGTAGAGCTACGGAGGTCGGTTAGCTAACACCCAAATGTTATTAAAAAATGTCAAACGATCACAGATTAAAGTAACGGATGCACTCGGAGCATTTCTATCGCCATCCATCAACGATAGATCCGATACATGGTTTATCTTTGCAATAACTTTATTGGGGAATGGCGGGAACAGATGGATCCTCTCGCTCATGAATAGATAACAAATTTGAACTATGTTCAAACGGTATACTTAATAGAATCTTCTTTGTTCATGCTATATACACCTATATGTAAGAAGTAAAATGATGTACGTCATCGTTAGGCGATAAAAGATTTCTTTGAGTAGGTAGATATATAAGTGTAGAAGGTATAGGTGGATATATCTCCTCTTAAAGAAATGTAAGATTGCGTCAAGTAAATATCGAGTAAATAGCAAGGAAATACTAAGGGAAATACATAGTAAGTTCCAAATTTCCAATACAAATCTTTGTATTTTTGTGTTAGAAGCTTCAGAACTCTATTGTACCTACTTTCTACATCGTTCTGGAGCGATTAGAACGCCAGTTGTAAGTTAGGTATTTTATTTATTTATTTATTTAACAGTTTTATGTACCATTACAAATTTTACAATAATATAATATTAACAGAAAAGGTATTTTTTTGTTTGTTTATAAATGTTGTAGATTTATAAAAATATATTTAAATGGACTGAGGATTAAATCTTTTCTTACTAGTGTGCGGAAAATTGGATAAAGTATAATTTTGGTGCGTATTTTTTGGGAACTGCTAGGTACCTATGTACAACATAATAAACTGAGTAATATGCAAGTAAAAATATCTGCATTGATAAAACAAATGTTGATACAAATACATTTTAATTCGTTTAAAGAAAATATATTGCGACAAAGAAATGAGGGTTTATGAGCAAAAAAATGTCAAAGTTGTTGAAGTGCTGCACTCCAATAGCAATTTTTTGTTCAACGATGTTTGTGCCACTCTGTACGCTCTGCACGTTTCTTATAATACTAAGTTTGATAAAGGAATGAAAAACTATCTTGTTTTGTCAAATCGTACTTAATAGTATAAGTTATATTTATATGATAATTATGTTACTTATAGTCTGTTTATTTGCGCATATCAAAGTATATAGTACCTATTCCTAGCTACTTATATAACTAACTAGCGGTCCGCCCCGGCTTCGCCCGTGGTACATATTTACGGTTTTCTCTACATAAGAACCATCCTCGTACTTCAAGGAATATAATAAAAAAAGAATTATCGAAATCGGTTCAGCCGTTCTCAAGTTATGCGCTTACCAACACATTTTGGGATTCATTTTTATATTATAAGATTATCTAAGAGCATGAGAAAGGAGAAGAAAACCTAATTTTACAGTTAACTCATCATATTTATATCCTTGTTAGATAAACCTTATTACCTACCCGTTTAAAAGAGTCATTGCTGATAACATTCCTTATACTATATCAATGTTCCAAAATCCCGCATAGAATAGATATATCGATAAAGTGCATTGCTCTTTGGCGCCAATTTCTGACATTCCACCCTGAATGTCCAGTCGTGATGCCACTTGACTTCCATTTGCAAATCGTTATTGCATGGGTCCGAGCACTTGACTTTTCAGGTATAGACGTCACAAAACGGTCGCTAACAAGGAATGGAATATTTAATGCCTTCTAGTTATGATGTAAGCTTTCAAGAAGTTAAAAACGCTTTTAATGTTAGGATAATAAGAGAATGAAGTTCATTTAGAATTCATAGTATCGATTTTTAATAGTTCTGAGTTTGAAGCTTTTATTAAATACCTACGTAATTTCGTGAAAAAAGTTCACCGTAAAAAAGGTGCAAAAAATAATGTATAAACATAACGTCTGAAAAATAAATAGGGCCAAGCAAAATGAAAAGATATTTGTCTTCATTTAAACATTTGTAATAAAGAAATACGAAGCGGGACGCTTGGGTAAAAATATCCTACTTGAAAAACTATAAATTTTACTTTGTGTGGAACAACTTTCTTACGGCTACAGTTGGAAGCAATTGGCAAAGGCTTAAATTTTGTGTTTGTCAAAGTTTGCTTGAATTTTATATAATTTTGCGGAAAATATCTTGTTTTCCACGGTCATGCGAAACATTTCTGGAAAAATATGTTGATGTGAAATTTGAACTACTTACATACCTAAATTATAGATGGTCTGCTTTTAAAGTTTGGGTGGACGTATCTTTTGATATATTTAACATAGTTTTATTTAACTAAACACAATTTAAATCATTTAAAATTTTAGAGATTAGAAGAAAAATTATAGCATGATGATTGCATCTGTCAGATAATATAACGTACATTGATGGTTTGATACGTCTTGTTTGATAGATTTGATGGTATCATAACAAATGCAATAAACACGGTTTTAAAAAAATAGCAATAAAGAAGTAATTAACAGTTAATTACTTAGTTATAACAGTTATTTAATAATCAAGAAATTGTGTTTATTTTGTAGAGATCTAGTTATTACAAAATGAATTGTACAAAAATGAATACTTAGCTATAATTTTGTTTATATCTATAGATTGTTTGACTGTTTTATGATACTTAATATTATTTAATTTTACATGTCTTGTAACTTGTAAGTTAGGTGAGTAGGTATATTATGATATGTAGAGCTTAGCTGTTATAGACCACACATGCTTTTGTTATTTATCTGCCGGCAAGTTTTTAACACTTCAGTTGTGGTCAGACTCATCAGTGTCACATCTGTGCTTCGCTTAAATTAAAAGTAATTTTCTTATGCAGAATTAATTAATGACTAACGAGCTCAATAGGGTTCATCAAGCGGAAGCACTCACGAGATAGCTCTAAACGACATCATGTATGAGTGAAAAGGACAGACTGCGGGCTGGAGTTGAATGAATTTATGTCGGTCTATTTAGTTACGCGTCAATTTGGCGCGAGAAAGGTTGTGAGTGAGGTTAAGTTTTCGGGTGTTGAAAAAGCGCGCGAACTTTCTTTCACGTGACGTTTGTCTATGCTCTTATTTTTTTAATGACCAGGATAGTGCTCCTATTTTAATGTTATGAAAAAATGAGTTGTAATTTGTATGTTTTATTCTTTTTATTCTTGACTTGTTAAAAATATTTTTCGTACAACAGTGACTGAGTGAATTAATATCAGTGTATATTTATAGTAAAGTCTATATAATTAACAAAAGGTAAGAAAATTTTATGTTTACACACTTTACAGATAAGCGGTAACCGGGAGTTCGCTAAGATAATGTGATAATATTTTTATTATTGTGTAAATATGATGCGGAGATGTGCTAATCAAAACTATGTACTACCTATTTTATTCAAAATCCAAGTATGTAGAAATATTTATTATCAAGTTAGTACATATTATATTTACCTATTTAATAGGTATATTTTATCCGTGTAAAACGTGTGTACTGACGCTAAATGGATTTTTTTATAAAATTACGTAGGAATTTTAGACAAAGAGTACATAATTAGGTTTGCAATGGGATTATATTTAAACTAAAATTATAAAGGGGAGTTATTTCATTTATTGTTTAATTGTTGGTATTTAGTTACTACATAAAAAAATGTAGAGCGAATAAAAAACAATAAAATTACACAAAACACATCTTTATTTATTTTTTAATAGGTATAAACTAAGTAAGCTGTAGGTATTATTTTTCCCGGTTTAGCCTAGTAACCTAATACAAAAATTAAATACATAATTTATTAAATGATAAATAAAATGCATTGCAGGCCTACTCTCCGTCTTCTTCTACCATAATATGGCAGCTTATTATAATTCTTATGTAAAATAATATTATGTTAAGTTATTATTTTTTTTAATGATCTCAAGGCAAATTAAAATAACATTTAGATTTTATGTAAGTGTGCCAATATAGGAAATGCTCTCTTTCGTTGTACATCAAAGAAACCATATCAACCATACCACAGGGGTCCCAAAAGTTTGTTCTCTTCTGCATAATTCATTCATCACCCAATAGTAGATTTATAGACAACTAAAGCATTTGAATTCGACAAGGCTTTGGTATTTGAACTTTTCCAAACGAAAAAGGTACGTAAACCTTATTTATGGGAAAACTTTTCAGATAAACTTACCGAGGCGGGTGGGCAACTAGAGTATGTATAATTATAGCATAATGTTATTTATGTATGGTGAGTGTAGCCATGTTAATTACTAAAGTTAAATATTATTAAATTGTAAGCGTTTAAACTTAATGGCACTTGCTGAGTGAATTATAGTGCATTAGGGTAATGAACTAATGAGGAACATAGGGGAACTACTATAAGATAATAATTCAAATTGAAAGGGTTGGAAAATTCTCATAGAATATTTAATACAATAAATTGCGACACTAATTATTATTAATTAATTGATTTACTTAGTTGATTTACGTCAGATTTTCTTTTTTTCTTGTTGAAAATAAAATTTATACCTAACAAAAATATGCAAAAATGTCTGAAAAGTTAAATCTCACATTTTTAAATGAGAAGTCCATACTCATCTGTATTACAATTAGGAATGTTGAATGATTATAGCATTGCTTTTTAAATGTAGCCGTTTTATGATTTAAATCATTTTTTTTTCCAAAATATGTTGCTCCTGTTTTGGTTTAAGTTTTTCCACGAAACTCCTGCGAATGCTTTTAAAAAAGCAATTTGTCATTTAGTTGGTAACACTCGGAACAGGTGCCCGGATTGCGCCCTTTTCACCAAGATTTATTACCGGCTTACGAATTTTCCGATACACAGACCTCGCAATATTCGAGTTGAGATTAACAAGAATAAATTACTGCAAAACGCCGAGTTTGATTAAATAATAAATTGTTTATTGAGATATGAATATTTATGAAAGGATTAAATAGGTACTTAGATAATAATTGTAAAATACAAAAATATGTAATGTAGAGTATATTTCGTAAAGAGTTATAAAACTCGCAACTAATTAATAAATTTAAATATTCAAAAAATAGGTACTTTAAACATACCTACCTAGGTATATTGTAGTATTCAGTCAGATTTAACTGCAAAAAAGTGTGACTTCACAAAGCAGTACAATTAACAATAAAACGAGGAGAGTGGAAAAAGACTTGACCTACTACTGTTTTCTTGTATAATAGTGTCACACGTTCATTTTGAATTCATAATATCTTATATAAAAAAACATAAAAAATATATAAAAAAGGATGAATAAAGCTAATATGGATTTGAATAAGTTCTAATGTTGTAGGTACTTGCTCTTCGGCTTCGCCCGGGTTTACAATTATTGATACATATATAAAATAGGTACCAACCAAGTAAAGAAAGAGCTTTGTAACGTTATTTATAGGTAACTAAAAATAATTTTGAAATCGATATACATAATTGGTTTTGGATTAATTCGTAATACACAAAAATTCCAATTTTTCCTCTTTATAAAATTAGCATAGATCTATCATGTTTAGACAAAACACTATTAATACCATTATAAATGTATCAGTACGTCTCTATGTATAATCAAACGCAAACAAATTTGTTTGTGAAACACGGCAATGAAAATTGTTTACGGATCATTCAAAGCTGTTATTTTTCAGATGTTTTGGAACGATGACGACACTAATGTTCTGGAATGCTGACGTTATGAACTAAGGAAGAATGTCGCGAGGAGACAGATATTGGAAGTGGAGGCTGGTCTTTTCAGCATTCTCGTTGGCTTTTGCTAATTCGCAAGGTAAGTCTTTGGTAATGATTAATTACAAAGTTAAATTTCTAATACGAATCCTGGAGAAATTTCCTTATGGTTTAAAAGTCGTATGATTAAATATTATACAGTGGTATATTTTAAAGCTATGTTCTCTATGTCGTCGTAGAGAATAGAGAACATAGCAGGCAAAAACTGGATGCGTATGGCCCAAGATAGGGAAGTTTGGTACAAGATGGAGGAGGCTTTTACCCATAAGGGGCCACCTAACAAGGACTAAAAAGAACTATATTATGTATAACTAAAATGGCATATGTATATATTAATTTTAAGGTGGAATTATTTCCACCTTAAAATTAATATATACGGATTATATACGTGTTTCACAAACAATTTATTTATATAAAGCTTATTATTATTATATTTTAAAGCAGTTCTATGCTTTTATTAACGGGTGGCAAAAGCGTATTTCAATTGAGCTTTTACGAATTTTACGTACCAAATATAATAAGCGAGTCCCAAAACTTACAGTGCGTAATAACTAAAATATAATTTGCTTTGAATTAAATAACAAACGTGTCACAAACACAAATTATAAACTCAATAAAGTTATAACTGAAACCAAAACAAATTTATATTTTACTAGTGGTCCGCCCCGGCTTCGCCCGTGGTACATATTTCGCAATAAAAGGTAGCCTATGTCCTTTCTCGGGTATCAAAATATCTCCATACCAAATTTCATGCAAATTGGTTCAGTAGTTTAGGCGTGATTGAGTAACAGACAGACAGACAGAGTTACTTTCGCATTTATAATATTAGTATGGATAATTGCTCACATATTACAGACATTTAAATAATTAAAACTTTTTTGGCCTGCGCATATAGCGCACTTCTTCGCTCTTTACAGGATCTGTTACCAAGTTTAGGGTCCAAAGGTCTCACTTCAATATGTACCAGCCCTTATTTCCCCCGGGTTCTCGAACTTTCTCTATTCACAGCTTCCTTGTGAACTTCCCTTATTGATTTGGGCCCTTTATCGTTGCTTCGTCTTAAATTAATCAACTTCTATACAAATAGTAGATTTCATTTCTAATCTTAGATTTGTCTTTCACTGTAAATAGATTACGAGTAAATAAAAGCTTTGCTTAATTTAGAACATATTTTGGAATATTCGTGAATTAAAATATATTTAGGTATAATGCTATGATCGTTTCTTTGTACTACTTAAACACCCCTTGTCAAGATTATCGCCAAACCCTTTCAGAATTCAGAACGGCTTACCTTTAGAGTACAGTATTGTGTGAAGCCTTCAAGGCCTCTAAAACACCTATTCAATTGAATATCTTATATCAGTCGAGGTATAAGTTAGAAGTCTTTTAATAACCACATAGAGTTGATTATATTGTCTCTAATTTCGAATTCTACATGGAAAAATACAATGGAAAATAACTCGGCACAACCATAGTTACATAGATGATAAAGAGTAGGTATACCTACGTAGGGGAGACCGGGTACAAAAGTAACGGTGGGTCGAAAGTAACAAATGCTCTCTAGATTTATCCAATGGGCGAACACCGCTTAGCCTCTGTCAGGCGATAGCCGAGAGCGTCCCCCTTAATTGCATTCATTCGCCGCGTGCGCCACGCGCTGTTAGGCTGTGTGACAGGACGCTACGTGTTTTCACGAATCAAAAGTAAGATTTTCGACATGTTTTTATTAAACGTTTACGTAGTCTTAAAAGGATGATAGAAATCTGAATGTTTGCATATCCATTCTTGATTAGAGTAATTGTACATTGCTCATAATCATTTTTATGTAGCACGTTCCGTTTTAAAGTTTTGTTGCACGTCTTGGCAAAAATATAGATGGGTACAAAAGTAACATAGCCCTATGGGTACAAAAGTAACATGTTATTTTTGTCCCATTATGATTATGTATATCTTTACTTCAACAGAATGCCGCGACAACGCATTAGAACTACTGATCGAGGAATTACCGACACGGCTGAAGAGCATTTTGAAAGATGGTGCAACAATTAGAGGCCTTGCAAAAATATAATATTTGCCATGTAACATTATATAGATTTATAAAAAAAATAAAAGCCGGTAATACTAGTGCAGCTACCTTGCGTCGATCGAGATTTACTAATAACAAGTAAAGTAATCTACGCGACTATTTAATCGAGTGCTCTGCAGTTTATTTTCAGTTATCTCCATCAACGAGCATAATGTGAATAATTTTTTTGATAAACTTGCTGAGGTATTGGGAAAGGTACCAATTTGAGCCAAAAGATATTTGGAATATGGACGAGACAGGGGTGACCACTGTCCAAAAACCTAGCAAAATTGTAGATTAAAAAGGGGTTAAACAAGTAGGTGTCATAACCATAGCAGAGCCTGGAAAATTAGTAACTGTTGCTGTTGCCATTAATGCTCTAGGAGAACACATTCCGCTTTTTTCGTATTGCCGAGGGTCCTGTTGGTTGTGCTGGAGCTGGGAATGCTAGTGGATGGATGCAGGATGCAGAATTTTTAATTATACAAAGAATGATTCCCTTAATTAATCTCATTACTTGAACTTCGAATATTTTTATCGATTGTTTTGTATTATATTTGTAAGTATTATATTTAAAATACAAAAGTTGATATGTGTTATTAATACAAAGTCTTTAAACAAATAATTCGTTGATTTACCATCATAATATTGTATTAATTACCAACCCCTTTGTCTTGTTACTTTCGACCCACGACGACCTGCCTACGACCTGCTTACGGGGTCGAAAGTAACAACTTACGATTTTTTTTTAAATTTACTTTATTAATATAAAACACTCCATAATATAATAAATTGAGTTGCTAGTGTAAAGAATATAAACTAAATTTATATATGGTTATATTAATTTAATGATAACAGTAACACCCAGTCAGAAATCAAGGTACAAGTACAAAGTGTTACTTTTGTACCCGGTCTCCCCTACTATGAAAACGTTGGACTGTTCATAAATTAATTAATGTCGTGTTTCCATTAATTCATAATGAGATAAATGGCCCAGCCAATCAGCTAATTTACTTATCCAATGGGTTCGCACGCGCATTGCCTGTTAATTTCAGCTCATGAAATAGGTACGTTATAAATGTTATTACGAATATTGCTTTTTGCGGGTCTCGTGGAAATCGGTGCTGTTTATCTTTAGATGAATAGATATGATAGAATATTATAGTATGAGCTTCCTAATTATGGTACCTATCTGATAAAGTTGAAAGTTATTGAAATACTTACTAATGTATCACTTTAGTTATCATTTACTTAGTAATGTATCATGATGTGCTTACGAATAATATATGTTAGTGTTTTAATGATATTTATAACACACAGCAGCAAAAAGCGTGGTGCATTGAATTAGAAACAAAGAAGTCTGCGAAGGTAATCTCTATTAGCTTGAATGTAGCGTTGGTTGCTATTGAAAAACGTATAGGTAGCCCTTTAGTACAACATTTTTAATGTAGTAATGAGAATATTATTTATTTATTAATCATGATGTGGTTGTACCTAAATTTCACCTAAATCGGGTGAGCAGTTATTCTGTAAAAAAGCATCCATCTTTAAAGTTTAAATGTATAACAAGCTATCCTGTCATTGGGCTTTATAAAACAAAAGGCGACTCTTATTTATATAAGCCAATGATAGAAGGTATAATTGGGATTAGTACTAAATAAAACAAAATTCAATTGCAAAAATAATTTTATTTCAAAGATCACAAGAATTATTAATAATAGGCATTCATGGTCGTTCAATTTAATAAAATTGATTTAGATGCGCTTCAAAGCCGCTATTAAGTGAAGCGTAGAACTGCTTTAAAATTGTTAGGAAAACGGATTATAATAAAATGTCGTTAGCTTTATAAAATATAACGCGATTATACAGTCCAGTAGCTGTAATCATACTGCCTTACTAACTATCGAGAAGTGCATATAATTTGGATCAACTTTGATGCAAACGAGTTATAGGCACTGAGTTATATGCACTTTCTCTAAATATTAATGATTCCGATAGGAGGAAGTAAATATGAAATAATTGCTCGGTTCTGGTTGCGATTAATAATAGCTAATTACTCTTATTTACGTAACTTTCTCTGCGTAGGGAAATATGAATTATCGGTGCGAAAGTTAGGTAATTTTCTGTTTCTGATTCTTGTTTATGATGTTATTATTGCTGGGCACATAAATATTGTAATATGTATTGAAAAATAAAATCAAACATAAAATAATATTAAATATTTATATAGGTATTTACCTATCTACATAGTTGGGTGCACATTTAATTTTATTTAGAAATATTTTTTTTTTGAAAAACATCCTGCCTAAAATTTTAGAAATTAGGTACACGTAAAATGAAAATCTTACAAGAGTTAGGGACTAGATAATTTTGTTTGGTAAGCAACCCAAAATTACAGAAAGTAAATTTAAGTGTTTACAATTTCCAGACACAAGTTACTGCCTACTAATAAACAGAAATTAATTTTGCCAAGCTTGTTTCGCTAAATCTTAGAAAGCCGCGCTTTGAAATTCACTAGCGACTGGTGCTCATAAATAAAATTTAAAAACTCAATTAATTTTACACCACCGTAAAGCTGAGAACCGTGTCACAACAGTATATAATCAATCCCGAGATCGTAATGTCGACACTAATTTTAATTGCCTCTTTGCTTTCACGACCATTATGGTATAGATCAAAAGCGCGGTAATAAATGTCGTAGATTTGAGACACAGCTGTTTTCGTAACAGATACTCTAGGAGACTTATTGTGGCTATTTTTCATTGCAGACATATCAGCGTGCTGCGATAAGGCAACGGGAACATGTCGGAGCGTTTGCGAAAAGGTAATATTTTTTGGATTTTAGGGGAAAACAGAGTGGGAATTAAGGGAAATAGGGCGCAGTATTACTGTATTATTTACGGTTAGACTTTTTCCAAGTATTAGATTCGGGTTGCTAAAGTAAGCAATAGAAAGATAATTGTAAATCGTAATAAGACACATACATCTGCAATGCAACATTTGTACAGTGCTATTGAACAAAAATTTGAAATTCAAAAAAAGTCAGGATATTGGCGCCTTTACATTATTTTAAAGTACGTCACTGGATACGAGGAAAATGAGGCGACGAGTGATAAGACAGTTATGTTATAGTGTGTAATAAGTAAGGAAAACTTTATGTTGCTTGTATCTAATAAGGAGAGGAAAATTTCTTAAGAAGGGTGGGAAAAGACGAACAATAAAAAATATAAGGAATACAAATTAATAATATACATATTTGAATATTCATTCATTTATAGGCTCTAATATCTGGTGGAAATTCATGTAATTTACTCAAAGTAGTAGAAGTAATTATTAAGATTTAGTATTAATAATAAATCACATATTTTATTGCTAGTAGTTCCCCAGTAGCAAAAAAAGCATAACTATTTAACAAAATATCAAAATTTAAGAAAATCGGCATTTGCCAATCTACTCAGCATAGTGAAACGTAAGAACAATCTCTCATCTCTCTAATAAATATTTTATATGTGTCCGGTATGTGATTGGTATTTATTGATAAAATTCCCTCAAGCTTGCCGCAGTGTCACGTACACACGCCTCCTGAATCTTAATCTCTTCCACAGACCAATCAAAGTTTTCACTGGCAAGTCAAATTGACTAATTAAGCCGATTTATTGCTTCCGAAGTTCCTCCGAAAGTTACGCTATTTTTAACTAAGGTCATTCAATATTTGTACAATGATCTTTGATTTCATGGAAAGTATTATGCTTTGATCTATTCTAGAGGATACTGGATTCTTCCTGTGATAATGAGTTATGGATAGTTTAAGAGCTGATCGCAGATAGCGTTTGGTTATTTAAATTCAAATATTTGCGAAAAAAAACCCTGACTGATATTTGTGCTGATATTTTCCTTTTATGAAGCGTGTTTCGTATGACAATAATTTTATATACCTAGTATATGAGCTGATAAACATTTCATATCGTTTATGGCGTCATACTATTAGACATTAAAAAATTAATATGAAATGAGTTAATTCTTCTGTAATACCAATTCTTATGTAGGTATAGTGAAAATAGAACGGTATAGGTTCGATAAATATCTTGTTAAAACTATTTTTAAGTTGACTCTATTTCAGCTTTATCACTGACCTTTAAAAAGCTTCATAGCTAAGCAAAAATTTTTTAGAAAACGCTATGAAGTATGAGTACGTTTTACATATATGTACAAAAGGAGCTATGGAAACTAAACGCATTATATTGAAAACAGTGCAAACATGGCTTCTAAACATAATTTATTCATCTAAAATATAGTCAGCTCTCGGTGCAGAAAGGCGTCCCAAGTAGCGCGGGCAATCAAAGCTTGTCACATACAGAATAGACTTCTGAGAAGGAGCGTTGACTGAATAAAGAAAATTATTAAATCATGTAAGCGGAGCCGGTAATACATTCGTTTTTAATTTCGTCTTGTTAGAGCCGGCGTGACGCGACTTCCTCTGCGCGACGATGTTGGAATATCGTAACTGAATTACGTCCAAGTTTAATTTGTCGGCGCCATTAATTAATACGTTTGTCTATTGGGGTGGGAATGTCTTGAAATAGATTTTCGATGTGTATTTCATTTTATATGCATGCAATTCTTTTTCATAATTCATAAATTAACTATAGTATTCGTTGTAGTAATATATGTTCTACTTATCTTTTAACATTTCGTAGCATTTGAAATAAACACATATATTCAGACTCGTTTGCCGATACTTGCATTGTCTATGAATTGTTTATTATATTTTATATTATGAATATCTTATCAATTATCTATCTGCAATTACTTACCTTTTAAATAGTGAATGATTGTTTTCATTACTGTTCTTCATATTAGTACAACAGTCAACACCAAAACATAACCAACTCAACTATATTTTCACAATCATAGCCTTATTTACGTCAACAATACTAAGGGTCTATGAGTATCGAACCGATGTCATTACCCCTGCCTGTAACAACCATCAAGTCATTATGTCTGCCTCATGAGCTCTATTATGTATGCCTTTCACACAATATTCAAATTGATTGAACGAGTACCTTAAGGGTAATTAAGCTGTGAATACAAGAGGATTGATACTTGATAGTTGATTTTTAATTAAGAGTACCTTCTAATATAAATTACTTTAGTTTTCTCTTGGATTATCTAATGTTTCACGTAGACCGTCTTTTCTGTAGGAAAATCTTCAGCATAATTCGTCCAAGACAACTAATCGTTACATTAATCAAGAAGTAGATAACTGATTAAGGGAGAATGTCGTTTCCAATAATTTTAACATTTATGACATAATGAAAAGCTGGGAAAAAGCTAACAAAATTCATTTACATCGAGCATACATGTCCTCAAACATTTTTCATGCAATAGTTTTGCTGAAAACTGAAGCATTGTTGATAAGAGTTACCATAACAAACATTTGTAGCTTTCCTTTCGAAGGTTCTATTGAATTCAAACGGAATCCTTTTTATATCTAAAGAACTATCAAACACGCATATTTATGCATCTTGTAAGTATACAAATTGAATATTTATATGTACGTCTTTCCGGTAAAGATTTCCTTTATACTGTGTACATATTTGTATAATATGATGTCATTAATTTAAATTTATTACATACACTCACACATCTATTAGAATAACGAGAATGATTAACAAACGATGATTTGTTATTTCTGAAGCATTTGTAGGCTATTTTGGTTTGGAAAATGTTCTAAGGGAAAAAGGGTCGAAAATCAACCATAGAAGTGATTTTGTACACTTTGAAAACTATGCAGCTGACGGTCTTAAAAAATCACTGATACCAATAATACTGTAAATGTATCACAGTTTGATATTGTTGAGAAATATTGTCCACTAGCACAATTTTTGTAGTTTTAGATTTAGATCTAGATTCTAGTGAAGTATTTACCGGATATTTTATTTATAATTGGAAATGAGTTTCTAGTACATTAAACAAAATTACCAATTAAATTTCTGCTCCTAATATTACTGAAGGTGTTATACATGAGTATAGGTCAAAGGATGTTTAAAATTGTTTTGATTATCTAGCACGATACTTGCAAAGGTCTTCTTGACCCACTTTCAGGATCGGGCTAATGTTACAGATGTTACACCGTCGCGTTATTATTTAATAATGTAGATATTAATGTTTTTGGGAGATTATAATGTAATTCGTATGCTTAATTTTACACTGACGTAAAATTGCTCTACTTCGTCGCAATGTAGAGTAATTTTTTTGAATCAATTTTTAAGCTATTCTGATAATAATAATACAGTATTTTATATTTTGCCATAATAATCTATTGCTTTTTCTATCCACCCTGCTATAAAGCTCCAGTTTAAATAATTTTAAAATGAATCTGTTTAGGGCAATAGGCATATAAATTTTTTACTGATTTATGTATTTCTGCATCGAATATTACATGATTAGCTGTCTTATCTTCACCAGTTTCAATACGATTCGAATCTATGGTTTCTCATTTTAGGTTCTCAAAACATAAATTTAATTTAAACAAGATAAAAAATCCTTTACTCATTCATAATAGTAATTTTTTTACACACGTTCATTTCCCTAATTCGTACGTACTTCGCTAATTAAAGTTCTTCTAAATTAAGAAAAGAGCGTGTGAATTGCGAGCTTCGTATAAAGTACGTATAAACGGATTCTTGCATGGTGCTACCTCGTAACTCGTGCAGGAATTTATGAAGTGGCAGCCAAGGGTTGTAAGGCTATATACATGTGTCGACTTCTTTGTGATTGACTCACCAAATTTGTAAAGGTGTTAAAATAAGGATGATGATGTTTGAAACTGAAATTTTAATTACAGAAATAAAAGTGTGTTGGTGTCATCAGATGTAGTGGATACATGTGGGTACTTTCTTCCGAACGTTCATTTGTTATTACGTAATCGAACACTAAAACTATAGTCGTGAAACGTAATGAAGATATTGGTATCGAATCTCATATTATTCATTAGTTCACCCCAAAATTAAAAAATGACGAATTCTCTTAAATCAATATTAGCGAATTGATAACATTTTTGCTACATCGTTCCGTTTCTAAGAAGCTTAACAGTAAGGAGCCGCGAAAAACATATTGCCCATAACTAAGTCGTATCTAGCGCACGGGAGCTTGTAAACTTTGAGATAATGTATTTGTTAACACATGTTTATTGTGTATACACTGCGCCTTGTTAGTTTTATAACGTATCTGTGTGAGTTTTATGTTGACAGGAATTTTACTAGGTTACCGACTTTTTGATAAGATGAGGAAAATGCCTAGCGTTTAGCGCTTATGGCCTAGTCCATGTTTTAATAGTATAAAAATAGGAATTCATGATTCAAAGTTCAAACATTTAAAAAAATAGAAAAAAATAACCATCTTGGGGCGGGATTGGAAGCTGTGACATTTGTCTTTGTCTGCTAAGTGCTAAGTCTTAATATCGATGTTTTTTTATCCTTTTCTTATTCTTATAAATAGAATTGAAATATGTGAAGTATTTAAAATAAAAACACGTATTGTGAAACTAGAAAAATATTTAGCAATTCAATGTTTCGTCTACAACTCTACATTCAATATTGACGGTGGGAGGTCTTAACGACATGTCGGAAAGTCGTTAAAGATCGTAAAATTAAACGTCCATAATAAGTTTTATATAACGTGAATACAAAGTGGTTATTTTGCGGTGCAAGAAAGACAATACAATGCTATTTCCGATATTTTTTTATCACTTGTCACATAGAGAATAGGCAATGAACTGGGCAGTGAATCACCCCGTTATTTTTGGCTACAAGTCTAATGAGTTCGTATCTTTGTTATGTTTGCCGTTTTTGTATATGTAACATATTGATTATATACACTTATAGGTAGCACAAAAAAAAAAAATATGTGAAAAAATAATTGATGACTAAATTAATTGAGAGCTACATATTTTAACACGCTATTTTATATTAATTTTAATGAAAAATGTCGATAGCGTTTCACATTGTAAAATAATATGTATAATAAAAGGTAATGTACCTTAAAATCAGGGACAATCCACTCACAAAATAAAATAAACGTACTAAACACTAATAAAGTTTCAGACGTTAACCTGAAAAATAAGCATCATAAACAGATAAATTAAAGAAATGGATACCATTCGAAAGTAAACTATAATTCGTCAGTTCCCACGGAAGTATCGTTAAAAAAATATTTGCGAAGCATTTATAATTTTCAGTAGGTGCGGGCGATACAGTCGGCTAGTTCAAACGAGCGGCGCCTTTGATGTTCGTACGTATGATCTAAGTTGTCGCCGCAGACGCTTTTAAATGTATTTATATATACGTGTTTACATAGACGCTAGACCCGTCTATTTCTAGTTTCAATGAACATCTTGTGTTCGGTAGATACGAAGGGTTTCTGAATCCTAAATCTTTCTTAAACGAAATGAATGACAGTTTCAGGTCAAAGGAAACTTTTTATTCAGTACTCTATTAGGTATGTACTCTATATATATAATAAAAAATATATCCACTTTCATGAAAAATGTTGCCAAGACGCGAAAAAGACGAAAAAATTATCATCTCAATAATATGTAGAGACGTGCATATAACTACATGCCTTAAGGGCCCTTAGTAGGTGAAAACGGCAAAATGAACTGTTTTCTATGAGCTATAATTGAAAATATTGAAGTTTTTTCGCACTGAAATTTCTAATATGTATTACAGAACGTATGTGTGATGGGATGACTGTTTCCAAAACACGATTGGTAAATTTTGCTCGATAAAAAAAAATCCTGAAGTTACCTCTAAAATATCATATAAATGCTCATTACAACCGTATTTTACGATAATAATTCGTATAAAATCACAAATACATAGGTGTTTACCTTCTCGATTTCGTGACTGTTTTAGATTTAGAAAATACTAAATATTTTCATTCACTTTTTGATAAAAATGTGAATGGCGCTTACGATTTTAAGTTTCGAGCACGTCGATTCCATACTAAAGGCGGACCCCCTCACCGCTTACCTCAGGCCCGAATAGCTGAATTTTCGCTGACCGCCTAACCCCCCTTAAATCTACAAGCCGTAACTTAATAAACTACACACTCTTACGGTCACGTAACCACAAGAACTATTGTAATAAATTAATAAGTGTAAGGGCAGATTTTTCAATGCTTGGATAAAACTTATCCGTCCAATAAAGTATTACACGATAATATTAAAATGTCACGTAAACTGTCAAGTACGGGCAATTAGAATACGTTTTTAAAATGATAGTTTTATACATTATTCAACGAATAAGTTTTATCCAAGGATTTAAAAATTTGCCCTAAATCTTAAGAACCCGGCGGAGGCCGCTCGCAACTGCAATTCGAAGCGAAGTCAAAATACGCTCGAATATTGTTGTCTCTGTTGCACAATTCCCGCCGGCCCCACGCTTGATGCGACAGCACGACGACCGATGAAAATTTGTGATTAATTTGAATGTGTGCCGTAATACCAAAAATGATGAATGAAAACTCGATGCTTTTCCAATTTTTTTTGCATATTGTGTAACTTAACAATATAAGCCATGTTTCGAATTACATTATATTAAGAATATTGCCGTTTTTAATACAGAATTGATGAGTAGAAAACATATCATTTATACTTAAAAAATGTGAGAAATACAAATTGTTTACAATTCGTTGTATTTAAGTATTTTGCAATAAAAATCATTTGGGAACCTAGATAAATACTGTCTTATTCCAAATAACAGCACAATAAAGTGGAAATATGCTCAAACTGAAAATGATTTTGGTATTACGTTTGTATGGAAAAATTGTCGTCCGCCGGCCCCTTAATAAAAGGTGTAAATAGAGAGAAATATATTTTAAGGAAATAAAAATTGATGCTATTAACTACGCTTTTCATGAATGTTCTTTTTTACAGGAAACTGTGTAAAAGTAAACTCGTCAATTCATTAGAATAATTATTTATCGATTGTTCGATTTTTCAGAAATATTGAATTGGTGTTTATTTCGAGGGCATCGAGGACGCTTAAGCCATTCACCGGCATAAAGAGTGACATACTAATGAGGTCCCAAAATTCAAATTAAGCATCCCGATCACGAACCTCAGCCATCACTTTTGACAATTGTTTATTCGGATACAACGTGACAATGCTGTACGAACGCATCGAGCTGTACTCGGAACTTCATCACGATAGGATTCTAGATGGGATTCCGGGATTCGATTGATGGGATTCCGATCACGTAGCCCGCTGTAGGCGTTTACCCCGACTTGTGGTTACGTAGGTACGTATATCCGTAGATCGGTATTTGTGCACGTTCAGGATAAATTTATCATTCAGCCACGGTTTTCAATCTTTGGATTTTTTATGAGATTTCCTTTTGGGGGTGCGACGTGAATGCGAAAGTACTAGTTCTAAAAACTCGTATGTATGTTTAAAATGCGTAAAATATGTGGGGTGTGAATGCGTTTACGTTCGAAACACACTGCAATTTCACAGGCAGTTCTTATGAAATCGTAGCATGAATTTTATTTATACCATTAATAGGTTCGCCGCAACTCTTGTAAAAACTGTTTTGGATCATAACCGCAACATTAATGTAACATTCTTAAAGTTGCGAAAACAAACAAACTAATGCGACGACCAAAGCGCTAAAATAGACTCATTTGAAGCCCTTTCATGTCAGTCCGTCTGACCGACCTGCGGGCGACGTATTTTTGTCACATATTGAGATACTTTTAACACCTTACTCATATTTCTGCTTACTATTTATGACTTTTTGGATATTAAGTTTTTATGATGGATGCATCATTATAAACGCTTTTGCCATAAAACTTTAATAGGAGATGAAGTAGGTAACGATACTGAGATTCAACACTTTTATAGATATAGAAAAATAAGTTAACATGCTTAGATAATTCTTCCCTCGTTGACTAAAGGAAGTTTTTTAAGGAATGTATAAATTTTACTTCGTGCAAATGGTATTCCTTAAATGAACTAGTTAACATTTTTATCATTTGCAAGTACGATTATTACCATCGATAATTTCTTCTAGACTTCAGCTGCAATATTTTTATAATTTTTGAACGCTTGACGAGTCGTTGTCAAAACCGATACAACAAGAGCACAGATCTAGTACCAGTAGATATGCAATGCTATGGTGAAAAGAGATAGATAGCTACGCTTACATTATGTGAGTGAAGGGGATGTAGATACGTTTTTTTTTGTCCTTATCTGCGTGGCCACTTTTTTGTTTGGCCCAGGTTTGACAGTAGTCAAACCTAGGCCAAACAAACAAAGCAGATCTGATATTTAATTAGTTTTCTTGTGTCTAATGTTCTTTTTGGTGATAAATACATTTGGAAGTTAATTATAAAAGTGTTCTGAATGTACTACGTGTACTGAGTGTTTATAATTATGGGTGGTTGCAGCGTATTAGGCTATAACAGCCGCACGGAAACAAACGCCGATGGAATTTCATTTCATTCGTAAGTAAACAATTAAATAAAGATACATAATATCAGAATCATTATAATTGACTGTTTCCTATCAACTGATCATTCTTATTGTTAATATTTCGTGGTAATTTTAGCTTTTAAGTGTAAGATAACCTCAATCACAATGTTGCCTGCAAATGGGAAAAAAAGTCCACAAAATTGCAAAAAAATGTTTGTCCCATAGTTTTCCAACGTATAATGGCATTTGTATATATGGATTGATGCTAGTCGGTAAAATTGGGTACCATCTAAAAAGCGAGAATATGTTCAAAGAATTTTAACGCAATTTTTTTGTTTGCAATCCTAAATAATCTCTCCTTGAGTCAAATGCTACGCCAACAGTCAGCATGAATGTAATTACTTATCTACATTTTAAGAAGTTGATTCACAATCAAATTCCATTGTTAGATTTCCCTATAACCCTAAGATAGATTATTTTCATATGCGTTTATTAAACTTTGTTACATATTAAATTGCTTTTTACATTAACTCTCTAGTAAAATAAAAGTAAAATATAAATCTAAGAATTTATATTTTTTTAGTTTGAATCTGTGCAGTCAGTATCGGCAACACAAAATGATGATCCAAATTCCAATACCATCAACGAGCTATAGAGGAGTTAAAAGGAATAGACAGAAATCAAATGATTAAAATGTGTCCCCAGGTGCTAAAACTCGAAAACTGGTTTGTACTAAAAAAATACATCTTTATTAATAAAAATAACAAGTTATTTGTTAATACAAAGTTAATAATGGATAAAAATTTATAACCGGAGTAAATTAAGCATTAATTCCATTTTATTTGCCATTAATTGTTAGCATTTCTCTTTAAAAATGTTTTTATTTCTAAAAGCAGAGTTGTTTTGATGCCATAGTTTCAAATTTAATATATTGAAGTATTTTTATTTCTAATTATTTGCTATATTATATGTATATTAATGTTATACTTTGATACCAATACATTGGTATTAAAATAATTAATATAATGGCCTTGACACAAAAAATATTTTATATTCTAAAATTTATTTTTTCAGTT
Source organism: Colias behrii (assembly GCA_029959065.1). NCBI lineage: Eukaryota > Metazoa > Arthropoda > Insecta > Lepidoptera > Pieridae > Colias > Colias behrii. The sequence goes on from JARWMC010000016.1 coordinate 3,304,737, forward strand.
GCAGAAGCAAAAACAGATATCAGCTAATCGTCTTAAGGGGCCGGCGGACGACAATTTTTCCATACAAACGTAATACCAAAATCATTTTCAGTTTGAGCATATTTCCACTTTATTGTGCTGTTATTTGGAATAAGACAGTATTTATCTAGGTTCCCAAATGATTTTTATTGCAAAATACTTAAATACAACGAATTGTAAACAATTTGTATTTCTCACATTTTTTAAGTATAAATGATATGTTTTCTACTCATCAATTCTGTATTAAAAACGGCAATATTCTTAATATAATGTAATTCGAAACATGGCTTATATTGTTAAGTTACACAATATGCAAAAAAAATTGGAAAAGCATCGAGTTTTCATTCATCATTTTTGGTATTACGGCACACATTCAAATTAATCACAAATTTTCATCGGTCGTCGTGCTGTCGCATCAAGCGTGGGGCCGGCGGGAATTGTGCAACAGACACAACAATATTCGAGCGTATTTTGACTTCGCTTCGAATTGCAGTTGCGAGCGGCCTCCGCCGGGTTCTTAAGAAATTGCTTGTTAAATGCTTATAAATATGGAAGAAACAGAAGTTCTCCGCAGCATCGAAAACGGAAATAAAGATTTTCTAAAACTCAAGGAAACGATATTCAAGCCAATTACGCAACTTTTCCTTATGTCTAAATTTCATAAGCCCAAAAGCGTACATTTACGTACGAAAAACATTCGACATCGGGCTACGTAGATTTTGTACCTACTTGATTTTTATGTTCCAATATTTGTAATCGGCCCTTAGCACAGAAATTTATACAATATGTGTAAAATAACCTATGATAATAAAACACATTGAAACTGTATCTGAATTTAATATTCCTTTATTTGTGGTCTTCCCTTATCAAATGTATATTATGTATATAAAAACTACAAAGGTAAATTTTCATTAAAAATACGTCCTCAAATTCACCTAACATTATTTATTTATTACACTGAATTGTAATAAATAATTAATGTAAGAGTGAATTTGAGGACGTATTTTTAATGAAAATTTTCCCTAAAATGCAGGAAAGTTTATAAAATGGCAACACTCGAAGATAGAGCGAAATGCACTGAGGTGGCCACGCATGTTCTGAATCTAGTGGTACTAGATCTGTGAACAAGAGCTATTTTGAGTCCATTAGCGGTTCAAAACTTGGCAGATGTCGCAAACACATTATCGCCTGCTTATCGCTTCCCAGAAGTGTGGGGTATGGTGACGGGAACGCCCGAAACTCTACGGTCAAAGGGTATCGTCATAAACATCATCTCGAATTTGATATTTTTGGTGTTGACTGTTGATATTCCCTTGACTTGCTGCATTTTATATATACTTATAGTATTTAGGCAAATTGCTTAAATAATGTCATTATTAAGATATAGCATATAATAGTGTAATGTTTATTATCGAATTGATTTAAAATCTATCGTGTCCTATGAATTGGACACTTACCTACCAACTAATGAGCATCATTACATTCGATTGTATATTGCTGTATTTTCTTCCCAGTTCGTTCCTAGCAATTAAAATCCACGAAAAATCTCCAAGAAACGTGCACCAATTGACGCGTCCAAAACGCATTCCGTCTGCGAACAGTCCTTGCTCGTTAATCACGTCCTGTCACCGGCTGTGACGCTCATCTCAACATAGCTTTAGCGACAAAGAGAATCTAACTTAACTATAGTAAAAAAAAATGTACCGGCCGAATTGAGAACCTCCCCTTTCGAGTCCCGCCTCGTGATCGAAATTTTTCTATTCTTTATAAATTTATATTTATAAAGCATTTGAATGCCATAAAACCAAAAATATTAAATTCAATCTCCCCTTTTTTTGAAGTCGGTTAAAAATATGACGCTTTAGTTATATGTAATAACTGTTTGCTATGGTCAAGTTTATTGGCTGAATTAGTTCTAATTCAGTGACAATGAGAATTATATAGCGGATGCATTTCGCATTTGTTTCAATTATCGATTTGACGTTATAGCCAAGTGTATTACAGAGAGCTTTTATTTTGTTTCACTTCATGAGACTATTATAGAATGAGTAAGTTGTTTGTCTATATGCTCCTGCTTATGTGTATCATGTGTACTAATATTTTATGTGACCTTTTATATTTTAATGTTTGTGCAAAAAAAAAAGGTTTTATTATTGCACCTTATTTGAGAACTTTGATATATGTATTTCCTTCAAATGCCTTCTTAACCGTGCCCTTGCATAAAGTTTCGCCGAATAAGACATACGTAGTCTCGTAAAAGTCAGCCGGTAATAAATTAGTGCTTCACTAAAAGTACTCGTGAATCTCTTTAATTGTTTTCACTTGTATATTTAGTACGAGTAAGGAGTCTTAACGCGACGCTTATTCTTATTTATCTGCAGTGGTATTTGCGGCTGGAAGAACATTTCAATATAATATGCTTCAAATGGAAGCTGCGATTTACACTTCATTTCAGACTATGAAAATTATGTAGAGAATAGTCTCTAGAAGTAGAAGTAGTAGATACGAGTTAGACTAGTTAGTTCAGTTAAAAACTATTGTAAAATTTTTGTAGTTTTCATTGGTAAGATTGGAAGTTATTACAGACCCTATAATTTGTAATTTGTATTGTCATTTAGATTTGATTATTTTTTGTTTATTATTTTTTTATAAGCGCTCTATCTAGCTCTAGCTCTATTAATTGTTTTTTATATCGACCTAAGCGAACTAAACCGTACGCTGAGACTCGTTTTTAATTAATAATATAAAAAATGGTATATGAATGTGCACATGCACATATGCGATATGAAAATGCACTCATAAAAATGTCCAGAGTTAATATTTTCGTAAAATTATAAAATTCTGCGATCCGACTTCATTACTCAATTTGAAACTTCTGCCTCGTTTAAAATACACTCACCGGCACGGAATCTTGGCCACTTACAAATTTGCCGATAAAAAAAGTTTGAAATGCTTTTCACGATTTTTTTGTATGCAGATATGTTAACATATTACTTCGTTAATTTTATGTTAAGAAATCATTAAGTTTGAGAATAATCTTTTACCGCTTTTTAAGAGATAGTCGAAATTTGTGATTTGTGCGGTTAAGCCGAAGTTATGAATTGTTCGTTTTAAACTTTTTTCGATATCGTTTATGCAGTTTTATGATATTGTTATTGTTGTGCTGTAGTCAATGATCATAACAAACAATAAAAAATGCCGCTAACATCTGAACAACCTGCACAGGCCATCACAATGTTAGACCAATGACTGCCGCAACATAAAGTACCTAATGTACAGTACGTAGCACGTTCAGCGATGAACTATGCATGGAGAAGATACCAGGAGACTGGCAGCTACACGTGCAGACCAGGAAGTGGAGGCGTGAGGTGCACATCAGCTCGAGAAGACCGCTTTATCGTTCAAGAGATACTCAGAAATGGCTTTCTGACAGTTTTTGAGATACGCCACCAGCTCCAAAACACCAGGACAATAAATGTGAGTGAGCAATCGGTGAGAAGACTAATAAAGGAATTTAATTTGAAGGTTTGCGGACCAGCACGCCTGCCAGAACTCCTCGGACATCACAGAGAAGCACGTCTTCGTTTTGGTCGAGAACATGAAATCTGGACCCACAGCCAGTGCGCTCGTTTGGTGTTCATAGATTAGTGCCAAGGCACTTTACGAGCTTCTGATAGCATTGAGTCAGTATAGAGGATACGAGAAGAGAGGTTTTCACCCACCACCACAACTCAAACGGCGATTTTTCATGGAGGGTCAATAATGGTATGAGGAGGTATAAGTTTCGATGCTCGCACGGAGTTAGTTATCGTAGATAATGGCTTAAATTTGAGCAGGTACATCAAGGAAATTCTCCAGGAACATGTTTAGCTCTATTAAAGGTTTATCAGTGAAGAAAATTTGCTACTAATACACTATAACGCACATCCGCGTGTCGTACGATGCGTATAAGAGTATCTTCAAGAGGTTGTTATTGAAAAATTGGAGTAGCCAGCTCGTATCCCGGATCTTAATCTAATAGAACACATCTGGGACATGCTTAAAAAAAAACCTAAAGTTCGATTCTAACCCAGCACAAACCGTAGATGAGCTTAGAAATACAGCTGGGGCCGTTTGGTACACTATAGCTCAAGAGGACATCAAAAATGTCTTCTAGAGTATGCCAGAAAGGATGCAAACAGTGTTTAAAGCAAGAGAAGGAAACACCCAATATTAAAAGGTTCATTTTTTTATGTAAACGCTTTTTCCTAATTTTTTGTGCATTTTTGAAGAAATCATTTAAATTTCACAGAAAATGCGTAAATTCTTGTTTAATTCATATCTGCGCGGTAGAACTTATTATAAACTTCCAATTATTACTAAAAGTTTGCAAAAACATTAAATTATCTAGTTATAATTAAATTTTTATTGAATTTTGTAGTAGAAAAGAAATAGTGTAATTTTTCGCAGAAATTTGAAGTGGCCAAGATTCCGTGCCGGTGAGTGTAATATATTTCATAAATTACACATCAAAGTTTTTCGAGCAATTTGAACGTCTTCATTCGCAAATCATATCGTTGAAATAAACAACCTCTTTGAAATGAAAAAAGCGTTTTAAAATACGGTTTCGTTTGACCTCGAGCAGTACAAACGGAATAGTTCAATCAGCTAATTATAACTGTAATTTAACTCAAGAATAATTTACAAAGAGACATCAAAGCGGTGGCAGCGCTATTTGATTCTGTCCTTTGATTATACGGCTAACATTTGCTATTTTCAACCAATAGAGCAAAATGACACATGAATAGGGTTACCGCTGTTGTATTTGGTGAGGATAATATGTCTGAAATAATTTAGCTCTATAAGGTATTGTTTTGTGAATTGATTTAATCAATGTGACATTTTGATCTTGTCAGCAATATAACAGTCCCATTAGTACCTAATAATTTTATTCTATACATTATCTTACAATAAAGGAAGTCGCAGACTAAACGAAATAATAAGAAATTATATAGGTACAATCGTAATCTGTAAAAATTGTATTAATGAACCGGCACAATACTAGTGTACTTCAAGTGCAGTGTAAATGACAACACATATATTTTCATGACAAAACTACTATTTCAGCACTCTACGCGAGCATAAAATCAAATTTTATTGACGCGTTCAATTGCTGTCAATAATTCAAGAGTATCAGAGTAGGTACTAGGAATAACCTCGTTGCAAACAATAGCAGCTCATTCGAGACACTATCAGTGAACTTTAATTACCGGATTGTTCATTCACGACATGAATATGGTAAATTGTAGGCGTACTGGGAACTTAAGCATTAGTTCATATTATCCCGTATCCGTATGTATACGAGTAGCGTAAGGAAATTACGAGCTTAGAGAAGAAATGTTTAATAATAAATATGAATGAAATTAATTAGATAGATTACCTGAACATAATATATAAGAAATTGTAGCAGATGCTTTCAAATACTGTGGGATAATGTTTAAAATAAAATAAAAATAAATCTAGATAATATAGCTATATGCAAAAATGTTTTTGTCTTATTGTTGGTTACGGTTTCACTGTATCGGTTGTCAATAACACTAGAAACTATCCACTTGATTAACTAAGATCTGATGAAGGATTTGTACTTATTGACAAGAGCGGTCTCTCTTGATTGACTTAATTGATAAATTAGCTCTATGCAGATGTCTAATAAGATGAGAGCTTTCTCCTATTAGCCAAAGCATTTTAATAAGGGTTAAAGTTTATTTAGCATCAATAATAATATCTACAACTTCGCAAAATATATTCCGAATGAAAAACTTCTTCGCAGCCTCTATTTCAGGATTTTCTTGCGATATCTTTAACGTTAATACAAAAATATTTGTTAGTTTAAATTGTTCCATATTCACACTAATACCATAACATACTATTTGGGTCTTAACAGGATTAAGATTATTGTCCCCTTTTCAGCATAGTTCTATAGAGCAGTTGCAAAATAATCTTATATATAAATAATCTTAGAACCGTTGTACAATAAGATTACTTTTAAGACATCTAAAATTATCAAGGAATTTTTCAAAGCCCTACGCCAAGTATTTCATGACCGGCCCTAACAAAACAACGCGACTTACGATCCGCTAGTAGTAATAACAGCCCATAAACTATGTAGCGTTTGATTCGTTTTATTGTGACTGAAAACCGTTTGTGTTTTAATTAGTCGTGTGGAGACCGGAAGAGTTTCTTTGGAAATGCCATTTGGAAATAGACAATATTATGTGTTTGGATTATCGACAATCGGTGAAAAAAAGATTATATTTTGCATCGTATGTTGTTGTTTCTTTGTTATTGAATGTATAATTATCTATACTATATTAAATATGTATTTATAAGAATAGATAGAGTGATAAAAAGCTCATTTTATATTCTCTCAAATAAATATACAAGAGGGTTGAAAGTGAACGAAATTTGTTTGCGATTCAATTTAACTACCAAACAAATTAAACTAGATTGTATCTCGCTGAAAGAATCGAATGAAAATAAGCCGTGGAAATACCTATATGAAGCAATAACTCTGTCATTGTGTGCAATAGTAGTAAAAGCAATAGTTTGTATAAAGAAAAATCTACTTATTTACAAATGACTACGCTTCTAAAACTGTATAATATCTTACAGTTTAATTTGAAACAGCTTCAAACGCTATCACGTATTAATATTTTGGCCTAAAGTTCCCATTACGTTAATGCTTGCTATTACCTAATTGTTGCCTATATCGTAATGGAAGTGCTACGATAACGTTTAACGTTTAATTCTATAGCCTAATACAATTATTAAATTAGTAGCTCTACCACAGGCTTTATGCAGAATTACGTTCCGAATCCTAATAGATTCGTTGTCTTGCTCTAATGCATGTTACAGGTCCTCGGTCTTTGACCTTTGAATTTATATTCGAAAAGTAACGTTATTGCATATTATTATTCAGTGTTCAAATTCATATTCAAATAAATATGATGACGCTACTGTATTTTTTTTATTTGCGCTTGCATTTTTTATAAACTTGACAACTAGACTCGAATTTAGTTATTTAGTTATTTAAAATTGATAGATAGAGGTTCTACAGTTATTTAGAATTGCTTCAGGGCTACATTTTCAACCAGGCCATGTGTGGGTTGGTTAGTTGGTCGTGAAAAATTTTGTATCTTGTACGCCTGCTTCGTCTCGGTTTTCTTCCGATGTTTTCCATATTTGTACAGATTGGAGCAGTGCTCATGTCACGATCTATTTAAAAATTTATTTAGATTGTCAGTCTAGTATCCGTTTATGGCTAAAGTTAGGAGTCTCCGAGCTACCATAGACTGTTTACTTACATAAAATCTATTATTATTCCAGAGTGTTTTTTAAAACCTCCACCGAATAAATAAAAGCGACAAGTTTGCGGCATTTTTGAACAAACGATCAACTTTCAAACGACGTACGTTAATAAATCGTTAGCCAACAGGATATCAATTGCATAGCATTGATTTGTTTTGTAAATAGTTCCCGGTATAAGCTTAGGTCTAACGGTGCATTTACATCAAACGAGCGAATTCTCATTCTAACCCCATTATGTCAAATTCTTTTAGTGTAAACAGGCATAGAGCATTCTTCTTCATTCTTCGTTCTTAGTGTGTTCGAAAAGATTCTATGCAATGTTCTAATACTGAACAACATTGAATTATTTCGTTTACACTAAAAGATCACGAACGAATGCTCTATCTCTAGCTCTATTGTCGTTTGATGTAAATGCACCGTAAGGCTAATGCAGGCCACGTAGCGAACAGGACGTGTGACCAGTGATGTCAACCTACCCCCGATTGTTCCCATGCTAATGTTAGGACCACCTCTCACTGATATAACTTTTTATACTGTCACCATTGACAAATGGCCGACGCGGATTGAATGTAAAATGAATGTATGAATTTAGCGATGGTTTATCAAATGTTTATTTGTTTGTGTATTTGGTAGAGTGAATGACTAGTACTTTTCCTGGATTGTAGTGTGAATAATATGAAGTCAAAGTTCAACTAACGTAAAAAAAGTTATGTAATAGAAAATAAATATAAGTATGATATTTTAAATTGCTCTTCATTGACCATTCATCATATTATTACATACTCAATAGTTATAAATAGACTAGCTGTTGCCCGCGACTTCGTCCGCGATTAGGTCGTTTTTCGTCATTCGTCGTTTAAAAAAAATACGTGACACTTTATTTTTGAATGTTCTTAATTATTGTCTCTTATAAAATTTAACTACTTACATTAAAATTGAACACTCTGATAAGAAAATCTTAAAATCTGAAGAAAACATGAATGAATGTGATTTAAATTCTACATTACTTAGTATCAAAATATAATAATCTAAATTAAATGTAGATTAACAGTTTGAGCACACCATTATAGAATATGTACTTAAGTATTAAATTACGTTAGTTAACATAGTAACTTTACTAAAAACACGATGACTTTCTTTCGCGCTCGGTACCACAAACTAAGCATGTTTGTGGTAAGTGGCCCGCGTGACGCGTCACTTGACCCCCCGCGAGTTCCCCTCCGTTGCTATGCGAAAATACATTCGTTGCTCTATTTTAGGAAAAATTTGTAATACTGTGGCCTGGGCGTTATAACACGTCCAGGGAGTTCCTGAGTGCCGATATCACCATCTTGAGGAAAAGCTTCTAATGTTGATTTAAAACTGCATACATACGAATTAACCTGTTCTAAAATTGTGAAATGAGTTCAGTTTTAAATTTGAGAAATATTGATTTCTTGTATTCCACTATTCGTTGTAGTCGAATACAAAATATAGGGTAAAAGTGGGATAGATGCCGCACCGGGATAGATGCCTCATTTTCAAAAAACCTCACTTCCCAGAGTCGTGACTACGAATTAATGATTTAAATAGGAGCTCCTATCACCCCGCACCTCGGGTACGCATGAGCTGTTGTTTGGTGAAGACGTGTTTCGCTAGTGCGTGTTGTAATATCCGCGGCGAACTTCACGAACACGTTAAAATTTAAAAAGGTTGATATTTGCCTTTGCATAACTTTATAAGCATTAATAAATTTCACTATATTTCTTATTATGTCTATACACTGGTCCATTAATTACAAATCTAAGTGAAAATAGTGGCTCTTTTGTTTTTATTTAATAAAAAAAATACTGGGGCAGCTATCCTTATCAAAAAGTATAGTTGCCCCCTTTTTTTTCGAGGGATAGATGCCCTTTGGGGCCTCTAAGGGCATCTATCCCTCAATACATATTATGTATATGTTATTATCGATAATCACAGGTACCGTTTATATTTTTACCTGATTGCGCCAGAGGTTTTCTCTATGTTAACCGATTTTACTCGTTTAATTTGCTTTTTTTTGTTATGTATACTTATTACTTACTTATTAATGATCTGCCCTTATACTGATTGTAGGAGAACCACGCCACGAAAATACAAAAGAAAAGAAGGAGTGCGAGCGCAAGTATATTCTTGGACAACAGAACAACTATGTTAACATGACATTTGCTGGTTTATCATATAAATTTTATTAGATTTCGCGTTTATAGAGTATGTAAGGCATCTATCCCACTCTGCAGGCATCTATCCTCAAAAAAGGTGTTCTACAAAAATGTTTATTACACATTATCTATAAATGATAGGATAAAAAATATGTATATAGTAATTCAAAACAGATAATTAACCTAGCTATATTCATACAAAGTGTTCGTATAAGATTCATGTTTTTAAAATTATGAGGCTATTTCAAAAAGTGGGGCATCTATCCCACTTTTACCCTATATAAACAAACTTAGGTTGGCCTACAGGCAAAAGGGATCCTATCAAATGGTAAACTTGACCTTGTATCTTAAAAGTAAGCATGAACGGACCTTCTGATAATTATTGAGCACCAAAGGATCATTTGAAACGCGCTACTATAAGAGCGAATATTGTCTAATAACAGTTTACATTGCACAGTATGTTCCTCTAAAAGTAGTGATTTCAAAGGTTCCGGTGTATCTTCAAATGAAAGCCGACTCCTTACTACACTTTAAAGCATTACAAAAAGAACATACTACGCCTTTACAGAAGATGATCTGTAATCAATTGTGAGGTTATAAGCAAACCCACTTTTATATTTGTCAGACCACACCACCGAATTCGTAGATTGTTTACCTCAAGTCATTAAGACTATGACGAAATCTGTCTGCAGTAAGACGGGCCTCTCGCTATTCGTCCGTTTCCAGAGACCGAATAGTTTCAATTCTTAATCTTTCATTAAACAAACTTATTAATCGTTCTTGTCTCATATAATTGTAATATTCGCGTCCCTACTCTAGTCATTGCTTATACTCATGTTCAACTTCAAGAGATCGAATAATATTATGATGCACCCTATCATTTGTCAAACGGTCTTCATATTGAGTAAAGTTTCAGATTCTCGAGATAAAATATGACTGTCGTGATCAGTAGTGAGACGTAATTCCCTCTCAGTGAGGGTTTCGGTCTCACGGGATAGTACAATATGCCGTTTGCGATCAGCTGTGAGACGTCATACCCTCTCAGTGAAGGTTTCGGTCTCACGGGATAGTAGGGGAGACCGAGTTTGGTTGTCTCACGGGTTGGTTGTCACAGCGCAGCGGTCTTAACACAAAACTGAACTATCGAATAAAGTCTGTTGAACAGCGTGGCAAGAGCGATACAGTGACAACGCTGTCCCCACTTCGCGTCAGACCGCCCCGATCTGCCGTGAGGGCCTCACACGTGTTTATTGTTTTCGCACAGATTTTTTATGATATGAGGACCGAATATGCTCCTCATAACATCACTTTTTGTGAACGAAACGACAGCGCGGTTTAATTTAATGCCAACACCATTAGAAAAAAGGATTATTATTAATTGTGAAAAAATATCATGATTTACACTATTAACACTCTTTTAACATAAAATATAAGTCTGTGAGTGTGTAAAAATAAATCCAGCTAATTACACATCAAACTTATGTTTATAATTAGGTATACGACATGAAAATATATTAATTACCAAGCAATAATAATACAGATAAGCAGTGGTGGCTCAGTGGTGAGACCTCGGACTTCGAATCGATAAGTCCGGGGTTCGAGACCAGGCGAGCGCGCAGGAAATAAATTGATTTTTCAATTTATCTGCGCATGTTGTAACATCACCACTGCTCGAACGGTGAAGGAAAACATCGTGAGGAAACCGACATGTCGAAGAATTAAAAAGTTCGATGACATGTGTCATCCGCCAACACGCACTTGGCCAGCGTGGTGGATTATGGCCTGTACCACTATAGGAGGCCCGTGTCCCAGCAGTGGGAACGTATATGGGCTGATGATGATGAATAATACAGATAAATACTGAACATAAGTAGGTATAATAGATATTAAGTAGTATTAGTTAAAATATACTTTGACTGTTAGTTAAAGTTTATTTTTACTGACAACATGTAAATGAAGAAGAAATAATAATTACCAACGAACTAACCTTTTCTATAATACTTAACACGGCACATTTTTCAAATTATCTTGCTCAACCCTGATCAAAAATTTGAGGGTTTTGTTGGAACTTTAATATGTCAAAACTATGATATATCTAAACTACGATACAACTTGCTTGCGGAAATGCTCATTACAATTGTGAATCTAAAGAATAACTAACAACATACTATTCAATTTTATTGAGCTGATGAATATCTTTTGCCTGGAAGAAATCACCGTCGCCTAATAAATATACTGTGTTTTCTTATAAAACCGTTACATAATTTATTTTATCTACTTAAATAATGAAAATGATATTATATTTATAAAATATAAAAAATATTATGTAAAATGATTAAAAATAAATAAATGAAGCAACTACGATTCAAAGAAAACATCTTTTTCAGTGTTAAAATGCTCTTAGCAATCCTGGATGATGAACTGTATCATGTACTCTGATCCCAGTACGGTCGGTACCTCGATAGCCATAACGATAAATATTATAATCAGATAACCGCAAAGTCAAAATAAAAACATTACTTGTACAGTTGTGAGTGCAAAATTTACGTTTCATTTGGAATAACATTTTTTTCGGTACTAAAACGTAGTCGTTTGATATGTGGTTGGCTGCCCCTCCTCTCCTTCCTGAAAAATATCCTCCAAAATTTCCCGAGATACTTCCAATGATTGAACCATTGGACGTTGGACATTAACTTCAGTCAAAAATTGACGAAGCGGATGATTACTAATTTCCACTTAATCCTCGCTGCTACTATCTTTACCATCAAATCATCAATTTTCAAGTGGTGTTGTAAAAATATCAGCAGAAATCGTCTTCCAAAGGCGATATAATTTTATGAGCATTGAATCTGTAAATAACAAAATCAAAAGTTAACTGTAAATCTATAAAAAAAGCTACTTACAAATAAAATTTTATCAAAAACTACTGTTCCCAATGCACCTCAAAATAATAAAAGAATTCATCATTTTATTATTTCATTCTAAAAGTGTAATATAATACCTACCAACAAAAAACATGAATTGCTATCATTATAAAAAATAAATACCTATAAGTAACAACTTACTTTTTGTGGGAACGCATGATGGTGAAAATTCACAAAACACGAAGATTGCATTTGATATTTTTGGTTTTATGGCATTCAATTGCTTTATAAATATCACTACATAGTATAAAAAAAGTCGCTTTCTCTGTCCCTATGTCCCTTTGTATGCTTAAATCTTTAAAACTTCGCAACGGATTTTGATGCGGTTTTTTTAATAGATAGACTGATTCAAGAGGAAGGTTTTAGTATATAATTTATTAGGTTTTAGACAAAGCGGACGAACCCGCGGGCGGTAAGCTAGTAAATTTATAAAATACGAAGATTTTTAAAATTGTAACTAATGAACGCAATCAATATTAGATTAACTGTAGATAATGGTGTCTAGTTTTACTTAAAATAATAAACATCTACCCTCACTTTAAAAAAATGTAGTATATTTATTATTTACACGAAATATACCTTATAGGGAAGGGAAGATATGGGCTAAAGAGTTAAATAAATAACATAATTATATTTAAATTATTAATTTCCAACTGTGTATTCAGTAGTGTTAAGGACGCTATTACGTATTTTTACAAAAACACGCTGTTTTACGGTACCATTTTAACTCAAAGCAATTACACGTGAGAACATAGTAATATCTTAATTTAAAGATAATATATTCAGCTCTACGTTCATCTTATAAAAATTGTACGACGTCATACAAAATTGTCGCTGAAATACGTTTTTTCCATCACAATAAACGCATAAAATGCAAAAAAATGGGGTCTAAAGCGGTACCATTTTAGGAAAATTAAGAGCCTAATCTATTTTCTTAACTATATCTTATTGAGGGATATATAGTCCTTTATATATGGTGTAATTTTTATGAATCTAAATCAAAATTTTATTTCAATTATGAGCTAAATTAAAAATACTTGTCGATTTCTTCATACATTTTGTTCTCGCGGTTCGTCAGACCGCGCTCAGAAGCGCTCTTGGAAGGACGGGTGTATCGCTCCTCGTGCCAAAAATAAAAACGAAATAAAAAAAGATTATTGTGCGTGCACTGTCTTTTTCGTGATTTGAAATATTTGATACTTTATAAGAGTAAACTGTATAAGTTTCATATTCCAATTATTTGTAATTTAAAATTATGATTTAAAAATTACCTTGCCTGAGATTCTCTTTTTTATGGGTTGTTGAATAGGAATAGCGGCAAAGTTTTGAAGTAGACTAGTAGGAAGACTATTATGATGTTGGTTGATATGTATAAGATGGCGCCGACGAAAATTTGACTTTTTTTCGTGATGGGTGTCATTTTCATGGTTTTTGGGGTAGCTATTAACGAATATGAGGTCAAAACTATAATCCAAGATGGCGCTGACGAAAATTTGACTTTTTTTCGTGATGGGTGTCATTTTCATGGTTTTTGGGGTAGGTATTAACCAATATGAGGTCAAAACTAAAATCCAAGATGGCGCCGACGAAAATTTGACTTTTTTTCGTGATGGGTGTCATTTTCATGGTTTTTGGGGTAGCTATTAACGAATATGAGGTCAAAACTATAATCCAAGATGGCGCCGACGAAAATTTTACATCTTTTCGTCATGGGTGTCATTTTCATGGTTTTTGGGGTAGGTATTAACCAATATGAGGTCAAAACTAAAATCCAAGATGGCGCCGACGAAAATTTTACATCTTTTCGTCATGGGTGTCATTTTCATGGTTTTTGGGTTAGCTATTAACGAATATGAGGTTGAAACTATAATCCAAGATGGCACCGACGAAAATTTGACATCTTTTCGTCATGGGTGTCATTTTCATGGTTTTTGGGGTAGCTATTAACGAATATGAGGTCAAAACTGAAATCCAAGATGGCGCCGACGAAAATTTTACATCTTTTCGTCATGGGTGTCATTTTCATGGTTTTTGGGGTAGCTATTAACCAATATGAGGTCTAAACTATAATCCAAGATGGCGCCGACGAAAAATTTGACATCTTTTCGTCATGGGTGTCATTTTCATGGTTTTTGGAGTGGCTATTAACCAATATGAGGTCAAAACTGAAATCCAAGATGGCGCCGACGAAAATTTTACATCTTTTCGTCATGGGTGTCATTTTCATGGTTTTTGGGGTAGCTATTAACCAATATGAGGTCAAAACTAAAATCCAAGATGGCGCTGACGAAAATTAGACTTTTTTCGTGATGGGTGTCATTTTCATGGTTTTTGGGGTAGCTATTAACGAATATGAGGTCAAAACTAAAATCCAAGATGGTCGTCGAATTTCAAGATCGCGTCATGGTAATACTGTCGCGTTATGGAGCAAGGCGGCGATTTTGGTATTGGTATCTATGAATCTCGCCAAAGAAAATTCACTCCTGACACGTTTTCTCGGCACACACGTTCTTTTTTATTTTATTCTCTTCGTTTAAATGTTTTAGATAAACTTTATTTAAATAAAGTTTAGCGAACATATTTAAAGTTAATAATATCTGTCAGAATATAAACACAGATGATGATTGCCACAGAGTTGCGTTTTATATTACATTTCTAAATTCTAAATATGCATTTCAATGTTCTTTAAAATTGTTTTTTTTAAGACTTTCTACAAAACTGTAGTTGTTAACGTTTTTGTTATTTTATTTAAGTTTACTTTAAAGGAGTAAGAAAAATATACCTAATTATCGACGGTTACATTGGGGATTTGGTAATACCTACATAGCTGTCTCAAAAACCTTGAAAATGACGCCCATGCCGAAAAGATGTAAAAGTTTCGTCGACACCATCTTGGATTTTAGCTTTGACCTCATATTGGTAAATAGCTACCCCAAAAACCATGAAAATGACACCCGTGATGAAAAGATGTAAAATTTTCGTCAGCGCCATCTTCGATTTTAGTTTTGACCTCATATTGGTTAATAGCTACCCCAAAAACCATGAAAATGACACCCATGTCGAAAAGATGTAAAATTTTCGTCAGCGCCATCTTGGATTATAGTTTTGACCTCATATTCGTTAATAGCTACCCCAAAAACCATGAAAATGACACCCATGACGAAAATATGTCAAATTTTTCGTCGGCGCCATCTTGGATTTTAGTTTTGACCTCATATTGGTTAATAGCTACCCCAAAAACCATGAAAATGACACCCGTGTCGAAAATATGTAAAATTTTCGTCGGCGCCATCTTGGATTTTAGTTTTGACCTCATATTGGTTATTAGATACCCCAATAACCATGAAAATGACACCCATGACGAAAATATGTAAAATTTTCGTCCGCGCCATTTTGGATTTTAGTTTTGACCTCATATTGGTTAATAGCTACCCCAAAAACCATGAAAATGACACCCATGACGAAATGATGTAAAATTTTCGTCGGCGCCATTTTGGATTTTAGATTTGACCTCATATTGATTAATAGCTACTCCAACTCCTTGAAAATGACACCCATGACGAAAAGATTTCAAATTTTCGTCGGCGCCATCTTGGATTTTAGTTTTGACCTCATATTGGTTAATAGCTACCCCAAAAACCACCCACATTTGCAAATGTGTTTGCTACTTAGGAAAAGTTCAGATTTAAAGATATAGGTAATGTGACGAATTTAATTTATTTCATTCCGACTGTTTCTCGGAATAACATACATTTACTAAGAATTGCATACAATGCCGGGTTTAATATATTGCCGGTAACATAATATTATGTATGATAATAATTCTTAAAAAAGTATTTTATACATTTCTTAAAAAGCTTCGATATTGTATACAATAATACAATTCATATTCAAATTGTTGTAAAATAGTCACACTTTTTTAAGTTGGTTGAATACACTAAAATACTTATAAGGATCGTACCTACTAATAAAAGTAACAAAATGAATTTTTAAAGTTCCCAGTAATCTTCTGGAATCAATTTCAATAAAAATATAAAAAAAAAATAATATCAAGTATGAAGATGGTCTATAAAATGGAATGCGCTATGTTTACGTGAGCGTGATGTCCCGCGAACCACGTTGCGACGTTAAATACCTAAATTTGAGTAGCGCAGATTTGTGACAGCGTCCTTAACATCTAAATTGATTTGATTTTTACGAAATCTCATAGATGGCGCTGTTACAAAATTAACATTATACAACTTACATTCTTTAAACTATGTTTCTCTTCCCAAGTTACTTAAATGGCATAATTTTTATAGTGTCAATCTAGATATTGTCAAACAACATTTATATATGCGTCATTTGATTATTAATTTCCAATAGTTAACGTGTGTTTGATTTTTCTAACACTTCATAGATGGCGCTGTTTCAAATTTGTCTTTATACTGCTAAGATTCATTTAACTGTTTCTCTGCCCAAATTACGTAAATGACATAGTTTTTATTTTGTAAAGCTAGATAATAGCATGGCTTACTCGAAACCAACATTTAAACATGAGTCTTTAGATTGTACGCTGTCGTAGTACACGGAATATGTAAGAAAAATAAAGGCTCACAGCTCCTCCCCTGAAGGTGATATCATGATAATATGTTTAAACTATCCTCACCCGACCTCTTAGGAATAATCATGCAAAATTTGAAGTAAATCTATGCAGTACTTTTCGAGATTAGCCCGGTCAAACATACAGACAAACAGACAAACAGACAAACAGACAAACAGACAAAAATTCTAAAAACTATATTTTTGGCTTCTATATCGATTATAGATCATGGATTATGTATTCTTTTAAAAAAATATTCAATGTACAGTTTTGACTTTCCTACGATTTTATTATACCTAGTTATAAATAGATAGTGATTTACCGTTATTATTATCCAGATAATATATATCTAATGTATGAACTACTTTTATTTTAACATTATACACAAAATGTATCCGTTATCTTAGAAAATTTGCACAAAAATTATTTCAAGGGCGGCGATAATAAAAGTAAATAGTTTGCATATAGATAACCCCGTTAAAAGTGCCGAAAAACCTTTACAATAATATATAAATTAACTACTAAATATAAATATAATAATCGGTAACATTTTACTCTCAATGGTCGTAAATTCTTAAAAAAAATTACATTAAGATATAGTTAGTTGTTATTACTAAACTAGATGTTATATACTTGCTTCAATTTTACCTCTGTTACGTTTAATTTGAACACATTATGCAAACACAGGTGCAAATTCTGCTTATGGTTACCATGGTAACCAGTGGCTTAACATAATTCACTGCGATTTAAGTGTAGAGGCTGCCTTTCAAGGTATATATGCGTATGTTTTGCATAATACATGATTTATTTTATGTTTACAACAGCGAAAAGACATTGCTGTTATAAATATCCACTTTACATTGTAATGTGAGGAGGGAGCTTTTTCCGTTTGAATGTTTGTATGAGAAATTGTTTCACCATAAAAACTAGATTTTTAAATAGGAGTAGAATATTTTAAAATACATTTTCACACTTCTTGCTTCATGCTTGATATACAAGTTCTTCTAATCGAATTCTACCACTGCAGCCAATCTCCATAAAGACTAACTAACTGCGTACGATGCACTAAAGTACTAAGAACAAATGGTAGAGTCACAGAATAAACTATAGCCCACTAGTCTGAGCTTAATAACGACGTTACTTCCTATTCCACAAATCTCCCAGTTCAATATAACAGTACATACAATCACATAGTGCACCATAAACACAGTATCTTTAATATAGATAAAACATATAATAAGTTATGAGCAAATATGTTTTGGAACACATGCTATAATTTAGTTCACACGCCCATGGAATAGAGATTTTATTGCGTAATTATGTGATTTGAATGTAGCGTTTGTAAATTTAATAGCGCCTTGAATGTTAAACGTTTGCTCGAGTTTTAATGTAAGCTTTTTGTATGTACCGGACTGTAATATGAAATTTATTCATCTATACATGCGAAAGCAAATATTAACATAAAAAAATCAAACGCATAGGAGTAGGATTTTTTCTTAAAAAGGACTCAGCGTAGTAAAAGTATACTTACTTGTTTAAGTATGGCTTAGATATAGGAGATCTAAATATATTATAATAGCAATCTCAATTATCACCAATACATACCATAACTTGGAGATTATGAGAAGTGTTTCGGGATGTCTATAAAATCATAATATATATGAAATTCTCGTGTCACAATGTTAGTCTGCATACTCCTCCGAAACGGGTGGACCGATTCTCATGAAATTTTCTGTGCATATCGGGTAAGTCTGAGAATCGGCCAACATCTATTTTTCATATGTACCACGGGCGAAGCCGGGGCGGACCGCTAGTTTACTATAAACATCCGTAATCATAATATACAGTATCAATCATCATACATATCACCCTCTCAAAACATTTCCAAAGATAATAAATATTCAACGTTATTCACAAGTATTGTAAAGAATCAATTGGCGACATATTGTGATGCGATCGTGTGGGCTGATTGTAATTTGTATACAATGATCATTGTTCGCAAACGCAATCTAAGAACTTTATCACTCAACTATATTCAATGTGATCTTATTTTGTTCTAAGTGCAGCTTAATTTCTGATGTTATTATAATTTATAGTGTGAGTGGATTTCCTTTTGTTATTTCAATACGACATGATGTTAGTGTTGTTTATTATGTAATGATTATTTATATGACTATAAGGTTGGGTGGTTTTCAAAGACATATATTACATACGAAAATGTTTTAACTGAAAGTACGGTACATATAAAAACTCTCGTACATTTACAGTTAAATATTCTTTTTGAAACGTAAAAAGGAATAATGTATTCATTACTGGTTATTGCTTGGGGATTTCTCTATAGTCTATACTCTATGGCAGTCTTTCCCAACGTGGGCGATAACGCCCCCTTGTGGGCGCTGCAGGCCTAAAGGGGGGCGGTAAGAGACCCAGAAAAAAAAGGGGGCGTTGTGTAGGGCTTTGGGGTCGATTTATAATTTCATCTACCTAGCTAGGAAGACTCTTAGAAACCGACTGAGCTCTCGACTTCGAGAGTCGACATTTTGTGAACATCAACTAATATTAATTAAGATATAGCTCAAAATCGGTTCGATATAATAGACCGCGGGCAATCATGTTTTAACAAGTTTTTGTTAAATAATCCGATTTGTACATTCCTGTATCAATCGGCTGGTTCTATAATACTTGTTCTTGCTTGTTGAGTACGATTGGGCGTCGAATGAGATAAACGAGTTTATGCACGTTTGATGTCTTATTCCTGTTGGTGCGTGCTGCTTATGCAATCCTATATAAACGACGTAAATTTATTTTATTTTCATTTGCGGTTTCGCGCATAATAGATAAGCAGTACTTGATTTCAACACTTACGTATTTCTCAAAACAAAACAATGTCGGAAGTAAAAAAGAAGAGACGGCAATACTCTGCGGAATATATTAAATTCGGATTTATTGAAAATCCCACAAACCCGTCGTCGCCTTTGTGTCTTCTATGTCTAAAAACATTTTCGAACGAAGCAATGAAGCCTTCAAGACTGCAAGATCATAATGACGAAGATTTCAACCGTTTGTTGCTTCATACTGAAGTTCGTTGGCTGTCAAGAGGCAATTGTCTGATTCGATTTTACAACCTGTTTGACTCTGTGATAGAGTTCTTGGAAACTAAAGATACAGAACTGCGCAACAATCTCATAACATCAAAGAATGATATAGCTTACATGACAGACCTGTATAAACTGTTCAACGACATGAACCTCCAACTGCAAGGCGATGAACTAAATTTAATTAAAACAAAAAATGTCGTTGCTGCTTTCGCAGCCAAACTGCTTCTGCACAAAAAGAATATGGGCAGACGTGAGTTTCACAATTTTCCGAATTTATCAGTATTTTGCAGTAACGACGACTTGTTTGCCTACTGCCAACATTTGGAAAACCTCCACATTGACTTCACCGAACGATACCAGGACATTTTAAACTTGGAAATACCAGACTGGGTGTTGGATCCGTTTTCAAATGTCAACACAGCAATGTCACCTCAGCTGGAAGAAGAACTTATAGAATTGACAACAAACGAAGAAACAAAAATCAAGTTTAAAAATGGATATCAAGAATTTTGGCTACAAAAACCGATCCCACAATTGTACCCTGGATTGTGGTCAATTGTTCAACGATTCTTGATAGCATTCCCATCGTCATATTTGTGTGAACGTGGATTTAGTGCTGTGGCAACGCTGCTTACTAAAAAGAGAAATCGTTTGCGTGTTACCGAACGTGGCGACTTGCGGCTGTTTTTGAGTAAATTGGAACCTGATATCAACAAACTTATTGAACAGCATCAGATTCAACCTTCACATTAGTTTTTATATAAGAATTGATTATGTTTGTTTTATTTTCAATAAAAGATACTCTACTATAAAGTTGCGTTTCAATAATCAGTTATAAGTACTTAGCGTTTTTTAAGTATGTTTAAAAAGGGGGGCGTTAAAAAATAATTTATTCTTAAAGTGGGCAGTAGACAAAAAAAGGTTGGGAACCCCTGCTCTATGGCATTGAATTTCTCATTGCTCCTTTACGATATAAAACTTCATACAAAATCCAAGCTTTTAATCTTTGTGCTTTAGTTACCTTATACGATTTTAAAAACTATAATTTCTTTTTAAAAATAAATCTATACTTAAACATCAAATACATCTAAATAGAATACATAACTCATTCCAAACGCCACTTATATACACAGTCATTAGTCACCATAAAATTATGACATTATTGTGCCACATAATTTAAGATTAGACAAATTCTTGCCGAATGGATATTGTGCTTATAAATCACTAACGAACTTCTATTAAAATAACATGTAGGAATGGCATCAAAGTACATTCTTGTCACCCAAAGCGTTGGGTCTCGAAGATAACCTTATTAACACAGATAAGAGACGCAACGCCTATGGGTCGTTAAAACATTGTCATGTTGAATGCTGATGCATTTATAAGGAAATCTTTTGTATGCATCGAATAATGGTGTATCGTATGGGATGCACGTGCTTTGATTTATGTAGACGATTGTTTTACTTATACAGGTACGTAAGGTTATCGGGGTTCTCAAACTGATTCTTACAGCATTGGTAATGATTTTTTATGGTTATAAAGTTTAACGGAAGACGGGAAGTAGTTACGAGGATTAAAATGAAAATTGATTGGTTACCGGGCTATATTACTATAAATACGAGTATAGTATGCACGATGCATCATAGAAGATGCATTATTTTTTATTCGCTTTCGGTTCAAATTCTTGAAGATTATTTTTACTAAAATTATATTGCATATTTCTCTACCTCAAGAACCATAATTGGCAATGAATTTGGTGCTAACTATTTATGAAAAAAAAAAAAAAAATAGTACTTAGGTATCATGGAAAAAAACAATGAAATATTTATCTGATTAATTATTGAATTCAAATTAATTAAATGATTAAAGTCCTCGTCGCCATCATATCATTAACTAATAACATATGCATCTAATACCGATTTCTAACGTCCATAAAACTCGACACATGTGTTAATTACAGAATACACACAAGACAAATAAGAAATTCTGTTTCAGTGTACAGTAATTAGATATTTTAAAAGGGAGACGGTTTACGGTCTATATCCAATGTTCGTCAATTAATTTCTCTACACGAATAAGGGCCCGTTTCAATTAGTCACGTTGTTATTTGGAGATCTAGTAATTACATAGTTGTTTATCATTGTTTTATCTCAATTTTGTTTGTTGGAGAATGAATTAAATTTTGTTGAGTTTAAATTAAATGAATATAAATTAACATGTACAACTGAGCCAATTCAAACTGATTCGCAGGCTTTCAAAATTTAATAAGTTTATTATTTTACGGATCCTGATTAAAAAACTTACATTACTTATTTACTGATAATAACTAAAATACTATTGCTGGCCAATTATGGATTCTTTGAGAAGTTGAAGAAATATAATTCTAGATCTAGCTCTTAGATTGATAATATCTGAGAAAAAGGATTATAAAATTGATATGATTCATTCATGAGCTTTTTAAGCTTTTCTTCTTTATTAACAAATTACTTACATTAAGGTTTTATATGAGTCTTTTCTTCCTGCGTCCTGGACTTATGACTACGCAATGATACCATGAATAATATGCAAGTATCCCAATTCACATGCACCCTTATATTTCAAATCTCTAATGTGTGTAACCGACCACGTGTTTATATCGCCCTAAACACGTACATTACGTAAGTTTTATTACAGTTTCTGAGTGTCTGGTCGGAGATTTATCGTATCTGTGTATTTGCGGGAGAATTTATGATATTACTTTATATTCGCATTACAGATTGCTAAATGCAGCGGTGGGCTTTGGATATTGCTTAGACTAGATACTATACGTAAAATATTGGAAATGCATTACAATTGAGTATTATTATTCAATTATGTGATGTTTATTATGTAATGGAGTAATCAATAACATTGTTTTGCAACAGATTGCATTAACATTCCATCATCTATTTGAAGGACAGTAAAAAAAGCTGCATTGTAAAAAATGGCTCTATCTTCTACTTTATTTTATCTTTTTCTACAAAATTAGCAGAAATTAATCAAAATATGATCTAATGATTATAAAATTATCTCAACTATTTAAAAAAATAAAAATGCTAAAATTCAGTTCTGTTCACTGTATTGGTATCAAGCCTACAAAAAACACAGACGTAAAAGGCAGTAAAATAGCTACGTTATTCAATTGATTTGAAAAGACAATGTTTATTTTTTATTATCTACACAACTCTGTTCGTAATTCTTAGTATAATTCTAGATCTAGCTCTGAGATTGATAACTCTATTCACCTATATTCACATATGGTACTAATCCCATCATATTGGCAAACATATGCAGTTATTTCTATACTAAACTTTGATAATCTGCTACTACGAAATAGGCTCGATTTTATTATAGCAGGAGCTTTTCATACCATAAAGCTTTTTGAGTGTATGTGTGAAATAATATTTTCACCTGGGTACAAATATTCAATCTTTTCACAAATAAGTGTTCAATTGATATCAGATATTTTCATGTAATTAACCAGTTATTAGGTGTATTGAGAAAATCTTTTATTTAATTAAGAAATCAAAGACCCTTGTTTGTGTATTAAATTTGTTTATCTTTTCTTTCCAGATGTCCCTTGTGGAAATTGCATCAGACTCGGCTATGCGGGAGGAGAGAATACAAAACATTTATAAATTTTGTGCACCACAATTGGTATGTTCTCCCCTTTTAAGATTCTATCATTAACATATCATATCATTATTATTCCATATTTGTTCATGATAGGATCTGTAATGAACAAATGACCCATCGCAATAAGCAAAAAGAACTTAAAATTAGTAACTTTCCGTTTATCTGAGTACATCTTTCAACAGTATGTCACTTTTTTTATTTACATTGGCGATAATTTTCAAGAATTATAAACGTGCCGACGGAAACAAACACAGCCGCTATAGGTACACAGCATATTTTATAAAATTAAAACCGAGCAATGAAATAATCAAAACTAATTAAACGGATCTCGGAGTTATTCGTTGAACATCAAAAGGTCTAAAACGTGATGTAAGATGATATAATTCCTGAGCACCGATATTATCCAACTGGTACTTGGAGACTCCTTTATCGTCAATAAACCGCCTATCGGCATTGTATTGTAATTGGGGAGGCTTGACATGGCTCACAATACGTTAGTATCGAGTTACATTCATATAATGAACAATCATAAAAGGCTTTTTTTATTACCATTGCAGATAGAGTTCTGGATATGCATGAACCAAACTATACAGGGTAAGTCGTTATAACTTTCAGGTAGATTTATAACATTCTTAAAGTTAATGCTTATGATAACTTATCTTTATTATATTTGTATAATCAGCTACTATAGATAATTGCTATAGTATTATTTGACCTTTGTTTAGTTTGAAAATTGTTATAAAGTAAGTAAGTAAATATGTAGTTTATAATGTGTACATTTTAGAAATGAAAATATATTTCCTCTTTCAAACTGGTTGTGGTATCGAAATTACCTTTTATTATAATTAGTACAGGGATATTACTCTTCGCCTTAATTTTTTTCTTTCTATTCTCATCTACATACTTCGATTTTACCGCCTATGTACCTTTATTGGTAGGTATTGTTAAGTTGTCCTCTACGAAAAGTATTTAAAAATCTTTTTTTTCTTTTCCCTGTACCAGAAGTAGTCCAAGGCTCAGGCTGGTGGGGCCGGGCGTGTTGTTCACTAGGCCATTCGCCGTTATGCCGTACAGCATGTGCTACAGCCTCTGACGCGAGAGCGTTATCGAATACGTGTAGACGATCTGATGAAATCGCGTTCTTTGACTGCGTGCAGAAGCAGCAGGAGGCGCAGTGGTGCTGTTGTAAGTATAAAATATTCTTATGTGGGTTTTGATTGTAGTGTAACGTTTGGTATTACACCCTGGCTATTTTTTGAGGTATATCAACGTCATGGGATCATCACTTTATTACTCTTTAACATGCTTTTATTAGCTTACCCTATATAATATGTTTGTTTGTATATAATATGGGGCCAAAATCGACTGAAAGAGATTCAGTCGATTTTGGCCCCGTTTCAAACGGACAGATTTCATTCAAACAATACAGGTATCGGTGACAATGTAGACAATAATTTCAAAAGTTAATCTTATTAAATCGTATTTTTAGTTTTTTAAACTTTATTTATTATTTTTTTTTTAAATTTTCTTCTAGCGCCTTTCTGTTTAAGTTTATCAGTCTTAGTTCATTTGTTTTATTATATAATTAACGAAATATCATTCATTTCCTGTTCAACAGCGCAAACGCAATCACTAAGCTGCCACGAGGCATGTTCCCGTGCGCTGTGGCGGGTGGGCGCGCGGGAGGGGCGCGGTGCGGCGCGGGAGCGCGCGGCGGACGCGTGCGACCGGTCGCCGCCGCTGCTGCAGTGCCTTGCCGACCTTACTGCCACCACCGTGCATACGGATACGTCCAAGTGTGAGTTATAGCTACACATACGTGTGGTCACGGCAACAGCATACACGATCACACGATCCCTCGCGCTGTGGTGGGTGGACGCCGCCGCTGCAGTGCCTCGCTGACCTCACCGCTACCACCGTGCATACTGATACGTCCAAGTGTGAGTTTCATCGACAAGTATAAGTGTGAGTCATAAGGACGCGTCCAAGTGTGAGTTTCATCGACATGTACAACTGTGAGTCATATTGACATGTACAAGTGTGAGTTACATCGACATGTACAAGTGTGAGTCATATTGACATGTACAAGTGTGAGTTACACTGACACGTCCAAGTGTGAGTTACATCGACTCGTACAAGTATGAAACGCACAGCACGCTCCACGCACTACACCACGAGTTGTGAGCGAACTGCTATGCCGCTACGATCTGGCTGGTGGAGGCTTCTTTAGAAGTTTGGCGAGAAATAGTACCTAGCATGTGAATGCTAGGTACTATGATATTTACGATTAATGCGGGAGCAGGAACTCTATATCCTTTTTGTTACCATTCCCAGTCCTTTTCATTACTTTCATCATCCATTTATTTGCAAAGGAGAATTTGCAAATTTTAAATTTTGGATCTTATGCATTTTCAACTACAACATAACACAAAAATTGTAATTTATCAATCATTCAATTTATTTCCAATGTTTCATCGAATGTGTTTCATGGTTTTTATGTAAACTGGTAAATTTTAGCTAACTGAATTACATTTCCATATTTCCACATTTCAGACCTGCCATGTTGCCACGAATCACTAAGTCAAGAGTGTCGCAGCACATGCGAAACAGTACTTCGCCGTACTGGAGAGTCCCAAGAAATCGCCGAAGCCCTATTTCAAGAATGCGGAGCCCCCGCCATACATGATAATATGTGGCAGTGCTTCCTGCGAAAAGATGCTCCTGCTGACACTAAAGATGTGATTCCTCATGATGTTGCTAAACTGCATTGCTGTCAAAAGGTATATTTCTTGCTTAATTTTTTGTATGGATTACTTTAGATAACAAAAGATGTTAATTGATTACAATATTCCTATAGTTATAAAATTTTCGCTTTTTGAATGATCAACGCATACGCATTTAGCGCATTTTATTCTTTCCTGTACTTTCAGGGTACGACAATAAATTGTCGAAGGCTATGCTTCAACACATTTAACTCTGGCTGGCAAACTAATTGGCAGAAATTTTATTCGGAGTGTCTTGGAGATCCCCAGGAGACTGAATTAGCGGAGTGCATCGAAGAAGGTTGGTATTTTCATTCGTATTTCATTTAAATTAAAATTCATTTATCGTCAATTCATCATTCTTTTAAATCAATATATAAATAGCTAATACAACTCGGTTGGTTATTTATAACTTTAATTATTTTTATACTTTTCTCAACGGTATTTTTAATCTAAATTTTTAAATATTTTTTTAATTGATACACTTATAATGTTTCATGATAAATCTTTCAGTAGATTTATTTCTCCTGTTATGCTACTTAGAGCTTAGAGCATAATTATTTCCTGTCTATTCTATGGCTAATATGTTTGGTCAATTAATTTATTATTTTTTCCAATCAGTGGAATCTCCATGTTCCTTGGGTTGTGCTGGTTTAACATACTGTAGTCAGCTCAACAACCGACCGAGTAGTTTGTTCCGATCGTGCTCCGCTCAAGCTGATCTTGATGCACATCTGGCTGTTGCTGAACAGAAGGGATCTGGGTAAAGGATTTTGCTTTACTTAAAATTCCATTGTTCTACTGAAAAATGTTTATACTTATTCCTTACTACTTATTACCAACTAAACCGATAAATTTACTTACTTCAAAATTGTAAGCCAAGGATTTCTATTGTAAATCATCATATAAATAAATAATCTCAAAAAATATAAAACGATTATAGTTGTTTTAATAAGGCGATGTGAATCACTAAGCAAAAGGTTTTGTCAGTATTTTTTTGAATAATGTTATTTTTGAATAATTTCCACAGATATGTCACGGTGGCTGGGATGCAGTTGCCTCTGAAGAATTCAACCCAATGCACGACAGATGTGTGGAAGAGCGTGGCTTGCGCTATACACGTCAAACCATGCACTGCTAAGGTATTTTTTGTATTTCGGCTTTCTTCATATTTCAGTAGGTAAATTTTAATACTTCAAGTATGAATTGAATTGCATTCTACTTAATATGAGATGTGAATTAGAGATTATGGATTCTGATACATTTTCCCCTACTTCACTATGTTTTTAATAAACTTGATACTTATAGATGTTGTTTAGCAAGGTAAAGTTTCTGCCTATTAAACCACCCAAAAATATTAATCATATCGCCTTCCTAGAATTCTTAAAATGTCATACTTTTTTTTACTTATGCCACATAGGGCATAAAAATATATTCCACGACTCAATCAATATAATTTTCCAAATTCCAGGGACATAGCAGTCTGCTATGTATGGAGGATTGCGTGCGAGTAGTATCATCATGTGTAGAATGGTCTCGAGCACCGCTATCTGCACCAGCTCTGTGTGCACGACTTGCACCGAAACGGGAAGATGCCCCTTGTGTATCGTTGTCTGACTTTATGGCGCCTAGTGAGTATAATATGTCTGCTCTGAGTGGTGGTTGGCGCGCAACTAAGTTCTTTTATTGTGAGATGTGATGTTTTAAATTAAAATTTTGTATAATATATGCGCCAGTCGCTACTTTTAACTGCGGGGTATCCTGTAGGAAGTACCTATATTATCCCGTATGCTAGAATAGAACCCTTAGCAATTTTTGAAGTGAAAACTTTTTTAGCGGCGTTGGGTATAAAATCTTAAACTCGCGTCAGGACACGTGGCCTGATCGAAAAAGCGTAAGACGGATGGATTTTTAGCCCTTATATTCCATGCGTAAGACGGATACCATTCCAAAATATCAAACATGCTGAACGTTAATAATCAAGTTTTCACTTCTGCCGGCACTCCCGGAGTGCAACCCGTCTTTTTTTTTTATCTAGTCATTTCTTTTGAAAGCTCACAAGATAATCTTGTCATTTATTATAACGAAATCGTCTAGTTATCATTAAATCGTACATTTTAACAATTTTGTTATTCCAGGTCCAGAACCTCCATTATTATCAGCTGGAGAAGCAGTGCGGTCACCTTGTGCTGGAGCTCCTTGTAATTCATCCCAAGTCTGTGCGTTGAACAGAAGTTGCGCAACAACGGATTCATGTACCCGCTATGTTTGTCTTGATGGATGTCCTTTAGGTGCAATTTAATTTCTCATTTACACACATTAAGCTACAAAATTAGATACAAAAACTTTTCATAAGGGAGATAAAATCACATCTAATAAGAGACACTATTAAAACTTTCAGAACATCTTGTTGGATCATATTATAATATCATCCATGTATATGATGTGTACATAAAAATATTTTTGTACTGCCTGTTTGACCCAATTTACATATTTATATGTTACTTTGTCCTATTGGTTATTATAAATATGCAAACAACTACGTGATTAAATTATAAATACGTTGGCATACTATGAAAATACAGAGAAATTGCTTTCATTTCTAGGTGATGGTAGCCCATACGTAGTTCCAATAGGTTCGTGGGTTCGGGTTCCAATGCCGTGCGCTTCACAGAAAGTTTGTATCAAGATATGTCGCTGTAGCAATCGAGGACTTACTAATTGTCAGCCTTTACCTAGTGTTGCGCTGGACAACTGTCGATTGCACGATAAAATTGTTAAACATGGTAAGTTATGTTGTAAATTATGATAGTTTTGTTGTTAAATATGATTATAGATCTGTTTAACAAAGCATTTCAATTTGCAAATGTGATGTGAAATTTAACTTTTTGAAATGTATAACTTTGTAGAAATATATTTCTACAGTATTCTTTCTTTGGTCGTTAAGTTTCCGGGAGATTTTTGGTAATATTAGTTGATTATTAGATAGATATTGTTATTGACGTGACAACGTCTTATAATTCGATAAAGCCGGTTGCACGCACGAAAAAACATGACTCATGCGGCGTTACCTCGCTCTGAGGCGTTCCATGTAAGGCTTGAAGTGCAAGCGAGAGCGCGGAACGAGCGACAAAGAAGCACAATCGGACGTTGTCACGTTCAACTATCGTCAGTAAACCGACTTTACAGACAATTAATTTTTTGCCTAGAATTCGAGATTTTTTTTATTATATCCTGAATTGATTGTTATTATTTTCCTTTTTTGTAGGTGAGCGCTACTACATGGAATGCAACCCGTGCCGCTGCATGTCGGGCGAGCGCGTGTGCGGGCGGCGGGCCTGCGGGCGGGCCGCGCTCATGACCGGCCTGCCGTGCAACTGCCCGCCGCACCACCTGCCCGTGCACACGCCGGGCCGGCTCTACCCCAACGCGTGCTTGGCCAAGTGAGTGTGTGGGAGTATCTGAGCCATGGTGTACTCCTCGATCGCTGCAAGTAAACCGGCCCCCCTGTGACAGATGGCGGATAGCCCGGTAATATGGCGGCGCTATCATAAATAAAGTTAAAAAAAAATAAATAAGTTAAAAAAATGGTGTATGGGTGGCGGGGTGCGATGTTATCTTGTAGAGCACCCTATTTCAATGAGGAGTATTTAACTATCGAAAAATTGCTCTACAATTGTATGTGCTATCATGTAGAGCACACTATTTCAAGGGCGGCGGGGTCTGGGGTGCTATTAAATAAATAGATACATTTTCAGTGAAAAATTTTTAACCATTGAAGAATTGCTCTACAACTGCATATTTTGCTTTGTCCATTGTTTTATTACTAGTTCTACTTTTAATTAGTCTAGTATCCGAGACTAGATTGATGTTTTCCCGTCTTTACCAAATTTCATCATGAAATTTATTGTTTTCATATACTCTATTCGAGCAACTTTGTCTTTTATCATGATATTTGTTAAGCTATTGCATAGCTTCTATCACGGGCCTTGAGCGCGGGGACCGAATCCAGAAATTTAATAACGAAAAACCTCACGCTCCCCACGGGGACGGGCGCGGAGGTGTGGCTTGAAGGCATAGCATGCAATAGCTTTACCGCGGCAGTCCCCGAGTGCCACGCGTATTTTTCCATATTCTCTATGACTAATTCCAGGTGCGCAGGCGCAACAGACGGTGAGATCGAGTTCGGCAGCCGCAGCCCGTGCTCGGGCGCGTCGTGTCCGCGCCGCCACGTGTGTCTGCCCGCGCGCTCCGTGTGCTTGTCGCGCCTGCAATTGGACTGCCCGCAACATACGTGTGGTGAGTGTAGTCAAGTTACTACCCCATAATCACTACATAGTATAAAACAAAGTCGCTTTCTCTGTCCCTATGTATGCTTAAATCTTTAAAACTACGCAACGGATTTTAATGCGGTTTTTTTAATAGAACGAGTGATTCAAGAGGAAGGTTTTAGTATATAATTTATTAGGTTTTAGACAAGGCGGGCGAAGCCGCGGGCGGTAAGCTAGTATTATATATAAAAAATAAAACAACCTCTCCCGGCTGCAACTAGACTGTCTACTACTGTCTACGTACTAAGGAACTATGATATTATGTAATCCAAGTGAATTTGGGAGTCACGATACTTTATTATCGAGTCGAGTTATCTTTGTAGCTTAACATGATATAGAGTTGAAAATCTTGAACTGTGTCTGTGACTGTGTAATAAAATTTATGATAATTCTGAGTTGACATAATTTTGCTTCAGTACATTGAGTCCGCGTTTGAAATGAACATAATGTTTATTGAGTCTTAAATGTCTACGATCAACGTGCACAACGCTATTTAGTTATAAACAAACCAAATATATAGATTTGAAAAAAAAAAGACGGGTTGCACTCCGGGAGTGCCGGCAGAAGTGAAAACTTGATTATTAACGTTCAGCATGTTTGATGTTTTGGAATGGTATCCGTCTTACGCATGGAATATAAGGGCTAAAAAAAAAAAAAGTCCGTCTTACGCTTTTTCGATCAGGCCACGTGTCCTGACGCGAGTTTAAGATTTTATACCCAACGCCGCTAAAGAAGTTTTCACTTCAAAATATATTATCTTCATCGATATTGTTGTTTAAATTTATTTTTTGAAAAAATAATCTACTTTAATTTTTATTCCAGTGAACATATCGAACTGCAACACTCAACCGACGACCCCTGTGTGTGACACAGACGGACAAACACACTCGAATCCATGCCATCTTGTTATGAGTGGAAGAAAATTAGCTTATTGGGGATATTGCTTGCAGGGATGTTCTTCTGTAAGTATTGGATTTTTAACCTTATGTCGTTGATATAGAACATAGATTTATTGCCTATATGTAAAATGTATTAACTTTATAATTACTTATTTCAGACTGGAACCGTTTGTGGTGTCAATGGAGTAACATATTCATCGGAATGTGCCGCATGGGCAGAATACGTTAGTGTAGACTATCATGGCCCATGCTTTGCAGTTGGTCCCATTTCTGATGTCATGGAACCTAAATGCCAATTAGATCGAATTCTATGTCCGCCATTGAAAAAACCTAACTGTCTAGGATTCACTGCTCCTGGAGCTTGTTGCCCGAAATGTGGTGGAGCTCTAAGAATTTTGTATTCGAAAAAACAAATTGACAGAGCTCTTTATGGCACGAATATATCTGCATCTGTTATTAATCTTAAAAATGTTCTATCTGCTTTGGAAAGACATGTAAAAGTTGCAGAGTGTGCGCTCAGAGGATACTTGACAATAGAAATGGAGATTTTTGTAACAGTAGAATCAATTTTAAAGAACCCTACTGATTTACAGTTGAAGGTATGCGTGTTGGAAGCTGAGAAAATAGCTGATCTCATTAATAGGGATAGTGCGTTAATTACTAGCGATTTGGGTCTAAGTGCATTATCATATGCTTTAGTCGTTCACACTTATCCTACTCAAGGAGTTGGTAGCTTAGGCGTATCTATTGTTACGTTAATCATTTCTTCTATAAGTGTTTATGTATTAAGATAAATTTATAATATTAAGCGCGTCACACACGGTGAAGATACTATAATATTTTATGTTAAGATTCTCTAATATAAAATATTACAGTATCTTAAGGTATCTGGTATCAGCGTTCTGACCATCATTTTTCTTTTTGTCATTGCGTACTAAGACCCCTGTAGAACCGCCATCCTGTTACAAATGACCCGAAATTTTGTGTCAGTGTTTCGGGTCATTTGTAACAGGATGGCGGTTCTACAGGGGTCTTAGTACGCAATGACAAAAAGAAAAATGATGGTCAGAACGCTGATACCAGATACCTTAAGATACTGTAATATTTTATATCAGAGAATCTTAACATAAAATATTATAGTATCTTCACCGTGTGTGACGCGCTTTAGACTATTGTAAATAGTATAAGTGTAAATAAAACATGTAAATAGTGATGTATTTCATAGAAAATTTGTACTCTTAGATCGATAATGAGATTAATGCTTTGGTCTGCTTTATGTGAGTCAAAGACGCAGTGGATGTTATGACTTGTTTAAGAGTTTAAGTACAGTTTTTTAACAGTAAAGAAGTGCCATGTTTGTATTTCCGTTTTTTTAATATCTCAGTAGATCCGTATTATATATAGACTGAAATGAGCATTTGTAACCAATTTACAAAAGACAAAGTAGTCCTTATACCAAATATGTTATTGTATTGTTATTTTGTTGACACGAATGTTTATATTGTGTATTTTAAGAGATATTTATATTTAAAGGTGACAAAATAAAAGTCAATACACATAATACAGTTGTTTTATTTGGCGATTATCATTGAGAGATCCAGGAATATAGAATTACAGTGATTGATACAATATCACGAATAATTGAATAATAATAATAATTTACTTATGACTAAATTCGACCAAATCTCGTTTATCGAAAAATACATTGATTCTATCAAGTAGCTGGGGGTCGTTTACTGTTTTAGCGAGCTGAACGAAGCCTGTCTGCAGAACAGGATAGATAAGATGGAATCTTTCCAATGGGAATGTTAGCACTAGTTCTAGATATGCCATCAAAATATTCAGGAAACAATTTCTCTGTACTTCAATGTCCTGCAAAAATAAATATTTATAATTATTTTTATACTAGCGGTCCGCCCCGGCTTCGCCCGTGGTACATATTTACGTTTTCTCTACATAAAAACCATCCTCGTACTTCAAGGAATATAATAAAAAAAGAATTATCGAAATCGGTTCAGCCGTTCTCGAGTTATGCGCTTACCAACACATTTTGCGATTCATTTTTATATATAAGAAGAAGATATAACTACCATCTAACTATGAATTTTACATTTATGAAACCTTACCTTACTAATGCTAATAGTTCTTTGCTGTTCTATTTCGGGTGGAACTGGCTGTGGCGGGAGAATAGCTTCAACATTTTTTATTTTTTCCAAAGCAATATCACTTATAGCGATGCTTACATTTCTGGTTTTAGCTTCAATATCCACTGCGTGGATACAAGTCGGTAATTTTACTTTTTCTGGACTAACGTCTGAGTATCTAATGACTTTCTTTTGTTCATTATTAATTGTAGGACTGTCTGTTCCTTCAAATACTTCATTTTCTATATCTTCGTTATCATTATCGGCATCACTGGATTCATGTTCCTTTTTAATTGTTGGAGAATGAGGTGATTCGTCGTTAAGTTTTGTATTAGTTGCTTTAAAATCTGCAAAGGTGAATGGTCTCGGTTTTTCTTGATCATCATCGCAAGTGCTGATATTGTTTTCTTTATTTTCATCAATCGTACCAATTTGTTCTTGTTGCTCTTGTATAAAGAATTCTTCATAGTGATTAGATGATGAATCTGTTTCAACAGAACTAATAGATATCCTGTCTTTAATATTTTCTGGATTGTCGAAGTCGGACACGTTTATCAGGTGTTTCAAATAGCTACTGCATAAAAGTTCCCACGTTGCTTTTAAATCAAATATTTTCATTACAAATTGATCATACTCAAATGTCATATTTAATGATGCCGTATAGCTCTTTATAATTATCGTCAAGTCGTTTGGTTTCAGCTTAAATTTCGTTACTCCATTATAAAAAATGTCAGTGAGTGCAATTATTTTAATCAGCCAAGCTGATGATGTTTGCTTGTACAAATTCGCCGCATAATCCAAATTGGAAACTTTTTGAACAAGGAACTTTAATCCAGGTCTTGAATCAAACTGCATTGCTCTTGTATATGAGAGCTCTAAGCTTTTAAGAAGCAAATCAGTATTATTCTTACTGAGAATGAATTGATAGTTACTAATATTGGTACCACTTTTAAGGCTCTCTAGTAAAATACCGTTAATGCCGTGGAAAACATCTGAAGAAGCTTGTATGAGCACTGTGGCAATGATTTGAATGAGTATTTGATGAGCCAATAATCCAACAACTAGTCCTCTATTGGGAATTCTTACTGTATACAAATCAGGATTCAGAGAATTTACAGCTTCTGGAAGGTAGATTAAAAATATATAACTTCGGTCATCTATTAACATCTGGGATGAATTTTTTGCAGTTTGTTTTAAGTTACTTTCCCCTCTTAGTTGTTCAGTGAGAAATACTTGTTGTGCCATGGCATGAAGCCTTACGTTGTCATTCACTGAACAATCTCTTCGGGCAGCAACTTTAACAATTGCTAGATCTCCATAAAAACTGTTAGAGTTTTCTTTAAAAGCATACGTCAGTTGTTTCAAGGGACTCAAACTGACATTACAAGCTCTGTGTAAACTTGTACATACTATTTCCCACTGATTATCTGTTAAGAGGTGTCCCGATGTTAGAATGATATGTCTGATGCAAGATGCGCCCAGTCTTGCTATTGGTTCTTGAGCTTGTGCGATACATTCCACCAAAATTAACATGATTTGTTTCAAAGCAAAAGTGACTTCTGCACTTTCGAATGGTTCATTTGCTTTGTCAATTTTTTCATCTGCTGTCGCTAGTTCAACATTTATTTGTTGTAAATTGTGTAAATAAAATACAATTGTATCGGTTGTCATGCCGCAACATTGCTTAAAATTTGGCATTACACTATCCCAATGAGTGTTTACATTTGCAATTTGACGAAGCCAATTTTGAACTGTAGGCAGCAATAGATGATTAATACAGTGCAGACCAAAATGCGTTCCAGGTACATCGGCTATGTTTCTGAGCAATTTAAATAGTGTTTCCATTGCAGCCGGTTGATTCTTCTTCGAACAAACAACTGTTGCTGATATCAGACCTTCGATGAGGACATACCACACTTTGAGTATATTACTGGGTTTGTCCAATTTTAACAAACAATTATTTGTCGTATTTGATGGTGGTAGACTTGTAGATAATTTCCTGTATGAAATAAGTTCTTCAATACAATTTTCGTTGTTAATGTATTTTGTCACGTCCAATGAAGCATTGGGTATAATCGGGTCCACTACTGACAAAGGTAAGTCACCTTTGATTCTATTTCCTGTGTTAAAAATGGGGCATTTTGGCATATTATACATCATTGTTAAAATATCAGCACAGTTTTCCAAATGGAAAAGAGCCTCTCTACACATATCTACTATAACTTTTTCAGTCTTTTCTTCACTAAGCGGTATGAATTTACTATTCTTCGAGAATTTTAAACTTAAGCTTGGTTTTGGCTGGGTTGGCGTTGTTGGTTTTTTAGGCTTTGCTTCAGTATTTTGAGGTTCTTCGTAGTGAAGTCCTTTTATGTGACTTAGAAGACATAATATACAGTCCAACGCTGCATTAGCAAACACTAAGGTGTTATCAGTATTTAGGAAGACCTTAAATATTTCGAGAATAGCCGAGTATTGGTTAGAATTATTTGCTGCTCTCAAGGTATTAAACAGAGGCCGCCAGCCAGATCGAATTTCCATTCTGTTTGTCTCTACAAATTCGCAAATGCAAGAGATTATTTGTTCCTAAAAAAATAATAATGGTTAGTAAAAAAAAGTTCTTTTTTATATGTAAATAAAAAAAACAAAAACATAGATAAACAGTACCTGAATATCATCATCACAAAGCTCCAAACAAAGCAGATTTTCAAAAGGTTTGAGCAAAGCCTCGTTAAAATGAAAGTGAGGCAATTCCACTTGTTGATTTAGAAGTGTCGTGGCGCAATCATGTAGACATTGGATCGCCAAGCTTGATATTTGGATATCTTTATGACACGCCGCCTATGAAAAATACGTTTTAAATGGTTAGTTATAAGATTTTAAAAGCTTCAACTTTTTACTATTTTAATGCGCTGATAGATGGGATTCGGTAATTTTATCCTTTTTCTAAATAACTTACATCATCGGATGGTAAACTATGTTAGTAGTTTATGAAGACCTTAACATACATACTTATTCATAAGTGCCTTTAGGCGGGCAAACCAAATAAATATTTTTGAAGTGAAAACTTCTTTAGCGGCGTTGAGCACTTTTTCTGTAATGGGTATAAAATCTTAAACTCGCGTCAGGACACGTGACCTGATCGAAAAAGCGTAAGACGGATGGAGAGAACTCAACGTTAATAATCAAGTTTTCACTTCTGCCGGCACTCCCGGAGTGCAACCCGTCTTTTTTTTTTAAATCCTACTACTGAGTGATTAACCTGCATAAAGTGCGGCCCCACGACCGTCCAGATCGCCATCCTGTGCGCGAGTGGCCGTGCCGCGCGCAGGCACCGCAGCGCCACGTCCCCCGCGCGGCACAGCGCCCGCGCCGCCTCCCCCGCGCTCCCCGCGCCCGCGCCCACACCCGCACTCCACCCCCGCGCCCGCGCCGCCTCCCCCGCGCTCCCCGCGCCCGCGCCCACACCCGCACTCCACCCCCGCGCCCGCGCCGCCTCCCCCGCGCTCCCCGCGCCCGCGCCCACACCCGCACTCCACCCCCGCGCCCGCGCCGCCTCCCCCGCGCTCCCCGCGCCCGCGCCCACACCCGCACTCCACCCCCGCGCCCGCGCCGCCTCCCCCGCGCTCCCCGCGCCCGCGCCCACACCCGCACTCCACCCCCGCGCCCCCCGCCGCCACCAGCCCATGTTGTTGTTCACTATGTCTTGCTCCCAGGACGAGAAGAGCTGCAAATGGAAATGTTAGTTTGCTTCTATGGAGAGTTGATGACATTTTTCAATACTGTTTTTGATAATTTAGATCTTAGTGACGTAAGAATGAGTTGAAAGATAGAAATAGCCGTTTGCTCCGTGTAATATTAAACGGGTTTTAAAACATATCACATTCACAATTTAGAGCCGTTTTCTAGCAATATTTGCTAACCAGAGTACTATTAAATAAATAAATTAGAAAAAGGAGCTGGAGATCCCTAATCCTTTAAGTTTTTTAATAAATTTAAATACCAAAAAAAGACTAGAACATTACAGATAGGTAATGTTCTAGAGTCGTTTTAATAATGTATCAAATGATTAATATTGGAGAATATAAAAAAATAACACAAAACAATCACCAGTCGATGATTATGCGACACGAGTCTCTGCAAGGCAGCGCGTAGCGTGGGCAGCGTGGTGGTGGCCGCCAAGCGTGTATACAACGCATCAGCAGCTGCTGTTAAGGCGCAGCACACGCGAGCCGCGTTTGAACCCGATATTATGTTCCCACCCTGTGTAATCAGTATTGGAAATACAACAATTAAATACCAGGAAAAATAAAGGTCAAAAGTCTTGTAAGAGGTACCATTTCGATACTGAATCAATCGAATGCTTGCACAGTTTCTTATCTAATTAGAGAATTTAATTAGTTCATTTGGAGTTTTTCTTATAGGTCATTGATATTAGAAAACAAGTTTTAGTAAAAGTTCCTTAAATAATTTAATGAAATAGCTTAATACCTCTTGTCGGCATGTTTCCACGATCTTCGCGACAGACATTTCATTACTTGTATTGTTATCGAAAACAGGTTGCAAAAAGTTGAATACATCCACGCTGAAAACAATTTTAATATTAAAAATAACAGAATATTATTATAGCCTTAATAGTTAATACACGTTCTTATGATTTTGAACTGCTCGGTGAGATTAGAGCATAATTGTCACCAAATAAAAAAAATCACGATCCACTCGTCTTAAATAATTTCCACCAACTTTATATACTTTTTAATTTCCTTACCACGTCTCATCATCCCTTCCATCTAAACCAAGTTTAGCATCAGCTTGCAGTATAGAAACCGTTTTATTTCGTCCAGTTTGCATAGTGACTATAGGCGTAGCGTTGTTCCCTTGTTGGCCAAATAACGAATGTTCGAAACTTGACACATACTGACATGCAGCAAATATATGATCCCAACATTCTGGTGCTTTCGAGCCGAGTTCTAAACCACCTGAAATAATATATGGATTATGTTTGAAAGATTGTTTTGTAAAATTTATTTTGTGGCTTGCTTTAAAATTTGTTTTTTTATGCTTTGGATCTATTTAACAAAAATATATTTCGTCAACCATGAAACTTTTTTAAATTAATTGCTAAGATAGGGAAAGTATAGTTGCTAAAATGAAATGGTTAGAAGTTTGGAATAATTCATAAATTAGGAAAGTTTCTAAGGAATACTAATATTCTATACCTGATATTAAAATATCCAGCGACAAGGCATGTGTAGACAGTATTTTCCCATTAGCCGGTTGTGATATAGCTGAGCTGGCTAACAACGCTAGAATGCTATTGCAACGGTTCTGTAAGCTTAGCGTGGTGCTGATCCTTGCGGCCTAAAGTATTCATTAATGTTATAACTAATACTAGCAAAGACGAGGGAGAAGTGAGAATTTTAAAATTAATAAGATTAATAAATATATCTGTGAAAAAAGTTAGAATAGGAAGTGTCTGTAATTAAATTATAGCATGTGAGTATTTCAGAAATAAGCGTTTTTCTAGTTAAAGTGTAACCTTATGAAGCCCTTCCAAGCACTGAATAGTCAGTCCTTCCCAAGCAATCCGCTGTCTCTTTCCAAACGTGTTAATCTTCGTAGATATAATTCCATGTAATTTGTGCTTTTTGTTTCTGTATCCAGTTAATGGAACGCTTAGTACTGTCACCATCGAATCCCAGATACATGTTAGTATTCTAAAAATATTTATTGATTAGGACGAAAATATGTATTTAATAGTATGGTTAATGTAACGATTAATCACGTTGACTAACAAGCTGTAGTAAGAATTAGAGATTAATAAAAAAACCATAATGAAAGAAAATGTGTAATGTATTTTAAATGGACAAAGAAGAAGAAGAAGAAGAACGCTGGTATAATTAAATTTACCTCCTGGCCCATCGTAAGCTAGCTTGGTGCTGCGGAGTATCATCGGAAATGTTTTGCACCATTGATACTTCTTTCAATCTCTGCCAGTCAGACATTACTGGATTGGAATCCAAACCACCCAAATCTAAAACAAAACACAAAATTTCGATTATAAATCCATGATATGATATAATAACCACTTCAAATTAATATGAAACCCTGAAGTTAGGATAGTTAAATTATATTTCTTAAAAAAATTAATTTACATAAAAAATAATATTATAGACAAAATATTCGAACAATAACGAAATATAGACATATCAGACCAGATAATAGATGAATAAGCGGATGATCAGTAGATAGAACATTTTTCAGTAGATCTGTTGCTACAACTTGTTGATACAGCTCCCTTAGCCAAGTGGCTGAGAGATATACGAGCACTCCACTCCCTTGCACGTCGTCTACGAATTCGTCTTCTGTTAGAGGCAGTGGAATCTTCTGGAAATGTATAAATAATAATTATAGTAAAAAGTATTTTACCTAATTTGTGGCCTTAAAAGGAAACTATTTGGAATGAATTATTTTAAAAACTAGAAAATGATAAAAGTAAAATAATAGTTGTAACGTTCAAAAAGTTTTAAGAATTGATTTGCAGGTAAATTAATCGAGAATTCTTTAATTTCTAGGTTTTTGTTCTTACTTAATGTACCCTCAGAATGTTTTTCATCAATACTTACGCTTATATCCGCATAATATTTGCTCCTCCTTTGCTTTAGAGTGAGCAGCAAAGCAGCGTAAGTAGCGAGATACACTCCATCCGCGTTCATGATACAAGCTGTAGCCGGTGGCTGAGCTGCGTTGTGTTGGCAACACTTTGATGCAAACTCTTGCATCGCTTCATCCACCTAATTTTTAAATAAATAAAATAGTCATTTCATTTTGTAGTTTCATTTAAATTTGTAACCTATGTGAAAAAAAAATGCCATCTTATGAAAGATGAGTTTTGCTGTTTTTTTAAGATACAGTTTAATTTTAATTTATATCAGGTATCTAAAAAATGTAGTCGTGAATAAGATAGGTATTTAACTGAAGAAAAGATTTTCATGCAGTCGGGTTTTTTGCTTTTACAATTATCTGCTGTTTTATTATGTGTCGTGTTCTGAGGAGTTACTTTTCAATTTCGTATAAATCATTTATATTGTTAGCACTCACCTCAATACAAGTTCGTAGATGTAAAAGTTTTGGGAGGAGAGAATTATGTAAAGTTTTCACGAATTGCCTTGCGTTGTGTCTTTCTAAATCCACATTACATTCTGTTATAGTGCACCTAAATCACAAACAAAAAAATACAAATATGAATATTTTCATATTAAATTTCTCTTGGAAACTGTTTTTGTTAAATGCATACCTTCCAAGATTCAAAGTTTTCGGTATAGTCTTAGTTTTGTCATTGATATTCTCCTGTTTTGTTTGATTCGTCGGATTGTTCGCTCTACTCGGTAAAAATACATTATCTGCATCAGAATCTGCTTCGGCTTCACTTCCAGAACTTATATTTTCTGGACCCGATGTATCTGTAATAACATATTCATTGGAATAAAACGTATAATTTTTAATATTTTCAATAGCATTACTACTTTTTTCTATGTACCTGAAGAATCGTTGTCCTTTTCTTCATTGCTTTGTAGAACTGCTACAACATCTCTGAAATATTGATATGCTTTTTTTATTTGTTTGTTTGAAGAAGTTTGAAGAGAGTAGAGCATCATGTAAAAATTAATAACATACCTATACGGGCTTGGTAGTCTAGCCAACGTTTGATAGGTCAATGGCCCAGTGTAATCAGCATCGTGTAACTTGGGCCAATGATGCAGAATAAGCGTAGACACTTCTGCGTTTATGTAATCATCAGAACCCGAGCAGAGTTTCTCTAACGCATCCAGTAGTGATACTACGCATTCTACTGCAGCTGCTACTACTTCAGGATTTCCACTGCGTCCGCAATCTTCTATACCGTCCATGATTCTACGAAATAAAAAGTAAATAGTTTTTAAAATAATTTTATGTATGGACTAATTATACATTATTTCGTCACTACATATAAATTCCTCTACCATTTTTGTCTGTTTGTCTTTACGCGGTTACTCAAAATAATGCACCAATTTTCAGTAAATTCTCACAAATGGATAACATGGTTCTCGATATTTCAGTATCATTTGTTTAGTTTTAGACAACGCGAAGGTAAGAAAGCTTG
This sequence comes from Colias behrii, assembly GCA_029959065.1. Taxonomy (NCBI): domain Eukaryota; kingdom Metazoa; phylum Arthropoda; class Insecta; order Lepidoptera; family Pieridae; genus Colias; species Colias behrii. The sequence goes on from JARWMC010000016.1 coordinate 3,346,816, forward strand.
TCAAACATATTTTTTTTTTTTTTTTTTTTTTTTTTTTGATGTCACAAATCTGCAATCAGTCAAACAACTATAAGCAGATCGGTTGAGTTTATTTGGACGATTGGACGAAGGTAAGGCCAGTGCCTTAGTTCGTCTTAATTAGGAAGCACATCAGCTCTCTTCAGTCTGTGTATACTTTTAGGCTGTAAAAGTATGTGTGATAATGGGTTTGGGTGTGATGTCAAACGATCTCTGTATTTAGCTGTATAGCGTTTTGCTTCATCAGTGACTGTGGGCATTTCCAGATATTCGTGGATTTCTGAATTGCGGGCGTACCATGGAGCAGCTGATATCGATCTTAGAATATTGTTCTGTGTTCTTTGAAGGCAGTTTATATTGGATTTGCTGGCCGATGACCACAACTGAATACCGTAAGTCCAAATCGGTTTAATCACCGAGCAGTAAACTCTCAGTTTATTGCTCAGGGATAGGGTCGATTGCCTCCCAAGAAGCCAAAGTAAGTTTCTGAATCGAAAATTTACTTCATTTCGCTTATTTTTTATGTGTTCCCTCCATGTCATCCTTCTGTCCAGATAGAACCCCAGGTATTTGACACAGGTTGATTGTGGTAAGGTGTTGTTACCTAATTTGGGCGCTGAGCAGTTCCCGCGTCGCAAGGTGAACGTTATGTGATGAGATTTTGGGACGCTAGCTTTAATACGCCACTTGTTAAGCCACTCATTTGTGTAATCGAGTTGAACTTGTAGTAAATTAGTCGCCTCCTCTGGGTTGGTGTTACAGGCGAGGAATGCTGCATCATCAGCATATGTTGCTACTGTTACATTAGGCAGCTGGGGAAGATCGCTAGTAAATATGTTATATAATGTAGGACCAAGAACCGATCCTTGGGGTACTCCGGCATAGCAGCTATGTAGAGCAGATCTGGCATCTCCATATTTTACTCTAAACATTCTTTCACTGAGGTATGAGGCTAGTAAAGGATAGAAAGTATGCGGAATACTTTTTTTTATTTTGTATAGTAACCCTTTATGCCAGACTCGATCGAAAGCTTGTTGGATGTCTAGGAAAACAGCCGAACAATATTCTTTTTTCTCTAGACAGTGTCGCACAGTGTGGTAGACTCTATGTACTTGTTCTATGGTCGAGTGTTTCCTTCGAAAACCGAACTGGTGGTCAGGTATGACTTGGTCAGAATCTATAAATGGGCGTAACCGAGTAAGAGTAATCTTTTCCCATAATTTACTTAAGATCGGAGTTAGGCTAATCGGACGATGAGATGAGGCATCGTTGACTGGCTTTCCGGGTTTGTGTATCATAACTACTTCTGATATTTTCCAGATTGTAGGTACATGAGATGTTCTGAATATTGCATTAAAAAGAGATGTCAAAAAGACGATGCACTTTCTAGGAAGCTCTTTGATTACCTTTGGAGTAATCATGTCAAACCCAGGAGCCTTCTTTGAGTCCAAGTCGGCGATTTCTTTCAGTAGTTCCCGTGGAGAAGTCGGTTTTATTGGTAAAGATAATTGTAGATCTTGATTTAGAACACGATCTATTTCAGGGTCTTCAGGGTTTACTGCTTCATTAGGCTTAAATACTTCAGTGAGATAATTAGCGAAGGTCTCAGCTTTTTCTGCGTCTGTTCGAGCCCATGTGTTCCCGTTCCTAATTGGAGGAGAACACTGTTGGGGCTGAGGTAAGTTCTTGGTGGCCTGCCAGAGGGAGTGTATTCCATGAGCGTTAGGTGACATTTTCTCTAGTCTTTGTTTGACGGAATCATTTGCAGTTACATGAAGGAGGTTTTTAAGATCCTTAATAGCTTTGTTTAGGAGTTTCTTATCTTCGCTATTACGGGAAAGCTGCCAAACTCTACGAAGGCGACGCTTTTCACTTATTTTTTCGCGTAATTCAAGTGGAATCAAAGTATTGCCATGTGACTCTTTCAATATAGGAGTGCTTATCCACGCTGCCACTTGAATCAAGTTTGTTATGTATAGAGATGCATTTTCTACGTCTTCAGCAGTTTTAAGTGGAAGCTTGAGAATAATATTGTCCTCTAGATGTTTTCGGAAGCAGTTCCAGTCTGTTTTTACATTGGTTAAATACGAGCTCTGGGTATCTCGGAGTAAAGCAGTCGAACCCACAGTCAACAGTACTGGTGTGTGATCAGAAGATCCATCTAGGCTTGTCTCGATATGAGTATTCTGTTGACATATACCTTTTGTTATAAAGAAGTCCAGAAGATCGGGTGTTTTATTGATATCAGTGGGCCAGTATGTGGGTTCTCCAGTTGACATAGTGAGCAAATGGTTGGCTTCGACACTATTTTTCAATTCCCTGCCTCGGGGAGTTATCAGTCTCGATCCCCAGTACGAGTGCTTCGCGTTCCAGTCACCGCCAGCTATGAAGCGTTTTCCCAATCCTTTGAAGAATTGAGTAAACAAATTCTCTTTAACAATATGACGGGGAGGACAGTATACGGCTGAGAGATTTAGTGGTCCAATTTGGTCATTTATCTGTATGGTTGTAGCTTGCACATAGTTGGTTTCATACGGTCTGAGTAGGCAATGCTTTATATTATCCCTAATTACTATTGCAGTTCCAGCATGTGCTCCGCCATCGGGGTGCGAAGTAAAATACACACAGTATCCCCGAATGCAAATTCGCGATCTGGCCGTAGTGTGCGATTCTGATATAAGACAGACATCGAGCTTGTTGGTTTTCATGATGATCTCAAGGTCTTTAGTATTAGGAGCAAGTCCATTGATGTTCCACGTGGCAATGCGTAGACAAGTCATTTTGAAAGTTTGGATATTAGGGTGGTTATAAGCCCTACGAGCGAGCCTATTTGTTGAATTAAGAGATCCATTTTCTCATTTTGCTTGATAAGTATATCTTCTAATATAGAATTAGATTGTTGGTTTGTTGAAGAATGTTGTAGGGGGTGTGGTCTTCCTTTAACGACATCAGCGTATGTGTTATTTGTGTTAGTACTAGATTTCTCAGATTCCAGGTTTTGGACAGTGGGTATACCAGCTAGGTTTATCTTTTCTTTTGGTTTTTCTTGGGAGGGAAATTTCGACTTAAGGGTAGGGATTTTGTTCCTACGGGCTACTATTTCTTTATATATTTGACAGCCTTTGTAGTTTGCGGGGTGATCACAGGAGCATAAAGCGCACTTAGCTGGAGTAGTCCTATCTTTCTTTTTGCATTCTGAAGTTTTATGGCCTTCACCACATTTCACACATCTAAACGGTCTCATGCAGTTATTTTTTGAATGACCGTATTGTTGGCAACGTTGACATTGAACAATAAACTTTGATTTTCGGTGATCTTCGATTTTGACTTTTTGTTGGGCAATATATTTAATGTTTTTTACCAGAGGGTTGTTAGCCCCTGGTTCAATATTGACGAAAAAGGTTGTTGTCGGTTTCTTGTCAGGGCCATATCGCGCATTAATTATTTCACCTCTTACCTTGTTATTAGTTCCCTCAACAGCCTCAGCAATAGCTTCGAGGGGAGTAAGGTGATGCAAGTTCTTAATAACAAATCGATAGCATTTTGCCTCTTTAGGGGTAAAAGTGTGTCCTATGAGGCCATTATCTCTAAGAAGTTTAATAATTTTCTTGTAATCTTCTGAAGTTTTAATAAGAACATGAAGAATATTTTTGCTTATAAGTTTCAGTTTATATTCTTCTTTATGGCTAACTGTCTCTATAAGTTTAGTTAATTCATTAACGTCTTCTATACCACTTAAAACTATTGGAGGTGGTTTGCTAGGCTTAAGAGGTTTTGTAACGATAATGTCTTCTTTAGGATCGAGTGGTAGATTACCGTACCGGTTCTCGGTCGCAGTTGTGGCTTTCTGTGGAGGTGATTCACTCATTTTTCTTTTCTTATTGCTACGAGACAATGGTACACGTTGCCAAGGTGGCGGAGCAGGGTATTCCGAGACAGATTCATGTAAAGTAATTTCATCAGTTATACTTGGTTGTGGTTGAGTTTCAACTGTTATAGTTGAGGTTTTCTTCGTCAGGCCCCTATTTACTTCAGTAAGGGATGAGGAGCGTTGTCTGCTAAAATAGCAAGGGTGAAGTGCTTGTTGCTTAAGTATTTTTTGTTGTGGTTGAGTTTGTCAAACATATGATAAATAATTTCAAAATTTTCGTATTGAGTAATTAAAACACTAGTTATTTTTTTGATTCAATTGATTGTTTTAGTACTTACAGTCTTACAATCGCCATATCATCACTATGTCTCTCTGGGTCACTTTTCTTCAGCAGTACCAACTGAACCAGTCTCTTTGGATGCTGTAACAATTCTCTTACACTCCGTAATGGTTCTACTCGATGTTGTATCGGAGGGTAGAGTAACATTCTGTGGTATAGCGCTTCAAGTACCGGACGTAGGTTTGATGTCGATCCCACTAGACGAACTAGCTGGTTGGCAATGCTGAAATTAATTATTTAGTTTATTTCTATTTAATGGTTGATGTTCATCTAACTTCATATCATAAACGTGAAAGATTGAAGATGTTGAAGATGAAAGATTGATGAAGAAGATTGAAGATTGAATTGATTGAAGATGATTAAAATTGCTTGAGTGGAACTGTATAACAAATTCTCTCGGAGAAAAACCTACCTGTAAATAGTTTTTGCCTGCTTGCTGTTGAAGCTTGGAGCACATACTAACGCGCCTGATCCCCGTCCCGAGTCATCGACCAAGTGGCCATCATGTTCTCTATAAATAAAATTGATACAGGTAATTTAATGTACCTACACTAATTAAAATCACACGTAATACGGAATACACCATATATTTTCATGTAATACTTAGCTGGGTATACATACCTAGATTTAAAGTTTTTATCGACGCGTGGTGTTCCCAAGAAAGAGATTAGTGATGGAACAAACTTCTGCCAGAGGAATGTTGTGAAGTGAGAGTTGCCGCTGACTCGCTCCGACAAACTTGACATTAATGTCAACAAGCAGTCTAGAAAGAATAGCGCTAATGGATTCTGCTTCGGTACTCTGAAAAAGTAAAATATCCTGATTATACTTAATACTTCCAACAATGAACAAAGCAATTATTATTACCAGAAATTTATGGATCTAAATTCTTCTTTAAAACCAAATTATCCAATAATAATTGCATTTTTAGCTAACTCTACGTCATAAAAAGTTATAAATTATAGTTAAATATATACGTACAATTGTGTTTCCGATAGTCTGCCGCATAAGTACTGTATGACTGGTATCACTTCGCTGTAGCACCCCACCGCCACGATGTGGTTCCTGCCCAGTGGAGAGCCTTCGGAGAGCAGCTCTTGGCATTCTTCATCTGGGTAAAAAATATCTGATAAGTTAGTCGCAAGGATGCGTTGTCGATGTCTGACTAGCTTCTCGTCGCGGGTCCACCTGTTATGAATTTTGAAAAACCAATCTGAATCAAACAAAATATAATCTTCAATTATAAGTGGTGTAACTGATTTTCTCTTTGGTATTGGAAGTTATTTTTCTTTCTGAGTATAAAAATGGCACAAAAATGCCTCGCTCCCGCTGCAGCGCCCGCCGGCAGACACACTAAATCGCTGTTTTTGTGCAGCATTTTGCTGAGGCTGTGTCCATTTGCCTCATTTAATTTTAAGAAAAATTTTGTATATAATGTGTTCTTGGCAGTAATAAATTTCTTTTCTTTTTTGACGTGACAACGTCTTATAATTCGATAGAGCCGGCTGCACGCACGAAAAAACATGACTCATGCGGCGTTACCTCGCTCTGAGGCGTTCCATGTAAGGCTTGAAGTGCAAGCGAGAGCGCGGAACGAGCGACAAAGAAGCACAATAGCCTTAAGACGTTGTCACGTTCAACTATCGTCAGTAAATCGACTTTACAGACAACCAATTTTTTTTTCACTGCGCACAGAACGTACCGAGCTGCGCACAGTACGCGCGCAGCACCTGCGCGGCGGCGGCTCGCGCGGCGGCGGCCACGTGCGGCGCGCCCCCCGCCGCCTCGCCGCAGCGCCCGCACGCCCACACGCACAGTCGCCCGTTCAGCGTGCGCCGCGGTGACAGCGCCAGCGATAGGTACATGCGGAAGATTTGTACCTGACAAATAAAGGAAAATAAACATAAAATTATAATGTATAGTATGTTGTGTATCTTGTATATGCATTTTTTTTGTATTATATAATTACTTCTACTTAATCTAATAATTGTTTTTTCTTCTGTTTCTCAATTTGATTTTGAAAAAAAAAATTATTATCTCGCTTCTTTGCCTTCTCCCCGTGGTTGCCTGGCAGAAATCACTGCATAGTGATAAGGCCGCCCTTTGTGCTTTGTTGATTGTAAGTTGTTATTTTATTGTACCTGGTTTATTGCAGAATAAAGTGTTAAAATAAATAAGTAAATAAGTAATAAAATATCAACACGCGTGCAAAGCAGAAAAACAATGACTAGGTACATCTAAAAACAGGGATCTTCAAGAATGATACCGAATAAAAGTTAGCAATAGATTCTAATTGTGCAGTAGGTTCACCTGCGTATCTGGTAACTGATACATGACTGATGAAGTAGCGCAAAGCAGCTGTGACGGCATCCATAGCGAATCATCCTCTGGCTCTATACCCCGATGGAATCTATCGTCGCGAAGGATTTTCTGGAAGTTGCAAATAATTTAATTTTATATTTAATATCTTAAGTTTTGTTTCCGATTAAAACACATTGATGATTCTTGATTGTTAATTATTATAGTAGTGTACAATTCGCTCGTTCAATGTTTATTGGAACTTAATAAAACTCGAAAAATACGCACCAGTAAATTGGCGGGTAGAAAAAAATGTGACCATTCGAATTTTATTCTCGATTCAGTCTATTATAAAGAGTCAAGAGTTATTTATTTACTATGGATAAACACATACATGAAACCCCTGGAGCGCGAATGCGACGAGGCGGGGGCGTTTGCTCTCGAGCGCGACCTGCAATGGCAGCAAGCACGCGCGCCGGAGCTCGTACGACGCCCGCCGGCCGCTGACATCTTGTGCACATAGTAGCTCTGTGTAATGTGTATGATATTGTTATTTTCTAATATCAGTATGTTTTTCAATGGTTATAAAACAACATTTTTGTCAAGGATGTTCTATTTGATATTTTCATGATCGATTTTTTTCTATTCTTTATAAATTTTTAAGGATGGTCTATTTTACATTGAATTTTGATATCAATGTAGATTTAATAATTATATAGTACCTAGAACAATAGATTTCTTATATTGGTGAGGGAGCGCAAAAAGAATTCTGCGCTATTTCAAAAAGATGATGTGATATTGTTTTGGCGGCTTAGATCATTAGGCGGTGATGCTTCATGGTTGTATTTGTATTTTCTTATTGCGCTGTTATAGTTGATGAGACACAATATTGCAACATATGTTATTAGTTTTCAGTATATCAGACTCTAGTCGTGTAGGAAATATTTAAAGTGCTAGTTTAGTAGCTAGTTCAATTATTATAATATTCTCATTAAACTAATCAAAATAACATGAAATGACACAAAATAAATGACTGCGTAAACTAATTTAATTTTTTAATACAGATTTATTAATGCAAGAATGGGATTCAGAAATGTAGTTAAGTAAGTACCTACTTATTAAAATGTATTATCAATAAATGTCATTTTATAATAATTATAAAAAAAACATACACATACATTACGCGGAAATAAAAGTGTTAAATAATCAACTAATCGAAAGCTCTGTATCACCTTATTATCTTAAATCTTAATCATTGTTATCTCTATCGATTTGTTACCTAGTGCTTCCTGACATGATTTTTTAAGAGAGATTAACTTTGGACCAGTGGCTTCTTTGAATATATCTTGTAACAATTCTTCCATTTCAAACTCCCAGGGCAAACATTGTGATCGTTTGCCTCGTCTTGTTCACAATAACACTATTATTTGCAGATAAAACAACGTTCTAAACTGAGTTTAGTGATAAATGATTACAGAACTGCGTATTGTAAAGTTCTATCGAGTGGGTGGTTTCTAGCGGCTTCGCTTATCGGTTGACGCGTAACTTTGAGCATGCTCAGAACAAAAATCAATACTCGTACCCGTAGACTTTTTGTGTTTATTTTAAATTGATATCAACAGGTGTCTATCTCTGTATATGTTGTATTGAAGTAGTAAGTAGGTAGTAAGTAATATTCGCTTTTTAAACGATAGTTAATTAAAGTTCAGTAATAACGTTATTTAATACGCTAGGAAGGATATTGATCAATTTCCTAATTTATAACATTTTATAATAAAATTGATAGAGTGTAAAGACCAATCATTAAAAGGTATAAATAAAACAAAAGTATTTGTATAAAATGTTTTATTGTTGATTGATATTTTTAGGCAATTTGAATTGACGCGGGTGTTAGGAGGAAAAATAATAAATCGATGTACTTCTGTTTTTGCGATGTATACATATTAAAATAATGCGTCATATTTACCATGATGTAGAATTTAATTACATAATTAATTTATTAAAAAATTTCTCTAACGGAGTAATGCAAAGTTATTGTTATTAGAATCCTATATTTTTAATCTGTACCAAGCTACCGTATTGCCTATTGTCACTGTCAAACGTCAGTGTCATTTTTTATTATCACAAAAATGGTGTCCTGGAGCGCATTGGGCCGATCTTTCGGTATTAATTTAATAAAAAATAATGCAAAAGCACCAGTTATAGTTCAAAATGTAAACTTTTCTATTGGTAAAAGCCTAAGTGGTGGCCATGGCCCCAAAACTATGGCGATGCAGCCATCGAGGTAAGATCAACACTGTATGAAATGATTATCTAACCAATACCATTGACGAAAAACAATCTATCAAATGGTTAAATGCGAATTTTGAATTGATTTTTTTTTAATTATAGGTGGCAATGGCACAAGTTCAAGGACATGTTGCATTATTACTTTATGATTGGACTCATACCTGTCGGTGCAATAATCTTTTACACCAATGTCTTCATCGGCCCAGCTCAGTTGACACCAATACCGAGTGACTATAACCCGAAGCACTGGGAATACCACCGCCACCCGATTACGAGATTCATCGCTCGGTACATCCACAATAGCCCCCAACAGGTATGTTTTAAAACTAAATAATTTATGTTATTAAATGTCTTACTCTATCAGCAATCAACTTGCTCCTGATCAAGAGTAACTCAATTACTTGATGTTATGCTTCATATATTCACTACACCCACTACACACTTACTTTTCTTAGAGATTGTCTGTCTGATCTGTAAGATTCTGGCTTATTTTTGTTGTCATTAAAATATGAATGCAAATCTATTCTATTCATCAGTAATATAGTTACCATATAAGATTCAGAAACCTTGTCATTTTTTTTGTATTATATCATAAAGGGCATTTCTTGTAATGTTGTTAATGGTTTTCTTTGCCATCAATAAAGAATCAATATACTTAAAAAAAACTGATTGATTATAATGTAGTGTATGTAAGTCAAAAATAAAACTATATTTATAATACATATCATTAACACCTTGATTCATTATCATCAGCCTATATCTACGGCAGAGAACGAGCCTCCTATCCAATTTGATTAATTCTTGATAATAACCATATTGTTAACATTTCAGGAGTATGAAAAGTTCATGCACTACATCGACGAAGAGGCTCAGAAAATGAAGCTGCGCAAACTAGAAAAAGACATTCTTAAGAAAATGGCGGAGAGGCAAGATTACCAAGCTTATTACTACAGGCCAATGGTCAACAAATACCTGCGTATTAATAAACAAACTGGTGACGAACTGGCCGAACGTCTTGGACAGAACTACAAGGATTAGATTTACATTGTATTGCATCTTTTCGAGGGATGTTAGTGTATTTAGTAATCAAGTGTATTGTTACATATTTCTCTGTAGATAAATAAATATCATTTTCTTGCTTCATTTGTCTTTTAATAGAAATCAGTAAGCTTAATGATTTATCGTATTAGCGTTCTATAAGTTTCTATGAATGTTATATCTTCTATATATCGGTAAATTTTCATTTTATTGGAAAAGAATGCCATTGAATTGCTAACTAAGGACATTCATTGTACTATGGTAGCATGACTTCCATTAAACTTTTTTTTAATAAATGCAGATACACTAGTGAAATATTGCCATCTGAATAGGACACAAGATATTTTTCCCTTAGGCAGGAAATTGTGAGCATCAAACTTATACTTTGTAGTTTGTAATATAACAGACACTCTATTTTGTCAGTATTAAATATTACTGATTGCTAGATTTCTAATTGGTCTTATAATATATTTTGTTAGGGAAGCATATCATTTTTACAAGCAGGTATACTTTCTACTTCCAATTTCAATGTTTAACACAATACATAATTATAACCCCAGGAGTAAGGGTAATGGATCTATTCTGCAACACTTTAATAGGGTCATGTGGAAATAATACAAAAAAATGGTAACATTGTTTATTTATTTTACAGGAGTTTTCTAACGAATGACCATAGAGTTTGTCATTTATGGAAATCTTATAAAATAAAATGTCAACGCTTATCTATATTAATTACGCTTAACATGATCTGATATGATCTATACCACTGTTACATTGCTATCCATTGGATGAATAAAAAAAATGTATGTAAAGCTTGAAGACTAGAAATATATAAAACAAGGCATTTCACTGTAAATATTATATTCATGAAGAAATTAAAAAAAATATAAATTGAACCAAAATACAGACTTTGTCCGTCTATTAAATTGTTTACTAATGAATTTAACCGTTTATCTGGTCCATAAATAATTTGTCTATTTTATATGATTCAGTATTTATTATTTTAATATCAGCCAATATAGCTGTTGTTTATTATAAGCCATAGATTTATTTAAAATTAATCTAATACTTGACTGCAGCTAGCTAGACTTCTAAACCTCTGGTAGGTATATAAAGTTTTAACAGTTAAGGATATTTTTGTAATTAATTAATTGAACAAAAAAGAAGTACGAAAGTAAATAGGAAGTCTTAGTAAATACATTGTAAATAATATGTATTAGGCATACCTACATCTTGTATTTGAATAAGACATTGCTAAATAAACAGGGTATTTAACTCTAGAGTGAGTCTCTGTTGCCAACATTTTCATTTTGATGTAAGTACATGTTAATGATAAACCTTTACTGAATACTGACCCAAAAAGGTTTATTTTCGATATTAATATACGTATAATATTATATAATGTGCGTTGGTCTTTGATTAAATCAAAGTAAGTAGGCGTAGATACTGCGTTTTTTAACGAACATCCTTAACTATCAAAATGTGGCAGTGGACAAAAAACAATATCGACATAATAGTATAGCCTGGTTTACAATTTTGTTTCTGGAGTATTAAGTAGGTATTTTATAATTTAAATTTATTTAAACAATATAAATTGACATTGATATTATTACGATAACTATTTTTCCTTGAAGCCACAACGAATTCATATAAAAAAATAATGGTTTTGAATATGAAATTTATATTGTGATCTAATAGAAATCATAAACCAGGCCTTTTTGGAATGATAAAAGCCCTTAATCGTTAATAAATACACGTAAATTACAAAACGATATGACTTTATCAACGAATTCTTTCAGTCTTCGCAGTTTTCCGACTATTTTAAAATTGCTCTTTATGAAATTAACTTTTAGATCTACTTACGTTAAAAAAGACGATTATTACATTCTTCAAACAAAATACTTTCACTGTTATATTGTCACGTTTAAAGAATGAATGAGGTAACTAAAGATACATAACTAAACCTTCACATATCGTAAGATCATTAAACGTTTGAAATCTATTCCACTAGTAATAATTGTATTTCATCCCTGAGTAACGTTTTTTAATTCTAATATTTAAAGACGGCTACGAGTTTCTACGTTGTAAAAATTTTAACAATATATTATTTATTTTTTTCTTTTTCAGCCTGTGCTGCGAGTTTAGCTTCTTTTTTAGCTTTCTTCTTTTCTTCTTTCGCCAGAAGCTTGGCTTGTCTTTCCTCTTCTTTAGCTAATAATTTTGCTTGTCTCTCTTCTTCCTTCGCTTGAAGCTTCGCCTCTTTTTTAGCTTCTTTCTCCGCTTTTAATCTTAGTTTTTCTTCTTTCTTTTTTTCAGCAAGTTCGTTCTTCTTGTTGTCATGCGTTTCATCTTTCTTAACTTTATCGTTTTTGGCATTTTCATCCGGTTCCTTCTTTTTCTTATCCTCTTTTTTGAGTTTTGCTTTGGGGTTATCTTTTTTCCTTTCAGTCTCTTTGCTTTGATCTCTTGATTTGGGCGGGTCATCTTTATTTGATGGTTTTAAGGGTCGGAAGAAGTGCTGTTTTTCTTGTTGAGGAGATGTTTCTAGTTGTGTAACTATTTTCTGAGCACACCTGAAAATGAGTTGAAATATTTATATTAGTGGTATGCTAGTAAAATTTTATTTGTACTCTCTTCTCTACAAACAAGAGCTCTGTTAATAATAATTGCAAACGTTAACGAAAATGTTTTTCTTTAAAAAATGTCTTAATTTAATTAGTTAATAAAATGTAAAATTCTTATGACTAAATACAAAGAAGACATGATTATTGAAGGTTAAGCTAAAAAAAAAACAATATTTATGTTTTACCTTATTCTAGTAGAAGCAGATGCGGAGTTAGCGCTTTCCCTGCGCCCTTCGCGGAATTCCCTTTGAAACTCCCTTATTGGAGGAAGCCTTCCAGACGATTCCGCTGCTGCTGGCCCTCCAGTGTAACTGTGGACTTGATAGTCTTGTAGTCTAGCCTGAAAAAATCATCAAACATATGTTAGTCAACAAAATTTTTCTAATATAGGGAATAAAAAGTGAATTTAAAATTTTGTGTCACACAACGTTTCAATGCGAACATAATAAAAAAATGCTGCTGTAATTCCACATCCAGGTACATAATTTGTTCAATTAAACAAAATATGAATTATCATCTGCATTTAGCTCGAAGTCTAGAGTCATTAAAAACATTTACAGCGTTTTTCGATGAAAATATGCAATAGCATCAAAAAAAGGCGCAAAAAGTGTTTCAATTTGTTCTGCATTTTTTTTAATCGCTAAGAGTGTATTGAAAAAGTGCTTAACAATGTTATGATTACAATTCGTCTTTTTTCCAATTATTTACCCAACTATGTCGTTTATCTTTTTATGACGATGAAAATACCTTATACTCATTTCATTTTACAAGGAGATAAAGAACGTTTGAATTTCAGTTTTTAATTCCAGGACCTACTTTATCATTGTCACATGTCTTAGGGAATTCTTTGATAAATACCTAAAAAAAATAACACCTTGTATTCACAATAGCCGATATTTAGGTACTTGTAGGCTGTTGCTATTATGATTTCTACTAATAAATGTTATGTAGTAACCAACATTCCGTGCTTGATGTCCTGACATCGCAGGCGCAGGCTTGATGTCATGTCATTGGTCCTGACCAAATAACGAGTGTCTGCTTCTATGCAATAGCCAATATCGTTTATGCAGATAGCGTTAGTGTTACTTGTACTGAAAAATGTTACGTATACACTTTTACTAAACATAACCAACCTTCATGCTATGATGCTGCGACCGTCGTAACGAATTCGACGCCGGTTGCCGCGCCTTCGGCGGCGCGGAGCTGGACGGCACGCGCGGCACCGCGCCGAGGCACGCGCCGCCGCACTTCGAGCCGCCGCACAGCTTGGTGGAGCACGAGCCGCTCACGTTGCCGCTGTTCGATGATACGGAAGACACGCCTGGAATTTATGTAGTCGAATTAGTGAGGAGAGTGGTAACTGGGATAGGAGTGAAATTGACAGAGGATTATTCGACGATTTATATGTGCCTTCTGACATTCATCTGCATTTGGCCAGCGTGGTGGATTCCTTTATTAATGTAGTCTTATGATGGCGGTAATGAATCAAATTCAGATGACGTTATGTTTTTTTTCAAATAATAATAAGACGCTTCCGGCTATGGCAAATTACCTAGGTACTATTCGTACAGTACCAGAGAAAGATAATTGGGCAACTGCACGTAACGTAATTGACGTAATCTTCCTTCCGCTTTTTAACAATTTAAGGATGTTCGCGTTTCCAAACAGATTTGTTTGAACTTTGACCTTTCTAGAATTTTTGTAAATCTAACTGGATATATTAATTATTTTTTCATAGAAAACTAAATAGTTACCAGAAAGAGAAGATTCGCCGCTCGTGACTGAGTAAAGCGAAGCGGAGGCGGGAACGGAGCGTGCTCCCACCGAGTACGAGGATATGGAACCAGGCACACCCCATGCTTTGCTACTGCCACTTGATATCTAGAAAACAAATAAAAATGCATCAAAACAAACAACCAATTAAAATAGGAATCAAATTCCTCATCATTTACCGAAGACAAAATTTAAACTTTTCAAAATAGCCATTTCGTTGTAATAGTCTTAAAAACATTTGTGCATACTTGCAAAGTAAACATTTCCCTATGGGATAATGCTCTTAAGGAAAATGGAAAACTTTAGGCATCTTTTTAAAATTTCAATTAGGTTTATGGAAGTTTCGGTAATAAGACCCCATGACCTGATTTTACGTTGTTGCGTTGTAAAATATTTTTATACATTTTTACCTCAGATGCACCTGTCTTCAGGTTGTAATTCATATATTTACATTCAAAGGATTCTCTCGTATGTGTAATATCGTTTTAATAAAGTAGTTTTGACAAAAATAATTTTGACCAATACCTACTCTTAATTTGCTGGGGAAATCACTTTTTTTTTCACAGGAGTTTTACTTAAAACTTAACCTATTGTTATTGAATTCTCTTGTCTGTTTTGATGGCATCTTATTATCATCGTTGTTTTAATTGAATATGAATTTGTTTATCACGCGTATAGCCTTGCGCGATACAGAACGGTTAGATAATATATTATTAATTATTATGCTGAGAGACGTTAATAAAAAGTTAACTATTAACAAACCTGCCAACTCTTGCTAGTCACCAGGCGCGGTGCCTGCCGCAGCCGCAGTATCTTGGCCCGGCAGATGACGCAGCGCAATGGCAGCAAGCGTTGGCTGACTGCCATCTGGATGGTCTTGACGAAGCACCTTCGACACACCACCCGGTGGCCGCAGGGGGAGGTCTGCATCGTCGCTTTTGCGTTCACACATATTACACACTGGAATTGGAGAATTTTCTGTTATTAAATAAATGTCCAAACAATTCCAACAACAGGGAATATTTATTTCCACGTATACCTTTCGTATACGTGGAAATAAATATTCAGGAAATCATTGTATACAGAGATAAAGTAGTTAAACATGGAACCAAAATATTATTTTTCAGGATTTCAGGTCTTTTTGATACCTTGTATAAATGGAGCACAGATAAATTATTCGACACAAGAATATGAAATGAAATAATTTTTTTGTTTGATTTCTTCATTATAAATCACTCTTCCTCTTAGCCATAATTCATCAATGTATCATGTATATAAATTTTACGATAGTTTAACTCTTATACTTAAGTTTTTAATGGAATAAAATTATTCAAATAACTTACTTCTTCTTCAGGGGAAGTGGCTAGCTCAGGCTTGTTTTCTTCAAGCTTGTTGAGCAACTTATCCTGTAACAATTAAAATTGACTTTTAAAATCTAATAGAGACTTTTTTGGTAGACTGGTTAGCAATTAGACGCTTTATTATAATAATATTGAGAGTGCTACATTTCAACTGACGCAAAATAAAAAGTCGACCACTTTCTTGCTTAGAAAATCGTTCAATAAAACAAAAATCAGAGATATTATTTCCAATTGCAATGTTTTTTACAATTTTGTGTAAAACTTCCTTTGCTATTGCAATATTATACAAAATACTTAGAACTCAGTGTAATTAGTGTAACTAATGAATTAGATGTAACCATTTCAATTGACTGTCATCCCTACCAGTCTATAGAAGAATTCAACAACTCTAACTTGAAACCTAACGCCAACAGATTTTCGGTATTATCATTAAATATTAGGAGTATACAAAGAAATTTTGATGACTTTGTTTTAAACTTGAGTAGGTTCCATGATAAATTTGATGCTATAATTCTAACTGAATGCTGGTTAAGTGAAAATACTATAATTGACAACCTCCCTGGATACAACTCATTTCGTACTTCCAACCAGATAAATAAATCGGGTGGTGTAGTTATGTTCATTAAAGATTGCCACAATTCAGCTATAGAACATTCCTCGCTCACAAATGCAGATAGCCTAAAACTTAACATCAATCATAACATCTCTCTTCTAGGAATCTACCGGACCCCATCCATTCCGGTTAACACCTCATTTCTTTCTTCCTTAGACACTCTACTTCACACATTAAGCAAGAAACCTATTGCGATAGTGGCTGGCGCTTTTAATATTGATATCTGTAACTCGGAATCTCAAGAATCTATAGATTATCTATGTATTATGTCATCACATTCTTTACTCCCCACTATCACAAAACCCACTCGAGATAAAACTTGCCTCGATCACATTTTCATCAAAGCAACCGGTAGACTCTACGGTGCAATATGTAAATCAACTATTACCGATCATGACATTGTTATAGGTCAAGTAGTAAATACAAAGCAACCACAAAAACTACCTCGATGGCGTACGAAAACCGACACAGACGCTCTCATCACATCACTAAAAAATACCGATTGGAAGGAAACTCTCTCCTCTACACAAGTTAATAATGCATCTTCCTCATTTTACAAAATATTAACGAACACCATAGAAAAACACTCGGTTAAAATTAAAGTTAGTCGCAGACGCACAAATTTAAAGCCGTGGATCACCCCGGGATTAATTCGATGTATAACCCATCGTGACAAATTACATAAAGACACAAAGCTACACCCTAATGACCTTACACGCCAACTCATATACAAGAGATATAGAAACTTCTGCAATAAAATACTTCGAAATGTCAAAATACAATACAATAGCACACTAATAGAACAAAACAAATCTAACCCAAAATTACTAATAATAATTCCATAGAAAACCATTAAAAATATAAGTCAAACCAGTACTCACTCCAACCCTCCGGTGGAATTACTTCAAATTAATAACGATATAAATAGATCTCTCTACAACTGTAATAAATATTTTACTTCGGTTGGGAAAACTTTATCTGATCAGATCCTAAATAAACTTAATACATCTCATGAAGATCTAATAAATTCCTACAAATCAGATAACTCAGCACCGCAATCCTTTTTTCTCTCCCCCACCGATGAAACAGAGGTACGCAAAGTAATAATGAGCTTGAATAACGATAGCTCCCCCGGATTAGATAATCTCACAGTCCGAACGATAAAAACCATTCTTCCTGAAATTATTAAACCTCTCACACACATAATCAATCTCAGTATAGAATCCGGTGAGTTTCCTGACTGCTGGAAAATAGCAGTTGTAATACCGATATACAAAAATGGAACAAAAAGCCTCCCAGAAAACTACAGACCCATAGCTCTTTTAAACATTCTTGGAAAAGCCCTCGAAAAAATTGTGAACTACAGACTGACATCTTACTTAGAGAAATATCAACTCATTTCAGACACACAATTCGGTTTCAGAAGTAACAAATCTACTGAGCATGCAATTACACTACTTTCCAACCTCATATCTTCACATTTAGAAAACGGACACTGTTGTCTAAGCGTCTTTTTAGATCTGGCAAAAGCCTTCGACACTATATCTCTTGGCCTACTCGTAAAGAAACTGGAGGCAATTGGAGTCAGAGGCATTTCACTAAATTGGTTTAGGAGCTATCTTACAGACCGCAGGCAATGCACAAAAATCGACAACAAACTTAGCTCCGAACTAAAAATTGAATTTGGCGTACCACAGGGAAGTGTTCTCGGTCCAACTCTTTTCATCATTTACATTAATGACATACTTAAAATGAGTTTGAAAAACTCCCACATAATTGCATACGCCGACGACACTGCTCTGGTATTTCATGGCGCAGATTGGGACCATACACACAGACTTGCAGAATCAGGTCTATTAAAAATAACAGAAGCACTTAACCAAAACCTATTAACTTTAAATCTCAACAAAACCAAGTACTTAACATTTTCAAAATCTGCAAACCCCAAACTTTACCCCAAACAGTCTCTCCAACTTCACTCCTGTACCAACCCCGGCAACACTCATTCATCATGCAATTGCCATCACATTGAATCCACTCCCTCACTAAAATATTTAGGTGTTACCCTAGACAGCAACCTAAACTTTCATCAACACATTAGTGAAGTTTCATCAAAAGTAAGGAAACTCATCTTCATAATGAAGAAACTGCGCAATTGCACCCCACTAAAAATTCTCAGACAAGTATACACGTCCTTATGCCAATCTATTATAAATTATAGCATCTCTGTCTGGGGCTGCGCTGCCAAAACTCACCTCCTGCAGCTGGAGAGAGCTCAACGTGCACTGATTAAAGTGACACTTAAAAAGCCTTTCCGATTTCCTACGAATGAACTTTATCGTGAGTTTAACGTACTTCGCGTTCGTCAATTATACATACTTTCAGCAGTAAACCTAACCCATAAATCAATCGTTTCGCGGCCCGATTACAAAGATCTCCTAAAGAAAAGAACATTTCGTATCCCACTTCCTGATTTCAACACAAAAATAGCTAGACGTAGCCCAGCTTACTCACTCATTCATACGTACAATAATGTTTGTAAAACAAAACATCTGAAAAACTGCAATATGTATAAATGCAATAAAATAATGAAATCTTGGCTGCATGAACTTTCATACAGCGATACCGAAGATCTGGTCTAAATATAAGAATAAACTTTAACTTTAATAGAAATCTGTTGGTGAGAAATAAAACTTGAACAATTTACATAAGCTAAAATGCTACTTTAATTAATATTATTGGATCCCTGAACGCATTCACACATGAACACAAACACACACATATTTACACTATCACTTTCATCCACACTCACCTTCCCACAACACACACACACACACACACACACAATCACACACCCTATGTTAAATGGAAAATGTTGTAAGTTCTAGTATTAAATACACTCATTATTATCAATTACAAATTATTTAAACATAATTATTGATGTACTGTAAAATTCGTCTTAATAAAGTAACCTGTACTCCGTTTCTGATATCCAAGATACAGGCAATAGCCTAGTTTGGATATCACTGTACTAGCAACCTTGTAAACTAATCCTACTGTTATCACATTAACAATGTAATGTTTGAATATTTTGGTTAATAAAGATTTTATTTATTTATTATTTATTATTTATTTAGCATTTTCGCGGCCATTGTTTTAATCACTTACCATTAATTAAATAAGCTTAGAGGCTGTGACCGACGTAATCATTTAAGCTATTGCCTTGAACCTTAATAGTTAATACTATTGAAATAAGTAGGTCAGACTAAATAATTGTAGTAAAGGTGAATTATATGAATCATAAACTATTAGGCTGGAATTATTTGATTCTAGGAATAAAATGCCGTATTTTGACGTATTTCTGTTTAAAATTAAATTACATTTTTGATATTTATGTAATCTTATGTTAAATTTTGCGGATAAAAACTACAAATTACCCTAATTAATTTAAATTTCAAAAAAATATTTTGTAACTAGTTAGTTATGTTTTTTTAAAAAACGTGAACAAAATATAAAATATAGATACCTACTTATTAAACCTTGAAGAGAATAAACCATGAATTACATATTATCAGTTTTTGTTGCATTCTTAAAAAAATCACTACTATTTCACATTTTTGTTTTATCATAAAATATTACACGAAACTATCGACGTACATTGCAGATTATATTCATACAACAAACAGAAAAATTATGGCCCATTTTAACGTTAAAAATACGACAGTGAGTGCATGTGAACATTATGTAAATATCATATTATTCATAGCGTGTTTTATTTAATCATCTACTTACAGAAATTGCTCAGGATATTTTAATAAAACTACCATAAAAACATAACAAAATGATTGCAAAACAGACATTGTTTCCGCAATTCCGTCTGATGGCGGCCGCAACTCGCAATCAATTCGACAAAGCCCAATTTCGACCAACCTTTACCTTTATCGCTAAGAAAAAATTTATAAGAACAATTGCATAATTTTCTATTGTGACGTTTAGTCAGCAGTTTGTAGGGTACCGTTGCGGCGATAGCATATTTTCATAGCACCTGCCTATATTTCGTATCTACGTGTATATTCTGTGGCTTCGTGTAGCTGATTTTCTTCCTTTTTTATACACCAGTGAACGCAAGTTGAGCTCGGTTAATCGAAATGCTCTATAAAAGTTTTTAACGAGTGCCGAAGCATTGTGTGGTGTACATTGTGTGAAAATCCAGCGGGTTCGTTAAAGAAAATGCAAACGTTTTCGTCGTGTTTTCTTTCCAGTTTTCTGGTAAATTTATTTATCGAAGAGTAAATATTGGCGTCAACATGTTGATCAGTAACTCTATGTGCAAACTTATGTCCGTGTTTATTGGTGAGTCGTTTTATTTAATTCGAATTTTAATAGAATAGGTACCTATTTATAGAAATGGAGATATATTTGAAATGTCTCTAACTACATATTTACATTTAAAATCATTTTACAATGTGTTCCTTAATAGGTACCTTAAAATACAACTTAATGTTTCGTAGTCATCATATTATTACGAAGCTTTTTAGGAAAAATTTAAATTTAATGCATTTGGAAATACATACCTTCATTTTTTTTACTTTAGGGACATAACTTCATTGAAAAAAAAATGAAAGTTATGAAGAACTGTAAATAATAATAATACAAGCCGTCATCATTTTATCATTATTAATAAAACTGACGAGCTTCCGTGCTATTCTGCAATCCTTTGCAAAAAAAACGGGCACTTTAGATAGAATCAAACGTGATAGAGCCCTAACCGTATGGCGTAATTACTTCAAAACATACCCTTGCATAACGCTCTCCTGGTCTTTTTATCTATACTTAACATTAAAAAGCTGAATAGTTTGTTTGTATGAACGCGCTCATCTCAAGAACTGGTCCGGTTTGAAAAATTATTTCGGTGTTAGATAGCCCATTTATCGAGGAAGACTATAGGCTATATAATATCATCACGCTAAGACCAACAGAAGAGGAGCCACGCGGGTGAAACCGCGGAGCGCAGCTAGTCAAGACATAATATTATACACATTGTACCTATGTTGTAATTTTGTAGTTAAATGTGGTAACTATCAAATTTATTTTATTTTATACAATAAATAAATTGAATAGGTGATAAAGTTAACGATAATAACTTACGGGTATTTGTCAATTGGAATGTACTATTATTTATTGAAAGAAGTTAATCTCACAAATCAACGGCTGGTGAAAGTCCAATCAAAATCACTACAGCTGTTTCGGGGATTGGTGAGAAGAAGGAAATGATCTGACAATAAACTAAAGGCAGGACCAGTTGAGCTATGATATGATGCTAATTAAAAGTGCTGTTTTTATTTTGTAAGCATTTCAATTTTATATTTAGAATCGAATCGAATCGAATCCTAAATGAAAAAAAAATAGTTGCAAAATATTTTTTTAATTTTATAGAATTATTTGCATTGTACAACATGATAATAATGTTGCTAGATTGAATCTTTGCTATTAATTGCTTGGAATTTAATTAGGTATCGTGTAATCGGTAATTATTTTCTAGTATTGTCATTTATTGTAATGCAACACCATTTGTTGCACTAAAATGGTAATGATTAGTTTGTTATATACCTAATAAATATTAACTGCAATAAGATTTACGATTTAGTTGTCTGTAAATAAGAGCACAGTATTATACAAAAAACTATTAATAGTCATCGAAAATTTAAATATTTATCAATGATGAAAATTGAATATATCCACGTGTGTAAACCCATAAACTAAATGTGTGTAAATTGATAATCGACAATATTGTTAGTTCAATAGTAAGGTCGAGATCAAATAGGCTTTTATTGTAACCTTAACATGCAATGGAAGTCAAGCGTAATCTGATACCGCGCGTGGATATGGCATTGAAAATACTACACTGTGTTGGGAAAAACGTTAATAGGATTTAGAGCAACATTGCTTTCTATTTGAGCAAAATTCGGAAATCGGGATCGGTATTTTTCTAAAAAGTATTTTATGTAAACGACCTCCTTGGTAGTTACCGCAATACCTAGCTGAAAAAGAAAAAAAAATATTCGCATGTTTTTTGTATTTACGCGGGAAGGGCATTCGATATTTAAAACATTGCTACAATCGACTCGTGAATTTAGTTTATATGCGCTAATATTTTTTATAGTAATATTACGAATAACGTGATAAAATGCAAGTGAATTGAAAAATATGTTTATAATTTCAGGCGCAGTGCAGGTATGTTTCATGCCAGCGCCCATTGGGGATTGCACAGACTGCTGTCCGAGAAATGACCGCAATGATATAAAATATAGGCTTTTTACAAGGTAAACAATATACTCACGTTTGTACATTTTTTATATTTTAGTAAAGATTGCGAACATTTTTGTTATTATTTGATGATATTTTGTAATATCATGGTGATCTGTTGACTATAATATTATTAAATTCGATTGTGACAAAGTTAGTTAGTCGTTTGTTTTGTTTTTCAAACCATTAAAAGCTACTTTAAGTATAATATTTAAAAATAATAATTAAAAATAATCGAAGAAAAAGTTTTTCTAGCGATTTATATTCTGTATTATTCATAGAGGATGTATATTTCGAAAAGTTATACAAGAAAGTCCGAATAAATCTGTGCATGGATTCAAAGTTCTCGCAATCTGTTCTGCAAAGTCATGTGAAGGACACTGCATCATTCATCACAATAACTCAAAGCCTTCGCTACACATAATGCGAACCATTTGTATTCAATTTGTATTGTGATTTATACAGAGGTTACATTCTTTTTACAGTTTATGATAATGAAACATTACAATAAAAGTGCTATGTAGTTTGTTGTATTATGATGATTGCTGGTAGATAATATGAAAGAATCATGATTATGTGCCTATGAAATTGATATTTTGTAAACGATAGTGTAGATTGCTTAAATTCCATTACAATTTGATACTAAGCTAAAAAATAATAAATAGGTACTTGTAAAGTTGTAACAATAAAATAGGCTACTTACTGTAGTATTGTAAGACGTAACTTCTGATTTAATATTTTTGTGAATGAATAGAATAATTGTTATAATTAATTCACTTTTTAGGCCATATTTACATACACCAGAACTAATCAAAATAGACGATAGTAATTCAATATTACGTACGAGATACAACACAAGCTATCCCACTGTTATTTATTTATTTGGATTTTCCGAAGCTCCTACTGGTGTTAGTACTGTGACTCTTAAGAATGGTAAGTCGATCTTATAATGCTTTAATTAGATTTAAAACTTATAAGTATATATATCGAAAAGCAAAAGAACAGACACCACTAAAAATCGTCATTCACAATTAAGTTGCAAATGTGTGTGTAAAAAAAGTGAAATAAAAGGTCACATCGCCTGCAGCTATCCGTGGTAATGACGTCATCACTTCCGACACAACCGCATATCAATCAATTATCATAAACTATACTCTGTCCATTATATTATTTGCTTTTTGACAGCTTCACGCCTATAGGTGGGTTCCCACGGCATGTTTGCTTCACAAGCATTGGCAGACGACAAGCGCTTGTCGTGGTCCGTCGCGATTTGAACTGAGCGTTCCCACGGCATGTCTAATACCTAATCTGTGGGTCATTACACGTCAAAATGTCATATTTGTATGGGTGAAATAATATAAATTCTCGAATTTTGCATGATAGAAATTATCGTACAATCAGCGTACGATAATACTATGCTATCGTACATCGTACGTAGGCACAAAATTATTTTATTTATTTATTTATTTATTTAAATTCTTTATTTAACACACACAAAAAAATAAACACAAAAATAAAAAGAGCAAAAAAGAAGATCATAACATGTTAAATAGGCGGCCTTATCGCTATAAGCGATCTCTGCCAGGCAACCTTTGGATAGGATTTGTCATACGAATTAAAATTAAAAGGAGAAAAAAAAATAAATAAAAATATGTACATATACATATATACGTATATATATAAAAATAGATACCTAATAATAAATAAATAAGTAAAAACAATATAAATATTGATATCAATACTATAAATACATGCTATAAATACACATACATACATATATACTTACATACATACATATCATACATGATACATAATACATAACTATGTATAAATAAAAATATTACAGCTCGTTGAAGAGATGACGTATTTGTACGATAATTATCGTACGGTTCCGAACAATGACGCGCTACAGACGGCAAGCCCCGACGGACGTCGACCAACGCCGTCGCACCGCGCCAAGCGCGCACCTTTGATCTTACCGACTTCCGATGGATAGCACAAGCGTCGGCAAACGACCACAAGCGCGCCGATTCCCATGGCATGTGGTGTGGTGTGGCGCGGTCGGATTTGTGAAGCAAACATGTCGTGGGAATCAGGCTTATGAAGGATTGTATTGTCTATGTTAAAATGTCATACAAATAATTATTGTACTTCATGGACAGGCCCCGCCCACTTAGTGATGTCTACACAGAATTATTCAATGATGGGTCGATAGATTAAAATAATCGATAGAAATACTCTGTAAAATATATCCGACACAGAAAAACTCTTCCATTATGTTATATAATTTAAACATAAAGACAACCAAATTGTAAGATAGAAACCAATAAATAATAAAATATTAGTTTAGTTTAGTTTTAACATAAAATGCATAGATATGTGGTCTTATTATTACATATCTTATTAGTACGTTTAAGTTGTTATTATTATTTACGTACCTGATTCGATTTAAGATAATAATATTTTGAATTTATAATTGAAATGATAGCACAATCGATAATATTTTGGACATCACTTCTGGTATCACCCGTCGAGCTGTCAAAAAGCAATTCTTATAGTGGACAGACTATAGTGGTCCGCCCCGGCTTCGCCCGTGGTACATATTTAGTATCCTATGTCCTTCTCTAATTCGGCTCTAAACTACCTCCCTGCCAATTTTCAGCTAAATCGGTTCAGCCGTTCTTGAGTTATAAGTGGAGTAACTAACACGACTTTCTTTTATATATATAGATTGTTTTGTAAAAGACAAAACCCTTTAAAAAGATTTGTCAATTTTGTTGTTTTGAAGAAACAAGAATATAATAGCGTCTACTAAAGTTTATTATGTACCAAATCATTTCTTGGTTCCATCTAAAGTTGATGACCAGCTTCAGCCTGACTCTTTAGCTAAAGAGTGCTTAATTGACCTTAAAAAACTGAAGAGCCATAACAAGCAAACATCGAGTTATCAAGATGTTTCTAATAAAATACTTCGCAACTAAAAATAAAAGAAATATTAAAATGGATTATTTTGCAGTCTAAAAAGAAAAAAAAGTGAAATAAAAGGTCACATCGCCGCCTGCAGCTATCCGTGGTAATGACGTCATCACTTCCGACACAATTTTTATGTGACATTTTCTGGATGCGCTTTTATACTAGCAGGAATATGAATACAATGAATGTTACATTTCAGTATTATATTTTAAAAAATATTTTGCGTCCTTAGTAACCGCATAACTAGAAGGTATATTATATTCAGTGAAAATATATCTTAAATATATCAGTAAAGAATTACTTACTTAATAGGTAGAAACCTATCATCAATACATATTATAATAAATTAATAATAAATATGATGTTAGAAAGTAGTTACTAAACTAAGAGAACGAGAATTTCGTCAAATTTAGTCAAACTGAAGGTGACGTAGCAAAAGTTTAGCAAGAAGTCACAAAATTGTATTTTATTGTATTAGCCTGTCGTGTCCCAATGCTAGGCAAAGGCCCCTCGAAGGCGCTTCCATGAATCGCGGTCTTGTCCTAATGAAAACCAGTCATTTTTAAATTGGTCAAGTTCATCTCGCCATCTCTTCTTCGGCCTGTCGCGACGCCTTCTATCCATTCCATGGGCTCCACTAAGTCGTTATCTTGGCCCACAGTTCGTCCGGCAT
This sequence comes from Colias behrii, assembly GCA_029959065.1. Classification (NCBI taxonomy): domain Eukaryota; kingdom Metazoa; phylum Arthropoda; class Insecta; order Lepidoptera; family Pieridae; genus Colias; species Colias behrii. The sequence continues at coordinate 3,372,993 of JARWMC010000016.1, forward strand.
GCGACTAATGTGCCCTGCCCACCTCCATTTCAGTGAAGCGGCCTTTTGCGCTACATCGACAATTTTAGAGCGCAGCTCGGCAGCAGCTCGGCAGCAGCTCAGCAGCTCTTTGGAGCGCAGCTCGGTGTTTCAAACACGATCTGTTAATTTAACTTTAAATTGCCCTTTGACAGACCTTCAGTTTGGACTAAGTGACAAAATAGGAAATTTAATATACTTTACTAGATGTTTATAACTAACCATATCCTAAAAGTATTGTTTTACTTATACAAAGCTAAACAATTGTATATTTTCTTTTTAGCATTTTTAAGCACTGGCAACTACAATTTTATAAGCGTGGACTGGTCCCGTCTTGTCGCATTTCCTTGGTAAGTTCTTAAGTTGGTATTCTATTAAATTTATTTTATTACAAATACAATACAATTATTACGAATCAATGATTAAAGAATCACTCACTCTTCACAGAATTATTTAAATTTTTGAGCACTACAGCATACAGCTAGCTGTAGGAACATATTTATCAAAACTTGTCAGCTATTTGTAGAAACTGGTAACTGCTTTCAACTTTACGAGGATGATAAAAGTAGTCTTGTAAATAAGTAGGTAGATAAAGATATCAACTAGTATTAACATTTCGATAATAGTCATAAATAGGTTACAATAAATATTAATACTTTTTAGCCATTATATGCAGCGTAATGTCACGTATTCGATACGTTTCCCGAATCCCAATACCTTTGTTAATAACGAATGTTTTGGGAACCTTTATGAAAGTTCTATGAAATTATACGTTTATCGTGTAGACTTATTAATGGTATTAAATCGTTTTCTAGCTCTACTATTTTGTACCTTATTTATAGGTAATAGAGTACATTTTCAGGTACGTATCGGCAGTTGAAAATACAAGGTATGTGGCAACTAGGCTTGCTGATTTCGTCCAATATCTAGAGTCTCATGGAACTCCAACTAGTACTATACATATTATAGGATTCTCTTTAGGCGCTGAAGCGGCTGGATTTACGGGGAAAGAATTGAAGCAAAGGGGCTTAATGCTGGGGAGGATTACTGGTACGTACATATTATAGTATTATAGAAGAGTAATCTATACTAATATTATAAAGCTGAAGAGTTTGTTTGTTTGTTTGAACGCGCTAATCTCAGGAACTACTGGTCCGATTTGAAAAATTGTTTCGGTGTCAGATAGCCCATTTATCGAGGAAGGCTATATATCATCACGCTAAGACCAACAGCACTAAGGGTAAAACCGCGGAGCACAGCTAGTTGTTTATAAATAGGCATGAGATTTAAATATTTTATTTTGATTTAGCTTCAAAAGCCACTGTTCAGCGATGATTTATAATTTTGAGAACAATATAATTGTAGTAACACGCATCATTCGTGATTTTTATTCAAATCAAACGTGCAATTGAATATTCGTTTTACCAAATTATGATAAGCTAACTGGTTACTATAACATTTTGTTTTTACATAATTAACTTTAATACGAATTTAATAAACAAAAAACGCTTTACATTGTATTTTTCTAGTCTCTTTATTTATTAATTGATTAAGGGCTGATTTTTCAATCCTTGGTTAAAACTTATTCGTCGAATAATGTATAAAACTACCATTTTAAAAACGTATTCTAATTGCCCGTATTTGACAGTTTACGTGACATTTTATTATTATCGAGTAATACTTTATTGGACGGATAAGATTTATCCAAGCATTGAAAAATCGCCCCTAACTTGACCATAACTAACTTGACCAACTTATATATGTACTTGATCCTTAATATTTCATTTTTCAGTTATTTAAATCGCAATTTATCATCAATACATATAATAAAATTCTAGAAAAGTGGTGTCTGTACAATGAAAATATGTAAAAAAAAATTAGCAGGGGTTATTATTAAATCGATCCCAAACCCAAAACTGTAGTTAAAAAATTTTTTGTCTGTTTGTCTGTTTGTCTGTATGTTTGAACACGCTAATCTCAGAAACGGCTTATCCGATTTCGATGCGGTTTTCACTAATATATTGTGGTAATCTACATTTAACATTTAGTGTTTATTTCATGTCAATCGGTTCATAAATAAAAAAGTTATGACCATTTAAGTACTCACGGCGAACATTTGCTAAGGCATTCTATGGTACACATACAGTGTACGATAAAACGTAAGTTATCTGTTATACGCTACAGTTATGTCCAAGTGATCATATCGAAAGTCCCCAAGGGTGGGGGGGTAAGCTGAGGTAGTAGGGGGGAGGGGTCAAATTAAAATTATACTTATTTCTAGGTGTTTGTTATTTATTTTTGCTCTGCTACCATAATACAACAATAGTTAAATACATACATCCTACGCACATACCTGAAGCCTCGTGCGCTGCTTCCATAAATATGTGGTGTGTCGGTCAGTCAATTAGTCAAAACAATAGGGTGCCCTTTTGGGGGAGGAAAACTATAATTACGGGAATAATTTAAATTACATAAGATAAAATAAAAGGAAAAGAGACAATTTAATGTATATAGTCACCACTGCTGCCAGGCACACGACGTCGCCATTACCTACACTTCACTTGTCACATAAAACTCGCGGTCAGCGCGTGATTACTAATATCAATAAAAAGTATAATTAACAATTCCGCGGGCCGATTTTACTAATTTACTACGTGGTCAGCACGTAAAACAATCGACGACACGCTCCGATGCGCGCGTAAGTAACTTCCGAGGCGGCCGATAACAACACTAAATACACGACTTCACACTAGCGGCGCGGTTGGCGGACTCCGATAGAAAAAGACAATAATTAATATGAATGCCGCTCCCTCACCAAGTGAGGTATTCGCCTCACCAATTGAATACATCGCGTTTCCGCTATCAGTGTGACCATTTAAATATTTTATCTATTCCGAACATTCCCCCGTCCCAGTCAGGCAAAACCTGACTGAGTCCAAAACCAGAGGATAAGGATAAAACCTACATAACGGGCAGCCGCGATAAGCCCGCAACGGCTCTTTTAAGGACAGAATTTCCTACCAGGACCTCTGCAACTCGCGGAATACCGTCCGCGCCTAGGAATAGCCGCAAAATTCGACCACGTCTCCAAGACAGTGGGGGCATATTCGTCTCCTTAACTAGGACGAGGTCACCGACCTTTGGTGGATCCGTTTTATCTGTCCAGCGAACACGCTGCTGCAACAAATGAAGATATTCTAAATTAAACCGTTTCCAAAAACTCTGAGAAAGTTGTTGCAGCAGTTCAAAACGTGAGAGCCGATTAACCGGAGTATTCTCAAATGGATATTCAGGGAGCACATTAAGTGGACCCCCAATCAAAAAATGTCCTGGAGTCAAAAGCTCCAAGTCATTTGGGTCCGATGAAATAGGACATAGTGGCCTGGAATTAAGTACAGCTTCAATTTACAAAATACCGAAGGTGAGAACCGTTTCACCTAACTCCCTATCTAAAGAACGAAACCGCATTAATAAAAATCTAAATTCTGTGCAGGCTCCCTTATAACCGAAAGGACCTTCAAACGCGGGAGAGACTCAAACAGCTTAATAGAAGCTTGAGGGCAACAATTCTCTGGTTGGAGCAGCCAACCAGTACCCTACCACAACGAATGATTCAATAAAACTGGAGCCTCACACCGCGAGATGCACAATCAGCGGGATTAACATCCCCTGGCACATGTCTACACTCTAAAACAGCAACCGATTGCTGAATTTGCGAATCCCGATTCGCAACAAAAACCTCCAATGCATGAACTGATGCTTGCAACCATGCAAGAACAATCCGACTATCAGTCCAAGCGAAAATTCTTCTAATATTAATATTTTGACCTAACGTCGATTTAACGTGATTAAAAGGACTCGACCTAAGTCCATACGTATTAGTATTCAACTCAAAAAACCGAAATAGGATCTGATTCTTTCTCTCGCCACAAAATCAACTGGTAACGACGATCCTCTGGATGAATAACAGTCTGTCTAAACATCATTTTAATATCCGCAACAAACACAACCTGATGCCTACGAAAATTTGTTAACATATCACCAATATCCCGATGCAACTTAGGACCCGAATGCAAACATTGATTTAATGATACGCCATTAGAGCTGGGCGCAGAGCCATCAAAAACTACTCTTATTTTACCACCCTTAAACACCGCATGATGTGGAATAAAGTAGTGCTCCTGCGACCTCCAATCAAAATTAGAAACAGACATATGACCGAGCTCTAAATACTCTTGCATAAACTCAACATACTTGGTACGAAACGCCGAATCCCTCTTCATACGTCGCTCCATAGATGCTAACCCTTTTTCAGCTAGCATTCTAGACTGACCTAATGGAGGACGAGACGGTAGAAAAGGTAACCTCGTGACAAACCTACCCGAACAGAGACGACCTGTATTATTCTGGAAGAACAGCTCACATTCCAGATGCTCTGGGTTATCACGGCGTGCTGTAGGGGGCTCCTCAACTTCCCAAAAACGCTGAACCACTTCAGCGAGAGAGAGTCCTACAATCAAGTTACCGTCCTCTTCACTAAAAACACATAATGAAAATACAGGGCCCATGATGACATCACCAAGGTTTGTTGAGACAGCTACTAACCCATCACGTTGCAGATGAATGCATTTTCCAAACCGTAGCATTCCCAAAACATCTGCAGCGAGTAGCAAATCAACTGGACCTGGAATATTAAATTTGGCATCAGCTAAATTCAATTGAGTTGCAAGTTCAAATACCTCCGATGGCAATTTAACAAGCGGATGGTTTCCCATAACATTATCCAAAACAACAGCAGACGTTGAAATACGAGGAAAAGAATATTTAAGAGGAGAGAAGGTGAGTGAGACCTGTCCCACTAAACCGGACACCTTAACTCCGCCTACACCAAAAATACTATTCGCGGCAGGAACAACACGCAACCGCAACCGCTCCACTAAACTTCTCGACACCAAACTCCCCTGTGCACCAGAATCCAAAATCGCTCGCGCCGCAACCTGCTCACCCGATGGGGAGGCGACGCAAACCTGAGCGGTCGGCAACAAAACAATAACAGGAGAGGTCGAAGACTTAGATGGAGACGGCGTGTGTTCGAGTCAATAATCTCGCTGGGATCCTCGCTGTCCTAAGCGAGGCCACTCCGAATACTGCAAAGGATTGATAGAATCAGATCGTTGCTGATCAGCAGCAACCCGAGATACATTGGGCCCCCCAGGGCCCCTAGGGCCCCGGGCCCTAAATGGTCGTGACACATCCGGTGTCCGATATACATGACGTCCACTACTACCCCCGCCCATGGGGGGACGTGCCTGGCTCCGATAATTCGAATTAACCTTTCTGCCACCGCGCCTGTAAGTGTGACCAGAACTTCGAGGTCTATTAACCTGCACACCACCTGCCCATTGATTATCAACATTATTACCTTCCAATCGATTGTTAACAACAGCGTCCTGCGCCGGAGCAGCCGGCGGAGGCGTCCCGTTCCTGTTGCCACAAAGTAAAGAGTGGTGATTACCACCACACTGCTTGCACGGTCGAGAAGAATTGCATTGCGACACGAGGTGAGCGCCTAAGCAACCGTAACACCACCTGCGCTGTCGCACAATATTACGTCGCGCCTGAAAACGTAATGCCAAAAACTTATAACAATAAACTACACCGTGACCAGGGGCCCTACAATACGAGCAGCAATTGTCCGGCTGCCGGGCCGCAACTACATTGTACACTCGCTGGTCCGGGCGGCGCTCCGCGCGCACCGGCGGCGGCCGGGGCCTCGCTGGGGCCGGGGCCGGCGACGGCGAAGGGACGTTGTCCTGCCTGCGACACTCATCCTCCAAAAAACAAATAAAATCATCAAACGAAGGGAGATGAGTGGAAGAGTCCCCGCCGTATTCCTGTTCGAACCGGTTACGCATATCAACATTTAATTTTTGTAAAACAATATGCAATAAAATAAACGACCAACTGTCTATAGGTAAATTTAAACCTTTCAACGCATTAATCGCCACTAATAAAGGATTTAATAAGTGAGTCCGTAAATTACAATTTTTATTAATATGTGGCAAGTTTAAAATTACCGCAACATGATTATCCGCTAACCGGCGGGATGTTTTGATACCGACGCATAAGTAAATCCCGCGCAATAGAATAATTATTATCAACGAGTTCCAAATTTTGGACCAAACCCTTAGCCTCACCGGTGAGACTAGCCAACATATAAGCTAATTTCTGAGCAGGTGTTAAATCACATCTATTATGAACCAAACTATCAAATAAATTAATAAATGCCACCCATTGGCTTAAATCGCCACCGAAATGGGGTAAATCTAGTTTAGGCAACCGACCTATTATTCCACCGGACGTAAATAAATTTTCTTTATATGGTAGATCACCAACAGGCTGGACCGTGGACTTAATTTGTCCCACGGCTTGTCGTATTTGGTCCGCCAAATCCTCAGCCTGATCTACATCCGCACTTATTCTATCCATAACCTCTGGTTCTAAATTCATTGCATACAATGCCCGATAAGAATTATATAAATCATTCATTTTTTCTTCCAAAACCTCTCCCCGGGACAAAAGGGCCTGAATGCGATCTTGACGCGATATATTCAATACGGCTGAACCTAGCCATCGCAAAACACCGGCTAACTGCGCCTTGTGAGATGCAGCCATTTTTAATTAACAAAAACTTTCCGTAAACACAAATGAAAAACGCAAGTCAAAAAACAAATAACCGTATTCGAATAAACAAAGTATAACAAAACATCAAATGCACTTATTCGAATATAGAAAGTTCTATTTTTAGAACGTAAAACACAATTTAAAAAACCGTATTGAAATAAACAAACTATCACAATATATCAAATGTACTTATCCGAATCTCGAATGTTCTATTCTTAGAACGCAATTAATCACTCAACACAGTATGATGCAATACCTATGACTTTGATTTAACCTTATAATGACTTGACGCAATTAATGTACCTAGGATTGAAACATTCAACCATTGTTATAAATTGCCGATATTTCTTACGAAAATTATATGTATGACAATTTTTACTTAATGATCTAAGGACAATTTAAATGCTATAACCGAACATATAAAATACCGTAATGTCATAACCGAACATATAAAATTGTAATTATTATTACCAAAATTTCCGTTTTAACTACGCTGGGCCCTACAACCCAGAGGTCGGTGGATTTTAACCACGCTCTGGTTACCAAAAATTATGTTTGTTATTTATTTTTGCTCTGCTACCATAATACAACAATAGTTAAATACATACATCCTACGCACATACCTGAAGCCTCGTGCGCTGCTTCCATAAATATGTGGTGTGTCGGTCAGTCAATTAGTCAAAACAATAGGGTGCCCTTTTGGGGGAGGAAAACTATAATTACGGGAATAATTTAAATTACATAAGATAAAATAAAAGGAAAAGAGACAATTTAATGTATATAGTCACCACTGCTGCCAGGCACACGACGTCGCCATTACACTTCACTTGTCACATAAAACTCGCGGTCAGCGCGTGATTACTAATATCAATAAAAAGTACAATTAACAATTCCGCGGGCCGATTTTACTAATTTACTACGTGGTCAGCACGTAAAACAATCGACGACACGCTCCGATGCGCGCGTAAGTAACTTCCGAGGCGGCCGATAACAACACTAAATACACGACTTCACACTAGCGGCGCGGTTGGCGGACTCCGATAGAAAAAGACAATAATTAATATGAATGCCGCTCCCTCACCAAGTGAGGTATTCGCCTCACCAATTGAATACATCGCGTTTCCGCTATCAGTGTGACCATTTAAATATTTTATCTATTCCGAACACTAGGTAAATTTTATACATAAAATGTCCTTTAAATTATGTCGTATTTATAATATTATATTTTTAACCCCCGATGCAAAAATATGGGTGATAAGTGTTTGACCGCTGTGTGTGTGTGTGTTTGTGCCACCGTAGCTCGCTAGCAGGTAATCCGAATTAGATGATGTTTTTTTGTTAGGCAGCATATTTTCCGACGCTGGTTCTTAAATAAACTGTATCAAAATCGGTTCATCCATTTATTGTGTAAAAGTGGGAATGAAAATAACTAAAGTTGTCGAATATACTTTAGTGATATATTAAATGAAAGTGAACGACCTATCAGTAAAAATAAGTCAAATTTTATCAAAATCGGTTCATCCATTTATTTGATATAGGTGTGGTAGATAATAAAAAAAGTGAATTTTGACTCAAGTGACATATGAAATGAAAGGGCATGACGTGTAAAGTATAATTAGACATATTTAATCAAAATCGGTTCATCCATTTACTATACCTATATACAGGGTGTAATCGTTAAGTGTGCACAGGCGATTTTTCCGTAAGTATTACAGATAACAAAAAACTTTAAACTGATATCGAAAGTACTTAACCTAATGAGTAAAATGGCGGTAATAAATTGTTAAAAATAAATCGAGAAATATCAAAAAAATTATCTTTAAACCCTCCCATACATTAAGTATGAAATATGAATGTCCCATATACATTTAATATGAAAGATTTTAGCTTTCTTTTTCTTTTTTGGTTTTCTGCTTTAATTACTTCGCAAATTTGAAGTGGCATTTTCCACGCTTTTTCCGGACATTTTCACGCATTTTCCGGATATTTTCCGGGGATTTTCCGAGCATTTTCCGGGCATTTTCCAGGCATTTTCCACGCTTTTTCCGGACATATCCACGCATTTTCCGGATATTTTCCAGACATTTCCCTGGCATTTTACGGTTATTTTCCGGGATATTCCAGACATTTTCCGGGAATTTCCCAGGCATTTTCCGAGCATTTCCCGGGGATTTTCCGGATGTTTCCCAGACATTTTCCGGACATTTCCCTGGCATTTTCCGGGGATTTTCCACGCATTTCCCAGACATTTTCCGGACATTTTTCAGGCATTTTCCGGGGATTTTCCAGGCATTTTCCGGATATTTTCCGGACATTTTCACGCATTTTCCGGATATTTTCCAGGCATTTTCCAGGGATTTTCCACGGTTTTTCCGGAAATTTCCACGCATTTTCCGAGCATTTCCCAGGCATTTTCCGGTTATTTTCCGGGAATTTCCCAGGCTTTTTCCGGGGATTTTCCGAGCATTTCCCGGGGATTTTCCGGATGTTTTCCAGACATTTTCCGGACATTTCCCTGGCATTTTCCGGGGATTTTCCACGCATTTCCCAGACATTTTCCGGACATTTCTCAGGCATTTTCCGGCGATTTTCCAGGCATTTTCCGGATATTTTCCGGACATTATCACGCATTTACCGGATATTTTCCGGACATTTTCACGCATTTTCCAGACATTTCCCTGGCATTTTCAGGCATTTTCCACGCTTTTTCCGGAAATTTCCACGCATTTTCCGGATATTTTCCAGACATTTCCCTGGCATTTTCCGGTTATTTTCCGGGATTTTCCAGACATTTTCCGGGAATTTCCCAGGCATTTTCCGAGCATTTCCCGGGGATTTTCCGGATGTTTCCCAGACATTTTCCGGACATTTCCCTGGCATTTTCCGGGGATTTTCCACGCATTTACCGGATATTTTCCGGGGATTTTCACGCATTTTCTGGATATCTTCCAGGCATTTTCCAGGGATTTTCCACGGTTTTTCCGGAAATTTCCACGCATTTTCCGAGCATTTCCCAGGCATTTTCAGGTTATTTTCCGGGAATTTCCCAGGCTTTTTCCGGGGATTTTCCGAGCATATCCCGGGGATTTTCCCGATGTTTTCCAGACATTTTCCGGACATTTCCCTGGCATTTTCCGGGGATTTTCCAGACATTTTCCGGGGATTTTCCGAGCATTTCCCGGGGATTTTCCAGACATTTACAGGCTATGTCAGGGAAATGTCCGGAAAATGCCTGGAAAATTCCCGGAAAATATCCGGAAAATGCGTGAAAATGTCCGGAAAAATGTGGAAAATGTCACTTCAAATTTGCGAAGTAATTAAAGCAGAAAACCAAAAAAAGAAAAAAAAAGCTAAAATCTTTCATATTAAATGTAGGTATATGGGATATTCATATTTCATACTTAATGAATGGGAGGGTTTAAAGATAATTTTTTTGATATTTCTCGATTTATTTTTAAAAATTTATTACCGCCATTTTACTCATTAGGTTAAGTACTTTCGATATCAGTTTAAAGTTTTTTGTTATCTGTAATACTTACGGAAAAATCGCCTGTGCACACTTAACGATTACACCCTGTATAGGTATAAGTGGGAATGAAAGAAACGAATGTTGTCAAATATTGTGATAGTACCTACCTAAGTGATATATCAAATGAATGTGCATAACGGGTGAATTACAATTAGTAATGTTTTATCGAAATCGGTTCATCCGTTTTTTACATATAGGGCACTTTAGGGGTGACAGTGGTTAGATAAATAAACCAAATGGAGCATCAAACGATAGGATATGACGTGTACATATAGGTACAATTAGATAATATTATTTACATCAAAATCGGTTCTGCCATTTACTAGGGATGGAAAGGGAAGGGTTGAAAGTCTGTGAAAGAAGAGGGGGACATGGGAGCGAGAGGATAGCCACACCCTGGAAATTTTGAACTCTTCTCAAAGCCACATAGGCCTGGCCCTTGGCAATTTTTTTTCTTAAATATACCACTTCTTTTGCCACTGTGGTCCATTACAATTTATGCACGGTTACGGCCCAACTTAAAAGATGTCAGATGTAGGAATGTATTATAGAGGTAGAGGTAGGTCTCGCTCACTTGAAAATATTAAATGAAAATAAGAAACCGAAGTTTAAAAATTAAAAAAAAAACCCAACGCAACGAAGGAAAAGGAATATATATAATTTTACAAACTTCCCGACGATCTTTAAAATTAAGTACCATTATAAAAAAAAATATATATAAGATATATTACCTATTATGATAATGATGGTATGGTATGGTATCCTTAACTTTTACCAAAATTGTAGATTATAAAATTATCTTTAAAAAACTTCACATACATTTTTTTCTAGGAGCCACTGTTTCTACGAAAAATCTATTTTTTCATTCATCGTTGATCTCAAAAATAAAAATTCCAATCACCAGAACGACAGGAAATTTTAATAATTGATTTTTAATTGTGTTTTGCACAATTTTATTAAATTGCGACTGGATGAAAATTTTGTTCGTGGTCGTCGTCGTCGTTGGTAGGGTGAACAAATCCTTAGCAAAACATCATACGCTTATGTCAATTAGTATCGATAGCGGATTCTATTGCTTTACGTTTTGACGTTTGCCTCGGCACTCAGTTGCTGCACAATATATTGTCAAAAACATCCATACAAGGAAAGAAGGTAAATAAATTTGCTCCTCTCCCTCCTGGTGCCTAAAAAATAATATGCCATAATTTAAAATACATTTTACGTAGAAAATTAATTAGGCACTTATTTTTTTATTTTTTAGCTCAGTTTAGTAATAAATTTTACTAAGTGTTCTTTTAATTATTTATGGTAGTACGTGTTTATTCAATAAAAGTTAAGTAGTAACTACTATGCAGTCACTATTCCACGCGGACGAAGTCGCGGGCACAGCTAGTTAAATAATAAAATTTTCCTTGTATTCAAATTTTTTATTACCTACTTAATTAATTTGTTTTTTATACAGGTCTAGACCCAGCCTACCCCGGCTATAGTCTATACGACACCGAGGGCCACCTTACCAAAGATGATGCAACATTCGTAGATGTGATACACACGAATCCGGGTGTCTTTGGTTTTCCACAAGCGATTGGTCATGTGGACTTCTATCCGAACCCTGGGGAATGGATACAACCGGGGTGCTGGTTTGACGAGCTAATTAGGAACAGGCAGTTTAATTTTGTTTGTGAGTTTTATGTGCTTTTATCTTCTTTTACTAATGTGATAATCGTGAAAAATTTTTAGGGTGGATTTAGTGTCCTTTTTTTTCTTTTTGGCTTTTTCTCTTTCTCACGAAAGCCACGCAACGGATTTTGTTGATACTTGACAGTGATGTTGATTATGTACCAGAATAACCTGTATGCTATAGAAATATTTTCTACTAGAGGTCCGCCCCGGCTTCGCCCGTGGTACATATTTCGTAATAAAAGGTAGCCTATGTCCTTTCTCGGGTATCAAAATATCTCCATACCAAATTTCATGCAAATTGGTTCAGTAGTTTAGGCGTGATTGAGTAACAGACAGACAGACAGACAGAGTTACTTTCGCATTTATAATATTAGTATGGATTGGCTCTGGATTATATCGCGGGCACTGTTATTATTGTACTATTATATAGGAATATTGGATCGAAAATGCAGACGATTTTCCAATTAATTCATGTTCATAGAATTGAATGAAGCAGCGAAATACTTGCATCAATTCATTCTAGAAAGCAATTCAAGTATTTTCTAATTAAGAATGTCGTTACTGATTCTAATGAAGATATGGAATATGTATACATTTATATTTTTTGCAACTTAATATTTTATATTAATTCCTAAGAAATAATGATTAAAATTTTAAAATAAACAAATGTTCCACACAAACAGCGTTTTTAACCTCTGCTCTAATGAATACATGATTGCAACTCTAAAAACAAGAGCTGTTACATAATGCAAAGGCACTGCGACAACCCTAATAATACTTTTTTTATCTGGCCGTGTCCCAAATTAAGTACAATCCGAGCTTTAAGGGTTATCAAAAGACGTAAAAAATGTACAAAGCGTTGGCCTTCATTGTCGGAACGGAACAATGAATTTGCGACCCTTTCGGGAGCGATCGATGTTGTGACGTCACGGATGCTGCAGAGGGTTGGGGGGTAATTACCACCGCGGTTACACTGAACGTTATTATGAGATTGCGGTGCGCTTTCATTGTTTTTAATTAATTAGTAATCACGTTAATTAGCTCATTCGGTAGCCATGTTTTGCTGCAGTTTGCAGTTTTTTTTTATGTTTTGGAAATATTCAAAGGTTTAAAATATGGAGTGTGCAGCATTCATCGCTTTTAATGCACTCGTATACGAAGTGTTTACGTTGGTTTTTAACTAATTAATTCGTTAAAAACTTCACTATTTTCCATATTCCACAACAAAATAGAACATCGTTTCCGAAACTAAACAAATTTTGTGTTACGGAAAGTAACAAGATACATAATATAGATAAATATAAACACATTTTCTTTGATGCCATACTTGAGTCAATTAGAATTCACCCAATTACCTGATGCTGCATTGGTGTGAACAATTTGATTTACCGCGAACCTAATTTCGAAAGGTGAAGGCTTGAACAAGAAATTGGTTTCATTAGCTTCTCGCTGAAGTAGAGAGCGAACACCTATCGCATTAATGTAGGGTTGGCATGATAATTATTATAAATTAAATATAATATATGTACCTAGTACTTACTCATAATTGAATCTATGAACAAAACTTTTACTTGGTTTTATCACACTTTATTTTTTTGTTATTTTACGTGGACATCCTATCCTATTATTTATACATATTACATGGGGAGATGTACCCAATCATATAACATTAGGAAACAGTTTCAATGCCATATTAAGAAGTTAGTTATAATATTGGGTATATTATAATCAAATGTGATCTTTATTAAGCTTGGTAGATTCATATATTTAATGTAGCAAAATATACCTCACTGGAAAGACAGAAATAAAAAAAAGGTTATTAAATAAAAAATTCATGGGGCGAAACCCTCGTACCGCGATCCTGTCATATCCGATTTCAATCTTATCAGACTCTGAGATTGAAGTAGGTAATATAAAGCTTCTTATGATTAAAAATAGCCGTTTCTTTTCCGCAATAATACTAATAAAATAAAGTACTTTTTGTACGAATAATCATTCAAATAATCCGATGCATAACCATTATTTAAATTTAAGTTTTAGATAGGATAATTTTATTTAATTCTCATGATTCATGAAAAGGTTAATACTTGTCTTCGCCCACGCCAGCCCTGTATATAAGACTAGGGAAGCGTGTTTCATACTGATTATCATATTTTCAGCTTTGCAGGGATTAAAATATTAAAACTAGGTACGTGAGAAGAGCTAATGCACTAATAAATCTACAAGGAAAACATTTGCACGTTTTACGTAAAGTATATTAAATAATTTAAATATATTTTAAAGTACAATTTTATTATAATGTTTTGAATATTATATATACTATTTAGGAAAACTATTTATTAGTAATTCATAGCATGATTGTTCGAAAGATTTAAATAATGTTTAAATTATATTTCTTTATGTTTACTCAAATGTAGTCACGTAAACATAAGTACATAATTATCATCAATTAAAACCTTTTTATTTAAATAAACCTAATTTGTGCGTGTGTATTTATCTCAAGAGTAGTATTTTACCATCAGACTCTCAAGAATATATTACAGCTGAATATTCTTAAGAGGAATTCTTTACCAAAAAAACAAACACCAAAATCCAATAACAGGCAGAAGCAGGCCTCTATTACGTCACGTGTTTGGACATGAAATGCAGGTCCCCTCACTTGGCCCGTTTCCAAAAATTGATCGTCCAAATGTCAATATCGTATTGGGTTATCCGGACTGATAAAGTAGGGCTTTAACTCATAGCTTTGTAAACGAATGGCCCTCATGGGGCTAGGGGCGGAAATTGAAGACCTTTAGCTGTGTTTTGGTAGATTCTGATCATAATTTTTGAATGATAATAATGTTGGTTATAACTTATAAGAATATAATGTCAGCTAGAAACTTAGATTAGAAAGGACAACGTAGCATTTAAAGTACCCGTTGCATTTGGTACGTTAAACAGTTTACTATGTTTAAAGTGGTTTAATGGCATTCAAATGCTTTATAAATATAAAAAAAATTTGATCACGAGGCGGGACTCGAACCCGCATCCTCGAGATCATCTCGAGTCCCGCCTCGTGATAAAATTTTTTCTATTCTTTATAAATTTATTTTGTTTAATGTATTAAAAAATGTTTGCAAATGTAATAGATCGTTATCAAATACTGTTTCTGAGGTTGTTTTTAAAACTATCCAATGCAATGCTCCCCTTATTTCCGCTTCGATTCACACGGGAAATGGGTTAGTTTCAGAGATAAAGTAGTTTTGTATCTACTCTTTTATTTAGTCTGATACAAACGTGATATGGTCCGAGCTTTTGTGAACTTGTTATACTTTAAGATAAGTTCCACTTCGTTTTCCTTTCGTTATGAAGAGAGTAAAACAAGAATATATTATTACGTTAATATATATGTATATTAATGGTTCCATTTAGTGTAAGATAATAATTTATTTTAGTAATAGATAATACCATTTCTAACAACACTTAAGCAATTCTTTCGAAGATTCTACAAGGCAAATCTTTTAATTCAAAGCCAATTTAATTATTTTCATTCTCGTAATTTGCCTACATTAGGACACAACATACAGTCAGTTCTAATGCATTTTGGCTACGTTGTTCAAATAGTACGAAAAAATCTTATAGATATGTTAACATCCATACTAATATTATAAATGCGAAAGTAACTCTGTCTGTCTGTCTGTTACTCAATCACGCCTTAACTACTGAACCAATTTGCATGAAATTTGGTATAGAGATATTTTGATACCCGAGAAAGGACATAGGATAGGTTTTATCCCGGAAATCCTACGGGAACGGGTTTTTCTTTGAAAACGCGGGCGAAGCCGCGGGCGGAAAGCTAGTAAGCTATAAAAACACCATCAATTTCCGCAGATGGTTGCAGCCACAACCGTGCGTGGCGGCTTTTCGCGGAATCCTTACACAATCCCTGGGGATTCCCCGCAACCGTTTGTAACGAGTGGAGGAACGATTCCTCCTCTTGTGGGTTCTCTATTGATGGCTATATGGGATACCAGGCGCAACCATCGTAAGTAGTAGTTGTTTATCCTTTTAAGATTAGACTGAAAGTAGAATGATAAGCTTTTGCTGGGTATATTGGTTGTTTATAATGCTGTACGAACAGAGGCAGGTTGTTCAATAGAATTTGCATTTGATCTTACTGATAGAAACGTCTATTGTGTATTCTTGAACTGTTAATTGCATTTCATATGTAATATGTAATTGCTTCTTGTAAGCTTTTAGAACGTCCTGCAATAAATACAATTTGTTCTTGTCTGTTGTTCTAAATTATAATTTCAGGTATCCAGAGAATCATATCATTTAATTTATTTTGTCTTTCATTGTTACTGTTACCTAAGTTAGCTTTATGAGTATTGAATAAATAATTACTGCGTTCTATTATCACATAACGTTGATTGCTCACACTGATTGCATTTGTAGACAGACCCATAACACTGGCTAGGTCAATATTTGCGGTCGCTTTACGACCACGCATAAAGCACGTACGGATCATGAATTCACTTGTCTCGATAATAAAACTGACTTAGGGTTGAAATGAAATGTTTAGTTATAAAGGATTTGTTTTTACTTTTGTTTCAGTTTGAAATTTCCTCTTGGATAAATACATTTTACATTTAAATGTTCTGTTATAATTGTAGCCGGCAGTGAAACGCTTTCGGCAAAATGTTCGAAATATTGAGCTAAATAATTATGGGCATTGTTATTTAAATCCATTGTGCAGTGCTTTATTTTAAAATGTTTCGTAGTTGTGCGCATAATGAAATGAATATTTTTTGTATTTCAGGTCTTTTGGAAAACTGTACCTAGCAACAAATACGCGTCCACCTTTTGCAAGAAACGGTCCATAATATTTTGGATCTTTCATTCATCGAAATTCTTAGGAAAGTCGGATGCAAGGTCGGATGCTTCTAATTCAAGATGGTGTTGTTGATAAAGTGAAATAAATATTAAGATAATTTAAAAATTTTTTGTAAAAAATGGCCAGTAACAATTTTGGCTTAATTGATGAAATTGTATTTTTATATTCATGTATAATTGTATGGTAATTATCAATATTTCCATCGGAAAAAAAGCATCGCATATTACATCACATTTAAATAATTTCGCATTATGTGCCACGTACGTATCATTTGTATAACGATCAAATATAATAAAAAGGTATAGAAAGTTGGATTACTACCTACTGCCTGAATTGTGTGAAAACGACTTAGGAGGTAAAATTAACATGGCTAAGTTGTAGCAATGTAATGTAATGGGAATAGTCATTAGCGATAGTATAAATGATACAAAGTATTTAATAAAAAATAATTTAATAACTTCGTTTTTTTCATTCACCATTTTTCCTTTTCCTCTTTTTTTAAACATCACATTAACAACAACGACTATGGCAAAATTAAAAGATGAGTCGGAAAATTGAAATGATATAAAAACTTCTTCTGGAATCTGACATTCTGAAACCTCGGCTTTACTTGATCGAGTTATAATATTTGATGGTAACAATCTTCTACGTGGGAATACGTTTTTTTATACACAAAGTGCGTTTTAGCAGCCACTTTTCCGCTTGCTATTTCTGCACATACTGTATCTTCGTACCACATCATAGCTTGTTTTACATTTTTAGTCAGGTGGGTTAAAGCATCGTCCAATAACTCTTTTTCTATATCGTTCATATTGCTTGGTAAATCAAACTTCTCTACGATGCCTTCGTGATTTATTAGCACATCAATTGACATGAAACTGTAGAAAAAGTGTTATTTTAAAAGCAGTTACTGTTAAAGAACTAATATAATTCTATTTTTTGTAAAATGATTAAAGAATCATTTTTCATAATATGTATGGAGGCAGAAGGAAATCTACTGTACCTAATAGTTATTGAAAATAGGAAAATTCAAAATGTAAAAGCACGTAGTAACAGCAAGGATTTATAGTCTCTTGGGGCTCGATTGAGATGCGAAAGTCATACATTATATTTCAACGAAATTGAAAAAAATCAGAATTTTTTGCGGAAACTCAAACATATGGGTTAAGTGCTTTCAGAAATTTACGAAATGTAAAGAAAGTTGCCTAAATTTCAATTCCACATTACTCGAGATACACGATAAGAATAAATAAAACACACAAAAGAAACACATACAAATAAATTTAATTCAAAACCAACAATAATCACAGAAATTTAACAAACAACAAAAGACACACAAATCAAATATTCGCATAAGCACAGTCATCAAAACGCTGGTACTCCCTCCGTTTGAAAAATTGTGTCTGGCATGTGTCCAGTCGGCCAGACGAACTGCAATACTTGCAATACCAGTCGTTCACCCTCGCTTGCTTCTGACACAGTTCGTTCAACGCTAAATTCAGTAGAGTCACTTCCGTATCAGACATTGGCGGCAACCCGAGACTCTTCAAGATGCCCGTTTCAACTATCTCCACGGTATTAGCGATAAATCTGAAGATAAACAATCTTCTGTTACTGATATCACCGAGTTGGCAAGCACTGCGCGATAAATTTTAATGTCATTTAGTTAAAACGTCGGGATTATTTAGCAAGAGCTTCCTCGCTTTGATTTTAACCGTTGGCATATAATATATTATGCAAACGCGAAATTGGATATTTAGTTAGTCTTGTAAAACGAATCTAAATGAATTGAATGTTATGATGATAAACTTTTTGTTGTTTTTTTTTAATGCATCAAATCAAAATAAAAAGGAATCATATAATATAGGAAGATAAAACTTCTCCTGTCTAATATCTATAGAAAACATGATGTATACTAGACGTTTTTCAATAGATACCTGGCTGGTGAAATGACTTGTCTAGCGTCTGTTTCTACGAAACCCGTAACCCTTGGCACGTCTTTACTTAGTAATGCCCAGGCTACTTTAGTCACTAGGCCGGCTAGAGCATGAGCTTCACTTAGCTCAGAAGCTTTTAGACATTCCCCATCGCATCTAGCAACTGCGGCTGGAGCATCACGTACAGTTTCCGTCATCATTAGTGCATTTTGCTGAAAGTGAACTTATGAGAGCTAATTGATGTAACTGAGCAAGGTACTTTGAATGTTTGAAACGCATTAACGAATTTTACGGAAACGAAACTTCCAGTAAAAGAATTAGGAGGCGAATTTTTTAATGCAGTATGGCACAACAACGTGAACTACGCAAAGCTTATTTACACATTACGTAATTTGCTAAATGATATACATAACGACCTCTCTATTTTAATGAAAGATCAACAATACATAAGTCAATGTTTATATTTGCTATAAAGTTACCTTAGTAAAATCGAAATATTCCACCGCCTTTGAGAACAAAGGTACCAAAGCATGACCTTCAGTGCCGCCAACGCAAGGCACCCTTATATAATATGGTTCTAGAGAAAGAGCACGAGCAGCGAGGGTTGTGGCCCGCATTTCTTGAACCGCTAATGATCCCATGACCTTTCTCGGGTCATACCACCCTGTTTCTTTTAGCGTCTGTAAATTGGGTACTTATATTTTCAGCTGTATTTGCAAGTCATACGTAATAGAAGACTAAAATTTAGGCCGCCATTAGAATGTCTTTTTATTTCTTACAGCACTTGAGAATGTAATTATGAAGCGTCTTAGGTCCTGATCTAAGACAAATAGTATTTCCAATATTTAGCATTTACGTTACAAGGTTTAAATGTAAAAAATAACGAGGTCAGGGATGGAAATTATGCCGCTGTATATGTTAGAAAACTGCTATAAAAAGTTATGCTAAGAAGTGTCTTTGCTTATGCATAGCACAACATCAACACAATACCTGACCTTTGGAATGTCAAGCAGCTTTTAACCAAGTACTGATTCTCAACATAAAATAGAATCTACAATTTAGATTTTATCCGATCCATTATGAATGCTGAGTAAACAATTTACTGTGCTGTTGTATTAAAGAAAACAAGTTCAAATGATAATTGGACATGCCAACACAATGGTTCTGAAAAATATTCTATATAGTTACTTGTTTCAGATTTCAATGTATAATTTAGTTTATGTTTTATATTTGCCTCGAGATAAATTTTACATTGAGAAAATGTAATAAAAATCACAACTGAATTATCTACATGTCGCTGTAAGGTGTTTCAATCGTTAACATTAAATTACACTACAGTAGATACAATCTCTAACGAATTGGTCTAATAAAGTGATAAAGAACACTATAATGTGCATGTTAGCTAAGAAAAAATTAAGATCTAAACAAGACGACATCGATAAGGCAATTCAATTAGGTACGATAACATCGAGAGAGCGGTAAGTTTCACACCATTTTACTCTATTGGCTATTATTACATCCGATCAAATGCTAACATCTATGGGACAATTAGTTCATTATTAGATTATAGAAATGAACATTTGATAAAAGTACATAAAAACTATTAGATTGTTAATACGAATACAGCAGGTGTAAATAGCAAAATTTGGATAAGCAATAGAAATAAGTACATTAATTATATTGCTAATTTATTTGCGTTGGGGAAATTTACAGGAAATTAATTTATGTAAGAGGTTAGCTAAGAGTAAATAGAAATGTTTTTTTTTATGTTTTGATTTGAGAATATAATGAAAATTTAAAGGTAAAAGAAAACAAAAGCAGCCTCCGCTGTAATGTCTCAGATTGGTCTAGCGGCTATTTTTATAAATATGCTTTCATTAATACAAATATATTACATCGAAATGGTCTTTAAGAATACGCTGTAAGGCAAATAGTCTTTATACGATTAGGGATAAGAATTATTTTATGGGAGAAATGGAGGCAAAAGATACACATTTCTAAATAAATTCATGACGAAGGAAAAATAATTCATAGCCTAATAAATAAATTTTACTAAAACTAAATAGAATGTTGGAGGCATATCCTTTTCGTATGAAAAATTGCGAGTCACTTGGGACGTTAGACTTGAGGCAGTGAAATATTATAATACTTTAGTCTCTAGGCTTTTTTTCTTAAAGCATTAATGACAATTTTGCACAAGAAGATAATTATGAAGGTAAGTTGTATAGATACTTCCATAATCTGTATAATGGTTTTTAATACGAACTCGATATTTGAGACTAACGTGAGATTATTTCAAGAAGAAAGCATAATAATGTAACTTATGTAAAGAAATATAGCTGTTAAAGTTGAAGGAAAAGACAAGACGTTACATCGTAATAAAACCATATTATGGTATTTCTCCTTAGCTTCTTCAGAGCCCATATTCGTGATCTTAATAACGCTATATTTATTGGAAAAACAACAAGCATTGAGCCAATAAAGTGTTAAATGTTTATGACTTCCCACTAAGCCAAGTTCATAAAGTTTGACGTTCTCGTCAAAGGAAAATGTTAGAAAACAGAAAACGTGGAAAGAGATTATTTATAAGTCACGTTTAAAAGTAAAAGATGATCTGTTACTTAGAAACAAGTAATGAAGGATAATTAATCAATACAAGGAATATCTCTTAATTGTCTTGATAAGGAAACAAGAATACTTCGAATCGACTTACTTTGAAGAAAATAGATACATTTTACACAGAAAATATAGCTAGCAAAACTAAAAAATTGTACAGGATTCAATACAATTTTGTATCAACTTAATTGATCTACTTCCCTTATATTGAAAATGTGCCTAGTATTATCTTGTACAACGATGCTACACTTTGTTGATACTACACTTTGTCTATGTAAAAGAACCATGTTTCATATAAGATATTAATTATGTAGACCTACTAAATGTATGAATTTTAGTTATTAAAATCAAAAACATATACCGCTGTGACCAAAGGCACCATGCAGTCTATAGGCGTGGCGCACACGATGATGAAGGCTTTCGGGCACTCGTGTGCGATAGCATCCGTATACCTTTTCACCAGGGGAGCGTTGTAGCAGAATCTCGTCTCCATTGGTAGGTCTTGACTAACGTTCGCGTTCTCCAACATTAGGACTATGTCCGAATTCTATGTGATATAAATTGGTATTAATTTTATTTTTACTTGAAGAGTCAAGTACCTTTTAGATTAAGACTTGTAAGATCGTCAAAGCGGCTCTATCTCGCTTAATTCATGGTAATTAAACTGGAAAATAGTAGAGCAAAATAATGAAAAATATTTGTTCATAATATGAAAGAACGATACTAATTTGAAATACGTTATAGAATCTTTTAAAACAATTAACTATTGCTGTTTTAGTGATAGAAAACAGTCCTCGTAATGGTGTCGTGGTTTATAATGTAACATGATGATTAAAAAACGTTAAGAAGTAGGATATAATTGAATAAATAAATAAGATTAAGCCACAAATAACCGTAAATATAATTGGCTAAATTTGTGGAATGTTAAACGCATACTTCTGAATATTATAGCACACATAGAATTTTACTCCTATAATTCCTTTGGACGATCGAAATTGTTAAAATGATTTATAACCATCGTTCAATGGAAACATTAACGACACCATTACGGGTCAACAACATTGACTGTTGCCAAGGGTGTGGTGTTGCGTGACAACCAATAAGAGTTCTTAATCACCCATGTGCTCTTATTTGGCTATTCATCACGCTATACACGCTTTTTGTATGAAAGTTTGGATAATGTTATGAAAAATTGGAGGTTTTGTGAAGTGTTAATATTGAAGATAGTTTAAGAAGTGATTATTTAAATAAAATATATACCTATTTATTATGTAATATGAAATAAAGGCAAGCATTTGTATAATGTTACTTTTTACTTTGCGTACTGTTTAAAATTAACAAAAACCTTCTTTGAATAACTCTAAAAGAAAAGGTAGTTAATCATGATGCATCTTACTAGTAAATAATAATAATATCAAATCTAATGAACAGTGAAGATTGAAAAATAAATAAAATATCGTTATTACGCCGCGCCGCGTCGAGGTCGGATTTCACTGCTTGTATTACAAATTGAAATTAATAAAAATAAAGCGAGAACAATATTGATCTCGGTTTACAAACAAATTTCATCACCTAGTCTGTTTAAAAACTCTGGCTTCTTTATAATAATGTAAGTTAATTTAGTGTTAATTAATAATATAAAATATCTAACGTTTCCAAATACTTAAATAAACATAAGTGTACGAAACTACCTATAGTTTCTTTTTGTGAGAGCAATTCACACTTTTCCTCGCTAAAGTTGCAGGAAAGCTGTAAAACATTTCGCGATGTGTGACGGAGATCACATGCAATTTTAACTACAAAATATTTTAGGAAACAATTTCCATTATGCACAACGATAGCAGTTTGGAGACAATCTACATTCGGGTGAAATTTGGCGTTCAAAAGTAGCCTTTAAAAATAGCCTACTATTTGTTAATGGTCTGAGGTATTACGCATGATAAATATTACCTATATGTGCTAGTTTGCTCTTATTTCTTTAAATATTTCAATCAAGAAAGACGTAGATTAATTAATAGTACCTACTTTATTTGAGAAACATGAGTATAAAACGTGGTCTAATAGAACTCTCGATATAGCTACAATAATTTAATAAGAAATAAATATACCTAGCTTAGAAAGCCATGTTTGTATGTGTGTGTGTAAACCTTTCAATAATGAAGGTTAGGGAAATATTTTTTTATTTAAACGTTATATGTTCATAGGCAATAATTGTTATTGCACATCACACATGGCCTGTTACAATCTGAATTACTTATGTGGTCTCATTCTAACACTCAAGTGCGCGCCTTACCGGCACGTCAGACTATTGTAGTGAACCACGCTAGATCTGGTTCTAACTCTAGACCGTGTCTAACTCAACATTCAAGCACTCTTTTCGCCTGCAGAGTGTTAAAGAGAAATGTTAAACAATAAAAATTTCACCAGGAAATGCATTTATACAGTTTTAAATTCATCTGTAAAAGGGCGCCAAAATTTTTCATAGACGCGGGAAATGGTAATAGTATGAATTATCATAACATTAGTTCAAGTAATATTGTCACTGAATGGACTAGAAACTAGTTTGCCCCGTGGAAAACTAAACAACAACCAGACAGATTGGCGTCGTAGTCGTAACAGACATCTTTTATGTAACAGCAAAATGATTTTACGGTACGGTATTTATTTTTTTAGCCTGTGGTGATCTTTATGTAGAGCACTTAGCTTTAGTTAACACTAGTTATTTTTATTATATATTAACTCAGAATAAATAGCTATAGCACAGACTAATAATAATATACTACGCTATAGTATTTGAAATGAAATGGTATTTATAATTTGTGATCGAAAATAAACGGACGCAATTAAAAACGTATTTTTATTCTATTTCATTGTTATCAATGTTATTTTAGTCAAGCTTCTAGGATTTATTTAGTCTGTTTTGTACAAATTACTTTGAAATACAACTTCAAATCAACAAAACTCATTTAATTGAAAAAAGCTCCCCAATATCAATGTAACTGCGTGTAGAAATAAAAAAGCTTGTCAGAAGTAAAGACACCAGTTATCAAGTCGTAAGTCGTAACTGCTACATAAAAAAATAGTTTTCAGTCTATACAGTAAAGAAGCTAGGCAGCTTTTATTGATTTGTCGGGTTATTGACCGAGCAGTCCTTGCAAACAATATGCATGAATGGGCAATGAATTATCGACCTCAACGATAAGTTCTGTTTGTGGCTTGTATTATACGAATTTTTAGAAATAATTCGTCATAAGTATGTTTTGTTAAGTCTCAGCTTATTGATTATTGTAATGCGTACCTACTGTTTATTCGTAGAAAACTATGATTGAAAAAGCTTTTGTATTAGCAAAAAGTCCCCCAAATATAAAATTGCTTTAGGTAAGTATTTTATCGATAGAGATATTTGGAAAGCATTAAGTAATAAGATGCATCATAATAATATGTATTTTAGAAATCTATTATATGTATTATAGAAATCTATTTCTTACTTTTTTCTTATAGATTAGTGTTATTTTAGTTTCATCGTTTAATTGTCAACAACAACAAACTTATATTTTGTTATCATAACTGCTTTGCACAAGACCAAGCTCTTTCCTTCACAGAAACGAAACTTGCATCTTAACGTTCTACGTTCTAATTTAACTTTAAAACTGAATTATTTAATTATCCACGTTAATTGGCAGTAGTATTAGTTGAAATGTGCAAGTTAGACCCAGTTCGGAAGTCGAGTGCACTTGCAGATATTATGCAGATACTAAGGTTACATTCTTTGGCATGTATTAGCCATATAAATATGTATTCGTAGAGGCGAACTTTCAGCAAGTCATATTAGTAATTATCAAATATCACATATTTTTTTCTGATATGTGTTTTTAGCTTATTCTTGGGTGCAACTTGATGTATGTGTTTCATGACAATCCGTATTCATAATATCCCAAATGACGTCACCACCCTTACCCTTCAGTGAACATAATCGATAGGAAACTAGGCTAAGAAAATCTTAACAAGGAAATTAAATTACACAAAATAAAAATATTAAAAACCTGTAAACAACGCTCTAGTTCGTTGCAGGCGCAGCTGAAAGCCTCGACCATACAGTTTGTGTCTATATACCTCAAGTCTTCAGCCACTTGGAAGATATTCCGATTGCAGTCCATACTCGGTTCGTTCGCTTCGTATAAACGCAATCTGAAATCCGTGTGACACGCTCTGAGATTGCTAATTTGAATATCAAAATAGGTGTGCATAAGAAGGGCGGGAAAATAACGTGACGGAAATATCGTCTAAATATGTTAAAGTGTAGGAAATTTTAAAATAATTGTCGAAGTAAATTTATTCACTGGCTTTAAGTTTTAACGCAATAATAAAAGGACAGCGAAATTTTAAAGAGACGATTCAGCACTTTTGACGCAAGAGTTAATTTGCCATTATTACCAAACTCCGAATGAATGGTAGAAAAATAAATTTTACTGAGTCATTACTTACCAGGTTTTAAACCTGATTAGCAACAGTTTAACGTTTATCAATTAAACTAGAAGGCTGTATAATTAAATTACTGCCGTAATTCACAGAGGCTTTGTATCATTACACATCTGTTTCGTAATAAGTAATAAAGGTGATAAACGGGAGAATAAATGTTTTAATAGCATAATCAATACTGCGATGTAATGGGCTGCGTAGGAGCCATTAAATCTGGTACTAAAAATCCTAGTACGGTCCAGTTGGAGCCGTAAAAAGTTTATTATTCAAGTGAATGGTCTGCATTATAGTAGCTTTGTTTTAGATGCTTTCGTTTGATGGATGTAATAGACTTGATTGTTTGTTTACAGGAGACAAATCAAAATAGTGTACTTATTTGGTTATAAATGCTATTTTTATGGGATAGATTGGGTAGTTATTTCTGGTAAGAAATAACTACCCAATGATTGTACAGTCCATAAAGTCATTCCCGGATTACCCTGTGGGAACCATCCTAATTAATAGTTTTAGTGTATGACGGCTATTCATTTCACTTAATGTATCAAATAAACATTTTCGACGATAATAACAAACTGATAAGTCCACATCCAATAAATACGATTATCCCAAAAGTAACAAAGCGAATACACAACTATAGAAATACTTGGACGACATCAGTGATCCAGCGTTTCGGCAAATGTTTATCTTTCATCTGTGTTTGGAACAGCCCCGATGGGAACTGAACGAGATATCTTCATGGGCCGTGTAATTGGAGGCAGGGGATGACACGTTTGTGAAACTTTTCTTATAAAAATATGATCTGGGTGAGCGAGTTTGGACGGTGTTTCAGCTAATGTGTTTTGGGTAAACGATTTTGTGGAATAATGAAGGAAAGAGATAAATCGAATGGAAGTTTATTTGCAGGTGACAGATAAATGAATAATAAGTAATATTTTGTATGCTAACATGGTGAAAACTTTCTAAAAATGACTTCTTCTTTTTCAGGGATTAAGCTTATGCTAGAGGGTATGACCAGAATTTGAGGTTTAATCTACTAGCTTTCCACCCGCAGCTTCGCCCGCGCAGTCAAAGAAAAACCCGCACAGTTCCCGTTCCCGTGGGATTTCCGGGATAAAACCTATCCTATTTCCCGGGATAAAAAGTAGCCTATGTCCTTTCTCGGATATCAAAATATCTCTATACCAAATTTCATGCAAATTGGTTCAGTAGTTAAGGCGTGATTGAGTAACAGACAGACAGACAGAGTTACTTTCGCATTTATAATATTAGTATGGATTGGAATAAAATATAGTTGATTCAAGGCGAGGTCGAATTTGATTTGTATTTATAAATATAAACTTACTTCTTTATACACGGGCACTGTTTCAGCAACAAAGCTACATACTGCCCTAAGGACGTGTCCGCACCAAGCACCGATACTTGCACGCTCGGCCGAGGCGCCGGCATTGGAGGCACCGGCCTGCTCGGTGCGGGCAGGGCCTTAGGCTCAGGGGGAACGACCTCCTTGCAAACTTTCTCTTTGCATGTAACGTCACGAAATGGCGCTGCAGTTGACATTAAACATGAGTTAGAGTTTTGAAGTACAAAATTGTGAGGTTCAACTTTGAAGATGTTATACTGAATTCATGTAGTTTTCTTATGATGTTTGACTACTAAGGTATAATGTTCTTCATAATCAGACACTATACGCAATATTCTTTTGATCAATATATTGTATTTAAAGAAAATAAATTTGATTTTGCCGAAACCTATGTCTAAGCTTTTTCCTCAATTTCCGCACAATATCAGACTACATTTCGTATCATATATCTAACTATACTTAGGTATAGTAGTAATATAGGTATAGACCTATATTATACTCCATTATATTTATAATATGGCTTCACGTTTGTCGGAGTATGAATATTCTACTAATTTGTGAACGAGATTTAGCCAATTTAGTTTGCTACAGGAGTCGAGTTTAAACATTTTAATTGCTCGTTTTCATTTCCTAGCTTTGACGACAAATAGGTCAAGATTTATTGGCTTCACGTATGCCTATTTCATATTAAAATAATAACATACTCCCAAAATTGGTTCCACCCTCGATTATTTTTAACTTGATCTTATGTAAGATTCCTCCTTTCTTCTTTTTTCTTCTCTCGCAAGGGACGGGATCTTTTGGTATATCAACTTCTGCTCGTCTACATCCATCATCTCTTTCTTTAGCATAACCCCTGTAAATGGATACAGTATTGACCAAATATCTCGAGGACATTACGCCGGACCATATTCCTTTTGTGGCAAAGTTTACGGTTGATGAAAACATTTGGAAAATTTTCAGTCGGATAATTATTGTGATGTTGTAATATTTTTTTCCTTAAAAATTGTTTAAAACATTGTTGTCCAAAAATTTTAAATGGAATGATGGAAATTTGATAACATGACATTGCTTTTATCCACAGAGAATCTGGAAAAAGAGTTTAGTAACATCCCCGTAAAAGGTGTATATTTTGGTAAGCTTGTACCACCGTTGATCATTTTGTTTTTATTTTAATTGAAAAACAAAATAGCAAAAAATCCGTCGTTTGAATGTGGATATAAAAATATTAAATTGCTTATAATTTTTTTGCCCAGTTTCACCCCCCGGCAATAGCAGGTATTCTTTAGCTTATCTTTTATTCTGGTATGTACATTACTACTAAGTATCATCAAAATGGTCTTCGCGTGAATGAATAACAAACATTCATCTATTGTTATATCTTATTCGTTTTTATTAGATTAGTAGTTAGGTAGGATTAGCTGCGCCCCGAGATTTCACACGCGTAATTCCGAGTGCAAGCATAATCCATATTGTTAGAGCGTAATGCAAGCTGCATAAACTACATGGGTTTACTAGATTTGAATAATAAAATAAAAAAACAATACAAATCAATCTAGAAAAAAATAAATAATGAAATACCTACTAAATTTCCATTAAGAGTTCCATCACAAGTACCCAAAAAATCAATATAATAACATCAGTTTCAGGCCTTAAAGCTAAGAGCCTTCAACCTAATCAGAACTCTCAATCACCACTCGCCCTAAGTATACATACTTAGGTATAATGAGCAAATCTTTGCTCTTATATAAACAAAGGAAAAAAAAAATGAAAACAAAATCAAAGACAAAAGGTCTCGAGCTTTGACTCTCGAACTGTCTAGAACACTCCATATGATCCAATAAATCGAGATCACTATAAATAGGCTCTATGTTTCCAGTTTATTATTAGGATCGATCTTGAAAAGGGAAGTGCAACGGTCTACCTTGGCACTGCGGTATTTTTAGTGCATCTATTGTAGGTTTGATAGTATTTCTAAATTTATTCGTAGACCATTTTAGGTAACATTTGTGGATATTTTAAAGTACTAGACATTCTTTTACTCGACATTTCCGAGTTTTTGGAGATTTGAGTTTAGAGTTAGTGGTAAGAGACTCCTTTTATTACTTGTTTATTTGTTTGTTTACAGAAAGTTTAAATTTGAAGTGTTCTTTGAATAACCAAGTCTCGTGCAAAGCTCGCTAAAAGCACGTAAACTCAAGAGATACTATTTTGTTTTGTTGCGTTATGTCTACCGTTTGATAAACTGTTTCCATTTAAACCTTAAAATGTTTCGGATTTGTTTACCTGTCTAGACAGGCTGTTATGCAACGTCGAAAACTTGTAAAACTCAGAGATTTGTACATTTTTCATGAGTAGAGAATATATTTTGTGCACGTTGTGGGTCGTTTATCAAAGTGTCCGAAATCGCGTGCCGAAAAATATCGTTTCATTCGTTGGTTACCATAACGTATCTAATTAATATTTTGATGACCGTACATTTCGGAGTCTTAGTATTAAGGGTGAATGTACTACTCGTATTTTTCAGCCATAGAACATGGTCGCAAAATTAATAAAAGAAGTTGCTTAGGCGTTAAATTACGTGGAAAGCTTAACTTCGTGGTCATTATTAAATGTGTATTTTACTTGAACTGCATTTCAAGCGACCGAAGAAGAAAAATTATTATCAGTTATTTTTTCAGCATTTGCAAATCCTAGTAATCAATATATCTAATCCATTTGATATTAGAATCTACGATTTGTATATGCTTAAAAGCATCTTATAGCAAGGAGTCTCATGCCTTTTTCATCCAAAATACACATAGACCGTACATTTTTCTAGCAATTTATATTCGTTAAACAGCCCTACCCACATGACGCTCATACTACGTATATGCACGCCTTGATATAGCATTTCTGAACGATTTCGCGAAATTAAATGACGTGGGATTAAGACGTCACTAGGAGCGTGGGATTAACGTCTGATCAATTCTTGGGTGAACTAAGTTTCTTGTAAAAATATGCAAATGCTTTTCGTATTCTTAAAGGATTAAATGGCGTAATTAAAGCTGGCAGTTAGGATTAAGTTTCACGGATAAAGAATTTTGTTTGAAACATAAGCTGCTTTCCGAATCGGTGGTAAATGGTAAAACTATGTTATGACGATTCAAAAGTGCTTCTAGAAGAAGTCTAATTGAATAAATAAATTTTTGAGCCTGAGTTTGAGTTTAAGACTCATAAAATCAACTTACTCATTGTGAATAAATTGTTGTTTTAATGCTTGCTGAACATATTATTTCAATTAATTGGACTGGTCACTGGATTGAATATGGAATGGTTTATTCGCTTAATTGCTCCAGTTTTATTGAGGTTAAACTTCTTCGATGAACAGTATTGTAGTTAACTTGCATCAGGGAGTTAATAATTCAGATATTAAGAGTAGCTTTAAATTGGTAAATTATGTATATCTATCTATGGGCCTAGTATCGTAGGTCCGAGTAGGTTATAACAGAGCTACGTAAGAGTCTTATTTATTTCCTAGGCTAGGTAGTATAAAAGCTCTACGCGCCATTAGCAGGATTATTTCCAATTCTTTCTAGTGTTATCTCTGTTTTAAAACTGCTAACCATTTCTTACATATTAGACATAATCTTATCATTATGGGTTTTAGTTGGAGACTCGTCTTTGATGTATGAGAGGATGTAAAACGTTTAAAATTGTTTGTACTTAAATTCTAAGATAATGTATTTCAAACGTGAATACAAAAAAAGTCTAAGCGCTCTAAGGATATTGATAAGCTTTTCACGAAGTATAAATCAAAATTTCCCCATTGCTTAGATTTATTGTATGAAGGTCCCTTCTAACGAAATAAGAACACATTTAATTGTATATATTATATGAAACAATTATTATTAGGGTGAAGGTTAGCAACTAGGATAACCTTTTTAATGCTAAGCTTTCTGAGTCACAGTACATCACGGTCAGGGCACATCGCGTGCGGCACACCCTGTGACGAAATATGATTAAATATATTTTTGCGCTTATTTCCTACGCAATTTTATATAAATTAGTATGTTTTGAGATAACAATATATATGATTATATTGTTTTTTTATAAAATGACAAATTGTATCGATTTTGGCAAAATTATTTTATTTATAGCAAACATAATAATTTATAAGAATATATCTCTTAAGTCTTATCTCTAAATTACTTACGATTTTGGTGTTAAGATGCATAAGCTCGCGCTCAGTGACTCGGCGCCTCGCGGTCTCCATTTGCTGCTGACGGTACTGGTTGTACTTATACAGCAAATACATCCCGGGAAGAGCCAGTACCACAAACGGGCGCATCAAACTAGACGTGGTCGGCGCGCGTTGCGGCATCTTCGCATCATTCTTCACTTCCTTTGCTGACCGTACAAACTGATCCGAATTTTATTCACCGACATTTTCGAGCACAGACTATTAAATAGCACAGACAATCACTAGTTCTATCAATGGAAGAACTATAACTATTTTAGCACGTTCGTTCGCTAGTATACCTACTACGGGGTTTTTTAATAATATTGCTTTATTAATAGACCTTAATATTTACACGGTCGCGACGTTCATTATCACTTTTACAACCTGAAACAAAGGAAAATGGTTATTACAGGATTTACAGGGCATTTCATAAATTAAAAGAATTGGTAAAATCAGCGTATTTTCCTTAAATTCTGCCTCTCGCAATTTTTCTTTTCGTGGTTATAAGAGAAATGTAAAAAATTTGAATATCAAATCTTGTTTAATCTGTAGCCTGCGATTGATTCGATGTGCTGGCTTTAATTGGCTGATGAATGCAATTTCTCGGCAAAAATAGACTGTAAGCATGAGAATTAGATGATTGGCGGGTTCCTGGTGTTAATAGCTTCTAAAGTAGGATGAAATGTCAGATTCTTTACGTAAGTTTTTCTGCATACAACATGATGCAAATTTGTAATGTACCCATTTATGAAGGATATAAAAATATAAATATTATAGATACTGTTTTCAATTAGATTTAATTTTTTTTTTTATGAAACTATCCTTATTTTTTCCGTGGTCTTCATAAATATTTGCTGAATATACTACACAAATATTCAATAATAATTAATGAAAGCAGTCATAATTTATAAAGCTTAATTTTTTTTCCATTTACAATTGGAGAAGATTAATTATCCATTCTAGGATACTGAGTTTAAATTTTTGACTTATATCTATTACCTACTAGCTGGGCTCCGCGGTTTCACCCGCGTGGCTCCGCTCCTGTTTGTCTTAGCGTGATGATATAATATATACCCTATAGCCTTGATCAATGAATGGGCTATCTAACACTCAAAGAATTGTTCAAATCGGAGATTAGCGCGTTCCAACAAACAGACTCTTCAGCATATATAATTATCTACTACATATACATCGGTCAAACTTCACAAACTATTTATTATAGGTATATTATATCCTATCCTATCCTATCCTATCCTTATCTAATTGAATAATATTTCATAATAGAATACATTTATACTATATATTCATATATATAATATATATACACATATTACTTCATCTTATTAACAATACATATACATTATACATATTTATTTAACTTGTTTAAAATAAATTTTAAATACATATTTATTTAACTTGTTTAAAATAAATTTTAAATACATATTTATTTAATTTATTCACGTGACTAGACCTTTATTTAAATAGGAAATTCGGATATTTTTGTTACATGAACAAAATATCATACTCATAAAATAAGTTACTTTTTATTTTTGTAATGCGTTTAATCTTTTTTTATTGCATAATATACTGTGCATAAAACGATTTGCTTTGAAAAAACTATCAGCCTAACAAGTGCAATTATGTGCTTTATTTGTGAGGCGGGAGCGTATATTCTGCCGTAACACAGTCTTAGACTAGCACGGAGTGTATAACTGCTATCGTCTACAGTAACGTACTAATAATTATTGTTCTACCCACATTTACGTACACATTTTGTTTCAATCTGGTTAGTGCATGATTTGTAATAAGTTATCGTATGAAATGTTATAAGTCTTATTAAACTTGTATTAGTTAAGAATTTAATTTGGAACATAAAACAATTTAAATATAAATAAATAAATTTTTTGAAGATGTATCAATGTATCGATTTCACGTATTTATCGATAACCTAATAAATTATCTTGAAATTATATTGAATATTTAATCGACAAGCCACAAGACATCTAATTTAAATCCGCCATAAATCATGCACATCTTTAATAATCCTATACAAATGCTCGAATCAAACGACATTTGTTCCTCGTGGTTTGGTGGAAAGCTGTACCAGTAGCGACGTCGATACAATCAGCTATAGGCACTTGAAAATTTATGAAAGGGATTGAGTACCAGAAACGTTCAAAGGGCAAAGGTCAAACGTTCAACATGATGTTTTATGTTAAAGCCTTGTTGGCTTGTGGGAATTAGGATTTAGATATAAGCGTTTTGTTTGGCCAGATTGTTGATGCGCATGGACTTGCGTTGGGTAAATAGAACGGAAATTTGTGTACACATCTTTTGGGAGTGTTTTGAAACGTTTTGAATAAAAATAAGGTGTCAATTATGTAATTAAAGTTTTAAGAGAACATATTTTAACAAATTATCTTCTGATGTATTCTGTAATCTTGTTCATTTTAACGAAACGACGAACAATTCCTTTACAGGATTTTCTTCTTAGGCTTTTTTCCGCATTCCATAAGAAAAACGAAAAGAAGATAATGAGCTATAGACTTGATTTATTTATCCGTAAGTATAGATTTTTATATCTTTATCATATTTGTGTATATCTTTGGTTTGTGTTTTTCGTATGTTATTTCTCCATACAATAACATTTTCTCTGTATGTTTTTCCAGATTCCATGCAAAGCTCCTTACAAAACATCTTACCTAAAGAGAATAAACGAGCTTACAAATCCCCAAATACCATTACTAAAAGTACTATATAATCCCTTTAGTCTCGCTTATATACACGCGCTACCTGAATTTATGCAATTAGTATAACGAAATGTTCTTTAAACGTTTGAGTAGTTTTCTCATAAATCCTCGTTAGCATACAACCGGTTTATAGCCGAAATGAGTCGCTTGATTGCTTCGTTGGTAATCGGCTTTGCTGCCCGGGGCTGTAAGCTCCAACTTGATTATCTTAGTAAACTGCGAGGTAAAGGGCAGCCGCTTATTTACACTGGATTATTGCTGTGTGTTATTTTTATGTGATTCTTCTGGTTGGATGGGATGGTAATCGTTTCTGTTATCTGTACTTTATAAGATTTTAATGTTTACTTATATTTTTAGGTATGCAAATTTCGAGACCGGATTTCTGGATAGGTACATATATATCTACTTACTGTTAACATAACTTCTTTTTAAGTAATTATTAAAAATATTTCATAGCTGAAAAATCGTTTAGTACTTACTACACTTTGTATGTAGTTGATAAGTGCATAGGTAGTTTATATTATGTTTATGTAGGTTTACTATAGGTACTATAGAATAATGACAATTAGAAAAGAAAATTAGAGAAATGTAATTTTTGTATCATAGCATGTAATATTTTACTTTGACAAACTTTCCTTCACAATCCCATTTCCCAGGTATTTAAGTACCTTATTCGTAAAACATATCTTCAGGAAATATTTTAAGCTGTGTGGTCTGGTTATAATGTATCCAGCGAGTACCGTATATCTCCAGCCAATCACTTAAAAGCTACCTTTGAGGGTGCTCGAACGAGAGCGCCATGTATTAGAATTATTAAAGTATAGGATAAACTATTTATTGGTAAAACTCGAGATATACTTGTGAATTATGTCTTGTGTCGTCCTCACATCATAGAC
Organism: Colias behrii; assembly: GCA_029959065.1. Classification (NCBI taxonomy): domain Eukaryota; kingdom Metazoa; phylum Arthropoda; class Insecta; order Lepidoptera; family Pieridae; genus Colias; species Colias behrii. Next base: position 3,408,046 of record JARWMC010000016.1, read on the forward strand.
GATTTACAGAAGATCTGGTGGAATTTCTAAATGAGCGTCCAAGTAGTCTGATGTTTCCTGTACTTAAATAGTCATAATTGTATTTAGTGGTAGAATTTGTAAAGAGTATAACATTAGTTTCAGTAGAAGTAAGAAGTAGAAGTATTGTTAATTGAATAAGTTAATTGATCAAATATTTAGCGTTATCAGACAAGAAAACTAAGATAACAATTATATCGTCATAGCAATATAATGAATAAGGTTTCTATTTCTAATAAAAACGGTAGGTTTGTACTTTATCATGGGTTACAAACTAGACTTGAAGTGTTTATTTCTTGAATATCCCAAGATATTTTCTAATGCATACACCAATTTATTTAAAAATACCATCATCGTGAATTACGCAGTATTTTTCATCACAAAATACGTGAAAAATAACCCTTTAAACCCTTTCATGGATTGATTTGAGTGCATCTATTTATAGTCGCTTAAAAACGAGGTCACCTGACAGAATCCCAAAACAAAGGGCAAAGAAAGCTTTCACAGAGGCGAAATTAAAAGTTCGTGGAGATGAAAGCAGTCTTCAATCAAATGTTGAAATAAACGGCTATTTCTTTGCGATTTACCTAGTTAAACCTACCTATGTTTTTCAATAGCTATCGTACTTTATTAAGGAACAGTATCTTACTTTATTAAGCTTTGAGTTTAATAGAAATTTTCTCATATATTGTAAAAGGGCAAACCTCTTGAGCTCTAATAATACCTACTTAATCCTATGCGATGAAAAATTTTGCGGAATACTAATTTTAAAATACCTGCAGGGAATTTTCACTCCTATGTCAGCATTACAATTTATTCTTTCTATTCAACTGATAGTTACATAACTTCGTCTATAACTAATAACCATTTGTCCAATAACATGGTTGTCAGGTGACATGAGCCAAATTTGCGAATTCCCTTTTGAACACTTTTGAAGCTGACCTATGACGTCACGGTCCGCATCTAGCTGGCCACGCCGCAACGCGGTAGCCACGAGGCGATGTCCGGTTATGTAAAGTTTTGCGGAATATAAAGAATAATGGCCATATTTTGCAGGCGCGTGTATTGTGGTACATTATTTATAGACAGGCGGTAGGTTGCCTAGTTTTTGACAATGTAGGCTCGTTAACAAATGAAAAACTTAGGCGTGGGTAGGTATTATAACGAATCCTTAGGAAATCTAATGTGATAAATAAGTTTACGTAAAAATAAAAGTTCCTTCGCTCCTATTTAAGTTGTATATTACAAAATAATACAATCAAATTCTTAGCTACATACAGTTATAAAACTATATGTAAGTACCTAAGTAGGAAACGTTCAATCAACGTCTGATCGCTCAAAAGCGGTTCCTTCCAAAACCTTCCAGCTTCTTACTTTATTCGAATATACTAATTTGCTAAATTAGGGGACTGACCCAAAGCCCGAAACATATAGGTACAAAATATCTTATTCAACTGGCTCTACCTATGACATCTCTTTAATATCACTAGTCGACATTTTTTCGCTGTATATACCAAGATGAAAAGTCAATATATTTACATCTTAATATATATAAATCTCGTGTCACAATGTTTGTCCTCAATGGACTCCTAAACCACTTAACCGATTATAATAAAATTCGCACACCATGTGCAGTTCGATCCAACTTGAGAGTTAGAGATAGTTTAAACATGTAGGTACCACGGGCGAAGCCGGGGCGAACCGCTAGTATAATAATATAACTACACAATATGTTAAATAGCCTTCTGTAGTCCTTGTATAAAAGAACAACTTATATTACAAACGATATTGAGTATAGAATGTAAGCTTAATAAATACATATTTCTAAGATATTGAAACGTTATTTCCTTTGATCATCGTAACTCCAATACATTGCTTTCGGGTTGAAAGGTACGGTATACATGAATGACAAAAGATTCATACAACAGCCGCCGAGAAAGGTTAAAAATAGAAACGTTTTAATGACTACAGCAATATTAATGTCAAGTTGTTATTCGTATATAGGACAACTGTATACTGGTGCGTTAAAATGCTTCACTTGTGCCTTTTTATGCTATATTTATTATATGTCGTTTATATTGGAAATTTTTTGACAACAAAAATTATTCGTCAACAATTTTGGTACAAAGTTTTATAGTAATTATATAGATTAAAAATATGTTATATATTTTTTTGATGTTGAATTCTACGGATGGAATCCAAAATCTTTTGAATCGATTAATTAATTTAGATATTTATAAAAATAAACGTAGTTCGGTTCTTTTTTGTCCATAAATGTCTTTAGGATTTTGAAATTCAACAGAATTTTTATAGTTCAGTAATTTACTGACTTTATCTCTACATAATATTTTCTCTACTGACTTTATCTCTACATAATATTTTTTCTCAAATTCCACTTACTCTATTAATTCCAAATTCATAAATAATTGAAATCAATAATAGTACTATTATTGATTTCAATTATTTATATTCTCCTTATTATATTATAAAATTTTGGTTTCATCAAAAAAACTATGAACGAAGTAATCCTGCAGTGGGATATTCCTATAACTAATCCTATCCTACTAATATTATAAATGCGAAAGTTTGTGAGGATGTGTGTGTGTTTGTTACTCTTTCACGCAAATTCTACTGAACCGATTACAATGAAATTTAGCACACATATAGAGGGTAACTTAGATTAACACATAGGATAGTTTTTATCCCGGAAACCCACGGGAACGGGAACTATGCGGGTTTTCCTTTGAAAACGCGGGCGAAGCCGCGGGCGGAAAGCTAGTAGACTATAAGTACATAATAAGTAGCATTTAAAATAATAACTTATATTTGCAACCAAATATACTAAACACAAACTCAAATAATTTCTTGCAATATGTTCGTTCCTAGAAATTCACAAGAATTGTTGTTACGTCGAATGTAAACATGTCTTTACGTTGCTTTTAGCTCTTTCGCTGACATATTCATTTTCATATCTCTGTAATCCCACTGTTATGAGTCTGGTATGACCTTTGTTATTCCTTTCATGCGGTTTAATCTCCCGTGGCGTATGTTAATAACTCATTAATATTTCGACATTTCGGTATACAAGGGCCTTTACCTACGCTAAAATAGCAAATGACTTGTGAAGTGACTCGTACGAAAAGATATAGGGCAAACTTTTTGTAATCTGTTTCATTGATTGATGACTGTGTGTAGTTTTTTTAATACGTACATTGACTTCTTAATACTCTTTCAAATTGAGGAATTTAGTTAGCAATTCGACGTGGCGCATTATTTTCTACAAATAAAGAAGAGTGGTTTAAGATTTTTTTTAACTACAAATTAGGTACATCTAATAAATAGTGAATCCAGTTTGATTAGTTTAATCTGCGTGGGTAAAATACCAAAGTGGTTAGAGTATTTTACAAAGAAAAAAATTAATAATTTTCGAAAGTGTAATAATTAATTTTAGGTCAATAATTTCCTTTTCTGCATAACCGACTGTCTTACCAAATTAGTTTTCTATTTATGAACAATATATATGAACATCCATGATCCATCCCTTTGTGTTTACAAATATGGCCTATTTATCTAACAAATAACTTAGACACTATTCACTTCTAACTGTTAAACCGTCTCACAGTCAATAATTGTGCCATAATTAATTTAGTTCAGACACAGGCTCATTATTTAAACAAAGACCAATTTCCTTCAGGGACAGATGAGCGATGCGAACACAGGAAGGATTATGTTGACAGTTATGTTAATTGTTCTGTTATAATATAACCTGGGTTAAAACCTTAAGCTTAAGACGTATGAAACCCTTTGTTTCAAATCCTTGGTTTTAATTTTAAATTTCAAAGGAGGTCACGACAATGGGTTGAAAAGCAGATACTTTTTTATCTGTTGATACAGATAAAAGATAATTTTCAATTATTTTTTTTTTATAAATAAGGTGGCTAGCTAGCTAAAATAGCACCTACTAGCCTACAAGACTGATTAAGTAATTTTATGATATATTCATTCATTGTCACTTGTTTAGTGTCTGTTAAGGGGAAGCCACTTTGTTCAAGTGCTTTGGGGATTCTATGCTAATGTTAATATTTAAACTGTATCAGTGTTAATATCTAAAAACTGTGTTTGTTGCCTTAATTCACAAAAACAAAACGTGAGATGAATGAGCCTTTTTGTAGAGATATATCTTGTTTCCGAAAGCTGACAGATGCGCGATTTATGGCGCGAAAGTGTTTTTGGGATGACTCTTAGTCCATTGAAAAGTTACATTTGGGGTCGCGTTTTTTAGAGGACGCAATTTTATTTTTTTGATGTGTAGGGGGGGTCAGTGTGAAGCTATCACCAAGTTTGTGGGGTCGCCACCCTTGTCCCACGGCCGCCATCTTGAAAATAGCGGTTGAAATGGTTTTTACGATATATCTCTTAAACTATTTATCCGATAAAAAAAATTGTTAACATTATTTGTTGCAAATTTAATTCTCTACAACTTTGGTCTAGTAAGTTTTTGTTGTAGAACTATAAATAAAAAAGTTATAAGCGAAAATGTTCATTAATTAGAGTTATTTATATTTTTCAATAAAACTTTTTTTTATCATTTTACGAAGAAATGATATCAGACCATTTTTCTAGATTGTTTTTCGAGGAACAACTTTTATAAATAACATTTTTTTATTACGTCAATAGTTTTTTTGGTTTTACAGCGCTCCAAAGTGAGTACTATTTTTCAGTGCTATATTAGCTATACATTATACATATATTATGTGTGTACTAATAATAATTTGCAATCAGTAATTGTTTTTTCTGTTATTATAATATTTTTAATAATTAATTTTACAATATTATTAATAATTAATTATTGACTCTTTTCCCCACCACCCAGGGGGTAGAGTCTGGAAGCACGTTTTTTTTACGTCGAAAAGCAGGGCTGAAATGTTTTGCAGTATGCTTACATTGTTCTGGAGTCTGGGAAAAGAGCTAATAGCCAATTTATGTTTAGTTAAGAGTACTGAAAAATAGTACTCACTTCAGAGCGCTGTAAAACCTTAGCTATTGACGTAATTAAAAAATGTTGTCAATAAAAATTGTTCCTCGAAAAACAATCTACAAAAATGGTCTGATATAATTTCTACGTAAAATGATAAAAAAAAAATTATCGAAAAATATAAATAGCTCTAATTTCTGAACATTTTCGCTTATAACTTTTTTATTTATAGTTCTACGACAAAAAGTTACTAAACTAAAGTTGTAGAGAATTTAATTTGCAACAAATAATGCTAACAATGTTTTTTTATCAGATAAATAGTTTAAGTGATATATCGTAAAAACCATTTCAACCACTATTTTCAAGATGGCGGCCGTGGGACAAGGGTGGCGACCCCACAAACTTGGTGATAGCTTCACACTGACCCCCCCTACACATCCAAAAAATAAAATTGCGTCCTCTAAAAACGCAAGATTAGGCCTAAAAAATGTAACATTTCAATGGACTATCTAGAGCTATACATATTTTGGTGAAAAAAATCCTCTACATGCAATTTTGTTCTAGAAGTTGATAGTTTTTGAACATGTTTTTAGTTAGGTAGTGTTCTTTGGTGACGAGTGATTACCTTATTCATACGCTTCTATTAGCATCACCTGCAGGTATGTTTGTATGTAACCGACTCCTTTAGACTGGATTTTGACCCACTTTCAATTCATGCTTTAAACACTTAGGTATCAAGGATCGGTGACAAAACAGATTTTAGTTTTTTTTAACTGCCCTTATTGTGAGTTGTGTTCAAGTAATGAATAAAATGTTGAAATAAAGTATCTATTAAACTTAGTAGATATTTTATCCAATTAGATGACTTCGCTCCTCTATAATAAATTAATTCATTCTTATCGCATATTTCTTGCGACCACAAATACCTGTAAAAAATATTTTCTTTTTACAGATTTTATGAGGCAAATGTACTTATTTCGACTTTTGTCACCTCGTAATTTAATTTGCACATAAGATTATGATTATTGCTAACACTATTATAGGGTTAAGAGAAAAGCGGGTAAAGGCTTTATATTTGCGATGTTATTATTTTTAAAAGAAAAAACAGTGGCGAATTATTGTTAAATTTTAATAGTATTGTTAAATTTTTAATAGTATTGTTAAAGTTCTTTGTTATATTTTATACTTGAAGTAATTTTTTTAAATTAAGTTCCATTTAAAAATTGTAGGTATGTAGAGCATTTGTCATTATAATATTACCTACTAGTAATTGATTATAACTCCCTTTTAAATGAAGATGTTAAAAAAGTTAAGTATCTATTTGAGACTTAATAAGGTAGGTGTATTATTTGAATTAAAAAATTGGTCCATGCACTGAAAATATTATAAGCTTTTATATTGTTTCTAACATTGCTAGTAATTAAGTAGGGGTTGAATGATTCATAGACAAATATTTAATGAGTCAGACTTTATGTTTATTTATTAAAAGCACCAGAAAGCCAACGAATAATTCAGCAAATAACCATAACTTTTTACACAGTTAGAACGTTACTCTAATTTATAAGTATTGTGTCAAATAACTAAGAAGGGCTTCTTTTTATCATGAATGATGTTGCAATTTTATTTATAACTAGCTTACCGCCCGCGGCTTCGCCCGCTTTGTCTAAAACCTAATAAATTATATACTAAAACCTTTCTCTTGAATCACTCTATCTATAAAAAAAACGCAAAATCCGTTGCGTAGTTTTAAAGATTTAAGCATACAAAGGGACATAGGGACAGAGAAAGCGACTTTGTTTTATACTATACTAGCGACCCGCCCCGGCTTCGCACGGGTGCAATGGCGGCCGGCCGGTACCGCCGCAAACGCTACGTCCCGCAATTTTAAATCTGTAATATCTTCAAAAATATTCACTTAAATCATACGGTGTAAAGGGCCATATAGATCTATATTAAATGAACAATGTATTCAAGGTATTTAATTGGTTAAGGATTAATGCTGTATTGGTTAAAATCGCTTCGAAAATTAACCATTAAGTATTTGTCGTAAACAGTAAATGACAAAAAAAAGTTATTGTGGGTTATCCATAAGAGATAGACATATACCATCGCGGACTTTTTTGTAGACCTTTTCAATGTGTACAATACTTAGTACATTATTTTGATAAAACTCGTAGGGTTCAGCCTGCGTTTGCAATGTAAGCGGAAAAAATGTAATTATTTACGACATCACATTAGAAACCTCAAAAATAACACTACTTCTCCACTATTTAATGGATGTTATTATACATATGAACTTCCTCTTGAATCACTCTATCTATTAAAAAAAACCGCATCAAAATCCGTTGCGTAGTTTCAAAGATTTAAGCGTACAAAGGGACATAGGGACATAGGGACAGAGAAAGCGACTTTTTTTTATACTATGTAGTGATGATGTAGTGATGTTAGTATAGAATATGTTTCAATCACAGAGTCAAAGAAAATCCTTTGAAAAGTATTCGTTAGTAGAAAATTGGACGAAAATGTAAGGGTAAATATAAATTAAAGGGACGCAATTTTATTAGAAATAATTGTCCTTTGGTTTCTTCTAAATTGAATTTAATTAATTGAAATTTGATTTTTAATTTGGGTTTGGATGGAATTAGATTGAAATGGAAAATTAGACATTTATAAAAAGCTGCTTATATTATGTATATTTATGTAATGAAGGTCAAAGAATCAGATCGATTTTGAGCTTTTTTAATGTTTTTGTTTCATCAAAATTCACCGAATTTATTCCACATTCAGCTTCGGTACATTGTTTAAAGTTTAAACATATATATATATATATATATATATATATATAGGTATATTTATATTAATTTTTCTAATATACAAAAATTCCATTCGTATCCCAATATTTGTTAACTTTAAGTTAAAGTATAAAAATCAAATGTTTATCGAATAAACGTTTCATCTATCTTATCTATCAAATACACATAACATTTAAATTTAAAATTAATTTCAACAGTATATTTATAAAAATACAGTTTTGTTTTTGTTCATTTAATGTCGTCTTTTTTACTGTCTTGGCTATCTGTTTACTAGATGACATAATATTACATGGAGAGAATTGACCTAATTACGGATAAAAACATTCTGGACATGAAGTTGTACTCGCATGACCGCTATTTAAGTACTTAGGTATGTTGTATTAGGATTTTCTTATAAATCTTTTTAGAATACTATGATTAATTATTTAGGTTATCTTCATCTACTTACTATTACGTTACTGATAGGTAATTCTTTGGATTCTAGTTAAAAATGTATACCTATTTAATTAATAAAAATTTAAAAATGTCAGATGTTACTCCCTCCGTCAATTATTTTTAAATAAATACTAGCGAAAAATCTAAGCACGGACAGATCTAGCTTTTTGTGCTTAGAACAAAGGATTTGTGGTTGATGAAATGATAACACATCAAATAGAAATAGAATAAATAATTTATTAAAAGTAAAATAATTTGTACATAAATAATGAAAAGAATACCTTGCCTTGTAATCTACTTATAGTTAAATTCGCACGCTACGTGTAATTGCTATTGTCTAGTTTTATCAAATGTAGAGCGGCACTTTTGTTAGTTGTTAACTTAAAATATACGTTTCTTACATTAATAGACTCTCCAATAATTATGTATCTATATGATGATCTTATAAAAATACTGAAAACTGAAGTAATTGGAATGATTTTGTTCCCGAAAAATTATGACTACGCTTCACATCTTATTGAGTAACTCGGCATTGTCTGCCGATTCGTATCTCTACGTAATAAATTATTAGGCAAATGAAAGATACTGATGACTGATGTTCAATCTCTTATGTAATTATATGAATGTAACGATACACTTTTGGTATGTTTGTTCATAATATTGCAGAAATATCATGCAATTGTGTCTAATCATTGGATGCATATTAAAAGCACGTTACCAACAATGAAACGATTGAACTAATTCGAAGTCACATCATGGCTAAGCACATAATGATAGAGTCCGATGATTTCGCGGTGAACACGCGAACTTAATTTGCCACATGGGAAACCACAAGCATACATGCAATCTGACAAGGGCAACCTTCGACCTTATACATTACTCACCTCATCAAAACACAACTAAAGTCAATCACACTCAACAAAGGAAGACACTACGAGGGCGCTAACGCGACCGTTCTCAGTGAATACTAATGAATTGACATGGTATTCGTACACACACAATTAACGGATACAATTGGGAACATTTTTTATTGATGAAAAGGTTAAAGGAGGTGGTGGTACGGCGCTAGGCCAAAGGGCAGGCGAGCGCGCAAGCCGGCGCGCCGCCACACTCTGCTCTCCGACTGAGGCGCGCTTTGAGCCGTTCGCGCAAGCGTTGTGTGGCAGGATCGGCCGAAATTCACCCCCCAAAACGCACCTGACTTAACGTCCCAAGTACTGCGACAATTTCAAATGAAATAGACTATATTCAAACGCATTTCGGGCTATTTTCCCGCGACATTCGTGACGTAGCTTCCATGATTTTTTGGGAAAATGCGTGTGCCGCACTGCACACGTTGATAATTAAATGTGTTTGACAATACGGAGGCTGTGCCGTGAGGCGATGACGTCAATGTACCAAACACTCATGGATGAACGCCCGATTGGATAATTTGATAAGCCTTTGACGGGTTAGCTCGGTGTGTAATTAAAAATTATGCTAACACGCTTTGAGCTCTTGTCAAATTTTACTGTTACATTTTTAACAAATTTTGCTTGGCTCCATCACCTACGTAGTTTTAATGACTTTAACGAATTCGGGGATATGTTTGGTAGTTGTAAACAATCGTTGATGAAAAGCAAATAAATGCACACGAACATTATGAAGTGAAGTGGATACAATGAATCATATCAGGGGTATTGTTGATCAAAGGAAATAATGAACACATAATAATAATGAACACATATAATAATGTTTTTGATTATTGGTAGTCTGGGCAAAATTTTGATTTTATAACAAAATTATCGAAGCAAGACGATGTATAGTTTCATTTAAAGTTGGGAGCAATACTATATTGACAAAAAATACAAGTCAATAATATGAGAAAAATCAAATGGCTGAATTTGGTTAGATGCCAAGATTGTGCAAATATCTACCTGAATAGGCAACCAGCTCAGCTATTTTGTTGCAACTAAGAAGTATTCTGAATTTAATATACATGAAGTTCTTCATAAACAAAATATTAGATACGTAATTGAAATTGGAATTGAAAATCTAACTTGACTTAGGTACACTTTTCGACTATGCTTTGCGTTATATACGTTGCCTTTACTTATTCCTACAAAATCAGTAGACCCATAGATTATCTATACCTACTAATAGTATAAAGCTGAAGAGTTTGTTTATTTGTTTATTTGAATGCGCTAATCTCAGGAACTACTGGTCCAATTTGCAAAATTCTTTAGGTGTTAGATAGCCCATTTATCGAGGAAGGCTATATGCTATATACCTAATAATATCATTACGCTAAGACCAACAGGAGCGGAGCCACGCGGGTGACACCGCGAAGCGCAGCTAGGTTATTACAAATCTAAAACAGTGTTATTCATCAATGCTCGATTTGAACCATAAATGAACCACAAATCCAATAAAAACTCAATTATAGAGTTACTAGAGTGTGAATCGAGTACCAAAGTTATAAATAGTTATAAACAGTTGAATTTAGTATATGTAGTTAGCAACGAAGTTATTTTTAGCGTTGTTTGCATACAAGAGGTCTTTTGAACTATCGTTGCTGACTCTATTTTGAACGAAAATATTCGCTCTTATTTTTACGTAGTTTAAATTGAATTTTAATGAAAAACTTTGTAAATCAGGTCAAGTTTACTCGCGTTGGAATTAATTTTTTGAAGTATGGGATGAATAGCTTAAGTATAATATTATCATATTAAATTAAATTAATAGAAGAGCAAGAAGAATAATGTATGTGGTATTGAGTAGAAATTCTAGCATTGATATTGCTGCAACTATGTACTTAAGACTAAGTAAACTGTAAAGTATCCTAGAAGGAAAATAATTGTATAAGAAAATGTACAACCAATTTTTTTTTTTTCAAGCAATAGCAGTAAAAATTCAAGTAATAACTACAAGTTACATATTTTTAAGATTTTAGTACAATGTATTTCTAAGGATGAACACACAGTTTATCGAACTACATACAATTATTATAAGCGTGTAAATTTGTACAAATGTGTGAATCTTTGTTACTGTTTCACGTTACACAATGGATTTTTATGATACTTGAACGTGATTTATTTATTTATTTATTTTACTCTTTAATACAACTAAACAGACTTACATACTAGAACATACAAAAATAAAAGCAAGGAGCAGTTTAGTGTATTTGGCGGCCTTATCACTTAGAAGTGATCTCTTCCAGGCAACCAGGGCAGAAGGTAATTAGCTCAATTAAGTTGTAAAGGTAGGTCGAGAGAAAAAAGAAAAAAAAAATAATAATGATAATGATGTAACTATAAACAAAATAAAAATATATGAAAATTAAAACACATAACAATTTATAAATTATATACTGTACATAAACATATACGACACTACAGTACATACAAAAATATACTTATATAATATTATACATATGTCTACTTATATTATACAAATATACCATAAATATATATACATATAATATATAATTATATAATACATAATATATATAATTATATACACTATAATATAAAAATTTAAAACAATAAAAGTTACTATGCCGAGTTGAAAGCGGATGACAGAAAGTGACGACGAAGGAGGTTTTTAAAAGATGATAAAATCTTAGCTTGTCTGATTGGTAGTGGCAATGCATTCCAGAGATTAACAGCAGTTACCGTAAAAGATTTCCCAAAAAAGTTGGTACGTCGCACAGGGACACATAAGGTAAGTCTGTCAACCGAACGAAGGGTATAGTTTTCATTGCGCAAGAAGGAAAATTGGTTTCTAAGGTACGTAGGAGCGGAAGGGTCAAAAAGGATACGGAAAAGTAAATGCAACAAATGCAGATTCCGGCGAAAGCGGATGGGGAGCCACTTGAGCTTTTTTCTATAGAAAGAGACATGATCATATTTCCGAAGGCCGAAAATAAATCTTATGCAAAAATTTTGGAGCCGCTCAAGTTTTTCAGTAAGCTCAACTGATAAATCAGGATAACATGCATCAGCGTAATCAAGAATAGGAAGAAGAAGGGATTGCGCTAGCATAATCTTCGTGGGAATGGGCAAAAAGTTACGAAGCCGCCGGAGCGAAGATGAAGTAGCATAAACCCTGCGGCTTAATTCCTGGACATGATTGGACCAGGAGAGCGTTTGATCAAACAGCACGCCTAAGTTTTTGACTACCTTTTGGTAAGGCAAGACTACGCCACCGATTTTGATGCTTGGTAAAATACCCCAGTCGATTTCTGAAATCATATAAGGACTACCGATTATGATGATATTGCTTTTGGAAGGATTGATTTTTAGTCCAAATTCATTGCTCCATTTAAGTATTGTTGCCAATTCAAAGTTACAAAAGTCAATTGCCTTAGGTAAGTCAGCGAGAGTAGACTGGGTATAAATTTGTAAATCGTCTGCATACATATGGTACGGAGCCGTCAAACGGGAACATAAGGAGTTGATGAAAATGGAGAAGAGGAGAGGAGACAAGACGCCCCCTTGTGGAACACCAGCAGAGACTCCGCACCAAGACGAGTGTTTGGAACCCATCATGATACGCTGCCTCCGACAAGTAAGGTAGGAACGGAACCAGTCAGTTACCAAAGGAGAAAAATTAATAACACCTAGCAAACCCAGCAGTATATCGAAGTCGACAGTAGTAAAAGCATTACTGAAATCTAAAAGAGCCAGAACTGTGAGCTGCTTATTGTCAATACCAGCACGAATGTCGTCTGTCACCTTGATCAAAGCTGTAGTCGTACTATGACCAGGGCGGAAACCAGATTGGAAATCACTGAGGATATTATGTGTATTAAGGAAGGTAGTAAGTTGTAGATGAAGGAGACGTTCAAGGACTTTCGAAAGGAAAGGTAGTATGGAGATGGGACGGTAGTCGGTAAAAGAATTAGGATTAAGTTTTTTGGGCAAAGGAATAACTTGAGCGTCTCTCCAAGCGCTTGGAAAAATGCCAGTTGAGATGGAGGTGTTGAAAATGTGAGTGATAATGGGAGCAATTATGTCAAGGATAGGAATGATCATATTACGGCTAACAAGGTCATGTACGTACGTGATGTAGCTTATGCGGATTCATCAGCGGATGAATCCGCGCAGCACAACTAGTTTTTATAATAATAGTTGTCTGTTGTGATGTCTATGTGTTCATGACCACGTAATAATCATTAGTAATATTGGCTATTTCATACCAAAACCACGTTGTTACTAGTCCATTTCCTAATTCAGTTCAAACTAAATTACATCCGGATCCTACAGCTATAATATTCAATTTCGAGGCTTTCATGGGGTTTAATGATTTCTATAAAATATCAGTAGGTATATGGGTATTACCCGTTGTTCGTGGATTCTTTGTCAATAAAATACAAATAAAAATTTAGCTGTTTATTGTTTGTTAAAAATTTATTGAACTGACAACATAGCATTATATTAATTATCTGTGGTACAACACACACTTCTTTTTTTTCTCTTAAATGAAGCAAAGGCTTTGTTCTTCAGAGTTTCAGATAGCGCTAGTTACCAGTCACTTATTATAATTAAAAAACATACCTTTAAACAAAAATTAATAAATGCATACATATAGAAAAATTGTAACAAATAACAATACATACTGCTGTAACAAAACGGAATCATGTATTACATATAAATGTTTTATAGTTACATATAACTTAGTAATCCAGGCTTTACATACAAAACACAATTAGATTTGATTGAAACAGATTTTACGTAATATGATAATACTAATAAAATTAGATTAGAATACTGTGGAAATAGAAGAGCTTCATCAAAACAAATCATTTGTTATTATTGTACACGCAAGTAGGTAAATAAATTACAATGAGTATGCGACGATAAAATATATGTAAATACCACTACATAGTATAAAACAAAATCGCTTTCTCTGTCCCTATGTATGTTTAAATCTGTAAAACTACGCAACAGATTTTGATGCGGTTGATTCAAGAGGAAGGTTTTAGTATATAACTTATAAGTTTTACAGAAAGCGGGCGAAGCCTAACGCAGCGAACCTAAAAAAATATAGGACATTTACAAATTACTACTACGTTAATTAAATATAGGTAGTTTAACTTTTAAAGATTTATCTGGTAAGATGTTGACAATAATCCTAATCCGTTTAGACTGGCAGCCAAGCATTTATTTTTGTAGATTTTTCTCTATTGTCGCTTGTGAACTAAGTACCTATATGAATTTTGATAAAAATATGAGTGAGGTGATTAAAAGCATCTACAGACGCTCCGATTTGGTTGGTGCCAACCATATTGGAACCGACATGGCAACCATTCCGACATTGCTACAGATTGTCCGACGGTTGGCCTTCCAGCTGTCAGTTGACCATAGAGTTAATATAATATATGCAGTTGACTTTGTTATGAAGTAGTGAACGGACGTCTTGCCTCATGCCACCGGTATTATCGAAAAATGCTAAAATAGCGTTGGTTGCAGCAACCATTGTTGCTACAGCACCGCTGCAAAAGGAACAAAGGAAAAAACGAAGAGAATGGGCTAAATTCTACTATAGAAATAGAGAAAATTACAGTCATATGCGGCTCCTTAAGGAATTGGATGATGAAGATTTCCGAACATATCTTCGAATGACTCCAGAATCATTCGATGAAATATTAAATCTTTTGAAAAGATATATAGCGAAAACCGATACAGTTATGAGGCAAGCTGTAACTGCCGAAGAAAGATTAGTGGCAACTTTAAAATATCTCGCGTCAGGAAGAGAATATAATGATCTTAAATTAAGCACATGTATATCACCACAACTACTGTCTGAGATAATACCAGAGACCTGCGAAGCTATCATTAGAGTACTCAAAGATTACCTAAAGGTATGTATTCAATAAAACAACTTTAATATATAAAAAATAGTTTATTTATTTTTCTAAAGTAATAGTATACATAGTATAAAACAAAGTGTCTTTCTCTGTCCCTATGTCCCTTTGTATGCTTATATATTTAAAACTACGCAACGGATTTTGACGTGGTTTTTTTTCAAACTCAAATTCTTCTTCTTCTTCTTCTCTTAAATAATGGCTCCTAAAACTCAAACTCAAACATTTATTTATTCAATTAGACTTCTTCGAGAAGCACTTTTGAAACGTCATATTTTTAACATTTACTACCGATTCGGAAAGCAGCATCTATGGAGAAGAACCGGCAAGAAACTCCATAGTTGCTCTTTTTATAGATAGAGCGATTCAGGGGAAGGTTTTAGTATATAATTTATTAGGTTTTAGACAAAGGCGGGCGGAAAGCTAGTAAAAATTAAAATGGAAAAGTACGAATATCACTGAAAAATTACTTTTTAAAAATCAAATATTTTTTTAACTCCTTCCCCTTTCCTCTGACTACCTGTTGTTGTTTGCTGCTAATGTAATTAATTAATGAATTGGAATCTAATTGTTGCTGGTATGATGATGGTGGAAGCTGAGGTAATGTTGATGACGTTGATGGCTGACTGAGTTGAAGTGATTGTGATGTATGTGAGTACTTATGTGATGGTGATGGCTGACGATGCTGTGGGGATGGTGATGGTGATGGTGCAAATGGTGACGGCTGGTGATGCTGAGGTGATGGTGATGGTGATGGTGCATATGGTGACGGCTGGTGATGCTGTGGTGATGGTGTTGGTGATGGTGCAAATGGTGACGGCTGGTGATGCTGTGGTGATGGTGTTGGTGATGGTGCAAATGGTGACGGTTGGTGATGCTGTGGTGATGGTGATGGTGATGGTGCATATGGTGACGGCTGGTGATGCTGAGGTGATGGTGTTGGTGATGGTGCATATGTTTGTGGCACCTGCTGCTGGTACGCGTACCCCTGACCTAAATATTGTACTGATCTTCTTTTAATATTTATTGAGGTTTCAAAAGTAAGCACTCCTAGTTTTGCATAGAACAATGTTTCTCCTATTAATTTTTCGGCGAGGCATCTTTGTACTTTTGGGAGCTCCTTGAGCTGAGAACTCACGGAGTTCCCGAAAGCATCAGCTGATGTGCCGTCACCAGATATTAATATTTTAGCAGACTCTAGTAATTCCGACTGTTTCTTTAAAATGTCATTTTGCTTTCTTCTCGTAACGCGTTCTCTTTTTGTTGCAGGTTCCTGAAACAGAAAATGACTGGTTACAAATAGCTAAAGACTTTGAAATAAAATGGCAATTTAATCATTGCTTGGGTGCTATTGACGGCAAACATGTTATTATCGAGAAGCCGCCAAAATCGGGTACACTGTACTATAATTATAAGGGAACTTTTAGCATAGTCCTGCTTGGTATTGTGAATGCAAATTACGAGTTTATTTATGTAAATATAGGTTCTAATGGCAGTATTTCTGATGGTGGAGTATTCAAACATACAACTTTTCATGAAAAAATGAAATCGAACCAACTAAATTTACCATCACCTTCTATTTTACCGCAATCAAATGTTATCGCCCCATATTGTTTTGTGGCAGATAATGCATTTGCCATTAATGAAAATCTTTTAAAACCATATCCAAGAAGAAATTTGACACATGATCAAAGAATTTTCAATTATAGACTCTCCAGAGCAAGAAGAATTGTAGAAAATGCATTTGGTATTTTAGCTGAACGTTTTAGAGTATTAAAAAGACCAATTCAAATTAATGTTCATAATGTACCCAAAGTTGTAATGGCTTCATGCACACTGCACAATTATTTAAGAAAAAAGTCATCAAACTATATAACAAGAAATTGTGTTGATACCGAGGATACTGAAACATGTACTTTTCGGCCAGGAGACTGGAGATTAAATGACAACTTAGTAGGCCTTAACAGAACAGAAAGGCAACGTACTGCAGATGGTAATTCTGTTAGACAAATATTCACTGAATATTTTAACAATCAGGGCCGGGTACATTTTCAAGAAAGAATGATTAATACTCTGAATATTTAAAGCTTACCTCATCATTATGTGACTGGGAAGAATCCGTCTCCATATTATCAATAACCTCTGTCGTCGGCGTGATTTTTTCATCCAAGAATAAGAGGTGTTCATAGTACCATAGTGATGGCGTATGCACCTCATCGTTTCCAGCGCCACTAGTCTTGCTAGCTTCCACCTAAAATATGTAAAATATCCAAATTTATTGTTTACTGAAACCCATAGTTGTTTTATTTCTTCAATAAAGTACTTAGAATATATTATAATGATTTTTTTACTTGTTAAGTATTGTCAAAACATGTCTTGATTTACCACTATGTATACTTGCTAGTCTTGCTACATCAAGACATGTTTCGATATTGCGCAGCCGTATATCACTTCATATTTCTCTTGTTATTTAGACTGTAGAAGCCAGTCTAGGGAATGGGCGAAATCCTTTAGCAATCATGTCATCCATACTAATATTATAAATGCTAAAGTAACTCTGTCTGTCTGCCTATTACTCAATCACGCCTAAACTACTGAACCAATTTTCATGAAATTTGGTATGGAGATATTTTGATACCCGAGAAAGGACATAGGCTACTTTTTATCCCGGGAAAATGATGCAATCCCGGAAATACCATGGGAACGGGAACTATGCGGGTTTTTCTTTGACTGCGTGGGCGAAGCCGCGGACGGAAACCTAGTTATCTATACTAATATTATAAAGCTGAAGAGTTTGTTTGTTTGTTTGTTTGAACGCGCTAATCTCGGGAACTACTGGTCCGATTTGAAAAATTCTTTCGGTGTTAGAAAGTTCATTTATCGAGGAAGGCTATAGGCTATATATCATCACGCTAAGACCAACAGGAGCTGAGCCACGCGGGTGAAACCGTGGGGCTCAGCTAGTTCATAATAAAACGCAATAAAAATAACTACGTTAAAAACAACCGACTTGAAAAACGGAGAAGTAAAAAATAAAAAAGATTTGATATTATTAATTACCTACTACATATTATTTAGATGTGCTATTTATTAAATAGGTTTGATATTTATTAAATACTTTTTAGTGAATCAAAGTTTCTACATTTCATTTATATGTCATCGAGATCAGACAAAAATGCTCATAAATTAAAAACATATAAAACACATTATTTATTTATATACATAACAGGATATTTGACTTGAATTTGCTTACCTTTTTTCGCTCCCTCCTATAGGATGTACGCATATTATCTAACTTATTTTTTAATGTTTTTAATGTAGCCCCACTGTCAATTTTTTTTAATAGTTCTAACATAATAATATATGCTTGATTTCGGGCATCTCTGTTTGCGTAATCTTTGTTAGTTAAATCCCACAAACAGGGAAAGTCTTTATATACTTCCAGTAATTTTATTATAATATCACGTTCGGTGACTGTAACTCCCTCGGCGTTCATGTTGACACGGCGTTGCGAATGCGAATGAGTCAATTACCTATATTACTCTATGGAATGAGCCGATTTGGTCGGAACAAAGCTTCCAAACGTTCCAATTTGGTTGGGTCGGATAGGAAGTTGGTTTGGTCGGTATCGCTGGCGCATCCGACCACGTCAAACCAATATTAATAATAATTATGTCGGACCGACCGCTCTCTACACTTTCCGATTTGGTCGTGGTCGGATGGTTGGCACCAACCAAATCGGAGCGTCTGTAGATGCTATAAGAATTTAAAGGACAGACAACTTCAGTGGAAATATGTAATTAAGGGTGCACTCACACACATCAGTCACCGTCACGGCACGTCACCGGACAGGATTAAAAAAAAATATGTATCAATAGTTCTAGTATGACTCTGATCCCACACGACAGTCGCCGGCACGAAATCTATCAGTGACGTCCCCGGTCAGGCACGTCAAATAATCTTTCCATACATGTATCATACTTTTATCCCCACTCACCCGGTGCCGTCACGTCTCAGTTCAGTCAGCGTCGTGCTACCGTCAATTGCTACATGTTCTCTAGCGTGACACACGTCTAATCACTGACTAACCTGATGTATGTGTTCAATGATTCAGTCAAACCGGCGACGTGACTGACGGACAACATGACGGTGACTGGTGTTTGTGGATACGTACACAAACCGTCACCGATCAGTCATCGGTGACTTGACGGTGACTGATGTGTGTGAGTGCACCTTAAAACATCTGTCTCGATTACTTGACGTATTAAAATAACAACTGAAAATAATAAAAATATTTAAATTTTGGCGTAAAAACATGTTATAAATTTTATGGTCTAAATCTATATATATAAAAGAAAGTCTGTATGTTCCAACACTTATAACTCGAGATCTGCTGAACCAATTTTCATGGTTTTGGATTTGTTGGATTTGTCACCGCCCAGAATAGCAGAATAAATCCTAAAAACAACAAAAACTAGACGAATAAATATTTTCTCAAAATTTTGATTTTCGTACATGTCAATCATTAGTTGTCAATCCTGTCAAATACGGATACCAATAATGTTTGACATTCATGCGTTCAAAAATGTATTTTGTGTAAAATAATTAAAAAGTAAAAAAGGGCGAATAAACTAACGTCTGTATTTTTTTTAAATCAATTATTGAAAAATGCACTAAAAGCAGTTACATAAAAATTCCTCAAATATTTGTGATTACGTGTGCTTTCAGAAATTGATAAGGTATTTTTGGCAAGGAAACTTACCAAGAAGGTTAGTTCGATTAATTATTAAAAAGAAATTCTAAAAAAATGTAAAAATTCTGACAATTATTTGTTGCGATTTCGTCGTCTGCTTCAACAAAATTGCGTTAACATAATATTATTATAATAGACTACAAGCCCGCATAGGAAAAAAATATGGGTCAAATGAACCACCAGAGGACATATCTAGAACGATAGAAGAGCAAAAAATAATAAGATTCATCACTATGCCGTCACTTGTAAGCTGTCCAACTGAGTGCAGATGAGAATTGAAAAGTACAGGTAGACTCGGTAAATTTTGGTCATATATTTTTGTACGGCATTCTTAACCATCGATAGATCCATTAAAAATAATAAGAAACCGCTCAGTGCCGTACAAAAATGGTGGTCCACCAAGTCGGAATTTTTATTTAATTTCCGAGAGTTACCGGGGGTAAATTTGGTCATTTGACCATGTACGGCATCTGTGTCATACTATTGCTATACTGCTTTTAATCCATTATTCCGCAACGCCGTACAAAAATCATGGGGACAAGGGGAAAAAATCGAGAGTTGCAATCCCCTCTCTTTCCCCACTCCAGGGGGTCATTTGACTAAGTACGGCTTCGGTTCCAAAACATTATCTAGCACTCAAAAGTACTATTAAAAGCAATGCCGTCAAAAAATAATTGTTCTTTTAAACGTATACCAATAATCATCTTAATTTCATCGAATTCTTGATATAAAGAGCTGTAAGGTCATTTGACCCTGTACGGGAACTTTTTTTTTAACATGATATTGTAAAATTCAATTGTTGTATAGTATTGCCGTTCAAAAGAAACCGTTCTAAAAAAAGTTATAGAGAAATGCAAAACCGGAAATTTTGTTAAAGTTTAAACATCGTAGATAAATGAAATATAATAGTTTTCTACACTTTATTCGTTGTTTTAAATAGTATTAACATAGATAAATTAGGAAAAAACGATGCCGTACATTTTTGTGCAGACCACATCTTTTAGGCTGATGAAAGCGACGAAAGCTACAATTTTAAGGGTGCTTTATGGCCATCTGATACAGCACGGCATTAACATATTTTTACCCGACTACGGCAAAGCAAAAGGAGGGTTATGATTTTGACAGGTCATGTATGTATGTTCATCTATTCCCTCGTAACTTCTAAACTACTTATCAGAATTCGACAAATGACATATCATTAGAAGCGTCTGAATTGTTCACTGGATAACCAGCGACCAGCTAGCTAAAGGCTATATGGGGTTTCACAAAATCTAATGTGGCGCCCTCTAGCGGACAAAACATACAGAGTAAAAAAATAAAGTTAAGATAAATATGCCGTGTTTGGTATCATTTGAAAGCGCTTTACTTGTACATTTTGAATATGTATATATTACTAGCATTTGCTTGTGACTTTACCTGTATTCATGGGCTGATTGCATATAATTCACATCTTTTCGTTCATAGCTTTTTTATTAGTTCATCAATTTAACGGAGTCCATTCCACCTGACTCCGACTTTCCAAGGTGATAATTAACCACCTCGAGCTTCTTCATATTAATGTATATTTATATTTTATTATCAAAATATAAAGCAAACATTTCGTTATATGGATTTTTTTCTTTTTCAGATTTTTCCCCTTTGAACCAACGAAAATGTACGGCACATGAAAAAATATTATCTATGCATAAAATACTTTAAAAATAAATTTATTTCGTGTTGTGTCAAATGACCCCCTGGAGTGGGGAAAGAGAGGGGATTACAACTCTCGATTTTTTCCCCTTGTCCCCATGATTTTTGTACGGCGTTGCGGAATAATGGATTAAAAGCAGTATAGCAATAGTATGACACAGATGCCGTACATGGTCAAATGACCAAATTTACCCCCGGTAACTCTCGGAAATTAAATAAAAATTCCGACTTGGTGGACCACCATTTTTGTACGGCACTGAGCGGTTTCTTATTATTTTTAATGGATCTATCGATGGTTAAGAATGCCGTACAAAAATATATGACCAAAATTTACCGAGTCTACCTGTACTTTTCAATTCTCATCTGCACTCAGTTGGACAGCTTACAAGTGACGGCATAGTGATGAATCTTATTATTTTTTGCTCTTCTATCGTTCTAGATATGTCCTCTGGTGGTTCATTTGACCCATATTTTTTTCCTATGCGGGCTTGTAGTCTATAACGTTAAAATTGAAACGGAGCTCCTGACTCATTCGGTTACCAGGTTACCGGTACAACAAGCTGAATTGCGTTTTGAAGATTACATCCATTTACACGATGCAATTAGCACAGAGAAGAAGATGCAGAAAATGTTGGTATATTTACTATTTTACCGGCGACATACACAGGTAGCCCAAGTCATACGCATGAATATGCGCAAGATGCAATGACAAGTTCGTCATTATGGTCGGCCAGATCTATTCATTACATTTACATATAATCCGAAATGGATGCAAATTATTCAACTGCTGCTTCCCGGACAAATATCAAGTAATCGGCTCGACATTACCACACATGTTTTCAAGCAAAAAATCCGATCACTGATTAGTTACATTAAAGCAACACATCTTTGGGATTATAAAATGTTGGATGTATTCAATCTAATGAAAAAATTCAGGCTTGCAGCATGCACACATTTTAATTTGGTTAGTCGAAAGAATTCGGGCAGATAAAATAGCCGTGTGGCACCATCAACCGCCAATCACCATGCATGGTTGACAGCATCAAAATGTGAAAGGAACTATAGTATAATATTCTATTTCTATATGTGTTATTCGTCGAAATAAAATGCTGAAATCAACAAAAGTGAAAGGAAGCAATTTCGTGGTCGACACCAGTTAACGAAATGAAAAGAGTTAATCCGAGTAGTTTAATTCAATAATTTTTCTCTGACACGTGTATGAAGTAATTAAGTTTTTTTTATTCTATTTCTATATGTGTTATTCATCGAAATAAAATGCTGTTATATATCTATATTTATTTTGTATCATTGTATTCCGTTCATCAAAGCCTAAATTAGTTCCAAGCCCAATAGTCCAAGGTAACACGAAATTCATTGACTGGGCGGTACGAAGTTCGCCGGGCCAGCTAGTGCTTTCTAAATGTAATAATTAAAAATATTATGTAAGTATCTATTATTCTTAAAGATAAGGAAGCACTTATCTTCCGCTCTTTGCCTGATTTTTCTAATTCTAATTTTCTGTTGCAATTTACCTATATACAATGTTATTTCTACTCAGACAATGTATTATTCTGAAAAACTTGGATAACATCAACATAATATTTATTATTTAACATTATTTAATGTGGAAGTCCTATAAAAACTTATGTACATATAATATGTGTTTAAAACAGATGTTATTTAAAAATTTCTCATTTTTTAATGATATTTCTTTGTTTTAACATCAATCAAAAATTAAAAACTCATTAAAATTTTTAGTACATAAAAATAAGCAAAATAACTGGTATTAAATTTGAATTATAATACGTTACTTAATTTTGAGAATAAATATCAACCTTCGATAGCTCAGTTGGTAGAGCGGTGGACTGTAGAGGAATATCACTGTCATCCATAGGTCGCTGGTTCAAATCCGGCTCGAAGGAAACTTTTTTTATTTAATTTTTATTCATTTTTTTTAATGGTGTTAAATTACATTCAAAATGTATATTTTTTTGTTTTAAAATATTGAAATGCGCGAAAAAAAAATAAAAGCATTTTTTCTTTGTTATGTTTAAAATCCCATAAAATAATTTAAATTAAGTGGTTTCTTTCCAAGCTTTGCATTAAAAAAAAAAACAAAAAATCATCGCTGCGGACAGGATTCGAACCTGTGCGGGTAGAACCCAATGGATTTCAAGTCCATCTCCTTAACCACTCGGACACCGCAGCCATATAAAGAATGACGAATTTAGGGAAGGTAACCTTTCGTAATAAAATGCAACATGTTTTATTCAGTGTTTACTAATCGATATTGTCATTATTACCCGTTTTACGTGTAAATTCTAAAATGACAACCCTATTTTCAATAGAAATACGATTACATATTATTTACTTTCTTATTTTATACGTTTTCATATGGATAATAAAAAGTAAAAATTTATCTGTGAAAAGACAAACAATGCGAAAGTAACTCTGTCTGTCTGTCTGTTACTCAATCGCGCCTTAACTACTGAACCAATTTGCATGAAATTTGGTATAGAGATATTTTGATACCCGAGAAAGGACATAAGCTACTTTTTACCCCGGGACATAGGATAGGTTTTATCACGGAAATCCCACGGGAACGGGAACTATGCGAGTTTTTCTTTGACTGCGCGGGCGAAGCCGCGGGCGGAAAGCTAGTAATACAATTATTGTACAATTATTTAAGACATAGTCACTAAATATTCAAAATTAAATGAATTGTCATTGAAAAGCAAAAATGCTATTGTAAATTAAAATTCTATGTCATTGTTCTATGTACTTATGTAGTGGAATTTAAATTCTATTTTATTTCATTTATTATTGTAATTTAATTACATGAAAAATAGTTTGGATGTTTAGATAATAGATGTCATTCTATTTTGATAATACTGCATACTGCCATCTATTAATTTTTTGGTGATATTAAAAAAAATATTATCTACTCCACACTAGATGGCGCTAAATTTAATGATGGTATATTCGACAATAGATGGCGCACCTGGACTAAATTGAAAACAGTTGTAGTTGTAGTGTTAAATTATAATAAGAATTATGATTAATAATATTATTTATCTTCCGAAAGCTAAATCTGTCAATTTAGCTGCAAAAATTTCCTAACTATTGTTTTTATGTCAATATTATAATATGGTGTTTTAGTAAATAATAATTATGAACGCCCATGCGTGATGTGGCCCAATTATTATTGTACAGTAATTAAAAGTTGATGCCCCATAACATAAATAACTATATAATAATAATTATAATGCTAAATTAATTTTAAGACTCATTGTTTTTAATACTGTGATAAAATACGGAAATACGCAGTTAGTTTCCTAAACGTTTATATTTTTAAATTTGTGTCATATTTAACTGTACATTCTTTGCAAATAGTTCCAACTTTTATGATTGTTAATTTTTTTTTAATAATCAAGTAAGCTTAGTAATTTAATTAAAAAGTATCTAACTATGCAGCATCTCTGCGTTCATAAATAAAACTTATGATAAGTTGAAGAAATTAAAACAATGCTCAAATAGTTTTAAAATTTTACGTACTTATTCAGACCCCTTGTAAATACATATTATCCATTAATAATTAATTTAAATTGGAAATTAAGAACAAAAAATGATTACTTTTTTCGCCCGGAAGTTCAACCTTCACGGCAAGTCAATTGTTAGATGGAAACATCTATTGTCCTGCATTGAATAGATTTTTTATAGATTAGTGTTTTAGATTAGCACGGGCCAATTCCGCGAAATGCGGATTCTTTAATGAAGGAAGTTAATACGACACGCTACATTACGCCTTTGACGTATCTCTTGTTAATTACACGGTTCATAGGAAGCAATGTAGACGTGAAATTCGAACTAATTTACATTTGTTTTAGTTTCGTAGGATGAGTTGAGCTTTGGTAATACGAATAAGATTAAATGATGAGGGAAGGGTTCTGTATATTTGTATTTCTTTTGATTTGTGTAGAATTCTCATGTCACTGACAAAGCGGTTGGACTACCTATTTTAGATTTCTTTGTAAATATTCGGTAGGTCTGGGAATAGGTCGTAAACTTTTTATATTCCCCAAGTGATAAGGGTGTCCTCGCAGATTGACGTTTATAGTGTTATTATTTAAAAAATATTTTTCACGATAAACTATAGTATCAATTTTTGTGTAGGTAATTTGGTATCTCCATAGAATATATTCTAGTTTATCATATAATAAAGTATTTTTTATCAGACTTCCAAAGCAAGCCGCGCAGTATCGTTATATCTGTATAGTATTTGATCGTATAGTATTTTATTATGACGTATGCCTCGCCTTGTTTTACTCAAGCCGTAAAATTGTAGAATAATGTGTTTAACAAGATATTAAACTATGTATATACTTACTATAAAACCTCAAACCGAAGTGAATCTTCAGTTTAGGAGAGACAGACATAAAAACAAAAGCGTAGACCATGCTCGTAAAACTTGCATTAGACACCTCTCTCTAAAAGTAAATAGGACTGTCGCGTGAGTAAGTGTTAATTTTATTTTAAATGTAGTTAACTTTACTTTTTAATTTTATTTTAAATGTAATTTTCCCCCCTGTTGTTTAAATAACACAGCTTACTGCTTAACCTAATAATTACGATCTAATTTCGTATTTCTATGTGGGAATCTGTTAATTGACAAACGAAGTTCACCTTCACTAAAAAGTCTGTATTCTGTCTGCACGAAAGTACTTTATATTCAAAAATTATTGTTTGTTCCAGCTGCAGTCAAATTGACAAGGGATAAAAAAATGAATATGAACTTCACTACATAGTATAAAACAAAGTCGCTTTCTCTGTCCCTATGTCCCTATGTCCCTATTTCCCTATGTCCCTTTGTACGCTTAAATCTTTGAAACTACGCAACGGATTTTGATGCGGTTTTTTTTAATAGATAGAGTGATTCAAGAGGAAGGTTTATATGTATAATAACATCCATCAAATAGTGGAGAAGTACTGTTATTTTTGAGGTTTCTAATGTGATGTCGTAAAAAATTACATTTTTTCCGCTTACATTGCAAACGCAGGCTGAACCCTACGAGTTTTATCAAAATAATGTACTAAGTATTATACACATTAAAAAGGTCTACAGAAAAGTCCGCGGTGGTATATGTCTATCTCTTATAGATAACCCACAATAACTTTTTTTCGTCATTTACTTTTTACTACAAATAATGGCTAATTTTCGAAGCGATTTTAACCAATACAGCATTAATCCTTAACCAATTAAATACCTTGAATACATTGTTCATTTAATATAGATCTATATGGCCCTTTACACCATATGATTTAAGTGAATATTTTCGAAAATATTACAGATTTAAAAATTGCGGGACGTAGCGTTTGCGGCGGCACCGGCCGGCCGCCCGGCTATATATTTTATACCCGTGCGAAGCCGGAGCGGGCCGCTATGTTTTTATATACAACGTTCACAGTTTTCTGTAGTGTATTTAGTATCAGCATTGCACCCGTGCGAAGCCGGGGCGGGTCGCTAGTACCTATTGAATAAGTTGTAGTTTTTTATTTTAAAATAATTTTCAATATATTTTTAGTGTTTTAAAAACTCTGTTAGTTACAAACTAACAAACAAAAATAACAGTCTTTGCTTTTCATAATAATTGATGTATAAAAATAAAATACAAATGCGCTTATGTACGCGACAGTACAGATCCTAGTAAATAGCATTAGAAGTGCATAGAGGTGATCAAATCGTCCACAGACCTCAGTTTATAGTTATTGAAACACCATTGAAGGCTATAAACAATATTTTGCGTTAAAAGCTTTTCAAGTGATAGATTTAATACATTTCTTCTTTGATTCTATGGTTCTTTATGATCTGATAACTTTACGATTAAGATTGTTCTTTCTGAGATATAAAAAAGCGTGCTTATGAAGTGTTTTCACATGATATTTTTACATAATATTGTATTGATATTGTGTATATTATCATTGATTATTTTAGATAGTCTTTGATTATAGATACAAGTAGATAGATAAAAAGAGATATTTTGTTGGTTGTTACTTTTCTAAACGTAAATTTTTGTAACATAAATTGATGGATGTTTGTTCCTTCCTTTATGCAAAAAGACTATTTGCTTTTTGGATGAAATTTGAAATAAATATATTCCAATAGTACCTATACTTATAAGCTTTTTTATTTGTTAACAGTGCAGCTGCTGTAATATGAGTTAAATGAATAAACACTTCAATGATAATTTCCTTAAGGCGTTACCCGGCAATTCCCGGCAATTTCGACTATGTTCAACCTCTATAAAGTCTGGTACAACATAAAGCACAATACCGAAAAAAATATATAAAATAGGATGGTCTTTGATCTTTAATTGCTCGCGAGGACTTTTTTCCAAAGTTAATAGATTTCTAGAAAAAAAATGTGCCGTGGTCATCGATTTTTCCTTAAGGCTTTTACATGCGCTAATAACCTTGACCATACTTGACGGATCTCAAACCTCTCCCGCTGCACCTTCTTTTTTCCTCGCATTTTGTATTTAAAAAGATACTAATCAGTGAAACAAAATATCCTCGTCAGGGACTGTTGTGTAACTGATAATTTATTAAACATAAAATTTTCAGAGCTCTAAGTCAGCAGGTTACGAAGTTTATAGAGTATTTGCGGAAAAATCGATGACCACGGCACATTTTTTTTCTAGAAATCTATTAACTTTGGAAAAAATTCCTCGCGAGCAATTAAAGATCAAAGACCATCCTATTTTATATATTTTTTTCGGTATTGTGTTTTATGTTGTACCAGACTTTATAGAGGTTGAACATAGTCGAAATTGCCGGGTAACGCCTTAAATGTATAATCTATGTCCTAAAACTTGCCTAAAACAGTGACGGATTCGTTATTTTCCTCGTGTTATCAATGGGTAAAATACTTGATACTCGTGGTCTGACGCAGGGAGTTTCTTTATCAAAAGCTAATGTGACGTTTTTGTCCTAATATGGACCTTACATATTTTTGAAAACCCACATTACGTACATACAACATACATTAGATACTATTATTATAAATATAATGCATATTAACAAAATCGTAATTGATAACTCAAACATGGTTGGACCTATTTATATGAGACCTTGGAATTATTTGTTTAATTTCTAGCAAATAGTTTTAAACATTTTCATCGATTACGTCCTTAGATTACGTCGCCAAAATTCTATTAAAAAATAATTTATTTTTAAGGATTTTCGATATAAAAGATTGTGTAGGATTTTCAGAAGTTAATTCGTTGCTGTCACAAACTTGTTTCGTTATTTTTACACGAATACTTATCTATAATGTTTAAAATTTGATAAAGTTGTTCAAAGATTGAATATAGTATTTTGAAAAACAACTTTTAAAGTATTAAAAGTGGTTCAAGAAATTTATGAACGACCATTTTTAAGTATTTACGACTGAAAGTTTGATAACTTTTGAAACAGTAAGGACCATAATATTATACCTAGTAGGAAAATAATAGTAAAAAGTTATAATTTAGTTATTTTTAAACATGCATACGTGATACGATGCATATTGCATGCATCTGTTACAGGAAAGTCAATGACCCTTTCTTTCAATATTGACCATGTTTTTCACAGCTTACATATTGTTATAACCTAAAAATGACGTCATTCCAAACGTTCCAACTTCAAATGGTGTAATTTGATTGGTTGTTTACAAACCGGCGCGTGCGGCACAATCACGTCCGCATCTTTCACGGAAATCTTTACATTGGATGCTTGTTTTCAGTAGGAATATGCGTCAAGGATTGGTACCGTCAGCAGGAGAAGTGATTTTACTTTGTGACTGGACAGTCAGCAAATAAATATCACTAATTTTGGCTCGTAGAGTTTATGACTTTAAAATAAATTATTCAGAAAAATACTTTTTAAATTGAGTAAAAATATATGACACACAATTATATGACATAGGCATTAGATACCTTGCATAGTTTATTAGTCTTTAAGGTATGACTAAACAACCCAAGTGCTCTGGGTTTGATTCCTAGTTAACCGCTTTAACCACATATCACAACGTAATTAATAATCGACCTGTAAAGAATGTAGTGAACAATGAATGATGCAATGAAAATCCAATTTTTCAATTATTCATCACTTACTTTCCTGTTCTACATAATACTTAAGTGTCCAAAGAAGACTTATAAAGAGGCTTGTAGGCAGAAGTTCTAATAAAAGGTCCTTTAATTGTGCCTCACATGCGTCTTTCCAAACTATACAAGGCCAGTACGCAACGGTGTGAAACTAATCACGTATAGTTTGGAAATAACTTTTTTATAAAGTTCTTCCAATCTATACAACAAATACTCGCGTATACTTTGTAGTGAAGTAAGTAAGAATAGCGCTCCAAAATATACAGTGCCAGTACGCATGCGGACTAATCGTGTATGTTTCGGAGTAAGCGCGGCGTCTTTCCATTGCTCGCATTTATATTATTTTATTGCTGTTTTGAAATCTATTATTATAATGCATGTGTATTGTGTATATAATGTTGCGTACTGATCGTATATTTTTTGTATCGAGGATGCTTGTGTCTTCGTTCCCGACTATACTGCACGACTTACAATTGACAATAGTGCTAAAATGTAAGAATCTAATAAGTCCAGAAGAAGACGGTTGCGAGGCGACGGAGCCCCGCTTCGCTTGGCTCCTATTTTTGTGTAGTTAAAATAAACACGAACCTAACCTAACCCATAGGTAACCCTTATACATATCTGTTACCTATTTATTTTTCTAAGCTTACCTAATAATATTTTTATTCCATATTTTACTGAATCAATCAAGAAGAATAAAAGTATATAGATAGCTGTACAAGTCTTTGATTGCCTATATATTTATTATTTCGCTCAAGCGTAAGTGGTGTAGTAGCTATATTTAGTTATACATATTTTGCGTACCTACTGATCGTGTATAGTTTGTAACGAAGAAGCAAGCATCCGCGTTACAAACTATACACGATCAGTATGCAAAATTCGTGTATATATTGTAATAACAAACTTAAAAACAGCATTACAAAGTATACACGAGCAGTTTCCTATGGTTGCGTTCTGGCTATGTATAGTTTGGAAATACGCGCCTCACATCACACATCTATTAAGAATTAATTATAAAAAAAAGTATTGGACACTACTACTATCTCCGCCGACGTTGTAGGCAAAGCTATGCAAGCTTTGAAAATAACACAACTTTTAAATACACTTAGTTAGGCCACGGTTAGGCGGTCAGCGAAATTCAGCTATTCGCGCCTTAGGTGAGGCGTGAGGGGGTCCGCCTTTAGTCTGGAATCAACGTGCTCGAAACTAAAAATCGTAAGCTCCATTCACATTTTTATCAAAAAGTGAATGAAAATATTTAGTATTTTCTAAATCTAAAACAGTCACGAAATCGAGAAGGTAAATACCTATATAAATTTATAAAGAATAGAAAAAATTCGATCACGAGGCGGGACTCGAACCCGCATCCTTCGCGCCATTCCGGGGCGGATGCCTCACCAACTCAGCCACTCGTGACCCGCCCGAGTGATCGAATTTATTCTATTCTTTCAGTTTTATGTGTCTGAAGGGACACACCGCGCGCCATCTATTGAGATGATTAACAACCATTTCAACCAATATGAAGCACTTTTCAGTGAATACAATATTGTAACGATGGAACACGACCTTTTTTGTTGAATTTATATTTTTGGTTTTATGGCATTCAAATGCTTTATAAATATAAATTTATAAAGAATAGAAAAAATTCGATCACTAGGCGAGACTCGAACCCGCATCCTTCGCGCCATTCCGGGGCGGATGCCTCACCAACTCAGCCACTCGTGACCCGCCCGAGTGATCGAATTTATTCTATTCTTTCAGTTTTATGTGTCTGAAGGGACACACCGCGCGCCATCTATTGAGATGATTAACAACCATTTCAACCAATATGAAGCACTTTTCAGTGAATACAATATTGTAACGATGGAACACGACCTTTTTTGTTGAATTTATATTTTTGGTTTTATGGCATTCAAATGCTTTATAAATATAAATTTATAAAGAATAGAAAAAATTCGATCACGAGGCGGGACTCGAACCCGCATCCTCGCGCCATTCCGGGGCGGATGCCTCACCAACTCAGCCACTCGTGACCCGCCCGAGTGATCGAATTTATTCTATTCTTTCAGTTTTATGTGTCTGAAGGGACACACCGCGCGCCATCTATTGAGATGATTAACAACCATTTCAACCAATATGAAGCACTTTTCAGTGAATACAATATTGTAACGATGGAACACGACCTTTTTTGTTGAATTTATATTTTTGGTTTTATGGCATTCAAATGCTTTATAAATATAAATTTATAAAGAATAGAAAAAATTCGATCACTCGGGCGGGTCACGAGTGGCTGAGTTGGTGAGGCATCCGCCCCGGAATGGCGCGAAGGATGCGGGTTCGAGTCCCGCCTCGTGATCGAATTTTTTCTATTCTTTATAAATTTATATTTATAAAGCATTTGAATGCCATAAAACCAAAAATATAAATTCAACAAAAAAGGTCGTGTTCCATCGTTACAATATTGTATTCACTGAAAAGTGCTTCATATTGGTTGAAATGGTTGTTAATCATCTCAATAGATGGCGCGCGGTGTGTCCCTTCAGACACATAAAACTGAAAGAATAGAATAAATTCGATCACTCGGGCGGGTCACGAGTGGCTGAGTTGGTGAGGCATCCGCCCCGGAATGGCGCGAAGGATGCGGGTTCGAGTCCCGCCTCGTGATCGAATTTTTTCTATTCTTTATAAATTTATATTTATAAAGCATTTGAATGCCATAAAACCAAAAATATAAATTCAACAAAAAAGGTCGTGTTCCATCGTTACAATATTGTATTCACTGAAAAGTGCTTCATATTGGTTGAAATGGTTGTTAATCATCTCAATAGATGGCGCGCGGTGTGTCCCTTCAGACACATAAAACTGAAAGAATAGAATAAATTCGATCACTCGGGCGGGTCACGAGTGGCTGAGTTGGTGAGGCATCCGCCCCGGAATGGCGCGAAGGATGCGGGTTCGAGTCCCGCCTCGTGATCGAATTTTTTCTATTCTTTATAAATTTATATTTATAAAGCATTTGAATGCCATAAAACCAAAAATATAAATTCAAGGTAAATACCTATGTATTTGTGATTTTATACGAATTATTATCGTAAAATACGGTTGTAATGACTAATGAGCATTTATATGATATTTTAGAGGTAACTTCAGGATTTTTTTTATCGAGCAAAATTTTTCCAATCGTGTTTTGGAAACAGTCATCCCATCACACATACGTTCTGTAATACATATTAAAAATTTCAGTGCGAAAATACTTAAATATTTTCAATTATATAGCTCATAGATAACAGTCCATTTTGCCGTTTTCCCTACTAAGGGCCGTTAATTCGTGGCATATTTTTTCCTTTTGTAAAATATGCACTCTGACGCAAGTTTATCAGGGTACACGTCTAATACATTTTACAGCTATTCCAGATTAATTCTATCTTGTATCATATTATTATCAAATATTACCCGCCACACAATTACGCACTTAATGACAAATAAATATTATATAATTGTGTGGTTAATAAACATTTAATCCGATTGCGGTCGTAATCCTATATAACTTATTCCACCACAAGTTATGAAATGAAAAGAGGATTTACAAGAAATAAGTGTTATCTTTTTAATGAAAGCGATTTATTAAGAAAGCGGTTGGTTGATGTAGTTCTTTTTATTCATTTTCATTAATTATTGTGTTGCTAGAATTTTTAATGAATTTCAATGCTAGAGCATATCCCTCGCATTTCCCTGTATTATGGCACTTCGATCAACTAAAAAAAGGTGTTTTACTTGATCAGAGAGCGGCACAGTCTTTTCTTTTCGATTCGTGGTGTGTCCTACCTCAGTACTCAGTAGTCTATCTGTTTATCGTATTACTACTTATTAATTAATATAGTAATATATCTAAACGCAGGTATTCGTTCTAAAATGTGATGCTGTCCTTTAAAATTAATTTTGCTGGAGATTTTTTTGGCATCCAAACTCATAAAAGTGCAAACAAGCTTTCCATAAGCCCTTAAAATCTAACGATGAGCTATCATCATACGTTATAGTTCATCAAAGATAGATGTAATAAGGTGAGTGTAATTTTGTAGTGTTGACGTTGTTAACGTGAATATCTTCGTACTAAAGTACGCACGACTTCTATACGTAGAAAAACTATCTGTTCCGTTTAAGGATAATCTAATACAATGTGAAATATTGATACGCTGCGTAGTAATTAGTGAAACAGTCGGCTGAACATGCGTTCTTCTTGAGTGGCTTGTGAAATTGAAAACACGAAGAAAGTTAAGTAAAATGTGCTATTATGTCTGTACTCTCACTGGAACTGTCATGGTTTATTTGAATCTGTATAGGTACTTCTACCACCTACTGAGGTGTTCCGGAAACATTTACTGAATTTTGCTGAATTATGACATTTCAGCTAGCGCTTAAATGTTAAAATTATTTATTTTAAAATATTTATGTAAGCATTGAGGAAATAATATAATTAATTCTATTACTTTTACCACAGACTAATAATAATATACTACGTATACAACTTTTACTATAGATAGAAACACCGCAAACACAAAAAAAATGAGTACCTATCAGTACCTACCTATAATATACTGCCTACCTATAAGTTTAACTTCAATATCAGTCCTACCTCTACCATTTCGCGCAATTCAGGAATACAAGAATTCAGCATCTATTATGTTCAAGTTGGAAGGAACATCAAGTCCATTTTCACACAAATATACATTCGATAACACTCAAATCTATAGATATTAATATTATAGCTGAAGAAATTGTTAGTTTATTTGAACGCGCTAATCTAAGGTACTACTGGTCCGATTTGAAAAATTATTTTGGTGTTATATCATTACGCTAAGACCAACAGGAGTGGAGCAAGGCGGGTAAAACAACGGGGCACAGCTAGTAAATTATAAAACAAATACCCAATTCTCGTTAATAGCAATTGTTGAGTCAACTTTAGGAATTATCACGATAGCATACATTATTAGGGACAGTGATTAGATAAGATTAGTTTACGAGAAAGTAACTTTCAAAACCTATTGTTGTTGGAACAATGAATCGGGTATCTTTAATGGGTTTTAGTGCATACATTCTTAGCTACTATGCAGAACTATGAGGTGTCTCCGTTAATTTATGCAAACTTTAAAAAAATAGATTACGCAAAATAAATGTAAAAAAAAACTCCAGAGCATCGGTCATCGCCGCAGAGTGGCCAGTTTATCGGTCTTCTATCAACAAATTTGAAAAATGAGGATTCTAAGTGAAGTCTAATTCATTCCATATCTTTAGGTAGAGTTTGTCTTAATAATGATTCCTTTATTCATAAAGTAATTAAGTTATTACCTGAAGTAGCTTTTTTCGTTTTTGAATTATTTGAAAAATTAATAACTATCAATGATGAGACGTTTTAGTATCTATTTCATAGCACTGACTACTGAGTCATCACTATAATAGCAATATCAATTTTAAACTGATCTTTTATTACATGGATAGTATTAAATGAATGGGTGGCGTCAATGATACGGCACATTTAATTCGACATTGAAACTTCAGCATGCAATAATCCAACAACTTACTAGTACTTATCCTCTCAAATGATTATGCTCCTTACACGAACGTGATACAGCATATAGTAGCTTGTATAAATTAGTACATTTAATAACAGTGCATGAAGGTGCAGCTAAGATAATGCTTACTGTACAAAGATTGAGTTTTGTTGACATGTATCAGAGGATATGTCAATCATCCCAAGAACAAAAGATTAGAAACATAAAAGGTAAAGATAGATTTTATCGCTAGAGATTGCATAATCTTGAATGTTTTAATGATAAATATAACTGGAATTATTAAGGATTTTTGCAGTGCAGTCAGTTTGCAATCCACGTGTGTTAAGTCCTCGGATATTTTTTCATCTTCCAGAATTACTTCACGTCCTAGAATTTAGAATTTGGTTCTCGACCTTACAACACCACATAATATATAAGAAATATTTTGATACATACCTATACAGGGTGTAATCGTTAAGTGTGCACAAGCGATTATTCCGTACCTAACTATTGCAGATATCAAAAAACTTTAAACTGATATCGAAAGTACTTAACCTAATGAGTAAAATGGCCATAATAAATTTTTACCTACTGTATTTCCTCTGCTTATTAAATCGTCGTTATGTATTATAATTTTATAATGTCTGCTTACTTTCACGTCCTGTTTATAATTTCATGGGAAAGAAAGAGAAAAAGGTTAAAAAAATATGAACGTGAAAATTGTTTAAACAGGACGCAATGCCCAAGTTCAAGTTCTATATTTTTAAAAGACCTCAGGATTTCTCCATAAGTATTAAGGCTACCGCTAAAACTAAATCAACGTTTAGTGAAGAAGTTTCGAAATAGAATTTAATAATTTTGTCTGACGTAGTTAATTATATAATTTAAACTAGAGATGAAACGGATATCCGGTAACTATCCGGTATCCGGCCTATCCGGCCGCCATAATACTATCCGGCCGAATACCGGATAGCTAGGGTAAACTCACCTAATTATGTGACTCACTTAATTCGGAGATACAACGTTTGGACTCTTTTACAGCGTTATAGGAGTAAAATCCAATACATTAAAATTAACCCTATGGTATGGTAATAAAGCTTCTTTTCGTGTACAAATTTTTGTTAAAATCGTGCGGGTGAGATAGTAACAATCACGGGATTTGTCACTGCGCCCGCCATGTTTGACGTTTCACCGGTAGCGTGCAACTGTGTTGTCATTATTTAATTAATTTTAAATATAGGGTGTCCCAACAAGAACGCAAGATTTAAATTTGACATAAAATGCAGATATTTAAAAAAAATCGTAAAAACTATATTATATCGTAAAGTAGACAAGATGAGGTTATGTGTGGAACAACACATCTGGGAGATGGCCGCCGCGGCTTTGCTGGCACATACGTGATCTTTTAATGAAATTTTCAATGACCGTTTTACATAAATGCTGCGGTATTTCATTAATGCAGCATCCAATTTCGTCGTTTAAGGCTTGAGTCGTCGTCGGCTTAGTCGCATAAACCATCGATTTCAAAAAAACCCCTAAAGCGCATGATCTAGGTGGCCAATTATGGTCCCCAAAGCGTGAAATAACACGACTGGGAAATGACTGATGCAGCAATTGTATTGTTTCTCTGGCTGTATGACATGTGGCGCCGTCTTGTTGAAACCACATCCCCTCCTGCATGCAAGATGCATATCTTTCGTCAAAATTCGCGTCATAGTGGATTCGGAAACACCAATGTTTTGAGCTCGGTGTTGAATTGAGATGGATGGAGTTTGAGCGACATCATCACGTACAGCTGCGATATTTTCGGTTGATCGACCTGGTCGAAGGCGCGTTGTTGTCTTTACATCACTAACAGACCCAGTTTCAGCAAATTTTTACATTAATCTCTTTACTGATCGCAATTTCCTTGATCGCAATTTGCGTACTGTAGCCGCAAAACTTTCACCATTTTGGTAAAACACAAATTTAAATTTATAAAGAATAGAAAAATTTTGAGAAATTTAAGGCATTTGAATGCCTTAACCAAAAATATCAATTTCAACAAAACACAAATTTTACAATGAGAATGCGTTGATCCTTCGTTTAGCGTTTCATTTTTACTAACCTTATACCTTCTACTAAAAAAAAATAACACTTGTTGAAATGTCAAACAATGACACTTCGAATGGCGCCAAATTTAAATCTTGCGTTCTTGTTGGGACACCCTATAGAAAAGGTGAGTGTAAGTTCATGATACTTTGACAATTAATTGTTAAAAACATATTCTTGTTGATACCGATAAAGGTTTTAGTAATTTTTCATTTGTTTTTGCATAATACCTTATTTCCTGGGTTCAAAAAGTTAACGATTCTCAAGATTGCAACTCAAAACAGTGTCACCGAATTAACCAAGCAAATTTTTACTATTTTCAATTCGTGTATTGTTTTCAGTACGTATACGTTAGTCGTTTAAGTCAGAAAATATTTATTTTTACTCAGGTAAAAAAGTAGGATCGCTTTCAAGCATTTTAAAAAAGTCCGTTATTTTTTTTATCACATAATTAAGTGAGTTATTTTTTTATTTTAGACAGCATGTAGGAAGACAAAAATAAAAATAGAAAATATAATGAAACAACCCTGACATCCGCAATTCAAAGTATTCTGCAGTCAAAAATGAGTCTGTACACACAAACAATTATAAAGTCCAATATTGATTTTTATTGTTCCCCTCTTTTGATAGTTTCTCGTTGATTAATAAATACATAATTATTACTTTCAATATGTTTATATTTTTTATTAATTGTATTTTTTTTACTTTTGTGTTAAAAAATAATAAATACTCACTTAATTCCGTTATAACAGAATTAGAGAAGTACTATCACCGAATTATGGTGATTGCCACAGAATTAGAAAAGTCATCGCGGTTTGATTAAGCTCATTTTTCGCTGAGTTTATTCATATGTGTTAAGATTACACTTGCTCCATATGATAAATAGAAGATTGATTAATGTTCCTATTAAAAATAAAAATAAAATTTATAAAGTTTAACCTGTTTTCTTTTTCATATTCTGTTTTGTCACAGAATTAGATGAGTTGACCCTATTCGGCCGGATATACATCCGGCCGAATAGGGTCAACTCATCATTAAAAAAAAGCTGGATAATAGAAACATACTTTTGAGTAATTATTTGCTTTATTTAGTAAGAATCACATTTCCCCGAAATCAATAATTATTGAATATGTTACGAAACTTGCAAGATATTATTTTACTTGATAGGTATTAAAATTATTGCAATTAGATTATTTATTATTAGATACATACCTGCTTTTTTCGCTTCGCCGCCACGAGAAATATTAACATTGCATAATAAACAAAGAGCTAACTTTTTATTTTTACTGCTTATGTCAAAGTATTCCCATAAAGACGATCTTTTCTTCAACGATGCCATTTCTCGTTGCTAAATCTTTTAGACCTATGTCTATATGTGGGTACTTAAAATAATAAGAGCACAAATAAAATTATAACCTAAAAACGATCACGCACGTGTCTGCCCTGCATGCAATCGACACAATAATAAAATTGTACAATAATTGTTAACTTCACTCATCAACGAAAAGACCCGAATCGAACCGAGTCCATCCTATCGTTCGCGCGACGCCTACGCAAACGGCTAAGTTTCGCCGGATATTCGGCTATCCGGCCACTTGTTCGGCCGAATATCCGGTATCCGGTATCCGGCCAAACTGCTATCCGTTTCATCTCTAATTTAAACTGAATAAAATATACAATGTTTCTTATCCCTACAAATCTTTCTCTTTCAAATCTTATCCCTACGGAATCCCGACAAAATAATTTTTTTTATTAATGTTGGAGTCTGGAATTATACGCGTTTTTAGTTTCTGCCAATTAATTTTGGAGTTTTTAATTACTTCTAAGTGGATCGTGGTAGTTTAAGTACGTTTTAACGAGAATTATAAGTGTCATCCACGCGAACCTGACTAATTAAAAAGGGTTGATAATTAATTAGACGTCCTTTTTTCAACCCCATGTATGGAATACCACCTATGAGGGGTTGAAAACTTACCATATACATATAATGTATTATATATGTGTCATTTTGTATTGATTATTAAACTACATTATGTGCCGTTTTGCAGAGTCTGGAAATGCCCGGAAAAGTTAAATTGTTTTTGAACCGAATGCTACCTACCTGAACTTCATAAATGATTTTCTAGCGTAGAGATTTTATTGACAGCTCCACCTATTTCAACCATGTATGTATTTGTATGATGGAAGATATTTTTTAGTTTCTTGATTGATAGGTACGTTTGTATACAGCGCCTCTATATTTTTTTGTATTCCTGACGAGTACTTTTGTTAGTACTTAATTATATATTTCGTAAGATCTAGAGACGCTACAAAACCAATTATTTCTATATTTCATACACATTTGTTTATGTGGTTTTGTTGTAGAGAAGATGTAATTAAATACATTAACGTGTCTAAAATGTAGGCTTCCTGTGGAGATGGTTTGGCAATATTCCAAAGCGGGCAATTGTATCATATATTTGCTTGCCAAGACAGATGTCCTGGGTTGTTGACCTCTGGGACAGCGATGTCTTGTAAGTTATTCAATTTAAACTTATTAACAGAAATTTTAATTTAATTCAATGAATATTTATCAATTTTAAGGTTTTATATAAAATATAGTATCAGTGGGGGAGTCTTTAATAGCTTTTCTTATATATCGATGCAGAAGGTAAGTTCTTACAATATAAATATGTATAAATATATCTATAAATTATAATAAGACCTTAAAAAGTAGAGTTTAAATTCATACATACTTCAAGAACTGTTAGTCCATTTTAGAACTAAGAAAAATCCTTAAATAATCCTACATATTAAGATAACAGCAGCACAACCTTTATTTTCACATACAAAGACACCGCTTCAGCTAGTATTATAAAAAGATCAACTTTGTTGTTGTGTTTATTCGAGGTAATCTCGGCTTTTACTGATCCGATTTTAGAAATTTCTTCCAGTAATAGGAAGCCATATTATCATCTAGTTGCTATTTTTATAATATAAAATATCTTAAAGTATAGGAACATGATTATAAAAGGTTAGGAATTGAAATAAGATTGCAGAAAAAAAAGAAGTTTAGGAAGCAGTACCTAAGACAAAGAACATTCAAAATAATTACCTAAGGCTTGTAGGTACAAGTTAAGTCGATTGTGTCAAATGAGAGCTTGATGTTATTTATCAAAATATCAATAATGAAAAGATAGAAACCAACGTTACTTACAATGACTATCTTTTACCACGTTATTGTCAAAACTCATTTGTAGCTTTATTTATAACCATATTGTTATTGTGTTTGCAGCTGACAGGGTTTGGATTGAATTTGGCACATCATATAGGTATTTGAGAGGCTTGATTAGCATAATATTTGTAGGTGGAGCATTTTATAACGTTAAGATTCTCGTTATGCATCTTCTGTAATGTTTCATTAATCATTGCAATACAATTTTAAATCCATTAGACAATAAAATGTTAGACAGGATATTTTTTTGTAATTTGTTAGGAACACTGCATTCTAATTTATATTTATTAATTAATTATATTCTATTAGCAATTCTTACTTCCTATTCATATTCAATAAATTCTTGAACAATCCATATTTCCTTCAATTTCTGCACATTTGCTACTAAATAAACAAACAAATTAATAATTAACTACGCAGCCTATATCACTTCATTCTCAATTTTCGTGTAACTTAATTCTTATCATACCTATTTCGTTTCGGACTACAAAAACTTTAACCATTTTCACATGCTTTTCACAGATATCTCCATCATCAACAGCCCACGCTCCCGCTGCTGGGACACGAGCCTCCTATGAGAGTACAGGCCATAATCCAAGCTGGCCAAGCGGGTTGGCAGATGTCACATGTGGCCGAACTTTTGATTCTTCGTCAGTTTCCTCACGATGTTTTCCTTCACCATTCAACTATGCAATAAAATCGGGAAAACTTGGAGTGAGATCCAAAAGGGAAGCTCTCGATAGAAATACCTGGCGGAGCACTGTGGATGCCATTGCCTCAGTTAGGCGACACAGGAACATAAGTCATTCAAGCAGTGGTAATGTTAACATATGAAATCTGCATATTTCCTGCTAAATAAATAATAATTAATTACGAAGATACACCTACATCGCATCAAGCGCAATTATCGTGTTCCGTCCCACGGGTGTCAGCGACCTTTATTGTCTTTGGGCTTAGTTATTCGAAGGTTTTGCTACTTCTTGTATATTTTTGAGTCATATCAGATGACCTCATCAAATAATACAGTGTTTATGCTAAATCCTGTGTACATAAAGAGGATGAAAAGATATGGCTGTGGAATAGCAGGAGGGCTTAGGAGGAAAATAATGGAGATAAAATAAGAAGTAAGTTTAATTTCTTTAATATGTATGTAGAAACAACCGATTGTCACTGTAACTGCATTTTGTAACGTTTACTCAATCTCGAAAAATGTAGAGTTACCTACTCTTTTAATGACTTTCTTATATTAAGGTAAGTACTGGATTGAGTTTCTTACTTATGGGACAAAAATAGATTTGAAAAAATTAAAAGACAATGTGCTCGACCGAATATCTTGTACAAAACTACAGCTGCCTTAACTCTAGTTATTAATTATTTATTTATTTATTTATATTTACTACAATAATACAATTCATTATAAATTAAATTAAACTGGCACAAACATAATCTCTTTATAGAGATTTACCGCGCGCCAGCGCCGTCGACATAGAAAACAAAGATTCGATATAATATTGACAAACAATAATACATATTAGTTATTACATACATTCATTCAAAAAACTAACAAAAATATCCCGCAACATCTATAGTTCATTGAAATGTTACATTTTTTAGGCCTAACCTTGCATTTTTTAGAGGACGCAATTTTGTTTTTTTGATATGTAGGGGGGGTCAGTGTGAAGCTAAAACCAAGTTTGTGGGGTCGCCACCCTTGTCCCACGGCCGCCATCTTGAAAATAGCGGTTGGAATGGTTTTTACGATATATCTCTTAAACTATTTATTTGATAAAAAAATATCTTTAACATTATTTGTTGCAAATTAAATTCTCTACAACTTTGGTCCAGTAACTTTTTGTCGTAGAACTATAAATAAAAAAGTTATAAGCGAAAATGTTCAGAAATTAGAGATGTTTATATTTTTCAATAAAACTTTTTTTTATAATTTTACGAAGAAATGATATTAGACCATTTTTGTAGATTGTTTTTCGAGGAACAACTTTTATATACAACATTTTTTCATTACGTCAATAGCTAAGGTTGTACAGCGCTCAGAAGTGAGTACTATTTTTCAGTAGTAACTATACATAATATATTGGCTATTGGCTCTTTTCCCAGACTCCACAACAATGGAAGCACACTGCAGAACATTTCAGCCCTGCTTTTCGACGTAAAAAAACGCGCTTCCAGACTATCTCCTGGGTGGTGGGGAAAAGATTCAATAATTAATTATTTATAATATTGCAAAATTAATAATAACAAAAAAAAACAATTACTGATTACAAATTATTATTTACACACATAATATAAGTATACTGTATAGATCAGAGTACTGAAAAATAGTACTCACTTCGGAGCGCTGTAAAACCTTAGCTATTTACTTAATGACAAAATGTTGTATATAAAAGTTGTTCCTCGAAAAACAATCTACAAAAATGGTCTGATATCATTTCTTCGTAAAATTATAAAAAAAAGTTTTATTGAAAAATATAAATATCTCTAATTTCTGAATATTTTCACTTATAACTTTTTTATTTATAGTTCTACGACAAAAAGTTACTGGACCAAAGTTGTAGAGAATTTAATTTGCAACAAATAATGTTACTCAATGTTTTTCATCAAATAAATAGTTTAAGAGATATATCGTAAAAACCATATCAACCGCTATTTTCAAGATGGCGGCCGTGGGACAAGGGTGGCGACCCCACAAACTTGGTGATAGCTTCATACTGACCCCCCCTACACATCAAAAAAATAAAATTGCGTCCTCTAAAAAATGCAACCCCAAATGTAACTTTTCAATGGAGTACTAAGTACATCTTTTATTTAATTATCATAAGAAATAACAATCGTGGGTAGAAATAAAAAATAATCTACATCTTATCGCAACTGCGGTTTGCACTCTGCACCCACAGGGTGTTGATTTTCGCTTACAGAATTATTAATTGATAAATTGAATTACATTTTTTACACAATTATATGTCAGTAGATAATGTATGTGTGTATTTTATGTATAGGTATATACACATATTCAAATACAAATTATGGCGTTAGTCTAAGATAAGTATACATAATTTTTAGTCATGTTCGTACTTATGAATATTTATCAATAATTAATTGTTCATAGTAGTTTTTTAGTTTTATTTTAATATTTTTAATTGTAATATTTTAAATTGCTCTCACATAAACATTGTATTCCAAATACTGAAAGCTTACAAAGAGAATTTAACACCTATTCCGACCAGGAAGGATTTGCAGGATCAAACACAGTGTATAGCCCAGTCATATTAGGGGTTTCACCTCGGAATGAAAGATAATAAGCTGGAAATTGGTAAAAACCTTTGTTTTGTTACCCTAAATATTGTCTCAAAAGTCACAAATGCTATCGTGTCCGCGTCTTAAGATATTGAAGGTCAAAGGTCACAAAAAACGATTTTTCGCGAATATCTCGGTTCCTATTGCTTAAATGATATTTTCACCTATTATGAAAGTTGTAGAGTATAAAATTCTCTACAACTTTTGTCTAAACTTTTTTTTTATACGATCAACCGTTTTTGAGGTAGAGCGCGAAGAGTGCGCAGCGTACAGTCATATATTATGAGCTAATGCAGGGTCAAGCGTGAGTTACGGTTATCAGTACGTTGTATAAAGTCAATTATTGACAAAAAAATTATAATTATTAAGCAATGCCCATTATTTCTGTACTTATTCTTAATTATTTAAATTTAATTATTCAACTATAGTATATTATTAATTCTGGATTATCTATTTTAGTTATATTTTAAAATAAAAAGACAGTAAGGAAATATATTTTAGATATACCTTTATTTATCATTAAATATGGCATGTTATACATTTATTAAAATGTGAGTTTAAATATTAAAATAATTTGTGAATCGAATGAAATTGCGAATGGAAGCTAGTTATCTTCTTCTTCGTCGTCTTCTTCTTGTTGTCGGTCTAAAATATTCAATTCATTGTCATCATCCTCATTATCGGTCATATTCATTTCCAAACCTTCTAGAATTTCAGGATCGTATGTGCTTTCTTCATCGGGATTACTTGGATATAGTGGAGCGTTGAGGCAAGCTTGTCCATTGCACTGG
This sequence comes from Colias behrii, assembly GCA_029959065.1. Classification (NCBI taxonomy): domain Eukaryota; kingdom Metazoa; phylum Arthropoda; class Insecta; order Lepidoptera; family Pieridae; genus Colias; species Colias behrii. Next base: position 3,452,674 of record JARWMC010000016.1, read on the forward strand.
CCACAAGCTAAAGAACATAGTAGCCCTGATTTTCTGCATCCACAGCGGGAACCACAACCATTTTTACAATTGCAAAATATTGTGTTTAGTAGTTCGGCTGGTGCTGGAGGTAATAACGTTGTTATGGGCTCCAGGATTTCATTTTCAAGCTTCCAGCCCCATTCTTGAGGTTCTAAGTTCTTCCCTAGCCACGTTTGAATCTGGTAGTAGACACGATTGATATGTTGACGGGCTGCTACACTTGTTGGTGGAAGTGTTGACAATTGTACAGGTTTATTTAGTTTTGTTAATTTGATGAATTGCGTGTAGCGGAAATAATCAAGGTTGTCCTCAGATTTTGGAGCATTATATAATGCCAAAAAGATGCGCACTCAAATAAAGTTTGTACGGGGCAGTTTTCTTGTTGAAATACTTCCACCAGTTTATCCAAATTGGTAATTTTCTCCAATGCTCTAGTAACAGTTTTTTTTCCTTTTTTAAATAGCGCAGAAGTCGTGTCACAGCCACTAAATGCGTGTAAAAATAAAATGTGTTTTTTAATACGAGGATATTGGTCAAAACTTTTAGAAGAGTATATTTGTGTCTTAACATTGCCTTTGCCAACTTTTTTAAAATAAATTTCCTGTTGATGTGAATGAGTACGTCCAATTAAAATAACGAGCAAATCAATATCTTCTCCTATGATGACGACAGTGTTTTGTTGTTCTGATAAGGCAATAGCTGTGTGTCAATAATTGACTTTATACAACGTACTGATAACCGTAACTCACGCTTGACCCTGCATTAGCTCATATATGACTGTACGCTGCGCACTCTTCGCGCTCTACCTCAAAAACGGTTGATCGTATAAAAAAAAAGTTTAGACAAAAGTTGTAGAGAATTTTATACTCTACAACTTTCATAATAGGTGAAAATATCATTTAAGCAATAGAAACCGAGATATTCGCGAAAAATCGTTTTTTTGTGACCTTTGACCTTCAATATCTTAAGACGCGGACACGATAGCATTTGTGACTTTTGAGACAATATTTAGGGTAACAAAACAAAGGTTTTTACCAATTTCCAGCTTATTATCTTTCATTCCGAGGTTGACCCCTTTTTTTACCTAATTTCACTGGGCTAGTAAGTTTACAATAGATCGGGCGGCGACCGACAACAAAGGAGAGGATGTAACTGTACACTCACAAAATATGTACACTGCTCTGTGTGAGCTCGGAATGTTTCAAAGAGATGTTTAGTTTTAGAAAAATACGTTACGAATTATGCATAATAGTGTTTTTTATAAAATTGAAATGAAAAATATATATTGAGATAATAGATACCTACAGTTGCCGAAGCGTATTGGATTTAATGCTTGCGTGTTGTCAGGAACAGAAAAATACGTGTTATAGATAACAATAAACGAACTATACATAGAGAAGAAAGGTCATATTCATACGAGTCTGACTAGTTAACAACATGTTATTCCTAAATTTTAAAAAGCTTTTAAGTTCCAAAACAATGGCTCTACAAGCGTTGGAAGCTAGAAAAGGTATTGATTAACCTTGCATCCGATGATGTGCGCCAAGTAATGCCTTATTACGAATACCTATAAGCGCATGTACATAAAATTCAATGTGCATAGCAAGCCTTAAAAGTGTGGATTAAACACATTAGTAGGTTTTATTTAGCACACTAACAATGCTGATAGATAGTGATACCTTCGACGTCAAATAAGGGTTAATTTTAGTTTGACATCTCCATTTTTTACCACAGAGAGAATTTATGATATTATAAAAAAAGTGTAAAAATCAACTTCTACTTTGTTATGTTTGGGAACTAAAATTTTGAAGATCATATATATGTTTTTACAGTTCTAAAATAAAAAATGTCATCAATCTTACAATATAGTAACACGACACTAAAGGCAACAGGTCGTTAAATTATGTCCCAAACATTGAAAAGACAAATGAGGCTCATTTAGAAGCAACCTCGCGATTCTAGGAACATCGACAACATGTGTCGGGTCACTTTTGGGCCGATATCCAGCACAAGGCATTTCCTTGTGTGAAATACTTCACATGACTTTATGCTCTATGGCTGAATAAGAAGATGTTAAATCGCATGAAATAGAATTGCGATTGCGCTGAAAGGAATGCTGATGTAGTGTCGGTAAGCTAGTGAAATATAATAGCGTTCAAATGTGGCGTACTTCTAAATAAACAACCCTGTGTGGTCAAAGAGCTCCCGCTGTTTTATTGTTTCGCTCAATTCGCAATGGGCTTTAATTTAATCTGGCATTATATAGATGATAGATGGAATGTTTTAGGGCTATATATTAATCTATAAATTATTAACATATCCAAAAGTTTTAAGTTAACGTAACAAGCCTATCATTTCAAAAAGCTTAGAAGGTACATTGCACAAAGTAATTAGCAGCAAAACCATTTTTTTATGCAGGAAGAAGTTCTCCTGGGCGGAAACCGGAAGAGGACCGCTCCGAAAATTAAAAAAATATCAATAAGTATCGTGATAACCAAAATGAATACATTATAATAAATACTTGTTGTGTAAGAGCTTACTCTTACGTTCATGGTTAAATTGCACACCAATCCCCGATCCCGGATTCGACAAATTAGACAAACAAGGAAGTCAGCGTTAATTTCAATAAAAATTATGTAACACAATATAATATCAATAAAATAATATTAGCATAGAAGGGTTCATTAATCTTCACACTCATGTGAGAGCGGTGCTGGTCCCACGCGAGCGCACGTGGTAACCATTTAGGAAGCGTCCTTCACGCCTCGTGGCTACTAATCTGCTGCTGCTTCCTGGTCGCCTGGTAATCAACGGTTGAACTTTATGTTTAGGTAATAAATACAGATTTGGCTTCTTTTTTATGTAGAGCAAATTATATTTTTTGATATACATTTAGGATTTAAAACGTAGGATTTTAATTAGGGATGTAACGATACATGATTTTGCCGATACGATACCGATACCGATATCTATACTAATATTATAAAGCTGAAGAGTTTGTTTGTTTGTTTGTTTGTTTGTTTGTTTGAACGCACTAATCTCGGGAACTACTGGTCCGATTTGAAAAATTCTTTCGGTGTTAGATAGCCCATTTATCGAGGAAGGTTATATTTCATCACGCTACGGGCAACAGGAGTGGAGCCACGGGGGTGAAACCGCGCGGAGCAGCTAGTTTGTAATAAAATATCGGCGATACCGATACAGATACCGATATCGATGGCTTGGTAGAAAAATAAATAGTGATTTATGCATAAAAGTTACCAACATTTAACAGAGACTCAACTGTAAATCATATTCTTTTAAATAACAATGCCAAATCAAAAAACCATTTATTTTAGTATTATTATTTTGCAAAGTCAGTTAAACTTTAAGTTATACACATACAATCAGTTCCTAATAAAAGTTTACTATTGGTAGAGTTTTTTCAAAAAACAAAGTGCGCACGCGCGGGCGGCCTCCCGCATCGTTCATTGGGCGCGGTTTTTTGAATTGTTTGATATCGGTATCGGTTGTTTTATAATCGGCGATACCGATATATCGGCTTGCCGATTATATCGGCCGATATATCGGTATCGGTATCGGTATCGTTACATCCCTAATTTTAATGTTCATAATTCAGGCCGTTAGGACTTGAAATACCAATTTTCTATAGAATTTTATTCGATTTTTCATTGAAATATCGATTGCACCTTTCGTAAGCCCGAAAATATAATTCATCTACATTCATTATTAATCATATCATCGTTGATTCATTATCTCGGTTTTAGCATTATATAGAATATAATGTTAGTGGAAATATAACAGATGTTTGTGTTCTATTTTTCCTGGAAACTCTATGGAAAATAATATAACGATATCAATACAACAGGATATACAGAACGTTTCCTTTGCGATACATATATTGTGGAATTGTTTAATACTAGCACATCACCCCAGGTTCCGTTCATAAAAACATGAAGACCACGTTATCGAGAAACACAAAGCTTTCTTAAGGGAGAAATAAACTTTCTTGAATCAATAAAAATCGTCTTTGATTAAAAATCATCTTAAGACATACATAGACATAGAAAAATCAAATATTTAACAATTTAAATGTATTTACCGTAGAGTGAGAAGTGATTTGGATAAACTATATCTAAAAGTAGTCGTTGCCTCTTGGTTTAAGTTCTAAACATTCAATCAATAAAAATCCACCGTATTATGTGGTATTATCAATTTATTACATACTAGGCTTCGCACGGGTGCAATGCTGATACTAAATACACTACAGAAAAACTGTGTGTGAACGTTGTATATAAAAACATAGCGGCCCGCTCCGGCTTCGCACGGGTATAAAATATATGGCCGGCCGGTACCGCCGCAAACGCTACGTCCCGCAATTTTTAAATCTGTAATATCTTCGAAAATATTCACTTAAATCATACGGTGTAAAGGGCCATATAGATCTATATTAAATGAACAATGTATTCAAGGTATTTAATTGGTTAAGGATTAATGCTGTATTCTTTAAAATCGCTTCGAAAATTAGCCATTATTTGTCGTAAAAAGTAAATGTCAAAAAAAAGTTATTGTGGGTTATCCATAAGAGATAGATATATACCATCACGGACTTTTCTGTAGACCTTTTCAATGTGTATAATACTTAATGAATGAATGAATGAATGAATACTTTATTGCACACACCAGTTGAAAGAAATAACATAAAATAAGATACAAACAAATTGCACAATGGGTGACCTTATGGCTACAGAGCCATCTCTTCCAGGTGACCCAACCAAGGAAAACAATAATAAATTACGAATACAAGTAGGCGGTGTATACTAAAAATGAAGCAATGATAAAATAAGTATAAATTAATAATATAAATTACTAGAAAAGCAAAAGTATAAATAATATACAATATGTAATAAATAAAGAAATGCATATATTACAGTATATGTATATTGTTAGACGTAACTTTTGATTTAATATTTTTGTGGATGAATAGTTGTCAATATAGCTGTCACTGTCACCTGTCAGAACATGCTTAGCTGTCGAATACTATAAATTGCCGCTTTCCTTTGACTCGTGGCGCAATCGTACGGATCGTGCCTAGGGGCTCGGACGTTGTTTATACGACGTTTGACCCAACTACCTTCACTTTGCTAATAGTCGTTGACTTGCTGCGATTTGTTAATTCAATTAGGTAGCTGTGTAGAATCGCAGTACATTCTTAATACATTTCAAACTAATATTTGTGCCCGGCCTTGCGTGTTATTTCTTATAATATATATACGTATTCATAATTTAAATAAATATATATACATATATAATATATATACAAAATACATATAGATAAGGGAAAAATTATTAAAGTCATCATTTGGCCACTAAGGAGATGTAGTGGTCAAAAAGCATGTTTTTGAAAGCATCGATGGATCTCGCTTTGCGTATGGCTATTGGTAAGTCATTCCATTGTCGAATAGCCTTCACTGTAAATGAGGAATTGTAGAATTTAGTTTTGTGTACAGGTACATTAATGAGATAAGTGTTATTCGATCTCAGATTTAACCCGTGATTACTAGAGTACTCAAAGTTATTTTTTAAATAGAGTGGGGTTCTGGGATCGAATAAAGCCTGATTCCCACGACATGTTTGCTTCACAAATCCGACCGCGCCACACCACACCACATGCCATGGGAATCGGCGCGCTTGTCGCTCGCCAGTGCTTGCCATACGCACACATGCCGCGGGAACGCTCAGTTCAAATCGCGACGGATGGCGACAAGCGCTTGTCGTCTGCCAATGCTTGTGAAGCAAACATGCCGTGGGAATCAGGCTTAATATTCCGTACAACAAATGTAGCACATGAGCATCCCGGCGATATCTGATAGGTAGCTATTTCAGCCTGCGACGATAAGCAGAGACATGGTCATACTTACGCAAACCAAAGATAAAGCGGATGCACAAGTTCTGAAATCGCTCAAGCTTATCGAGCTGGATCTCAGTAAGGTCACAGAAACTGACGTCAGCGTAGTCGAGGATGGGAAGAAGGAGTGTTTGCGCTAACAAAATTTTGGTCGGAATCGGAAGAAAGTTTCGTAATCGCTTAAGGGATGGGATGCTGCAAATAACCTTTTACTGAGATGTTTCATTTGATCATGCCAGGAAAGTGTAGAGTCTAAATGGACACCAAGATTTTTGACAGACAGACTGAATGGAATCTTAGTGTTGTCGACGTAAATTGATGGCAAATTTTCCCACACAATTTTAGACACAAACTGCGGACTTCCAATAATAATAGTTTGCGTTTTGTGGGGATTAATTTTAAGGCCGTACAGCTTGCTCCATCTAACAATAAAATCGAGATCAGTATTTGTTGAGTTAATGGCTGCAGGCAAATCAGGCAAAGGAGAATGCGTATAAATACTTATTTATTTATTTATGACACTTTATTGTACAAGTACCAGTAATAAAAACATAATTTAACAAAAAAACATGAATACGGTAAGTGCACAAAAGGCGGCCTTATTGCTTAAAGCAATCTCTTCCAGGCAACCATATTAATAAAGGACATGTACGATGCTGGTTAAACGCGAAGGCACAATCATAAAGAAAATAAATAAAATCAAGGTTATGAAAACAAAATCAAAAACTATGGGAAATAAACCTTAATATATAGGGATATAATAATTATTATAACATAAATAATTATGTACACAAAACTCAAAAATATCAATATTACATACATACTACATCAATACTTAAAAAATAGTAATAAATACAATTAAATAAATATAAGACAAAATTAATATGCTAATACATAAAATATAACATACTATACATAATATTATTAAACATGATATATACAAATTCATATAAATATATACATATACATAAGATAAAAAAAGGAAACTAAATAGTGGAAAAAAAGTGCTCTTTGACAAGTGCTTTGAACATATGCAGTGATTTGGCGCGTCTGATGGTCTCAGGGAGAGAATACTTAGTACATTATTTTGATAAAACTCGTAGGGTTCAGCCTGCGTTTGCAATGTAAGCGGATAAAATGTAATTTTTTACGACATCACATTAGAAACCTCAAAAATAACAGTACTTCTCCACTATTTAATGGATGATATTATGCATATAAACCTTCCTCTTGAATCACTCTATCTATTAAAAAAAAACCGCATCAAAATCCGTTGCGTAGTTTCAAAGATTTAAGCGTACAAAGGGACATAGGGACATAGGGACATAGGGACAGAGAAAGCGACTTTGTTTTATACTATGTAGTGATAAATTGAATTTTCTATACATTGCTAATTAACTAATGAAATGTTATCACTATTTGGTAATTTTTATCACATTACATAAACCTCTGCTTTATACGGGTTCGCGGTTTCTCTTATTTTGTAATACGGCTAGTATTACAAAATAAGAGTATATAAGATATAACGATTACAAGTTAAACACTAATTAATATTCCGAATGACATAATAATTAAATAATAAATATATATTGAATATTTACACAAACATAAAAAGCCCCTGAAAGCATGGAATTGATTTTTACCGAGAATTTTCCTATTTACAAAAATATAATAAATAGTAAAGAAATACATTTTTTATCAGAGAGGTGTAAGTACCTTTATGTAAGTATTCAAGAGAAACTATAAAATACCTAATACGGTGTAAGATAGAGTTGAGTTTTTATGTCAGAGAAGTCTAGTCTTAAAATTGAACTACTTAGATCGTTAAAGAAATACATAAACACACTTAGCTTTAACTCTTCTTTAACTTTCTTTCTATTTCTTAATATTATAAACTTAATATTATAAAGCGGATGAGTTTGTTTGTTTGAACGCGCTAATCTCAGGAATTAGTGGTCCGATTTGAAAAATTATCTCAGTGTTAGATAGCCCATTTATCAAGGAAGGCAATAGAAGTATAGGCTATCATCACGCTAAGACCGTCAGGAGCGGAGCAATGCGGGTAATACCGCGGGACACTTAACAGGCAAATTAACTACGAATCTACAATCTAGATTCTAGGTAGTTTTGTTACTACTACCTATGTAGTTTTAAGATTCTACCCCAGGCTGTCCTCGTGTCGCTTCTTTATTTTACTATCCTCTAGAGAATTCCTTTTGGCAATAAGATACATATATCCAAATGTACAAAACACACAGACCCAAATTAGTTTTACATCTAATATATTTACTTAAAAAAATGAATGGACACAACAAATATTAAGTATATAATAAGTATTACTTAATGTCATCATTACGATAAACATAAATAAACATTGCAGCTACAAATTAAGTAATAAAATCGTAATAAGCTAATATTGAAACCGGGCATATTTCACAAACTAATTAAGTATATACAGGTCAGATACGATGAAAAAATAATAATTAATATGATATTGTTTAAATTGCTAAGCAAAAAGTTCACAAATCACATTGCGATGTAATTAGATTTGTAAATTATTGCCATTCGTAATATCTGCTCGATAATATCGTAAGTTTCAATTAGTATGCGATACAATTAAGGTGAGGGACCTCACACATTTATACGACAACGTTCGTAAGACTCATCGTAGTGAATAACTTATTTCTTTTCTTTATTTTACAGCATAGGGTATATACTGTAGCAGTTCATGTTGAAAATACAACAGGTATTTAAAAAAATGTTTCTACAACTCTACTTCCTTGCTCATTAAGAAGCTTTTTTGCATTAGTTCAAAAAAAACTAATGCAAACATCTGGCCAACATTATTTTGGAAGAGCAGACATTTCATCAGCTAACAGCACTTAACTCTGTAGGGAAATTATTTTAAATCCTCCACTCCGTTTAAATGTATGGAGTCCCATAGCATTATTTATACCGCAACGACATATCCACAATGTATATAGACTATATAGTATCTTATCTATAACTTTTTGCTGGTCTATAATAAGAGACAGAAAGTTGTTCAGGGCTAGTTTTTTAATAACCAATGTTCATTGCAAATGATACTGTTGCCTTAGCAATGAGGCCTGTAATGATACATGTTGGTATAGCCGAGTTTGTTAACGCTTATTTCGCTTTATAAATTATGTACATGTTAAAACATTTGGCTTTGTTTGGGTTTTATTTTGTAGTAGACAATGGGTGTGATGTATAATGTAGAACGAGTTTGTGTTTATCACGATTTATTTTAAATACAGTGTAGACATGTGAATTCTGGTTTCATTAATGCCATCAACATGTTTATGGTAAAAAGAATGAGAGGTATCCATTCATTTATCACTTCTCCAGAAGCAAATGCCCTGGTTGTGGTAGGTGTCGATATAAGTTAAAAGAGTAGCAAAAAGCTATTTGTTAAAGACTGGAAAAGATAACAGTAATTACTTATGAAATAATCCTGTATCATAATATGTGGTATGTGAAGTGTCCTCTTAAGATATGGGCCAAACATTTTCACAATTATATCATTCCCTGATGGATTTAAGATCTATAATCATTATGTAGCCTAATTAGTAATTTCATTTAATTATTTCCACTTATTAACTCTGTTTACTTTTAAAGGCTAACTGTTTTGAATATAATGGATTGTAGGAAAGGGGGATGAAAAAAAAAACAACCAGTTAACTTGTAGAAGTTTATTTACAAAAGTAAGAAATAGCAATAGCTATTTTAGTAGCTGTAACAACAACAGAAGCACTAACAGAACAAGTTGTATCAGTTGAAGATAATTCGTTATTAACCTATACTTCAAGTACAATATTCGAACATTTTATAGCATTATTTCGAAAACATACTAACGCAAACGTTGCTATAATAAATTAATACAATAATAACATCTATTACAAAGCGAACGTTTAATATTTGTGACGAAATGTTTCTATAAATTCCGCAGGGCTTGGTTACGATTCACGACGTGACAATCTTGCGCAGTTATTGTGGTACAGCCATGTAAACAAGGAAATATTAAATTAATTTAATATAAGGCATTAAAAACTATAATTAATAATATGGTAAAGTTATTGTAAATTCCTATACATTTCACAACATCAATCAATGGTAACTATGAAGCCTAAATAATATATTTATTTTTGTAATCATAATATAAATACTACAATCATGTCCAGTCTAGGCTAGTTCCTAGAGTTATAAAAGAAATAAATAAACTTCGCTTTGATAAATTATTTTAATTTAAATCAAATACCTAACTCACCACAACGAATCAATATGGATATAAAAACCGCATTCATTTTCTAATCTTTATCCATACATTATGCACTTCCAGTGAGTATTCAGCACGCAAATAAAGTTGAACGGCAGAACCATAATTTTAAAATGTAAATGAAAAATTGTCCCTTTAATCTAGAATTGTATAATGCCTGCAATAAATGTCGCAAAATGTAAGTCTAGACGGACAAATGTAAGTGCGATTCGCATTTATAATATTCGTACTGTTATGGGAGGTGAAATAAACCTCTTTTTAAAAAAAGATTTTATTATTAAAACTTAGTTTAAACACAATAATTGATTTTATAGAATTAACACAGACTTATATGGATTTGCCGGCAACCGTACCCTTAGGATGTTGGAAGTAGACTGACTGGAATAGAATGGATAAGCGACGCGTAGGGAACATGGCGGGAAAGGAATGTGCTGACGGAGTGGTTTAGGGATGGCTGTATGCATTAGTGCATACAGTCTCGGAATATAACACCTCCCGGGGGTAGTCTAAACTACGGGGTTAAAATATTACGTAGTTTAGATTTGAAGCGGAACTAAAAGGAAAAATATGAAATCAATAATTAATTCTGGTGCTAGGTCCGGATTTAGGTAAAGGGGTTGAACTCTCTAATGAAACGGATTTTCTCGGAGGGGTGTCTTGGATATTTGGTATTGGAATATTTTCAGGTTCAGGCGGTTTGTGAAGGAAACGAGGACAGTTACCGGTTTTGAAGTATAAGGCTAATTTATAAAATAGAAATATAATTATTATACTTATTACTAGAACTAAAATTATAGAATAATGGGTCTCATATTTAATTATTTGATGTTGGTTAATGATTTCGTCTATGTCGTCCGAAATCGTTTCAAATTTACGTTTTGATTTTACTGTGAAGATGTCCAAATTTATATCCTTTAAGTGTATAGGAGGCTCATTATTCCTTTCCGTCTTAATTTTACTTATATTATTACAGCATGAGTCATTAATTATATTAAAGTCGGAATTAACAAGCGTTACATTTAAAAACATGTCTTTGAACTTAGGTATAAGCCGAATATTTTTATTATGAGCCACACAGTCATTTGGGATATTCAGGATACCCGTTCCTGAAATGGTTAATATTACATTATTTCTATTGCGGCACTCTACAAATAATTTATCTTTTGGGGATTGCACGTAAATCCAGTTATAATTAGAAATAGGTTCCCAAATTGTTATATTTCCGAATATAAAATCTGTATGACACTGGACTGGTAAGGCGCTTACGACATTTGTTAATAGTTCACTTTCACACCGAGGATTTGAAGTTGCTGAGTATACACTCGTGACGTCACATATGAGCTCATTTGGGTTTATAACAGTGCAATATTTGATAGAATCTAATGTACAGTATAATGAATTATCAGTGGTTATTGCGATGTACTTAATATTAGGGATTACATAACTAAAAGAATTAGGTTTATCTCCATTATGCGGAGTAGGTAAGGCTAAACAGTGAAATAATTTATAATCTTGTATGGCAACTAACGGAATTCGTAATACAAAAATGATCTTGTTATTAAAACTATAGCAAATAACTTTAGAGATGTTTAATAACAAATGTATATTATTTAATTCTATACTTAAAGGTAACTTACGATCTACGGGTATGTGTCTATAGTTATCGACAAGCTCTTGGTACAGTTGCGTGGGAGTTAATATAGCCGGATGTAAAATGTTTTGTGTACTGAATAGGATAGCACTTGTTATGTCTTCTAATCGGAATGATATCGTCAGCATTGACGCTTCGAGACGAGCCAATATATTGTCAATTTTTGATTTAATATTTAGGTTAATTGAAAGATTTGAAAAATTCTGAAATTGAGAAGAGAGTTTGTCGATAGCTTCTGCGAGACTGGCCTCATTACTTTTTATATCATATAATGTTGAATTGAATTTAGAAAAGGTAGAAGATGTGACTAAAATATTTTCTTTTAGTAATGAACTCAGTTTTTTCTCGTTATTCTGTACAGCTTGTATAGCGTTATCATATTTTACTGCATCATTTTCGTCTAAAGTGCCAAATATTGTTTTGGAGAGTGTACCGATACCAGCAAACCAAGCCCCTCGTTTGAACTTACTACTGATTAAATGAGAAAAGGAAGAATACTCTGATACTAAGTCATTATATCGGGTTTTGAGAGGTTCTAGTATGTGATTACATTCGGTGTTATTAGGATAATGAGCCTGGATCTTGTAACATATGAAACGTAGTGTGCTTAAAAATGAGTTAATATTTGCTATATGCGGATTTATATAAGATATATCTAAAGGGGTTACTACATCTAAATAGCCTACGTTAATATTTAGTTTCCCAATCGGGTCAAAATAGAGTCCTGCACTACGGGTGATTGGATGAACAAATTCTTGTTGATACCGATCTGGAGTTGAACTGTAAGTGATAAGATGGAAGGTAAGTACGACTAACTAAAGGTAAATATTTATATTACTAAGATAATAAGGAAAACTTAACTAAGGTAAGTTATTGAATTTTATCTATTACTACACTTATTTCTAACACTAATCATTATTTTCTTTTATAGGTTTACGTCAACATCGGCAGGCTTCACTTCATCGAAATGGTGGGTAACGTGACGCCGATTGATTAATAGCGTGAGAGTGCTATTTCCATTTACACGGATTATTTTGTATGGGCCCTTCCAAACTGGAGAAAGGGCTTTCCTAGATCTTAAGTGATTTTTAAGATATACATAGTTCCCACTTTTATAATTAGCCGACCGAGTGCGAGTATCGTAATACACTTTAGATTGTTGTTTTGATTTCCTAATTAAGCCTAATGCTTTATCTCGGGAATGCTTAAGGCGACTTTGTAGCATGCGCACATATTCTGGATAGGTAGCTCCCGAAGCTTCTTCGTAAATAGAGCTAGGGATCACAGGTTTATGTCCGAACATTAACTCATATGGAGTATAATTAGTTGTTGAATGTACGGACGTGTTGTAAGTAAGCATTGCGGTATATACATATCTAGGCCAATTAGATTGTTCAGGGTCAACAAAAGACCGTAAGTATTCCTTGAGAGTGGAGTGGCTTCGCTCCAGAGCACCTTGTGTTTGCGGATGGTATGGTGAAGACCATAGATTCTTGATCTTTAAGAATTTACAAGTTTCCTTAAACAATTCTGAAGTAAAATTTGTTCCTTGATCGGTTAAAATTGTTTTGGGTATGCCAAATATGGAAATGTAATGAAGTAAACATTCGCTGGTTTCCTCAGCTGTGGTACTACGTATAGGATATGCCGAGGAGAATTTAGTGAGGTCATCTTGAATAGTTAAAATATATTTGAGTTTCGCCGGTCCTGATTCGGGCAACGGTCCGACGATATCTAACGAGATTCTTTGACACGGTTCAGTTGAAGTACTAGTAATTTGCATTGGAGCACGATTTATTTGTCTTAAAGCTTTATTTACCTGACATTGTGGACATTTTTTAACATAGGATTCGACGTCACTACGCATGTTCTTCCAAAAGAACATTTCTTGGATACGCTTTAACATTCTAGTGATACCGAGGTGTCCCGCGATTGGGATGTTATGATTTTCTCTAAGAATTTTGGGAATTTCGGAAAGAGTAGGGTATATGATCTTATCTCGGTACACATGTATAGTTATGCCTGAATTATGAAATAAAAACATTAACATATTATAGATTTTAACGAATTGATGAGTGTCGAATGGATTTCTGAATTCTGTAATAGCTATGTCTGTAGTGACGTTAGTATCGAGATTTATAACTAATTCGTCCCGAAGGGATTTAAGACTGTCGTATATATCTACATATGAAGATTTATCAAAATGGTGAACTTTAAAGAATAATAAATAATAAGTGACACTATGATGGTCAAATGAAATGAATGAATTTAAGGTTCTTTCTTTATTAACATTTTCTGTACTATCAGGTAAACTATCGAGGACACCTTGAATAAACGGATTAGATTCGTCAAGATCTATAGAGGTTGGAAGAATTATAATTTTACACTTTGTTTTATTAATATCTTCGTTATATTCTAAAATTTTGGTATTAAATACTCTATCGTTTTTAGACATTATCTTTAAGAAAGCGGGATAATCATCATCAGGTAAGTTTAATTCTAGGGGAGAGGCTGGAGCTGGATTCGTGACAACGCGCTCGTCAGAGGGTTGTGCAGGTAAGTTTTGCGTTTCAGGTTGAGGAGACGGTACGGGTGTATCAACAGGATTGGATACGAGCTCCGGCGAGACATTATTTTCGTCATGAGGAGGTAATGAAGGTAAGTGGATTTCGTCAGGATTAAAAGAGGGTGGACTTATGAGCAAGTCCATTAGATCTTGATCTAATGCCGGGGGTGCTTCCGCATTCGGATTGTCAACTAATGGATTTTCTGGTTGTACAGGATTCACAGGGTATCTAGATAGGGCGTCAGCGTTTACATTAAATTTGCCTTTCTTATACTGGATTTCGTACTCAAACTCCTCAAGTTTGAGTCGCCAACGAACTAGGCGGGAACCCGGATCTTTACAATTAAAAAGCCATTGTAGTGGCTTATGATCGGTGATAATTGTAAATCGATGACCATAGATATATGGTCTGAAAGTCTTTGTTCCGAAAATGATTGCTAGACATTCTTTTTCTGTGACGCTATAATTACACTCGGCTTTGTTCAAACTGCGCGAAGCGAATGCAATTGGACGATCCTGTCCAATTGGGCCTTGGGACAGGATGGCAGAAATGGCGAAATTTGAAGCGTCACACGTTAATAGGAATGGCCGTGAAAAATCTGGATAAGCTAAAATAGGAGCATTTACGAGTTTATCCTTTAAGGATTCGAAAGCTAGGATTTGTTCGTTTTCCCATTTGAAAGGAACGTCCTTCTTGAGAAGGCTAGTGAGAGGTTTCGCTAATTTTGCGAAGTGAGGGATGAAACGACGATAATAAGATACTAAGCCTAGAAACGATTTGATGTCTTTCGGATTTTTCGGAGTAGGGAATTCTGTCACGGATTTGGTTTTGTCTGGATTGGGTTTAACACCATCTTCCCCAATCACATGCCCTAAATATGTGACTTCTTTTCGTAAGAATTGACACTTATCGGGCTGGAGTTTTAAATTAAAGGACCTGAGCCTGTCAAATACAGCTCGGAGGTTATTGATATGCGTTGTTAAGTCATAGGAGTAAGTGACGATATCGTCGAGATAGACGAAACAACGGCTGCCTTGTAATCCAGAGAGGCAGTTATTCATTAGCCTTTGAAAGGTAGATGGGGCGTTTTTCAGCCCGAAAGGCATTCGATTGAATTGGAAATGTCCTTGAGGGACGGAAAATGCTGTTTTCTGAGCATCTGAAGGAGACATAAGAATTTGATGGAAACCAGAGCACAAATCAAGAGTAGAGAAATATTTACTTTTACCTAATTGATCAAGAATTTCATTGATTTGTGGAATTGGATAAGTTTCACCGATTGTTATATCGTTCAGCTTTCGATAGTCGATTACAACTCTCCATTGTGGCTGACCTTGAGAATTTGCCTTTTTAGGCACCACCCATATGGGTGAGCTCCATGGAGAACAAGACGGTTCAATAATATTTTGAGTTAACATTTTCTGTATTTGTGTTTCTACTTCCTTTTTATGACATTCAGGAAAACGATAAGATTTAGTATGAATTGGAACATCGGTACTAGTTTGGATCTTGTGCTCTATGGCTGTGGTGTGACTTAGCTTATCATCTGGGAGATGGAAAATATCTGCATACTGAGAACAAAGTTCTGTGAGGGAATTATATTCCTCGTCATTCAAGTGATCTAATTTTAAGGATTTAATTATTTCTTGAATTCGTTTAGATACACTATGATAATTATTATTATTTATTTGAAATGCCGTAAGATTTAAAGGAGCTATATCGAGATTTAAATTAGATTTTACCGTAATAGGAGATTCTGAAATATTAGCGACCGTCAGGTTTACGCGATTATTTTCTTTGACCTTGACTATACAATTTGAAATTAGTAGATTTTCAGAAAGGTGCTGGTCTACAATCACACCTTCATTAAGATTGGCATTGCGGACTGAACACTCTATCACCGTTTCGGTCCGAGCAGGAATAATAAAATAAGGATCAACAAAATGCAATTTGATATCTAAATTACCTATTCTTAAGGTGTCATGAATATAATCAATTTTACATCCAAAAGCTGTTAAGAAATCTGTACCAATTATTCCGTCATACGGTAGATTTATTTGCTTAATAACATGGAATTTAAATTTTGCGGATTTGTTATGAGTTAGTTTAAGACCGAGTAAGAAGTGACCTTCCGTCAACGTTGGTTCATCGCCGGGGTCAATGCCCTTGAGTTTTATCGGTTCCTTAGTTAAATTAGGATGTTTAATAATACTAGATTGCTTGATAAGGCAAATAGCGGAACCGGAATCTACTAATAAAGACAATGGAATATCGGAAACTGGAGACTCTAATAGGACATGCGGTAATAACCTTTTGGATGTATCTAAATTGATTTCGTAAACTTCACGATCGACATCTTTGGTTACTATAGGTGTCGATAACGTTGGGACTTGTGGATTAATTGGGAGTTGAGATTGGTTATTCTTCCGATTAACCTTGGAATTTGAAGGGTGGCTTGTCAAGCCTGATGTAGTAAGGTCGTCAGTTTGGGGCTGGTTACCCTGTTGCATGACCTTGGATTTCGAAGGATTGGCTGTCAAGCCGAATTTGATAAGGTCGTCAGTTTGGGGCTGGTTACCCTGTTGCATGACCTTGGATTTCGAAGGATTGGCTGTCAAGCCGAATTTGATAAGGTCGTCAGTTTGGGGCTGGTTACCCTGTTGCATGACCTTGGATTTCGAAGGATTGGCTGTCAAGCCGAATTTGATAAGGCCGTCGGTTTGGGGCTGGTTACCCTGTCGCATGACCTTGGATTTTGAAATGGAATTTGTTGAAATAGGATTTTTAGGATTTGTGTCGACTTTGGATACTTGTCTCGTGCGACACTGAGGCGAGACCTTTATTCGTTTAAAGGATCTGGTGATGAGTCATCATGACCATAGGATGCGTCAATTTCGTCCTGACCTACAGGATCGGATTGTGCTACATATGTTACTCTGGGTGAAGGTTGGTGCTGTGCTCTGAATCGATTATTATTGAATTCGCGTCTTTTGCATTGCGAGATATCATGACCAGGGATTTTACAATAACGACATATAGGATGAGAATTCTATGGCGGACCGCTAAATCTAGCTCCGCGGAATGGATTAGGAGGAGGACCATTTTGAGGTCTGACCGACCTTGACCTATTGTCGTTATTATGATTGTTAGGTTTCTGATCACCTTGAGGGCGTTTATAAAGTGTTTGTTGAATACGTTCTTCCGAGATTGCGAGGTTCACTGCCTCGTTAAGATTTTTGGGTGATCTACATCTAACGATATTGGAAATTCTGGGGTGTAGCCCCATTAAGAAGTGATGGAGGGCTAAATCCTCCATCGCTGCTGTTCGACCCGGAAGTTCTTTAGCCTTCGTGGTGGATAATGATATCTCGGTAAGGAGTTGAGAAAGATTGGTCTCGACCCGCAATGCATACTGACTAACGGTTTCCTGTGAACCCTGCCTGCTTTCTTGCAGTTCAGTTAAAAGATGAGAATAATGTTTGCGTTGACTGAACTGCGTTTTTAAGAATTCTTTTAATTGTTCCCATGTCCCGAATTCTTTAATTGAACAAGCTACTTCCGCTCTACCGCTTAACTGACTTAAAATGTATTTGAACAATATAGGTTTCTGTTTATCGGATGCATATTCGTATGCGTTATTACAATTGACAATAAATGAATTTAAAGTTTCCCTATTCCCATCATAGGGCTTAATGAATTTAAAAAGAATATTAATATCTAGTTCAGCCATAGCTAATGCGGCTGCGGCTTGTCTGGTAATTCGTGGTGAGCCCACGGGAGATTTTACAGATTCACTATCGCTAGGAATTTCTTCCGGAACGGGAATGAACAATTTACTATCGTCAACGCGCGATTTTGACATAATATTTTAATATTTAAAAATGAGGCGGAACAATTTAATTTAAATTAATCTGTACAAAATAACGGCACATAGAAAAAATCATAAATTATACACCGGCTCTCTTACTATGTTGATATACAGTTAAGCAATAACAAGCAACTTACAGTGCATGAGCGGCGACGATAATCGTTGGGATAACGAACATCCGGTACATCATAAATATTTCCTAGAACACCTATGTTTGATCTTCGATTTTCGGGAATCCTCTCGACACGGGACACGACGCTACTTTGCAGACAGGAACAGGCAGGACCACTTTCAAGACACGCACAGGGATGTTGAGTGCCTGTAGCACTCCGACGCAGCAAGGAATCAGACGGGCATTCAATATAATATATTCTATATGTAGATTTGCGCTTTATTGATTTGCGCTTTATTGATTTGCACTTGAATTCACACACTTATGCACCTGGAACCTTCCGGTTTAGCACTTATGCACACTTTTGAACTTAACTTTTGCACTTAACAGTTTTCGGACTGTAGAAACGCGGAATACGGAGCGAGTCTAGGGTTGCCTGGCACTGGAATTTCCGTATCCCACCGCTGCCACCAAAATGTTATGGGAGGTGAAATAAACCTCTTTTTAAAAAAAGATTTTATTATTAAAACTTAGTTTAAACACAATAATTGATTTTATAGAATTAACACAGACTTATATGGATTTGCCGGCAACCGTACCCTTAGGATGTTGGAAGTAGACTGACTGGAATAGAATGGATAAGCGACGCGTAGGGAACATGGCGGGAAAGGAATGTGCTGACGGAGTGGTTTAGGGATGGCTGTATGCATTAGTGCATACAGTCTCGGAATATAACAGTACCATTATCCGTAAAGCAAAATCGCAAACGACTGTTAACGTTTGTGAGCTATATATCATTCGTCTCAGCTTATCCGCACAATGAACGATCCGGTTACAATGTCAGATTTATAACTTCATCGCCACAAAGTGCTTTCAATAATTTATTGAAAGAAATCCGGTTAAGGGTTTTATACGCGACTGTCCATTCAGGAACCGGTGTTTATCCCCTGCGTCCTTTTCGCTTTTTTCACATTTTTTTTCATTATTATAAGTGGCCACGTGACCGGCATGTACACTCAAGGACGTTTCGCAAATTAAAATAATGAATTTCGAAAAGCATCAAGACTCATGATTGTGCTAACGGTATTGATGGCGGATTCAGACGAGCAAATGAATCTGAAATTGAATTTAATGTTAGGTTGGCGGAATTGAGGTAATTATGGTGTCATTTGGAAATTCGTAATTTCGACTGTTTGGTTGTGACTTTAAGAGGGAAAGAAATACAAGAAACAATCAAAATAAGTCATCATTGTCTTTTTGTAACTAGCAAAGTGAGTTTAGATGGATCTCTATTTCTTTAAATTTCTCAACTAAAAAGTAACAACCAGGAACTAGGAAGGGTTTTTACTTTAAGATGATTATTATAATTTCTAATTACAGTATTTACAGTGAATGCTTATGTACGAACGATGTATATCGTTCACCATCATGTCGTGACTAATCGCTTCCTTTGGAATTTCCCCATTTCTAAATTAATTTTCAAATTCGTGTTTAAACTTATATATGTAAATTTCTAATGCATACTTATCAACCAATAGCCACAGTGCAGTACACTTTATATGAAATTTGATAAAAATAAAATATGTTGATAAATAATCGATAGAGTTGATAAAATTGAAGCTTAGGTACGCCCCGATAAACATGGAGAAATTGAAAGTTAAATCACAAATGGTAAACCTTCATGTTATATATCTATAGATGGAGTTTATCTGAAACTAACTTGAAAAATCGATATATTTTATGAAATCAATTAAATCACTTGAATAATCAGTTAGTAAAAATATTTAACTTATAAGCTATGTCAACTTTGCATTTGCATTCGCAGTTTCATTAGCTGACTGCATCTAAGAAAATCCTGTCTATAGACACAATATATCTCTGAAATAAAGATCAGTAACATAACAAGTTAAGTTCAATCGGAATGTATGAATAATGACGAGCCTTGAGAGATTAATCTAAGAGTGCTTTAAATCGCAACTGCATTCCACGCGATCAAAATATACGATAATCACACAAGCGGATTATTTTAATTAAAGTTACTACTTATTGTTATTTAATTGTAATTTTTGCACGTGGTAACACGCCTATTTAAAATATCAAACTTGTATTAAGTTGAAAATTATTTAAGTGTCTTAAATAGGTTTAAAACCAATAAAGATGATATAGGTTTAATCCGCTATACCATTTTTATAACGATTTTTTCAAATCAATATAAATGTAAAGTTATTAAATGCCAAGTATGTAGTTATTAAGAAAATTCACACATTTAATTATAATAAACCAATAAATGGGATGGGTTCTATAATGAAATCGGTTACAAAAAATCTAATGTAGCAATTATGAATTTAGGTACCTAATGGTAATTGGAATTGAAATTATCGTCATTTCCATGTGATTTTTATTACATGTAACGTGATTTCTCTGTTTTTTTCTAACATTTTGAAACAAATCGACCTTGATATTTCGTAATAGGTCATACACATTAATATACGTTCAATGTGGACCTAAACTGGTTTCTTTGAAAAAACTTGACGGCAAATGATGAAATAATTGAGTCCCTTCGAATTGGCTAATCAACCCGGCTGATAAATGATGTCGAATAAGGCTAGTTTCTTATGACCATAGAAATCATATGACACTCTGACAGTAATTCACATGTAAAATAAACACGTTTTTCCTTGTATCCAGTTAACATACGCACGTAGTAGATACTCATTTTCTATTGCTAGTAAATGCGTCAATAAAAATAAAATGACTATGATCTATTAATCTGTTTGAGTGTTTGGATAATCATAGAATTATATATCGGAATCGATATATTTCTAGCACACACATTTTCTTATATAAAAATCCTTTTCAAGACACAATACATTGTTTTTTTATATAAATACGCAGGTAATCTATTCCCTAATCCCAAATAGGTCGAGGTATACATATTCTGTAGCATATAATTTCAATAACCGCTTGACCGACATCCTACATAGCATTATCATAAGTGATAGATAAAACCACAGAATGATTCGGGCCCATTCGGTGACCGCAGTAATTTGAAGCAGTTCTTGTAACGGACCTTAATGATACGTGTGTAATCATCCTTATGTGGGACATGGGATATGAGAGAAATTCCGACTTTTGATGGTCCATTTTGGGATCCGTTTTTTGTTAAAGCCTTATGTGACTAGTGTATTTATGTATGTACATACCTACATGTGGTAGAGGTTTTTCATAATTCTCGAAAAGTTCGTAGTTACAGCAACTGATAGTAGTACTTAGTTGTTGTAGGCGTAGTAGACAGTAGTGGTAGTAGAAGAAGATAGTATTATGTACCTATTCGACGGTCAGTAATCAGTATAAACTTAGGATGTTTAATGTTTATATCAATACAAAGTCGTGAACTTTTTTGAGGAGATTGTCAAGTGAGAGTTCCTTTTTAGTTTATGTCTTATGATTATTATTAAAGTGTTGAGTTATTTTGATTCTCTAAATAATTTCGTACTTATGTGCTATCATTAAATACCTATGTGTGTGTTGAGGTCAAAAACCTAACAATAGCGTGATATTTGGAAGAAGCTAAAATAGTCACTGTAATACTGTATAATTTCAACATAGATTACATCCTAAATAATTTTACCACTGGTATTGTGAAGATTCGTGTGAAGCAGGAAATGACTGCAAAAACTTAATACTGGGAACATTTCTAGACTGACCAATTTTATGTCAAAGGTCGTAACATGCATAATGAGTACTTTTAACAATTACATGAAGAGTGTGCGTGTGTGTAGGTATGCAGTAGCCTAGTTTGATGAACTGCTTGGTAGAGAAGTTAAACGTCCGAGCATAGAACTGACCTGGACAGGTACTAGCTTCGAATTTTGGTTGAAACAAATAAAATAATTTTAATTCTAGCAAGGCTCTGATCATAAGGCTATCTATCTTCCGGAATATCCGCAAAACAATTGGTCACTAAAACATACGTTATAGGCTTTTACCCCACATGTATCTACATATTTTGCTATACATATTACAGGGAAATGGCAACGTTTCTTTTCTTATCGTTTTTTGGAACATATAAAGTTTCGAACATTAAAAAGTCGTGTAGCCGAAAAGCCGCGTACTTATCACTAAGTATCTTTTGTGGTTAACGCGCTTTACAAAACTTTCGCCGTCGTTTGGTTCCGTACTTAGAAAGTAAAAGGAACCCTGTAAATTGTAAATAGACTTTGAACAGAACTTGCAAGATGCCGACAAATCTGATTTGTGTGGCTAATTTATCACGAAATTCGATCAAGTAGTGTCTGTGACTTTATCGTTGCGCAAAACTTGGAAAGAATGATCTAGATTCTATATTAACTGACTAACAGCCGTTTTCTGAATTGAGAATTGATTTGATTAAAGGAAAGCATATGTCAGATACAAGAAAATGTTTAGCAACGTTATATACCCAATTTAGAAACCGGCCGTAAGTCTTAAAGATACGGTAAAATATTCTTCTACTTTTAATAACTTATGGGACAACTTTAAAAATACTAAAACAAAGGCTAATATCTTAACAGCACATTAAACAAAAACTATTCGAACTTTTCTAATAAAACACTAGTAAAGTAAGTACAATAATCCTGTTGTTGATAAACAAAGCACTCATAAGGGTAGAGAATGCGTTACGTAAGAAATAAGAATTTATGTTTGACTCATTCTGTGGGATTACATGGATGGCTTAAACTATTACGTTTGTCATGTTTATGGCATTTTAAGTAATTCCTTACTCCTACTTGTAAACAATACAGCTTCAAGTTATTACATAAATGATAACGATCCTGACGATCTTAGTAATGGATGTTAAAATTTATTTGCGGTCTGTAATCTTATGAAAGCTAGGAAATATGTAGTAGATACTCAATAGATCATTATTTTTGGTAAGTTATGACTTCTATGTGTGATTGTTTTTGCACTTTCTTCGATATAAACGAAGATTTATAGTTTGATATATTTAAATTTTAATTACGCTATTAATTCAATATACCTTATTGCGTATAGATTGCTGATCTTATGTAATTCTCAAAAAGAAGCTCAAGGCAATCTTATAAGCAAGGGCTTTTCACAATCCACCTTATTTAACATATCAAGTGAAACTACACGGCTAGTAGTTTATAATGAAATCGTCAGAATTATTATATCTACTAGTGTTTCGACCCTGAATTACGATTATATGCACTTAATATGAAAGCGAGCCGAGAGAAAGTGGAGTTGCGTGTACGTGACCATAATTTACCGATTCTAATGGTGTTTTAGAGTTCTTTGGTATTGGGAAACTTAACCAATTATACAAATCACGATATGTTAGATTGTTTTTATTGTTATTCGGGAAAAAAAGTAGGCCAGTGATGGCTCAGTGTGTGACTCTGACTTTGTAGCTTCTACGGATTACATTAAAGGTTTGTTTCGGGCATGTTTCGGGATATTTTATAGTAATGTAATCTTTGAATCTTTAATTTGAATTCTTACATGTTTTAAAAAGTGTCTAATAAAAGGTAGGTAAGATAACATTATTTAAAAAATCACAAGTATGTAAGCTTTTGCATTTTTTTCGCAGGAAACAAAATAATAAAATTGAATTCGGTAGTACGTCACGTTACTGCATTAAATGCCGTCCGCATTTTAATATTTTAAATACCACTATCGTATTATATAACTAGCATGCGATAAAATTTATAATATCAAACGTAGTATCAGTAAAGATTATTGGGAATGGAATCTGAATCTCTATTTCTCTGTAAATATGATATTCAGTTATCTACCTACCGGTTATTTTTAGCGAAACTCAATTTTTAATATTGGTTAAAAATGTGGGTGTACAAAATCAGTCTAAGTCCATTATCAGTTGAATGCAAAGAAGAATAGGGGCACAAAAATCAATTAAAGATCGTAAGAAGTAAGTAATTTTTTTATTTCATAATTTTCCGGCCATCTTTCGTAATATTAATAGGATATGATAAACATGTATATAGAAACACTTTTATTACATACGTAATTCATTGTTACTAAATATTATTACATACATGTTTGCCAATTTCTAATAGTTATTATTTAAAGCTATTAGCCATTCAAATATAAGTGTTCATAAATGGATAATAGATATGATTAGATAATGCAAAAATGGAGAAAGTAAATTGAATAATATGCATAATTCAATTGTATTTCCATTTATTCAAGTTATGCCCATTTACTATTTAAGTATGGACTAGTAATTAGTATACCTATATTATCTTTGGTATGGATAATAAGGATATGTATTTAGTGATGGAATTAGGTACATAATTATAATTATAATTACGTACAAAGTTTACACCAAATAATATATTTACGTACTTATTATTTATTCATTATATGGATACTTTTTATTTGAGAAGTAGATAGTAATACCCTATTTAACGAAATCAGATTTTCATCAATTGCATGACAGCAAAACTTTTCCTAAAGAAGCATCAACATTATCTAATGTACAAAATAAAGAATTTGATAAAAATCAAAGCTATCAAAATCAATGAATAAAAGTTTATTCAATAGTTTAGAATCTAACTGCAAATACAAGATCTTTAGTGAATCCCACATACACCATCGAACAATGGTTCAGTTTTTGGCCTTACCAAAGGAATTCGGACAAAAACACAACACGTGGCACTGGGATGTTAGCACATGTTTTATTTAGTACACGTATCGATTGTTTAAACTTTATTGTTTTAGTAATATGTTAGGAATTTTAAGCCATCCCTCAGACTAACGTATCGACAATTTGTATAAGGATGTTAAATTTTGCATCAAATTTAATTAAATTGAAAGGAAAATGTACCATCGCAAAGTTTTGATTGTGTTTTTGAAATATTTCGAGAGACAAGTTAAACACTGCGGAAATTAATAGTCCAGACGTCAAATGACTAATGTCAAAAGCCGTTCACAGTCACAGCTTTATTTAAACTTCCCATTTACGAGGGTTATACGTAGGTACTTATATAATTGTAACAGAGTCCCAGACAAAATAAGACGAGCCTTGATTGATTGCAGATGGCTCTCCGTCTTTCACTAAATGTTCTCTTGATATTATAGTGTATTAATCTTTTCTTTATTTTGTCTGGTAATTTAATTCTGAAGTTCTGTGGTTTGGACTATAATACTGGAAATAAATTTATACATGCGTTGTTTGAGGACAATAATAAGATAACGAAAAAATGGCATAGTTGAAATTAAAAGTTTATATCTAGGTTTAGAAACGAGCAATCTCTTTTGTAACTTATGAGCCTTAAAATGCCTTGATTGAAAGCAGAAATAAATCTACAAGAATACATTTAAAAAGTAATTAATATTTCCTATAATAATCATCTCTTAACTTTTATTTGGTTTGAGGTCGAGATCAATTTGAAAGGCATTAATGTTAAATTTATGATCTAAAAACAATAATCATTAAACGTTATTAACCATGGCCTCCGGAAATTGTCTTCAAGTAAATTGAAAAGGCCTGAAGCTCAAAGAAACGTTAGAGGATATTATTCATAACGTTGTTAATACGAACAGTTCATAAAATTAGGTGATGAATGTTTCTAGAATCATCATCAAAAAGGAAAATAATATAATCAATACCTAATTGTAGCATTTAATATTATTTAGTCTCATATAAAATAAAAAGAAACATAAAATTAAAGCTTGTATTACTAACAAATGGAGCTTCAAACATAAAAATCCCATTTAGAACATCCCGCCCTTAGATCCCGCCTTTTTTTTTTTTTTTTTTATAGTGGGGAAATCTTCCAAAGATACCCACGGCCCCCGGGGAAGGAGCCGTGGGTTATGTCGGATTCTTACCGACTAAAACCCCACTGTGTTCCGTCGAGCCGCTTTAATGATGGGGCCGCGGGTATTTGTTAGAATTCTTCCGCGACCCCCTCGGCGGCAGCCCATCTCCAGGCCAGGCGCAAGCCAAGAACAGGAAAGGTGGTTTGCCTGCTCTTCCCTCCCGTTGGCGGCATGAGCGGAACACGTCTCAAGCCGCCTCACCGCACCGGACGATGGATTACATTCCCCGTTCCACCGCCCGGCGCCCTTCGTCAAGGAGGCACATTGCGACCGTGTAAAGCGGCCGCAACACGGCGACGACGCCCAATAAGACGTCTGCGCCGGATCGGGTCCGCGTGAGGATCCCTCTCGCGCACCCGCTCTGCCTCCTCTTTCTGCGAGATCACGCTCTCCGAGAATGCGATCACCGCACGCCAGGATCTGTCGCCATCCACCATTGCACGAACAACGGAGGGTAGAGAGAGATCCGGCCCGATTATCGCGACTAAGCGAGCACGGGGCTCGGCCCACGCGGGACACACGGCAAGAGTGTGATCTGCCGTGTCCTCCGGGCAGGCACACCAGTGGCAGACCATGCTGGGCTCCCTCCTCGCGACTTTACACAGGTACCGCCCGAAGCAGCCGTGCCCGGACAGTATCTGCGTAAGGCGGAAGGTTATGGCCCCGTGCCGCCTGTCGCACCACTCTTGGAGGACTGGACGTATGGCCCCAACCGTCCTCTCACCCGCGCTGGGCTCCTCGAGCCGGCGTTCCCACTCCCGGAACCGCCGCTCGGCAGCCTCGGCCCTCCACTCCTCTACTTCCTCGTAGGAAGGATTCACCCCATGTGACCTAGACGCCGAGACGCGGCGATACACGTCCGCTAGCATCTCGGCGTCCAGATCCCATGGCGGCGTTCCGGCCATTACGCAGGCAGCCTCAAAAGACACCGTGCGGTATGCCCTAACTACCCTGAGCGCCATGACCCGCTGCGGCCTCCGCAAGAGGGGTCTGGTACGGGCGCTCAGGGTGTCCGCCCAGATGGGGGCCCCGTAGAGGGCCATGGAGCGGATTACGCCAGTGTATAGCCGGCGACACCCACCCCCAGCACCTCTAAGGTTTGGCAGCAAACTTCCCAGTGCTCCGGCCGCCCCTACAAGACGGGGGGCGAGGCGACGGAAGTGCTCCGTGAACCTCCATCGGCTATCCAACACGATGCCTAGGTATCTCATGGTGGTGGTGACCCTGATCGCTACCCCATCCACCCGGATCTCTGAGCCTGCGCTATGTAGCCTCCGGCGACCGGGAAAGAAGATGGCTTCGGATTTCTCCAGCGCCACCCGTAGTCCCAACCGCCGGATGCGGCACACCACCTGCTCAACTCCCGTGGTAGCTAATAAAGCTGCCTCCTCGTATGTGGCCCCACGCGCAGTCACCAGAGTATCGTCGGCGTAACAAGTTACGCCAACACCTGGGAGGTTAGTGGCGCGCAGGACCCAGTCGTACCCGATGTTCCACAGAAGAGGCCCAAGGACCGACCCCTGTGGGACACCGCACGACACTTCCTTCTCACTCCATCCATCGCGGGTTGGATAGGCAACAGTCCTATCTGATAGGTATGACCGCAGCAGTCGCACCATGTAGCCCGGCACGCGATGATAGTGGAGAGCTTGCAGGATACTGTCCCACGGTAAGGTATTAAACGCGTTGGCGATGTCCAAAGACACCGCCAGGAGGACTTCTCCACTAGCGGCCGCATCTTCTGCGGTGGCTCTCACGCGAGATATCGCGTCAAGTGTGGACCGACCACGGCGAAAGCCGAACTGGTTCCCGCTGAGGTCTGGTCCCACTCCCTCCAAATGGTTGACGAGGCGAGCTGCGAAAACGCGCTCAAAAAGCTTGCTCACCTCGTCAAGCAATACAATAGGCCTGTACGCTGAGGGAGAATCGCGCGGGCGCCCCTCCTTTCTTAACAGGACCAAATTCCCTGTCTTCCACCTACGGGGAAATTGGCCCCGCTCAAGGCAAGCCGAAAACAACCGCTCCACCCGGGGCCCGAGGGCTTCCAACGCTAGCACCCACGCTCGGCCAGGTACACCGTCAGGTCCAGGAGCAGTGTTTTTCCCTTTAAGCCGCGTAACAGCCGACTCCAACTCCTCATGGGTAACGGCGGGGATTTCTTCTGCAGGCTCCTCCTGTGACGCAGGTGTCGCCGCCATCGGCGGAGGAGAATATCTTCCCCGGTCCGGGAACAGAGACACCACAACCTGTTCTAACAGACGGGGCTCGAGAGACTGAGACAGGGGCGGAGCCCACGGGCGGAGCTTCTGCCTCACCCGTTTATAGGGCCGACCCCACGGCACTCGGTTCAGACCCTCGAGCATCTCTTCCCATGCTCTGTCCTTGGCGCTGCTGATTGCCTCCTGCAGAGAGGTAGCGCACTCCCTGTAGGAGGCATACAGTTGCGCTTCCTCCACTTCGTCCCGTGCACTCCGGCGCCGGTGCCTGGTGTACGCCCGCCTCGCAGCCACGCAGGATGCGCGCAGCTGGGCAATTTCGGCGGACCACCAATACATCGGTCTTCTGTGCGGATTAGAGCGGACTCTACTCATGGCCGCATCACACACCTGCGCCATGGCATCAGCCATCCATGCTGCATCGTCCTCTACTGTTGCGATCCGCGGAGCAGGGATCCATGCCTGAACTATGGCAGCCTCAATTAGGAGTTCCCTATCGAGACTACGAATCGACCAACGCGGACGTCCACCATTTAGGGAAGGCTCACCGCGAAACGCGGATGGCGCAGAGACGCTGAAGCGGATGTATCTGTGGTCCGATAGCGTTTCCACATCAGTAACAACCCTCCAATCGCTAATTCGCCTTGCAAGGGGGGGGCTAGCGAAGGTGATGTCGACGATGGAGCCCCCTCTTTGCCGCACGCATGTTAGCTCACTCCCGCGATTTACGACCGAGAGATCAGCTGCGACCGCCCAGTCCTGCAGCACCGCACCCCGCGCATTTCTCACCGATGATCCCCATGCCATTGATTTGGCATTGAAATCTCCGGCCAGAAGCACGGGCTGCGAAGGAGCGAGGTCAATCAGTTCCCTAAGATCTGCCAGGAACCGCTCGAATTCATCCAGGCTACGGTTGGGAGAGAAGTAGACCCCGATCACTGTGTTACCATTGATCGAGGCCGAGACACAACCCTGCCGCCGGACTACCCTTTCCATTACTGTGCCGCCCTGCGTTACAAGCGTCACCAGTCCATCCAAGTCGGCCGCCCAGTTGTCCCGGGACGGCACGAAATAGGGCTCAGCCACCACCGCCACATCTATCCGCCACTCCGCCAGACTCTGGAGCAAAAGATCTTGAGCTCCGGCGCAGTGGTTGATATTGCCTTGGAGGAAATGGAGGGGAGCCATTACTGCGTTTCCATTTCGCTAACCGTCACATTCGCCTCGACGGGCGCGGGACAAGGACACGGCGTGGTACCTGGACCATCGCGTCCCCGATTTCCTCTTTTCCTTAGATCCCGCCTGACTCATACGTGTGTCATATTTAGGGCACTGATATTATTCTAGTACTAAGCGTAGTGTTTATTCAAGAAATTTGTATTACATTGCTTATTCATATCATAGTGTAATATAAATTGATATTATTTAACAAGCAATGAAATTCCAAATCGTAAACCTATCGCTATTTTACAATTTCGGCCATCGACTCATGCGTTGATTTATTTTTAGGTTCAATATCTTTAGTCATTTTGTGACTTATTTTTCTATGTATAAGAGACAAATACCTTAAATAATGATAGCATTATTTAAGATTGAGATGATTAAATTTTAATCCCTACAGTTCTTGATTTATCTCATAAACGATGTAATAAAATGTCTACTTTTGTTTAAATTAATTCCGTTATACTTAAATTGATGTTAAAATAAAAAATCATCGCCTACGCATGCTGTGAATTATTGGTAGATTGTAATCATCACTAATTATAAGCTTTGGAAGTAATAAAATTTAATGAAATGGATAAGTTTTTTCTATACATCCTTTAAGATGGGATAACGAGATATAATATCAATTTTCTACTTCGTTCCATTTCCTTAATGGAATTGTGTTTTGTTAAATAGTTGGCTTATTATACTTTTAAATAGTTTAATGGAAGGTCATTTAAATCAGCATATTAAATGTTTTATTACATAAAGCTTTGTCGTTTTGGGATCCGTTAGGACATAGATTTTATTCTATTCAAACTGAAAAGAAAATTGAGAAATATATGAATTATCATGGAAGGTTTTTTTGATCTTTCTTTCAGTTAAAGCAAGTTTATGTATACCTAACAGTTATTATCATTTGATAAACTTTTAAAATATTCCTAAAAAAGAAACTAATTTTTTGCTTCTGTTTTGCATATATATTGTTATTTTTCTTTAACGTATATACTTTTTATTGCAATTACGATTGTATTGTAATATTGTTAACGTCTCTAGATGTCAACAGACTATAAAAAATATAAAGAATAGAGAATAGATGTTGTCGCTTTCAAATTGAAAGTAGCATTGTTAAACCAATTTATTAAATTCAATTTTTTTTCAATGTTCACCCACCTAAACCTCCCGCCTTTTTTGTCGATATTGTGTCGAACCTGTAAACAGTTACTAGGGCTGACTATTACAACTTTTAGAGAATTTATTATTTACGATTACCTACTACTCTCTATTAAACAAGGGAGATTGTTTATTTTTAATAAGCGGATCCAAGGATTAGGAAATTATGAATGACAAAGTAGCAACAAGGGAGAATAATTTTTAACGAATTTAAATTTAAATTAAATTATGTAGTTGGGTTTTTTTACACCATTTATCACACCATTGAGAAGATATTAACGATGTTTTTTGATGCATTGTCTTCGCTAGGATTTGGAATACCTACTGAAGAAAAAAATAAGTTAAGCTAGTAAGGATATGTGACACTATAATTATAAGGCTTAAAATAACACTATAGAAATAATAAAATGTTGTAGCAACCCTATATGCTTTATCTTTGCAACTACGTATTGTGGGCTATTAGGTGCATGTTGGTGAAAGTAATCGATATTTTCATGATTCAGTGATCCACTTAGATCATTTATAATTGAAGACCTAAAAACCTGAATGTAGAATTTTAATTGATTCTAAAAAATAATTTCTTTTTGCATTTTACATTTATATGTATTTATTCCTTAATTGTACCAAAGCTAAGGTTGTCTGGAAGAAATCGCTTGAAGCGTTAAGACCACGAATTGTACTTAGTTCAAGCTATAGTATAATAAAGTATAAATAAATAAATACATTTTCCCAAAAACTATAATATGTAAGTAATGTAATTTTTTAACAAATTACTCGAGTACAACGGGATGTTTTCAGTGCTGTGTTTAAAAATTAATGTTAAAACTTAGTTTTAAATAATTGAGGGGATAAGGATGAAATTCAATGCCACTTTTTATTACAATAACCTTATAATATATGCCACTTTTTTAAGCAAGAACATCAGCGCCATTACCACAGATCGTATCAAATCTTTTAAGATAACCATCTCACCACAGAGCCATTGAAAGCCTGAAATTTCTCACTCGACGTTAAACCAATGTCAATATCAGGGTGTCTTTGTACAAACAACTTCTTGTTTAACATTATAATCTTTATTTATGGATAAATGGGGAGAGTTGAATCGACGGATGACAGAAGATACCATCTATTTTCTGGTAGTAAACTGAAAATCAAGCGATATTGAACCTTATGTTAAGTGGATAAGGGTGAACAAGATATGGGTGGGTAAAATATAAAACTTTGTGTATTTCACGGTGACGGGTTACCCTTTGATGAATAAAATGTGTGATATACAGTAGGCATAAAATGCTAAAGTGCGAGGCAAAAATAAAATCCAAGCTGTTAACTTTTCGTTACGTTTTTAGCATATTTTTTTCTCTTTTTATGTATTTATCTAATACTAGCGGTCCGAGTTCCGACCCGGCTTCGCCCGTGGTTCCTACATGTTTACGTTTTTTTCATAAGAACCATCCTCGTACTTCAAGGCATAGATTCCGCAGCGCACGCGATGACAGAATTTTTATTAAGGAATTTTTTACACCTTGGGTTACATTATTGCATTTTTGGTAAGGATCTCTAATTTTTTTGAAAATGCAATATAGCCTATGTTGCTCAGTAAAGATGCAGCTTTCTAATGGTGAAAGAATTTTTGAAATCGGTCCAGTAGTTTATGCGTGAAAACCATACATAAATACATACATACATAATTACAAACCTTTCCTCTTTATAATATTAGTATAGATGGATAAGTAAATAAAAGTCTTCATGAGTTTAAATATTAGCATTAGAATTTATCTATAATTCTAAAATTTTATTAATTGGATTCAATCTGTTATAAAAAGTGACTGTAATTGAAAGAAATAAAAAGATGACTAATTCGAAATACCGGGTACTATTTAATTAAATTAATTGCAAAGGTTCGAGTCCTACAAATAAAACAAATTTAATTACTTAGTATAAAATATGGAATACCTATTCAAATATACGGTTGAAAAAATTGCATATTAAACACCTCCACCCTGTAGTAGTTATAAGTTATAACAGTCGACAGTCGTTTCAAAAATAAAAATGTATGTTACCGACCTCACAGTATTGTTACACTTTAGTTAAAGAAGATCAAAGTTCAACAGTTAATATTTGTAACAAAAATAACAAATTGCATTTAATAGTAGGGGAGCCCAGGATGCTAAATGTGGATTTACTCGAGCGTCACGGGAACCTATTAGAATTGGTAGATTAGACCATAGCGAGAAAAAAAGGTCCTATAATGTTTTCACTTTTAGCGGTGGGGAAGGGTTTTTTGATTTTTTTTAATTTAAAAAAGAAAAAAATTGGCTTGGAAATACTCAAGCGCGTTAGATATTGATATTTTGCATGCTCCAGGACGTCACTGAAAAAAAGTATACGTTAATCTGACGATTTAAGTGGCGATTTAATCGCTATGAAGAAAGGGTAAAAAATTAAAGTAATATTATTCGAGCGCGTCAGATTAATATATGGGGGGGGTTAATTACAATATAAGAAGTCCCCATTTCGCTAATCTGACGATTCGAGCTCAACCTTAGGGAATTATGGATTATTCAAATTTTCCAGCGGGGCCCCTGAGCGCACCCACCAACCATAACTGCTCATATTGACTAGAGGTACTAATGAATAGCTAAGGTACCGTCCCTTATAGTAATCTGACGCGCTCGAGTAAATCCCAAAATCCCCTCTTGGGCTCCCCTACTATAATGCGTTTTATCATAAAACGTAATATGTTGGCATTGTTAAAAATACATTGTGTTTATTTTATATTAAAAAGAAATTGTCGTATTTCAAAAATAAATTTTATAAACTACTAGCGGTCCGCCCCGGCTTCGCCCGTGGTACATATGAAAAATAGATGTTGGCCGATTCTCAGACTTACCCGATATGCACAGAAAATTTCATGAGAATCGGTCCACCCGTTTCGGAGGAGTATGCAGACTAACATTGTGACACGAGAATTTTATATATAAGATGAACACTGGTTCAGATAAAAATCGTATACGGGACATTTTACGACCATCAAAAAAACGCCTTCTAAAGATTTAAAAACGTGATTATTATACGATGAAAAGGGAAGTCGGTTCCCAAGGACATAATTCTGTATTATATCTTTTAGACCTCACCATACGAGGGTTGAAATCACGTAGACTCCTTCGTGGGGGCACATTTTAATTTTAACTCTATTCAATACGTTCATAAGGTTCAAAATACCAAAGCAATAATTTATTTGTTTACGCTGGCAATTCTTCCTTCTTGGAATAAAATAAATCCTAGGATTATTTGTTTTAAAAATATATTATTTATATACTGTACATGTAAGTTCTGGAAAGAAATAAATAAATTATTATTATTATTATTTCCATAATACTCGGGTACCACCAGAAGGACGGTACCCGGATCTTTGGAAGGCTTACGTGGGGACACGGATCCAACACGCAGAGGCCCTTTCAAGAATTTTAATGTGTTGTGGGACACCAGCCGCAGCCTGCCCATGACTGCACTATAGAGATACAGTCCTAGGCAGTCCGCGGCCGATGTAGGACTATTGCAGGGTATGGAAATTTAACAACTGGGCTATGGATTAGGATGCTAAATGGACTGGTATTGGGGACTATGGGAAACTATGGCACCTGCCTTTCTACTAAAAGAAAGTAAAAATATGTTGGCAGGTGGTGACTCGCCCTCTCACTGTATGGGCCCCCGAAATAAGTCGCTGCAATAGTGCGACAAGGGGGCAACATATTGTGAGCAGCTAAGGGTGGAGAGGCGTCCCTGGACTTTAAACGACGATCACGCGCTCCCTGAGGGTCCAGCATCACGTGCCCACTCGCCACTTATGATTCGCATCCACCCTTCAAGCTAAAAGCTCTCGCGACTCCACTCTGGCCGGCCGGTTAAGGCAAGCCAGAGGTGGGGGTCCTGTCCTCGTCAGGCTTCACTCTGACCGGCCGGTGAAGGCGAGCCGGAGATGAAGACAGGGGCCTCCCCCGGGAGCACTCGGTTCCCGCGGGGTCGCTACTCCCCGACACCACGCCACAAGGTGTCCTGCGGGTTGACTGATTGCACGGGTGGAATATCTGTTGTCACGTAGACAACAGATATTCCAACCGTGGGCGATGGGGTCGTCACATCCCTACGCCCTTATTATTATTATTGATGATTGCGAGGTGTGAAGTTTTCCCGCCATCATCTTAGATCTGTCAACATGTGACAAGTACCACAGATAACAACAATTTATGATTTATTTGTTTCACAGATACAAAAAGTGGTGAATTAATCAAGAGTGTATTGTTTGTATTTTTAACCAAATTTACAAAATTCTTAGAAATATGTTATGTTAAAATCCTTAGATTAGACTCATTATAAGACGTATTTATTAGATAAAAAACAATGCATATACAAGTCTACCAACATTTCAAATGTTTTGTTGAACCTATATCGGAATGTATGAAATAAATAATAATAAACCTAACGTTTTTGCTTTCTACATTTTGTCACCATCATCAGTAGGTAATAAAGCCGAATAAAGCCATATTTTAACCAAATAAAGTTATAAGTTCAATCATATTATCCGATTTTGGTTATCAATATGAAAGAATATCGAAATTCGAACGATAAGTATTTTTTTTAAGAAAACAGGTAGTGTTAGAAATGTATTGAAGCGATTAGAATCGCCTCCGGGACCCAATAATTTGGAGTCCCGTTGATAAATATTAGGTTCAAAAAAAATTGAATTTCAACTTTTGCAA
The DNA here is from genome assembly GCA_029959065.1 of Colias behrii. Classification (NCBI taxonomy): domain Eukaryota; kingdom Metazoa; phylum Arthropoda; class Insecta; order Lepidoptera; family Pieridae; genus Colias; species Colias behrii. The sequence continues at coordinate 3,488,295 of JARWMC010000016.1, forward strand.
TGGGGAATATTCATGTTTTTCTTTTTTGTCTTAAATTGATAGTTTACTATTCTATAACGTAGAAAAAAATATTAATGGGCTTCAAAATACTCTTGATATTTTTATAAATGAAATTTAAAACTTTTAAAAAATTTAAGCAGTTCAAACGTTGCCATTTTGCGCGCGCTTTGCGTGACGTCACATGACACGTCCAGTGGGTGTTCACCTTAAGGTACGTATAAATTAAGCGCGGCAGCCGCGCGAGCCTATGTTCGACCAGAGTTGACGTTCATTTGCTGCGCGAGCCAATATGTAGATATATTTTAAGTTGAACGTAGTTGCCGCGCGCGGCAGGCGATCCATCACGAACAGACCGCGGCGGTTAGTTCAGTGTTCACTCTTGAGTATGGACGCGCTTTCATTGTGATTCACCATATTATTTGTAAAAAAAAAATAAAAGAAAAAGGCGTTGGTGGATGAAAAAATTAGTAAATAGATCGCTATATGGCGTGAAACTTAATTGTGGTATTTATTGTAGTATTGGGAGGATTTGCTGTTCCACAAAAATTCATTAGCGCCATACAATTGTAGTAGTAAACGGCACTTTTCGTTGTCCATTTTTACGTATACGCCGCGCGAGCCGAATCACCAAAACTACAAACCGTCCACACGGCGCGCGAGCGAACGCCTGAAGCTCCTTTGATGCGGTCTCAAAAACCGACAGCGAGCGGATCGCCCCGCGGCACGTTCGAGCGCGGCAATGTTCGCGTCGCCGCGCGCGGCGATCCCGTCTACATAGTGCGCAGCCGCCGCGCGCGCCTATGTTCGATGGTTTGCCGCGCTTAATTTATACGCGGCTTTAGTGTTTACTGTGGAGTGATGAATACAATGTCTTGTCAGATGACGTCACATTTCGTTCGACCAGTGGTGGCGCGTTTTGGAAGTTTGAATTTCGCTCCCTTATTTTGCACTTTTTGAATATTATTTTAGGGGTTTAAATAATAAGTAAATAAAAAAAATCCTTTTCATTATAATATTACGATAATAAGTATTCGAGAAAAAAATATTTTAGGCCATTTCAAATTTTATGCATATTCCCTATTAGATTACAATTATATGTATTTTTGTTTTTCAGTGTAGCGCTGGTAGCGCAGCGGATAAATAGAAAAAATGAGAAAAAACAGTAAAATTATTTATACTTAATTAGGTACTTAAGTTTCATTACCTAATTATTTATTCACATATTATAAATCAATGAACATTTTGGGTTTAATTAAATAAAATATTCAACACAAGTCATGTTATCTTTAAAAATATTGTTTTGATACGGAACCCTGAATTGGATTGTTTTATAAAAAAGAAAAGTAGCCTTCTCCCGTTTTTATAACATAAGGATGATGTATTATGGGTTGTTTTATTTTTTATAACTAAGGTTTTTTATAGCCACCCTCTACTGTCTGTTAAAGTTATAATCTGACTTTTTTGTTATCGTTTACAATATTTTTAGTAAGTAAAGCATGTTAAAAAAACATATTTTATACAGAACCTTACACTTACCTACGTTATTTTTTTATATCTAGTTAATCATAGTATATTCATTATTTTTTGCATAACATCGTTGACATACCTACAACTGCGTAATGTGAATTTAATACTAAGGAATGTTTTATATATTACTTTGTTTAATTAAAACGCTTCGCTGACCTAATAGAATCAAATGCCATTCAACATCAAAATTAAGATATTATATAAGCCGTTGAATATACATTAAAATTTAACAAAGCGTACTTGCATACATTATATCATAAATTCCCTTCAATAAATAACCGAATTAAAATACTAAGCATATCGTAATAGAATGAAATATAACCAGCCATAAACATCTATTGTGAGCCATTAAATATTTAACGACTTCAATTTTAAGCAGACCATTAACAATGTCGTAAAATGTTGCCACCCGCTATATTTTTAGTAGCCTATAGGCAGATGTCTTGTGTCTGTTATATGGGGTAGAGATTGATTGTTCTTCAAATGCGATTTTGTAAATTGTTTTTATTACCGTAAATATATATATATATATATATATATATATATATATATATATAAAACGATAAAATACCATTTGAACGTGTGTTGTGATAGCGACTTACATTATTATTCTTCAATATATTATTTATTGCATTTTTGTTATTTCATACTGAATAGTGAATTTTAAAATTGTTAAAAGTTTTTGGCAAAAGTTTTGGTTATATCTTTTTACCGCCTACAAAAAAATGCAAATTAGATCGAAATAAATGCATCCATTCATAATATTCCACCAAACCAAGTTTATTTTTATTTAATTAATTTTCTCCAAATTTTCTAAGAAATTAAGTAATGTTTATTATTCAATATCAGTAGGGTATTGGTTAAATAAAACAAACACTAATACATCAATCCTAAACAAACAATTAGGGATTAGAGCTTCAAACATGTGACAAGAATATTAGTAGAGGATATAGAGCTACAAGGGAGCTACCCTTCATAAGTAGAGGATAATTTACGTGGGTGTTTTTTATATATTATATTTGATTTTTTTTATGAAAATGAATATAAAAAACATTCCGTTTTATGTTCTGAAATGAAATTGGTTAATATCAAGCAAAAAATATAGTATTTTTCATTTTCTTCCAGCCTCAAGTAACATTAATATTTTAAATACAGGCTCTCCATAGGTATGCTAAAAATTGAATTAAAATGTAACTCAAAGTCAATATTATCACATGTGGCGTTAACGAATGTTTATAATTAAAATAAATATTGTACAAAACCGCAATTTAGAAAAACGACCTCCAAAGTTGCGATAGCTGTTTGCACTGATATCTCCCACATGTCCGGCCGGCGCCACAAACAGATAAAAACCCTTTATTTTTGTTCTAAATGCTTCGAAAAACATTAAGTTATTATCCGAAGAATGTCACACAAAAACATTTCTGAACGCAGTTGCACAAATGGCGCCTCTGACATTTGGCGCCTACTTTTTCTTTCGAATTATTTTTTAATTGTCACATTTTACTTACAATGTAATTGAACTACTTTAAAAATAAAATCATGGCTATGTACTTTTTACGCGTTACCATACCACTTAAACTTATTTTTATCTAGCGTAATTATTTTTACTTTTTATTGTGGTGGAGCAATTTTTATGGATTTGAGCATAACGCATACAATGTGGTATAATTTTATGATCATATTTTTAAACCCAGATCTTAGGCGGTCTCAACTTGGTTTACTGCACTTTTATTATTGCGTCGTAACTGGTATATATATAAATTATTAATAAAAATGAATATTTTCATAAAAAAACAGTTACAAAAAGAAAGAGGACAGCTTCTGCATTGTTATAGGTAGCAGAAAGCAACCGTATTGCAAGGAGCAACTCAATGTAGCGTGGTCAAACTTTCAGATGTTTCAGAGTTCAGACAGCCTAACTTCACAGTTCATACACATTCTTGTTTTTCATCTTATATAATAATGGCTTAGTGATAAATTATTTATAAACTCCGTCTGTCTTAACATAAATAAATCAAAAAATTTTACCACTGTACTTCAGACTACTGAATAACACACGTTATTCAGTAGTCTGAAGTAATATCTAATAAATGTTCACATAATATTTGACAGGTACAAAGTTAACTAATCTTCGCTATTATTCACTCCCGACCTCGCTTATTGTCTTAGCAATTGAACGTGTATTCGTCAACGCGGAAAGCCTTGGGTTAATGTGCGGAAAATGAGGTGTTATATCGGATAATTATCCTTCTGAATTTGATGATCTTAGAGCCTGGAAATGTACATAATGTACATGAAATTTAGTTTTGAGCTAATGTGCTGTAGAGGCCATTTTGTAGTTTCATTTTAAAAAAATAGCTTATTTTCCCTGTTGTCTTTACCCGGTATACAGGATTTAATGAGAGCTTCAACTTATAAACATTTAAACACATAATTTAATCGTATAAATAATAGCTTCTTGTTTTACTCGTCATGAAATTCGTAAGAGCTATCAAAATACATTTTAATACAGGCAAAGCTGGGGCAAACATTTATGTTAACCCAAATTGCTTTGGGATAAATTAAAAAATAATTAATTGTAAATTATACCTAACAACAAAACTTATAACCCAATTTAGTGATTACACAAGTATAATAAAGTCTAGCGATACTATTGTTTCACGAATTCCAGACTACCATTGTTCAAAATAACGGGTTGCATACATTGAGATATACATACGTAGTAGTAATATTATCTCAATGGTTGCATAATTGAATATGTTATGAGAAAATTAACACCAATTCACTTCATTTACTGACGTTAAACGGTGCATTTTGACCGCCATAATTTTTGATATTTTCTAATCTTTTTGTAGTTATTTTTAGGCTTGTTGCAAACAATGTATTGTAGGCCAAATGATGATTACAGGTTTTGATTTAATCACTATTGAATGTTCTTTAAGTGGAAATAAATAAAACTCTTGGTGATTGAAGTAAAATATAACTTGTACAAAGACGAAGTAACATTCATAATTGCAACACTTATTTTGGAGTTTTACGTTCACGAAATAAACGGACTTCCGTGTGTCAAATTACACCTCGAATTGACGATATTATCACACATTACAAAATTAAATAATTATTTGTTATATGATAGTATATGGAGTGTCATATTCCACTGTATGCATGATTTTGATGAGAATGTACTTATATTTATATATTTAAGTACATTTTTTTCTTTCAATATTTATGAGCAAGAAATAAATGGGAGCTTTTTGTCTCATTAGCTAGCTAATGACTTCTTTAGAATAATATAATCAAAATTAATATTGTAAAAGATAATGATATATAAGCTTAAAGATTCTTTTTTTTTTTTTTTTTTTTTCAAGTGGGGAAATCTTGCCTAAGATACCCACGGCTCCCGGGGAAGGAACCGTGGGTTATGTCGGATTCCTACCGACCAAAACCCCACCGTGTACCAACGCGCTGCTTTAGACGGGATGCGGGTACACATTCGCAATCTTCCGCATATCCCGCCCAGCAGTTGCCCGTTTCCAGGCCCTCCGCCACTTGCCCGTTTCCAGGCCCTCCACCAAATGCCCACCCCGGGGCGGCGCAAGCTGTACACGAGCTCACGCCACCCGCTCGCCGATGATGGATTGTTCCCCGTTCCATCATCGGCGTTCCCCAGACCCTCGACCTCAGCATCGACCGGCCGAAGGGCGCGCGCCGAAAGGCCCTCTGAAACGTGATTCACGCGTCGAAGGACCCTCCGGCGCACTTTTATAGAGGTTTCCCTCGCAGCCCCCACCTCACACCAGAGGTGGCGGCCCTCGGTCCGGCCCCACGGACCGGATTACGAGTTGGCAGACGGCTGTCGCAGGGCAGCCGCCGCCCTACACCCACCTACAGGAGTCACCGCGTGTCACAAAAGTGACGCGTCGGGATCCCGCCCCCTGTTTTGTTGGTAGTTAGACTACCAACAAAAAACAACGCACGCGGCCTCTGGCCGCCATCCACCGCCACAAAGCGCAGCCCCCTGCCAGTCGGTCGGAACGAGACCCAAACGAGCCCCGATCGACCTTCCACCCCATTTTGCCCAGCCAAATTGCCAGGCCGCGACCACTAGCCGCCATACCTCGCCGTACCACAACGGCACCTGAGCCAATCCTGGCCCCCCGGAGGATCCTAGCCAGCTAGCCAGCCATCCAGCCAGCCAGCCAGCCAGCCGGACAACCAGCCGGTGACAGCATGCCAGCCAGCCGCCGCGGCTCAAAGCAGCCAGCCAGCCAACCGGTGGGACAGCCGGTTTCAGCCAGCCTGCCAGCCGGCCCCCTAGCCAGCCAGCGAGGCAGCCGGTGTGACCAGCCGGTTCCAGCCAGCCCGGCCAGCCGGCCTTCAAGCCAGCCAGCCAGCTATATGGATCCCTGGCCGTCGAACCAATCGTGTCGTCAGACGACAGACCGGCCTTTCAGCCCCTCCGCGTCCAATTAGCTTCACTCAAAGTACACGAGTGCACTCCAAGCTACTGAGCCCCCCCGGCCACGACAAGGCTTGGAACTGATGGGGGGGAAGCTTAAAGATTCTAATTCAATATGTATTTATAATTGAATCTATAACCTAATTATTTACCTTTCAGGTAAGTACAAAGATTTACTTAAAAATAACGAAATACATAAGTCATTTTCCATTCTATCTGGATACATTTTGCAATCATTTTATTAACCTGAAAAGGACAATTGGATAAATGTGAAATATTCATCGTCAAGGCTTAAACCCACATCGACAATTCTCCAATTTTATAAGTAGGACACTAGAGGTCGTTTGGCACTTATGGATAAAATATCGAAACAATCTACATGTTGGTTGTACATCTACATTTTAACAATAATATATTTTATTTTCACTCTATGTTTACTTTTAACTAAAGAGAGAGATAGCAAGTGAGAATATTTATATAATAATATTGTCCCCTCAGAGAAGCAGTCATTACGACTAAATATAACCAAAGAGTACATAATAATAATACTGCCAAATGTTCGACATGTGGCAGTAGCAACTAATTATCCCACTTGCAAAAATAAAGACTAAAACAAACATGTGTTTAGAATAATAACTATCATATCCGTTACAACGCATATTATTATAAATGAACGAGCAAACATATAGATAAAAAATGATACAGCAATAAAAAGCCTACTATCAAACGATCGTGAAGTCTTCTTTATATAGAGCAAATGTCTTCATTAATTTAGACACCTATTCCAAGCTATTCGACCAATACATCATAAGTGATTATTATCAATCGATATGACCAATAGCGGGCATTGACCTGTAGTAAGCTTATTTACGTCTTATGTGCGACTTGCGGTTTCTTTTTCATATATAATTGTATTACCTACTTAAAGACGGTACTGAAGCTCGAGTTCGCAACTCGATATGTAATAAGAATGAGGAAACCGAATAGTCTTGCCGAATTAAAAATATATCAAGATAAATAAACTGTCAATTTGGCTAGAGTGTTTTGTTAGTAGATTATATAGCTGCTGTATTTATAAGAAGTGGGATTTTATTGATATTATAAAAACACTATCAAAATAAGCGTCTCGGCTGATGGTCTACTAGGTTCGATATGAGATCTTTTAAGAATAATTTGACTATAGTAAATTTACCGTAAACAAATCAGTAAATAGATCTAATTATTTTTTGTAAGTAAAATTAAACTTTTATAAAAATGCTAAACAAGCTTTTAAATGCATCCATTATAAATGAATATATTTTACAAATTTGAACATATAGCACTAGCGGCGACAAATCAAAATAATAATCTATTGTTAAACCTACACTACAGAAAAATTTACTTAACTTCGCAATTGACCAACCAATCAATCAATGATAAAAAGGCGTTCCTATTTTGTACACAGCAAAACGACACTTATAAACAACTGGCAATAGCTCAAAATGGAATGCACCTCATTAGTAGATAATTGATGCTACTCGTCTCTCGTATCGGGATGACTTATTGACTATTGTTATTTAGTTCTTGAAGTAAGCGATCATCTCCAATCTTTATGAGCAAAGCGTGGGTTTGATGTACGAGACGTTATGAGATTTGAGATATGAACCAAGGTTTCAGAGACAGGTGGAGGTCATAAGTTTTATTAGCATTTTAATGTAGGCTTTGTTGTCAATATTTGTCGCTTCGTGTGTGTTTTAAACATTTATTTATTGAGTATTAAATGTATTTACGTCATATATTGTAAACAGAATGGCCAGCTTAAAGAAAAATTCGGTCATAATAATTCAACAATATTTACTGCATAAATTACGTTTTGAACATATTATTTAGATAGAATAGACAACAGCATGAGTAATTTTCTTCAATTACTGTATTCAATTATTACAAACTAACTAAAAAAGGCCTATAATCAATGTAAATGATGACAGGCATGTGTGCAAATATGCTCTGGCTCTTCCTAAAATGACCTACCTGAAAACGACTTAAAACACATTTTGTAACACAATCCGCTATCTTGACTAAATCACCTTATTCATTATCAGATCTGCAAAAAACAATATCAAGGGAATCAATCCGTTCCAATAGTTAAAGCCTTTCTGTACTAAAATATACAACATTGCCTTCCGAGACAGCGCGGCGTCGTACCTGCAAGTTGGCCACAGAACAGGTTATTATGTAATATGGATGAGCCAGTTCACGTATGAATGCGCTTTGCGTAAAAAGGTACGTTAATTAATCATGATGTAATACGGGTGATATTGCATCCGTGGAACTAAGGAATGAGGCTATCCTTGTTGATTTTGATTTTATTCTTGTGAGTCAAAAATTGAGAGATATTCTAATAGTTTGAACTCTTGTATCTATAAAATATTATATCTACCTGAGCAAAACGTTTTGTGAAAAGCCGACGCGAAGAAGAAGAAGAGACGCTTTTCGTGAAAAAGAAGTACACAACTTATGTATACATATATTTATTTGCTTATTCTTCCGAGGATCAAATTATTTTTTTTGCGTAATCGCTCTTATGCTTTTGGTGAACAAGCCAATTTGCTTCTGCTTAGTTCATTATTAGCATAAGAAGCTGCTGATTTAATCTTAAAAAAGAAACAATGAAAATGTGAAAAATTTCTCAGGTAAAGTGTTGAGGAAAAATCACAGATAATATAACACTAGGTATGAAAAAATAATATTTGTTTGGGTTGAATATACCAAAAGATATAGGACATCCCTACTACATAGTACATATTATAAAACCAAGTCATCCGTCGCGTCTAATCGCGATAAACTCAAGAACTACTGCACCGATTTATCGTTCTGTTTTCACCAAGTGTAGAGTTTTCGCTGAAGGTTCTAATATAATTTGGTAAGTTTAAGGCTACTGACGAATGCATGAAAAAAAAATGAAATGAATTATTACCACATTGCAACCGGAAAGCCAGCCAAAAACATATTATGTTTAATTCAGAACAAAAAAGCTGCCCAGTTATTTGCTCTTAATAAAAATCAGTTAAGTAAATGTGAAATACATTCCCTTCACTTTTTATAAAGATAATTACTACTTATTATTCAACAGGTGTATTTCTGTACATTTACTAAATGCACAGATAAGTCTTGACAAATTAAAAGTCTTATTTCTAAGATTTTATCGCGTAAAATACGACCATAATAATTTACCGCGTGATTTATGAGTGATTTCTATAAAATATATTTTGTGTCTCAAGTTTCAACATTAACGCAATGCGCAATTACTTCTGACAATTCCTAACTCTATTCCATTCCCTGACTTATTGAATTTATTTAAAACTAGCGGTCCGCCCCGGCTTCGCCCGTGGTACATGTTTACGTTTTCTCTACATAAGAACCATCCTCGTACTTCAAGGAATATAATAAAAAAAGAATTATCGAAATCGGTTCAGCCGTTCTCGAGTTATGCGCTTACCAACACATTTTGCGATTCATTTTTATATATAAAAGATAATAACTATCTATAAACACATCGGCACATTGATATCATTTAGTATGATTTTTATCTATATAATATAAAAATGAATCGCAAAATGTGTTGGTAAGCGCATAACTCGAGAACGGGTGGACCGATTTCGATAATTCTTTTTTTATTATATTCCTTGAAGTACCAGGATGGTTCTTATGTAGAGAAAACATAAATATGTACCACGGGCGAAGCCGGGGCGGACCGCTAGTAGTATATAAATTAACACCTATCTGCGAATGTGGAACGTTTTACATATAGAGGCGACGTTGACACCTGTGCTACAGATAATTTAAACTTTTATGGTAATTGTAATCATTTCTAAAGTTTAGGTATATGCACTATTAAACTCTAAACTTTTGAAAGGCATAAAAATGTATTAAGTGAAACAATTAAACTTTCACTGCTTCAGTTTGTAGTTAAAATATAAACTAACGAAAGCACCAGCTGAAAACTGTCTTTTAAATTGCCATATTAAGTGAACAATAGTATGAATGTATTAACTATTAAGTATCTTCTTGCCATAAGTGAAAAAAAATGTATTAAGTGACAGATCATAACTTTCACTGTTTCAGTTTGTTTTCAAGTTTAAATATAATCTAACAAATGGATCAATTGACAAGTCGCAAGAAAGTCTTTTCTCGGAATCCATTAAAGTGATCGGATAAGTTTATTGCGCCAGGCTTGTTTTGGATCAATTAGCATTAATTGAGCTCTAAATGATTGCTTTTATTTTAAAGATACAATGGTAATAGAGAAATACAATGGTTGGTACATCTTAGGTTACTTAGACATTTCTTTGTTCTGAACAGATTGATAAGAAGACCAGTTTTTCAATCTGGTAAATGGGATTAAATCCCGATGGTTTTGAACTTTGTAAGAAGCGATATAGGATCTTTGGATGAATGAATGAATGAATGAATGAATGAATGTAATCTTTTTATTGCAAGAAAATTTACACATAACAATTATAGCATAAATGAGTTTCTTCTGGGTGTCTTACCTGCCTTTCGACAAAAGCCTCCTCCAAACTCTTCCACTTCCTTAGAAGTGTTATTCTTCTCCAGGTCACTCCTCCTACAATTTCCTTTAAATCATCCTCCCATCAAATTTTTTGTCGTAGGTAGTAAGAGGATCTTTACGTTGTAATTCTTTTTAGTTTTAAATGTCCATCTCCATGTCCTCTATATAAATTTAATATAATCGGTCGTATCAAATATCTAATATGGCCATTACAAGGACATTATAAATCTACATTATAAAGGTATCATTAAGTAAACAAGACAAAATCCGGTATTTCGCAGCTTCGCATTTAGAACAACAACACCAGTACCGGCGTAAGGGCCACTGACACCCCGGGCGAAAATATTGTGGCGCCCACTTGAGGGAAGCAATATCAAGCAAGAGACCCGAACTTCAGACCTTGGCGCCCCCCAGAATTTGTCGCCCTGGGCCATCGCCCCATCACCCCCCCCCCCTGGGGGCAATATCAAGCAAGAGACTCCAACTTCAGACCTTGGCGCCCCTCAGAATTTGTCGCCCTGGGCCATCGCCCCCTAACGCCGGTACTGAACAACACCGTAATATATATTTTAATTTATTGATATATTTATAGCCGTCACACCTTATTTATTATAATGGAATTGTACAATAGTAAATGACGTAAACAAACCGACAGGCAGTAAATAATAAATGATATTTTATGGTGATGCCCTACAAGATATTCCTCCTTGTTAGACACCTGAAGAGATACTCTGCTAAAAACTTGTCACACGAATCTATCCTATGTGTCTATCCTATGTGTTAATCCAAGTTACCCTAACCCTGAGTAGTATTTGCGTGAAAGAGTAACAAACATACATACATACATACACATACATCTATCCTCACAAACTTTCGCATTTATTATATTAGTAGGAAGTTGGATAGGTTACGATAGGATAGGACAGGATTGAATCAAGATGTTTTTTATTCTTTTGAAATTCGCGACTACGTAAAAAGGGCACGACATTCTCACCGTACGTTAATGAACGTGGTTAATTAGAGACACAAATAACTCAGATGAGGGTACTTTATAAGCCGATTTAAAAAACGCTTCACTGTGACGTAGATACCTACATAATCTGTGATTTTACGTCAACAGCGTTGAGATTTTGAAACTGTATGGTTGTGGTGCAAGAAGCTTATATCTAATACACTGGAGATTGCACTATGACCATTAACTTGTCACAAGAAAATATAACCTTGAATGACGTCAGTGTTGTTTTTTGTCTCTTTCTGTGGGTGACCACACTGGTTTGTATATTCAGGATTTTTCGAAATAAAAAAAACTAAAAATCATGGTCTATAAATAATAACGACATATATTTTTAACAGTATTTATATTATAATATTACTGGTCAACTTACATGAATAATTATCATCTTTATAGGTACATACCATTTTAATTGGTAGAGAATGATAGTTTTAAATAACGCTTGATAACTTTTGATCTCATACTACGATTTTTTAATTAAAATGAGTGCTACATACATTAAAACATCGTTTTGGTTACTCAAGCTTCAGTCTAAAACTTTTCAATATTCCAAAGGGAGAGTTGCATCGCTAGTGATGATGATATTACAGTTCTCAGAAATTCGTATGTCTTTCAGGAGCTGTACTTACGGTTACTAATGGTTTCATGGTGGTTAATTATAATATAATTAAAATTACTTTATCCACAGTTGAGACGCAGTAACAAGAATGTGGTAAATAAAAAGGTATAGCACTTTTCAAAAGGTATTTTTTTTCTGGACCGTAATCCTCAGGCTTAAAATGCAAACTGCATATTCTGGCATGTTGATAAATTTTACCCTTGATAGGCACTACGGACAGCCATTTATTTCTTTTTATTTCATTTTTGGAAAGCTGAAATAAGTAAAACAAAAAAAATTTGGTAAGTTAAAAGAACTATTAATTTATATGTTAAAGAAGAACAAACATAAAACCACATGTGAGTGCAATATCGATGTCGTGCGTTGTTTCATTACTAGTATAAAAATCTTTGAAATGGTGTTCTAAATGTTCATCATAATTTTGTTAACTATTACAATATTTTCTCTTCGCTATCCGTAAAAACTCGTCATCATGGTTACCTTACTTGTTAAATTGGTTTATTGAAAAATGATGAAATTATTAGGAAAAGAAGATAGATAGAAGATATTTAGCATGATTGATTACTAAAATGATGATAAAATTGACGATTTTTGCCATGAAAATGATTCTAAACAGGTAAATGCATGAGTATTGAGGAATATTGTAAATAGCGTAAATATATACACTTGCCTGTGAAATTTTATGCCAGAATTTGGTGTCCAAAAACTTCTGCAATTTTTCACAATGCAATACATTATTTATATTCGGAAAATATTTATTAAATACGCAACAATATTAACTTAAATATTCGAAGCGACGCAATTTTTTTGACACTTATGCCATATTGTCAAAGTGAGAGTTGCTACAATTTTATTATGGTAACTACCCATAATCAGGGAGTATCGCTTTTTAATAATCGGTTCAGATACTTATTTTATTTAGCATAAATAATAATTGTCTCATCCAACAATGCTTCTGAATGACGTTGTTGGCAATTTATCAACAAACTCATGTACAAAAACTAACCTTTTGCACAGAATATTACAGCATACATAGTAGCCTTGGGAAAACTTCGTATTAACAGTGGCAATACCAAGTTAGGTGTGAAAGTGATAAAACACAACAATTTTCTTGTTACACGTCAAATGTTCATACCGAAATCTCCAGTGTATAAGATATAAGCTTCTTGTTGTGGTGTATATGCTTACCTTTATGACACATAGCATACCTATATAGAATATACTAGTAAATTGTATGAAAAATTAAACATAAATAATTTATTTTCGAATAAAACAAATAAATTGCACATTGTCATTTTACAAATATATGCTGCTAACAAGATATGTATCAAAAATAAAGAATCACTTTTCGTTTACTTTTCACACAGAAAACAAGTGAAAATTAGGGATGTAACGATACCGATACCGATACCGACATATCGGCCGATATAATCGGCAAGCCGATATATCGGTATCGCCGATTATAAAACAACCGATACCGATATCAAACAATTCAAAAATCCGCGCCCAATGAACGATGCGGGAGGCCGCCCGCGCGTGCGCACTTTGTTTTTTGAAAAAACTCTACCAATAGTAAACTTTTATTAGGAACTGATTGTATGTGTATATTGTATAACTTAAGTTTAACTGACTTTGCAAAATAATAATAATAAAATAAATGGTTTTCTTGTTTTTTGATTTGGCATTGTTATTTAAAAGAATACGATTTACAGTTGACTCTCTGTTAAATGTTGGTAACTTTTATGCATAATTCACTATTTATTTTTCTACCAAGCCATCGATATCGGTATCGCCGATATTTTATAACAAATATCGGTATCGGTATCGTATCGGCAAAATCATGTATCGTTACATCCCTAGTGAAAATACAATGTAGAGTCATTTTTTTCACTTGTTCCTTTAAACATTCCTCTAAATAAATGTTAAAAAACGTGACTCCAGCTATCAGCGGTCAAGTTTAGGTTTTGACAGTCCAGATGAAGCATCCATCACTCTTATCAGAGCTGAATGGCATATGCTCCAGATAATAGTGTTTGTTTTCGAAGCGATACCGCTGTTATGGCTGATTATTTACCTGACTTTTGAGTTTCGTTAGGTATTGAGTTATGCAACCTCCTTGTAAAGAGGACTCCTTAGACGAGTGAGAGAGTAATTTATAAAAAATTTCGCTAAAAATATTCTTATTGCATCAAAGTTACCATATTATATAGGAACTTGACTAATTTATATTGTTAAATGTAAATTATGAATTTCTCGTATAATCTCAATTCGAAATTACTCAATATGTTAGTGGGCGAGATTAATACTTCTGACTTTATCAATCTTATATTCATTTTAGAACTAATCTTAGTTCTTCGAACTGTCTATAATAATCCTAATACCTACTGTTATAAATAAATTTATATATTTCGCATTTCTCTATTTTTAAACTACATTTGGTTAAAAACTAGCTTACATATATGTAGGTAACATATTACCCATAGTTAACAATAACCCGAATTACGACCGTTCCCATTTATAACCGTAAAAATAGACAAAATATTGCTCTATCTTTAGTACTTATGTATTTAACTCGTGACTGCATATTTTACTATTCACTTAGATACGGTAAATAACAAATCACGAGGCGCCGTATTATTATACAAATTTCAATATCACGATCATAACGATTTTGCATTATATTTTAATGTTAACTTCAAATGTTTTTGAAAGACATTGAAAACTAGAAGGTAAATCATACTCGTAAATAATATTACCGATCCTTGTTAAACCTGAATTATTCATAGTGCCTTTAGAAGTACCTATAGTTTATAAAGTAGCTCAATTATTTGTGCTAACTAAACACAAGTAAGAAGCAAATTGGCAAGTATTTATATAAGAATAATATACTTCATACAGAACTGAATATATGTACCTTGAAGAAATAAGTCAATAGGTATGTAGAAAACTCGTTGTGCCCTACGATTATTGCCACAATGCTCCGCTGCTACCTATTGGTCTTTGCATGATAATATATCTAATATGGCCTATAACTTCTTTGATAAATGGACTATCGAACAGTGAAATAATTTTTCTAATTGGGCCAGTGGTTCCTGATATTAACGTGTTCAAACAAACCGACTCTTCAGCTTTATTATATAGTATAATAAACTTCAATAATATATATATATATATATATCTCGTGTCACAATGTTTGTCCTCAATGGACTCCTAAACCACTTAACCGATTATAATAAAATTCGCACACCATGTGCAGTTCGATCCAACTTGAGAGATAGGATAGTTTAAACATGTAGGTACCACGGGCGAAGCCGGGGCGGACCGCTAGTATTAGTATAATAAACTTCAAGGTACCTCAACAAAATACCAGTACATATTCCGAGCGAAATCAATCATGTTTATATACAATACCAATGAATAAGGGCATAAACAATATTACGAATGATCGTAAAATCGTATCGATAAATGGAGACATGACACATTGAGGTCTCCGCGCCTCAGATAACTGGTGATAATGAGGACTTATGTCTTCATTGTTCTTATTGATTGTATGGCGAGTTATGTAAGTGTAGTGTGTTGATTTGGGAACGGTGAACGAATGTCTAGACCAACGGGGAGTGCCGGGGAGATAGGATTATGAATAACTATTGAATGAATGTGACAACTCGATACAGATTCAAGAGTAGATATGACTATGGAATCAATAAATCTGTGTAATGATAATAATATTATGTCCTTTATTTTTATGGTTGCCTGGAACAGAGGCGGCTCGTGACAAAATTTTATGGGTGTTCACTTGAAATAAAACACTGAAAATACATGGTGTAAAGCAGTACATTTATCAAAAAAATTACTTATAAAGGAAATACATACGTCTTTCTTTTTGGTGTGCAAAAATATCTATAACTTAAAGCGACAAGACATTCGTAAAGCACTAGCTTTACGAATGTCTGTTGTTGCTTTCATCACAACCACACAACCACGGTGTTTTCACATAATATTGTTCGGATTTAAACACACGCGTATATGTTTTCGTTTTTGTCGTACATTTTTGCGTAAGGTCAAGTTCAGGCCGTGGCAGTCCCTTAGCTTTCAATTCAAGCCGAATATGTAACGTTTTAACACACTTTTTAATGAACGCCACATTATAATTGTTCAATTTCACACTCACAAGTAATACTGATAACTACAGACTATTTCAACACGTATCTTATGATTTTAATTAGAAAATTCCCGAATTTGCATTCGCGCGCGTGCATTGAAGTTGACTCGAGAGTCGAGTGTTTGTTTATAATATTATAGGACTTAGGAGTGGCAACGTCGCGCGCAATCGCTGTCCTGTGTACGGGCGCCCAGGCGCGGCGGTAAAAACGAACCGGCAACGTTTGCGGGAGCGGCGCTCCGAATTTTGCTATTTTTCCATAGAAAATCTTCTGTTTCACGCGCAGGGCACTGGCAAACCCTCTCTTTCACTCCTATTGGATTTCGTATTAGGAAATGTACTAAATATTTTTTCATTGGAGCGCAATCGTGAGCGCTCCGCTTCGCGCGTTACTGTATAATACAGTATTATACAGGTGTATGGAATGATGGAATGATGGATATATTCATTGGTATTGACAGTAGTTTTTTACGATTACGATTGATTTTAAATATAATATTAATAATGAAATTAAGGAGTATGATTTTATTATAATTATTTATGGGAGTTCACTGCACCAGCGCTCCTTAGGGCGAGCCGCCTCTGGCCTGGAAGAGATTGCTTTAAGCAATAAGGCCGCCTATTGTGCACTTACCATATTCATGTTCTCCATGTTAAATTATATATGTTTTTATTACTGGTATTGTTCAATAAAGTGTCATAAATAAATAAATAATATGTAGTGGGTCTTTTTTGCACATTATGTAGGTTGTAGATGATGTTCCCTGCTATGCATCGTGCATTTTCGTTTTAGATTTAGACGAAAAGAAAAGACATAGGTGATACTTAGTCGTTGAAATGAGTTGGTCGAATTTTAAGGACCAGCTGAACATAAGTCCTTTGTATGCTTTCAAGAGTAACCTTTCTTGAAAAATTATTTCCAGACGTTTTAAATAATTTGTGACGTCAAGAACTTTGTTTAAAATAATTAACCAAATGCGTTGAGGCCAAGAAAAAAAAATGCAATCAATAACTAAGAGCTTTTCTACTCGCGTTCTTAAAACCGATCTAGAAATCCATACATCTGTAGATGTTTTCTGTTTTTACGGTCACAAAATTGGAGTAAAGTGAACGATGAATAAGCATCTTTATCTGGAGAATTGGACCATTAAAACAAGGGCACTTATTGCATCCGTGTTAAGGTCCAATTTGAAGGTCACGCAAATGTTTCACCTAATCAATTTGATAGCACTGCAAATTGAAAGGCCGTACGCTACAATTCGTGCATTACGTAGTGTAACAAATGAATTTAAGACTTAATTTTATTGGGTTTCAGTTCAAAATGAACTAGCTATGGTGCAGTAGAATGTTGTTTCGCTTAATACAATTAAAGGCGTACTATATCTTTTTTATTTATGAAAATATAAACAGAAACATATTAGCTTACATTAATATACAAACATACTCGTAACATAATTATATTATAATCTAGATATGTACTATTGTACTAGTCACAGGTACTAGTTTTCTGTTGATTGCTATAATTTCGATGATTCATAATACATTTGTTTACAATTAAATGCATCACAGTAAATTATTAGGAATTTTACGTCACAGCATAATAATGCATTTTAGAAATTTCAACCAACAATAATTTTTACAAGTACTCGTATTTATCATAGTTATAGTTTATATATTATGTATAATTAATAGCTAATTCGACGGATGTGATCAAACAATTATTTATTATAGCAATTGCGCTAAACGAGCTTCCTCTTTAACCACATTATAACAACAAAATATAATATACTAGCTTTCCGCCGGCGGCTCCGCCCGCGGTTTCAAAGAAAAACTCGCATAGTTCCCGTTCCCGTGGAATTTCCGAGATAAAACCTATCCTATATTACTCGTGGATAATGTAGCTTTCGAATGGTGAAAGAATTTTTAAAATCGGTCCAGTAGTTTATGAGCCTATTCATTACAATCAAACAAACAAAGTTTTCCTCTTTATAATATTAGTGTAGATTAATATTATGATTCATTATTGCATAAACAATTTGCAAGACAGGAATTTTAAATGTTTCACAATGATAGAATGCGGTCCACGAGTTATTTTATAAGGAAAATGGATTACCCTTTTAAAACTTATTGTTTACATTATTCGTTTTGTGGAGTGACTTTTATATAAGTGACTGGCAAATTGATTTAGGCCTACGTGTTTAGTTACATGTCTCCATGAAATTGTTTAAAAACAAATTACTTTTAAATATGATCAAATATCTCTTAGATACGTTATTTTATTAGATAAAGTCTGTCAATGGGAAAATGTGGTAGAGATTGGTAGAGTAAAATTTGCAATTGATCAATATTTAACTTCTATAAAAATACAATTGTTTCTTTTAACATTAGGAGTATATGTATAATTGTATATTGATTAGTATTTAATACAAGCCATCATGGAACTACTTCGTATACGTTCAATGTTTTTTAATGCCTTTAAGTTGTTAGTGAAAAACAATTTATCGTATAACCTATTTCCGTACTTTATAACATTAAAACCAATATAAAGTTTATATAAATAATATTGAATCACATTTAATTAAAATTGTTCTATATAATTATAAATAATATAATTATAAAAAAATATCTACGACCGTATTTACGTTGAGCTATTGCATTATTTCTATTACAAGTCGTTCTAAACACTATAAATTTTTGCCGATATAATACATTATGCTTTTGTAAATAACTTATGTCCATCTAGTATGAATAAGTATTCCGTAGGCCAACATATAGTTTAAGAGATGCATATTTATTTAAGAAACAACATTAATTCGGGCTTTTTCTTTTGGTGCGTACAATGGAATATCCATTCATTCATTATGTTTGCAAAATAAGGATTACGTTTTAGATGATGCTCAATTAAGGTATCGGTAAGATAAAAACAAAAAGTTGTGTGGTTTTATGAAACCACGGTAAAAGTGAAACTTAGGCACAAAATTATCGTATTTGTACGATAATTATCGTACGGTTCGACCGTCACGCGACATGCGCTACACAGACCAAAAAGTTTGAGACGATGTAATAAAAGTTTCACTTTAATTAAAGATGTTTACGTTAGACTATCTATTGGATAGAGCAATCGATGCAGTTTGTATTTGAGTTTTAATTTACGATAAAACTAATATATTGAACATTAAACAAAAATTATATATTCTAGATTTCGATTGAATCAAATTCACCATTCAATCAAATTTTTCAAGTTCAAAATTGGAAACGATAAAATACACTTTCAGTACACACACAGTTCTACTCACTATTGCATTCATGATAAAATAACTCCAGACCTTAGACTATAATCTACAACATAGGTTAGCAAAATACCTAAGCGTAAGTTAACACATGAATTAAGCATGTCGTTGCGTAACGGCCTTGCCACCGACCACCCTGCACCTAGCTCCAATCTAGATATTATCTAGTTTGGCTAAGACACGCACTGTACATTGCGATATTATGCACTATGCACTTGCTAATCGAATTTGTACTTAGAGGTTATGTAAATTTGCTAAAATAATATGACGGATAACTGTAACCTGACGAAGAAATCACTAAAGAAATATAAGCGAAGTAATTGAAGATAGTAGCTAATAAAAAAATGAATAAATTGATGATCTCCACGCAGTTACATACCGAAAAGTGTACAGATAGTTTAAAATTTTATAATTTTAATAAATTTCTTCTAAATAGCATAGTTGTTATCTAAATACGTATATAAAATAAGTAAGTTATAACATACATTTTTATTCGACAAAGTATTTCAATCATAATAAAGGTAATGCATGCTGATGCAAAAGGAATATATTCATAAGTTGTTGTATTTCTGATATGTTTCCTACAGTATATTAAGTCGTTACATTAAGTTATTGCCAGCAATAAAAATTTAAACAGACAAATGCATTGTAATACATTGTACAATAATTTATCAATAATATCAGCAGTTTATTTCTGAACAAACTCTTTCATAATTTAACATTTTTAATATTGGTCACATTGTTGTTTTGTCAGTCTGTATAAAACTTTGTAGTTTTACAATCGTTTGTTATTTGTTATTGCTGCAAAAACATTGTAAAATTTACGACTTTCAATATGTTTTTTTTTAAGATTGGGCAGTAGCTTCGCCATGGTTAAGACCTCCAAATTAAATCGTAAGATCGAGAGATAGAATGTGCCAAAATCAAATCTTCAAAAAAGAAAGCATCATGAAGAAACACGCATGTCCAAAAACTTAATTTGATAACATGCAACATCTGCTCAACCCAAGGCCAATCCGCATTCAACCGACTTGGCAGAAGGTGGCTTATAGGCATAGATTAAACTCTATGACCCGAGCTATGACCTATGTTATAGGTGACCATTGTCAGGAAACCGTCTGCTACACCCATATACCAAAAGGCGTTCGGCCAGCTTGGTGGAGTGTCACCCAAAAGCTTATTGGTGGGCGGTGGCCACTGTCACATAGGTAAAAAATGTATCATTTACACAACACGATGTTACTAACCGATTTCCACACAATCACGACTTTACATCATTAGAAAACTGATTGTAAATACAATATAATTTAGTCTATCTGCATGAATGAGTGTGCGACTAATTATAGCAATGACATGACCTGTGGATAACCTCTCATAGTGCAAGTTGAAATGCAACTACAATTAGTATCGAATAATAAGCTTATCTGCGATTTACTTGGGTTGGTTGTTAGGTGTGTTTAAATGTTAAGTTTTTGGAAGTATTTGGAAAGCGTTGGCTATTGGTGAAAAATTTATAGTTCGCTGATATTGTTAAAATTTATTCGTGTCGAATTTAAATAGAAAGAATAATAATTTTATTCGTTTTATATTTGCACATAAATCAAAGATAATCAATATATATGTATAGAAATAATATTAACCTTAGAATTTAATTATTATCTCTATTAAAATACTAATGAATTTATAATATTGACAATTTGTATTTGTTCAATTCATAATTAAGGTAATAACAGGCAATAACAAGGATAAAATATGATAAAGCAATTTAAGCCAAATTTAAAACAAATAATACAAACCGTCAACCGCTTATTATACCTAAACATATCTAATTTAAAATTTAACTGAATTTGAACCACGTGCTCAAAAGCACACCACGCATAAATTTGTAACGAGATTCAAGGTTAAATTCCACATGTATTTTTTATAATATAACGATTATGTAATGTGTCGTGCAAAACAAGTCGTTTATTTATTATGCGACACTCATCTATAGTCTACGGATACAGAATTTAAATTTAATCTGTGGCCAAAGACTAGAAACCGGCCGTTTTATTTTTTGCGATGGTAATACACACTATAGATAATGTAACATCGCCTAATATGAGACTCGATTACTGGTTATTGATTAACATTAACAGGACACAAAAATAAATCGAAAACACGGTAGGATTTGCTGCCTTTTGGAGCAAGAGAAAAGAATGCAAGAAAATAAATTAGTTATTTAGATATAAGTGTAAATAAAATGTATATGTCAGTCTCGTACCTAAGAATTTTGTAGAAGTTGGTAAGCATGTGGTAAATAAATGTTTCTTTCTTTCTGAGTTATCAGCTAATCAATAATAAGAAAAATTGATGATCGTTTGAAAACTAAGACGCCCCTATTGCACGCGCAACTTGCGTGGCTGTCCGTTGACTGAAATCCCAAAAGATCTAGATACCGTTATTCCCAATAGTATTAGCACATTCAATACTATGACTAATGTACAGCAACATTCGATTCTGAGGGGTATCAAATGCGAATGCCGTTCTTTGGCCTTTTGCTATACGATTGAGCCCTTTGCTGTTTCAAGGCTAATATGCTATAATTATTCATTTACCATCACACAACCAGTGTATGGAATTCGTGACTGCATCTACCTAGAATTCGTTTGTTTCTTTAAATTGCAAGATTGATATAACCTTATGGAGAAATCGTGATACAGTGGACAAAGAACTTTGACCTATACGTCGTATAAGATCCTGTAACAATTGTTTTAGGAATTGTTATAAAATAATTAGCCGGTTGTAATGATGCTTCGTCACGAAATATTTTTTATTTTAAGATTAGGTGTTAATTTAGAAGCAAAAAATGTAATTGTGTTTGAAATTAATAATGTGTGCGCTTTTTGGAGCTAAGGTCATAGGTAGTTCCAATTTGTATCGTAGATACATACCACAGATCACAGAAACTAAAGGGAGATATGGTTAGGGGGCGGGGCCGGTGTCGCAGCAATATGCCCAAAAAAAGAACAAGCTGTAGCGGTGCTTTCACATGGGTGCTGTATACGTACGTCACTTACAATCTAGTGTGCGAACGAATAGTCGCTCTCATATATTTGTGTGATGACACGCACACAACGCGAAGTGCGTATAGTGGAGCGCCTGGGGGTTTTCACCTCGGATTAGAGTTATAGTGAATGAATTAATATGATCGATGTGGGATATTGTTAAATAAGCTATAAATTGCAATGTTTACCCATTTTTTTTTGTGCATTCCATTGTTTCATTGTTTAAACAAATTATTGTGAAAAATTCATGTTTGACCATAGAGGGTGTCCCAAGAAGTAGTGATATACTGAAGCTGGGAGGTAGAGGACATAAAGGGCTATCCGAATCACCCCCATGTATATTATGCGATTTTTCGTATTTTCGGAGTTATGACGTTTTTTTCAAATTTTCACCTATCGCCGAGTACGTAGAGATTTTGATTTATGGTGACGTGAATTATGGCGGTAAATGCTTGATTTTTTTTTGTGTGCTAAGCTGAAAGAAAGGCCAATTCAGTATAGTAACATTTACTATCGTTAGATCTTCGAATGGAATAAAAAAAAAGAATTTATTGCCAAGAAAGATAAAATTACCCAGTATGTTCATAACTTCAAGGGCCCGTAAAAAATAAAATCACATAAAAAATATCCGTTTTGCTTTTTAAAAACTTACTCTATCTATGAGGTAGCTACCCTGAAAATTTCATTTTATTATTCATAAGGCTTCAATCGAAAAATTGAAATCTAAAAGTGGTAAGTGCAAAATTTTAATGCAAACAAAATAAAACCAATTACAAGGTGTTTAATTACAATAAATTTTCAAAATGACCCCCCCTGTTGCTCACTGCAAGTGCAACATCACCGGAAAAAGTTGTCTTTTAAACGTCTGAATACCCTTTTATTATTTTAATGGTTTCTTCTGCTACTCTCAATTTCCGGGTTAATTCGTCCAAATTGCGGCATTCTCTCGAGTAGACGAGGTCTTTGTAGTATCTCCATACAAAAAAATGCCGGCGTAGTCAGATTTCATACATCAACACTTCAACTTTGAATGAATCCATCATGAATTTTATAGCCGTCCAGAAAACCGATTATTATAGAGATTATATCGAGTATAACCGACTTAGAGACACTTGCAGCAAAATATCATTCGGATTATTATAATTTGCTGAAAAATTCAATTCACCTCAGTAATGTTGAAAAGAAAATTAATCTAAGTAGATGCAGCAATGGAGCAAATATACAAGTACCTACATAGAAGAGAATGATGATTGCCAATTTACCATGCAAAAGTTGAAAAACGTCATCACTACAGAGCATATCCCGGTAGAAAAACTATTAAAAAACGACTAATAGAACGCTTTCACGATGATATTATCATTTCAACTAAGTATTTGATGTAGGCAACAATGTAGGTAATTGTAATATATTTAAATAAACAGATCTGGTACTAATAATTTTTTTTCTTTTCATTAGTCGTAATTAATTACCTTATTTTTTTAAATTTACTCAATAGTAAATTATAATTAAACCGGCCGAGAAATTCCATTGTACATAGCAGTTGTGGCTCCGCTCTCCCCTCCACGTTTTTCTATCTGTTTGAGATCCCTACTGCTATTTTTATACACAGGTATCTTTGAATAATATTCCTATAATATGTCTACTCGAATAAAAAAAAGAAATACTGTTTAAAGTGAAAATATATGGTCAAACATTAATTTTTCATAACATTTTTTTTTTAAACAACGAAACAATGGAGTGCACAAAAAAAATTTGGGTAAACATTGCAATTTATAGTTTAAGAAACAATATCCCACATCGATCGTATTAATTCATTCACTATAACTCTAATCCGAGCTTTTACGGTTTTGTATGCTCCAGGCACTGCACTAGTAAATTTTTTATGAGACACGGTTTCGTACTCAGCGCAAGCGATTGGCATCTCTCTAGATCTCTATGATACATACATAACTTTTCCGTCTTTATTATTCGTCTTCCTTTTTATTATTGAACATTATTTAATACATTATTTTTATCAACTTATTTTGTCTCAATAATTAAAAGTTATCAAAATTATTTCAGGTTATTTTATTATTCTTTTTATTTGCAATATTTTGCAAGGAGAAAGGAAGTTAACCCAATATTGACCATTCAGACCCTTATGACTCTTCACACGACACATATATCAATGCAACACAAACATGACACACTAAAATATATGCATATTAATATCACGTGAAAGTGTTATGTGATGTGACCTTTACTCTGTCACCCACTCGTCTAAAGTGTTCCTCTATTACACCAAATGCATGCATGGAGATGAAGATCCTACTTCAATGAATTTAAGGGTGATAATTCTTTACCTGTATCGATTGGATAATGCTTATGTACGTTCATTGTTTGATCGATAGCTTGTGAAGTTTGGGTGTCACATAATAGGTTGTATGAGATATTGATTTTTACGTAATGGTCCGGGAGCCAGCAGCAGATTTTATGACCAAGTTCCTCTCAAGCGGTAATTAGTAAAATGCATCAAAGTATAGTATTATGAAGCCTCGTGAACGTCAGCTGGAGCTCGGTTGGGGGGAAGAGCGGTTGTAGCCTCCCGTATCAGCTGACGGTTTTTCCACCAAGATACAGCCAGCTGACATATATATTTATCCACAGTTACATATAAGCTATCATCAGGTAAATTTTTGTTTGAGAGGAAATAACGGAAAATAAATTTTTCTTTAAATTTAACTTTCATATTCGAGACACCAGCTGACGTATAATACACCATGTTGTAACCAGCTGACTATTTTTTTTCGTTGAGATATTGGGTTAGCTACAATTTGACAAATTTTTAGCTGAGAGGAAATGAATGAATGAATGTATTTTTTTTCCTATGTGCGTGGGAGGCTACAACCGCTCACCCCCCCAACCGAGCGCCAGCTGACGTTCACGAGGCTTTATAATACTATACTCTCATGCGTCTGACGAATTATCTCTTGAGAGGAAATAGTTAACCAAATTTGCACCTGGCTCCCTAACCATAAGAGCAAACGGGTTGATGTATCATCTAGTGTTTAGACTCAGTGCTTATTTGGAACTGAACATTTAATGGGATGAAGATAGGTTTAACATCTACATAATATTAGTACCTACATGCCTATGCAAACGCTATCAGGTAAAAGATATTATTGAAGTATGTTTCTCATATCAATCTCTTTTCTATAATCTGACACATATTCCATATTATAATCAGCTACACTATTTGCAAATTGTTTTTGAAATTGCTTATGTTAATAAGATGTCAATGATGCGTTTATCATCAGATGACGATTTCGCTCGTTTGTGTAACATCATTCATAAAATGAGCTAAATAAAATAAGTGATGTGATTGTATTGTAAAGGTAACATATACTACGTGACCGTTCTTTTAGGTGTAACCCTGTTAGTAGTCTTTTGTTTATTTTTACGGCAACCGCTTCCTTAGCATAGTGGTTACGGAGATGTAATGGAGGCGATCTCTGGCTAAAAGAAAAGAAATTCTTTTGCGGTTTGCAGTTGTGAAATGTTTGTGTTCCAACTAGAGGGATAAAGGTCTTTTCACTTTTTTATAATAGACGTGAGTATCCTTTCCTGCTACGATTATAAGCTTTAAAACAATTCTTATAGATGAATGGATGCTTATTGAGTTGAATATTCCCTATAGAGCACAAGTATGTATTGCTTAGTCTGTGAAATGTCTCCAATTATATATTCTTAGTTTTGCTCATTATAAAGTAGCTCTCAAGGTCGGTCATGAATTGACACTCCATCAATTATTAACGGGTAACTAAGCAAAATCCGTTAAAGTAACAATGCTACCTAATCGTGCTAGTATGAGGGCCACCCGCGGAGTAATTATATATAAAAAGACGTGAGAAACGCCCGTACCCTCCCTTATAAATCCCTTGAGTGCTAAATATAAAATGCATGCTAAGGACTTATTATTTTGACTGTGCTTATTGGTATGTGAAGTGGTGCATTGTGGTTTAGACAGAAGAGCTTTTTTCAATTATAGGTATATTAAATTTATCAAATTCTACAATCGTTTCATTACAGTCCATACTTGAAGTGTGAAAAAGACATTATATTTTAAAAGGAATAATATGATAAAATATAACTCTATGAAACATCTATCATGTATGTTTTCGTTCGTACTAGGTACATGTAATTTCCAAAGTATCAAAAATACTTCTTTTTAATCTGTAGATCCATAAATTTGTCAATCTCACAAAAAATGTACATAAATTACTATATTTACGCGACATTGGTTATTTAAGGCCATTTTCAAATTGTTTTACTGCACAGTCACGTACATGTATAAGTGAGGTTACAAAATCGTTATATTTCCAAAGCAGTAAGTATACTAAAATGCATTTACGAAACATTGTTAGAATGATACTCCATAATGCTGAGGACACACTTCAGCCGACTGGCATGAATTATCGGCAAATAATTATTGTACTATGTGCTTCAAGAACTTGAATGTAGGACAAATGTATGTATGGTTATAGTTAGTGATATGAAGTTGTATACTGATGTAAACTAAATTAAAATTTGGAGGCACAAAATAAAAATAATTGCACATTAATTTCAATCATTTTCCATATGTATGTGTGGTAGATTTTCGGTAAAATCACAGCTTTGCATCACAATTTTTAAAGCCCCTTAAGTTTGTTCAATTGGTCAACCATTTGCTACTCCTATTATCCTATCTATTATACTATTGAGATGAATACAAATTCTCACATTCAGCGAAGATGTGTCCGCACTCTTATAGCGTGTTTAAGATCAATAATTGTTTGGAAACTTCGCTTTTGTGTGCTGACAATGTCGGAACAAATGACGAAATTATACAAACGCGTCTACATTTTAAACGTTGCTCAGAGACATTCTAAGCGAATTAAGAAGAACAATAAATTTCCGTACGCAAATTGACTAATTATACGCTTTCCTCAAAACAAATTGGATTCGTTATATGATTATTTAGACGCAACGGTGAAATAACTATAATAACTTGTGATTTGGATGTGGCTTTCAACATAAAATAAAAAAAATACTGCAAATATTTGTAGAGCGTTAGCTTTACATAATCATATGTAAGTAGTAGTGAAAATACTACATAATTTATAAGTATATACATTATACATAATATTTGCTTATGGGTGACGTACGGCCTACCTCATTACTGTAGTACATAGCGACCAACATAAAAGTATAGCAACGAAGCGTTACATATATGTTTACAACCAAATTCCGGTACAAAAAACATTTATTTTAATTGTGCGCACATAAAACACTTGGACATTCTATTCTTAGTTCTCTCAATGCTGATAGCATCGAGCCACTCGTTGCACAATACTTGCATTGTGTCAAAAACATTTGATTGTTCGCACAATACTTTCCTACAGATCCGATCTGTGCGTGCAATGTATTGCACGATGCTATCAAAGAAATGTGAAATATACTTTATTATTAAAATTAAATTACGGCAAAGGCTTTGACATCTGCGCATATTTGTTCTTTGGCAGTAATCTAGATGTTTTGCATAATACGAAAATACAATGAAACGTGCCTGAAGCATTTATACACGAAACGGTCAAAAAGTTTGGGATATAGTTATACTAGACTTACATGCAAGACTTACACTCTGCATGCAAGACTTACAGCTACTAATGTACAAAACAAAGACTGGAGACCACATCTGAAAAAACCTTAAGCCGAAGTCAGAAATGAAAGAGCATTCCGATTTCCGCAACATTTTTAACTACATATTGCATTTGTTTATTGTAAACTAGCGACCCGCCCCGGCTTCGCACGGGTGCAATGGCGGCCGGCCGGTACCGCCGCAAACGCTACGTCCCGCAATTTTTAAATCTCTAATATCTTCGAAAATATTCACTTAAGTCATACGGTGTAAAGGGCCATATAGATCTATATTAAATGAAAAATGTATTCAAGGTATTTAATTGGTTAAGGATTAATGCTGTATTGGTTAAAATCGCTTCGAAAATTAACCATTATTTGTCGTAAAAAGTAAATGACAAAAAAAAGTTATTGTGGGTTATCCATAAGAGATAGACATATACCATCGCCACAGTATTACAATATTATTTCCTACAGTAAGGAAACGCCTTTGATGTCGCGCGATGCCGCCGCCAGTGTAGGTATACTCACGCTGCCACGTGTAAATATGCTAGGGTTGTCACCAAATGGGAAATGAAACAATTTTTATCATTACTATTAATTTAATATGTAATTATTTATTCACATGTACATTAAAAATAATTGTGATTATTGAATCTAATGTAATTATTTATACAGAAACATAGTATAATATGTCGCCGCAGTGACATTGTCATTGCCTTATTAACAACCAAATTTACTTATTCTCAAATTTATTATTTATTTATTTTAAATGTTCATTTCTATTTTTTTTTCAACGTTGTCCTTTCTTTGTACGTTAAATTATTTAAATAAAGAAATTGTTATTATTTTGTAAAGATTTGATGCGCCATCTATTAATACATTTCCGGTAACATATATATGTAATGAAATAACATTTCATCATTTTTCAAATTTGGCGCGCTTCGCGTGTTCATACTTCATGTTATCTGTGGCTCGGATTGACGTAGCAGAAAGAAAAAATGGCGAGAAACGATTAAAAATTTTTTTATTCGCGGATTTAATAAGTACATACTTAATAATAAAATTATTCCAATAGGTATCTAACCCAATATCCTTGTCAAATGGACTAATAAGAAAGTAAAATAGATCTTATTACAAGTTTGCCTAAAGTATATATTATGTTGTTAAATGATATCGCCGAGGCCTTTGACACAAGCCGCCATTGTCGCAAGCCGCCTTTGCCGCGATTGATGTTTTTGAGAATGTAAATAAACAGAATGGAAGCAACCTTATAACTCAATAAATAAAGTATATTTTTAAATGTAGTTCCGTTTATAGTAAAAGCCGCTTTGCGTGTTTTATTGTTTCGTCTTTCACATTCGTTACAAAAATTGTGATCGAGTAACGTCCACTGCACTCTTCCTAGTTTATAATGTCAACTAAAAAAAATGAGAAACGAGTTTCGACACGAAAAAAATCTCAATCGTCACCTAGGAACGTATCCCCTATAATCCCATATAAATTACCATTCCGTATTCACGGTTTCTGTACCTATTCGCGGCATAATATATTTTATGGTACATATACCCCGCGAATAAGGAACTTTTACTGTAATTGAGGATTTATTATAAGTGGACTTTAAATGTCGTTTCTTTGAATTTACAGGTGAGATTACATATTTTAAGTTGTTGTAGTAACAAACTATTTGTATGTTAACTATTGTGAAAACTTTAAAATAAAAACTTTGAATTTACAGAGAAACAAATTGGTTTTCTTGAAAATCCTCAATAATACATTTTATATATATATATCATAAAGCTACTTAAAATATGTATAGTCAAAAACATCTTCAACATCTTTGAATTGGTACTAAACAGAATTTGAAAAATCTACCTCTCGTCGCGAGGAAATCTATGAAACTTTATGTCCTTGGATTTAAATGTAGATTTGCATCCATAAACACAACAGTTTTGTGCCCACCATTATAGAATACGTAAGTATAAATTATTAGACAAAAAAACTCTGAAGCGTCTGCCCTTCGCGATAGTTAATGCAAACTCAGCGTGATTGCATTAAGCGGCCCGCGTCGCCCGACCCCCCCGCCAGTTCCCCTCCGTTTCTCTGTACAAGTACATTCGTCGCCATACTGTAGGAAATATGGTAATACTGTGCCATCGCGGACTTTTCTGTAGACCTTTTCAATGTGTACAATACTTAGTACATTATAATGATAAAACTCGTAGGGTTCAGCCTGCGTTTGCAATGTAAGCGGAAAAAATGTAATTATTTACGACATCACATCAGAAACCTCAAAAATAACAGTACTTCTCCACTATTTAATGGATGTTATTATACATATAAACCTTCCTCTTGAATCACTCTATCTATTAAAAAAAACCGCATCAAAATCCGTTGCGTAGTTTCAAAGATTTAAGCGTACAAAGGGACATAGGGACATAGGGACAGAGAAAGCGACTTTGTTTTATACTATGTAGTGATGATTGTTATTTTATGTACCTGGTTTATTGCACAATAAAGTGTTAAATAAATAAATAATAAATATTGTATGTCATTTCGGCATGAACTGAAAAACCTTATAGACAAACTTAAAATTAAGAGACATACATATTCTCACGCTGTAAATTATATGATTAATATTTAATTGATGATATTCGATTTTATACGCTACATATTACCCGCCTAACTATAAACGGTTTCTAATTGGCAAACGTCGTTACTTCTCCTTATGATAGAATCGAGATAAATGGCATGTTTGTCCCAAACCCCGCTGTTACATCATTAAGTTGACAAAAATAAATATACGTCACCAACAACCGTTTATTCTTCATAATCAATGGTTGTAAGCAGCTGGTGAATGCAGCTGACGTCAAAGTTTCATACAATTTTATAACTGAATCTAAATGTTAAACGATGTCTTGTTAAAGCTTGAACGTGATAAGTCATTGTGGAGACAGTTAAGGAACTTTGCGTCTAGGCAAATCGTTTGATCAAACCTGCATGTCAATCTGCAATCTGCATGCAAGCTAATGACCGCGTGTGCCGGTCGTAAAATTTTAAAATACGCAGGCGAGCTAGAGAAAAGTGCTTGTTCAAGTACGCTTGTCCATCTTGAAGACTGTAGTATCATAGAAGCCGTCGTCCTGAAAATTACGCAAAAGCTTGTGAGGAACTGCTGCTTCTTCTTTAAGCTACTTACTTGTCATATTCATTTCATAATATTTATTAATTGCGGAATTTGTGATACAAATCCTACACTAAATGAATAGATTAACAAAGTTATTACATTATCCTGTGTTAAGGTACTTCCCCAATGGGACTTATACCATAGAATCAAGAGAAACAATTCAAACCAGAAAGATTGTTTATCAGTTCTGTGGTTGAGTCACAATTTGATACAATTATAACTCACTGAGCCCAATAATAACACTTAATATCCTTTCCTCGTTATATTTGTGACTCAGTCACGCCAAAATTATTAAATTGCGTACAATTATATTTTATGGTGTAGTTGAATTTTAAGGTGATTATGAACCTAGTGGAAGCTTTTGCGAAACAATTGCCGAGCAGACAAAATTTCAGTTAGCCCTGAAGATGAAAACCATGAAATCATGCCTAATAATTTAACGCAAAAAACCAAAACATAAAAGTTAGCTTCAATCTACGTAAAAAGTTCTCAGGTTAAAATATCCGACGTTCTTATTCAGACCATTCAAGACATTCCATCTCTGTGCTACTCGACTAATTTAGCGGGAAAGACGCCAGTTTTCCAATATTGTATGGTAGGACAAGATAGGATTGTTCTGACTTCTGAACGTTACTAGATGGTCTTTAATTTTTTGTATTAATCCCTAAGCTACGTTCCCTGAAGGCCAAGTCTTCCTGAATGGAACAGGAATTACATACCGTTCCATACGGATGCTCTATTCCCTTGGTATCTATTTATTCTATCCTGATACCAGTGCTAATTATTTATTATTACGGTTTCTGTATTACCATTCACCACACACATCAACTAGTTCTAATCGCATATTAAATCAAGTTTCACTGAATCCCTGGTGACCGCATTTCTAAGGATTATTGAATTAGCATGGTGGATATAGGCGAAAGTTTTAGTACCTACAAGTTTTTCTGTTATGTTTGTAAATCTCTTATTAGTTATATTGTTATTGATGCATCAACAACTTTAAAATGTAGGGAAGTAAAAATGTGTTTTTACAATATTGCTAAATTTTAGTAAAGTATTGAGTTTATAAAATAAGACAAACTCATGAATGATACATATTCCGGAGTAAGGAAAAATAACGGGGAATTATTCAAAACAAAATATAATAATAACATTTTAATCATTCAGTTCTCACATTTTTACAGCGGAACAAACAAACGATATCACTTCCTCATCCTACGTCTGTATTTTATAAATCCGATTATGAATTATTAAAATTGTTCAGATAATGCTTTAATAATGCGCTATTAAGTTTCGAATTCCTTAAATAGCATTGTCTAAGAAAATGACTGGTATTTGCTTTCACAAATATTTCCTCTCAGACGATTGATTAATTATCTGTGATTGATTTGTTGACTTCGATGTTATTATTTTTTATCTGTACGGTAATCATTATTATCCGTAACAATATAGGAATTAATATTATAAATTGATACCATAGAAACTGAATGTATTGATTAATTATTAACGAATAACGAGTAGGTACAACATGCTATAGTAAATACTAGCGACCCGCCCCGGCTTCGCACGGGTGCAATGCTGATACTAAATACACTACAGAAAAACTGTGAACGTTGTATATAAAAACATAGTGACCCGCACCGGGCGGCCGGTCGGTAGGCGGTACCGCCGCAAACGCTACGTCCCGCAATTTTTAAATCTGTAATATCTTCGAAAATATTCACTTAAATCATACGGTGTAAAGGGCCATATAGATCTATATTAAATGAACAATGTATTCAAGGTATTTAATTGGTTAAGGATTAATGCTGTATTGGTTAAAATCGCTTCGAAAATTAGCCATTATTTGTCGTAAAAAGTAAATGACAAAAAAAAGTTATTGTGGGTTATCCATAAGAGATAGACATATACCATCGCGGACTTTTCTGTAGACCTTTTCAATGTGTATAACACTTAGTACATTATTTTGATAAAACTCGTAGGGTTCAGCCTGCGTTTGCAATGTAAGCGGAAAAAATGTAATTTTTTACGACATCACATTAGAAACCTCAAAAATAACAGTACTTCTCCACTATTTAATGGATGTTATTATACATATAAACCTTCCTCTTGAATCACTCTATCTATTAAAAAAAACCGCATCAAAATCCGTTGCGTAGTTTCAAAGATTTAAGCGTACAAAGGGACATAGGGACATAGGGACAGGGAAAGCGACTTTGTTTTATACTATGTAGTGATTATCATACAAAGTGTACTGTGTATTTCCTAACATCGTATTATTGATGCAAATTGCAGCAAAAAGTGTTGTACAGGAAATAATGCGGTTTTCGATAACTGTATAAAGCGAAATAATGAGGTTTATATGGAAAGTGAAAATGAAACATGATTGTTATACTTATATAACATTCATTATTATATCGGCTTCATATGGAATACTGTTCTCACCTTTGGGCTGGAGCACCCCAATACCAACTACTTCCTCTTGACCGCCTGCAACGTCGAGCCACTCGAATCGTCGGCAAACCCGAGCTAACCGATCGGCTCGATCCATTGGCACTGCGGCGGGACGTTGCGTCTCTGTGCGTATTCTACCGCCTGTACAATGGGGAGTGTTCCGAGGACCTTTTTGGCTTAATACCGGCTGCCCTGTCGCACTGCACGACACAAGCTCAAGTACCATCCGCACCACCTGGATGAGTGGCTATCAACAACTGTGCGTTTTTCACGGCATTTTCTGCCCCGAACAACAAAATTGTGGAACAGCTTGCCTTCTTCGGTGTTTCCATCTACCTACGACATGGATGCCTTCAAAAAAAGAGCCTACGCGTCCCTCAAAGGCCGGCAAAACAATCGCAAGGTTACCTAACGTTGCAATTGCTATGGGCGGCGGTGATCACCTTCATCAGTACACCGCCCGCTGCTTTGTCGGTTTTAGTATAAAAAAAAAAATATATAAGGTATTACGTTGTATTGTTTACAATAATAGGTTTTGAACGTTGAACATGCTTCGGTGACGAAGGGTGGTAGTCTGTGGTAGTTTAATGAAAATGATTTTTAACACTGTCTCTGTGTGTATGTTCCTTAGTAAGCCTTTACAAATTATACTTAGAAGATATAATGAAAATGAAGATAATATTGCTCTGGATATTAAACAGTCTTTCTAGGCTCTAGCCGAGTAGGTACTATTATACATATACCGCGCTGTGGTAAGAAATAAAATTAGATTCCTAACTATTTTAAAAGGTTTGAATGAAGAACGTTTTGCGTTTGAAAGTTATTCATGATTTTGGCTTGTCATATTTTTGGAAAATACGCCTTCGAAGCAATATCATATGCTCCCATTGGTGTCAGATTAAATTATGAATGTACCTTCAGACTTCTGATTTTCTTTCACTGAGTACAAGGAAAAGGAATACGCGTAATCGCGACTAAGCTTGCTTACCTTATTTAGCTTAACTCTTACCGAAATAAGAAGATACTACTACGTTCTTCCAAATCTTCATTAGTGTCAAAAGTTTAAAAGGATATTTTTATATGGGAAAAAAATAGGTCTGATTAGAGATATCGACGCGGTGGGTCCAAATTCGGATTTCACGGTGATCGCTCTGGTTGACGGGCGACTTTCGTACAATGCATTCGTATATGTACAATACTTGCTGGTGTGTTACATAATCGACCAGGTTAAAATAACAATAAAAGGTCCTTAGCAGTTTTTGAGAATTTGATTTGATTGGGACACTGAACAGTGAACAATCTTGAAGTGTGCATGTTTGTTCAATTTAATTCGTTTTTTACTTTGCAGAAAAAAATATACAAAGTACGAGCATTGCAACAATAGATACTCCAATACACCAGTAAAAACTATTACAAAAACCTGTGTACTTGAAAAAAAAATTTCTTACCTACACATATTATTTTAACTTTATTAATGAGCGTAGGTACATTCTGTAAAAATCTGAACTCTGAAGTAAAAATGTCTATACTTAGGTACCTACTAATAGTGTGTTTAATGCACGATATAATATCAAGCTTGTACTTTGTAGTTTAGAGTTGAATAATAAATATAAATATTTAGTGGTCGAATATGAAAGAAACCGTATTCCGTACAAATGCTATTATCCCTAATGCGGGAGGGGTTACGGGTTACGTCTCATGGCGGCCGCCTTGAATTGATTCGGATTAGGAATGCAGTCTCAAATTCAATCCATTCTGACATTTCAACCATTGGGTTTACTAAATGCGTTGTACATTCTTTTGTATTAATATGGTTGAATAGGGAATCAAAAATCATCAAAATCACAGATCATTAATTAATAATTATATAACATTAGTAGGTAGGTTTGACGACGCGGTTGGCGCAGTGGTAAAGTAACTGCCTACTGAGCCGACGGTCCCGGGTTCGATCCCCGGTCAGGGCAAATATTTGTGTGATGAACTCAATTATTTGTTCTTGGGTCTGGGTGTTATTATCTATACAGGGTTACTTGTAAAACACCAGCAACCTCGCAGGACAAGATAGCTAACATCATAAGTAACAACATTTGTTCTACGACTTTTGGCATAACGCAATAAATTATTTTTAAATGATTTTTTAAACTTTTATTGTACTCTCCTAACATTTGTAAGTCTATGTTCTATTCATTATCGGATGGACGACGCGACGTCCCCTTCCCCCTCTCGTTCGCTTTTTGTTTACGTAATTTTTGGGAGGCGTAGAGTTTATAATATTCAAACGGAAAATTAAATGAATATTTATTTTTGTATGAAAATAAAATCTAACAAATTATCAAAAGTCGTAGAACAAATGTTGTTACTTATGATGTTAGCTATCTTGTCCTGCGAGGTTGCCGGTGTTTTACAAGTAACCCTGTATATATGTATTTATTAAATATTATATTTATCGTCGCCTAGTACCCACAACACAAGCCTTAATTGAGCTTACTGTGGGACTAGGTCGATTTGTGTAATAGGGTCCTATAATTAAAAAAAAAAAAAAAAAAAAAAAAAATTAGACGTATTTCTAGTAAAGCCTTTTGAAATATTTTTAATAATCATTTTTAGATTAGTTTCATCAATTTATTTTTAATTTTAATGTATTGTATTGTAACAATGTACATTTCCATATGAAATTAAAAACAAATTAATAATTTTTTATTTCCTTTTTCAGGTGAAGATCGCAACGAGAGGCTACGAATTGAACTTGCAACATCCAACAGTGACGTCAGACATCCAACCTCAGTTAAAATGAATAAACTTATCGAAAACTTATCACATAAATCACACAAACGCCAAAATTTCAAAAGATTCCTTAAAAAACGTGTCAAACAAATTGCCCCATGCCCAAATAAAATAACGGTAAAATGAGCAAACGTAACACGATCAATTATAGAAAAGCCATTCTTCTTATCTTGTCCAAAGCTGCACCCTTGAACGAACACACATAAAGTACAGAGTAAACAAAATTTTGGAGCATCATTTAAACGACACGTCGCTATTCAAGTAATTCAATGATACCCTCATAGTTTCGTGGGAAAAGGGCCTATGATTTGCATAGACCAGTATCATCCAGTATGTTTTTTGGTGGCAGATAATAATTATAGGTTTGCTTGGATAGAAGTAATGAGACGTACATCGTGATGCTTTGTGCGTATTGTTGGGTTCAAACGGGTTTTGTACGGAATCGTTTATTATAATATAGTTTGTGGTGATATGATGCTAATATTTGTTCTATTTGAGTGTCTTTCTATTGTGTCTTGCGTGATATGTTAAAAAGTGTACATCTGCGTTGCTGAATTTTAAGTATCGCCATCTTTTTAGGTGTATTAGATGCAGTTTTTTTTTCAACGAAGGTATTGTGTATCAAGGACCAACTCGAAGGAGGTATTGTGTACTCTTCATGTAGAGAATCTTCTGTTGTTATTTAATGAAGTTCATTCATCTTATAAGATGGTTAGTAAATACG
Organism: Colias behrii; assembly: GCA_029959065.1. NCBI lineage: Eukaryota > Metazoa > Arthropoda > Insecta > Lepidoptera > Pieridae > Colias > Colias behrii. The sequence continues at coordinate 3,525,770 of JARWMC010000016.1, forward strand.
AAATATCTCAATTCGGTAAATCAATTTCGGCTAATTTAAAGATTCAATTAGAAGCCATTTATCAATCATCAGGTGATTTACTCTCGCAAAATATTGTTTATTTCGTTATTTGCATGTAAACGTAATAAATTATGATGTTGTTCAACTATCCGAGATTATGTATATTAAATTACCGTGTAGAATGTGTAGAATACTCAATCCGATGTAATTAGAGCAAGACTAAGTAGGCATGCATTATGAAAAATTATACGTGCAACTAGAATTTAGTCTGACGAAAATGTTGTGTAACTGTTAATAATTTTTGTAACTGAATTTTAATTTTCTATGCCTGTTTTTGATTAGGTTTTTATTACACGAGTTTTGTTGCAATCTACATATTACATACCTATTGGTTATTAAAAGTAACTTAATGTTAGTATTATCCTAATATTAAACTGATGTTTTTAATAACAAGTAGCGTTATTATTTTTAACTCAATTCTTAAATATTATTAACGGGAATGTTAACTATTATTATTTCAGTGGACATTATGGAAGAAAACAAGAACGAAGAAAATATCCAGAAATAGAACGAAATAAAGAAACACCCTCTCATTCAAAACATGGAAAAAAATTAAGAGATTGCAAGTTATTTTTTCCAAACAATGTCTTTATGCAAATCTAAATTTTGATTCCTCAAAATTCATACACAATTAAATCTTAAATACTAATTAAGTTTCATAATGGTAGCTTTTTTCCGGTGTGTAATTCTTTGGTCTAGAATCTAGATTAAATAATAATGGAGTAACGGAGATAGATACAAGATAAAGACAATTATAGTGTTGTCGTGACTTTTTAATAATATGATGAATAAGGAAGTTTTTTTTTTACTTTCACCTGGTATACCGTATGAGTGTTGCAAGGGCTGTGATGTTTTGTGTTTTCTGTAATGTCACGTTTAAAAAATATTGTTGCAAAAATGTTATTTTTAGTATATTTATCAGTTTTTAACCACAAAGATATTTAAAATGTTATAAACTGTAACAAATTAAATAAATATATTTCTTATCGTATGTAGTTTACTTACCTATATGAAAACATTTTCAATAGTGTACATATTTGGATTTAATTCATGTTTCTATATTATATTGTAGAAGACTTTCTACTAAATTATCAATATATAGCTTTTGCGAAAAAGAGGCAATAAAAATTTGAGGTTCTCTCAAAGATTAATCCTAGAGAACTACAGATTAATCCATAATGAAAACAAATACAATATTGCTAATTACGATTATGTAAATACAAATTATTCGTACAAAATGTGACCTTAAAGCCATTAGCCATATATGGCAACGACCTTACTTAGCATTTACAAATATTAATTAGCATAATCAATACATATTAGAAAATTCTAGAAAAGTGGTGTCTGTACAATGAAAATATGTAAAAAAAAATTAGCAGGGGTTATTATTAAATCGATCCCAAACCCAAAACTGTAGTTAAAAAATTTTTTGTCTGTTTGTCTGTTTGTCTGTTTGTCTGTATGTTTGAACACGCTAATCTCAGAAACGGCTTATCCAATTTCGATGCGGTTTTCACTAATATATTGTGGTAATCTTCATTTAACATTTAGTGTTTATTTCATGTCAATCGGTTCATAAATAAAAAAGTTATGACCATTTAAGTACTCACGGCGAACATTTGCTAAGGCATTCTATGGTACACATACAGTGTACGATAAAACGTAAGTTATCTGTTAAGCCTGATTCCCACGGCATGTTTGCTTCACAAGCATTGGCAGACGACAAGCGCTTGTCGCCATCCGTCGCGATTTGAACTGAGCGTTACCACGGCATGTGTGCGTATGGCAAGCACTGGCGAGCGACAAGCGCGCCGATTCCCATGGCATGTGGTGTGGTGTGGCGCGGTCGGATTTGTGAAGCAAACATGTCGTGGGAATCAGGCTTTATACGCTACAGTTATGTCCAAGTGATCATATCGAAAGTCCCCAAGGGTGGGGGGGTAAGCTGAGGTAGTAGGGGGGAGGGGTCAAATTAAAATTATACTTATTTCTAGGTAAATTTTATACATAAAATGTCCTTTAAATTATGTCGTATTTATAATATTATATTTTTAACCCCCGATGCAAAAATATGGGTGATAACTGATAAGTGTTTGACCGCTGTGTGTGTGTGTGTGTTTGTGCCACCGTAGCTCGCTAGCAGGTAATCCGAATTAGATGATGTTTTTTTGTTAGGCAGCATATTTTCCGACGCTGGTTCTTAAATAAACTGTATCAAAATCGGTTCATCCATTTATTGTGTAAAAGTGGGAATGAAAATAACTAAAGTTGTCGAATATACTTTAGTGATATATTAAATGAAAGTGAACGACCTATCAGTAAAAATAAGTTAAATTTTATCAAAATCGGTTCATCCATTTATTTGATATAGGTATAAAAGTGGTAGATAATAAAAAAAGTGAATTTTGACTCAAGTGACATATGAAATGAAAGGGCATGACGTGTAAAGTATAATTAGACATATTTAATCAAAATCGGTTCATCCATTTACTATACCTATATACAGGGTGTAATCGTTAAGTGTGCACAGGCGATTTTTCCGTAAGTATTACAGATAACAAAAAACTTTAAACTGATATCGAAAGTACTTAACCTAATGAGTAAAATGGCGGTAATAAATTTTTAAAAATAAATCGAGAAATATCAAAAAAATTATCTTTAAACCCTCCCATACATTAAGTATGAAATATGAATATCCCATATACATTTAATATGAAAGATTTTAGCTTTCTTTTTCTTTTTTGGTTTTCTGCTTTAATTACTTCGCAAATTTGAAGTGGCATTTTCCACGCTTTTTCCGGACATTTTCACGCATTTTCCGGATATTTTCCGGGGATTTTCCGAGCATTTTCCGGGCATTTTCCAGGCATTTTCCACGCTTTTTCCGGACATATCCACGCATTTTCCGGATATTTTCCAGACATTTCCCTGGCATTTTCCGGTTATTTTCCGGGATATTCCAGACATTTTCCGGGAATTTCCCAGGCATTTTCCGAGCATTTCCCGGGGATTTTCCGGATGTTTCCCAGACATTTTCCGGACATTTCCCTGGCATTTTCCGGGGATTTTCCACGCATTTCCCAGACATTTTCCGGACATTTTTCAGGCATTTTCCGGGGATTTTCCAGGCATTTTCCGGATATTTTCCGGACATTTTCACGCATTTACCGGATATTTTCCAGGCATTTTCCAGGGATTTTCCACGGTTTTTCCGGAAATTTCCACGCATTTTCCGAGCATTTCCCAGGCATTTTCCGGTTATTTTCCGGGAATTTCCCAGGCTTTTTCCGGGGATTTTCCGAGCATTTCCCGGGGATTTTCCGGATGTTTTCCAGACATTTTCCGGACATTTCCCTGGCATTTTCCGGGGATTTTCCACGCATTTCCCAGACATTTTCCGGACATTTCTCAGGCATTTTCCGGCGATTTTCAGGCATTTTCCACGCTTTTTCCGGAAATTTCCACGCATTTTCCGGATATTTTCCAGACATTTCCTTGGCATTTTCCGGTTATTTTCCGGGATTTTCCAGACATTTTCCGGGAATTTCCCAGGCATTTTCCGAGCATTTCCCGGGGATTTTCCGGATGTTTCCCAGACATTTTCCGGACATTTCCCTGGAATTTTCCGGGGATTTTCCACGCATTTACCGGATATTTTCCGGACATTTTCACGCATTTTCCGGATATCTTCCAAGCATTTTCCAGGGATTTTCCACGGTTTTTCCGGAAATTTCCACGCATTTTCCGAGCATTTCCCAGGCATTTTCCGGTTATTTTCCGGGAATTTCCCAGGCTTTTTCCGGGGATTTTCCGAGCATATCCCGGGGATTTTCCCGATGTTTTCCAGACATTTTCCGGACATTTCCCTGGCATTTTCCGGGGATTTTCCAGACATTTTCCGGGGATTTTCCGAGCATTTCCCGGGGATTTTCCAGACATTTACAGGCTATGTCAGGGAAATGTCCGGAAAATGCCTGGAAAATTCCCGGAAAATGCGTGAAAATGTCCGGAAAAATGTGGAAAATGTCACTTCAAATTTGCGAAGTAATTAAAGCAGAAAACCAAAAAAAGAAAAAAAAAGCTAAAATCTTTCATATTAAATGTAGGTATATGGGATATTCATATTTCATACTTAATGAATGGGAGGGTTTAAAGATAATTTTTTTGATATTTCTCGATTTATTTTTAAAAATTTATTACCGCCATTTTACTCATTAGGTTAAGTACTTTCGATATCAGTTTAAAGTTTTTTGTTATCTGTAATACTTACGGAAAAATCGCCTGTGCACACTTAACGATTACACCCTGTATAGGTATAAGTGGGAATGAAAGAAACGAATGTTGTCAAATATTGTGATAGTACCTACCTAAGTGATATATCAGATGAATGTGCATAACGGGTGAATTACAATTAGTAATGTTTTATCGAAATCGGTTCATCCGTTTTTTACATATAGGGCACTTTAGGGGTGACAGTGGTTAGATAAATAAACCAAATGGAGCATCAAACGATAGGATATGACGTGTACATATAGGTACAATTAGATAATATTATTTACATCAAAATCGGTTCTGCCATTAACTAGGGATGGAAAGGGAAGGGTTGAAAGTCTGTGAAAGAAGAGGGGGACATGGGAGCGAGAGGATAGCCACACCCTGGAAATTTTGAACTCTTCTCAAAGCCACATAGGCCTGGCCCTTGGCAATTTTTTTTCTTAAATATACCACTTCTTTTGCCACTGTGGTCCATTACAATTTATGCACGGTTACGGCCCAACTTAAAAGATGTCAGATGTAGGAATGTATTATGGAGGTAGAGGTAGGTCTCGCTCACTTGAAAATATTAAATGAAAATAAGAAACCGAAGTTTAAAAATTAAAAAAAAAAACCCAACGCAACGAAGGAAAAGGAATATATATAATTTTACAAACTTCCCGACGATCTTTAAAATTAAGTACCATTATAAAAAAATATATATATAAGATATATTATTATGATAATGATGGTATGGTATGGTATCCTTAACTTTTACCAAAATTGTAGATTATAAAATTATCTTTAAAAAACTTCACATACATTTTTTTCTAGGAGCCACTGTTTCTACGAAAAATCTATTTTTTCATTCATCGTTGATCTCAAAAATAAAAATTCCAATCACCAGAACGACAGGAAATTTTAATAATTGATTTTTAATTGTGTTTTGCACAATTTTATTAAATTGCGACTGGATGAAAATTTTGTTCGTGGTCGTCGTCGTCGTTGGTAGGGTGAACAAATCCTTAGCAAAACATCATACGCTTATGTCAATTTGTATCGATAGCGGATTCTATTCCTTTACGTTTTGACGTTTGCCTCGGCACTCAGTTGCTGCACAATATATTGTCAAAAACATCAATACAAGGAAGGAAGGTAAATAAATTTGCTCCTCTCCCTCCTGGTGCCTAAAAAATAATATGCCATAATTTAAAATAAATTTTACGTAGAAAATTAATTAGGCACTTATTTTTTTATTTTTTAGCTCAGTTTAGTAATAAATTTTACTAACTTTTCTTTTAATTATTTATGGTAGTACGTGTTTATTCAATAAAAGTTAAGTAGTAACTACTATGCAGTCACTATTCCACGCAGACGAAGTCGCGGGCACAGCTAGTATTTAATATAACAGCCAAGTGTGTTGCACTATGGTGGGTTCCATTTTCTTGTGAAGCTTATATGCCTTTTAGTTTTAAACCTTTTTAGCTCAAATTTATTAATAAATACGATGTCATGTTTACTTCCTTTGCTAGTTTCAAAAATTGGCATGACGGTAAAAGCTGTTCATCTTTTACTTTATGGTAATCGATTAGTTAGTTATTAACTCTTGAATGTTAATGGAAATTTGACATTATATTATATATTGGATCTCTATCAATGAAACAAATTTAATGACATTACAGGGATTTTACATTTACCAAAGAACGCCAAAAATTAGTTTCAAATCACGTTCTTACCAAAGAAAGCGGCAATAAACCTTACCTTTCATTAGTAAGTACAATTTATTATTATGTTAATAGGTCAAATACTTAAAATAAAGACCAGACATAAAGTTCAGAGCGAATGTAAAAAGCAATTTATGCATCTCGGGTCAAGTTATAATGGTTGTAAGTCGTAATAGTATACCGTCGGAATGCATGCAGTGTAGCAAGTGTTATTTACAATGACTTAATTTGCTGTAGAAACTTAGAACTATAATACTATAGTACTGTTTGTCTTTGTTTGATTGTGAATTGTAAGTTTGTTTCAATTATCCTGTCGGGAATTGAGACATTTTGTAATTTTTAATCCAGCTAAGTATAATAGATTAGTTTAAAAGTAGTGGTGGTATTTTTATTAATATTTAATAAAGAGAAACGATATAATCTTATTAAGCTACATGTTTTTTAATAACAGGAATATGAATCTTGACTTTTTTGTTTTCCCGGACAATTAGGTTTCACTACATTTCACACAATGACGTCTGCTTAAGATTGGATTAATGCATTGATATTTTTAAGAATGTTCTAGTTTTGATATAAGGTAACCCTTAACCACTAAACCTACTCTATATAATTTAAGAATAATACTTGTTATTCAGAAAGTTAACTTTAAATGATACCGCCTGATACCACATGATTTACTAAAACATCCAGTGAACATTTACGATGCATACATGGTAAGAAGTAATTGGATGGTGCGACAAATGGATGTATGGTGTTACCGATGGTAAGAAAGTAATATTGACTATATAAAGCAATAATTAACTTAAGGGTTCTTTTATATTGAACAGGAGAGCGACGAGCGGAGCGATTTGATACATACAAAGAAGAATTTACAACTGAGGCGTAACAAGTTTATAATACTGATGATCTAGTTACTGACCTATTAGTAATTGTAGTGTAGTAGTAGTGAGTATTTATATGTATAGTTTCTTTATTCGAATCGTTAAGAATGATTCTAGGGAATGATTGGTCACGAAAGCTTTAAACTTTAAAGTACTACGACTCTACTTTCCATGTAAAATTAATCAAATAAGATAATCCATCTGACTTTATTATAAAATGCACTAATAAACTTGTGTCAATTTAAATATCTCATAAAAAAAATATCATCTTGTTTCTATTTTAATGTATATGTAAGTAATTAAAAGGGTCATCTACATCTGATAATCATCAATCATCTCTTTACGAAGAATTTTATAAGATCTTTCATATAACAGTAATTTACCCAGAGTGTTATCAATATTTTTATGTTTATAGTTGCCCGCTAAGTTCACCACTATACACCCTACCTCACAAGTATGGAGACACAAGGTGCGGTGTACTGTACCTACACACATTACTGTCGGCATGTTGACACAGTGTGAAACTTGTGTACTCGGTGTACGTGTGGGATAACATAATAAGGGTATTGTATAGGTATCGATTATGTTTCATTTAATTTAAAACCAATTTCTTGTAGGAGATTCATTTAGTTTATTGCTTTTGGTATCTTGAAAAAGAGTATTTTTATGTTACAAATAATAATTATAACATTTGTCACATGCTTTATCCGCAGACAAAGTTAACTTTCAGTAATCTATATCTATACTAATATTATAAAGAGGAAAGGTTTGTATGTATGTATGTATGTATGGTTTTCACGCATAAACTACTGGACCGATTTTGATGAAATTTGGCACAGACAATCTTTAGACCCTTAGAAAGAACATAGGCTACCTTTTATTGCGAAATATGTACCACGGGCGAAGCCGGGGCGGACCGCTAGTTCTCTATAAAATACCCTTCTTGCTGATGAACGTATGCACAATATTAGGAGTAAACACTCACGTAAAGTTCACTCTTTATATCTTTAAACTATATAAATGAGTCTTTTGAAGTTTTACTGAGATTAATTGATCTCGTAAAAAACTCATAATTGATCAAAATGTTTGCCCTTAGAGATAAGCTTCTTAAGAAATATTAAAATTGGCCTTATGATGTATGACTACGTAGGAAATAGCTTTTACTACGGTCTAAGGTCAACGCTTTTATTTCGTTTTTCTTTTCCCACAAACATTACTATCAACATTCGTGTATAATAAAAATATTTTAAATAGAACGTTTCATAAAATACGTTTGATGTATAGAACATACTTCTTAGTAGTATTTCAAAATATTTCTGGAAAGGAGGTTGCCCAAGTGACTATGGCACTTGGTATCGCAATCAAACTTATTGTGTCAAGATGGAATATAGCTCAATTTAAAGCTTGATGTTAGTACTTTTAGAAACGATTAAAGTTTTTATGTAAATAAGCCGCAGTTCGCGACAATAAAAATAAAACAATACTTTTATTCAACACTTCAAAAAATACTTTATCGAGTTTAAACTAACGATGAACGATAAGTTTTACATTTATTACATAGGTAATATTTTAAGTTACAAGACAAATGTGAAAAGTAAATCGTAATAAACATTATTTCAAAATAAATAACGTCGAACAATGCGTCGAACACATTCATTTCAAATAGAAACTATGACATATGACGCAGGACGCTTGCAAGAGAGATAGATATATGTGTCAAAACAAAAACTTTTACTTTTATTTCTATTTATTCGGTATAATTACGACGTAATAGTGATAAATATGATCATTAAAAATACAAATAGGAATTAACAATATCACGAACACGTGACACAACTAGTATTTTACCGATTCCATCCGTGGTCTTACATGTTTCAAAACACAAACTTTTACTATTATTTCAATTTATCCGGTATAATTAAGACTTAATAGTGATACATATGATCATTATAAATACAAATAGGAATTAACAATATCACGAATACGTGGCACAACTAAAATTTTACCGATACCACCCGTGGTCATTCTCCTTTCTACCTTACATTGTCAAGTAAAGTTGTAGGTACCTACTGTGATAACTAAACAATTGCTAAACATACTAAAAACTTTCTTTTGTAAAAAAAATAAAGTTTTATTCTTAATCATCCCCGTATAACATTTTCCAATTATTACTTAAAGTTTCGATAATCATCTCTTTTTATTAGCTATACTAATTATTAAAAATAAAATAAGTTCACAAATGTTTTAACAGCATTACCTCCATACATTTAATATATTTATTTCCTTCCTACATTCATTAACATATTGCATATACGCTACAAAAGGACATCTTGCAATACCATGTAGGCGCCCGCGCCACACTGACGAATATGTACTTGAGTCAACGCCCAAATCAGTCCTTTATATGAGTCAGGACTCGATAATCCACGGTTACTCAGACAGTTGTATAGCCCAAAAATATGTGTATTTCTGCGGGGTTGTGTTAAAAGGAACTGCATTAAATTGAGAAATTACCTCTTTTGAATGGCTTTTGCTGTCATTTGTCACGACATAAGTGTGTAAAAACCTTTTTAAAAGTATATAATGTATGATTTGAGATCATTTTATATTGAGTTTAAGGTTCCTTTTTTTATATGGTTCATATTAAATGTTTTCATAATATTGCTGGATAAAGCTAAGCTTAGATACTTTATAGACGTCTAGAGAAAATTGAGATGAAATTATTTATAATTCTGAAACAATACAAAAATTAGTAAGGCGTGATCCGTATATATATTTCTTCTAAAGTACAGAAAAACGAAGTCAGTGTTCATTTTTTTTATTCTGTTTTGTAACGTGTCATGTCTAAAGAATCTATTTATTCAGTTAAATACTAGCCCGTCATAGTGACTTATTTGTTCCTAGAAGAAAGCAAATGTGCTTTCGTTACTCTCACGACATATCACAGTTTCTTTTTAACTTCTATAAAAATCCAGAACAGTTAGTTTTTACTCGCGAACAGACACTACATCCATACTTTATAATATTATGAATGCGAAAGTAACTCTGTCTGTCTGTCTGTTACTCAATCACGCCTAAACTACTGAACCAATTTTCATGAAATTTGGTATGGAAATATTTTGACACCCGAGGCTGAGGCTTTGAGGCCCGAGGACATAGACTACTTTTTATCCCCGGAAAATGACGCAATCCCGGAAATCCCACGGGAACGGGAACTATGCGGGTTTTTCTTTGAATACGCGGGCGAAGCCGCGGGCGGAAACCTAGTTTACTATAACTACAATTCTCTCTGTACTATCTAACTGAGATCGTCCAATTATCTACGCTATATTTATACAGCTATATCTATAGTTAGCAGGACATCATTAAATGATAAGGGAAGGTAAACAGTAAACACAATATTACAAACATCCGTTCATTTGGTCGCCTGTTTAAATATTTTTAACTTTATTAAATTTTGTATTTATAACTTTCAATAAAGATGACAGACGCTTTCATGGGTCCTAACTGCTTATCTTCTGTGTACAATTAAAATTGGACGTATTTATGACTGAATTCAAAGTATGATATTTATATTAACGACTTCTCTGTATCAGAAATAAATTTAAGTATCTTGTACCTTTCGAATTATAATTACGTGTGGAATGATTTAATCTTATTGATTCCGTTGTAAAAGATAATATAATATCCCCTTTTAACTGTAGAAAGGATGGGTGATAAATTAATTGATTTTAACTTACATACAATATATAATATAATATTTTTATTCAGATAACACTTTGTTCTAACCATGTATAATATAATGAAAATCTAATACTTGCTACATACCTACAATTTATTCTATTCGTAATCTTCTTTTACACAATTATTATTGAAGCATATAAATCAATTGAAATCTTTTTCTTTGTAATTGCATAACTGTAGTGTTTTTTTGTATAGTTAGCTAATCTTCCTGGAGCAATCTTTTAACTATCTAAAAAAATTGAACATCTTAGATCACGTACACGTCTTCACACGATCGTTAATTCACAAATCCGTTCTATGATATTCTCAGAAGCATTTTCGACCAAATAGATTATGGACAATAGTCTCCACTCTCCCGTTGCGTCAATTAAATGTTGCCAAACATGCCGTACACGGTACAACTCGAATTGGTGAACTGGATCCTCACAGAATAAATAATTCGATTATTCCTCACCATTGTGTCAACCCTTTCTATTATTCCCTGTGGCCAGTACTTAATCCTTACAACTAGATTTCTCATAGTAAAAATACGGATACAATGTTACAAACAATGACACAATCTCAACCCTATTTCATGGTGATAAGGATTGTTGTTTATGTTATATCAGCTGTCTTTTCACTAGTTTACCGGTTCGAAGGACGGATCACAAATAGTTTAAACTGGTTCTAGAACATGGCATTTCGATTCTACGATTTCAAGGTTGCCGTTTTACTTTCATAACTTTCTTTTTTTGCGGGCTGTTTTATCTGTGCAAGGTGAGAGTTCGAATTAGCAATGCGACTGTCGAGATAATTGCATAGATCCTTTCACGATCATTAGCATTTAGCAGTAATAGAGTCACAACTGGATCCTGTCACCTTTAAACAAATATAAAATATATTATTCCTATATATTTTTTTTATAATTCTTAAAGACACTAAGCTTAAAGTCATCTTAAAACATTTCAATCCAGGCAACGATTGAGGACTCACATAAAATATCCAAATACATATATCCTAATTCATTTCGTATCTATAAGTTCACTGGGAACGGAGAGCTATTGCTCGAAAAGTCGACTGAATACGGTAATAGGTCGTAACTCGTACATGGGTAGATATTTTATGGACCTTTTAAAATGTCGTGTTAAGCGCTTCCTTAAGACATTAAAAATAATAAGGTCCGTAAAATACAATCGTCGTTGATATTTTTGTACTGAGAAACTTCATATAAAATTAGAGTTACAAGACCCCAAATCCTTGTGAAAGAAAAATTGTATCTATTTATTGCTATATTAGCGACATTATCCTCTTATAGCCGACCTAGTTCTACGGTCTGTCCCGTGATATAAATAATTATTGAATACTATATTTACCTCGTTGTTCTTGTTTCCTTTGTTCTGCCATAGTAGTTGTGATTCGCCGGTTCTGGCGCAAGCGCCAGAACCGGCATCACGTGTTGGCGAACCCGCAAATCAGTGGTACCCCATCCTAAAAAAAAAAAAAAAAAAAAAAAAAAAAAAAAGTTTGGACTCTTTTCCCACTAAAGCGGCCACGCTGAGTCGATAGCACTCACTCCCGAAGCGATAGGATGCACGGTTTCGGAGATGTGCAGATCGATTAACTCTTATCTAATTGATATCCGGTGGGTCATTAGCGTCCCATGGTTCACCTTTTCCTATTAGCTAATTACACCGTCCGGCGTTCTTATCTATTACTCATTGTGCACCTCGCTTATCACTGCTTTTGTATTAAACTTCTTTGTTATGACCTACCTCACTATTCTAACCAAACGATGTATTATTATATTCAAGAAAAAATACGTCTAAAATCGTATAACTATATTTATATATTATCGTACTATATTATCATAATTGTTGCTTTTTTAAAAAGCGATTCGCTTCTGGCACTCGCCGGCCGCTGCCGCGGCACGCTCGCTTTGCTCGCTCGGCTCGTGCGTTGTTTATCAAAGTCTAACCTAACCTAACCTAATTGCGGTTTCGGAGATGTGCAGATCGATTAACTCTTATCTAATTGATATCCGGTGGGTCATTAGCGTCCCATGGTTCACCTTTTCCTATTAGCTAATTACACCGTCCGGCGTTCTTATCTATTACTCATTGTGCACCTCGCTTATCACTGCTTTTGTATTAAACTTCTTTGTTATGACCTACCTCACTATTCTAACCAAACGATGTATTATTATATTCAAGAAAAAATACGTCTAAAATCGTATAACTATATTTATATATTATCGTACTATATTATCATAATTGTTGCTTTTTTAAAAAGCGATTCGCTTCTGGCACTCGCCGGCCGCTGCCGCGGCACGCTCGCTTTGCTCGCTCGGCTCGTGCGTTGTTTATCAAAGTCTAACCTAACCTAACCTAATTGTTGCTTTTTTAAAAAGCGATTCGCTTCTGGCGTTGTTTATCAAAATCTAACCTAACCTAACCTAACCCAATTATTTTTCCGGGTAATCTGATGTATCGAACTTTGTTACGAGCTACCTCGCTATTCTGAATCATCAATAAAACACATTCATTTTACTGCCATTTTTATTTCCAAAATGTTGTTGCTTATTATCTACTGGTTTGTGTATTTGGCGACCATTTGTCCATTTTGCTATATAAAAATAATTATTGATGAACATTTGAATTGTAGCCTTATCTACTTATAAAATAGGAGCGAAACATCTCATCCACTAAAATATCGTTGTACAGTGTGTTCCCTGTAAATATGCTCGTAAAACTATGCATTGAATATCCCTGAAACTTATATAGCAAATACATTAAGCAATATTCTCCACAAACTGAAGTCCAATCATTCTGAATCCTATCAACATTCCAGTCCCATCTCTTACAATTCCTTTTCAAAAACTGGAGATGATATCGCTCAGGTGTTCGTCCATATGAATCAAAATATTGACCGATGCCATTCGTATCGATATGTACAGCTACCCAGTGTGAACCCGGTTTATCATCCGCATCCAAATTGCATATTATATACGTTGGTACATGGGTATACATAGGCAGTCTATTAGCAGCATAAACATTATTTTCTAGACTGGGATGAATCTTTTTCATATGTTTTTGTAATTCTAGTGTATCCATGATATTACTGTTATTAGCAGATTATTACAGTACCAATCTATTCAATGGTTGTCATAGGAATGTTCAATTATAGTGTTTTGTATAAGATTAAATAGGAAGTTTGTAATGAAATAAAAAATAGTAAATTGCATACAATTTGTTTTATTTAATTTTATAATGTTTCCTTTAGTTACATATACACAAAATGCATTAAGCATAACACATAAATCTAAAATATAACACACATTATAACCTTAACTACTATAGTCTACAGTAACATTTCTATTTTTATCTATTTCAATAATATTATCAAACTCAGCATAAACAATACAGTTAATTGTTTGTGTTAGTGAGGATTCAAATCGTACTTCTAATCTTACACTACCATGCTTTATGAGATTCCAATGAGCTGATGAGTTAGCTGATAAATCAGGAGTTAAATCAAATGCTAAAAGACAGTAGCCTTTGGCATACTGTTCACGAGAGATTGCATTTCCTTCATTAAGAAAGTGAATACCAGTCCCCGAGAATAGAGTATGATATGCCGATGTGAATATATTATTATTAAAAGATGGTTGCAAAGCTTTTGAAGGTATTTGTTGACCATCAATATATAAGCTGAAAGAGTTAATACCATAGTTTTCAAAGTTAAATGGATTTTTAGTAAGTGAACCATTAAATGCGGAATTGTTCACAAATCCAATAATACATCTTTTGGGTACCTGTCCCAAGAATATATTATCAAGAGTTTTTCCTTGAACACCTGATGGAATTGTTAAAACTTTAACTTCAGCACGAGTAATAGGATATTTAGCAGTTGTAGAAGCTAAAACTTTCTGATGTGCGAGTAATACACTTGGATTAATTCGTGCTCTTCGAACAATAAGAGTTGCATCCGTAATGCAAACTTTAAACTTTTCATCATTTGACCCAGCAATTAAATTAAAACTCTCTCTTGACCGAACTAATTTTACACTCATTTCAACACCATTAATTAAAAATTTATCTTGATTGAAAATGTCACCATGAAGATGACCAATCATTTCTATTTCCCGGCTTTCATTAACTAATTCCTGTCTTTTAGCAAATCCTGTGTTTTTACCATCTGTGGAATCCATTTTGCCTGCTGTATCATCATACCAAAGACTACAAGTAAGATGAGATTGTTTAGCAGCAGGAGCATAGTTTAAAAGGGTTTCCATGTATGCTCGATAGGCATAAGTATTATTAGGTGGTGATACACACTCGAGTATTAAGATGTGCCCATGTGATGTAAGTTCCAACAATATTATGACAGTTTGGACTAATCTTTATGATAGAGGGTCAAACAAACTTTCTTTAGAAAATTCAAAACCAAATTTCAACGTGGGTGATTATGTTCGAATAACTAAATATAAACATGTTTTCCAAAAAGGATATGAATCAAATTGGAGTGATGAAATATTTATTATATCTTCAATAATTGATAGATCTCCATGGGTTGTTTATACAATTACAGATTTACAAAATGAACCAATAGTTGGTACTTTTTATGAAAGAGAATTACAGAAGGTCACTTACAACCCCACCTCACAATATAAAATAGATAAAATAATTGGTACTCGTTATTCGGGCACCAGAAAAGAAGTATTAGTGAAGTGGAAAGGTTATCCAGATAAATTTAACAGTTGGATTTTAGCTTCTAGTTTAAAAGAAATATGAATAAAGAAAGTTTTTATTTAACTTTGCTCAGCAATAGTTCAATGGAATACTTTCCTGATAACAAGACCACAAATTTTTCAACAAAATTACCAAAAGCTATGAAATTAGAAGGTGAATGGTTGGTTGGAGTTGTCGAGTTTCAATATCCATGCACAATGTTTACTGTTCAAGATCATGAAAATGTTGTATACATCACAAAAACCATGTTAATTCCTAATGAAGATAAACCATCAACAGTGTACTACAAAAAACATATTCCCGCTACCAACTACGATAACGTTGAACATATTTTGAGAGCATTAAATGGTATCGGAGAGAACTTGAAATTTCGTTATGATGAAATAACAAAATTTGTGTCTGTTTCTGTTTTGGATAAAAATATAACATCCGTAACATTATCACCCAAATTAAGTTTACAACTAGGTTATGAACCAAATACAAATCTCCTAGACAGAAATTTTGGGAAGTGTCCTGCTAATTTACATTTAGGGTTACCATCTCAACTATTTCTATATTGCGACATTATTGATCCTCAGATTGTGGGTGATGTTATGACTCCGCTATTAAGAGTCATTTCATTAGATCCTTCAAAATACATTTATGGTGCGTATAAAATGCACGTTTTCTCTCCACCTCACTACTTACCCGTTATGCGAAGAGAGTTCGATACGCTGGAAATGGATATAAGATCGAGCGCAGGACAAAAAATACCATTCCAGTTTGGGACCGTGTGTATTAAACTACATTTCCGCAAATTATAATAATGTATTCTCCTCATGATCATCATAAATGTCCATATGAAAATTATTATTCACATCAAGCTGGATCAGGAGTTGGAGTAATTTATAAGGGTTCACCATACCAACGCGGTCATGGTATTGGGAGCTTCTTAGGAGGATTATTTAGATCAGTTTTACCTTTACTTTCAAGTGGTGCTCGAGTGGTTGGTAAGGAGGCATTAAACGCTGGAGTAGGACTTTTATCGGATATGATTCAAGCCCGTCCTATGGAAGCCTCAATAAAAGATCGTCTAAAGCAAGTTAGTACGAACTTAAAACGAAAGGCTGATAACAAAATTGATCGATTAAACATGACAGGATCTGGGTATATAACTAAAAGAAAACGATTGGCCTCGTTCATTCCACCACTAACAGCTAAAGTGAAAGCTACGAAAAAACTTGGTCTAAAACCAAAAAACATCAAAGATATATTTTCAAATTAAGTATGTCTTTCCTTCATAATCATTCTTGTGAGTGCGTTAAGTCAGAATTAGATTTGTTTGCATTACCGTCCACACAAACAAGCATTGAAAATGGATTGTGGATTCACTATAAACCAATTTCATCTCTTGCTGATGATGGACCTATCGAGTTTCAAGTTCCTGGAACAGGCGATGACTACATAGATTTGTCTCATACATTACTCCACATAAAGGCAAAAGTATTAAATCAAGATTCAACAAACTTGTTATCAGCTACAGTAGTAGCACCTGTAAATAATTGGTTGCATTCACTTTTTAGTCAACTCGATGTTTATTTAAACCAAAAACTTGTATCACCACCTAATAATACCTATGCCTATCGAGCATACATGGAAACCCTTTTAAACTATGCTCCTGCTGCTAAACAATCTCATCTTACTTGTAGTCTTTGGTATGATGATACAGCAGGCAAAATGGATTCCACAGATGGTAAAAACACAGGATTTGCTAAAAGACAGGAATTAGTTAATGAAAGCCGGGAAATAGAAATGATTGGTCATCTTCATGGTGACATTTTCAATCAAGATAAATTTTTAATTAATGGTGTTGAAATGAGTGTAAAATTAGTTCGGTCAAGAGAGAGTTTTAATTTAATTGCTGGGTCAAATGATGAAAAGTTTAAAGTTTGCATTACGGATGCAACTCTTATTGTTCGAAGAGCACGAATTAATCCAAGTGTATTACTCGCACATCAGAAAGTTTTAGCTTCTACAACTGCTAAATATCCTATTACTCGTGCTGAAGTTAAAGTTTTAACAATTCCATCAGGTGTTCAAGGAAAAACTCTTGATAATATATTCTTGGGACAGGTACCCAAAAGATGTATTATTGGATTTGTGAACAATTCCGCATTTAATGGTTCACTTACTAAAAATCCATTTAACTTTGAAAACTATGGTATTAACTCTTTCAGCTTATATATTGATGGTCAACAAATACCTTCAAAAGCTTTGCAACCATCTTTTAATAATAATATATTCACATCGGCATATCATACTCTATTCTCGGGGACTGGTATTCACTTTCTTAATGAAGGAAATGCAATCTCTCGTGAACAGTATGCCAAAGGCTACTGTCTTTTAGCATTTGATTTAACTCCTGATTTATCAGCTAACTCATCAGCTCATTGGAATCTCATAAAGCATGGTAGTGTAAGATTAGAAGTACGATTTGAATCCTCACTAACACAAACAATTAACTGTATTGTTTATGCTGAGTTTGATAATATTATTGAAATAGATAAAAATAGAAATGTTACTGTAGACTATAGTAGTTAAGGTTATAATGTGTGTTATATTTTAGATTTATGTGTTATGCTTAATGCATTTTGTGTATATGTAACTAAAGGAAACATTATAAAATTAAATAAAACAAATTGTATGCAATTTCCTTTTTTTTATTTCATTACAAACTTCCTATTTAATCAAATACAAAACACTATAATTGAACATTCCTATGACAACCATTGAATAGATTGGTACTGTAATAATCTGCTAATAACAGTAATATCATGGATACACTAGAATTACAAAAACATATGAAAAAGATTCATCCCAGTCTAGAAAATAATGTTTATGCTGCTAATAGACTGCCTATGTATACCCATGTACCAACGTATATAATATGCAATTTGGATGCGGATGATAAACCGGGTTCACACTGGGTAGCTGTACATATCGATACGAATGGCATCGGTCAATATTTTGATTCATATGGACGAACACCTGAGCGATATCATCTCCAGTTTTTGAAAAGGAATTGTAAGAGATGGGACTGGAATGTTGATAGGATTCAGAATGATTGGACTTCAGTTTGTGGAGAATATTGCTTAATGTATTTGCTATATAAGTTTCAGGGATATTCAATGCATAGTTTTACGAGCATATTTACAGGGAACACACTGTACAACGATATTTTAGTGGATGAGATGTTTCGCTCCTATTTTATAAGTAGATAAGGCTACAATTCAAATGTTCATCAATAATTATTTTTATATAGCAAAATGGACAAATGGTCGCCAAATACACAAACCAGTAGATAATAAGCAACAACATTTTGGAAATAAAAATGGCAGTAAAATGAATGTGTTTTATTGATGATTCAGAATAGCGAGGTAGCTCGTAACAAAGTTCGATACATCAGATTACCCGGAAAAATAATTGGGTTAGGTTAGGTTAGGTTAGATTTTGATAAACAACGCCAGAAGCGAATCGCTTTTTAAAAAAGCAACAATTAGGTTAGGTTAGGTTAGACTTTGATAAACAACGCACGAGCCGAGCGAGCAAAGCGAGCGTGCCGCGGCAGCGGCCGGCGAGTGCCAGAAGCGAATCGCTTATACATCATTCACTACAGGAATTTAAAACAATGCATTGAAATGGGAATGAAATTAATTAAAGTACATAGAATTTTAAAATTTAAACAGAGTTCTTGGTTAAAGAAATACATAGACTTAAATACTACTTTGAGAACGTTAGCTACATCAAACTTCGAAAAAGACTTTTTTAAATTAATGAATAATTCTGTCTTCGGTAAGACTATGGAAAATATTGAAAAAAGAGTAAACGTTAAACTACTAACTCACTGGGATAATCGTGGTAAAGTTTTAGGTGCTCAGGATTGGATTGCAAAACCAGAGTTCCATAGTTTATCAATATTTTCAGAACATTTAGTTGCAATACAATTACGTAAAACAAAATTAATTTATGATAAGCCGATTTATTTAGGATTTTGTATTTTAGATATATCTAAGACCCTTATGTATGAATTTCATTACAACTACATGATTAAAAAGTTTCATAATAAAATTAAGTTATTGTACACCGATACCGATAGTTTGATATATCAAATTTTTACAGACAATTTTTATGAGGATATAAAACCAGATCTACCTCACTATTTCGATACATCAGATTACCCGGAAAATAATATTTACGGATATCCAAAAATAAATAAAAAAAAGTTAGGTTTTTTTAAAGATGAGAATAATGGTAAAGTATTGAAGGAATTTGTAGGGTTGCGATCAAAAATGTATGCCTTAGAAATAGAAGATAAATTTATAGCAAAGGCAAAAGGGGTTAACAAAAGTGTTACCAAAAAAATGAATATGGAAAATTACAAATCGTGTTTGTTTAATAAAAATGTATTATATTGTAGTATGCTTCGATTTAAGTCAATCAAACACACTATTTTTACACAAAAAATAAATAAAACATCTTTATCATATAATGATACCAAACGATGTATTATGAACAACAACATTGATACATTGGCTTGGGGACATTATAAATTACGCTAAGTGACTTTTTACTATTATTTCTGTGTGTATATACAAATAAGTGACTTTTTACTATTATTTCTGTGTGTGTATACAAAATTTGTACTGATTGTAAAAAAAATTATGATATTGCTATAATGTTATATAATAGTTTATTAATAGTTTTATAATAGTTTAGTATTGTTTGATTGTAAATAATGTAAAATAATTGTAGTTTTTATTTGTGTACTTAAATTTGATGTTGAGGTGATTGTGAAATTCTGATAAGTACTAATTGTGTTAGAAATAGTAAACAGATCATTTATTTTTAGCAATATAATATATATATTAAATTTTTACACCAACATTTTCATTTTTTATTTCATCCCTTTAAACTCTAGACGTGTGAAATGTTTCACTTTATCCATCCGTTTACTGCTATTGTGGCCGGACCAAGTGGATGTGGGAAGTCAAATTTTGTAACAAATTTCATAAAATCAGTTAAGGAAATATGTAATTGTGATTTTAATCATATCACATGGTGCTTTGATGAAATGCAACCTTTATATAATTTACCAAATGTTAACTATCATCAAGGAATTCCAAATCTTAATATGTTTGATGGTGAAAACCCACACCTTATTATTATTGATGATCTAATGAGAGAGTCTGATGGAAGAATTGTGGATATATTTACAAAAGGCAGTCATCACCGGAACCTTAGTGTATTTTATTTAACACAAAATTTATTTCATCAAGGTAAAGGTCAAAGAGACATTTCTTTAAACTCAAGTTATATAATTTATTTTAAAAACCCTCGAGATAAAACTCAAATAAGATATTTAGCACGACAAGTGTCACCAGATAACACAAAATTCATTGAAGACGCCTACAGGGATGCAACTTTAGAAGCACATGGATATTTAATGGTAGATTTAAAACAGAATACAAATGATTTTTGTCGTATCAAGACAAATGTATTCCCATTTAATGGTCACTGTACAGTCTACGTCCCCACGAAAGAGTTTAAATACACCAAGAATCAAACAATTCAAATCATTTCTAAATGATGCATCGTCGAGTCACAACGCATAAACATTTGCTAAATGCTTTGCATACGCTTAAACCAAAACATCAAAGAGCATTACTTAAAACGTGTGATGAAAAAGAAATAAATTGTATTTGTGAATGTATTCATAACGTTTTACAAGGAAAGATACCACTTAAAGATCAAGATAAACAAAAATTGAATAAACACAAAAATATACTCCGTAAACTGGTGCGTAAGTGTAAACATAAACTAAGAAAAAATATTATTATACAAAAAGGAGGGACTTTCTTACCAATAATATTAGGAGCAATATTGAGTGGATTAGTAAGTGGACTAGCCAGTTAACATGGAAAATGCTAAGAAAATGGTACTTATTGAACCTGGATTGATTGAAAAATTAAAACAAGAAAATAAGGATACAAGTAATTTGTCTCGATTAGATATTGAAATGCAAAATATTATGAATAGTAAGACGGAAGACCGAAAGAAGTGGATGTTATATTTACAAACACTACAAAGATACCTTCACTTTACCGAAGAGGATCGTCAACCACTCAGATTACCAATTTATTCTGATACATCTAATGAATATTCAAATGAGTCTAAAATTGGTTTTAAAAATAAAGATAGAGATCTAAAAAGTTCAGTTGATGCTGAATCTTTGTTGGAGGAGAAAGGTTCCATTAAAAGTATAGAAAGTGAGGCAAATCCACTGTATTCACCAACACAAATACTCAGTTTAATACCAAAAACTTATAATAAAAAAGGTGAGTCATTATTAAACTTAATTGGAACAAGTAAAAGTAAAATACGTTGGGATAATGAAGGCACAGTCATAATTGATAATGAAAAAATTCCAGGAAGTAATATTGTTGATTTAATAAATGATTCACTTAGACCCTTAAAAAAAAGTGATCCGATAGGGTGGGATAGATTTGCTAAAGCATTGAAAGATATTAAAGTACCACTTACTTATATTGGAAATCCAAAGAGATGTGAGTTTATTAACCAACTTCAAGCGAAAGATCTGAACAAAACCTCTGAGATTGAAGTTCAAGAATTTTCTACACCGAGCAGTGGAGATAAAAGATATATAACTAAAATACGTAAAAAGATCGATTGGGAAAAATGGACCCCGTACTAGAAGAAATTAACAGGATTTATTATGATCCATCTAACCCCGCTGGTTTTGGTAGTATTGATAAATTATCAAAAGCTATGAAGGGTAAAATGGATAAAAAGCAAGTGAAGGAATGGTTACAATCACAAGAAACATATACATTACATAAACCCATTCGGAAAAAATTCCCGCGTAATAGGTACATTCTATCAAATATTAATGAGCTGTGGCAAGCCGATTTAAGTGATATGCGAACTTATTCTCAATATAATGATGGTTTCAACTACATACTTTGTGTTATTGATGTATTTAGTAAATATGCTTTTGCAAGACCAATGAAAAAGAAAAACTCAGAAACAACTAAAGAATGTTTTGAAAGTATATTTACTGAAAGTAATTCAACCCCTACTCACATACAATCTGATAAAGGTACAGAATTTGTTTCAAAAGATGTACAAAAATACTTTAAATCCAAAAAGATAAATTACTATACCACTAACAATCCTGATATTAAGGCTAGTATTGTTGAACGATTTCAAAGAACTCTAAAAATGAAAATGTGGCGTTATTTCACTCATAATAATACTTATAGATATATAGATGTTTTACAAGATTTAATATACTCTTATAATCACAGCATTCACTCGAGTATTAAGATGTGCCCATGTGATGTAAGTTCCAACAATATTATGACAGTTTGGACTAATCTTTATGATAGAGGGTCAAACAAACTTTCTTTAGAAAATTCAAAACCAAATTTCAACGTGGGTGATTATGTTCGAATAACTAAATATAAACATGTTTTCCAAAAAGGATATGAATCAAATTGGAGTGATGAAATATTTATTATATCTTCAATAATTGATAGATCTCCATGGGTTGTTTATACAATTACAGATTTACAAAATGAACCAATAGTTGGTACTTTTTATGAAAGAGAATTACAGAAGGTCACTTACAACCCCACCTCACAATATAAAATAGATAAAATAATTGGTACTCGTTATTCGGGCACCAGAAAAGAAGTATTAGTGAAGTGGAAAGGTTATCCAGATAAATTTAACAGTTGGATTTTAGCTTCTAGTTTAAAAGAAATATGAATAAAGAAAGTTTTTATTTAACTTTGCTCAGCAATAGTTCAATGGAATACTTTCCTGATAACAAGACCACAAATTTTTCAACAAAATTACCAAAAGCTATGAAATTAGAAGGTGAATGGTTGGTTGGAGTTGTCGAGTTTCAATATCCATGCACAATGTTTACTGTTCAAGATCATGAAAATGTTGTATACATCACAAAAACCATGTTAATTCCTAATGAAGATAAACCATCAACAGTGTACTACAAAAAACATATTCCCGCTACCAACTACGATAACGTTGAACATATTTTGAGAGCATTAAATGGTATCGGAGAGAACTTGAAATTTCGTTATGATGAAATAACAAAATTTGTGTCTGTTTCTGTTTTGGATAAAAATATAACATCCGTAACATTATCACCCAAATTAAGTTTACAACTAGGTTATGAACCAAATACAAATCTCCTAGACAGAAATTTTGGGAAGTGTCCTGCTAATTTACATTTAGGGTTACCATCTCAACTATTTCTATATTGCGACATTATTGATCCTCAGATTGTGGGTGATGTTATGACTCCGCTATTAAGAGTCATTTCATTAGATCCTTCAAAATACATTTATGGTGCGTATAAAATGCACGTTTTCTCTCCACCTCACTACTTACCCGTTATGCGAAGAGAGTTCGATACGCTGGAAATGGATATAAGATCGAGCGCAGGACAAAAAATACCATTCCAGTTTGGGACCGTGTGTATTAAACTACATTTCCGCAAATTATAATAATGTATTCTCCTCATGATCATCATAAATGTCCATATGAAAATTATTATTCACATCAAGCTGGATCAGGAGTTGGAGTAATTTATAAGGGTTCACCATACCAACGCGGTCATGGTATTGGGAGCTTCTTAGGAGGATTATTTAGATCAGTTTTACCTTTACTTTCAAGTGGTGCTCGAGTGGTTGGTAAGGAGGCATTAAACGCTGGAGTAGGACTTTTATCGGATATGATTCAAGCCCGTCCTATGGAAGCCTCAATAAAAGATCGTCTAAAGCAAGTTAGTACGAACTTAAAACGAAAGGCTGATAACAAAATTGATCGATTAAACATGACAGGATCTGGGTATATAACTAAAAGAAAACGATTGGCCTCGTTCATTCCACCACTAACAGCTAAAGTGAAAGCTACGAAAAAACTTGGTCTAAAACCAAAAAACATCAAAGATATATTTTCAAATTAAGTATGTCTTTCCTTCATAATCATTCTTGTGAGTGCGTTAAGTCAGAATTAGATTTGTTTGCATTACCGTCCACACAAACAAGCATTGAAAATGGATTGTGGATTCACTATAAACCAATTTCATCTCTTGCTGATGATGGACCTATCGAGTTTCAAGTTCCTGGAACAGGCGATGACTACATAGATTTGTCTCATACATTACTCCACATAAAGGCAAAAGTATTAAATCAAGATTCAACAAACTTGTTATCAGCTACAGTAGTAGCACCTGTAAATAATTGGTTGCATTCACTTTTTAGTCAACTCGATGTTTATTTAAACCAAAAACTTGTATCACCACCTAATAATACCTATGCCTATCGAGCATACATGGAAACCCTTTTAAACTATGCTCCTGCTGCTAAACAATCTCATCTTACTTGTAGTCTTTGGTATGATGATACAGCAGGCAAAATGGATTCCACAGATGGTAAAAACACAGGATTTGCTAAAAGACAGGAATTAGTTAATGAAAGCCGGGAAATAGAAATGATTGGTCATCTTCATGGTGACATTTTCAATCAAGATAAATTTTTAATTAATGGTGTTGAAATGAGTGTAAAATTAGTTCGGTCAAGAGAGAGTTTTAATTTAATTGCTGGGTCAAATGATGAAAAGTTTAAAGTTTGCATTACGGATGCAACTCTTATTGTTCGAAGAGCACGAATTAATCCAAGTGTATTACTCGCACATCAGAAAGTTTTAGCTTCTACAACTGCTAAATATCCTATTACTCGTGCTGAAGTTAAAGTTTTAACAATTCCATCAGGTGTTCAAGGAAAAACTCTTGATAATATATTCTTGGGACAGGTACCCAAAAGATGTATTATTGGATTTGTGAACAATTCCGCATTTAATGGTTCACTTACTAAAAATCCATTTAACTTTGAAAACTATGGTATTAACTCTTTCAGCTTATATATTGATGGTCAACAAATACCTTCAAAAGCTTTGCAACCATCTTTTAATAATAATATATTCACATCGGCATATCATACTCTATTCTCGGGGACTGGTATTCACTTTCTTAATGAAGGAAATGCAATCTCTCGTGAACAGTATGCCAAAGGCTACTGTCTTTTAGCATTTGATTTAACTCCTGATTTATCAGCTAACTCATCAGCTCATTGGAATCTCATAAAGCATGGTAGTGTAAGATTAGAAGTACGATTTGAATCCTCACTAACACAAACAATTAACTGTATTGTTTATGCTGAGTTTGATAATATTATTGAAATAGATAAAAATAGAAATGTTACTGTAGACTATAGTAGTTAAGGTTATAATGTGTGTTATATTTTAGATTTATGTGTTATGCTTAATGCATTTTGTGTATATGTAACTAAAGGAAACATTATAAAATTAAATAAAACAAATTGTATGCAATTTCCTTTTTTTTATTTCATTACAAACTTCCTATTTAATCAAATACAAAACACTATAATTGAACATTCCTATGACAACCATTGAATAGATTGGTACTGTAATAATCTGCTAATAACAGTAATATCATGGATACACTAGAATTACAAAAACATATGAAAAAGATTCATCCCAGTCTAGAAAATAATGTTTATGCTGCTAATAGACTGCCTATGTATACCCATGTACCAACGTATATAATATGCAATTTGGATGCGGATGATAAACCGGGTTCACACTGGGTAGCTGTACATATCGATACGAATGGCATCGGTCAATATTTTGATTCATATGGACGAACACCTGAGCGATATCATCTCCAGTTTTTGAAAAGGAATTGTAAGAGATGGGACTGGAATGTTGATAGGATTCAGAATGATTGGACTTCAGTTTGTGGAGAATATTGCTTAATGTATTTGCTATATAAGTTTCAGGGATATTCAATGCATAGTTTTACGAGCATATTTACAGGGAACACACTGTACAACGATATTTTAGTGGATGAGATGTTTCGCTCCTATTTTATAAGTAGATAAGGCTACAATTCAAATGTTCATCAATAATTATTTTTATATAGCAAAATGGACAAATGGTCGCCAAATACACAAACCAGTAGATAATAAGCAACAACATTTTGGAAATAAAAATGGCAGTAAAATGAATGTGTTTTATTGATGATTCAGAATAGCGAGGTAGCTCGTAACAAAGTTCGATACATCAGATTACCCGGAAAAATAATTGGGTTAGGTTAGGTTAGGTTAGATTTTGATAAACAACGCCAGAAGCGAATCGCTTTTTAAAAAAGCAACAATTAGGTTAGGTTAGGTTAGACTTTGATAAACAACGCACGAGCCGAGCGAGCAAAGCGAGCGTGCCGCGGCAGCGGCCGGCGAGTGCCAGAAGCGAATCGCTTTTTAAAAAAGCAACAATTATGATAATATAGTACGATAATATATAAATATAGTTATACGATTTTAGACGTATTTTTTCTTGAATATAATAATACATCGTTTGGTTAGAATAGTGAGGTAGGTCATAACAAAGAAGTTTAATACAAAAGCAGTGATAAGCGAGGTGCACAATGAGTAATAGATAAGAACGCCGGACGGTGTAATTAGCTAATAGGAAAAGGTGAACCATGGGACGCTAATGACCCACCGGATATCAATTAGATAAGAGTTAATCGATCTGCACATCTCCGAAACCGCAATTAGGTTAGGTTAGGTTAGACTTTGATAAACAACGCACGAGCCGAGCGAGCAAAGCGAGCGTGCCGCGGCAGCGGCCGGCGAGTGCCAGAAGCGAATCGCTTTTTAAAAAAGCAACAATTATGATAATATAGTACGATAATATATAAATATAGTTATACGATTTTAGACGTATTTTTTCTTGAATATAATAATACATCGTTTGGTTAGAATAGTGAGGTAGGTCATAACAAAGAAGTTTAATACAAAAGCAGTGATAAGCGAGGTGCACAATGAGTAATAGATAAGAACGCCGGACGGTGTAATTAGCTAATAGGAAAAGGTGAACCATGGGACGCTAATGACCCACCGGATATCAATTAGATAAGAGTTAATCGATCTGCACATCTCCGAAACCGTGCATCCTATCGCTTCGGGAGTGAGTGCTATCGACTCAGCGTGGCCGCTTTAGTGGGAAAAGAGTCCAAACTTTTTTTTTTTTTTTTTTTTTTTTTTTTTTTTAGGATGGGGTACCACTGATTTGCGGGTTCGCCAACACGTGATTCGGCGAATCACAACTACTTGCCATACCCTTTTACAGCTAGCAGTGGTTCATATTTCGCGCCAAATCGAGTAGTTGTTTTCATGAATTTGATTACAGCAATTTGAAATCGATCATCACGAGGGAATGTTTTAGTTATATTCTGAATAGGTTATAGGAGGTATACTTACAATATAAAAGTTAAATGTGCCTTAATGTAATACAGAAATTCGTCTTCTAAATTGTGCAAATCATGTTACTTATTTGCGTCCTTAATGATCTACCGCAGATATATATTTTTGTAAACTCACTGATACAAAACAACAATAGAACCTCCCAACACTAACAAAAATAACTTATTTACTACCAGTAAGTACCTGACAACATAACCTAGTAAGGATAGTAATAGAATATGATGTAGGTCACTCCACCTCAAAACATAAAGTAAAAACGCTATGATTATTTTCTAAGAGGGTGTGCCGTGTGGTAGAAATGTAGCTCGTACTATAATTCAATAAATAATGGCCGGTTCACCTTTTGATACTGCCAGTTTATATTTTTCAAGTCTAGGTTTTACAAGCAAGATTTGATAGGCCTCTATCATAACAAGAGTACCTACAAAATACAAAGTATGTTTTAATAGCTGATAAATTTGCAGATAATCACTGCGTCGCAGTTTATTGGTCGATTTAGATTTTTAAGGGCAAAATCTTTATTTTTATATCTTTTACACTTACACACTCTATATGAATTTCGTAAACTCAGATGTCAACATTATTATGATGCTCTTTCTATTTTGTGACCATGCTTTTCAGGCAGCCGTAACCATAAATAGTAGAAAAGTAAAACTCAATTCATATAAGTACTTTCCTATTAAATACGGTGGTCTACCTACTATTGGAACTACTGCAATTTATTGTAAATGTATAGATTTTATCAAATTAACTAACCGGAGGTGAAAGGAACGATAAAGGACAATAAAATCATAAAATTTATACAGAAGACCTACATTAATTTGTAACTCCAATGAACGAATTTATTTTAAGCGCCACACTTGTAAGTTGTACATCCAAATAAGGAAAGAAAACACGCATATTCTCAAGACAAAAACAAGATGTCACCTCAAGGACAGCTAGATTTCCTACATTTTTATTTATTGTTGTAATTAAACAATTCTGTTCATTGATCAAGACGTAATTAAGTGGAATTTCCGCCTTGTCGCCTGGTGGCAAAAAGTGCCATTTACTTTGAGTCACAAGCCCCTGCGTAGTTTGTTGTTATATGAAATAATCTTAGGTGTACCAAATATAGAATGATATTATTTATACTAGCCGTGCCCGCAGCGGCCGACAAAACTATTAGCAAAAACGTGGATGGTTTTTGAAAAATAAAGTAGCCTGTACTTTATCTGGCCTGAACTATTTTCAATCCAACTCGGTTTTGTGTTTTTGCCGTGGTAATGTAACAGACAGACTTTTGTGTTTATAATATTAGTATCTAGTGTTAGTGATTTATGTAATCTGGGTGAAATTGTAGAGACTAGGTATTCTTTTGCTTAAATTTGATCATATTTTTGACATTTTCTTAAAAACAAAATATATTTGAAATCAACTTAACAAATATTTATTAACCTAACAAAATAAAGAGTGATAAAGATTCCATTGGCCATCGACTTGACGATCGTCTGTAAACCAAAAATATATAAAAGATACAAAACTAAATGTACTGTGAATCTTATTCCCCGTTCACGAAATCAAATTTCCTTTATCCCATAACTCCACAATGCTCAATCACGTTTAATACGCTACCTGTATCATCCCTCGGCGCCCTTTATCATTTTTTGTGCAGCCGTTTATTGTCCGAACACTTTTTATGAATCATCTAACGTGTGGTTGCAATCATTTGACATGGCCGCATTCCAGCTGCTAATTTTAATACTGGCTTTACATTTAACACAAATTCCTTGCGTAAACAACTTTTTTCATAAACTGTGGAATGGTTTAGAACATTAGACAAGAAGTAGGCTTGTAGAATTTCGTTTTAATGTGCCTATCTATACGTAGTATATTATTATTAGTCTGTGCTAATATTATAAAGCTTAAGAGTTTGTTTGTTTGTTTGAACGCGCTAATCTCAGGAACTACTGGTCCGATTTGAAAAAAATCTTTCGGTGTTAAATAGCCCATTTATCGAGGAAGACTACCTATAGGGCTATAAATCATTACGCTAAGACCAACAAGAGCGGAGCCACGCGGGTGAAACCACGGAGCGCAGCTAGTTTGTTATAATTTGTAACAATTACAGGTAGAGGTAATCAAATGTTTGTAGAGCGAGTATTACATTTTAGATCCAAATTCTGGGGTCGTTGTCATATTAAATCAGTGGTCATATTAAATCGATTAGTAGTACTTATTATTCTGACAAATGCCTGTAAGTATAAGGGCCGATTTTTCAATCCTTGGATAAAACTTACCCGTCCAATAAAGTATTACACGATAATATTAAAATGTCACGTAAACTGTCAAATACGGGCAATTAGAATACGTTTTTAAAATGGTAGTTTTATACATTATTCGACGAATAAGTTTTAACCAAGCATTGAAAAATCGGCCCTAAGAGACAAAATTTCTGTCTGATTGATACGTGTTTCAGTTATGCTCTATTTATTTTAGTTTTATGTACAAGTACCACATAAATGTCGCTAACAAAAAATATTTAATTCAAATGTTAAATTTACTTATCTATTGGCAAAATCTCTGATTATTATCTATTGATAATAATCAGAAAGCACTAAAATAATCGTCTTTCTTTTGCCTGATAAACTTAGTCACCTGAGAACCTCCATCTTTAAATAATTCTCAATGTATTGTTAAACATTTACAATTGTAGCCACTTAGCTCGTCATTATGCAGTTAAAGATAATTGACAATTTACTTGCATCTGTCTTGAGCTGGTAATTACTGCGAATATGCTGCTGTTAATTTATTTATGTCCTTTTTACGTTCTACATTCTAGAAACATTCAAATATATATTTTTAAGAAAAGGAGATTATAAAAAAAAAGAAACTATTGGAGTTTTACCAAAATTATGCAAACAAAACAATACCTATACGAGTCGATGTTTATATGTCACATATTTACTAGATAAGTACCTATAGCTATATTGGCGCCATTCGTGTGACCTTCGAAATTAATATGTATTTGAGTTCTCAGTCCTTCATATTAAACTTCCAATAAAAAAAATGTTGTGTGGTTTTATGAAACCACGGTAAAAGTGAAACTGTTCGAACGGTTCCGAACACTGCTTTGTGTAGCGCATGTCGCGTGTCGGTCGGCTGCCGAGTAGGTATACCTACTCGGCAGCCGCGATACACGCGACATGCGCTACACAGACCAAAAAGTTTGAGACGATGTAATAAAAGTTTCACTTTAATAGATGATAAAAACTAAATATATACGACCATACATTTAGTCATAATATTATAAGCTATTGACAATCAAACTCAATGACTTTTTATTCATATATATAAAGATATTTTGAATAGTCACTTTTATGGACCCAGGAATATTTGCTGAACCAACTTGTAGTTATAACAGTTCTGTTACTGTTATTCGAGGTCAAGATTTATTTAATAATAACCCGTTATAATGTCACACGTTTGAATTGCTTTGTTCAGTATCTTACATTCCACTTTTATAAGATTGTTAGAAAACAGTAAGCTGTCATATTTCTACTTTATTTTTTACTTGCTGCTCCGCGCGGTTTCACCCCCGTGGCTCCACTCCTGTTGGTCGTAGCGTGATGATATATAGCCTTCCTCGATAAATAAGCTATCTAACCCCGAAAGAATTTTTCAAATCGGACCAGTAGTTCCCGAGATTAGCGCGTTCTAACAAATTTACAAACTCTTCAGCTTTATAATATTATAGTATAGATAAAGAGTAGCATTTTTAAAGTAGGTACACGATAGCTTTTTAAATAATAGTTCCTACTTTTTCTTAAAACAATTGATATAAATGTGAAGCACCAAATGAAGAGGTAGGTATTTTACACAAAATTACTGAACAAGCTAATACTATCTTCCGATTCAGCTAAAAATCTATAAACAGATAGATTGAGACCTGGTACTTTACTAGCAAAGCCTAAATCTGGATCAGTTTATACTCGGGAATTAGAATTTATATTTGAATCAATGAATAGGTAATTATTAAATTTAAATAACCTGCAATAAATAATTCAAAAAGGTTTTTTCTATCCAGTATTGGATTTCAACTCAGCCCTCTTAAACGATGCAAAGACAAAATTTCGAAGTACCTAACAAAGATGATAATTAGATTAGGCACAATGATTAAACCTTACACAGAATTTATCTTGCATACAAATGATTCATTTCCTTATCAATTTCGGAAACATGAATACCATATACAGATAAACTGTGAGAAAAATCTCATTATCAGTCACATTAATAATGAGCTTTGATGATTATTGAAATGATGGATCAGAATTTTAAATAAACTGTAAATATAGTAAGAGTGGGACTAAGATAAAGCAGTGGTTTTGGTTTGTTTTGTTATGAGAAATAATTTATTAGTTAGAATTTGATTTGAATATTTGATTGGAAGTAAAAGTAGAAGCGTTGGAAAATAATAGCATTTTAGTTCGTTAATCGATTAGAATCGAATTGAATCCAAATTCATCGCAAAATAATGTATAGAATAATGGTAGGTAACTACTGTAAAGTGTAATTGTAATGGTAAATTATGTCAAATGTATCGTAGTCAATAATGTCTTACAAGGCTTGCAATATAATATTATGTAATTTAAAGGAGTCTGGAGGACTGATTAAAATTTCAATTTCAAAGTCAAATTATAAAAATTTAACTGTCTTAAATATTAATAGCATTACATCTTCCTTAAGCAACATTAAAATTGTTCTACTTATAAGTTGGAATACGTAATTACCAAGCAGGATAAAACTAAAACATCCTGTTTGTCTCGTGTAAAACAAGACAATTGATTGCAATACGTAATATTTTAACGTCGTTCTACAATTAATACTCAATCAATTAATGATGACTAAGAAATACAATAGCTTACTGTGCATTTAGTTTATTTTTGCCGACGATATCCTAATCGAAAGAAAACAGGTCGTTCTTAAACCACAGACGCATTAAATACATTTGTTTATTTTGTTATTTATATTTCAAGCAACTTATAGCAATATCATCATGGGTCATACGATTTCACTTTCGATATCGTCGTATGTCATTGAGAAATTCTCTATTGAGCATCAAGGGAACAATGAAATCAAATTATGATTACAATGTATTAGAAAAAGTAGAGGTTAAAGTGAAGGTGTTCGTAGTGAATGTTTTGCAAGAACCAAACAATACACGACCGTGTGAAGGACTAATTCAAGGCGACCTTTCGAGCGCAATGAGTGACATTTAGTTGCCTATTATAGTCGCAACGCTATTAAGTTCATCGGTTGTCTCTTCTCGAACTAAAGACTGGGGGTCATGGTGCCAGAAAATAAAATCACCGAAGAATAGTTAATACATTTTATTATATTTCATTTATATTAGGTACTTTATAACAATACTTTTAACAGTCTTAAAACGAACGACTTAGTGAGACGGTCGGCGGTCCACGCCGTGAGTCTATCTACAATATTTACAATTGGATCGGTCAGGCGCACGTGAGCGATATGAAGGCGCGCGGCACGGGGTTGGCGGGAGCGGTGAAACGCTGCACTCCGGAGCAGCCCGCGCCGCGCGCCACCGCCTCGAAGAACTGCCGCAAGTCGCTGACCGACCTCGTGGGCGGAGCCTGCAGGTCGTGGAGTGACGTAGCCCGTCGGGGCGTCTCGGCCACAGTTACTGGCCGCGCCAGCTGCTCGCTGCTCCGCGCCAAACTTCCACCGCTTTGTGACAGTGACTCGAACAACGCGCGCCGCTCTCGCACCGGGACGTACTTAGACGCTACTTCATGAACATTTGGAGAACAAGACCTCGCTCGGTTCTCTAGCGACGCAGTCTTGCGCCTGGCCATTTCCATCGCGAATCTCCCTCTCTCCGCTCCGCCGGCTGTCCCTTCCCAGCGTTTCAGGTATCGATGTCGTCCCAGTTCTGTGTCCGTGGACCTCGCCCGGGGAAGGGTGTGATGTTGGGGAGGGCTACCGTTCAATTTACTGCAATTGTTACATTTTATGACTTCCGCTTTACGTACAGGTGCATCTACAACGTCTATAGTTTTTAACGCGTCGAGAGAAAGGGATAGGTCGAGGCTGCGATCGGATGAAGAGTCGTAATCGTCGTCTTCTACGACGATGCCCTCGTCCGTTGCTGCTGGGGAGTGATCTCTCGGTAACTGAGTTTCAGACGCTGTAAGCAATCTTCTTCGCGCCCTCGGAGGCGGTCTGGGAGGACACATTGATGTGTTCATTTGAATTGTCTTTGGTTTGCGGTTAGATGTGTCTGCCGCTGGCAACACGTCCAAAAATCTCACTTGTGGCAATGGTGTCTGTCCTAAGATTTCTATGCAGAGTGCTCGCACCCATCGCGCGTATTCCGTCGCATTGCAAGCCTGTAACAAAGAAATACACAGTCATCATTGATAATAATTAACTCGTTAAATTGTTGGCAGGAGATGAATAATGTAAGACGGCTATTTGAATATTTCCAACGGAAACGTTGAGAAAGGATGAGGGTGAACGAATTGTTAAGGGACAGAACTAGAATTGTACGCATGGAATGTAGAAAATAGTATCGTCACAACGTGTTTCATTTACGTATCAACACCTTCGCGCTCTAGCCCTTCATATGGTAATAGGCCCATCAAAGGTCACGCACAAAGGGACGATGATTTACGGGTGTTGCGCTTTATTGAGGTCTATTTAAGGTAAATCGTGAGAAAGGCGAATGACGAAGGGGAACAAACGTCTTGAAGAGCATCTTGTCTCATTGTGCTTGTCCCCATCATGTCAGAAACGTGAAATAGGATCCTAGACAAGGTTTTTTTCTTAAAAAAATATTTTACCGGTTGTTATTAGCCTTACATGCGTAGAAACTCATACATTACTTATTTTATTATAGAAATACATAACTACATAATAATATTCTTTAGATAAATTCAGATTTTCAGTCTTAACAGAAATGCACTAGCGTGAAAGGACGTCTATAAAGCAGTATAATAAGAAGTACGAAAACCTAGAAACATGACCTCGATTATTTAGACCGGACTCTCAGTGGAGTTTCGTTTGCAAAAATCGCGGACCTAAATCTGACTTCTGATATATATTGTATAGATCCCAGACATCCTATAGACAGATGTTGCCAACCAGTTTTGTGGTCCCCCTGCCCGCACCCCGGTAATTAAATATGGCATACAAAGAAAAAAATAAAAATTTCCAAAACATGCCGTGTGGGATATCAAATGAAAGAGCTTATTGAGTAGATCACGAATATATAGCATACTATATACATTTCTTACACTTTCTCTAAGATTTTTTAGAAAATTTACGAAAATGGTCCATTTTTGAGTTAACTTTAAACCACTATAGATTGAAAACTCATGAATATATTTTTTAAATTATTATTTTAAATAATTAACAATAGTCCATTGTTTACGATTCAATATTTCGTACAGTGAAATAGTTGCATGGGGGAGTGGGGGGAGCATTCAAAGATGGCGAGTATATTTTCAAGTTCATATAGTATATAGTTATTTTCATCAAATCCACCACATAGCTCACTTATATTATATTACGAACTATTGAATTATAAACAATGGACTATTGTTAATTATTTAAAATAATAATTTAAAAAATATATTCATGAGTTTTCAATCTATAGTGGTTTAAAGTTAACTCAAAAATGGACCATTTTCGTAAATTTTCTAAAAAATCTTAGAGAAAGTGTAAGAAATGTATATAGTATGCTATATATTCGTGATCTACTCAATAAGCTCTTTCATTTGATACCCCACACGGCATGTTTTGGAAATTTTTATTTTTTTCTTTGTATGCCATATTTAATTACCGGGGTGCGGGCAGGGGGACCACAAAACTGGTTGGCAACATCTGTCTATAGGATGTCTGGGACCTATACAATATATATCAGAAGTCAGATTTAGGTCCGCTAATTTTGCAAACGAACATCTCCTTGGAGCCTGCTCTAATTGATATTTAAGTCAATCGAAAACTAATTTGGTTACGTGGTATCAATTAATAAGTAAACATATTATTAGCATATGAATGGGCTGTGGTAATGACTCCGTTACACATTTTTATCTTTATTTATTTCTTATGTAACGAGTTAATGTACGAACGTTTTTAAATGTTGCTATTTACATTTTGGCTTACCTAAATACTTTTTAGAGAAAGTAAAGTTGAGTATAATGTTACTTTTTTGTTACTTTATATTTTTAATTTTTAATTAATAATAATATACAAGTTAGTATGAAATATTAAGTTGAATTCATTCAATATTGTATGTAAATCTAGTCACGCGGCTCTACGTGGCTCTACTCTGCGCAGAGTTTTTGTTTGTTTTTTTTTTACTACAGATCAGAAAAAATGTATATACAATCCATTTCAAATGAAAAAATTCAATTGCATTATTTACGTAGCTTTTGTCTAGACGAAACGTCATACCTACATTGTGTAGGTACCTACCTTGCAAATGCATGATTTGACTTTCAACACATTTATTCATCGGATAGTGTAATTGACACCTTAAAAAATAAACAAAGGTTGTTTAGAAGTCTGTCGATTTTAACACAACTGTAAAATTTATTAGGAAAAACTAGTTTTATTATACCAAATTGAATTGTTTTAGTCGATACCAAAGAAATGACACTTTTAAATAAGTATTGACATTTTAATTTATTTCATGTTTTAATACACTAATTAGCAATTAATCATAACATTGCGTAAAAAATAAAAATGAAGCAAATTTGTTAACACTAAATTATGGGTTTTGAAATCGTTTGAAATAGTACAAAACAATGAAAAGATTGTTAATTACACATTATGCTGCATGACCTTTGATAATAATTTAATAACTGCTAACATTATCATTAGTGTAGGTACCGTACATATTTCATTAGATTGTAAAATATATTATTATAATTATTATGTACAATATGGTAATGGTTATATGACATAAAATGACCTATACTGAATTTGATATTTTGGTTTTTTGGCATGCAAATGCTTTATGACCTATGACCAGAATTAAACTTAATATGAAACTAGCGGTCCGCCCCGGCTTCGCCCATCATACTATAAAATAACAAAAAGATTAAGGGGGATCCCCATTTTATTATATACTAGCGGTCCGCCCCGGCTTCGCCCGTGGTACATATTTCACAATAAAAGGTAGCCTATGTTCTTTCTCAGGGTCTAAAGATTATCTGTGCCAAATTTCATCAAAATCGGTCCTGTAGTTTATGCGTGAAAACCATACATACATCTATATATATAAAAGAAAAAAAGTCGTGTATGTTCCAACACTTATAACTAGAGTTCTGCTGAACCAATTTTCATGGTTTTAGATTCGTTGGATTTGTCTCCGTCCAGAATAGCAGAATAAATCATAAAAACAACAAAAACTAGACGAATAAATATTTTACCAAAATTTTGATTTTCGTACATGTCAATCATTAGTTGTCAATCCTGTCAAATACGGAAAATAATGTTTGACATTCATGCGTTCAAAAATGTATTATGTGTAAAATAATTAAAAATTAAAAAGGGTGAATAAATATTGTTTGTATTTATTTTAAAATCAATTAATAAAAAGTGCAATAAAAGCAGATACATAAAAATTCCTCAAATGTTTGTGTTTACGCGTGTTTTCAGAAATTAATAAGGTATTTTTGGTGGGGAAACTAACCAAGAAGGTTAGTTCGATTAATTATTAAGAAAAATTCTATAAAAATGTAAAAATTCTGACAATTATT
The DNA here is from genome assembly GCA_029959065.1 of Colias behrii. Classification (NCBI taxonomy): domain Eukaryota; kingdom Metazoa; phylum Arthropoda; class Insecta; order Lepidoptera; family Pieridae; genus Colias; species Colias behrii. Next base: position 3,563,361 of record JARWMC010000016.1, read on the forward strand.
TGTTGCGATTTCGTCGACTGCGTAAACAATATTGCTATACACAAGCTAAATTGCGTTTTGAAGATTACATCCATTTATGCGATGCAATTAGCACAGAAGAAGATGCAGAAAATGTTGGTCTATTAATTATTTTACCGGCGACATACACAGGTAGCCCAAGTGAATATGCGCAAGATGCAATGACATAATAATATGTTCGTCATTATGGTCGGCCAGATTTATTCATTACATTTATATGTAATCCGAAATGGATGGAAATTATTCAACTGCTGCTTTCCGGACAAATATCAAGTGATCGGCACGACATCACCACACGTGTTTTCAAGCAAAAAATCCGATCACTGATGAGTTACATTAATTGAACACATCTTTGGGATTATTCAATGATGGATGTATTCAATCGAATGACAACAATCTGGCTTGCAGCATGCACACATTTTAATTTGGTTAGTCGAAAGGATTCGGGCAGATAAAATATATGAGTGTGCGGGGATTGCTAATCCTGAAACCGATCTAGACCGACATAACGTTGTTATCACTAATATGATTCATGGACCGTGTGACACCATCAACCACCAAACACCATGCATGGTTGACAGTGAGTGTACCAAAAGGTATCCACGAAAATTGATGGCAGAGACCATCACAGGCAACGATGGCTACCCACTGTATCAGCGTCGATCGCCCAATGATAATGGTAAAATTATTATCACAACTAAAGTGAAACGAAACGATGGCGTGGTCGATAACAGTTAAAGAATGAAAAGAGTTAATCCATGCTGCACAACTTATTAAAATTCAATCATTTTTCTCTGAGACGTGTTTGAAGTAATAAAATAAAATACTATTACATATCAATCCATATAAATATTTATTTTGTCTCATTGTATTACGTTCATCAAAGCCTAAATTAATTCAGCTAAAAGGTAACACAACATTCATTGACAGGGCGGTACAAAGTTCGCCGGGACAGCTAGTACATACATACATACATACATACAAACCTTTCCTCTTTATAATATTGGTATAGATTATAGATGTGCGAATTATTTAAAACAATATTGATGAATGCAAAATTCTTTGTATAATAAATCAAAAAAGACGGAAATAAAAGACACGAAATGTTAAACTTTTACAAATGGCATAGCGATGGTTTCTATCGATATAAATAACATTTTGAAGGAATAGCCGTTTCTAGCATTACCACAGACAATATACTATATGTATAGTAATTACTATTTATATAAAACTAGTACTTAATTAATTTTATTTAACCGTTCGTGTATCAACGCCTTATAACCAGACACAATACGATCAACGATACTCGATTCAACAGTTCACACGTGTTCCATGCATTACGATATATATTATGTTTGAAATAAACGTCTCGTTCCTATAGCAATTATATTGTACTCGACATTATGACTACATCGCTTACTTATGTTACTTCCGTTGAGAATGCAGATCATATCTATGGGACTCATTTAAGTTGGCTGATGTGCAAATTACTCTGTTGTAAGTGTAACACAATATGTGATTAATATTGTGATTGTTTTAGGGTTGCGAGAAAGCTTTTTAACTTTTTATTTAGTAGGAATTAACGCATGTTTAACTATAATACGTTTCGATACATTTAGCAAAAAACAGTTTGGGGTTAAATTGAACTAATAAGAATCTATTCAAAACATAGAATCGATATATTTTGTCGAAAGGATCAAGAAGTCTTGTTCCATTTTTGATCATGTGCCTCAATTAAAAACGCAACACATCTTATTCTACCTCACTTTTAAATGCTTTTAGACACTAAGCACCTTATCACAAACACTAGGCAGCAAATAATCACCTGAAACGTAGCGACCACTGCGTTATCCAGTAGCCGCGAGAGCTGGAAGGCATTCTGCAGATTAACAGCTGCTCGCAGGTGCAGGTGCCGGAGCGGCAACCTCGCGGCTGGGCGGCGGCGCGGCAACGTCCCGTCCCTCCACGCGAGCAGACAGCCATCTCGGATCGCGCACCTCACCCAGGCCCATGATACGTCGTCGTCTTTGTAATACTGTCGGAGGACACCTGGGGGAAAATACTATTGTTAGTCAATCTATTCTCTTGAAGTAATTCTGAATGATTCATGAGACTATAAAGATTTTAATTTATAACTTCTACCAATTATTTGGACAAGTTCATATTATGTTATTCTGCAATATTTCATAAACTATACGAATCTGTCTTTTGAGTCATATTTCAGTATCAACGTGATCATATTCCCAATGCATTACTACCGTACTGGTTTCTAAAATCAATAGCCATTGTATTTTGGCGTCTTTCTATACTACAACCCTTTTGCTTTTCAGTATATCAAGGATTGCGTTCAAAATTGATTGTATGCTTGTACCATCTAACACGTTCACATTAATTGTATGTTTATTTACTTGTATCTTTTCTTGGTCATTTAGGTCAAGTAAAGATAAGCCATTTGCATAATAATCCAAATTAATAGTTTATTGCTATCTCATTTGAGTTTAGATACACAAACAAAAGTATGTTAAGACTCATTTAAAAACTTGGCCATCTTTGCTTGTATACGGATTTCAATTATAAAAATACAATCATTTAACATTCGATACGATTTTTCAAATATTTCTTCTTTTTTTTAATTTTAATCATATCATAAAGAGCGCGCTCGTAGGATGATACACTTAACTCCCTCAAACCAATTTGTTTCCAAACAACTCTTGTTATAGCTCATTGTTGCTTCAATAAATCCACATCGAAGTAACGTGTTACAACAGCACGACCCAATTTCGGTCAATTTTCGTCCGATAAACCTACTTTATCTTTAATAACAGACCGCACGCGATCCATAGCCGAAACATCAATATTTCCTACTCATAATTTACGCTTGAAGAAACAGCTATCTTAAAAAAAAAAACAACCGACATCGTGATGGAGCTACTTTAGGTTCTATTCTTACATTTATTCGGCTTATTTTAATGCATCTAGACTTTGAATTTGAGCAATTGACTTGGCAAAATCAAGCACAAAATCAAGAAACAATGTGTAATATATGATGTGTAATATGACAAGAAACAAAATTATATAATGTGTAATATGACAAGAAACAAAATAATAATAGCCTACACTACACCATGATGGTGCTACTTTGGATCTATAAATACATTTAGTCGGGATATTTTAATACAAGTAGGCTTTGAATTTGAGCTTTAAACATTACCTTGGTAAGGTCAAGCATAACAACAACAAAAAAAAAAAAGAAACAAAAAATTAAACAACAGATATCGTGATGGTGCTATTTTTGTTTCTATAGTTACATTTAATCGGCATATTTAAATGCATCGAGACTTTGAATATGAGCAATTACCTTGGTAATATCAAGCACAAAATCAAGGAACCACGATAAGACAAAGGAAACAAAATTACTTCGCACAGACGCTTGTCGTCAGACTATTTTCGAGATAATGAAATTCGGAAGTTATTTACATAAGTTCGAAGGCAAAGTTGGCACTTAATTAAAACGCGATATATTAAGCAACAAAGAAACATTTGAATTAAAATGTATTTCGTGGGCGTTGCGAAACAAGCACTGAGTCAGATGCAGATAATGTTGGGCGTTAACTCTTTTTACTTTTACAGATAATACCCATATCAAATTCTGTGTTTCGAAATAACGGAATATATGGACGAAATTGTATAGATTTTTATACAATCGACCAGCATATTAATTAGAGCCAGAGAAAATAGGATGTTTCTTTCACAAACAGATTAGAAACTAGGGAACAATAACGCTAACGCTATCTATCTGAACCCAATAGTTTATGAAAAAAACTGACAGTAATATTACCACTTCTTTGCGATACTTACTGAAAATTATAATGGAACTAATGAATTCTATGGTATTTTCATACTCAAAAACGATTACAGTCGTCTGGCTTTAAAAAAATCATTCCTTTTATTACTGAGAAGTTTTTGAAATGACTAAGAAGAGAAGTCAAACCTAACTAGAGTTAATTTATTAAAATGTATCATTCAAGTTGATTATAGGATCAGAATGAGCATAAGAAAAGACATGCACATTTTAGTTGGCTCCCATGACCTCCTAGAGATACATATATCACACTATCGGAAGGTCAGAGGATTTCCTTTTGAACGGAATTTAAATATGTGGTCATTTACATATCTTTAATATGATTATGGTCATAGATACCTATATGTTCGCAAAAGCATCAGCAATACCTTCTCCTTGGAGTGGAATCTCCTTGAATGTGTGAAATGTTTTATGCATTCATTTTGGATAATATTATTATAACATGTTGTGTATTGGGTATCTCCTGATCTTCAATGTTATTGGTAACAGTCATCAAAATTTTGGTAATACCACGTAGGTTGTATTCGTCTGTTGGTACTTGGTATGTTTTGTTACGTTGCCGTATTAATCAGAAAATAACAATCCTTTGCTAGTTGTGATAATATACCACACAAATGTGTTCGACAAAGTACAAACACAAGTAGTATCATTTTTCATATAGGGTTTATGTTAATAAACATGTATATGCAATGGTAATTACCTGATTTTTTTTCGTGATCAGCAAATGCGTGACGTAAATCTGATACAAATGATGAATCATGTAATTATTGTTCAATGTTGAGATTCAACACCTGGCACATAAGGCATTGCATATTTACATGTATTACCATCTTGTTTCGGATGTTGCTTTAATGTGAACTACATGTAAACGTGTTAATTATCATAATAATTGGACCAATAAGAGCACTTCAGGGATTGGACAAAAAATTAGGTTCTTATAATGAGGCTCTATATCTCATAATGAAAATATATGTTTATAAATAATTATGCAAGGAAAATATTATGACGAAGATGTGAGAATATTATACCTATCTAGTTTATTTTTAGAATTGTATTATCTCATAAACTTAAAAAGACGACGTGAATTTATTATGCTTTGTAAACTAAAATAACTATAAGGATAAATCTTGATACAAAAATACATAGACGTATACCTCCTTCTGTCTATCTGTTCTGTTAATTAGGTAATAAAAAAACGCTCTAAATGAGGACTTATACTTAGTTTTTGGGAACATCGGTTACAAAATTAATTGAAAAGTAAAAGGAACTTAAGTGTAGGTTTGCTTAGTATTCAAATTTAAATCTTATTACAAAAGTTATTGCAAAGTGTGAGAAAGTAATAGGTATTTAAATAGCTTGAACAATAGACAATTATAACGTCCACAGATCACAGATAACGTCAATTTATTAGCAGATAAACAGTTAGCGGCAACGTATTAATTTCATACTTTTTTTCATAATTATCAGAAATTAACTAAACTTTGGAAGAAAGTATTTATTCATTATTTCGAATAGGTACGTACCTACGACTGAAATATGTACGCAAAACAGAAAGTTTTTTTGTGGGGTTGGCTACAACATGTTTACCAATGGTTAAGAATATCTCAAGTGATACATTACAGACTACAGTTACATAGCGTGAGAGTATTTAGTAACAATACACACGTTATTTAATATGTTCATTAAAACAACACTTGATTCTTTGATTCTTGATTGAAGTCTTTATTATAGCAACAACTTTGTAAAGTTCAAAATAAAAGGACAAATCGGAACTAGGTACCTATGGCGTTCTATTTACGTACTGATTATTTAGTTATCTGTGGTTCTATTATTTTCATCTGTCAATGGCAATGCCTGCTAAATATAATAGGCATAACATGTGATGAAGGTTTTGAGGTCATTCCGCGTTTCGCTTTGTTTACCATTCCCCTAACAGATGTTCAACAATTATTATATTAGTTATGCGGGTTCCAATTGACCCCTTTGGCCCTCATATTAATAACGTCTAACAAATTAAAATTATTATCTGTTGCTATAAGTTTTTGAATATAATTTTAAAAGAGTGTTTTTAAACTTAACGAACGTCAAGAAATATAAGTTTTGATAGTTTTAGTTGATATGATAACTGGTTTTGAAATTGGCGAGTGCTTTAATAATATTACGCATTCTTCAAAATATAGAAAGTGGGTAGATGGGTAGATTATAAACATTGTGGTCAATGACCAGGATCACGAATCTTAGTGGGTCAAACTGATATATCAGTTAATGTTGTAAGAAAATCTAATGAAATATATTTCATTAGATTTTCTTACAACATTAAGTTATTTTAACTATTTTGTTGGTATACTATGTGTTTATTAAAAAAAACCGACCTGATATCCTAAGATTAGGATCAGCAGGCGTTGGCACGGGTCCCGGTGTCAATTCAGGGCGTAATTTTCGCAAACCGGCCACCACCCGCGGCGCCGGCGACTGCTCCCCCACAAGCATTGCCTGTCACCACAACATATTATCACAGAGAAACACTGCACTAAACATCTCAATAATCCACGATAATCACAATATTCTTCAACAACAAACAGAAAAAAATCCAATAACTATGTCTGTAACTAACTGTCAAATTCGTTTTTAATTTTAAAAATTCGAAATAGTTCGTTATATCGCGCGCACTACATTGTCATTCGTTCACGCATCACGATTCGCTACTGGCCTGACAGACGGCATTTCCATGAATGAATGGCGCGTAAAGCGTGCCCCACTACTCGATTACTACGTGTGTCCGTGTGTATCAATCAGACAATGTAAAAGTTATGCGCCATCTATTGTTGGGTAGAATTATTTAATGGTACATACTAGGTACATGTTATTAAAATTAAGTTGAAAAATATTATAATAATATGAACGCACCTTTGTAACAGATATTTAGAAATAAATATTTATCAAATTCCAAATTATTATAATTATTAATAGCACTAAGAAAGAATACAGTTATATAATACTAGCGGTCCGCCCCGGCTTCGCCCGTGGTACATATGAAAAATAGATGTTGGCCGATTCTCAGACTTACCCGATATGCACAGAAAATTTCATGAGAATCGGTCCACCCGTTTCGGAGGAGTATGCAGACTAACATTGTGACACGAGAATTTTATATATAAGATTTACTCTACTAATTAATTAGTTTATACCTACTTAATAATTTTCAAAGCTTTACAGAAATCAGAAAATCATAATGTTACTAGTTCCTTGTTACGATAAAAATTGTTTTTCTATTTATTATTATTTAAACGATCATTTTGCATATAATTTACATAATTTAAAATATTAATAATTGTTTTACATTATTAAAATACTTTTTACTCATAGCGACATCTAGTGTCTAATAGCAGCTTCTAGTAACATTAATGGTATAGTGACATCTATGAACAGTTTTAATTATAATTTTTAAGTATAGCGCTATCTATACCATAATGAACGTATCACCCAACTTTGCTAGCATTGGTTAAAGCGCCATCTACAATTTTTATTCTGTAGTACAGCAACTATTTAATTTATTAAAAAAAATCTGAACATATAGTTTACAAATTTATTCACTAGATGGCTGGCATTGTACTCTTTGCAAATTTTTTGCTAATATACCTAATTTCAATTTGTAATATTTCAGCAGTTCAGTTTTACCTACAAAATAAGGTCAATCAGCAAGGAGGTATATTATATGCAAAAAAAACCTAATGTTCTGCATTCGACGCTCAAAAAATTTTTTTTGTAGAGGAACATAAACACTAATTTGCAAAAAAAAAATGTTTTTGGTAAAATAAAATAGCTATGTCATGAGTTATATAAAAAGTTTCTGCTTAGTACCACACTGAATTTAAATTTTGTATTGTAACAATTTTATTTTTAATCGTTTTGATCACTTTCAAGATTTAATTAGGTCTTTGAAACACAAGTGATATCAATAGGTGTTGAAATCGGTTTGAATCTGTTCATTGTAAAGTTTTTTTTTTTAATGATATAATTAATTAACTACTTATCTCAATTTACTAATTCTATAAATAGGTATAATATCTTGTTAATGTGTGTTGCTCTAAATATGTAAATGATTATTTTCCAATCTTTGCTTGAATTATAAAGTTGTCCTCAAACATGAATTGCTTTTGTGACATTTACACCTAATCTTTTTAGAGAATTTTCTTGGGAAAGGAGATTGTTTGAATTGAACATTAAACTATTGAATTGTCAACTTCTAAATTAAATTTTAATTTGCTGTAGGTAGTTACTAAAGGATTAATAAAAATATGAAAAATGTTTATAAATTATTTATTTTCCGACTCAATCTCTTAACAAATATACAAAAATCACACAAATAAAATGCATTACTTCTAAATCTAAGATTAAAATAGTACAATTATTTTTAAACAAATGTCAAGGAAGACTCAAATTACTGACAATAATCAAGGAAGACACGAGATCAAAATAACATGGCACTGTAATTTAAACAACAAACGATTTACATAAGGCACATATATGGAATAACGCTAAACTTAACACTATATTTATAACAAATTAAAGCTTTTAATGAAAGAGTTAATATCACAATGAAATGGCGGCAAAAACTAGAATTACCACGGGCGCCACTTGTTTGCGTCTAACTCGTGATCTGCCGGTGGTCCTTCACGCGGCCGCTCGTTTTTCTCCGCATAAAAAGCGTTTTGTTGCCGCTTTGCCTCCTCCTGTTTTTTGTACTCCTGGTACTCGATCAATTTCCTCTTCTTTTTTGGCGGTAAGTTGCTGTAATCCATCGGTAATTCGCACGGTTCCGGTACGCTGACAATATCAGCCTTGTTTTCAACAACCGTATCAGGTTCTTTGGTATATCGCGTATCCTTCGGTGAGTATTCCTCCGATTTCAACGGTGAGCGAACCTTTCTCAAATCTAATGTGTCGCTCGGATAGTTGGGTGAATAATATGAGTAATCATTTGTATAAGTCTCTTCTCTGCGTACGTATTTCTGTTCAGTCGGCAGTTCCGCGTTAACATTCGCGTCAGCGCTATTAACGTTCTCATTACCACGTTTGTCCATTATGTGCTGTCTTATTTTTTGCAAAATGACGTCTTTAGCTTCCGCTGGGACTCGATTGAAGTAAGCGCCATTTCTGTGTCCGTTCATTGCACCATAATCGGTGTTGTGTTGTGGAACAAGTTTGTCTACCGTTGTTAAAAGTCCCGGCATCGGCGGGCTTGGCTGTTTGGGCCTAGCGTAGGACCAATTTTTAGGTCCTTCAGCTGAGTAAACTGAATCTTCAGCGTCTGATGAAGATCTTTCATGATCGCTGTAATAATGTTGTCTATCAGATACCACAGATGATGGTGAAGTGGGTGGTGAAAACGATGGTCTCTCTGGTACTTGGATAGTTAAAGGTTGTGCTGTTATTAATGTAGATAAATGACTGATTAAATTCTGGCTAACTTTCGTATCTAAATCTGGGACTGACATGATAAATCTACACGCTTCAGCCGCGCATTGTCCAAAACCTGCTTGAAATTTCTTCGCTTCTAGAATCGGGTCTTTGGGCCTGTGCAACTTTGTAAGATGGTTAACCGTTAACTCAAGGATATCTGCCTTTTCCAACTTGCTCAGGTTGTCGTCGTCTATCTGTGGACAAAATAAAACAATAAGACATTGCAGCAGGTGCGTATGATTCTCACGTTACGCGAAGATGAACGTCACATTAATATAACTGTTCCGATGAGTTGTTATTAATGGCCTAACTTTATACCAGTTTGCAGTCCCACCCAAGTAAGCACTGTTTAATAAACAGAAGGACGACCGGTTCGTGATAAAAATAAATGGCGTGTGAATGGAAGATGGATTGCTCTTTTAATGACTACAAAAAAACGCTGATACTTTTTTCTGAGTGCAAGTTTAAATTTAGACTTTTAATCACAAATATTAAAGAGGATATAAACCTTGAACTTAAATAAGTATAATGTACAGTGTACGTACCTCTAACGCTCCGACCATGAGGTCCTTGAGTTCATCTAAGCACCGATTAATGCGTGCTCGTCGTTTTCTCTCCAAAAGCGGTTTTGTAATCTTCTTATATTTGGCCGTCTTCGACAGGGGCGCCGGGTCCGAAGCCATTGTGCAATCTGCCGAACAAATCACAACATAAATAAACACGTCACATGTAAATGTTTACCGTCCATAATATATGGTTAGTTAATTTATGTGCTGCGAAAAATATTGCTCATGAATATTAATAGTAAATTAAAGTCGAATTTGAACAACAAAAAAAATAATAAAGTAAACATAAATAATGGAGCCTAACCTTGACACGATCACGGTTTGAAATTGATTTTGTATGCGGAAGATTTTTGACACGCGCGTTCCCGGTCGCGCGTCGGTATGTACTGCCTGAAAAAAGCCTACTCCCGGCGGCCTCACCCGCTGCCCCGCCGCTCCCCGCCCCGCGCTGCCCTGCTCCCCCGCCGCCCTTCCCGGCCCTACGCCCTGCCATTCATAGCGTGCGCAAACGCACGTGTGGCGCAGCGATTAAGTTACGAAGTACGAACATGCGTAACATACTTTCCCAGGGCCCACAGGATATACAGTACATAATTATGAAAATATAAGTATGAAATATCATCTTGGTTTTTGTTCGCGATTCGCTGATACGTGTTTGGTCAGATAATTCGAGGAAAAACTTTTAAAAGGAAACTTTAAACACAACATGTTTTAATACAACGTTGTATCAATAACATTTATAATGATTATTATTTATTCGAGGTATTTCTCTTGTTTCAGGCACTTGTATTAAATAAAATAAACTTGTTTGAAGTTATGTATTTTCATCTACATCTTAACCAAGTTCCTATAACGTGTATTTTAAACATTACGTACATAATCACATCATATTTATGTCAGTATAAAATATTTTGTTTCAGCAATAAAACATACAAATTAAAAGCTCATTTTGGACATTATCACTAGCTTTTATCTAGTAATCTCAAATCAAAGGAAAGCCGCACGAGTAACATTAATTAACCACCATTACACTAGACAAAAACACTTATGACCCCATAAAATAATAAATATATAATATACAGTTCTTCGCAATTTCAGCTAACGGTTTCATTATGCGCGCAAACTTTTATCGTACCGCTGTCTGAACTTTGTCGGAATTTAACTGAAGATAGACAAAAACTTAGAAATCCTCTAACAATTGGGACAGACCTAAAGAAATATAATGAAATGGCCCACACATTTTTTTCCCGCCAGGTAAAAATTGGCGCGAGCCGCTCTTTTCAAATTCCAGGGTGGGTTCTCTATTCACTCGGACTTGCCTTTGTCATTCGAACTTTTTGGACCGTCATTAAATAATAAAACGCGTTTGAGATTGTATAATTAATTATAGGTCTTAAAACTGGCTGATTATAAAATTTAATTTCTTATTCTATTTTTTTTTTAATTCTAAAGGAAGAAAAATAGCGGCATTCTTTTTTCAAGTTTCGGTTTAATACAGCCCGTTTATGAAAATGGATAAGCGAATGATTATATTTTTTGCATGTCTCATTATTTTGTCTACAAAGAAACGGCAACTAAGATTAATTTGATTGCTTGTGGAAGTAAGGGCTTAGACTAAACAATGACGCACGTTTTGTCGCATACATTTTATTAATAATAATATACAACATGGAAAACTACGAGTAAGTATATGATTGTGTAATAAAATAAACTAATAAAAATAAAATTGTCAATAAAAACATTATACATACTTAATTAAAAATATGCAAAGTTGTTAGTTAACAAACAAAACTGGATATTTTTATGAGTGTCTATAAAGTGTGAAAAAAGAAAGACTTTTTGTAGTTTTGAAAAATACGGGAATTTTGTAGGTAATAGTTTATTGTATGTATCAATTTATAAATCGAATTTAACAAAAGGTCATTCTGATAAACAGCTTTGAAGTGACAAACATAAAAAAATACAATCAAATCGATATTAATATTTTAAGGAAACAGGTTAAAATTCTAATAAGACTTAACAATAAGGTTTTAAAATAGGTTAGGTATATTCAGTCATTGTCTGCTATGTGTCGGTATTTAGGGTGCATTCGAAATAGTCATCGTCGTTTGCGAAAAACCGTAAAAACTAAAAATTTAACCGCACACAGATCACGAGCCGTACAAAAAATCGTTGTGTGAATTTCAATATATTGACGCAATGCGGATACAAATGACACAATAAATTTTATGTATGTTAGTACCGTTTTGTGAGGTTAGAGAATACAGATTCGTCTCGCAAATCAAATCGTGTTATGGGCAAAACGATTTGATTTTATCGATCGCATAGTTAAAATAAACAACGCATGTTACATAGGTACATATAATATATATAAAGTTAAAAACATATACAAAAAATTACATGATTTCTAAGAGCAACTAAAATTTCTTGCCGGCTCATCTCTGTAGAAACCACAGTATTACAATATATTTCCTATATTGGTAGAAACTGCTTAGCGAATCTGCGACAAATATTAACCCATTGAGCCCCGAACGGCCCGATCTGTCCACGACACAATAGATTTTATTAAATTATGGATTTTGACAATAAAAAATGGTTCCAAACTTCCAAGAAAGTCTAGTTGAATGAATAAATGTTTGAGTTTGAGTTTGAAAACACTTGTATGAAAACACTGAAAATAAGAAACGCGTATGTTCTACTTTTTATTTTGTAAAATAGCGAATATACATACCTTTCATTTCTTTCATCATCACTACATAGTATAAAACAAAGTCGCTTTCTCTGTCCCTATGTCCCTTTGTATGCTTAAATCTTTAAAACTACGCAACGGATTTTGATGCGGTTTTTTTTAATAGATAGAGTGATTTAAGAGGAAGGTTTTAGTATATAAATTATTAGGTTTTAGACAAAGCGGGCGAAGCCGCGGGCGGTAAGCTAGTTAATATTAAACATCTTCCTGACATTTTTCAGCGTTCTATCGAACCTTCGTAAGGATTTTTACTTGGTAATTTAAAATTGGTTAGCCTTTCTCCCTTTTCCTTCATTGCACCACCTTTATTCATTTTAATTTTAATCTTAAAATACGTTAAGTCATTCTTAAATATTATCCCTCATACCTATTGAAGAAATTAAAAATAATAACAGGATATTTCATCACAGTTTCTTGTTATTTAACTTTTTTGATTACATAATGTTACCAACATCGGAAATATATGTATGAATAAATCAGCCTAGAGGAAAATTTATTTATTTTAATATAGTTGTCATTTTTGCACAAATTGCACCATGTTATTTAATTCAATTATTTATTAATGACTCACAAACGTAATTATAGCATTTTGCTTGTTTTAAATGCAATATTTGTCAAACTTTGACCACCATAATTATTAATTTTTACAAATACTTAATTTACTATTTAGTTTTATACCATTCAAATGCTTATGAAAAATTTATAATGAATATAAAAAATCCGTCAGGTCATCAAATTTTTTCTATTAAAAAAAAAAATTCGCAAATTGCACAATGTAACCAGCTTAACATGAAATAAAATTTTATGGAAATATTCCTATTTTTTATTGTTTTTCTTTATAAGATAAACCGAAAAAAAAAAACGATAATCCGATTTTTAGATAAAGTGGTAAACGTGTTCAGAGAATGATGAAATTTGTATTTATTTGTTTATTTACATGAATATGTATTTGAACTGATAAAATCTCTATTTTATAAACTAGATGAATAGATTACCTATCAAAAATGTCCATGAATACATGTAAATTAAAACAATTGTGTAGGTTTATGTGCTAAATGTCTCTAAACCTATATCTGCATGTCTGTCAGTGACTCTACATTGTTTTTTATGATTTCAATTTCGCTTGTAACATAAGCAATTAATATTATAATTGTTAATTCTTTTAAATTATGTATGCAGTCATCTTAGGTGACAATTTAAACGCAAATAATAGAGGCATCAATTTACGGGATTTTGCACACATACCAGGCGGTCATGACACCCAAGGAGCTTAATTATAACTGTACATTCCATAAATGCTTCATTAAGACGACCGAAAGTCGTGGGTGTTTTTGTTTATCTTGTCTGGCACGCGTGGGAAATTAGCCGCATCAAGTTCTCACAGCAATGTCAATGATAACAATACGAGCTTTGAATACCAGGCTCGCAGAATGTAACCGAAGCTTGCTTTAAACAAACACGCTACGTTAATTAGGAATTTCAGAGGTCGCGGAAGTGGTTGTAATAAAAGTACTGGTTTATGGTTGTATAATATGATGCTGGAAGTTGTTGAAAGGAACCGAGGGGGTGACCATGATATTGTCTTAAAGCAGTATTTATTCCAGTGTGGATCTGTGGCAAAAATGTACCACTTTCTTACACTGGGAAATGTACTGATTTAAGACATCACGGGAACTTAAAATGAAAAGCGTAAGTATAAGACAAATAATATAAGATAGAGCTAACCTACCAAAATGCGTTCTACGAAGTGAAGCTTTTAGGCGTAGATGAATTTTGTTCTAAGTTTTAATAATTTTCGTATAAATAGCGATAAATCGTATGAAATGTAATACAACGACGACAAGACGATTTAAATGGAAAACAATTTTCAAGACATGTAGTAAATTCAAAGTCGAAGAATTCTAATTCCATTCCAATATTACATCGCAGCTAATAAAGCGCATTGTACATGTCACTTCAACATCTCGTTTTAAAATAATACATAACTTTTTTTCAACTTATTCAATTACAAACAGCCAGTATCTAGCAAAAAGGTTATAAAAACTCTTTGTATCAACCGAATAAATTGCGTTCATTATTTACATAGCGAAAGCACACCCCGCCATAACGAGCTAATTGGGCTTTTTTAGACACTTATAAAGCTTGGAGAACAGTTAATGGCTTGTAAACCAGAATCAATAGTTTACAGAACTCGCTGGCGATGTGCGGCGCCGCAGTTAATTGATACCGCCACTTTTTACCGTACAGTCGGCAAAAAAATATGTCTATTCATTCTAAAGATGACTACTAGATGTTACGTGTCTTTGATTGTAGTGTATATGTTTGTGTATTGTATTGTTATTGGATATTAAATGAAATATATAGTTGTAAGTTTGAAATACCATTCGAATCTTATGTAGAGCATTTTCATCGAGACATTTGGTGAATAAATTGTCACATTAATAGAGTATTTTTCGGCACTCCACATAGTTTACGTACCTATATCGCTCTTATAACTTGAAAATCATTAAATAAATATTTTCCTCAAGCGAATATGTACGCTCTTACAACGAAAGAAATAAATATATAAAAATGGCACATACGAATTAGCGATGATTGCAGCATATAACAGAGTTATCAATCAACAGTACAATAACAATCAAACTTTCATTAATCTTAAAACATTTGCTGTCTGTACTCGCGTTGTTAGTGATTCTATAGTTATCTGTCAAAATTCGCCTCGGCCGGAAAGACGGCGTGGGAACGTCAGACGATCTGGTTTCTCAATAATCGCGAAGTGCTGTATTTTAAACAGTGATAGCTCATTCGGTTTTTATGAATTTATGTTTTATCATGATCCCGTGGATAAACGGCGCCGTTCCAATGTTTTGCTCGCCCGTACACTTGCACGGAGATTTATTGTTTTCAATAAGGAAACAGTTTTTACTTTTGTTTGCGCAATTGGTGATTCTTTTTGGTCCATTAGCGAAATTTTATGTTTATTTGCGTTTATTGTTTGGCTTGTGTACGATTCTGAATGGGCATGCCGAAAGTTACCGCTTTGAAGACGGCAAATTAAAAAGTGCCCGTTAGAAAACAAATTGCTGAACATTATCGTGCGGTTTAAAGGCCCGGTCATAATCGCTTTACTGCTGTATTGTTTATAAAGCGACTTACTTAAAAAAAAAGGAAAACACTCTTTTCGGCTTTTTTTTTTTTTTTTTTTTTTTTGTGGTGTCTCTCAATTAGCCAGAAGGGCTTCTACATTTTAACGCGGACGCGGGGGTGAACTGAAGGTTCACCCTGGTAGCGACATGCACAAGGGCGTCCCCCCTTGACGGGGATCTCGAACCTCGGCTTGGGCTGTCGCTTGAGTGGAGGAGGCCAGAAGGGCCCTAATCGGACGGGCGCTCACCCGGGTGGGCGTGGGAACGCAGAACAAGGGACCTCGTCTTCGCCGGCGAAGACGGTGTACGCTTTCTGCTGTGGTGTGTGCGGTGTCGCGGTTTGTTCGACGTTGGGCTTCAATCGCCGAGTCTAGCCGTGCGTTAGCTTTGGTAATATCATCGTCGGAGTCGTCCAAGACGTGTCTTGGCCGCCTGCGACGATGAGTGGGATCGGGTTTCGCGACGTATGCGATGGCCTTTGTCACCAATGGGTTGGGGTGGTTTTTAGCCTTGTCGAAGTAGCGCTTAGACGCTTGCTTCATCCATTGGGCTATGGTGGGGAGTTCTAAGTCCCTATGTAGGTCCACGTTACGCACGAACCAGGGCGCTCCAGTCGCTGTTCTCATGAACCGCGACTGAATCGTCTGGAGCTTGTGTATGGAGCTGGGAGCGCAATGCGCGAAAACTACACTACTATAAGTGAGGATTGGACGGACCACCGTTTTGTAAAGTGTCACCTTATTTCTAAGGGACATTTTACTGCGTCTGTTAATAAGGTAATAGAGCCGGCTAAGAACATAGCTGGCTTTCTTACGGACTGCCTTAATGTGGGCGTTAAATGACATGTGTGCGTCTAGAGTGACGCCTAAGAATTTGGTGTGCTTTTGCCACGGAATGACTTGGCCATAGAGTTTGACACTATCTATGGCCTCGGGGCCGCCGCGCCTGAAGAGCACGGCGGCGCTCTTGTCGGGGTTCACAGTGATACCCCATTTGCGAAACCATTTGCCTAATGCATCGGTCGCGGATTGTAGGAGTGGAGCTATTCTTTTGCGGTGTGGACTCGACACGTAGAGTGCCGTGTCGTCCGCGAAGAGGGATAGTTGCACTTTATCGTGCTTTGGGATGTCGCTAGTGTATAGCGCGAATAGGAGGGGCGACAAGACGGAGCCCTGAGGGACTCCGGCCTGGATGGGACGTGATTACGTGAAGACGAGAGCGTGCCGTCTAATCTGTAGCGGAAGGACCGGTTAGACAAGAAGTCTCGTATGATGAACACGAGACTGTCTGGCACGCCGAGAGTGTACAGTTTGTAAATCAAACCGTTGTGCCAGACCTTGTCGAACGCCTTCGCTACGTCAAAGAAGACCGCTCCCGTTCTGTGGGGTCTGAGGCGGGTGAGGCCCGCGAGAATGTACTCCGTGATGCGGTGTACTTGGTGAGGACATGAGTGAGCTCGCCTAAAGCCGAATTGTTCGTCTGGGAGCAGTTTTTTGGCAATGACTGCGTCCCAGAGGCGTTTGGAGATGATTCTTTCATAGATTTTCCCCAGAGAGCTGAGGAGACTAATAGGTCGGTAGCTAGATGCCACGTTCCGGGGTTTGCCCGGTTTGTGGATCCCGATCACAATTGCTTCCTTCCACTTAGCGGGGAAGGTACAATTGGCCAGGAGACAATTAAAAGTAGCTACTAGGAGAGCGATAAGGGCGGGCGGCAGGCTTTTCAGAGCTCTATTGGGAATAGAGTCTCCGCCTGGGGACTTTCTACTGGCAAGTGACTTGATGAGTGATTTTACTTCGGTGGCCGTCGTTGGTGACAAGGGCTCGGCATCGGTACGAGGGGACTCTTTTCGGCAAGAATATTTATTTGAATAGATTTTTATCAATTTTATATTTGAAAATATTTTCTACACTAACCACAATTAATCTTTATTATATACTAAGCATGATAAATGATAATCTTCTTAATAAAAACAAAACATATTTTCACAACGTTTTATGATCACCATATACTTAAACTACATACAGTCTAACAAGACCCCAATACGAGAACGATTCATCACAATTACGCAGTAATCTGTAATTCGCGCTACGGATCCTCTAATGAATTGGCTGTTACCCGGCCAAGTTATATAGGTGACGCGTGATAAGTAATGATTTAGAGCCGCGGTGCTTGTTAAATTGGTTGTGTAATGCGGTGGGGAGGGCATGCAAATGGCAGTTCATACTTGAGCACGAAGCGGCCGCGACCGTGGGAAAACTATCGCCTGTGGCGAGCCAAGTGCAGGCACGGACTGGGAGGATGAGCGTTTTTCCTCTTATTCTTGAATTATTAATCTTAATGAAATGATTTTTTTTGGTTTCAAGTCTGCTAATGTTTGGCTAATGTATAATAATGTTTTATAAGATTACTATAATAATTGGCATAAGAACATTTATCAAAACTGTAAAACTAATAACGCTCAATGGAATTATTTAGTAATATTATATGGCGCCATTTATCACGTGCGTACCTTTCGGATAAATATTTGTCCAATTTTTTGCTCTATCATTTACTCTGTAACTTTTACAAAATAACAATAAAATGTATTAGGTACGTAAATTACTGATAATATATATGTTACAGTCATAGTGATTAAGTAGCTATTATACATAATGACTGGTCATTATACATAATACCCAAATTGACTAGATAATATGATAAATTAATCACTTTATGCAGATATTATTCATAATAGCTGGTCAACGTTAGCCAAAGTAATAAATACGGTATAAAACCGACTTATTACCCCTCTCGCTCTTCCGCTGCGGCGTGGCGTGATCGCCGCCATTTTGTGGTTGACGCAATAGTGTTCGTTGTCGATTTGTAAAGAGAGGTCGCGCCGTGTGCGCCGCAATTTCCGCGAGTTTTTATTCGTAACAGTGTCTGATGATGGCAGATGAAATGAAAAAACGTTTCTATGAAACTATCACTGCACTTATTGCAAATAAGGGAAAAAATAATCAGTTGTTTGCAAGTGATCAATATTTATCTTTAATTTTAAAAGTAAAAGCATCAAAGAACAAGAATACTAAGAAAACACCTGAAGATTACCAGCGCCTAGCAAGATATGATGTCGTCAAAATTGGAGCATCAGAAAAACTAATAATTCCGGTGAAAAACGAAGGTGATCCCATTATATACTATGCTCACTTAGACGAAACTTTTCAAATAATCCACGACTGTCATATTAGTATTGGACACGGCGGCAGAGTCAGAATGATGAAAGAGTTAAAATTAAGATATAAAAATGTAACTGCTGAACTCGTCACTGTGTATTTGAATCTGTGTGAATCTTGTCAGAAAAAAAAAAGTTTGCCAAAAAAAGGTCTTGTTGTAAAACCGATTATCAGCAACGAGCTAAATTCAAGGTGTCAAGTTGATCTTATAGACATGCAATCTCAAAGTGATGGTGAATTTAAATTCATTATGGTCTATCAAGATCACCTAACAAAATTCGTGCAGCTGCGGTGTTTAAAAAGTAAGCGAGCAGAAGAGGTAGCGTATCATTTATTAGACATTTTTACTACATTCGGAGCGCCTAGTATATTGCAAAGCGATAATGGTAGGGAATTTGCTAACAAGGTGGTCAAAGAAGTCTGCGCGATGTGGCCGGAATTAAAAATCGTGCATGGCAAGCCCCGACACTCTCAATCACAAGGGTCTGTTGAAAGGGCTAACCAAGACGTAGAGAAGATGCTTTGTACTTGGCTAGAATCTAACAAGACGACGAAATGGTCTGAAGGAATACGTTTTATTCAATTTATGAAGAACAGAGCGTATCACGCAGGGATAAATCGTAGCCCTTACGAAGCAATGTTTGGCTGTAAACCTAAAGTCGGATTAAATAATCTTCCTAAAGACGTGATAGTTGAACTGTCAACAGAAGAAGAGCTAGAATCTATACTGAAAGAAGACGAAAACCAGTTCGATGAGGAGAGGGAAGCCGAACGCAATATTACCGACGCTGTGTTTAATGAAGATGATGAAATAGAGAGTCTAAACCCTGATTCGCAAAATAAAATTCTAGACAGCCTGACAGGAAATCCTGATAACGAGAACAAAAACCAAGGAAATACGTCAGATCCGTCAAATATAACGCAGTGTGTAAGTGACCAAGAAGTAGTAATTGCTCTCGATAAAAAGAAACAAAACATTGGAAATATCAGAAAATTAGTTGGACAATCTCTGCAAAAGCAAGCAGATAAAATGTTAGCCCTATCTTCGCTAAAATATCCTGCTGCTAATAGAGGTGATAATGTAGTGGTAAAGATTCCAGATGTAGACCGCGCCAAAGCCGATGATAGAAACATTATGGCTGTTATAATTTCTCAGGAAACAGAAGGAATGTACAAGTTGGGCACGAAGCATGGGATTCTAAATCAACTTTACACAAGAAATCAGTTCACTGTCTGCAAAGAAACGTTTATTACAACTGATATCATTCCCCAACATGAAGTTACCATCAGGGAATGTGCAAAAAAAGAGTCACATCTTGGTGGCCAAGGATTTCAGCATTGCAACTGTACTGGAGAGTGCGTTTCTAATAAGTGTAAATGTAAAAAGTCAAACCTTATGTGTAACTCAAAATGTCACAAGAGCCTTACTTGTAAGAATAAATAATAATTATGACCCAATTTTTTTAATTCAGTCAGTTCATTTTAATTTTTTAATTTTATTTTTTTGTAGTCTAAAGAGTGATACCAAATACTTGTATTGATCTCTGTTTTTTTTTTCACTTTATATTTACTTAGCTTTAAATTTACTTTATAAGTGAACAGTTTAATAACTCTATAACATTGTTAATTAACGTAGAATTATTATCTATGAAAATGTTATTTTAATTCTTAAAATAATCTTTATAATTGTTACATTTCAAATAAGAGTATAATATTGCTACACATGTAGTTAGGTATGCTTAAGGCAAATTGAAATATAATTTTATAATCTTTACCTACTTGTTTTATTACATTATCCAAGTATTTGAAGATATTATATAAAATTGCTAGTTAAAGTGATTAATTATGTGTCAATTATCACTTTATCTAAATTGGATAGACATTATAAATAATGGCTAGATAATATATATAATATCCAGTTTTATTACTTTGGCTGTAACATATACAATTCGTACCTGGATTCTCGTGCAATACAACGCGTGACAGGGTCGCGCGCCGCGCTCACGACGCGAGTCGCGACGGACTGACAGATCGACATCGCACCGTTTTATGTTTATATCTCAACACTGGGAGCGATGCTATGCTTTTTAATAGGATGCTTATGGACTTTTTATATGCAGTGCAAAGTAAAAGTCGACAAGGATATGCATGATGGATAAATTAAATTAAAATTATTTTTATAGTTAATAGTAGATAAAATGACCATGATGAGCATTACGTATTTTTTGGGCTAGTTTTCTCATATCTCAACAAGTCCATGATAACTAATATCCAAGACTGTATTAGATATTTGAAATCTTTTCCTTGCTCTATACCTAGTCTAAAATAGCACATTAAATAAACCCGGTTTTCTAGATATCATGAACTATACTATCACGCCTCAAACCCGCGCTTTCAATATTAAAAAAGCCTGACACATGAACGCTAATCTTAATTGCATCGTGCATCTCTTACGAGGTTTTAAAAATGAAAATCGTGACGCGTTCAAGTGAAGCGAAATAAACCGGATAATAATTATAAATAACC
The DNA here is from genome assembly GCA_029959065.1 of Colias behrii. Lineage (NCBI taxonomy): Eukaryota > Metazoa > Arthropoda > Insecta > Lepidoptera > Pieridae > Colias > Colias behrii. The sequence continues at coordinate 3,584,909 of JARWMC010000016.1, forward strand.
AAATGTTTCACCTCGTACGATCAAGGTCCATTCATTTTATTAATTTATTTTAATTACGTGTTTGATAAACGGTACTTGAACATAAACAACTATGGTTGTAACTTTATCACCATTTGAACTAAAAATAGAGTCGATTATTATGAGTGATATTTTATGTTCGGTCTATAGATTACCTACAGGTTATCCTATAAGGGTTTTAGCTGATAATTGATCATGGCATAAAGCTTTTTAATTAAAGTTGAAAGAGAAGAAATGGATAATATAAATTTTATCTTAATGATATTATTTGATCAAATAACCTGTGCTATCACCAACACAACTAAACTTGTTTGAACAATTTGAATTTGAATTTGAATTAGTTGTTTATCCATAATATTATAACCTAACAAAAGAATGTGTGCGTGTACTAGAGTACACACGTAAGAAGTGAAACTTCTTTATGACCTTTTTTTTCAAAAAATAATTTACTATACAGGGTGTCCCAGCAACGGTATACTAAGGCCCAAGGAGGTTATAGTTTTGCATACGCTGAGTACGTAAAAAATACTTATAAAATTCCAGACGAATTTTTTTGACCAATAGATGAATTCTTAAAACTCTATGTGTACACCCCAAACAAGCAACCCGCTCAACTTTGCCACCCGAACGTGAGCTATCGTTTAAGATTATGTTTTCATAGACAAAATGTTCACATTAGCGAAGCGGTATATGCCGGCTGCGCGAAGCTAGAGACGAAAACATGGATTTTAAGGAAAAATTAAGCAAAAAATTTTTGGCGTAATTTTGTTGTTTAAGTATTTTTTACGTGATCAGTGTATGCAAAACTACAAGTCCCTTCGCGCTTAGTATACCAATAGTGGGACACCCTGTATACAATACTAGCGACCCGCCCTGGCTTCGCACGGGTGCAATGCTGATACGAAATATACTACAGAAAAACTGTGAACGTTGTATGTATGTATAAAAACATAGTGGCCCGCTCCTATACCTATAGCCGGGCGGCCGGCCGGTACCGCCGCAAACGCTACGTCCCGCAATTTTTAAATCTGTAATATCTTCGAAAATATTCACTTAAATCATACGGTGTAAAAGGCCATATAGATCTATATTAAATGAACAATGTATTCAAGGTATTTAATTGGTTAAGGATTAATGCTGTATTGGTTAAAATCGCTTCGAAAATTAGCCATTATTTGTCGTAAAAAGCAAATGACAAAAAAAAGTTATTGTGGGTTATCCATAAGAGATAGACATATACCATCGCGGACTTTTCTGTAGACCTTTTCAATGTGTACAATACTTAGTACATTATTTTGATAAAACTCGTAGGGTTCAGCCTGCGTTTGCAATGTAAGCGGAAAAAATGTAATTATTTACGACATCACATTAGAAACCTCAAAAATAGCAGTACTTCTCCACTATTTAATGGATGTTATTATACATATAAACCTTCCTCCGTCAAGCTTAAAAGAGCTTTCTTTAATTTTCTGTAGGTAATAGATTGCCGTTTAAACTAACCTATGGAAATATTTTGTAGCTATATTACTCTTTCCCGTTCTACTCTTGGTATATCTTAACCATCAAGAAAGTGATACCTTCTTGTTTTGAAGCCAACAATTTCAAAGGTTCTAATGAACCTTCGTGTAAGTTTCCATTCGCCTCAGAATATTTACAAACGTAGAAACGCTCATACAACAGTTATAATCAAGAAAATTATATTGATTGCTTCAAACAAATTGTTTTCCAAAAACAATGAACTCTGAAGCGATGTTAATTTTCCACCAAATATCTCACGGTAATAACGTTAAGTTGAATTGAGGTTCTTCATATTATTTTCACGTTCCCACGGCTTGGCACGCAACACAATTAGAATCGGACCAATTTGTGGTGATGCTACTTCGGTAAGTGTAATTATGGAGTGGGAAGATTTAAGGGCTTCTCACTTTGGTAGGTTGTAATTTAAATCATATCACAGATACTACTTACTAACGTTTGATGATATGGCCAGATATGGCAAATGAATGGACAATATGAATGCAAAAGTATTATTTGTCGCAGTCTTAATAAGAACTAATAAAAAATTTTCATGTGCTATTAGTATTGTATTAGTATTGTATTTGACGATACGAGGGTTCTCTCGTAAAATTAATTTATTCGGATCCCTTCGTGATCTCGAGTTTAGTTGGGAGGATGTTTTAAACAAACTACTATTTTTAAAAACAAACATACACAGTTCAAAAATATATAAACAAGGTAGGGGTAATAAACCAAGCTTTTAAAATAAGGGTCGACATGATTCAGTGGGTGCTATTCCAAAGATGGCTCTCATGCATCGTTTTTGCGCAATGAATGCTCTATCCCTAGCAGTACTGTTACCCCATATTACCAATCCATAGCGAAGGTGTGATTCTACGTAGGCACGGTATGCTGTCACGGCAGTCTCTAAATTTGTGGTAACTTTAACCCGTCTAAGCGCGTAGACGAATCTATTAATTTTATTACATATACATCACCTACGTGAGCCTTCCAGTCCAAATTATCATCTATTGTAATACCTAAATATTTAATATTTTGTAATGCGTCAATTTTGTTTATGTCTAAAGCAATGTTAATTTTTTTATTAGAAGATTTATTAAATTGTATGAATTTTGATTTTTTAAGGTTAATAAATAAATTTTTATTTTCAAGCCATCGTATCATTTTGTCAATTGTAGAATTTATGTCAATTTCATGATCTTTAATAGTGCAATTAATTTTATTAGATGTCACGACAATTGAGATGTCATCTGCAAATAGTATACATCTATGTTTTATAATATTAAAAATGTCATTAATGTATAACAAAAATAAAATTGGTCCCAAGACGCTTCCTTGTGGTACTCCATATTTAGTTACTCTTTCTCTAGATGTATATGATGTTATTTCATTATTTTTGTCAATTTTACTAATTCTAACACATTGTTTCCGATCTTTTATATAGGATGACAGCCACTGGAGGGTTAATCCTCTTATTCCTAGTCTGTCAAGTTTTTCTAATAATAAGTGATGTGATACACAATCGAATGCTTTTGATAAGTCAAAAAACAAGCATGTTGTCAGAAAATTGTTATTGATTCCAGTTAATATTTCTTGTATCAGTGAAAAAGTGGCTAGAGTAGTCGATTTCTTTTTTTGGAATCCATATTGATCTATGTTAATTATTTTAAATTTATTGCAAAAATTTCTGATTCTTTTGAGCATACACTTCTCAAATACTTTAGATAGAATAGGTATAAGTGTTATAGGGCGATAATTCGAAATTTCTTCTTTATTTTCTTTTTTGTAAGGAGGTTTTACAATCGACTTTTTTAGTTTTTCTGGAAACGTTCCTGTTTCAAATGATAAATTAATAAGGTATGTTAGAACTGAAACTATTTCATTTACACACTCTTTTATTATTTTAGTATTTATGTCATCGTAACCTTCAGCATTAGTAGCGTTTAATGATAAAATTTCAAATTTGACTTCATTCTCTGACATAGGCATTAGAAACATCGTCGCAGGATTTATAATATCATTAGATAAAGCCTGTTTTATGTGTTCATTGTCTGGTGTCATATTATCAATAGATTCAATATAATAATTATTGAAAGCGGCGGCTATATCTACCGGATTCGTCAAAATACTATTACCAACCTTTATGCTACTTATATCTTGTTTATTATTCATATAATTAAATTCGTTTTTAATAACCTTCCACGTCGCCATACATTTATTTTTACTATTATTTATGTATTTGATATTTGCAATTTTTTTAGATTTAAATATACATTTTTTTAATATATTAGAATACGAAGTATAGTTATATTTATTAAATGAATTTTTATTTTTATAATAACAAAATCGTAGGTGACGTTTTGTATTACAACTTATTTTGAGTCCCTGACTTATCCATTTTTGTTTATATTTATTTGTTTTAAGTTTGATACGAATTGTAGGGAAACAAAGATAATAAAAAAGACAAAACAAATCATGTAATTCGTTAAATGCTGTATTAGGATCATTTTCACTGTATATTTCTGACCATGTAAGCTTTCGTATGCAATTCTGAAACTTTCGAATGTAATCTAGGTTATAATCTCTTTTGTAAATGAAACATGAATTACCTTTATCTACTCTACTTTTAACATTGAAGCTTAACATTTGTGCAGTATCGTGGTCTGATAAATGTAGTGGCAATACTGACGCAGTCGCTTCGGGTAGGTCACTTAGTATATGATCAATACAGGAAAACTTACGCGTAGGAACGTCTATATGAATTTTTAAGTTGTAATTTTGACATAACTCGATCAATTTGTTTGTTATTAAGCCTTTTTTAAATGTATTTATATTAATATCACCTGCTATAATTGTGTGGTATCTAGAGTTATATTTTTTATTTAGGTCGTAGAGTACACATTCTAGTTTTTTTAAAAAGATATTAGGATCACAGGAGGGTGTTCTGTATACGCACAATATTATTAATCTATTTAAAATTACCTCTATGCCGCAGATTTCTAGGATGTTCTTTGTTGCGTGATGTCTTAGCAAAAACAGTAGGTCTAGAGTTAACAATCCTTGTTTTGCCAAAATACATGTACCTCCTCTTTGTTGATCTCTGCAGAAGCTAGCCGAGTTCACATAGCCATGAATTTTTAAATAATTTTCATAACCCTGTTTTATAAAAGTCTCTGACAAGCATATTATATCGGGCTCATTGTGCATTTCATGTAATTCTTGTAATGTGAGTTCGAATATTTCTTTTTTTGATAAAAGACTTGCAATATTTTGGTGAAGCAATTTAAAATTATATTCTGGTAAGGAATTTTTAATAGGGCCGAAAAAACAAATCATTTTTTTTAGTATTACTTGTGTTAAAAAAGTATTACTTGTGTCTAAAAAAACACTTGATTTATAAACTTGCAATTTATGTGTAATATGTTAGAGCAAAATTATTAAAACATTTCCTAAATATGTTAAATAAAGTAAACTACATAAGTTATTGATTTATGACTTATGTGAATATATTATAATTATGAATTTAATTTAATATGGATTTCTGATATAAATTATACAGTGTGAAAACGACATAATTAAATTCATTTAAAAATACTAGTTATAGGCGGCATGTTTACATTTGTCATACATTAATCTGGATAAAAAGCATTAGATTGTTAGATAAGGCAGTTCTCAAAACACGAGGTATCGTAATAGTTGGATAGCATTACGAAGCTAGCGGCTAGCGGAGACAGCGTGGGAATTGACATTTAGTGGATGTACTCGTGAATATTTCATGAAACACTTTTATTGTTCGACGTGGAACTTGCTACGATAATTATCGCGCAAGCACATCGATTTTATCAATAGCTAATTTACATAACGATTGCTATCTTATCGAAATTGTGGGTTTCGGTTTTTATACTGCAACTTCTTATGCTTATTTTTTATCGTTAATGTCAAGTTTGTCTTATCTCTGATATTAACGAGGAGTCGAAATCAAATAAAGTTTTATAAATACAACTCATTCTTTATTATTCGTCTATAATAGCGATAAAGTCTAAGTGAACGTCTCTATATAATTCTAACAATCCTAAGAGTTCTAACAAAGTTTAACTGAATACTATGAATAGTTATCACAGTAATAAACTTAACAGCTAACATTACGGTACTTTAAAAGTGTCTTACAATAAATGCATATCCCCGACGCGGAAGACGTTGAAGTCGAAAAAATAACACGAATTTAGAACAAGAAAAAAAACTAACTTTATTAAATTAAAAACAAACTTCAACAAGCAAAGCGTTCATGCGATAACACACATCGGTTCTAGGAATTACGTTAACGGTAAAACAACAAAATGTTTTTAACTATCACACAGTTGACACAATCCTGGATGGAGAGCATGCGAGATCATGAGGCGAGGTTCGGCGGACGGCGCCCGTCACCACGGCCGCCACATCGACTGGGCGGAGTCTGTCTCGGAGGCGGGGCTGTGCGGCGGCGAGGGCGGCGCGTATTGTCTCTTCGGTGCGATCGTTTCCACGTCAATCGGCTCCTCTATGGGCCTCTTCAGGCTCCTCTCCGTTAACACTGTCCTCTGCATCGGTTGAGGAGGAACGGGAGCCGGTGCGATCGCCTGCACAGGTGTCGGCCGCGCCACACCATTAGGCGCAATCGGCTGCGGCTGAACGACGGGCGGAGTTTCCAATCTTCGTATGCAATTGCTTAAATGCTGCAGTAACCTCGCTCCAGCTTGAGGGTCGACGGGACCTTGTCTATGCATAGCGTTCGCGGCCACTGTTGCGTTTGTTATAAACTGCGACACTTCGGTAGCACACTGCGCAAATCCGGCGCGGAAGCGTTCCGCGTACGACATTTCAGGTTTCAGCACTAATTGTCCACGGCGTTTTAAACTGTGAAGATGGCGAACTGTGAGTTCCAGGATGTCAGCTTTCTCCAGCTTTGAGACGTTCTCGCCTTCGGCTTGGAGCGCGGTCACCATTAAATCCTTGAGCTCGTCGAGGCACCGGTTGATGCGGGCGCGACGTTTCCTTTCGAGCATCGGTTTCATAACTTTTCTGTATTGATAGGTTCGCGAGACGGGTTCCTCGTCAGGGTGCGCGTGTGAGGGAGGGTGGAAGGCCCCGTGCGGGGACATGGTGCGAGCAGGTAGTATCATTGGTGTTGCTCTAGCGACGGAGTTTGAGCGAATGGCGCGCGCGCCGCTTGCTGCGTTGCTTTTATGCATCTACGTCGTAGTGGCGTAGTGGCAAAACGCCCGTGATAAAAATAGGGGTGCCGCATTGCACAATATTGGTAACTACTGTAATAATTTTTATTTTACATATACAATAATTAATAATATTAGTATTTTAGATATACATTTTTGATTCAATTAATTAAAAGAAGACATAAATTTTAAGGAATATTTTTTTAACATTACTTAAATTATTCTTATTCCTACATTCAGTGCATTGAATTACTGAGCAATTTCACTTAAAAATTTAAATTCAATTTCTTCACTGAATTTCCTAACAATTATAATAATTAATTTAGTTGTATTTTAAAACTTAATAAACAATTTGTTTTATAATTTGATTAAAAAAACGTTCAATTTCAAAATTTTATTAAATATTATTAAAAAATAACCGTTATTTTTTTAAATAATAAACATTAAATCACTACAGCTGTTCAGTCTATTAGGGGTGTCAGCTGATCGCACCTGGCTAGTCTTATTCCCACGCGTTCCCTCCAGATTACTTCGCAGACGTAGGGGCAGTCTCACAATGTCACTTGTACCCTCCGCGCACGTCCTGAGGGGTCACGAACAAGCCGTCATTCATAATATGACTTGTGGCAACTCAGTAAATCACTGTCACACTCCTGTATCTTAAATTTTAGGGGAAAGTATAAAGGCGAAAGCGTAATGTGAAATACAAAAAAGTGGAAACGTGAATGGCATTAAATTGTCGTTTTAGTATTATTTAAGATAAATAGTGAATAGATGTGACGCACGCTGCTAGAGAATCATTAAAAAAATAGGGATAAAGAAATTCATCGATATAACATTTTGAAATATTTTTATAAATTTCACACGTTATGACATGATTGTGATATTATTACTAATTAAATAAAATATGACGAAAATAAGTTAAAACATAAATAGATAAATAGATACATAGGTGACAGCCCTAGCCGAGCGGCGGTCTCGGCGACATACAGCGTTATCGCTCCATACAGACAGACAGACACGGGTAGAAATTGCTTTAACTTTTTACTTAACTAATGTTTATTATCAGTGATTTATAAAATGTACTAGATTTTGCGCTTTATGCAAGGTATGCGGTTGTAAACCTGATATGACTTAGGTTCGTGAATTCCTACATAATATAATTTATTTGCGGTTATTATATCTTACAATAGATTTATGATTTATTAATATGTTACTATAGTTTACAAACTTTTTGTGACCACATCTGAAGAAAATAATCATTTTTAATTTGTCTCATAACAACTAGGTACCCATAAATACATCATTGCATAATCATAATCTTCCGAAACATGTACGATGCATATACAATGTTTTGCAAGTATCAAAGCCAATTAGTCACAAAACAATAACAATCGCTACATCCGTGGAGGTGTGATTTCCCAGCACCGCTAGTCGATTTGAAACCGAGCCATTGTGCGGTCTAAACTGCCGTGACGCTACTTACTCCAATTCTGTCTCTCAGCACTTATCTACAGAACGTCTTAAGTGACAAAACGAACCTTCTCAAGCAGTAAAAAGTACCGCTACAGCGCCGCGAATGTCGCTTACGCTGTAACAGAAGCGAAGGTGTTTCAACCTTCCAAAGAAGAATGTCGTAACTGCCGCAAGATTTCATACACCGCAAGACATTGTTCCCCGTGCCGGCGTGTCGTGGGAACGCTCGTGCCTTGCGCGTTCCCACACACTCAGCCGGCACAAGCCAACCGATAAATTATCATAATTCCATTGTGAGTGAGACGGTTCTAAGAAATTCCACTTCATCAATCGCCGCGTTGAATATATTAGCGCGTGGATACTTGTTCATTTGACGCAAGGACCTCCGACCTTCGGCGTTGTGTTTATCGCGTATTCCCGCAAATAGTGACCTAATATTTTTTGTATTCATTACCGAATTACACCCACGCTCTCCCGGCTAAGATAATGTTCGTGGGAAACTTTATTATCAATATCTATGAGTAGATAATGATTTTATGTACATTTTTCTATGATTACTCATTTGTATCCGTGTCTCTGAATTTTAAAATATTTGTTATTAGATATTCTTAGTTTAATAGTTTATTTTATTTAAAAAAAAAACAACAATTTTTCAAAGCGAAAATATTTGCAGGCATATCTTATGTAATATGTAAAATAAATTCCTCTATTTCTATTTTGATAAACTGGATATATATTTTTTGTATGTACCTATTGTTTGAGAATATTGAAAGTTAAATGAAATGAATTCAATAGTATAAAGTCCTAAAAATATTTGACATTGGCTTGAAATGTGCCCGTGCAAAGGCATCGAGGTAATAACCTTAGGCGCGTGCACATAAAAATACCATGCCTTGAGAATTCACACAGATAAAGTTCAAGTTTCACTGTTCGGAAATAATTGTATTTTTTTTGTTTTTTTTTTTGGCAAATTGTTGCCGCCAAATCGAACTAAAAAAATAAAACGGTAACAATTAAGACGATTTTTATTCTGATACTTTTTAAATTAATTTTATTTGCAGGATTAGAAATGAATTTATGTAAGTATATTTTAATATTTTACTGAATCTCAAATGAATACTTGCGAACTTATTCACGTTATTTATAAGGAAATAAAATTGCGTATAAACGTACAGCTTAAAATTAGCTCAAAGACACATAAAACTCGTGGGACGGTATTGCCATTTACGAATGTTACGTTCAAAAGGATCGACCACCAAAAATATATTCAAAGCAATTAAATATTTGATAAGCCTCGTGTATTGAACTCTACAAGCCATCCGTGTTGACATAACTATAATATCGTTCTAATCTATAAAAAATCAACATTAAACGTTATTTACTCTAAGCACTTGATATGGAATAAATATTTTATCTGTGACTTGGTCTTGGTGTAAACAGGTTGTATTTGATATTACTGCGCAATTGTGACACCTGGATTGAAATTCTGAAAATCAAATTTGGAACGGTTTCTAATTTATGGGCTCTTAGTGTTGCCAATATCAAAAACGACTATAGAATAAATTTTAAACTGCAAAAGCCCGTGATCGTATTAGAAAAATAACTGCCATAATCTATTTGTATAAAGTCCTAAAGGCTCGAACATATCTAGTGAACTGTCAATTAAATAATTTTTCTTCGAGCATAGCATTAATCGATGTTTCCTTATATAGAGAGCTGTACCGCAATACATCGGAAAATATTTATTGCGGACATAAAAAACTGCTCTATATTAATTGATCTTTGATATGAGTATGAATTCTTGGAGTTTACCTACAGTTTATAAGTTTAGTTACTTAACGCCTACCGCCACGCCCGAATCGTACATACAAGGCGAACTTGTGCAAATATTAGCTATTTGTGACTGTCTCACAAATACTGTATGCGAATACTGTATATTATTATGGATGTAATATATTATATTTAGCGCATATTTTGTTTAGTCTCATAGTCTGTATACTTTTTTGTCCCCGCCATTGCCATGTTACTTATGTTGGGTTCTTTATTGACGAAATTAGTGTGTTAAAAAACATGCTTAAGGATTAAAAATAATATGTAATCAAGAGCTTAAAATACATGTATGTCTTATTTGCATAAATTTGATAATAAATTATGAAATTACATACCTATATGTATATTATCAAATCACAAACTAAATCCTATTTCGACGTAACTAATAATATACCTAAAACCGCTACAGGACCTAAAGGTATGATTTTAATTAACAATGAAATTAATTTTTATAATTTTACTATATTTCCCACTAATGGTAGAACATTGTATGATGAATCATTATACAATGTTCTACCATTAGTGGGAAATATAGTAGTATAATTTACCCTACGTGTCTTCAGACAAAAAATATTACTTCATGCGTCATAACTTTGTGAATTGTGGTAGAAAACTAATTTATTTGCACTAGTTCTTGAACGTGACATCTGTTTTTTTTTGTATTCTAGGTACCTTTTAAAAAATGTTCCCACGAACGAACTAAATGTTCACTCCGAATTAAATAAAGTAATTTTTATAGATAACATTAGAGTCAGGTAGAGTTATTAACTTACCTACACAAAATTATAGCATTTGATGTTAGTTAAATGCATTGCTAACCGCCTTTCTTATATTAAAAACAAGTGTGTCGTTACATTATAATCAACATTTGATCAGCTACTTACAATAATAATTATACATTGACCCCAAACCAGTTTGAACAATAGAAACGAAAGTTAACAATCCAAAGAATCTATTTACTTATAAATAAATGTTAACTCGAATATATTTTTCCCATCGATCACAAATCGAATCTAATCGTCATCTGCTCCCGTACCATGATGTCTTAAAGCAGTATTAAATCCAGTGTGGAAAAATGACAGCGCTATATAGGTCGTAAAGCGCCATCACTTTCTCACACTGGAAATAATACTGATTTAAGACTTCACCTCCCAATATAAAGATTGTATTAAAACACTAGCTGCGCCCGAGGTTTCACCCGCGTGGCTCCTCTTCTGTAGGTCTTAGCGTGATGATATTTAGCCTATAGCCTCGATAAATGGGCTATCTAACACCGAAATAATTTTTCAAATCGGACCAGTAGTTCCTGAGATTAGCGTGTTCAAACAAACTCTTCAGCTTTATAATATTAGTAGGTATAGATTTATGTAGAAACAATTCATCGATGTTTGGAGAGATTTACAGCTCTATGTAAATTGATATTTTAACGTGCGTGCGATGGATTTTTTTTTATCATTCGTGCGTGACAGAAATTAGTAACTACCCATTGAATGGATTAATTTGAAAATTAAGCGGCAGTGATTTTGTGGGAACGAAATGTTAAAGGTTCGCGTGACAATCGTATCGGATGTTGTAAACTTTCGATAAAAAAGGATTTTCTCACTCGGATTGGTTTTGAAACGTTTCAATGAATTTAGTAGGAAATAGTATGTACTGGTATTTATTTTAAATAGCTACCTGGTGTTGTATTTTTTTCTCTTGAGTTTTAATAAATTTGTTTGTCTTTAAGTAAGGTGATTGTGTGAATTTATATCTTCACATATTTAATTTAATCGTGTTGTATTTATTAGTAATTACTTATTCAGTTAATTTACCCAATATTTTATACAAATAAGTTTTCATTTATAATAAAAATGCTTTTTCAGTAATCTTTATTCTTCAATACCTATAAGAAGTTCCCTTATAAGTACTCTGCCATAAAAGGTTAACCATAATAGACCGATCAGAAAATTGCAAATAAGCATTTTTAACAGAACAATCATCATCGCATATTCAGTTCGGTAAGTACGCAAATGCAGACAAAAACAGCCATTACCAGCGGTCACGCGTTTCGTCTCACAGTAAGTCACGATGCCCTGCCCAGGGACGGATTGGTCACGTGAAATATAAGTAAAATACGTATAATTTATTTTATAGTGTAATATCACAGTATTACCATATTAATATTGTAATACTGTGGTAATATTATGAGAATTGGAAAAATATTGTTAGTTAGTGACTTGTGGAGGAATTTGGGAGGAATAATACCTATGGATTTATTGTGTAAGTAAATATATAAAAAGATAGATCGAATAAAGAATTAATAGATATATGTAATAATAGTAATAGCCATCAGAAACGATCTTTATAAGGAAAAAAAATCTTGTTTATCGAATTTTTCATTTTGCTCACTGAAAAGGATATCAACATCAATTTAAATCAGTGTGAATTACTAATGTAGTGCACAAAACTTATTTCAATTATTAAACATAGGTACACCTATTTAAAATGTCTCCACATTTCATAATAATTTTCCTGTAGAGATGCCATAAAATCCGGCCCTGGCCCTATCAAATGAAGGTGGATTGCCCCTGATTATTCCTCCAACACAGGTGTCAAAGAGTCCCGGGCCAATTTAAATCGCATTACGATGATAACTCAATTCATGTTGAAATCCTTACTAATATTATAAATGCGAAAGTAACTCTGTCTGTCTGTCTGTCTGTTACTCAATCACGCCTAAACTACTGAACCAATTTGCATGAAATTTGGTATGGAGATATTTTGATACCCGAGAAAGGACATAGGCTACCTTTTATTGCGAAATATGTACCACGGGCGAAGCCGGGGCGGACCACTAGTATACAATATGCCGCGCTCGGAAATCGCGAAAAGCATCAGGCCATAGATATCTGTATAAATAGAGCTGACAATTCCATATTTGCATAAGATAAAGAATTATCATATTTGATATCCAATAATATATTCAGGCAGTTCTCGTTCATTATCAAACAAATTTGACGATAAAAACTACATTCGATTTTACATACATCTGGATTACTTTAATCTACATCACTCCGTTATTATGTAATCTATGGTATTACATTTTATGATATAATTTTAATATTACCTTCAAATATTTTTAAAGTGAAACTTTTATTACATCGTCTCAAACTTTTTGGTCTGTGTAGCGTGTATCGCGTGTATCGCGGCTGCCGAGTAGGTATACCTACTCGGCAGCCGACCGACACGCGACATGCGCTACACAAAGCAGTGTTCGGAACCGTTCGAACAGTTTCACTTTTACCGTGGTTTCATAAAACCACACAACATTTTTTTTTCTATTCTTAATAAATGGATTGGCAATATTTCGTTACTAGACATATCAATGGCAATTCATAATTCATATTCATCACTTACGAAATAAGTCAATAAACAAAAAATCATAATCCTATTAGGATTCATAAACAAATAAAATTATTGATATATCTATACTAATATTATAAAGAGGAAAAGTTTGTAAGTATGTATGTATGTATGTATGTATGTATGGTTTTCACGCATAAACTACTGGACCGATTTCAAAAATTCTTTCACCATTAGAAAGCTGCATCTTTACTGAGCAACATAGGCTATATTGCATTTTCAAAAAAATTAGAGATCCTTACCAAAAATGCAATAATGTAACCCAAGGTGTAAAAAAATCCTCAATAAAACTTCTGTCATCGCGTGCGCTGCGGAATCTATTGAAGATAGAACAAAAAAATGTTCTACGGTATTATAGAATGGATCAATATCTACAAGAAAGTCCGCGATACCATATGTCCATCTTCAGTAGTTATGTTACTACAACAACTTTTTTACGTTTTCAAAGTAAATAGAAGTGCCGACAGTAATCAAACCATGTTATCCATACACATATATTAATCCTTATCCCATTAAATGATGTTTTATTATAGACTGTTTCAATACCAGCAAAATACTTTTTAAATGAAAAGAATTGGATATTCCATTCAAAAGATATAACGAATTTTTAAAAGTGTCAATCTACAGAAAATAGTAGGTATACTGTTCGAGCAGGCCGTAGTGCGGGGGTCACGGAGGAATTCTACCAATATGCGTCTTGACGGAACACAGTGGGGTTTTGGTCGGTAGGAATCCGACATAACCCACGGCCCCTCCCCCGGAGGCCGTGGGTATCTATGAAAGATTTCCCCACTGAAACAAAAAAAAAAAAATGGCCGTAGTGCGGGACGGGGTAAAGGTGATTTTCATGTGATTAAAAATTAAACCTATAGTCCGACCTATAGTAGACTTTTCACTGTAACGATATCGCTATCTATGCGGGTGAAACCGCAGGGCATTGCTAGTTGAATCATATAATCTTAAAGATATAAATTATTACACGAATCGGAACCGCTCATTAATTTTTGTCCATAATATAGTGTTGACTATATTATTTACTACGCAAACACGATGTTACCAAAAAATTAACGGCAGCTCTATAGCCTTCGTAATTCCCTGTACCTATCTCAGTACTTATGGAAATGAAGCATTAAGCTTGATTTAAATGTTAGTGCTGCCCTCTAGGGCAATTTGTCCAATAAAGACATTAGCAACAAATAATGCCACATTTTAATACGTAAATAGTGCGGTGCCGATATGCGTCGTTTACGATTCCCTTTTTGCATCACTAGTCAGGCCATTCTTTGTATTCTTTATGGGTTTCGATAAGTATGTTTTGTTTATTATTATTTTGTGAGTGGATGGTTGATATATGAAATTACGAAGAGATAGTTCATACAGTTTGTGGTACTAATAAATAATTTTTAAACGAAAGTTAAGTATATTCGACGTTTTAAATTTGAATGTTTGTATTGACGTTACTCAAAAGAAAAAAGAAATACGAACTGCTTTGGACTTGATTTAGCAAAGAGAAAGTGAATTTTTATTTATTTATTATTTTGTACTCGATAAAGACGGGCGAATATTGGGCGGGCGGTTGTATAGACTATAGTGTAGCATATTTTAGCCTACTTTTAAAAAGCTCAGGAAAGGGCAATCTTTTTACTTAATATTTAAGATAATATATGATAGATTATTTGTAACCAAATTTTACTAATTGGTTCCTTGTATATAACATATATATACCGAAAATAATTGTGAATAATTTAAAAAACATCAAAGAAATAAAAACTATGTAAAATGTTTTTAAGTATTGTAAAACCACAAAAGCCTTGTAGAACATTTAATGTATAAATATTTAAGCAACTACTCACAAATTCGTGTGCTATAATAAAATTAACAAAACATGTAAAGGCTGTTAACAACGTTGAATCAATTTGTTATCTGTGCCAGGAATCAAAATAATTATCTAATGTCAAACGCTAATTTATTTTTGTTATCTGTATATTTATTTATGATGTCTAGTGTGAGATAATTTGACAGTTACACATTCATTATGGCGCGAAATTTGTTAAACAAGTCTATGGTATCACAATTCACAATATTGGTTTTTACTTAGTCATTCAACATAAAAATAAAAAAGTATAAATAAAAAAATAACTTCTTGAGTTTCGCTTGAATCAACATGGCCGAATTATGATGATTTTATTAGATAGCAGATATGTAATAGAAACAAAATACATACTACTGCATAAATAAGAATAAATATGTCCTGTAAATTTAAACTGAAAGAAAGAATGAAACAGGTTACAAAGATATAGGTAAATATATTGGTTTCTTTTTACAAGAAATAATAATGGTACAATGTACCTACCTACAAAACATTTTGAAATTGCAGACAAGTGATCTTCTTTAAGAAAAAAAACCAATGAAAATAAGTCTTTAAATTTTAAACTTTTTAATTAATAGATATTTAAGTATATAAAAAATAAATCATAATACCTATATATTACCTAACAATAATCTATATCTAGATGACGAAATACTATATTTTCCATTCGCAAATTTTATGCGACATATCAGTTCTCTATTCTCTTATCTTTATATTGTAAAAAAGTTGTATATTTGCATGTTTAAAAATACATAATTTAATTAAAAGGATTAACGATTAAGATACGTATGTAAAATCATGTTAAAATAACGACAAGACTATTAATTCAAATTCTAAATCGCCTTAGTTTTATTTTTAAATCACGAGGTGTTTTTAATAAATTGTTTTTAGTTTTCATGCTTTATTATGTATTGTGGAGTGAAATTTATGTAATTAAATATTATTTATACTTCTTGTAACAATAAAAAATAGTTACAATTTACGTTTAATAACGTACGAATTCAATAAATGCCAATAAAATCTAGTCTTATCTAGCAGGTACCTATCACATTATGTATTTGTTCCTGTAGTAGGTAGATGATAGCAATATAATCCACGTTTGATTTTACGTACTCTTCTTTTGCCAAAACAAAAATCTTCTTAGATGATAATATAGAATACTCAGCTATAGAAAGTGAAATCTTTAGGGATACAACCTATTCACTTTCATTGCAAATGTAAATTCCACGAGGCTGAAGTTCAGAAATAGACGAAACCACAGATATGTATAAACAAAATACTTATATAAAGACTAGAATTTAAATTTTGATGCCATTTTTTGTAGAATTAGCATAGAGAAGCAGGAGGCCCATATCACAAAAGATATAGATCTGTCTTTAATTTCGCTAAGATCCTTATTCAAATTGGATTTTTGCACACGATTAATTTGATGACGCTGCGATAAGCATCGGATTACGAGAAGACATTATTTTTTGTTGGTAACATAATATTGTATAATTCTTTACCAAAAACATAGAATACTTAATAGTAGAATACTTAATAGTAGCATAAGCTTTCTAAAATAAGAAAGAAAAAGCATTACACACAATAGTCAATAAGTATAAAAATCGTGGTCACCCTAAGAGAAATTAGTTATATACCCAAGTCTTCTTACTAAATAGAAATTTTTTTAACAGAGACTTAAAAGAACGTTTGAAAACAATTGAATTACGGCAGACCTTTTTAAAATCATTACGCATACGCACCAAATCAATAATTAAATAGTAAGTGATGGTTTTGATAATGTAAGATGAATGCTTAAGGCATAATTATAGTTCGGTTAACGGTAGGCACAATCAGCATAACGGTCAATATCCGTACTACATAGTATTTCGATGCGGAAACTGTGTAACACGGTATAATTATCATCGACATCAATAGGTAATACCTACTGTATAGCAATGGGAAATGCAATATTGCCTGAAGATCAGAGAATTCTTCTTCGTCTTAAAATTTGTTTTATTATACACGGTGCGATCAGTTCCAGTTCAAATTTCAATCTAACCATAGCATGTATTACAATCCCTAAGTAATACTGTGCTATTATTATCAATACATAATATAATACATACTTAAATGTCTTGTGTCTTAGGTGTTCCTACAACGTATCGTGAGCGTTGTTCTTGTATTATAATACAGATTTGGCAAATGTAAACCATATGTTTCTCTACGTACGTTTACGAATTGTTAGCGAAAAATTTTTGAAGATTGACCGGACTTATAACAATTATAAAAATGGGTACAGCAAGATAATATGCAGAATTCATATTCATTTAAGTAAAAGTGGTAAATTCACAATCTTTATTATTAGATACGGAATTGTTTTCGAATTAATATGCTTTCGATAAATACGTCTTATCTATTCTCTTAAAAATGATGCTTATTCAAATTCAAAAATGGGTGAAATTTTCCATGCAAAATCAATATCAGTAAATCTTAACACACTTGCATATTATTATAATAAAATTGGCATATATTCATGATATTTAAAAATATAAATATATTTTTTATCTCACTATAATCAGCAAATCAGTAAATATCAACAACAGGTTTCTTTTATACATTAGTGTGATTAGATATTGATTATTTTAATGCATTCATTGGTGAAAAATAACTCTCTTTTATCTAGCTAAATAAACCTAAATTTGGTCTAAATTGGTTTAAGGATTTTCATGTAAGATGTTAATTTCGACAACAACAAATTTTGTATGAATCAGGTTTATAATTTTGCCGCCCTAGGACAAGGGCGCGGGCGCCTAGAGCCTTTGTTGTAATTCTATATCACTATACTAGCTGTTCTCCGCGGTTTCACACGCATTGCTCCGTTCCTGATGGTCTTAGCGTGATGATATAATATAGCATATAGCCTTCTTCAATAAATGGGCTACGTAATAAAATAAATTTATTTTCTTTCTCGTTACTGTAAGAATGTTGTTAATCCATAACCCCATAATAATAAAATGGCCTCGTTAACAACTTAATTCGATATTAAGTGAATGTAATCATCTTTGATTATTTAATTAACTTACGAGATTGTTGCATATTGCAATTTCATTAATCAATTGCATTAAAATAAGTACTTTTAGTTTTTAAATTCTTTAAGAAATGTATTCAGAAATAGAACATATAGAATTCATACATTAACAAATAATTAGTACCTTTTTTTTTTTTTTTTTTTATAGTGGGGAAATCTTCTTAGATACCCCCGGCTCCCGGGGATGGAACCGTGGTTATGTCGGATTTCTACCGACTAAAACCCCACTCTGTTCCATCGCGCTGCTTTGGACGGAACTGCGGGAACGGTTACGACTCTACCGCGTGTCCCGCCCAGCAGATGCCCGTTTCCAGGCCCACCACTAGAACCCCCCTCGCTGGTGGCTGCTGGAACGAAGGCTTACGCCACCAACGCGCAGACAATGGATCTTTCCCCGCTCCATCATCCGCGTTCCCCCGAACCCCCGACCCCATCACCGTCCGGCCGGAGGGGGCACGCCGGAAGGTCCTCCGATGTGTGAAATACACGTCGGGGGACCCTCCGGCGCACTTTTATAGAGATTACCTCGCAGCCCCCACCTCACCAGAGATGGCGGCCCTCGGTCCGGCCCCACGGACCGGATTACGAGTTGGCAGACGGCCGTTTTACAGCGGCCGCCGCCCCACAACTCTCTGCAGGAGTCTCCGCGCGTCATCACAATGACGCGTCGGGATCCCGCCCTCCGCTGCACGGCGTGGCTTGCTAAACCAGCGAGCCCGCCGCGCCGCGACCTCTGTCCGCCATCCACCGCCGCATAAAAGCCGGCTCCTCTCTGGCCCACAAACAGGACCTCTGCCGTCGGGTCAGTCGAGGCTTTCCAACCCCAACTGCCGTTCAGCGCCACCTTTGCCTAGTGGACACGGGGTCCGCCAAGCCACGACCTCTGGCCGCCATCCCACGCCGCACACAGCGGCCGCTGGGCCACACCTAGCCCTGGCCGTCGGGCCGGTTGAATCTCCCCGACTCTAAACCAGCCGTTCAGCCCCTCGCTGGTCCAATTTCGCTTCACTCAGAGGGCCATAACTCTGAGCTACTGAGCCCCTCCGCCGCGACAAGGCCTGGACCGTTGGGGGGAAATAATTAGTACCTACCGGATTAGAACATAAAATATCAAAACGTCGTAATGTATTTTTTTGTGATTTAGTTATTACCTATAACTATATCGC
This sequence comes from Colias behrii, assembly GCA_029959065.1. NCBI lineage: Eukaryota > Metazoa > Arthropoda > Insecta > Lepidoptera > Pieridae > Colias > Colias behrii. The sequence goes on from JARWMC010000016.1 coordinate 3,604,475, forward strand.
AGTACGGTACGGTACGGTAGCTTTTTTTTCAAATGGGAACATCTTCCATAGATACCCACGGCCTCCGGGGAAGGGGCCATAGGTTATGTCGGATACCTACTGACCAAAACCCCACTGTGTTCCGTCAAGCCGCATCAACGACGGGGCACGGGTATGGTAGAATTCGTCCGTGACACCTAAGTTCTACCTACCTACTAGGTACATTCTGTCATTTTTCAATATCGTATATTACGTTTGCATTAATGAGAAATGAGGAAAACTACAAAATTAATCTTTGTAGAACATGACATATCTCTACAAAAGATCTCAGTCTATTTCGAGCTTTTTGAGCTTTGAAAGTAGACAAGAAAGTGCATTCAAATCACCTTTTTAATGAATGTCAACTAGCTTTCAGTCCAGTCTTTCTTCACACTCGCTTCAAAATCCCTACTAATATTATAAATGCGAAAGTAACTCTGTCTGTCTGTCTGTCTGTTACGCTTTCCCGCTTAAACCTCTCAACCGATTTTGATTAAATTTGGCACAGACAATCTTAAGACCCTGAGAAAGAACATAGGCTACCTTTTATTGCGAAATATGTACCACGGGCGAGGCCGGGGCAGACCGCTAGTTCAAAATATATTTGGTACAATATTTAGATTCGATATTAAAATGTCATTAAACAATAATAAAAAGAGAAAAATAAACTTTATCATTGGCTATACATTTTGATTTTAAACTTAGCAAGTCGTATCTTGGTACGATAAGCTTACGGATTAATTATGTAGGTACATACCTAGTACTAGAGCTAAATACACCTAGAGCTTTCGTTTGTGGACTCTCTATGTCCGGGAATTAGTACAAAATGTCCTTATTCATTACTCAACACATGTATTACGACATAAAAGAACAATAATTGACAAGCGTCTTCCCTAATAACAAATTCATGCGTGTACCCAGGACATAAATCAATTAATAAAACAGATGAATCGCAATAAAAAGTGCATAAAAACGCTAAACGATTGGCAGTAAAGGAGTAATTTAAGGGCTTATAGAGACATTTTATAGCGACGTTTATAACAATTTCCCACTGATATAAGTACTTGACTTGTTGGATACTTCTTGCTTAAAGTGCCGTGATTAAATATAAGTATTCTATATGAAATGATATAAAAGATGATTCTATAAAATAGAGGTAGATCTGTAAATAGGAAGTAAAACTAATCAATCAATATCGATGCGTACTTATTCGACGGGAATTTTAATTTCTTAGGGAATATAAAATATTTGACTTGGTCACGTCTATAAATTTAGAAAAGATAGATTATTCTCGTTAAAAAAAGAAAGAAAGCAAGTAAAAAATAAACAAAAAATGCAAACATTACAGTACTATTATAAATATTCTGTGACATTATACGCTTATACATAGGTACAATACTTTTCCTTAAATATAATATTGTATGCTTATAATATTATGATATATCTGATGTAACTGTTATAGTCAAAGTCCGATACACAGTCTCTTCGCGGAAGGACTGGTTTATCCTAGGTTTGGCCAAAGCCATCAGGCAATCCCCGAAATACATTTCAATTTCGCCCTTTGCCTGAAGTATTTTTAGTCAAACCCAGGAGCTCCTAACTTTTCAGTCAAACGTCGAAAGTAAATTATTCTGTTTCGGTTTTGGCCTAGTCAATCCTAGAAGCGACTGCAATTCTCAGTCAAACGTTGATCTGAACATGTTTAAACAGGTTTTTTCATTTTAATTACTTAAGAAATTATTAAAACAATAAACATCAAAATTTTAAAAATGTTATTTTTTTATACTTAATCTTATACAAACTAACCTCCGTATATTCCAAAGCATTTATTTATTTATTTTATACTTTATTGCACATCGTACAAAAGGCGGGCCTAATGCCACACGGCATTCTCTCAAAGCATCTCAAATATAAAAGTGAAAATCACGTAAGCTGACCAATCAGGTGTCAGAACTGGCAGAGTTAAGCGGTTCTTAAGACTTGAAAGCTGCTTAAATGATAAAATGCTTCCAAATATACGAAGATAAGACACTTCATACCTATATCGGAGTTTGACTCGTCAAACCCCGATTTAATAAAATTGTGTTTTGACGTTTGCCTGACCAAATTAGTCTCTCCCAAGTTTGACGAAAATTGTTTAGTCAAAGGCCGAAAATTTACATTTGTTTGGGCTTTGACTAAGTCATTCAGTCTGACCTGAGGATTGACCAGTCCAACCTAGGAGCGCCGGAGCTTCGGAGTTTGCCTATAACATAACAATAAAACGTATACATAAGCCCATAAAAATGTTAATCAAGCAAATGATTAATATTTACAAACCTTTTGTTTATGTATTATCACAAAACTAAGATAAGAAATCGACTTGTTTATCTTCATTTATATTACGGAGCTTTTTGGGTCGAATAAATCAGTTCTTGTATATTTTTAGATACAAGTTTTAAAACTTTAGTATTATCTATTGTATTATTACCTGTGGTAAATATTATCTATAAGTTTGTCGTCGATTCAAGTCTACAGATATTTTTATATTATGGTCTCCCTTTGAATACCTATAGAACTTTTATTTTAATTGTCAATTAAAATTGAATAAATTCGAATTTTGTTGTATACAATTTTCTACTTCCACAATTATTTTAAGCCAATGTTTTGCAAACTACGTTCATGTTTTTACATCATGCACGAGCCACATTCACATGTAATAGTAATACATTAAGCCAGCAAGTCCAGTTAAACCAATACCTTATACTGTTAAAGATACTCATAATATTTCAACAGGACATCATGTCATTGTCCACAAATCACAGACTATAAAAACCGCAGATCCTTTTAAAACGATTTATTGTGTTAACGATCGTGGCGTGTTTTACGATTCATTTGTTTCAATGTGATGTCTTCATGCGGATGGTGAGCAATCTGGACGCAATTTGAGGGAGTTTTGATTGCAATTAAATTATGTTCTTTGATTTGATGGATTATTGAGGGGAAGTTAGGTCGAGCTATTTTGCATTTCATGCTAACTAAGCTATGGAGTTTCTTGCCAGTTCTTCTCCATAGATACTGCTTTCCGAATTGGTGGTAAATGTTAAAAATATGTAATGACGATTCAAAAGTGCTTCTAGAAGAAGTATAATTGAATAAATAAATGTTTGAGTTTGAGTTTGAATGTTAGAGCTTTTTGTAGAAGGGCTTTGTATTCTATACTCTATATTACCTACTTTTGTTTTGGTATAGAGTCTTATTTTAAACAGACTATGGCTGAAAAACAGCGGTGCAGGCACTGGGCTTTTGATCATTGTTTTCACCATATACTGAGTCCATACGTCCTATACGCCTTTTCGTGGTGAACTGTTATTTTCACTCTGTATTTTAAAGTGAAACTTTTATTACATCGTCTCAAACTTTTTGGTCTGTGTAGTGCATGTCGCGTGTATCGCGGCTGCCGAGTAGGTATACCTACTCGGCAGCCGACCGTCACGCGACATGCGCTACACAAAGCAGTGTTCGGAACCGTTCGAACAGTTTCACTTTTACCGTGGTTTCATAAAACCACACAACATTTTTTTTTACGTACTTCTTTTATAACCACGAATGATGTCTATATACATATTAATGAATCCTATTATAATAATGAATCCTATTCTATTCTATTATCTTATTTAAGTATACATGAAATAAAATAATATTGCATTAATATTAAACTTTCATACTTCAGATACAGACTTGTACCTGAATTGAATTGTAAACAGTCACACTAATTTGTAATTTCCTATAAAATATTTTCACTTTTGATAGTAAGATGTGAAGTAGATAGTAATAGTAGATATGTAGTGGTATATTAGCTATAGGTAGGAAAATTATAAAAGCAAGGGTTTACACTGCGTAATACAGAAGACATGTCACCAATTAACCGAGTAGCACTCAATAATATTTTTTACATCAACTCTATTACGCACTCTACATAATAATTTATTCATAAGTTAGTTAAGTTAGTTGTAGTTAACATCGATCATCTTTGATTTAAAAGTAAAGCCATTTGCATTTATGAGCTATTATTTATTCATTCAGTTTGTGAAACCTGACAAATATAAAAATAAATAGTTATGTAACGATGTGTTTTATTATACCTTTAAACCTCTATATTTTGCTGCTAACAGCCTATTAAATACTGTTAATTAAATTATTAAATAGTCATAAATCTTGAAAGATTTGCGATTTTGTCGCACACAGGAAACCGTTTAAAGGTTAAACATCTCTTCCGCAGTGTTTAATGAGAGGAAAGAAAGTGTCGTATAATCAATAACGCGTGTTTATTTAAGCGTAATCTTGTTATAGGAAGTGGCTAGTTAATTGATTGTAAACGGTTTTAACGGGACGTGCGCTTTATAGCCCAAAAGGTTGGCGACATTTGAGATCTTCTCTTGTATACCTAATACCAGAATTATTGTTCTTACCTTATGTGTTCTTACCTTTAATCACATATTATACAATACGGGTAGATTACTAAATAATCCAACTAGGTTTGTCTATCACATATTTATTATAGATGTCTATAACTGAATTAGTGAATTGACATACATAACTAAATTATATATATTTATTTATGGGGATATCCCCATTATATATTTATGTATGGGGATATTGCTAACTTTCACCTTCATAGGAAACTGGCGCAATATGGCTTGTGTATTTTCAAAATAATGTATTATCTTGAGATAAATGTGTTAGAATTATAAAGGTAAATAGACAATTAATTCCTTAGTATTTCTCAATCTATTCTTTTTCTTTAGGAGAAAGCTGTGGTAAATATTGCTACCGCTGACCGCAGCTCCTATCTGTTCGGGACTTGTTTCATCTAAAAGCCTATGCTCAACCTTATGGCCAATAAAGTGTTGCCAAACATTTGTTCTCCCTATATTAAACATAATAAATTCAGCCCAACTATCGTAGGCGTACAGTTCTGTAAGGCATACTGCTGATAAACTGACAAGCGACATCCGTTACTTCGTGGACTGTGGGAAAAGTAGACAGGTGTCACTTATCGCCTTATAAAACGCCACCAAAGACTGAATCAACATCCCCCCACACGAAAATCAACCTTAAAACAACCCAGCAAAGTCCAAATTCAATCGACGACAGTTTAGATAAATGATGTCAAATGAATCGCTAAGAGCAACGAAATATCAATACCATCATAAAATACTATTGAAATGTCCGTCTTAGTATGACATTAATTTGAATAAACGGATGAATAAATTCAGAAGCCAATTAAGAGGCTTTAGTTTTTTAGTTAGGAACATCTTGTGGACTATTTATCGTTAAATAGCTTCATTACTGATAAAATACTTCGATATGTGCGACATGTTGAGTAGGTACACTAGATGAATTAACCGAAAACATTTTAGAATAAATTATGTTACAAAGTGCACTTATCAGATAAGTCCATTTTGTATCTGGATTAAAGATATTTTTTGTCTTTGACATTTTATATGTAGGTTCTCTGACAGACATGGAGCATTACTTGCAGATCAATATGTATTTGATTAAAGTCAAATTAATATAACTATGTACCATGGCTTTAGCAGTAGCCATAATAAAACCAACGTATCAAATAACCATAAAATTATAATTACCCTTAACCCTATTTCATTTTTTTGCGTAAGAAACCTTATAAATACGAGATCATATCCTAACCACTTCCAGATTTCGCGCGCGTGTAAGTTACCCAAAATTATGGATAAAAAATTACCCTATTAAGTTGCATAAAGCCACATAACTGCTTTATCAGATTTGGCAAAAAATACATTGAGGGGTGTAGCGGATAGGTAGTACATTTTTCAGGCTTCATATTATATAAAATCTTATTTATCAATGAAGCTTATAAAATCTTGATGATAATGACGTGTTTATTCGACGGTATAGGATCTTGGTTTACAAACACTTTTTTATTTGTCACGTCAAAATAAATTAATTTTGCTCTATTAAAATTCACTTCTCCTTGACGTTAGAGGCGTAACAATATGTGAGTTTGTTTTGCAGGTTGTTTTATTCAAACGTCCTACATTTTTAATTCCATTCACAAAATAACAATATACTATAGTCTGTATTCTGGAGTATATTTAAGTTCAGTTTATAAATATAAAGATTTTAACGGATTTTAAAAGCGATTTATTCATTATAATATTATTTTCCCGACGTTCCGTTATCCGCCCCGAAACCCGTTAAAATCTTTAATTTCTAAAAGTATAATAGGTACCTACTCGCGTAAAACCAAACACTAGAAAATAATAAGTTCAGTTTTTCTGTTTTAATAAATCGGTCCTACACTGCTATAGTTTGTAGTAGTTATATACCATATTCTTCATTTCAAAAATATCGCACTTATATTACTCTACCTATCAAAAATTGCAAATCTTTTTTATTCAAAGTAGCTTTTGTAATTGACCCAACTACCATTACGCAAGTTTAGTTACCCCTCTCACAATACATATCTTTAAAATTTTACCAAAACACATATCCAACTGGTATGGCTATTTAGATACAAAAGATCTCTTTTCCTCCAGACCCTAGACACGGATGAGTTCCGTTCATCTGCTTTCCTGCTGTCTGTCTTCATTTTATCCAATTTGCGCGACCCTTTCTTCTCACGTTTCTATTATGGAGATTTTAAGCTCCAGACTATCCTCAAGTATCCTGTATCAACGATTTTCGGATAACACTAGAGTGTTAAAGTATAATCGTAAATTTCTTGCATTAAGAGTTATTATTAATAGCTGGTTTACTTATTTGCACAAAATATTATAGCCTAACTGTTACATATCGACATTAAACTATTTGGTGACCCCGAGAATAAAATTGAAAGGCATTAAAATATTTTTTGAAAATCGAAAAATTTCATCGAAGTTTTAACTTACTTGCACGATAAATATTAAATGAATATTGATTTAATTCACATTCGAAGTACAAAGTTGTACCTCGCAAGTCGCAATGTTTTTCATACAAACATCTCCTTAATTGAACACTGTCTGTCGAATACTTTGCTTAATTAAAGCAATAACTGTCTACTATGAGAAATGACAATATTAATATAACATTTAACTTGACAGTTGACCTTATATTGTTTTGAAGTATATTCCAACAAGAATAGGGAAGCGGTAAACCCCTTTCGTACAAAAAACAGTATAAAGGAAAAAACATTTTGCTATAAATATTGGTATACAAGCCAACACGTGTGGAATATCGTGGGAAGATGTTCCCTTGGGATTGTATGCAAGTGGGATATAGTTTCTTGAGCACATGCCAGCGGGACGAAAGATTTGTATGGACATAACTCTTTTAAAAGATAATATGAAAAATGTAAAAATAACGACGTAAAAGTGACGAAGTATGTAAAATTGGCCGGACTATTATGTTATCAAATAATTATAATTAATCATTAGTTATTTTAACTTCGATGCATGCAAAATAAACATGTGTTTCATAATTTTCTTATACCTAAAAGTTTAAAACACTTTTGAAAACATAAATGAAGGTTAAACGTTTTGCAAGATTATTTATCAGTAGTTCCCTTCATGCAAATAAAACTCGAGTATTATAAATAGTTTTAAAAATTCAAAGATAAAATCATGATCTTACATAGTCACTGGTAACTCGCGTTAACTACGTAGAAGTAGCAATTAAACCAGATAATATTAAAGACGAGCATTAATTTAATTAATTAATATGAAGAACGAAATGCACCCTTTTGCTAGGCTTTGGCATTAAATTAATCGACCAATTACTGCCACAGTAGCACTTTTTATAGTTTCATTAAGTATAGGCATGTTAACATGAACAAGTTTTATCTTAAATTAAAATAAGTTACAGATACAAATTAGTTCGATTTATGCTAAGTAAAGCGTGTCTCATTAAATTTAAATTTACGGTAATAGCATTAAAATTTTATTGCACGGTTTAACAATTGTTTCGGTCAAGAGCAATCCACATAAAACTTAAATAATTATAAAATGGCGTAACTATGTATTTAACTCCGCTAATGATAATAAATGAATTAGTTTTTTATTAAATTTAGTAATATCTATCAATCCATTTTCTTAAGTGACTTCCTATTATATTCTGGGTGCTAAAAATATAACGTCTATAAGTTGTCCCATTATAGCGTGGATGAAGAGAACAGATTTCCAAATTTCTAATACCTACATAAATCCAATTCATTCATAGCTTATGACGTTAGAAATTGCATTATTAAGTTTCATAAATACAAAAACTTTGAAAAGTTATCTCTTTTAATCAAAGTTTGCTATCGTCATTTTCACCTAAAAATATCCATATAAATCGTAGTAATTCCCGTTGGGTCTTATCTATACATTTCTAACGTCGCTCCCGATTTGGACCGTGAAAGTCATTTTTAACAACCTAATTTTGTGTATTAACAAATAATAAAACGTGTTGTGTTTCTGCTAATTAGTGTCCCATTTTTATGGAATTGAATTCAGGATTCGATGAGTGAATTTTATATGCTATGTTGGGGCAATGGTCTTAGAATAGATACTAGAATCTAACCAGTAGGATAAAGTTATAAAATATAACAGCCTTATATGTTTAGCTATAAATATAACACCCGTTTTATGGGATGCAAATCACAATCATTTTACGATATCATAATCTTTTTCATCCTGATATAATATAATCGAAGTGTAAAATTTAATATTAATATACCTAATACCTACCTACCTATTGGGTTTACGTACCTACTAGATAAGTTGGTGACATACGTATATATACCGTAATTAAAGTATGTATGTATAAGTAGATTTTTTGTCTAAGCAGTTTTTATTCCATTCTATAACATAAAATTAAACTGAAAAAATGTTTTTTTACGTAGATACTTATTTGCTTTTTTTTCGCTCTTCTATATGAGTAAGTACATTTTATGATAATTGACTCCAATTGGGCAACGGACAAAAAGGTAAAGCAGTGTCCAAATCTTGGCCCAACCACGTGTCCTTTATAAAGGACTATTATTACCGTCAACCCGAGGAGGTAGCGGCATGCGCGTTCATAATTGTATTAATCATTCAACGCGACCGGCAGACGTCGATTTTCTTTAACAAAGTGCTCTTGTTTGTTTTTTTCGTAAGGAAGTCGACCGAAGGTGAACCGTGGGAACGCCGGGCGGGTGCACTTCCCAAAACATCGACGCACGGCAGCGAGTCAGACGTGCGCCGGCCGAAACGAGACACAACATACACTAACCTTCAAGACTGACAGGGACGAGGGACATGACGTGTGCGCGCCAAGCGACAGCTTACAATCGCGTGATCATCTATCTACAAGAAATAATAAAACGGCAATAAAAGAAACACGAGACAACGGTAACCGTTGCGCGCGCGTGCGAGAGAGATAGAATCGGTGGCAACGACGCGCGCCGCTCGGCTTGCCGACGAATTTCAAAGATCAATGATCGATATGATAAGAGTGAGAAGCACGGCCGCTAAGTCTAATATACTAAGACCGTGCGAGACAGACAGATATCTGTAGAGTAAGAGCAAAAGAGAGGTGAATATGTGGCTCGTGACAATTTCTTTTGAGTTTGACAATAGAGGTCGCTGTTTACATTTTTAAGTGGATACGCGGTTTGTTATTGTTTAAAGATTTCAGTTTCATAATATTTAAGATTCAGTCGTCAGAGTGTAAAATGATAACAATGATGAGTTTTTAATCAAAAGATTTACATAATTCAATTTATAGGTAGGTATGCCATTAGACTTTATTGTATTTTCATAAAAACTATTTGCATCAATTGCATTAGATATATATTTATTACATTTTTAAAGTAATGTTACAATAATTTTTTACTTAAATATTATCTTTATTAGCACAGATACAAGTCAATTTTCACGACAATCGTAAACAATTTTCCTTGTACAAGAAAATGACGCGACACTAGCGCTTGTGATGATCAAGAGAAACTTTTTAGTTCCGTCATTGTGGACTAGATGGCGCTAACTACTTTCATGTATAATAATATTGTGTAGAGAGTTTATTAATTAAAATAATTTTAGCCCTTGAGTAATTTAACTAAATTTAAAATCCCAATTACATATTTTGTTTGGTAAATATAATATTAACAATATTTTACGGTTATGAAAAAGTATTTAATTAACTGTAGCTTATTAGGTAGTAGGTAGGTACCTACGTTCCAGAAATAATAGAATTTTCCTGAATATAATTTTCAATGTCATGTTAAAGACTGAAACTAGTTAGTAATTAAATTGATTTTTATAAGTAATCTCAGAGAAAAATATAAAAATTTATAAAATAAAAATAGCGGATAAAAATATCAGACCTAAGTGTTTATGAAGTAAAACATTTAGGTATAATTATTGAAAGATAATATTAGGGACAGTAGATTACCGTAGACCATTACACACCTATTCTATAAACCAAAGAACGAGATCCATTATTAACAAAACGACGGAGCGGACTAACATTAATAATTTATACCTATCATAATCCGTAGCAAATAAAAAGAAACACGCTCAAGATTTTACTGGCGTGATTAACATATCACAGAACTGAGATATCAAGGCATATAGAAGCCCATTTCCGCTCTACCGATGATTATCAACACGTTAATTATTAAAGAATTTAGTGGAAACTTCTCCAATATTTAATTAACGTCAATCTGCTGACTGCTTTGAGTTTTTGAACAGCCCAATTTAATGGTATGTATCTTTTGAAATACTGATTTAAGATATTTTTTCTTACACTAAGAATTAAAAAAGAAAATTATGTTTTCTAATTGTATATAAATAAACTGTAAACTTATCTAATAAAAGTAATTTAGAACGTCTACGTCAAAGCAAACTAGAACATAAATCGAATGCAAAAAATTACCCGCGTAAAAGCAATCGAACGAACCACAGATAATGCAGAAAATTACGCATCACGTTCTAATCATTCGAAATTTGAAAATGTACATTGGTAGGCGTGCGCCAACCGCGTTTGAATCGCACTTCTATTGGCCAGTCGTGAACCAATCACGGCAAGAGGCAGAGCTAGGCGTGATGCGTTTTCCCGCGCTAATAAAAGAAAAGTGCGTGATTACGGTCAGATTTTGTACATGTAATCATGTTTTGGTAATAGCAACTGTGAATAATACCAGTCATGGGTAGTGCAACTTGCAATTGCTAATTCAATTCACTTTTCTACGTCGTTTGATTAAACTTAAGGTACAATTAAATGTAACCTACATAGTTATGGGTGCAATGAGAAAGCATATTTATAAAGTACCTAGATAATTATAGTACCTATTGCAGTGATTATTTTCACAACATCGTACTAAATAAATTATATTTAATCTGAACTCGATTGACTCTATTACTAAAACAAAAATATAATCTATATGAAGATGGAATTATTTTTTATTGAAATGTCGTCGCATATAAGTACAAAGTCTAAAAATATAATTTCCCACAGATTTCAGTATCCTTTAAGAAACTTTATTGCACTCTTTATAGATTAACTTTAACCTAGTAAAATAAGTAACTAAATACAAATATAAAAAATCTGTTCATGAAAAAAATTACAAAAAATCGTATCAAGCGAATCTCATCTAGAATTTCCCTAAAACCCCTTGAACACAATAGCTTGTAAAATAGGAACCCAATCTCAACCAAGCATAACAAAGAGGCACCTGTGAAATAATATTTTTTGCTTGTTCAATATTATTCGTATGCATTTTTTGCGACCATTGTGTTACGAATAAGCAAATACAGTGTAAACTCTATATAACGACACTCGATTTAACGACAAACTCTCTAAAGCGTCAAAATCAATTGCCTTTGGTTGGTTTAGCTTATCTACCATACAATGATACACTCTACATAGCATCACACCCACTCTCAATAACGACAAACTCGACATACCGAACTTTCTAAGAAATTCGTTCTTTTGTTTACAAATTGGGATTGCTTGCACGTGTAGACTGTTTAGACTTTTTAGATAGTCATCGATTATCTATACGTTATCATATTCTTAGTTGCTCACAAACTTTCAAACTGTTAACATGGCTAGTAAAAGAAAATCATTGTGTATTGACGAAAAAGTTTTATTGATACGCGCAATAGAAACGGGAGAGAAGATAAGTGATGTTGGCAAACGTTGGCATAACTACTAACTCTAGTCTGAAATAAATTTTCTCTTTTTCTAATTCAGATTTTTCTTCTCTCCATTTAACGACAACTCTATATAACGCCATAAAATGCACAGTCCCTTCGGTGTCGTTATATAGAGTTTACACTGTATATCAGATTTATTTCAAAAAGAGGGTGACAGATGATACATAATAAGAGGTTTACCAAAAGTTTATACTGGACCATGTTTTTTTCTATAAGGATCTAGTTTCTATTGGAATGTTATTTATGAAACAATTTTTTGGCCTGATTTTTTTAGGTTAATTTACTTAGGTACCTATCGAAAATACCCATGGCCCATGGTCGTTGATGCGGCTAGACGGAACACAGTGGGGTTTTAGTCGGTAGGAATCCGACATAACCCACGGCCCCTTCCCCGGAGGCCGTGGGTACTGTAGGTATCTATGCAAGATTTCCCCACTTAAAAAAAAAAGATACCTATCGAAAAATGAAAAACATCGAACTTAGAGGATGGGTTCTAGCTTTCTCTCTACATATTCAAATCTATTCTCAAATGCAAAGACAGATAATTATTAAAAAAAATATCATGCCTAAATAATCGACGATGCGTATCGTATATTAATTGCAAAATATAAACTCTATTAATCTGAATCACGACCTTGTTTATTGATAGGCATCGAGATCATCAATATTTCATATATCAAACTCATTAATCCACAAACCTTCAATAAAATAATCAATTCACTCTCGTAAAGAAACAAATAAGCGAAAATTAATTTCACCCACACTTCTTTTGAAGTGATATTAATTTATAATGATATATTGACTAGAGCCGCCTCCATCATTACGTCTCATACATCTTCGTAGAACCACATAAAAACAATGAAAACGAAAGTAAATTGAATAAATAATTAAAAAACTAAAGGTCACCGGTTAATTTAAGCACCTTATAAGCATATTCTCGACCGCATCCATCTTGCCGCGCAAATAGCTTAATTGCCAAAAAAGCCGGTTAAGTGCCTGTCAATAATAACAAAATGAGGAACGAGCGAAAATTGCGAAATTGTAAGGAAAGTGGTTGTTTAAAACGCAAAAGGTGGGCAAAAAGTTGTGCATAAAACGCAGCCGCAGAGCCAAGTAAGACCGTGGGAGAATCAGCCAGGTGCGGCGTACGGAAAACGAGTCGCTCGATGCATCGTGTGGTCTTATTGATTTTTAATTAACACTAAGACCTCTGAGGTAATTATAAAAAATACGCAATGACCGCACCGTTGCTCGTGAGTCGTGTTATTATATGTGGCTGGAACCTTGTTTATTGTTGTGTATCGCTGAGAACTTTGTATTTTATTAGTTCGAATGTTCTAGATGTTTTTACTATTTATTTTAACCTCAATTGTGCTGTGTACATACAATTTGGCTGGCATTTTACCGCAACATGTGATTAAATTTGTGTATAATTATTAGTCAAAATTGTCAGCTGTGATGTGTACCTATTTAAATAAATAAATAAAAATAAATAAATATTGTCTTGTATATTAAAGCTAGGACTAGACGTGTTGTTAGATTTCTATTTAAGATAGGGAAATGGAATAGGGGATTGGAATTATTCCGTATTTAGAATAACATTTTTTTTTTCGATAAAGTAAATTAACAATTACCTTGATTAAAGATATTATCTCTACATAGAGCATCATTAAGATTATACGAACTCCAAATAGTTTCGCTATATTATATGTAGGTACCTATGCTTTATATTTTTGTACACAATAGGTACCTAGTTACGTACTGGCTAAAGCCTTCATAACCTATTTAATTAAGCTATTTCGATTCTACCTTACTTTAAATTTATTCAACATTTTTTATAATAACTTCGACATAATTTCCCCATATATCGTTTCCTCACATAGCTGCACCAATTATTCCCGCTCCAGAATGTAAACCTCCCTCAAATAGACAATAAACAAATCCCAATGTATACTTAACTCGAAATATATTCGTGTCGCAAGCAATAAAAACCATTTGTTATTGACTCGTACTGTTGACTGTTCAGTGTAGGAATAAAACAAAACGCGGTATAAACAGCTTATTTTTAAACACGGCCTATAATTTCCATTGCACATTGTGGGTGCACCGTTTAACAACGGGATCTCAATTTATCTAGTTTCGCGACCGGACAGTCCTGTTCGAGCCAATTATGTATTTTTATCAACTTCAGTTTTACTATTTGCGACGCACATTTACGCATGGTAACTTTTTTCATTTATTTTCATATAACGGAACGCTATTAATAGTGTGTTTGTGTTTTTTATCCGCGCTAGCCTTGGACGCTGTATTGTTTTCGTTTTTTTCATCGACACCGTGAAAACACTTGACATAAACGTTTATTATCTTTGAATTCATTTGACTTTTACACGCATTAAAATATCGATATTTATAGCTTTGCTTTTGTAAAAAATACGGCGGACGTGACTAATTTATATTGTAATTTAAATCTACATACATCTTGTGTGAAAAATGACTACCGTTTATGATTTCTATAGTAATATATTATATTTGAATTACTATTATGTTCAGGTTGTAATACGTAGACAGCAAACAATTCAAAGGCTCAGCATTCATAAAGCCCAACGAATGAAATCAATCGCTTATCGCGACATGCAATAATAATTAATATGCCGAAGCACGATGTCTATTGAATAGCGTATCGCTCTAAAATTCTGCTATTTCCCTATGACATTTGCCGCGCAATTTGTATTCGCGCCAAGACGCCCGCGCTCCCGATCTCTGAAGCTGACGCACACGAGCGCGGCCGAGCGGAGCCGAACGTGCCGTGGGAAAATGCGGCAGGTGCTACGAAACACTTCTTACTGAGTAAACACTCAGCGTATACAATATTATAACCGTCTCGCGTCTATATAAATGGAAAACATATTTTGTGTGCTTAATGATACTGCTTACTTTTTGGTGCGGCTCAGTTATCGTACTTTTTTTGCGACGATATTGAACGACTAAATGTGTCGAGTTTTATTTTAGTTGAATTTATTTAGTCACCTTAATTGGCGCGTTTAAATGAAGTGTTGTCGCAAAGATCGATGCGCGACCTTTTCGCGACTGGGAGTTAATGTTGTTCTTGTATTTACATGGTATAATCGACGCCAATATATTTTGCGAATATATGCAATCTGTCTAAGTAATGTAGGCACTATATTTATATTATAATCTGTTTGCACGGTAGATAAACATCGTGTTTAATTTGATTAGATGGTTAAATTTAAAGGGTGATAAGGATAATATACATGCTTCGTCTAGATTATTTACGGACTTGAAATAGGTATATTAAAGAAACAAGGATGATTATTTGAAGAGTACAAAATACTTACTGAGGGGTTTATTAGTTAATAGGTTTTTAATTATATCATTACCTATGTCAAAATACGACATGTATGTTGACGAAATTAAGCTTAATCTTAAAACTTATTGAGTAGGTAAAGACTGGAATAACATCAATGAAAATTCATTAAAATTAGGAAAATGGAGGTTTCTTTGCAGCAAAACTTTTTAAATTCTGAAGTATCAAAACATAAATTGGCTGCATTTTTATATAAAGCAAGTCACACTAACAATGATCTAAACAAATTAATGGGTTAATAACTATTCAATGAAATTTGAGAAATTTAAATTTCCTCCATCAATAAAACGTAGATATAGAACATTCGGGAATGCGTATAAACATACGCGAATAAATTAATAAATCTGAATGAAAAAAATTCGATAAACACATATAGAACCCGTTTCATTGATGCACCTTTTGTTAATCTATCGATTTAGTATTTGAAATAGTTAATGGGCATTTGGTATTTGATAATTATGATAATATTTGTACTAAAAAGTCGGCAGGTGAATGGAACCCACGCACGCCCACGCTAGTGTTTATGTTATAATCAATTCACTTAATACAAACACCGTCAGATACAATAAACCTTGTGTCGTAATTAGATAACACTACAAGAACAAAAGCGTAAGCCTTAAAAAAGTTTTTATGCTTTGATTTTAGGTTTGAGCTTTTTTAAGCTTGCATAATTCGCGACTTTTAATAATGAATAATTAACGGTCCTACAATTGCTTAAGTTGAAGAGAGTTTTTAAAAAACACATGGCATATATTATAGTCAACCTACTATAATATCAATCATAAACTTTATATTCGTTATATAGGTACTAGAATCAGCAAGTATCTACATTCTACATATTATTTACAAACCACATGGTTGTATTTTCCCGCCATTCGCAATCTACCTGGTTGATAACCTTCATATGAATTTTATTTATTATATTTTATTAAAAGTATGATTTGGAAGGACAGGTTTTCTAAGATGAAAAATAAAATCTAAGAAAACTTCCCAGAAAATTGGAACATCGGAAAATCGCAGAAAATACGACTATTTTAATTTCGTTAATACGCACGCAAAGATATCTCTATCAAATAATATGATAATCTGTAAGTTAGTGAGTATTATAAAATTATTAATATATTATTAGGTACCTATAATTAAATTGGGGTGCCCAGATTTATTTTGTGGCACATAATATGTCATGGTATTTTCCAATTCTAATAAGAATATGTTTTCAAATTCTCATTGAATAACGACTGAAAAATGCACCTACCTATTTATTTATGTTTATAAACGTTTTATTCTAAAACAAAATACAATCATAACAAATGTTACTATTCTAAATTCAAATTAATATCTATGTTTCTCTTCATATGCAAAAAATATGCCACATTCATAAATATTTAATTCCTAAAAACAATCCCAAAAACTTTTTCGATTCAAAATTCAAACCTCTATGTTTTGACGTGACAACGTCTTAAATTAGGTTGCGACTGGGAGTCACTTATGAAAAAGTGTAACGCTCGGTAACGTTACGATGAGTCACCGAACGAGAGAGAGGCCCGCGGTCTGCCGCGCGCGCAGCACATAAATATTCTACCGAGAAAAAGACGTTGTCACGTAAAATCTTCGCCCGTAAAACCGACTTTACAGGCAACCATTTTTTTTTCATAAAAGGAAAAAATACCTACAAATTTTAAAATAGCACAACAACCATAAAAATAAAAGAAATTTTCGCAGGTGGAATTCTTAAAAGCGTTCATGAAAATTACAAGTGAAAACCACAATCTCGAGAAAGACAATAGCTGCAAGAAAACCAGACCTACTTATTATTGTTCAGGTGGATATAATCTGTATACTTATTATGTAGGTACCTATCTACCAACTGGTATAAAAATTACTACTATAGTACCTACTAGCAATTACTAGCCTTCGACTGATAAGAGTGCGACGTTTGAGTTTTATGTAGAGTTTTGGTATAATGTTGAATTCTAATTGAAAAGAATTTGTAGTACTTACATCTTTGTAACTTATGTTTTTAGTACATAAGTGATATATTTAATAATTGTCTTGTATAATAAGGATTAACTGTATTGCGTAATCAATATTTATAGAAAGCTAACTTTCGCAAAGATTTTTTAATTCAATGTCATCAATGATAAGTTCATCAAATTAATTGTAATGTCCCATTTTTAAACAAAACAATTTTAAACAAAAATTTTATTATTTTTAACGAATAGTATGACATATTTACATAGCCTACATGTATAGTAAGAAAACTTAAAAAAAAAGTTTATAGAAAGTTTATTTTATAAAGTTTAAACTTCAATTATTAGTATTAGTCTATAAATAAAAGTGCACTCCAATCAGCCGCATGTGTTTTACGCTACATTTTTATTTGCAACAATTATGTATGATCACGGTTTAACAGAAGTAGAAACCAATTGGAAATTAAAATCAGCATTTAAATACTTGTAATGAATGTGTCTACATCCATTACAACGAAAAACATGTTTCAATTATTGTGAAGAGAAGATTCATAGCTGTACATAATAGTTAGCTGTTATTTTGTATAATGAGGGATTTTAAACGACTCCTTTTAAAAACCTTGAATTTTATTTCATTTTGTGGGAATAATGAGTAGGTTCTCTACAATTTACAGATATGTATTAAAATTTATTATATACCTAGTAGGTAGAGAAGGTTCCTGAATTTTTGATATTTGTAACTCGTTAAAGTATTTCAACCAATTTGTATAACAATTGATACAGAAAATCATAACGACATTTTAATAATTAACGAATCATTCATTTAATTTAAATGCTAAAAACATAAAGTTACTTATATAGGTATTAGAAACATCTAACGATTATGTCTACATATATATTTACCTATATTGATATCATAAACAATAATAAAAACTAGGTATTTAAAAGTTTCTTCTTACCTTAAAAAATCATTTAACAAATCTGTTTACTACTTAACAATTCCCTCACATAAGTACAATTGAATACCCCATGCCCCAAAAATTCGTCACAATGGCCACGAGACATTTAATTATGTTATTGTAACCTTCCCAAATAATGTACGGAATTGCAAACCGGAACTAATGTGAATAGAGGTCATGGGGTAGCCACCCTTATTGTTTAAATTACCACCCAATTATCAAATCTATTTGTAACTAGTTAATTTGTAAAGCCTGTTGTCGTATGTATAAAAATCAAAGTTCTTGGAAAAAATTGCCGTATTTTTTTGGTGATGACATTAAAAAGTATGTGTGTGTTTATTAATATACTTCAGTGAAATGCATTTTTTACATTTAGGTAAATAATGTCATCAACTAGAGATATAAATGCCCAATGGTTACTAGTGCATTCACATTATTGACATACGTATTCTAAATGCCTTATTTTGTAATCTACGGAAATTTATTAGAACATGAATAAGTCCTCCATTAAATCCAATTTGTCCTACATTTGTTGACCAAGCGTTATCGTCCCCTACACGGCCACGCTTCGAACCCAATTATATGATAACTGACGGTCATAATGGTCGGAAGTAAAGCGGAACAATATCATCAGGTAACAAAGGTCACACGCTAACCTTCCGTGCACTTGACACACGACGACCCCTGATAACAGCTTATGTTGAAGCGTGTCAGGTTAGGAACGTTCACTTTTCGTGTGCCGTGTTTGCAAATGGATAATATTTTCATGCAGGTTATATAAATAAGTAATTGTAAATATGCAATGTATGTTGGAAAATAAAGATGTCAAATGATCCAAATACATGCATATTGGTGTAGACTGTAGCCTTCGCTAGCGAAATAAAACTATGTACGTAATTGATCGTTGTCGTAATTACTCGACGCCAAGAAACTAGGGGTCTTTAAATATTTGCCATATAATTAAATAAATTGAGACTGATATTCTGCAAAATACGCTCGCTCGTATCACGTAAACTTAATAACATAGGGCATTATCTTGGACATCTCAGTAATAGCTTTCGCGTGTTCGCTTATCGACATGTCGAGTAATCGATTAACTTCAAGAAACGTCGATCAATGCATCGAGTCGCTATCATTAAGATAATATTAATTGGGCTCCACCGGTCTTCCGCGTCTCCAGCGAGATGAAAAAAGTGGGCACACGTGGTCACTACCGTTCATTTACGAACGCGAATTATGCGTAGTACGGCAGGTGGCAGGTGCGGCGATCATGGGAACTGGGGGTTGAGGCGAGTTCCCACGGGCGCGTCATTCAGTACGGCACACCTGCCCTCCTTAACGGGGATGCTACACACACGACTGCCACGCGAAGAGCCGCGATTAGAAGCGTAGTGTGCGCCCGTGCCGCGCCCGTGTGCGTGCGCGAGCGCTACGCGTGCGTACACACGCGACTCCTATGTGTGCGTGTATATCTTGAGACTGAGAGCATAGGAAGGGTTGTTTACATTAATGTATGTTTTCATTTTTCTTCTGGACTATATATGGATGGTGTATACCTATAGATATAGAGTAGGTATATTAAATAAAGCTTTAAGATCGATAATTGCGCGTTTTCACAATCTATTTCGCAGGATATTCTAATTACATGTGCTATAATTTTTCAACTAGATAGCATCGATGCATCTTGGACATAAAATGTGTGCCATAAGGCAAATACCATAACAGTCGTTACTAAAAGGATACATTTATCAATCTAGCAGCTTCCAGCGACTAAGGCGTACTAGAAGACATTATCATAAATATCACAACTTTTCAATGAGTTCTCGTTTTATTACTGTAACACTTGTTAACGTCTCTTTACATATTTTATTATTTTAATTTATATTTTTTAATATCTGATATAAATCGTTTTCGTCTATCACATAATACATATGTAAAAACTTATAATACCTATACAGATAAACTTTACCTAATTTAAAAAAAATTTCGTTGGTTTTTTAATTATATTTTTTTTAATTGAGTTATATATTACCTCACACCCTTTTATACCATTGCTACCTCCTAATAAACTATAATCATACCTGTTACATAATGTATAAGAACAAACACAAAAACTCTATTAAAGAAAATGCCCTATGATTTATGCATTACATAAAACATAAACCATAGAGATTACATTGTCTATTCCCACTATTATAGAGGCGACATAATCTGTGGCATTCCACAGCCCGCATATAGTATAGGAATGCATTGTTCACGTAGGACGCGTGGCCTGCGTACGCACTTACACGCGCGTGATTGTTTTGTTGAACCCCTCGTTATTAATAACTGACACTAAACAGTCATGTGTTTTGTGTTCTGAAGGGTTCTAAGAGTTATCTAGCGCTTATGAATCACTATCACATGGTGTTGGAGTGTTATAGTAAATATGTAAACCGTAGTAGGTATACTTAGATACGACATGAGTCATTTAGATTTAAAAAAAATAACATGTTTTAATTTTTAAATTATTAGTTTTTGATAAATGCTCCGAAGCTCTTCTTAAATGCGCTCTACTAAAAAACAAAATTTCAATTCCATATTAAAAAAGGAGTAGAAATAATTAATTTCAAAATACACCTCCCACTGTTAACTTATTCAAAATAATAATGGATTCATGCATCTCATAAATTGACAGCACGTAATAGCCCAAAGTATCAACAATGGATGAACGTGCATAACGCGTTCCACGCACACAAACACACCGCACCATGGAGCATAGACCATAGAGGAATAAAGTATTAACTATGACCATAAAGCATAGTTTGATACGTTACGTTCTGAATACAAAGTTCCATTTGTAACCCTATCCAATGTAGGGACGTGACAAAAAAGGTGAAGATTTTATTTTCTTTTTTCAAAAGACGATGCACGTGGTCGGGTTGTGGTCCAACGTTTTTTTTTTTTTTTATAATGAAAGTATTATGTGTAAAATTCTTCAGCGCTGAGTGTAGGGATCGGTTACGACCGCTTTCGATGTCAGTATCGATTTTAAAAATTGACTAGTGAAGTGGATCGTAATTACGAAATATTGGGATGAAAGTTGATATTACGAAATAATGAGGGCTTATGAGTCATTATAGAATATTAAATTTGAGAAATTTTCATGGTAATGCTTTTTGACGGACTGAATGTGTAAATTAACAAATACATAGGTAGGTGCACTTTTTTCCAATAAAGTATTAAACTACAATTTTCCATGAAGAAATCATATGCGAATAAATGTTAGAATAATTATTGAACTATAGAAGTTCTAGAGCATACGTAAACTTATTTACTAAATTATTAACATGAGTAATAACAAAACCACACCGACTTAGATACTTTTTGTATCTAAGTCTTGAATGGAGACAATTTTCAAATAAGAAAATAATGAGTCTAATAAGATGTCAGTTATCTTCTTTTTTTTTAGTCCTATTGACTAGGGTTATTTACTTGAAAGTTCTACTAAAAGCGTTACGATGGCTTGAAGTAATTACAGGTTCAATAAATAGTTAAGAAGATCGTTGTATTTTGAGAATTAATTTGAATATTTCCATTTTTGATAAGTTCAATTAAATAGAGCTTTTATCTAGCTTACTAAATTTTATAAAATTTTATGTTCAAGTCCGGTAGGCTTCAGAATCCAACATCAATTTTTCGTTCCCCTAAATGATACCTAATGGTGTCTCTGCAGAACAACCTTTACCGTGATAGCTAGTAAATTAATATAAAAAAATTCAAAGCTCTTATCAATAAATTTCTACCAATTTAATAGAATCTCTACAACTCTACATGTATTTTTTTCATCTTTATAATTTTTAATAGTTAAGAAAATATGGAAAATTATATCAATAAATTAGATCTTTAACTTTGGAAAACCCTTGGACATTAAGGATACCTATTGCGAAACAAAATATAATTTTAGACATCAAACGCTAGTAGATAGTATGTAAAAATTATGCTTATAAAATTAATTTACATTAAGTATTTACAAGTATTAATGTTGTTATAAAGAATTAATGATGTATGTTCAATGTAAATCACAGTGAATTGCATATTGCTACAATTCGCGTAAATGTACCAATTGCACTGCAAACATTATTTCCGCATACATTAACAACATACAAAATAAATATCACTTTCCTGTTAAAGGCTCCAGTGTTTATTCAGATAGCCGATACCAGTGTTCACATAACTCATTGTATATCCTTAGTAAATCAGAGGAAATGATTTATCAGTACTTTATACGTGATTTGCGAGCGTTTCGATTTAATCGCAGGAAGCCCGCGCGGCCACTATGATCAATCTGCAGGAACTATCTATCCAGCTGCTAGGCAAAACCTGATTCATAACATAGTGTTTATTCTATAGACTTCCTTCGGGCGGAATGCTCATGCAAAATTATGCAACACATGCATCCGAGGGAAGTGTGCTGATAATAACGAAATATCCGATGAATAATAATAACTATAGAGAAACCTCACGGGACTCTACGCTTTGAATTTTAAACGAATGCATATTTAGATCTCAAATGTAAAACAAACACATCAAATCAATCTGACTGAATTAATGCTGGTAAGAATGTTAGAGTATTCTAAGTCCCGGCACGTCAAAGCCTCTATTCGTAGAAGTGCGTAAAAACCGGTCGAAAGACGCGCGCTACTGCTCGCGTGCTGAGCGCGCGCCGCGCTCGTACCGGGACGCACGCGCGCGCGGCGCACGTCCCCCTATATAAACCCCGCCGCCCTTCCTGATTCAATCATTCCCTGCTCTCGCTCCGTGCAGTGCATATCGCTCCTGCTCTCGCACCCTGTAAATACGTAGACGTAGTTCGTTTTTAGTTACGTACTAAGTTAATATGTGTCTCGCTAAGGAAGAATCACAATCGCCGAAGATGGAGGCTCAGTCGCCTCGTTCGCCTTGGATGAAGCTCTTAAATAGACAGGTAAGATTCTAAATATTACTGCTTTGTGTAGCACATCTATTTTAAAATCTTTATACAATTAGTAATCAACATTGAATTTCAATCAAGTTAAATTTTTACCAAATCTAGAGATCTATACAGTTATTTTAATCAGTTTTCTATTTTTGTTATAGGGCTCAAAGCCAAGGCTGCCACGAAAGGTGACTAGCTCTACGCGAGTGAATCTTAACAAGTGCTGGTCGAAATTGGGTGAACTAATCTCCAATGCGGCGCCACGCACTGACCTGCCATCGCATAAGACTGCTTATCTCGAGGAACCGGTAATAGTGCCGTTCTCTGAGTACTTCTATCCATTGGATCCGGTCAAACCGGTCACCGAAGACAACGACAATGCTGAAAATCAAAACATACTCAACTCCAGCCGCTTCGAGCTCATCTCTGACGATTCAGAGATCAGTGACAACATGGCGAACGAAGTTCGGGAAATCTGCTACACGGCGACCAAGTCCAATTGTTTCGTATGTAAACTTTGCTATTAGTTGCTCCATCAGTCTTCCATCTCTATCAGTTATAATGTTTGGTACTAATGCAGTGAAAACAAAATCATGTCTTCCAACGTTAGATTAAGTGAGTGCTGCGTTAGCACGCCCGTGTCTTCCATTAGACTTAGTGACGAATTATGGCACTGTAGCATCATCCCTTGCATGTGATTATATTGTGTGATCTGTAGCGTAAGTGATAGAGTTATACGGATGATCTTATCGTGCCATAGTTCAAAGTAAATTAGTTGTTCGTTGTAATGTAACAGTAAATTGTCACATCAAGTTTTGGTAGACAGCTTTAATGCAAACTGCACTGTAATTATCTAGCACCTCTGAATCTTCTGTTTCAATTGTAACATCTAATTTTTACTTCAATCCAACGTCTTCCATTAGTTTTAAGTGATTATCTGTGATACGAAGTGTACGTGAAGCTTTAATTAGAATAAGTATGGAAATTTTATATTGTATACTTTATAGTGTAGTATCTAATGCAATAATTTGTCTTTAGTTTTATGCGCTTTTAATATTTCTTAGGTTATGAAGTTAGCTTTAGCTTTTAAATTATTGCATTAGATACAATAGAAAAAATCTATATCGAAAGCTTTAATTAGTTTTAAGTTAGTTAAGGTCTCCATTATTATCTCTTAGTTTTTTCTTATTTTTTGTCAAATTTTTTAGAATTATCCTTAATCGTGTTAAGCTAAAGTGGGCCGAATGTGCCAATCTTATTTTAAGGTTTGCTTTATTGGATTCTTTATTCTTGGTTTAGTTTATAATTTTTAATGTTAATTATGATCATTTCAATGTGCCTTTTTAGTGTAGTCTTTGCCTTTATGTATAAGTTAGTTTAAAATGATAAAATTGGTAAAAATGTAAGTAGATCGTAAGTTTAGTTTATAAACCATTTTGTAGACTGATATTGGTAAGAACAAGACTTTCGTTTGATCTCTGTTTAATAAATATATACTTTAATAAATATTTCTATGTTTCAATGAAATCCTGATAACTCCTGAAATTTGTCACTTGATATCATACTAAAATTCCTTGAAATCGCACAGATTTAGAATATATTGTCATGGGATGAAAATATCACGACCTTGAAGTATTTGTTTTTAAAAGGTCACTTATCTAGTAACTTTATTAACCATAATGCCATGCAAATTGCAATTAATAATTTATTTACAAATTAATAGCATTCGAGTAAATTTTCACAATAATGAAGAGCTAAATAATGTTACTTAAAGGTGAAAACTGAAATCTACTGTTACCTCAAATTGTAAGAAATGAATCTTCACGACCCATGCCATCATTTTTTTAATAGTACCTACCTACTAAACTCTAGTTTTGTTGGTCTACTTCAAATTAATATCTATTCCTAAACCTGTATAAAAATAAATGTTTCTAAACATTCAGAGACATAACTCGAGTCTAGATTGATATTTAAAACTACACAACAGATTTTTTAATAGATAGAGTGATTGAAGGGGAAGGTTTTAGTATGTAATTTATCAGATTGAATTGAAGCGGGCAAAGCCGCGGGCGGAAATCTAGTATATTATGACTAAGCTATGTGTGTGATCTTAAAATATCAATGTATGATCCTATATTTTCTGTAGTAATGTTATATTAAAGTGTTTTGTAGCGAATCTTAATTATCTAAATAAAGGTTTTTTTAATAAATCGTATCTGAAGAAGATGATGTTATTATAAAGAGATGGTTGCCCAGAATTAAATTCTGCACAGGCCAATCTTAAAACTAGTCTCAATAATAAAAAATATGAATGAATAAAGTTTAAATCATCGAATCGCTTGAACCACTGACCTAATGACTCAGCTCAATTCGACTTAGCATAGATTGAAAATTAATTACTAAGCTTTCGATTCGATTAGACTATAAATAAAATACGCCAATCTAATGATTTATGTACCAGCTATATAAAGAATCCTATCTTATTTACTTGATCTATTTGGGTCATTGAAATGGATACATATATACCACGAATAAAAAATGGAATCTTGTTCTTTATTTTGATCTACGTTTTTTTATAGGTACCACCAGTTCAATTTTTTGGTTTATTATACTATAACGTTTTCCATTCTCAGTCATTCATCTACTTTAATATATAGTTTGATAATTTTGTATGCATGTGGATTAATTTATGTGATTGGGAACTGTGAGGAGAAATAAATAAATTATTCATTATTTATTATTACTATAAATGTAGGTACTCATAACACAGTTTCTTCTATATTCATAATTACAATGGCGTTTATTTCACTATTATATCCTGTATAATTAAAACCAGTTTTAGTCGGTATTTTGCTCATATTACAATTTACAAGTATAATTTTGCGCGGGAAACCTTTCTTTACGTAGAGTTAATATAACAAAAGTGCAGTGAAGACTGAAGATTGAATATTAGGCAAATTTTCGTAAAAGGTGATGTATTACTCATTCTTTAATGATTGCACATTATATTACTATGGCTCTATTTTTTTTCAAGTTTACCAGTCATTTTAGGGGTTGACCTAGGAAAATTGAGACCTCTGATTTTCAAACTTGCGACATCCTATTATATGTGAATTTTGAGAACAGTTTTAGGATACCAGAATACAAGTTTTTACGTGGTCTTAAAGTGGGTGACTCGATTTTCCGAGATTTGCACGTAATTTGGCCTAAAAAGACTGCACTACATAAACTTTTTGATTGTAGATATTTGTCCTTAAACATATAGGAGGATTAAAAGAAACTTATTGACATTATCGTAACATAAATAAACGTTAATAATAAACGTTATTTATTATCGTAACAGGTCAACTCTACACATGGTAATTTCTTACTAGATACAACGTAACTATACATTTTGTTAATGGTAGAATATATACAGACTAATTGTATGTTGTTTAGTGATAGGATCAAACTAATCGTCTTGTCGTAAATAATAATCAAGGTCTTATAAATCTATAGTAGGTAGGTACATTACCTTATAAACGGGTGGTAGAGCCTTTATATTTACATGAAGTAAACTTTAAAGCTTATAGAGATTGGTTAGATGTGAAGATACTTACTAATAGTGAAATAATAGTACAAACTCTTTCGAGTTTGTACTATTATTTCACTATATTTAATTAAATAATACGAATGTTTTACTATCTAATTAAATATCGAGATGGTATAAGTTTATTCGTATCTACTAAATAATTCAACAACATTGGTAAGGTCCTAACACTATGACATCGACCAATACAAAAAATATTCACTATGTGACTATACTACCTATTCATAGAACACTATCCTATCATAAATAAAAAAAATAATGGATATCGTCGATACGTGTCAAACGGCGTACATATACCTACGTGACATTACACAAAAGTGTTGGATGTCCATTTATAAGGTATAATAAAACGCGGGCAAACGTTTAAGAATGATAAATCGGCGGAGTTTGTAAGCGATTCGTTCCGTACTGCATTCGGACACAAAAGTACGACACCATAGACCTTTGCCTTTACCTTACGAGTTCCAAATCGCAGGATACAGTAATAAGGCACCGTGAAATCGCGGCGCTGTGACGAATCGCAGAAAAATTTCGGTTTTTCGGTTATTTCTTAGGGATTTGCACGGGCTTTCTTCAGCGATTTGATACGCTGAACGGGTGTCAGTATTACAAACATATGTCTTTGATTCTATATTGTATTTCTATACATCGATCTGCGACGGCTTTTAGATTTCGCGACAGATTTCACGCCGCAAACGCGTTACATTGATGTTGACTTACCTTCGTCACAGCTGCTAACTATTTAGTGGCTTGTCTTGTACAAATTATGATTTTCCTGACAGTTATTTATGTGTACAGATTAGCTAAGTCACAATTCCAACAATAAATAGTTGACCATACATATACATAGCACATAACATTCGTTAAATGGTCGTCTATTAAATGATCTAATCTTTCCTTGTATACAATTAATGCCATATAATTATATGCAATTAAGGTTTATGGGCAACGTAGTATTTGATATTACTCATCAGCCTATTAGTCTAAGACTTTTTTGGGAGTTTTTTCTTTATAGAGGCTATTAAATCCTCAAACAGGATTGAGGAAAAATGTGGTTATGGGATAAAAAATAACTATCAGTTGCTGACTATAACGCTCTTTCTATGAAACGAAATAATATTCATACTCAATCAAAAATATTTATTTAGGCATGACAACACTTTTTAAAGCACTTTTGATTCATATAGGACATAGGTAATATAACAATTAGGTACCAGAAATTATATAATAGACAAAGGCATTGATTTTATATATGTAATGGTTTCATACTGCACAGACTCGATATTTATTTATTAATTTATCCTAGCCTTTTAATAGATTGTCTTTCGTTTCCCTAAAAAATTGATCTGTTTACATATAATAAATGTCTTTATATGTTTAATAAGAATAAATACATCATGATGTATACTGATAATACTGATATAAATTAATCCTAAATAAAAAAGAACAACTATCCATAGAGTAGATAATATTTTGAATAGGCAGCAGAGGAGGCTTTATTTTAATAACAAAATATAACCTAAAATATATAAAGAGAAGTCAATATAAATCAAAATTAAGCTATCTGTTCAACAATATTTATAAGAGTATTAAAATATTTAGATCGCTACGCCGTAGCATTATTTGGTGTCTACGAAATGTTTTTCTAAACAATTGTCCTATAATTTAAATGCCTGTTGTAAACTTTCATATGCATTATCCATAATACATTTTATTTTACTATTAATTATTATTGGAACCGCTTATTTATGTGTACATCTATACTAATATTATAAAGCTGAAGAGTTTGTTTGTTTGTTTGAACGCGCTATTCTCGGGAACTACTGGTCCTATTTGAAAAATTCTTTCGGTGTTAGATAGCCCATTTATCGAGGAAGGTTATAGGCTATATATCATCACGCTACGACCAACAGGAGTGGAGCCACGGGAGTGAAACCGCGCGGAGCAGCTAGTAATTTTATATGAATGCTAATCATGAAATAGTTGTTTTATTTAATTTTCATGATAAAAATACATATTTATTAAGCAATAAAATTTTTGTATATAGGAATTCCAAACCGTGGCATATTACGGATAAATATGTAATAGAAATAAGGCTACTCCATGTTTTCAGTTACATTCGGTATCTAGTTTTTGTAAAAAAGGAACCTAGCGTAGGTATTTATTTTATTTGCTATTGTAATAATGATGATATTTTTCTTATTACGCATGTAATAGGCACTGTAAAAAATTAAAAAATACATGGCTCCCCAGTTACATTTTAATGTTAAATGTTACTTCTATATTTTTCAGTAATAACAGAATGTATCAAACTACGTTACCTAAATACATAAGCTAAATCATTCTAAATAAAAACACGTGGCCCTCACAATACATTTAACTATAGCCAGCAGTATTGTGATATTTCTGAAGATGTTTTTACAATACCAATTTAAGTTCTGTTTGAGGTGGCCGCCTCTGTCGGCGCTTTGAAAGCTACTTATATTGACAATCGGGAACTTTGGGAAGTACCGGGCAAAATGTACATTCCTAGAATTGGAGGCATTTGTGGGCTTGTCTAGCTCGTGCCTTAACTAGGCTAGGATTACATATTGTTAAAATAATAATAGAATATTATAGAAAACACTTATAATATAGTGAAAGTTCGTTATGGGAGCTTCTATGTTTGTGCGTAATAGTGTTTTTAGAAAGAGTTAAATCCTCCTTTTATAAACTTGTACAGATTCATATGTGTCAGTACCTATAGCAAAAACAAAACGATCGTATGATCGTAAATTGATAATATTAAATTACCTAAATATAATATATCTCATATATAGGATTACTTACTTTTTATTTGTTTCCTTATGTATATAGGAAACTATACAATTATGGTTAATTTTATATATTCGTCACATAAAACCATGAAGTAATTGAAACTTAAACATGTGGTGTCAAAATAATAACCAAGGTGTCGGTCATTTTATCGATCAGAATCTAAACACCGGCCACCCGCAGTTATTATCAAAGCGAAACCGTCAAATATTCAAATCCAAAAACCTGTGAAAATCAACAGAGTGCGCTTGTTAAAATTCACAGCTCTATACCGCTTTGTGCAAAACAACATCCCGTAAAACACGGATGAGAAGAAGCCTTAATGTTGCATCTACACGATTATTTATATAAGAACTCGGGTATGCGCAAACCATTCTAAGGTACCAGATTGGTCAAACTTCATGCGACGTCAAGCAAAATAGATCGTGTATCTGCACTCTTACAGTTTCATCAAAACAGACCTTCTATTTACAAACTTCTTAGTGCATGTACATGAATTTTACGAACAAATATGACCTTTAATTCCTTGAGATAAGGTTCTTAATAAGAAACTATAACTTTTCGGTGATCGTATAGTTTTGTGGAAGCTTCACGCTTCGCTATATCGTCAACAAGAGGTGATAGCTAAAAGTGTTATTAACCGTCACCTAAGTTTTTATTCTTTTGTGGGCAAATAAGGTTTTCACGCTCGTTGGCCGTGTAAAAATTAACTTGTTAATGTTACTCAGTGTGTGTCATGTAACAATAGAATGAGGCTCTATTTAATCTCCTGTCTTTAGAAGATATAAAGTAAATAAGGTATTATTATAATAGCATTATATTACCGGTCCGTAAAGTAATTTATAAAGGTATTTTTATACAATCTCATCCAAATATCTTATATGACGTAATCAGAACCATTGGAAGAATATCAAAAAATTTAATTCATATTAAAATTGACGTAGGGTTAAAAATGTTTCGATTAACCTACGTCCATTATACAATCCCTTCGAAATACATTAATAACATTACGAGAACTATTTTTGAAGAATAGCCAAAGATAATGATATGGTCATGTCTCGTTAAAAATGTATCAATTAACGATCATAAAAATTTAAAATACTTCACCAATGTCGAACTTTCATCCTTTTAACGTAGACAACGTACAGACAACAAGCAGCGAAACAATACCCATTCAATTGTTTACATCTGAACAAATGCAGTAGCGACACTCGAAACTCAACAGGCTTTCCGTTTTAAAATGCTAATCTTTTCGCACTCAACCATTGTAGGAAGAGTGCCATAAACTTGAACCTGTTACTTTTTACAGCCTTTAAGTGACCACTTTACTATTGTGAGGGAAATTTTTAAGATTTTACACTTTAAGTGGAAAGGAAACCACTAAAAGCATTTAATTGGGTGTTTTGTAACACTTGCTTACTTCCGAGTGTTGGTGACCATGATTTTGAGGTTTTGGAAAGTATAGGATATGAGGTATTAATAATTTATTTATGTTGTAGGTATGTAATTGCTTCAATGGAATACTTTTTAAATGTGCATATCATTACTTACTTGAAGTTATGAAATAGGTTATTATAATATATTTGTACAATCTATATTCGTGAAAGTTGCATCGTCGTAATTATATATTTATATTAAATAATGTATTTAAATTTAGATGTACAGATTTTCTCGGATATAACAAGCAGGTAAGTAATGTATTTATTAATAGTTTTTTGTGTCTGACTATCTTAATATATTTTTGTGCATAGTAAATATTGTAAGCTTTTGCAAGATAAATACCTATAGATAAGAACGAACTTTCATCCTTAGTTAATAGAAAAGATAACTATCCATTTTAAAAAATTGTTACTTTCGAAAACAAACAAATTTAACAGGATCGAAAGTTACACAATAATGGTGACACTACGCAACTATTCTCCACTTGTCACAATCAGCAAAGGAAGCCCCATTAGTGGCAAATCACAAACACGTGACGTTAAAATATTCGGCGATAAAAACGTTCGTTAGTGCTCTTTTTTTTATTTTTCAATAAAAAAATACATTTATTTCTGCACGTGTAGCAACCTTGCGGTGTCGAATTGCGGCGAAATAACCGTTTTTTGGACGGAAACTGCTGATTTTTTGATGTTGACAAAAAGGACATTTTTGACAGTTACGTGGTTGCGTGCGTCGCGTTTTGGATACAGGAGGTTAAAAAAATAAACACGCACAAAAAAAGGTAATGGTACATTAGTTAAATAATTAGGTAGATAACGTAAAAGTTTAATTACTTCATGCTTTTTATAACTCATCCTTTTTTGCCACAGAATGTTTATCGTTTCTTAAACTATTCTCTTTCAATATGTATCTAATAATAACATAAATCCCAAAATCATCACAAGAAACACGTAATTCGAAACAGAGCAAAAAACCTCGGTCATTTCGCAAACAAATGGTAAAACGCGAATCAAAAAAGTCCAACCCAAAACCGTATTCGGTTAGGACGTCCTTATCTTATTTAACAAAATCTTTTTACGTAACATAATGCCGACTGGCCGAAATTGTAAAAAAAGAAAAAAATCAAGCGAAAAAATTTAATTGTATCTTCGCGAAATTTCGGTAAAAATAGCTCTGGGCTACAGGAAATGACTGTGCGACAAAAAAGCTCAATAGAAGCCTACAAAACGTCTCAGATTTGATGGATCGGCCTAACACAATCATTCGATACGACACGGCTAAGATGGCCTTAAAGTGCCCCTTAAAAATACGGATATCTTTCAATTTATGGCCCTTTATTGATAAGACTTTTCTTCAGACAGTAACGCAAAATCAACCTTAGCAGCTTTTATTAGGATTGATTTTCATTCATTGAGACAGATACATATAAAATTATAATCTAAATCAAACTTTATATCGTTACATTAAAGATGATTTTCGCTAAGACATGATTGAAATAATTTTACAAGAGTAACCAAACACGAACACGTGTTTGTAGTCCACTAGAGTGCCATTTAAGTTTGTTTACGAGACGCTACATGAAACCAACCCTTATAACAATTACTGATAATCATGGAGGTGTAAAAACTATTATAATAGAATTTTATGCTTAGATATATGTAGTTTGTTACCTGTAAATAAGAAGCAAGTAGGTAAATATATATAGATATTGAAGTAGTTAAAGGCCTACTTTATTTATTATAGGCACCAAATTTAAGCTTATGATAAAATGAAGTAAATTTATGTCATCAATTAACTACATGTATTATAATTTCTCAACGTAAAATTAAATCAATTTTTATCTTCATAGTATCTAATCTATAAAAAAATTACACGTTTTGTTTTGTACAATTTTATCAGAATTAATTGTCAGACTCCTATTTAACACATAAATCGTATAATATAATAAAAATATATAAATTCAGTAGTGCACAAAAAAGCGGTAACTTTGAAAAAAATCACATTTATCGGTAACCTAAGGCTATTCATGTTCCTATTCCATCATCTTTAAAAACTTTTGAAGACGCACACAAAAAGATTTTAAAAAAGTGGGCGTTACTTTTACTATCATTTCAATGCATTTTATAATGGCGGGCCGCATCGCTCGCGCCGGCCTATTATTGAAAAGAAAAAAAATCCCGCTTAAACTTTTTGAAAAGAAGCGTAGCCTTTGCGAATCTGGGCAATAAATTCCTTTTGATTGAATTTCGGACTCACGCTGCGCCATAGGGGCTCATTATAGTCTCGATAATTTCGCGTTTTTTCTTATTTCAACGGACTTTTTATGTTTCCTTAGTTTTCGGACGTGGATAGTATGAAATCGGATAATCGGATGAGTGCATTTTTGGTTCATCAATTTGCTGTGCATTATAGCTTACCAAATTAAAATTAGGTAAAAAAAACTTACCTGTTATATTCTAATTTCTCTATCGTGATAGTTAATAATCGATATGAAATGCTTATTAAATTTATCCCAACTTGTTACTACGTCTCATTACTTAGGAAGGTATCTACTTGAAAAGTGAATAATATTGCATGATTAATGATAATAATCTTTAGGTAATTTTATTCACTCTCAATGTCTAAATAATAGCATAGACAAATATATGATAATAGTATGCTTGTATGTTGCTTGCTGATTCGTGGTAGATTTTTTGTTTACATTAAATTAAATATGCTTAGTTGAAATTATTAAAGTCCAATGAAACAAGGCGACGACCATGTTATTGACCTATTAAACATGATGTATTGACCCACACAGATTAATAATTATCATTATGTGAATTACAAGAATATTACATAATTATCCTACATCGATCGAAAAACACTTCTAAAAGATATACATATGTCAAGTAGGAACATACAAATTTCATCACAAAAAATCAGTTGCGCATTCCAAAAACCGTGTCTAAAACTTCCGCGATTCTCAAGGATTTCAGCTCGAACGAATTCATGAATGAACGTCTGCGCAATTATGCGCCGCTCAATGAGACTATCTAAGGTTTCTTTCCGATCACAAAAGAGGCTGCATTTCCTTATTATCTCCTTGCTATTGCTCATTGAGCACCCGATTTGATATGCCAGAGATAGGAATCGAGTATTTTCAATACCTGTCCAATTGTACGACACTTAACAGTTAACAGCCTTTTGAGGTGATCTTGTTACGCTCATTATAGTGATTGTGCAATATTTTATTACGTACTACAGTATTATATTATCTATGGTACTACATGATGTTTTATAGTTGAAGATAAAATATGTCGAGTAAAGTGAACAATGCCAGCTTTTTGTTAAGTACATGAATAAGTGTGTACCTACATGGAATCAGAAAGCTTTGCATTTTGTTATTTCAATATTTTCCGTGGTGGATACATGTATATCTTATCATGAAATAAATATGGACGTAATTTCTGGAAGCTGTCAATTTTAATATTATCATAATTATAGAATAATGTTTTAATCGAAACATTCGAAAACTTTCCATTCGAATTATCTGCATTTCAAAGAACCTCCAAAAGTTAAGAAAAAAAGTATATCATGAGAACTGTACGAAAATAAATTCCAATGTTATTTTTAGTGATACCATTCAAAAAGTCATTCCGCAACAATGCGACATCCAATAATTCTTGCACACATTAAACACACTTTATTTATTTACTAAACATCGAAATCTGACAAATCTTATATAAACAGAGCCAAAATCCATGGATGTTTGTCAAGTGAGGCCTTCACGCAACTGCCTCCGCGGGTTTACAAAGAAAACAACCCAAGTTTTAACCAAAACAAATATGTAACTTGCGCTTGAGAATTGTGCTTAACGGTCAAGTTATTTATGTAAAGTATAATTATTAGGTATTATAGCGAAATACAATGATAATTGCATAAGACCTACTTGAATGTCTATCAATTCTGTGTCAATACTTCGAATCAGAGTACCTAATAAAAAGATCCACAGAAAATTTTAAAATAGACACTGGTAAGACTAATGAATATAACGTTGAAGCTACAATAGATTAGTAATCTAGATATCCATTTAAAAATACCGTATCCGATTTACCCACTGTGGTTAATCGATATCGATCTGTTCCTTTCCAATCTCTACCTAAATTGACATACCTACTTGATTAATATTTCCCACTACATGACCAACTTTTAATATCAATACTAATCTAAAGACCCACTTATCATTTTAGCCATCGTCATCAGAAAGTCTCATTCCAAATTACATAATAAGATCACAACATAACCATAATTCAATTACGGTCGTTCCTAAGGGCCCATTCACAGCGCACGTGTTGAGGCTAACCCTACGCTGCGGGTCGCCAGGCACCGTCACAATGGTGTCAGAGGATTCGCTAGGTGTGACGTGACAATGGCACAGTGTGAAGTGTAAGTATTCGGATCAATTAGGTAAACCGGGAACCCGCATGGAGCGTTTGTAAGACGTTTCTTAGCGCAAAATATTTTGCTTGGATTCTATTATTATAATTATTTTATTCAATATAATATATATAGTTTATTTTGTATTCTAAATTTTAATAGGATAAGTAACTGACAATGGTTTGGAATCAATCTCGCTGTTTATATAAAATGCTGTGTTTATTTATTATATCTGTAAAACCTTCACCAAATTGAAAATACATAGGTATTATATACTAATTGAGCAAGCTTATTTTATTACTTACCTTTAGGAGCAATCAAATTTATTATACATTAAATACATCGTAGCTTTTTAATGTACAAAATTTTACTCTGCATAAAATACTTCACTAATCATTCCCTGATTGTTTTAAAAAAATAGATCGATGTATCGGGTCTTTGTTAGAATTTTAAAACATCATCAAAATAAACCCCGCTTGATACCATGAAATAACCTCCAATAAAAATAAACACATAAAAGCAACATTCTTGCATATAAAACAACTTCAAACCAACCCCGTAAAAGCAAAACACAATCAATATTAACTATGTCCTACGCTACGACTAATCTAATATTTATTAAAGCATTAAGTCACGTTATTAGGTGAGCTTAACAAGTTTTCGACAAAAAATCTAAATCTCCTTATCGATCGTTAGCTTCAAAATCAATCTTATTCAATTGTATTAGGATCTACATTCGTGTGGCGTAAGTGTGGTCGACCTACCTCAACAATTCGTAAAATAAACCGGGTTATCTATACAGGATGTAACCAGCAGTTAAGTTGACTTATATCTTCCTTGTAAGCCACTATTGAATTGTTGACCGAGTGCGTCAGGCGATTTTAGGCGTATTTGCATTTTACGAATGTAGAGTTTAAATGACAGAGCTTTGGCGTGCTAAAATAATAGATAAGTCAGTTAATCATAACAACAAAAAAATATATTATCGTACGCATTTATACCATATTATGTTAGGAAATCAATTTTTGTTATAATTAAAATTTAATTAAGTTTTGAGATAATATCTGAGAAGCCTCTACATCACTCTACATCACTGTCTTCTTAATTAAAAAAGCTTGTTGCTGGACTTGATAAGATTTACACAGACAATAATTAGACTAAAAATAAAATATTAGTTAACACGTATATTATAATCTGTTATCTATTACCCTTAGATTACAAAATAAAAGACAGATGGAGCGTTGCCGAACTAAACCGAATAATTTATCGTCATTTCCATAAAGCTATGTGTGCTGTCATTTCGCCGCTGCACTGTGCGTACTCGGTGCTTATGTGTGGGTGTTATGTTACCAGTAATTGAAAATTTTCCCAAATTTTTCCCCGACTACGGAAGAAAGAGTGTTATGTTTTTCGAGCGTATCTATGTATAATATTTCTTTGGCACGCCCTGCAGTATAAACCGCTGAACCGATTTTGATTAATGAGGTGACATTGCAATCATCTGAATTATTATGGTAGTGGTGTTAGTGACGTTGGCTACATAAATTAGCTGTCAGGTTTTAATTTTAATTTTTATATAAATTCTTGTTTATGATAATTTTTGAAGTGAAACTTCTTTATCGGGGTTGGAAAAAAATTTAGTGTAACATTTTTTCGTTACGCGTGACATTTTTCCGTTACGCGCCATCTTTTTCACGCGTGATTATTTATTTTTTTTATTTATTTTCGACGTATTTCTGTCAAGTTGCATAAATTATTTTTTGAAAAATAAGGTCATAAAGAAGTTTCACTTCTTACGTGTGTACACTAATACACGCACACATTTTTTATTACATAAATGATAAATTTTTAATTAAATAAAGTACATAAAAAAAATGTTTTAAAATAACAATGATTACTTATATTATTTTTTACTTTCAAAATATATGAATGCGGATAGCGGTAGTTTTTAGTCGAGAACACGGGACATTTTATTTTTAGAAAGAAAGAAGAAAGAAACCATTTATTCCAATACACACAAACACACAACAATAGCATTGTAAATTATGAATAATAGGTAATAGAAAACATAAATTTATGTATGGTTGCTTGCGCTAAAAAAGGAAGCCACTCAGGATACCTGAGGCATAACACTGATTTTCAGTGACACCTTACGACATCCACATTGTCAGCTGCTTTACTGGATAATAAATAAATATAATTCCTGAATAATAATAATTTTGTCATATCCATCACGGAGGTCAAATGAATTAAATCGCGGGCGAAAACGACTCTGACGTTTTTAAGCTATATAAAAGTAACAAAAAAAAGTATTATGCTTATTAAAATTATCTAATAATGATCATGAACCTTTATTGCACTATACAAATAATCACATTCACGATCGAAAATCCAACAGCACTACCCCGAAGATCTTTTAACCATTTTACCGTTTTACCCATAAAAATGGCAAATTCATTTTCAAAATACTGGCAGCATACGTTGAAGTTTTGTATTCCTTCGTATATGTAAAATTATTATTTTTATACAAAATTAAATAAGCCAAATAATCTACAGAAAACCTGTAAAACGATGTTTTATCTTTTTGTTTGTTTTCAGGAACAAATTTTACAGCGTTTTAATATCACAAGACAGCATTTTTTTACTAAAATAGCAAACCCCTTTTGACGTATTGCATGACACTAGAATCGCTATAGCACTGGCGGAGGTTCGTATTCGTTTTTGATTTCGTATTTTCTTTGACAAGGGCGATGGATGATTGTCATGCTCCATCTGCCTTTTATTTTGTAATCTAAGCTAACAAAATTATCTTCATAATTATTAATATTTAAGCTCACAAACTTAGTTATGGTTACACATAGATTACTCAAACAAACTGTCCTACCTAGTGATAATTGCAACTCTAGGAAAAGCTTGTTAAAATCAAAATGAAAAATGCAGTAAGTGCCAGGATTATTTGTGAAAATGAAATAAAAACTAAAACGAGTTGCGCGTGTTCTACTCATTCAACAGCTCGATTGTTATTGCAGACTGTCCTTGCAGTTTGTGCTAACCAATTTTAACAAAATGAAGTATTATTAGTGTAAAAAGCCAAAGCTCTTTATTGCTTCCTCAAATAGTGACGTAATTTTGCATTAACATTTCTTCAAATTTCCTAAAAGCGAGGATTTATATTGTGTCAAACTTAACGATTTCGTCGTTGAAAATGGTTTCATTTAAGAGCACACGTCAAACGCATTAATTATAACACATTGTATAGAATAATACTTGTATTGAGGGTTGAGTGAAATTTACTATGGCGATGTAAAAAAAAATCGCGTGCTGGGCTGTCAATGGATTGAAATAAAATAAATTGTGGTGGTCGAGCCTCCCGCGGTGGCCGCCGTGAACGTGCAAACATGCTCGCCTCTGCTTGTTACTATTTTGTTAGGCGGGATTGTAGCATGC
This sequence comes from Colias behrii, assembly GCA_029959065.1. NCBI lineage: Eukaryota > Metazoa > Arthropoda > Insecta > Lepidoptera > Pieridae > Colias > Colias behrii. The sequence goes on from JARWMC010000016.1 coordinate 3,643,652, forward strand.
GACAGTTATACGACTATTCTGGTATGAGATGTACATGCAGCGGTCGCGCGACTTTTCTTAAACTATCTTCAGTTAAAATAGTTAAAATAATTTTAAGAACTTTACATAGGTCTTTTTCATGAAATGAAATTAAATGAAGAAGATGAACAAAATGAACACAACGAAACAGCGTTTGAATAACAACAGTATTGGAAATTAACGATTGAGTTCGTTACAAAAAAATCATAGTCATAACGAACAAAAATAGTAAGAATATTAAATAAACTGCTGCGTCGCACGTCGAGACAGAACCCTAACATTATCCGCATGACTCGCACAACTAACTGTCCCTGACCATTGTTTCCTTCATTCGTACAGCAAATATTGAGGCAGGCTCATTCAAATCGTTTGCAAACACTACTGGGTGGCGGCTAACAATGCTTTTCCACGAAACTCCGTGACAACACTTCAAATATAGTGATTATACTCTAATTGTCTACACACCTGGACTTGTATTTAGATTTTAGCGCGAACATCGTCTTTAGCAAGTGCCAGTCTAATTGATGGCCACTCATTGTACTTGTCATTTCGCATCTGTGTTTGTTTTTTTATGTAAGTACTATTTCTTGTGAACATTTACACGTGTGTTCACACTGATGCAGCTTGCAGAGCTTTTCCCTGGCCTTTCATTACAGTCAATACAGTGCCCAAATAACCTATGAGATCTTTAAGATCCCGAAGGTTCGAGAGATTATGTAAGTTTATAGGACCTAGAAGCCCGCCATGGGCATCAACATAATCTATACTAATATTATAAAGCTTAAGAGTTTGTTTGAACGCGCTAATCTCAGGAACTACCTACTGGTCCGATTTGAAAAATTCTCTCGGTGTTACATAGCCCATTTATCGAGCCCTAAGACCAACAGGAGCGGAGCAATGCGGGTGAAACCGCGGGGCACAGCTAGTAATTAATAATCGTCATAAAACTAGTTCATACAGGCATTGAGCATTGTTCTTCTTATGAATGTTAAAAGTTTATAAAACAATGATAATATTGATTAAATTTATATTTATTTATTTTATATTATTCTTATAAACATTGTGAAATAAATGAATAAGTAGGTACCTATCTAGTTGATAGAAAACAAATAAAATAAATGAGTTATGCCAAGCGGAAAATCCACGGTTAAGACCTGGAAAACCCGGTAGGCTGACAACAATAGGTTTTCAACTATTTATATTCCAAATATCATCCATCCATCCATCCTGTTTTTTTGGGAAAAACGCAACTGACATACACACTCTCGCGTTATTAATATTGATAAAGATTTCATTTTGAAGAGATAACAAAGGCCAAAATATTGATATTTTAACAATTTGGTACGTGCACACTTCGGCTGTATGACCACTAAATCTGTCATCATCGAAATAAGATAAAAATTATGAAAGAATAATCTGCAAGATAACATTTTGAGTTAAGTGTTTGTTTAAATGTATTAACAATGTTTGAACTCCGTGACCTCGTGTCGATTATGTATAATGTGCATTATGTTTGTACTTTGTAACCTTTTGCACTCATGTTTTAGTAAAATAGAGATTCATATAGACTCTTTCAGGGTTTTAATATTTTTATAGTACCATATACGTAGTAATATTGTATTAATATGACTTTAACTCAAAACTTAAAGATATACAGAACGTGGTAAATATATTTTTTGGGGTAGAGAATAGGTAAGAAATAAATTATTATTTGATAATTTTATTACCTATACTAAAATTTAAGAAATAATAATATCATCGATAACCTCCTCCTTTTTTTGAAGTCGGTTAACAATGTAAGGTTATCTAATAGCTACACGTCATTCTCTTATTAATTTTTCAATCAAATCAACAATGATACCCTAAAAGCACGTCTCGCACACAATTTAACGAAATAAATATAAATTCATACATAATATTTGTTGCCTCTAGCACAATAAATACAAACCTCTTGTATGTCATTCAGAATATCGACTTTAGTTACGAGGAAGATGTCTTTTGTGATCTCCAAATCTCAACAATGACAATGGACGATACCTTTTGGCCAATGTTTGGTTAGCTGCGCGAGTATTGTAGTAGAAATCAATTTACGATAATTGTCATTTATTATGAAATAAATATGATGCTTTATGCCGAATCTTTTGTGGACCGTGCCTCCGAAACTTCCCTTTCAATTTTGTTCACTCGCCGTAAATAATTTTTATATTTTGCAAAGGAAATCGTCGGAGCGTACGAATGGTATGGCATTTGACAATAATTATATGAAAGGAGTTCATACCTTAGAGGATATTAGGCGGAACGTATTATATGATGTCAAGGAATGTTATCTTAGCTTGTAAGCAGATGTTAGACATGAAATCTACAAGATCATGGTGTAAACAGATTTTATGAAGGTAAGTAAAACCTTTTCATAAAGTCGCTTATATAAAATATCTAACGAAGGATTTATTCAAGATATTATGTATGATGTATGTTAACTTCAGGTGGTAGAAATATAACTTTACATGATCATAAGATTACAATAATTTGATGACACTTAACTATTTGCAACTCATGATGAACGTCATAACTACCATCGCATTATCACACATCGCATCATCACTAAAGATGCTCCATTTCAGAAATAAACACTGGAATATAGAAATCATATAGATATCAAGTTTTACTCATATTTAAGTATAATGTGTTAAACAATTATAATTTATAGATCACACTGTCTAATGTGTAAGCCAGTTTATTTACAACGACTTCAGACTATCTATCAACATTAAGTAGGTAGAGCAATCGATTTTGCATCCTTGTTGCTATATTACAAGCATGATTATCTTATTCACTATAGTAATAGTTTAATATTCAAATTACCAGTACATAATAAAAATAAACCAGAGAAATCTTATGGACTTCCCCGTGAAGATTTAAGGTACCTAACCACGGCAACTCCCTACTCACGACATTGCAGTAATTTCCATCCATCTATTTTTATAAATCTTCAATTTTAATTATCAATTCCAATGTCGCGACATTGAAGTTAATGATAATATTGTTCTTAATTAAGACGATATTCTCAGAAAAATAAACAAATAACAAGTCAATAGGTAAATGTTGTTCAATGAAGTTATTTACGATATGTGATAAGAAACCGAATTATATAATTACCTTATATTAAATAAGAACGACCGATCGACAATTTATTATGTAATAATTATATTTTATGTCTCTGTATAATATCACAGATAATAAGATAATTCTGTACCTATCTCCTAAAATCCGCCAAAGCCCGCTCTTAATAAATATTGGGTTGGAACATCGAAAACAGATTATACACAGTTTAATTCTTTGTTATAGACCTTTAAATTGTTATTCCTCTTGCAACAAAAATATAAAATAATAAATTATGGATATTATTATCAGAATGAATGGGCGAACGCGTTAAAATTGCCTTTTAAAACGAATTTGTCTCCATTTTAAACGCTAAAGGGTCCATTAAACGTTCTTTATTATTAAAGAACATAAGTATGGTTCATATTATTATTATGCAAATAATTATGTTTTAGTTTGCAGTGAAAATTTTAAACTTTTACATTAACGAAACAAGTGAGTACCTACTTTATTTAATTTTAAAATTGCACTTATAAATACACCGAAGATTCTCATCATGAAAATTCTCACCTACACGGTTACACCATAAAATATAACGAACATTTAAAGAAGAAGCAGTAAAACAAAAGAAAAGATTGCCATAAAGAAAACATCCTGTATAACCATCGTTTAGCGAACGACAGATACAACATAGAAATTAATGTCATCAATAAGTATGTAGAAAATCTTTAGCGATATATCGTTCGGTTGAGTGCATCTTTTTAAGTGATATTTAGCGTAAATTTCATCTGACTTTAATATTGTATAACGAGGCTATTATATTATTCTAAAAGTATTATAAAGTTCTTTAAAGATAGCTGATAGGTTTTAATTGCTGCGTATTGTACATTTTACAGATGTTTTTTCTTTTGTAAAGTCTGGCGTTAAAGAGGATTTTTAGTCTATATATACGAGTGTCATTATATTCCAGTATGCAACTGCAAACCTATTTATGATAATTGGTACTAAATGGGGTATCATTAGAAGTGTCGTATATTCCAATAATTTTAATAATACAACTTCAATTATAGCAATTTAAATGGGCAATTTTAGGTCTTCTTGAATTTTTTGCTCGTTGCTACGAAAAAAGTTGTTGTTGTTGTATTAGTCTTACCTACTCTTATTTTAAGCTGATCTATATAATCAAAATTGTAGTTAATTATCATCTATGGACGGTGTTTCACTTACCTTAATAACTAATTACTAAAATGAGAAAATGTTTACCGACTGTTGCCAAACTATTTCAGAATACATATATCACATATTTATGAGCTTTGTGATCTATTTTAAGTATTTTTTTCTCCGACATATGTAAATATTGTGAATACAGATGTTCTCCATCGTAATGTTCTACTAACCTCATATTCTGTCAACACAGCGGGACACCATTCACAACATGCAAGACTATAGCCATAAACAGAGGTACACAAAAAGTGACAGTTCTCAAAGTACTAGCTCAATTTTCCCGCGCGTTTCTGAGTACAATACTTTCTTATCTGATGATCTAACTTATCAAAGGACATTATCGGTTCATCTCGACGGCCGTAATCCGGACGAACGGACAATAGTTTATTCATGACACGTGAGGGTCTGGCAATTGGTCTATTGGACCGTTTATTTGTTGCTGTTAAATAGCGCACACTTGGGTTACACACGAAAATGTTTTTTCGAAACCTATAATATTATGTAGTATGATGGTATGGGTGTTTGTTGGAGAGGTGGCAAATTAGTAAGCGAAATAGGGAAATTGTTTCATTGCTCGATTTGTCGAATTATGTTTCATCAATTGTCTTGCATTTATTATTCTGTAGCATTTTATTTTCTAATAACTTTAAATATTGAACGTAGGTAGGTGCTTTAACGCCTCTACCGAGATATGTAGATTGTAGAGCCATTTCATGTTACCAAATTTTGTTTAAAAATTGTTGCAGTTTCTTTCAGTCTGTTATGTTATTTATTAAAAAATACCTTCATCTCATCATCATCATCATTTATCTAGATTAATTAATATTAAAGCAATTGTTGTACCTGTGTGTGAAAATTCCCCAAAAATTAAGTCTACGAATAACTATTCTCTCGTCATCTGACCAACAACAGTTACAGCTATAATAAAACAGCCAAACATTTTCACCCACTATTCTAAGAAACCATCTCTTGACCAAACAGCATACAAAGAATCTAACCAAATGTGTTACGAGGCGTGTCCCGTTTCTGGTATGAAAAGCTTCAAGTTCAAGGCGTGATGAGGCGGAGTCGGGGGTAAGACTCTAACAAGTTCCCGGAATTAAAGCAATTTGTTTGATTAATTATAGAGGCGGACGTTTTGAGTGCTACACCGAAATGTATGTGTCATCGGGTTTAACGTACCTACCTACGTTCATAAGTTTAATAATACTTGATGACACTTGACAAAAAAATTAGGTACATGAAAAATTATCAAATGTTTTTCATAGACTGCATGCCTTTGCTTGTAAGAAGAAGTTGTTGCAGTAATAAGTAAGTAATTTAACTTGTACATTTCAATTTTATAAATGGTTACAAAATCCTTTCTTTTATACGTCGATGAAAAATGTTAATATTGTCTTTGTGTTGAACTATTTCTAATTGAGGAATTCGTGAAATTTGCTCTTTTAAATGTTGCAATGTAACAACTGTAAAAAATATCATTAGTTACGTAGAATAGGCGTGTTACACTTATTAATTACATTAGAAATCCAATATTTATCAAACTATTTATGAGATTGGTTTGTTTAAAAATATAATGAGTTGATGTTTCTTTAACAACCCGCGCGAAGCTTTGGGCGGGAAACAGAACTGGGCGGAACATTCGAGATTGAAAATCTATTAATTCTTACTTTTGGGTAATTATCTTAAGCAGGTGCTATGTGCTGTTATAACATGTAATTATGTGCAAGGCGGTATATTTTTACGAAAATTTTAATTGCCATGCAAATTAAAATTGAAATTATAAATATTGGTAAAACTTTTAATGGTTCTTTTTTAATAGGTACTGGTCTTTCGTAATTAATCATAATAATTGATGATTTTAAATTCTTGTTTTAAGTAAAATATTGGTTCTTGGTTAATATAATTATGCTCTTGTATCATTATTTTTCAACTAATGAAACGATTCTTCATGACTTCATGTATACATATATATATATATATATATATATATATATATATATATATATATCACCCTTAGGAGGAGCCCCGGAGTGGGGGGAGGGGGGAAATGGGTCCATTTTTTCATTTTTCGCTTAAATCTCAAAAACGGTACATGTTAGAGAAAAACTTTCAAGGAAAAGTTGAAAGGCCATAAAATTATCTACAAGTTGTACCTAAATCATTTTTTCTTATATCCTACCGTTTCTGAGTTATACGCAGTAAAAATGATTTTGGCTCAAAGAATTTCGCCATACTACACATCAATCGATCAAAAAATATTTCTTTCTTCCAAAAAACTCAAATGTGCAACTTGTGACCATTACTGATAGATTGCTCTTAATTAGGTCTATAATTGGTAAAATAAACACATTCCTCCATGGAAGCCTTTAGGAGGAATCGATTGTCAAAATATTATATTAGGGTAGTTTGAGTTACTGAACTTGATCTTTTTATTTTTTTCTTCCAAAAAACTCAAAAGTGCAACTTGTGACCGGTACAGATAGATTGCTCATAATTAGGTCTATCATTGATAAAAATACCAGATTCCACCACGGAGGCGTTTACGGGGAATTGAATTTTATTAGGGTAGTTACGATACTTGAACTTTTTATTTTTTTTCTTCCAAAAAACTCAAAAGTGCAACTTATGACCGGTACTGATAGATTGCTCTTAATTAGGTCTATAATTGGTAAAATAAACACATTCCTCCATGGAAGCCTTTAGGAGGAATCGATTGTCAAAATATTATATTAGGGTAGTTTGAATTACTGAACTTGATCTTTTTATTTTTTTCTTCCAAAAAACTCAAAAGTGCAACTTGTGACCGGTACTGATAGATTGCTCTTAATTAGGTCTATAATTGGTAAAATAAACACATTCCTCCATGGAAGCCTTTAGGAGGAATCGATTGTCAAAATATTATATTAGGGTAGTTTGAGTTACTGAACTTGATCTTTTTATTTTTTTCTTCCAAAAAACTCAAAACAGCAACTTGTGACCGGTACAGATAGATTGCTCATAATTAGGTCTATCATTGATAAAAATACTGGATTCCACCACGGAGGCGTTTACGGGGAATTGAATTTTATTAGGGTAGTTACGATACTTGAACTTTTTATTTTTTTTCTTCCAAAAATCTCAAAAGTGCAACTTGTGACCAGTACCGATAGATTGCTCATAATTAGGTCTATCATTGATAAAAAAACCAGATTCCAACATGGAGGCGTTTAGGAGGTATTGAATTTTATTAGGGTAGTTACGATACTTGAACTTTTTAACTAACTACCCTAATAAAATTCAATTCCCCGTAAACGCCTCCATGGTGGAATCTGGTATTTTTATCAATGATAGACCTAATTATGAGCAATCTATCTGTACCGGTCACAAGTTGCACTTTTGAGTTTTTTGGAAGAAAAAAAATAAAAAGTTCAAGTATCGTAACTACCCTGATAAAATTCAATTCCCCGTAAACGCCTCCGTGGTGGAATCTGGTATTTTTATCAATGATAGACCTAATTATGAGCAATCTATTTGTACCGGTCACAAGTTGCACTTTTGAGTTTTTTGGAAGAAAAAATTAAAAAGATCAAGTTCAGTAACTCAAACTGCCCTAATATAATATTTTGACAATCGATTCCTCCTAAAGGCTTCCATGGAGGAATGTATTTATTTTACCAATTACAGACCTAATTAAGAGCAATCTATCAGTACCGGTCACAAGTTGCACATTTGAGTTTTTTGGAAGAAAGAAATATTTTTTGATCGATTGATGTGTAGTATGGGGAAATTGTTTGAGCCAAAATCATTTTTTACTGCGTATAACTCAGAAACGGTAGGATATAGGAAAAAATGATTTAGGTACAACTTGTAGATAATTTTATGGCCTTTCAACTTTTCCTTGAAAGTTTTTCTCTAACATGTACCGTTTTTGAGATTTAAGCGAAAAATGAAAAAATGGACCCATTTCCCCCCTCCCCCACTCCCGGGCTCCTCCTAGTGTCCCGGGGTTTTAGTATGTTTATTACCTAGGGACTCTTGACATGTTTCCGAAGAAACATCTTACGTTACTAACTCACGCACTCTAGACCCCCCTTGGAGGGACTCATTCAATGGACTAATATCAAGAAGTGAAATGAAATGTTTGTATTATCTTTTCTTAGCTCAAGCTACTAAATAAACTTCAGTTTAATCCGTAAACAAATTACAATATCATAATTACATTTCTTAGGGCCCTTAGAACCAGCAAATATTGGAAATAGAATTAATGCATTAGTTTCCAACAATAAGCTCTGAACAATATAAAAACTGCGATCACAATGGCCCCTATTTATCGTTACTCATATTATAAATGTGTAAACCATTTAAATATCGTAGTATCAATAGAATGTTTCTTTATGTTATGGTGAACCGACTTGGCCGTGATGTTTCACGCACATTTTATTTTTCAATACAATGATTATTCTATAAAACTGTAACACTGAAAAAGCAACTCTAAAATGAAGGTTATGAAATTCTAAATTTGATAACAGATTGTTGCTCTCGTTCCATCATCTGATTTTTGAAAAAGAGCCACATTAATATGAAAATAGAGTCGTAATTCCAATACAGTCGTATTCGCAAAAGAGGCTTTCATAATGCAGCTAAACTTATACGCATTGTCGATAATCATTGAAGCAAACACTTGTTATTTTAAGAGATCATCCATCCTTAAGGCTTTGCATTGAGTTCCGTACAAAGAGGTGTATAATGTATTATTTATAAGGCACACTTGGAAGGCATATTCTTTGTGAAGTATACGAAATACGACACAAGTAAATTGTCCCATATCATCAATCAGAGGAATTTCTATACAATTGGCGGGCAATATTGTTACGGTTTTACGGAAGTTTTTCATAAATATGTGCATATTTTTGTCGTTTCTGTAATTGTGGAAGTTTTACTAGGTACTTTAATGTTTAGGCGGAATATTGAATATAAATGTATAATTACTGAAACAATGTTTCTTATTAGCTAACTATTTGTAGGTACTAGGTATATTAACAGAACATCTGTGTCTGAAAATGTATAGTTTAAACATGTAGGTACCACGGGCGAAGCCGGGGCGGACCACTAGTTAATTATAAAAAATAAATTGCGATGCAATTGCATTTGGTCAAAGATTATGATTTCACAAGGATTTCACTCTTATACGTATTTGTATACTTTTATAAAAACTGTTCCATGTACAAATACATTTTAACCTCCTTATTAGACTATTTATTAAAAAGGTTGTCACGGAATCACAAAAAAGGTATCTTACGAAAAAATGACTCACAATAGGGTCGCTAATCTGACGGGCCCACGATTTCTTTGTACAAGGAAAAAAATAGAATTCTATAACTTAGTAACCATTAAATAAATTCCCCTTCATAAAAAAAGGATTGACGACCAACCAACCACTTTTAAATATTTGTGCATATGGCTTCCGGCTATTTGGAGTGGGTTATGCTAAAAAATGCTAAAAAGACCCTTTTTTGTTCCAGCCGAAATGTATAAAATTTGATTTATGATTGATACTTTATGTGGAAATACATAATGGCCTGTCCTCTGAATAATACAATATTAAGCTAAAAATATTACATCCTTGAAGGCAATTTGGACGCTTGGTCTAAAGAATATATTATAGTGCCTTGGCTTTTCTTAAGAGTTTGAGATTAAATGTATTGAAAATTGTAATCCATGTAGAACGAAAGCCGTCAAGAGGTTTATGTTTTTATTAAGATGCACGATTTTATTCATAGCAAGGCTTTTATGAAATTCTATTTGACCCGGTAAACTTCATTCCCATTTACTCAGGTACTAATAAATAGGTGATACTATCGCAAATTCATAAAATACCTTACTGCATTGTGATAAATAATTTCAACATGTGAAATATTTGCATATTCAATATTCATTCCTTTCACGGAATTTAACACATCAAATACTAAAACATTAAAATCCCATTCCTTAGTACCTACTTACTCATAAAATAAGCATTGCGAAATTCCTTAAGCACTTACTAATTATGTGGATAGAAACAAATATTAGTCACACAGGTATGTAATGTCGCGTGCTCCCGAGAAAACTCAGGTAGCTTGTAGCGTGTTATTTATTTTTATAATTATTATAAAAAGCAGCATCCGTTGCATATTATTTAAATATTCATTTCGCACATGCATAGTAATGGTACAGAAGTTTTTTTTATACCTAGTAGATAACTAGTCGCCTATTACCTACCTATTTGAAAATAGTGTGAGTAAATAAATAGTAACTAAATTTTTAAACGGAGGAAAGAGGAGAATTTTTTTTAGGTAAAAGATTACGTATACCTACGTTTTAATTATTAATCTTATTTATTTATTTTTATTTTATTTACCAAATCCGCCTTATATTTGCAAAATCCCTGTTCGCAGTCAAAGGTACTACTGTTCTCTACAAGTATGTAGTGAGTAGAAACTCACATATTGTTCTTATTCACGTTCAATGAGTTACAACTACAGATTTAATCAATGCTAAGCCTCTCGCACAAGTCCATTGAACAAGTCGAGTTTTAAAAGAGCACGAATTGCGGTAACCGTACAAAACTAAATAGGAAGCGAAACTAATAGAAACATAACAAAGCGTGCTTATTTGCCGCCCCATTGAAAACCTAAGACCATGAAACAGAAACAGGCCTATTGAGGGCCACGTAGGCTCCGTCAAAGGATGCGAACAATCCATTGAAGGAGCATAAAATTTATAAGAACCTAACATTGCAATGCACCCTTGTATTGTGCCGAAAGGTCCCGTAAGCTGTAAAAACAATCTATAAACGTTCATAAAGGTTTAACGTGGTTTTCGAACGTAATCCTTTTGAAAGTGCGCCGGCGCGATCTTTATTTTCAAAACAGTAGAAAATCCTTTTTCGATATCAATTTGCCGCTTGGATTGCTTTTTAGTTCCTTTTATTAGCGCCTTGTGTATTTTTTTTACAACTCAAAAGAATTGGCACCTTTTTTAGAATGGGCGGTGGAGGAAGCCGGCACCATAAAAACAGAAATCTTTAAAAAGTTTCGTTATAGCTGTACATACATACGTTCAGCTATAACGATACATACAGGGATATCAAAGAATCAAAATATATTAAAATAAATTAAGAAAACAAATAGGTAGTTAGGTACCTAATCAATGTTTCATTGAAGTCCCAACTAACATGCATGTTGTTTTACATACACTTGCGTCTTGCACCTACTTCAAAACACCAAAAATAATCCTAGGTATTTACTACTACTTAATGACTACTTATATTAAATCTGCAAATCCTAAATACGGCTTTCTAAATTGATTAGCCAAATTTTTATATATATAGCAGAGTTCCATTTAAATTAAAGGTACATTTATATGATGAAATAAAAATTTCAAAAAAATCGGCACATACACAGAAAACTCAATAAATTTTACATCAACACATAACTGTCTGACACGATTTCCCCGCAAAAAAATGTACAACGGAATGCACAATCCGACCACGCCTACAAGTGCATTCAGTTAGGAACAATTCGATGCATCTTCTCCTATCCTATATTTGGTATTTCGCATCTGGTCTTCCACAATGAATTTCCTGTTCGGATTACAAGATACGGATCTTATATCGCCTGGGGACATAGACTTCTTTATAACGTCGCGAATTCAATTCGCAAGTGAGATTGATTGTAGCTTTACGCCCAGCGCCCGTATTTTATAAATAAGGCGTTATGTATTGTTACAAATCTTAAAATCATACATAGTACATTATTTTCCATAGACAAGGTTTTCTGTTATTTATAATCTACCGCCTGACAACTTAACCTCCCCTCCAGTCGGTTAGTTGTCAGTCGATCGCTCACATTTTTTGAAGAAACGATCAGCTAGCAATTGATCCTGAACAGCCGACCAGTGCGGTCAACAAGTCAGTGCCTTAGCCGTGCCACATGCTTGTTTTAGGGTTATTTAAATCTATTATTTAAGATTGTGAAAGATTGCGAATATTATAGTAAAAAAGTGAATGTAACAAGGAGGAATATTAAAGTATCAATTGTGACGAAGGCGTTTTATTCCACAACCCAACAGCTTCAGAAGTGGGATAACGATAACAAGGTAATGTGACATTTTTCTTTTATATTTTTTTTTTACCACCGTCTTTTATTAATATATAGTTTACATGGATTATAATTATTATAAAGGATTTTTTTTTTCTTTATGTATTTTAAACTATGCTTGTTAGTTTAATAACAGGCTTGTTATCGTCCATTTGCCCACAAATATGTGAATAAATAAATAATCCTTGTGCGTGTATCGAACGTTGATTGTTATCATTTGGCCGGGTTCACATACCCTCATAATGTTAACAAACGACGCTTTAAGTGATCTACGATCCAGATCGAATCTGGCTAGGGCACTCCCTGGTGATACGACTGTGATTTTAGATTATTTAATCGAATAATTTACAACATTACATGTACGTACGTGAATTGTTAATGCGTGGTCAGGGTACTCCCTGATAGTGTTAGCAAGACACTAGTTGAATAGTTTAGGACCTTGACAATATTTGGCCAGGGCTACTCCCTGGTAATAAGGTTGAGTGACTAAACTATCAGGTGACACGTTTATGATATTATTGTATTGAACATTATATATGTGAGTTGTTAACACGTGGTCAGGGCACTCCCTGATAGTGCTAGCAATACACAGAATTGAATAGTTTGGAATCTTGACAATATTTGACCAGGGCTACACTCTGGTAATAAGGTTGAGTGACTAAACTATCATGTGATACGTTTATGATATTATTGTATAACAATATATATATTATGTGAGTTGTTAACACGTGGTCAGGGCACTCCCTGATAGTGCTAGCAATACACAGAATTGAATAGTTTGGAATCTTGACAATATTTGACCAGGGCTACACTCTGGTAATAAGGTTGAGTGACTAAACTATTTAAAAAAAAAAAAAAAAAAAAAAAAAAACTTTATGATTCGCATTTTACATTAAAACATAAAAGCTAACTCATATATATATTTTTAATAATAATAAATGAACCTGATTCGGATTATTTTTTTTTATCAGATTGGTGATGGGCCGTGATTGGTCAAGGACTCCTTCACGCAGCCGAGACGGCAGTCGTGAGGGCAATGAACAGCGAAGCCGGCGTAGTAGAGAGCGCCGCAGTGAAAAGCGCTCAGACCGCCGCAGTCAGCGCCCAAGCCCGAACCGAAGTGCCAGTCACCGGAGCCGCCCTAACACTGAGCACCACCAAAGGAGTCCCGGTGAGCGACGTTCTAGGCGTAGTATTGAACGTCGCAGCCAACGATCTGGTGAACATCGAAGTCGTAGCCGCAGTCAGCTACGAAATCGCCACGATAGCAGAATTATGAATATTGATCGGGACCGTAGAAGTAGGAAACGTAGTAAGGACTGTTCTATTACAAGACCCCAAAAAGGTGATAAAAGCGATGTAACTAGTACTTTAATAGATTCATTTGTTGATGCGATTAAATCGATGAAATCTAGTTCTAGTGATAAATTTTCGTCTATTCACAATGTAATACCTGATTTTGATCCAATGGCAAAAGAACAGACTGTTAATGCGTGGTTATCGAAGGTTGAGGAATGTAAATTAATTTACGAATGGTCAGAAAAACAAGTCGTGCACTACGCTCTGCCTAAACTCTCGGGAATAGCTAAAACGTGGTACCAAAGTCTCCCCACTTTGCTGTATTCTTGGGAGGAATGGAAAGTTAAATTAATTGAAACTTTTCCATCTACCCAGAATTATGGTGAATTATTAACTGAAATGTTGAATAAAAAACTACGGTTTAGTGAATCTCCCGAATTATATTATTACACTAAAATTAACTTACTAAACCGTTGCAACATATATGGCAAAAATGCAGTTGATTGTCTAATTTATGGAATTGAAGATAGGGGTATTAGACTAGGAGCTCAAGCGGCACAATTTTCTGAACCTGAACAGTTACTCAAATTTTTTAAAACTGTTAAACCAGGCGTTTCTAGGGATACCGAAAGATCAATTCGAGATAGGGATAAACGGCCGGTACCAAATAATTCAAATAGGGTCTTGAATAAGCCGAATAGATCCGAACCGGGTCGGATAACTTGTTTCAATTGTAACGAAGTAGGTCACCCCAGCTATAAATGCAATAAACCGTTATTAAAGTGTAGTCGTTGTAATTTATTAGGTCATTTGTCTAATGCGTGTTCTAAAATGGAACCCGCTCAAAAGCTAGATAAGGAAAAAACCGTGTTGAAAATCTCTAGTCAACAATCGGCGAGTATTTACACTTTTCCTATACGTATTAACGGGGTAAATGTCCAATGTCATTTAGATTTAGGAAGCGAATGTACACTAATTCGGTTGACGGACGCCCTAAATCTAGGGTTCGTTTGGACCACAAATGATTTACCTTTACTAAAAGGCCTAGGCAATATACCGTACCAGCCTATCGGTAAGTCGTTAGTTAATATTGAGGTTCAAGGAATTACTGAAAAAGATATAGAAATATTAGTTATTAATGATAACCTCATTAACTATCCAGTGCTTCTAGGGCATTCATTTTCAGAACGGCCGGGTATTAAAATTACTAAAACCGTAGATAAACTGGAGATTTGTAAGACCCAATTCCAAAACGCTAAAATACACTTGTTATGTAGGGAGCAAACTTATATTAACCCTGAGGCAATACAAACTGTCGCAGTATTAGCAAAACCTGAACTTTCTTGTACTGTATATGTTAGAGGTGGTATGCGGGGACAAAATGGTTCTGAATTCTATTTGTTTCCGGGAGAATATGAATTAAAAGATGGATTAGGCTGTCTTCTTATCTTAAATCCTAGAAGTAAGGGTTTAATTTTAGAACGTGAACAGTTGCTGATACGCAGTATGGTAATGAGTAATGATTGTAAATATGTAAATAACGTTAATTTCACTGACAGGAATGATATATCTGAGCCTGTTATAGGGGATAATCTTAGCGAATTAGAAAAACAAATGGTGAAGGACTTGCTCGCAAGATATAGCAGCTGTTTTTCTTCCTGTCTTAAGGATCTCGGATTTACAACTGTATTAGAAATGGATATACAATTAAAGAATGAAGAACCGGTAGTTTACAGGCCTTATAGACTCTCGTATGCAGAAAGAGATGTCAGGCGCATGGTAGCAGAAATGTTAGATTGTGGTATAGTTAAGGAGTCTTCATCACCTTACGCGAGCCCCATTGTATTGGTAAGAAAGAAAAGTGGTGAGAGGCGAATGTGTGTTGACTACAGAGCCTTAAACAGCAGGACTAAGCGAGACCATTATCCTCTCCCTAGGGTAGAAGACCTTCTTGATCAATTAGCGGGCCATAAGATGTTCATATCGCTGGACTTGGCTTCAGGGTACTATCAGATTCCCATCTCGGAGAAGTCTCAAGAGAAGACCGCGTTTGTCACGCCAGATGGACAATATGAATACACCAGAATGCCATTTGGCTTAGCAAACGCTCCTTCGGTTTTCCAAAGAGCCATGCATAAGATTCTTAATAAAGCACGGTTAAGTTATGTAATTGTGTATATGGATGATGTTTTGATACCCGCGCGTTGCTTTGATGAAGCGCTGCAAAGACTAGAAGAAGTTTTGAACTTATTAAAAGAAGGAGGCTTAACACTGAAAATGCAGAAATGTAAATTTATGTTTGATAAATTAGACTTTTTAGGGTTTGAAATAAGTGGTAATGGTATCCAACCAGGCTCTGCGAAAACTGGAGCAGTCTCAAAATTTCCTACTCCCTTAAATCAGCATGACGTTAGACGATTTTTAGGTCTTGCCAGCTTCTTTAGAAGATTTGTCAAGGATTTCGCTCTGATAGTAAAACCATTGACGGGTCTTCTAAAGAAAAATGCGCCTTGGAAATGGGGGGAAGAAGAAGCAACTGCATTTACAGAGATTAAAAAACGATTGACCAGCAGACCAATTCTCGCACTATACGACAAAAATTTAGAAACTCAGTTACACACGGATGCGTGTAGATTCGGCATCGCGGGTATTCTTCTTCAGAAAGACGAGAAAGGTTTATGGAGAGTTGTAGCATACTACAGTCGTCAAACCACGGTAGAAGAGCAGAAACTTCACTCGTTTGAGTTAGAAACTCTAGCTGTGATAGCGTCATTAAACAAGTTTAGGGTCTACTTGTTAGGCCTACGGTTCAAAATACTAACAGATTGTAATTCATTACGCACCACACTTACAAAACGAGATGTGATCCCGAAAATTGCAAGATGGTGGGTGCAGTTACAAGAATATGACTGTGAAATTGAGTATCGACCAGGAGATAAGATGTCACATGTGGATGCCCTGAGTCGAGCTCCATCAGACTCAAAAGTAGACGATTTGCACGTTATTGATATACTTAGTGTTACTGCTGAAGATTGGATTACTACTGTTCAATCTTCAGATGACGATATAAGGCGTATTAAAGAAATATTAAGTGATCCAGAATCCCCCAACATAGTAAGTACATTGTAAAAATTAAAAAATGGACGTGTATACAGGATCATAGCTGATGATAATATCAAATGGGTAGTGCCTAGAGGCGCACGCTGGCAAATTGTTAAAGCCAATCACGATGACGTAGGCCATTTTGGGTTAGAAAAGACTTTAGATCGTATTCGGGCATTATATTGGTTTCCTAAAATGAGAACCTTTGTCACCAAATATGTTTCAGCATGTTTAGAATGTGCTCACCATAAGATGCCAGGTGGTGCTCGACAAGGTCACCTACATTCCATAGAAAAAGTAGAAATCCCCTTTCACACGGTCCACGTGGACCATGTTGGGCCTTTCATTAAGAGTAAGAAGGGGAACTCATATATCTTAGTAATCATCGATGCCTTTACTAAATTTGTTTCTTTGGCTGCCGTCAAAAGTACCAAAACGTCGGAAACTATAAAAGTAATTAAAAAAAATCTTATTGGGTATTTTGGTACTCCAACACGCCTCATTTCTGATAGAGGTAGCTGTTTTACCAGCAAGAGGTTTAGGAAGTTTATACAGGCCTTAGGCATAAAGCATGTTATGAATGCAGTAGCCACGCCGCGAGCAAATGGTCAAGTAGAAAGGTCAAACCGAACTATATTGGCATCATTGGGAACCATGAACCATGGCAAAGATCCTAGAACATGGGATGATAATCTATCGGATATACAGTTAGGCATTAATACGACAATACACGACGTCACAAAAAAAACTCCTAGTGAATTATTATTTGGGCGTAGAGTTACAAATCCTTCGCAAGGTATATTAAGTGAAGTAATTTCGGATGTAGGACATGGAATAGTAGACGGTAAGATTGACGATATTAGATTAGATGCACGCTGCCTGATGCAACAGCAAGCGAAGGTCAGTGAAGAACGGTATAATAGAAAAAGAAAAGCGGCAAAAGTATATAAAGTAGGTGATCTAGTGCGAATTTTGAGAGCAGTTGCATCTGGTAGCGGGCAGTCTAAAAAGTTGGAACCCAAACTACAGGGACCGTACCGCGTAATTAAAGTTTTACCAAACGACCGTTATGTGGTAGAGGATACCCCTTTATCTCGAAAAGGTAGGCGGTACGAAGCTGTCGTGGCAGCCGACAAAATGCACCCTTGGTTAAATTTTAAATCGATGTCTGATAGCGATAATGACGGTGATGATAGTTGTTCTGATGCCATTGAGAATCAAAATAATTAAATTTTATACATACACATTAGGTAGTTTAAAGTTCTTTATGTATGTTGTAATACACATCCTTCTTTAAAATGACGAGTCAAGTCTACGTGTTTGGTATGAACGAAGAATGATCGACGTTTATAACAAACACATGGAATTTGAAATAGCTTGCATATTGTGGGCATGCCGGGCACAATATGCCGCCCAACGAGAACCAAAATGCAGTATATGTGTGAACAGTGAGTACCGAGTGATTTTGTATGATTATTATGGGTATGCCGGGCACAATGATGTGCCGCCCAAAACGAATAGCTTACATACTGTGGGCATGCCGGGCATGATGTGCCGCCCAAAGAGTAACAATATGCAGTCTATGTGCAAGCAATGAGTACTGAGTGATTTTTATTACTGTTGAGGGCATGCTGGGTACAATGATGTGTCGCCCAAAGAGTAACAATATGCAGTCTATGTGCAAGCAGTGAGTTCTGAGTGATTTTTATTACTGTTGAGGGCATGCTGGGTACAATAGTGTGCCGCCCATAAGAAAGCAACAATTATTATTGTACATTGTTATTTTTGTGATCTAATTATTGTCAAATTTAAATGTATGAGATAGTATTATGTAATTTAAATATAACATTATGATTGTATTGCAATACCTGCATAAGGTCACTAATATGTAAAAATGTACTGGTGAGCAATAAATTATTTGAATTTGAATTAGTCCTAATCAAACGGATAGAGAAGTGAGTTTTTGTTATACAAATGTTTGTAGCGATTGTCGAAGTTGTTCCAATAGAGATATATATATTTATTTATTGTCTTTTTTTTTTCGAAATTTGTAAATCTTATTCTAGGCTTGTTTCCTTGTGTAATTTTGATTATTTGTAAAAGCTAATCATACCAATTCAAACTTCGGGAACTAGTTGTAAATACATATTATTATAAGTATTTGTTTCAATTTCATGTAAGTATGGTTGCATTTTGTTTTCCATATTTTAACATTTTATTTTTGTTTAAATTTAATTTAAGCCAACGAAGGCACTCGTTAAAGATCGGATGGCCGAGCTGTTACAAATCTTAAAATCATACATAGTACATTATTTTCCATAGACAAGGTTTTCTGTTATTTATAATCTACCGCCTGACAACTTAACCTCCCCTCCAGTCGGTTAGTTGTCAGTCGATCGCTCACATTTTTTGAAGAAACGATCAGCTAGCAATTGATCCTGAACAGCCGACCAGTGCGGTCAACAAGTCAGTGCCTTAGCCGTGCCACATGCTTGTTTTAGGGTTATTTAAATCTATTATTTAAGATTGTGAAAGATTGCGAATATTATAGTAAAAAAGTGAATGTAACAAGGAGGAATATTAAAGTATCAATTGTGACGAAGGCGTTTTATTCCACAACCCAACAGTATTGAAATGATAATGCGTCGAGATAATGATTTGTGAATGGAATACGCTGTTTGAATGGAAATGAACTATGTTATACATATAATGTATTTATATGTAGCTGTGTATGTATGTCGTAAATTATTTATAGATTTATTAGGTAGCTATATCATTTTATCGCTTTGCTAATGCATATGAAATATCTAATTGGCATTTAGTCTCTAGAGATTAAAAAGCTAGCGGGACCTCAGATAACATGTTCTGACCATAATATTATGTACTAATCCGATACTATAATATATGACTGGATCAAGGACTCATACTAGAACTCTAATGATATTTAATTAAGTAATGACAAAAAAAGCTTTTAAAGAAAACTATTACGACACCAAAATCATTTAACGAATAAATATTAACGTTAAACTAATGATAAAGGAATACACATGTGGCGCGAACACTCAAGCCGAAAGTTCACAGTCTAATTATGAAAAATAAGACATACTTTACAGTTCACATGTTCTCATTTAACACGTGCTGTCGATTTTTTTCTCGAACATTCCTGTAAATATTAATTCTGGAATTGGAAAAAACACTAATTGCTTTTTGCTCGTCAAATGTTTTTGCGTCGGTTCATAGGTCCGTCTGTATCAGTAAATGTGCGTTTTGTCAGAGAAGTGTCAAATTACGTGGCACGAGATGAAAGATAACGCTAGGGTTGACAATTTGTTTAAGTATACGTTATTTCTTTAGGGTATGTACCCTAATAATGTCTATTTAGATCGGCCATGATTAAGAATAATACCTGGTAAGTTTTACAAATAATAGTATATACGTACCTCAATAAATTAGCACAAGTTTTAATTAAATCATGATAGATCATTTAAAAAGCATTAGGTATACAAAACAAAAGTATTTTGACTTTCATAAATAAGTCAAATAACTACACTAAATCATAGTTGTTAAACCTTTTTTTACTACAAAATATACGCACGGATATCGCCTTTTAATTATATCCCTAACAGATAACCATCAATTTATTAAAATAAAAGCATGAGTTAATAAATTAATATTAAATGACAGCCCTGCACCATAACTGCGTTTGTTTTTTGCGCATCTATTTTTAGTTTTTCGTAAAGATTTCGCTTTAAGATAATAAGCTCTACATTCATTTTATCATAAGTCAACTAAAACGTTTACTGTAAACGGAACCTTACACAACTCAGATAAGGTTAACAATGCAATACACAGTTGAATTTCTTAGGATGTTTTGTTCGGTGGTTATAATATGCAATGGGTAACTAAACGGAAAGGAGCGGCAGATAAAACGCCGACAAGTTGTAGAAATATTTCCAAAATATATTTTGTAAGGGAAGCCGCGTAGGCCCAAGTGTGCCCTCCTATTCGTTTGTTCGCATACAAATGAAATACCGATTTTTTTTCTTTCTTATAATGTTTGACACATGACAACTATGTAGGCAAAGGAAGTTAATAGGTGGGCTTCTTAATGGTTATGGATAATTTATATAAGAGACTAGCTGTGCCCCGCGGTTTTGCTAGCATTGCTCCGCTCCTGTTGGTCTTAGCGTGATGATATATGTATAGTCTATAGCCTTCCTCGGTGAATGGGCTACCTAACACCGAAAGATTTTTTCAAATCGGACCAGTATTTCCTGAGATTAGCGCGTTAAAACAAACAAACTCTTCAGCTTTATAATATAAGAATAATTAATTAAATAATAGTCTGTTTAAATATAGGTTGTATAATTGAAATGGAAAGTTTAAATATAGGAGGTCTTGAAAGTTGTGTGTCTCAAAAATTACCGCGTAGAAGTTATTTGAAGGTTACAAATTACAATTTGGGTACAAAATTAAACCAATTACATTATAAAAACATTTTTAGCATACTTACTGTTTCCGTTGGACTTCGGTCATGCTTTTACTATTTAAATATTACGGAAATAATTTTAAAACATTACATTTATATTCGCGACATTATAGTAGCCTGGGTCAATAAATATATGTAACATATTATAATGTGTGTGAAATGAACGATTTATTTAAACCATTTTTATTATATTATATTTTACTAAGTTCACATCTATTTTTTTTAAAGACGCGATTTTGCAAAATAAACCGCCAACTATTTTGCAAACTCTGTAAGCGTTTTACACAAATATTAAGTCCAACAATAAAAACCATACAGTGACGATAAAGAAAATTAATTCAGGCGTAAATACATTATTCTACAGAATAACATTGAATGGCATACAATTGTAACTCTATACTTACCGGTAGAGATGGTGTCTGCGAGATAAGCCCGGATTTAAGATCGCCTTTGGACAAAGCATTGCTTCACGTGCTGTTTATGACTTATGTTATATAACTTAAAAGTAGTAAAGAAAATTCTATAAAAATTTGAAATATCAGGAAAATTATTCAACAAAATATTGTAATGAGATTTAATTAAGTGCTTTAAAACAGTCACTTAACCTCCAAATTAAAACCTTAGTTATGATTATCATTTGAAATTAAATTACATTATTACCTACAAGTTTATTATTTCGACAATTAGATATCTACTATTAAATGCAATGCTGTAAATGCAAAGTAAAAAATGTAGAGAGTATCGAAAATCTTCACTGTGAGTCCTATTTGTAAATAGTGAATTTCTATCTCATATATTTCTCACAGAATGGGTAATATAGACCGTAAAAACATAAACTCAAGAATAATAATACATAAGTCTCTCCTTGTTTAGTAAACAATAGGACATAATATGACATTGCAAATAGCACAGCGACCGGAGCATATTATAACGAAGTTACACAACAAATAAATACGTATCTGCAATCTATAATCTTTGAATAATACAAAATATTATGTCGTCATTGTGACCCAAGATGTTCGATAAACATGTTCCAGCAAAATATTTGATAAAAATCATGATAATCCCGTTTTAAAAGGAAGTATTGGCGTCAAGTGTAGCGTGACAGGATTATGATTTTGTGCAAATGTACGACACAATAGGTTTTATTATAACATATTGTGCGACGGATGACTGGATGTTTGCACAAATATTATGTTATCTTGCATCTTTTGAGGAACTTACCGTGTCGCCGACTGAATTATCTATGAAATACGTGAGTATGTGTGTTTATAAAAAGTTTTGTTTAGTACGTTATAAAAATTTATAATACATTAAATGGGTAGATACAAATAATATTTTATATAGCTTCTTTATTTAATATATAATATAATGAGAGTTAAATATAATACACATACAACATAGCGCAATCCATAGGCCATAATGACGAATAAATAGAAGACGAGCCATCTACACTTATGAAATATTTTGCTCGATTGCAGACAACTTTGCAAAAAACAACCAACACATACTTTAATAGAACACAATATAACAACGATAGGTCTATAAAATAATATTTTTCAAGGGATCAACAGCTGTTAACGTAAAGTAGAGGCTACATAAAACAATACAAAATTCCCAAAGCAAATACATTACAATATAAATTACAAAGACTCAAACACCTCAAACCTTGAAAAGTATCAAGATATCCCTAAATAGAGGCTAATGTGATCAAACCAAACCAACATTTCACAAGATAAGTTGTGGACACACCATCTGATAAGCGATTGTATCAGTCACCCATCAGTTAGTCCTGTAACTAACACCAAGGAGATGCAGCGATAAGGACACACAATTTATTATACTTAAAAGGATTTTGAGGATTATTGTAGCTAAGTATATAGTTTATTTGGTGAGGTGATTAAAATGGGTTGACCACCGGCTTTGGTAGTGTGGTAATAAAACATTAAAAATATATTTAGATACGACGAACGAGGCGATTTAATCAAAAAGAACATTAAAAGTTACATATATTTTAAATACTGCAATATGGTATTTATAGTAGATATTAATAAACAGAATAATATATCTGTTAAAATAAGAAAGTGCGTAAATTTTCCTAAATAATAAAAGTTTGCTTGTACCAATCTCTACCGAAAAAAATCTAGAAATTGTGTTGTATATAAACCATAAATTTTGCTAACAATGAACCAAGTCATTAAACCTATTTAAAATTCCATAATAGACCGGGAGATATTGACACAAAATTTCGAGTCATTTGTAACAGGATGGCGGTTCTACAGGGGTCTTAGTACGCAATGACAAAAAGAAAAATGATGGTGTGAACGCTGGTACCGGCGGCTTAGTCGCGTGGGCGTTAGTCGAACTCGTCGGAAAAATAGCGAAAGTCAAACGATTTGTAACACAAAAATTTTAGAATTTACCGATCGAAGTGTCTAGTCGTCCGCTAAACGGATGAATAAAATAAATTAGTCGTCCGATTACCGGATGAATAAAATAATTTAATCGTCCGATTACCGGATGAATAAAATAATTTAATCGTCCGATTATTCGGATGACTAGATAACCTTTTAACACTAAAGCTAGTTGGGTTGGACTAAAGCAAAGGGGGCGCAGGACTTAGAAAATTTTTGATGGAGTTGGTGTCATTATAACACCTATTTATTATTGTTTTATCGTAAAGATTACGCTAATATAAGCATGTTTTATAGGAACAACTTTTCTCTAAAATCAAAAATGGCCGAGATATTCGCCCTCAATTCATTAGGTTAGGTTTAGGTTAGGTTAGCCCTTAGGTCAGGTTAGGTTAAGTTTCTTAAAAAAAAAACTACACAGAAATAGGAGCCCCGCGAAGCGGGGCTCCGTCGACGCGCAAAAAAAAAATCAAGTTTAGGTTAGGTTAGCCGTTAGGTTAGGTTAGGTTTCTTAAAAAAAAAACTACACAGAAATAGGAGCCCCGCGAAGCGGGGCTCCGTCGACGCGCAAAAAAAAATCAAGTTTAGGTTAGGTTAGCCGTTAGGTTAGGTTAGGTTAGGTTAGGTTTCTTAAAAAAAAACTACACAGAAATAGGAGCCCCGCAAAGCGGGGCTCCGTCGACGCGCAAAAAAAATCAAGTTTAGGTTAGGTTAGCCGTTAGGTTAGGTTAGGTTAGGTTTCTTTAAAAAAAACTACACAGAAATAGGAGCCCCGCGAAGCGGGCCTCCGTCGACGCGCAAAAAAAAAATCAAGTTTAGGTTAGGTTAGCCGTTAGGTTAGGTTAGGTTAGGTTTCTTAAAAAAAAAACTACACAGAAATAGGAGCCCCGCGAAGCGGGGCTCTGTCGACGCGCAAAAAAAAAATCAAATACCTACGTGTGCCCTCCTCCCCCCTCTCCTCCTCCCACAAAAAGCCTATAATACGTGCGGCAGTTCTCTAAAGAAACCCCGATAACCTAACTATATAGATAAATAGATGTTATCGGACGATTAAATTATTTTATTCATCCGGTAATCGGACGACTAATTTATTTTATTCATCCGTTTAGCGGACGACTAGCGCTGTCCTTTACCGATAGCCCATAAAAAAGAAGTAGGCGGTAGTGTCATGCCATACTTTTCCGGTGTGACTTACAGCCCGCCATACCGATGCGAATTGAAAAAACAATTCAACCATTTGTACCAGGCTAACTTTTGCACAGGTAACCATCGTCGTGCAGCCATTTACGAAAATCGCCATGCCATACTTTTCGGACGATTCCAAATGGTCGCCATACCGCTGAAAATCTGCAAATTTTTTTTTCTCGCCGAACGATTTGTACCACCTTAAATTTTTTTTTCAACAACTCCTGAATGATTATAAATAGAAGTGTGATAATGCCATACCTGTGGGAGGTGGCGAATGTGTATAAGATTTCTTTTATTGTAAGATGTTATTCGTATTTTGAACGACTTGTAACAGTATGGCACTAATTTTTCCTGTAAGTTTGAGGATCAACGAATATAAATACAAAATTTCAAAGATCTAGGTGTTGGAAATCTTCACTTATATAAATTAATAATAAATTAATTTTTCAATTTTATGGCAGCACTTTTTCCCCCTACTAGAAGTATGGCAAATATAATGATGGTCACATTTTATCAAATACTCTCCAAAAATCCAAATGCAATACTGGTACAAAAAGTTTGGCGAAAAAAAAAATTTTTGCAGATTTTCGGCGGTATGGCGACCATATTTTGGAATCGTCCGAAAAGTATGGCATGGCCATTTTCGTAAATGGCTGCACGACGATGGTTACCTGTGCAAAAGTTAGCCTGGTACAAATGGTTGAATTGTTTTTTCACATTCGCGTCGGTATGGCGGGCTGTAAGTCACACCGGAAAAGTATGGCATGACACTACCGCCTACTTCTTTTTTATGGGCTATCGGTAAATTCTAAAATTTTTGTGTTACAAATCGTTTGACTTTCGCTATTTTTCCGACGAGTTCGACTAACGCCCACGCGACTAAGCCGCTGATAGGTACCAGCGTTCACACCATCATTTTTCTTTTTGTCATTGCGTACTAAGACCCCTGTAGAACCGCCATCCTGTTACAAATGACTCGAAATTTTGTGTCAATATCTCCTGGTCTATAACATTGATGTACTTTTATTAACTGTCAACTCAAATATACCTAAACAGTTTTAAAATTGCTCCATAAACTTAAAACTAATATAACACCAAAATATCAATCATCTCATTTAGTTAACGTTTATGTTAATCTTTATCCAAATTGGAAAGCAAAAACAGGGGGATTACGCTAGGGACTGTAATTAAATTAAAATTAAGCAACATTTAGTTGCTTAATTTTAATTTAAGTACAAACATATCCGTCAACTGAATGTTGTTTTCGAGTTTCAAACGAAGACGTGATGATACACGACGCGTTTGGAATTAGCTTGACGACAGAAAATTTAAACTGTAAGCAATAATTATTAATTACTTTAAGTAACTATGACATTATTTAATAGGATATAATAGTATCGGTATACGTGTTTTTCTTGAGATTGAAATATAATTTTCATTTGTGAAAGAAAATAACTAACCAATTGATATGAAATTCAGAGTGAGACCTGAATCTTGAGACGAAGCTAATATAAGTAAGTGGGTACCTAACTCTAAATGTAAAAACTTCATTATTATTCATAATAATTTTTTTATTGTTATAAAAAAAATACTACAGCTACTAGGCTAGAAAAATTATTGAAAAGAAGAGATTTTTTGGTGTGTTTTCTCATACAAACAGTGTAATATATTTCCGATATTAATTCATTTGTTTCCTATGTATCAACGTAACATAAATTATTATGTAACAACATAACATCAATTAAACAAATACACAAATAAACAACGTTCGAAAAACTCAATAAGATTCATGCGTAAAAAAGCTTTGAAAGGCACAAACAGAAACAAATGGTCATGTATCGGAACACGTGCTGATGTCGTGATAACATTTCTGAAGTTATGATGGAATGCGACTTGCGTTTGTCAAAAATTTTCTAAAGTTTTCCTAAAAAGTACAGCGCGATTGGTTCGTGTCAAGAAGCTTATATTTAATACACTGGAGATTGCACTATGAACGTTTACTTGTCACGGGAAGGTATGACCTTGAATGACGCCTGGTTGTTTTTTGTCCCTTTCACACCTAACTTGGCAAGTTGGTGTGAAAGGGATGAAGGAACAACCAGGCGTCATTCAAGGTCATAGCTTCCCGTGACAAGTAAACGTTCATAGTGCAATCTCCAGTGTATTAGATATAAGCTTCTTGGTTCGTGTTATTAATTAATGTCAATGAAGATTACATATTAACATAATATTGTGTTATTTATATATTTATTTTTTATAATGATCAATTTATTCCTTACCAAGTTACCTATAACCAAAGACCTAAGTTTTACATAGGTATTTTGTTTGATACTATGTGGCCCTGCAAAATCCAAAAATATATTTTTTGCAATACATATAGGTATTTTTATGAAATGATACCAATACTCATGTAAAGTCGACTTCTTTATTACAAAAGTTATACCTATTTGCCAGAAACATTTACAGATATTTTTTTCATTAGATTATTATTTCATTCTAAACGTCACGGGAAGCGATACTATAAAATTAACTACTTAACTAAAATATGTAACGCGTCAAAAACTCAAGACGCAGCACAAAATCAGATTTTGTAACACGCGATATGTAGTTTTTATCCGTTGAAAAAGGCGGGTAAAAAATGGTGGCGAGCAACCCCGCGGCCCACTATTATCTTTGAACACCGAAGTCATTTTAGCCATAATAAGATAACATTTAGGGAAGACAGGGTCATTGGTTCTCAAAGTGTACACAGTCACCACACAGATTTAATAATTTTTATTTTTTGTAGGAGGATTTTTTGCAAAGGACACAAAGTTAATGGTAAATATGTTGAAAAAATAATGGTATGTGTTGTTAAAATTCTCATAATCCGTTCAATGATATATCTAGCCTATATGATCTGATAAAAATTTGATTTTAAAAGATGCAAATACAATTTATAAGGAACTAGCTTTCCACCCGCGGCTTCGTCCGCGCAGTCAAGGAAAAACCCGCATAGTTCCCGTTCCCGTGGGATTTCCGGGATAAAACCTATCCTATGTCCCGGGGTAAAAAGTAGCCTATGTCCTTTCTCGGGTATCAAAATATCTCTACACCAAATTTCATGCAAATTGGTTCAGTATTTAAGGCGTGATTGAGTAACAGACAGACAGACAGAGTTACTTTCGCATTTATAATATTAGTATGGATTTACTAACGTTTTCACTTACGTATACTTGATATCACCAAAGACTACCTACATAATCAAGCAACATCATTCCTCCGGGACCCTTAAAACTTTGGGAACCCCGTGATCAGTACGTCAGTGGACCTGTCGTAGGGAACAGGTATGGTTTTTTGTTCGTTTTTGCGCGCGCGCACGTGTGCGCCGCCCCTTAATTACCGACGCATACCATAAACAGATCTTTACGCTCCCTTAAATAAATCTTTGAGGCGATTTTTTTTTTTTGTTTTCTTAGGCCCGTAATTTTGGAACACGATTTTCGGTTTACCAAGTCTGAGGTCCGTTAGTGATCGATGGTGACTCTTTGTTTTCACAGATTGAACCCGTAATCCCTTTGGTGAGCCGGCGGATGTTTGGATGGTCTTCTAGCTCTTGGAATTAGCGACTGGTGTGTAATTCGTGGAATTAAAAAAGCAAACTGTACTCTGTCTTGTTGACATGTTGCATAAATTTGGAGCTACTCACGAAACATGTTGTTACTGCTACATGAACTATGCATGAAGACTTTCTAGTAGAATTACGGTCATTCTATTGTAGTCGTATTGAATAATAAGTTATATTCTCTAAATAATCACGTACCTTAATAATTCATTAATCATATTTTTTTTTACATTCAAAAGTACATACCTACCCATATGAATATTATATTCACAACTCTAAGTAAATATTTTATAGTGTCGGTTAAAAATCTCTATCATAACGTCGACCTATTAACAGTGACATTTTAAATCCTAAAATGTTAAAAATACAATTGTATACAAAAACCTTTTGACATAGGCTCACCTTAAAAAGGAATATCCTATATATATTTAATGATAAATAATTTAATTAATTCTTAATTATAAAAAGTTATCTTACAGCTCGACTCTAAACAAGAAAGGTCCTAAAGCAAAATGATCTTTACCATGACATTGCTATCTTTTACCACCCCGGGACTTAAAGATTGCAGCCATCGCTGTCAAAGATAACTAGTTTTTTTTATTAACAAACTTCTAAGGGAATTCTATAGAAACGTATATTTAATACCAGCTTTAGAACTGTGCTTTCTATTAATATGACAAACTTATTTTCAATTAGTTACTCCAAAGTAGCATAAAAACCTGAATCATACCTGAATAAATATTAATATAATCTGTATGCACATTCTGTGTAAAAAAATATTTTTTTCTAAAACATACTTCTGTCTTAGAATATTACATCCTAAAGACGCCACAAATAAAGTCAACCTAACAAAGAAAAACTCTCGTTGCCCAATGTTCAAGAATTTAAACGACTTTCATAAATTACATAAACATTGATCGAAATTCCCTTTTCAAAGCCTCCTATCGAGCATTTTATATGTTACGATAAACCTCTTCCTCGGTCTGTTTGTCTCAAATTTTTTATCGCTATTATTTAAGAGCATGATAACATGACGTCCTTTGATTGCATTAGTTATACAAAAAGATAAGCGGTTTGTGGTGTCCGTTTTATTATCGCCGTATAAAAGCTCACGAAGATAATGCTTTAAAAAAGGGATTTTTATAATCGGAAATGTATCAAAGATATGTGTGCCTCCTTTCTGTAGAATTAGGATTTATTGTATTCATCTGATTGTATGGTTATCAAAATGACAAACTTACTATGTTCGTGAAAACTGTGATAATAATAAAGGACTAAAATATCCATATATATAATGCGTAGCCTATTACAATTCTAGATTTTTACAATAACATCATCTAATAATCGTTTTGTTTACTGCAATCTATTTCGATTTATAAATTATCTTTTTACGATTACGGGCCAGCATAATCTCACATTTATCTAAAAAGTCGAGAATGGCATTTGCTCATTTAATCTACAAATATATTAAAAAAACTCACTCAATTATATCATTATAACATATTATAACGCAGTTAAGGGCTGACAATAATCACAAGCCTATTACGCGCCATTTACAGAACTATACATACATAATTAACTGAAAAAAATCTCTTAATGGAGAACGGAATCGGACCGCACGAGGCTGATTTTTACTACCTATAGCAATTTACAATCGTTACGAAGAATTAACTCGAATTACGTCAATCATGTATAATTACGCGGTCTTGCCGTGAATTAACACAAAAAGGTGTTACAGCTCACGAAATTAAAATCTCATATGCGGTTAAACATATTATTTCGAACGAAAAACATCACTTAGTGACGCGTAATTTTGTGCACTAAACGAGATGAAATTTTAACTTTTACAGGCAGCTAAGTAGCGCGTTGAGGTTATTTATCTGGTGTTTAATTACGTATTACGGGCTGACGTACAAATTGTTTGTTATTTTTTAAATTTGGCCAAGTTAGAGCCGATACTCAGCGAAAAGGCTCTACCTAAGAAATATATCTTTAGATTACTTAAAAACTTAAAAAAATAATCATTAATAGATTTTCAAGGAAACAGTGAAAAAAGATATTAAGAGATATTGAAATAATAGTGAAAATGGAAAAAAATGAGTAACTAGTTATACTCGTAGCTACGCATACGTAAAATAAGTTTTAGGACGTTTGTGTTTCTTTATGTACTTGGATGTTTTTGAACTGCTTATTGTGGTATATTTCCACTATGATTTCCTATTTTAATACCTGCTAATAAATCGAACTATATTAATATAATATATCGATATTAAAAAATGAGGCACAAGCATGTTCATCTCATTAATTTGACGTAACATTATACTTTAAGCTTCAAAGCTCCAATAATAATTTAGCTATATCA
This sequence comes from Colias behrii, assembly GCA_029959065.1. Lineage (NCBI taxonomy): Eukaryota > Metazoa > Arthropoda > Insecta > Lepidoptera > Pieridae > Colias > Colias behrii. The sequence continues at coordinate 3,674,571 of JARWMC010000016.1, forward strand.
CGTATTACTTAAATAATTTACGACATAAACAAGGGTCTCGCTAAACGCATCCCTCTCACATTCCTGCCCCATAAAAGGTGTAATTTCCTGAACTACCTTCAGAGGTGCATTCGGTAGTCGCCCTGATATCAGCGTGATTGATTACAGGTTCATTTCATCGAAAAGGGTAAAATTAGCTCCAATGAAAGGGTTAAATTACCATCCGATCACAACAAAGGGGTCATTTTTACCACATAACCAACCCTCAACTGACGTGCTAATTTTGATATAAATGATGGTTAATAGCGCCTTATTAGGTTTGATTGGCCACGTTTTTGTAATTTCGCTTCGAGTTTAAAATTAACAGATAGTCAATTATGGAAAGGATTTTATTGAATACAGCTATTGATTATACAGGAAGTGTTTCATTATTTAGTAAAGCAATTTTGCTTAGAGACTGATATTAGTAATTGTGTTCAGTTAATAGAGAAATATAAAGGATTTTTAATTCGGTACGTATATAAAAAGAAACAGGCAACTAAAGGCAACACTTAGACCGTGCAACTAGATATATTTTATAAAAAATAACAAAATATAAAAGTACAAGAAACAAAATTTTATTGCTTTACAAAAACTTAACGATATCTATTCTTATAAACTCTCACGAGCTACTGTAAAATCGATTAGGCGTACGTAATCAAGAAAATCTGATATGAAATCCATTATACTCGAGCTCCCAACAAAAACGCCCATTTCATACGATATATAGAAAACCTATTAGACTTTTATTACCTTCCAGAGCGGGACGAATCCATAATTAAAAGTAACATAATAATATCCTTAAAGACATTACTTTCCCGAATTGGATATTCAAAATAGAAAAAAATTTTAACGAGATAGGGAATGTGATTATCATTTTTTACTCCTTAATGATCCTGGCTCATCAAACTTTTTGAGATAACTGCGTTTGATGTTAACAGCTTTAGCTTGGAGTTATAAAATGGGGGCAGTAATTAGTGGTGTATCAGAGGGTAATAAGAATCGTGTATCGTCCTACCTCATCAAAATTCTAGTGTTCTAACTTTTAACATTTCTTCGAAAAATTCCTATCGATGCATATTTAGAAATACATATCTATGCTAGGATCTATTTATGTTTTTGTTTATTGAATATTGTTTCAAGGTATAACTGTTTCACCGATTTTACAATTTAACTGAAAATTTGTGATGGCAAAATATATACATATTTTAATAACATTTTCCAATTAAAGGTTTTATCTAAACCTACTTGTATGAAGATGATTAATAAATTCAAATGATAAGATCCACCAAAAAAGAGTGCGTGCTAATAGAGAACTGTTTAAAAAATAATTATAACTAATAACTGTTGAGTCCAAAAAAAAATAACGCATTTACTTTTTACGATATTATTAAGTATCTTTGCTATATTTAATATTGGGTAAGGAATATATAGGAGAAATAAGGAAATTAAAACAATGAATCAAACATTTAAAAATATATTTCATAACATGTCTATAATTTACACAGGTTATTGGATTCCAATAAGATAAAAAAGAATATCACAAAATACGCTCATAACAATATTTCATAATCAAATCACGTGTACAAATGCAAAATTACGAAACCTTTTTCCTTTCAATTCGAAATTAGTTTACCTGCGTCAGTTAATTGTTCAACAACCCCTGAAATACACTCCCCTAAATTTTACGCATTTCACAAACTTATTACACCTACAAAATCCAACTTTATAAACATTTTGAACCTTATGTCTTGTAATATAGAGTTCAAAATGGAATTGTAACCTTAATATGATGGAATGTATAACATTGTGATACGATATTATACGCTGAGGTGACGAACAAGTGTACAAAGCAAAAAATAAACGATTAGGGGTGATTTATACATGGCCCTTTATTTTCCACCCTCGTGTTTATTGCATCAAATCACGTAACTGAAATTCCCACACTCGACTGTCAGGTGTTTTTAGATAAAAATCAACTGATATGCTCTCGTGTGTTGTTGGAATTTCTTGTTATCTATTATGAGAGGACATAACAAATGGATGATTTAGTTTTTGCAAAGATTAGCTACAAAATTGAAAGATAAATGTTATATAATAATTACAACTTGATATATGTAATGTGCATACTCAGATATTCAGATTTTTTTAATTTAAAATTACGTACAATTTTTCAGTACTAAATATATTAAATATTTACATTATCACAGAAAGTGTTAACAATATAAGAGTTAACTAATTTTAAATAATATTTATAGTTTTAAAATTATAATAAAAATACTCATTTATAACAATATTGCAAATGTACTTCTATTAGAAAATACAACAGTCTTCTCATATTTAGGAATCTATGGAAAAAAGGATATCACATAACAACGAAACAATAAATTTAAAAATTACAGTAGACAATTAAAATATCTATCGCAGAATACAATTAACGTCGGTGACCCCCTAAATAAATTGTGACAAGTGTGATCGCAAACAATAAGCATAATAGGGGAGCCTCGACCCAACCCCGCTCGACTCTCACCATAGGCAAACCCACGCACTTGTCGCGCCGAGGGGCACAATACGTCACTTTTTAATATGACGCAAAGTGCATCTTCTTGATATTCTTTCAATCCATTGTTGGGACTTTTTGCTTTTCTCCTCGTGGGAAACCGAGCCCATGAAAATGATTAACGATTGACAGTCCTGAAATATAAAAAAGGTTAAGTTTGAATTCAAGAATGGTCATCGACCATTAGTAAATTTTGTATCTCAATGTTTTGATTACACCATGGAGAGACACAAAAAATAATACCCCGGGCAAAGCTTTACAAAACCAAATTAGCATTTATTACCGATCTAAAATCTAAAATTACCCAAACACTCATCCAACAGTCGATAGCCGTTATTTACGTAATTAACTAAAAAAAGTGATACCCTAACTATCATCACTAATAATCTTAAAATGCCCATAATAGATATTTAATTACAGCCCCGTCCGAGTTCCACTGACCCCTTTTACACTTGTTTACATCTTCATCCCCTCGCAACCCTCGACAAACGCGCTGATCCATCTAAATGGAATGTTTAATTCCAATACCCATACGATTTAATATAAAAAAGTAGAGCGCGATCGAACGCTTGCCATCTGTCGTCGTTCCGAATCTCGAATTGCCGAAAAAAAGCTCAATGTGCGAGCAACCCTGGGAACCTAGAAGCAGAGAGCATTCCCACGAACAACCCCTCAATTTTCAATAACCAAATTAGCCTTTGCGTTACCCTATTTCGGATATGAAGGAGTCGTGAATCTATTCATGTCGATAAAAAATATTCGCGCTCTCACTCATTCCACCTCTCTTTTGATATGTCGGTCCCCTTCGAATGCACGTGTTCAGAGATCGTATATTTAAACTGGTATCGTATGTGTGCGCGTTTCGATCGCTGCACCTGCCGGCGCGCGCGCACCCCATTGGCTGGGCGGACGATATCACCGCTACACTGATTTCTTTTAACTTCATTTTTTTGGTTACTCTTCGGACTTATGACGAAAAAAATCTTACATGTTTGGACTCGTAAGAGTTGAATTTTTGTGCGTAGGTGGTATTCTATGTTAATGCTTTCTTTTTATAAACAAAATGCTAATGAATTCCAGCGTAGACCCTAAAACTTGAAAGAAATATGACATATCACGGCTTTATTACATTTTTATTGCATGATTGCTACAAAATGTTACGAATGGTATACAATTAAATTTAAATCTGTACATTAATTAGGCACACTTTACCTATCATAATAGTATAGGGGGCCATTTAACACTGCAAGCTCAAGTGCGCCCTAAATAGAAGGGTCGCGTAGACCCCGTGTGACTTAGTGACCCCTCGATAACAATCGCATTGTCGACCACAGAGAGGGTTAATGATGAACATGTGCTATTTACCCACGGCTCGTGGTCAACACGCGACGAACAATGGGTGGCTTAGCTCTGAAAGGAATCTTATTGGCGACATTGTTTATTATTAACATAACACTGTATAGATTATTTTAGTAACTGAAATATATTTCATCACATATAACATCTAAAAACATATAAAATAATATGTAAATTAAAAACATTGCAAAAAACGTAACACTCCAACTATCTCAACAAAAGTCTACAAAAACAATAGCTAAATCACAAACTTAAAAATCTTAAAGTACTACGGCGTAGCACGTCGTAACCATAACTGTACAACTCTTTAGTCACTATTATTGTCACAGTACCTTAACCCGAAGTACAATATAACATTAACCAAAATGCGGCAGTTTCATGTTTACGAAAACATAATAGTCGAATCTCACCCACACACGTGAGGGAGCTTTTCACGCTAGCGAGGCTTTGTGTCGGGGGCGGCCCGGCCGGTATAAAAGGCCGCGCGACCGGAGCAGCCCCACATTCCCACTTGTATACTCACTCGTGACACACGCTCTCTACTCACAATTTTCAAAATGTCTTATTACGCGAACAACGAATACATCATCGCTACAAACAACTCGATCAACGAGAACAAATACAACAGTGAAAAAATGAAGAACAGTGGCATCAAGGCGCTACTGAAACCATTAATGAAAATCATTAAGAAGTCGACGAAGCGGTCTCCCGCCAAAACCGTCGACACGTGCTTCGAGGCCGAGCAGAACTCGTGCAACGAGGCCCTCGAGCGCAAGATTTACAACGAGATGGACGCCTGCCAGTCCGCCGCATTCCTCGTCTGCAACAAGGACGAATCCTACGACCTTGTGCCAGTTTCCCGGGAAGACTTCTATATCCCGGTGCACTTCGCTCGCACAGATGCCGGCACCTTCTTCTGGACCACAGTTTCAAAGTCCGAAGCTGACTTCGCAGCGGCCCACTGCTACACCGAATGCCAAACCGCCGAGCAGCAATACCCAGTGTTCCAAGACCGTTGGGTGCAAGCCTAAATCATCTCATCGAACTACAATCCGAGTGTCTTCCGTGAAACCAGTGCCCGCTCCGTTGGTTTCGAAAATCGTCTGTGATCTTAGCTTTAATGTAATTAATTCTATGGTGCCATATAGAATTTAGGTTTAGGTATGGGCTTCCAGCGCGTGATAACTCCACAAAAGCTTTAATTGTACTCTAATTATTGTAAATTAGTGTTGTGATATTTAGTATTGTATAAAGTAACGTAGATCGTATTGTGATCATGCTTATTGAGCTTTAATTGTTTTAGGTGTAATAATTTATTTATATACAAATTTTGAAGGTTAAAATAAAAAATGATGAAAAATATTTGCTTTCTTTCCTTTCTACCTCACATTGAACCTGAGTAATGATTTGAAACATTGAATCGAAGCCGCGAGTCGACTTCATTAACATTGAGCACGCACAAGCAGTCAGACGAGGTTGGCTCGAGCCACGATACCTGTAGCGACTATGTATATATATAGCCTGTATGGCTAAGCACGTGCAAGGCCCAGAACCAGCTACTGGTTTCTTAATGGTTACTTTTTCAACTCGCCGTGCTTTTCTTTTTGTTAACATTAATCTTGATAGCTATTCGAGATTGACGAGAGATTATTCGAGATTAATATATTTTTAATTTTAGATTTAATTTCTTGTAGCTATAAATAGAATGAGTTGTGGGTGCTGTCGAGATATTTGTTTTAGATCTGATAACAATGCAATATTCATTACCTGTATCAATTGTAGTTATCTTTTGTTATTTTATCTGAAATCATTAATTACTTTGCTACTGCACATAAAAAATATGAAACGAAATCGTTATAATTGTTTTATACTTAGAACTTACATCGATAACTGCTGATAGTTTTATTCTTGTTTTATTTATTGCGAATTTTGTATCTAGTATTCGCATTTTTTTGAAAATTGATATAAACATTTCGAATTTTTTTTTTTCGAAAACCTAGGTAACCTAGGTATAGCAATTATGTAATTCAGGGAAATACAATCTAAAATACTTCTCAATCTATTAAGTTAAAGTAGGTTAACCTATCTACCTGAAGATGATGTATTTAGAACAATTTCATTTTTATTTTATGAAGACTTGTCACTTCAAACTCAAACTCAAACATTTATTTATTCGATTAGACTTCTTCTAGAAGCACTTTTGAATCGTCATTACATATTTTTTACATTTGATTAAGGGCTGATTTTCAATGCTTTTAAACTTATTCGTCGAATAATGTATAAAACTACCATTTTAAAAACGTATTCTAATCGCCGGTATTTGACAGTTTACGTGACATTTTAATATTATCGTGTAATACTTTATTCGACGGATAAGTTTTATCCAAGCATTGAAAAATCGGCCCTTAGAATATGTCGAGTATCTCTATCTAGAGTAGGTCTATCGATCATAAAATTTTTCCGTCCTGAATATTTTTGGAACAAAATATTATTACCATACCATCAAAAGATGAATGAATCAATCAATCAAATCATAAATCATTGCAAAACATCAAAAAGCAAAAATGTTTTAATAAAGTTGCAAATATCCGTTTTCTCTCCATCAAAAGAAACATAATTAATAGCTCTACTATAAAACTAGGATAAAACTGCACAGAAGCACCAATTTATTACTTTGTAACCGAACATTAATTATAATAAAAACGCAAAGCATCATACGATAAATTGCGATGCAAATTGTACAGCCTTAAAAAGTTACCCGAGCACGGTCGACATGTCCAAACCTGTAAATTCTCACTTCCATGCAAGTTAAAACATGATCACTGAACATACAGAAAAAAACCTTTGCACAACCAACGACAATCGATTCTGTTATTTTACTACGCAAAATAACAATAACATTCAACCTATTATGCACGTGCGTTTTGTAACGCTTTACAATTTGACAATCAATGTGTCTTTTATGCGAATTCCCATTTCACACACAATTTTAATGAAATGACCTTTACAATTCCGGTGCATTATCTTTCTATGTGCTTGCAACAATAGATAAATTCCATAGAAAAGCTCACCAGAAAAACTCACTATAAAAGCTCACTAGAAAAGCTCACTAGAAAAGCTCACTAGAAAAGCTCACTAGAAAAGCTCACTAGAAAAGCTCACTAGAAAAGCTCACTAGAAAAGCTCACTAGAAAAGCTCACTAGAAAAGCTCACTAGAAAAGCTCACTAGAAAAGCTCACTAGAAAAGCTCACTGGAAAAGCTCACTAGAAAAGCTCACTGGAAAAGCTCACTAGAAAAGCTCACTAGAAAAAGCTTCCTAGAAAAGCTCACTGGTAAAAGCTCACTAGAAAAGCTCTATAGAAAAGCTCACAAGAAAAGCTCACTAGAAAAAGCTCACCAGAAAAGCTCACTAGAAAAGCTCACTCAAAAGCTCTAGCATTCACATCTAAATACCAAAGAACGCATGATATTACAGTTTTACGAGCTTAATAATATCTTACTATATTATAATTAATGCTAACTACACATAATTACATAGTTACAAATAAATAATTAATTCGACCAAAACCCAATTATAACCAAAATCATACTCGGCCACCAAAACAAGTTGCACAAACTTTATTTCGTGTGAACTAATTAAAAATACAGGCGAGAACTTCATTAAACGGCTCTAAATTGACACGCCAATTTGCATATGTCTTACGACTGGCGACTTTTACTCTACCTACGATAACATCGAAACCTGATATGCAAATTGTGAGCTATTGATTAAAGTCGCCGTCGAGTGATACCGCTATTCGCTAGGCGCCCAGTCGTCATAATCGTATACGTATGTACGGACCGGTATAATAATACCATACGCGGCCTCGGCGGAGTCGTGAGAATTTTGGGCAGATGTACAATTCCTCGACGGTACGACGAGTGAACGCTTATCTTTTTTTCTCGTCGACTTTCATAATACGAATTCGGCTCCGCATCGACGTTATGAGGCTCGTTCGTGACTCATCGACGCATTGTTATTCGACCGATGCACGTGTTCAATCAAACGTTCGGGTTAGAAAGGATTTTTTGCAACCCTTATTTAAAATTCCGCAACTCTTGCGAAATTTGGGTTAATTTTTTTGGTCGTAATTTCGAATTCAATGCACGTGCAATACGATTGTTCGGATTGCAAAAATTCCTCTTGTAATTGAAATCGGACACACTTGTGTTTCATATTTTTTGTTCAATTACTCGAGGAATGATTTAATCTCGCTCTCCCAATAAGAAAAATCATAGAGCTTATAATTACAGAAGCTATAACAAAGTGGCCACGTTAATGAGTTTCGAATTACAATTACTAATTGATAGCATGGCATTGATGATACAAATTAAGATTAAATTAATTGAGTTTAAGTTGAACTTATCTTTCGTGTAATATCTAGGCGCCGAGGTATTTATTCCTAGCTTTTATCGACTTACTGTATTTAATCGTATACGCCACGCAATGCACCGATTGCCTTGTGGCTTGTAAACGTAAAGCGGGTTACATGCTTATTAGTTATTAATATTATACTCGAAAGAGCTGTGAACGTGCAATTAATTTTATTATATTATGATTTTAACTACTTAACATTTTAAAAATAAAACAAAAATCTATATCTAGAAACGAGTGATTAACAAATGGCATCAATTTATAATAATGTGGTAGTACAAAACTAATAGTAATATGTAGATAACAAAATAATTCATAGGTAATATTATTATGGTGGTACATATTACCATATAAGTATTATATTACTGAAAATATTCCTTTTTACCTTCACAACACCGCTTTTTTTACCGCCCGATTTTCCCGCCGTTAGTTATTCCATGCATTAGTTGCAGATAAATAATGAAAATTATATTAATTCATACATTAATGAAGGTACAAAAATGAGCAAATAGTTTGTGTATTATCAATGGACTACACCTGTGTATATTTATGAGATCATCCAGTATTTGTTCAATTGTTACTGAGATAAAGTTTACGCATGCGTCACTAAAGTTATTATATTAAGTTTCTTCTCTATCATTATTAAATTTAACAGATATTACTTTGTATTAAATTAGTATTGTTACAATTTCTGGTTATTATCCAACAAACAAACAATCATTTGTTAGAAAAGCGTTCTGATGCGTGCTACATATGAAAACATTTCATGAAAATTAAAGCTCATTATGCTCCTTAAAAACACATGCATATGAAACTACTGCTATGAATTTTAGCAAATAAGAGATAATAAGATCTACATACATTCAGTGATTATTCATTAAATGCTTTTAATACAATTTAAATCTACACTTAACACAATTAAAAATTTACGTGCTCAAAGAGTAGGTACTACAGAACCTAGATTGTATCACATAATTTGACTAATTTTCTAAAATCACTCAATTTTACTCCGTTGCATCATCTAAGAAACCTCCAGCAAGCTTTTAAATTACCAACCTTCCCTTCATTTTATTTTAGTATAAGCAACAAAATTTATCTCATGCAAATTTATAATGCAAGACTAGCCATAAAACTCAAATAAAACATGTAAATTTGTAAACAAACAGATATTTACAATATTATAATACATATGTATAATATTGAAATTTTTAAATACAACTCAACATCTTTTTTAAACATAATATCTGCTCCTTAAATTAATCAAATAAAAATATGAGTCATTTCTTGTAACAACACACAATAAAACATCTGAAAAATATAAACTGGAATCAATAACACCTATTTCAATAATAAACATAAAGATTAGTCATCCATACGTAATCGTCACTCAATATAATAATATTTTATATTAAATTACAGATATTGAGTACATTTTTCCTAATATTTTATAGTTTTTTTTTTTTAATTTGCAACTATTGTCTATGATCTTTTTTCAAATCGAATGTTTGCTTGCTATTGGCAAATATTCACCAAAGAGTAACATCAAATAAATACAAAATTAGTATAACATAGATATATTTTGTATTTCATAATTTTATTGCAAAAAATGTTTCCATTCCGTCATTTTTAGCAACGTCCGTTCGCTCTATGTGTTTTTCCTTGTATTTACTGAATATAGAGCAGCATTTTATAAGTAAGCTTGTATTATATAGAATTTTAAATAAATAGTTTTCTCGAATTTTCTTCTTATGTTTAACACAATTGTATGTATATTGCCCTTTTGTATCACCACTTTCACTTTTATAAGGTACACTTATACCAATATTACATACGTAATAATCACTTCGCACATTTCACTAAAACACTACACTTAACTTTGGTGTCAGAAAGCAGAACATTGGCTTTGCGATTTTCAAACTGTTACTTCCTGGTTGGTGACGCAATTATAACTGAACATGCAACGGTAAATCCTCTAAATTTATACAATAATCACCCCATTTGCGAATCAAACATTCTCACGGTACCAAAATCTTACACTTTGACCCTAAAGATCTATTGTCTGCGAAATTATTGTCTTGCAAATACTTCCTAGTCCCCTTCTTATCTCTTTTAGTTCGTCCGTTAACTACTAGATGGCTCTGAACGTGATTTCATTTTGATTTAAAAGCATTTTGATTTTTACAAAAGATTTATTCGCTAACTTCTCAATAATTTGTGTACTAATTGTAATAATTATATTTGTTTTGGAGCTAAAAAAAATTAAGGATAATACTTGCACGTGTAGGATTAAAAGCTCTACTTTGATTAAACGATCTAGGTGGAATGAACCTACGCAATGAAAACTGAAATAAATGTAATAGGCAGGTATCGTTTTATTTTTCATTTCTTAAATTCATATAATAAAATATTTTGGGCTATCTACTTATCAATTACGAAAAAAAGAAACCCTTCATTTTAGTTGCCGCTCTCAACATTTAAAAGCTTTTAAACACAAAACAGTCAAACGTCAACAATGCTTAAAGCGTGTTTATGGACTGGTTAAAAAGCTATTACAAAACAATAGCAACCAAAAGCGACACAAGCACTGACCCGTGCGCCGCACGCGCTACATTCCACAATTACTCAAACAATGACATAATAGCGGCACAGATAATATAATACTATACTAATAGCGTTGCCATGACTCTTCAAATCACACTACAGATGAGACACAGATTATATTTGTCTAATGATTTTGACATTTCAAAAATTGAATTGCATTCTTACGTCATTACGCTGCAGTCTTGATTTCATTTGTACGTATTGCTATGAAATTAATTCGAATGTATAATTCGATTGGATTTGTAGTAGCAATTTAGAAAGGTTCATCATAAATCAAATTTATGGAATAGGTGTTGACATTTACATGAAATATTATTTCGATATAATATTATACAGAAATAATTACTTAAAGTACCTACCTATTATTTTACAAAAATGAATTTATTAAAAAAGTAGGTAGTCGACCACCTTTTCAGGTTCTAATAAATGTATCAGGAATAATGTATATTCAAAGTTACAATATCATAATTAGCAATCATAACACGGCTGCATTAATGTATGGCGGCAGGCGGGTGCTCGGGCCGTGGGAATCGGCGACAGTTGCGCGTAACCGGCACCTGCCCCGCGCAAACATTCGAAAATTCAAATTCGGAACCATTTGCTTGACCTTGTCATTTATTTGTTTTATTTTTTATTTGCATTTATCCAGCCTGTTTTAATTATTATGCAAAAAGGTTTTCATGAATTAAATGACTTTGCAAATAATATAGCCAAGTAAATTACAAGAGTAAAAAATGTGTTTAATACCAAGTAAAATAAGTTTTTTTTATATAATAAACATAATATCTCTGGCTGCGGATATTTTTCATTTACTTATAAAGTGTTGCATTAATTGCATTACATTGTAAAATGTAAATATAACGTATATTGTTAATTAAAGTAATCAAAACTTTACTCTACTACACTCAATTAAGAGGTCTGTTATCAACGATTTCATAACCATTTAAAAGTTGCCTCTAATTAACCAATTCAGTACACCAAATCCGGTAACTGTCGCTTTTTAACCAGAACGCATCACCCATAGATCCGCTAAGTCCAAGAATTTTTTGTCCACGCGTCACCGTTGATCCCGCATAAGTGCATCGCTCGCGCCATATGTCGCGTGGATCGTGGGAACGGATCCCGCGTAAACGCTGTGTGCTCCTCTTTCAGCTGACAGCCCTTGTCTATAACCCACTCAATGAATTTCAACCCTAACCCGAAACAGTAGGGTTCTATTTCCAAAAACGCGCCCCAAATTACAATGTTGCATGACGTTGTTTGACAATAATAAGCTTTATGGTATTTATGTAGAGTTCATTTTTGCTAATCAATAGTTTGTTTTGTAGCTTTGCTTTCATCCGCACATGCCCCCTATTGATTGAATGTATTATGATTACTCAGTACTCAAGTACGCGTGAAAAGATTGGTTTATGTGAGTAATGATGTGTTAATAGATATGTTTAATTTCGTATTACATTATCAAGACTAAAATGTACTGTTAAATCTTTACTATCATTTAAATTGTACTCTTGCGTTAAGTAAACCTACCTCTATAATAATTCATACATAACAATTTAAAGTGCAACAATAGATAATAAATTAAAACAAAACAACATCGTTCTTATATCTGAATACAAGATATTCACACAATATGTTTTCCATGAATGATAAAAACCTTTGATTATAAATATTGAAATGGCACGAAAAGAAAAAAATAAGAAGGGGAGACGCAACTGGCGCGAGCGAGCGTGGGAACGCGAACGGCGCGCAGCTTTTAAATAAAGAACGTCTTAGAAAAAACGCAATCGTTTTTTTTTCTAAGCAGCCGTAGTGTTAACGTATAAATCCTTAGCGGTGCGTAAAAAGATAGATATTATGGTTTATTTTTATAAATAATTGTTTTGATAGATATTATATTATGTATTAAGATTTAAGAGGTTACATAAAAGGTATTTGTTATTACATTCAAAATTATCGAAGTTAGGTACTAAATAATATAGATGACAGATATCACATTAATAAGAAGCATTAAGCTTATCTATACACACCAAGTTATTGGCGGAAAAGCACAAATAAAACAGTTTGCCTGCACTCTGACTTTTTTTCAAACTTGAACTTTACATACCTATCTATTAATTTAAAGTCATTAACGCTAAAAAAAAACGCAGCAGTCAATCTTACTTTCCATAAATCCACATTTAACCCTAGATCGCATCTGCCGTTACGAAAGAAACCCCCGCATTGTGCCGGCACGTATTTTTTTCTTGACCCCGATTATGCCCAAGGGGCGAATCGTGGGAACGTTGCACAATCCACCGTTTCCTTGGCCATATGCGACAGAAAAAAGTGCAATTATTTATTCCCCCTCGAAGAAAAGGGGAGCTGTGAGAACGTGACCTAACAATATGCTTCCTGGCTTTCGATAAACGGCCCGAAAAGAAAACTGACTCTTACATTAACCACGTAAAGATGCCATTCCGATAACCTCCCTCGACTTTCGATGTTCTTACAAATAATCTTTAGTAGTACTACGATTTTTAAACAGACAATGGGTTCTGAACTTAAAGTACATGTAAACAGAATTCAGTTTTGCTCTACCGGTGATGTGCGTGCGTTGTAAAATATATGGTTCTTCAATACAGAATGCATGAATTACGCTTGACCTTTAGATAAGGCGATTGTATGAAAATGATAATAATCGAACGTGTGACGATCGCTTTTCAATTGTTATGGATGTAACACGCGTTCAAAAAAATGTGTTGAAAGAATATTTGTGAAATGGAAAACAAGAGACTTTTGATGTGCCTCAGGAATATACGATTTTTAAGATTAAGGTTTTTACATTTTAGTTAAGAAGAGCATGTGTGCTGAGCACACGTGTCAGAAGTGAAACTTCTTTGTCAATATTCATAGATACCAAAATCGTCTCCTAACTCCATGACGTGACGGTTTTGCCATGACGTGACCTTGAAATTTTACTCTCCATGCGCCTAAAGAAGTTTCACTTCAATAATTACAATTTCGTCAATTATACCTATAGAACATAACATTTATGGTGCTTTTCATTTTGCACGGTTGTATATCATACCTTCAGAGTCATGTTCAAACATAATTACAGGATGCTTGTTTACAATAGAAATGCTATCGCGATTCTGTATGACGTTATCACAATCTGACTAGTGGCTAGTTTCGTGTTCAGGCAAAACATTCTTATCTCATATTAATTGACCATCGCTTCCGCGTTGATTATAGCAAAACAAGGATTGTATTTTGTACGGTGTTTGCTATAGATATTATAGAGGAGAACATAGACTCAAACTGTTAACGAAAGAAATATTCGAATGGTCTAAGTAAGTAAAGAAAGTATGTACCAATTATTAGTACCTATAGATTTATATGCGAGTGAATAAACTTTACATCAAAGTTTCGCTTGCGATTGATCTCTACATTATGGAAAAAAATTCACAAAATTGATGTGATGGTAATAATCTTTATATGGTTAAAGTTACCTGTCAGGAATTCATAAGATATAAAACAATTGTTTATGTTTAAAATCCTTACTAAACATAATTGAATTGTTGTTTTTTATTGACACATTTGTAGAGCTAAAATTAAAAGGAAATCGAATTGCAACAACATTATAGGTAGGTACAGTACTTGACAAGGCACAAAACATCATATACAACATTTTAATAAGGAATACATTTTAATCCAATGCGGGTATACGGGTTATCTTACATTAAAATATCAACAGGCAATAATTACTGCAATTGATATAACAGAAATATATATTTTCTAGCCCTGAAGGATAATCTAATATTTTTGACAACAAAATCTTTGGATTTATTATAACGCTGATTTTAAGAGTAACCCTGATAGGCTCTGTTTCATCTGCATAAGTATCATTCCCAATTATGCATGATAATACTTCAAGCATAAACAATATGGTATTGCTATCAAAAATAATATCTTAAATTGATATATCGACTTTGTATCGTCGTACGCCCACGTGTATTCGGTATAATATTGATCACATTTTAAGCTGTTATTTATGACACGTATTTTATTGTCCGGCTTTAAATTTGTCTTTCTTTCAATAAAAATAAATTGCTTTCGAAATTCAAGTCGCAGTGTAGGCGTTTTGTAGGAAGCGTTTGAAACTTATAAATTGCTGCAAGTGATAGGTATATTAATTATAGAGAAGGAAATTAAGCAGGTAACCAGAATTATGATGAATTAAAACACTGAATAAACTTATGTTAATAACATTTCTAATCACATATTAGTATCACTACTTACATAGTATAAAACAAAGTCGCTTTCTCTGTCCCTATGTCCCTATTTCCCTATGTCCCTATGTCCCTTTGTACGCTTAAATCTTTGAAACTACGCAACGGATTTTGATGCGGTTTTTTTTAATAGATAGAGTGATTCAAGAGGAAGGTTTATATGTATAATAACATCCATTAAATAGTGGAGAAGTACTGTTATTTTTGAGGTTTCTAATGTGATGTCGTAAAAAATTACATTTTTTCCGCTTATATTGCAAACGCAGGCTGAATCCTACGAGTTTTATCAAAATAATGTACTAAGTATTATACAAATTGAAAAGGTCTACAGAAAAGTCCGCGATGGTATATGTCTATCTCTTATGGATAACCCACAATAACTTTTTTTTGTCATTTACTTTTTACGACAAATAATGGCTAATTTTCGAAGCGATTTTAACCAATACAGCATTAATCCTTAACCAATTAAATACCTTGAATACATTGTTCATTTCATATAGATCTATATGGCCCTTTACACCGTATGATTTAAGTGAATATTTTCGAAGATATTACAGATTTAAAAATTGCGGGACGTAGCGTTTGCGGCGGTACCGGCCGGCCGCCCGGCTATATATTTTACTAGCGGTCCGCCCCGGCTTCGCCCGTGGTACATATTTCGCAATAAAAGGTAGCCTATGTTCTTTCTCAGGGTCTAAAGATTATCTGTGCCAAATTTCATCAAAATCGGTCCAGTAGTTTATGCGTGAAAACCATACATACATACATACATACAAACCTTTCCTCTTTATAATATTAGTATAGATACCCGTGAGAAGCCGGAGCTTTTTTTTTTTTTTTGTGTGGTGTCTCTCAATGTTAGCCAGAAGGGCTTCTACATTTTAACGCGGACGCGGGGGTGAACTGAAGGTTCACCCTGGTAGAAGCCGGAGCGGGCCGCTATGTTTTTATATACAACGTTCACAGTTTTTCTGTAGTGTATTTAGTATCAGCAATGCACCCGTGCGAAGCCGGGGCGGGTCGCTAGTTTATAATAAATTTGAATAGTATTAGAAATTATAGCTTAGCTACATATTAGTTTTGAATTTGAATTTATTCCAACACAATTTATGACTCTATTTAATGAATTTCGCGTTAAATAACAGCTAGACGGCGAACATTTATCTGCTAAAATTATCATTTCCGCAACTTTCATTTCATCAAATTCTCGAAGCACAATTTTGCAATCGGAACGTGCTGTGCGGGCACTTTATTTCATTGGCACGAGGGACCGTGCTAGGGTTGCCAATGATCTATGAAAAATCAATGTCTTACTAAACACCGATAACAACTCCTCTTCAAAGGGTGGGTTCGTCTTCTAGGGTGAATAGGCTCCTTCTAGGCAGACGTGCAACCAAGTAGGCCACATCGCCGCTTCCCATCAGGTGGGATTGTGGCCAAGCTTCTGCCTATTGATAATAAAAAAAAAAAGTCCTAGCAAGGTGTAATTAAATAACATAAGTTTAATAATCATATAACGCATTTAGTGAAAATATACACTATTACCTTCCTATTTAAATGATTATTTTTTTTAGATGTAGACTTGGTGATAAAAATACCTACGTATGTCGTAATAAAATATCGTTCAAGTTTAATAAAAAGTTTATTCTCTACAAAGTAGCAAGTACATACGTTTCATAAGATGTTATGAAAGATATAAAGTAAAACATACTATGTAGCAACCCTAGGTTATAGTGGAATCACGAGTGACGCGGGCGATGCGGACGGGGGACGGGGCTCGAGCCGACCGTGGGAACGCTCTGCCTTTAACGTGTCGCACGTGCTAACACGCTACTACAATCAGCACGAGAGCGAGCGAGACCCACATACAGTCAACTACGCGCCCGACGAGGACGCAACGAGTTATACAACACGATAAAAAATAATACGACAATAAAATAACGAGAGCCAACAATAATTTGTGAGCGTTCGAATTCGGCTGCACGGACCGTGAAAGGGACTCGGTTCTTTAGAAAGTAAGAATAAAACTGTAATGGAGATGTTGATTTATCTTCGAGGTGTTGCTACCGCGCTACTGTGTTTACGAGCCGTTTGTTATTTCGCAAGCGATCCGTGAGCTGTGATTACAATGTAATAAATTGGAAGCTAAGCGCTTATTGATGTCCCTTAACGATCTCCATAAAGTGTGCCACGTTAACCGACTATTGGCGCGTCGTAAATAAGACGGTTAATAAAAAATACCTCCTTAGTCGACATTTAGCCGTTATTGCCATGTGGGACAGCATGTGACGCGAATCTCGGCGAAAATATCGACTTTCACGGTTCAGGTTTCTTGCGAATGGGCACATTTGGCGGCCACACTGGTATTGTTGAGGCAAAAAGCCGCCATTGAAGGCCTGAAGTCAACGAGCCGTGAACACTACCCACAACTCTGCTGACCTTGCAGCGTGATTTGTCACTAATTTACAACGGATTTGCATAACACGGATACTTAAACGTTTACATGACGTAGGTAAATGCAAATACGCTGTTTTCTGATTTATAATAGAATTGTACGTGCTCAGTGTCATGTCCTGACCTTAATTCCTCATATTTAATGAGCAACAATTTAATAATAGTAACGCCGTTCACGGCTACAACCTTTTGGAACTGTAATAAAAACTATTAGCAGTCCGAGTCGAGATGACGCGCAAATAATAGGATCAAATAGATACAAGTCAATGTTAAACCACATTCTAGAATCTTCTAAAGGAAAACATTGTATAAATTCTCATCGTAGTTAGCAAATGGTTATTCCATATTCCTCAGTTTTTAAACGTTACAAAGCATGACTATCATTATAACGACATCTCATAATTAACCACACCACCCCTGAAGGCAACAAATGTGACGTAACATAATAGTTTTGTTAAAATCTGAGTAACATGATCCGTCCTGTCAACGGGGACCCGATTTAATAGACTGACCTACATGGTGGACACACTCCATAGAAGAAAAGTTACGATACAAAAAACATCCCTAATAGCGTGGTTTAAAGTCTAAAATTGTGTCCACAATTATCCTGAACATGTGGAGGACAAGATATGAGCATTTTATTGTTAATTCAGCTATGGAAGTATTCATTGGGTTGAACGAAACTAAATTGCGCACATCCGGGGTGTCTATTGATGTAGTGGCCACTTCAATGAGTTATCTTTGAGCTATTGACGAGATATAAGAGGAAAATCACTGGTTCTTTTTAAAATTTTGCACAAGGATGTATGCGTAATTGAAATATTTACAAAAGAACGTGTTATTTGATACCGTGGTATAAGTGTTTGTAATTTTCTTATATCTTCTTCTTTGATGTCTATTATTATTGTTGCATAGGTTGTACCTACATTTGTCTACAGCTAACAATAGGTACACGAAAAATAATTAATTTATATACCTCGATCAGGGTCTTGATAACACTAATAAATGCACACTCAGCGGATATAATATAGCAAGGAAAACCACATGTCACATGTCACCAAATCTATTCTGAATGATTTTTCCTACTAGTCCATTGAAATGTTACATTTTTTAGGCCTAACCTTGCATTTTTAAGAGGACGCAATTTTATTTTTTTTATGTGTAGGGGGGGTCAGTGTGAAGCTATCACCAAGTTTGTGGGGTCGCCACCCTTGTCCCACGGCCGCCATCTTGAAAATAGCGGTTGAAATGGTTTTTACGATATATCTCTTAAACTATTTATCTGATAAAAAAAATTTGTTAACATTATTTGTTGCAAATTAAATTCTCTACAACTTTGGTCCAGTAACTTTTTGACGTAGAACTATAAATAAAAAAGTTATAAGCGAAAATGTTCAGAAATTAGAGCTATTTATATTTTTCAATAAAACTTTTTTTTATCATTTTACAAAGAAATAATATCAGACCATTTTTGTAGATTGTTTTTCGAGGAACAACTATTACATACAACATTTTTTCATTACGTCAATAGCTAAGGTTTTACAGCGCTCCGAAGTGAGTACTATTTTTCAGTACTAACTATACATAATATATTGGCTATTGGCTCTTTTACCAGACTCCAGAACAATTCAAGCACACTGCAGAACATTTCAGCCCTGCTTTTCGACGGAAAAAAAAAAGCGCTTCCAGACTACCTCCTGGATGGTGGGGAAAAGAGCCATAATAATTAAATATTAATAATGTTGCAAAATTAATTATTAAAAATATTATAATAACAAAAAAAAACAATTACTGATGACAAATTATTATTAGTACAAACATAATATATGTAAGTGTATAGTTAAGAGTACTGAAAAATAGTACTCACTTCGGAGCGCTGTAAAACCTTAACTATTTACTTAATGAAAATATGTTGTATATAATAGTTGTTCCTCGAAAAACAATCTACAAAAATGGTTTGATATTATTTCTTCGTAAAATGATAAAAAAAAGTTTTATTGAAAAATATAAATAGCTCTAATTTCTAAACATTTTCGCTTATAACTTTTTTATTTATAGTTCTACGACAAAAAGTTACTGGACCAAAGTTGTAGAGAATTTAATTTGCAACAAATAATGTTAACAAATTTTTTTTATCAGATAAATAGTTTAAGAGATATATCGTAAAAACCATTTCAACCGCTGTTTTCAAGATGGCGGCCGTGGGACAAGGGTGGCGACCCCACAAACTTGGTGCTAGCTTCACACTAACCCCCCCTACACATCAAAAAAATAAAATTGCGTCCTCTAAAAAATGCAACCCCAAATGTAACTTTTCAATGGAATATACGTATTCAACGAATTATATTGTGCAGTTATATAAACAGAAAAAAAATAAGCCCATAATGTTTTAATCAGTTTACTTACTTAACACCTAAAGTACAGTTATCAAACAACTTATAACCGAACAAGATTAACAGTCTAATCGCATTGCTAGTGCAATCATTATTTATCAATCACAAATCGGAATACTAATGAGGAGCCAATAAATCTTTTTACATTTGACCTTTTGCGCCTTTCGCTGATAGTTATTAAAACGCACCAATTTACATTATGAATTATATGACATTTGCAGAGAAGCGAAGCATGTTTATCGTTATTGCCTTGACTTATCGTACCTTAATAGGCTGTATTGGTGTAGACCACTACTGTTAAACCCCGTAATCATGGCCCGTTTAATTTGGTCTTTGGCTGTTTATCTTGAGCCGAATAAGGCTTCCCATAATATTAATTTGAGAGTCGATGAGCAGTAAGTACTACTTTCATAATAAATTTAATTGTTAAATTATAAGTAGAGAGAAGTTGAGCTTTTCCTCGAAATCTTTATTTTTCTCGGCTGCAATTAATTCTTCCGAGTAATAAAAAAACATTTTTAAGAATTAGCATTTATAATATGAATAAGAAATTAACGATTAGTGATACAATATTCAAATTAGTTTAGATTTGTTTCTATTAATTGTCACACGAGTGCTACGGCGCTACGCGCTACGCTGTATCGCTATCTATCCTATGTTGCGTCCCGCTCGCGCTCGTTGCGCGCCCGGTCCCGCGCGTGCAAAGCACGCTTATCGTGCGTCTCGCTCGCACTTCCTGCGCGTGCGCCTCCCGCCCGTCAGCTCGACTGTGGGAAAAGACGGCAGGTGTTATGCGGGATCGTGAACAACCACGCATTACCATTCACATTATTCAACGATAAATAATAATAATAAGAAGCCGTGGAGCGAGTGGCGAGCACGCGCATAACACATACTAATGGCCCGCGTGTGTGTGTGTGCGCCTTAGGATCTTGTTTTGTGTGCGTGTCTCGTGAGATATAGTGGCTAGTTGCTTTTTTTTCTTTTACGTTCGGTTCGTGTGGGCGGGCGTGCGTCACGGATTAACATGGGATTAACTTTCCTTAATTGTTTTAGGATATTTAATATATGGAAGGTTGATTACTTTTAGGCTCCGACAGAGATTGCGTGATCCTTTAAGGAATTTGTTTTGTATTTTTTGTGATTAAGTTACCAAATAACCGACGCGACGCGATGTTTGGGGACCTCGTTAATTCCCAATGACTTAATACATAATTTACATAATATTAAATCATTATCGTATTTTAAAAAATGCAATATCATATTAGGTATTTTAGTCTGCATTAATAAAACGATAATTTTGTTATAACAATTTATTCACAAAATGCTTTCAATGAAACGATCACTGACACTAATTTAAATACACGTTTATCTAGTCATTTCAAATTCTTCTAGCCAATATACCTATTTCACCGAAATCTGAAAAGAATTTCCATCTCATTTACAAACACACATACTGGTTGCATTAGTAATTCGAAATTAACATAGTAATGAATGGGTTGGCGCCATTCACTCGTTACCGTACCATGAGTTTGTAGATTGACTCATAAGTCATAATCATTTTGTTGACTTTATTTCCATAGCATTCGTGTTTAATGCATAGTAGGAAATGCGTGTCAAGTACACATTTGAGATAATACATAGTGAGATTTTATCGTATGCGAGATATATCTAACATAATATATTATATACAAAAGTAAAATTTAGTTTGCATTATAAATAATTAATATATACCTAATTTTAAACTAACAGGGAAACCATCTTTAATTTATATTTATTGGTAATCTAAGTAATAGGTACCTATAATAATAAGTTGGCAACCGATAAGCATAGATTTTGATAATACATACCTGCATATATTGATGTAACTCATATAATCAAACATATAGGTAAAATCAATTTAACTATAAGCTTTTATTAGCCGAATATTTTAATTGTTATATCACATAGTAATTAGTTATAAGTCCCTAAGTAAAGGAATTTTTATAGAGAAAGGATCTGCTTCTTGCCGGTGTTAAAATAAATTAGTAGTAGGTATGTAATTGTAAATAAAGTGTGCGAGCAAGTTGAAATTTTAATGAGTTATCATTATTACCCGGAAATAAATTGTTGCAGGTAATTCAAATAGATAAGATAGGTAGGTACCTACTTGTTAGTAAAGATATCCGATCTCTTTAGATCAATTATAGGTATCTTTATATATCAAAGAGATAATTAATAGATATATTTGCCAACTAAAGCTTTTATAAGTGAAAATATTGTATACGGGTCATGTATATATTTTAAATCTTATAGGTAATTTTATAGCCTGCATTGTGGTTGGCTTTTAGAGAAGAATTCAAAGAATTAAAGTTTTAAATTCAAAGAATTAAAGTACTTCCCAGGTCCCAATCTACAAAATAATATAGGTAGCAATCCAAATAAAAAGTCAATTGCTACATAGCTAATTGATAAACAAACAAAAAACAATCCACTTATAAACATTCTTGACCATTCATTACCTATATAATAGCAGAAACATATGTCCCTGAACTTATACTTTCAAGTTTAACCGTATCTTAACATGCAAAATAAGTTTTTGTCAGCCTCACCGTTAATGAGCACCCATCGTTTGCATATCAATACCTTTACAGCTATTTCATAATTGCCTTGCTCCACCTTTCCACTAAAAATGCTCATAACAAACAGTTTTTATAATTTATATATCGATAAACAACTATGATTGAAATTAACGTGTTCATAAATACCAAAAACCTTTAATTTTCAGTGAAAGCACAATTTATATTAATAGGTAGACTAGTCATAAAATTATATGGTACTAGCTTAGCTATTAGTATTTTTAATGTAAGTATTCATTAATAAGACTGTAAATCCCTGGAGATGAAAACAATGTATTGGACATCGGAATGTCGTAGATTAGAATTCCACAGGTATGTTTTATTAGTAACTTTTAGTACCAGCAATAGCTCAATATATCATTTATACAGGTAATATAATTAATAAAATATGTGTATCTCCAAATAATCTTGAAGAGCGTTGTAAAATTGATATACCTAATATTAAAAGTTGAAGTTTTAGAAGCTGCTTTCGTAACCAGTGTTATTTTGGCGTTTCAAAAGCGCTTCTGAAGGAAGTCTAGTTGAACGAATAAATGTTTTAGTTTGAGTTGGCTTTGAAGTACCTATATAAGTTAAACAAAAGTACCTATGATAGGTAGGTATATTGCCTCTTCTGTAATAAATTCTACTTGTGTATCTCCAAATAATGTTGAAGAGCGTTTATATAATTTTAAAAGAGCAACTACAGGGTTTATTCATTTATTGTAAGAAGGTGCATTCGCAACCAATGTTATATTGGCGATTCAAAAGCCCTGAAAGAAGTCGTAAGTTGAACGAATAAATGTTTCAGTTTCAGTTGACTTTCAAAAGTTAAATTTGATATTTTTTGGTTTTATGGTGCTTGCTTTATAAATATGATGACGCGGTGTGTCCCTTAGATACATAAAACTGAAAGAATAGAATAAATTCGATTGCTCTGGCGGGTCACGATTTGCTGAGTTGGTCATGCATCCGCCCCGGATTGGCGTGAAAGGATGCGGGTTCGAGTCCCGCCTCGTGATCGAATTTTTTCTATTCTTTATAAATTTATATATGTATATAAAAGTTAAACAAATGCCCGTACCTACTATGATGCAACGAAATCAAGTATCAAAAACAGAGCAAGTACATAAGAGCAATTACTTTAATGAGCACTGACAGCGGAAGTAGACAACGTCTGACACATTCTTATGAATGAATTTCGTTTATCTATGCATTCGGTTATCACCTGGTCGTCAATTAAGAACCTGTACTGACTCACTGGATGGACCAGATTCGACGGGTTGCACTTCCTGCAGTGGGAATTTGAATTTAATGTAGGAAAAATACTGACTCTGTCAAGAGAAATACAAATGAAATCCGTTGTGAAAAAGTGGGGATTTGATAGATCTGGGAAAATGTCAATGAAGAACATTTTGTTTTTCTGATGTCAAGTTTAAGTAAGTATGCTTAGATGCTTAGCTATTACCTACAAGTATTACTTAGTTTGACACTTTTTATATTTAAGAATTAAGAATAAAATATTTATAAAATGTGAGCTAAGATATTTTATCTTTCGTCCGTAACAAAAAAATCTTTGAATTTTATACAGTCTCAAAGTAAAAGATTTTCTTATGGTGGTGTATCAGAACCACATAATGGATCCGCTGAATCGATTCTCAGTAGGAATTTATCTGTAAATATGCATGCATTAATTAAAATTGAAAACCTTAACATTCTCCACCAAATTAATAAACGTTAATCGAGTATTGTGTCCATCATTCCACCTGGTACCTAACACAACTACATTAGTAACTACATATTACATAATATGGTCCATGACTCATCGCATCTTCACATAAGAGATATTTAATCTGTGGCCTGTGCACTTAAAATGACCGGTAGTCATTAAAAACGGTGTTTAGCTAATCCCCGAGGCGATGTGTTGTGTCCCACACTTCAATGATTACAGACTAAAAATATCGTAAACAACTTTTAATGAATAGTATAGTAGGATTTGTACATGGATATTTCTTATGCAGCGTATAAAAATTGGTATTTTTTTTTTACATATTCTATTTCCAAGTTATTATTAATAAACGATAAGAAGAAACTTTAATCTAAGTACCTAGATGAAATGAAATTAAATAAATTTATTTGTCCATTTTATTTAATTATTATTAATGTACGACAATTATTAATGTACGACAGTGGGTCCCAAACTGAGTGAAATAATTGTCTTGGGACCCTGAGATAAAAATATGTCAAAAAAGTACACAGGGAAAAACTACAGAAAAATGTAGTTTTATTTTACAGTGAAATAAAATATATGTACCTAACGTAATAAGCTAACCTAATAAGTTTTCCCGATATGAGATAATGGATATTATAATTTTATCTCAGCTCTCGATTGGTATTTTATTGCTCTACCAAGTTAGCAAATTATCATTCACATTACCTTGCATTTAGATCAAACGAACATAGAGCTAGAGCAAGAGCATTATTTCACGATCGTTTAGTGTAAACGAAAATTCGTTTTCAGTGTTGTTCAGTATTAGAACATTGCATAGAATCTTTTCGAACGCACTAAGTTGCCTGTTTAGTCAGTAGCCTGTTTACACTAAAATAATTCGACATAGTGGGATTAGAATGAGCATTCGCTCGTTTAATGTAAATGCACCGTAATAAATATAGACTTTTAATAGACATTTTATATGTAATAATATCAAAGATTAAATCGTTTAATACATGCTCTACTTATCTCCGCTGAGTTTACATTTGATGGTGTCAAATATGGCAGCTTGGGTCATAAACGGTGTTAATCGAATATTTTATGTGTTCCCTGTGAACAGGAAACTCTTATATTCTGTATGCGTGTTTTAATGGTTACTCATTCTTTAAAAATTCTTTATTTATATATTAACAGTTGCATGAGATTCTTTCAAATTATTTGGACTAAATCACACGCTAGTTTTATACCTACCTGCTAAAAATGCATATTATATTTATTGGATAGTAGAGCCGTTAGATACTATTTCAACAATTATAATCGAAATGATTATTAAGACTTCATAGCAACTCAATAGGCGTAATTTCCACGTCTAGAAGAACACACGTATCCGCTTCTAAAATTGTTTTATCATCAGGAGCCTACATTCTTCTTTCCATTTTAATACCATCTTACGCGAACAGAGTCAGGCCGGCTAGTGATCTATTAAAAGAGATTTGAACTGCAGCATTTATTTTCCTACACTCAGCACAGTTGCAAGCCACCTACCGTATAATCAGCGCCGCTACTGTGCGCCTGCGGCGATTCTTGTCTTATTTTAACTTCGACGAGCCTTACGAAACTTATAATTAAATGAAGATTACGATCGTAGACTGATCATATGTTCAGATAGGTTCAAACATTTTATATTAGTCGCCTAGAGCACTATCATTGAAATGTTTATGACTGCTATCTGAAATTACTTGCGCTAAAATGTACCAATGTACCTATACAGTCAATAAACTCATTTATTTATCAACTAGCTTTCCACCCGCAGCTTCGCCCGCGCAGTCAAAGAAAAACCCGCATAGTTCCCGTTCCCGTGGGATTTCCGGGATAAAACCTATCCTTTTTCCCGAGATAAAAAGTAGCCTATGTCCTTTCTCGGGTATCAAAATATCTCTATACCAAATTTCATGCAAATTGGTTCAGTAGTTAAGGCGGGATTGAGTAACAGACAGACAAACAGAGTTACTTTCGCATTTATAATATTAGTATACAGTCAATAAACTCATTTATTTATCAATAATGCCCTCAGATTTGGTACGGGATTACCTTATTAATAATTCTAACTTGAGGTAAATAAAAAAAATCCTCAGTATTGTAAATGTCTACAGTTAAGGTCATAAAAACCGTTACAGCACTCAACATAATACAATTCATAATTACCTTAACCATAAAAATAGCTGCGACAAAGGCTGTTTTGAGTGTACCGAAGATACTTAACCTTTACGATGTCGATGACATTTTTCCGATTTTCCCTATCCGTCATACCGGGAGCCGGTATGGTCGACAGACAGCGAAATTTTGAGATAGACTTTTACATTAACTCGATTTTCTCCGTATCTAGTACGAATCAAGTTAATTCAAGTTATAAATCTTATTGTAAATTGAATAATCTTTATTCACTTTCAACCATTTCTATATAAATACTCAATTAAAGCTATCACAGAACTTTCAACAGAGGGTAGTGTGATATTTAGATAAGTTTCGGTTATAATTTGAATTAAAACAACATTTGGAAGTAATTAAAACATTTTATTTACAACTTATCACATTAGGTTTAAAATACAACACAAAATTCAAGTGCCACCATACAAATTTTTTACACAACACACGATCTTAATATCGTCACAAAAAACCGCCACTTAATGATGTCATCAAAAGTGGGTATCGTATTTCAACCTAATTTTAAATGACGCATGCCGATTTGGACACGATGTTTTGTTTATTAGAAACTTAAGCTTATAAACTATGTATTACGAAAGTATCGCAGCACTATATTATAAATATCTTGAGTAGGAGCTAAACAAAAATAACTCAAAAATTTGGGTCAAAAATTACGTACATTTAAAAACATAGTTTTTGGAAAAAATATTGCAACTAACGGAACTTTTAGACATTTTCTAAGATTTAGATAGATTAAAGCATCAAAACAAATCAACAGAACAGTACAGTTCTAAGAAATATTTCAAGATATAAGTTGTTAAAAGTAGCAAAAAATTGTTCATTTTGGTACCTGGAGGCTATAAAAGTATGGATACGACTTTTCGTAAAACATAATATTTTCAAGGTATGACTCTTATTAGATGTGTTTGTTTTTTACTATCATACATTCAAAACATCTATTCTGGTCATATTTCGGTAATGTAGCAGTCAGCAATAAATTAAAATTTTAATGCATACAAAAATATTCCTGAGGCATATCCATACTTAGGTAGCATCCTAAAAATACGCAATCTGTCGACGTACCGGCTCCCGGTATGATACTACGTAGTATCATATTTAACTACGTATTTTCATGTTTTTGAAACAAATATAATGCTACCCTATGAAATATATCAAAACTAAGTAGTTTTACGTTTTAGATCTAATATCAACTTACCTTTTTATCCATTTCTGGCTGAAATATAACGACAATAAAATCGTCATCACGCGTTCGACCTTGCACATGCTGATAGTTACAGACCGAATTTTAGTGAAAATTAACAGAACTATTATATAATTAGTATATATAATCAATATTTAATAACCCATCCATCGTTGCTTTTAATATTCAGCGAATCACTTTAAGATTAGAACAAGTTTTCACCAAAACAAAAATACGTAGTCACCACGTGCGATGACGGAGTTTTGAATGACGCGTGTTTAAATTTTTTTCACTAGCGCTGCTCGTGTTTTGGCGTCACTAGCCGGCCTGTTTCTTCTATAAGCATTTGTAATGTGTCAGAAAGGATAGGGTGATATACAATGAGGTTGTTTATACTAAAAAACAAAACACTCGAACCCACACCGGCCCCCGGTATATCGACATACACGGCGCAAATTTGTTTACACCGGGAGCCGGTATTTCGACATGCAAGAGGCTAACCATTATTCTATGACCATAAACCATTAAGTTGTGTCATAAAATGTAGGCTGTTATAAAATCGCATATCATTGTCTATTCATTTCTTTGCTCATATTTATAGCGAGATAATTATCAGGTGTAAATTTTGAGTAGGCTTTGTCCTTTGTCGGCAAAAGCCAGAAAGGGTCAAAATTTTATAGCGTTCAGGTATTTTTTGAACAGTTAACGAGAAGATCCATTGTGTATATTGCAAATAACTGTTAATTTATTTTATTATTTCATAGAAATGGGCTCGAAGTCGATTTGTTATTCATATTCATAGCGTATAATGAATAAATTAGCGCACGATGAATATTGAATAAAATGAATAATTTTAATTTTTCGAAACGATTAATTTAATTTATACCTTCACGATCATATGAGTATCTTAACATAATTATTATAACATCATAATATCTTTCATTCAGCTGATTGCTACATGAAACAAACTGATAAAATTGAGCGTCCAACTATTAATTTCAGTTCAGAGGCGTGGCGTCTCTTTTCCGTACAAGTATTATTAGCCGTAATCTCTCAAGTGTCCTGTCTTCCTACTGACACTTGTCGTTAACAAAAAGCAGACATTTCACGTCGTTTGTTCCAACACATCCTCGCGACAGTCTAATGCAGGGATTACGACAAGTGGCAAAAAAATTGGCGCCACATTGTACTCGACGACCCCCGGGGACGGCCGCGGCGACTGTTTCAAATCAACCGCCTGATTTCCCCGCACTTGTTCCACATGGACTGCAACGGTACCTGTCGCCAGCACCATTGTTCTCTTCCTAGAAAAATTAACCACGAACACGTGTCGCTTATGTCATTGTTTCGAGTGCCCTCTCAGATGCCGATGAGATAACGCTCAGAAAAACGAGTTTTATTACGCAGTTATGACTTTATGAATCCATTGTTCACACTTCATTTGTAACAGGATTTCATTACGATTTATCCGATAAGCGTTTGGGACGAAAGCCGTTGCCACTTGCGAGGAATGCACGAAAAAATATGTGCACATGTAAGTCATTAGTTAAGGATGGTATGTCGGGCTCAAATATTTGGCGATGCTTGCAAATCTCGGCGCCAGTGAGACAAAAATGCCGCTTGAAAGACGCCGACAGAAGGGCCTTTTGGACGGCAGCTAAAATAATATTAAAAAGACGGCATATGAAAACAAATGACCGTAGGATTAGGTATCAAATGCAAACCCTTGACAAGCGGCTTAAGAAAACATTACAGCTGCCGGTTTTCACAGAAGTACGAGAAATGTGCCACTTTTACGAAATATTAAAAGCAAAGCCTCAAACAGAACATGTTTGAATTATCACGAATTGTTCCCTTGCCGCATGAAACATTGTCTTTCCTTATACAGTTTATTTGGAATGTTGTTACATTTGTGATTCATTAAATCACAAACTAATACAAATATTGGTTAGCTGCCTGCGTGTTGTTAATCATTGAACAAAATATTATGATCTAGACGTAAACTTCTTTTTTGTCATTTATTAATAACTAGCGGTCCGCCCCGGCTTCGCCCGTGGTACATGTTTACGTTTTCTCTACATAAGAACCATCCTCGTACTTCCAGGAATATAATAAAAAAAGAATTATCGAAATCGGTTCAGCCGTTCTCAAGTTATGCGCTTACCAACACATTTTGCGATTCATTTTTATATATAAGAATATAGGCGTTAGCTGTTCAGGTCTTTCCATTAGGTACACGTTTATCTGATGATCTAATAGTAGGTATACCTAGTAATCATAACAATGCAATGTAGCAGAAAAAATTAAGAAGCTTTCAATATATTTAGGTATGTACTCATATTGTTCATAGCATAAATTTTCTTAATTTTATTCAATAAATAAGTAATAATATAATAAATAAACATGTTTTATATTCCTTGTTATTAACACAGACTTCCTTATTAATTTTCACATCGGAAACGGTGAAATATTTTAACCTCAAAGCCTGAACCTTGCACTATGCGTTAAGCGCCAGCCGTTCCAGGAAATAATATATGTATATGAATATGTGGGAAATATAAACAAGTATTAATAATACATTATCAATAATATATACCAATTATGTATGTATGTGTCATGGAAATAGTGCTTAAGAAAATCCAAAACGCCATAGCATGACGTATTAAAAAGATTCTGCTGGTAATATCTAATCAATGACGTAAAGACTGACGGCACAAATGTATCTCGCGCTGATCGAAATCGGTGAAGAACCTCAGAGAAATTGATATTGTGAGTCATGACGCAAGATTGCCGCGAGATGACGTCACACGGGCCTTACGCGGATCCAACCGACTTTGAAATTCATTATCATCACGATAATTATTAAGAACATAGATATATCCGATATTTGCAAATTCGGAATTACCTGTATTGTTCCAATTGATTGACTTCAATTTCCTGTTACGTATCATTTTACCCTGAAAATTTTAATGTGTAAATGAATTTGTAAATGTTTATTCAGTTCACTTGAAATGTAATGTAACAATTCGAATTTTCTCGAAAATAATTTTTTTCGTTCTATTAGGTAATAGGCGAACATTTTGCACATATTTAAATGTCTAATTATTATTTACCTATGAATTAACAATTTTTTTTTCTGTTTGATTAACTGCGATTAATTTTCAATTTCAAAATTTTTTAAATTACTTCAGATGATAATTTTAACTTTGTGCTTCATTATTTTCTAAAAATTTAGAGTTATTTATATTACACTTCAGTTAATTTCCTGACTTTTCATATAAACTAAGATAGAAATCTATATTGATAACATAACATATGAAATGATTTTAAAAATAATTAATAAAAACACACTAATTGAAAGTTAGGGTTAGACTTAATCTACCTATAATTTGTAATTATGTATTTTAAAATTCAACCTGACTACAAAATTGGAAGTTAATATCGAGAAGCCTTTTATACTTATAACTAGCGACCCACCCCGGCTTCGCACGGGTGCAATGCTGATACTAAATACACTACAGAAAAACTGTGAACGTTGTTTATAAAAACATAGCGGCCCGCTCCGGCTTCGCACGGGTATAAAATATATAGCCGGGCGGCCGGCCGGTACCGCCGCAAACGGTACGTCCCGCAATTTTTAAATCTGTAATATCTTCGAAAATATTCACTTTAATCATACGGTGTAAAGAGCCATATAGATCTATATTAAATGAACAATGTATTCAAGTATTTAATTGGTTAAGGATTAATGCTGTATTGGTTAAAATCGCTTCGAAAATTAGCTATTATTTGTCGTAAAAAGTGAAGGACAAACAAAAGTTATTGTGGGTTATCCATAAGAGATAGATATATACCATCGCGGATTTTTCTGTAGACCTTTTTAATGTGTATAATACTTAGTACATTATTTTGATAAAACTCGAAGGGTTCAGCCTGCGTTTGCAATGCAAGCGGAAAAAATGTAATTTTTTACGACATCACATTAGAAACCTCAAAAATAACAGTACTTCTCCACTATTTAATGGATGTTGTTATACATATAAACCTTCCTCTTGAATCACTCTATCAATTAAAAAAAACCGCATCAAAATCCGTTGCGTAGTTTCAAAGATTTAAGCGTACAAAGGGACATAGGGACATAGGGACAGTGAAAGCGACTTTGTTTTATACTATGTACCTAGTGATGACAATAATATTGGGAATGAAATAAAGACACAATTGCGTTTTTTGTTCTAATCAAAAAATAACATTTAAAGCCTTCACTTCCAGCATCCACTTGAAAACAATCTACAATACAGAGCCTCAATGTCACTTTGACATTTCAACAGATAATCAATGTGTAGCATAGAAGAAAAATGTATTCTTTACATACTTAATACTTATTCGGTTGATTTAAGGATTTAGTGACAATTAATTTAAATGTACATTTTTGAGATTATAATTACTGATGTTTTCCGACCTTATTTGCCTACTTAATTAATAAAATTTCCTACCTATGCCTCTTTATACCTATCTCTCTTAGCTTTTATTTTTTTCCGGAAATAAAGACTTTTAAATGTAGATAGTAAGTATTGGCAGTTTACAAAGTTTTTTCATCTAGGTAATTTAATTTGGAAATGGGTATGAAATGTAAATAAATATTGAATGTTTTAAAAATACACATCACACCATCATCATGACGATTCGGCTTAATCAAAAATGACCAAGCAAAACATAATATAACGAGGCCGCAAACGTGACAAACCGCAGGCATTCAAGGAATTCATCAGAACCTTTTACAGGCTTGAGGAAAACGTCCGATCTCTTACCAATTACCACCTACGTCTCAACTCTCAAATGTTACGGAATATTATGCAAAATCGTCCACTAATATGGTTGTCGAGACCACAGATAATAATATAATACTACCTTAACTAGATTTCCGCCCGCGGCTTCGCGTTCCCGATTATCTAGGATTTCCGGGATAAAAAGTAGCCTATGTCTTATTCTGGGTCTTCGGCTACCTACATACCAAATTTAATTGTAATCAGTTCATTAGTGAATTCAAGTCATTAACGTGAAAGAGTTACAAACATCCATCCATCCTCAAAAACTTTCGCATTTATAATATTAGTAGGATAGGATTAGTAGGATGGCTTAGACCCAGTAGCACGCGCTCACCATGATTCACGACTCGTGACCGTGACGTCAGCGGTCGCGTGCAAGCTAACCTTCGCCGCCGGCATCACGTACACGCCGCGATTTACCTCATATCACTTAGGTATATTATATACGTGACTATGCGTATGTATATTACACGCGTCAATTTTTTGCCGACGAATTCACACATTATGCACAAATATGTATGTCATGTATCTACGCAGTTTTGGCTTTTGAATATGTATTAGTTTTTTCAGTGGATAACATGTTTTGTTACTATGAAATTGTATAAGTTGAATAATTCGCATATTGATTGGCCTACTTGCTATTCTCACAATTTTTTTTTTTTTACCAACAAAATAATATACCTATGTAGATAAAACTCGAAATAGGCATATTTTGTTAAAACTTTTAAATAAGATTATAATAGGTTGAAAAATCTATTGCAGCAAATTGATTAACATAAACATAATTATTAATTGATTTCGCCATTAACAATGCTTTAGTGCAATATAGCGGATATATCGTGTTGGTTCTTGTACACAACCTAATAACATTATTATAATAGAAGGAATTTTTTTACAAGGACTCTTCATTACTTCCAGTTTACAACATAAATATGTCCATAGTTATGAATAATGCATATCCAGACATTATCATTGACGTCACGAATAGAACTAATTTAAATCTATTATTGGAACTAAGACACTGCTATCTGATAATAATATATAAATAGAATAATTGCAAGTGCACGTGCGCCCTCACGCAAAGTCAGCTTATAATAATTATAGGAATATTCCTACAATTATGACCAAGTGCAATCGCTTAGACCAACATAACTATTAACCCCAATTTATAGATAACACACTCGCAAATGGCTTTTAAATATCTTCATTCATTAATAAACGATGGAAAGGAAAATTTAGCAAAACATCTCCGAATATTAATTAGAAATATTCCCAAGGATGTGACCAGTTTAGAGTTTCTTTATAATATTATCTAGCATTCGAAATTTCTAGAAAGAAACGTCATTAAAATGTCGGACGTGTGAAATTCTTAATCGTCATAGTATTAGCATAATTCGCGTGTGGCAATTTAGTTCACACGAATTATTTGAATATGTTAAACGTAAAATTTTCCTCTTGAGACGTGACAGATTACGTATTAGTCATAGATAAAAAAGTTAAGGGGTCAAGCAAATAGAATTAAAAGTTAAAACCCAAGAAGGCCGTCACGGCTTTGAAGTCACTCAAGTCTTTATCATTTGATTTCTTAGTCATCAACTTTCATTGCTACGCTTGTATTAGTCAGAGATAAATGAGCATTATACCCTTTATTAAAGTGAAACTTTTATTACATCGTCTCAAACTTTTTGGTCTGTGTAGCGCATGTCGCGTGTATCGCGGCTGCCGAGTAGGTATACCTACTCGGCAGCCGACCGACACGCGACATGCGCTACACAAAGCAGTGTTCGGAACCGTTCGAACAGTTTCACTTTTACCGTGGTTTCATAAAACCACACAACATTTTTTTTAATATGGTTAAATTCCTTCCTGAATCATGACTTTACCTAAACGCAGTCTCACCGCAAAAAGGCACACAACAAATAGATGATTAATACAAATACGTGATTAGTTGTTATTCCGGATGCTACTTGTAAACTCTGCATGAAACATTATTTTCCATAATACTACATTGAGTAAATTTATCGTTTCTCGTGTACTAAAGGTAACAATTTTAGATGATTGATTTAATTTTAGAAATCTTCTAATTTATTTAAAATATGTGTACTTAAATACATCATTATACATGCAAAAAATCAAATGTGCTTTGAAAATTCGCGCATTCAAAAACGATTACACATATTATAGTGTCTTGTAATCTTAATAATCTTTTGATTACATAATGATGACTGCATTATGCATATTTGTATAGAAAAGAAATTGTTAAAAATATGTACTTGTTTTTCTTTTATTGTATCATTAAACACTAAAAGACGTATAAAAACCTTATCTTTAAAACCTTTTTTATTTTTATCTATACTTTACTAATGACCATTAATTATTATGTCATATATTTGGCGAACGTCCTCTAAAGGACGGAATATTATGAGCGGAAAACGTGATAAAACACACGAAGTTAACAAATAATATAGGCGATCTTCACACTGCCCCGCATCATGCTGCATATTCCGTGTCGACGCAACTACGCGCATTCCTGCGGGAGTGCAGATCTGCATCATCGTGCGGGTTTTTTGCGCACTCACGCGCGTAGGTGCGTTTGTAGATTCACGCACGGCGGCTCTCATTTATTCGCCGTTCTCTGTGGTGGTCGTGCAATACTGAGCATCAGTCTGTCGCAACTTCATAGAAAATTTTTTTTATATGAAACGGGGCAAAATTTTCATGGCGACTATATTTGTTTCGCTCACTCCCTCAGTGTGTTTCACTCTTCATCATTGTCTTTTGTCACAGTGACATTACTCCATTTTGTAATTTATTTTATGGTTATTGGTTACCGGTAAACATTTTGTAATGCGAAATAAGTTTATTTACGTATAGTTTATTATAATAAGTAAGTGTTTAAAAGCTTTTTTGTGCAGCTTGTGATATTCTGGACCTTTAGTTGCTAAGAATGGCGTACAGAAAATGTGAAATATGTGGTTTGAGATCGGAGCGTAAAGACGGGATAAAACGCTATTTTATGGCTAGATTTCCTCTAGATGAACTGCGGTCAGTAGAAATTTCTTTATGCAACAGCGTTATCTTTGTATTTTCATTCATATAACTTATATTTCACTTTATCAGATAAGTTGTTATAATTTTGAATCGGGGAAACAGTGTTGGGACACGGAATACCTAATTCATAATTGTCGACATTTCATTTTCAGGTGTGAAGAATGGGTTAAAATGACAGAAAAATAGGATCTTGCTTATTTATCTATTGAAAAACTACATCAGTTGAAATTTGTGAGTGGAAAGCATTTCAAAGACAGTAATTCCTGTTATGATTATTTGGACTGATGGGTATTTATAATGAATAAATAAATAAATGGTTGTTTGTACGCGTTTCTTTTATTTCACATTTAATTAAACGACAATAACAAATTTCTTTAACGAAAGTGCAAGTAAAATTATTATCGATGTCGAGGGTAGGTACCTACATAATGCCATTATTCTTATGTTGCTCTGTCAGACACTAGTTGTTATGTTGGCTATTCTAATCTAGCCTTGTTTTGACGTTTCTGAAGTTTATTTTTATCTATGGGAGTCCCGTCTCTTCTTACGTAGTATTTGTATTCTCTTTGCTGAGCATCACGACGCGCGGCACTGCGGGATTCGGTGTGCCATACCTTGCGTCTCGCCCCGCACCTACGCGCGGGGGTGCATGTTTCTCCGCGTGTATGCGCGTGATCCGCATGAACGCGCGTGGTTGCATTTTCAGTGTGTTGGACTGTGCGTGTTTTCTATACAAACGGAGATACTTACAAGTAACGTTAAACACGCAGTCACGCAACATGCAGCGTGGTGCGGGGCAGTGTGAAGATCGCCATAGTTAATACTTGGTATTTATTACTTAAACTTTCAATGACATTAAATATACAAAAATAGCTCCACATTCTCAATAATAAAATTATTACAATATTTAGATATTTTATTAATTTCTTTAGGTAGGTATATTTTTTATGTTGTTTCAAAGTAGCTATAATAACCTGATATGACCAAATATTGATAGGGGTCGATCAACTTTTATTGGTCCGACGGTACACGCATCATGTCCCTGAACGATAATTATTAAACATGAAATCATAAAGAGTTAAATTGGTTTTAATTATATTCCTTTTAATATTTTCTAACATTATTGTGAACAATATTTTACTTGTTTTATTAATTTGTGCGTAGTTTCATGGTTGTCCAGAGACTAAATGCAATTTTCCAGTACTATCACATTTGTCCCCAAGCTACAATGCATTAACAAACTTCGCATCACGAACACATACTATCACGACCATAAATACCAAATACACTTCTTGTTTCAGTTCATAATTATTGACATAAAAACATACAAACATTTTTTTTTATTGGATATAATACGATTTTCAGGCATTTTACTTTTGTCCCTATAAATCATCTACATGGCACAGGTCTCACAGACAACCGTAATTTAGTCATGAAACCAAAACACAGATGGCGCGGTAGATTCCTAAACAACAAGCTAAACACAATAATTAGCTGTCGGGCTCAAACGCCATTTTGATTTGTATAAAATCACGGCAACAGTCGTCCGAGCGACGTTGGTGAGTGTGGGGTGGCTTTTTTGTCAGTCCGTCAGACAACTGTGATTAAAACGTAAGTACTTGATGCATTGTTATCAATTATACTACACGAGATGCGCTTTCGTCTATATTTTAGTGTGAGCTGAGATTAATATATAAAATAACAATAGTATTTGCTTGGCGGCTCATATTTTAAAAATGTCCCGCGGACAACCAGTCACTTGGTCAACCAAAGTGGTTGTACCATGGACAATTTGGTTGTCCCTAGGACAATAATTATATAAAACTTATACTTTAACAGTTAAATAGTTCATGTTTTGTTAATTACTCGGCTGTTTCGGGAACACATTTTTATTACGCGATTTTTAGTCCATTGAATGAGTCCCTCCAAGGGGGGTCTAGAGTGCGTGAGTTAGTAACGTAAGATGTTTCTTCGGAAACATGTCAAGAGTCCCTAGGTAATAAACATACTAAAACCCCGGGACACTAGGAGGAGCCCCGGAGTGGGGGGAGGGGGGGAATGGGTCCATTTTTTCATTTTTCGCTTAAATCTCAAAAACGGTACATGTTAGAGAAAAACTTTCAAGGAAAAGTTGAAAGGCCATAAAATTATCTACAAGTTGTACCTCAATCATTTTTTTCTATTCGCAGCCGTTTTCGAGCTACATCCCATGAAAGGTGAAAAATTCAATTATCGTAACTACCCTAATAAAATTAAATTCCTCCTAAACGCCTCCATGGTGGAATTTGGTATTTTTATCAATGATAGACCTAATTATGAGCAATCTATCTGTACCGGTCACAAGTTGCACTTTTGAGTTTTTTGGAAGAAAAAAAATAAAAAGTTCAAGTACCGTAACTACCCTAATAAAATTCAATTCCCCGTAAACGCCTCCATGGTGGAATCTGGTATTTTTATCAATGATAGACCTAATTATGAGCAATCTATCTGTACCGGTCACAAGTTGCACTTTTGAGTTTTTTGGAAGAAAAAAAATAAAAAGTTCGAGTATCGTAACTACCCTAATAAAATTCAATTCCCCGTAAACGCCTCCGTGGTGGAATCTGGTATTTTTATCAATGATAGACCTAATTATGAGCAATCTATCTGTACCGGTCACAAGTTGCACTTTTGAGTTTTTTGGAAGAAAAAAATAAAAAGATCAAGTTCAGTAACTCAAACTACCCTAATATAATATTTTGACAATCGATTCCTCCTAAAGGCTTCCATGGAGGAATGTGTTTATTTTACCAATTATAGACCTAATTATGAGCAATCTATCTGTACCGGTCACAAGTTGCACTTTTGAGTTTTTTGGAAGAAAAAAATAAAAAGATCAAGTTCAGTAACTCAAACTACCCTAATATAATATTTTGGCAATCGATTCCTCCTAAAGGCTTCCATGGAGGAATGTGTTTATTTTACCAATTATAGACCTAATTAAGAGCAATCTATCAGTACCGGTCACAAGTTGCACTTTTGAGTTTTTTGGAAGAAAAAAAATAAAAAGTTCAAGTATCGTAACTACCCTAATAAAATTCAATTCCCCGTAAACGCCTCCGTGGTGGAATCTGGTATTTTTATCAATGATAGACCTAATTATGAGCAATCTATCTGTACCGGTCACAAGTTGCACTTTTGAGTTTTTTGGAAGAAAAAAATAAAAAGATCAAGTTCAGTAACTCAAACTACCCTAATATAATATTTTGACAATCGATTCCTCCTAAAGGCTTCCATGGAGGAATGTGTTTATTTTACCAATTATAGACCTAATTAAGAGCAATCTATCAGTACCGGTCACAAGTTGCACATTTGAGTTTTTTGGAAGAAAGAAATATTTTTTGATCGATTGATGAGCCAAAATCATTTTTTACTGCGTGTAACTCAGAAACGGTAGGATATAGGAAAAAATTATTTGGGTACAACTTGTAGATAATTTTATGGCCTTTCAACTTTTCCTTGAAAGTTTTTCTCTAACATGTACCGTTTTTGAGATTTAAGCGAAAAATGAAAAAATGGACCCTTTCCCCCACTCCCCCCACTCCGGGGCTCCTCCTAGTGTCCCGGGGTTTTAGTATGTTTATTACCTAGGGACTCTTGACATGTTTCCGAAGAAACATCTTACGTTACTAACTCACGCACTCTAGAACTTTTTATTCAATGGACTATTTATGTCAAGTTTAATTGTAATTTTAACATTTCAAAAATCAAGACGCTACTACTACAACTAAGATGTCCCCATATGAAAATCACATTATACTTCATTCATTCAGTTTTATCGAGAATCAGTTCATTTTAATTAAGTAAAATCAATAATACGATACGTAACAAGTAACAACCTCGCCTTAATAGTTTTTTTATAAAAAATATCACTATTTCCGCTTTACTGAAACTTTTTTATATATGAAACATTATTTGGTTGTTCAAAAGACATCATTCGTTTCAATTTTAATAAAAATATTTCGTATTTTGGGTGTAAATAGAACAAATATCAAAATATTATTTATTATTTAATATTAGAAGAATTTGTTTTAATTCTTAAGGGAATTTAACATTAAAAAAAGTACTATTGTGTAAGTTGTCCAAAGGACATTATTTCCCGTGAATAGATCGGTTCGTGAAGTTAAATCCACAAATGTATTTAATCAACATCACTGCTGCTTATATAATCTTAATCTACGAAGAATTATCTTCTTAATGAAATAGTAAAATGCTGAAAATTAAGTAAAAAAAAAAAATACGAGAAAATTATGATCGGGACCTTTAAAAATTGATTGACCCATAGAATTTTTTCATACATAAACTCTTACATAATCCAATAATATCTACTTACATATAGGTACCTATTATTAAACTTAAAGTGTAGGACATCGGTAACTTAAGAATATGATAATTCCCTCCAAATTTTTTTTTTAATCGGCTTTCCATCCACATGATCTTATCTCTTGTTAAGAAATTAGATATTGTCATCATTTTCAATTCCAAATTTTTGTGTAGTATTTATTTGATTTTTTAAATTTACTTAACGAACTAATTTCTAGAAATTTTTTACCAATAATATCTTTCATATATAATATTACTGAATTTTAGTATTTTTCACATTATTATGAATAACTAATTATTACCTATACTATCAAATATAACCGCGGTTAAACGTGCCGTGTGACGCATGCCGGTGCGCGTGCGCTGACGTGTTACCGCTTAATTGACATATTTCCGCCTTTACATAAAGATAGTGGAATTTTTATTGGCGTGTCAAATCTATGTGTTTGTGTGGC
Source organism: Colias behrii (assembly GCA_029959065.1). Taxonomy (NCBI): domain Eukaryota; kingdom Metazoa; phylum Arthropoda; class Insecta; order Lepidoptera; family Pieridae; genus Colias; species Colias behrii. The sequence goes on from JARWMC010000016.1 coordinate 3,715,048, forward strand.
GCTTTGTTTCAATTACAGTATTATGTATGTTGTCGATTACCTACTTCGAGTGTCAGAAGATGATTGACCACTGTATGTAGGTTAAATGCTTAATTAAATACAATATTAAAAATCGCTAGGTTTAATTAAACACAATATATAAAATACCATCAGCTTTTATGCTCATAAATTATACTATAAAATATTCAAATGTTTAAGTACGAAGAGTTATTATAAGCATACCTACTTATTTCGTAAAAAAGGTTTATGTATCATAAATCATGTTCTTAATTCACCACGAAAATAGTAAGCCACACCTTTAAATCAGCAGATATAGTAACAAAAATAAATCAATATTATCGTTTATCGACACGTATTAAGTAACACAACGGACATCACTATCAGCTTCATGGGTTCCATGCACTTATTCGTGGTCGATAAACGTATTTATCGATATCCTAAGCTCAATGATTACACTATTACTTACCTATCTAGAGCGTTGCGCTAGACATGTTTTTCGATATTACTTACAAAAAAGATTAATACATACCTTCTTTTACATTAATGATAAATATCTAATCTATTATTCGCAAAAACAAGTTGTAACATTCATATGCACTTTGTAACTCATTATCTACATTAAAATCAACCACAGTATAGCCCAAATAAAATATAGTGTGTTATATGCAATCATTCCTATCTATGCAAAAATAGTAGGTACGTCATTTTAGTTGCATTTAAACTTCAAAAAACACTCTGTCACAATACAGTCAACAATATTGATACAAAACCTCTACACACCTCCGTGAATATCTTATCAAACAATCGTATCCTTATTTGAAAGTAGTAAATATTTGTAAAAACAGTTCACCAAGGAAAGTAGGCGTATGATAATAAAATGAACTCATAAGCAACGCGTGGGCTGACCACCGCCCACTCGTGTGACTAATGTCACTGTACCGCTACTGATCTTAATATTTATTTTTAATTTTTAATTTTAACACACTATATGTTGAGGATAAAACACTACTAATTATACAATATGTGTCCATGTGACAAATTCATACCGATTTTAATTTGAACAACAACATCATACAACAACACAAGACATACAAATAATTCACACAAACAAAAATTTAATTTAATAATAAGCTGTATTTAAAATAAATATGCAGGTCAACAGGAAAAGCTATAAATATTTATTGAAGTGAAAACTTCTTTAGCGGCGTTGGGTATAAAATCTTAAACTCGCGTCAGGACACGTGGCCTGATCGAAAAAGCGTAAGATGGATTTTTTTTTTTAGCCCTTATATTCCTTGCGTAAGACGGATACCATTCTAAAATATCAAACATGCTGAACGTTAATAATCAAGTTTTCACTTCTGCCGGCACTCCCGGAGTGCAACCCGTCTTTTTTTTTTATCTACAATATTATCGATAGTATGCGCAAATACTCGTAACACTGTCAGAGATTTGCGTTTCTATTTAGAGACATAAAGACAGGTATATCTCGTATAGTCTCTAAAAGACATTACAAACATCCTGTTCAAATCCTTGCTTTATTCCGAGCCTTAATTACTACACAAAAAGGTAACATCGCCTGCAAAAAATAATAACATAGCATTTCGCAATAATCATTAGACTCTTCATCGGAACGTAATAGCTGCGCCCGTAATTCTATCTGTCAATAGTTATTACGAGTAATCCAAGATTGATGTCGAACAGAAGCTCGCAGGTTATAATTGAGCGAGCCATTGTAGGCGCCGGGGCTTGATTGATAGTCTGGCGATTATCCCGTCGTTGCGACACTGCTAATTCTTAATTAGATTCACCTTAATAAGATACCCTTGCATAATAGTAGCCGATCCAGCTTCAGCAGATTAATTGTTATGCGACCGGCCACCGTCTCGAATCTTAATCAATGATTGCGCTACCGTACATTGTATCTACCTCGAATTACAGCTCGTTAACTGTATTATTACATTACAATTGTGTCGACTAAAGAACGTATCCACTACGACTTGTAGAGCGAACGGTGACTCTACCTGTACTATACGATCTAATGGCGGCCCTAAGATGAAAATTTGAAAGTTTCTAAAATCGCGGCCAAATAGTAGATAGCAATAGGAAGAGCAATAGTGCATAGCCATCCGCAACAATTACCGTGTCGCGTCTCGGCGTGCGCCCGCGCCGGCAATTGTTTACTGCGCGCACGCGCGGCGCGGCGCGTGTCCCCCCGCGCCCCGGCGGCAGCTGCTCGCACAGGTGGCGCGTGTGGGAACTCGACGGCTCTGCTCGTTCCCACGATCGCGCGCCCTCCGCTCCCTATATAAGCCCCCGCCAGACCGGCTCACCGCATTCCGCGTTCAACGCTCAGCGCTAACGCACTCACTATTCGCTCACACACAATGTCTACCATGTCTTACGATCTCGCGTATCCGATCTCGGATGACGGCCCGCAACCCGTCTCGCGCACTTACCAATATCGCAAAGTGATGAAACCGATGCTCGAGCGCAAAAGGCGCGCTCGCATCAACCGTTGCCTCGACGAGTTGAAGGAGTTGATGGTCAGCGCTCTCCAGTCGGAGGGTGAAAATGTAGCCAAGTTGGAGAAAGCTGATATTTTGGAATTGACCGTTCGTCATCTGCACAAGCTGCGCCGCCAGCGCCGGCTCTCGCTGAACCCTACAGTGGATGCCGATCGCTTCAGAGCTGGATTTACTCACGCCGCAAACGAAGTCTCTCGTTGCTTGGCTTCCATCCCTGGAGTGGATGTGAGGCTAGGAACTCAGCTGATGACACACCTCGGACACAGACTGAACGACATCCAACGCGCCGCCGGCAGCGACACGCCACCGGCCAGCCCGCCCAGCCCCGCTCTGTCGACCGTGTCCTCCTCCTCGGGCTACGTGACCCCGTCGCCGCCGGCCTCACCCGTGCCCATGCACACCGCCGTGCCGCTGGACTGCACCACCAGCAGCCTCAAGAGCGCGGTGTGGAGGCCGTGGTAAAGGATTCGCCCGGAAGGGCGGACCCGGCTCCGCGGTCACATCTGTTCCAACGCCGATCGGAGTCGCCAGCCCTCCCAGTGTCCGCCCTCGTCCTGTCTAGTGCTAAGAAGTTAACTTAGATCTCATCACTGATTGTTTAGTGTAGGTTTCAAAACCTTTTAGTTAGTAAGTTGAACTGAAAAGCTTTAATCAAAATAGTTTATAAGTATATTGTGATATTAAAGTTTAATTTTATTGTAGAGATGTATCGAGCCTTACCGACTATGAGTGGGTTCGGATTGTTATTATATTATCGTTAAAAAGATTTCACGAATGTGAACAATGCAAGAGAACAATTTAATAAAAAATATTTTTCAATCATATTTCTGTATTTCCTTTAACCATAAACCACCCATCGACTCTACAAAGATAAGTTAATTTTTCAATAATTGCTCAGAGATAATAAATCACATGATTATTCAAATATAAAAAATAGATGCTACTGGAAATAATGTATACAAACAATATGAAGTGATAAATATGAAAAGAGGTTAAGGGCGCAGGCCTATGACCCGGCGCGCGTGCTCGGTAACTTTCCTGTAGACATACAAACAAACTCTGCGACACTAGAATATGTATAAGTAATCGCTCTGTAACTGAACTCGATGACGACAGTACAAGAAATATTTGCCGCCGTTGCATAAGTTATTATATTCCTAATAAGCACGGAGACCATTAGAATATGCTGGACAAATAATTACGGATTAGTAGAATTTAAATAAGTATTTAATAATAAGGGAATTGATACCTACTGCCCTCTGATTTATTAGTTAATAGAATCATGTAACACCTGTTTAAATCATACCTATTAAAAGAGTCAACGCAAATAATTCGGAACTCTATCTAGATTTTCTTAAGTTATCATAATATCTTAAGAAAATGTAGAGCACAAAAAGTAGAGTCATTTGTTTCGGTTCGGTGTTTTTAGTCTATCGCAATTTCCATAGAAAAACCATTGCTAAAATGTACGTCACATCAAGTTTGTGCGTAATACCAGAAAAAATCATCATTGAAAAACATCAAGTAGGTAATTTGTAAAGATATATATATATATTTATTTAAATACAAAACAAAATAAATTTGTTGAAGCTAACTCCACTCTCCAAAATTTGAGAAAAGAACTCACTAAAATAATCATAAATCATAATATTATGATCACGTGGAAAAATATCCCATTCATTTCAAATACTTCTCACATTAATGGTTCAACCATGGTTCAACCTATGTATGTGTCGCCATCTATACAACGGCTGACGAAAACTAAGAGCTTTTAAGACTGTGTTTTAAAAGCTTTTTCTTATCAGAGCCCTCTCTTTATTAGCCTTGGTATTAACTAAAAGCCCGGCTTGTTAATAGCGTGTCAATCGTTTTAAAAACGCGCTTTTTGCTTTCCTTTCCTTGTTGTTAATTCAATTCACTTGAAACTAATCTAGATGTTAAAAATAACAATTACAGACTAAAAATATTCTTATTATTATTGCAAATTAAAAATAGACAACAAAAATGATAAAAAAATTCAAGGGAAAATATTATCATAATATGACGTACGATGGACGTACGTAAACAAATTCAGTTGTTACAGTTTTGACATAAATTCAAGTATCAAAGTTCACTGGAAATTATCTCATTCCTATATTTAAAAATCTCATATCGCATTGCTTCCAATCTAAAACTGAATCCACTTTTGATAAAATTTTGTGAGTGTCGTCCGATCGAAATTGCTAGATGCGAAGAATAGTTTTATCTTAAACAAATGTATAGTGAAATTGTAAGAAATTGGTCGTCTAAATAACTACAAATTTGCTTTCTCTGTCCCTTTATCCTGCTGCTAATGATGCTTAAATCTTTAAAACTACGCAACGGATTTTGATGCGGTTTTGTTTAATAAATAGAGTTGATTCAAGAGAAAGTTTTTATATATTTTATTAGGCTTTACACAAATCGGGCAAAGCCGCGGGCGGAAAGCTATTATTGTATTGTATAAATAATAAATCTATACTATATAATATTATAAAGCGTTTATATTATGAAGAGTTTGTTTGTTTGTTTGAACGCGCTAATCTCAGGAACTACTGGTCCGATTTGAAAAAATTTTTCGGTGTTAGCCCATTCATCGAGGAAGGCTAAATATATATATATATATATATATATATATATATATATATATATATCATCACGCTAAGACCAATAGGAGCGGACCCACGCGGAAAATAACATAGTCCTTAATTCTTTAATTATCCACACGAGTAAATTATAAAACGATAAACTCTTGGCCATCGTAAAGTTTTTGAAACTCATTAGTTTGTTATTATTTAGTATTTTCGTCTTATGAATAAATTCTTACTATTGCATCAGTATTTATTTAACTTGACCATAGATAAGGAACGAGCGATGAATCGACTTAATTGTTTAATTAGATAGAAATTAATGACATTATTTTCTTTAAAACTAACTTGACAAGTTGGTGTGAAAGGGATAAAAAACATACAGGCGTCATTCAAGGTCATATTTTCTTGTTACAAGTTAATGGTCATAGTGCAATCTCCAGTGTATTAGATATAAGCTTCTTGCTATGTATGAATAAGATGAAAAATTAAGAGATATTGTATGACAAGCAGACGTTGTAAAGACATGTACCTAGTACTTTTTTTATTAACTACACTACCTACTTTTCTATTTTTTTATTTTATAGCCTGTATAACATAGGTAGGTATACGAAACAAAGATTTGATCTTCATAACATTATTGTAACGTTTAATCGAATCCTTTATTTGCCAATAAATATAAAAATAACGAATCATTTTCCGATCTCGAAACAGGAAAAATCAATTACATTACCATGCCTACACCAATCGTTTCAATTTATAAAAGATCCGCTTATCAATTTACTGACTTCAAATAATATTATGTAGATGAGTAAGTTCTTGCGTGCTCTTGTTAAAAATAATAGTACAAACAATCAACATAATAATATGGACAAACGTTTAATCTCCTAGCCTCAAATTGCGTCGCTCGTTTCAAGAATTGGGTTCTAAACTTTAAATAAACACCGTTTTGTTCCTCTTACGATAACAATATGTCACCAGTGAGAAAAATACTCGTGTCGATGGAAAGTTTATTCTCAAGATAATACATTAATGTGTACTTAATTCTACCCATTAGTCACCGCCGTAAATTAACTGTGTAATAAATTGACTATTTATTGTCATTTTTGTCATCACAATGTTTATAAAATACGTCTCCTCAAATATGTCATGAGAGTATTGATCTTATTTACAATTATTTATATACTTGCAATGAGTGAATGAACTTTACGTAACAAGATCCCGAAACTACCAGATATTATTAATTTTCTGACGATTTGTTAATTAATGTTGTATCACTCAATGTGACACATATTGTGAATCAGGAAATAAGTTATGTGTGGCCCTGACATCTTGGACAGTCCCAGAAACAAAACGCGCTTAATAATATCTTAATAAAAAGTGTTGATTAATATAACTGGGATTGTAGTAAGAATACCTAATTGCAAGATCATTTAATTATAAGAAACAGCAGTTTATCATGTAGCTGTAGCCTTAAGGTTTACAAGCATACTATGGAAAGAAAATTAGGGGGAGTCCGGGAGACTTGCCCAGGTGGGAGAGTTGAACCACTTTCAATAACTTTTTAAATTAGGCGCCAAATTACGTCGAGTGGCAAACAAATGAACGCGCATAACCTGCCAATCACATGCAACTCGCAATTTTGGGTGATAACAGACGCGTTAGACTGTGAGTTACGAAAAAGTGTTTTTATCGTCGCGGAGTGATTTTTTTTGGATTTGTTCTTTTAATTGCTATGCACGCATTTATGAAGGTATGTATCAAACACCTACGTTATTGCATTACTAGATTATCATATTTTGTCGTACGTTCAGTGTTGTTCTCCAGTTGATAGTGGATTTGTTGGAAAAAATCAAGATATGGGCTTGAGTCGGGTGCGGGAGAGTTGAACCAATCTGCAGTCGGGAGACTTAAACAGTGGTTCAACTCTCCCTTTGCAGTTTGTATACTATTTAAGTTACTTTTTGTTTTGTTTCAGAAAGAAAATGCCATTTCAGTATACCTAAACCTAAGAAAGGTAGTCGTCTCAGGAAACCGTTTTCTAAGTCTGAGATTGAAAGTGCAGTCTAATATAAAGGGTGGCAAATCTATTCGTCAAATTGCAATCAAGTATGAGATAGACAGAACCACTTTACAGTATTTTCTGTTAGGTGAACAAAAGTCAACACCTTTGCAAGACAAGGGGAGCCAATACAAATGCTCCTAGATTTTCAGTGTAAATGAAGAGACTCTTCTTCTTCTTCTTCTTCTTCTTCTTATCAGCCGTGGGACGTCCACTGCTGGACAAAGGCCTCCCTCAAGGATTTCCAGTACGACCGGTCACCGGCTTGAAGAGACTCGTTCGTTACTTATTGACCTGCAGTAAAATGCACTATGATTTAAGCAGAAAACAAGCAATGCAACTAGCTGCCGACTACGCCAAATTCCTTCAAAGTGAAAGGAACATCCAAGAGGCAAATATTGAAGAAAGAAGATATCAGAAATATGAGAGTGAAACAGAATCAGAAGAAGAAATCTTTAATTACGAAGAAAGTTTTATTAACGAAGATTAGGAAGAAAATAGGGATGAGTCTTGGTTTTGCTTTGTTTGTCAGTCTGATTATATTGGATATGCGTCTTTGTGTTTCTTGTTGAAGGTACGGCCATGAGATATGTGTCGGCCTCACAAAAAATGACGTAGAAGAGTTTATTTGTCACGATTGCACTAAAATGTAACGAGTAACAAATTGAATTAAAGTTCCACTTATGTAATTTTGTATGTGCCACATTTAATTTTTGAGACTGATAGATATTCTTAGTTAATAGTAAAAAATGTATTTAAATTAGTTTTGTAGATTTATATAGCAGAAGATACCTCAAAACGAGTATTTAATTAGTAAAAAGAAGCGAATGTTATGTTAAGGATTTGCTCTGAAAACATTTGGTTAATTATTTTCAGTAAATTGGTAAATTGTGTAGAAGGTGATTATTGTGGTGATTATGAATATTCTAGTTATTGTTAAATGTGTTTAAATAATACATAACTAATGTATAATATGCTTTATTTGCTACATTTCTCCTCTCTAAAAAGGTATGGGCAAGTGTCCCGCACCTTATGGGCAAGTGTCCCGCCGGTTGGGGAGACTTGAATCAAAACTCATTTTTCATTACAACTTAGTTTACTATCTTCTCCTTGCCATTTTTATTTTCAGAATAGTATAAAATCTTAGCCAGATAATAAGGCTTCCATATGGTGTCGATCTTAAAGCTCTAAAAGTCACGGATCAGATTTTATAGAGTTTTTAGTAAAAAGCGGTTCAAGTCTCCCGGACTCCCCCTACTAACTCCTGAAAGTTTACAGACTTTCAGTTGAATAGGCAAGCATGTTTGAGCCAGAATTTGTTTAATCTATTTTGGAAAATTTATTTCTTGTGGTGCTCACTTTTATCCTACCTAATACCTAATAACCCACCTATAAATTATCGTTTCTTACGTTAACCATTACATTAAATAGATACCAAAAATCCATGCGACTTACAAATAATCTCAACTGAAAAACAAACAATTCGAATGGACATGTCATGATTCACTGTAAATTCCGCTCATTATCAGAGTGTCTATCATGAAAATCGCATGATAGATAAGTAATTGAATCAGTCAAAAACAGTATGATGATACCCTGAAGAAGGAGTGTTCCGCTCTTTATCGGTCCATTAACGCACGTGGCATCAGATCGGAGATAACAGCCGAGCTGCAGGGAAGCACCATGATAAGAAAAATCGTATCGTTTTGATAGAGTTCTGTGAAAAATACTACTTGCCAAAATGCAAGTGCGTGAAGGAAACTCTCCGTATATTTTCTTATTTTTTTTTTCTTAAATATTGCTATAATACTAGCTACTGACTATATTATACTTTACTATATTATAGATTACTATATAACGTTAACTAAAGTATTAACTTTTACGAACATTGTTTTGCAGTTATTCTCTCAACTCTATCGCTTAGGGGTAGCGAAAATTGTTAACAACGGATGACCTATTCTTAAACCTAGAGAATACCTACCAGGGGTCGTATTATGACCTTTCATTCCCAGTCAGTTTACACCCTGAATTTAACTGACTGGCAAATTCATATAATACCATAATTAACCATGGCTAGTTATTGCGATCATAATACGGCCCCTATCCTATCTTTCTGGTGGCATCAATATCGCAGTATTTACATGAATATTATGTATAAAATGTAGTTATTATAATAAATTGCAATTTTTAAATATTTACTTTTTTATAAGTAAATGCAGTTCACTGTGATATTCTCAAGAATATTGTTTTGACATGGCCAAATAGATAATCTTTACTCGAAAACCTTGCACATCAAATCGTTTAGTTAAAGCTCCGATAAAATTTATTGCATGTTACATAAAGTGTATATTTATGTTATAAATCTATGAATTGTTTAACAATTAATGCTACGAGCCACAAAAGATTAGTATAGAGTATATTGGTCCATGGTAATAAATAAAAACTAGTGGGCCTAACCGAATCAAATTTTTATGGGACCAATTCGAAACTATTCCGCATAAATTTAATATCGTGTACATACTGAATTGAGAACCTCCTCCTTTTTTTGAAGTCGGTTAAAAAATTATGCAATAGAATTTAAATCTCGCAATTTCTACAGGCGCAACCAAACAAGCAAAGCTTATTTTTTTCCAGAATCATTTTGAATATGAATTATGTACCTACAATTGTAGACTACAAAATACAGGACTTTTAAATTAAAATTTAAATTATTGAATAAATCGTTAATCACTTGAAGTAATCCAATACTTCAAGATGCCAAAATTATTCAGTTTATTTTGAAGGTATAGTGTGAGGACGAAAATAGATCATGGTAGCTCAAAGAAAATGTACCTAGGTAGTACTAATGATTATAAATTATAGAGTTAAAATCTATATTATAATTAATGGGTCCAATTGCAATTTGGCAAGTTTTATTCATTTCTTTTGCACGCCTCATAAGCGAAGCGTTGAGGTGGGTACTACTGTCACTTCGCGCAAAACATCTGATTTTTCAAACTTAAAATGTCTTTATGTATCATACATTGCACTTGTAAGATAATACATACACACACATATTAAGAAAAAACACTATTTTTAACATTCATGATATTTTTGATGTCATTTTTGTTATTTAAACTAGTTAAAAAACAGTTTAAAAAAGTTCTGTCTTGGACGTCCGTGTGTCTGTATGTGCGGAGGATTTTCTTGTTAACACGATAGCGACCGAAATACTTTACTAATCGAGTCTTTTTTTTTCTCTTACGCTTGAGTATGCTCAGGAATAGAACCCTTTCATTTTTCAGGGTCTGATTCGATGTGGTTTAATTGTTATTAAATAAACAAAAATAATAATTAATAAATAATTATTAAAAAAAAATTATGAGGCGTGCACTTTTGGATTTTCCAAATTATTTTTTTTATTTTAACTGAAATTAAAAATAATCATTAATTATGTTCTAGTATTAAATATAACAACATTCGAAATGATCAATTTTAAACGTACTCTTGCTCTACTGCTCTGATTCCAAGATTCCTTAGATTTTTCTATGCCCTAACAAGTGCATACAAAAAGATATTTTAGCATTTTACAAATAAACGTCACTTATCTGGTTGTAACGCCTCCTCGTGCCAACCATGTGACTGTTATCTACCGCGTACACTTTGGCAACCGCTATCAAATAATTACTGATATATTAAACAACGTCACTGTGTTGAATTTCGAGAAAAATTGTATTGACGTCCAAAGAATTAGATTGTATCAGCCTCTTCATTTGAAACTATATTATAATTTTATAATAAACTAGCGGTCCGCCCCGGCTTCGCCTGTTGTAAATGTTTACGTTTTTTCTCCATAAGAACGATCCTCGTACTTCAAGGAATATTATGAAAAAGACTCAACCAAATCGGTTCAGCCGTTCTCGAGTTTAACGCTTACCTACACAATTGACGATTCATTTTTATTATATCTGTAGATAATTCTAAAGTTCGCTAGATTTAAATTAATCGAACGATATCTGTGAAAATATGAATAGAATGATGTATTTAGATTTTAATCTACGAAATTGATTTTACATTCGAGAAAAATTCAAAACATCATAAAAACTTGTATTCGGACAGTCCATTGACGTAAGTAAAAATATTAGTTTGTTGGTCATCGTTCATTTAAGTACAAATGAAGTAAGCAAATAATTTGGTACCTAATATTATGTAATAAGTAGGTATCTACTTACTTAATAATATTTTGGTAAACTTGAAATTACCTATGCGAAAATGCAATTGACATCCACCCTTGCTTCAACTCTATGCTACTCTATGGCTCTACGCACTCGGAGTACTATACCTATCTAGTGTATCTACATTATAATATGTAGGTATGCATTAATAAACTAACAAGATCGTTCTAATTATTGTTCTAAATAACAAGGTATTCACATTTGTACAGTCATATTTTTCTTCTATAAATAAAAAATGATGGAGTAAAGCGGTAATTTTTACTCGAATATATCTATATCTCACATTATAAATAGAATTATTAATAAGTGCTTCAATATTACACAACTTCAATATAAATAACATCACAAAATTGTAAGATTACACACATTTAATCATCATTTATAAATAACTTTTTTGTTTATTTCAGATAACTAGAAAAAGCGTTTAATTGCAACAATTATACGGTTAACTTGAATGACTCAAGGCTCAAGCTTGAGTGAGTCAAATTAATAAATAAGAACGAATAAAAAACAAGCGTATAATGCCCTTTCCCTTACGAGCACACTTATTAAATTGACCCCGGTCAAGTCTTAATGATTGTGTGAATTGTATTGACGCAAAATATTATTTGTCCGTTTTTTATGTTCTAAAATTAGATGGAAATACGCATTTCATCCTCATTAACCGTCTCCGGCACGTAGTCATGTCTCTTTTTATTTACTCATTGCTTATTTATCCTTAATACGTGTATTGACTTTTGGAATACCATCAATGTAATACGTTACCCGCTAAAATTGAGACTCATTGTCTTTATATCATGTCTCTAGAAATTGCATCATAATGATTTATATAATATGTAGGTACTAGGTAGGACCTATATCAAAATATATGCTCGGTATATAAAAACTGAAAATTTTCAGAAAATGCGATCTAATGTCATAGAGATAGTATGTTAGTACATATTATCTCGATGTCTAATGTCCTCTTTTTTGACGTGAAGGAGTGCTATTTAGGAAATTTATGGTGAAAATACTTTCTTTTTATATATTGTGATACGCACGTCTTCTAATATAAAATAATGCGTAACAATAGATATAATAATTCTATCTTCACTTTCAATTATCTAGAATTAAATAACGTTTTAGTTACGTCATTTGTAACTGAAATTGTTGTCAAGCCGCCTTTTAACCTCATATCAACGGAATATTTGCAATTTTCATTATCAGTTGTGTTTAATTATTAATAAAGTTAAAAAGACCCGGCCAATTAAATCGGTTGTCAAGTAAAAAATGATCAGCGTATAAAAAATTATACCTATACCTACCGTAGTAATTTATCAAGAAAGCATTAGAGAATATTTGTACTTATTTAAATTAAAATATTTACTTAATCAATAATTAATATTATTAATGCTTTTTACAATGTGCTTTCTGTGATATATCTGTAACTATTATAAAAAAGAAAATACTCATTCATTTTCATTCATTAGACAAATAGGTATTTAAAAAAAACACTTGTACTTTAATATTCCCTATTAATTTGGCAAGTTTGAAAAGGACAAACCTTTTTTCCTCATCAATGCATTTCAAAAGTAAACAAACTAAGTGTGGAAAATTGTGGAAAATTCAAACTTTGCGAATGTGTATGAAAAACATGCATATTTGTTTACTACAGATAGGTACGTTCTAATTTCATCCTTTAATAAATTATATATCTAAAACCAGTGCACTAGATTAAATTCCACTTGAATTGAATTGAGACGTTTCTACTGCGCCTCAAACATCAATAGAGCAATCATCGTTAATTCATACAAGGGCAGAGGCGATTTAATGCGTGTTTCGAGTAAATACTCTAATTTTCCTACAACTATATGGGTTATTCTATCTTTGTTGTTATGTGTAATGTCGTCAAAATTTGTTTGATATTGCGTCCACACAGAGCTATCAAACGCTGATTATAAAATACTGATTCAGAATATCAAAAACAATACGTCATAGAGAATATTATCTATCTATGTATTTATAGGGGATTTTAGGGTCAATAAACAGTTATATATTCATGATTTTCACATCAAAGGTCGTTTTATGTAGGTACCTAACTTTAAAAATATAGGATTGATAACATCTATATTTTATTACAGCAATCAAATAAAACAACAATGTTAATCAATTGGAATTTCCCCGCACATTCAAAAATAGGTACGTAGCCACATCTATATTCACAAAATATAATGATTAGTAACATATTTAAAATAATATAATATGTATAAGCTTATTACTATATGATTGGTGATAGCGAAAGCATCATCTCGACAAAAGAAAATCGAAAAAGAAAAAAAATCATCTTTTGTCTTGGAAAACGTTACAAACTTCTTTTAAAATGTACCTATTAGGCTATTTGGCATTTCGCGCAAAAGTTAAGAAACGGATTCGCTGGAAACAATATACACTTTTTCCAGTTACCAAGCTTGCATCATCACTACATAGTATAAAACAAAGTCGCTTTCTCTGTCCCTATGTCCCTATGTCCCTATGTCCCTGTCGTGGCCATATCGTAGATTTGCTCATTTCATGAAATGGCCAATTTAGTTTGGCCAGATCGTTAAATCGTCAACGTTTCACGATTTGGTCATCCACATTTGGCCAGATCGTCGATCTGGCCAAACGTGGATGGCCATTTCACGAAATGCGACCATTTTTGTTTTTTTTTAAAAAGCGATTCGCTTCTGGCACTCGCCGGCCGCTGCCGCGGCACGCTCGCTTTGCTCGCTCGGCTTGTGCGTTGTTTATTAAAGTCTAACCTAACCTAACCTAACTGTTTTCTATTGAAAAAACCATTCGCTTCTGGTATTCGCCGGCGCTACCGAGGCACTAACTTAAATGACAATAAACAAGTTCTTAAAATATTCTGAATTTTTTAATGTTTTATGGACTCTCTAAGATATTTTATACGATCTGGCCAAATGTCGATGACCAAATCGTGAAACGTTGACGATTTAACGATCTGATCAAACTATGTTGGCCATTTCATGAAATGAGCAAATCTACGATATGGCCACGACATCCCTATATCCCTTTGTACGCTTAAATCTTTGAAACTACGCAACGGATTTTGATGCGTTTTTTTTTTTAAATAGATAGAGTGATTCAAGAGGAAGGTTTATATGTATAATAACATCCATTAAATAGTGGATAAGTACTGTTATTTTTGAGGTTTCTAATGTGATGTCGTAAATAATTACATTTTTTCCGCTTACATTGCAAACGCAGGCTGAACCCTACGAGTTTTATCAAAATAATGTACTAAGTATTGTACACATTGAAAAGGTCTACAGAAAAGTCCGCGATGGTATATGTCTATCTCTTATGGATAACCCACAATAACTTTTTTTTGTCATTTACTTTTTACGACAAATAATGGTTAATTTTCTATATGGCCCTTTACACTGTATGATTTAAGTGAATATTTTCGAAGATATTACAGATTTAAAAATTGCGGGACGTAGCGTTTACGGCGGTACCGGCCGGCCGCCATCGCACCCGTGCGAAGCCGGAGCGGGTCGCTAGTTAACTATAAAGCAACACCTTTAATCGCGAACGTTCCGAACATAAAGAACTGTACACATTATATGGTAGCTAATGAATGTCGCACGCCTTTGTGGCCGCACCATTAGCTGCCTTGTTTGCGGTGGAATCTTCCCACATTATGATGATAACCCGCTTTATCAAACGGCGCCCACACGAGACTATCTCTAACTATTTTTAACGAGTATATTATTGATGCATGCTATCTTAGAACACGTGCCGACGCTGACTTTTCTCTTATCGCTTTGGAATTCTCCGCTGTGCAACTTATAAATATTTATGCAATAGACAAAACATTATGTACATCAACAACGTGCGTCATCTAGGTAATTGCTGCGCTTATAAATATGTTTACGGACAGTTAATCAAATTGAACTGACCGGGAATAAACCCATCTTTATTATAAGGACCTTACCAATTATAAATCGTGTATTTTCCTTTAAAATAATAGGTGAGGTTGCGTTAATTGCCTATCGTACTTGTTAAATTAATAGCTCTATTTAATGACTGCATCAAAAACTAAATCTCAAATAATATATACGCCTGTGAAAATTAACCGAGTAAATCATCAGTAATATGCTTACGCCTGGCATTGTTTTGACGGCATAAAGTAAGTCAAATCTAAACATTCAATCCAAGAATCTATCGAGCGATTGTGATCTGTAACAATCTAATTTGTTGTTCCAATTTGACTCATTATTTATATGATATAGGTATATCGGTAAAACCGTAAAAAAAGGTAAATTCTCCATCGACATTCAACACCTGGCAGGCCGCAGCGTTAGGGAAAATCAAATTATCTGCAAATTCGTAAGTGCGATATGTATTTTTTTTTTTTTTTTTTTTTTTAAAGGCACCCGTCATCACAGGGTGTTCGCGCCACCTCTGGATTATAGTCCAGAGACTTTTTTTGCTTTTTTTTTTTTTTTTTTTGTTCAATTTTTAGAAATATTAACATACTGCCTAAGTACTTACATAATATAAATATAAATAATGTACAATTAAAATTATAAGAACTTAAATTAAATTACAATATAAAATAGAATCAAAATTATTAAGTGAAAATTCAATAAAAACACGGCACAAAAACACTCAACTTAATCCTATATCACAGTTAAACTAATATCACACACTATTTCTTTGGTTAACTACGACTACAATATGCTTACAATATTGTAAGAACGCATCCCTACACTTATCCCCCAGGGCGGAAGGCAGATTCTCACCCGTCATCGCCATGCCCAATTTTTGCTCAATAGCATATCTATTGCTTGCAAAAATTGGGCACTCGAGTAACAGGTGAGGAACCGTCTCCTCTACTCCGGGCTGACATAGACATGACGGATTCTCCTTCAGCTTGAATCTGTTCAAATAGAAGGCGAATCCGCCATGACCAGTCAGTACTTGTGTGGTGTGGTGTGTGATGTCTAATTTCCCGACTACCTTGTATGCAGCAGCAGCGCTTGGGAAAAAGAGCTTCGTGACTCCGGCCGTTCCTCCTACATCGTATTTCCTATCCCATTCGCTGATCGTATCCTGTCTCAAGATACGCTTGACGAATGAAACAGGACACAGATCGTAATCCGGTTTCCTCCTCAACCCCAGAGCGGCCCCCTTGGCTAACTCGTCTGCCCGGTCGTTCCCCTTCAGCCCTGCGTGCGCCTTAATCCAAAACAGGCAGACCTTCCGCCTCTGCAATGCAGCTTTTCGGAGGGCCGCCCGTGTTTGCACGGCCAGGGGATGAGGGGAACTCAGGGTGACGGCCTGGAGCGCCGATCTGGAGTCGCTGAGGACACCGACCTTTGTCGCTCCGCTCTTGCAGGCTATATCTACTGCTCTTTTGAGCGCTAGGAGCTCAGCCTGATAGACGGTACAATACGGTGGCAACGCAAGCTTGATGGCCTTTGTCTCGATCTCACCTTTCCAAACGGAAAGGGCGGCTCCGACTCGACCCTCAATTTTGCTGCCATCCGTATAGATCCTATGGACGTGGCTGTTAACCACGTCGGCATAGGTATCCTCATCTACCAAGCCAAACCCCAGCTCTACCTGCTCTGCCGGATGTGGGTCCTCAATCGCAAGAGCCATTCGTTCCACCTCCCTGTCCCTCAACACCGCCGGATGCGACACACCCCTCCTGATCTCATAAAGCCTCGAAGCTTCGAGTATTCTGAGATCAAGTGGGAGTATCCCAGCCAACAGCATCGCAGAGTTCAGAGAGACAGTTCGATATGCTCTGCAGATCTTCTGGGCAAAACCCCGTTGAACGGTGTTAAGCCTCTTTCGTACCCCCATCCTTTCCGCTGTGGGTGTCCACGCTGCTGATGCATACAATATAGTTGGTTCTATAACTGCGATATATATAGTTTTAACTACTTGGGGGTTAAGCCCCCAACCTACTCTCGCTGCTCTCGCTAACAGCTTATAGCGGGCGATTGCCTTCTTGCAAACGCTCCCGACATGGTGCGATATATGTATTTGCATGATAGTCTAAATCTCTAGACTAATAATGATTTGTTAAATTGGAAGCAAATGTTACGGATCACACTAACCTTAACTTCTAAACACTGTAGACTAACATTGTAAAGCTTTGTTTGTTTAGTTGAAGGCGCTGATCTAAGGAACGAAAAATATTTTTCTTGTTGCATAGTTTTTGTATAGGATTGTGTACCTATTTTTTATAAATTTTTAATAAAATCAGTGTTCATTATTTCTGATATGAATTAGTTTAGTATCATAATATTTGTCATAAAAAATAACAAAAATATAAATAAATAATGTATTGTAATTTTTCAATAATTGGTATTGGTTCTATTCAAACACAAATTTTACGAAAAACAAATAAAACAACATATTATACAAATCGTCAATTTATTATTCCATTACAAAACCTTATATCTGGCTTTATTAATCATATGATGTGATGATGTCTGCAGTTTGAGCAGTTCTTCCTTAATGAGGCGAGTAATTTCCGACTTGGCTTTAGCTACGGCTAATTCCTGTGAACTTTCTATGGCGAGGTATAATTTTCTTTCGCCCTCTGGAGGTGTTTTTCCTGGAGGCACGTAAGTCCCTCGTACTGTTATACCCGCCTCTGAATACTCGCTTATTAGTGCTAACGCCTCCTGTAAAAGAAAAAAATGAATAAAACTTAGCATTTATTCAAAGACAAAAATATTATTATGTTTTTGTATGACTATTGTGTGAACACATAGCCGTTACAATTTGGTAAAAAACAAACTTTTACTTTAATATATTTTGCAACTTATGAAAAAATGAGATGATTTCACAATTTGTTTATTTCACCTATTTATAAATACATAATGTAATTTAAAAATTAAAAAGTATATACATTTGTTTTATAGAAAACCAGTAAAAATATCCTAAACCAACAACGGAAAAATAATCCTAACCAAAATCTAAACAACCTCTCTTTCAAAAACCACCAAAATTACCTTCAAATTAATGACAATAATAACATCTGCGTCTATTTATCAACTTAACACAAAAGTAAATAAAAGCACCGATTATAGCTAACTTCAGCAGCATCTTGACTATTTGGAGCAAACACTAACTACTGACTGAAGTGCATACAACATTGCAATATATGACCCTCGAAGATATCTAGGAAATAGGTTTATTAATAATAAATCTTATACAAAGGGTTATAAGTCAGCGATATGGTTGGAAAATATTTATTTGTGAGCGCATAATTTGTATTCGAGTCATTGTTAGGGCGTATTTATTTATTTTATACGATAATATTAATTAAATTGTCAGTGGTAAGTGTTTATTGTTGCAATGATGTGATGAGTGATATCATTATATTCGCATAGGACCTAATTATTTTTTAATACCATAATTTATAAAAACAAAACAACTATAGCTAGATAAATATCCCTACCAATATTATAAATGCGAAAGTAACTCTGTCTGTCTGTCTGTCTGTTACGCTTTCCCGCTTAAACCTCTCAACCGATTTTGATGAAATTTGGAACAGACAATCTTTAGATCCTGAGAAAAAACATAGGCTACCTTTTATTGCGAAATATGTACCACGGGCGAAGCCGGGGCGGACCGCTAGTAATTAATAAAAACGAAAATAAACTTAGAAGCTTGGGTTTTTAAATATATGTATTTGTTGTCTCCAAAGCGTGTTTATGCGTCGTCTAACGTAGTTTCGATAACTTATTTTAAGTGTATAAATATCTTAAGCATATTAATAATATGTTTTTTTTTCTGATTTGAAAGGTAAAAGAAAACCTAAAGCTAAAGCTTTACCTAAAGCTAAAGCTAAAGCTAAGTATAAAAATTGTCACGTCTTTTTTTTATCTAAACTAGCAAAGGAAAAAACGTATTCCTCCGTATGTATGAATTCATTGGGCACTTACAAAATTTTGGAATAACATGATCTTTAAACGCCAAAAGATAACCTCAATATTTTGAAAAGGCAAAAAATGTGGGTACCGTCATTTTTGATCTAGTTTCGATTTTAATAAAAGAGTAGCAAAAATTTTGAAATGTTTACAATTATAAAAATAAAATCTAATCTGAACGAATAATGACGTGTATAAAATATTATTGATCTACTCGCTAACCTTGCTCCCAATAACACTACGATAAAAACTAGGAACGCAATTAAAACATGTTTAGCATTTGACATGCACAATAAGCATGCGATATGATCAAAAAAAATAAAATATTCAAGCATCATTTCCTTGTTTTTTTCTTTATATGATTAAGTACTATTTATATTATTGGAGTAATAAGGATTTTGTTTCTTTAATTATAATTGCTTGCATTAAATTAAAAAATTAAACAAATTAATAAAAAAAGAGATCTTTAATTAAAATAGATTAACGAATTAATTTGATATGATATTGAGATGATACCGCGTAGATAGATATATAGAGTATAGAAATAGAATAGAGCGATTTATTCATATTATAACAGTCAACTCATGTGATTTTCTCGTACATTTAAAGAAAATTTAACAAAGACTTCTACAGGACTTGGCAACCTCAACTTAAACGAATTTTTAATTCGGAATTCCCCTCAATTTTAGATCGACTTTGACTTCTACTTTAACCTTGACTTGGCTTTCACTTCAACTTTTCGTTGAACTTTAACTCCCACTTTGACTTTTAACTGTAACTTCAACTCCCACTTTGATTTTCACTCCCACTTTAACTTTGACTTTTAACTCCCACATTGACTTTCAACTTTAACTTTAACTCCCACTTTGACTTTCAACTTTAACTTCAACTCCCACTTTGATTTTCACTCCCACTTAAACTTTGACTTTAACTTTCACTCCAACTTTGACTTTCACTTTAACTCCCACTTTGACTTTCAACTTTAACTTCAACTCCCACTTTGATTTTCACTCCCACTTTAACTTTGACTTTAACTCCCACTTTGACTGTAACCCCCAATTTGACTTCCACTTTACCTTGCTAGTGACCCTCCACCTAGCCTGCTGCGGAAAGTCGTTGATCTCCAACTCTGTTTCATATTTTCTGAACACTTCCTCCGCGGGTTCAGCGTTCGCCTCGTCGCGAGGCTGGTAGTTGAGCCGCGTGTTCAGTTTCGCCGCTAGCTGTTCCGCTACCGTTTTAGCCTAAGGGATAAATCATAGAATTAATACAATTTTTTGTTATTTCTCATTCGTAATATATTTATGTTTTAGTAATTGAATTAGTGAATTAATTCGTGTTTAACAATGTAGATGCTATAATGCAAGAAATCGTGATTAAAAAATTGGTTGTCTGTAAAGTCGGTTTACTGACGATAGTTGAACGTGACAACGTCCGTTTGTGCTTCTTTGTCGCTCGTTCCGCGCTCTCGCTTGCACTTCAAGCCTTACATGGAACGCCTCAGAGCGAGGTAACGCCGCATGAGTCATGTTTTTTCGTGCGTGCAACCGGCTCTATCGAATTATAAGACGTTGTCACGTCAAAAAGAAGTTGAAAATTGTTCGAGTTTTACAACTTTACTGGACATTTTCAATAAAATAGTAAGGTGTAAATATAATTATCAAGTGTTTTAGCATGTATTTGCGTGTGTGCGTGTATTTACGAGCGCAGATACGCACGCGCACGTGCCTGTCTGTTTATGTGTGCACCTATGTGTGTGTACATGACTTCTCGAGTGCACATGCGCATATGTATGCGCGTATGTATGCGTGTGTGTACACTCACCGTGATGAGCGTGTGCGTGGAGGGCGAGCCCTTCAGTATCGCTTCAGCGGCCTGCTGCGTGGCGCCCTTGTGCTCCACGCCGAGCCCCTTGGCCAGGTTGATGCGTGAGGCGAGACGTTTAGCGAGTTCTAACTTCCCGTCTGCTCCGGTTGCAGCAGCACCCGCTGCTCCAACTGCCGCGCCAACTACACCCGGCTGTAGAAATTATTGATTATTTGACGACGCGGTTGGCGCAGTGGTAAAGTAACTGCCTACTGAGCCGACGGTCCCGGGTTCGATCCCCGGTCAGGGCAAATATTTGTGTGATGAACTCAATTATTTGTTCTTGGGTCTGGGTGTTATCTATATATGTATTTATAAATATTATATTTATCGTCGCCTAGTACCCACAACACAAGCCTTAATTGAGCTTACTGTGGGACTAGGTCGATTTGTGTAATAATGTCCTATAATATTTATTTATTTATTATTTATTATTTATTTAATTACTTTAAAAAAAAAAAAAAAAAAAATATTATTGTTAAATAATCAATTCAAACACCATGTTTTAGCTTCACTTAGCTTTATTAGAGAAAAGAACAGTTTACATAATTTACATTGCTAACCGGCATCTGCCATCTTACCTACTCGAATACAATACAGTGTTGCCAATACAAATGTACACATATTCCAACAATTATTATTTTAGTAGACAAGTTTATAAGCGTTTATGTTTATTAATATACAGAAATTAAGCAGATGAATCTATTTAAATATGTCGATGATATCATTGTACAAATCATAAACGAATATTGAGAGAGATCGCTCGCAAATGTTAAATGTCACTTATAGCTAGTCTTCGTAAATAATTTAATCTACAAACTCAAACTAAAGAAGGAGTTAATTCCATTTTAAAGATTTTTAATTTTATTTCTGTATTTTATCAAAATATTCAAAAAGCAGAAAAATATGGAAATGCTAAAAAATATATTTCTTACTTTAATTTCCTTAACAATTTTCTTAGCAGCGAGCATAGTCTCGATCTGCTGGTCGAGGTCACCCTCCACGTCTTCATCGTCAGAGTCCTGCAGCCCGAGCGCCGCTTTTTGGTACTTCTTGCGTTCTGTCGCCGCTTGCGCTTCCGATTCGTCGAACTTGAAACCTGATTATAATATTTTGAGTTAGTTATTTTCCTTTGACTCGATGAATATGTTTGATTTGAGGATAAATTTTATTTTGAGGAATGACGTAAATATTATTATTATTATAGTTTTGAGAAAATTTATGTAAACATCAATTTAGTTGATTTTATAAGAGATCTATAGAGAATATACTAAAATTTTTAAAAGTACAGTAAATATAAAGTGTGTACGTAATATGTTGGACACGTTTGCGGGCGAATGCTGATATGTGCGTACGAGTATACGTGTATTGCGTACGGACGTGTATGCATGATTCCTATACAAAAATAAAACCGGCCAAGTGCGAGTCGGACTCGCGCACCGAGGGTTCCGTACAAACCTGCAAGGTTTGTTACAGCTTAAAGGTATTATAGACCTGAGTATTTGGTATGAATTTCAATTTAATACCTCTACGCGTTTATGAGGAAATGGGTAGTAAGTTTAAAATTATTAAAAAAAATATATTATGTGATGTAACTAAAAATTTATGGTTTTCGTAATTTTTCCTTTATCTATGCTATAAGACGTTGCTTCGTACCAAATTTCAAGATTCTGAGTTCACGGGAAGCACCCTGTAGGTTTTGATTCCCTTGCAAGTGTCGAAAATTTGCGGCATAAACGGCTGTATCTTTTGATTGCGTTGGCTTAGAAGTTTGATTTTTTCACAGCTTCAAGGGACAGTAGACCTGAGTAATTGATATAAATTTCAGCTTCATACCTCCACGCGTTCCTGAGAAAAAGGGTCTTGACAGACGGACGGACGGACAACAAAGTGATCCTATAAGGGTTCCGTTTTTTCCTTTTGAGGTACGGAACCCTAAAAAAAATAAAAAAATGGCCAGCTCGAGCGCGTGTACACGTGCGCGCGTGTGTCCCATACCCTTGCCGCTGAACCCGCCGCCGGTGTGCACCCGCTTGCCGTCCTTCTCCTGCGCCTCCTTGTAGCGCTCCCAGAGCGCGCGCAGGTCGGGCGGCGCGGCGCTGCCGGCCAGCTCGAGCGCGTGTACACGTGCGCGCGTGTGTCCCATACCCTTGCCGCTGAACCCGCCGCCGGTGTGCACCCGCTTGCCGTCCTTCTCCTGCGCCTCCTTGTAGCGCTCCCAGAGCGCGCGCAGGTCGGGCGGCGCGGCGCTGCCGGCCAGCTCGAGCGCGTGTACACGTGCGCGCGTGTGTCCCATACCCTTGCCGCTGAACCCGCCGCCGGTGTGCACCCGCTTGCCGTCCTTCTCCTGCGCCTCCTTGTAGCGCTCCCAGAGCGCGCGCAGGTCGGGCGGCGCGGCGCTGCCGGCCAGCTCGAGCGCGTGTACACGTGCGCGCGTGTGTCCCATACCCTTGCCGCTGAACCCGCCGCCGGTGTGCACCCGCTTGCCGTCCTTCTCCTGCGCCTCCTTGTAGCGCTCCCAGAGCGCGCGCAGGTCGGGCGGCGCGGCGCTGCCGGCCAGCTCGAGCGCGTGTACACGTGCGCGCGTGTGTCCCATACCCTTGCCGCTGAACCCGCCGCCGGTGTGCACCCGCTTGCCGTCCTTCTCCTGCGCCTCCTTGTAGCGCTCCCAGAGCGCGCGCAGGTCGGGCGGCGCGGCGCTGCCGGCCAGCTCGAGCGCGTGTACACGTGCGCGCGTGTGTCCCATACCCTTGCCGCTGAACCCGCCGCCGGTGTGCACCCGCTTGCCGTCCTTCTCCTGCGCCTCCTTGTAGCGCTCCCAGAGCGCGCGCAGGTCGGGCGGCGCGGCGCTGCCGGCCAGCTCGAGCGCGTGTACACGTGCGCGCGTGTGTCCCATACCCTTGCCGCTGAACCCGCCGCCGGTGTGCACCCGCTTGCCGTCCTTCTCCTGCGCCTCCTTGTAGCGCTCCCAGAGCGCGCGCAGGTCGGGCGGCGCGGCGCTGCCGGCCAGCTCGAGCGCGCGCACCACGTCGCCCGCGTAGCGCCCCTGCTCCGGCGTCAGGAACGTCCACGCGTAGCCCTTGTTGCCCGCGCGCCCCGTGCGACCGCACCTGCACACCCAATTACCATTCACATGATACCACAGATTATGCTTATGGAGCGCGCTGTACACGCGAGCGTCGATGAGCAAATACAAACATATCAGCTTAAAAATTATGTTTCGTGTAATTAAACGTGTAAACGTTACACCCATAAACATGAAAAAGAAAATGGAATATAGGTACTTTCACTGATAACGGGTAATATAAGGGTCCTTGCATAATATTTAAAACGCCCAGTCGAGGCACGTTGTCAGCGCCATACATTGAGTTACTATGTACTACGTACTAGAGAGGCCATCGCTACTACACTATTTGTAACACTAGTTAGAGCCAATCGTCTCAAACTATTTTTTTTTTTTTTTTTTGTTACATTGATTGGTTTTAATTGATAAGTTTATTTTTATTTTTTTAATGAGATAAACAATATTTATTTGTTACATTGATTGGTTTTAATTTTTAAGTAATAAGAGGCAGAATATCTACAAAGTGTATGACTCACTCCCCCCCCGCGCCGCCGCGCTTGTCGCACAGATTTTGTTCGTGGTGTCCTCTCTATAATAATACCTCAATGGCGCCATAGGCGTTTATTTTGTGCGTGTGTATTCAAATGCGATAAAAACATGCGTGTCATGCACGCACGTTTGTCATTTGAAGCGCGTACGAAGGGCAGTACACAAATTATTATTAAAAAACCTCTAAATCGCTTTTGTGGTAACAAACTTAAAATAAAATTCAGTCGAATTGAGAACCTCCCCTTTTTTTAAAAAGTTTGAATTTTTTTTTTTTTTTCAGAAAATCCTGACAATCTATTCCGCTGTATCTACGCGAATACGCGTATACAATCCGTCCATCCCTCTAACACCCTGGTACCTTCCAGAACTTTCTAGAACTAAACAGCTCTTACCGATGCACATAATCTTCATAGTGGTTTGGGCAGTCATAGTTAACAACCAGGACCAGCTGCTTCACGTCCAAGCCTCTCGCCGCTACACTAGTCGCGACCAGCAGCTTCACCTTGCCCGACTTGAAGTCCACGATCGTCGAGTCCCTGTCGAATTGATCAATACCTGTAACAGATCGCCGGTAATATATTATGTCACTTTTTGGCTGGGGGTCACCACTTCGCATAATTATTTGAAACTTTAATTTTTTTGGAAAAAAAATTGATCTTGATTATCAGATAATTTTTTTGTATCTTTAATAATAATGAACTTTTAAAAATATATTATCTGCATATACAACTGCAGATTTTATTATTATTAAAAATTAAAAAAATTCTAAAATTGATCAGAAGATAATGCCGGTATGAACACGCTCATTTCACTGGGTCTGTTTTTATCAAACAAATTTAATTTTAAACATTTATTGACACTTAATAAAATAATTTACTCTATGATAAAGTTTTATTGCATGTAATATATTTCTCTCGGATGTAAAAGCCACAGGTGAATGCTGAAAAAAAATGTTTGCCATTTAGTAATTTTTCATGAATACTACTAAAGGATTTAGAATCGAAATAAATTATTTTTAAACACATTCAAATAATTCACAATAATATTTTTTTTTTACAGCTCAAACACATCCAAAATGGAATTGAAATATGCCGAAAACTTTTTAGAAATTAATAAATTGAATGTATCAAATTAAAAATCATAGTTAAATAGAATACAGTTTTTTTTTTTTTTTGTAATACAATTTGTTTTCATGTGACCAGGACATGACAACTAATTGTATTCCACAAACAACAAAAAAACAAAACAACATACCTCCATGCAAGCTCATACAAGAATAGGACGCCTTCATGAGATCCTTCAGCAGGCTATCCGCGTTCTCCTGCTTGTCCACAAACACAATAATGCTGCCCATGTGACTGTATAGACCCAACAGTTCTAGAAGCTTGAAGAATTTCGCGTCTTCTTCCAAGATGGCCACGTGCTGCTCCACCTCCTTGCAGACTATGCTACGTCCGCCCACCTTGGAAGTTCAAAATATAATTTATAAATAAATTTTGAAAGATAAGAAGTAATTTAATATTACTTGGATGATCACTTTTTGTCTAAGTTTTCTTGAAGTTTTTTTTTTTTAACTTATTTCTCTATGACGTGAAGTAAATCAAACACTTTCAATAAAAATAAAACAATAGACTCCAGTGTCACTATAGGTGTGTGTGTGTGTGTTCAAAATCATTCTTACTTTCATTAATTCATCAAACATTTTTATCTCAATCCGCAAGCCGTGTAGGCACCACGGACTGAAACTAGTATAAATCTACTACAAATACATACTTGTACTTCAATAGGTTTCTGCAATATCCTACGAGCGAGCGCCTCCATTTGTCGCGGGAATGTCGCGCTGAACATCACCGTCTGTCTGTCTGGTCGTATGTTGTCTATTATTTTCATCACCTGGGTTGTGAAAAATGTTTTTTCATTATTTATTCATTAATACAACGAAATAAAATAAGAAAGTCGCATATCCCCGATTAAATTTACGTAAAATAATTTGTTCAATTCAAGCAACTTTTAACTGCAACTAAATTAAATAATATTATTTCGACAAAATAATATTTTTAATGCCTGTCATTAGAATTTATTGTCGTACAATAAAATACTAAAAGAACAATCACACCCAAAAATTATCCCAAGCAAAACTCTGCCCACACATGTGTAAGGCAGAGTTCTCTAATAAGCGAATGTCTATCGTACAGCTGGTGTGCACACTATTATCCAACCACACGATAAAGTATCACATACCTGCGGCTCGAAGCCCATGTCGAACATCCTGTCCGCCTCGTCGAGCACCACGTACGTGACCCGCCGCAGGTTGGTCACGCGGCCCGAGTTCGCCGCCAACATGTCTATCATGCGTCCCGGTGTGCATACTATTATTTCTGCACCGCGTTTTAATTCTGCTATCTGTTTAACACAAATTAATATATAGTACACAACACTTTTACAATACATTAAAAGCCATTAAAATTTTAAAACGCAAGGTATTGCAAATCCAATGAATTTACTCAAAGTAATTTAATAAGCTGTCAGACGAAACTATCAATCACATGAATTGAAATGTTATTTCATGAATGAGACTTTTGGAAACATTATAAGTACTTACTTTACTTTAAAAAAAAATCACATACCTGTTCAGATATACCCGTTCCACCGTACACACACGCTACCCTCAAACCCAGTGATTTTGCAAACTTTCTTATATCTTTTCCAATTTGCATACAAAGCTCTCTTGTTGGTGTCATGATGAGAGATATCGGTCCATCCGTATCTTCTAATGAAGGCTGGTCCAGAACATGTCGGAACATTGGTAGAATGAACGCTAATGTTTTGCCAGAACCTGTTTTCGCTATGCCGATTAGGTCTCTGAAAATAATGAGTAGATTTAATATTTAAGGATTTTTCACATAAAAAAATGGTTTTAAATAAGTTACGAGTTGGAATTTTGATACTTGGAATTTAAAGCACATCAATTCTTTTAAATTCAGACAAAATGGAACTTTTGATGTAACTGCATTGCAAAAGAGTGAATTAGATATTTTAAAGCAAAGAATATAATAAACTAATTCAAAAAACGTTAAATTACACATTTACACTTTTCATTCCCATGGGAATAAAACTAATTGGTACAAACACTGACTAATCAAATTTATTTAGAAGTACATAGCATAATTATGACATTACCCAACTGTAACCTAAAATGATATGTAACCTGAATCTCATAAATCAAATATGTATAAGCACTTGTCACTTATCTTAATATATATAAATCTCGTGTCACAATGTTTGTCCTCAATGGACTTCTAAACCACTTAACCGATTATAACAAAATTCGCACACCATGTGCAGTTCGATCCAACTTGAGAGATAGGATAGTTTAAACATGGGCGAAGCCGGGGCGGACCGCTAGTAAAATTATAAGTATTGACCAACTTACCTTCCAGACATAATAGCCGGTATAGCTTGCGCCTGAATCGGAGTAGGTTTCTCAAATCCTAGCTTCTTTAATATATCCATTTCTTTCTTACTGATACCACAATGTGCCCATGACTTTATTGGTTTGGGACAACCTTTACCCTTAACTCTTATGCCTTCCAGTTCAGTTCTATATGCTTCTACGTCTTCAGGCGTCATCCTTGCTAATTCGTTAATCTAAAATTCAATATTTACTACTACATCAGATTTTAATTTACATATATTTACTATCAAGAGATAATGGGTTAAATTTCAGGAATTAAACCAATGTCAAAGACAGCATACGAAATTATTAACCAGAAATGTGTTCCTATACTATACAATATACATACTATAAATTATTTACATTGCAAGATAAAAAAATATTTGATATTTCGTTTTGTAGCATTCAAATTAGATAGAGATCAGGCGTCGGCCCGGTATGGCAGAAAGACGGGGGTTCGAATCCCGCCCTATGACCGATTTTTTTTCATTGTTTAAAAATGTCTGAAGATAAATATTCTGTTATCTTTCTTATATATAAAAATGAATCGCAAAATGTGTTGGTAAGCGCATAACTCGAGAACGGCTGAACCGATTTCGATAATTCTTTTTTTATTATATTCCTTGAAGTACGAGGATGGTTTTTATGTAGAGAAAACGTAAACATATACCACGGGCGAAGCCGGGGCGGACCGCTAGTTTAATATAAAACAAATGTTTATAAATTAATAACTTACTTCAGTATAAAAAGCTTTCCTAAACGGCATGTACTGTAAACTAGAGTGGTCCACTTTGGCCAGTTCCTTGCGTTGTTTCGACGCGAGGTTAGCGGCCGCGTCCTTTATATCTTCCGTTTCTTCTTCGGAGGAATATTCTAGACCGTCTTGATTCTGTTCTATTAACTCTCCTGTAGATTAAAAAATAATAATTGAGTTGAAAATATGCTATTTTTATTAAGTGAAAACTTCTTTAGCGGCGTTGGGTATAAAATCTTAAACTCGCGTCAGGACACGTGGCCTGATCGAAAAAGCGTAAGACGGACTTTTTTTTTTAGCCCTTATATTCCATGCGTAAGACGGATACCATTCCAAAATATCAAACATGCTGAACGTTAATAATCAAGGTTTCACTTCTGCTGGCACTCCTGGAGTGCAACCCGTCTTTTTAATAAGGTTGCTAATTTTAAATAGCACCTTATATAAATTACTATCGAGCCAATATGAATAATAAATAATTTTATTTTAACCTAAATTTCGAAATAACTTATTCTAAGAGTGTCCCTTGTCACTTGCTTCATGTTTGTTAAGGGGAAGTCACTTTGCTCGCACTTGCTTTGGCAAAATATGCTAATAATAAGGAAAAAATTACTGTTTTATTATGGAATATTTCATTATTTTCGTATGGTATATATTTGAAGAATACATTTTTTTGGGCTAACTAAATTCATTTTTACCTTTATTTTTCTGTTCCGAAACTTGCTTCTTGGCGGTTCCAGTTAATATGACGACACTGGAGTCATCCATTGATGATGGTAGATTGATGATACCGCGTGCCTGATCTATTTGGTTCACTTTACGTACTTCCTAAAAAAGTATTGATTGAGATGTTAGAAAAAATAAATCGCAATAAATTGCATAAGAATAATATCAACAATAATTATTTAGCTACAATAATAATTAAAACACAACTGCATAATAATCTCATGTACCTATGAAATGTATGTATGTATGTTTATTTTACTTTGCAATTAGATTGTAACACATAACAAATTGACAGCATCAATGTTAGGTTATTAATCATTCCATGATCTGACCCATCCTGACCCACAACAAAAAATAATATTTTTCCATTCTCTCTTATGTTAAATCATGTTTAAAACAGTTAACTTGCCTGTTGCACTTCCTGCATGTAAGCGTCAAGTGGATCTATTTCATCTTCTTCTTTCTTCTCTTCTGCAAGCTGTTTCTCTTTCGCCTCTTTATCCTCATCACCTAGATATATATTCACATTTCAGTTAATAAAAAATTAATACGGAACTAGTACATCCGTTTTGTTGAAAAAAAAAAAAAGACTGGTTGCACTCCGGGAGTGCCGGCAGAAGTGAAAACTTGATTATTAACGTTGAGCATGTTTGATATTTTGGAATGGTATCCGTCTTACGCTTTTTCGATCAGGTCACGTGTCCTGACGCGAGTTTAAGATTTTATACCCATTACAGAAAAAGTGCTCAACACCGCTAAAGAAGTTTTCACTTCAAAAATAATTAATAACAAATTGTATTTCTTTGAATTGATTAGATAAAATAGATGGAATATAATATTCCATTGTCATATTATCATAAGAACTTGACAGTTGTAAAAACAATCTCACAAACTTTATAACAACTACTTTGTTTCACCTTTAGATTTATAACTTTTTATTATTTCATACCCACCAGTCATTTACAAAGAAGGTACTTATAAAATAATATCTTCAGCATGTTTTACACAAAATAACAAAATTCTCTTAGCCCTTTAATTAAATATTACAATTTACAACCACATTCAAATAAAACAATCTACCTTCATCTGCAGAATCATCTTCCAAGGACCATTTCTTTACAGATGGCGTTTGTATATTGGTAACAAGGCTGCCCTTCTGCACCTCTTTCTTGGCAGTTTCCAACTCCTTCCGTTTTCTCTCGGCGCGCCATCTTTCTATACGATCGCGACGTTTTTGCATCTCAGCCTCGAGCCGGTTTTGTTCCTCTTCCTAGGAAATATTGTTAACATTTTTAAAACTAAATAAATATAGTACCAAAAATATAGAAAAAGACGTGTGGCACTCGGGGACTGCCGCGGTAAAGCTATTGCATAGCATGCCTTCAAGCCACACCTCCAAGCCCGACGGAGTGGGGAGCGTGAGGTTTTTCGTTACGGAATTTCTCGATTCGGTCCTCGCGCTCAAGGCCCGCGATAGAAGCTATGCAATAGCTTAACAAATAAATATTACCACACCCCAACACCTAAATACCACACAAATACACATAGCAGTAAAATTTCATATTGTGCAGATATATTGTAGGAACAAACAAATTGATATGCCATCTTGATTTCAGTTTTCTCATTTATTATGATGTGGGATGGTGTAGGAAGTTAAGTATGAAATATAAATAAATAAATAAAAATACTTTATTGTAAACACAGATGAAGTTGACAGAAAGACAATAAGAAACAGCAAAAGAGGTTAAGGTACAGTAGGCGGTCTTATCGCTCATGAGCGATTGCTTCCAGACAACCAAAAAGCAAAGGAGAGCTGAGAAGTAGGATATATTTGGTAAAAGTAAGTTCTGAGAACATACACAGAAAATACAGTTGCATTAGATGTAGTATTAAGTGTGGAGTTCATTATACATTCAAATTAGGTGTTAATGATAAAGTGAGACATTGTTTTTTTTTAGTGATAACAATAAAAAATAAATAGAAATAGAAATTACCTTATCAGCAGATCCAATATCATAATCCGCTTCTTGTTTTACCAACTTCTCTTTAGATTTAGTTGTCTCGCTGTCTCTATCTCTGTCCTGGGATTTCTTTCGAGACTTACTACTTGACCCATTGCTTTTTTCATCCCTTTTGTCTCTAAAATCATAAATATTTCTTAAGCAATTTTACACTTATAGCTAGCTAAAATTAAAAATATTGAAAAATATACTGGATTTAAAAAAATAATCTTTATTAAATAAAGTATCTTAACTCAAAATTTTTGACCAAATCATGAGCAATGGATCTTTTTAAACCACCTTATGAGGTTAGACAACACAGTAATATAGAAACATTCATCAGTTTTAGGTGATAAGAAATGAAAGTGAGGTTAAGTCGAGAATTGCTTGTATTATGTTAGGATTCCTAAACATATTATGTATTTATATTGAATATTATACCTCTTCCTGTCCCTGTCTCTTTCTCTATCTCTATCCCTACTTCGGTCTCTTTTAGATTCTCTTTCCCTGCTACGACTACGCTTTCTTTTAGAACTCTTAGTTCTGTCTCTGCTTCGTGATCGAGATCGCCGCCTCTTCCTGTCTGGAGTAACCGAACGGCTGTGTGATCTACGACGATCGCGATCCCGGTCCCGGTCCCGACTAGAAAGTTAAAAAACGTTATGCCAAAATATCACAACATTACAACATCACAGAGTACGTCAACACTCACCCGCTTCGAACCATTGTTGCGGTTACGTATTATTACAAAAACTATAGTTAGGACATTCCAATTCTAATATTATGTATAACAATCATAACTTATCCATTTATTTATTCAAAACACTAATATTGAGGACTTTTTACAAAATATGCTAAATGCTCTGTTTGACAGATTCTGACAGCATCAAGTATAGATCATAGAGCAATAGCACAGATTAGAAATATGATCATAGAGTAAGTAATATGCACAGATCTCACATACAAGACAGATTACAAACATATTATAGATTAAATATTATCCAGGATAATATTTAGTAATAAAATAGAATAAAAAAATAAGAATATATAACATTAAAAAAAGATAAGGCCTAGGTGCAGAATAGTTAATTAGAATGAATGTTTATTAAAATAGATGTCTAGTGGCATTTGATTAATGTTGGAATATATGGAAATCTCTTAATTAATATTTACCTGTAGGCTTTGTTTTTATTTATTTTTATTTTAAATATGTATTTATTAGTTACTTTTCCTTCGTAAAAATCACAGAACAAGTTAACAACAACTTTGTTTTTACTGTTCGGTGGTAAAAATGCATTTTTTTCTTTTTCTTTTTCTAAAATGGCAATTTTTATATTTCACTCCTTTGTCAAATGTCAGTTGTCACTTGTCAGACGTCAGTGTCTACTGTCTACTGTCAACCGCTAGCGTCTATCACGATTCACGAAATTATCGAAAATATCAACTTGCGGAGATTTTGATTTAATTTATATTATATTTGTTGAATGATTATACAATCGACATAACGTTAAGTTTAGCAAATAATAAATACACGATATCAGTTAATCAATTAACATGGCTGATGATGGTGAAAATGTTCGTTCTTTTACCGGTCTTATGTATAACCTACATGCTGTTTGTTGCCTAATTCATACTTTATTTACTAGTGAAATATTAATTTTCAGGTTGCTGTTATGACAGTTAAAGAACCACTAGACTTAATCAGACTCAGCTTAGATGAAAGAATTTACGTAAAAATGCGAAATGAACGTGAATTACGAGGAAGACTTCATGTAAGAAATATTATCTGATTACTGATGATTTAAACTTTTAAAATAGCATTATAATATTTGAAACTAAATTTTAATACAATATTTAAGGACATAATACTTGTTTAGTAACTGTTAGATTGAATTTATATTTTTGGTTTTATGGCATTCAAATGCTTTATAAATATAAATTTATAAAGAATAGAATTGTTGAATTTATATTTTTGGTTTTATGGCATTCAAATGCTTTATAAATATAAATTTATAAAGAATAGAATTTTATTCTAAATTCAACAATTCTATTCTTTATAAATTTATATTTATAAAGCATTTGAATGCCATAAAACCAAAAATATAAATTCAACAAAAAAGGTCGTGTTCCATCGTTACAATATTGTATTCACTGAAAAGTGCTTCATATTGGTTGAAATGGTTGTTAATCATCTCAATAGATGGCGCGCGGTGTGTCCCTTCAGACACATAAAACTGAAAGAATAGAATAAATTCGATCACTCGGGCGGGTCACGAGTGGCTGAGTTGGTGAGGCATCCGCCCCGGAATGGCGCGAAGGATGCGGGTTCGAGTCCCGCCTCGTGATCGAATTTTTTCTATTCTTTATAAATTTATAACTGTTAGATTGCAAAACAGTCATCTAATCAACAAATTTTAAAGGTTTTTCTGTTTTAATTTCAGGCCTATGATCAACATTTGAATATGGTTCTTGGCGACGCTGAAGAAACAATTACCACAGTAGAAATTGATGAAGAAACATATGAGGAAGTATATAGAACAACAAAACGTAACATTCCCATGCTCTTTGTAAGAGGAGATGGTGTTATTCTTGTATCTCCGCCTGTGCGAGTTGGTGTTTAAGGATTTAGTATTAATAAACATATTTTGTAAAACATTTATTATTTTATTTTTTTGCTAACAGATTAATAACCTTCTCATTCTTAAATGTTAAGTTTCGTTTCACCAACAGCTGTTCATCATCCATCGGGTCAATAATTGTGCCAGCTCTAGTAATAACACTTGGTTTTATTAATTTTTGATGAGCCGTTTCAGGGATAAATGTGTTACCTATTGGTGTTCTGATAGATGCCTCATAGTCACTCACACTGGTAAATGGGAAAGGCAATTCAGATACCTTGTGAGCTTTAAGCTGAGGTAGCTGCAATTCATTGATAATAACATCACCTTTATTTTCATCACGTCTCATTGGTCTTGGTATTGGCTTAGATATAAATCTATTCTTTCTACGTTTAGGCACTTTCACACCCTTTCCTCCCCAGTTGCCCCATCCTGGAAGGCTTAAGTCTATTTCTTTAGGTCTCTCATTGTCTATTTCATCTTGCTTCTCTTGTCTAAAACTCGCAACAACATCATCCTCTTCAAATACTTCTTCAATGTCAACTTTAGGTACAATCTGTTCATCATCATCAAGTTCATCTAAATCATTTTCTCCTTGTGGAACAGCTGTATTCAAATATTTTGGTTTTACTTCTATAAACCTGTTTGGATCAATGTCTGAATTAGCTTTTGTCTCTGGTTGAGTTTCTAAAGATTGAATTAACTTAATAGGCTTTTTATTCTCTAGTGGTACATCTTCAGCATTGTTTTTATCAGTTTCTATTAATTCTTCGTCAATTATTGGTTTTTGGTGTTTTTTCTTAAATTGTAAAGACTCCAGATTGTCCTTGGCATCATTTTTCAGTTTGCCAATTTTACTTGATTTAGGTGTCTTTTCTAGTTGCTTTATTTGCTGTCTTAATTTCTCTAACTTCTTGTCAACTTGAATCGCAATTTTATTTTCTAATTTTTCAAACACTTTGGAAACATCTGTGTTCTCTATCTGAGACTTATTATTGGAGTTAATTTCTTCAACAACCCAAGTTGTAGTTGATACTACTTTCTTAGTTTGCTTGCCAATTTTAGTTTTGGTTTTGTTTATAGTATTTGTTTTAATACTTTCTTTTCTTTCATCTACATTTTCAGGCATTTGCTTATGTTCTTTAACCAAAACAGTTTCTTCTTGCTCACTTACAGTTGCATTACCTTCATCATCCATTGCAGAATCATCACCTTCAACTGCATTACCTAATTTGAGTATATTATTCTTAAGGTCAGATAGATCACTAGGTTCATTCATATCTTCATCACTGTCACTATCATCTTTCCTTTTGTGCATTTTCTCTTTTAAATACTTTTTATATCCAAAATTAAATTCTTCATCAACATTGCTCTTATCAGGTCTTTTCATCATCCATGGATTCATAGGATCTTGGGCTAGAGTTAGGTCCGGTACTACTTCATTTTCATCCGCTTCATCATCAGTACTGGCTGTATCTTGAGTTTTATGTGTTAAACCTCTGCTGACAGCTAATTGCTCTGCGAGTTGTTGTCTTACCTGAAAAAGGAGTGAATAAAGTATACCTAATTCTATATTATTTCACACTATTATAAAGAAAAGTTACAATAACAATATAGGATAATGAGTGATATTATAACATTGCAGTAAGTTTTATAAGATTCTTATGATGTATTGTTTGTGTCTTGTGATATAGATGTATTACAAAAATTATATCAATTTCAAATATTTATACTTCCCCTAAACACCTCTAAGAATTATGGTTTGAAAACACACACAATATAAATAGATATTGGTCTGTATCTTACCTCTTTATCATATTTAGCTCTAACAAGTTTACTCTTAGCCCATTTGCCAGTATTCTTGTGCCTTAAAGTATGTCTCTCTAGTGCTCTTGCCTTCTCTAATTCTTCTAGTTTCTTCAAAGCTTCTTCAGGGTCTTTAGTTTGTAAGTCTTCAAATTCTTTTAGCTGTTGTTTTAATCGTTCTTTTTTCAAGATACTAGAAATAAATGATATTAATTTTTTTTTTTATATTTCCTCATAAAAAAAAACAAGTTATTCATATTAAAAGAAAGATTATATGAAGTCAGCTGATATAAATGAAAAACTCTATGCGACACATAGAGTTTCATCGTTAGATATCTAATAAATTCATACATACCGGTGATATTTTTTACTTTTGATCTTGCTCTGCCGTTTAGCTTTGGCAGCTTTATATGATTGCTGAGCCCTCAATTTGGCCAATTGTTGTCTATGTTCAAGCATTTCTTCATAAGTCATTGGGAAACTTGTTTCCTCTTCCATTTCTTCATCTGCTTCTACAGGAGGATCTATTTCATCCAATTCTTTTTCAAGAGCCGACTTTAACTTTAGATTGGACAAAATAACTTTCGTGGGATATTCCCTTTTTGTTTTAGCAGATTTGAGTGGAAATGACACAAAGTCTACTGTTCGATTTCTTGCTACTACTGGATCCCATTTTGTTATTTTCTCCTTCGTTATATCGTAGCCTGTAGATCTTTTAATGCGTTCTGCTTGAGGCTTTTCTAATGGCTTGGGAAGTACGTTAGACTTATCCTGTGTATTCTTTAGCCTTTTGGTTATTTTTGCATGTTGGGCTGTGTCCTTTAGCACATTCACTACTTGGCTAAGGTCTAATTTATTAGATTTCTTTATCAAATTAAATTCAGAATTATGATTTGTGGGCTCATTCCGAGTAGGTTCCGAAATATGTTGCGTTTTGTCCAACTTTGTAATCGCACTTATTAAATTATCGTGTTCAGAAGATATAACATCATATTCATCATGGTCCTCCATTTCAACGATTTTTTAAATTTTACTGAGAACAATGTAAGGCAATAGTATTAAAGAATTATTCTTTCTGCTAACCTAATATAAACGGCACAACACACGTGACATTTCAGCACGATCCCTCGTCGATATTTGACTGTTGACATAATATAATATGACAATGTCATAATATGTCAATATGACTGTTGACAAGAACATTTATAATGTTTTCTCTATTCTGGCTTCAGGGCTTTTTGATAAAGAAATAACTTTGTGATAAACTTATTTTCAATTATTTATTTTTTGTTTTATATTGGAATAATTCATTCATACTTATTATGAAAACAAAGGCGTCAAAAAAAAACCATGCTTAGATACATATTCTGAGAATTCAATTTGCATTTTGTATCTATCAAGACGGTAAAAGAGAGTCTGCCTGGTGTATTTTGAGAGATTGATTAAAACATTGGAATATATATTATATAGCAAGAAATTGGAATATACTATAAAGAATAAAGTGTGTTATTTCATAATTCTTCATCTTTTTTCAGAAATAGAATTTTATTTTTACTCCCTTGGTGCTACCCGAAACTTTTGACTTTCACACAGGTTCTTTTTTGTAAATGAAAAGCGTTTAGGTAAAAATTAGAAGCTTTGGCAAAAAGTTATTCGTTAAGGAGTTTGAGTAATGAAATAAAACAATTCTTAATTATTTAAAAATGTTCAAAATATAATTGTTATATTTTGGTGATATTATATTTATTTATTCTCTTGCATTTGCACATTCATTTGAAGACCCAGGCGATGGCGGCAGGTTTTCTTGATTCTGATGTTGACGGGAGTTTTTAAACATCAGACGATTTCGATAAAGTTTGGCTTCATCCGTGCACTTGGTTGTTATGCAGCCTCTGAAATAATAAAAACGACAATTAATAAAAAAAATAATTTAGAAGCAAAGAACAAAAAATATTGAAATATGATAGAAAAATATCTAAATGTAGGTACTACAATATAACTGGCAAAATGCTTTAGTTACCATTTAATTTTTGGCGTGACAACGTCTTATAATTCGATAGCGCCGGCTGCACGCACGAAAAAACATGACTCATGCGGCGTTACCTGAGGCGTTCCATGTAAGGCTTGAAGGTCAAGCGAGAGCGTGAAACTAGTGACATAGAAGCACAATCGGACGTTGTCACGTTCAACTATCGCCAGTAAACCGACTTTACAACCATTTTTTTTAAATTACAAAATGTTCTAATTTTTATACCTACGTAATAAAATAAAAGTTTTCACAAACCTAACTATTCTCTTGGGAACGTTGCATCGCTCAGACACCGTGTTAACAATATCGTCCACCATATTAGGATCCAGACATTTCTTTGCAGGTTTGTCAGCGAATGCCGGGGACTGCTTACCGGTCAGCGAATGCGTTGCTAAGACTCTGAAAAAAATAACTTAGTTTTATAATATTATTTTCGCTCATTAGGTATTACTACTAAAACTTTCGGTATAGAAACATGATTTTTTATAAATACGTTATAATATTCTATACTCAATTAAAAATTCATACAGTAGGTAAGTGCAAAGTTCGGTTTGTCAATTACTAACTGTATGAAACTTACTTTCTTGGAAAAACGGCTTGCAATAATTGCCTAGTCGCTGATGTGTGCGAAGTCCAATCTATTTCCTTTAATAGCCTCGCCGGTACCGTCACTTTGCCGCTTCCAATTGGTACCTATAAAACATATCGATATGTTATGACTTATGAGTAAATTTAACATATTGTGAGAAAACTTTATATAAATTTATTATTGTTTACCATATCTACAGTATTCTCCACAGATAATAAATCATTGCAAGACGTGTTTGTAGTCTGCGCAGAAGCTCTCCTGACTTTTATACCGGTAAGACTTCGCCTACCCTCATCGGTTTTAGAGCTTGATGCGTTATGGACTTCAGAAGTAGACGCATCTCCCTGTGGTAATTCAACTTCCGAAAATCTCTCTTCTGACGTTCTGACTGTCGAAAGGGATTGTGCATCGAGATTTTCTAAATTGTTCGTCAAATTTAAAAATTGTTTATACAGTGTTTGTATTACTCCCTCTAACTCCGCTATTTTTTCTGCGGGAGGCGGGACGGCATCTGTTTGTGTTGCCTGATCGAATGTTAATTTTGTAATTTCGTTGGTATGTCGTGGAGGAAGAGGCGTACTGCTAGCTAAGGATCGGCGGTTTAGAGATTTTTCATGTAGCGTACGAATAAGTGGGTTATTCATGAATGATTCAGCTCGGTTTTGAGCTGGATTGAACTTTATAGAGGATTGTGTAAAGTTAAGTTCTGAGTTACCCTGAAAAATACAAAGACAAATAAAAGTATAAAACACAAGAAAAAACAGAACACCGCGACCGATTTGAAGAAAATTCGTATAGAATATAACTTAAAATTTACGAGTTTTATTTCAATTACATACATAATAATATAATCGTATTTTATTATAACTGTTTGCACCAACCTCTGGATCAGTTTCACTATCGCTGCTGTCAATATTGTTGCCTTGTAGCACGTGACTGCTTGAGTTCATTTGAGAAGAATGATTTCCGCCCATATTATACTG
Organism: Colias behrii; assembly: GCA_029959065.1. Taxonomy (NCBI): domain Eukaryota; kingdom Metazoa; phylum Arthropoda; class Insecta; order Lepidoptera; family Pieridae; genus Colias; species Colias behrii. The sequence continues at coordinate 3,754,836 of JARWMC010000016.1, forward strand.
AAAATAAATCATTATGTGATTTAAGTATAACACACTAACATAAATTAGTGAAACATGTACCGAGATTACTTACATGAAATAAAAAATACGTAGTTAGCGAAAAAAAATCATAATATAATTTTTTTCGACTTTTTAGAGAAAAAGAAGAATACGGAGGAACTTTTTGTATTAAGTATACTCTAGAAAATTAATATTTAATATTTTAAGCCAAAAGCCGTCACTCATACTGCGGATGAGAGGTGCATACTGCCATGGACGAATTTATTGATCCATGATACTGTTAAAGTTTCTCATTAAATTGACTACCTACAAAATAATTGATTTAAATAGTCCATGACATAAACATGCCAGTTATCACTAAGTGAATGTTATTCTATAAATATGATCTCATTCCACTCGATATTACTCATACGGTTTACCATTGATTAAGAGATAAAGCAATCGTTTGAGTACTAATAATTGTTACTTGATATCATAAATTAAATCGACATTGCCCTTGCTTGCCAATTACCATATTAACTATTTAATTTAAATAGTAAATATTAAAAAGGTAAAAATCAGCCAGCAGGATAATAGAATAATATCCTACACATTAATTGAAATCGATAAATATAGTAAAAATTGGCAATACCTAATAGATTCGACTCTTAGCGCAGCTACATTAGGTACCTACCTACTTTTAAAAATAACGGACCTACTCGGTAGTTCCAAAATCATTATACCTAATCAATGGGGATTTATTCAAATATTTTATATTATTCCTATATTATACGTACCCAAACTCAATTGATACGAGGCATTGTGCCATACTACTACTACTACTACCTGTACCATTAACAATTCTGTGATTATGCTAAGAGATAGTAAAACAACGAACATTTAGAAACTTACCAATGTCCCAGTTTTCATTTCCTTAATTGTATTCATACATAATGATAGCACATTCTTCACTTGATTGTCTTGTCTTTCTAACATTACTTTCAATTCTTTTACGTATCGCTTAGTATCTGAAAGTATGCAATGCAGAAAATATTAACATTAGAGTTTTCTCATAACACACATACGTGTGAAAATACTGCAGGATTTTTGTAACGTGTTTTAAAATATTACTGACTTCAAAAAAAGGAGGAGGTTATTATGTAATTAATTCTGAGTGATTATATTTTTTTAATTTATTTTAACCACCAAGGAACATAGAAAAGTAAAATATTGCCATGCATTAGGTAGGGTCATTGCGCTGGTTTTCGTCCACTTATAGGAGTTGCCAACTTTGTGATGCGAAATAAATATTTTGGAGCACTCTTCCTTAAACATATAATATTTTTATGTAGTCCTTATATAGTCTTCTTTAAGATAATATTAAGTGAAAATAAATCATTTTGACGTATCTTTTAATATAAATTATTTTCTGCAAAAGTAGGGTATATGCTAGTTTTCGTCCAAAAAAACTGGTTTTCGTCCTAGTGTAAGCTAGTTTTCGACCACCGTGTAGAAAAAGGAGGGTAGGTCAACTATTATGTTAAAAACCAATTACAGGTAAATATACACTTTTATTTAATCAACATCACAATTTCTCACTACCTTACAGGTTTAGTTTTACTAATAATAATCAATATAACTAGTCAACACTGAGATCTATGTAGCACTTGGCAGTCTTTATATGCGTAAGTGATGACTGTTTAATCATTCGTAATAAAGAAAGGAATGCGTTACTTACAATGTAAATGAATAAAGTAATAATTACAGGACCAAGAAATTACATCAAAAAACAGAAATATTCATTCTAACAACAAAAATTTTCATTCTAATACTTTGTTTATCAAATGAAACGTACTATATTAAACACAGCCATAATAATACATTTTAGCTAGGTACTAAAATAAACTATGCCTTACTGATTATTATTTGGCATTAATAATCGCGAGTTCTGGCCCACGTTTCTTTAAAATATCAGTTGTTTTGCCGTGTAGATATTCTATCGAGGACCATAGATTTAGGAATCCCATAATCTCTACAGACTTGTCTTACTGATGCCTTATTTTACCGAATTGCCGTTAAAGCCTTTATAAAAGATTCTCAGTGTACGTAGCGTTTTTTTTTTCTAGCTTTCTTAGACTCCTTCGAGGCCATCTAAAAACAATAAGATCTTTCTTAGGATACGTTGAGTAAGTAGAATAAAAAAATACTGCATTGGCAAAACAGACCTAGAATAAAAGATGATACTCAAGTGAATGATAATCAAGAAAAATACAGTGTATTATGTCTGACCTACCCCCATTTATGCTACGAATAATTGACTCTACTTCACATAAGGAGAATGATACATAACTGAATGAATGACAATATTAGGTACCTACAACACTCTGGCCCTCACCAATTATTTATAAGGAAAATACTGAATAGAAAACTTTTCAATACGTAAAAAAGACGAAATGTAATGCAAAAGAATAGCTATTTTTAATTTTTGTCCACTCCAATACTCATTCATGGACGAAAACTAAAACGTTTAAAGCTAAATTTAGTTTTCGTCCACTTCTTTAAATATTTTTTTATTTTGGCAGCACTGACAAAGCAGTGGACGGAAACCAAAAAATCCAAACAAATAGCAATAAAGATCACTTCGGGAGAAACTATTAAGTATTTTAAATGTCCGATAAAGTAAAATGACCCTAACAAATATTCACGTAGCTGTTTGAGTTTCCGTCCACCTGGACGAAAACCAAATATTTTGAGAATTTGGTAACCTAGTATACGTCCACTTAATTTTTCGAAGAGTATTATAAAAAAAGTATGATAAACACTTATAATTGCGTTTATTAAGCTTATTTAAATAAACATACGTACCAAAAACATTACGTAAACTAGCTAAAACAGTGATTTAACTTTCCATGAACTTTTCTCGCCGGCAAATATTTCTCTCGCGCGATGACATCTGCAAGGTACGGATGCGAAGCGGCCACTTTTACGTTAATTTTTTGAACTCTCTTCTTGTCAAATCAAATTTTCATGTTGATAGTACTGTTGCTTAAACATTATGGACCGTAAAAAGTGCAAACTTGCCCGGGAAGGTAGGTTTGTATTCAAGTTTTACGCACGTGATTGCAGCAGGTCAGTCAAATGGACGAAAACTGAAGCTGGACGGCAAACCAGCGCAATTACCCTATGTAAGTATTATTTCATATACAGCTATCTATGTGCTATCTATTTACTTCCGGTTGACATCTTGCGACAAACCGGATACCAAGTTGCCTAAACTACATAGTAGTTTTATTATTGGCAGTGTTTTGTATGAACAAGTGTTTAAGTAGGTACCTACTGAGATATATATTAGAAAATAAGGTATGTAACTACATAAAGGTATGTATAAAATTGACTCGCTTACCCGATATCCGTAGTACTTGTCCTCTCCTGGTAATACCATTGTGCCTATCCCGTACGAGAACAATTTTGCCCGTATGCAAATCATTATCTTCAGATATCAAGGAAGCAGCATTAACAACACTATAATTTGAGAATACGTTACGTTCATCAACCCATTCGACAAGGAGCCACAGTCTTTGCGCCATTTTATAAGTAAAAAAAATAATATGATCCGTTACGAGCGATGTTTAAACATTAACTGAACGATATTGTTACGTGACGGTGTCTCAGGTAAAAATATTAAGTACAATAGATAGGGATTCGGTAATATCGTTTGCGCCCTATTCCTCCGCTGCGTAGACGACAAAAGAATTCATTGAAGGCAACAGAACAATACGTCATATGATTTATAATAATGTCATAAAAAATTAAAAGAAAGTAGGTACTTGGAATTATTAAAACATTTGAAATTTTTAATCTGTTTATTACTGCATACCTACACTAGGTATTATGTCAAATTAATAGATTGTTTAAATTTTTATATTCATAGCTTTAATCATAATAATAGGTAGGTTCTGTTTAACAAGCGAAAGATTATCCTAATCTATATTATACAACTATAAAACTCAAAGGTGACTGATATAGTGATCTATCAACGCACAGCCCAAACCACTGAACGTATCGGGCTGAAATTTGGCATGCAGGTAGATGTCATAACGTAGGCGTCCCCTAAGAAAGGATTTTAGAAAATTCATCCCCTAAAGGGGTAAAATAGGGGATGAAAACTTATACCATGAAAATTTATCTTTTCCACGCAAGCGAAGCTGCGGGCAACAGCTCGTTAATATTATAAATGTGAAAGTTTTTATGGATGTATGGATGTTTGACGACGCGGTTGGCGTAGTGGTAAAGTAACTGCCTACTGAGCCGACGGTCCCGGGTTCGATCCCCGGTCAGGGCAAATATTGGTGTGATGAACTCAATTATTTGTTCTTGGGTCTGGGTGTTATTATCTATATATGTATTTATTAAATATTATATTTATCGTCGCCTAGTACCCACAACACAAGCCTTAATTGAGCTTACTGTGGGACTAGGTCGATTTGTGTAATAATGTCCTATAATATTTATTTATTTGTTACTCTTTCACGCAAAAACTACTGAACCGATTACAATGAATTTTAGCACACATATAGAGGGTAACTTGGATTAACACATAGGATAGGTTTTATCCCGGAAATCCCACGGGAACGGGAACTATGCGGGTTTATCTTTGAAAATGCGGGCGAAGCCGCGGGCAGAAAGCTAGTTGATTTATATAACCTTTGTTAAACTGCCTCAAAGCATATAAATTATGTCACAGTAGAAAAGCTGAAATCAGTCATCTAATATTATAAGAGCCCTAGGCCTCTTTATTGAACACTGTCGTGCTGTGTTAAATACGATGCGAATTTCCTTTTAAAAAAATGTAAGTATATACCTACTTAATTTTTTTTGTACGACCTACCACTCACCTATAAGTAGTTAAGTATAATATTCTACTCTGACACACACTAGATTCAAATTAAAAATAAAAACATTGAAAATTAGAAAATACGGAGAAATTATTGTACATATTCGACGTTTTAAAGAATATTAACCAAAGATAGAGAAATTAAGCTTCAGGATTTGATTTTTAATTTATAATCGATATTTTTTATAAATTTATAACCTTCTGCAATAATTTTAAAGGTACCTTTAATTAATATTATTTATTAGTCTGAAATACAATAATAAATGCCACAAAGAAAAAGTTGAATCTTACAGAAATCTTACAGGTATAACTGGAAACTAAGCAATCGCTTCTAGAAATAATAATTAATCTATAAGATTCTAAAAATAAATTTTAAGGAACCTATTGGAACAGGTAAAGGAAAATACAAAAAAAAAATACATAAAGTACTTATATTACACAAGCCCGTAAGCTTCTTTAGGGATTATAGCAATAAAACAAAGCAAAAAGACAATAGGATTATAAAATGTTCGGAACTAGTATTTAAGATAAGGGAAACAATTGAAAAAAGCGTGGTATTTTTTTCTACAACCCCTCCACGGAGGTAATTTAATTAACTCATTTGCAATTTTGGGTCAGTGTATTCCAACTTATTGGAGTGTAAAGAACTTAAAAAATTCGGAAGCTCGCATAGCTATTGGTCTATCGATAATTGATATACCTACTTATATATCGTATACCTACCTAGTGCAGTGGAAATAAAGTGAGTATATTTTGGATTGGTTTTAAATATTTTGTTTCATTTAATTTTTAATATAACTACTAAGTATTGCGGGATTAGAAGATCTATAAATATGTAAAGGGTATTTCTTATTAATAATTAGGTATTTTCAATAAAAATGTTAATTTTTTTTTCAAATATGTAGATATTTAGGCGAAATATAAAGCTACTTGTTTAGGTTCTGGTATTTTTTTTAATTTAATAAGAAAAAAATTAAAAATAAAGGTTTTTGTTTTTAGTTTTTTTTTGTGATGGTTCGGTTTAGGGCTTTAAATAAAGACCAATTTTAAGTAAGTTCAATTTCAAAATACGAAATGGAAAACATAAAATAAAATAAAAAATCAATTTAAGCGCATTTTTTCTATACTCTACCATTTTTAGTGCGTCATTGGAGATGTTATTTGTTAATTATCTATCGGTCATTTGTAAAACTGGTTATTTTAGACAATAGGAACAAATCCAATAGGATAAGTAATGTAAACAATGCAAGTACACAGGTAGTTTTGTGCCCGCATACAATAGATGTATTACGGGCACAGGCCAGTAGGATCACAATATCTAACTTATACCTGAAGTGAAACAAATGAAAAAGTCCACTGGTTTACAACTGCACATTTTGCCTTATGAATTGTTATTTTAACGGCTCATTTATTTTACGAATTTCGTTCAGTCGAGGTTCCTTTTTGGTGTACCCACGATCTTTGTAACTAGAAAGTTTCTAGCCAGTCAGATTACAAATATGTTTTATATAATTACAAATAAGTGTATTGTTTACTAATTATTAATAATTATTATAGCAATAATCTACAATGAAATCTGAACTCGATGCCGCACAAGCCTTATTGGATCTTCAGGGAAATCGGCAAGTTATACATCGCAATGGATGTAAGTAATATAAACTTTGAATAATTTAAATATAACGGTTATTTTTTTTAAGTAATTATAAAGTTTTTACAATTTCAATATAACGGTAAAAAGATTTTTTCTAATTATTTAAATTTTTTCAGATGATCATTGGTCTCGTGGTATTGATGAAATGGAAGGACCAACAAGTCCAACAACAATCTCAAAACTTTTTAACAGCCTTATTACATCAAAGGTTTGTCTTTTATTTTTTTTTTACAATTTATTTTTTTTTTATCACCAATTGGATGTACAGTTAATGTATTAATTTATTTTCAGTCGTTTAATTGCCAAGTTGCAAGTACCAGTACGCCAAAGCGCCAAAATATGCCGTATCAACCAGAAGTTCAACAAAGAGTTAAAAAGGTGAAGACTTGTGAGAAAGGCACTCAAACTGACATAGAATGTAGACTCCCTGAGATACAAAAAATGGAGATCATTATAAAGGAGCTTTGTGGTAAAATTGAAGTATTAGAAACACAGTTGAAATGTAAAGGTTCGGAAACGTTATCGGCGGGAGATTCAAATGAGAATTATTCGGACTCTTCGAGCGATGAGCGTTTGAAGAAATCGTATACGCGAAAAACACACAAACGTAAAAGGACCAGTACTAATACAACATTTAATAACGTAAGTACTTATTAAATTTAAAAAATAGTATATAATATAGTACGCATATACCTAACGTTTAATGTTATAAGTATTTGTTTTATGTGAGATGGTTAAAAAAAATTTTTAGGATTCATCAGATTGTGAAATTACGCCGAAGAAAAGCAAAGAATCTGAACGTTACGATCCCGAGTTTAAAATATCTAAGGCTGATTCAAGTGTAAAAAAGCCATTAAAGCCAAAGAATTCGAAATTTAAGACTGGTGGTGATTTGGTATGTTTATTGTTTATATTTTTATTCGAAATTGATTTAGAAAATTTTGAAATATTTTTGCACTAAATATTCAATGAAACTAATAATTATATGGTACGTTAATTTTTAGGTTTCCATTGGCGATGGCAATGCATCAGTCCCTGCTCGACTCTTGAAACATATGGATTGGACTTCTTACACTAATGCTACAAGAAAGTTATTAACGGCAGTTTTCCCACGCAAGTACGTGTACATCGTTATCTTTATTAGATGATTTTAATTATGTTATATTATTTTGTTATGTGTGCATTGTTAAATATTTGAATATAAATATTTTTGTTACTTTTATTTTAGTGTACTGGCAACACATTCTCTTACGGGGAAGCGATCACCAGCGTTTCCGGATAAGCCCGCGAAAAAGAAATTGGACCCTGCTCTAGTCAACGATATTGTTCAAACTGTAGTCGAAAGATGTAGTGTACCAGAAAATGTAGTAAGGTAAATATTACAGTTAATATTGTACATGCAATATAAAAAATTTTCATGTAATGATGGATTTCGTTCTTTTTTGGAGTCAATAAAATACATACATCATCAATCATGATATTAATAATATTTTTATCTCATTGCAGAACAAGCATCACAACGAAATGTGCCGATGAAAGTAAAATGTTTCGCAGCAGACAAATGAACAAGAAAAAACGAAAATCATTAAAAAAGGAGAATATATCGCCCTCGGATGATTCGGATGATTCATACTATTCAAATTGAAAAACAAAATCAACAATATATTTGTATATAGGTCGTCAAATGAAGGAGACTATTTAAGTCAAGGTAACTACGTTATTTGAAATATAAATATAGTTTTTAAACTACCTTACTTAAACAATGTTTCGTGGAGATTTGTTAAATATGTGAAAAGTGTTTTTCTTTTCCATATAATATATCATCATAATCTTACGTTCTAATTTAATGAAAATATTTTTCTCTTTTTCAGGTATGGTATGTACATAAATTGTATGCCCAAGGTGCTTCCCAAATGGACTACGCACGTATCTTTATGCAATGCATGTCAGTGATTATTAAATTTTAATTAAGTGACTGAAGTTTATAAGATAATGTTTTAATACTTAATTCTATCATTGTGATATATTTAATAAATACTTAATTTAATTGATACTTTGTTTCTATATCCCTAGATATCCTTAGACGAGTTTAAAAACTCGTATATTTATTTAATCCGAGATCTTATTTCTCATAATATATTATTATAGATCGATCTCACTTGGTCAATGAATTTTATACGACTAGCTTATAATAATAAAACTTAGTAAAGATCAAACACATTATATTATTTATATTACAGCTCGAAATTTCAGATAGTTTATACTTACATTTTTTATATATATTTGAATAATTGTTAATATTTAAAATTACATATTTTGCTGAATCTAATATAGAATACTTTGCTTTGCTACAGAAATAAAAATCTCGTGTGTCATATTATTGTTCATCGACATTCGGCAATTCTTATGATAGAAATTTTTTAAGCCTTAATATCTAGGACCCGTTACATGAGTATATCTATAAAATACTTTTTATTTGTAGTATTTTTGTTGATTTTTGTAGTAGTTTTATTAATTTAGTAGTATTTTGTTGTTTTTGTTAGGAGTTGCCACATCCATTAAATCAAGTTGATCGAAAAAAATCAATGACGTTGTCATTTGTCAATGTCATTATTGACCATTAATCATTTATGTCTACGAAATGCAAGTATCGTGAATCGTCGAGTGTGTTTTATTGATGTGAATATTCTGTTATCGAAATGGAAACGTAGCGACATAGATGCTATGTTATCAATGATGCAATTAAATTTGTGATAATCGCGTTCGATTGCCGTTTGTGCCGTAATTAGAATTATGTCAAACGATACTGATTTGTTTATATCGGTGCCGCGGTCTTCTTTAGCGGAATTCTCTAACAAATACCATAAGTTAGTCGAAGCTTTTTACTACGTTACGCTTTCTGAAACTACATCAGTGGTTGCTGAGCGAAATAAGGATTTAGTTTACTTCAAAGTTATATTTAATTTAAATCCAGTGGACGAAAAATTCAATCCTCAAGAATTGGTTGAAAGAATTCAGGTAAGAATTTAATTAGATTTCGCAATTTAGTCCAGTTTTAATATCATTAAGCATTCATTTTGCATTAAGATTTCCTCAGTAACGAATTCTTTAATAGTTGTTGAATATGTACTTTATTTTAATTTATTTTGTAGTTAGATATCTAAATAGCTAATTATTTATATTGTACTGTGTCCGCAAAATTAATGTATGGATGATCATAAATCCACGTTCTTGCAATGTAATTAGTAGAAACACCTTTTTCATACATTATATGAATACCCACCACTCACATATTATTGATCTATGGATATCTTCTTGACTTTTTTTATCAAAAAGAATAAGCAGGTGACAGACAATTATTAACTATTACTATTATTAAGCAAAATAGTTCCTAATACTTAATTTAAGTAAAGTATAAATTCAATTCCTTACATGATAGAAGTACTATCAGTCTTGGATTTTCTTATTAGTTGTAAAAATCATTTGAGGTGACTGTCAGCAGTTTCTTTTTTATTTTTTTGCTTAATTTGTCGTTGTATCCAAAGTACGGTCTTCTTAAGGGTTATTAAGATTAAGTCGTAAATTATACAACCTCATTATTTCAATAATGTTATCAAAGTGATATCTTGAACTTTAGAATTTATTTATATGGATTTAACAATTAAAAATCAAAATTTTATAAATACATTGTAATATTAAAACATTTAGCAACAAACTATATTCTATAATATACTAGCAGCTGTGCTCCGCGGTTTTGCCTGCATTGCTCCGCTCCTGTTGGTCTTAGCATGATGATATATAGCCTTCCTCAATAAATGGGCTATCTTACACCAAAAGAATTTTTCAAATTGGACCAGAAGTTCCTGAGATTAGCGCGTTCAAACAAACAAACTCTTTAGCTTTATAATATTAGTATAGATAGAAGTATGTGGTAGAGTACTTCCATATAAATTAACTATGATGGACATAAGAAGAAAAAGCAATTGCTCGCAATTCTTTCCAAAGACGAATACATTATGTTGTTCAAACACATTATATTATTTTGCCTTTCTTATAAGCACTTTTAGCTACCAAAGGTATAACAATAAGCAAGCATCTTAGAATCTTATGTACACGTAACTTAACAATACATTTTCACTATATTTTTATGTTATTATTATTTCCCATGGTGAAGTTGTATATGGATATAATGTAAGTTTTTTTTATGTAGTTAGGTTTTCTCTATATAGTAACTTAGTAGACTAATAACAGCTATAGGAGATATCATATTAGAATTAATCCTATAGTTGCAAAAAATAATGAAATATACTTAGTTAAAAAAAAAACAAAAAAACATGCTTAACCTCATGAACTTACTGTATTGAAAGCAATCCTTGGTAAATACATATATATGAACTTTGAATTAAATTGGTCCGTTTAAACTTAAAAGTGGGTCAAAATCGAAGCTAAAGGAGTTGGTTACAGACAAACATACAGGTGAGGCTACTAAAACTTTGTTAAAAATGAACACAGTGACAATGTTATCAATGCTCACAATAATAATTATGTAAAGTGAAATTAAGCAGCATTCATGTAAAAGTGCGGCCAAAATCCGGGTTTGACACTCGTAAAGTTGGATGCGCGTTTCGGCTTTGTGACAGAGGTCAGGCGCGTTCTGTTTGGGGGCCGCCTGCTGCAGTGGGCGCGAAACCCGGATCTCGGCTGCCCCGCTTCCCCTTCACTCGTGCGTGGAGGTGTGCGTATGCGCAGCGTACGATCGCTCAGCGCTCTCGGCTCTTCGCGCTGCCGACGCTAGTCTTGCCGCGATAGAGGCCGTGATCGCACAAACGAGCCATGCCGCGCGACAAACACGCGCACTAAGCACGCAATTATTATGTACGCGATTGACAACTCCCAGGTGAGCCGTGCGTCTAGTATAAAACGATTTTACGTCACGGATTTAGAAACGTTTCACGTATTACGTAGCATTGTAATGATGTTCATTCAATTTAAAAGATCCCGGAAGTAGAGCCGGTTGGAACATCATATTATAGCGATGCTAATTATTACTGAGTGTTCAAACATTGATAAATTATATGATTTATAAGAAGTGTTCAAGTTTTCGGTACGTCGACTTATGCTGTAGGTAGTGGAAGCACGTGGGATCAATGAAAATCCAATATTCGAACGATTTCTTCGGAATGTGAATGCAGTGTGGTAATGGATGGTTTCGAAAACATAAATGATTCTTTAGAATAGTTGCGATTGTTTAAACATTCATTAATGAAGAAGTATTTAACTGCTTGAATACTTAATCATCGAAAGTATCTACCGCTATTGATGCTCAGTTCACCATTTAAATTTAACTGCTAATTGTGATTGTGGCATGTGGATTTCATTAGTGACGTATGTTAATTAGATCCATGAAATTATTTGTTTCCTTTTAAATTTAATTGTCTATGGAAACTATACTAAAAAAAAAATATGCATAGTTGAATGTATCAGTTATAGTAATGTCAATCTAAATCCGGGTTCAGAAGGACATACATTTGATTAAATATAATAATCGTTTTCCTTTTACATAAAATTTACTTATACTGGATTCTTGAAGGCATTATTAAAAATTACAGACGACTTGCTTGTGAAAATTTTCAGAATGAATCTCTCTAATCGTCGATGTGTTTTCAGCGTTATCTATTTTTTTTATATGTACATATTTCCTAAATTATGAATATGTGGTCTGGGCATTTGTAATCTCTGGTCTAGGTTATGACTATTAGAATTGTAATAAGTCGATAATTTTTTTTTAATTATCAACTTGTTCTTAAAATTACCATTAACTATTTTAAATTTTTAACATGTTATTATTCCATGTCAAGATACAAAAGGGATAAAATTGAATTAGGAAAGAAAAATACTTGTGTCAATTTATGGGATAACTATTAAGTTTATGAATAATATAGGTACCTTGGAAAAAGTCAAATGTCCAAGAAAAATTTCCTCCATTATTTCATCTTATATAGGAAATACTTAGTATAGTTAAATGTATAAATTACTTCTGGCAAGTTATAAAACATGATCATTGTATACGCGTGTATCGTATATGCGGGTACCTCTTGCAGTTCCGCTTACATCCGGTTTTGCGGTTAAGTTTCACACGGTCTTTTGGGTCACAAATATGTATATCGTCTAAACGCTTTATTGTAGTAATAATTATTAATAATGTTTCGTTTGAATCATTAATAATATATTTACCTACTTAAAAGAAAGAAAAAACATGTTTCATCTTTTAGAATTATCAAAATGTTTACCATTTATATTCAATGTCAATGTCCTAATAATAATATTTGCCTATAAGCACCTAAAAAATAATGAACATATAAATTATAAACTACAAAGATCATCATGGACAAAATAACTAAGATAACACGACAAACTCAAACCCTTTATCTCAATTCTCATCTTCTCAATGACAGATCACAAACGTCGTAGTACAGATTAGATAACAGTTGCAAGTCCGAAGACGCTTTGCACAATTGTCACGCGCGTGAAAGTAATTAGGGATTTAATACACAATCTTACGTAGCGAGCCGGTGCAGTGGCATAGTAGCTGAACTCGGATATAAGTGGACTTTCACTCTGGCGAACTATAGTGTAATTTATATTCACCCGTTATCCTCTACGTCCGATCACGGATTTGAATCTAATAGCTCCGCTTGGCATAATTTTCGAAAATTTCTTCACGGATATCGCTGCTTTCAACGTGTATTATATGATTTATGTTTAAGTTCTGGCATAGATATGGACTGTATTTTATTTACATCTGCAACATTGCCTCTTTCAATGAATGTGGGTGTAGTTACATGCCTGTAAAATGCAAAGTCATCTTATTTTAATTTCAGTAAAGATTACCAACATAATCTGAGCACCAAATTAAAAGATGTAGGTACTGGAATATGAGAGGTGCAAATAAATATGATGTACAGTCATAATAAACATTCAGATTGATGCCGGATACAAAATGTAGGTAGTTAGGTACGAGTTATAACAAATATGTTCGTCCGGCTCTATTATCACACGATCATTATTTTTGATTGTGTGCCGGTCACGGATTTGAATAATGTTGTATCATCAATATCAAAGTAAATATACATTATAGCCATGGTAACGTTTGCTTCAGTGATTCTTAAAGATGCGATTTCTATTTCATAAACTCATTACTTGTATCTGATAAGTTTCTGTGATCCTTTGGACTGTTCGTAATCATGATTGAACAATGTTTTGGCATTTGCTCCTTTGTCTTTTATTTAGGGCATGTTGAGTTTAGGTTTGATAACATCCAAATTAGTAAATGATAAGTAATATTTTTCTATAAAAACTAAATTCTCAACTTGAAACCTATTCTAAAATAAGTTCCCGTAATCTTTTGCACTGTTTGGACAATTTGACATTTTGTTCTTGTGCCTTCGTTTATTGACCTCCCATTAAAATTAATAAATGATAAGTAAGTACGTTATACTTTTCCTTAACATGTAAATCCTAAACTTGATACTTTGGCTACCATTTTTTCTACAAATGTTAAAGGGTAAGGGGGTAAAGAAAGGATTAACGACAGGAGTTAGAAGGGAAGGGACTAGGAAGGTTAAAGAAAAGGATAATATGTTCCTGCAATCTTTTGCGCTGTTTGGACGGTATTGTAGACTTGTTTTATATTTAGGAATTAGGGTAACTTAAGTTTGATAATATCCATACATTAGGTAGTAAATAATAAGTAATACTTTTCCATAATATCTGCATACTAAACATGTAGTATAATTGTGTGTTGTAAAAGGAAGAATTTAATTAAGCTCTGGTCAAAGATCTGGTCTCAAAAAAATAAATTATTTCAAGAAAAATCCTGATGTCATATATATGTCGTGGCCATATCGTAGATTTGCTCATTTCATGAAATGATTGATCATTTCACGAAATGGTCGCATTTCATGAAATGGCCAACATAGTTTGATCAGATCGTTAAATCGTCAACGTTTCACGATTTGGTCATCCACATTTGGCCAGATCGTATAAAATATAGAGTCCATAAAATATTAAAAAAAATCAGAATATTTTAAGAACTTGTTTATTGTCATTTAAGTTAGTGCCGCGGCAGCGCCCGGCGATTGCCAGAAGCGAATGGTTTTTGCAATAGAAAACAGTTAGGTTAGGTTAGGTTAGACTTTAATAAACAACGCACATGCCAGAAGCGAATCGCTTTTTAAAAAAGAAACAATTATAATAATATAACAGGATATATTATATTTCCTAAAAGAAAAAATGCGTCTTAAATCCTATTATTTACGACGCATTTTTTCTTCAATATAAGATATCCGCATTTTCCATAGTACTCGAACCTCTTCGTCGTAAATTCTTTGCTATGACTTTCTTCATATTGTTATTAAACGAATTATGAAGTTTTTAACTGCGAATAATTAAATTTTCGCCAGCGGCTTCTGCCATCTTAACACATAAACAAAGAGCTTGCAGCGCCTCTACCAATGATTAATGTAACTATTTTACGATATGATCAAATAATTTTGATCATTTCATGAAAAAACCGCGCGTTTAATTGGCCATATCGAGAAACGATTTCTTATCATTGATCTGCTCAAACCACATCATGATGTGGCCAATATTAGACATTCAACCATTTCATGAAATGCGACCATTTCACGAAATGGTCGATCATATCATGAAATGAGCAAATCTACGATATGGCCACGACATATATAAAGAGAAAATAAGAATTTTAAAGCAACATGATCTCGTACACATTCCTCTAAAGAGTAATGAAGAAACATCTAACTTAAAGCTACCTTAATATCCGAATCACTGGTAACGACAATGAAGTTCATGAAAATGGACTTGAATAATACGATATAAAATTTATCTGCACTCAATAACATATTGGCTAATGTAACGCTAACGATACTAAAATATTGCAATAGTATATTTAACAATAGACCGATCGATGATGGGTTAATATTCGCGATGACACATCAATAGAATAATTAATCAATGTTGTTTCTAATATCCTTAGCATATTATGGCACAACTCGTAATGTTTGCAGTTCTGACCGATTCAACAATACTTCTTGCCGTAAATGTGTTAATTATTAAATGTAGTAAAATATTTGCTTTCGCAATTAGGCAGTAGCAACTAGCACAATATATTCGAGGCCTTAGCCATTATCGTAAACAAAAAAAAAATAATCTTTTAAAAATGTGGTCTTCCTTTAAATTCATAGTACTATTTCATTTATTGGAAACAATTTAGTGACCTTTAATGTATGCTATAAATACCCTCAAAAAAGGAGCCTTCAAGGTGTCAATACACAAAAATTTAACCAAGAACATTCACCGCAGTGCATACCAATTCTTTAAACTTAAAAATATGCAATATAAGTAGGTATGTGATACGATAATGCTATAAATGGAGTATAGTGTCTACTAATTATAAGTACCAGAAAATTAGAGCAGTATAACCTTTATCGACAACGTAAAGCGTGTCGATCCGTGTGTTACACTAAATGATAATTAACGATCGGCACGCGTCGGAGTGCTTGTTGGAGGAGTATCGTTTGCGGCCTCGTGCGAATTATTCATACTGCTAAAATTTGAATTTAATCAAACTTAATTATCGAGGTACCTGCTCTATCAAAATGTGGCTGGTTGTTTTATGTTTACATGTTCGTGTATGTGTAAGTGTGTCGCGTGCGCTGCTCGCATCCTGTTGGCGGTGACGACACATCGCACGACTCAGCGTCGCCCGAATACTCCCATATCATTGGCCACGCTTATCTTCCAAACGACCGATAGAATTTCTCCAGTAGTAAACGGAACTAGCAATTGTATCGATATGAAACCGATGCTCAGATTTACGCGGTTTTGATGCGATACGCATTACAAAAGAGCGATCGCATTATTATGTTTTGCCTGTGAAGTGATCGTGGTTGATGGGGAAAGCCATAACAATAGAACGTAATGACAAGTATAAATCTATTCGCAGAAAGAAACTGGTCTGAAGGACTTTCGTTGAATGCGGTACGCATGTTTTTATTTACAAGGTGAAATAAATTTGCATCTATCATTGCAAAAATGACAATGGGTACAAGTTTATCTAGGCTTGAATTTTATTTACCACTGAACATTATGAAGTTATCAACTAACTTAATTTTATTGATTTTATTATTAACATTATCCTAATATTTTTACCAGGAATTCTTACACCGTCTTCTTTCTATGCCATAAAAATATTTATGTTCCATTTACTAGTCTATCGTGTATTTCTTTTTTTTTTGTAATTTGTTTTGACAGATTTACAAACACTAGACGTACCTACGCCCAAACGCGTCAGCTTTTGCATAATAATTGTTTTAACTCCGACAAAACCGATCAGGTATTTCAAGGTTAGTATTATTGTGTTCACATAGCAAGTGTTTAATGATAATATCATTATGTTCAATAAAAAACAGAGCATGTACTCCAGTGCATAATTCGTTGCTAGACTTAACGTTTTAATTTTCGAGGTCTCCTGAAATGGATACACTTTCATATCGGACACTACCTAGTACCTAGTACCTACTAATTAGTCACTGCTCTCCAATTTATTACTGTTGATCGTATTCGCAGACAGTAGAGATACAGTTATTTTTGTAGTTTTATCAATAACACTAAAATCTTATTGCACTTTGCTCTTTTTATTGACATAATATTTGATATTGAACGTTGAGACTAATTTTTAAAAATGTTCCATTTCATTTTTATCTTTAGTATTGAAGATTATGTAAGATTCTCGGAAAACAATGTAAACAAACACTACACAAATCACAATGCAGTTTTCTCAGTCTACGTCACTACCTGTTTACTCCGACGATGCCTTGATTCCGCGAACTCGTAAAATTGAAATTGCAAAATTTAAAACTTACTTGATTACTTAATAAGATCTTCAACAATTTATTCATATAAACTTTAATTAAAAACGTGGTTGTGAATGGACGCAGATTTTTTTCTTACCTACCTTTTTTATAGCATAGAATATCTTCCAATTATTGTACCTACGTCACTTTTCTACAAATTATTCTGACCGTTAAATAGTAGGTCCAGTATTCTGTTTACTTTGTAGGCTTGTAGCACAACTCCATATTTTATCCGTGCTGAATAAGTGTCATTAAATACTGCTGATAAATGTATTTTTTTTTCTAATGAGGCTTAGTATTGACTCCATCTAAAATAGCGGAACTCTCCGTGTCCTACGTCATCACAGCTGATGCAATAATTAACCTTCTAAATAATTATAATCAATCGTCAGACACGATTTGCGTCTGGTAGAAAGATTTTTGCCGCTATAGTCGTATGTAGACATATTATGGTATTATCTTTCCTCAGTATTGTTCTATACTGACTGATATGATGGTGGGAAAAACGTAGTTTTCCTCGTAGAAGAATAAAAGTGTCGCCTACAAAAAAGCATTTAATACGATTCACGATGACCTGCATTTAGCTGTATGCTGTGGCAAAAATTTAGGACAAACTTGTTAAATATTTACTCCACAAATCGTCCCGAGCACATGGTCGCTCAGTTTGTTATGAGCCACGGAGTCTAAACAGGAAAAAAACGTAAACAAACAATAACTCCACGAACGTAAACGCGTGTAACTAAAGTGGGGAATCCAATGGGTTTTTTTTACCTAAGATCGTTAGAGGAAACTATAAATTCGGCTTTGTTTTTATAGGTCTGTAATTGGTAATAGTGATAAGTGTCATTAACAGTGAAAAAACCGGCGAAACCTTCATTATATTGGAATCGAATTTGATTAATTATTCTTCTATGGTTGAATACAATTGATTAATTATTATTCATTAAACATTTTAGCTCTGTTTAGTTTGGTTATAAATAGACTTTTTTTCTTGGGTCTTCAAAACCTTTTGCATCCTGAACGTTTTCAAACTGACCGATACAATCTGGACATCTTACATTCATTAAATAGCAACCCTATTTTCATCGCGATTTGTTTACAACTGGCAACCCTAGCACGCGTTGGTGTTTTGTGAGCGCAATATTTTTTTAGAAAGTAGCATCCGGCTGCGCTGTGCTAGCCAGACCGCTTCCGGGTTTTCTGCGCGGATCTGCACAAATTGACTGCCCCAAATTAAAAAAAAAAAACTTATCGGATGATTTAAATTAATGACATTATAAAATCAAAAGACAAAACAATCGTAATTATCATAACTCGTAATTTCTAATTATAGGTAGCAGATTTAACGACTTCTTTGTTATTCATAACATAGAGGATAACGAATAGAAGTAGGAAATGCTTGAATAAGATTTTACAACCTAATTAAAGCTAGGTAAACTAATCCCCTTAATCTATAATAAGTAGGATTATTGGAAAATAAACATATTTTCATTGAGAACGGTATACCTGATTCCAGCATTTCGAACCATATTATTGTCCTTCGAATGACACTGCTTATTACATTGTTCTCTAATGAATAGGTTTTCGTTTATCATTGTCTTAAATTCGGCGAAGTAATTAATTGTCTATAATGTCACTCAGTTAATAAATGAATTTTAAGAATTACCACCTGCATTTCATATAAAAAATAAAACTGCCTCTTCATTTTGTATCTCGTACTCGTTAGCAGTACCCGGTTAAAAAGATTCCATTACATACATTATTCCTGACCGCAATCGATCTGCATTCAAATTTGATCATAATCGGTCCAGTAGTTTCGTGATTGAGCAATAACATACAGACCGAGACACAGATTATTATGGGATTATAAATATGTTATTCAGATGTTTGGTCACATAACTAACAAATACTCGCATTACATAATTGTAAAGTATGTCTCATTTAATATCCATTTTAATAAATTAAAGAAAAATGAAAAATATAGCATATTTCTACCGTCCAAGGTTTAATTTTCCTCACCGATACCATTCGAAACTCCGTTTTTATTGCAGCGTGGTGGCAACGAATGAAGCTTATTATAAACCAGGATTTGAATTCTTCTAAGTTTTGTTTGAATATGTAATTCTATTTACTTGGCAAAGGCGAGTAAAATCAGATTTTCGATCTCAGATTCTCGGCTAGGTTAAGTGAACGCTGTCCCAACACGGATGTTGCCGTGACTAAGAAGTAAATTTAGTTTCGTTCTACGATAACGGGTTTTAACACTCGACTAATATTGAGATTATTGATTGAAACAGCACTATTTTGTAAAATTTTTGTAAATAATGAATTATAACCGGTACCAGGGAACGCACGTTAAAGGTCATTGATCATCTGTAGATCCGCTTTGGTGCCCCCCTGACCCTGTCTTGCGTCGGCGCCGAGTAGCATTAAATTAAATATGCTTATTGATTATTACTTATACATGCATCGTTAAATTACATATTTATACAGCATTGAAAACTATATATTATTTTCGGTGATATATTGAAATGATAAAAATCGTATTCAAGCGAAGCTACTGATTTATCGTTGTGAATATATTTCAGTTCTCACGTCGCTTTAATTAATGTTATATATAATAATTGTACTATATGAATTCACATCCGTGAGTTTGTGGTCAACATAGAGAACGATAATATTGTACGTCACTGCATGTTATCTACTCCGAGGGCATGACGTCAAAAACTTAATTGTGGTTTATGTCAAAGCTCGTTTATTTACATTGCCCGATGTCGACTATTTACTTGGTAATATGTAGGAATGGAAAAGTAAACTAATTATATCCGTTTCATTTGAGTATTGATACTATTCAACATAATTCGTAATTGGATCCGTATTTCCCAAAAGACTACGAGATCTTTTGAGAACACTGATTCCAGTTATGAGCATTTGACCAAGTTCATTGATTAAGGCTGCAGTCTAGCAAAATTGCGTTTTCAACAAGTTATTTGACAATTTTTTCCCGGCTAATGAAATGATAAACTGAATTTTTTTTTCTTGTTTATCAATTAGTGTTATATACGCAATGCGCGTGAATTTTTTCACATTTATAAAGTTACTTTATGTTACCTTAATCAGGCCTTCAAGATAAGTCTCTTTCCCCCAAAGACATTTCGAGCTAAGTTTGTGCACTCACTACGTTGCAACCGATTACAATTTACACAATTTGATCAGCGCATTATTATCCTTATATAGTCGTTATTAAAATCTGCTGAATACAATTGCCGAAAAACTTATGATTTTCCTAATTAGAACGTTATAAATTCATTAAATTTCCCATTTTTTGCCTTACAAAATCTATTGATAAATACTGCTAAAAGTTATTTTTTCCATTAATTTATTCGAGTTGGTTGAAGACCAATGAGCATTAATCCTTTAAAAAAAATTTTTTTTGAATTTTGATAATTCTTTAAATATTAAAAAAATATTTAAAACAATTAGGAAAAATCCTAGCGAATTTCTTTAGTCGCGCTCCTTGGGCCGGAGCGTTCTGACGTGTGCTCCACGCTCGATTTTCCTTCATACCGAAGTGAAAGTTGCTCTACTTCATTAAATTTAATATTTTTGTTAATTGATTATTTTTATCTTAGTTTTGTGCAAATATTCGTATTTTTAAACATTTGATTTCGATATGGAAAATAAACGAAAAAAATATGCGTGTAACTACTAGAAAAAAATATATCTTCGAACATAAAGTTAATGAAACCAAATACATTACAAAGGTGATTGGCAACAATTTCGTTATTTTACGGGGTGTCAGTAAAGGGATGTATATTTCTTTAAAACTTAAGTAAGCTCATAAATTTTCTTACAATATAATTTTTTTTTGAAGTTCCAAAAATGTTTATTTTTCGTTTGAGAAATACGAAATATAATATAAACTTGTATTGAGAACTTGAACTTCCCAAGTTCATCCGGGGAAATCCCCATACGGGGAAAATGATTTGTTTACTCCAAAATTATATGCCGAGGTGTTTTAATTTTTTCTTCTAGTCATTTTCAACGTAGCGGCATGTTGTTTGATTATTAATTTTGTAACTTAAATACAGGATGTTGGTTTTATATTCTGATCTTACAGACGCGCTGACAAATTTAGTCCACCATTTCTAGTTTAGTCCACCAACTCTAAGTACCAATATTAAAACGAATGGATTATCATCACATCATCAAAACTCAGATGTAATGGAAGATCACAATAACATAGAATATTCAGTGGGTGTTGAGAACAAACACAAGTTACAGAGACGCGAAGAATAAAAAAAGAGGACGAAAACGATAATTCGTTGATGCTTTCCCTTTTCGACGTATTGTTAGGGTACATCACCAATCTGCAAAAAACAAAACTGATGATTCCCAATTGCTGATTAAAAATGAAAAACAAATAATCGACAACAGTGGTGAAAATTTGCTGATCACAATGAAACATCCTTCAGAGGTAGCAGATTTACTCATTTAAAATGTATCGGTGAACAGCGTAAAGGAGAGGAGGACAGGAAAACATTATGAATGTGGATGGTGGATTGTATACAGGGTGTAATCGATAAGTATGTGCAGGCGATTATGACGTTATTATTGCAGGTATCAAAAAACTTAAAACTGATATCGAAATTACTTTACCTAATGAGCAAAATGACAATAATAACTTTTTAAAAGTATAACGAGAAATATCTAAAAAAATTACTTTATACACTCCCATATCAAGAAGGGAAAATGGGACTAGTAGAAGTTAAACTAGTAAAAAAAAAGGTAAAACTAGTAGATGTCTAATTCCGGCAAAAGACATGAATGCGGAAGATGCGGTTAAAAATAAAAAAATTAATATTTGAAATACAATGCAAAAAAATAACACTTTTGTCATAGATAAGAATCATGACTATTTTTTCCAAATTCAGGGACAACTAAACGTTGCAGAAGCAGAAGTCTGCTTATTTGCTGTTTGGACTGGAGTGAATCATGATCGTCTGATATTAATTTAGTGAGAAACGTCTTCCCAGTTCAAAATGGAGAAATAAACCATCCACGCGAAGACCGACATCCGCGCGGACGGAGTCGCGGGCGGAAGCTAGTCAGAAATAAATATCTTTTGTTTTCATTTGCGCATTTTTCTATTTTATAATTTTTTACACAAACATTACATTTTTTTTTATTATATACAAAATTTATTTATCCGTTTTATTAGTGAAACTGAACAACTTTCACTCAGAAACTTAGGTCGAAAAAAATGTATAGAGTTATGCATTTTGTATGGAAAGCTTATTTTTTTTTTATATTTCGTCCAAATTTCTTTGTAAAAGTTGATCAGTTATATAAACATGAAGTTGAAGATATCAATAGAACGTATTCGCAAATTTTGTGTACTGATAAAAAGAATCACCCGGTGTAATTTTTACGAAAATTGTTTCAAATTGTCATTTTAGGTACTTATTACGAATATTAAATTATGCATACGAATGATTTAATTTTTAAAAATTAAGTGGAGCAACTTTCCCTTAGTACATTTGTATTATTTACATATAGGATGACAGGATGAATTTGTTTGCACTACTAGACCAAGCCCAACGTTTATAACTGAGACCGTAATAGATACGTTATATTTTTGTTAATTATGTTTCGATAATTATCCGTTTGACATAGAATAGACAACACCACATAGACCATAGGTGCTAAAGTATCTAAATAATTAGAAGGAAAAACTCGTTTAACCTATAATGTATTGTTGCAGAAATATGTGGAGTCATCACTGGGATGGGCCGGCGAGCGCGGCGAGGACTCGAGCTACGACTCGGAGTGCGAGGACGACGGCGGGCACCGGACCGCGTCGCGGACTCCCTCCGACACGCTCGCGGCGGAGTTCGCTGAGTACGTCACACTTGCGCCGGCGCCGCCGCAGCCTAACCAGGTAATTGTAGAACTAGCCTTCCGCCCTATAAAACTTCCAAATTATAGTACATATACTAAAACCTTCACCAAAGAAAGAATCAGGCTAAAACATGGTGAAAACATAACGAAATCAGTGCAGTAAGTAACCTTTGAGTTTATCGCGAGCAGACAGACACAGGTTTCTTTTATAAAATGTAGTCATTTGGACTCGAATCGCGTCTTTCACTTCGTAGCAAGGCTGTATTGAGTCGTGGATGTGGCCCTAATTATTTTATTGGGTGACAATATTTGAGATTCCAGAACTATGAGGAACAATATAGTTCTCAGGCAGGCTATTTTTTATTTTTGGTTCTCAGTCATCTCAATTATGATTACAACACAATACCTTATTTATCTACATAGTTCTATCATTCATATCCAATATTGACAGTCCAAGCTAGTTTGTTGTTGCTTCTTCGATCCTGATACCATCACAATATTCATCAGAGTACCATCAAAGCTAGTTTAGGTTTGAATAATAACTTTTACGAGACCAATAAATCGTACAGGAGTTATTGAGAAACTTAGCGCAGTAGTAACTTTTGAAGCGCGTTGCTGTGATGTAATTTAATTTTATTTACCGTGTCACTGTTACGTCAGCTAACACGGTCAGACGACGTTATATAACGTTTTCGTTATTTATCTAGGTTATATGACAACTTAGAAAAACCCTTTAGTTACTGTGGAATGTTTCAGTTAATTGATTTGTTATCAGCAATGTTTCTATCGAAAAATATTATGGATTCCCACAGTTCTTCCGCGTAAATTTCTTGGGTTCTTTGCAGAATTACCTTGGTTAGTTAAATCTGTATATTAATAGATTTTATTATTTCTTTCCACTGGATTATAAGAAAGAATTAAACAATGACGATATAACGTCTACCTAATAAGTTAAAAAGTTACCAATTGGGCATTCAAAACCAATTGGCAAAAATTCCACCAAAAACTATTGCAGGGGTTTGTCCATATTTTTAAGAGAATTAACGTAAACCATCCTTTCAGGCAAAAATCGAGTTCGCCGTGAAACTCGGTTACTCAGAGAGCCTAGCGCGCACAGCGCTGAAGCGCTTAGGGCCGGACCCGCCGCGCAACGAGCTGCTGGCCGAGCTGATAAAGCTTGCGGCGAAGCGGCCACAGCGGGCGCCTTCGCCCCCGCAGCCCCTCGACCCGGAGCCGGCGCAGGACCGGGCGCCGCTGAGGCACATAGTTATAGATGGCAGTAATGTCGCTATGAGGTAAGGTTTTATGCGGGTTATATGCGGGTAGATGTTAATCGCTTCGAGAATTGAGTATATGTAAATAACTGATGGTATAGAACTATAAACTAAAAGTGCATGATTTTAATAGAAATGTCAATATACTATTATTGTATGTATTAGTAATAGGTACTCTGTAGGACGATGGTTAGTGAAGAGATTATACGCTTGATAATCACATAAAACATGAATGGTTATTTCGGTAATGTTTTAGGTTTTTTAAATTCCAACCTTGCGATGTTTAGTAGGTAGTTATTTTTAATAATATATCTTTTAGTTCCTGTAAATTATAGTATTAACAATGGAATAGGATTTATTTTATCTTTTAACCCATTGAGCCCTGAACGGCCAGATCCGACCGCGACTCAATAGATTTTCTATTGTGTCTGTGATTCCGGGGCCTGATGGATTAATCAGATTTAATGCTCGATGAACATTTCATAATATCCAGGATAAATTATCTCTACCAATACTAATATCATGTAATAACTAATAACCTTATCATAAATAATATCCTCGTCGAAAGGACCATTGTATTTTGTTAAAGCATAAAAGTTATTATTACATTATTATTATTAGACAATGACGATGTGAATAAAACAATGGTCGTCTTAGAATACGCATGATCCACGGACCACAATATCGAGAAATATTTTATGTAGATATAGACATTTTATTACAATGATCTAAATACACAATACAAACTAAGTAGGTTCTAAGTAAGGATGAAGATATTTTGTGTTAATAATTGAGATAATTAGTATGAAGAAATCAAGTTTTACCTAATGCTTTGTACTGTCATATCGTTTCATGGAAATCCATAATAATGTAGTTTTAATTAAATATACTTTTATGGAACTGGTTTCACTGTGCAATAGATGTGAAATAGCTGTTTACAATTAAGTCGGAGCGGGTTGTTACTTGATACTTTTATAAAATCATTGATTTGTTTTGATTTGAGTACACGCCTTAATTGTGTGTACATTGTAATTATTGCACACATTAGCAGACTATAATCTTACGGCAATAAATTTTTTGCATATCATTTTTCGTTACAACTTGATAATTTAGTCAAAATAAACATCAAATTTTATTGCTGTGTTATAATTCAAAGTTCTTTTTTATCTTAGTCTATTATAATACCGATATATCGATGCGGAAGAGTTCGCAGAAGATATCGGCTTTACACATAATATAATTAAAAATTAATATTAAATTTTTGGTTACAGTCATGGTAACAAGGAGGTGTTCTCGTGCCGAGGTATCGAGATTTGCGTGGACTGGTTCCGCGCGAGAGGCCACAAGGAAATCACGGTGTTTGTACCAAAATGGCGGAAAGAAGCTTCGAGACCCGACAACCCCGTGTCCGACCGCGATTCACTAGAGCGGCTGGAGCGAGATCGCGTGCTTGTATACACGCCCAGTAGACTTCTCGGAGGAAAACGTCTCATTTGCTACGACGACAGATACATATTAAGACTCGCCGCAGAAACAGACGGAATAGTCGTTTCCAACGACAACTACAGAGACCTAGCAGCAGAGAGCCCCGAATTCAGAAAAGTCATCGAGGAAAGATTACTCATGTACTCCTTTGTCAACGACAGGTTCATGCCCCCAGATGATCCTCTCGGTAGATCTGGACCGACGTTAGACGCTTTCCTCCGCGCCCCTCCCTCCCGCGCAGACCCTCCACCCCCTTGTCCATACGGAAGAAAATGTACATACGGCAATAAGTGCAAGTTCCACCACCCAGAAAGAGCCGGCAGACCGCACAAGTCGGTTGCGGAAAAGTTGTCAGAACGCGCGGCGAGGAAAGCGCATTTGCACACGCTCAGTTTGCCGCCTGGTGGCAGACCGATGGACAATAAGAAGCCGCTAGCGAGAGCACATTCCGCTACTCCACGGTTGGCTGATCCAACGCTTGCAACACATTTCGATAGAGCCCAAATTCAACCGGGACCTTCGCATCCTCCCCCTGACGCCAATCCGCACAGGAAACTAGCTCGACAGCTGACATTGAACCCGGCATGTGATCCGAGATTACACGCATCCGCCGCTAGAGTATCTTCTGCTCCAGTCGGCGCTATGGGGGCCATGCCCCTACATATGGCAGGAGTTTCTATATCTCCATGCGCTTCAGAAGGCGCTCTCCAACTGTGGGAAGCCAGGAGACGGATGCACTACCACCTGGCTAACATCTTCCCTGAACCGCAAGTCGCGGAAGTGATGGCCGCGTACCCAGAAGAAACGGACGCCCAAAAGATGTGCGCTATCATCCTGGCCCGGTACAGGCCGAGCGAAGCGACCCTGCCTCATCCCATACACTGAGGAGACAAATTCAAATAATGGTCGAAAATTATTCTCAATTTCAAACAGAAATCGAGCTTTAATTCGCCGATCTACTATGGATTTGAATATGGAATTGATTCTAGCTTTGCATACCTCATTTAAATTAATTGGCTAAATGAGACGTAGTGGACCTGTGGAGCTCAGGATGATAGACAGATTGCTGATGTCATCTTGCTGTGGTAGAAACAACGAAATCTCTTGACGCTTGATGTCACTATTATTTTATTTGGATTGACTTGCTGTGCCAACGGTGGAATGGTAATTTTATCATTCCAAGGCATTTAGTTGACTTTTATTTTATGATATGTGCTTCTAAGAAGCATATGGTGTTATTTAATTATGATATAAATAGGACACCATTTAAATGTACAAATTCATGTTAATTTTATATTTTTGTCAACATTAATATCATCTAATAAAAGTAATCGCAATAAATAACCATTTTAGAAATTCTAGTGCCTCTAATAACATTGCCCTTTTTTATACCCTCTTTAATAGGCTTTTAATAACATAGTTTTATATTGCAATAACATTAGATAAAGTTGTGTGATGGTATAAATCATTATTGGTACTATGTACCAAATTGAATTGTTTATCTTATAGTTAATTTATAAGTTTTATAGGTTATATAAAATATTATGTACCTAATAAATTTATTTACATTTATAAAAATCATGATTTTGTATGAAAGCATAGCTTATCTAAATATGCACTTTTGGCTTAGGCCAATTTATTATTGTATAAGCAAAATAAGACATTTAACTATAGGGAAATATATTATATATATTATGGTCACTGTATAACATATTTTATTGTTGAAGGCCAGATAAAAGTAAAATAGTCATTTTATGTAGAAATAATTTTATAACACTGTTTGATTTGTATTAAATTGAACTTATAAAAACCTTAATGCAATGCATACAATCGTAAGATATATGTTATCTACAAATGTGAAGTGCTCCATACATTTTTGTAGTTATTTTTTTATTCTTTTATGGAGTATTGCACTTAGTATAATGGCGGGAATTGAATTTCACCAACAATATAATATATTGATGCGCTATATGTTGATGAAATTTGATTATTTAAGTACTCGAAATAGAATTACATCATACATGCTTTTTGCAAGATTTTGAGTACTATAAACATTTCCTTGAGAAATGGTAAATATGTTGTCTTTTTTGACATAGTTATAGCAATATAAATAAAAAGCAAAATTGTCAAAAAATGGTTTTATTTAATTACTCTTTCAACTTAACTCTGTTTGGATTATTAGATATTCTTTTAAGTATCATATTCATATAAGATTTTCTGTCGCTTTTCTTACTTCCAGAAAATTCTATAAAATTCTGTCCACTAAATTTATTAGTTGCACTTCCTGGCTTGGTACTTTCTGATGGTGAAAATACTCTGGTCTTCTTATCTTTTCTTTGTAAATATGGATAGGTTTTAGAAGGTAAAATTTGTGTGCTAGTGTCTATTTCCATAGATTCTTCTTTTTCATTAAATTTTGCATCACTTACTTCTCTAATTGGTTGTTTCTTCTTATAAATATCTTCTATAACACTCTGTATGCCCAATAGACAATTTTTCTTGATGCCAAGGCAACTCGTAGCAATACCAAAATTAGTAGCACTTGTTTTTCTGAGATCTTTCAAACAAATATATGGTATTGAATGAGTGAGACAATCTTCAATAAGTGATTCAACTAAAAGTTTTGGATTTACTTCTGATTCTATTAAGATTGCTGAACAAATTCCACTTTGTATTGAACTTTGACAGTCTGATATACCAAAAAGTAGTCCTTCTACTTTCCTAAAAAATAGTTCATATTAATTAAGAAGTTAACAGAAACACATATTTTATGAATTGGAAAAAGATTAAAACGTTTTAAACTATATAGCAAATAAGTAGTAGTAAATATTGGTCTAAGACTCACTTGTTATTATTAATTATTACAAGAGTGTGAAAATAAAAGAAGTTAAATGTACTCATAAATCATATTTGAATACTCACTCGATTGGTGGAGGTTTTGGCCTCTTTTCTTTGGGTATAGACTTAATTTCATTCCAGTGAGGTTTGTTAAATGTTGGTATGTTTACACAATGCTTCTGAAGGACTGCTTCCAGACTTTCTTTTTCGTGATCTGATGCCAGAGGCCTGAAATGTTTTTAAGTATAATTCACCTGTTTATTAATTAATAATTACTTTTGAACACAAGAAAAATTTATTTCTTAGTGGTCCAGTTTTAGTCTTAGTAAGTAATTTATAAAATATAATATTACCATGTAACTGGATCGGGGCGGCAAACAACATTTTTAATAGTTTTCTTTAATTTAGTCTTGCTCATTGGCTTTATATTCTTAACCTTCGCAGCTGGTATTGATTCCATCTTGACGATTTTGTATTTATTATTTTAATTGGAATTGAAATAATGTAAAGCTACCTATTTAGTACAGACGATAGGTTATGTTTATTACTTTTTCATGCTTCACTTTATTCACTTAAATGATGCATTGCAAATTGCAGTAGCACATGTATGATGAGAAACTATAAATGTTTAATGCATTCTAGTTTTTTTAAATGAATAAACTGCATGAAAGTTTTTGTTATTCAAATGAAAACCAATTCGGCAATTCCCAAATCATCAAAACTCAAATGT
Organism: Colias behrii; assembly: GCA_029959065.1. Lineage (NCBI taxonomy): Eukaryota > Metazoa > Arthropoda > Insecta > Lepidoptera > Pieridae > Colias > Colias behrii. Next base: position 3,784,522 of record JARWMC010000016.1, read on the forward strand.
CAAAATAAATTAATATGTCAAGCTTGAAGTTGACTTAACAGGGTTCTCAGATTTAATAATTTTCCCGTTGTTTTGAAATAAAAATAACACGATTCCCTTAACGATTCCTTATAAAAATAACTTCCAACCACAACGTGAAAGAAAGACACACAATCAAATACCCACCTTCACATTTAAAATATGTATTAGTAAGGATTGAAAGGGTGTAGGTATAGAATGTAGCTGCATCACTCATCAACCACAACCGGCGCGGGCGCGGCGCGGCGGTCTGCCGGCTGCCCCGATTTTGGCCGTGGTCCATATCAAAGAGTAGTATAATTAATACAGGTCCATATATAGCATACAGCTACAACACAGCCTTGTGCTTTACTTTAAGTTACTATGTTGGTCAAGAATAGCTAAAGAAAGAAGCTATTTTAGCTGTAAGTAAAGTGGGTATGCATTATCGAGTGCGAAAAGAGTGCGAACGAATACCACACTATGTACATAAAAAAATATAATATGTTCTTTACCTCCCCCTTGACCAGCATAGATTATGTTTAATGTTTACAAAAATTATGTTTGTAACTACTGACTAGGTACTCCAGTTTAACGGATGTTTCCTAAAACTATTCAGATTTCAGGTAGTTTTTCAAAGCATGTAGGTACGTATGTAGTTACTATAATTTACACGAAAAAATCTTATTAAATTAATGGCAAAATTCAAACACTTTTTTCTTATATGTATAGTTACCATTTAAGTCAATTAAAAAAAGAGTAATTTGGTTTAGAATATTTATGGTCTAATTCGTTGTAATTTTATTTCCAATGTGACAATAAAATATTTATCGTATAAATCTTTATTCTAACTACATACCTAATTCCAATTCAGTATTTAAATTCTAAATCGGCGATAAGAAATAATAAGAATCACCAGATATTGCAGTATTACAGAAAACAGAATAATAATGAATACTTATATTAGTTCAAAGAATTGTAAATCTCTATTTAAGAAACTTACTTAGAAATGGGTTGCAAAAAGGCCGCGTTTTTTGTTATCATTCAGGCGGTTGGCGAAACGGTATTGTTCCGGCCGAAAAGGGCGGGGGATATAATAATGACTGCAGTAAGGGTGCAATGAAACTTTTACCTGGGTTTTGTAATGCATTTAGGTAGCTTCAGTTACTTACAGTGTGTCTTTGAGGATAGTAAGGGATAATATGACGTCTAGAATTAAAATTGAAAAGTGGTTACTTGCTGATTGGAGTACAGATCGTGGTGGAAATTCTGGGATGAAAGTCAGTGACGATATGAAAAACCTCAGTATTTCTACGGACCGGAAAGAAAGTGGGAAGGAAACGGAACCAAAAGGTATGTCACGTGCTTTTTTAGTCATTCATTTTCAAAATTTTGGCGGTTCATTTACGGTTATGTAAAGAATTAATCGACTCGATTGGCAAATTTTGATTTAGAACAATTTTAATGTATTAATGTATTTTAAAAATTATTTATAGACCGAAAACTTGGATCTTGTCATTTGATTCAATAGGCCAATCGCTTTTGAAGTTCTACATTTAACCTTACATTTCATATTATTATGTTTTTTGGTTTGAATTGAATTTAATGGTTTTCTTTCTCAAAAATAAAGCTTGCCCCCTTAGCAAATAATAACGGTGCAGGTGCTTAGAAACCCTCTGTCGACGCCAAAAAATGGAGAATTCTATTCTATAAATACAAACATAACTATTATTATATGTGTGATTTTTTTTTAAAGACAGCGTTGTAATTTTTAATTCAATTAAGTCCATGTAGAGCACATATTATGTATGTGATTTCCGATATAAATAAACTTCGCTTCACAATTACAATTAAATAATATTTAAAATATTATAAAGTCTCATAAGAACAATAAATAATAATATATATTGTTCCCTTCTAATTACTACGAGCGAAGTGGTTCGTAGAAATCCAGGTAGTCAAGGCAGCAAGAGAACAAAAAAACAACAAAATCTTAAACTACATGTACCTATTTCAAAATAACCTACTAATTATGTATTATAATGTTACTAATAATTACTAATAAAATGGTATTACGTATTATTTTCAAACTTTATCTTATGTACTTCTTGCTTCTAGACAACCGACCCCAAATAAAAAGACCACGAGGCTCTGCAGCTAGTAACGGTAATAATGACTCCGGTGCAGGAGGCAGTCTTCCAAATGAAGATCTAGATTTCTCTGAAAGCGCTTCATCTTGGGCTCCAACTGACGAAAGTTCATCATCTTCTTCTGATGAATCTAACAGGGTAAGTAGGTTTATCAATCAAAACGTGATATGCAAGATATGGCGGAATCAACATTTATATATAAATTTTTATCATCGTCAAAAATTATTATAGTAAGTACATATTTAATTTCAGACTGAGAAAGAGAATAATAGTAACACAAATGAAATGGCACAATACGTACGACAATTAGTGAAAACTCGACACAGTAAAAAAGTACTTACACCAGTGCATAGACCGAATGCAGTGGTAAACATTTTACAAGAGCGGCAAATGAATGAAAATCATCCGAACAAAGGTCGTAAAAGAAAATACAAAGAAATTAAGGACAAAATCAACAAATCTTTACCTGATTCAACAAGAAAAAATATGTTTACACGATCGAATGTTCTTAATGGAACTGTTAACGTGAAATTAAGGAATATTATAGAAATCAATGCGACCTTTCAACAGTTGTTTACGATGCTTAACGCATTAAGACCTCCACAACAGGCCAATACAACATTTTTGAATGAAGTAAGTGAAGTTAAAGAAAAAACTTATGATGAACCGGAGGAGAGCGATAGAAGCGAAAGTGAGGAATCTAATCGTTCTGATGATAATGTATTAATTTCAAACAAATACATTAAAGCTCGCTCTAATTCAGGTTCACCTCGTGGTCAAGAAAATAGTAAAGAGGAATGGGTATGTAACAAAGAATAATAATTTTACTGGTAAACATCATTCTACTAAGTTTAATATTTAAATCTATATTTATTTACTTAATATTTATTTTTCAGATTCCGATTGGAAGTGGAAAAACTCTGATACATAAAGATAAATATAGAAAAGTAAATTGGAAGTCTTACACGATTGCTACTAGAACTTTATTATTGGCTACGTTTCCAAGGCGGTAAATAATATTTTTATTATACTATTTTATTCAAGTCATTAGTTACAGTATAAATGAAAATTCATTGTACATTGTACGAAGCTTAAAATATTAAAATATTAATAATGTTCAATTTGTGTTTAGAATACTGGCAACACATTCGCTAACTGGCAAGCGGTCACCAGCTTTTCAAAATAAGCCCGCGAAAATGTGCTTGGATCCGAAGATTGTGTCCGATGTTATCATAGAAATAACATCAAGGTTTAAAGTGAAGGAAAACCTAGTTCGGTAAGCGCATATGGTTGTTTATTTTATTTGAGAACTTTTTAAACTACTTTTTGTGTTATAATAATAAGTGATCAAATAAGGGAAGTAGATCGCGGTTGCAATAATTAGCAACATTTGACTCGATTATGAAATCGTACCATTCCATACAATATGTTCTATTTGCCATGATCCTGATAAATTTTAGCGTATCTAAAAAATTTTGAAATGAATTCTCACTTTACTTTTTAATTCTTTCTTTTTGAAAGTAGGTAGTGGAACTTAAATCCTCTCTTTATTTTTTTTTTCCAGGAGCATCATAACAACGAAATGTGCAGACGAATGCAAAATGTATAAAATGAGATTAAAAACAAAAGGTCGTCCAAAAGATAAATCGTCGCGCGAATCCTCCACAGATCAAGAAAATGTACCAAAAAACGATTCGCTTACAGATAAATAGTGATAAGGGCGTGGAAAATAATGAAACCAAAGGATTTTGAACAGTACCATACAATACTCAGTGATTTAGTTTTAGACCTTAGTTATGTTTTATAAATAAAATATGTTTTTAAAATGTTGTTTCTTTGAGTTTTGTGATGACTGAATATAGTTAGGCCACAGAAAACTAATATAATGCTAGCTAACTAATATATAATATTATTATCATTGAGATAATATTAATATGGAGACGATACCGCCTACACCACTTATGTTCCGCTCAACATACGTCATCTGGCGTAACTGCACTCAGTCGCTTGCTCGCTCATTGGCGCGAACGTCACGCTCATTTTTTATTTGTTTTAAAGTGAAACGCATCAAATATGCCTACGTGTGTGTTACGATATTGCACAAATAATACAAATAATACGGAAAAGTGCAAAGGAATAACTTTTCAATCAGTAAGTAACTAGATAATAATTTTTAAAACTTAGTTAGAACAAAATTTTTGGCGGGCGACATTTTGCGTCATTTGTCATAGATTAAAAATTTAAGATATTACATTGGGCATGAAATAAGTGTTGTTAGTAATATTTGCTGGCGTATATTTTTATAGTATAAAATAATAATTTTACATATTTAGAAAAGCATAGACTGGTTGTTAATGGAAAAAAGGTGAAATCATGAAATATGAAAATCAATTACCTACTTAATCACCAATTTTTTTTTTTGTTAATTGATTTTAATCAATTTTAATTGATATTGTATAAGCTACTGACTTGAACGTATAATTGAATTATTATTTATTTATCTGCACTAATATTATAAAGAGGAAAACTTTGTTTGTTTGTTTGATTGTAATGAATAGGCTCATAAACTATTGGACCGATTTTGATGAAATTTGGCACAGACAATCTTTAGACCCTGAGAAAAAACATAGGCTACTTTTTATTGCGAAATATGTACCACGGGCGAAGCCGGGGCGGACCGCTAGTTCAGAGTTTAATATTTTTTCTATTCAAGGTTTCCATGTCTGGGCCGTGAAGAAAGGGAAAAATGGGTAAAATTTGTCCAAAACAACCGCAGTGAAGAAACCTGGTTACCATCCGATAGAACTTGCGTCTGTTCATTGCATTTTCGCGATGAGGATAAATATACCACAAAAGCGGGAAGGCGTTTTCTAAAGAAGTCTGCTGTTCCTTGTATTGATGTTAGTAATAATAATAAAATTTTACGGATTTGTATAACAAATAAAATATTATTTTAGCCATCACTAACATTATTATTATTATATTTATTTTAGCCGAAGGTGTGCTACAATAGTACTGGAACAATACAAGCAATTTCTGAGCCGGGAACATGTTCTGAGGATGATGAACTAAATATAAATAAACACAATTTTTACACGGCTTTTATTTTTTTTCTAAAAAAGGCTCAATTTGTAAGGAATGAAACTTCCCATAGCCCTGACTGAACCTCCTCATCCTATATTATATGCCAGATATTGTTAGCCCCGCGTAGTAAAGTCAGTTTATATCTAAAATAAATATTAAGTAAGTACCTACAAAGAAAATTTCAAGTCAACGTGCATGTAAGGAGTGGCACCCAATAAAATAGACAGAATGAAACAAAGTGTCGCCTCTATAGCGGTGAGTCAGTGACATCGCATAATCTATGACTGTCTAGCCGTCATTCGCGCGCCCCGCGCCGCCGCGCTTGGCGCACAGATTTTGTTCGTGGTGTCTGCTCCATATTAATATTATCTCAATGATTATTATGAAGTTATTTTCCCTATTGCGCCATTGCTTTAATACACACAACACATTTTAACTATATTTTTGAAGATGAGCATTCTTTCATGGATTACTTAAACTTACTTAAACAGTTTTGAAAATCCTAATCCTAATTTTAGAACCTAGCTATTCTACATAACCTATTTAAGAACTGAAGAATTATTCATACGATAGCGATAGCTGATATTACTTGAATTTACATTTTCTACTTACACTACAAATGAATAAAAAATATATGTTTTAATACATTTAATTACACCCGGTTCATAGAGCATACCTAAATAAAATAAATTATTAAAATTGAAATATCCATCACACACACTTATGTGCTAGGTACTTATACAAAAACTTATTAAATTAAAAATAATGCACATAAATAATAATATTATGTAGTTTGTTAATTTACGTGCCCTGTTGGAATATACCAAGAGGGGATAGGATCAAATCAGTGTTTGTGCTGGCAATAATAGCTCTCATAAGCATCATGTCATCGGGGGTATATTGCCAGCCGCTCAATTGACCCAAACTTTGGAGTTTGGGACAACATTCCATCAACAATTCTACGGTGTCTCGTGTGAGTCTCGGAGCATGCGGAAACCATAGAGCTTCTAAATTCGGGAATTTGTAACGACGTAATATTCTGAAATATAAATATATTGTTATCAAATACAAGTACATTATTCTAATTATATCTATTATTTTCGTAGTTGCTGTAAGATATGACCGGAATCTATTTATCTTGTAACAGCATCTGCAGATTAAGTTATCATTCGCTTAGGTCATTTATATCGTACCTAATAATAAAAATGTGGTCTAAATAGAATTATTAATCGTGCGAAAGAGCAAATATAAATATTTATATACACAGTTGCAAATAGCTATAAGAATAGAAACATTATCTTACCTTGCCATATCGTTATCATCAAGTCTGATTTCATCCCCAATTATGAATTTCTTAAGCTTAGGAGTTGCAGTCATCAAGTACTTTAAACATGTACTTGATAAATTTCCTTGAATAATCTCAATGTGTTCCAATTTATTGAACGGCACTTCTTCTTCGTGAGTCGCCGTCTGACATTGATAAAACTCGAGACTTTCTAAATTAGGACAAGTTTCGGCTATTCTTGTAAAGTTAAAAGAACCCGTTGAGCCCGACAACATCAAAGTTACTATCTTATATCCTATTTTATCAAGCAGTTGATGCAGTTCGTGGCATTGGAATTTATTTAATTTAATTTTGTTTAGGTAATTTAAGTCCTTTATTTGTTGCAGTATACCTTGGTCAGGTTCCTCCAAGTAAATTGTTTCTATCATAGGACACAAGGCTATTATTGCTCTCATAGTTCTTACATTCGTTTGCACGTCATGGACATATTGTAATTTCGTTTTAAATCCTGGAGGGCAATCGTTGTTGTACACGTAATTTAATGCCTTACCGACATAAGAATAACTACCTAAATTCGTTAAATTCGGAAGTCTCTGGATAAAAAGAGCTACATCAGTGTGGTCTACATTTTCTTCTCCATACATTCCTATATTAACGACAGAAAGACTTTGAGCGAGTTGAGGATGGCCAGTTAACATAGCATCGATCCCTATTTCTGTGATATCCGTTTCACCAGACACATCGAGCAACTTTAATACTTTATTATATTCTCCAATACATTTAAGAATTTCGTCGTTTGCCATGTACGGTATATTTAGAGCAGTTAAATTGGGTAAATTTTTAATTATGTCATACATCAACGGTAAGTGTTCATCTTTCACCCACACGCCTTTTAAATTTAGAGCCGTGAGATGGCGTCCTTGCTCTACGATTAATTCTAGGATTTTCCTGTAGTAAGGGCACGGGAACATACCCGTGGCTAAGCTCTTAACATTTTCTTTGAGCAGTAACTTCATCGTATAATATCTAACGGACGGATCCAAATAATCCGAACTTAATATTAGATTGATAAGGTCCTGGAATATATCACTCGTCACTCCCATACTTTCGTAGTAAGACGAAACCATCGTAAACGATAGAGCGACATCTTCATCTGTAGAGATCCTTGACAAGGTGTGAATAAGTTGTCTAGCTACTAATGATAGTGTGATCTCTTGTAACGGCAGTATCGGGCACTTGGGCGACATTATCACGGCACTTTACAATATTGCACTTTCACTATAACGTACTTAGCATAACTATACAATGCTGCAAGTTTGGTTTAAAAGAGAGAAATTAAAATCCGTGTTTCTCCGAGCTATTTAGCGCACTCACTCGCATCGCTGTTGGCATTCCGCCAGATCCCGTTTATAATTCAAACACACAAACCCGAAAATTATTTATAGAACTTTTATTTCTAAAAGGTGTTTACACCTTACGACGCATAAATAGATGTATAATTTGATATCTCATCTCGTTGTTATTCTTTATACGTTAATAAAAATAGTAATTACGTGATTATAAAAAAATTTTTAATGCGAAACGGATAAACTTATAAATTATAAATATAGAGGAAGCGTTAGCGAGAATGCATTTTTATGGATAAGCTGTATTCTGTATTGTTGCAGAAATTTGTATTAACCCTTAAATATTTACTTCGTTTTAAAACAAGTTAAAACGGGGCTCATTTTTATCAGGGCCATAGAAATTTTGAAATTCATAAAAATAAAAGTGAACTATGATTACAATACAATACTTGTACATAATAAATAACGAGCGGTACTACTAATGCTTGAAGTGAGGTGTTTTGTAATTTTGTGAAACGTATTATGAAATTTCAAGATATTCCAAATATTTTCACGTTATAAGAAATACCTTTATTTTCTTTGTAGTAGCAGAAGGAACAAAACAAAAGGTACCAAATAAAAGAACCAAGTACTTTTTAATATTTTATTAATCCTTAATATACATCGTCTAACTTAAAATAAACATCAATAGCTATACTAATTAACCTATACGTCTTTGTAAATTATCTCATATTATGACTTCTTACATAAATTAAAACATGTAATTTATCAAAGAGTAATACATATTTTTCTGTGCTTGTTCAAAACTTAAAGCACAACAGTGGCTTTAAATTACAATTTTTTACTAATTCCATATCTTTATTACGAATTGAACTCTCCCTTACATCGTGTTTGACTTTGAAAAAGAAAACAAAATATTTTCTTTACATTTTACAATGTACATCATCTTGTTGCTGTTCGTTGCCGTGCAGTCGAACGAAATTCGAACTCGAACTTCGACAATTAACCTAATCTTCAAATACTTCAACACACTACGTAGGTACAGGTAAGTTCTTAGCAACAAGCAACAATATCTGCTCCGTACTGAAACACCAGTTAGCTATTTCCTTAGAGACTTTGCACCAATTCTCGCCATGGTGCGGTTCAGCCGCTTTGCAACGAGTCTTTACATCTTCTTGTTGCTGCTCGTTGCCGTGCAGTAGTTCGAACTTGTAGAAGTACGCCCACGCGTCGCCGAGGTCTGGATCGATTTTTACCTGTATTTGTTATAAGAAAACATTGAATATGAATTGAACGTGTCAATAAAATGTTATATAGAGCAAAAGTTAAATTATTTTAATTAAAAAAAAAAGTGTGCGTGTCAGGACGTTCGGTAGAAGTGATAAGTTAAAATAATGAGGGTAGGGAAAGTCAGACAGACTGACGCCGTAACGAAGCGTAAAGTATACCCTCCCATAAGAAGTTAACATTAAAAAAAAAAATATTAGACGGCTTGAGCACCTTCAATTCGTCTAAAATTATATATTCAATTCACTTTATCATAGTAACAAAATTATGTTTTATCATTTTCATTTTCACATTTACTAAAAAGTAACAAGTGTATATATAATACTAGAGCAAGATGTCCCTTTTATTTATTTACTACATAGTATAAAACAAAGTCGCTTTCTCTGTCCCTATGTCCCTTTGTATGCTTAAATCTTTAAAACTACGCAACGGATTTTGATGCGGTTTTTTTTTAATAGATAGAGTGATTCAAGAGGAAGGTTTTAGTATATAATTTGTTAGGTTTTAGACAAAGCGGGCGAAGCCGCGGGCGGTAAGCTAGTAATTAAATATAACGTAAAAATAACGTACCGTCCTATTGAACCACTCTCGGCACTTGTTTAATTTCCTCTCGGTCCAGAACAACTGCGACACCGCCAGCAGCACGTGTGCGTCGTGCTCGCATTTCTTCAACGCGTCAACCTGTAGCAAACATTCATTATTATCACAGAATACATACTAGTACCACAGTATTACAATATCTATACAGTACGGAAGCGAATGTACTTGTGCAGAGAAACGGAGGGGAACTGGCGGGGGGTCGGGCGACATCAAAGGCGTTTCCTTACTGTAGGAAATAATATTGTAATACTGTGATAGTAGCTAAACGCTACAGAACGGACACTCTCCGCCTCCCGCCAAAATCAAACACTTACCTCACCCCGCACGATCAGGCTAAAAATGGGCCGCATTTTTCTGCAAGGACGATACGCAACGAAGATTGACAACATTAATCAAATTGACTTAAAGTAATTTTATTATTTTGGATTTGTGATTATCGTTTTTCGTAGAAAATTAGATTTAGAGATTAGGTTAGATATTGTGCTGTTTACGGATGTATTTCATCAGAAAAACGCGATTTTTTTTTTACGCTAGTCACAAATGTGCCAACCATAAAGCGTTAACACACACATTTGCAATCTCTACAGTGTGACTGTCAAAACGATAATTTTGTATGGAGTGTCCGGGGTGTGTTATTATCATAAATTAACTCCATACTTAATTGATCACTATGATCATTACTAACAACTAGATACTTAAGGTGATTGCTACGATCTGTTCCCAGCCAATGTCCCGCTAGATGGCGCTGAATTCTACATTTCTAGTTTATTTGAGTTTTTGCGTAATTGGAAAACCTTAAAGTCGTAGGAATAGTCATGGCGGTTACTAAATATTATATTTTATTGAAATATGTCATATCATTGCCTTAAAATCCACCCAATTCGGTAAAAAATTGCGTTATAACATCTGTCATTGCATACAGGGTCGTTTACACACACAGACGTATACAAAAATGATAAAGATTTAACTCTAGATGGCGTGAATCGTGAAACACAGACGTATACAAAAATGATAAAGATTTAACTCTAGATGGCGTGAATCTAAAACAAGTTTTCCATTTTTCTGTATGGGTAGACAAAACTTAAAAACGCCACCTGCTACGGTTTATATTATGAACGATTAGCTTTCCGCCCGCATTTAAAAAAAAACCCGCATAGTTCCAGTTCCCGTGGGATTTCCGGGATAAAACCTATTCAATGTGTCCAAGTTACGTTCTATATGTGTGCTCAATTTCATTGTAATCGGTTCAGTAGTATTTGCGTGAAACACACACATACACATCCTCACAAACTTTCGCATTAGTAGGAAGTAGGATTGTTATAAAAATAAAAGTTATATTTGTTGGTGTAAGTAAACTATTTTATTGTAATTTTGGGAAATAAATAATGTCAAAATTGATTACAATAAAAAGCAGTTTTATTTTATTACATTACACTATTGTTTTTTTTATCAAAACATGTATTTGAAGTAGCATATATGATATTATGCTGATCCAAGCATTTTCACTCAAAACTAATATCACTGATGATTTGTAAAAGTAAATTATTTCAATATACATTTCATAACCAACAAGTAAGAATAATTATTCATACAACAACAAATCAAAAACACTATTTACTATGGAAAAAAAACCAGGAAGGTGAAAAACATATTTACGATTTCGATGCACTCGACTTTTAGTAAAATAATAGGTAAAAATATTATTTGACTGGTTGATTTCACCCAGTGCAGAGGCCAGAGGCGGCTCGTGACAAAATTGTATGGGTGTTCACTTGAAATAAAACAACGAAAATACAATAGCGTAGCGGGATAATTTATTACAAAAAAAAATGAGCACCACATTTTATAAATGTCTATAACACTAAAAATTACAAAGTACAGGCTATTTCAAAACGAATTCAATGATTATCAATAATTAGTAAATCACCGAATTTGCATTCGCGAGCGTACCTACGCGTAGGTATCCATAGTGTTTGAAAGGAATGGCAACGTCGCGCGTAATTGCTGCTGTCATGCGATGCGGCAACGTTGCGTGAGACTCAAAACGCTACCTGCTACGGTATGAACGATTGTTATAAAAATAAAAGTTATACATATTTGTTGGCGTAAACTATTTTATTCATCATTAATTTTGGAAAATAAATAATGTCAAAATTGATTACAATAAAACGCAGTTTTATTTTATTACATTACAGGTAAATTAGCTTGGAGAAATTTTTGCGTTTGTAGTAGTGTATGGTCAGCAAATAAAAAAAAAACAACATTTTATTTTTAGTTTTTATTCAAGTATATAATATTAGTATTATTAATATTTTATTAGTTCCAAACATTACAAGCAGTGCCGATTTTTACTTCAGTGAAGACGTGTATGAATTAGGTGTTCTCCGGCCAAAAATGTAAACCACGGTAAAAGTGAAACTGTTCGAACGGTTCCGAACACTGCTTTGTGTAGCGCATGTCGCGTGACGGTCGGCTGCCGAGTAGGTATACCTACTCGGCAGCCGCGATACACGCGACATGCGCTACACAGACCAAAAAGTTTGAGACGATGTAATAAAAGTTTCACTTTAATAACAAACAATAACAACAATAACAAACAATAACAACAATCAACAAATACAAAATTTAACAATTAAACTACGTAATAATTATAATTTTCGAATGAAATGTGTGCTTTATGTTCTAACGGTACCAAGCGCAGCGACTGACGCCGGACTGCACGAGGCACCTGCGGACAGCGTAAACTGGTTTATTCTGGTTTTGTGCGTGTTTCCACTTTCCACTATCAAGTGACGATTTATTTATTTGTTTTGTTTCGTAATTATTATGGTCAAATATTAATTACGAAACAAATTATTATGAACAAGATATTTTATTGTTTCACGGTATTCGCCTTGTCATTGGCTCAAGGACGTAAAATTGAATGATATATTATTTTTTTTATAAAGTCAAAACCATTTTCTTTAAAACATAAATCAGAGTATTGCTAGGGATAAGTATAAAATTAAATAGTAATGTTAGGATATCGAAACATTTTTGTATAGGCTAGAACGATATAATGGAAACGCGCTCTAAGATCTGAGTAATATACACACCACTACATATGCAAAAATTTCTCGAGACTAATTTCACTGTACACTATTGTTTTTTTTTATCAAAACATGTATGTATTTGAGTAGTTAGCAGCATATAATATTCTGAATTTCTGATCCATGCCTATTCACTCAAAACTAATAACACTAATGATTTGTAACAGTAAATTATTTCAATAGGTATTTGAACATTTCATAACCAACAAGTAAGAATAATTCGTATACAAGATACAATAACAAATCTAATACACTATTTATTATTTTAATATATTTCATTATGTGAAAATAACCAGGAAGGTGAAAAACATATTTACGAAAACAAAGTAACATATGGTTTTGCTATTAGCTATCAGGAAAAAAAATCGTATTGGAACAAAAGAAGGATTGTAACTGAATTAGGTAATTAGGTATGTTTGTTTCTGGGTGCACCGTTTTCGACGACGCGACGGCCGACGCGTGACGTAAACGGAGTAGGTACCTACTTTGCTAAAACAAACTAAGTAATAAAATTGTGTGTCTGTCTGAAAATTCGCTAAAGCATATTTTACCAATGTTTGCAAGTTTGTGATTACTTTGATAGTTTATCGATTTATAATAATTGTATACTTATAATTATCATTGTTTAAAAATATTCAAACACAATATGATATAGGTACTGATTTATCACAGGTTTCAGTGATGAACTGATGAGTCAATGTTAGCCACTATACTTTCGTCATACGTGTGTATGATTGATGTGATTTGCAACGTGGTGATATTTCAGAAAAATCACGGGTCAAATTGTCCCACCGAAAATATAACTGCGTTATAAGAATAACTATACCTACGATAAATTATACATAATACAATATAGTCTCAAATGCATACTAGTGAAATATTTTATTTGAATCAATAAAATAAAAAAAATAAAAAATAATAATAATACAAAAATAAATTCACAACACAAGAAAATCCGCGCGCAAATCATAGCGCGTGACAATGAAATCAAGAACTTTCGAGCCGACGCGGACGACGAAGGAGCCTAACAAAAGTACCTACAATCATAGGCGGCTCGTGATAAAATTGTATGGCCGTGTTCACTTGAAATAAAACAACGAAAATAGGTACCTACAATAGCGTTAGCAGTACAAAAAAAATGAACACCACATTATAAATGTCTATTTATACACTAAAAATTATAGAGTATTTCAAAACGAATTCAATTATTATTTAGCAATAATTAGAAAATCCCCGAATTTGCATTCGTGATCGTATTCATAGTGTTTGTCTACACTAATATTATAAAGAGGAAAACTTTGTTTGTTTGTTTGATTGTAATGAATAGGCTCATAAACTACTGGACATTTTACCAATGTTTGCAAGTTTGTGATTACTTTGATAGTTTACCGATTTATAATAATTGTATACTTATATCATTGTTTAAAAATATTCAAACACAATATGATATAGGTACTGATTTATCACTGGTTTCAGTGATGAACTGATGAGTCAATGTTAGCCACAATACTAATCACTTTCGTCATACATGTGTATGAACTATGATTGATGTGATTTGCAATGTGGTGAAATTTCATAAAAATCACGGGCCAATTTTTTGTTTTGAATCACACCCAAAATACATATATTACTAATTGCGTAATTAGAATAATTAATTACTATACCCACGATCAATTATTACAATTTACAATATAGTCTCAAATGCATACTAGAGAAATATTGCAATTTGAATCAATTAAAATGCATAGCATACAAAAATAAATTCACAACACAAGAAATTCCGCGCGCAAATCATAGCGCGTGTCAATGAAATCAAGAATGTAATTTTATATCAAGCCGACGACGACGCCGAACTAAAGTACCTACAGTACCATTTACCTTCAGTGTACAATACAGTTTACAGACCTACGACGGACGAACAATAATGAGTAATAAATTGTTTACAAAAAAAAACATAGTTTCTAAGGTCATTAGTTTTATTTTATTTTATTGTTATTTTCTTTGAACGATTGGAAATGAAATTACTCAATTATTACACATAGAACTTTGATTTATTAGAATTATGCGAATTATGTATAAGATAACGAACGCGAATGCACGACATCTAGCGCGTCAATGTCTAAACATCGCCATTCGTTTAGACATTGACGCGCTAGATGTCGTGCTTTATGTCGTGTTTCGCTTGGCAAAAGTCACGCACACTACTGTAGAAGTGTCAAATTTTGCCGGTATTTCACTGTTGTTTTTCTAAGTAAATAATGTAAGTTATTGATTAAAAAGGTCGAACGCGGACACATTTCATTGTAGAGAAGTGATAAAATGATTAGTTTTAAAGAAATAGTGTCTGTGTTAAGTGTTTAGTCGTCATCAAAAATGTATGGAGGGACGGTCGGAACATCCACCTTAATTTAAAGATAATATATTCAGTTCTACGATCATCTTATAAAAATTGTACGACGTCATACAAAATTGTCGCTGAAATACGATTTTCCCAGCACAATGATCGCATAAAATGCAAAAAAATGGGGTCTAAAACGGTACCATTTTAAGAAAATTAAAAGCCTAATCTATCTTCTTACCTATAAATTATTGAGGGATATATAGTCCTTTATAGATTCTGATATTTTTTTTGTATCTAAATCAAAATTTTATTTCAATTATTAGCTAAATTAAAAATACTTGTCGATTTCTTCATACATTTTGCTCTCGCGGGTCGTCAGACCGCGCTCAGAAGCGCTCTTGGAAGGACGGGTGTATCGCTCCTCGTCCCAAAAATAAAACGAATTAGAAAAAGATTATTGTGCGTGCACTGTCGTTTTCGTGATTTGAAATATTTGATACTTTATAAGAGTAAACTGTATAAGTTTCATATTCCAATTATTTGTAATTTAAAATTATGTTTTAAAAATTACCTTGCCTGAGATGCTCTTTTTTATGGGTTGTTGAATAGATTGGTGGGGTAAAACAATTCAAGATGGCGTCGACGAAAATTTGACTTTTTTTCGTGATGGGTGTCATTTTCATAGTTTTTGGGGTAGCTATTAACGAATATGAGGTCAAAACTGAAATCCAAGATGGCGCCGACGAAAATTGTACATCTTTTCGTCATGGGTGTCATTTTCATGGTTTTTGGGGTAGCTATTAACCAATATGAGGTCAAAACTAAAATCCAAGATGGCGCCGACGAAAATTGTACATCTTTTCGTTATGGGTGTCATTTTCATGGTTTTTGGGGTAGCTATTAACGAATATGAGGTCAAAACTATAATCCAAGATGGCGCCGACAAAACTTTTACATCTTTTCGTCATGGGTGTCATTTTCATGGTTTTTGGGGTAGCTATTAACCTATATGAGGTCAAAACTGAAATCCAAGATGGCGCCGACGAAAATTGTACATCTTTTCGTTATGGGTGTCATTTTCATGGTTTTTGGGGTAGCTATAAACCAGTTTGAGGTCAAAACTAAAATCCAAGATGGCGCCGACGAAAAATTTGACATCTTTTCATCATGGGTGTCATTTTCATGGTTTTTGGGGTAGCTATTAACGAATATGAGGCCAAAACTATAATCCAAGATGGCGCTGACGAAAATTTGGCTTTTTTCGTGTTGGGTGTCATTTTCATGGTTTTTGGGGTAGCTATTAACGAATATGAGGTCAAAACTAAAATCCAAGATGGTCGTCGAATTTCAAGATCGCGTCATGGTAATACTGTCGCGTTATGGAGCAAGGCGGCGATTTTGGTATCTATGAATCTCGCCAAAGAAGTTTCACTCCTGACACGTTTTCTCGGCACACACGTTCTTTTTTATTTTATTCTCTTCGTTTAAATGTTTTAGATAAACTTTATTTTAAATAAAGTTTAGCGAATATATTTAAAGTTAATAATATCTGTCAGAGTATAAACACAGATGATGATTGCCACAGAGTTGCGTTTTATATTACATTTCTAAATTCTAAATATGCATTTCAATGTTCTTTAAAATTGTTTTTTTTAAGACTTTCTACAAAACTGTAGTTGTTAACGTTTTTGTTATTTTATTTAAGTTTACTTTAAAGGAGTAAGAAAAATATACCTAATTATCGACGGTTACATTGCGGATTTGGTAATACCTACATAGCTGTCTCAAAAACCTTGAAAATGACACCCATGCCGAAAAGATGTAAAAGTTTCGTCGACACCATCTTGGATTTTAGCTTTGACCTCATATTGGTAAATAGCTACCCCAAAAACCATGAAAATGACACCCGTGATGAGAAGATGTAAAATTTTCGTCAGCGCCATCTTCAATTTTAGTTTTGACCTCATATTGGTTAATAGCTACCCCAAAAACAATGAAAATGACAGCCGTGTCGAAAAGATGTAAAATTTTCGTCAGCGCCATCTTGGATTTTAGTTTTGACCTCATATTGGTTAATAGATACCCCAATAACCATGAAAATGACACCCATGACGAAAATATGTACAATTTCGTCCGCGCCATCTTGGATTTTAGTTTTGACCTCATATTGGTTAATAGCTACCCCAAAAACCATGAAAATGACACCCATGACGAAATGATGTCAAATTTTCGTCGGCGCCATTTTGGATTTTAGATTTGACCTCATATTGATTAATAGCTACTCCAACTCCTTGAAAATGACACCCATGACGAAAAGATTTCAAATTTTCGTCGGCGCCATCTTGGATTTTAGTTTTGACCTCATATTGGTTAATAGCTACCCCAAAAACCACCCACATTTGCAAATGTGTTTACTACTTAGGAAAAGTTCAGATATAGGTAATGTGACGAATTTAATTTATTTCATTCCGACTGTTTCTCGGAATAACATACATTTACTAAGAATTGCATACAATGCCGGGTTTAATATATTGCCGGTAACATAAAAAAGTATTTTATACATTTCTTAAAAAGCTTCGATATTGTATACAATAATACAATTCATATTCAAATTGTTGTTAAATAGTCACACTTTTTTAAGTTGGTTGAATACACTAAAATACTTATAAGGATCGTACCTACTAATAAAAGTAACAAAATGAATTTTTAAAGTTCCCAGTAATCTTCTGGAATCAATTTCAATAAAAATATAAAAAAAATAATATCAAGTATGAAGATGATCTATAAAATGGATTGCGCTATGTTTACGTGAGCGTGATGTCCCGCGAACCACGTTGCGACGTTAAATACCTAAATTTGAGTAACGCAGATTTGTGACAGCGTCCTTAATATAAAATGGAATTATTTTATATTACGATTTAACCTAATATTACGTTTTAATATTAGTTATGTAGTTAGGATAAACTGTAACGTGAATGAATTATGTTTTGGAATGTGAAATTACTATAGGCCGATGTAAAATTAAGCACCGATGAAATATGTGATTGCTTAATTAGTTCCTACAATAATTAACACTTTTGACTTGTACTTCTGAATATGTATTAAGTTTTAGAATATGAAATTGTTTTAAGTCGATTGAATTTAAGCACCGATAAAATAAGTGTTTGCTTAAATAGATCTTATAACAACTTCCTACTTTGTTAAACAAAGAACCTAATACGAACGGAATTGAAATTGATTTTAGATTATGAATTACGTGTGACCAGTAATACCATAAGCTCTTGAATATGATAATTGATACGCAAATTCCCGGGTTTCGGCACCAGAAATAATGTAGAATCGCACCAAGCCGAAATAGCGGGTGGCTTCTACTTAGTGTCCGACCGAAGGTTCGGTTTCGGTTTCGGTTTCGGCTGAGTTTCGGCCAAAAATCAAGTTTCGGCCGCAGTTTCGGTTTCGGCCAGATCGGCCGAAACTTTTGCCGAAACCGAAACTTATTTCGCAAGTTCACACACGTTCACGCTCGCCTAACTTCGTTTTCCTCGGCAACGCTTTGACGGACGCTGTCACCATTTTATAACTGTTTTTAACCGACTTCAAAAAAAAAGGAGGAGGTTATCAATTCGGCCGGTATGTTTTTTTTTATGTATGTACATCGATTACTCCGAGGTTTCTGAACCGATTTACGTGATTCTTTTTTTGTTCGATGCGGGATGGTGTCGAATTGGTCCCATAAAAATTTTATTCGGATAGGCCTAGTAGTTTTTATTTTATGAGCATTTTTGTCTGTATTTGTAAATGTAGCAAGTAACTTTGATTCACTTCCCGGTAACCGATTGAGCTGAAATTTTGTATACGTATGTAAATTGGATAGCGATGAAACATTATCATGATATAGAGCTGATTTGATGATGGAATCGGAAGGTGGCCATAGGAACTCAGTAATATATTGACTCAACTTTATCGAGTTTGGGCTCGTTTGATTCGTGTTGAAAAATACAAAAAGTATTAAATGAAAATAACTGCGTTAAAAACAACCGACTTCAAAAACAGAAAAGTAAAAAATAAAAAAGATTTGATATTAATTTGAAGTCGGTGCCAAACACTAAGAACTTAGTATTAAACCCGTGCACCGACATCAAACCTTTTTAGTAAATAGCACATCTAAATAATATGTAGTAATTAATAATATCAAATCTTTTTTCTTTTTAATGAGCATAATTCTAATAAATCAAAGTTCTGTGTAAAAATTGTGTAATTTCATTTCCAATCGTTCAAAGAAAATAACAATAAAATAAAATAAAACTAATGACCTTAGAAACTATGTTTTTTTTTGTAAACAATTTATTACTCATTATTGTTCGTCCGTCGTAGGTCTGTAAACTGTATTGTACACTGAAGGTAAATGGTACTGTAGGTACTTTAGTTCGGCGTCGTCGTCGGCTTGATATAAAATTACATTCTTGATTTCATTGACACGCGCTATGATATGCGCGCGGAATTTCTTGTGTTGTGAATTTATTTTTGTATGCTATGCATTTTAATTGATTCAAATTGCAATATTTCTCTAGTATGCATTGGAGACTATATTGTAAATTGTAATAATTGATCGTGGGTATAGTAATTAATTATTCTAATAACGCAATTAGTAATATATGTATTTTCGGTGGGATTCAAAACAAAAAATTGGCCCGTGATTTTTATGAAATTTCACCACATTGCAAATCACATCAATCATAGTTCATACACATGTATGACGAAAGTGATTAGTATTGTGGCTAACATTGACTCATCAGTTCATCACTGAAACCAGTGATAAATCAGTACCTATATCATATTGTGTTTGAATATTTTTAAACAATGATATAAGTATACAATTATTATAAATCGGTAAACTATCAAAGTAATCACAAACTTGCAAACATTGGTAAAATGTCCAGTAGTTTATGAGCCTATTCATTACAATCAAACAAACAAACAAAGTTTTCCTCTTTATAATATTAGTGTAGACAAACACTATGAATACGATCACGAATGCAAATTCGGGGATTTTCTAATTATTGCTAAATAATAATTGAATTCGTTTTGAAATACTCTATAATTTTTAGTGTATAAATAGACATTTATAATGTGGTGCTCATTTTTTTTGTACTGCTAACGCTATTGTAGGTACCTATTTTCGTTGTTTTATTTCAAGTGAACACGGCCATACAATTTTGTCACGAGCCGCCTATGATTGTAGGTACTTTTGTTAGGCTCCTTCGTCGTCCGCGTCGGCTCGAAAGTTCTTGATTTCATTGTCACGCGCTATGATTTGCGCGCGGATTTTCTTGTGTTGTGAATTTATTTTTGTATTATTATTATTTTTTATTTTTTTTTATTTTATTGATTCAAATAAAATATTTCACTAGTATGCATTTGAGACTATATTGTATTATGTATAATTTATCGTAGGTATAGTTATTCTTATAACGCAGTTATATTTTCGGTGGGACAATTTGACCCGTGATTTTTCTGAAATATCACCACGTTGCAAATCACATCAATCATACACACGTATGACGAAAGTATAGTGGCTAACATTGACTCATCAGTTCATCACTGAAACCAGTGATAAATCAGTATATCATATTTTATTGTGTTTGAATATTTTTTAAACAACGATATATACAATATTATTATAAATCGGTAAACTACCAAAGTACTTCCGAATTTTCAGACAGACAAACAAGTAGTTTGTTTTATCAAAGTAGGTATCAGTAATTAGTATACTCTACTCCGTTCACGTCACGCGTCGCGTCGCCGCGGCCGAAATCAACAAGTCAAATGATTTTTGTTCTAATTGTATTTTGGTAGTATGTAGTTTGTTTAGAATTTACATATTATCCATTGTATATTTTTTATTTTGTATTTGCTGTAAAATCAAAAAGTGAAAAACTTCATTAGGTATACTGTACGACACCTGAATCTGAATCGCGCAAGCGAAATTTTTTCATTACACAGAACATATACAACTTTCCGACATACTTCATTGAGGCCGGTCTGCCAATCGAGTATGTTGAGAAACTTCACTTATTCGATGGAGGAAATCACCTTCCTTCCTCCACAGTTGCGTGACCCCGACGTGCATTGAACACGCAGTTTTCTTATACTAGTAGCAAAAATCAAAACCATAATATTATGTTTACCTACTATATTTTACTAAAAGTTGAGTGCGTCGAAATCGTAAATAATAATATGTTTTTCACCTTCCTGGTTATTTTCCCATAGTTAATAGTGTTTTAGGTTTGTTGTTGTAGGTAGGAATAATAATAATTATTCTTACTTGTTGGTTATGAAATGTATATTGAAATATGTAATTTACTTTTACAAATCATTAGTGATATTAGTTTTGAGTGAAAATGCTTGGATCAGCATAATATTATATGGTACTTCAAATACATGTTTTGATAAAAAAAAACAATAGTGTAATAAAATAAAACTGCGTTTTATTGTAATCAATGTTGACAATTATTATTTTCCAAAATTATTGATCAATAAAATAGTTTACACCAACAAATATAACTTTTATTTTTATAACAATCGTTATAAACCGTAGCAGGTGGCGTTTTGAAGTTCTGTCTACTCATACAGAAAAATGGAAAACTTGTTTTTTATTGTAAACTACATATTTATTACTCATTATTGTTGTAACTTGGCAACTCGAAGCGTGGTCGTCCGTCGTAGGTACTTTTGTTCGGCGTCGCGTCGTCCGCGTCGTCGGCTTGATGACACGCGCTATGATTTGCGCGCGGAATTTCTTGTGTTGTGAATTTATTTTTGTATGCTATGCATTGAATCAAATTGCAATATTTCTCTAGTATGCATTTGAGACTATATTGTTATAATTGATCGTGGGTAGGTATAGTAATTAATAATTCTAATAACGCAATTATATTTTCGGTGGGATTCAAAACAAAAAATTGGCCCGTGATTTTTATGAAATTTCACCACATTGCAAATTATCTGGGGGCACGGTAGTGCCCCCGCCAAGACGAGCCAAGCGAAAGCGAAGCGCACGGGCACTACCTACCTTTTCTCGAAGCGCTTCGACGTTTTTTTGAACCCTCATAACTTGGGTTTGGATTATGCTAGATCAACAAAATTTTCGGGATATATTGTCAATAGCGGACTTATTGAACATATTAAGTTTTAATTACATTAGCTTTTATACTTCAGATTTTATTTATATCTAAAAAACGCTAATTTCGTCACTGACTCACTGATGATCATCAAAATTCTTAAGGTATTTCCTAATGTCCTAGAAAGCTGAAATTTTGTATGTAAGCTAGTATTAGCACACAAACAACAAAAAAATGATAAAACTTGTAACTTTCATCCCCCAACCCCTTAAACTAGGGGATGGGAGTTTGTATGAGACCTGTAATTTTAAATTAAATTTTGATTACGCTAGAGGTCTAATCTAATAATCTAAAACTTGGTTCCCCTATATATATATATATATATATTTTTTTTTTTTTGAATATATATGTATAGGTACTCCTTGTTAAAAAAAAAAAATTAAAAATTTAATCGACATATATTGAGACATATACTTCAGATCAGATCATATAAATATGAATGAATAGAAGTGTTGCGAACGTCTCCTGCCTCTGACGTCCACTCAGTAGCTAAAAATAAAAAAAAAATTGTCCTTGAAAGCGAGCGCGTCGATTGTCGTAGCGAACAGCGAACAGCGACAGCGACAGCGAACAGCGAACAGCGAACAGCGAACAGCGAACAGAGAACGGCGAACGGCGAACGGCGAACGGCGAACGGCGAACGGCGAGCGGCGAACGGCGAACGGCGAACGGCGAACGGCGAACGGCGAACAGCGAACAGCGAACAGCGAACAGCGATAGCGACAGCGAACAGCGAACAGCGAACAGCGATAGCGACAGCGAACGGCGAACGGCGAACGGCGAACGGCGAACAGCGAACAGCGATAGCGACAGCGAACAGCGAACAGCGAACAGCGAACAGCGATAGCGAACAGCGAACAGCGAACAGCGAACAGCGAACAGCGACAGCGAACAGCGAACAGCGAACAGCGAACAGCGAACAGCGACAGCGAACAGCGAACAGCGAACAGCGAACAGCGAACAGAGAACAGCGAACAGCGAAAAGCGAACGGCGAACGGCGAACGGCGAACTGCGAACGGCGAGCGGCGAACGGCGAACGGCGAACGGCGAACGGCGAACGGCGAACGGCGAACGGCGAACAGCGAACAGCGAACAGCGAACAGCGAACAGCGATAGCGACAGCGAACAGCGAACAGCGAACAGCGAACAGCGACAGCGAACAGCGAACAGCGAACAGCGATAGCGACAGCGAACAGCGAACAGCGAACAGCGATAGCGACAGCGAACGGCGAACGGCGAACGGCGAACGGCGAACAGCGAACAGCGATAGCGACAGCGAACAGCGAACAGCGAACAGCGAACAGCGATAGCGAACAGCGAACAGCGAACAGCGAACAGCGAACAGCGACAGCGAACAGCGAACAGCGAACAGCGAACAGCGAACAGCGACAGCGAACAGCGAACAGCGAACAGCGAACAGCGAACAGAGAACAGCGAACAGCGAAAAGCGAACGGCGAACGGCGAACGGCGAACTGCGAACGGCGAGCGGCGAACGGCGAACGGCGAACGGCGAACGGCGAACGGCGAACGGCGAACGGCGAACAGCGAACAGCGAACAGCGAACAGCGAACAGCGATAGCGACAGCGAACAGCGAACAGCGAACAGCGAACAGCGAACAGAGAACAGCGAAAAGCGAACGGCGAACGGCAAACGGCGAACGGCGAGCGGCGAGCGGCGAACGGCGAACGGCGAACGGCGAACAGCGAACGGCGAACGGCGAACGGCGAACGGCGAACGGCGAACAGCGAACAGCGAACAGCGAACAGCGACAGCGAACAGCGAACAGCGAACAGCGAACAGCGATAGCGAACAGCGAACAGCGAACAGCGAACAGCGAACAGCGAACAGCGAACAGCGATAGCGAACAGCGAACAGCGAACAGCGATAGCGAACAGCGAACAGCGAACAGCGAACAGCGAACAGCGAACAGCGACAGCGAACAGCGAACAGCGAACAGCGAACAGCGAACAGCGAACAGAGAACAGCGAACAGCGAAAAGCGAACGGCGAACGGCGAACGGCGAACGGCGAGCGGCGAACGGCGAGCGGCGAACGGCGAACGGCGAACGGCGAACGGCGAACGGCGTTTTTATTTTATTCATCATTATTTTTTATTATTATATTATTAATCGGATTATATAATGAATGATATCAAGAAATATTAAATTGAACTTATTAGGATTATAGTTTAAAAAAAACTTTTGATTTGCATTCAAAAAATATTATATATGTCGGAGACGGTCAATAGCGCGGATGTAAAACGACTCGAAGCACGAGTTCCGGGAGGTGGCAGCACAGTGAAGTTGGCGGCTTACTTCATGCTTGTACCGGGTCGAGCCGGTGAAGGCTCGCCCTCGGGACGGCACTTCACATTCGAACATCGAAGAGTTCGGACCTTCCACTACTAGGAACTGTTAACCTTTTCTTTGCTAGTGTTTAATTTAAATGTGTAACGTAACGGTTATTAAAAGTGATTGTATTAAAAATGACTGTATTGTATGGTAAAATGTATGGAACGGCGAACGGCGAACGGCGAACGGCGAACGGCGAAAGGCGAACGGCGAACGGCGAACGGCGAACGGCGAAAAGCGAACGGCGAACGGCGAAAGGCGAACGGCGAACGGCGAACGGCGAACGGCGAACGGCGAACGGCGAACGGCGAACGGCGAACGGCGAAAAGCGAACGGCGAAAAGCGAACGGCGAACGGCGAACGGCGAACTGCGAACGGCGAAAAGCGAACGGCGAACGGCGAACGGCGAACGGCGAACGGCGAACGGCGAACGGCGAAAAGCGAACGGCGAACGGCGAACGGCGAACGGCGAACGGCGAACGGCGAACGGCGAACGGCGAACGGCGAAAAGCGAACGGCGAACGGCGAACGGCGAACGGCGAACGGCGAACGGCGAACGGCGAACGGCGAACGGCGAGCGGCGAACGGCGAACGGCGAACGGCGAACGGCGAACGGCGAACGGCGAACGGCGAAAGGCGAACGGCGAACGGCGAACGGCGAACGGCGAACGGCGAACGGCGAACGGCGAACGGCGTTTTTATTTTATTCATCATTATTTTTTATTATTATATTATTAATCGGATTATATAATGAATGATATCAAGAAATATTAAATTGAACTTATTAGGATTATAGTTTAAAAAAAACTTTTGATTTGCATTCAAAAAATATTATATATGTCGGAGACGGTCAATAGCGCGGATGTAAAACGACTCGAAGCACGAGTTCCGGGAGGTGGCAGCACAGTGAAGTTGGCGGCTTACTTCATGCTTGTACCGGGTCGAGCCGGTGAAGGCTCGCCCTCGGGACGGCACTTCACATTCGAACATCGAAGAGTTCGGACCTTCCACTACTAGGAACTGTTAACCTTTTCTTTGCTAGTGTTTAATTTAAATGTGTAACGTAACGGTTATTAAAAGTGATTGTATTAAAAATGACTGTATTGTATGGTAAAACTGACATGATTAAAAAGAGCAACTATGGAGTTTCTTGCCGGTTCTTCTCTGTAGATACTGCTTTCCGAATCGGTGGTAAATAAAGAAATGTTTGATGCCGGCTGTACACACTCGCCGAGACACACCGAGACAGGCCGAGAACGAGTATGTACATGGTGGCATTCGTCTTGTCTCGCTCTCTCGTGTCTCGCCTCGGTTGTCTCGGTTACTGGTCGGTTTTTTGCGCCCGAGTCAAAGGGTCTCGTTGAGTCTCGCGAGGAAAACGAGAGCGAGCATGTACACACTTGTTCAGTTAGTTGCTAGCTGACGTTATTTATGAACGCACGTGTTTCACTATGTGGTCTAATGAACGAGAATTACAGTTTTTGGAGTGTTATCAAACAGAACCTTTTTTATGGAACTTATTTTTTATGGATTTATTTTAAACTAACTTTCCGCCCGCGGCTTCGCCCGCGTTTTCAAAGAAAAACCCGTTCCCGTAGGATTTCCGGAATAAAACCTATCCTATGTCCTTTCTCGGGTATCAAAATATCTCTATACCAAATTTCATGTAAATTGGTTCAGTAGTTAAGGCGTGATTGAGTAACAGACAGACAGACAGAGTTACTTTCGCATTTATAATATTAGTATGGATTGGCCAGAAGGTTCTGCCACCAACTCAGCCAATTGATTTTTCATTGTACTTCTGAAACAATGAAGCGTTTCTATTGATTCCTTAAAAATACAATAAAATACATTAACTATTCAGAAAGTTTTTATATTTATTTCCCTGTTTCTACTGCGGTGCATAGTAATCATCCACCATCTTCTTTTTCTCCATGGCTTGAGAATTTTTTTTTATAGTAAATGTTTAAAAAAATATAATAGCTCACGGCACAAAGACAAATAGCAGCAGCTATTTCTACGTCCATTCTCGTGTAAGTCTTCAGTTCAAATGTTAGAACGAGTGTGTACAGGCATGCTCTCGACGAGAGTCTTTTCGGCCGAGGCTCTCGACGAGAGGCTCTCGACGAGTGTGTACAGCCGCGGTGAGTTTGAGGTGTTTCTTTGCTCGATTACCCAACGCAACGCCCACAGCTTGAAAATAGATTCACAATCTACACCTTGCTCCGACATCAGAATTGGGATCAAATCGAGCAAATGAGAAAACACGTGGCGATAACCTCGATACGATATACGATAACCTGATTAAAAGTCAAAGCGCCGCAACCACGTGGCACTTCGATCCAGTTTCAACGGGAAGAAGCATCCTACAGATCTACGAGCATACGTGTCACTGAGCAGCCGGTGACAAAGGGAGAGCTCGTTATGTGCGGGCAGGGTGGCAACTTCGCCTCGCGCTGCGCGGATGCTACTGCCGCTCGAATCACCGCGTCGGAAGCCGTATCATCGCGAGCAGCGCCGTGTCATCATGTCGTGCACCGTGCCATCGCGTCGAGCGTCCGGCTTCGAGCATCATGCGTTGATCGTCGAGCATCATGCGTCGAGCGTCGAGCGTCATGCGTGGCGCCATGTGGTACATTACGCTTCCATACTGAGCGCCGCGGCACCAAGCTGGGCACCGCAATACCACGCCGGGCGTCGCGCTACCATCACTACCATCAACACGTCGGGCCTGAGATCACCAGAACCAGAGCGACGTGTCGACGTGTCGTCCTTCAATCTCATACCAAATCGGTCAGTAGATAACATTCCACTTTGAGTGTACAGTTAGATAAAGAAAGTAGGTTTTCAAAATGTAGTAACTTTTTTGAAAGAAAAAGAAATTTATTGCCAAAAACATTAGTTACAAATTTTATTTTAAAATTAATTGAGGAAAATGGTCACAGCCTCGGCAAAATGCTGCACAAAAACAGCGGTAATTTACAGGCTGTACCGAATGTAATGATTACAGATTTTGTTAAAAGTTGTAACCTACAAGACCAGTGTATAGTTTAATCTTATTGCATTACATTCAACTCGACTTATTTACGCAGTGTTGTTATTATTAGGTCGTGCGATATTGCTTTACGGTTTTGTAGTTAGTTAAAACTTATTCCATTACATTCAGCCCATCTTAGTTACGCAGTGATAAATTATCAGTACCTATTTCACTTATTCAGGGACGGGTTTACTTTAGTAGGTAATTCACGTTATTTTAAAAATACTTTGTGGCGTAAGCACTGCCACCAAGATAAATTAAGTAACGACTTGCTTTAATGTTTGTTAATTGTGAGCTATCACTAAAGAAAGAAAGCACATTAATTATTTGTACACTGCATCCAGATTCTTCAATCGAACGTAAACAATAAACATTCACTTGTCCGTGTATCAGAACAAAAACAGTATGCGAATTACTTTTAAATTAGTTTCTTAACTACCCGCGTTAGTTTCTTGACTACCCGCATTAATTTCTTAAACTACCTGCGTTAATTTTTATTTAGGCTATAACCCTTGACAAATAGCAATTAATTGCTACACAAAGACAGCCTTATTGTTATTCGATTAAAAACGAAAAGTAATGCGTTATCTAGTGCATTAGAGGTTTAAAAACTTTTCGCAGGTTTTATTTAAGGTGATATTTGAGGTAATTTCTTAAAATGAAGTTGTGAACAATTCACAGTATACAGTTTTTACGATATAAAGTTTTATGAAATGTTGCAGATTTAGTTTTATCGAATAAAAGGTAAATCGAGGCATTTAGTTTTGAATTTTTACAGAGATTTTATTAGGTCCTTATTTAGGCAGTTCATAATACAATGTCACAGATAATTAGCGTGTGTTCAAATAAACATCTGGCGTAAGATAAATCTTATAATTGGATCTACATTTGGTTTTAGTACATTAGATTGCTTTAAAATTAAGAACTCTTAACTATCCCATCAACGTTAGGGTACGTTAAATGTTAAGATATTAAGACGGTTAAAAAAAAAAGAAAATGAAAACAATCTTAAGGTTAATAGCGCCTTTACAGTTTACATACTATCGTCGGATAATGTCTGTTTAATTGAATAGAGAAAAGAAAAACCCATCCAGGTTTTCTGAAGGTTTTTGAAGTGAAACTTCTTTATCGGGGTTGGAAAAAAATTTAGTGTAACATTTTTTCGTTACGTGTGACATTTTTCCGTTACGCACCATTTTTTTTTCTTATCCCTATCACGCTTGATTCGACATATTTCTGTAAAGTTGCATATAGTAAATTATTTTTTGAAAAAATAAGGTCATAAAGAAGTTTCATTTCTTACGTGTGTACACGTACGCGTAGTACACGCACACATTTTTTTGTTTTTTTTTTTAGCTTCAAATAAGTCCTAAACGTGGAGTATTCGATAGTACCTAATCGATTTACATTGTGTGCATTTAATGTAATTTCTTGATAATAGTTTTTGTGACTAGCTGCAGTTTGACATCAACTGAATACATCAATTAGGTAGTTGTACAGTAGTTGTTGAGCAGTTCATTCTTATTACGTTGAAACTAAAATTTAGCTCAGCCCTTTTGCCGTTCGATATTAGATTCACAGATGAGTTTAAGCCTACACTTATTAATTGTTTTAAGTTGAGTTTTAAAAAGTAAATATACCGTTAAGAAATTTAGCCACATGTAAATTTGCCGATAAAAAAAAAAAAAAAAAAGTTTTGAAGTGTTTCTCTAGTTTTTTTTTGTAGGCAGATATGTTAACACAATATGATTACTTTAAATCAAGTTGGTAAATATTCAGTTTGAGTATTCTCAAAAGCTTATTAGCTTTTACCACTTTTTGAGTGTTTTCTGTGGTTAAGTTACGAATTATTCGTTTTAAACATTTTAAGATATTATTTTTGTGCTGTATTTTGTTTGTCAATGATCATAATTAACAACAAATTACAACTGCCGTTAACATTTGAGCAAGCTGCACAGGCAATTACTTTGATAGATTTGGGAGGTTATAAGTTCAGTAGAATTGTAGTTGAGTAGAGTTGTAGCATACTGATGGTTGTGTTGTCTCGTACGCAGTGAAGTAAATGTGTTGCGTGAAATAATATTGTGATGGTAATGTAGTTCATCGATGGATTGTGGTGTTCTATCTGGCATGAGGTCCAGGATAGTAGATATGTGTTCTGACCGGTCAGGAGGACCGGGGCAGTATGGTAACCCTGTAAGGTCAGTGTGGGCCGAGGCAGGATAGTAGTTATTTTGGTATCCCGAGATGAATTACCGTAGTAATGTAGTGTGAGAAATAGCGTACGAGGACGCATGATTGTCGGTATGGCTGTATAGGAGATAACTTGAGTTTATTAAAATGAAAAACGATTAAGAATATTGATTCTGTTGGATGAGTAATAGTCAGTTCAGGTTTCACTTTTTTTTTAACTGTTGAGCTATTGAATCCTGTAAACACCAATAATCACTTTGAAAAGACAGATTTTGTTTATACTATGTTCGGGTAACTTCACCTTGTTAATATATTGAGGATGCCTGAGGGCCAAGTACCACTTGAAGTTGATTAATGTTTCAAATTTGAGTTTGAGTTGAGTGATAGCGATGAATCTTAGTTCGGTTGGTCAGAGTGTGCCAGTAGTCATTTCGTAGCCGTAGTCCGTTGAAATCGGTGTCTGCTATTAGGAGTTATGGCTGCTTATAGTAAACCGTGGATACGCGGTATTACCGTAGTCCGTTTGAAATCGGCGTCTGCTATTAGGAGTACAGATAGCTGCTTGTAGTAAACCGTGGATACGCGGTGGGCGAGTGACGCTGGCGGAGGTTGGGTCTTGTAGAGACCATTGGAATATGGGAGTCCGTGGGACTCGGCATTCGGAGGAATGCGTGTGGAACAAACATGAGGTTTGTTGTGGGGCTTAGTGAAAAGCCAGAGTTTGCATTCGGAGGAATGCGTGTGTGTTGTTGGGCTTAGTGAAAAGCCAGAGTTGGCATTCGGTGGAATGCGTGTGTAATGATGGGCTTAGTGAAAAGCCAGAGTTGGCATTCGGTGGAATGCGTGTGTGATGATGGGCTTAGTGAAAAGCCACAGGCCTCGGATAAGATTCATGCTCTAGTTTTTTTGTGATACTTTAATAATGATCTGCTGATGACAATAGCAGTGAAAGTGGTATTTGGTTGCTTAAGCGCTATTTTCTTTTAGTAGTTAGTAGTTCATAAATTTAATCGAAATAATCAGGATTCAATGTTTCATTATTTTAATCAAAATGGTTAATTTCAAAGGGTTGAAGTTGGAAATTATTTTAGGATATTCAAATTTCTATAGGATTCTTTGCTATAGGACGTTTCTTGTACAAATTTCATGATTCTGTGTTCACAAGAAATATCCTGAAGGTATTGATTCCTTGTGTCCCCTGCGAATGTCGAAAACTGCTATCTTTTGATCGACTGTTATTTTTACTTCTTTTCAAAGCTTAACGGGACGATGGTATGCGATATGAACTTCAAAGGTTTTGATAAATAGACTGATAGACGTACGGACAACTAAGTGATCTTAAGGGTTTAGTTTTTTTAGTTTTGTGGTTTAAAAGCCTAAAAATTAAATATCAGAGTTTAATTGTAAAAAATTGTCAGGATTGGCCGAAGAGCATGTACTGTGCGAGATGTTTTCTTTGTTACAGCACACACATATACGAGGACGTGTTCAGCGCAGGATGGCCGTGTCGGAGACGGTCAATAGCGCGGATGTAAAACGACTCGAAGCACGAGTTCCGGGAGGTGGCAGCACAGTGAAGTTGGCGGCTTACTTCATGCTTGTACCGGGTCGAGCCGGTGAAGGCTCGCCCTCGGGACGGCACTTCACATTCGAACATCGAAGAGTTCGGACCTTCCACTACTAGGAACTGTTAACCTTTTCTTTGCTAGTGTTTAATTTAAATGTGTAACGTAACGGTTATTAAAAGTGATTGTATTAAAAATGACTGTATTGTATGGTAAAACTGACATGATTAAAAAGAGCAACTATGGAGTTTCTTGCCGGTTCTTCTCTGTAGATACTGCTTTCCGAATCGGTGGTAAATAAAGAAATGTTTGAGTTTGAGGTGTTTCTTTGCTCGATTACCCAACGCAACGCCCACAGCTTGAAAATAGATTCACAATCTACACCTTGCTCCGACATATAAATAATTTTTCTTAACCCTTAACACGGCAAGCACTGAAAAAATGTACCCAGATATGACCTGAATTGGTTTTAGTGATAGTAATTGAATAAAAAATCCACATATTTTGCCACCACATATTTTGACCAAGGTGTAGAGTTTGTGAAGTTAGGCCTTGTAGAGTTAGGGCGTGTAGTTTTAGAAGCTTGGCTCTACATGAGATCTGATAACTTTTTGACAGTGCGAGTCATATGGGCTCGTCTTGGCAACATTTTACATGAAAATGTTTTTGGTGGGATATATTATACAATTACAATTATTATAAATCGGTAAACTATCAAAGTAATCACAAACTTGCAAAATATGCTTTTCCGAATTTTCAGACGGACACACAATTTTATTAGTTTGTTTTAGCAAAGTAGGTACCTATACCTATACGCTTACGTCGCGCGTCGCGTCGTCGAAAACGGTGCGCCCAGAAACAAACATACCTAATTCAGTTACAATCCTTTTTTTTGTTCCGTAATTTATTGTTTAAATTTATTCTAATACGATTTTTTTATTCGTCGGCCAGTTCTACTAGGTATAAAAAGATAAAATTGAAATATAATTATTGTAGCGACAGCCATATGTTACTATGTTTTCGTAAATATGTTTTTCACCTTCCTGGTTATTTTCACATAATCTAATATAAAAATGAATCGCAAAATGTGTTGGTAAGCGCATAACTCGAGAACGGCTGAACCGATTTCGATAATTCTTTTTTTATTATATTCCTTGAAGTACGAGGATGGTTCTTACTTCTTATGGAGAGAAAACGTAAACATGTACCACGGGCGAAGCCGGGGCGGACCGCTAGTAAATAATAAAATAATAAATAGTGTATTAGATTTGTTATTGTATCTTGTATACCTACGAATAATTATTCTTACGTCTTGTTGGGAAATGTTCAAATACCTACCTATTGAAATAATTTACTGTTACAAATCATTAGTGTTATTAGTTTTGAGTGAATAGGCATGGATCAGAAATTCAGAATATAAATATATGCTACTAACTACTCAAATACATACATGTTTTGATAAAAAAAAACAATAGTGTAATGTAATAAAATAAAACTGCGTTTTATTGTAATCAATTTAGACATTATTTATTTTCCAAAATTAATGATGAATAAAATAGTTTACGCCAACAAATATGTATATTGTATAACTTTTATTTTTATAACAATCGTTCATAATAAACCGTACTCAAGTAGCGTTTTGATTCTCACGCAACGTTGCCGCATCGCATGACAGTAGCAATTGCGCGCGACGTTGCCACAAACAAACACCACTGAGTTATAGAGGTCAGTGACCGTCAGTGACAAACACTATGGATACCTACGCTCGCGAATGCAAATTCGGTGATTTACTAATTATTGATAATCATTGAATTCGTTTTGAAATAGCCTGTACTTTGTAATTTTTAGTGTTATAGACATTTATAAAATGTGGTGCTCATTTTTTTGTAATAAATCATCCCGCTAACGCTATTGTATTTTCGTTGTTTTATTTCAAGTGAACACCTATACAATTTTGTCACGAGCCGCCTCTGGCCTCTGGGTGAAATAAACAAGTCAAATGATTTTTGTTCTAATTGTATTTTGGTAGTAGTTTGTTTAGAATTTACATTACCATTGTTTAATTTTTACCTACTATATTTTACTAAAAGTCGAGTGCGTCGAAATCGTAAATATCTTTTTCACCTTCCTGGTTTTTTTCCATAGTAAATAGTGTTTTAGATTTGTTGTTGTATGAATAATTATTCTTACTTGTTGGTTATGAAATGTATATTGAAATAATTTACTTTTACAAATCATTAGTGATATTAGTTTTGAGTGAAAATGCTTGGATCAGCATAATATTATATCATAGGTATATGCTACTTCAAATACATGTTTTGATAAAAAAAACAATAGTGTAATGTAATAAAATAAAACTGCGTTTTATTGTAATCAATTTTGACATTATTTATTTCCCAAAATTACAACAAAATAGTTTACGCCAACAAATATAACTTTTATTTTTATAACAATCCTACTTCCTACTAATGCGAAAGTTTGTGAGGATGTGTATCATGTGTGTGTTTCACGCAAATACTACTGAACCGATAACAATGAAATTTAGCACACATATAGAACGTAACTTGGACACATTGAATAGGTTTTATCCCGGAAATCCCACGGGAACGGGAACTATGCGGGTTTTTTTTTTAAATGCGGGCGGAAAGCTAATCGTTCATAATATAAACCGTAGCAGGTGGCGTTTTGAAGTTTTGTCTACCCATACAGAAAAATGGAAAACTTGTTTTACATTCACGCCATCTAGACTTAAATCTTTATCATTTTTGTATACGTCTGTGTGTGTAAACGACCCTGTATGCAATGACAGATGTTATAATGCATTTTTTTACCGAATTGGGTGGATTTTAAGGCAATGATATGTCATATTTCAATAAAATATAATATTCAGTAACCGCCATGACTATTCCTACGACTTTAAGGTTTTCCAATTACGCAAAAACTCAAATAAACTAGAAATGTAGAATTCAGCGCCATCTAGCGGAACATTGGCTGGGAACAGATCGTAGCAATCACCTTAAATCCGCGACAAACAATGTCCGTCAATTTACCGGTAGACATTTGGTGAGGACAATGTTTAGCTATTGATTATCTTTATATGAT
Source organism: Colias behrii (assembly GCA_029959065.1). Classification (NCBI taxonomy): domain Eukaryota; kingdom Metazoa; phylum Arthropoda; class Insecta; order Lepidoptera; family Pieridae; genus Colias; species Colias behrii. The sequence continues at coordinate 3,819,132 of JARWMC010000016.1, forward strand.
AAGCTTTAGCTAGCAAAATTCGACTTTATTTCAATAGAATAAGGTTGAATTTATTTTATGTATACCAACTAGCTCATGCCATGACAATATCTACGCCAATAGCACGACGTCCCAAGCGAACCAACTCTAACTTGTCAAAATATGACATGTGATAAAACGACACTATGACAGTTCCCAAGTTTTCTCGATAACATTAGGAACCATAAACTCACGCTTTTAGTTTTCCTCTGCGGTCTAGACTCCATGAATATAGCATCTGCCCACAAACAACCAGCGCTGGGACATTCTTGCAATGCCTTCGCCATTAACGCCTGTGCGATTTCTACGCCGCCCGCACGACGTTCTAGGCGTACACTTTCTAACCTGTTATTTTGTTAAAATATTTATATCGTATTTTATGATGTTGATGAGAAGGAAATTACATAAATACAGGAATACAACACTACTTGAAATAAGACAACTACAATTCTTCGTCATATTAAAAGGTAAATGTGACTGCTTCTATTACTATTATACTTTCAATGTCATTTTTTTTTTTTTATTTGTACAAGGTACCTTACAGCTAATCGTACATGAAAATAGAACATTGAAAAAAATTAAAAAATATATGGTCCGAAAAAAACTCTGCCTGCATGTATTAAGTGTTAAACAGTTAACAACCGATATATTAGTTTCATCATTACTGACGTGAAATAAGGTGCTAAAAACATGCATAATTTCACCTTACAATATTAAGTTTGACTTACCACAGTTCAGCATTCTTCGGGTTCCGTAACCGGGCTTTTTCCAGCACGGATCTAGCTTTGGTCACGTGTTTGAGTTTTTCTTCGAGCCGCGACAATAGAATCCACATTGGTACACATGTCGCACATTTCTTTAGCTGTTATTAAAAAAAAATGAATATTTTGATATAATTAAACAAATGCATTTTAAATACATGTGGCTGATAAATTGAAATTGATGTTCTTAAATCAGAATTTGCTCGTAATATTTTTTTCCTTTTTTTTATATAAGTGCAAAATGAATAGGTAATCGTAATGGTTGCCTTATTCTAGACGTTCTAAATGAACTCCTTATTACAGTTTCTCCTATATTTTTTTATCAGATTGCAAATTTTTATTGTAAGGTCGTTATTTTTGAAGTGAAACTTCTTTATCGGGGTTGGAAAAAAATTTAGTGTAACATTTTTTCGTTAGGCGTGACATTTTTCCGTTACGCGCCATCTTTTTCTTATCCCTACCACGCGTGATTCGACGTATTTCTGTAAAGTTGCATATAGTAAATTATTTTTTGAAAAATAAGGTCGTAAATAAGTTTCACTTCTTACGTGTGTACTAGTTCACGCACCCCTTTTTATTTTATTTATGTTTCAAATACATATATGTATCATCTATGTCCTAGCTGTCCCCAACTCACCCCTTGCGAATAAGTATTATGTGCATCATCATCTTTGCCCATCTGCTCCTCGATCTGCCCCTTCATCATGTGCAACTTGGCGTAGTCGCTGAACACCTTTATAGCTTCGTCGAGTAATTTGAGCGCTTCGTCCATGTTGTTTAATGCCCATTCAAGTTTAGCCGATTTAATCATTACCTGGTAACAATTTGTAATTTATTTATGTTGCTAATACATAAAGTTGTACGTGAAAAGTGGTGATATTTAAGCGTTATAATATCACTACATTTTTTTAAGCTATTGCATAGCTTCTATCGTGGGCCTTGAGCGCGGGGACCGAATCCAGAAATTTAGTAACGAAAAACCTCACGCTCCCCACTCCGACGGGCGGAGGTGTGGCGTGAAGGTGCAATAGCTTTACCGCGGCAGTCCCCGAGTGTCACACGTCTTTTTTTTATATACCGATGCATTCCAGGTGATTATTTTTACCTAGAGCTCGAATAACATCAAAATCAAAATAAATTATAACAGCGGAGCGTTAAAGTCAGGAAGCGCAAAGCAATTAATAAAAATAGAAATAAATATTAAAAATATTATTTGTCTCTGTAATAGAAAATAATTAATAATTAAAAAAAGAACATAATAATATGATGAACGTGAAAATAATAAAAATTCAAATTAAGAACACAAAAACCATAGACTCACCCGTGGCGTGGGCGCAGACGCTCTAGCCTTAGCCAGCAGTCGTCTCGCTCTATCATATTCTTTGTTCTCGCTCTCGAGCTTGACAGCGGCCAACCAGATCTCTTCCGAGTTCGGGTTTGCTTGGAAAGCGAGGGATAGGATACCTCTTGCTGCTGGTACGTCACCTGTTAAAAGAATATTTTATAATTATTATGAACGAAACGATGCTTTATAACATGATACTATATGTTCGAATTGCACTGCGACCCGGAAAAAAATTGAATTAGAAATTAAAGATTTTAACGGATTTTAAACGCGATTTATTCATTATATTCTTAGATCATTAAGTAATGGATAACACTCACAGGCGCTTCCCCTTTTGCCGAGGTATAAGATTATTCGAATCGAAAAGTCTTATGCTTTCATAAAAACTATTTGCGTAATCGATTACAAACACTCTGCGTATTCGTAAAACATCGAAAGGACGTCTGCGAGTGCTCCGCTAAAATGCCGTTTTGTGCTGTCAAGTCCTGCAGAAACAAGTCAAACACATCAAGTATTAAAAAAGATGGAATAACCTTTCATTTGTAAGTATTTTTTTTATTTTTTTTACGTAAATATCAATTTAAATGCAATTTCTAATAATCGTCGATGTATCGTTTAGCGATATGATCAAGACAAATAATCGAGTCATGTGTTTACTCGATCATTGATGCGGCTTCACGAGACTATCATGGAAAGAAAGTATACAAATTTAATCTTTATGAACTAAGAGATAAAGTTGAATTTAAAACGCGATATTGAACCGCATTCCCCACGAGACTATAAAGCGATGTAGCGAGACTATCTTGAAGAGAAAATATACAAATTTAATCTTTATGAACTAAGCGATAAAGTTGAATTTAGAACGCGATATTGAACCGCACTCCCCACGAGACTATAAAGTGATGTAGCGAGACTATCTTGAAGAGAAATTCAAATTTAATCTTTATGAACTTAGTGATAGAGTTGAATTTAAAAACTCGTCGCTTAAAAGGTCGTAAATTTTTACGACTTTCTTAGTGACGGACTGCTTTTAACTTGAACGTCGATAAAAAAATATTTTTCTAAGTATAATTTGAAATGAGATGAGAATTAATCTTTATTATATTAAAATTTTACACAACTACATAAAAAGGAGTATAATGTTTATTTTGTAAGTCTTGTATATATTTATTAAAATTTACCTACGCTCGGTTACTTTTAACTGGCAGAACATTTTAATGGTACGGAACCCTTCGTGTGCGAGTCCGACTCGCACTTTTTTGTAATGTTAATCTTGTAACCTTTCTATTATGTAATCTATACTAATATTATAAAGCTGAAGAGTTTGTTTGTTTGTTTGTTTGTTTGAACGCGCTATTCTCGGGAACTACTGGTCCGATTTGAAAAATTCTTTCGGTGTTAGATAGCCCATTTATCGAGGAAGGTTATAGGCTATATATCATCACGCTACGACCAACAGGAGTGGAGCCACGGGGGTGAAACCGCGCGGAGCAGCTAGTTTGTTTATATGTATGTATTAATATTGCGTATATTTCAGATTTACAAAAAATCCTGCTTTAAGGCTAAGGTGGATTGAATGCTGTGGGAGAAAATCAGAATGGACACCTCGGTACAGAAATAATAAAAATTTCTGTACCGATATTTATTTTATTGAATATAATATGTGATGTGTTGAATAAATACATATTCAAATACAAATAAAATGGCGTTTTATTGTTTTTTCGTATGCATATAATAATGATGAAAACGTTACAAATGACCTGTGTAGTATTTTTTATGAATATAATATTAATGTTATTTCTAATTTCAACAAAATTATTATTTTTGTAATATCGATATGGTTACATCCCTTTAGAGCGATTGTATTATTACGTATATGTACAGAGATTTTTCTGTGTAATCGATGTATGTGTGCAAAAACATGCTAGTCTGTCAATTTTGTAATAGTTTGAGTTTGTAAAGACACAAATTATTTTTGTGAATGTGTGATTGTGTTTCAAAGTGTGAGTTACCCTCCCCGCACCAAAATCGGCAGAAAGTTTAGTTAGAACATTTGCCAGCGTGCTCCATCCATTACTTAATGATCTAAGATTATATTATTATACTCGGGTAAAATCAAACACTAGAAAATAAAAATAGAATTGTCAATTATCCTAATGGGTATATAGAAGTTCATCACATTCCCTTATAATGCCCTAAGCACACGGCGTACTTCAAACCCGAAATTGTAAAACAATTGTTTCCGTAATGACCACGTAAATAACGATTATTTATTTTTTATTTCTGCTATAAAGCGGTCGATGTAAGTATAAAAAAGTTTTTAAGCTATTGCATAACTTCTATCGCGGGCCTTGAGCGTGGGGACCGAATCGAGAAATTCCGTAACGAAAAACCTCACGCTCCCCACTCCGACGGGCTCGGAGGTGTGGTTTGAAGGCATGCTATGCAATAGCTTTACCGCGGCAGACCCCGAGTGCCACACGTCTTTTTTAAAACGAAATACAATTATTTCCCGCGCGCCCGCGCTCTTCAAAGGAGGAGCGAGCGTTTCACGAACGCGTTTGTTTCTTCTCCGTCCGCATCTACGGCGCTAAAAACGCGCGCGTTTTAAACATGTGTTGTCTGCGCTGTGCTAGGGGCCTAACAATTAATGGATTAAATATATTAATCACCGGCGAGCCACTTGGACTTGGCGCCCATGAGCCACAGCACCTCGCTCTTGGGGCAGTGCGCCACGGCCCGCTGCAGCAGCGCCTCGAGGCTGGCGCGGCTGCCGTGCTGCTTCTCCAGGTACGCTGCTCGGAGCCAGATGGACTTCTTCGACGGGAACACGGACAGCGCGTACCCGTACACTGCGCGGGCGCACTCGTACGCGCCTTCGTTTGCGCACTGGTCATAGATCATTGTGTTAATACATTGAGCTATTATTACTACGTATAGAGGAGACACCACCAACAAAATCTGTGCTGCAAGCGCGGCGGCGCGGGGCGGCTTGTGAGTCATAGATTAAGCGATGTCATCGACTCACCGCTATAGAGGCGAAACTTTGTAAATATTTTGCCTATTACTTATCAATTAAGAACAATCAATGTAACAAAAAAAAATATAATTTATCTAATAAATAAATTATTAATAAACTTAACAATTAAAAACTTTTCAATTAAAACCAATCAATGTAACAAAAAAAAATTGAAACGTAGGTAATTTATTTTCATCTTTCATGATTTAACCTTTTTTTAAATAATATCCACAGTACAATCTTTTCTAAATGTGTAAAATTATTATTTTTCACTATAAAAATTTACGTCATCTAATATTACTATCTAAACATCTTTCATACCCAATGCGATTTCTTAAATTTTTAGTCTATGACAAATGACGCAAAATGGCGCCCGCCAAAAATTTTGCTAGAGCCAAGTTTTAAAAATGATTATCTAATTAATTACCGATGAAAAGTTATTTCTTTGCACTTTGCCGCATTACTTGAATTATTAGTGCAATATCGCACTCGATGGCATATTTTATGAGTTTCTTGATTTTTTTGCTTTAAAACAAACAAGACATGAACGCGACCATCGCGCTAAAGCGACTGAGTGCAGTGAGGCCGGTTGACCTATGTTGAGCGGAACATAAGTGATGTAGAAGGTGTCGTCTCCATACTTAGTAATAATAGTATCTCAATGTGTTAATAAGAATTTTTTGAATGTTAGGTTCATAGCCTCATAGACAAAAATTGCTCATATTTTGCTCACAACGCGTCGTGGTCACAGTAAAAGGTTCACAACGAGACATATTCTGTGTTATGGCTCTAAAAAAACGCTCGAGTTGCAGTTGCGACAATCATAGAAAGGTGACAAAGCGAACATAGTATTGTAGCCCATATGTCAACGCGCCACGCCGCGTTGTGGCAGTGTAGAATATGCATGACGCGTTCTGAACGTTATTTTGTCCCTAAAATATTATATCATATACCAAATTTAAAATAAATCTATATATTATATAAAAATGAAACCCGTTTTCCTTGGTCATCCGCATCACGCGTGAACGGGTGGACCGATTTCGATAATTCTTTTTTTATTATATTCCTTGAAGTACAAGGATGGTTTTTATGTAGAGAAAACGTATGTACCACGGGCGCAGCCGGGGCGGACCGCTAGTGAATGAATAAAAAATCTTACCGCTTCCGCATCTTCCATCCAAGTGTGCTTTTGGTCTTCAGGTTCAATGCCATGTCCAATGACAGCTCGAATAATCGCCTGAAAAAAAGTGTTTATTATACAACATAAACATAAAATAATAATTTATATTGCATTAATAACATTTTAGGGTGACAAAATATGATTATTATTTTTTTTATAAAATTATTGTAAATTTAAGATTTTCATAAATTTTCAATATATTACCTGACAAGTGTGCACAGCCCCAGATTTCTCGGCCTCCATTGCTTCTTTGAACCAATGTTCGCGATTAATTTCGACACCGTTAGCGCTCAGCGATGTGATCGCACGATCTATGATTTTCTCCACCATGTGTGTGTTGCCTGATAAAAAAAAATTATGTAGGAAATTATTAAGACTCATTCGAATAAAACCGTAAAAAACTCTTGATTGGACATTGGAAAAATTGAGTTTCGCTTAATCATAGACATAAATTAATGTTTCATTCTTTATATTAACGATATTATTATTTATTGTACTACTGTTGTATACTAAATTTAAAAATTTGTTTAACATATACCTAATTTTGCTATAGAATAAGTAAAATCAACTTACCATGCGCTTCTTCCAGTTTAGCAGCAGTCACCCAAATCTGTCTATCTGTAGGTATATTCTCACGGGCTTTATTAAGCACTTTCCTTGCGTTTTCATATGTCTCCAGCCTAGCCAAAGCAAGCCATAACTCCACACTTGTGGGACAACATTCCACCGCTCTCGATAGTAATATTCGCGCGTCTTCAGGGTTTTCTAATTCAACGGCTGCCTTCCAGAGACGGACCGAGTTTGGAATGTGTTCGAGAGCTTTGCGGTATACGCGACGTTTTGCCTGATGATGAGAAATTGAAATGATAGCGAAAAAAGTTTGCATATAAAATAATGGAAAATTATGTGTGCATAAATGTTTTTTTTATCTATGCAAAATTTTCTTAAGGGTACACAAAAGAGTGCCAGTTGACAGAAAGTCCTATTACTTAAATTAAAATATTTTTATGGACTATTTCAAAGGTGCATATTCTTCAATCCTACTATATAGATAGATAGATAGATAGATAGATAACTCGTTTATTCATAGAACACAAAAAATATAGGTACATAATATAAACACAAAACATAAAATCAATTAACAGAAACAAAACACACGGTATATTAAAAGAAACGGATACATTTAATGTGCACAGTGTTCTCCAAACAGGCCTTGGCTCAGCATGAATGTGAAATATAGTTTATGCCGATCTATAGTAATTATTGTCTATGGTCTGGCTTTAATATTTATGGCTAGATAGCCAATAATGTACCAGAAAGTCTTGTTTGCTGTTCAATCTATAATAGTACTAATTTATTACGGATTAAGGTTCATTTTGACTAGATATTTGTATACAATTTTGACAAATTACAAGCGAAGTTATAACATAAAATATATATATGTAAAATAATTATAACATAAATATGTAAAATAAATAAAAATAAGACTTACCGATGGTATGAAATGCCTCCATTGCTGATATTATTTCGTCTGCTATCATTTTTGCACTCTAATACCGAACAACACGTCCTAATTATTGAATAAATATGGAAAAAAGGTTTGACAGCTGACAACCAACTCGAATATTTTTCTGCGCACAACTGAGAGCAAGTTAGGTGATCTTACCTTACCAGTGACACGTGGGCCACGCCCACATCACACTTCTATCTACTTTACTGTTCTGTGCTTTATAGATTACAGAACATTCTATAATCTATGGCTATACATTATCAATGGTAACCTAGTTAGTCTCCTGCTGATCGTCTTCGTTTTGCAGCCTTCCATTATGAAGTTGCAAGCTAACACTTTACCGATTACAGAACATTCTATAATCTATGACTATACAATATTATCTATGGTACCTTAGGCTCCTGCTCCAGATCAGCGGCCTTCACCCACACCCTCACACTGTGCGGCAAGTTCCTCGCCGCGTGCGCTATGACAGCCCGCGCTGTGTCTATGGGCTGTAACCGAGCTGCTTCTAGCCAGAGCTCCTCGCTACTGGGGTTCACTTCGCAGCCTTTCATGATAAGGTTGCGGGCGGCTTGGACTTTACCTTTTATTGAGATTATAAAAAAATATTTTTAACACATTAACGACAGGAAATGTTAATAAAAATATTATTAAAATGTGCAATAGAAGGAAACAGATTTACCATGCGTAATTAAAACTGTATGTTTTTGTATGTTATATAAGAGTCAAAATATTGCCAAAGTAATGGCATTTATGCCATTGTTCCAACATTTTCCTCTTTCTTAAGATTTAGTTTTATTAATATTTGAAGAATTATTCTATTATTGATGAATTAGCAGGCAAAAAGTTGAAAATTACTTTCAAGTGATAAGTCCTACAATAATTCATAACACAAATGTCAAATATGATAATCTAAATAAGTCATGTGACAATAACAGCAATTACAAAAGATAATTAAGACTAATTTATCACATTACCTGTAACCTCTTCCAGTCTTGCACTAGCAATCCACGCAGGTGGATGATTAGGATTCGTTTCTCTCACAGATTTGAGCAGAAGTCTGGCCTTCTTGATATCATTGATATCCCCACCATACGTAGGAATCATAGACTGCAGATCCGTTAGGTAACCTTTAGGATCTACCACTGTTTGTCCAGTTACCGAGTCTGATACTTGAGATAGCTTCACTGTCATTAATGTGTTTCTTGCTTGTCCGATTTTTCTTAAATCCAAATCACCTAGAAGAACATTGTATAAATTATAAAATATATTCCAAAGGTAAAATAAGTTATAAAATATAGTTATTGATCATTTCTTTATATCTTTAGTTTTCCAATGCATATGCATATTATGTATTATTGCTAAAAAGATCTTGAGATCATTATTTTCTTTATTCTAAGAAAACTTTTTGAAAAAGAGATATTTTAAGACACTATTCTAAGTGTTATAATAAGATTGCACTAATATATAAATAGTATTTAGAATACCTGAAGGTGTCAGCATGCCAGGTGTAGCGACACCAGGCATCATAGACGCTAGACCAGAGCCAGGATCTATAGAAGTTGTTGACTCCCCTCCAAGGTTCCTTGACAGCACACTATCTGGTAAAGGTGTGAACTTCTCAGCCCTCGGGTTACGCTGCTTCCTGTTACGAGCATCACCCACTTCCGGTATCGCAGCCCATTCATCTTCTGACACTGTTTTCAATTCACGTTTGAGATCTGAAAATTGCTGTTGGATTTTGGGCCTGAAACATTTTTCAATATAGGTTAATTTGGGGACACTTTGTTGAGGATAAAATGTGTTTTGTTAAATATAAAAAAATTTAATTGTATCTGTTGTACATGACATTAAACATACTTTAGGTTGTTAAGAAAAGAAGTTTATTGAAAAATTGGCTTAAAATTTATCTACAAGTATTTTTAATAAATTATTTTTGTGGTAAATCAAATTATAAATCATATTACCTTTCTTGACGATATCTTTCCAAGTCTTCTTTCAGACGTTTTTCTCTGTATTCCTTTCTTTTTTCATCCATTCTTTTGTCAATAGACTCATAAATAGCATCAGCTTCAGCGTCATCTTTATCATATGGATCCTGTAAATGTAATTTAACAAATATATTAAATAGAAACTTTTTAGAACATTACATGCATGAAAACAGATTTAATATTAAAAAAATATGTGACACTCGAGGACTGCCGCAGTAAAGCTATTGCATAGCATCGCATCGCTGTGCCGATTGGAGCTTTTTCGTTACGGAATTTTTACATTCGATCGCCGCGCTCAGGGCTGCTCAAGGCCCGCAATAGAAGCTATGCAATAGCTTAAAAATGTACCTTAGAAAAGAGAGAGCCACTATATCCTGAAAATTCATCATAATTAGAATCGTTCAAATCTTCATCATCATCTTCTTCTTCTGTTTTCTTGCGTTTAGCTGCTGGTGGTGCATGGCGGTCATCACTTAAAAATGAAAACACAAATTTCAGGTTATTGAAAATATTACATTTTAATTGCAAAGACATAATATTTTTCTCTATTAAAATAAAGATTGTAGAAGTAAACTGTAATATATTTATTACTACTTACGATACATCATTTGCGTCTCTGGCTGGACCAATATCAGATCGTGTAGTGAAACCTGTAGCGCTGAAAAAAAAAAAGTGGGTAAATTATAGCATTTCATGAATTCAGTAGATATGACTTTTTAATATAATAACTGATAACTTACCCTCTACCAACTCCAGCTACATAACCAAGAGGAGCTGGAATACCAAGAAAGTGCTTTTTGTTTTTATTTACAAATGCTTGTGGTGGCACAGACATTTTAGATGTAGTAATTAGAATAGAAGGAATATCAAATATGGAATGAACTGCACTTATTTTTGAGTTTTTACTTTATATTATCAAATAAAACGATAGGTATAGAGACAATAATATAAATACGATACAAATATTGTTTGACATTTGTTTCAGTTTCAGTTTGTAGCAGTTTGTAATCTGTCGACTGTCATTTGTCAGCTATCAATAAGAATCACAGATTATTAACTAGTTTTTCGCTAGAATTGATCACAGAATATACTTATCGGATTTCAAGGTATTTCAACAACTCAAACAGCACTCAAACGTGACTCAAACCACCAATGCAAACTTAGCACCCCATCAATGGAATTTTGGGTCGAAAATGACCTTGATCGATAGGTCTCCGTTAGGTCCTTTAAGGTCCCACAATTTTTTCGTTAGGTCCCCTTTAGTTTTTTTTTTTTAATAATTTTTTAAATTTTGGGTATAAAAAAAATACACTTTAGCACCCTATCCATAGAATCTTGGGTAAAAAATGACCTTAATCGATAGGTTTCCGTTAGGTCCTTTAAGGTCCCACAATTTTTTCGTTAGGTCCCCTTTAGTTTTTTTATAAATATTTTTTTTTTAATTTTGGGTATAAAAAAATTACACTTTAGCACCTCATCCATAGCAAAATTGGCGAATTTTATCAAAATCGTATTCTTTACCGTTAGGTCCGTATAGGTCCATCATTGAATTTGTTAAATTATTTAGTTTATTAAAATTATAAAATAATTAAAACCTGCGCATATCGATAATCGTCGATGTATCGTTTAGCGATATGATCAAGACAAATATGTAATCGAGTCATGTTTACTCGATCATTGATGTGGCCTCACGAGACTATCATGGAAAGAAAATATACTCAAATTTAATCTTTATGAACTAAGCGATAAAGTTGAATTTAGAACGCGATATTGAACCGCACTTCCCACGAGACTATCTTGGAAAGAAATACAAATTTAATCTTTATGAACATAGTGATAGAGTTGAATTTAAAAACTCGTCGCTTAAAAGGTCGTAAATTTTTACGACTTTCTTAGTGACGGACTACTTCTAGCTATCGTTGTTGATAAAAAAATATTTTTATAAGTATAATTTGAAATGAGATGAGAAATAATCTTTAATATATTAAAATTTTACACAACTGCACAAAAAGGAATATAATGTTTATTTTGTAAGTATATATTTATTAAAATTTTCGGTTACTTTTAACTGGCAGAACATTTTAATGGTACGGAACCCTTCGTGCGCGAGTCCGACTAGCATTTAGCCGTTTTTTTGTAATGTTAATCTTGTAACCTTTCTATTATGTAATTTGTTTATATGTATGTATTAATATTGCGTATGTTTCAGATTATATATTTATGTCATTTTGTTCAGACTGTCATAAACTTTTAGTACTACTTTTGATAATGTTCTTAGAGACATTTATTTTATTGAAATGTGCTGTGATGAATGAATACAATATATTCAAATACAAATAAAATGGCTTTTTATTGTTTTTTCGTATGCATATAGTAATGATGAAAACGTTACAAATGACCTGTGTAGTAGTTTTTATGAATAGTGTGAGTTACCCTCCCCGCACCAAAATCGGCAGAAAGTTTAGTTAGAACATATGCCAGCGTACTCCATCCATTACTTAATGATCTAAGGTTGAAAAGTAGGTTTTTAATAAATAAGCACTCAGAACAATTGATTTATTTAATAAATGAAACGATACCAATTTAAATTTCGCGCTGTTTATGTATGATGTGCGCATGCCTTAATGCTCTAAGGCGCATGCGCAGGTTTTAATTATTTTATAATTTTAATAAAATAAATAATTTAACAATTTCAATGATGGACCTATACGGACCTAACGGTAAAGAATACGATTTTGATAAAATTCGCCAATTTTGCTATGGATGAGGTGCTAAAGTGTAATTTTTTCATACCCAAAATTTAAAAAATTATTTAAAAAAACTAAAGGGGACCTAACGAAAAAATTGTGGGACCTTAAAGGACCTAATGGAGACCTATCGATCAAGGTCATTTTCGACCCAAAATTCCATTGATGGGGTGCTAAGTTTGCATTGGTACTCAAACCCCTCAAACCACACTCAATCTCAAACCTATATATAATTACAATTACGCAATCATAACTTAATCGCTCATTCCCTATAATATTATGTAAAATAATATTTTATTGATTAATAATTACACTAGTTATAATCTACAGTACGCGACTGTACACAGGTTGGCATGTTGGCAACAATTTTTATTTTGAAATTTGATGATTTCTCGCGGTTTTGTCTGTGTCACCATTTACCAACTCCATTTACCTTGGTAGTAACATGGTAGTAACCACAGGTAGTAACCAAGCAAGGTAAAGTCCGGTCGCGGAGCAGGAAGAATTTCGTACATTGACCTGTTATTACCTGTCACTGTCACTCCAACGTAAAAATAATGTGTCTTGCTCGCACAGGTGCAATGACCGTCGTCCTTAGGGATTGTAAACCTTTAACCTGAGAGCGTAAGGTTTGTGTTTGCTTGATTGGTGTCAGGTGTTCAATTATGATTTTGTGAATTCAAAATTTATAAGAATAAACCTCAAACTCTTTATGTCCAATCATAATCCGCCTAAGTCGAAATCGCGTGTTAGACTAATGTATACAGACATACATTAAGATCTTAATGTATGTCTGTGCTAACGTATTTCTGTAATATTGTATATAGTAAATTATTTTTTGAAAAATAAGGTCATAAAGAAGTTTCACTCACTTTTTTTATATAATATATCGTGGTTATTGAAAAAGTTAAAATGTAACTAACTAATAAGTATTGTAAATGAATAAAGGACATTTATTTAATAAGTTAGTAAAAAACATTTTCTCCTCCAAATATTTCATGTAAACTGCACTTCATTCAAAAATGTTTGTGACCACTGTCAGTAGGTAAAGAGGTCATTGTACGAAATTCTTTCTGCTCCGCGACCGGACTTTAGTAAATAATACTTATTACTTAGGTACCTAATCTGTGGTCATTGAATTGACAATAATTGACATTAGAACTGAAAATTGGTGCAATTTTGTTTGTTTTTCGCGTTCGTTTTCGATGTTTGTTTTCAAATTTTCCCGGTTGCCTAGCAACAGAATATAAATGTATTGTCTGAGATCACAACACTTTTATGAGCATTAATAAATAATTTAATTTATGGTGTCTTATAATTATTAAAGTAATCATGTCTTCAATATCTAGTTCTAAAGAAGTGAAGTCATTTGAAAATAGCAATAAAGAATTTTTACTCTTAGAAAAAACTTGTGAGGCGTTTAAAGACAGCGATGAGGAAATAAAAATGATATTTAATGAGATTAAAAAGCTGTCTCACAATAAAGAAACAGAGATGGGAGATGACGAAGATGTAGAAATGATATTAAAAAGGGCTGAAGACATAGGTAATGAAACAGAAAATTTACTTAAGAGTAGCCCAGTTGCTAAAAACAATGTTATTTCATATCCTGGCGATTCCTGTATTCCTGATATCAAAGTAACTAAACCTAGTGTTGAACCACACAAAGAAAACGACAAGAGCTTAAGTGGGAAGGTAAGAAAAACAATACATTAGCATAGAATAATTTATTTTATTTTAGAAATAATTTACTTAGAAATATAATATAAATCACAACCTTAGTTTAAATAAATGCTTAAATATTCAATTATGTCTTATGCAAGTACTTTGCAAGAACTCTCACTCCAGCCATTGATTCTTTAGCCACTGGTTCAATGAAGGATGTTGGTAGAATGAAGCCATATCTGCCAGTATCGCTAAGTTCAATGGTGAAGGAGTACTTGATGCCCTGTCCTTTTGCCCAGTCGTCGGAGCCCCCAGCTGCGGGATATAGGACTCCACTTGATGATCCCACTGTGTATTTTGTTCCACCTGCTTGCTGGATGGCCTGCAAATAAAAATAATTTTAAAATTCTGTCCAATTATTACTCATTTTTTATTCAAACTGCAATCCTCAACTATGAAAAGGTCCAGTGGATTTGCATGAAATTACTACTTCTTTTAACAACTGGTGTGAAGCCAGGGTTGGTGTTAAATTTACAACATAATATATGTTTAACTTATTTGCTACCAGTATTAATTGATGTGTTAAATGAGTTCAACACACACACAACTTCTTGATCCTGTTGTAGACAACAAATGTTATATTCTTAACTATTTAATTCCATAATTCCATAAAACAAATTTGTGGTGCTGTCTAGTAGTTATGGCAATTGTTTCCTTTTATTGTGAAGATAGTATCATGTACTTACAGCAGCAATTTCCTTTCCTACTAAATCTAAGTCCTTATGATCTGGAGGGACTGCATTGTCATAGCCCCATGGGTAGAGGAGATACTGCCCATAGCTGTGGTAGGTCAGGTATGCGGAAAAATTAGCTGCGGAGTTGGTGATAAAGTCCTGTGAATTACATTTAGTTTCATTATTTGTATATAGTAAAGGACCAGCCTGTATTTGCAAGGAACCTCTTTGTAGTTATGTTGATAAAGAATAAAAAGTTTAAATTTAGTCCATGAAACATTAAGAACTTATGTTTGCATTTTTCTTGAATTGTGAAAGTTATTTGTTTTGTTTTACGCCATGTATTTTAATGATTTTATGGTGTAGATAATTATCTACAGGTAAATTAGCTTGGAGAAATTTTTGCATATGTAGTGGTGTGTATATTACTCAGATCTTAGAGCGCGTTTCCACTATATCGTTCTGGCCTATACAAAAATGTTTCGATATCCTAACATTACTATTTAATTTTATACTTATTCCTAGCAACACTTTTTTTTTTTTTTTTTATTGTGTGATAGCGAAGCGCTTGACCACGATCTCGCCTGATGGTAAGCTGAGATGTGGCCTATGATGGAGCGCGCTTCCCTAGAAGGTACCCGTTCACTCTTCGCTTGAAGACCCCCATATTGTACTCGTCGGGGAACACATACTCAGGAAGCATGTTCCAGTCCCTCGCGGTTCGGATGAAGAATGTCGATCCGAACCGCTTTGTCCGGGTACATGGTACGTCCACCATATGGCGATGCCTAGAGTCTGTGCGCCTCGACGATCGATGGAAAAACGGGGATGGCGGAATTAAATCGTGCAATTCCGCAGCGCACTCACCAAAGTGTATCCGATAAAATACCGATAAACTTGCCACTCTGCGACGGTGGGCGAGGCTCTGGAGTTTTTTGCCTACTAGCTCATCGTCGTTTATTAGCCTCTTGGCACGCCTCTCTATCGCCTCAAGCGCCTCCAGCTGGTACTTGGCGGAACCGTCCCAGAGGTGAGAGCAGTACTCCATGCACGATCGGACTTGTGTTTGATAAAGGTTGAGCAGCTGTCCCGGGCTGAAATACTGTCTCACCTTCGCCAGAATTCCAAGCTTTTTTGAGGCTACTTGGGCTTTGGATTCTATATACGAACCAAAGTTCAGAGTAGGCGTCAAGGTAATGCCAAGAAGCTCGAGGTGGTTGGTTATCGGCACGGACACACCCTGGAAAGTCGGAGTCAGGTGGAATGGACTCCGTTTAGCGGAGAATAGACACGCCTGGGTCTTAGTCGCATTGAACTTGACCAGATTGGCATCGCCCCAATCGGAGACCGCCTGTAAGGACAAGTTCATGCGATCGACCATCGACTCTCGTAGAGACTGGATTTGTGCCGTACTGGTTCGCGCGCTGGATACATATCTCTCCACAGCAGTGCTATCGTCTGCGTACCCATAGATACCGGGTTTCAGCAGATCGTTGATGTGTAGCAGAAAGAGTGTTGCGGAGAGAACTGATCCCTGAGGGACCCCGGCATTAATAGCCTTTTGGTCGGACGAGCAGCCATCAACGACTACTCGAAGCGACCGGTCTCTCAGAAAATCTGAGATCCAGGCGCAGAAACCGGTAGGCAGACCGTAGGATGGAAGCTTGCCTATCAGGCTATCATGCCAGACCCTATCGAAGGCCTTCGAGATATCAAGGGAGACAGCAAGTGCTTCACCATGATTCTCGATGGCCTCACTCCAGATGTAGGTGGCGTACGCTAGAAGATCCCCAGTGGACCGGTTTCGGCGGAACCCGTATTGCCGGTCACTGAGAAGGTCGTTCGCTTCTAGGTGTGCCAGGAGCCTACTGTTCAGTACACGTTCCATAGTCTTACAGAGTATGGACGTGACTGAAATTGGCCTATAGTTGGAGGGGTCGGCACGACTGCCTTTTTTGGGCACGGGCTGCACGTTGGCAAGTTTCCAAGATTTCGGTACTATTCCAGTCGTCATCGAGAGGCGAAAGAGGCGTGTCAGAACAGGAGCAAGTTCAGGCGCACAGGTTTTAAGTACTATGGCTGGAATTCCATCAGGGCCAGTGGCTTTATTCACGTCAAGATTCCGCAGCGTTTTAAGAACCTCAGTCTGACGGATGCGAATCTTTAACACTTTTGTTTTCAATAAAAACAAGTTTTTATTTGAAAGAATATGGTTTTGACTTTATAAAAAAAAATATATCATTCAAAAATTTTAGAATTTACCGATAGCCCATAAAAAAGAAGTAGGCGGTAGTGTCATGCCATACTTTTCCGGTGTGACTTACAGCCCGCCATACCGACGCGAATGTGTTGATTTAAAAAAAACAATTCAACCATTTGTACCAGGCTAACTTTTGCACAGGTAACCATCGTCAACTTAAAAACTTAACCATCGTTAACTTTTTCGTCATCGTCGTAACTTTATATTGTTAATTCAAAATGGCTCCAGTGTTAAAACATGGTCGAGGCAAGCCTTTGACTTCTCAAACTAAAGAATTAAACTTTAAATGTCGTTTCTTTTTCAGGTTAGTAAATTTTTCATTTTAGTAACATTGTTAATGTAAAAGTTATACGTATGTTAAATGTGCAAATATTAAAATAAAGTCTCATCTTTTTCAGAGGAGAAACACATATAGTTTAATTTAAAATCCCTTATATATATAAAATAAAAACTAAAAATAAAATGTTGTTTTATTTTATTTGCTGACCATACACTACTACAAACGCAAAAATTTCTCCAAGCTAATTTACCTGTAAACTTATTTGAAAGCCCTACAGTAGAAAAACAATACATTAGTTTTATCAGTAATTACTGATAAAACTTTATCTTTCTCATCAATTTTATCTAACAAGAGTCAGTAGATAGTTCTCAATAGTGTTCTTAATTATTGCTGGATCACACACTTATATTTAATATTTATTATTTATTATGATTAGGTATTCTTGAGGACCCACTTCTATAAAGATACTATACTTGAGATATTTATTAAAGTGTCAACTAATTTAAATATTATTAGCATATCTAAACTCATATTATGTACCTACCTCCTCTAAATCAAGTTATATTTTTACCGTAATAAATATCTACATATGGAATAAATTTTTATCATTCTGTTATGTAGGGTAGGATATTTATTCTGATACAACCAAAAATCATTTTAAAATTATAGATATGTTGTACACGCTCCAAAATAATAATACGATAGTCAGGTAATTGCCCGATTCGTGTATGTGAGCGAGCGAGATGTTATCTGTTTTATACGTAAGAGTGAAAGAGCGCCGCATATTATAACGACCGTTTAAAATGTTTTTGGTGTATGAAATACAGCCTATCTATCCCTTTATTACGTCATTGGATACAAACAAACAGGCTTAGTTTGGTTTACTGAAAGTTTACACTTCATGTACGATCTAAGTGGACAATAAATATATGGCACTTACTGCAACGGCCCTTGATTCTGGTTCGGAGAACATACGGGTACCACGGAATATATCGCTGCATGGATTTGACGAAGAACCCTTGCCTCCCCATCGATATCTGCACACAATAAATAAGAATGTGTATGTCTTGAACATATTCAGGGCGTAAATTTTCTATAGGTCCTGGACGAAAAGTATTTTAAATAATGAAGATAGCAAATTTTGCTGAAATCAACTATTCCGTTCAAACATTGCGACATCGAACTGGCAAAAAAGAAAACCTAGGCAATTTCATTCTTCCAATTGATACAAATAATGATAAAGAGTATGTATTAAAAGTTCTTTTCCTCCAGAGCCCATGAGAATTTACGTTCTGTACTGGCAAAGCAAGGCTAACACGACGAGCTCAAAGATAATGCTTACCCGAAATTCCTGTTGAGATCAGTACCGATACATTGTCTGGTGCCAATCGTTGGTTTCCTATTCTTTCGCCACAGACGATCAGCTTTATGTGTGTATTCGTAACCATCTGGGTTCACCACTGGTAAGAAGTACCTGCAGAGAAAGTCCCGTATAAGAATCTGTAACTCCTTTTTCGCTAGATATTAATGGATACTAAGATAATATTATGCTATACATCTGACAGAATGTATATTATTTCTCATATTATGTACTAGTTAATAAAAGCGAGCGACTAGTTATAATTATGTGTCCGACTAGTTATTTCTATGTCGTTTACCCCCTTTAAGCGACCTGCTTTACTATAATTTATAGAAAGTGGCTTTAGATTCGTTTCTTCTATGTTATTTTCCATTTTTAATAATGTTATTTTCTTCGAAAGATCTAACATTGCCACAGATTTTGTTTCGTTAATTATTCATAGTTATTTGGTCAGTATTTATATATTATGTCCTATCCATAAAGCAGAAAGCTTTTAATCTAAAAAATCGAAATGTTATAATAGTGGGTTGATTTTGTTATACATTAAAAGACCGAGAGATTGTATACTTTTGAAAATAACAATCGTTGTTAATATTACTTCTCACAATTTTAATTAAACCTATCACAAGTTTAGAAATAGAAATGAAAATGTATCTTAGTCGTACGTTTTCTTAAAGGACCTACCTCTAAAGGACTTATATGTATGTACGTACCATAGGAAAAGACTTAAGAATTCTCTAGCCCGCTTTTTAACGATACTTTAATAGTAATGCCAATCAAACTTACCAATCGATATTCCTAATTTCATCAGATTCTTCATCGAAGTTTTCTGCAATTTGGTTTATTAGATACGTCACTGTAGCTGGACTAATCCATTCTCTAGCATGTATACCACCATCTATGAAGACTGCTTTATTTGTTCTTTGACCATTGGATATGCGTAGAATCTGGAAGAAATTAGATCATTATTATGGTTATAATCTTTCCCATAACATTGATCGTGAACCAGTTATATTATCCTGGAATAAAAAAATAAAAGGAACTGTGGGTACCTTGAGCTCTCTGCCTTCGTAAGATTTTCCAATTGATTTTACACTGACGATAGCAGGATACGTCTTTGCTAAATAATCCAAAAAGCCGTGAATGTCTTCAATTCTATGGTATTGCTTCCACGTCATGCGATGACCTGTTAATGTGTTTTGATTAAATGATATCGAAAGAATATAACTTATTCCTTTTTAATATCTCTCAGTAAACCGATCACAAAGTTATGTACCTATTTTAAATATAATGAGTTAATTTAAAAAACATATTCCTATTTCCTAATAGCCAACGTTATTTTCTTTTCATCGGCTTAAGAGTTATAATTTAACACAATAAACCAAGAAAATATCCTTTTATAGATTTCTAACAAGTAGGTAACGGCCCTTCAATCTGCCAACTTTCCCTTTACGTAGCTAGCAACCACGACTGGTTATTCACGATTAAAGTAACTTAAGTTACTTTCCATGCAAAATTTCTAAATATTAATAACATACAACACACCACATATTAGAAACGACAAATTAGACACTTGAAGGTGCAAATGTTTGCAGTGCTTTTGAATTCAACGACGAACCCCAGTTCGCATTCGGCCAATACTCCATGGGAATGTTGAGGGAATTATATCCCATGTAGGCACCTATATAACCTACTCGACGGTGGTATGACCTATCACGCCAAAAACTGTAAGCTCTTGCTGTAACAAAACCACATCAACCCCTGGAATGTTGTTTACGAATAATAATTCCATCTTTTAAGCTCTTGAGAAAAAGAATAGGATTATAGACAAGAGTTAACCAGGTACAAAATATCAAAATTTATAAGGGAAAAGACAAATGTTTACCTCTTCTATCTTGAAGTTCGATTTCATTTTGGTCAAGTGGAGGATTCTCTTCGTTTATCCGCTTTTGCAGGTCATCAATGATTATATTGAAATCAATGTTTTCCCTCTGGAACAATTTTGTCACGTTTTCTACTGCGTTTGATTTGACGAGAACATCAACGTACGAGTGGTTTCCAGACCATGTTGCAATCACTAGATGAAATTATAAATGAAACATTAATCACTGAGTGATATTTTAATTTCGAGCAAAGGGACTGATAATGATGTATTATGTGATACTTACAATTCCTCCTTCGTAGTCTTCCGAGTATGAGGCGCACGCCGCTCTTTTCTGTTGAAACTTGCCATACTTGAGCTCCAGAATAGTCTACTTTGTCGTCTTTTTCATCTTCCGCAGCTCTTGCTATGATTTGTGGGACTTCTTCTTTAATCTCATCAACATTTTTTGGTGGCAATTCTTCAGCAATAGCGTTTACCGGGTCATCAGTGGTTTCGCCATCTATACGTTCAACATAAGCAGGTTCCTCGGGTTCACTTGGTTGTTTAACAGAATAAAGATCGGGCCATTCTAAAAATCATGATGAAAATGTACTCAATTATATATATTATTAACGTAAATGTTCAACAAAATAAAATTTACATCAGATTTGTGATGACCAACTCTTTTGATGTGAATAAAAAATTAATTTAAAGATTAATATGAATGCATGTTCGTATTATATGAAAATAATGATAAATGAACACTGCCTATTTATAATTTATGTATATCCTAATTTTTCATATCCAACAATAGTATGATTCCTAAATGCTAATTCATCTCTGCTATAATACCTATGACGAGTACAATCAAATCCTTTGTTTCAATGAAAGGACGATGCTTGTGTTGGCTCCTATGTTAGCATGGTAATTTCAGATATTATCTTTGTTACATTGTTTATATTAATTGAGGTTGAAATGCCACAATATTTATACACAGTGTTTAAAACGATTTACATACCATAAACTGACCGAGAACTGGTAGGTATCTTAATTTCTGGGTTATTAGTTTTCTTTTAACTCATAATATATTTATTATTTTGACCTTGCGTCGTGTTAAATAGTTTCACTTTTGATTTTATGAATAACGAAACAAGAAAGTAGTCGATTGATTTATTGCAAAGGATACCAGTATTGTTCAACTTTACGGCGGGCTATAAGAACATTTAATGAATCCATAATAGAAATGTTAATTAGTATGCGGATCTCGTTTCATCGACATGTTTAATGGCTTTCTCTGGACGAGGTTCGGTTTTCATTTACGCTAAGCTTGATCTTGACCAGTATCTAAATTCTAACGGTTGTAGAGTTGACACGATTTGCGATGCTATTTAAAACATAGATTTAACCCGGGAAATCTATGAGTACCTAGTTATACTATAATATTCTTTGAAGACATTAAAATTCTTCTAGAAATACGAGCGCTTTTTAGGCAGGACAAGTAATTAATGTATATTTATTTAAAATGATTTATTGCCAGACCAGAGAAATAATTTTAATATTGGTTATAATTTATTATGTAGATGTCGCGTTTTAATTTGATTTACTGTTGTATAATTTGTATTGATACGAATGTTACAGTTGCTCGTATATTATTGTTAGATTAGAAAATATTATTATATTGTATCAAATGAATAATTTACAGTTTCAATGGCTAGATATACCTACATTATAACATAATAATTTTATTTAAATCCATAATGAGTTTAAGATTGTTTCTGTGCAAAGACAAAATGATGAAGCTTTGTTTTGCGACATTACTGGCATAGAATAGAAATAAACAATTCTATTGAATTTCCGTAACTTTACATATTAGATTTTGATCACGATTCTATCAAGGAAAATGTATGTTCAGAATAATTGACACAAGTTCCGGTAATATTTAGATGTCCACGGAACTGTCGATAGGAAAATGCGCTTAAGCATGTGGAAAATTAAAGGCTTTGTAGACTTTTTCCCTTGCTTTTAATATTTCAAAATATATAATAACATGCAAACATATAGTACAAACATATAGCTTCAAATAAAGGTCAGCCTGGAGAATAATCTACTTGTCCCGGGAAAATCTTCACAAAATTTTTCTTTAAGCTGTCTGTTTAGGCAAAGTAAGTTGCGCTTTTGCATTGTATAAAAATGTACCTACTACCTGTTTATTGTTCTGGTACTTATTTAAAAATATGCTATTATATACATATACATCATCTATACAGGTGTTAATTATTATGATCGTGATGTAATAATAATTATGCTAAAATATCTAAAGAATATAGTTACTCATCATCAATTATTCTATTACCTAGACCTATTACCTATTACCTATTACCAATTATTTATTCTGCAGACACTAATTTTATTTTTCGTAAACTACTTATGAGCGTCGTAAATATTAATCGTATACAGGAACCCCTTGCCAATATCGTCATGTTTCTTAAATAAAAACCAGTAAGAAAAATAGGGTTAACCCAACATTAAAATCGTTCAATATAATAATTAGCCATAACGCCATATAAAACTTACCTTTTCCTGGTTCAAGATCGTTGACCAGCGGTGTTCCCAGCACGGCGGCTATAGCCACCAGAAGCACGACTGCTCTTAACCACGACTCCATGGCGACTGACCACTCGTGCCGGCCCATGGAAGGCGCATATGCAACAACACCCTTATAAGCTCTTATACGTTGTGCAACCGTATAGCATCTCGACATTGTTATGATTCTAATTTTACTTCTAACGTGCCATTGGATTTATACCACGTGCAAATATTTTGCGATATGGAGTTTACGCTGTGATTTTATTTTATGTTCTCACTTTAAATATTCATCAATCATGGATGTCATATTTTTCATAATTCTATTATCTTGTATTTAGATATTTACCTTACCTATGCATCCTTTTGATTATGGATTTTGTTATAGATTTTAGATGTCTATATGGTTAATACATTGAAGTCAATATATACTCCAACGAAGTCGTATTAGTGGTCGTAAACGTTTAACTGTATGTTTGTTTAGGAACCAGCTCGCTGCGCAGGCGCCATGCTCGGTCATTGCCATCAAATTGCAGTTATTTAATAACGACAAACTGTTTACTGTAAACATGTTTTTCTTCCAATACTCAGATTCAATCGGCCTCTCCAAGGCACTCAGTTTTACAGTTATCCAACAAATCCAATTTCTCAAGTCGATGACCTACGGTTTGACAATTTTTAAAACCGAGGAAGAAGTTTTAATAAACATCTGTTTTATTTGAAATTGACCCAGATTTTGAGCTGTGGCTAAACATATACAACTTGAAATATTAAGTTATTAAGAACTTTTAGTCATATTGAAAAGCTCGCTGTTTTCTAATTGAATTAACTAATTTAAGGTGAATCATGTCCCAAAACAACATGGGACGGAGCACAAGGAAACCCGCCGCAAGTCGAAGGCGAGACCTTTCTCCGCTGGCGTTATCGATTCAAAGAAAAAAGAGGCCGCGAAAGTGGCTCGATTTACATCTGGCACGCCGAAAAAACTTAACAATTGTAAACACGAACAATTGGTGGAAGAACTCAAGGATACCAATGAACGAGTGAAAAGTCTTGAATTATTGAATGTGCAACTCGTTGACGATAACAAGGCGTTAAAGAAAAAGATCAAACAGTTGGAGGAAGACAAGCAGAACGCAGAGATAAAGCTGGTAGAGTGTGAGAAATTTGTGAATAGAATTGCAAAAGAATACCACAATAAGGAATCAGAATTGAAGACGAGTAAACAAAACGAACAAAGCGCTCTTGCAGAATTAAGTAAAGAAAGGAACGAACGGAAGAACTTAACAATTCGACGCGAAAAAGATGCGACTGTTATAAAAGATTTGCAGCGGCAAGTGAAGGAAATGGAGATGATATTAAGGCGGAAGCATCCAGACTCAGTGTCTGCACTAATAGGTTTGTATATTCATAGTTATTATAATTATTATATCGTCTTTGATTTTTGAAAATAGTTTATAAGAAAACCTTGACATAAATGTAGTTTTTTTCTAAGTACAACATCAAGCAAGTGAGAACATCCAAGTAGCATAATAAATGCCTACTATTAACCTTTGAAACCTAAATATATTTTTTTAGTTGCGTCAAAATCGTCTACTGTGGAAGATAACAAAAAGAAGCTTCTAGAAGAACGCATAGTGAGACTCGAGCAGGAGTTAAAAGACAAAGAAAGTCATTTCCACAGTGTCCTCATGACACTTCAAGAGAAATTTACCGATATGAAACAGAAGTATGAAACTCACATTGTTGACGTCGAAAGAAAATTAATGGAGGATCGGAAAGTGAACCAGGATCTGAAAAATAAGATTAATAAAATGAATTTACACGAAGTAGCCGTCCAAACAGTGCCTAAAAATCAAAATACAGTTTCTACACAAACGTTCCTAAAGCCAGATAGAGCGTCGTCCGCTGTTAGCAGGCTGACACAAAATTCTGCCTTAATCTTTAACAGATTAAAAGAAGACAGTTATCTCATAGCCACTATTAAAGGTTTACAAACTGAACTAACAGCCAAACAACGAACTATAGCCAAAATTAACAGGGAGACAGAAGAGTTGAAGAAAAACTTGAGAAGTCTACAGAAGGAGAAAGAATGTAAAGTATACCCAATCCATACATTTGATTTTATTGAATTTATGCTCGTTCTTAGCCATAACGATAAATTATAATTTTCCTATTTTAAATAGAAATTCTTTGTCTTTTTGCGTGTGATTCGTCGTCGTTGTTATAATAACTTCTTACAATAAACATTATTTTTTTCAGTTCTTTTGAACTTTAATCCACAAAAGAGAGCGGGATGTAAACCAGCAAAATCAACGGAAAATGTAATGCTACGGGCCAATAATGCGATGGAAGCAGAACTTTCAGAAATTCGTAAGCAAAAGGAGGACCTCATGGAAGAGAGGGTCAGTTTGTTATCATCTTTGAAGAGGACTAACGAAGATCTCATCATGTTGAAGAAGAAAAGAATTCAAGATGTAAGTACATATTAAAAAAGGGCCATTTTTAACTAATATATTTGAGGAACTGCACGGGGAAATCTAAGTTAAGGCTGTAAAATATTGTTAAGTTATATATGGATAAGCCTATAAATGTAGTTTACGATTTTGAAAGCCATAACAGTTTATAATATGTAAATAGGATATGTACAGTAGGTTATAGTATTACAAAATATGCATGTCCAATACTTAATACCTAATATTTTTTAAAGACGTAAAAGTGATTTTACGAACTTTTTCACCTTATCAAAAAATACAAGTATTATTTAACTAAAATTATTGTATTTAAAACAAAAACTTAAGTACTTTTTCATTATATTCAACAGCTGCACACCCTACAGCTGGCGCACGAAAAGGAGCTAATGCAAATGAACATGCAGCTTTATCCGTTACAAGAAGAAATTAAACTATTGAATCGTACTGTAGAAATATTACAGGAGCGAGTTCGGTCGGCTGATGACAAATTGTTGAGGTACCAAGCCGAGATTAAAGATGACGTTCACGCTGGCGGGGACAATATGGGACCAAAGAGGAAATAAAAATTTGTTATCTGTGCGTAACTCGGAGCAATTAACAAGCCTTGAGAAGTAACAATTAATTGAACAATAAAGCACTAGTTTGGCCTTTTTGGCTTATGGCAAAATATCATGCGAAAAAAGAGGACAGATATATGTCAGTTCGACAGTTTGAAATGACATGTAGCCATTTCAATTTGTTTTAGTGACCAGTCTGGTCACTAACGCATGGTGATTTTAATTATTGTTTTTGAAGTGAAAAACGTGTTTTCTAGTTTCTTATGTTATTTTCTGAAAAGATAATTTACTAAAGATTACATGGCTTGTGTTGTTCACGGCTGTAAAAGCCGTAGTACTGGAAAATCGGATGAAGATTGGAATTTGTCTTTTCACAGGTTAGTGTTTTGATCAATTTTTTTGTTAATTGTATTATAAATAAGTTAATTTACGTTATTTTCATAATCATCTATGTTTTATCTAACCGTAATCACTGAAATTAAATCATAATCAGCTTAGTTTTTAGAAAAAATGCAAAATATAACTTCCATAGTGTTGTGCAATTATCGATACTTGAGTAGGTACGAAGTACTTCATTGATAATGACTGCTTTAGGTTAGGAGAAAAAAAAAGGTATTTAAGTATGGATTTTATTGTTATTTGCAGGTTTCTGGCTTGAGAAAAATTAAAAGATGTTTGGGAGCTATAGCACAGGGAAAATTGGAAGCCTTCAAAACATTCTCGGCCTTGTTCAAATCATTTCGAATCAGACGGGAAGAAAAGTAAAGTGCTTTGCAGAGATGCTGTGCCACAAGTTTAAGGTGGCATCTATTTTAAATAATAAATATTGTAATTTGTTAATTAAGTATCGAAATAAAATGTTGTGAAAAAATTTTTTTAATTTTATTTGTTTTATTTGAAGCAATTTATTTTAAACTTTTACCAATTTTTTCGTGTGGGAATGAGTTATTTTCCCGCGGTAAATTGTAGCCTATAAGTTATTCTGATGTTTAATCTATAATATGTATAATTGTAAAGTTCCATAAAAACTCATTCAGTAGTTTTTTCGTGAAAGAATATCAAATGTCCATTCTTATATATTTTTGCTTTTATAATATTAGTAGGATACGATTATTGATTTGTAAAAAGATCAACCCAGGTGGAAGTCAGCATCGCGCACGAAGGGTTCCGTATAATTCTATGAATGAATCTATGAAAACAGGAAAACCTACCTTTTTACGAAACCATAAAAAACAACCTAAACCGAAATACCTAATATGTAATATTTTTTTATAAATACCACTACCATACAATGCAAGGCAGTCAATACGCATCGTAAATGAATAATTCCAAATTAAACGAATCTTAAAATTTGGAATTACCTATCCATAATTCAAAATTAAAAGAATCTTAAATTATCTTCAAGCAATTTTATAACTTAATTTTTTTATTTATCGATATTTTAGTATTCGATAAAGTGGCAAGCACTACCTTTTTAGAACAAAAAGTGGCTACATGTGGATTTGAATGCCAAGCCGATAACAGTGTGTTGTCTTTTTCTATCGCATTAATTAGGGTATTGAATAAAAGAGAGCCACTATATAAGAAACGTTCAATTAATTGTTACTTCTCCAGGCTTGTTAATTGCTCCGAGGTGCGTAAGGGTTGGGGACTAAATAAAAAAAAAATCGTTTAAAAATTGCAATTCGTTGTCTATGGTCAATGGTGGATATAGATTAATAAATAATCTATATAATAATTATTATTGTGTAATTATAAAAGCCGTTTTCGATCGTTTTTTAATAGAAATAAAATAGTAAAGACAGAGGTTATAGAATATAGAGCCCTTTTAAAGAAGCGCAGTTATAACTTTCCTGAATATATTAATTATACCTATATATTTGATAGGATTCCAATAATCTTAACAAAATACATAGAAACAATTAACAACAGTCAAAAGAACAATACTTATCTTCAATTTAATTTGCGGTATGTTATAAGCAATTGAATGTTGTAATTTAATTTGAAACGGTTGTAATCTAGCAGTTATTTACCTTTACGAGAAAAATAGGTAATAGTTTGTGATTGGTAACTACCTATGTTTTTAAGGAGATTAAAAATTAGTAAAAGTAGAAGACAAAGACTACAGAAAGTTAAGTTAAAACTATGTTATATATACCTATGTACGTTGTATGAGAAATATATTTTGCGATAATTTCCTTTGTGGCTCGCCTTACCGTTCGACATAGAAATGAGGTAATGCACTTTCCCGTTTGGCGTTTAGTAGCACGTGTGAATTGCATGTGGTCTGCACTCGGTTACCTGTTTGTTTGTTCCAAATAAACATAATTATTAGAAATTATATATTAAGTACTTGGTTTCTAAACAATCTTGCGTCTCTGTATGCAGGTCAATTATATTTCTCGATTATATTGAATTTCAATTATAATTTGTTCCATATTTGCGTTTTAGACTAGGAAGGCGTTCGATTTTTGTGAATGTAGGTATTTTTCCCTAAAATATTTATTAGTTTACTCAACGTAGGTAACAGATCGTTATTAACAGCTAATCTATCAACTATTTCAGGTTAACAAAACGACCTGCTTTAATATAGTAGATTAGTACAAAAGCCTAGGTAAAATAGAAATAGTACGAATTAAATATTGTTCATATAATATTATATCCACGACATAATTCCGGGTTTGTCTTTATAATTTATACTAAAGCGGATGATGTCATTTTGCTTGTTATAAATGTAAGGGAGGGATAGTTAATTTAAGTCCTAAGAAAATTTGCCATAATTTGTATTTAGGAGTAATATATTATTTATAAACTATGTAAGAAATCTGTGATTTGTACGCACATGCATTTATATGCGAAGCTATTTTTTACAACTGTTTTTGCTCTCAAGGCTTTTATACGTGCTTGTCAAATTATTGTGTGATTTAAACCCCCACCGATGTGTTAATGTGGTGCCTTCATAGACATAATATTGATTGTAATAAATGATTTTTATATATTAATTTTGTTTTATTTCTATTTTGTGTAGAACTACATATCCCTTCCTATTTTAAATGACGTTATTATAATATCACATCTACACAAAATTTGAGACTCAACATAATAGTGTGATATTATAATGATTTTTACCTATGTTAGTGTCTCTATTCTCTTTATACCTATGCAGACAAATACCTAGACGATGTTAGCAGACTAAAAAAAATGCTACCTAGAGGTGAGAAAGAAAAAAGTATGATTATTTGGTAGAATTTCTTAAAGACCCTTGTTCACAATGGAAAGCGTCGGCTATGATCGGGGGTTGCTCTTCACAATTGACGGTGTTGCCTGTTGGGGTGTAGAGGTACCTAATCACGATAGTGACGGCCTGAATTAAATTTAACTTAATATAAGACTATGTGTAGAGTTGAACTTGGAAGTTGTTATTCCTTGACCAATGTGTAATAATAACGAATTTCAATTGCGCTTTGCATTTGTTGTTACAATTGCATTGTTTTTGAGTAGTTGATTAGTATCATCGCAAACGATGGATCATCAATGTTAAATCTATACTTATATTATAAAGCTGAAGAGTTTGTTTGTTTGAACGCGCTAATCTCAGGAACTACTGGTCCGATTTGAAAAATTCTTTCGGTATTAGATAGCTCATTTATCGAGGAAGGCTAAAGGCTATATTATACCACATCACGCTAAGACCAACAGGAGCGGAACCACGCGGGTGAAACCGCAGGGCGCAGCTAGTGCTAAGATAAATCTGAATCGAGCTAATCTTAGAAACTATAGGTTCCAACTGAACATTACGCTATGACCTACAGGAACGAACATAAAATATGTAAAATTTTACAAAAATATTTCTTGAGGTATATATAATATTATATAGGTACCTCAAGAAATATTTTGTTGAATGCAGATGGAGAAATGGAAATTTACTTTATACTGGATAGCCGGCAAATTGTTAGAAACGCCAAGGCATGCGCCAGATATTTAAGCTGTTTAGAATTGTTATTGATCAAATAGAAAGATATTTCGAATTAGATATTTCTCGTTCGGATCGGCTACAGCAACTGCGCCGGTCTAGTAACGATCAACTAGATGTTATATATCATGCATAAAGTTCCACTAAAAGACTAGATGTTTACTCATGCTAAAGCTTACACACTATTGCCAAAACACATTTTTTTCTTTCAATAAAACATTTAATAACTGATGACAGTAATATGTTTATTAACATAGCTCTATATATACATTCAATCGTAATTTTAAAATAGAATCATTTCATGTAGAAAATCACATAAATTCAATAAAAACACGGCAATTATTACATCTTAGGCTTAATGTTTCGACATTATTGCAACACAGGAAAATTCATCACCATTAAACATTGGGTGTCCATAATAGATAAAGCCATCAATTCAATAAAATATTGGCAACAAAAAGTTTATTATTGCTTATAATATTGGCTCCTCTAATATAATTATCACATTCAATTAATGCACTTTACATAAATAAATTATAAAATTGTCATCTGAGTGTTTGTTCGAATATTTTTCAAAAAATCAATGTCATAACGATTTCACTAAATCTGATCACATGGTCCACTTCATGTAAAGGCAAATAAACGAGTTTCTCATCATTCCACATGGACACAATCATCACCGATTAGTCAATAGTAATGACACATTATATAGAATTTTGTCTTCTAATAAAAGTACGTAAATTTAACACACTTCGTTCTTAGCTAATATAAAAGCTTTCAACGTGATGTAATAGATCGATCACTTGTAAGATTGTTTGAGTACAACGTAAGACAGCCGTTGTCGCGGCCACAGATCACAATCCAGGGTTACTGAGCACTTTAGTCCGCTTCACCGTTGGTGACAGTTAAGGGTTCCTCGTCTTCATTATAGTCTAACGAGAGCACGGAAGCCCTTCGCCGCTTGCCCACGGGGGTGTCGCTACATTCGCTGCCCGAGTATGTCCGCTTGTCCGCGGGGGTTGATGCTCGGTTCCCGTTCACTGTGGCATGGCTCGCCCTCAATTCCTGCTGCAGAAATAGCACTGTACTTTGCATCCCCTCTACGTCTTCGTCTAATTCTTGTAGGAACTCATCCAATTCTGTAAAAAAATGGTATTGATTATTCAATTATACATAGTTGGTGGTGTGTCGAAGCCCTCTGAGACTAAGAATATTTTCTTAAACTATGATTTTTATGTTAGATGAAATTGAGAACAAAGACTTTAAAATTTTATATGAATCACTACAATAGAATTATAAATGCAACTAAACATTTTATATTTGTTTTATGTAATACATTATGAGTTTGCATTGTGTAGTAAGTGGTCTACACAAAAAAAAAAACATTCAATCTCGAATGTTTTTTTTTAGTGGTTGTTAGATGTACAATGATTATTTATTTTATACTAGTGGTCCGCCCCGGCTTCGCCCGTGGTACATATTTCGCAATAAAAGGTAGCCTATGTCCTTTCTCGGGTATCAAAATATCTCCATACCAAATTTCATGCAAATTGGTTCCGTAGTTTAGGCGTGATTGAGTAACAGACAGACAGACAGAGTTACTTTCGCATTTATAATATTAGTATGGATGGTAAATGTTGCTGACTTACTGGCTATAGATGATAAAGGTCAAAATATAACTTTTTGTTGGTAGAAAGAGTCCCAAAAGCACTATACCTGATTGTGATTTCTTAACTTCTTCACTAAAACTTTTCTGTAAAGCTAGGTCACCTTCTAACTTAGCTATCCGACCACTGGAAGTCATGCGTCCCAGATCTTCATTCTCTTGATGCAAGAGTCGACATTTCGCCATCAACTTTTTCCCTGTATTTGAGTCTGGTGTGAATTTCCACGCTGACAGTTCGTTTTGTGTCTCCTCGAGTCGCGCCTTAGTAGATGTAAGTTCTTGTTTTAACCTTAAAATAAGCATGTTGACCGCAGGGTCCAATAATGAAGGTCGCCCATTTAGGTTGGCGTGTGATGATTTCAATTCTGTTATTTGACTCTGAAAGTAATATAGACAACCAACATTAATGGATGTCATAAAAAGTGAATTATTGGGACGGTGAGACTTCTCTATAAGAAAACTGAAAAAAGTATATTTGTAATTCATAATTATTATATACAAAATTATTAACTTAATTTACTCAGCAATTTTAATTTCTAACCAAAAATGAGAATTAACCTAACTTAATAATTTTTAACTTTAAAAAAGAGAAGGATTTTGAACACTTGTTCGTAAGACTATGATTAGTTGCTGAATATTTTATATGTATTTCAGTAGCAAACAATTTGGAACACAAATAATAATAATAAATACTAAAACAAACTAGTAGTGACAAAAACAACATACTACATAATCTTGTATTTCTTGTTCCTTAGCAGCAAGCCTCCTCACAAGAACCTTCTCGCGATGTTGTGATTCTGCATATTGCTTATTTATTCTATCTTCTATACTTTTCGCCTTTTCCAAGCTGCCTGAAATTGGTAGAGCTAAGTTTAGAATATTATAGATAAGTCAATTTATACTTATTTCAAGCCAGGTGCCATTTAATCTAGATATCAACTATACATAAGTAATTGAGGTCAGATATTATGCCTCATAAAATACAATGTTGCAATCGACAACACCTTAACTAAATCGTTACATTCATACAATCTAAGTTTTACAACATGTTATTTACTCTACATATTAGAATATGTATTAACATTTTTGTATAATAAACATGAATGACTGAATGAATATTCAATAACATTATACAATCTCTCTTACTGCTAAACTCAATTGCATTTAACAATTTCTTAGAGCTCTATAATATTCCATTACAAATTTATCATTGAGAGACATATAATGTTTCTGAATTATAATGTAACATTAGTTAACTTTCAATGTGAAAATATAAATTTTAATCCTTTATGAGTACAGCAGTAAGATAATTCAAAGAACTTAATAAATAAATAGCATTATAACATTTGTGAGCTTAGTTTTATAGACAAGCAAAAAGTTATACATTATATCAACAATTTAACATCTTTACCAAAACAATATGATAAAATCATACTTTGAGATATATACAAAGCAGTCTTGTTTTCACTTGATAATATAAAATACAAGTATGAAACTCCTGATGTATTGCCAATAGACCATTTTACAATTAATGTTGTTCTAAAAATAAAACTAATTTGCAACAAACACTGATAAGTAGATATAACAAAATTATTCAGGGAACATAAATTGACAGTTTTTTGCTGTATTACGTAGTTAAATACTGATATAATATTTCTTAGACATCTTTACTCGACCAAAGTCAAGACAAGAATGCCTCGCAACTGCAGACGACCGTTATTTATAGGACGATCAAAACAACTATTCGAGTGGGGTGACTGTGTGAGTCAGCGCAGGTGTTATTTGTGTTGTTTTGATCGTTATTTTCAATATGACATGTAATATTATTATTATTTGGTAATTAAATGATTATTAATACTTTTAAAATATAATTTTATCGTTAAATTAAACGCGCTAACATGTATGTTTGTGTGGGCATATCTGATTAATTTGAATAAAGTCTAGAATTATAATAATTGAAGACCCAGAGTCAAAGTAGTAATAGACTAATTTTCAAAAATCAACACTTAATTGGTTGAAATATGGGGGAACAAAAATGATTTCTTCATAGTTGATAGTGCAAAAAACTAAATACATATTATATTCAGCTATTATTATCTACTACTCTCACTAACTATGCCCTGCGGTGTTAGCTGCAGACAAAACTCAAGTATTTCTATAACTAGTCATGTGATTTTCTGATGTATAACATTATATAACTGTAAAGTTTCATCCAAATGGGTTTAGTAATTTTTTTTATCAGAGTAACATTTATGATATTAATAGAATAGGGTTACACCACAATTAATTGGGACTGAGTGCACGGACTGACAACAAATAGTCATAAAAACATGTTAATATGATAATCAAGTAATATTGTTATCTTTTATAATTGGAAACTGTTTGATGTATGTAAACTATTAACAATAATACTTATATCCATTTATATTTTCTAATTAAGATCCTTAGTTACAAAATGAAATACATCACCAATTACAACTATATTAATTTGTTCATTTTCTTATTTTTAAAAATTATTTTGAAATGTGTGATTATCAAATGTTTTTTATGTATCTTAAAATGAGAGCTTAATCAAAAGTTTGTTTGTGTGTTTGTTCAACCTGTTGTTAAACGGACTAAGCTATTTGCGAACATGTCATTTACCCTGGGCAAAGTTAGAGATTACTGTAGGTATTCACTAACTTTGCCCAGGGTAAATGAAAATATAACGAGATAGTATATAAAGTAGGTATATTATGTTTGTTTATTAACATACATCAAGCACACAAGCATAAATATAGGAAATATAATTTTTAGATTTTTTTTCTGTAACCTGGAAATCCGTTCCTCCGACAATAGTCCATTCTATTGGTTGAGAAATTCTCACATTCAAGTAATTTATTAGTAGTTTTGTATTATAAAGTATAAAGTACAACCAAGAAGTATCAATAAAAATTAAAATTTCTAATTTTTTTTGGCCTCATATTACGTAAGTATTAAGTAAAAGATTCGAGTTCTCACACCAAATGTTTGTTGTTTGCAATAGTAAGGGAACATTTTTTATTTAATTTGTTTTCTGTTTATTGTGTTACATTAATAATATAAGACCACTTATTTAGCAAATTGTAAAAAAAGCTTCAGTTATCAAACAAAATATGAATAAAATGCATGGAAAACATTCTGACTTCTGACTAATAAACCTTATATATTGTTATATATTGTCTAATATATTTTGTTTGATATCATATCCTTTAAGGCAACAGAATCTATACCCATAATTATTTATGTGACTTACATAATATGAAATCTTTATACATATTTTGTTATTCATTATTTCTAGAATATAAAGGAAATCAAAGCATAGCTAGAATTTAATATGTTATAAAATCTGTTGTATAGCGCCATCATATTATAAATTTAATACTGTATCATACATACGGTAGACAATTTTGATCATAAAATATATATATATATATACATATCTATATATATCTATATATATATATATATATATATATATATATATATATATATATATATATATATATATATATATATCAATGAATACATAAATAATGCCGTCTTTTTCAAAAAAATGTTAATAAACTTAACTTAATACCACCAACATAATAGTGGCCAGAAAGCTTACAACTACATTGTAAAAGAAAATGATATTTACTTTTTCATGTTGGCAAAAACTTGAAGACTGCATGCTGTCTTCTTTAAAAACTTTGTAACATTTTTTTACTGCACTATACACAGATGGAACATAACTTGACTTTTCACTGGCTATTGCACCTTCCCACATGGTGTTTACACTTCCACAGAACACTCCACTTGCAACTCTTACACCGGATTTCACCGTCCTCTTGTTATCTCATTAACCACCTAAATACACCCGTTACCACATATTATACAACTAACATTGTAAGAACACAATTAATTTTGTCATAGCACTATCATATTTTAGTTAAAGCATTGTCGATATAGAACTAATGAAACTTCACGTCAACTCGCGGGTCGGGGAGGCCGATCGTGACACTACCAAGCCGCTGTAATCGTTTCGTAAATACCTTCCAACTGTTTGTTCAAGGATTCGAGATGATCAATATACAAGTCCTGGTTTCTCCATGCGGTACGAAGCGAGTCCGCGGACGCGGTGTCGACTTGGTGAGGGGTCAACAACACGCGCGCCACGTTAGTGACGCCGCCTCCTGCGACGCCGTCACTGGCGGACTCCCCATGTCTGTCTGACTCCTCTGACATTGCACTCTCACTAATTCGTTAAGAGGCACTCTGGACTGCAAGTAAATAAGCACAGTTAATTCTAGAACACAGGTTGTACTAGTTCGGCGCCGTTATCAGATTCCTGCAACAATGACGTAGATAAACAGGTACAATAGCAGTCGTGAAATACTTACAGGTTGTATAAGGAATAATAATCTGATATAACATAAATATATTTCTTTGTAAAACTTTAACACTTTAAACTCTCGCGAATAAATATGAGTAGAAATTAAAAACTATGAACGAAACTTCTACTTCGACGCCGCCATTTTAAATACACACTACGGCCTACGGGGATGCCAGCTACTAATTTAAAAATACCAAAAATTGATATATTTCTGATTTCTACATTTACACTCTGGGTTGTAAAAAATACCAATACCTATATAAAAGAGTTTTTTTCAAGGCTTATGAATAAGTTTGTATTTTGTTTAGATATTTTATACTATAAAATATCGAAATCTAATTGATTAAAACTTTTTTCACAATGTGATTTATGTAATGTTTGTTTCAAGAACCACGAGATAATTGTTGTACAAACATGTGTTATTTTATTTTATTTAACACACAATAACAATTACACACATCAAAAACGGCCGAGTCACCAGTTTCTATGTTTGGTTTTATAGCGATAATATCGCTACTTTACTAGCATAAATTCTACATTTTTCTTATAATTAATATCTAATTAAGTTTGTATTTTAAATAAATGCTATTTTTCATGTTACACGAGTGTAATGGAAAGTTGGATATTATTAATATTTTAACTAGATAAGTTAAAGGTACATTTCTACTTTAAGCTTAGACTTTAAGTCATGGAGATTGTCTTATACGGGTAACATTGTAATTTGTTGTTTCCCAATGACTTGTATCCAGACATGACATAACAGTATAACTTTTTTGTCAGTAAGTCAAGGTAAAATCACAGAATAGGTACATATTACATAATAGCTAAACGCTAGTAAAACTGAACAATTATTGGATTTCAATATCACTTAAGATTTACTTCGACTCTATGCCGGTCTAATTTACTAACATTTAAGAAAATTTTGCATCATGCCTAAGTAAAAGGTTTCTGATTTTTTTTATCACTAGGACTATGTTAGGAGTTAGGACTTTATTATTGTACAGAATTATACTGTAACTGTAACTCTGTGACTGTAACCTTTATAATATGTTTCTGAAATAACAGTTACTGTAATTACATATTTGCTCGATTTCTTGATTCCAAGGTGCTTGATTCCAAGACGTCTTTGACGTCTATCTTTTAAAAGTAATATATTGTAAATATGTATTACTAAGAATATTACCTACACATTGTTGTGGTAAAAGTTTAAGCAACAGATGCTAAAAGCACACATAAACAGAATCTAAGGATATTTTGTATTTCATCAAGTATGTAAAAATCTATCAAAGCTTATAATAATATGATTCAGTAAAAGAAAAAATGCTTAATTATTTTAAGGTCTAATAAAAGGAATATGATATATTTTATTTTTATAATGATGTTAATGTATTAATCAATCATCATCATCTTATTACCGTAGAAATGTAGGATGGTAGAATCTCCATTTCTTCTCGAAAATAATAATGTACTTATTATTAATCAGTGTTGCCACAATTCACATTAATTTTCCTTGAAACATTGTTTTTCCTTAAAATTTAATGCTAATGTCTGGCTGGTGGTAGGAGATTTTTTTTCAAGTATCCATACAGCCATAATGAAATATTACGGGATGTGCCTATTTTTGTAAATTGCAATGAGGATGGAAAAAAAATTCATTAAACCTTGATATGTTAATTTATTTAATTTCTATAAATACATTTATTAACACTTACAATCTTATTAATGTTTAACATTAATCGATTTCTATTATTATACAATTTACCTAGAATTGAGTTCACTATATCACAATATGTACAACGGAATGTTGATTGTTCTCGGGGAACGTAGCGTACTGTCAATAAGGCCGCCACACTTCTTGGTTGGAGGCCGCGTATAAGCCATGTTTGACGTCGTCGCTAGTGTCGCACGTTTGTACGAGCCCGCTATTTTCCCCACTTCCAGGGAGCTCTGTGGTGATGGAAATACCGCCATCGATGTCACTTATTTTTATTTCGCTTGGAATGTACTGCTCCAAGTTGTATTTATCCGCAGAGCTGTGTAAGTGGACGTGTATTTGGTTTTGGTTGACAGTGGAATATAGGTTGGGGAGGATCATCTGCGGGTTAGGGTTGATGTATGGCGTGTGGGATTGTATGCAGGCGGGGTTGTTGTTGATGTTGTTGTACTGGTAGTTGTAACTGTTGCCGGGCCACGAGTTGTAGTAATTGTTCGGCATGGTGTCGTAGCGTTGGGCGGCCATGGCGGGCGTGTTGAGGTCTGTGAGACTGCCGCTGGTGGTCGGACTGCCCTTGACGTAGCTCGTGCTACTGGATTGGAAGCCACTGTAGTCCGAATGGCTGAGCGGTATTTCTGGTAACACTGGAAAGAGAAATACGGTTATTTGCTTTTCTTGTCATTTGACGTACGCATCTTTTAGCTTAAAAAGTGATCTATACATATAGATATATGGCTATACTGCTTTAAAATGTGGCTATAAGGGTTGTAAGTTTGAAAAAAAGTTATCATAATTTATTAATAAAAAGTGGTCTTTATTACAGTAGATATATTTAGAGCGCTTTTAAAGCACCTGAGCATTGGTAAAGTTGACACCCCATGAGCATAGTACTAAGTTATTTGTAAAAAAAAAAAAAACATATATAGGAGCTATTTTGTAGAGATCAGAAGGCTAACTTACTGCTTGCCGCAAAAAAATTGGAACATTTAAAACATTAAGTAAAATATGACCATGCTCCATAACCTATCACAAGGGAAAACCCGTTATACATCATCTAATACACTAGGTACATATTATTAAGTGGGGGAATGCTACTAGACTTGTCAGTTCGATTGCAGAGTTGAGAGTTTACGTATTTTCCACACCTTGCGTTACCTACGTAAAAACTAGTCTAAGCCGGAGATAAATATCGGAAATGCCATATATGCTTTGATACGTCATGTTTATTAATTTCTTTTATACATTCAATGACAACAAGCGAAATTATATATTTTGTACTAGATAATTTATATTAGTTAGGTGTCTACTAAAAAAAAAAGTATTTTTATTTAAACTTAGGTATTTAGCGTGTCCGGAATATTAAGGACGCATTTGCCGCATACCCGAATACCCGAAAATAACTAATAACTATCTGATGTAATGGTATGATGTCTTGAGTTTATTTTCAGGTTAAAAAAACTTTAAAAATATTATACTACCTAACTACTTACGAGTTAGACATATCTGAATAAATCTTATTTTTAATTTGTGAATTGCCTGCAATAGATACCCTTAATTCAGTCAGGCAAATAAACAAATAATAGCCATATAACTTACCGGTGGGGATATGTATCGTAGGATCCGGCTTATAGTACGGCGGCTGTAAGGGCGCGTAGCTCGGGTACACCGTCGCCGTGGACGGGTAGCCGGTGTTCCACTCGCTCGCACCCAGAATGTTGCCAGTATTCTCTGTGAATTTGGTTTAAAATAAGTTTATTTTTATAGGTTGTGTGTTAACTTTTTATAGGTAAAATTTTGCTTACAAACCAATGATATTATAAGTAGAAAGCTAAAGAGCTAAAAGCACTCTGGGAACGGCACGTTTATATTGGCTAATTAGCCAGAATTGACTACAGTTGTCTCCTTTTCGCTCACAATAATTGAATCATGCCATCTTATTGAAGACCGAATGTAACCTATCTACACCTTTTTACTTCTAATAGGTATCATAAAATTTTGATTGTTTGATGTGATGAGTGGAATCCTTGTCGCGCGTTATGTACGTATACCTGTAGCTTTCCTACGTTCGCAGATTAATTAGTAATTACTAATTATAGGTACCTGAAAATCCCAATGATATTATGCATTAGAGGAATAATTCCAAACATAAGAGTCTTATCACCTGTCACTAATGGTCCAATATACACCAATAATTATTGACGTTAGGGATTTCCACTAGCTGTGGAAAAATGAAAATGATTCTGTCTATCTTAAACGAGCCTTGAATTTCATGGAATAATTCCTAATTGATTAAAGGCTAGACTGGACTTGTGAAAATTGTTCGTCATTTATGAAACCTTGCTCAGTGTAAGCTAGGATCCCAAAACAGGCTAATATCACTTGTACCCGTTAACGTCTAACAAGTGTGAACGTTTCATAATACATAATTAATCGCCCATTGTCAATAACAGGTGTATGTGTAATGTGTATGCTATAGAGGTCACGTGTGCGGAACTGCGTACGCGCCGGGATTGCCGCTGATTCATACGAAAGCTAGGTCAGACGGCCTAAACTTTGAATACAATCGATATTTTGACAGCTAAGTTGTATTTGTAAGTTAATGGTTTGTTGTCTTTCACGTCGGCATAATAAATATATATGTTTTTATTGTAGACTAGCTTCCGCCCACGACTTTGTACGTGCATCCCCGTTTTTCCCCGTTCCCGCAAGAATTTCGGGAAATCCTTTCTTAGCGGATGCCTACGTCCTAACATCTACCTGAATGCCAAATTTCAGCCCGATACGTCCAGTGGTTTGGGCTGTGCGTTGATAGATCACTATATCAGTCACCTTTGAGTTTTTTATATATATATATATATATATATATATATATATATATATATATATATATATATAGATTTCATTAGGAAATGTATCTTAATTTGTCTTGTCCTTTAATTTTAAGATAAGAGGTGACGTTTCATCTTAGTATTCTATTATCTGTGGTTTCATCGGTGCTTACAATTATCAATTATAAGGTTATTTTACGTTTTGATTCGTTAATAATATACAGCTATTATATATAAGAAAATTTTCCTTATTTTCCTTAGCTCTTTCCTCTATTTAATTAGAAAAAGCATGAGTAACATCATGTAAATTAATATTCGGCACTCATTTCAACATAAGTTTAAGTAGTTTATATTCAAGCGAGTCGGACTGAGTCAGGACGATAAAACAAATAATAATGCTAATAATATAATACTTATTGGGCTGCTTTGTCTGTATGTCGAGGATCACGCGACATTTGACACGTATACACTTTTATATTATTTGTATGAATAAATATAAAGAGACCGAGAGGATTAAACAAAGTCGCATTAAAAATGATTAGTGCTCCACTTTTAATGTCTGCAATTGTTATTGTGA
The DNA here is from genome assembly GCA_029959065.1 of Colias behrii. Lineage (NCBI taxonomy): Eukaryota > Metazoa > Arthropoda > Insecta > Lepidoptera > Pieridae > Colias > Colias behrii. The sequence goes on from JARWMC010000016.1 coordinate 3,860,634, forward strand.
TATAACACGATTTATATATTTTGCAGATGCAGATTCTATGTTGTTTTTTCCCGTGTTTAAATGCGAATAAAAAATAAAGAAAACTTTTGAATGTTTCATTCAAAATCACATAAATAATATCACAACATATGATATGATTATAAATAAATAGGTATTCACTGTCACAATTCATAAAATAGTTAATTAAAATAAAATCAAAAATTATCGAAACTTCGGCATTATTTTGTCATAAAGAAATGTCAAATTAATGGATTCATCTCAGTGAAAACAATTTAATTTCGCGGTTTATCGAAACACTTTGGTGAATTATTAATTGTTATTGTAATGCATACAAATTAACATAATACCAGTTATTTATAATTTTGTAATTATAATTATTTACCTGGTTATCATGTGAGGCACGCAAAGGGTCTGGTAATTCCCGCGTTTAATTTACTGTTCTAGTAAAATTAAACGCATTGAGAGAACTGTTGAGCCAATTACGATTTATCAGTATTTTCATGTTAACTAGTTGTTGACTATGGCTGTGTTCCATATTTGAATTGATTTAAATTTTATTTGTAAATACCATCACTGATATATAATTTTCAGGTTCCGTACCCAAAGGTTAAAACGGGATCCTATTACTAAGCCTCCACTGTTTGTCTGTATGTCTCCAGGCTGTATCTCATAAATCGTGAAAGCTGAAATATTCACAAATGATGTATTTTCGTTGCCGCTACAACAACAAATACTAAAAATTAAAAAAAAATATATATTAAGGGGGTCCCCATACAATAAACTAAAAATACAAGATAGTACGTTCCTTCGTGCACGAGTCCGACTCGCACTTGGCCGGTTTTTAAATACTAAGTAGGTATATTAAGCTATCCATTTTCCATTTTCATGTACAGACAGTTAACACTATTTTTTATAATAATATACGTAGGTACCTATAGATTTAACATGGTTCACACGTGAGGAAAAATCCATGTTTAGATTTGTCATAATGCGTGATCTACATTGTAAGTGGATAATGTTTGAATGCTAAACAACATTAATTAAGTTCTAAACACCATATCAAAATATGTCGTAGAATTATTACTAACATGTTTATTGTAATTATTTATTGACGTATTTGCGTTTGCATTATAAAATATTATAGGTATGTAGATATCTGTATTCGCAAGTAAGTAATTTTGCGATATGCGATAGATGAATTTGCATTTTGTTTTCGAGGAGCTGCTTGAATAAACTGGCACTATTTTTTAGGACCTTGCGGTGGTAGTCCTCATGAATTCATGCAGTCCTCAAAAAGGAAGAGGTCAAATAAATGTAAAATTTTATAATAGAAACTCATGAAATATCACGGACATAGATATTATAGCTTGTATCTCTAGGATACATACTTTTATTATAGAGATCATAACACCAATAATTTTTAAATCAATTTATAACTTCATTACATGACGTTTACGTGGAATAACGTTATAAATCTGTCATAAAATTAATATACTTCGATATGAATATTATGTACATTGTACGTACAAGCGTTTTTTGCATTATGCATAGAAATCGCCACACAGTCTATTCTGGAAATGTTGGCGTTTAAATACATTATCTAATGAGTCATGTTACGACACCAAGCTTACCGTGAATTTACTCACTCCGTAGTTCGTTCTATTAATCATTATTAATAATATTTTGCTTGGAAGCTTTAAGCATTGTTTTAATTTAATGAGTCAGGTCCTCAAACGTCAATAACACGTATAAAACTCTAATTGATGACTAAAATTTAGGTTACAATGATTACCGTATTATTATAGTAGTGAGAAATTATATTGATGTGAAGTTAAGTTGGAGTTTGTCCTTGTTGTCACACACAATAGAAAACATAGAAAAGTCTTATTTGTTCCACTTAACAATATACCTCTTATTTAATATAAAATCTTATTATATATAAAATTCTCGTGTCACAATGTTAGTCTGCATACTCCTCCGAAACGGGTGGACCGATTCTCATGAAATTTTCTGTGCATATCGGGTAAGTCTGAGAATCGGCCAACATCTATTTTTCATATGTACCACGGGCGAAGCCGGGGCGGACCGCTAGTCTTATATATAAAATTCTCGTGTCACAATGTTAGTCTGCATACTCCTCCGAAACGGGTGGACCGATTCTCATGAAATTTTCTGTGCATATCGGGTAAGTCTGAGAATCGGCCAACATCTATTTTTCATATGTACCACGGGCGAAGCCGGGGCGGGCCGCTAGTTCTAATATAAAATTCTCGTGTCACAATGTTAGTCTGCATACTCCTCCGAAACGGGTGGACCGATTCTACAGAAAATGTCTGAGAATCGGCCAACATCTATTTTTCATCTTATATATATAAAATTCTCGTGTCACAATGTTAGTCTGCATACTCCTCCGAAACGGGTGGACCGATTCTCATGAAATTTTCTGTGCATATCGGGTAAGTCTGAGAATCGGCCAACATCTATTTTTCATATGTACCACGGGCGAAGCCGGGGCGGGCCGCTAGTAAAATTCTAATATTCCGTTATAAAATCAGAAAACCACAATTTTTAACGTAGGTACTTCAGCTAGATAATCTTCATCACATTTGATGAATACCTATTACCTACCTACCTAGCTCTTTATATTGAGTCATAACTGAAACGATTTGGCATTAATCGCATCGAAAAGTGTATTTCAATAATAATTTGGTGGATGCCGATAGCGTGGAGCACCCGACTAGTTCCCGAATTCGAACCCACTTCATTTTGCGGTTCGACCATTCACTGTTCCTAATTTTGTGCGCTGGTAGGTACATGAAATTAAAATCAGGTTAATGTATAAATGAGATATGCACTTAATAAATATTTAATTAGGTGTCTAAATAAAAGCGCTCAGTGCATTGGGGTTGCGGTTCCTGACAAAATTTAATGTAAAATAATGCTCGCGATAGAATGGCGGAAAAACCGCGGCTTTATGCATTGTTATCTAATAATATTGAATATAATCAACCCAATTTGTTATAAATGTTTCATTATTGGCGTATCATAATTTATTTATTCGTAACTACGTAGGTATATGGGATTGTTTATATTTATTTGATTATATATTGTTTATTGTATATATTCGGGGAAAACTAAAAATACTTTTGGACATATTATTTTAATACATTATTGAACATTGTGTATCGTGTGATATTTTATTTAATAGATAATGTTGAAATTGTTTATATATTGATTTCCACTAATAAAAAAACCGATCATAATTATTGACGAACTTAGTTTATATCAGCTTTATCAAATCAAATCAATTTAATTTCAAACTGTTCTCTTTGTAGGTATATAAGAAACAGTCTCATCAGTCTTCAATTATTATAGTAGTCTAACTCAAATTATTATGTATAATGTCTTTATTATTCTTGTCTTTAAAATAAAGTTATGGGAAAACATGATATTCATTATAATATTTTAATCATAGTGGAGCTTAAAATTTTATGACCGATATAGTTTTGATATGATATCCTTCCAGGTAGGATTCCAATCATGTTTTGAAAAAAATTGGCCCAACAATATCGGTGAAGGTATTTTAAACATTTTGAATTTTCCAACGTTTTCTTTATCCATTATAATTTTTTTTCATTGTAGGCTTCTAGGTAGGTTTTAATATTTGGCTACTATAATACATATACAGGTGGGCTAATATTTTGTTTAATTACTAAGTACTTATTACTTACAATATAATAAATTTTGCATGTAGAGTTATAGTTATTGATGATTCAATTTTCGCAATTATTTTAATCTTTCTATTTTATTTTGTATATAGCTATGACATGACTATAACTTAATTTATACCTACTTAATTACATAGTAGTTTCTAATTCTTTTTTCCTGTTGATCAATGCAAGTGATAAAACTATCCTCTAAGGAATATAACTTATTCCACCTTTATGAAGTCAATTTAAAAGAAAATCCATTAAAAAAATGATGGCGGTTATTTATTAAAGCTTCTCAGCTGAACACGTCGTTGTGAGCGCAGTCACAGACACGGACACGGCCTAGGCCTGCCGCTGACGTGGGATAATTACCACCCCCGCGCTCCCGCCCCGCCCGCGCCCCTCGAGGTAATGTCACATTAACACCCTACGCGTGGCGAACTGTCAAAACATCGAGAACCGAGCATAACTATTTAACTGTATATCAATGAATAAACGAAATTCGAAATGACAATCGCCACAAATATAAATTGCTATAATCACGCTTCATTACGCACGTTAATGATATTGGTTGTATGTTGTTGGGGAACGATGTTAGAATGAGATGAGTTACCACATTAATACTTTAATAGTCTTTGTCATGTTCATCTCATAATAAACGCAACGGAGTTTATTCCCTTAACTTTCAGATTCTAGTAATTGCTAATACGGATATTGATTTTCTTGAATAAACGTACTTAGCATTGCTGCAGATGTTAATTAGGTACGAGCTAATAATCGTTTTTCCGCACACATCCTTGCTTACAATAGCTCGTCAAGCGAATGTCGAATACAAACACCAGGCCACCAATCAAGGGCGTTGATTAGGGGGCGGTAATTAGCCTCCTTTGATCACAACGCTTGTTCTTGTTACACACATTTGCGCAAACTTTGCGGTGGATTACCATTAGCGGTTATTAGCACGTGATAAGAGTTGGGAACTTTACTGAAAACTAGTGACGTGCACGCGATTTTGTCGTATAATGTTGATTGTTTGTTATTTGCCCACGATATTGTATTTATATGCCGTATGACGTAGATATTATAAGGTTGATATAGTGAGTATTAGTTATGGAGTGAAAACCAATTGACAATCGAAGATGACAAAAAAAATTCGAACACCTTAATATGTTGGAATGATAAATTAATTTAACTCTGTACAACAAATATGTAAGCTTTCCTGTATAAATCAAAATATAATGTTACAGACATGGAAATTTAACAGTTGGTATAAATAATAAACGTGAACATGCATAATGTATATGCAAATTGACACTAAATGGGGAATACAGTCTTTACGGTGCTTAAGAAAAAAGGTTGTTTACATGAAACAATTAACCTCAGAATATGTTAACGCGATGTACAAATATGTATATGTGGTTACTTAATATGTACTAATGTGTTTAAGGATAATAATGATGAAAATAAGTTGATATAAATACCGACGTAGTTATCAAGTAACTTACCTAACCTAGACATGTGTATGACTGTAGTGTAGTGTAGAATGTTTTCCAGGGGAATTCTAGTAGGTAGTTCGTTAAGTTCATTGTAAATTCAGATTTTTTTTACGGATTTTTCGTTGCGTGGTGATTTTTGGGTGTCTGCAGTGATTATGAACAAAAAATGATATCAAAACTCGCGCATACTTTTCCGAAGCTGTATAAATCTTATTAAACTCCCATAAGAATATTCTCACCCCTCGAGATCGTTGGTTGTTTTGTAAAGTTTTTGTTGCTGATCACTTACATCGTAACTCTGCGTAATTTGATACATCCTGTGCTTGACGGCCAATGAAGCCTGGATGTTCGGAGGGGTCCTACCGATTTCAACATAATCTTTTATAATTTTCATTCGATTGTGACTTTTGCCGGCTATCTATTTATGATACATCATGATGGCTTACTAATAAACGTCATTTTTGTTAATGATAGAGTCATTTGTCCTCTATTCTACAAAGCATTTCTTAGAATATATGCGCTGTTGATAAACCTTATAAATAAGTTTGAGAGGTTGGATGTCAGTTATGTGAAAAATGTCTGTTTTAGATTACGGGAGGTCATCTGTGGCCAACCTGCGGCTCATCACAACGATACCTGCTTATCCTTTATGTAAAACTTTGCTTAATTGACTTAACTTGGAGAGAGCAAGGCAATTATTTTAACATTTAAACTTTAAAGTCATTTTTATATAAATTTATAGTGAATATGTATTTAATTTTATTGTAAGTAATACAATTGTTACATTAGCGACAAAGAATATACCTAGGCAATCAGTTAAAGTTGTGTTTTATTTCTAGGTAGAGATTGACGATAGTTGAAAAGTCGTGTGGGTATTCAAGGTAGTCCTGTATTCGACCGTGATGGATTTCTCAAAACTGCAAATAAGGTTAAAGCTAATTTTATGTTACTGATTATTCCATTTGGAGAGGATTTTTTTATTAGAACTTTGAAATGTAGAATATGATTAATGTAGATTTATTATACCTACATGTGGGCTTAATACTTGGAATTAAAATTTTGTTATTAACAACAAAATTTTAATAAAAACTTTCTACACGTTCTTAAATTATTTTCTCATATTTCTATGTCAGAAAGTATTGATTATGAAAAACAAATCACTATTTGAATATCCGAAGTACTAAGGGTAATTTTGTCCGGTTGAGTGCGCCTGCGTCTTAAGACACGTTCACTGTGGGTAATGTAAGTTGTTGAGATTAGAGATGGGGCCATGGCAAGAGCGAACGAGTCACCTATCAGGTTTTACTTTTAAGTATGAAATATTTAAGTAAATAGTGGTTGGTAGGCATTACTCTCGTGGTAGAATATTAAAATATGTATTCAGAGCCGTGTGTGGAAGTTAGAAAAATGTGATTTAAGTGTTTAGTACTTTCTTAATGAAGTACAAAACATGTAAGTAATGTAGAATGCAAGAGCATCTTTATCATTTAACATTTTAATATTAAGTATTATTGAGAGCGATTCTATACTATTAATATTTATTAATACATAGCACTCGATATTGTAGAATATATAATATAGATTATAGAGTAACACATTGTCCCACATATAATTAATATTTTATATACAATATGTTTTTTAAATTTGTGGTTACGTCTGTTTTGCGTTTGTTTGTAACATGTGTTTAAAATATCGGTTTCAAATAATTCAACAGTCACGTAGGTTAGAATATGGTTTTAATAAAACCAATAAAATCCTATTTAAGAATAAATAAGTAATTTATTTATTTATTTATTTTATTTTAAACACTTTATTGTGCTGCAATAATAACAATAGTAGGTACAATAAAAACTTAAGCTAGGACATACAACACAGAAGGCGGCCTTATTACTAACAAGTAATCTCTTCCAGGCAACCAACAGATTGTGTGAAAAACAATAAATAAGTACAGCGGAGGTAGGTTAAAAGTTAAAGATAAATAGATGATACTAAAAATACATATACTTACACACTAATATAAGATATAATATACCATAAGATATTATATACTTACATTGAAAATAAAATATATAATATATACAAGATAATGCTATAATAATGCTAATATATATCTGAATAAAATAATAATACATATACATATATAAAATATAAATACATCCTAAAAATATAAACATATATTATAATATATACTACAAAAACTATACTGATTCAAACGCAAGATTTAAAAAGTAGTCACGTACAAGCTATGATATATAAAAAAGCTAGATACGTTACCCGCTCTCTATTTTGGCAAGAAAAAACTCAGCTAAGTGCCCGAGTTTCACTTAGTCACGCACCATTCAGCGTCGTGGCTGGACGTTCTTTTTATATTTTAATCGGCAGTTGTTATTACGAAGTACATGAGTGAGACATGTATTATGTCTCGTGCGTGAGAGTGAAAGAGAGAACAACTGTATTGGTGATAATGCGTTAGTAAGTAGGTATGTATTAATTACGCTGTTTTTTAGTGCAATGATGTTGGCGTATGCCACGTCTACTAGTATAATAGGTCATTGCGTACAAGACTTTTGAATATAGAGAGCTTGTCTTATGGATATAGGCAAGGAATTCCATAGGTTAATGGTCGTAATAATAAAAGAATTACCATAAAAGCGCGTGCGATGGAAAGGTGTGCACAGGACAAGCCTATCCACTGAACGAAGAGAATAGCTATCACATTATAGCATAGTAATGTTAATTTAGTAAAAAAAATGAATCCATAATAATTATAACAAAACTCTTAAATGTATTTTTTTAATAAAAGTATCAATTAAAAAGCCACCCAATGAATATTTAACCGTCATTCATAAGTTTTGTTTGAGGTTTTATGATATACAAAAACCACAACACTTTATCGGAAGCAACCACAAATTTTATCAGAAGGAACTGTGGTCTGTCTGTAATAAAACCATATCAATTATATTTTTAATGATTACTTATTATGTAACTAAAAAAGGTCGACAATATTTTTGTACATTAAGTAATATTGCTTAACGATATACAATATATTATCGTTATTGCATATAGAATAGAACAAAATCGCTAAACGCTGCCACAATCGCTTAGCTCTAGCACGCGCATTGAATAGCCCCACCAAAGGTATTGTTACACGGAATGAATCCGACCGATTGACGATCGTTGATACAGCCGGCCGGTCGCGTAATATTATACGACGAACACGCGATATGCGGGCTAGTGTTACCTATCACATCTCAGCATACCTACCGGTGTACGGGATACTGTATCATTGGCTACAGATACTCATAGGTTTATTAATGAATAAACAAGAGCGTGCATAAATTATGAATAGCAAAAGCTTTGGAATGTCGTAAGTTTTTTGCGTGGGTCAAGAATGTCCGCAAGCTTATAGCTAGAGGTAGAGGCATAGCCTTAACGGTTAGGTACGTTAAGGTTAACTTTTTTTTCAACAATATTGAAAGAAAAACAAAACAGAAATAACAATGAGATAGCTTGAGCAGATTTAGTCTAAGCTTTGATAGAACTGTTAAAGCTTGCCGTGTTGCATTAATCAAAGGCTAAATATGAAATCATAAGTAAATTGTCTACAGAAGCACTTTGTTAGAATATTTAACTATTATATTATTATTTGTAAATTCACGTACATGTTTTAAACGTGAATAAGAATAAACTTTGAACGAGCTACTTCGTTTGTAAGTGCAGCGTTCCTGCTCTTTCACAGAGATAATTAAATTAGTACCGCATCACAAGACACTGGTGTACCTATCGAGGACTAAATTTCAAGTGTCTGTTTGTCTCTACACAAATTATACGTCTCGTAAATTGGTTTTGTTCTACAAGCAGCGTAATTCGAATCGAAACTTGAATTACGCTGTGTAATTCGAACTTTTTTCATAAACATATTACGGACAGAAGGTAGCCGTGCTGCACGTAGTAAAATAATTGATTGTATTGGGTTCGATGCACACCTCGAAACGTATCAGAAAATATCGGCATTATTAATTTTGCGTCTCCCTCGCACGTGAGCTCGTCGAAAGAGAAAGGAGTTCACGGTGCTATCCGATACTCGTTTTCCTCTGGTGCATAGGAGTACGTGATTTGGTTGTTTTTTTCCCTGGGTTGAATTATTTGTAAGGTTTCGTTATGTGCTGCTCATTACGGTACAAGCGCGTATCCTGCCGGCCGACCACAAATGCGGCACATTAGGCCACCTGAAGATTCTTTGGTACAACCATTTGAGAAACGTGCGCGCAATTCTGCACAATCGATAGAGATTACAGTTTACAATCGTTTATGGTCATCAAAAATATAAAGACCAAACATTTGTTCGCTTGAGATTTAGAATAAACATTTTTCTTGGCAATTTTAATATACATTGGAAACGATTAGGTACATGAATGCATGATTGGCTCTACAAATACTTTAGGGAGACTTTTCCGAGCCAAGTAAACTTATCCAAAATTCAGAATAACAGCCCAATTCATAATTCGCTTCTAAATGAAGCCATAAATTAAGTTCCTCGTCATCAACATTGACTCGGGCCATGATTTGACGTGATTTTAACTGCGATGAATGCACTCTACATTCATCGCCAGAACAGACAGCATGACGATGTTATTGGTATGTCTTTGATATTAAGATATTCGGAATGAATGTAAATTGATATTTATTTATATATTTAAGGTATATTTTTCTACAACTTGTCGTAGTACCTCATCCGGAACGTCGCTACAATCAGTCTAATCAGGCTAATTATACTGTCTCTGTATTAGAAGTGGCCAATGAGCCGTGATCTTTCCTCTGTGGTCAGTGATTTGACCGCGTTTACGAATTTATTGCACTCGCGATAAAACACTACCGTGGAAAATACTGGACGACTCTAATGAGGGGAATGGCTAATAAGCTGAATAATATAGTACCACGGTTAGGCGACTTTTAGCTGAATTTTTGGTTACATTTGAGGAACATACCTTTAATATCGGCTATCCAGTAGGAGGACAATATATTTTCGGGCTTATTCAATATTGAAGAAACAGATTGTATGCATAATCCTTGCTAAATTCCCAATCCATAAGAAAAAAAAAACATTATTATGTCTGAAATTGAGGTTGATGCGCTGCTCCCAAAACATATTTCTACACCCCTTTTCAAAGTTTATAGTTTTATTTTTTCAAAGAAAAATCAGATATGGTATATTAAATCTCTTAGTTGCCAGGATTTCATGTCTTTGTAATTACTAATCCATTATAATATTATTCAATAATGTGCGATTATGAATGGATAGTTATTTATGCATTGCATCGTATTACGCATGTTATAATTTCCAACACTTAGCGCTTTACGTTTCAATATTTATGGTCCAGCCGAAACCCATTAAAGGGGCGATGTGCAATATAAAATAAGTCGAAGATAGTTGTCCCGATGATCCAGGAGTTGTGGTTTGCGGCTAGTAGCTTTATACAACCCGTACAGCCCCGCCTGCCACACTTTTAATAGTTTTAATGTCCTTTACTGCCGCGTCTATCAATATCTCATCAAATGCTATGGAAGACCCATTACCAAATAGACCCATTTTCATTGCACCTTTTGAAGGATTTGGATGCTAAATGAAGACATCCTATTATCGGATTTTTATGTGATAATGTTTTTATTTTGTGGTTATTGCACCTGTTTAAATGTGATTATAAAAAGGTGTTTGTGAATTATTTTGATTTATTGCATTCGAAAATAGAGATTCGACTACGAGTTTGCTTCTATTATAGAGGGTTAAACGGTTAAACGTCTGCATTATATTCAATTTATATATTTACGCATATTCCTTAAAATCCTGAGCTTACCCTACTTATAATTTTCATATTGTAAATCATGGATAATTCTCATTCACTTACATAATTTTTCCGATCTATAAAGATAAATAGTCACATAAGCATGCCACCAGTCAAAATGAAAATGAAATGCAAGGGCATGCCTTATCATACGCATTTATCAGCACGAGTCAAATCAGTTGTCGGAGACCGCGGCAGGTAAGCTTATGTCGGCTAATCCATACGCGTTATTGCTTCCCACAGTAGCACGGATTGTAACCGCAGCCATTGCCCCTCGATTTCTGCAGCCCCATCGATCTATAGTTTCGTTATCAAATTTTCACACGGACCCTGCACCAAGATTGACTTTATTTGAGTAAGTGAAACCACAAGCCGAAACAATCGAGCATCGTTCTGCTCTAATTTACAACACGACGCTCTAGAATATTTTTTAGTTGAGCATCCACTAGGCGGTATTGTAATGTAAAACGTAGAAAATACAATAATGGGATCGCCGTCGGTAGCCAATCTTGGCGCCCGAGGTATTGATCATCGAAATTGATCAATCAAATCGAAAAATATTGTACCGGAAATAAGGTGCGATGTAATATTACGTTCATTCAATTCCATTCTTTTGAATCATTCTTCGGTCTACTCCATTCATCGAAAACCATGCTGCAATGGTGAAATTCAGAAATGAATCGAATCATTCGCCTATTAAGTCATTAACTGTTTCATAATGAGATGTTATTGGCGAATTAGAGATTGTCCATCACTATTTAATGCACTGCATATTTTTGTATTGGACAATATCAATTTCATATCGTTTAGGAGAAATTTATTAGAACTGAAATTGGAAGGTGGTTGGTGATATTAATTAGTTTTTAAGCAACATATATTTTTTCATTTTAATTTATAATAGCATATTTATCAGCATATTTCCATGTAAAATAAAGAACAATATTTTCTAACTCCGTGAACATTTTACTGCCATAATGACACTGTCGGACGCGGCGTCCGTTTTTTCTCAAGATCGCATTTGAAGTTATTGTTATTATTTCTCCCGTAGACCATCCAGAGGTCGTTCACATCTACTACCAGCATCTCAAGATTTATGAGCCTCATAATATTATTATTACGAATTTGTAACGAAACAGCTTCATCGGAAAAGGTAGAAGTAGTTTCATAGGAACTTGTTTAGACTTTATTGTCCTCTTTTTTAACATTTTAAGGACAAAATTTGAAAACTGAATTTCATACTTCAATCATAAATTACAACATTATAGAGCGAAGTTTTCAAACAACGAACTTATTAAATTAATTGTTTGTTTATTAAGACATTTCAATAGTCCAATACAAACAATCATATTGAATATTTGCTTCCATTAGCTGTATTGTGTATTGTATATCGAAGGATGATTGCCGGGCAAGGTGTTCTATCATCTGTAATGGGCTTGTTCCGATTGGACCCTGGCAACCCTGTTTACACGTATTGAGTAGCCAATTCTGCTAGCATTGTAGGCTTACATCGCTTTGTTGGTAATACTGTATAAACTGTTCCGTGTTTTAACGAGAAACTATTGTTTTACGTGTTTTTGTAATGAATAGAAAATTGTTCTCATCAAGTATTCGGCTGATTAATTTTTTTTTTATGAAAGTCGAAGTAAACTTCATGCCAATTATTAGAAAATACACGTTCAAATATATTTCAGAGACTGATTAAAAAAATTATTAATGTAGGAATAATAAACATCTAATAAGAAGGTAGTGTACGAGGAATAAAGGATAGAATAGAGTAGATTTTGAATGATTTATAAATAATTCCAATGATATGCGAATTTGCATATTCCAAAAATGGAACTATTTTATATGCATAAATGTAAATGATCAAAATCCCTTGTATGAGTGAATCGGTAAGTTGTCGGCGGCTAATAACTTGTAATTCACGTCATTAGCCGCGCGCGCAGATTGCCGCGTCGCGTCGTGCTGATGAAAGTTTGGATTGTTTACGCCCAAAAGCAAGCGAGCTTTTAACGTATAGACAGGACATGTGTTGTTAAATTTGATCGTAAGTATGATACTATTCTAAAAAATGCGTATATCGTACAAGTGAGTCTACAGTCATATTATGTAAATAACCTAAAACTCCTGTATGAGTCAATCGGTAAGTTGTCATAAGGTGGCTAATAACTTGTAATGCGCGTCATTAGCCACGCGCGCAGATTGCCGCGTCCGCGTCGTGCTGATGAAAGTTTGGATTGTATACGCCCCAAAGTGAGCGAGCTTTTAACGTATAGAAAGGACTCATGCTATTCAATTTGAATGTATTCAATGCACATGATTTAAACTTATCATTTATTTTATATGCAATAGAGAAATGTTTCTATTTCAAATATCTTTCCAGAAAATTACAATAAGTAAGAAAAAAACATTGTACGCCATAAGCTCTTCCTCTCGTAATAACACCATATCGGTATATTATATAACAACATGAAAATATTACAATTTTAAGCATTCCTTGAAATTGATGAAGTCCTTCTAATTGTTTCTGAGGTCTATGGACGTATTTGTAAATAAGATGGTAGGTTGTTAGTTCGTGATTGTGAATGAAGTAATGATAATCAGCGTGAACGTTAATAGGTACGTACATTTACATGCTCAGTTCTACGATCATGTGGAATATCATTTTCGTCCTAATTTCGTATACAGTTATGAAATAAATGTTTAACTTTCCTGTTAATAATCTAAAATAGGAAAATAAATTTCAACTAAAATAATGTGTAGATATGTACATTTGTACTTGCTTTGTCATCTCATTATAGATAGTAAATCATATTTTATAACTCATTTGATTATGAAATATATGATATCAACTAAAGCAAATATTTCAATAGCACGATCTGCCCATGATAAAGCTTGAACCAAAGAGTTTTCTTTCTTCGATTCTAGAGCAGTCAAAAATACAAAAATTAATGTATACTAAAAATATACATACCTTCAGGCGGCAAGTTAGCATTAGTCTTGTACTCTCGTTCCTCATGCGACAGCGAGCGCAGCCGCGGGGATGACTTGTATTCTATATCCCGGAGCGACATGGATGTGCCCGCTATGAACGGTCTTTGGAATCCTATTGCTCGTATTTGGTGTGGTGACGCGTTTGTACCTAGAAGTATTGGAGTTTTAGTTGCAACACTAAAATAGCGTATCTCTATATCTATTTAAGGTCTGAATTTGTAGATTTCAGGACTTTCGGGTATTTATTACAAAGCTTCATACCAAACTATGAATTCTGAAGTATTTGCCTCCACATGAACAACATAAACTTAATAAGACACATGACTATTGACTATATAATTTAATGGTTCAAAATAATATGTTTCATGTGCATAATATGTTTAAAATTATTTCTATAAAATAAATATATAAAATACATTTTATTTCCTCCCAAAAAACCAGTTTTGCGTGTCGCAAACTTCCGTGACTAAAGGAAGAATCGACCTGCATTTCCTGCGCACAAAATAAATAGGCATGTGTCAATCACCTTATTAGAGGTAACATTTCTCGGTGTCCAAAATAATAGCATAGAGATAATAGGGACCAGCCGCCCGCGCTGCCTGACCTTGTTTGTGAAATACCGCCGTAATTATATTGGGATCCAAAAAAATATACGTAGATAATTAGTTTATGAGTTTACACAATACGAAATGCATCGATGCAATTATGTTGTGAAATCGACAAACAAATGCAGGGAGTTAATTGTTAATATACGGGGTTTTAGGGATGTGCTGTTGTGGTCGAATATCGATATTTTATTGAGCAGTTCTCTACTAGTACCTAATTATCATTATTTATTTATGTATCATTAATGGTTATATTCTATAGACTATAAGGCAAATACAGAGTTAGTTGATTTAGGATTCTCTATCTTAGTAAGAACTTCTAGAAATATATAAAATGTTAAAAGAACAACAGTAAGATAAGATTTTATATACGAATAAAGGTTTGTGCACTATACAAGAATACGTTCATGATAAATCATCTATGTTTGTACATATACAGTGCAGCGGTATCTATCGATATCGACACTCGATAAGCTAACGAAGCGCACAGCCCAACGACAAAGGGTCGTTGCGAAGCGGCTTACACGGGGCACCTACAAATTAAGTCTATTAAGTCAAACTTTTAAGTCCCTTGTGCACGCGATTCCTTTCTTGTCCTCTGGAGTTTGGGGCTTATGAATTAAGTACGCCTTTTGTATTGTCCACTCTTTGTTTACAGGATATTTGTACTGTAAGCTGGATTTGTTGTTTTGATTAGTCCTGCCACGCGTCACGGCGGTTAATTTTGTCATTAGCCCGACTGTATTGTTTTAGGGATCGTGTATTTGTGTATGAAGATTGTGCAAGATAAAATCTCATTAACGAGACGTATGGAGCTTTGCCCCCATTTTAGGTTCATTACTATTCCACCAACTACCTACGTGTAATATTTATTAGAGACTTATGAGTATTTTTAACAGATTGTACTGAATCATAAGAAACCATTAAATATATGTAATGTTTACAAGCATTTTTGTTTTGTTGTTTGTGATTATAATATAAAATATCTACTAAAATACTACTACATTTACTGTTATAAAGTTATTTATAAAGGATTCCACGTATATGTACTTAAAAATACCACGCATGTATGAAATATGCATTCATCAACAATTTTTATTATTGTATTATCTAGTAGTCACTAGCAGTATGGTTAGTTATTAATTATTATGCAATAAGGAAGATTTAAAGGAAAATTGAACATATTTTGTTTTAGAGGTAAGTACATTTGTAAACGGTTCATGCAAAGAAACAGTTCAACAATATAATGTACATTGTGTTAAAATATTTGTTGAAGATAGCTCGTAAGTTATCTCATCGAAGCCATTCGCGACAAGCACAAAGGTGCAGCAGTTGCGTACTGTGCGTGAGTCGAACTTATTACTGATATAATTTCGCTATTGTTTGCCGCCGGCTTCACTCCATATGGCGTAAGTTTAACGTTTTCGTCAAACAATTTCGATACTACGTCTTTTGAAGCTTTCGTGTGTCCGGATGTCGGAAGGTACGAATTAACCGACTGTTTTTATAATCGTAATAAAATGTAGAGCCAATTATAATTATATGGGCAGGGTTCCAACACTAGTTTAAATATTATAAGGAATAAGTTTGAATACGATTAGGTATTGTAATTGTTGCATATAAATTACTTATGATGAATTAGAATTATTCACAATATCTGCGAAACTAATTATAATGTATTGATTTTATCTTAAGTTTAAATAAGTGCGTTAGTAACTCTACATTATTTATCTATTAAATATGACGTAGATGTTAAAAATAATATATTTTACTATAAACAAAAATCCCTTTTAAATGACACACGGTGATAATTGTATGTTATTTTAAGTCAACGTTAGATCATTATGCAATTTGTTCTAAGAGCAATTACTAATAGGATAATAATAAACTACCGCTATAAGTAAATAGCATTATAATTATTTTGAATTTATTTACGTTTTAATTGTTCGATCGTTTGTGTTATGCTACGTCAGTTTGTATGATTTGATCAATTCCAAATCAACACTAGGTATATTATGAAGAATGTAGAAAAGAGTTTATATTTTAATCAAATATCTTTTGTTTCAATATTTTAACAAAGACTTTATTTTAAACAATTACGAGTCCTTCGGAATACAAATTTGACATTATACAATAGTTCTTTACCATATCAGTATCACAAAATGTATAAATAGCCACTATTCCTACGTCCTTTGCCTGACCGTATCACAGAAGTCCCGTGGGAAGAAAATGTTATCAGCGATGATAGCGGCCGCGTCACAAACGATCCGTATGAAAATTGTACACAATAATAGAACTGATATATTTTAATTGTTTACGTCGCTCATGCGGTTTTTATACAGCGTCGAATAATAACAAATTGTCCCTCGGCCATTGATGTGTTCAATCAATTTTGTTTAATTTAGTTTTACACAATGATGAGGTATTGTTCGGATCAGTTTAAATAGATTGAATATTCGTGTAACTAGTGTACTTTTAATTATCAGCTATTAATGGCCAGTTAAAAGTAAAGTAATTTGCTCCAGCTCTATATTAAGCTCTAAGATTCTTGAAAATTAATGAATTCAATTCTCAAATACTTATTTACTTTGTTAAAACCGACTTTAAGGAGTTAATACAAGAAAATAATAAATTAACATCGCAAAAATACGAGAATTAACATACGGATAAAATAAACTTTTTATTTTATTTTACAATGTGAACATGAATACATTATAAATAAATTATACAGTTGGTATATTTATTTAATAATTATCGAAAACACTCACTAGTTTTTGAGCGTGGCTCCCGCGGTCCATCGACGGTCACCTTGATTGCTTTTTGGTACGTGGCTACTTGTGGCGGTGATGTTGATATTGTGATCGTTAGCGAAAAGCTTTTACCTGTAAAGGAAGGATTTTATTAGGAATTAAACATTATTATTTATTTCGAAACACCTGAAAATAAATGTAATATCGAAAATGCACTGAAGCTGAAGACATAGTATCTCAGTTTATAACAAATAACCTTATACATAAATGGCAAACGTATAATTATATGGCACTTGAATAGACTTCAACTATAAGTATTTTTAATATGAATAAAATAACCACACACTATTTACATAACATATTATTACGCACAAATGCAATGTTCCGCTCATTACCATCAGCACATAAAAAACAAAACTCGTGCATCACAAATTATCCCGATTGTGAAATACATTAGAGACTTCGGTCGCGTTAATGTTGAATATTGTTGAATGACGTTTCTGTGCGCAAAATTCCCGTACATAGCAGAGTATGGAAATAAGCGAGCTTTTTGGAACCCGATTTGCGGTCGACAGTAATGAATGCACCGATAAATACGGAATAAAATTACAGTTAAAATGAGTGGATTAACATGTCTAATGCAGATAATTCGTGTGTAGTGCGCACTCGATTTAGTGGCTATAAATGATTGATTTCTCTCGGAATTAGTGTGTTTACGAATTCCTAAATACTGCATGTTTGATGATTTTGATCAGAAGATTGTTGAAAGTAAATGAGTATCTTTTGCTATGTTGAAATCATAATTTCGATTAATTGGTCTATATTTTATAAGTATTAACTATATGCAAATAATATTCTATGATATGGGAAAACAAAGCTATGTGTGTCAACAAATATAATAAGCATACGAAAATGAATATATTAGTTATGCGGAAAATGATACAGACAAACACGGTGGGTTTTTCACACACATAATTTCAGCACAATGTTTACTTCCCTAGTTGAAGCGTAGGCGGTGCTCATTATAAACGCTTATATGAAATTTCGTCCGCGGTTCACAGCGATAACGACACTCGCTTCCTGATACGTGATTCGTGTTAAGACTTGTCAATACAGCCGAATGTAGATTTCGGAATCAATGCTGAATTGTTTCTCATATTGTAGAGTCAATCCACATAGATAATAATCATATTTCCCGATAGATCGATAACGAAATAATTATTATCAGTTTATGCATAAGACGTTGCAAAAGATTGTATACATTTAAATTATAATTTTGTTATAAGTAAATTGAATTGTTTTGGAAATGTAAATGTTGAAAGTTGTGCTCGTGTTGAATAGCAAGTTATTAAAGTATTGTGAATGTATTGCTCCGTGAGATCTCAATATCGGTGTCGCTCTCTCGTCACAAAGCTACATTAGGCGGAACGCAGAGGATACATTTCAATACGGAAACAAATCATCATAAAACATTGGTCGCTAAACTCCAAAGGCGTGTCGTGAATGATGTGAAATATTGCATTTAAAATCGCTATTAAACTTAATGCATTTTGCATGATCACTCATCAACGGTTTAGGAGCTAACACAATGCGAGGAGTTGTAAAATAACATTGTATCGAAATAGCTTCGGAGGTGTTGAGATGGGCGCGTGAAATATTCAATTATGACGCGGGCGCAGGTGGGCCGGGGGGTGAAGTGCAGAGGGAACCACCGCCATCTTGATTTACGATCAGGCGTAAATCCTCAGTGACATTTGTGAAGACGACCGACACACGGCCGATTCTTATTTACCTCGCTATGACACGTTTTTCAGGAAAATCGTTTGCGGTGAATTTTATATAGCGAGCGTGGTGCGATTGGCTTTGCATGATCAATGAACGATGCATCGGCTGACGCATTTTAGGCAAAATACGATCAATAACAACTTTGTCATGTTGTTTTGTGGAATCCGTTATGCAAATTACGGTTGCTGCATTTAAATGGACTGATATAAATATCGGAACATAATATTAAATTCAAAGCTAAAAATAAACTACGTATTATGGTAAACTCTACCTTTACTATGGCTAATACTTTTGATTGAAGAAATCTCAAACAAGTTCTTCAGGATTAGGATAGGATTAGGATTTAAAGCTGTTACAGCTGGATGCCTAAATATTACGACATCAATCATTTGCGGGCGGGGAGAAAACAAATCAGCAATGTAGAGCTACGAAAAGTTCAAGATTTGGAGGAGGATGGAGGAGGGTTGAAAATTGTTTATTCAAGAAGTTATTTTCCAGTTGCTTATAAGATATTCTGACAAGTGACATTATATTATATAAAATGTAAATGTATAGGTATGTAAAATCATCAACTATTTATATCCAGACTACTCTATAATCATCTTTTTATTTATTTTTTCTACATAGATGAAGTGTATAAATAAAGTCATAAGTACTTAATCATTATTATAAAAGTTATCGCTATACAGATGAAGATATAAAAGTCGTGATGATGACGGATACACAAAATGATTTGGTCACAGTCTGGTCATTTCGTTTACGTGCTGATCGCGCTCCTAATTACCTACCTAGAGTTATGATTTCATTACTTTTATATGAATGGTGAAAGTGTTATTATGATGACAAAAAAGTCTACTTATGCTTGTTTTTTTTTAAGACAAGGGCTTAATTATGTAAGTATGCGAATTAGATTACAAAGATCTAGCGGACAAAGAAAAAGTACATTTTTATTGACGTAGATGTCTTCCTATTAATTCTCACTAATATTGAGAAATTAGCTTTAATGAAATAGCCATTAATAAATGAATTGCAACACATAATGTACTATAAAATATCACTTAATAAGTGTTATTTCATAAATGCCATTTGTGAAAATGAGTAAACTAAATGTAGAGTGGGTACGTAGGTACTTATACCTATACCATGATAATGTTAGTTTTATTTTTCATAACGTCCAAATTCAATTTACCTAATTAAGAATTCAATTTAACTTATAAATGCACTATTATTGTCACTGACCTATACCATGATAATGTTAGTTTTATTTTTCATAACGTCCAAATTCAATTTACCTAATTAAGAATTCAATTTAACTTATAAATGCACTATTATTGTCACTGTAATCAGTGCTATGATTACTAAGAGCAGATCTTCGCATGTCTTGTAGCTTCACTTAAGTAGGACATCTAGGTATGTGTCATTTAGTCGTATATTCAAAGTCAAGCAGCGTATCATATTTAAATCCGTTATCGATATCACAATATCCTTTGACACAGTTTTATTTTAATCGTTCCCAAACTACGAAGCAGACCCTTCCACTTGTCAAATACAATCTATATTATTTTCATTAGACTGCACTGTGATGACCGCGTCAAAACACTGGATAGTAGTACGATGAAAAAACATTTAAAAAGAGAAGTAGATACACAATCTATATATATAAAACTCAAAGGTGACTGATATAGTGATCTATCAACGCACAGCCCAAACCACTGGACGTATCGGGCTGAAATTTGGCATGCAGGTAGATGTCATAACGTAGGCGTCCCCTAAGAAAGGATTTTAGAAAATTCATCCCCCAAGGGGATCAAATAGGGGATGAAAGTTTGTACCATGAAAATTTATCTTTTCCACGCAGGCGAAGTTGCGGGCAACAGCTAGTTGTAAATATGTACGTTGATTTTTTTGTCATAATACTTATAAGATTAAATGGGCATACTGTATTTTTATAAAGGTTTGTTTCCATTGACACTAATATATAAAATCCCTGATATTTGTATGTCAGAAACAATCTTACAGGTAAATTAGCTTGGAGAAATTTTTGCGTTTGTAGTAGTGTATGGTCAGCAAATAAAATAAAACAACATTTTATTTTTAGTTTTTATTTTATATATATAAGGGATTTTAAATTAAACTATATGTGTTTCTCCTCTGAAAAAGATGAGACTTTATTTTAATATTTGCACATTTAACATACGTATAACTTTTACATTAACAATGTTACTAAAATGAAAAATTTACTAACCTGAAAAAGAAACGACATTTAAAGTTTAATTCTTTAGTTTGAGAAGTCAAAGGCTTGCCTCGACCATGTTTTAACACTGGAGCCATTTTGAATTAACAATATAAAGTTACGACGATGACGAAAAAGTTAACGATGGTTAAGTTTTTAAGTTGACGATGGTTACCTGTGCAAAAGTTAGCCTGGTACAAATGGTTGAATTGTTTTTTTTAAATCAACACATTCGCGTCGGTATGGCGGGCTGTAAGTCACACCGGAAAAGTATGGCATGACACTACCGCCTAGGTACTTCTTTTTTATGGGCTATCGGTAAATTCTAAAATTTTTGTGTTACAAATTGTTTGACTTCGCTATTTTTCCGACGAGTTCGACTAACGCC
Organism: Colias behrii; assembly: GCA_029959065.1. Classification (NCBI taxonomy): domain Eukaryota; kingdom Metazoa; phylum Arthropoda; class Insecta; order Lepidoptera; family Pieridae; genus Colias; species Colias behrii. Next base: position 3,882,438 of record JARWMC010000016.1, read on the forward strand.
CACGCGACTAAGCCGCCGGTACCAGTGTTCACACCATCGTTTTTCTTTTTGTCATTGCGTACTAAGACCCCTGTAGAACCGCCATCCTGTTACAAATGACTCGAAATTTTGTGTCAATATCTCCCGGTCTATACGTAATAATTATAATTTTTGAATGAAATGTGTGCTTTATGTTGTAACGGTACCAAACGACTGCACGTGGCACCTGCGGACAGCGTAAACTGGTTTATTCTGGTTTTGTGCGTGTTTCCACTTTCCACTATCAAGTGACGATTTATTTATTTGTTTTGTTTCGTAATTATTATGGTCAAAATATATTAATTATGAAACAAATTATTATAGACACGATATTTTATTGTTTCACGGTAGTCGTCTTGTCGTTTGCTCTAGGACGTGAAATTGAATGATATATTTTTTTTTATAAAGTCAAAACCATATTCTTTCAAATAAAAACTTGTTTTTATTGAAAACAAAAGTGTTGCTAGGAATAAGTATAAAATTAAATAGTAATGTTAGGATATCGAAACATTTTTGTATAGGCCAGAACGATATAGTGGAAACGCGCTCTAAGATCTGAGTAATATACACACCACTACATATGCAAAAATTTCTCCAAGCTAATTTACCTGTAGTATTATTCATTATAATATGAAAGTGTTTAGTTTGGACTATCAACAGCTATGAGTGTTGATTTCAACGACGATAAAAAAGGGTAGAGAACCCTTTGCAATTAATACAGACGCTCAAGATTATTTTTAATTTTGCGATTTTAGTTATTTCTTGGTTAATAAGTAGCTTCCTTGTTTTTACAATTTAATCTCTTGATATTTACAGAAACATCAACAAAATAATGTGATTGCATAGCAACAGGTTTGTGTAATACAACACCTAATAATTACTTAATTTATAAGAATAATGCCGTCAAGCCTGAACCGTATTAATTACAAGAAACCTGCTAAGTGACGATCGTTGACGAAATCATAATGACAAATTAATTTTGTACGTTGGAAATTTTACGACATATAATTATTATTTCTAAGATTTAAGGAATTTTACACCATTGCATATTGTTTTGCTTGAAATGTGTGGTTTTCGTAGTCGTTAATTAGTTACGTTTACACAATTAAACGAGAATAAGTCAAACTACTGATAAGGCTCATACTTTATCTTTATAATGTTTTCAAATTCATGTTGTGCTTTAGCGCATAGGATGAAGCTTTCGGATAAAATGTTCTTCTGATTTGGAGATGTAGAGTCTACATAGTTTGGTTTGTTTTTTTTAATAAGAAATAGTACCTATTTAATTGAGTTCTATCAACAATAATGAATTTCCTTTTAATTTAGTTATTAAAAAGTGACATTTTTTTACAGACATTATAATATAGTGGATATAAAATCGAGCTCACACACTGAAATCTCGAAACAAAATGGTAGATTCGGAATTACATAGTTTCAAGCACTCCAAGTGTTTCAACACATGCAAGATTATTTACAGCAATGGTAATAGTTAACAGCTAGCTAGTCATAAGCGTACGTTTCTGAGATTTTACGGCCTGCAAGTACATAGGGGCCAATGATGGCGGCTCGCTGCGTCAGCGCAGCACAATGGAACAGTAAAGTGCGAACGTCGTTTACAGCCTGCGGTTTGGAAATTAAAACACGCCTTGCCTTGATCTGGTGGGGAAAGTGAGATTGCGTGTCTTAGGCTTCACAGATTCCAAGATTCAGTTGGTATTTATCATTGGTCACAAAACATATTAAAATATTAAGAGAAAGCCGTAGCAATGAAGCCGCTGATACATTGAAAACTTATAAATTAAAATTTTTAGTGATATAAAAATGACTCGAACCCATAAGATTTCCTATCAGAAAGGACTGAAGAAGTTTTCACATAAACACGACCATGACGTAAGTAAGGTAAGTTTAATTTCATAAAGATTCTTCTGAATATCTTCTTCACCACATTATTTTATGGACGAGTTTATTGGGTAACTTGGTAACTTTATAACAAAGAAAAGAGAGACAAGAAAGGTCATGTATAAGGTTTATTTGATAGCTATAAAGTTTATAGACACCAATGACATGCAGACGCGACAGTGACTTTGCTTTAAATTTTTTATATGTCAGATTGGTTAAACAATTTAACCCAAAGAGTAGCTACGTGTACTTATCGAAAGAACAATTGATTTTCAATATCTATAATTAACCAATTTAGATTGGGATTTTAGTCGTCACAATTGACACGGTCAAAGCACAAAAAATAAACAACAAGTTCACGGTTACTTAAGTAAAGATAGGAGGTATTGTTGGACATTGACCGCGGGTTTAACATACAATGTACGTATACTTTAAGTTTCATGAAAATACATACATTTCTTTAAAATTAAAAAAAAAACATGTTTTGCTCCATGTAGACATACATTTAATACAATCTAAATGAATTTTTCATGTTTTAAGAGCCACGTGAGTTTGAAGTATAATTATGTTATAGCAAAAGTTACTAGCTTTGAAAATTTTGTTAATTTAATTTAATATTGTTGATTCTTTAAGGAAATTGAATCTATACAATTGAAATTGAAATTGAATCGGAATTGAATAAAGAAAATACTAATACTTTCGTGAATATTCGAGAAGCCATAAACAGAATACACCATCATTTTTCAAAATGTGAGCGAACTGTTTATCAAGTAAGAGAGTCCTTTAGCATGCATTATGAAATACGTTGCAGGTCTAAATTCGATGATCGTATACACGTAAGGTAGTTAGAATTGGATAATAATTGGTTAATCTGGCTCGGACAGCGGTGATTTGCGTCCGCCGTGCTATAACAAGCTTATGGATTTTAATGTCTAACTCTACTTGTAAAGTGCAATTATAACGATTTCATTATGACGATTGACAAATTAATTGCGCGTAGATGTTAATTGTAACCCGTTGCATAAGATTTGGAGAATTGATAAAAATGTTATTGTTACGGATAGTTAAGTTAAATGAGATGTAAAAGTAAAATATTAATGTAAAGTCTAGTTTTATTTCTGGACGAACTGTTTATATAACAAAAGTTATTTATAATATTTTAATTGTTATGTAATTTATTTTTGAACAGAACACTCAAGTTCAAAGTTTCCGAAGTCTGTAAGCATCTCATCTGACAATACAATTAATTTTGTAGTTTAAAATGACGATTTGCTATCAAACATACCTCTCCCGCTCCTCCCGACGAACCTCAAGTCATTGAACTTCGCGACCCTGTTTTTCATTACCGCCGTGTTGTTCCTCAGTTCAGCTGAACAGTTCTCGTCGTTGCCAGCCCTGACTGTAACTTGTGTCCCGTCCATTATATCACCCAGGGCTACCACCTTGAAGCCGCCTGGCAGCGTCTTGTTGGAGCGCCAGTGCTGAGGCAGCATCGAACACATGTAGTCTGGACTGCCCGTGCGAACTAGGGAGAAGATGGTATTATAGATTGTGGTATGTAAAGAGTGGATGTGTGACATCGATGTGTGATGTTATAAATTGTAAAACTGCTTTACTACTAGCTGACCCGGGAAACGTCGTGCTGCTTTACGCTTATTTCAGGGGTAGGAATATAGTTCACGAATCAGAACTACCGAATATACGTTCAAAATCTCATATAAGACCAAAAGACAACTAAAACTGTGTCAGGGGAATTTTCTATAATATGTATAAGAGAGGTAAGAAATAAATGGATTTGAATGATTTTTGGTTTGCGTATTTTTCTCCACTTTCATAGAACATTTAAAAGAAAAATAAAACTTCGAGAAAGAATCTATCCGGGCGGAGCTAGTTAATAATAAAATACATACTAAGCTATTTAATAAACATATATTTTTGGCAAAGCTGATAAAAAAAGACAGTGCTACTATTACTCTAGCAGCAATAATTAATTAGATAAGCAGCAACGGTCGCTGCAAGATATCTAATAAATAGTAAACACCATACACACTATTTATAGTTGACAAAAGCATAATTATAGGATATCTAATAACATCGTATTTCGCAAAACGATAGTTTTACCGTGCAAATTAAACGTATTAAGGTTAGACTGTTAACCAATAAATTACTAGTTCTATTCACATTGATTTATAACAGATTAAGGCGTAATAGAAACCGATATTCACCATTGCACGCATGGTCTACAATTAATTGGAACGTAGAGATTCAACGAGGAAAAACAATATATTATATTGGGGACATTGTAAATACACTATTTAATTATGTGTACAGCTAATGTTATGATATCTGCACTATACGTAGCTTGTGATAATATGACAAGTTTGTTGCGACAGTCGAGTAATCGAGGAGGAATTTTGTTTATTTCTGGTTTAAGTTTGAATAGTTTTAAAACTATGTATGGAACAGGTATAAAAAGGGATTAAGAATTCAAATATGTTCTCGCTTAGCTTAGGTGAGAAATAATAAATTAAACAATGAATGTTGTGTTATGAATAGGTACGCGCTCTCATACTCAGAATTCAAAACCAAATTCTCCGAGATTTTAAATTGCGGTATTACAGTTTAGACTCCAAATATCTTGAAAATCACCACGTAACGGAATGGGGAGTAAAAAACATTAATAGTGTAACTGTGGTTTCTCTATTTACGGAAGCTGATATACAAATTATAGCCGCAAGTTGCGGGTTCGGAGTGCGGTTGATAAAGGTCGGGATGAGTTCAGCTTCGGCTCCTGCGATTAGATGAGAGCCTGCTGTAAACTTGTCTGAGGTTATGGTTGACATGCCTTACCCATATAACATGTTGGGCATGCGCGAAAAAATTGCTTGTATGTGGCACGCGTCTGCACACTGAGGATTTAGTTGGTTTACCTATCTTTGTAGGTTTGGAATAGCGTAGATAATAATAATTACTACGCACGTCTGTCTGCCTGTTCGTGATAAATTACAAAATAACTGTATTGATTCTGATTCTGTTGTTACCCAAATTAGTTGTCGCCAAATCTCCAATACTGAACGAAGCCTTTTTATTATTTCTAATTGATTTAAATTGTCACTGATACAAATAATTAGGTATTTTACGTAATAATTAGGCCTTTTTCACAAAAAAATATACATTACAATAAGAGGCTTCCTTGGAAAGCATATCTTGTGCTTATAGTAATAATTCTAAACGACAAGTGTATTTTCTTTCATTCAAAGCAGCATGTAATTTATGCATAAGCCCGGTATTACATGTCAGATAATCCAGCGTATAATACTGTGTGACCACCCTTCGGTAGAATCTTTTATTACGTAATGTATACCGCCTCGGAGACCGACTTAGCACTGCGTTAAGTGACTAGGTGGGGAAATATAAGTACCTGGATTGGCCATGAAATTGCATGAAAATTGTGTTTACTAGATTGGACAGGATAGGGGCAGTCAATCACTATAGTATGGGGAAGATGCATTATGCATACATCTGTTTCACTGATAAATTTTCTTTGGGGACAAATTACTAGGTGATCAGCCTTCTGTGTACTTTGCGACATTTTATTTCTTCGTATCCACCGGGAATCGAAGTCAGGTGCCCTCGTGTCTGCGCTCATATGGCCACAATACAAACGGTCAACGCGATTGTTGCAAAGGATAGGGTAAGTGTCATTTATTTACCTACATATGAAAAACTATGATGGCCTATATTGATATAATCATAATATTTTGATCCGTGCTCAAAGACGCAATGAGTTGAAATGTCATTATCATTGATTTGATATTTGCTTTTTTATATTTTTATTCCGGTAGTATTTGCAAAAAAATTAAATCCAATTTTTGCGAAATTTGAAATTTAGTTAATGACAATTGCTATTAGCTAGAAAAGGCTCTAGTTTTGAACAAGCTGACCCCATTAGGTAGCACAGAACGACCTCATTTCCCTAAGTGCACCTCAGCCGCCGGCTTCACTCGCAGTTCCGCTAATTGTTATAGGTTTTGTTGACAAGCCTGCAGACTAGTTGGCATTCAGGCTTTCGCATACAAAATGAGACGTGGTAGCGTTTCAAAATTCGTTCTGCAATGCACGTTGCACGATTTGTGTGATTTAAGTGGTAAATAGTAAATACTCGTATACGTTATTATATTAAAGATATTGTGTTAGATTTAGAAAACGATGGTATTTGGGCTCTCATAAAAAAGACAAATTCATAAGATTAAAATTATTATGAATCCAAATCTCGTTGTACTCATTCGTGAGTAAACTAAATATGTCCTTTTAGTCACAAGTTAGTATATTTTTTTAAAATACTAAAATTGTGTTGTAGGTACTGTGTAGTGTATTTTCATACTTAGAGATCTTCATTTACTTTTGGGTGTTCCTTTGTTATGGTGAGAAAAATTTGGTTGTTAATACCACAGATAATATATTACCTACTGTTAATACTAAAAGAAAACATTTAAAACAGCGTTGATGTCTTTTACTCGAAAGTGATAATTTTATTCTATTCAAGATTATCACATTTAAATATGACCGTAAATCTATTAGAGATTTAAAACAATCTAATCTCACATAATACTTGATATAAGCAGTTAAATTTCAAAAGGTAAATCTATTTTAAACTCGATTAGAAGCGATGGTTGAAACTGTGATATTAACCAACTATAAAAGCTCATAGTTAGACGCAATCATTTATACCTATTATTACTAATGGAAATAGAAATACAAATACATCATTTCTTTGCAAATCCCTATATATAGGAGCTAAAAAACTTGTGTCCCGGTTTGTGTTTTAAACTTGTTTACATCCGGGTTTTTTTATATATTATTTAGTTATCCACAAGAAGTATTCAATTAAATTAGATTTTAATGGTATAAGTAATTTATTAAAATATTATTTATTAAAAAATCAAATGTACCTGATTGAAATACAAAATCTTCGATCGTAAAGTGATTTTTTTATAGGTAGAGCAATATAGGTAATTTACACGTATTATATTAAATAGTCGGAACCTTAGTGGGAACAGTTCGTTTATATTTTGTATTAATTTTAACTTATCATGAAACGGAAATGTAATATCGATCTAATTACAAGAAAGAAAGAGATTATTAGAAGATTTAACAATTTCGATTTACATGATTAATAAATAAAAGAGAGAAAAGACTACTAAGATATTATTACTACTAATAGTATTTAAAGCATCATTTCTCATCATATTTGAATCGACTTCATATATTTTGTACACTGATCCTATTCATTCGGCATTAATATTATTGCATACATTAGGTACAAATGTATGAAATATATCAAGCGATGTTTTTTGGGTATTTTATACGTGGTCGATTCACGATTGGGAAATTGATGGATTCATCATTTTAATACATTATAACAGTATATTCATTACTTAATTAAACTTCAATATTCATAAGTATAATGTAACCAGTTTACAGAAATTTATATCAATGTCGTAGTATAAACGACGTTCAACTCTCTAAAATAAATATTATTTGTTCAAGTACTCTTAGATAATTATAAAATATAAATTGCTCTACCTTCTCTAGTCTCTGACTTTTCCTGTGTTCATCATAGATAGATAAACTGATAGTTGGAAAAAATCATGTCAATCATCATAATAAGCATTATATCTTTAAAGAACACTTATCTTTAATAGTAGTATTATTTTTAAAAGGCTATATTTTATGATTGATTTTTTATTGTGTTACTATATTTAACAAACCCGGTTGACTCAGAAGTTGGTGTCTTGGATTATAAAGACATAGAGTGGGTTTTTTATCGACTACTAAAAAATATTGGGTATTAAACTACTTAGTTTTGTTTTGTTATGTTGTCTGGTTAGTAGGTTTACATATTATGACATAGTATGTATTTATTATTTATTTATTATTATTTTTCATTCTGTTTATAGGATTAGCTTTGGTTTCTTTGGTATAATTATCCAGGAATACAGTTCCTGAGTGTTCTTAATTTAGATACTTGCAGATAATTCCTTGAATCTATCAGCAGAATTCAATGTACTCAATCAAAGAACCTTTTCAGTAGTTAGATTCAGATTCTTACCAAGGTCAGGATGCTCTCCAAGCGTCTCTTCAATGATGGACTGCAGCCACCACGGCTCCATGTCGGGCATGTCGCGCCGCCGCCGGCCTCTCGACTCGTACGGAAGGTGCATCTTACACCCACATTCCTCTTACTGCTGCTTCTGGTGCTTTTTACCAACGTGTGCGTGTAACTATGGTTACTTCTTTAATATAATCCGTGTGTGGTTCCCCGGATTATCATATAGTAGTGATAGTTTGGTAGTTAAATATTCAGTTGAATATACAACTTGTTTATTAGGACAGGTGCATGCGCTGGTACACTTGCTCTATTAAGTATTCAGTAGCGCAGTGTAAATCCACCTTTATGTCGGTTTTTACCACTTTCTTCGTTTGTCCTTTAACCTGGTGACTAATTTATTGTTCGAAACATAAAAACATGTCTCATTTATTCACGTTTGGCTTTGATCCAACAATTTTTCCTCTTTATTGTTCGTCGACACTTCTGCTTATTTGACAAACTTGAATCACAATTTACGAGAGATCATTAAGTTACTAATTACGAGGACTTAACAAATTTCAGTTCATTATTTTTTTCACAAATTGATAAGTTTAGTATAAACAGCACAGTTTATTTACATAGAGGTAAATTTCCTTAATTCAATATTTAGTAGCTGAGATTAAACCGAACCTTGAGTATTTCTGTTTCAACTTAACTTTCGTCATTTTATAATGAGTCACGAACTTAACTTTTGGGCTAAATAACTTTAATCATGGGTGTTCTAAGAAGCGGATCTGAGACACGTGTTTTCGCGCTCTGTCAATATCAGCTGATCGCTTTAATTATTCAAGATATTTCCCCGCGCGTTGCGTCAGCGCCGGTTTCCTAATAGAGCCTTATATTTTTTGCAAATAGATTGTAGCGTATAGTCCCAGCGCGCGCGTAGGTCACAGGTATTTACCGCGGCCGCGATGATGAGTCAGGCGCGCGGAGGCTGCTCGCGTGTTTACAAGCCGCGCGACTCTATACTACTGACTCGCCGCCATTCTGTCACTCGTTGCCTCCATTCTCTGCGGTCAATCTGCGGTCTGGCCACGCTTCATTTGCCGGCAAAATGTGTAGAGCTAGCCTCTCTCTCGGTTCTACTGCACGGTACATACGTGCAAGCGGGACGCGTTTAAGTTTTATGCCATTAAATATTTTTGTTTAGTTCCATTGTTGAAGGGAAATATAATGAGCTTTTTCATTTTGATGTGCTATCACGATTTACGCTTCTCTGCTCCGCTAGGCGCAATCATCTGCGAGAGAGATGTCTATATTGACTACTTTTTCTTGCATAAAAGTTAAATCTTCGGTATGGTGGTAAACTTTTGCGTATTTTTTGTCAATACCTTATTGAGCAAGAATCGAATACCGCATTATTAATTGCCGTAAAGATATTAACCGCATTCATGGTTAATGGTTTTTCAAATTAGCGAAAACAAGAGCTAATGGTTAAAGTTGATAAGGCATAATTAACACGATATTAAGGAAATACTGAGTGGGCTAAATGAAGTATTACTATAAATATCATGGAATATAATTATCAATTACACGATTACGTATAATTGGTGAGTTATTTAAAATATTCGTTTCGTTCATGGATAGGTAGAGCGTTATAAGATGATAGATAAATTGTTGTAGTCTCAAGAAGGGTAGGCGTGTGCTCGACTGGGCGTGTCGCTCCGCCTCCGTAAGACACCGCGCGGGAAAAATGCTACAATCGACTTGTTGCTTCTCCGTTTCCATGACACGTGTTTGGCAACAGTTTTCATACTCAATGGGATATAGATATCCATTGGTAAATATAGTGAACATTAATAATGAGCTATTTAACTAGAAGAGGTGCATTCGGAGGGTTCGTGAAGTCTTTTTATAAATTGCCAGACTAACGATTTTTTTAAAGTGGATTAGGTAGATAATATTTTGGGCTGTATAACACATCTAGAAATAAATCTATACTACCTAATATTATAAAGCTGAAGAGTTTGTTTGTTTGTTTGTTTGTTAGTTTGAACGCGCTAATCTCGGTCCGATTTGAAAAATTCTTTCGGTGTAAGATAGCTCATTTATCGAGGAAGGCTATACGCTATATACCATCACGCTACGACCAACAGGAGAGGAGCCACGGGGGTGAAACCGCGCGGGGCGGCTAGTATAGAATAAACTTTAAAAAATCTCTGAACAGTATTCCTAACTAACTAAAAAACCCTGTACCTTATTACTAGGTATTTACTTGGCAGGTTTTTAGCAAAATTCACACCGGACGCGAAATAAGAAGTTAGCGCGGAAAGTTATTTTTTTATTATTATGTATTAATATCTCAAAAAATTGTTCTTAAATGTTCCTTCAGGATCAGTAATTGCTCCACTTCTAAGTATCATTATTACTTAGTTTAGTTATGATAAATAAAAAAAAATTCCAATTATAGTCCTTTCCACCTAAGATGATTTCTGTGACACATGGATTTTTGACACGTGTAGAGATGTCTTTACTGAAATCATATCAATTGTTTTCGATAATCGATAATATTTTATATGGAAATGAAATCGATTTGAATAAAGTACCAAAATTAGTTTTTTCGGCATTTCGCCAACAATTAACTAAGAAAACTTGGCAAACAACAGCAACAAAAAGTCAACAATAACAATTAGTAACAATAACAGAATACCACGTAAAGTATCATTATAAAAATGCAACTTGTATGCACTCGATTGACTCGATACAGACGATTGACTCGATTGACAAACGATCACAAGATGGGCGCCGATTATATGATTTTCCAACTCTATGATTTTTCAACGATCCATTTCATGTACACAAATTGCGTAGGTATTATATTTTTGTGTTATTTTATTTTATTTTTCATTATATTAAACTAAACAATACTGTTTTCGATTTATAAGTTTATGATGTTTTTTTTTTAATTTTGTCAATAATTCCGCCATAAAATAAAAATATTATGCACTAAAATTATTTTGGCGTTTTAAACATAAAATACGTAATTCGGAACACGATGAAGTGTCACAGGAATCATCATAGGTGAAAGGGACTATAGTTACTGAAAACTTGAAATCCCTATAGAATGAAAAATATTCACTTTTCATACAATTTTTAAACTTTTAGTTTTTGAGTTACGAATTTTTGAAAATCGGAAAGTTACTATAGAAAGTTACGCCATTTTTTTATTTTGTTACCTACAGTGCCACAAACTTAACTGACCCGGTGACGATGTCACTGATGTCGATTTTAGTGCCGCTAAATAGTATTTCCCCGGATGCAAGGGTAAAAATAATGTCATTGCCAATGGTGTAAATTAACATTAATAAGTAACTTTTTATTTATACAAAATATTCCGTATGAAAAGTCTGTGAAAATGTGACATTTCAAAAAGGCGGCACGTAGTTCCACTTTTTGCCACCGGGTCATATAAGTTTGTGGCACTTTTCACTGTACGCATATATTTTATTGTTTTGACAGTGTCAAACTGACAGACAGTACCTGCTTAGTGTGATAGTGCAAAAACTAAAAGTTTCCGCCAAATGAAATTTCAGATTTAGGTTCCATAGGACAATAGCTACAGCCACAAAAAATTTACGACTCTCAACTCGACGCCCTATAAAGTACAGTTTAAACATTTTTTTGTATAATTTAAAAGGATATTATATTTTTATCTTACATGATAATATGTATAATATTACATACAATTAAAGATAAAGTATACCTACCAACTGAATCAGCAGAATAATAATGGTATACTTACAAATGCATTGTTAGTTTAGTCCTCTATTAACTGTTTGTGTGCTCATAAGACGTTACACCCTTGGCTATCAAGTGGTCTTCCGAATAAACACCAAATAGCAATTCTTCTTTTTCTTTGCTGGCAACTCCTGATCCCAGAGCACGGATTCTGCCGGATTCCAACGGATTCTGCCAATGTCAAGTTGTGAAGGATCATCACTTTAATTTGCTTTAAGGCGAAATGAGTTATGAGACCCAAAACAGACGTTTCGAGCGCACGGAGAATTAATTTTTTTCTTCAAAAACTTTGAATTTGATTTTTTTTATTTATCGATTTATTTAATTGAAGAGTTTGTTTAGTGCTCGTGATAAGCTGATGATTTCAAAATAGTAGATAATCGGCGACTTTATAAGTCATTGTGACAAGAACTATATAAAAACGTAACGCCCGCGCCGCCACTTTGTCAATAGTTAAGTTATTTATATTAGTTTATCTACTAAATAAATAAATAATCATAATGTTGGTACCTAGTCAAAGTTCATCAATATTCGTTATATGAATTATTTTTTATTTCTTTCTATGTGTTCCTTGTTATGATCAAGCTTATTTTGATAGGTATGTCCGTTATGTGTAAAAGTATCTACTCTAAGAACCTACTCAGTAAGTAGGTACCTACCTACTTACTTACCGAAACTTTATTTTCATTTTGCTCTCCTTTAAACCTTGGAAAAAGGTAACAAATGAACTGGAATTTTTTGGTTTGCTATCAACAATATGGAATAAAAAATAGATTTACCTTATTCTTCACTGTATCATTTCACTGACTGTTTATAAACACAACGGCACGAAGAAATCAAATAAAATAAGTATGTAACTAGGTAAATTTATAACAAGTAAAAATAAAATTTAAAGTCCGATATTCACTTAAATTCGAACGATGAAAATAATTATAATTGCGCGGTAACTGGTAAGTTTATTTTTATTTTTTTAATTTTAGAGTACAGACTATGTTTAACCGGCCAGTTATGAATTATTATGAATTCATATAGCAGTGTAATATTTATTTTATTTGTATATTATATTTGAAATGGGTTAAAAATACTTAATATAATAAAATATTATAATATTCGTAAATAAGATTTAAAAAAGAAATAAAACTCTACTAGCGACATCTGTTACAAAAATGTAAAGTGTAATTTAGTTAAAGCGCCATCTATGGGAATCTATCATAACTTAAATAGAGCTATGAGAAAATTTCATCACAGCTTTGTGTTAGTTCAAATTTAACTCTCTAGATGGCGCTGATTTAAAGAACTTGTTTTAAAAAAGTTATTTTTTAAAAGTAAGTAGATATTATTTTGTACATTTAAGAATAGAATATTGTTTTGTTCTGAATTAATTTAAATAACATAATAATTAATATTATCAATAGGCGATAAAACAAAGATTAAAAATGGAATAATTTGCATAGAATTTTTATTTTTGTACACGAAAAAATTATAATAGGTCGGTATTATGAGACTAATATCACAGTCGCAGTCTAGACACAGTTCTATTTCAATCGTATTTGTATTTTTCTTTTAAATATAAATTTAATATTAATATTAACGTAATGAGGAAATTTATCAAGAGTGTATGAAATTTTTGCCAAGACGATTTTCCATACTTTTTGTGTTATGTACAGATGTATGATGATTTATGAACCATTTGTCGGGCATACCTACTCGTATAAAGTAAAATTTTTCATATATTAGTCATTAGGTAGGTACCTACCTAGCTAAAAATCCAACTTTACGTTAAAAAAATATTGCCTAAGTCTCCAATATAAGAAGCGAAAAGGTAGTTTAACTTTTGACTTTCTCAGGTTCCTATTACACAAGGCAATAAAGTTATAAATTTAGTAAAGCCCAGAAAGGGCAGAATCGAACAAGTTTAAAAAACAAACATTGCAACAATGAATCAAGATTTATAATAATGTAACATCTTATTCAATGGAATTCTAGTGAATAAAAGATTTCGTGAAAGTAAATATTTGGATACGGGGCTCAAAATATTTTTAAGCGCGATTCTATGTGAGCGCGGTCACGCCCTCTCGCGGGCACAATAACAAGGTCGGTCGTTCTGCAAATTGTTCCTTCCACGCCATAAAATTTTCTAAAAGTGAAACAGGAATGAATGATAAACTATTAATCTTTATCTGTGAATGAAAGACAGATGTTCGCGGAATAGGATTGTGGGTGAGGTTTTCATATTTTATGGTTTTTATCGTAGCCTTTTTTTAGCCATCGAATCATGACATCGTTTTTTTAGCCTGTAACGATTTTGATCATTCTATTTTCTATGTAATGAAGGTTATTAATATTTAATAGGTAAAGTATCAAATTTTGTAGAGTAATAGGTAATTAAGAGTCACACACAAACACACAGGACATAGAAAAATAAGCTCGGTACCTCCACTAAAATAATGTCTATAACTATACCTACTTGCATACCAATTGCGAATAAATTCCAATGAATTTTATTGTTTGACCGACAGTTAAAACCTAAACCACCTTGTTGATACAATATTAATACGTATTGTAATTATTCATAGGTATATGAATGCAATATATTCTAGTCTAGCTTCCTCCTGGGTTGTCCGGAATAAAACAAAAAATATCTATAGATTTTGTCATTGAATAAAGAGCTATATGAAATAATTTTTCAATCGGTCTAATGGTTCTTGATTTTAATCATTGCATAGGTACCTCCATAATACATTTAAAAATACATACATAACTTTATAAGTAGGTAGGTAGGTACCTGTTTTTTTACTAGACTATATTATAAAGCAAAATTTATTTTCGGAATAGATACGTGTCTCAATCGAGGTTCGTTACGAGAATACCTTCTATAAAATATAAAGATTTGAACTCTTCACCAACTCGATTAGACGTTACACATTATCGATAATCATTGTTCGGTATCTACCAACATTCACCATTTATTATCTATCTGAATGGCTTGTCGCATCGCGCCCAAACAAAGCACCCTGAGGTTCCTCGACCATTTTAACTTGACCCACGCATTTGCATGGACCAATTCTTCGATATATCCACAATCGTATGAAGGGCGGGGAGCGGAGGGTTTTTGTTGACTGGTGAACGCGTTATAATACGTTTAATGGCCTGTAATGAATGGCATAACATCCATAAAGCGACAATGGCCACTCGAACATGCCTATTTATAAAAATGCTTGATTTATAGAACGTCGCGAAAACATTTCTTTCGCACGTGTTTTCAAAGCAACGCCTCCTGTTGAGGTAGCTAGAGTATAAATGTGCTGATACGATAAATCAATATCTGAGAAATATATCTTGGTTAGATGGTCCCAATTTCCCAGGATTATGTATGGGCTGAACACAATTCGTGTCCACAATCTTAATTTCTTCTTTACTATTTACCTACACAATAGTCTGTGTTCTGCATACATGACTATCTAATGCTTCACTTAAAACTCAAACATTTATTTATTCAATTAGTCTTCTTCTAGAAGCACTTTTGAAACGTCATTACATATTTTAACATTTACCACCGATTCGGAAAGCTGTATCTACGGAGAAGAACCGGCAAGAAACTCCATAGTTGCCCTTCCTTACGTACTTTTTTCATAAGTTACGTAATATTTTATTATGTATATGATACCTATTACTATATCGGTACATAAAAGCTCAAATTTTGTATGCAAGTTTGAATGTAAACGCAAACTAAGTACCTACTGAAGTTTGCGCTCTTAAAAGTGAGAAAAAGGTTTTGTATAGACTGCCATCTACTGCAATAAAATTTCTTAAATTTTTACAAGAAGATCTTACCTATACTAATTATTTAGTAATCTGTGCTTTTACTGGGGTCACAGATAGCATAATATTTTAAGGGTGTACCTCTATATCAGTCTTGGAATTTTACTGAGAAAATTACTGCACTTAAAATTTAAATAATTGTTTCCTTCAAATGTTTTTATTTACAAAAGCTTGTTTTGTACTTTTAGGTATGAGAGGTGTTAACTTTGCGATAAAAGTTAAAGTTGCTTAGAATATAATTTTTCCTGTGTACGTATTCTATTTCTATGAATAATTTAAAAAATACATAAGTAGGAAATTGAGTTTCAGATATACAAGTAGAAGCTACATAATACCTATATTTATTACGAGTTACGTGTAAGTATATTTGATGCTCTTTTTATGTCACTTCATAAAAGCTTGTGATAAAAAATTATTCTGTAGCATGTACCCGTTTTAAAAGTAGTATTTAAAAAGCCCTACAAAACATCAACCGACTTATAAGCTTGGCCTACCGATTTAAACAGTCTTTTGCCAAAAAAAACACTATGATAAGTTTTATCTGCCGCGGATTCCACAAAGCGATGCGACAGATGTCCAAAATATATCACTTTTTAGCTTCTTAGTCGGCAGATAAAAAGTCTAAATCGTATTCATAGCAAACAACACCTACGTAACAAGGTATTGTGCGATATTAGACAAAGGCGGGATAAATGCGACGTGAAATCTCTTCAATGTGCTAAGGTATAATCCACTTAGAGGCATGTCGTCGCTTTTTGTCAAAATACAGAGCATGGTTCATTGAATTTAAAAAACACCGCCGCGGGGTACTTTTTCTTGTGTGCAAACAGATTCGAGGGGACCTTGTTGCTGTATGGAAGACGACAGATGGCGTTACCGATATGAATAAAGAATTGATATCGATACTAATTCAATCAAATGAGATAAGGTTGAATTTGTGATCTTTATTTTAATTCAGGTAATTAGTGGGTCTTGTGGTATGTATACAATCGGTGGAAATCATTGGCAACTAAAGGATGGGTAATATTATCATGTATTTTTTTTAATGTAGAGTTATAATATTAAAGAAATATAGAACTCTATAACTGCGTAAGCTTTGAAATTTACTATTGTTGTAAAAAACTTAGGTACATATTTTGCATGTTGTGTTGTCTGATTTGAAAGAGTTTTGTTAACTAGAGCTAAGTAAAAGCGATTCGACAACGTATACTCAAATAATATCTAATAAAAAAAAAAATAATAAGAAAGATCTTATTTCTTTATTATAATTATTTATCACATATATTTTTCACATATTACCTACCTACTGTTCACCTACTTATAACGATTTTGTCTTCTTAATGCTTGTGTCAACAAACTTTGATGACAAAAGCTGGGATGAAGTTGTTTATATCAAAATATCTCTTATCTTTCCAAAAAGGAGCAAGGAGTAATTTACTTTACTTTAAAATACATATAATTAATAGGCTCTAATCTGTTGACAATAAAATAAAATCGTACCCAAATCCATATCGTTCCCAAAAACACAACTGTCAAGGGTTTTATTTGAAATTAAAAAAAAATATTTTTCAAGAAATATAGTGTCCACATGATAAGATTATTCTTGTAAGATTTCTCATATAGCTATCTATTTAAACGAATTAATTACTTATTCAAACATTATTTTTTTAAATTAACATTCATTTATATGATATGAAATTTACTTATAAGTGCGGGAAAGTCAATATCATAGTCATTCTATGAATGTTAGAAAACAGGCATGTGTTAAATCATTTAAACGTAACAACAAAATATCATGATTTGGAACTTATTCAATTTTTCGTTGTTTTCTACAAAAGATTTGACTTCGTATTAATACTACCAAAATAATGAAATATTAAGCAAGTATTATTGTAGGCACATAAGATCGAAGCAAGATAATCAAATCAGGCTTATAGCCGAATTATCATACATAGAGAGTCACATAAATTTTAATTTTTGTTCACATTCCGAGTTAGCCTTTAATCCTCAGTGCCAGTCATTAGTATGAATAGAATGTCAACGCGCGTAAAGGGCTTTTGACCACACTGAGGTCCATAGAAACACTCACAATGGGCCTTCACAGCGAGGACATTAACGTTATATCTTGTTTAGTTTTGATTTATAGCAAGACATACTTGCACCAATTAAAATTGACCCTTCGTTCTAGAAAGTGAAAGCTCAATTTTGCCTGTAGTTTAGTTACAGTTTTTGATCCAAATTCTCATGCGAAGGTGCGAACAATGATTAAAGTTTTGAGTGAAATGATTTCACGCCGATTCCAGTGATTTTTGCAATATTGTGGCCATTTACGTCTTATTTTGTGTAAATAATGATTAATGTATAATTTCAAGTTTTTGTCATATTGCCATTTTCAATTGAGAAGTTTAAAAAAATTGAATAGAAATTGGATAGAAATATATTGGCATAATGTTCTATATTAAAAGATTATGTAATGAAACCAAGGAATCTAATTATTCGAAACAACACAATAAACTGGTGATTTACTACCTTTTTTAACTCTGTAACGTCGACTGAACAACACAATCACATAAAAGCCGTCTCCGCGACAGCCGCGCTGCAATAAGCCTCCAAGTTTATGCCACGTGATATCAGTTTCCGACTTACCCAATAAAGGGTAACCCATGATCCGTTAAGTAAACAAAAAAGGAAGGCTTGCGCAGCCCGCGAGGCGACGTAACGAGTAAATCACGGTAAGCCCCAATACGCGCGGCGGGACTTGCTTTAAGCCCTTTAAGTTCACCTTCCGAGCCCGGATCTGCCGAATAAACGCCATTTTTGCCTCTTTTTTTTCTTCGCTGATCTCGTTCGCTGTATTTATTAGAAGCGAATGCAGGATGTAGACTGGCGTATTGTTTGATATGCGGCTTGACCGTGTTAACATTTTTTGAATATTTGATTCTTTAGCTTATAATTGCTTTAATTTTGGAACTAAATCTAGCGTCTTCATGTATAATTTATCTCCATGTATTTGTCAAAATATGTTTGTGTTTTTAAATATCTAATCTCTCAATTTGTTCTTTCACAGCTTTTATATATTTACTGTAAATGTAAATTCAGAACTAGGTGGCAATAGGAGATACTTCCAGAAATATTTCTATCATCTCATCATCGTTACATTTTGATATTTTATTCAACTGCCCACTATAAGAATCAGAAAACAATTATATTATGCACTTGCTATGTGAACTCTACACTAGGTGAACTTTCCAAATTAAAAATGTCCAAGAACCTTAGCCTTCTATGAATAAGTAAAAAGATGAAAACTTGTTTATCGTTGCATAATTACAAAATATTATTATAATTTTCAAGTCTAATAATATGTCTATTTTTCAAGGAATAGTTAGTTACCCAACAATATTCCTTACACTAAATAATACGTCTAGTTCAACCAAGATTCCAATCAAATTCTCGATTCGATTCGCCCTATACGACTTACGCAATAGTAAGTTAAGGAAATCATCGACTGGGGACGGCCGATTGACCGGCTACTTTCTGAAACACCCTTTACACAAATTGATTTTAAATGGCGATTTATTTCCGCCTCATATCGCCGATCCGATCTTTCTATGAGTTTTATGGTCGGCTTTACGTGGGGTTAAGAAAGTTTAAGTTATAAAACGGTTTATTTCTTTCGGGATTTAATCGATGCCAATTATTCGTACTGGATTGCGTAGTAAATTTTAATTATGTAAGATAGACTATTAAATGCAAGTAAAAGTTGATTTAAGGAAATTAAACGGAAATTTTATTCCATCTTTAATACGTACTAGAACCATCTCTACTTTATTTTGTATACTATATAGATCATTATTCAATAAATATTATTACATATTCCTAATCATAACTTGATGTGCTATCTTCTAAATTTTATTACACATTATAACATACTACAGCTATTAATGTTTCATCTCGTCACCATCATGTTAACGGGAAAATTTGCTAGGTATTGTATTACGTTCGCTAACAAATAAAGTTACAAACAAAGTACGAGTAACGGTAACCAATCAATTTTTATTTGCTTTCTAGATTGTGATGAAAGTTTCGCACAAACGGTATTTTACCCTTTTGCAAAAATTGTGCAAATTACTTTATGAGCGGCCGTTCAATGAGAAGTTGGCAATTTTTTGCTGTTTACAACTGCGAATGGAATAGTCGAATTTAACCGACCACGTTTCAGGGGTCTCCGATTTTATGAGAGACGGAGAGAAATGCGTCGTACCCTAAATGGTCGGATAATAGAAATAAATAGTAACCCTTCGGTGGCGGCGCGTTTGCTGCCGAAAGGTTTACTTTTATTACTGGCGACTTTCTTTTACGTACCCTTTCATAATTGCCTATTTTAAAGGAAAAAGTTAACATCTCTATTTTTGCGCAAAACTTTCTTTGTTCGAATAACAGTTTTTTGGCGAATGGCTATAAAATGCCAATTTAGCGTTTCTCTCAAACAAAAAATTATTTGCAAACGGGTTGTGTAAAACAATGTCTATTGTTTTTGGTGAAATTTGCGAAAATTAGTGAATATAAACGTAAAAAATGCGAGATTTTTACCGTCTAATTGACTTCTCAATCCGTCGACAATGTGGAGTGTAAATAAATTTATCGCCACAGCGGGAATCCTACCTGTAACTCGGTAGTGTGTTAGCCGGCTAAATTTTTTGCTGAGAGCATTTATAGATTGATACATTTGTGACCGCAAAGGCTTTTCAGCGGGGGTTCGTCGGACTGACGAGTGTTTTTTTCTTTTTCCTAGTAAGCTGTCGATTGAAACGTCACAAATAGTGAGTGCAGCGGTATCAGTGTGGGACGCAATAAAAATTATGGAAGTGTCAGTGCGATGAGAAACCTGTGGACAGAGATTTTGCGGTTGTAATGCAACAATGGGCCGGGTGACAAGTGTAATGATAGCTGCTCCTTGGAAATTAAAGGGCATTAGGAAGTTACGATTTATCGCTTTCGTTATCTTTGAGGTATGTGAAACAAGGACGAAAAGTAAAAGTTATAAGTTGGTTTATTTATCACTACATAGTATAAAACAAAGTCGCTTTCTCTGTCCCTATGTCCCTATGTCCCTTTGTACGCTTAAATCTTTGAAACTACGCAACGGATTTTGATGCGGTTTTTTTTAATAGATAGAGTGATTCAAGAGGAAGGTTTATATGTATAATAACATCCATTAAATAGTGGAGAAGTACTATTATTTTTGAGGTTTCTAATGTGATGTCGTAAAAAATTACATTTTTTCCGCTTACATTGCAAACGCAGGCTGAACCCTACGAGTTTTATCAAAATGATGTACTATAAGTATTATACACATTGAAAAGGTCTACAGAAAAGTCCGTGATGGTATATGTCTATCTCTTATGGATAACCCACAATAACTTTTTTTTGTCATTTACTTTTTACGACAAATAATGGCTAATTTTCGAAGCGATTTTAACCAATACAGCATTAATCCTTAACCAATTAAATACCTTGAATACATTGTTCATTTAATATAGATCTATATGGCCCTTTACACCGTATGATTTAAGTGAATATTTTCGAAGATATTACAGATTTAAAAATTGCGGGACGTAGCGTTTGCGGCGGTACCGGCCGGCCGCCCGGCTATAATATATTTTATACCCGTGCGAAGCCGGAGCGGGCCGCTATGTTTTTATATACAACGTTCACAGTTTTTCTGTAGTGTATTTAGTATCAGCATTGCACCCGTGCGAAGCCGGGGCGGGTCGCTAGTTAAGAATAAAAAAGAGTGTCTATACCTACCTATTAACTATAAGTGTACCTACAAGATACGAAATAATTTCACAAGGCGAGTTGCCACTATTTTTCGTTAAACGAACTTAATTCAGTAGATAGAAAGCTCTATCCAGCATCTAAACTAGGGATGTAACGATACATGATTTTGCCGATACGATACCGATACCGATATTTGTAATCAAATATCGGCGATACCGATACCGATACCGATATCGATGGCTTGGTAGAAAAATAAATAGTGAATGAGGCATAAAAGTTACCAACATTTAACAGAGACTCAACTGTAAATCGTATTCTTTTAAATAACAATGCCAAATCAAAAAACAAGAAAACCATTTATTTTAGTATTATTATTTTGCAAAGTCAGTTAAACTTTAAGTTATACACATAAAATCAGTTCCTAATAAAAGTTTACTATTGGTAGAGTTTTTTCAAAAAACAAAGTGCGCACGCGCGGGCGGCTTCCCGCATCGTTCATTGGGCGCGGTTTTTTGAATTGTTTGATATCGGTATCGGTTGTTTTATAATCGGCGATACCGATATATCGGCTTGCCGATTATATCGGCCGATATATCGGTATCGGTATCGGTATCGTTACATCCCTAATCTAAACCTATATCCGTCGTATTAAAAGTGAATCCTGAAGTCTGTATCTAATATACCTAAGGTAAATTTTTATTCTCAAATAAAGGCGATTTATTCATTAATTTATTTTAATTAGAGAGCCCTCTAACTGTCGACTCTTTTATTGCCATAAAGTAACCATCATTCAATTTTTTTCCCGTATTTGATTTCACACTTCAAATTCAGTAATGGCAAATCTTATACTTTAACCTGAAAATTATACCTACTTAGAAAATCACCCAGTTAAAACCCAAATATTTCCATCCATCAATTTATCCATATGTCATGGACATTTCCTTTTCACCATGAAATCGTAACATTTCGAATTACACCAAAACCAATAGATTTTTATACCACCTTATTAACTATAATAACAATAAATTTTTAGATGGCCACCTATACTATCTTCCGAAGCAACGACTGTCCCTAATATAATTTAATGTTATACGGAAGATGTTCATTTTATTTACGTACCGATAATGCTATTTCCGAATACTTATACTACATTTAAATAGTAATTTGGATGTAAACAAGAAGGGTAATTAAGTGAATCGCTTAGACCGTTTCTGGAGTAATGTCGGCTAAATGCAGTCTAAAATTAGTGTGACGATTGATAAGGATAGGCTTACATGGGACTTTGTAGATTGTGCTCTTGTTTATTTTCGACTAAGTAGATGATATAAACAATTCTTAGAAGTTAAATTGTGAATTCGGTAAATTTGCCGGTTAAGATAATTAATAACTTGTAGATGTGTATTATAAAAAGAAATGTTCTTGCAAAGTTGTTACCGACTAATGCAAAACAAAATATTTTGTATTTCAGAGAACGCTAAAATATAATCGCACATTGCATTCATAGGTAATTTTTCATCTATCCTCTCACTAAAGTATATTGCATGTTTATAACTCAGTAACATTTATCACTTATGCGATATGATAACGTCTCTAAACTCATCCTCACTCAGTACAGAGCTTTGTTAATAAAAATACATTAATTTAAAACCAGCGTCATGTAACACCAGCTTACTAAAGTGAATTAGCTGCATGACATACGCGGGCGTTTGAAGAACTACGAGTAGGTTGCACTCGTAAAATTTTATCACGTATAATGGGCGCCCGCGCTGATTTGTGTGACACCGGCACCTTACCCGATTATTGTCTTAGTTTAATGTTATAATTAGCGTAGACCTTTAATTAGAGGAATAAAAAGTGGGTGTGGTCATGGTTCTAGGGATTTATAGAGGTTTGATTTTGTGCGTAGGATCTATGTTAGAAATAGAGATAATGCTGTGGAATATGATATAAATTCCTTTAATGTATATTTAAGAGCATTTCTATGTATTGTTAACAATTTAAAATAATGATCAAATAACAAGTCACGTAATATCATAACTCATATCAACAAAGTACCTATAATATCTACGTAATTTGCGCGTTTTTTCAACGCAATATTCCCATGGGTAAGGTGAAGGCATTATTTCAGCCTTTCCTGTCACGCGAATATATTACACATATTTATAGTTAAAAGATCATTTGTTGAAATGGAGCCAAATTTCCGGCGCGAGCTTTCAACGGAATTCACAAAAAGCGCCATAAATTGGCAAATAATCCCCCGCATAACGCAACCTTTGTTTGGCCACACGTGCTTTTAATATTTCGCTAGCAACAAAAGCTGGATTTAGTCTTTGTTGGCGTCACCTAAAGTAAACACGAGTAAAAACTGACGACGTCGATGCGGCAGCGGGAATGTGAGAAGTGTTAATAAATTTTATTAAACGATACGCGGACAATGGTCGGTTATTGAGACGTCGCTGCAATATTCCGGATCGAATTTGTCATGAGAGCGAGGTGCATTGTGATCGCTGAATGCCGTGAGAAGGAAGAGCTTCCGGTAGCCGATCGATGCCTCGGGCGATATCTTACAATCGATATTCAATACTATTTTTTATTTCGTATTTTATACGTCATTCATACGTTCTCGTGATGTTTGATTGTGATTACAATGAACGCTGCAAATTCGAGCTTTTTGGAATTGATTTACAATCTTGCGAACTAGTATTATATTTTTTTATTTCTATTACCAACTAGTTACATTTATCTCAGATTACATGGCTGCCTATCTACTTGAATATTATTCAAATCTTTTCTCATTTTTTTAATGATAGGAATGTTTTCTTAAAAAATTAAGCTGTACGAATACAATTAATTTAATGTAATAATGTACATACATACATAATACACAAAACAACTGCTAACAAAGAACGTTCCACCCTGTGGTTCCACCAAAACAACAAAAATGAGATATGAGATATCACAAACTAGAGCTTGCGTTTAAATGCCAGACAATAATTAAATTTGCATCGGGCTCTGACAAAAACCAGAGTTCGGAATTTAGGAAACAAGGAAAAATTCCGTACATGTGTCAATTGACGCATAGCCTATGCGGGGTTGATAGACGAAAAAAAGTAAAACCGCGGCCGAACAATCGAAGCTAACTTATAAAATATGTATCCTAGTGCATGGCTTTTGAAACTTGCACTCGTTTCTACTATTTTGACCGCGATCGGGATTTTTCATAGCCATGAGAGGGAAAAAATAGACATTTATATACGAACATTGTTATCTACGTATGCCTGACGTTTCCGCGAACCGTACTTGTATAGATTTAGTTTTTCAAATTTCACCGTATTTTATGAGGTGTATTTTGCATGGAAATACTTTTAATTGGGATTTGCAATTCTAAAACTGACAAGGGATTTTATTTTTGTTTCTATGTATATCTATTGTGAGCTTTCATTTCAGTCGTAATATTAGATGGTTTAATGCTCTAAGATTAGATAGGTCAATCAATCAATCAATCAACTTTTTTAGAAAAACTTTATGTTCAGTCATCACTCATCGTCATCAGATTTAGATTTAGGTTGATTATTTTTCCGACCCAAATATCGACCAATAGAATTGCACCATTCGACGTCACGTGGTACAACCTACATGGTATTATACTGATAATTTTTTGAAAATTTTCTCTGGTCGTTGACGTCAAACTGACAGGTTGAATTCAATTGTGAAATTATTGGCCGACATTTGGGACGGAAAAATAATCCCTCGAATACCACACGAGCTTCAAAATTATCTGGCATTTCCCTCAAGGTTCCCTGCAAACAAATAAAGTCGTCAAGTTTTTCAGGAAAAATCACTCGCGCTTCGCGCTCGTGATTTTTTAACCTTGACTAAAAACTTGACTCCTTCATTTGTTTGCAACGAACCTATCGGAAAATACCCGATAATTTTGAAGCTCTTGTGGTATTATAAGTGATTATTTTTCCGACCCAAATATCGACCAATAGAATTGCACCATTCGACGTCACGTGGTACAACCTACATGGTATTATACTGATAATTTTTTGAAAATTTTCTCTGGTCCTTGACGTCAAACTGACAGGTTCAATTCAATTGTGAAATTATTGGCCGACATTTGGGACGGAAAAATAATCTCCCGAATACCACACGAGCTTCAAAATTATCTGGCATTTCCCTCAAGGTTCCCTACAAACAAATAAAGTCGTCAAGTTTTTCAGGAAAAATCACTCGCGCTTCGCGCTCGTGATTTTTTAACCTTGACTAAAAACTTGACTCCTTCATTTGTTTGCAACGAACCTATCGGAAAATACCCGATAATTTTGAAGCTCTTGTGGTATTATAAGTGAATATTTGTAGTTGTAATTAATGTCTAATTTGTATTCTTCATACCAAGCTTCATACAAATAAAATGGTCTGACGTCAAATAAAAATAATAATATTATATTAATAAAAATAATTTTAATTTGCAATTTAAAGACTTATTAAAAATATGTAGTAATAATTTACTTACGGAAAAGGAAGTCTCCTTACACGGGAGCTGACAGATGACATCGATAAAAATGGCGCAATCTTGATGTCTGCATTTCGTTATCTGTGGGATGTGACGAAGATAAAAAATAACAAGCCATTATTCCATGGTCATTAATTAAATAACCAGACCTTATGTCATTTGACATTTCACGTTGTTAAGTGAATCCAGGTAAAAAATAATGCTATTTTTCATGTTACCTCATTCTGCAAATATTTAGACGTATTTTTTACAAGGCCATACTAGAGTATATACCTACTGCCATACTTCATGGTTTTGCGACTTTTGCTTTAGTTTATACTTATATATTATGTGAAAAGGTAAGTCGCTTAATACACATCATATAAGTAGGTAGGTATATCATCTATATTACTAAATATCACAATAAAATTATATGAAAGTAAACATATTATAATCGACTCAAATATTCTATGTTTACCTATTGTTTATCAAAAAAATGCTACTACTCAATAATAGTATGCTAAAATAAATTAGAGCTTATTTATATTTATTTATGTTGTATAATGCTTACATTATGTTGATGAATAAAATTCATTTAAGGTTTTTACGTTGTATTAATAACAGAGGGCCGCCACCGCGTCGCCAAAGATCTCCTGCCGTATTTATTACCTTCCCGACCAATCCGATCGTCATTTTTAACCGTCATCGCTAATTTGCCATTGTTTTGCCCGCTGACGCCACCTTTTTTGCTAAAAACCATAAAATAGATAAGCTTTTCGTAGCTCGGGTGCCATTAATTGATTATAAAACTTTAAAGCGATATGAAATCCCGGAATTCGGTCGAAGTTCGATGTTTGGATGGTTGGGTAATTAATAATATGCTGGTCTACTTTAGTGATTGATTGATCCACATTTATGCAGTGAAAACCGTGTGACAATGCATATATCTTTGTAGACTATCTTAGTATCTCGAGTGGAATTCAATGATGATTGTTTTACGTTGATGAATAAAAGATAAAGTAATATATTCAAGTTGGACATTATACTCCAATCGATAAGAAAACAACATAGCACGAAAAGGTAGATTATAAGATTATGCAAGAGCAAAGCGCTGCTGGTCTGCGATTTCGCTCGTATCGACTATCGAGTAACGCAGTCAATATGTTAGGCGCTACGGCGTCGTAGGCATCAAGGAGAGGCTGGCATAAAGCACGGTGCAATAAAGAGAATGGATGCCGCCATCGGCCGCCGGCAGGATTACCCGAATCGCCACTATTTATCGCTCGAGCCTTGCGCCCAGGTGCCATCAATCTATTTAATGATCGGGTCAGCACATACTCTAGGTCTTTTTGCCACTAGCGTCGGACGTCGCACAAAACGAAGAGGCAAAGGCGTAGACCGGGAGATGGACGTTTGATGAGGCTCTTTTGTGTCGATCGGGGCCGTTAAAAGGGTTTTCGGATGCGCTATATCACCATGAGCCTGTATGCGATTTTGCATATGTTTTATGCAAAATTTGCCTATCTACGATACTGATGCAAAATGAAATGAAAATGCATTAACGCTAGCTTTGAAGTGGAAATTATTAATATCCGATTTTCAAATATTATCCAGCTGAAGCATATTAACTTAATAAATCTACAAAGTACCTATAAATAAATATTTTAAAATAATAAACGGCACAATGAAATCACTTTGTATCGATATGAAGTCAACGTCGTACACACATTTAATTTAATACAGCAATAAAATGCCAAGTACGTTCTTAGATTGTCACTTCACGGCGAGACTGGGGTCACTCGAGTGTGTAAAGGATGGTCAATGGCACTACAAGTATGGTTTCAATACAGGGCCTTTGGGAACACGGTCATACATCTGTCCGGATCGTGCGCAAAGCAATGCATACGAGGATTTGACGGCTCTTAGCTGGATGTATGTATGGCTCGCCTTTGTCTTTGATCTTTGTGTTTTTGTTTCGTTACTGCGTTGTAAATCACGGCATTGGGGGAATTATAAGCTCTTGATATCTTAATTGTATTACTGGTGACAGTTTTGTTTTGTAATAGGTGTGGTTTTATGTAGATGCATTTATCAAATACCTACGTTTCACATTCTTTCACCCATTTTTCATTCTCAGGTATTTCTTTACAATACTTATTTTACGAAGGTGACCTCAAGGTACATAATCTTAATCAAAGCCACGAAATTTATTAAATTTTAACTTGTTATAGGTACCTATGCTATAAGATTGATGTAAGTACCTACAACTTATCAGCTTTTATTTTATTACATCGATTTGTTCGCTACCTTATTAATAGATACTTATATTATTTAGTTACTTTTACTTTGTCATAGTTTCTTATAAACCGCATGTCTTCCTTAAAGTTATTACAAAAATATATAAATTTAAGGAATACGTATTCAAATATTTGTACATTCACCAAAAATGTGGAGTGATCACACTAGAATTGCTTCAATACGCAAAGGATTGCAAATCAAATATAAACTTGGCTATTTTACTCAATAAGACACAATTTCCAAAGGTGAGTGCGCGTTTACTTTGTCACACGTCACGTCAAATTAAATTCTTACAACACTATACGAATGCATTATGAACAGATATTAGAACTATTGGATACATATCCATCAGAAAAATTGTTTTTTTTTGTACCTCAGTACTCTACACACACTACAGTAGATACCTAGTGGCAGTATATGTGATAAAAAAACTGTATAAAGTGAAGTCCCATGTCCCCTAGTGGGGTAAAGGGCAGATGTATTATACACCTGTTTCACTGATCGATTTTCTTTTAGGGACAAGTAGGTGATCAGTCTTCTGTGTCCTACCAGAACGAGACATTTTTTTTCTTCGTCTCCACCGGGAATCGAACCCAGGACCCCTCGGTGCTACGCTCACGCGTCAACCACTGTACCAAGGAGGCCGTCGTAAAAAAATACTGTATAATATGTACCTTTAAATTACCATATACGAGCAAATAAATAAATTTGATTCATTAACATTTAAATGTTTAAGTAACATAAAAAACATTTCTCAATACATATAACAATTTAATATAAATAGCAAACAATTATTACACAAGTTATAGTAGTATTTAACTAAATTACATACCTTATGAATACTTCACATTTTTCAGTTTTAATAAACATGCAATATTATCAAATCATTTTAATTTATTAATTTCTCAAACGCAAACTCAAATGGAATGGTTCCACCAAACAAAGAAAAATACCGAATTCTGTATTAATCATCATCATCATCATCATAGTATAAAACAAAGTCGCTTTCTCTGTCGCTATGTATGCTTAAATCTTTAAAACTACGCAACGGATTTTGATGCGGTTTTTTGTAATAGATAGAGTGATTCCAGAGGAAGGTTTAAGTATATAATTTATTAGGTATTAGACAAAGCGGGCGAAGGCGCGGGCGGTAAACTAGTAAAATATAAAACAATATCGTAACATAATCCAATGGAAACAAAGTTGTCCGGCGGTAGGCGGGCCAAGTTCCGGTCAAGTCGCGGGCGGCGCTCGGCTTCCGTTCCTCCAATTTGGCCACATTCAACGCAAGACGTTTGATATCTCCCTCCTCCCTACCTCACACCTAGAAAGATTTTAAAATTCCTATTCGTTTGTCTTGTGTAGAGTTCAATTTTTTATACTGTATAATGTATATCTAGTGCTAACAATAGATATAATTTTTGTATTTTAAGTTTCAGCTTCAAAAATTTGAGTGGATTTATCCTCTGATATTTAATCGACTTCAAAAAATGGAAGAGGCTCTCAATTCGGCGTTTACATTTTGTTTGGTATTTTGCCTCGGCTAAAATGACTTATTGATTTGAAGGTCTAGGTTTGAAAGAACATACTGTTATTTTCACGTATATTCGCTTTTAATTGTTGGAAGTTTATTTTTCAGTTTCAAAAACTTGGGCGGAAAAACATAGAGTGAAAAGCTCAACTTTTTCTTTATAAGTTTATAATCGACAACATATTATCAATTAAATTTCTAATTTATTTTACCATATTGTGTGATTCAGTAATAGGTTCAAACAAAATTATCTTTAAAACAACATGAAAGAACTAATACGTATTTAATTTAATCCATTGGTCATTTAAAGCTTTCAACAAACTACCAATATACTCTATTCATAACAACATCCACGATCATTGATGTGAGCCATATTTACATTGCTTCTTTTTCATATACAGCTTAAAAAATAATCCCTACTTAAGACGCAATGGTGAGTGATCTGAAATTAGGTTTCAGAAGCGTTGTGATTTTGTGTAACATGATTAAGAAAACGGATTTTCTCATAATGAGGAATTATGGGGATCTTAGAATCTCTCCGGGTCAAGCCAGTTAGGACTAATAGGTATTTAATTTACTCGCAAAGCAGATGTTATTCTCTCTACGAATTGTATTGCGCAGTTAAATCTGAAGACCTTAATAAACTTAACTGTGTTATTAAATTTCCATAAAGAGAAATGCATATAGACTTTTCAGCTTTTGCTTAGGTATATTAATGAGTTGATTGTTGGCTTAAATAAAATTTAAAATAATTTTTAATTTTCTTTAAAGTAGAATATAAAATTATAGGTAATATTATGAAATAGGCGATTTATTCAAAATTTTGAAGTTCCTATTAATTATATAAAGAGCTTCTTAATTTTTATTCTCAATTTTACTTTCATTTTCGTTATTCTAGCCATCAATTTTATTTTATCTCGGACAATTTAGGGTGATTTACATTACAAGAACTTTTTTCCAATAACGTGAGGAAGATGCTTAGAGATTCACACTCGGTACACGCCGACAACAGCTCATTAAGGAGTCCGAAGGGTTAAAAGTCTCTCCTACGTATCAGCCTTTTTGTAAAAAGAGGCTTAATTAGGGCTCATGCGGCTACCCTACAACCCCTGTAACTTTTAATAAATGTTCGAAGAGCGCTTAACATTCTATACGTATACCTGTGTAGGACGGATTTAAATACAGCAAGTTTTATTACGCACACAAAATTTATTTTATACATTCACTCCTTTTCGTTTTTGCAAAAAATATTTCATTTTACATTGATACCTTTAGGGCATCGTGTATTTGAATTATGTTTTATTTTTATTGTGTATGAGTGGAAATTGTGATATTTTATTCTGAAATGTTATTTGTTGCAAAATGTATTAGAGCAATTTTAAGTATAAATTTAAATCAACACGCCGAGAATGCGTTGTTTTAAGAATGACGGTTGCATAGCTTTTACTAATAATAAATAATATTAACTGAGCACTTCTAAAACTAGTAATAGCTTCTTATATAATAGTTCGTACAGTGAAATAGTTGCATGGGGGAGTGGGGGGAGCATTCAAAGATGGCGAGTATATTTTCAAGTTTATGCCAGAAATAAAGGCCTAATACAAAAATATCGGTGTCAGGGCTTAGAATAATTATCTCTGCACTGTCGTTGTGTTTGACAGAATGAAAAATATGGGAGAACATTCTTGAATCAGCCTCTGTGTGATTAGATTTCAAATCGGTAACTTCAGTGAAAGTTGCGCCTTGCAATTTAAAACATTTTGTGGGGTCATCAAATCCACCACATACATATAGCTCACTTATATTATATTACGAACTATTGAATCGTAAACAATGGACTATTGTTAATTATTTAAAATAAAAATTAAAAAAATATATTCATGAGTTTTCAATCTATAGTGGTTTAAAGTTAACTCAAAAATGGAGCATTTTCGTAAATTTTCTAAAAAATCTTAGAGAAAGTGTAAGAAATGTTATAGTATGCTATATATTCGTGATCTACTCAATAAGCTCTTTCATTTGATACCCCACACGGCATGTTTTGGAAATTTTTATTTTTTTCTTTGTATGCCATATTTAATTACCGGGGTGGGGGGAGGGGGACCACAAAACTGGTTGGCAACATCTGTCTATAGGATGTCTGGGATCTATACAATATATATCAGAAGTCAGATTTAGGTCCGCTATTTTTGCAAACGAACATCTCCTTGGAGCCTGCTCTAATTATATGAATCAATATAGGTTTCCCACGTATGGCGCGTGGCCGCTCAGCAAGTCCTCGTGGGAAGGTATTAAATATCTCGAATCAGTGCACACCACCGTCTGTCAATGAACTCTAGATTGCTGCGTCTGATAGTTATGTTTGATCACACCATTTTCCTCTGACCTCACCTGCCCTTTATATTTGTAAGGGTCGTCTCTCGCTGGCTCCACATTTGGGGGTCTTGCTAAACTGGCTGTAATATTTTAATAAAACGATGAGCCAACTTATCAGCGCCATCTGCCGGCGGCACAATGACGGATCATCCCATAATGCGGACGGTAAAAACACGGGAGTATTGTGGATTTTTTGCCCGTACTATTCCGGGTTTTTGTTGTTTGTAATTCATGGGGCTCTTTAAGCTAATGATACGGTCTTATCTTAGCATCTTTAATGCAAGAATAGAACCTGAAAGATACATATCTTGTTCATTGATTTGGCTGCAACCAAAATCTATGCAAAGTATGTTTTATGTTCTTTTGCCAAGTTCAATGTTTTTTTTAAATATGAATTGCTATTTTCATCTTATTTTTTTAGAATAGATTTATCTGACGTCTATTGGTACTTACAAATCACATTAATAAGATAAAACTGCATTAAAATACTTTGAATTTTCAGAACAACGATATAAACGATGAAATCCAAATTATATAAGTTTGTTACTTAATATACATATTTTTATACCTACTTTCAATTTGGCAGGAATGGTCAATGGACATTGGAAATTCAATTCACCTTTACCACGCAGAGTCATTGACTTCCCATATCGTCAGTTGATAATCCATATGTGTAAATGGACATTACGACGTCGGCTGACAATAATGAGAAAGCCATAAAGCTGCTGCCACACTGGCGGGGTATCGGGCAATCTTCGGCTCAATGGAGGTTATTTACATAGCAATAAGGCGAAGATAGCGTCGTCTTCGAACCGACCTTATCTCTATTATTGCCTGTGTGCACGCGGCTTATGGTTGGAAGAAAATGAACTGGGGACGCGGAAATAAAGTATTTAAATAATGCTGATTTATCTGTGATTGTGGATTTTAGTGTGGAAGATAATTCTATTCATTATGGAGGGTGTGCTACGGATTCTTTCAAGTACATAGATGAAAATCTTGAAAATGTGTTTCACGAAGCGACGCACTTTATAATTTAAAAGTAAGTATTTGTTTGAATATTCAATATCAAAATATATGTCTATCATAAAATAAAATTATTTCTATTTTCTATTTTACCCTTACTCATAGCGAACCCTACAAAAATTTACAAACCCTTTAGCTGTGCACCTACGTTAGACAAATTAAATTTAAAAAATAATCAAACATTAGTATACGTCACTCCGTAAACACGCGGCAAATTGAGCAGGGGTAGCGAATATTAAAACGAAAATTTATGAAGTGTGACTGCGGATCGCGACTCGCACCGTAGCGAAGTGATTTGTATGGAAATTTCATAAATGTCCCACTCAACGAATGCGGAGCCCGAAGGTGTCATTTGATGACATAATTTGGGAGCTACATAAAACCCGCCAGATTTATGTTTGTTTGTCCGTCGCTTTATTGAATAGCGGCTGCGGAGAGCATGCTTTTATGGCTCTTTTTGTGCGTGTATTCGTGTTAGGATTGTAGAATTGAATTTGTTTGTTACACGTACTTTAATTTTATTAATTTTGAGATACATTGCGTCTTTAAAGGGAATTGTAGAGTTGGCGAAATGCGTAAATATGTTAGCTTGAAACACAAATATCTTACGACCAGTACGTAACCTACTACTTACTGGAGCTTTTATGCAGAAGAAAGATCCATTTATTGACCTAAGCAAGAAAATATAGATACCGGTTTCACGAGCTCTACTCGTTGAGCAACTGCAGTCATAATATAATTATCACTATCAATCCATACTAAACTACAGATAAATATAACAATCTTTAACTTATAGAGAAAAGTCTCTCATGAAATGGTTTCCACCATCAATGTGAGGTCACAAAAAGCAAGCTCCTTAAATGACGTGCGGCAATTAATAACGAAAAAGCGCTGTAAATCAAAATAAAGGCAGCAGCGAGCGTGAATATTGTTTGCTTAAACAAGAGACGCGATGGCATATGGCTTGATCCGCGATATCGCCGCGCTGCAATTGCTTTTTTATTCCAAGCCATAACTGAACCGCCTATGACCGCTCGAACTTGTGATGTATAAATTTTTAACGTGACATTTTATATGCCGCGGTACTGTGAATATCCTTTGTTATTAAAATTGGTGATATATATTTCTGATGCTTGTATGTCTTTTGGGAGTGGTCATCAATTTATATAGGGCGATTTTTTATTGAATTTGCTATTTGTTGGTGTTATTTGTAGCACGAGTGAATGATATATTATGTAACACGGGTAAATAAGTTCAGAACAGGGTTTACAGCTTTAAAGACTACTTATATCGTTTTATCACAAAAATGTTGATATCTAGAAACTAGTAGCGGAGTTCAAACTTCTTTAACTCTATCAAAAGCTACATATAACTATACTAATTTACAAAGATTTCAGACGAGTTGATCTTCAACTACTTTGCAGAAGATTCACGGTAGCCATAATAATTACTTTCCTGCTGTTATCCATCTTAAAAACTGATTTTTTCTTAAAACCTTGCTTGTATCTCCATGTCGATCTTTATTTGGCCTTAACAGTTAAGATATATTAATATGATTAAATATTATTATATCAATAATATTATTAAATATTATTGATATGGTTTCGCATCAAACGTCGTATTCACTCACATTATTCTCTAACCCTTGCAATATCTTTATTGCACTTTATTTGGCAATACGTAGAGTGATAGTGGAGTGTGCAACCAAAGTCGCATCCCGTGACACAAAAAGTCGCTCCAACATACGCGGATAAAAGAGAAATTGCATTATTTGACACAAATTATTGAAAACGCTTCCACGTAGCAACAAACTCGATTGTCGCGTGTCAATTAATACCACTCGGGCACTAGTCGTTTTATTTATTCACATCGATGCTTGCCTATTATTAGCGTTGGTTTACGAGAATTCAATTTCAGTTTTTTCAGCGTTGGAATTATCTTTGGTAATAATAGCATTGTTTGCGTTAGATCAACGAACATAATAAGAGCTTTAATAGATACTGCTAAATTCTGTATAAATATTTCACAGCTACAACAGAGGAACTGATTTTGTAACAATATTTTTAGATTCTAGGAATTCATAATATTTTGAACTTAATAATGTACCACGGCCATGCTCAGATCTGAACTGCATACCTACTGTACGAGCATATATTCGTTTGAAAGTAGATGGTATTTATTTAAGTACGAAGATTTTTGGAATATTATTATTGCTAGATAGCACGAAGCTTGATTGTAAGAAAAATTTATATGGTTATATAGTTCCTAGATTATTTCGATGGTCAATTGCATGATACATGACATGATATTGTTATCCGTTTAAATATACGATTGTTGTAATTTCCTATAAGTAAAGAAACATATATTGTTATTATACGATAAGCAATTTTAGTATTAAGAGTTTTTAAATTATGTTTTCTTTGTTTGAAATTCTTAATAAAAATAAAAATAAAATAAAATGATATCGTAGGTTAAATAAGTCAATGCGTTAACAGCTGCCTAGTGTTTCATCTGCATATACCAGTTTGACACTTGATAGCATAGAAACGTCTGGAACATTCGTTTATCGTTACCACGAAGCTAGATGGTAAGTAAATTAAAAATGTAAGTCTATGCTTACAGTGTCAGTCAAATCAAAGCGGAAACGTTTGCAGCTGGCCAGCGCAAATGCAAATGCGGGGGGTGTTGTGAACGCGCAGTTGGCTGCATTGTGCCCCCCCCCTTCCCCCTCGCCGCATCCCGCGAGAGTTTGTTTTTTGGGGCAAATAGCTATAGGCTTGATAATGGCCTCGCGGATCATGATTGGTATGTGGAGGTTGCTCTACTTACTTTTCTTTATACTAATGGATTTTGAGATTTTAAATTTTTGTGTTGTATTATCGTTATGATGTTATGTAGTAAAGCTTTACAAGCTTCAGGTCAGTTAAATATCAAGTGTTTTAATTTTTGAGTAATAAAGGATAATTAAAAAATGATTATGTATTGAACTCTATCATGTAGTATGTATGTATGGTTAATTGTGTTGCTAGTTTTCTGAAAACAGTACCTAGCCTCAATTTGGTTGAGAATAAGATGTGTTATCATCAGTTATGTGTGAACAAATATAAAATATTAGGTATATTCACCTCTAAAAAAAATATCAAAATCGTACGGTAAAAATATTCGCTTTCCAGCCAAAGTAGAGCACCTTCCACACAGTCCGCCTTACAGCGAGTGGCGGATGGGTTTTGATTTTTGTAGTTTCGTATTATTTGCGTATTTATCCGCCCGCCGCCCGGCAGATACATTTATTTGTGCCGTCTCCCTCCCCCCACTCCCCAATCGATTGATCGCGATATCATTGCGATAATAGGGCAGCGCGTCGGACGCGCGGTTCCGTGACGCGGAACGCGAAATATGGCCGACGAGCCGGTCAGCCGTGAGCGAAAAATCAGCCTGTTGATGACGATATGCAACTGTAGGCAGCGTTGCAGCTTCTTATAGTAAATGTAGCTTGATTAAAGCTCCTCTATGTTACTCTTATTAGCTTGTTTCATCGTGACTATGTTGTGGTAATAATAGCAATGTTAATGTATGAACTCTAGATGATAATGAAGAATAAGCGACAGTACTACAACCTTATTGTTATTGACAACAAGATTGCATTTCTGTCGCATGAGTGTAAATTCAAACAGCTCAAAGTTTTGTGACAAATTTGTAACCAGCTGATTTATTGCATAAAAACTAGCATAATTTTTCACTTGAATTTGTAGCATCAAATTAATGTAAAACAAAAATTTGCTACATACTTTACTAATTCGTTTTCTAAAGTTGTCTTCTGTTATATTATGTATCTAATACTCTGTTAATCATAAGCAATTCGAGTTGCACGTTTAGCAAATATTAGCTCGGAGTCTTATAGAATTACGACGACAGTCTCCATCGCGACTCGTTTTTGTTCAAAACTTTATGAAGTGTCAAACATCACACGGTGTTTAAGCGTCAATCCTAAGCGTCAATCAATCTTTTCTCCGTAAGCCGGTGGCACAAACAAACATTTAAACCAGAAAACATGCAAATGAGATAGAGAACCCGCATGTAAATGAGCTACCATAAAAGGCACGGTTAAATCTAACCAAATAATATTTGTTGGATAAAAAAAGATTTGTCATGTGAGGCGCATGCTTTGAGTTATCAATTTAAAAGTCGGCATTATGGGAATAATGCTGGGGCTAAATAAAACATTTCAATTTGGCGATCCGGTTGCGACCCTTGCCGAGCGCGCTTTGTTGATCTCAGATCTCGTATTAGTAGTTTTAAAGTACAGTTACGAGCGAATTATACATCATTATCGAGGCAATTTTGCGCATTTTGTGTTAGATATCTTTATATATAAAAATGAATCGCAAAATGTGTTGGTAAGCGCATAACTCGAGAACGGCTGAACCGATTTCGATAATTCTTTTTTTATTATATTCCTTGAAGTACGAGGATGGTTCTTATGTAGAGAAAACGTAAATATGTACCACGGGCGAAGCCGGGGCGGACGGCTAGTTTACTAAATAAGTATTATAAATGAAACGTTTTTTTGTTCTGCTGCTAAGTTTTATTTCGATTAGAAATAATGATTATTCTACTAACATTATAATCTGAGAGCTTTTATAGATGCATAATATGAAAATGTATCAATTATAAAGCTAAGTAACATGTTGCTATCGATCCAATGTCTTCTAAAATAAATATTAAAAATTATTACCAAATAAAATTTAACTCAGTAAAAAGTTAAGCTTTGACAATTACGTAATTTAAATTTTAATGTACCTTTCATGTCTGCAATATGCATAAAATATTCACAAATAATAATATTACCGTATTGAATGTTTAATATACTTACGTGCGCGACAGTCCCCGCAGTGGGTACCCAAAACGCAGTGTATGCTTGGTTAAGCCCGCGCCCCTCTAACAAGAAAGGGGTAGTTAGCCTCTATTGTCTCAACCCCAATACGGTTGCATTCAGGAGGATGGATCATGGCATGAGTGTTGTAACCCACAAAAATTTTGACGAAAAAGAAAATGAATTTTTATGTACAATTTTGTTTCATGACTACCTCAATGAAATAGTTATCGTGAAGATTATCCCAGGTTTTTGGTAGCTTTATTTAAAAAAAAGTGTAGTCTAGTAGAAAGTGATTCAAGAGGAAGGTTTATAAGTATGTATAATATCACATGCATTATTGATCTGGATCGGAGTTATTTATAAAACACTAAAAGTAAAACAACTTATCTATAAGAAGCATATCTACATAAATTTAATTACAAAATTCATCTATCTTTCGATTAATTATCAAGTTTTAACAATCAATATATCTAGCTAATTTGAATAATATTAGGATTATTTATGCCCATTTATAAAACAAACTTATTCTTACACCAACAACAAAACTATACTCTATTACAAATCTTAAAACACATTCTATTTTGTAGCATCTGCAATTCGTGTACCCTACAACAATCACCCTTTCAGCCATGACCGTCCCCACAAAGACGAGAAACACGGAAAACACTTAGCTCTGTTGACACTACACTTTACCGCTGATTCTACTCCAGCCTCGAACGGGACACTTTGCAATCATTGACGTTCTTAATTGTTCCTCTTGCAATTTTCATTTATTTAAATGCAGTTAGCGTGTCGTTAATTACATAAAACGTTTGTTTGTGCCTGATGTTTTGGTTCGGTGTTTTTGAGTTTAGCGTTTTTGCAAGATGTGCTTGTTTTATTATATACTCTGAATGAATGTAATTTTCATTTAATATTCTGAACTTATAACGTAACGTAGCAGTATTTATTATGTGTAGGTTTTGTTCGCACTTTATATATTATGCATCTACTTTGTTTTGCAACATACTCATAACAAATAGTATTTAGAGATTAGTCTAATCGATGCAAGTATGTTATGCAATTATTATCATGAGAAGGTTCAGTAATATTAAATATGTAAAACACAGCTTCTCACTAGAACAAAAATATTTGCATAGTATTCTGTAACTTTATGTATAAAATATTTGGCACATGTAGGAGGATCCATTTGTAATGAACAGATATAATTTAGAGTTTGGACGAAACGTTACAAACGCCTGTCCAGTAATCATAAATAACGTGGCCGTTAAAAACAATTAAAACTGAAACTATCAAACAGTAGCGTAATGAATGGCCGACGTATAATAACCGGACTGCAAATCTAGTTTGAAAGGGGAGTGTGGCAAGTTCGGTGAGCCTCCATGGCCAGACTCTCACCACACTTCGGCGTGTTCGGTGCCCTTAAACCGAACAAATTAACGTCCTAAAATGCGGAAAAATCACACGCCAATATACATATTACGGCAATCACAATTGGGCTCACTATTGCGTGTCGTAGCGCGAATGACTACGTAATAAATCCGACAGATCGCTATAACGTGTTCTTTGTCGCTTTGGCCACGTCCCTCTCACACAATGGCATACTTATTAGGGATTTAGTCCAGATATTAGTTGGGGTAAGGGCATTGTTTGGAGTTTAATAGAATCGGGCGCCCTGTTGTAGGCCCGCGTAGTTGTTCTACGCCGTAGGGAGCATTTGATACGCCATGTGCTGCGAATTGCTTCTGAGTCATAGCTGGAGACGCAAATATTTTGCTATTCTTCTTAATTGTACGTTTAGAATAATAAAAATATAATAGCTAATTATATAATACTATATGAGTAAGTAGATATACATATTTCCTGAACAGATAGGTCTACAAAACTTCTCTCTGCAAAGCTTACAATCATTAAATGTTATAAAGATATATTATTATTCAAAACTTCAATAGTAGTAATTCTTAAGTGTACTTTTCTAACAAGTTTCTTTCGTTCCATCATTATTCGGCACGGTAAATATAGTTCCTTTCATAGAGTCATTCATATCAAGTAATAATAATATAAGCATTTCATTATTTTAAACCAATATGTACTGTACGCTAGAATATGTATTTTGTATCATAGGTCTTTAACAATTAACAGAATGGTACCTACCTATGTTCAAAAAAGTTACAAGCTAATAAATTCTATAAAAAAATGGCATATACTTACCTACGTACTTATTACAGAAATATACGTATTCCGAATATTTATAACATATTCTATAGTTTGACGATTCACAGTCGAATGCACATTAAAATCGGGATGCATCTGAGATGTACCCTGCCAGATCGATAGTGCCCCTCGATCGCGCCCCTTATTGAAAATTATAACAATGGCACACCGCTCTCTGTAGCCCTCTTAACACTCACTGATTTCGGAAATGCACTGTGGATATGTCTGTCTGTATTTGAGATATATTTTATTGAGATTTTTAGTTTGTTATATTTAGATAAGTAAAAGTAGGTAGTTGTAGATTCTATGTTCTATATTTTGTATGAATTGGTCTGAATTTAATTTTTAGCCGCACATAATATGTTACATCTCCGTTTTGCCCTTTTCTATGTATTGTTACTAAATTCAATGTACGTTTTGATTAAATTACTGTAAGTAGGTACAATGAATAATTCTGTTTAAATAAATAAAATAAATATGATGTTAATTTAATATTAATTCCAGATTTTAGATACAGAAAAAAGTGTACTGCGGTGTATCCGACGTAGTAAGTTTAAATAAAATTTAAAAATATCTGAAGAACTCTACTAAAGAAATTAATGCATCAGA
The DNA here is from genome assembly GCA_029959065.1 of Colias behrii. Lineage (NCBI taxonomy): Eukaryota > Metazoa > Arthropoda > Insecta > Lepidoptera > Pieridae > Colias > Colias behrii. The sequence continues at coordinate 3,923,272 of JARWMC010000016.1, forward strand.
TATTTCGATTTCAAATACTTACTCAATTAAATTAATGTTTTAATTGATGATTGATATCTGATATTCTAACCGCTAACGCAACAAAATTCACAATCTAAAACCATGGTTTCTTAAAAATTGATTCAACATAAAAAATCAAATAAATCACTAAAAGTTCAACATCATATCCACATGCATCATAGTAAATCGTGTTAATATATCGGTCGGAGGCTGGAGGGGATCATAATGAGGCGCGCCCCACTAAGTATTTTCGACATGCGTTGCCGTCACCCGGCAAACATCCAGGGGTTAGCATATCCAAAATTGCAATCGCTACTGGATTCCTTGGTGTTCGAGCTTTATCAGGAACGCAAATGTTTGTTATGTGGAAATGTGTGATATGAAGATGTAAACTTTATTTATATGTAACTAGGTTTCCGCCCGCGGCTTTGCCCGCGCAGTCCAAGAAAAACCCGCATAGTTCCCGTTCCCGTGGGATTTCCGGGATTGCGTCATTTTCACGGGATAAAAAGTAGCCTATGTCCTTTCTCGGGTATCAAAATATCTCCATACCAAATTACATGAAAATTGGTTCAGTAGTTTAGGCGTGATTGAGTAACAGACAGACAGACAGAGTTACTTTCTCATTTATAATATTAGTATGGATAATGTTTTATTTACAGAATTGATTTAGTACTTACCACTTCATCTAATTCCTAATTTGAATAAGAGTAGGGAAACTACATGAAATAATAATGAATGGCAAATATTGGGTAAAGATTTGTCAAATTAGTTAGAGTAAAAAGGAGCTATTTTCTTATTTTAATAAAGAAACAATCATTACATAATAATGGTCAAAATTATAGTAATAATGGTCAACATTATAGGTGAGATTCTAAAAAATGTCATATGTTCAGCCAGCCATAAGCTAAACGAAGAAATGATTGGAACAATTTATTCGTAACACACATACACTTTAAAGTTGTAGCTCTGTACTTAAAGTAGAGAAGAACAGTAAAAACACATAAAATTCGTTAAGCAGTCACTTCTTGCGTTTTCTTTTTCATCGTAATCATTTGTCATATTTATAATACTAGAAAAACTAAGTACCCAGTAGTTATGAGAACTCGGCCATAACGCAAAACCCGGCACGCGTCGTATATTTTTTAGGCTCCCGATCAGTTCCCAATTTCACCAACTTCGTAGAATTGTAATTCGAAAAAAGTGCTCGCAAAACAGTGGAACTAATTTCATTTTGGTGTCGCGTGGGTGCAATAAACGGGCCACAATGCGGCCGAGCCTACACGTCATTAGTCAAAGGAATCTCTCATTGTATCACTCATACCGAGAATGTTTAAAGAATCCGATCCTTTGTCACGTTTCAAATAACCAATTGTCGCATTGTTTTTACCATTTTGTCCCCTTTGTATAATTGTTAGGAAGTTAAATGTAGTTAATTCTATTGTGCATGTTTTTGTGCGTTTGTGTGCGATTTTACGCTGCTATGCTTGTTTTCGTATAGAATTGGGTCGTTTATTGGTGACGGCAGGAACCTGTCAATACGAGGTGTCGTGTCTCCTGATAATTGTTGTATTAATTGCTTATATTTCTTCTTGAAACGAGACGAATGAGGTGTCTTGCCACACATACTGAGAGAATATTTTTTCTTACTAATTTGTCTACCAATAAATTTTTTAACTTGAGATTTGTAATTTGGAGTATTAAAGAGATAGAGCCTTTTTTATAGAAAGGTCTAATAATAATTATATTAATAAAGCGTCCATTTACAATAGGTACAGGAGATTTCATTGAATAGTTTGTTTCATACAATTTTATTTGAAAACAAATGCGAATCACCAGAAACGCTTTAAACCATTTGTCAATCTCTAGTTGGGATAGTTTTATCTATAGCATGTTGCTTTTTTATAAAAAGCAATTTGAGTTATCCGTATAGTGAACACGAATTATATCTATTATTTACCGAATGTTTGTTTGATTTCGGTCAAATGAAACAAATACAAGAAAATACGATGGACACATTTTTTCCAGAACGGAATTACTGCAAATGTAACAATAATAGCAAAAACAAAACAAAAGAGTAATACCAGTGGCAGTTAAACAATATTATTTATGACAACAGAAGCATTTTGTTTTATTTGCCCTTCGAAGGGTATTATTATTGAATTAGATTTAGTTTAACTATCTCATGTTCTAAAGATATAATATGCACGCGCTACATGTGTTGGTATAAATAATATTCGAAACTCATAATTTATGTAAAATTGTGAGAACATTAGTCGTATCATAATTTGTATTAAGTACATACATTTATACACACGTTAGCATTAAGTTCACTATTCAATCAGAATTTGCAAGTTAGTATCATTTACTAATAATATTATGTCACGTTAAATTGTCGACGTCTAGTTTAACTTTACGATAATATGTACGTATGTACATTTTTTGCACAAATTCCTGCTTAAATTATCGTACGCTACGTCACAATCTACAAACAGCAACACCCTAATAATTTCAAAAGAACAGTTACAAAATTTCCAATAAACGTCAAAATAATAGTCCACCCAAAACAAAGCGCCGATCACCCAATTTGTAACGAGCAACTTTCTTTCATTGCTCAAAACTGTTATTTTACGACCGCTTTCAGTGATAGATAACTGTACAATATTAACGGTACAAATCTACGTCACATCACGTCACTGGATGTCATCCCGCGGCGGGTCCGTTATCCCAATAAACCAATATAACGGTCCGACTGAACCATTTTCGAGTAACCCTTTCAACAATTATGAATACGTAATTACACAAAGCACCGTAATATCGGTAACAGTTATACAAAGAGTAACGTTAGTCGCCGTCGAAAGAAAGCATAATAAACTTTCTCTTGGAAGGGTACTTCCTATAGTTGGCGTGACGAATTGCGATCCAATCCTTTGGACTATATTGATGAAACACTTTTATTTACACTTCAACTAAGCTGTTGTGAATAGATTGAAATGTTCCTGAGCGAAATTTAATTTAGATTAGACCATTCAGTTATGATATGTGAGCTCGTTAAATTAATTTTTGTTTTTTTCCCTTTGCTTTCGTTTTCCCAAAAATTGAAAGCAAAACTTGCCTAGTTCTAATATTGTGTGATTTAATACCATAACCACGTACACACAGTAACAATATGTCGTATATTCTTCTACATATGGAATATTAAGTCGGTACTACACTAATTTTATGACATAAAATATATCATATATATTTTAAATCAGTTTGTTTTCCAATGGATGAAGCAATATATTTAACCGCTTATGAAATTTCTTTTTTCAGTTACCAGTAGCAGTGTATGAATGTTTCGGAGTGACTTAATATACGCAAGCTTTTTTTTGTATTACCTCGCTTACTACTCGAAGCTACGATCCTTGGTTTGATCCACATAAGTAAAAATGTAGAGACTAAAATGTAGAGATGTAGAGTCCATGTTATCTTACTGCTAATGTAGTTGTCAAATAGCTTTCGTAAATATTATTCATAAGTAACAAACATCCAACGTAATGTATTCTTAACAATACAAGTTTAGATGTAACGTTCATAAAATCTATACACATTCAAACATTAATACATCTTAGAGGTATAGGTATGCGTAACTAACAGCTCTATATCCCTATATGTAAATCACAGACTATATAATTAACAACATGTAGGCTCAGATTAAGACGTGTTCACAGTTTGACGTAGCGATTAGCCGGGATTACCGATGTTTGCTTGCTGTTGGCTTCGCGACAATCTTGCTGATATAATATTGACTTGGGATGTTAAATAGACAAATAATTATATCAATGTATTGGTCAAGCCTTGAGTGTTAATGAGATGTGTGTTTTGTTGTGCTTTGTAAGATATTATGAGGTGTACAGATATATTTTTTTAATATGAATTTAAATTTTGAATCTATTACAACATGTCATAACACTAGAACTAAATGAAAATAGAATTCCTATGATCAGTCCAGTTTAAAGAGCTTTTTGTGTGGAAGAGCAATGAAGAATTTGACTACTAATTATTATCCTTCAAATTTCCTTACGACGGTAGATGATAAAAGTAGAAGAAAGTATGTGAATACGAAGTAAGTATCATAACTACTAAACTGATTTGAAACTGCATCCTTCTATGTGAGAGGGTTATTTCGAAATAGAATGACCGATTATGTTGAGATTTTCATTGATTTATGTAAGTTTATTTTAAAATTAATGAGGCACATTTTATTTATAAACATAAAATTTGAAAGTTTTGATATTTCCTAAATATTTTATCAACTGCCGTGAATCAAGAGTATAGGTAGGTAATATAAATATTAAGCAAATTAAACATTATTATAATAATTGAAAGTGAAGTATTTTATTTGTACCTGAAACTAACCCACTTATCATACATCTCATTAATATACGAATAAAAGTAGGTGGTCAAAACTACCAATAATATAAGTACTCATTTACTCAAAGTAAATACCAATTGTGTAATATATATCGGCTTATAAAGCTCAACAGAATAAGAACAAGGACGACCAATTTGTTTCCCTTTAAGTCCCTTAATCCAAGATGTTTGAGCTATTTGTGTAATGGATTCAGCGGCTTAAGAACTCAATCTTTCTTTACTCGTTTTACTGTTGTTTCCTTGTTAATGGTGTGGCGGATTTTAACCGTAATTTGCAATTTACTTATAAACTGATTGTCGTTTTGTATATGTACAAAAGTCCTTAATTTGTTGTTTTTTTTTCATATTAAATATTTTTTAAAGATGTGTCAGTCTACACGTAGTCACCGTAAACGGTGAGAAAATTCGAGATAGTTCATGATATCAATAACCTATAAAGTTCTACATTCGGCTAAGAGCTTTTAATAAATGGAGTAATTAGACATTATTTTCAAATATTTCATGTCGATTATCTATTCATCATTTTTATTATGTGTTATTACTTATTTTGGTATGAATGAGCGCCTCGCTATAAGTAGTAGCCTCATAGGTTTCTAGGTATATCTTAGTAGTCTTATGTAGACATAGTACCAGATAGGCTTCAGGTTCGAACTGTGATGGAAGTTCAAAAAGACTCGATCTGGGAAGTTGAACAACCGCAGTAGTTGACTGCACAGTTAATACATCTACTTTATTACCAATATTGGTTTTGCTTTTTTAACCAGAATATCTAAAGATAAAATCGTAGTATGATTCATTGGTCAATTTTCACAGTCACCACTTATGTCATTACATATTCATAACCTCACATAAAATATCCACAAAATACATAAATAAGGGCACAGAAAAAGTGTCGCGAATTTGCGTTTATCGATCGACGTTCGTCTCGCTCGCCCGGCCAATGTATGTCGGTGTTAATTCATATATGCCTCGTTAATTCTCCTTAACGCCCGCGTCGATGCCGCGGTACTAATGAATTTCAATTTGTTTCCCGCCAACGTTTTAAAAAAATATCAAAAAACGCGCCCCGCGTATTGCTAAGCAAGTTAGCGCGGTTCGTTCAAATTTTATTTCGCCGGGAATTGAATTCGCGTTATGAAATACGGCTTTCAGTTTTGTTTAAGCTTTGTTTATGGATTATGATGGGAAACGAAATTGTTACTATGATATGATATTTTATTTAGAGTATTATTGTGTTATTGCTATTTATTCAGCAGACTAGCAGACAGTAATTATTGATATCTTTAAACCCCGTGTATTGAAACATGGGATATATTACGCTCTACGATTCCCTTTTAAACTTTAACATGCATAGCAGAATGTAACATGTACCTACGTGTTAATGAATAAATAATAATAAATAAAGTCTTTATTTACAATTTTGTACGATATAAGGTACCTACAGTTTAAAAGTGACTCTCCCAAGTAACTATGTCGAATTATCTCTAGACTGTACCAAGCCAATGATAATGATACGAAAATAAGAAAAACATCGCGGATACCACTTCAGAACACACCACGGTGAGCACGTGCTCAGCTTCATTGATATTCCCATCTCACCTGAAGCAAATTGAATAATGGTGGAGGCGAGGAAAGTTATCATAACGCGAATAGCGTAGGCAAGTTTATAGTCATGAATGTATGGATCGAAATTGTGTACGAAAACGCTGGGATTAGAAAGTATTTTGATCTGGTGGTTGTTAAAACAATACATACTTAAGTAGATTTTTCGGATTTAGTAATTGATGATGAATTCCTTTCGCAGGATTATATTCGTATCAACTCTAAGTATCTTTCTAAAATCTGTTATATTTATTATTTGCAATGTATCATATTCTGTTTGTATTTTGAACAATTGCTATTAAAATAACTAACATTAACAAAAGTCAATATACCTTTTTTATAAATTTAGTATTTAACCATCATAACCTACTCGACTATCCATAAGAATTTATATTACATGACTACTTACTGCAGAAACTAAACCCAAAATACTACTGCGTATGTATACTCGAAAGTTTTCAGTGTGTCAACGAAGCAGAGAGCTGTCAACGCAAGAGGGTGTGCCAAACCGCGGATGTACTAGAGTGCGTAGTGTTTTAACTGATATTGTTCACTAAAAAATACTATACACAGTAATAGTTTGTTTATTAATTGATATCAATAAGTAAAATGTAATAACAATTCGTGAAATTACGGATGAACTGGAGTGCGTAGTGTTTTAACTGATATTGTTCACTAAAAATGGTACTAATATCAGTATATTATTATTAGTCTGTGCCAATATAATAGAGTAGAATAAATTAACAAATAAATATGTGTAAATATAATGTCATATTTATCTTCTTATATTAGAAAGTGGTAGAGTGCCTGACCTTGTTTGATAATGGGGGTAATATTCAGAAGAGATTCTTTGAAAATAATTTCATTGGGAAATATAATAATTTCAAGTGAAAACTAATAGAAACCTTACACTATTCAGGAATGATATAGGCTATTTTATAGCCAGGTGAAGATCATATTTAAGCAAAATATAAAAGGAAACAAATAAAGGGATGTAATTTAACCGAATTACTTCATTAATATTTACAAAATTATTTCTTATTTAAACATATGTATTTGAAATAGTTTTATGGTAAGCTTTATGGTGAGCCTTTACAACCGAATGGATTATTGTATACTATAAACTAAAATCGATAATGCATTTTGTTATTTACATAAAATTTCGGTTAATTGCAACGCTACCTTTGATCTTCAATATTCATACTGTACAGTCGCTTTTTACAACGTTTTGTGTAAACCTATTTACATATAACGGTCCGAACGAAAGCTATTGTTTAAAAATTGTAAAAACTCTATTACTATTTGGGCTCTACTTTTTACCGATTTGGAGCACCGTTACACTTTTACCAAGGAAAATAAAGACATTTTTATTTGCTCCAAAAAATTCGCAATAAAAGCTACAGTTACGTTAATGTGAAATGGTGTAATTTTAACTGCAGTATTGTAAAATAACTTAGGTTTATTGCCAGCTTCGCGCGGCTTACCGCTGTTAGCGGCGGTCAAAATTATTTAATCTAATTGAATTACGAGTATGTTTGCTTGGAAGCTGTGTTAATGCTGGGTGTTTCATTCGTTATTATTTTATATTATAATGTAGCTTTCATTTTGAGGAGATTCTGTGGTTCCTTCCCAAGCGTTATCAAAAAATATAGGATTATCTTCTGAAAAAAAAAGTAGGCGAAAACTATTTTCGTAATTAATTTTTTAAAAACATGACACATTTTTAGAACTAAAATTCAATCAATTGTTATAAGGCCTTTTTCATGATTAACAACAATTATAATTTCTTAATTGTATATACTTTTTATTAAAATCCGCCGAAGTATGCTAACAACTGCTGCAACATACTTGATTAAAATTGTGTAATCCCCAATGCTGGTAAATATAAATAATGATAAAATCACAATACCGTCACACACCAACTCAAACGCAACCATACGGCGCCCAAGAAAGGGTCAAAGGAGCCGCTATAAATCATAACAAACATCTTAACCCTTTGGTTCCTACTGGCCATGTGCTGTTAATTGGCGACCGGTTGAGGAAATTGGTCGCCTGTACCAGCTTCCGCGAGTTAATGACTAGACGCCCAGTGGATGGACCTGTAACCAATTTAGGCGCGCTATTTCTATGTAGGGGTTAGCCGAGTCAATTTGGTTTTAAGGTGATTGCGTAATGTTGGTAGTGTTAAATGAATTAACGAGATTGGTGAGAATGAGTTTTCTATGCTTAAACTACGTAGTAGATAAGTACTAACCCTTATGTGGCACCAATGAATCTGATGAAGCAATAACATCATTTTGAGTAGCTAAATTTTATCAACATTTCACTAGTATCCAAGTCGTGAAATCATACAGCACAAAGATCAACAGTTTGATAGGGTATACAAAATTATTATGATAAATGAATCAAAGCGGTGTAAGAACTTTAATTTGATGGAATATAGCATCTTACATCGCACTTATTGTATTGAATGAAGCTTATTTTAAAGTTGAACCAATTACGAGATAATCTAAATAATGGTACTAGGTATATAATATGATACTTTATACGATACTTTACTGCAATGAAGTATAAAAAGTAGTAGTTAATATAAAATTAATAACTTATTATGTAGAACTCTATTTCGATGAAGAAATAGGTTTTACCGTAGCAGGTGATGCTCAATAATAATTTCATATTATGTAATCGTTTATAGATAGTCCTTTAAAATTAATAACTTGTAGAGAGAAATGTTTTACACGCACAAAAATGCGATGACCATTTAAATAATGAAGAAAGTAGGGCAAATGAATTTCAAGAAACAGAAAAAAGGCATACCTGTATGTGTCGATTCCTTTGAGCAAACACACAGTAGCTTGCCTGAAATATTTTTATAGCCTAGGGATAGTTAAAACAATAATGTTTTTTATTGCCTTCTCTTTTATGTCGCCGACTCGACTCTACAAACTTTCTTCTCATATTTTTTGAGCTTAATTTGTTTGTCTTACTGCTTTCGGTAAACCATAAAGGTTAATATTGTGATGATAAAGAAGATTTTTGAACGTAAATACAATTGTTAAGGACTTCATAGGTACTTTATATGACTTCAGTGCTATAATTAGTGTGAGTTAGGTAAGTAATTTCGTTTTTAACCGACTTCAAAAAAAAGGAGGAGGTTATCAATTCGGCCGGTATATATATTTTTTTATATATTATGTTTTACTGTGTTATAGATAATATTAAAATTATTTGTGTAATTATTATATTCATTTATTTTTTAAGTAATAACAAATTATTGAGGTTTAAAATTAACTAAGAGAGAGGTAGGTACGTGTGTATAAATTAATAATTGAAACTCAAACTATACAAGAAATATAAATAACTATGCAACTGAATAATTTTTAGCTCAATATCATTGTTATACCCATAATACCTTATAAAAAAAATACGCAAACATCAATCAGCCATGGCATTCGTTATTTATTCGGTTCATTAAGATTTTGAAGTGTTTCGTCTTGATTTTTTTCCTGATTTGATTCGGACGGAACGAATGGAATAAATATTAATAATAAAGGAGGGTTTGCCTTCCAAATTACGCAGAGAAGGCGCACCGTGTTGACGACTCCTAATTTGAAGTAATTTGCATAGATTATGCCAGTTCGTTGAGTGCCAATCTTTTTAAGTGGCTTCTTCCACTTATTTTGCCTTCTTACCGCGGGCCTACAAGGAATTTATTACGTACGGGATATACTTCCTTGTTTTCTCTTGTATTCTAAGTTGTTGAACAAGTATCGCGTAATTCATCTGTTCGTTGTTCGCCGTAGAAGCCTTTCCTATGTTTTTAATTTGTCATGTAAATGATTGTTATTTTGACTTTGTTTCAACGAAGTGTCTAGTCGTCCGCTAAACGGATGAATAAAATAAATTAGTCGTCCGATTACCGGATGAATAAAATAATTTAATCGTCCGATTACCGGATGAATAAAATAATTTAATCGTCCGATTATTCGGATTACTAGATAACCTTTTAACACTAAAGCTAGTTGGGATGGACTAAAGCAAAGGGGGCGCAGGACTTTGATTTTTGATGGAGTTGGTGTCATTATAACACCTATTTATTATTGTTTTATCGTAAAGATTACGCTAATATAAGCATGTTTTATAGGAACAACTTTTCTCTAAAATCAAAAATGGCCGAGATATTCGCCCTCAATTCGTTAGGTTAGGTTTAGGTTAGGTTAGCCTTTAGGTTAGGTTAGGTTAGGTTTCTTAAAAAAAAAACTACACAGAAATAGGAGCCCCGCGAAGCGGGGCTCCGTCGACGCGCAAAAAAAATCAATTTTAGGTTAGGTTAGGTTTCTTAAAAAAAAAAACTACACAGAAATAGGAGCCCCGCGAAGCGGGGCTCCGTCGACGCGCAAAAAAAAAATCAAGTTTAGGTTAGGTTAGCCGTTAGGTTAGGTTAGGTTAGGTTTCTTAAAAAAAAAAATTACACAGAAATAGGAGCCCCGCAAAGCGGGGCTCCGTCGACGCGCAAAAAAAAATCAAGTTTAGGTTAGGTTAGCCGTTAGGTTAGGTTAGGTTAGGTTTCTTAAAAAAAAACTACACAGAAATAGGAGCCCCGCGAAGCGGGGCTCCGTCGACGCGCAAAAAAAAATCAAGTTTAGGTTAGGTTAGCCGTTAGGTTAGGTTAGGTTAGGTTTCTTAAAAAAAAACTACACAGAAATAGGAGCCCCGCGAAGCGGGGCTCCGTCGACGCGCAAAAAAAAAATCAAATACCTACGTGTGCCCTCCTCCCCCCTCTCCTCCCCCCACAAAAAACCTATAATTAGTGCGGCGGTTCTCTAAAGAAACCCCGATAACCTAACTATATAGATAAATAGATGTTATCGGACGATTAAATTATTTTATTCATCCGGTAATCGGACGACTAATTTATTTTATTCATCCGTTTAGCGGACGACTAGCGCTGTCCTTGTTTCAAATGCAGTTAAATATATAATATATTCAACTACATAATATTTCTTTAATAACTAGGAATAATATCCTAGTTATTAAAGACATATTAATACATTACATTACATATTCATTCATAATTATAGTTTTGTATATTTAAAACAAAATGTATTTAATATTTATTAAATATATTGAATGTTGGTTCCATATAAAAGCACGTTCGAATTCCCGTCCAAAAATATAATGTAAGTTGTTAACATGATTGCAAGTTTATTGACTACGACGATATCATTCACGCTTTGAATCTTATTAGCTATGTTCAATTAACGTAAAACATTTATAAACAAGATATAACGAATTGCATAGATAATAAATGTTTGGCACATATTCGTTTTAGCGTGTCGGTCGAGCGGTCATAGGAGTTTCCCCGAGTACAGTCTAATTCTGCCCACCCCATTCTCTAAGCCAACATTATCTCATGTTATTTTTCGATATTACCCCGTTTTACCGGGGTCAGGGGCGCGTAAATCAAATTTATAGCCTTTTTATACAGGCATTAAAATTTTATCGGCGTGATTTCTTCTATGCCATTGTCCAATCGAGTCCTTGTCTCCCTCAGTAGAGTCGTGCGTCATTTGTGAATTTTATTCATTTTTTTGTCGCATGTTAATCCCAAATTATGTTATGCATGTTGTTTTATGTTTGCTTCCGCGATTCTCATTCATTTTCGCACCTTGATGACTATTTCCACGGTTTATGAATGATTATAAAATAAGACATTTTATTACGAAAAATTCCAACTTTTATAACGAGGTATTTTTAACACGTGATGAAGATGATCGAAATAGTTGCTATGGTGCTAACCATCATGCTTTGTTGTGTCTTTTTTAATGCAAATAACAAAGTCCAAGATAAATTAACGCTGTTGACTTCTAATATAAATTGCTTAGTAGCTTTTTAATTTGTGTATTCTTGTTTAATAATTTTGTAATTTTTTTGACGTGACAACGTCTTATAATTCGATAGAGCCGGCTGCACGCACGAAAAAACATGACTCATGCGGCGTTACCTCGCTCTGAGGCGTTCCATGGCTTGAAGTGCAAGCGAGAGCGCGGAACGAGCGACAAAGAAGCACAATCGGAGTTGTCACGTTCAACTATCGTCAGTAAACCGACTTTACAGACAACCAATTTTTTTTTGTTTATTTATTATCGCAATATTAATAAGACTGAAGTGAAAAAGTACTATTAACATATTATTATAATCATGAATATTAAATTTATTTGGATTCATTATCCTACTGTTTAACGGTAGCATATGTAAATCCTTATGCATTAACTGGACAGTGAATTTTTATTCAGCCTTGTCCCATTAGAAGTGGTTCCATTTAGATTTTTTCGATCAGTCGCCTACGGGGTATGGGACTCTTGCAATTGAAACAATAAAAGCATGCTCAGTCTTATCGATATGTGATGTAGGAACCCGCCCGCAGGCAGTACTGGCGGTGTTATAGGTACACTTTGAATACCTTTTACTGTTTGATGGATATGGGTTTACATCTAGGCTTGTGCTTATAGGTATGTGTAAGATATGGTGAGAAATTGCAGTGTTGGTTGGTGTAGTAATTCTGCTTGCACGAGATTGGTACCTACAAATCGTATTTATTTTCAGTTTTATTGTTCTGTAAGTCGATTGAGAAATTTAAAGATTTTCTACAGGAAAAAAAATTATAATAACTGTTGAATGTTTGAACAATTGCCTTGCAATCTGAATAGTAACAGATACGAGTATTCTAAACTTTTTCAACATATTATCGACCTAATAAAATTCACAAAAACCAACATACTAAAGTTAATTAAAAGCCAATACAACACAGATAAAGGCATATGCACATCAGTGTTAGCGTAATCAGAAGCGCATTGAAGCGTCCGTTCCAACAAAATTTGAAATTCAAACAAACAAAATACATTCACTGACGCGCAGCGGCCGTCTGGCCACAGCTTTTTAATACATCCAAATAGGATGTAATGTATGGAGTTTTCGCCAAAAAGCGAATCATAAAGTCGACGCCTGAGAGATGTGAATCAAAGGTAACATAATGAGGAGGCTCTATTCAACGGAACGGGCGGTGGTTTTTACTGGATGTGACGTGATTAAATCCGTGTTTTGGGGTATGTTTTTGATTTTTAAGTTAGTAGCTATGTTAGTTATATTTCTACTAAGTCTTAAGTATCAAAATGTGAACAATAAAAACAAAAATGTTTTATTTTAATTACGTCTAAGGAAAAAGTTTCAAAGTAAATTGTGAACTTTTTAAAATTCACTTTATTATACAGGGTGTAATCGTTAAATGTGCACAGGCGATTATTCCGTAACTATTACAGATATCAAAAAACTTTAAACTGATATCGAAAGTACTTAACCCAATGAGTAAAATGGCCATAATAAATTTTTAAAAATAAAACGAGAAATATCTAAAAAAATAACTTGAAACCCTCCCATACATTACGAAAATCCCATGTACATTCAATATGAAAGATTGAAGCTTTTTCTTTCTTTTTTTGGTTTTCTGCTTTAATTACTTCGCAATTTTGAAGGGAAGTTCATTTAGAAACTGTAAATAGAGCTCCTCATTGTATTGCACAATGAGGACATCACTTCGAAAATCTGCTATGAATACAAAATGTATGGGAAATAAAATGTATGGGAGCGTTTAATGTAACATTTTTGGATATTTCTCGTTTTATTTTTAAAAATTTATTATGGCCATTTTACTCATTAGGTTAAGTACTTTCGGTATCAGTTTAAAGTTTTTTGATATCTGCAATAGTTTCGGAATAATCGCTTGTGCACACTTAACGATTACACCCTGTATACCTACCAATGTGCTTTATATAAGTACCTAAAGAACATCGAACTTAGCATTATGATTAACAAAATTATGTAGCATAGAGTCACAGACCATTATCAAAATCACATCAATAATGCTTTTAAATACTTAGCTATAAAATCACTAGTATACTGATATATATTTACAAGCATATCCTTATAATTCCCCATTTATTCCATGATAGCATATCCAGGAAAAGTATTCCGTGGTTTGTTTGAGAAGCGGCTCACCGCTCGCCGGCACAGCGCAATCAGCTAACCAAATCAGTGCTATGCTATTGATACCTTCACCTGACCATTTTTACACCCAAATACGTTAATTAGCATTGTGATTTGCAATAGTAAAGTAATATTTGCTTGTTATTTTACATGCGTCATGAATTCATAAATATTAGTATATATAACTCTATTGTAGAGTCGTGTTTTTGCAAATGTATTGAAATGTTGTTTAAGTAGATACATGATGTATTTGTTTGGACATTTTTTTATGTATTTTTAATGTAAGTTAAGTTATTAGGGTAATTAATCAATAAATCTGATCTCTCTTAGAGCAAAATCTTCACGTTCATTGATGTTGAAATATTTGATGTTATTTAAATAAATGAGAATGAAATTATAGAAGAGTTAAAATCTTCTTGCAAATATTATACTTTAAATAAAAAGTAAATGAATAATGGTTTATAATAATTTGGAAAGCAATAATGTCAGTTATAAAACTAATTCTCATAGCAAATTTGTAGTTAAGACTTGAAAAACATCTGCACTGCACGTTTTATTATATCCGCCTTTTGTAAACAAACATTCGCGTCTGTGTTGTTGATTAATAGTTGGGAATCATTGTCAGTAATTCAATAGGTTTTCTATTTTTTTTATATTATTGTATTTCTAAGTGTTATTTAAAGTAAAGGTTATATAAAATATAGTGTTACCTATATAACTGCGCAAAATTAGATGTTCAGATGAACTTTTTTTGTTAAATTCATTTAATTTTTATGAGGTAAGATAATACAGAATAAAAGAGTATATAAATTTTCAATAGTTCGTTTTATTTCGACCACCTACTTATATACATCATCAGTTAGATACCACTAACATACATACCTTGTTAATAACTTTAATTGTACATCCAATAAATAAAATTTTCATATTTACAAGACTCTTAATAAACTTTATATAATCAGTCATTTTTATACAATAATTATCTGTACAATTTACAATATCATCTTTCTCACTATAATTACTATACATGACTCTATTAAACAGATTCGTTTAGCAATATACATTGGCAACATTACATAACATTTCGTAGAAATAACAATAACCTCCTATTAATTGCATTATTTGGATAACTTTGAACTACACTGAGTAGTACTAAACCTAATGAACCGTAAGCTAGAAATAAATATATTTATATCTTTGTAAAAACTATAGTATGTACAAGCTCGGTTTATCACAATTTTATCCGTTAGTTACGGATTTGGCACTATCACTAGAAGCGTCAATATGGTCGCCAAACTGATTTGTGGGTTGATAACGTTCCATTGCTAATCTTTGTGGAAGTAGGACTAGTGGAAAGCACTCGTGTTGTTCGCTGTGAAGTTGCTTTTAATTCGTTCCTTCCTCGTGGCTTGTCAGACACAGTGGAGTCTGCAGCCTGCACTTGCTTCATTTCTTGGAGCTCAACATTAGCTGGTCGCGTCGGGTGGAACGCGGATTTTACAACCTCAATGGGTTCCTCGTCAGATTCGTCAGATATCGTCGCATCGTGTGTCGAATTTACTTCTGATTTCGAATCAGCTTTAGATCTTGGGCTGGCGTTTATTATACTTCTAGGGCTACCGCTTTGTCTACTGCTTGCTGGAGACAATCTCGCACTGGAATTATCCATTGAAGACACGCTGCTTTGTAAATGTCTTAAAGCGTCATACGGGCTGACGCCATTTTTAAGTGTCAATTCCGGTGGTAGAGTTTTAAGAGCTAAATCTGCAGGATGTGGGGAGAAAGGTAGAAGTCCATTTGGTGGTAAAAATGCTCCGGGTGGTGGAATTAATCCCGCTGGTGGGAGGTTAGTCATCGCTGGCGGAAACGGAAACAGATCTGATGGCGGTATCGGCACTGTAGGTGTAGTTAATGGTGCTGCTCCTGTGGACAAAGAAAATTAAAATTTAGTACTGGTATTGAGATATTACGTATTTTGTTCAACTATTGATGCTTCTTAATGTTACTACTGTTTTTTGATTCGAAAACATGACGTAATATGAGAAACGAGTCTCCGGGGACAGCCTGAGGCACGCGGGCACTCCACCGATTCCCTGAACAACGACGGTGCATAATCGTACTAAGGATAATGTACAATCTGTAGGCGTTTAAAGGCGGCTTCACTGAAAGGGATGTTTTTTAGCGCGATATTGGTAGGGTGAGGGTGCAATATTTATTTATCCCAATGCAATGTCGTACTTTACGATCCAGACACGACATTCAGCTGTAATTCAGTCTGATATGTCTCTTTCAGTTGTATCCGGAGATCGCATTAGCGATGCGATGCACGCGTGAGGCAACGCCACGGACATGTGCGGTACAAAGCCGGCTCTATCGCGATAAGGAGCCTATCTCCGCACAGAACGAACAAAGCGAGCTGGGAACGTAAAATTTTCATTAGTAACAGTGTTCGAAATGTTCTTGTCGCTACGCCGGAGCTTTGATTCTCGATAAGTGTAAGAGAAACTGATAAAAAGCACACGACAGAGGCGCAGATTGGGCCACAAAGAGCTCAGAGGTGGCGCTGCCGTGCTTTCTTTTTCATTTTTTGTATTTGCAGTAGTGCTACTGCTGCACAGACCACTTTAAAAGGCGCTGGGGGTGGGTGGAGTCGTAACTAGGGGGTAATTTGGCGAGGTGGGGGCCAATATCGGCATCGCGCCTGATTGAGGTGATTTCTGACCGTTGAATTTAATATAGCTTTAGTTCAATTACATTTTGTTCTTTCACCTCTTTTTCTTTTTGTAAAATATAAAGTTATAGGTATAGGTAGTACTTTATTGATGTTTTTGTTGAGTACAATATATTATTGAATTGAATAATTAATCGTATTTGAACTTTAAACAGTGCACAATTTCCTAGATTATGTTTTATGATTACGATACAAATACTTAAAGTAACACAAATCTCTGTGAAAGCGTACCTGGGCAGGGTTTAATAAAAGTCGGTAGGTGTTTGAGTACAACGCTCCTCGCGTTTCAGCGTCGGAAACAAAAAGTGGCTGGTGGCGCGGTCGCCTACATTGGAATAAAATTGACTCCACACTCTCTCGAACGTGAAGGCGTTGCTTTTTTGTACGTTTTCTATTCAGCGCCCCCACTTCCCCCGACAACGGACTTCAGCGGGTGGTTTTGCTTCGGTCGGAGCCGTGTTGTTTTGCAGCGCTCAAGAGCTGCTTCTTTTATTTGAACCTTTGCGTTGTACGGCCTTGAGGGGTGGTTCAGTTTCGAGCAACATGTTTTCGAGTGTTGTTTGAAAAATCGGGAATTTTCAAATTAACGAATGCCAAATAATCCGTCTATTGGAAGTTTAAGAGGAACCGGACGAGTTCAGTAAATATTTGCTGTTACGTTTTACCAGTTATAACAATGAGAATTGTATCGTTATAGCGAAACTTAATTAAAATACTTTTTAACATGTCGTGATAAATTAAATAAATATTACCTTTTACTAAAGAAGCTGGATCTCTTAATTGTGGTGGTCTGAAGTAGTCAGCCCAAGCGTAATTCAGATAAGCTGCGTCCAACCATCCAGGGTTTAATAGGAACGGACTGAAAGCTCCGGGATGTCCATAGCCGTAATCTATAACAAAAGAGATACATATTAGCTTGTATACTATAGTATACATACTGTAAAATATAGAAAAATATAAACGCAAGATTTGAATATTATTTTATGTGAAAAATAAAACTAAGACACATGTGGATAAGACGGTAGAATGTGGGGTTCAGGGCATGTCCATGAACTAAGCAATCAGATTCACAAAGGCTAGCCGTAAAGGCGGCGACACACAGCTAGCGCAATGTTTACCGCGCCCGACTGTAACAAGGAGTCTGTATATAAAACGATCCGGTTTACTACAGCTAGCCGGCATCTCTGTGCCATACGATTTTACGATCCTCCACCGTCACGTTGCCTTCGCCTTTCAGCAAGCGAAACGCTTTTTTATTTGTTTAATCGATAGACTACTGAAGACGCCACTGCCGACGTCTATTTTCAGTTTATGACCGTTTTTAATCTAGTCACGAGTCATCTCAATCGATGAGATCAGGTATCGACGTTTTTATTACGGGATTAACTGTTTACGAGCACTTTGCCTACTTTGTTTTGAATTACCGAACGGACTTTAGTGACTCTTCAAAGTTTATTGTTACGAAAGTTTTCCTCAGAAGTGAGCATGGTTTTTAGCTAAATTAATCGTTTGTTAGTGTGTTGAGATTTTATCGAAGCAGCTTAAACTAGAATGCGTAAGAATAGCTCCCGATTTAGTTCTCCTCTGAGAATCCATTATAATCTGACACAAATGAGTATTTCGGATTCTGCTTGGCGTTTCCCGAATCGCGGGTATTTTATATTAAGAACTTGATGGATGGCCCGTCGCACTGTCACGCGGCAATCCAACTGAAGAGATCCCAACACCACGCTACGTAATGAGTTAAATGTGGAACTCGGAAATGGCTCGCTCCATTTGTTAATGCCAGCATTCAATTAAATTCACTTCCCCGACCCTTTCATACGCAGAGCTTTGAATATTAACGTAACAAAGAGTTCTAAGTATTCAGTTTTATGCCTGATATATTTAAATTATGACATATGTGGGCGCATCGGGCTATTTGGGTCATTAATGTACGATCATAAAAATGTTTGATAGCTGGTACCAATTTGGTACCAGGAGACAACGAACGTATGGCTGGAGACATAAGTGTCAAAACAGGCATTAAAGAACTGGAATGGGTTGACATTTGCCTCGTAAATTAATGTTGAAGACGCATTGGGCGCGTGTTAAATAAATGGAATCAGAGTTATTGCTCATAATTCTGTGCGGGGTGGCGACGTCTTATGACGATTACCACATTTAATTATTGTCTGAGTTTTGATTATCATATCGTGTATAGCTCATTTCAGATAAAGTCTTTAAAATTATTGTGTAAATGATTACCTGGTACCTACTGCATGACTATTATGTACGAGTAGGTATCTAACATCGAATTACCTTGTATTATAAGAATAAAAAAATATATTTATTATACCCGGCGCGGCGAATGATGATTCCTATGACACTGACAGATATTCTCAAGAGACAAACTTGTAATGGCGTCACCATTAAATTAGAAACGTGTTGGAGGCGTCTAAAAATGGCATTTATTAATTTTTACGTAGCTTTATGCCATAACAATGATATTCCGTTGGAATTATAACAATTCTTAACATTTACGAGAAATTATTTCAATCTGACTTTATGTTTACGTCCTACAAAACTTACATCGTTGGCATTTATCGACTAGTGCGAAAGTATGGATAAACAAATTTCGATAGTGGAAACGAGTTCACATTTTTTCCATGCTTAAGCTTTAGTTCAATTGAATGGAACAGAAGATCGCAGCATAATTAATTAATTAATTACCGTTCGCTTTAATTTACTTACCTATGATAATATAACTTATAAGTTATTTAGACAAATTAAATGGGGGCTTCCATTTTCATGATAAAATAATATACACTGTGTTAAACGGGTTAAAAATTACGTGAAAAAGGATAAGGCGCATTTTTATGTTTTGGAAAACTTTCGTTTTACTTACCTACTTAATCTATGCTAAAAACTTAAATTAATACAACAACAACATAATAGACGTTAAAAATTTTAGTAAAATATTCATTTTATAATATTTGTAAAAACATGTTTACCGATGTGGCTGAATGCAAACCACGCCTTTGCCTATAAAATAGTAAAGTATCGACACGACCCAACATACGAGCAATCACTAAGACGAACTGTCATAGGGATCATCATTCGCCGCGCCGGGTATAGTAGTTATATCATTATAAAAAATATATAATTAGGCGTAATCTTCACGCATATAGGAAAACTTGCAAAAGTTTCTAGTAAGTAAGTACGTAATTCATAGAAATTTCAGTGCACACATAACGAACTGGTATTAATCATAACTTCGGTTCACATGGCGGAGGGTTGGTAGATGTGGTGTTGGGGCATTGAGAAGGGACATAAAATCCATATTTTAGAGGCAGGCGAGATCAAACGGACTTTACGACGGTGCAGAGATTGTTTACATCTGTTACACGCCCGTGGCCGCACCGTGGAACTTGCTAACCGCTGTTTTGAACGCAGCGTAGGTACATATTAACATTTTGGAAACTTCTGGACTCCTGGTGTTTGGAAAATTTCGTTGACGAAAATTAATGAATGCAAAACTGTTGATTGAGGGTTCATATTAAGATTGTGTGAGGATGAAAACAACTCATATCTAATATTATGAGAGCTGTTAAAGAAATTATTATAAATATGATACCATAATTATATATCTGATACTATAAGAAATTAGACCTTTACTACTCGTATTAAAGAGACGAAAAACATTGAATGAACATATTTCTACAACTTGAATGGTTTGACAATGAAATGTTAGATTTTAATTGAATCGTTTAAAAATCTTTCACGAAGCAAATTGAACCTCGCATACCAACTAATCAAATGACGCCAGTTAGTCATTTCATTTCACATTAATTACCGGCACCAATGATCGTTATACGGAGCCTTTGATGTATCTCGGAGGATGTTAGTTTTTCCGCATAGTATCTTTTTATTATTGGCCGAAGTTTGGGCGCAGCATTTGTTTATACAGACAGTCTCTGAGGTTGTTACAACGAAAATAGATCTGTGGTGTCAAAACATTATGATTCCGGCGTGATTTGTTGATGTGTTCATTACTTTTTTTTTTATTGGATTCTGTTTTAGTTTATGCGAAAGTGAATAATTTTAAACGGTGAACCATAAAGATAATCTTTGTAAATTATAATATCTAATCGTTTGAGTTTTTATGTCTATATAAATAAGTTAGTTTAAAACTTTTAATTTTAGATTTAAGAATATGTCAATACATATTATCTTTAAAATTAATTTGCCTTCATTTGCATAAGAAAATTGTACCAGTTGTCTTTACATCTATATCTCACATTATCACCAATAAATAATTCCTCCACGACTTCATAACGTACAAGAATAACAAACACTGCATTTAAAAGCTCTCCTGAACCAATAACCATTTATTACTACGTCAAAACACATTACATGGAGCATCGTAAAACAATCGGTGTTATTCTTAGCTTAGTATTTCGGCTACGATTATACTGTGAACCTAATTAATGTCTATTTGATTGAATGATTCTTGTCTATACAATGAACAGATGGTAGACAATGGCTTGCTTTATTGGCGTTTGTAAGAATCACGAATGTTGGGAATTACAATAAAAAGTTTGGAGTATATTTCATATTCTGTAGAGTTATCATTATGCTATAGCATAGATTATGATGTAGGATTCTGCTGTGTATTTTATTTATTGACAAAACAAATATTGCGATTTTTTTTTGTAATAGGTAGTAGGTAGGTAATTATTATATTCCTACATGTCTATTACAGATTATTGTTAAACTATAAGAGCTATCAAAAGTACACAGTATGATACATAAAATACAAATCTATTTTTTAGATTGAACAAAACTTTACTAATATTTTAAATACTTTATTCGACTTCAAGCGCAAAAGCTTCCAAACAATGAACGCGCGTATAAAAATATCTCAGGATCACCGCGGAGACCAGACATATAAAATTATTGTTTTATCGTATCAAGAGTTTATGTCAAGTCGTTTTGAATTTAGTGCGAGTGGATGGAAACTATTTTGAATGTGGTCAAATGCCGCTGCGCCGCAAAACCGACTTCGGTACTAACTGGCGGGTGGCCAAGCGCACACGCATTTTGAATTAATATTTGTGGGTTTTTATTTTAAAAAGAGCGAAGTTTGCCTTTGTGACTGATTTAGAATTAAATGGAGATGTCAGAGTTTGCTAAGGTATAATTGTGATCGATGTATTTATGTGTGAATTATAACGAAAAAAAATATCTTATTAAATGTGAAAAATTATTAGAGAAAATTAAGCTCTTATGAAAACTTATTTAATTTACAAAATAATTAAATATATGATAAATACTTACTTTGCTTAGTTCTTGGTTCTCTAGGTCCATCGACGGTTACTTTGATAGCTTTGGTATAAGTTGCGACTTGCGATGGAAAAGTGCTGATCGTGATGGTCAAGGTAAAGGATTTTCCACGACCGCTTCTTCCAACGAACCTGAGGTCATTGAACTTTGCCACTTGATTCTTCATCACTGCCGTACAGTTTCTCATTTCAGCCATCACATTTTCGTCGTTCCCAGCTTTAATAGTCACTATTGTTCCATCCTGAACATCATCCAAGGCGACCACTTTGAACGCCACCGGCAGCGACTTGTTGGACCGCCAGTGGCCCGGCAGCGCCGAGCACAGTACCGCTGGGGATCCCGTTTGCACCAGGTCGCCGTGGCTCTGTCTGTAGTACTCGTGAATGTGTGAGTAAACATCCGCCATCGTTGGGGTCGGGGGGCTCGCGTGCGGAAGGTGCATCGACTTCAGCTCACTCGCGAACACTTTGTCTACACGCCACAACGGTCCTCCGTCACGTCACAACTCTTAAAGATACTTTTGAAAAGTTTACAACACGCGAACGAATTTCGAACTCCGACGCGGAGCGCTCCCGAAAGTTGTTTAAACTGAGGGCGCGAGACGCCGTATGAGCCGCAAGCGGCCGCGTACACCACTTGTTGGGCACGGGCAAGACGCAAGGAGGGGACACGGAAAAATAAATGGGCGACCCGCTTAGACCGCAAGCCGAAGACGCACGATACGCACCGAAGTTGCTGGCGAAGGACGCGTACACGCGGGGCCTCAGTTTCGACTGATGACTGTGATACGACACGACTTTTTCCGATGGTCAATATTTTGCGTTCGCGCGGTCGCCGCCCCCACCGGGTGGCGGCCCCTTCGTCTCGTAAAAAGTGGGAAGGAGACGAAGGGTGCGGGCAGCGCGGAGCCGCAGCGGGAACGAACGGGACGGCCGCGGTTGATCTCTGCGTTTTTATAAAAATGCTCGTGTGAATGGGACGTCGGCTCTATCCACCCGCGAGTGGGAGAGGGATGGGTGGATTTTTTTGAATTACCGATGTGACGTATCGCGAGGCGGCGGTAATTAGGCCACGGGGCGGCGGGAAACCGCGGTCGGTGCGAAAACCTATCAACGAGCTCATGAAAAATTATGATTTTCATGTTTGAGCTGGGAGCTTTGACGCGGGGTGGCACTTTATTCAGTCTTTATGAAGTCGAATTCACGCGAGGAATGCAGCACCTGGAAACAGCGATCAGCACGTAATTGACACGCTTCGGAGCGTCCTTATTATCGACTTCCGATATTGGAGTGCAAAAAGTGGTCCAGTTTTATTTTTTTTTTATGAATTTTCCATTGCCACAATAAACTCTACATCTCTACAAAAATTATAAATACAAATCGAACTACGAGCAAATGTGACAATTCGTACAAAGTTTATTTCTTTGCTAAAACTTTGAAACAATTAATAAAAAGTTAGCACAGTTCACTTCCTTAGGAGTGAGCGAGAGAGCGCTGGGGGCGGGGCGCGGGCGGAGCGTCAAACTTAGACAAGTTCGCGAGTTTCCCGCGCCACGAACAAACTTGGTTTTTCACAACTATGCAAATTAAAATAATAGCTGCATTTACACTTTATGATACATATTGCATGTTTCGATATTTTAAATGAGTAGAAATGTATAAGGCAAGTATGCAACTTAAAATTATACAAATACTTTTTTAAAAATGAGCGAATTTTGTTATTTTTAGGTAAACTGCCAATGTAAGAAACGGCCAAAATAAAATGCTTTACATCTTTTGTTGTGTTTAGTTGATTTTAATCTTTTTAAATGTATTTTTGTCCATTCTCTAACTAATGTATAAACTCTACATATACCTAAAAAGTGCTGTTAATGCAAATTAACTATACATTATTACATGTTAAATGTATTATTTATAAATAGAAATAAAGTTTATTTCTATGATGGTTTAATCTAGAAATGATTGTATGACTTACCTACCTATATAGCTCGACGAAAGTTTAAACACAACATAGCTTTGGTAAGTACCTACGTTTGCCAATTAATAAGTGATGTGAAGTGATATTGAAAAATTTCATAAATTATTCTCATATAGAACCTTCATCGAATCTTATATTCTTTTAATTTAATTGTAGCTTGAATAATTTGTATCTGTAGAGATAAATAGGATCTACAACGAT
The DNA here is from genome assembly GCA_029959065.1 of Colias behrii. Taxonomy (NCBI): domain Eukaryota; kingdom Metazoa; phylum Arthropoda; class Insecta; order Lepidoptera; family Pieridae; genus Colias; species Colias behrii. The sequence continues at coordinate 3,947,567 of JARWMC010000016.1, forward strand.
ACCTACAAGAAGAAGTAATAGATTACGATTAGATTTCGTAGCAGAGATTTGAAATAATTATTTATTTACTATCAATAGTGTTTTGTCTGTCTGCCAGTGCGTAATATGTTAGTATAAATTGTAGTAGAGCATACAATGTTACAAATTCTATGGTTTATTGACCCCATAGGGTTTTACAAACTGTGGTAGAGTTCTGCAAACTGTAAATTTAATTTTACGTTCATGAAGTTTCTATGTAGGTATATTAATAATTTATAGTGTAGGAAAAAAGTAAAAAATAAAATTGCAATTCAATTAGGTATTACATCTAATTAAACAAAAATCACATGCATAAAGAAAGTTTTTTATCCACTTACTACCTAGATAATATAAAACTTTGTCTCTACATTCGCTACGAAATTCGCTCGTTCATCATACAGTTGTCATATTTTGAAGAATTCAGCCTTAGTATATCGTATTGTAATCATAGATAATAATATAATGTTGGTACGTAGGTAGGTAGGTACTCAAACTATCTTTATACCAGATGTTACCTCAAGGTGATTCTCAGAAAATTTATAAGAACAATATTTACCATCTCAAAATAGGTCAAACTATCAAATACAGACACTATTAAGGTAGCTACTTCACAACAGTGTTTATGGTCCATTGTCTCAAACAACCTTTGAAGTCTTTTGTGCCGAAGTTTTATTATAAACAATTACTTCGAACATAGTTTATGGGGGAAGATAAGAATATAGTTTTGTTGAATTCGCAAATGTTCGGTTTTGCAATATTGTAAAATTTTATTTTTATGGCGGCATGGTGAAAAGGATATAGGTAATAAACTTAATGGCAAGGGTTGATTTTTAGTTTGATTGTTTTTTATCTGACTAACGGATACCGCTGTGATGATTGTAGCTAGGTTTGAAAGATAAAGAGAAGTATGGTTAACCATGTGTTAGAATAGTTTAAAGTTTATCTGATTTCATAGATAGGTCACGTTCGGTTTGCTAGACCATAATAATAAATAGGTAATGATGTACATATATCTAATGTATTAACTTTAACTTTAATATGTAGGTATAAAATATGCTATATTTTATTTGTATTTAATGTAGGTATTGTACTTAGAAATTTTCTTACTATTAATAAAACATTTGCATCAGGCCTTTCCCTAAGTTTGTAACAACAAGAGGTAGGTTATTGCAATAACAAATAGACAAAAATATCGTCATGAAAAATAACAATTTCACATAGATTAAAGGTGGACTTCCGACCAGCGCGGCTCTATCGCAACGGCCGCAGCGTCTAAGCCGCTGCGTCACTGTCGCAGCGGCTTAGACGCAGATTGGCTTCCGAGCAGCGCGACTCCGGCGTCAGTCACAGTTATTAGTCCATACCTGACGGTTGTGTGGTACAGTAGGAATGAACCGATCAATTAAAAAAATATTATTAGAAGAAGAAGAGGATGATGATCTTTAATTGCTTCGTTACTACTATAGTATGGAGCGAAGCCCAGCAGACCCAATTTACAAAATTGCATCTTGAGTCACTAAATTTATTAGTGCCTCGTCTTGCTCATCCGTAAATATGTTATTAACGTCCATTTTTTAGATATTCTCTCGAAAATAACTAGATAATAACCTAAAAACAACGTGCTTTCGCAGCCTGCCACGCGACAGTGCTTGCGCGAGCATTGCACGGCCGCTACAGCCGCGCGTCACTGACGCGGCGACACTGTCGCTGCGACAGTGGCGCTGCGCTCGAACGTTCCATCATACATTTCCGTACTGTATAATACTATCGCTCTGTCGCCGCGTTACTGTCGCTGCGTTAGTGACGCCGGAGCCGCGGTGGTCGGAAGTCCACCTTAAGGCGATCTTCACACTGCCCCGCACCACGCTGCATGTTGCGTGACTGCGTGTTTAACGTTACTTGTAAGTATCTCCGTTGGTATAGAAAACACGCACAGTCCAACACACTGAAAATGCAACCACGCGCGTTCATGCGGATCACGCACATACACGCGGAGAAACACGCAACCCCGCGCGTACGTGCGGGGCGCCACGCAAGGTATGGCACACCGAATCCCGCAGTGCCGCGCGTCGTGATGCTCAGTTTTGCAAGACCACCACAGAGAACGGCGAATAAATGAGAGCCGCCGTGCGTGAATCTACAAACGCACCTACGCGCGTGAGTGCGCAAAAAACCCGGACGATGATGCAGATCTGCACTCCCGCAGGAACGCGCGTAGGTGCATCGACACGCAATATGCAGCATGATGCGGGGCAGTGTGAAGATCGCCTAAGAAATGATAATATGGACACAAAATAAACTTTAGAAGATGATTATAGATGCTAATATGAATTTTAAAATATCAAAGAGAATTAAAGAAAAGTGGTCAATTAAAAACCTAATTCATCTGGCTTTATTTTTTTCTGGGTATCAGGCGAGTGAAGAAGCTAGCTAAAACAAGTCTTAAGCTGTAATTTCATATAGTTTCCATATTCACAAGTTGTTATACAAATATTGTAAATAAGTTCGAATAAATGTTTTTAATGTAGAGTATGTTTGTTACTCTTTCACGCTAAAGCAAGCTGATCGCTCTATGAAATTTGATGCAGAGTTAGATTATAGTCTGTAGTCTGGATATGGATCCGAAAGTACTCATGTAGACTGCTTTTTACCCAGCTATGACGCAAGTAACGCTGCGGGTTTCAGTTAGTAGTATAATCGTTATTGAGCAAGATAATTTCTTGATAAAGGTAACGAATTTTGATGATCTGTAGAAATATTTGCTTGGCACAGATAGTATTAAACTACCTATGATGAATAAAATAGGACATCAGTATTTCGACATAAAACATAATAAGTACCTAATATGTACTAATATTATTCGTACTCTATATTTTGATATTCAATTACAATTTGAATGTAATTAATAACCGCGAATAAGCTAAATGTGTTCATAATAGTATATTTATATTATAGACCACACGAATTTACAAAAGAATGAAGATCCATTTGCTTCAAGACCGAAATTATAAGTCTATTTAAATAACGTACAAATTAAGTCGTCAACTGATCCGTCTTTTCATAGAAACAGATCGTAAGCCACATTTTTTTCATACGCGGCATTCTCTATTCCCTTCAATGTAACAACCGAAAAGTCGGTAAATAGCAAACAAAAGCTAGTACAATGCCCCAATGCCAATGTTTGGGCCAAAATAAAGGAATATCTTTGAGGAGCTCGCTTTTTGTGCGCAAACGCATTGTTACAGGGAGGGTTGCACAAACCGATCGGTAGCTGTCGGCTCGATGCTCAAAGGTCTATGTTTGCCTACAATATTATTTTTATTGCAGTAATTGAGAGACATACTTTTACGACCCTGTGAGAACGACTCATCTACCGTCAGACTTTCTAATTTTTATGACTTATTGCTTGAGTTTATGCGGTTTTACTTATCGCTTTGAGGTGCATAAAACTATAAAGTTTCGGCGATTTTGTAATGCTTACTTTTTGTTTTTATAGTGTTTTTAAATTAAATTATGCTGTAAAGTGATAAAATAATTTATTTTATGTTTTTTTCAGCTAGGTTAGGAAGAACTAGGAGTTAAGAATTAGACATATCCTACTGTACCTTAAATTGTTACCATAGTTGTACTTAAATTCAGTCTACGTAGGTTACTTATCACTACATAATATAAAACAAATTCGCTTTCTCTTTCCCTATGTCCCTATGTATGCTTAAATCTTTAAAACTACGCAACGGATTTTGATGCGGTTTTTTTAATAGATAGAGTGATTCAAGAGGAAGGTTTTAGTATATAATTTATTATGTTTTAGACAAAGCGGGCGAAGCCGCGGACGGAAAGCTAGTTAAGTATATAATATGCGTCATCGCAACAAGCTACGTATTTGACAGAGCTTTTAATTTTGCACTTCATGACTAGTTATTGTATTAGATACCTACTTTTACATAAATACATTCATTTTCAAAATGTACTCTATCGACCAGTTAACAAATATTAATAATTTTGTCTAGTTAAATAAGAACACAAATGCCAACTTGTTTTTCTATTAAAACCAGTTTCGAGCTTTCGGTATATCTCCACATTTTCTATTTTTAAATGTGTGACTAAAATAAATTCATTGACTGTGGTATTGATTTGCTCTTTGAATTTTGAAACGTTCATTTTTTGTTTTAACAATAGAAAATATATTATGAATAACTATAACTGGTAATCCAATACCTACAATAAACACTCGGTTAGTGATTGTTATAAAAAAACATAAATAACTTCTGTAACGATGAAACGAAAACATTTTCCTAATAAGCATTAGGTATACGATACTTATTTAGTAAAGAAACAGTCCACTGAAGTGATCAGGTCAGGTACAATAAGGTCGTATTTTTTAAATGTTTAATTCTTTGTTGTGTAAACTTAATGTGTTATTGTATGTTTTTTTATATTGTTTTTGATTTTAAATATTTAGAAATAAAGAGTTTTTTGGATATAAAGTGTTTTATTTCTAATATCTATTCATTAAAGCATGCAGAAACATGCACATGATAATATTTGGAATGCTTTGATTTCACATGCCAAAGTTACCTACCTACATATTATGCAGCACAGTTTTCTTTCGAGAAAGCAAAATATATCTAGGTCTTAGAGCAGTCTTTCCCAACGTGGGCGATAACGCCCCCTTGTGGGCGCTGCAGGCCTAAAGGGGGGCGGTAAGAGACCCAGAAAAAAAAGGGGGCGTTGTGTAGGGCTTTGGGGTCGATTTATAATTTCATCTACCTAGCTAGGAAGACTCTTAGAAACCGACTGAGCTCTCGACTTCGAGAGTCGACATCTTGTGAACATCAACTAATATTAATTAAGATATAGCTCAAAATCGGTTCGATATAATAGACCGCGGGCAATCATGTTTTAACAAGTTTTTGTTAAATAATCCGATTTGTACATTCCTGTATCAATCGGCTGGTTCTATAATACTTGTTCTTGCTTGTCGAGTACGATTGGGCGTCGAATGAGATAAACGAGTTTATGCACGTTTGATGTCTTATTCCTGTTGGTGCGTGCTGCTTATGCAATCCTATATAAACGACGTAAATTTATTTTATTTTCAGGACAGTCCGTTTGCCGAGGACGCTGGTCGTGTTCACTCGTTGCTCCCGACCACGTGCTTTGCGCTCGTGCTATCTCACTCTTGCTTACGCAATTCAGAGCGTGCTACGCCACTTTGTGTGTAAAGTTCGGTCTGCTAGTCGCCCCACGTGGAGTTCGCCTTTGCCTGTTATACCCGGTTATAACCCGCAGCACCGCCTGCCGTTTCTCGGCGAAAGCCGTTAAGTGGAGAGGGCGGTGATGTGTGTTTAACACGTTTTAGCAGCGCAGGCAAACGCCCACGTGCTCCCCGATGGAGCACGCCGGACCCAAAGGCCCTTCTCAGGGCCACACAAATGTGACTCCCGCGCGCAGTTCGCGCCCGCGTTTTATTATACGCCACGACCGCTATGGAGCAGTCCGGTCGAGCTCCGCTCCCGGACGCCCCTCCCAACCATTTTGGAGACCCGCCCCGCTATGGGAGACACCCATGGCCACCGCTGCCGCCGAGGAGGAGACTGACGCGAATACAGGTATATCACCACGTACCGCATATCTATCGGACGTGATGATGATTGACCGTTTCGTGCAGTCGGGCCTCCTATCGCGTAAGCTGCGCGGATGGCTGGCATCTTATATAGAGATGCGGCGAGGAGACCTGGCGCGAATGCCGCCAGGCTGCTGGGAGGAGCCGTCGCCGGAGGACGAGCAGGTCTTGTTGGACAAGCTCGCCTCCGTGCCGATCCCGCCCGGCAGGCCGAGAGCGAGACGCCGCCGCCTCATTAGCAGCGAGGAGGAGGAGCAGGTTGAGTCGGCACAGGCCAAGCGGCCTTGCCAGACTCCCGCCCCCCTCTCCGCCACGCCCGCCACTACCACCACCGACATCGTCATGGAGACGGACGCGACCGCAGCCACACCCGCTCCGCCCACCTACGCGGCGGTAAGTGCAGGCGCCGCCGTGCCACCGCTCCACCCACGCGATCCGCGCCGCCCCCGCCGTATCAACGTGGAGGCGGCCGAGGAGCCGCAACCGGGCCCGTCCGGCATGCAGCGCGCCAGTGCGCCTGCGCAGCCGACCGCCCCCGCACCGAGGGCGACAGCAGCGCCACCTAGCGCTGCCGCCCCCGCATCCACCACTGCAACAACGGCGCCGCCTAGCGGCGCGTCGAAGACACCCCGCTACCCGCCTATCGTGGTTGAGTCGCTCCCAAATTGGGCGACTCACCTGCGAAACATTACCGCCTCGCTGGGACGACAAGTAAGTGCGCGCGCCTACGGGACCGGCGTGCGCTTCTCGCCTCAGGACGAGGCGGAATACCGGGCGGTCGACCGATACTTGCGCCGCATTCAGGAGGAGGGAGTGGAGATTTCCTGGTTCTCCTACTCCCCTGAAGCGGAGCGCAGTGTAAAGGTCGCCGTCCGCGGTCTCCCAGTCAACACGGAGCCCGAAGAGTTGATGGCCGCGCTGCGCGACCGGGGATATGACCCCGAGTTCGCGCGGCCCATCCGCGCCCGGAAAGGGCGCCCCGGCTGTATCTTCCTCGTCATTCTGAGGAAGACTGAGAATCTCACGCCGGGCATATACGCAGTGAAGGAGCTGCTATACATGCCCGGCGTCACCATCGAGGCGTGGCGCTCCAAGCGGGGCCCCGCGCAGTGCCACAGGTGCCAGGGCTTCCGGCACTCGTCGCACAATTGCCACAGGCCACTTGCCTGTGTGCGTTGCGGCGAGAGCCATGCGACCGCGGACTGCCCGCGGCCAAGGGACGCCCCCCCCATCTGTGCCAATTGCGCGGGACCACATCCCGCCAACCACGCCTCATGCCCGGTGCTGCGGCGCGAGGCCCGCAATAAGAAGGCGGGCCCGATAGCGCGCACCACAGCCACCCGTCCACAGCCGCAGCAGCCGCGCGCCGCACCGAATGTGCGGCCCAGCGCGCCGGCGGCGCCACCCGCGCCCGTAGAGCCGGTGCCCCGTGGAGAGGCCCCCTCCACCGGTCTCATGGCGGCGGCGAATGACGCCCCCGCAACCTCTACAAGGAGCCGAAAGGGGCGCAGCGGTAAGAAGCGTTCCCGCACGCAGCCCCCTCGGGCCGCTACCGCCTCTGTGCCCCCCGCCGGCCCGCCCGCGCACATTCCGCAGGCGCCGGCGCATGCGCAACAGCGCCAGCCCGAGCGCACACGAGCGCAACCGCCGATCTCCGCTCGGGTAACTTCGGCGCAACGAACACAGCCGAACTTGCCCGAACCTGCCCGAGTACCGCAACGCAGCACAGCTCGACCCAGCTCGACACAGCTCGGCTCAGCACCGGCACACCTCGACCCAGCCAAGCGGACGGTCATACGAGCGGCGTGCCAGGTGCTCCAGAGCACGATGGACGCGCTGGAGGAAGGCGCCGACCCAATACCCATCCTGATGCAGGGCCTGTTGAGTCTCGTTCAACAGTGAGTACACGCTTCATTTACTGGAACGCGAGCGGGCTCAGCAAGGAGAGAGCGACACTACTGCGCCACCTCATGCGGGAACAACGAGTAGACGTCGTCCTCCTAAACGAGACGCACTTGGGCGCGTCTGACAAACTCAGCGCGTCTGGCTACGTCTCGTACAGACAGGACGAATGCTCCCCGCTTGGGCGTAAGTACCGCGGACTTGCGATCCTTATCCGCAAGTCCATCCCTCACACCCCACTCCCCGCTTTCGCATCCCAATCCTTTTCCGCGCTCGGCATCGAGGCGGAATTTCCGGTGGGCAGGCTGCGAATGTATGCTGTATACAGGCCGCCCGGGGGGAGAGTTGACACGAACGAGGTGAAACGTCTTTTCGCCTCGAGCGTGCCGACGATCGCCGCGGGTGACTGGAACAGTAAGCATTCGCACTGGCTATCCCGCCTCGATTGTTGCAACGGCAAAGCCCTTTATAACATTATCGATTATAACGACATTGTTATAGAGGGCCCTTCCGAACCTACTCATTATCCTCGTACAGACTCCCACCAAGCGGACGTCATCGACTTTACGATTCACAATGTGATTCGCCAGTCGATGACGCAAACTGTTATTGTGGACGATCTCGGCTCAGACCACCTGCCGGTATTGGTCGAGATCACCGCAAACAGTTCCGCGCTTGCCCCATCCTACTCCCGCCGTTGTGTTAATTGGGAGTTATTTGCGAATACGCTTGAGCGCTCCACGCCCTCACGCGCGGTTTCAAGCGCCGAGGACGTGGAGATATTCGCAAATGACTTGCATGAAGCACTCAAGTCCGCTCTTTCCCAGGCCACGACACTCAAACCGTCCACGTCCATACTCCCCCCTATTCCTTCTCACATTAAAGCCCTTATCCAGAGGAAGCGAGCTCTGCGACGGCAGTGGCAGCATTCGCGCTGTCCCACCCTCAAGCGGCAACTTGCTCGTTTGCGTGAGCAAGTTAGCGATGCGCTTGAGGCGAACAGGATCGAGGGCTGGCACCGTGCGATCGACTCGGCCGCCGAGGACTGGCCCTCGCTCCACAACCTCTGTCGCAGGCTTAAATCCTCAACCGCCCCCGCGCGCCCACTCACCGATTCCGCGGGTAATTATATATACGCCCCTCAGGGTCGCGCTGACTTGTTCGCCGAACATCTGGCACAAGTTTTTCAGCCGAACCCCCTGACGCCGTCGAGCGCCGCCCACGCAGCAGTGGTGAACGAACACCTATCAGGTTTTCTAGCATCACCGATACCGCCCGCTGAGGAAGTATTCTTCACCTCCCCGTCCGCCGTCCGCCGTGCGATTTCGCGTACAAAGTTGCGCAAAGCGCCCGGTGAGGACGGCGTGACGAACGAATCCCTCCGCCACCTCCCCCGTAAAACAGTCGCGGCTTTGTCGCGGCTGTTTAACGGTATATTGCGCGCCGGTCATTTCCCTTCAGTGTGGAAAACCGGTCGCGTAATAATGATCCCAAAACCTGGCAAGAATGCCTCCTTAGCGGGCAGTTATCGACCCATCACCTTGTTGAGCACAGTCTCCAAAGTGTTCGAGTCACTACTGCTGCCTATGCTGCGTCCGTACGTGTCGCCGCGCGCTGAGCAATTCGGCTTTCGCTCGGCACACAGTACCACCCTTCAGGTATCTAGAGTATTGCACCATGTCAGCTCCGCCTTGAACAGGAATGAGAGAGCGGTCGCAATATTCCTAGATATCGAAAAGGCTTTCGACCGCGTCTGGCACGAGGGTCTTATATATAAGATCCTTACCACTACCCAGTGCCCCGCGCGGCTCGTGAGGATATTGCACTCCTTCCTCACGGACCGCTCCTTTCACGTTTCCGTGTCCCCCGCCATTTCCCGAAACCACTCTGTGCAGGCGGGTGTCCCGCAGGGCAGCTGTTTATCGCCCGCGCTTTACTCCGCCTACACAGATGACTTCCCTTCCCCCGCGCCAAATTCTAATCAAATCCTCGCGCTATATGCCGACGATGTAGCTCTGATCGCCGCATCGTTGAACACAACGCATGCGATGGTTAAGGCGCAACGCTGGCTTGATGAGTTGCCTGCGTATTTCGAGCGTTGGCGGATATCTGTCAACGCACGAAAGACACAGGTGATTCGGTTCGGTGGTTTGACTCCCTCCCACCAACTCACTCTGGCTGGTGAGCAGATCCCATGGTCCGATACCGTCCTTTACCTAGGTGTAACTATTGATTGCCGGCTTCGCTTTAACAGCCACGTGAAGCAGGTAATTAACAAGTGCAAAGCCGCCCACGCCATACTTCGTCCGGTGTTATACTCTGAACTCCCGCTGCGTATAAAGGTAAGCGTTTATAAAACCTACCTACGGCCGCTCCTCACGTACGCCGCGCCCGCCTGGTATGTGTATGTGTGTGAAAGCCTGCGCCGCAAAATGCGTGCGCGGCAGTCACTCGCATTACGCGCTATCGTCGGTGCGCCGAGGTATGTGAGAAACGAGCTAATACGTAGCGATCTCGGTGTAGAAACGCTGGATGAGTTTATCCTTCGTCTCTCCCAAAATATGTTCTCGCGGGCGGACGCTTCCTCTCATTCCCATCTCCGAGAGATTGCTCCGCACCGCGCCATTCCCGGGTCGCGTCGTCCAAATCCGCGCGATCTACTACCACCCCCCTCTCCTAAGGCGTCTACAGCGCCCTCCCACCAGCCGACGTTGGAAACAGCGTCGGTATCCAATCTAGCGCTTCCAGCGCCACCTACCGCCCACGCACTCTGTGCGCCCCTCACTATTCCCTCCTACCACATCCACTCCCACGCGCAAATAGCGCAATCCCAAATAACGCCCCCACCCCCGCAAGCCCCGCCTGCGACGGCGCACTCTACCGCGCCGTCTGTCGCCTCACCCTGCATAACTCCTACACAATCGGTACACAACGTACCCAGCCACTCCTACGCCTATCCCCACGCGCAATTGGCGCCTCCCACCACACCCATTGGTTTTATGTCGCTCCCGTCCCCGTCCGTCCCCGGCCTAAAAAGTTCTGGCCGGGCTCGAAAAAGAACAAGGTCGGTTGAGTCATCGGAAACATCCAAAAGGTTCAAACAGTCGGGCACAGTCTCCTATACTGTGCCCCAAATTCAAAATATTTTTATTCCCAAACAGGGCGATTCGTCCTCCCAGTAACCCGCCCGTATTAGCGGGCGGCGCCATACACCTGCTGCAGAGGACGAATCGTCCTGAACAGCATCCCCCACGCAGCCTCCTAACGGAGGCCGCGTGTGTGAAGACCCTTGCTGCTGCTTTATTTTCATTTGCGGTTTCGCGCATAATAGATAAGCAGTACTTGATTTCAACACTTACGTATTTCTCAAAACAAAACAATGTCGGAAGTAAAAAAGAAGAGACGGCAATACTCTGCGGAATATATTAAATTCGGATTTATTGAAAATCCCACAAACCCGTCGTCGCCTTTGTGTCTTCTATGTCTAAAAACATTTTCGAACGAAGCAATGAAGCCTTCAAGACTGCAAGATCATTTGAATAAAATGCATCCAGATAAGAAAGACAATAATGTAGCATATTTTCAAGACGTAGAGAAGAAGCATAATACTCAGCCAAGTGTATCAAAACTATTTTCGGCGGCTGCTAAGCAAGATGACGACGGACTTCGAGCTTCGTACAATATCTCTTTGTTAATTGCTCAAAAAGGCAAACCACACAACATCGGAGAAGAGTTAATTTTGCCAGCAATAAAGGAAGTAATAACTACTGTGCTTCATAAACCGGCCGCAGATATTATCCGAAAAATTCCTTTGAGTAATAATTCTGTGCAAAGACGAATTGATGAAATGGCTGAAAACATTGAAGAATCATTGTGCAATCATCTGAGGACTAGTCAATTCTCAATTCAGCTCGATGAGTCCACTTTACCAACTAATGAAGCGTTGTTGCTATCTTACGGGAGGTTTATTAAAGATGAGAAAATACGTGAAGAACTATTGTTTGCCAGAAATTTGGAGACAGATACAAAAGGCGAAACCATATTCAATACATTGGAAAAGTTTTGTGAAGAGAAAGAGATTCCTTTGAAAAATATTATATCAGTTGCTACGGATGGCGCTCCGGCTATGACAGGGCGCCATAAAGGCTTCATAGCGTACTTAAAGAATAAAATTCCAGATGTCCTTGCTATACATTGCGTTATTCATAGACAACATTTGGTTGCTAGAAACTTAAGTGAACGACTATTTCAATCACTGCAATATGTCATCAAAGCAGTCAATAAAATCCGTAGCAGCTCTTTGAATGATAGATTATTTCATCAGCTTTGTGCTACTAATGACGAAGATTTCAACCGTTTGTTGCTTCATACTGAAGTTCGTTGGCTGTCAAGAGGCAATTGTCTGATTCGATTTTACAACCTGTTTGACTCTGTGATAGAGTTCTTGGAAACTAAAGATACAGAACTGCGCAACAATCTCATAACATCAAAGAATGATATAGCTTACATGACAGACCTGTATAAACTGTTCAACGACATGAACCTCCAACTGCAAGGCGATGAACTAAATTTAATTAAAACAAAAAATGTCGTTGCTGCTTTCGCAGCCAAACTGCTTCTGCACAAAAAGAATATGGGCAGACGTGAGTTTCACAATTTTCTGAATTTATCAGTATTTTGCAGTAATGACGACTTGTTTGCCTACTGCCAACATTTGGAAAACCTCCACATTGACTTCACCGAACGATACCAGGACATTTTAAACTTGGAAATACCAGACTGGGTGTTGGATCCGTTTTCAAATGTCAACACAGCAATGTCACCTCAGCTGGAAGAAGAACTTATAGAATTGACAACAAACGAAGAAACAAAAATCAAGTTTAAAAATGGATATCAAGAATTTTGGCTACAAAAACCGATCCCACAATTGTACCCTGGATTGTGGTCAATTGTTCAACGATTCTTGATAGCATTCCCATCGTCATATTTGTGTGAACGTGGATTTAGTGCTGTGGCAACGCTGCTTACTAAAAAGAGAAATCGTTTGCGTGTTACCGAACGTGGCGACTTGCGGCTGTTTTTGAGTAAATTGGAACCTGATATCAACAAACTTATTGAACAGCATCAGATTCAACCTTCACATTAGTTTTTATATAAGAATTGATTATGTTTGTTTTATTTTCAATAAAAGATACTCTACTATAAAGTTGCGTTTCAATAATCAGTTATAAGTACTTAGCGTTTTTTAAGTATGTTTAAAAAGGGGGGCGTTAAAAAATAATTTATTCTTAAAGTGGGCAGTAGACAAAAAAAGGTTGGGAACCCCTGTCTTAGAGCATTAAACCAACTGCTCTAAGATCTGGGTAGATAGACGAATTGATTTACTCTTCTTTATTAGAATGTGGCTAAAATTGAGAGACTAGAATTTATGTATAAAGAACTTAGGTAATAAGAATAATTATTAATTGTATCATTTATGTGAATTTTAGGATTGATATGATTATCTGTAAAACTATCGAAACCTTAAAATTATTTAAAACAATTATTAATGAAGGCTCGAACATTTTTTTTCTGCACCAATAAAATAGAGAGGAGAAAAATAACAGAAGTAGGCGAAGTTATTGAGATTTGATGAGTTTGTTTCAGACATGATAATTGATAGTATGCTATTTTTTTAATTTAGGTAGGTCTTTAACTTAATAATTTTATTTGTCGCTTAGCATAGTGGGCGATGAAATAGTCTTTTTGGTATAAAAGTAAATCGCTATCATGTCAGTCTTCTAGTTTACCATCTTTCATTTAATGCTACAGATTAAGACGATTGCCACCATCATGCAAAATATTTGAACCTACATTGTACATAGTACCTACAAAGTTAATTTTTATAGTTCTAAATATAGTAGTTCTAAATAACTAAAATTACTCTATTATAAATATATCGAATACTTCAATGCATTAAGTAAGTACCTTACCAACTCGTTGCATTTCGAGTATGCACACAGAAGAAAGCACAAAAGCCTGAACTTTTAATGGTATTGTAGAATGATTGCGTTTACATTAAACCCATTAACAGTTAAATACGTTACCACTCCATCACGCTTCAAGACCCTGGATGTGAAACATCCCGCTGTTCGATCTTTGTGCAATGTTTCCAAACTGAGGGTTCCGTTCAAGGTAAGACCAAAATAAATGTAACTCTATAATTGGCCACTTACGTTTGAGATGCCTTTCCGGTTTTTGTGTAGAGCTGGTGATGTTTAGACAGCCCGATTGTAGATTTAGATTGGAGAACTTACTTGTGGTCTAGTCGGTAAGAGACTGGGTTGAACTATTATCATAGGTAGGTGTATAATCCGTATGTAAATTAAGATTAAATGGAAGGTAAAGTGATGCAGATTCTACACTCTACAGTTCTGTGACTCAGAACCAGATCTAAACAGAAAAACTCTACAATTTTCCACAAATGGTTATCATAATGTGTTAACATTACCATGATTGTATAAATACTTTATTATTTTGAATATTTATCCAAATTAGTGTTTAAATAACTTCTTAATGCAAATACTAAAACATATATAATTTTCTAGACCGGCCCATAATTAAGACTTCTCAATATTTACGGATTTAAACTTAAACGTATAAGAAAAATACCATCTATTTTTATATCAATGTACAGTCTATATATAACTAGCTCTATGGCGATCGGTTAAGGATTGTACAAATAAGGGTAAATCCGGTAAGCGCCCGCGGTCATCTACGCTTTCCTATTGAGATGTATTAGCTAAGTGTTACATTGTTATATAAGTACATTCTGTCCAATAATTACGTAATACTTCCTGTATTGTATGAAAAAGGCCTTTTTGTATGAAAACTCTTTGCTCGAAAAAATATCTGCAAATATGTTTCCGATCACAATATTTGGTTTTTACCTGATTTATTGAGCTCTAGCGGAACAAAGATACTTTCAGAGTTATTGAATTTCAAAATGTATTATTAATTTATTATGAAATATATGCAAAGTTTAATATATTAATATTTTATGCATTTATTGGTAATCTGGGCTTTAAATTGCATTGAGTGGTTTCGTTTTCCAGTGCTCTATCGAGCAGCAAATGTGACGATTTTTTTATTTATGTTTATAACGCTAATGTATTTATAAATACTAATAATGTACAAACATAATATGTTCATGGATTCATCCGTTTTTATAGAGCAATTAATTTTATATTCCAAGAGTCAGAATAAAATTTCTATATGCATGAGCTTAGGTAGAATTACGAAACAAATATTATGTTCCAAATTCACCAAAATCTGTTGAAAGGTGGCCTCTAATAAAAAATATGTTAACATACATTCCTTAATAAATGAAATATGTATCTATTATTTATTTGTTTAATTTATTTTAAATTTAGTTTAAAAGCGTGCTTTAAATCTATTTGTTTGTCTTTCTTTCATGTTGTACCGCGGGTCATTGAATCGTATGATTTTTGTGTAGAGTGATAATATTATATACCTACTATTTTAATTCAGTGAAACAAAACGCGCATAATCGCGGGCGGAAATTTCGAAAACTCTAAAAAGGCAATTAAATTGTTGTTAAATGCAATCTATATTTATTGATTAGAGCAAATAAAATTCTATGAAGTCACGCACTTGAAAGTAATATCTTAGTAGATAGATACAGATATAAAAAGAAAAATCACATTCCCCGTCCTATATAATATGTGCTAAAAAAGTTCGAATTTTAAAAATAATGAAAAGCGCGCGTATGTGTGAAATTTCATACTAGCGGTACGTAGGGGAGACCAGGCTCATTACTAGCACGTGAACCGCCCACCCCACGTTACATTTGGCAATGAGTTATTGACTGCGCCGAAAGCTCATGTGTTAAACTGCTCGTGTTTGACTTTCGAAAAATGTTCATCTATATGTTTCTAGTCATAACACTGGTTTGTGTTCATTAGTTTACAGATTGTTTTAAAAATGTTAAATAAGATAAGGTTGTAAAAAAAATATTATCATTTTGTTTAGATAGGTACTTTTTAACACATATTAAAACATATTAATTACTCATATTCATAATGCAATTACTTGTAGATAAATTTTATTTAGCTTAAGGCTGATTTTTCAATCCTTGGTTAAAACTTATTCGTCGAATAATGTACAAAACTACCATTTTAAAAACGTATTCTAATTGCCCGTATTTGACAGTTTACGTGACATTTTAATACTATCGTGTAATACTTTATTGGACTGATAAGTTTTAACCAAGCATTGAAAAATCGGCCAATTCGTAATTTTGTTTATTCTTAATATTATATTATTTTGAAATAAATAAAATTTGGCAGACTTCACCTCTCAATTGAAATAAAATAAAAGACAATTGATACTCAAAATAACAATTACGCTTTTGATAGCAATTTCGATTTGATTGATGACGCAACACAAAACGTCAATTATGCGACAAATGACTCACTTGAGCGGCATAATCTAACGGTTTCTCTCTCTAGCCCACCGTATTTTCTAATTGAATCATGTGTGATTTATTATTGGTCTGATGATGTATCATTCTTTCAACAGCAGCCGCGCACCCCACGGGCTTGCGGGGTATTATTGCTACAAATGTTCATATCCGCACTTTTTAACTGTGGGGACAATTCGTCCCGGCCTCCCCTTAGTTCTTTTATTAAACTCGTTAGTCGATTTTTTTCGGATTGAACTCGTAGTGTTTGATTTAATCGAATGTACCTACGAGAGCTGTATTTAACTCGTTATAGATAATGCTTTGTTATAAATAGAAAGCACATTTTTCAAAATTCTACAAAAAATATTGTGAAGAATAATATTGGGTCGTAGATTTTTTTTAGTGTTTATTATTAGAACAACTACAAAGTATCATCGTACACAATGTCTTTAGGTTTTTAACTAATATAATATAGAAAAGAAAATGTCAAATCTTTAACTAGTATACAGAAAAAAAAACACAAATTGCAATCTCCATACACTGGTAATCCCAAAAGCGTCATTCACAAGAAAACTAACAACCAAGTCGACCTTGCTTTAAGCAGTGTTCCGAAAGCGGCTTTTCACCGTGTGAACATAGTGTGAAGTTCCAGCGATGTTATGAGATGCAAACAGTGCCGGAAGCGAGACAATGGTGCGGAGGACAATGGGAGCACTGAGCGGAAACGGCTTAGCTGATGGCGCCTTGATGAAAATGCACTATCGGATAAATGAACACTATACACTATACTCTGTGTAGGTGCATGTTTATTCTAGGTTTTAATGTGAACGGGAATTTTGATGTCTATGTAGAGTCGATTTTAGTTTATTGTTAGCACCGAAAATAAGAGTAGTGTATGTACAGTTTTATATTTTGAGAAGTTATGTACTCGATGTCACTAAATCCTGTAAAAAAAATCATTTGTATAAAAAAAAAACTGTGTTAGCAATACCAAAATTATGTATTTTTAAGGCTGGATAATAGATTAATGAAATGTATTACTGTTGTTATAATGAAATATTGCATTTTTATATAATATTTCATTTTTTAGAATTGGGTATTTGAATAAAAATTTTTTTTGTGCTAAATGGAAAGATTATATATTAGTTTTATAACAAAACTATTTTTTAAATTTTTTTTTTGCAATAATTCAAAAGTTATTTCAAAATAAAAATTAGTCTTTGAATCCAGTACCGAAAACACACCGACAACTCCCGAAGCGTCACCCAAACGCGTGTGACGTCATAATGTTAGTTTTCACTCATTGCAGTTGATAGAAAAACGTATACAACTATAACATTTTGACGTCACATCTATCGTGACCAGTCAAGGCGCGTTTATAGTCACGTGACTATAATTTAAATTTCATCAATTTTTAATTGCTTATAATTAATTGAAAAATAATTTTTTTGGAGTTTTTTGCATTAAATATCAATATTATTAATAATAAAGTTTTAAAATACATAAAAAAAAATCAATATTTTTTTACTATTCAAATATGTACTCAATTATGTTACTGAGTCATGGTAAAGTACCTTTTGATAGCTGAAAAAATAACATTAAATTATTAAAGTACTTTTCTCGTTTTCCGTTAACAGGAAACGAAATTTATTCATTTAATTTTGTCAAAATTTTACAATAATCACACAAAATTATTTCAAAACAAACCATTCTTACGTCACTGATCTACCGCGAGGGTTGTCACACATCAAATGTGTTTTCGCGCCGATTCCCGTTCACAAAGCTCACGCGCGGTTGCGACAAACCTAGTCGCCGGTTCCGTACAATACGGAACCGAGGAACCGATGTGCGTTTGGTTATAGGGCTGTCAGAGCAAGGATAAAGCTGCGAAAAGATATAATTTAAGTTAAAATTTTTCATCATACGTCATAATGTTCAATTTGAAAACTTACAGTGATCTGGTATGAATTAGGTATTCAAGGATTTTTTGGTCAGTGGTTTATCAACCACGTATCCATGTAGAGCCCGTTTCTACTATATCTAATACCTACGTAATTGTTTTTGTATTTAAAGTTTAAACTGTATCTTGAAAATTTAAAATTGTATCAAGCCCAGAAGTAAAATAAGTTGTAGAAGGATCACGCTCAAATATCCATGATAATTAAGGAAAAAGTCTATTCTTATTACGTAAGATACGGTTTAAGACATTTATTTCTCAAAAAGATTACATTTGAATCACTTACATAGAAATAATAATATAAATTATAAACATTTTTGCTCGCTTAACGTTGTACGTAGTAAGTAGTTTGTTAACACAAATAGAATAGTACATCCAACAAGAATAACAAAAAAATGGGCGGTAATTTTTATAAACATAATTTCAGACTACCCCAACGACATTCTAAAGATATAAGGCTTGTGTTCTAGGTAAAGATATGCTATTTTCATGAGATAATTTATAGGTTTTATTTATGTTTATTTTTTATATTTATTTATATATTTTTATATATTTTTTTTATTATAATTATTTAGTCTAAAAGATGTTTCTTTAGCAATTTCTTGAAATTAGTTATCGATTTGGCTTCTTTAATATTTTTAGGCAATTTATTATACAATTGAACTCCTTCGAATAAGATACTCTTTTTCCCGTAACTTGTCCTGGTACAGGGCAGGGCTATATTGTTTGCGCGCCGAGTCATACGGTTTGTGTGTTGTATATTGGTGGAAAAGTTAATTAGAGAATGAACATTTTTAGTCAAGATTTTTTTTATTAACAGACATATATTAAATTGATAAGTTTGAGCCAGATTCATGAGCCGAGTTTTTTTGTATATGAGTGACGTGGGTGTTCGAAATATATATTGAAATAAAGTTTTTATAATTTTATTTTGTGTTATTTGCAATTTTTTCAAATTTGTTGCTGATCCTGAACCCCAAACCTCGATTAGATAGTCAATATGTGACTTGACTAGGCTATTATAAATTGAATACCGCACTTTTTGTGGTAGACAACGAGCAATAGGTCGTAGCACGCCTATCAACGAAGTAAGTTTTTTACGTACTTTTTCGATGTGGGCTTTCCACGTGAGTTGTTTATCGAGAAACTGAAGATACTGTTGTAAATAATACCTACGTTTACCTGTACAATATGGTTTAAAATCTAAGTACAATTGACCTATGGTTTATAAAATTTGAAGTCTTTATTATCTAATCATACTTATATAATTATCCAAGACACAACCCTACATTGACCCACAGGCAAGTGACGGACGCCCCGTGGTGTCATTGCGTGCGTGCGATGGGACGCCTTTCACTAACACCTTTATGTGCCTCTCAATTATCTAGATTACTTTTATGTGCTAGATCTGGATCATACTAGATGTACGCTAGATGTAACAAGATTAAGAGAAGTGGTTGCAGATTGTCTTTAAAGACAAAGCTGGCGACTCTACACCAGTAATTTCTTTTTGAAACAGCCTAAATCGGATTCAATTTATTAAAATTTTTGTAATCTCATATTTAATGTAAATATTATGATGTCACAATACGAAATGAATTATTACCTACGTATTAGCTTTTCCCCGTGGGTTTTCCAGGATAAAACCTATGTCTTTTCTCAGGTCTCAAGCTATCTCTGTACAATAAGTATTTCATTCAAATCCGTTCAGTGGTTGAGTCGTGAAGGAGAGACAGATGTATACAGATCGAGTTACTTTCGCATTTGTAATATTATTTAGGATATTTAGGATGTGTGTTTATAAGTCAGTCACAATATCGTCTCAATACTTTTTGCGTGAAATAATAACAAACATCTCAACAAGGTCTCAACACACTCGAATTATTCGTCATATCCGTATACAAGCAGTTTTTCATATTTATTATTATTAAAAGCTATGTAAACTAAACTAAGCAATACAAACGTAAACTGGTTAAACGTAGGCGTACCATTAGGGAGGAAAACATAAAAATTATCGGCAATTGGCGCTCACAATTATTTTAACCGACGCAATGGTACTTGGGGCTAATGTATCGTGACCATACCGCTCCGGTCAACTGGTTCCAAACGATTAATTGGCCATATATGGTAAAGACGTAATGTTATGTTTTACTTTTTATAGTGGTAGCCGGGGAATGTGTAAGTATATGCTTCAATCGCTACTATTAGTACAAATGCGATTTGTGGAGGTATCCGTTTTCATGATAAAAAAATTCTTAGTAGTTACAGTTTGCTATGAATTGAGTGTGAAAATTGACTGGCAATCGGGGTACAATCCTATCACAAGTGGAATGTGATTGATTGTAAACCTATGTAACATTCACACAATTTAGATAACAAAGCTCTTCTAGTACTATTCAAAGGTCTCTAAACGATCGAATTGTAATCCTCATAGTACAGTTAATATTACAATCATAAATGTATCTCTTGGTTTCGATCACATTATGTCAAGGAAGTAGAAACTATATATACGCACCTATTAGAAGTTAAAAAGCTCTTTGTGCTTTCAGTTTATTCTTATTATGTTATATAGTTTATTTTTTACAATTTATAATCTGTAAGTAGTTAAATAAGTGGTACACCAACCGAATGTAAAACGCAGGCCACGCCACGCGTTCCATCTAGTAACCAATATATTTTCTTCACCAATATAAAAGCTTATCGCGTCATTAAGCAAAGCGTCAGCTGTAGAATCAACTCACATGTCACTTTTTTACAATCCAAATAAAAATACAATAAAGACATAAACCGAATCTCCTGTGGCTAACCTAATGATCGCATTTATTTTGCCTTTAGAACAAATAAAACTGATATTTGTTTATCTATGGCTAACGGAAATAGGATTTGTAACAAAAAATATTTTAAGTACCAATTCGACTTTTCTAGAAAACAGATGGATAGCTTTTCTGAACAAAATAATACTATTGTATTGGGAAAACTTAACTACCTACATCATGTTATTAATTTTGGTATGAAATCGAAAAAAATCAGAATAAGCTCATTATCAAAAGCTGCTATGTCTGAATTAAGATCTGCCTTATTCATTTTATTAAACAGTTATATTCTTATTTTTATATTGTACAAAATATTCTACGCTCTAGTTCGCTCCACATGTCGACGAAATAATGAGAACGAACTACTAACTGTAGTATTGAGAATCCAAATATTTATTAGGTACATACTCCGAATACTAGATCGTTCGTCATGAGAGATGATATTATGTGAAATCAAACTAAAAAGCAAACCCAATACTATAAAATGTTATCTAATTAACTACAAATAACAGGTGAATAATATTTTTTGCCATATTAGAGTCAGTTGGCGCTATAACCGTGAGCAATTAACAGCGTTTATCAACCTGCTGTTAAGGGTTCATTAATAACGGGTTGAACGGTTTGTCTGTATGTTAAACAGTTGGTGGATTACTTTATATATTTGGTGAAATGCAATTTATTTTAATTGTGTTTGATCGGGTTAGGCTTGTAGGCACGAACTATATTCAGGTAGATTGTTTCTTAAGCAAATGCAATTTCATAGGCGATTCTAAAATAATACAACTATATAATAGGTAGTTTAAAAAGTTAAATACCTTATTATACTTTAATTAAATATTTGAAAAAAAAATTGTAAGTACATAATTACTTATAGTAACATTGGTTGTATTTTCTATATTATACAGAAAAAAAATATATTAATGAATTTTACCTCATAATGTAAGCGAAATATTCATCAGAAATTTACCTATTATTATTACCTATAAATATAGCTCTAGATACCTTGTTTATTCTATCATGACATCCAATATTCGTTACCACCGATCTTTCTTTGGAAATCTCGTTAAAACGGATAGAGCGGAGGTGAAATAAATGAGTACAAAAGAAGCAAACCCTGGAAGAATAATAAGTATTGGTATCGTTTATCGGAAGCGGTGTCGTGGTGCGGTATCGGCTGACTCAAACCGAATAGTGTAAGAGCTGGAGATAAGATCTCAATTGTAATAAAGAATCGAAATAAATTATGCACATGGACACAAACATTATTTGTGAATATATGGGGCATTGCAAGGTACCTAGATGTAATACAAAAGAATTAGAGAGGTAACTTATCACATTAATAATCAGGATTTTATATGAATAGACTTTGTACTGAAACTGGAGGAAGGACGGATAGGAGGAAGTTAGGAAAAGCTGGATATAGAAGTTTATACTTATACACACACATTTCAGCTCTTGTAGGTATTATCTTATTTAAGTGCAAGTAAAATAACTACTGGATCATCTAATGTAAGCTGCCGTTGCAATTGCTCTACCGATCTTTCAAGCAATTACAGGCTGTTTAAATGAAGTTTTTTTTTATTCGTAGATAGGTGGACGTTTGACCCCAGTACCACCTGATGGAAAGTGGTGACGAGATCTAAGGTGGTAAGTCACGTCCGCTTAGAAAGTGCCTGTTAATTCGTCTCTTGAAAATTCCCAAGTCTCCTAAGTCTTAATTGTTGATCGGTTCCTAAGTCTTGTTCGGAAATACCACGCCAGGTCGTTCCAGAGCTTCACCATAGATTGGTACCTTTACACTGCTTAGTAGTCACCTAACCAGCAGTTTTCCTTCACATTCTCCTACACTATTGCAAACTCAGCGTGCGATCCTATCAGTGGCGTCAATTGCCCGTGCCAAATGCTTCCCCCTTCCTCCGCGCCACACACCCCCCGCCATCTGGGAGCGAATCTTATCAGAACAAGCCAGCGTGATTGAATGTTTCCGCTGATGCCTTGAAACGATAATATTTGGTTGCCATCAGCAACAATCGGCATGACGACAGTATCCATAATTGATCGTAGTAGTGTGTTTAAGGGAAAATGTATAATAAATAAATTAAATATAGTGACTTAGAAATCTTAAAAACATTAAGATTAATGAGATTATCAATAAAATAAAACATTGAAATTCTGCAGTTGGCCATTTTGACTAAAACACGCGTGACGTCACGCTTAAGTAAACAACTCAAATCAGGTGTGTTTTGTTGACTTGTTATGAATATGTTGAGAATACGCATTTTTATTTATTTTCTATTGTTTCACGTATGCTTTATCGACTCAGAACAGAAATATAATTGCGAATTCACGAACACATAGTTCGGGTTTCTCCGCGCCAACTTTATACAATCATTTCTTATTATTTTCTCGCTTGAAATAATTACTAACACATTTTTGAGCATTATTTTTATGTGGATTCACACTGCAATACTGCACACCACTTATAAACTTTGAAATTCGTTTCTATAACACATATTAAATAAATATTTTTTCAATTTTCTTCGCAATGCGTACAAATAATTACGTATTTACTAAAGAGTGACGTCACAACTACGCCATGACACCTGCGAGCTGTTTTGGCACAGTTAATAAATATTTTTTGAAAAATGGCTTTTATCTTCGTTAAATTTAAGTATAATACCGAAATATAGGGTTTTTCTTGTATAGTAAACGTATACACACATTATGGAAGAGGATTTCAAAATCTTTCGTCATGCCTATTGGAGATGCGAAATAAGTGATGTCAATAATTGTATATCGATGTATGGGTATGCAAAAAGTAATGGAAACAAAAGCTGGCTACAGGTAATAAACTGATAGAACATTTTATGAAAAAAAATAGCAGTCTTTCCTACAAATATTGTCTACATAAAAAAGAGCGTTTGTACTGTGTACACACGTGTCAGAAGTGAAACTTCTTTGGCAAGATTCAAAGATACCAAAATCGTCGCCTTCCTCCATGACGTAAATTTATTGTATTGTACAGAAGCTTCACTTCAAAAAACTCATTGTACGGTAAATATGTGGATCAAATATTTACTGTAAACACAATTCTTGCTCTTATACGATTGATAAAAAAACCTTGGAACCTTCTCTTTAGTATAAAATATGTAGTTAGGTAGTATATTCATAAGTATAATTTACTATTTTTGTTGGTCTGTCTATTCAAATTATTTTGAATAATTAATTTTTAATAATACGCAGATAATGTCTTAAAAAATCCAAAAGTATTCCATATGATAGGTGTTCGAATGTCACCCGAGGGAGCACATAAAGCGCTGCGGGCGAAGCGCGGTCGCATCGCTTGGGAAATGACTGGTTATAGTGTAAGAGATAATGACCGTTTTTCATGTTTTTTTTTTCTTTCTTGATTGGGAATCGGGATTATTTTTTACTTAAAACTGTTCCTTTATTTTAATTATTGGAGCAAATAAGTTAAGTTTCTTCATTGTTTTAATCATTCCGTGACAATGTGCAATATATTTGCAGCTTGTATACGTCTACGTCGTTAGTTTGTATACCTAGAGGTCAAAACAATAACTTCAAAACATTTTACATAAACGAGAACTTCAAGTCTATTTCCTAAATCCATTCAAATATTATTAGAATAGCACTGAATAGACATACTTCAACGCTGAAATAAGCTGAAATTTAGCGAGCCCAAGAATAAATGACACTTGTGACGTCACAATAGTGGTCAAATATATCACGTTATAAAGAAAACAGTTCAAAGAAATAGTTCAAAAAGAGTGAATTCTCATCCGTCTCTCAGAACACGGGATCACTGTTATCGGCACTGATAAAACAACTTTGTGACGGAGGCGCTTCCAATATGCGACAGCTTTGCTTCGGGCCATTTGTTCCGACATTATGTTAACGTGCGGGATCCTATTATACATTTTTCAAGATAACGCAATATTTTTACTTGGAATTGATTCCAATCTTTTCTAAAAGGTTCGGATAGTGGACAATTTGGTTTTTGCGTGCGTATAGAAAATTTAGAATTATGGTAGCTAATCATTGCGAATATTGCGCTATAAAAATGAAACTACTGAAGACTGTATTTGTTTCTGATAATGCTTCTAGACATTTTTGTGATCCACTACCAAGTAGATGAATGCGAGACTATATAATATATATTTATATCTACTTAAACATATATTGTAAAGTACAATTACAAAAAAAACATTTACATAAAAAAACTGTATTGCAGTTTAATTACAATAAATCATTCTTACCGACAGTCATTTATTTTATCCACATTTTTATTTCTTAACCTAAATTAATGCCTAATATTATGTAGAATTATGAAACTAACTTAAAATAATCTTTTCTATCATGAAGATAACTATATTGTTTGTACTCAAAGTATCATATTAAGTTAAGCAAACTAAAGATAATGATTGAGTTTACATTTGACATATCGACACGCTTCACAGTCCAAACGGATGAACCAACAGACCATATAATTTCAAGTTTATAGCGTCATTAGGCGGCAGAAGGCAGGCGAGCTTTTTGTACGAACCGAATAATTAACCCGTGAAAAGATAATCGATTGTTTCTTGGGTTCAGTTTGGTTCATGTGTTATTTCTCGGAATGTACAGGAGCATTTGTTTGTTTAAATTTTGAATAATAATTTTGGTGGAAGCTTCAAAAATGTAAAAGTTTTGCCACAATTAATTTTATAAGTACCTAGTGCTTTTTATTTTGAACATGTAGCATGACCAATTTGAATTATATTCATTTGATCACATTTTTTATTACTTAGGTTACTGTAGGTATATAACAGTTATTAGATTTTCTTTGAAAATAATTAAGTAAAAATATTAATCCTAAATCAAAAGCTCATGTCCTGTCACCTGTGCTCTA
Source organism: Colias behrii (assembly GCA_029959065.1). Lineage (NCBI taxonomy): Eukaryota > Metazoa > Arthropoda > Insecta > Lepidoptera > Pieridae > Colias > Colias behrii. The sequence goes on from JARWMC010000016.1 coordinate 3,973,256, forward strand.
TTATAAACTTCTTCATTTGATATCTCCATTCAAACATATGAAACAACACAAATACTCCCTAACAATTGAAAACCACGATTCAATTATAACCGGACAAGGAATGTTGTCGAACAGCGAAGCCTAGAAACGTGGAACTTTATTGCAAACTTTCTGATTCAATCGCGACTATTCCGAATCAAAAGCGACGCACAACGCGCAGATAGTTACTGGGAAAAAAAGCCATCAGATTTTCCTGTGGTTAGCGAAAAAAAAAAGTCAAAAAACTATCAACCGTACATAGAGAGGCTGTGACTTTATAGCCGGGATAACGAAGCCCAAATCGGAAAACGTTTTTGAGTTTTGTGAGATACAATTCTATTGTTTGCTATTTCTGATGCGTACGCCGAGTTTGGGGCTTTTCAATTCGGTGGAAGAAAGGTATTGGTTATCGAATATTAATAACGTTGGGAAAATTATGATGAAGTTATTAATAATACTCACGTTTTTCACGCTTTACATTTCGTATAACATTCAAAATAAGTACGTACCAACACATTTACATTCCGCTTAGTTCTAAAAAATTTGTATTTTGCTAAAAGGAATGTGAAGATGAGCTTAGTAAAGATTTAAGATAATATGTTTCACCTATTATTCACATATATTCATACATCGGTATCATTTCATAAGCACTCTTTGTTATCTCAATTCATTCAAAACTTCAAGAATTATGCAATCTGAAAACCGGATGCGACCATTCTATACGCATTTATGGTATTTATGTGTCCATTGAAGCGGTATAATCCGCTTATTTGAATTTTTGATATTTGAAATTTTCGATATATTCACACTCATTGCCGCTGGTTTTAATAAATGTCCGGTAGTCTGGTTCAGCGTTGCATAACAGTGATATGCGCGTAATCTGTCATTTTGACGACGGTCATGATGGCGGACGGACGCGTGCCGGAACACGCTCATTTGAACGTTTTTTTGGAATGAAAATTAAAATGACGTTGGATTTATTTGAATGTTGAGAGACTAGGTTTTCATATATTTTGTTAGTTATATGACGTTTTAGCTCACAATTTAATAATAAATAATATAATAAAACGTTTAAAACTGTATTACTTAGCTTATACAGTATATGGCAAAAGAAAGCTTCATATTTATGTTCGATGCTTTATCTAGAGTCAATATCCTGGTTTCATACTTCAACCTGCTTCAGTTTGCGATGATGGTCTGGATTCAGCTAACATAGTATTCTTTATATTATTTATACTGTTTTCTCATTAGCAATAGGTACTTTAAAAGGTATGCTAATGATGGTTAAGACTCTACATCTGAAAACAAACTATTTGTAACACATAGAATTACTAATAATGGTATTCAATTCATTCAAACTTGATTTAGAGAAAAAAATCTACTAATAATGCACAATTGAGCTTTAAGATGAGATTAAATGACAAAATCACAATAACAGTAAAAGGGGTTATGCATGCTACATTGGTTATTTGAAGTTGCTTACCACTGGCCACGAGGGTGGTCTTTCTTATTTCTATAGAAGTATTTATTCTGGTTGCATGTATTGTAGTGTAGGTAAATGAACATATTACAATACACAGTTAAACTTATTACAAAGATAAATTAAGATAGAGTTCGATAAACTTAGCAAAAATAATTAATTGGTTTCTGGTACAAAAGTAACATGTGATAGGATTGGTGATAGGTAGTTTCGTAGTCAATATTATATTTTATGTTAAGGTTTGTATTTTCTATTGATTTAAAAAATTTGGAAGGTAAATTTAAACATTTCATCGCGAGTAAACACATAGTCATTATGTTTCCAAAAATCCATACCATATGCATCTTGATTGTTACCTATCAATGAACACACTTTTAATAAAAAATCATTTCATTCAGTTACAGTATATTTTACAAATCGCTAAAACTCCATAATTACCACACCCTATCCAACGTAAAATATTTTATCAAGATGTATAAATTCGGCTGACCAGTTTTTGGGGTCCATTGTTAGTGCGCGTATCAGTTTTCTACATGACATTTCAATGCGATCGTTCGCCTGTCAAATCGCAAATCTCGCACAGATGTTTATTCAAGGCATTCACAAAAATTATCTCAACAATAAAATCTAAATCCGTACACCATGGCTAATTATATCCACCATGTAATGGTATGTCAGAATGTATTGTATTGTTCATCGTTGGCTTTGTGAGCGTCGTATTACTAACCCAGTTTTGGGGATATATTCACCAAAAGGCTCCTCGAGTTATCACGCTTTTCTGAATCACAATGCAAGTTATATTTTTCTTTGCACGCCGAATTAGAGCATATTTAGGTTCGCTGCCGAAATATTGAGAAAGAATAGTAAGTGTTGCGTATTTTCGTTTTGCTTATTATTTGGCTCCGGCAAGTTAGTTTGAGTTAAAACTTTTTGATAATTTATTTAAAACATTATCTTTATATCAAAGTTATAATAATCCGGCCATACCAGATGCATAGGCAACAGATTCGCCTATATCTGAATAAAGCTTTAAAATATAAAAATAAATCGCCAACGAAACAACAAAATGTAATTTACAGCAAGAGCATTAGTATGAGCATACGTAGACATCACAAAAGTTTTGACGAGTCATTCAGGATATCGATTTAGCCTGGGCTCAATTCAGTTTGTTTATTTTCGTAAAATCGGACGGATGTAGGTTTTCGGGTTTGCGGTGGTTCTGTACAGTTAGTTGGAGGTGCTCTATGTTAAAATACTACACAACTCTTTTTAGTTTTTTCTATTTCGCCGTATCAACAACTGCACGGTGCGTGCATGCTTGTTGCTCCCGATAGTTTTCAATTTTATAGCTGCTAGTTGCTACATCAAGTTGGCTGTTTCGATTTTCATGTTTTGCACGTCATCAAGGCTTTCGGCTGGAACTGAATCACCTTAGTTATATAGGTGGAACTATCGCACTGTACTTTTAATACTGAAAAACATAAAAAAACAAATTTTAAGTAACTATGAAGCCTAAGTTGCAAGAAAAACATATTTCTTTACAGTACATACTTATTATAATATTATCAGGCCAGTTTGGCTTTTAGCAAGTTACGTAAAGCGGGAATCACTTAATTATTCACATATACGGTATACCTACAAATGTTTTAAGTACCTATTAGAATACAGTTTTTCAAGGAATAACTCACCTTATGATACTTTAACTATCATATCTAATACATACTAAAAGCCACAATTTGACCAAATCTTGATTTTCAAATGAATATATCTACGAATATTTCTATGAATATATTCATTTGAAAAGGACAAGAGCAAAATGAATGACAGTGGCTCCTAGTATACGTAACAATTATTTGTATCTGTGTCTAAGTGTCTCTTCTTCAATTTCTTGTGAAAAGCAGGGAATTTCTGAATAAAATGCAGAGCCTCGTAATTTATAGAAAATCAAAGCCCTATTGGCTATAGTAAATATAATTAGCACCTCAACAAACACAGACGGTAGGCGTGTTTGCGGGCCATGCGTTGATTTAATAGCCGACGTATAAATCTATTCATTTTGCAAAAGCTTTGTACAAACAGGGCTAATGAACGACTCGCCCGCCCCACCCACCTCCTGAGGTAATTTCGTTATATTCGTGGTGTTCCTCTTTATTACGTTTTTGCTGCACTTTTTATCCGTTTTGTATGCGGGATAAATTCGATCGGATAAAATACGCTTGTAGGAGCCAAATTATATTGTCTTTTAGGACTTTATTTTTAAGCGTAGCAGTAATACTTTTCTACCGATCATTACGAATTGTGGTATAATGAAGTTATCGAAATTATATTGTTTGAGCCAGAGACATAGGTTACTTATTAACATGTGCGAAAGAAAAGTTACACTAAAAATATTGTTCGTATTTGTTACTTAGTCTAGTTAGAGCTAGCTTCGTCATAATATAGACTGTTTCATTTTAGACTTTAGAGCCTCGTCTTAATGTAATGTACCTTCAATAAAAATAATTTATATTACTTAGGTAATTTGATGTCTATTAGATATAAATATATTCTACTAAGACTTTGACATTACCACTATAATTGGCCATTGGATATACATAAATAGATACTATCCTTATGAACCTATAGATATCTACTTAGTTCAGAGATGGAACTATCTATTACTAATCTACATTGTCAATGTTTCGTGCTCATAATTATTATGGATGAAGTTCGATATTTATTGCAATTGCATGTGTTTTCACACGTTTTCATAATATGCGATACAGAGACATCTAAAAAACTCTACCTATGTTGCTAATACAAAAAAACCTATTGAGTGTTATCCATATTCCTAAACAAAAAGTAAATTGCTTGGTAAAATTAAATGCATTTCATTTGATTATAATTTAACCACGTTTAATATTTAAATTACACGCACATAATATCTTGCATTATGAAATAACGATTTGTATTGGACTTTATAAGGCTCATATAAATTGTTAAAGAGACAAAGCGACATATTTTTTCAGCATGTTGCACCGGCTATACTACATTGTATATAAATATGTGTATATTTGCGAATGAGTGGATATTTTCACTGGCACGGCTCGACGTTGTAATTCACCGATAAATGCATACAAAAGTTCCGGAACGTACAGCGACATCCTTAGAGTAGAGCATTTTTACATGCATTTTACATTGCATTTTTATTTTTTATTTCTGCTCAATTTTTTAATTATTTATTCTTTATTGTACTTATACACCAGAATTGGGAGATAATAAAAAATAAACTAATATAGAAAGTAAAACCAAGGCACATACGTATTTTTTAAATATTTATTATAAACGTGGAAGTAGGTATGGATTGTGCACTAAGTATATACTATTATAAGTATTACCTACGTTTGAATGTTTGCTACTCTTTCACGCGAAAACCACTAATTAGATTTTGATGATACTTGGCTATATAATATACTTATACCGCTCAGCTGGCAGCGGAAGGACTAAAATATTTTTTTAACAACACTGGCTACTTTAAGATTGACTGTTTGCAAAATGTTAAGATGTTATGACCACGCCAATGATTGCATTTTTAAGAAATACTCTCTACATAAGTATACTTGTAGGTAGGTAGTAGGTACTGACCGTTATTCCAATTATCACGTCAACGTTTTCTACTTTTATTAGGTAATTATTGAAGTTCATAAAATTTTCACATAGTATAATTGTAAACTAAAGAGTTTATAGTACAATAATTTTATTAAAAAACAATTATACCATAAGAATTATCTTCAAGCAATCATCATTGCATCGTGCATGATTATTTAAATTGATGATCCCTTTAGATCATTACAATATTTGTTCAGTGGATAAAATTATAAATTAAGAAAATGCCTCTATACATAATTACATTATACATTGTAAAATAGTAAAAAAATAAAAACTAAAAATATAGCATTAAGTCCTCTCCATAGATTTCTCTGTGCACACTCGACCTCCGATCCTCACGGGAGGTAATTATGCATGGGCGCTTTTTAGCGCGTCCGTAGCCGAATAAAATATAAAACGAGCCACAACTAATGATTCCAATATTATTTTCCTATATGCCTACGTGTGAACATTCTTACCTGTTTGCTCTTACAATAAAATAAACGTTGTTTAGAGGAATATAGTTTGATTATGCAATTTTTAATTAATGAAAGCAATGTATGATATGTTAGTAATTAATATTCGAATAAATACCCTACATTATTGTATCCCTCGGCTTCTGTTAAGGAATTTTTCTGGAAGACTGGAACCTTATGTATGCAGTGGATTTTTAAGCGCATTGTCACAGATTACTTTGTGCCAATTTCATAAAAATCTATCATTAAAAACTTTTATTTTGCAAATTATTACCAATAAACGTATCTACAATCTACATGTTATTAAAAACTATGTTTTCTTTTTACTTACCTTATACCTGATTCCTATTTTGTTTTATAAAACCCAGCTACATCGCCATTGCCATATAAAATAAAATAATGGCAAATAATTCAAAACCTATAATGATCTAAATGTTTTATACAATATTTTTTTTATTTAATCATGAAAGCTCCTTTATTTAAAACAGCGCCATCTATCGATACCACGTAAAACTACGTGCTCGTGAAATTTTCATGAGCTTCACACTTCGCTCACAACGTATGGATGGCGCTCTATTGCTGAAATCGCGAAAGTTTTATATTTTTCAGCGATTTCTTAGATTTAAATAATTGTAATTTACACGTATTAATTGTATTTTATGATTAATGTAAGGTATTTAAAATAACATCTAGTAAATATTACTGCATATTACGTTATTTTTGTATATTATCTACTTATCTATCTATTAAAATATCATGCAAAAATCAACTAGAAAAGGGCGTTCACCATTTTTTCATAATTTCGGACACTTCTTAAATCCGCAATATTTGTTCACGTGTCTGGGCGTGTGTAAACCCGGAACTATAAATTGGTCACAAAAACGCTGCCGGTGGCCCGCGGTCGAGGTGTCGTATTCTATCCGGCTGTTACGACCACACGTTAACTATATTTAACATCTTAGTTAAAATTTGTACGACTTTAAATGAGGAGTCTGCGAATAAATGAAAAATTGTTTATAGTGCTATACCTAAGTACCATTCCGTAAAATATAATGAAGAGACCTTGAAATTATGTAAAATTGTTCATGTTTCACTTGGATATTATATAAAGAACGTTATTACTGAGAATTTAATATTAATTCAGTAGGTATTCATACGCTATTCATTGTATTAATTATCTGCTCGTAAGATAATTAATAATCGTAAGTAGGTACCTATCGACACAAATGAGTTCAAAAATCATCCTTAAAATTAAAATAGCCCTAATAATATGTGAAGTATACATATTGGAAATTGGAATAGATAACCTTTTTAACACCCACTCAATACCAAACAATCAAAACAACCACTCATAAAGGATCTGCATAAGTACACTTTATCACCATTTATTGCCGCGACCACAAAGCGACACAACCCGCTAAACTTCATAAATCCGCCAATTTCGGCGTCATTTGTCGGTTGTCGCGTCACAATCGCGGACCGGACCTAAATCTCCGGACTCATTTCATATTTTCACAAGTCCATCTCTCACGCACCAATTATTCACTAGGGCCCTCTACCGGTCGTTTCCCGAAAGTAATGACCGGTGAAAACGAAATTACACGTGTTACAATCATTCTGTTTACGAGTTAGATTTTGGCGGGAATCATTTTATTTGGCCGCCCTTTGTTTTCGCTTGTGGTCAGCTAAACCGTTATGATTTGTTACTAACTAAATTCTGTTGTCTGTGTTCGCTGGTTGTGATATTGCGAATTTCTGGAATATTTACCGCGATAGATCTGGATTGTTTAGAAATCCATAAAATATTATGATACGTGCTTAGCAGAGGTGGAATTAAAAGATTGTTCGTGGAAATCGGATGTAAAATTATGTTAAAATTTTATTGCGTGGTAAAATAAAGAAATGCAAATAACTGCTGAAGGTTAATTATTATTATTACACGCTTTATATTAGCTTCACCTGTATGTTTGTAACCGACTTCTTTGGGCGCGATTTTGACCCACTTTAAACGGCCAGATTTCGTTCAAACTTTGTAGATTTATTGAGGACCGATGACAATACACTTTTTTTAATTTGATAAAAATTTTCTATTTTTTAGTTCGGTTTTCTATAATAAGCGTGTTTTTTTAGTTTTTTTTAAACTATTATTATTATTTTTATAACTTAGGTAGTTAGGTACCTCGTCAGCGCCGAAACTCCAAAAATTAGTGTAGGTACCTACAAATACAATAAGTATCAATCATATCTATTACATAGCTTTCAATTCATTCGATACTCAGTTCGTACACTGAAAATCTAATTCTTTATTGTGTATTTCATTCAAATCCACACAGCAGCTGCATTTCCTTGCACAAACAATCGAACCACGGCGAGGGCAAAAAGTGTCATTTAGAAAAACAATAATTATCGAGTGGGGTCGCGTGACCGTTTCCGACATTCAGATTTATCGGTCACATGTCGGTGGCCATCCTGTTTGTTTTAGTGTGTGGATACACAAAAAATTGGTGCCAAGCTGTCTGGGACTTGCTTTTTTGTATTGAGGACAGATTGATGCATGTGTTAGTTTTAAATCAGTTTAAAGAGTTCAGATCATATTCGACAAACATACCTAGGTACAGCAACCACCTAAATATGCGCGGAAGAATAAATTATATTATCCATTTTTTCGAAGATACAAATAGATACGAAGATTGATAGAGAGTATACTTTTCCAAGTTACAAAAAAAAAAACATCGTATATAATATATATTTAAGTAGGTATCTAGTTTCAAGTTCATATGGGCCGTAGTTTTTAAGTTAGGGGAGACCGGGTACAAAAGTAACACTTTGTACTTTTGCCTTGATTTCTCACTGGATGTTACTGTTATCATTAAGTTAATATAACCATATATAAATTTAGTTTATATTCTTTACACTAGCAACTCAATTTATTATATTATGTAGTGTTTAATATTAAAAAACGAAATTTAAAAAAAAATCGTCAGTTGTTACTTTCGACCCCGTAAGCAGGTCGAAAGTAACACGTCGTGGGTCGAAAGTAACAAGACAAAGGGGTTGGTAATAATACAATATTATAATGTTAAATCAACAAATTATTTGTTTAAAGACTTTGTATTAATAACACATATCAACTTTGGTATTTTCAATATTATAGATACTTTAACAAAACAAATCAATAAAAAATATTCTTAGTTTAAGGAATGAAACCAATTAAGGGAATCATGTTTTTATATTTAAAATTTCTGCATCTTGCATCCCTCCACTAGTATTCCCAGCTCCAGCACAACCAACAGGACCCTCGGCAATACGAAGAAAGCGGGATGTTTCCTCCTTGAGCATTAATGGCAATAGCAACAGTTAACTAATTTTCCTACAAACAAGTAGGTGCCATAACCTCAGCAGAGCGTCTGCTTTAGGTTATGGCACCTACTTGTTTTATCCCTTTTTCAGCTACAATTTTGCGAGGTTTTTGGACAGTAGTCACCCCTGTTTCGTCCATATTCCAGATATCTTTAGGCTCAAATTGGTACATAGGTACCAATTTGAGCCTGGAGGATAGCCTCCTATTACCTCAGCAAGGTTATCAAAAATTTATTCAAATTATGCTCGTTGAAACTTGAAGCCCGTTGTTGCTTGAAGATTTCTCAAAGACAGGCTCGGGAGTCGTTTTTAACCATTGCTTACGCAGCATTTGATTCTCATGCCTCTTTTCATAAAATCTTTTTCAATTTTTAAGATGGAGATATTAACCCAAAATAAACTGCAGAGCACTCGATTAAAAAAAGTCGTGTAGATTACTTTCCTCGTTATTAGTAAATGTAGATTGACACAACGGTAGCTCACAATAGCACTAGTATTACCGGGTTTTATTTTATAATTCTGTATAATGTTACATAGCAAATAGTATATTTTTTTGCAAGGCCTCAATTTGTTGCATCATCTTTCAAATGCTCTTCAGCCGCTTTTGGATACACTTCCATGTCTGTCATTCCTCGTTCAGTAGTTTTTATACGTTGTCGCGACATTCTGTTGAAGTAAGTATGTACATAAAAATATGATAGATAATTAGGCAAATCATTAATGGGACAAAAGTAACATGTTACTTTTGTACTCATAGGCTATGTTACTTTTGTACCCGTCTACTTTTTTGTCAAAACGTGCAACATAACTTTAAAACGGAACGTGCTACATAAAAATAATTATGAGCAATATAAAATCACTCTATTCAAGAATGGGTATGCAAACATTCAGATTACTATCATCCTTTTTAGACTCTGTATACATATAATAAAAAAATGTCGAAAAACGTACTTTTGATTCGTGAAAACACGTTGCGTCCTGTCACATAGCCTAACAGCGCGTGGCGCACGCGGCGACTGAATACTATTGAGGGGGGCGCTCTCAGCTATCGCCTAACGGACGCTAAGCGGTATTCGCCCATTGGATAAATCTAGAGAGCATTTGTTACTTTCGACCCACCGTTACTTTTGTACCCGGTCTCCCCTACCTATATTAAGACCTTTAACTGTAACTACATTTGTTGCCTGAAATAAACAAATAAATAAATAAAAATAAATATTTGACAGCTCCATTTGAAATATCTAGATACTTACCTACTTAGTCTAGATATTTCAAATAGACCTAAATTGTTAATAAATTTCTATTAGGTAGACTTTAAAAAAGGGGCCGTTCGATGCTAATGTGTTCTACATTAATTTATAACTTTCTCGTAGACCTAAATAGAGCATGGGCCTGTGATAAGATTGAACTCTATTTAGTTCAATTCATAGATTTTGAAGATTGTTGTGTACCAAATATCTTAAGACAGGTTCAAATCGTATATTTGCAAACCGGAATATTACGTTGTACTCAACGTATTAATTTATCCATAGCTATATAAATAGCCATGATTTGGTTATATTTGACGTATGCGTAATGAAATGGAGTGTGTATTTATTAACTTAATTAAGACGTCAGTCGGGCCCCGGGGATCCGGCAGATTTCATCAAGATCATATCTCTGGAACAATGGTGTGGGGTGCCATGTGTATGTAAATATGTTTGCGTGGATATCCCATATTTTTGCTTTATATGAACGAGAAAATGGAGGTAATTAAGATGATATGTAATTTTAAAGGATATCATAAGAGTTAATTTTCATGCATACTGCATATAAGAATACTGATAAACAATGGAAAAATGCTAAAATAATTAAAACTTTGTATATTCTTTATTATCTAGTAGTTGGCATCCAACTTTAAAATTAAAAATGAATTTTATAATATAGAGTTCATTAATTATTATCTACTAAGGGCCGATATTTCAATGCTTGGATAAAACTTATCCGTCCAATAAAGTATTACACGTTAATATTAAAATGTCACGTAAACTGTCAAATACGGGCAATTAGAATACGTTTTTATAATGGTAGTTTTATACATTATTCGACGAATAAGTTTTAACCAAGGATTGAAAAATCAGCCCTTATTCATATATTGTTCAACATATAGAATACTTATAAATAGCACTACAGTAAACAGTAATTAATCCTCTTTGTGTTTCGTATGAGGATGTTAGAAATTTAATAATTCTTAGCAATAATGAAACATTATTAACGACGTTGCGAATATGAGACGTCTCAAGAATTGACTTGTGTATGGAAAGCTAAACAAACGACGCTATATTATTATATCTATAGGAGTAATTATATCCTATCCTTTATTTAATGTCAAGTTTATGATCACAGATTACTAATAAAAAATGGTTTTTATTGATCAAGAAAGTTGCAAATGCGAGTTTAGTAAACCGCATTAATTATTTTTTGTTATACTTTAGTAAACTGCAGTATCAAGGCAAATAGGTACATTAATTTTATAACTCTTTATTATAAATATGACCCTAATCGAATTTTATAGGTAAATGTAATATACCTTGTAGCTAATTAACACCTCGAACGTAAACCTGAACTGCGATTTCTTATTTACTGATGGTGTCAATAATATAAAACCATGAATTAATTTAATTATTTCCATATTATTATAATTTTGTATTTGAATATTTTCTGTATACACCCGCTATCACCAATCACCATGGAATTAATCTTAGCGAGGGGCTGCAATCCGTTAAGCGGATATATTATTGTGTACACTTATGGATTTCTACATATTGTTGCGAACAAAACATGATGTTAATAATGACTGTAAAGAATTCATTATTGCGGTAACATATGTAATATTTATTCCAGAATAGAGTTTTCTAGACTGTTGTGAGTTATATGATTGAATGTTTCAGTCTCAGTAAAACTTGTGGATGTCGGTCAATATCGTACACGATGAATAATTAAGTGGAATTGGCTAATAATTAAGTTTTATAGGTCCCAATATATTCTTAATCTCTTATTCCAATTAGAATATTTACGGTTGTATAGAACCATGTTAGAACCCACTACTGTCGAATCACTCCTTAGTTACATCCAATTCAATTAGACCACCCAATGTTCTACGTCGATCCAATTCCTATATTTGTCAAGGATTTCCAAACGATCAGGCTAAACCTCCGCAATATATTACTCAGACAGGCCTCGGTAATGAAGACAACACTCTACAAACTATAATACGCCATCTAAATGCACCGTCGACAGGCATAAACAATTGAAATAATTATTGGGATAAGCCGACGGGATCAGCCAGACCCTCGAGATTCTAACCCTTCCGAGAATCTGACAACGTCTTATGCAAATTCACGAACTTAACTACGATTACATTTACTTAAAACAACTAAACTGGATCTGCGTTCCAATTTGAATCTTATTAGAGGGTGTCAGGTTTTATAATTAAAAGTGGGAAGTGGTATATTAGAGCTTTTTGAAGTTAGGACACATTCAATTGGCCCTAGGCTGTGATAACGCAACTTTAATTTATAGCTAGACAGTAAAATGTTACATCAGAATACAATACACGTAGTTAAATATTTTGCTCTAGTTCCTTTACAAGTTAATTAACAAGAATAACATTACTCCAATGTAAGTATGCAATGTTCTACGTCGAATAAATCTATCTTTTATCAGGTATAATATATAACAATTCTACAAATAAAGGTTCATTCTACATTGACACGTGCTTGTATTCATACCCCGTTCATTTAGATCGTTTGAAGTTATTAAGCAAGTATAAACCACCTTACCGACATGAAAAATTATAATGAAAGATAAAAAAATTCTCTTGAGTTTCGTGAGAGATGATTGAAGATCTATATTCAATTTATGAATTACTTTGTATTACTTACAAATTTAAGTACCTACTTAATACAGAACACGATGAACGAATTGGAAGAAAACTCGTTCTCTATTATCTCTACACATGATGTTGATCCCTTTTACTATATAGTACTAATCTAATAATTCACACATAATAAATTGTTTATCATGTAAGTTAGAACATTTAACTACCTCTCACGGCAATCACGTCAATATAAAGATATCCTTTCATGTTTAAGAACTGGTAATAATAATATCATTAAACTTAACGCAGTAATAAAAATTCGTATACAACGTGTAATACTAATAAATTTAATTTAAATAGATACGTATACATCTTCCACCCGGAACATTCACATTTAAATGTGGTTTAGTGAACGTACAGACATTGATGATGTTCTTTTTATACTTGAGATTTCTCGTAGAAGTCAGAACGGCTACCTGAAAAAAAATCAAATATAGTGAATAGGTATTTAATTTGTACGTGTAATTTTATATAATTAATTACTGAATCATTATCAGTCGCCTAGTAAAATGATTATCGATCTTAATTAAAGATCAAACTCGTAGATATAAATTTTTGAAGTGAAACTTCTTTATCGGGGTTGGAAAAAAAATTTGTGTAACATTTTTCCGTTACGCGCCATCTTGTTTTTATCCCTAATGCCGGCTGTACACACTCGCCGAGACACACCGAGACAGGCCGAGAACGAGTATGTACATGGTGGCATTCGTCTTGTCTCGCTCTCTCGTGTCTCGCCTCGGTTGTCTCGGTTACTGGTCGGTTTTTTGCGCCCGAGTCAAAGGGTCTCGTTGAGTCTCGCGAGGAAAACGAGAGCGAGCATGTACACACTTGTTCAGTTAGTTGCTCGCTGACGTTATTTATGAACGCACGTGTTTCACTATGTGGTCTAATGAACGAGAATTACAGTTTTTGGAGTGTTATCAAACAGAACCTTTTTTATGGAACTTATTTTTTATGGATTTATTTTAAATTGGCCAGAAGGTTCTGCCACCAACTCAGCCAATTGATTTTCCATTGTACTTCTGAAACAAAGAAGCGTTTCTATTGATTCCTTAAAAATACAATAAAATACATTAACTATTCAGGAAGTTTTTATATTTATTTCCCTGTTTTTACTGCGGTGCATGGTAATCATCCACCATCTTCTTTTTCTCCATGGTTTGAGAATTTTTTTTTATAGTAAATGTTTAAAAAATTATAATAGCTCACGGCACAAAGACAAATAGCAGCAGCTTTTTCTACGTCCATTCTCGTGTAAGTCTTCAGTTCAAATGTTAGAACGAGTGTGTACAGGCATGCTCTCGACGAGAGTCTTTTCGGCCGAGGCTCTCGACGAGAGGCTCTCGACGAGTGTGTACAGCCGCGGTTACACGCGTGATTGACGTATTTCTGTAAAGTTGCATATAGTAAATTATTTTTTGAAAAATAAGGTCATAAAGAAGTTTCACTTCTTACGTGTGTACACTAGTACACGCACACATTTTTTTTATTATGTAGGTAATGTTATATTTTAGTCATAATAAGTAGGTAATAAAAGTTATAAAATTATAAAGAGAAACAGTGTTTTGATGAATAATTGATGAATTACAATGTGCCGCATTTTCTTATAAGTTGTGTACCTACTGGATATTCAGTTCCTATAAGATGGAGTAAATATTGTTGACCCAAGATCCCCATAAGAATCGTGTAGAATACACAGTTCGTATAAGAATTGTGTAGATCGGTTCATAATTATCTACGCTCCTACCTCCCACCGTCAGTCGCATAATAATTTATTACAACTTTTTAACGTATCGGTCGCGCAGTGTCCGGCATCTGTAGGATTAATTAATATCTTCCAAAGTATTTTGTTAGTGAAGGATAAAAAGTAGGTAAAACATTCATAAACTCTACTTTCCTTTTTATTCCTAGTTCCTACCTCACAACCCACACCAAAATAATCGAAAAACAAAGCAACCTAAATGTACTCGCACCGTTTTAACGACGTAGGAAGCGGTTACATCAAAAAGAGATCCATCCCAGTGTGAGGGCTAAAAAGGGCCGGAGCAGCGGTCGTTACGAAATAATGCCCCGAATCAGAGTTTCTGCTTGGGTGGCCACCGATAACAATTATTGTTTTCACCCGGTATTTGCGAAAGGAAACACTGCCAAAATATCTAATTGGAATTTCTAATTAGACATCTGAAGCGCGGCGTAATTAGTTTTCAATGGATGCGTTTTAAATTATATTGTTTATGATGGTTTTTGAGTTTTAAGTCAAACCACAGTTAAAAGTGAATAATTTAATTAAATAACAGTTTATGCAGTTCATTAAACAAATATATAGGAGTAATTATCGATGTAATACTTACTTATAAATTACTCTATTATTGAATGTCTATAAAGTCTGTAGTCGTTTTTGTAATCGAGCCAATTTTAAGTTTATTCATTCAAATTTCTATCACAACCAAACCAAACCTGTTATTCAGAAAAAAATAATTATCGTTAACATCATTATTGAAACAAAATATCTCCCACTTATTCCAAAACATTACAATACACTTACAATAAAAACAGAGCGCAACCGAATATTCTAAACAATGCAATATTGCCAACCCTTTGCCATAAATTGCAAGTGCGATCGCTATTTAAAACACACGGTTTTAAGGAGCAGACACGAGATGTCCGAGGGTCCGTTTGACCGTGGTCCGGGAAGAAAGGGCTCATTTTCATTAGCCAGCTAAGCGTTAGAATATACGTAGATTTATATTCTAATTGCAGTGGTTCTCAACATGTTTGATTAATGTAGATACTGTCGATTCATTTAATGCAAGTATTTACAATGAGGATTATGCAAGGAAAGTGTTTATTGAATTGTATTAATTAAATCAGTTACTCATTAATTAAGTTAATTATGTTGAAAATGTTATCAGTATGTAATTTCAGTAAACTAAATCACTAAGGACAATATTCATACTGTACCTATCTACTATTGGATAATGTACAAACACTCTTACAATATAGTTAGGTACTTGTCCTGTTTAAATTAGCTAAAATAATATTTTCATATTTATCTTATTAGAATTTTGAATAACGTGCCTACAAGCACTAAATGCTTGCAATATAAATACATCATAACATTATTATTTATGCTTGTTTTACATTTTTATACGGCTATTATATGATATTAGCAGTAATAAATTACTCCAAAGTTTGACAAACCACCCGTCGAGAGCGAGGGAGTCCAGTGACCCTTTCGTTTGAAGTGGACAAGGTGCTTTTTGCTTGCACCGGCTTCATTCCGCACCTTAGAAACCACGCTAGGCATCCTCTTTCTTTGAATTAACTTGTAAATAATTACATATGATATAAGCAAGTCTGCTCCATTAATAGATATAAATTACTTTACCGAGTTTCAAAATTACTTCATCACCAGAAGACTCCTTCCTTTGCGAGCAGCTAGTACTTTATAATGCTAGTAATTTGAGTAAATTTAACATCAATCAACCATATTCTACGGGTACTTTCTCGGAAAACGTGACACTGTATCCACTTGATGATCCAAAAATGTCTTTGACAAGGCCGTACAGCCTTTGTACTTCACGCAAAGGGCGACATGCCCCGCCATTACACCCCACGAGGGCGGACTTGTTTTAAAATGTAGGAAATTAAAGTTTCTTTTTTCGTTGAAACAATTCTAAACTCGACACCAACTTCTGTTTTAGCGTCCTCACATGTTTGCTGAAGTTTTAAAAAAGTTTGATGGGGACTTTTAAATGCCGTTTCACTTTATCCCCGCAATAAGGGTTAATATTTTAATTGGGATTGTGTACTCCAGGGCTTGGGTTGGTGATAAATTTTATGAGAGATCTAAGTGTTTTAATTCAAGTTTATTTTGTTTAAATATTTTGCTTTATTTATTTATTAAAAAAATGATTTATTTATTATTGGGAAAATTAAAACTAACTAGTCTAGTGCGTTCGGTGCTACGCAACTTATTCTAGGTAAGTTTCGTAGCAGTGAACTATAATATTATAATATAATCGTCTATACTTACTAGTAGTATTTAACGATTTCCATCTGTTCTATCATTTAAATTAAAGATTATAATGAATATGCAGCATCATAATATATGCATAGGTACGTAGTTTACACATGTATAAATACTGCTAGGTACTACGAAAGTTTCTACCGCTTGGAATGTTAAATACAATGTGTACCAATAACTCTGAGCATTAAAAATATGAGAAAATTCAATTGGTTGGTGATAATCATCTGAGAGAAATTATTATTTACGTATTGTATATTTTTATATATGTATTAAGAATAAAATGTCTTCTTGTTATCCATATAAATTGAAGCCTCTATCATTGCATCTCAGTCAGCTCTATCAAAGATGTAAGAACATCAATTCCACTCTAATCATCTAAACTGCATCAATAACACACAGTTCTTCCATTCAACAAGACAGTCACTCAAAAGCTAATAAAGTCGCTCGTAACGGTCCACTAGCAGCAAACGATCTGAATTGTATATTATTGTAGCAGCTAGGTAGTCCAATTAATCAGTCTGTGCGTGCAGTGGCGGCTTGGTAATTAGATTTAAGAACAAGCAGGCGTCAGGCGGAGAATAGCCGGCATTAATTTGAGCTCTCTAACGAGGGCGACGGGCGACCGACTGGGACCTTGCACTTCTATGGGATGTGTGGAGAGGCTGTTTCGTAATATTTTTTTGTAGCTTGATTTTGTGGTATTGAGGAATATTTTTTATGATAGGCTAACTTGTTGTAGAGTACTATAATAAATAAATTGATTAATTTTTTTTACACATTCGATTAAGAAATCAGTCCGAACGTTTTGAAGAAACTCAGATTAGCCGGAGAGACCTACAGAAAATAAGGCAGGCAAATAGGTATGCTAATAATTATTGTTTGGTGGAATCAATATAAAGGCATGGAAATAATATCCATAATAATGAAAGCTTTAATTAACTTTAATGAACTTTCCAAAATTGTTTACAACAACAAATAAAGTACCAATATGCTATAAACAGCTCCCCCTTTTTTTAAATTATAATATGACATATATTTATTCAAGTCTCATCATTGATATAAAATAAATTTAAAACTAAACAAAATCAATCGACTCCACAGTTTCCTCTGTGCCGGCGTAGTCCAGCGTAGCATCGGTCTACGCGTCCACTATGCTATGTTTATTGCAATCTGGTGGCTAAATGCTGCTTACCCGCCGTACCCTCTTTGTTATACCCGATTTTAGACCTTAAATATTTATGGCGTTTTCATTGTATTCGTTCATTGTTTTAAGTTTTAATATTGTTCATTGTTTACTTGTTTTCTTTGAGATTAGAATTGTATTTATAATATGATTTCATGTAGTACGTATATAATAATATCATAAACACGAAAATAGTAATTAAGCATTTTATTATGTAAAATAAATATCATCATATTAATATGATGCAATCTACCAACATGTCTATTTATAATTTACCGCTATGTTTCAAACTGTCTAAAATTACCTATTATAGCATTTATAACATTTAGCATATCAATTTAATAAAAGTGCTATTTCACAGAATTGATCTTTTACTTAACAAAATTATCCTAAGGGGTATATCACATCCTCATCACATTCAACTGCTAGGTATTCAAAATCATATTTCCATAGAATTAAAATCAATAACGTAATTTCGCAATCTGCTTATCCTCTGGTCAGCGAAAGGGTTGTTGAACTATCTCCCGAGGGCGATCCCTTGCAAACAATGCGCCCTATGTGTACTCGGACTTAAATAAAAGGTTTGATTTTGTGTTGTAAGGGCCACGTTCAATATTTACTGAGCGAACCTATCTGCATACCTTTCAGCTTTGTGGACTGAATGTATTGTTTTTATTTATAGAAATGTCTGTTCAAAGTATAGTGATAAAGGTTATGATTTTTGTGAAGTTAGTGAAGAAGTTAAATAATTTTGCATCAAAAGTGTTTACAACAAAATTCTATCTAATCAATCTATATATTATGTATTTTTATCTATCCCTCTATCGTCTTGGTCTAAACTCTAAACAAAGGTAAAATAACTTTTTTTAGGCTTGAACACGTTTCATATCTTGAAACTTCGCATTAGTTTAGGTTCTCTACTTTTCCATCCGTTCATCATATTTTCATTATATCAAGAAAAGCAGAAGAAAAATAAAAATCTTTTCAGAGTAGTTGTATGCAGAAATAATAATTTGTTCCAAAATAAATACAGAGGATATAGAATACACTTGTGGAAGTATTAGGATATATATTCATAGATTTTTTTGGAAGTATTAGGATATATTTCATAGTACCTACCTATGGCTATATTAGATAGGTAGGTATGTTTCTCACTTCCTACCACATAAAATCTAAAGCGTCAAGGAGAAAACGTCACGAAAGTTCCATGTATTCTTGGTAACTCATTAAAACTAGCTGTGATGTGACACTTAGAAAGTTTCCCAATCACGAACTAAGCCAGTATGTGAAATCAGCAGCTGTTAAAGTGCGTGATTAAAGTTTCAGTTAAACAGGGCGTCAAAACTAGTGTGTGTGTGTGTTCGTGTATTACAAGGGTGGTGACACACACATGCGTTAAATACAGATAAATAAAAACTTTTCTTTGAAGCTTAGGATTTTTTTTTTGGATTTTAAAATTCTAATTAATTTACTTTATTCATTATTTATTTCGGATTTTCAAATTAAAATTAATCATAAAAAAAATTATGAATAAATGTTGAAGTAAAAATTTGAATCCGGAAACGTAAGTAGGTATTTTAACATTTGCTTAGATTAAATAAATATAGACAGTTAATTAATATTTGAATAACATTTAATCGAAAGAAGAGTAACATAGACAATTACTATAATAATGAAGTATTAACAACAAACGATATTATTTGCAGTACACTATAAATAACACATAGTTAGAATGCAATAAACCAATACCACACATCACTTCACCTAAACTGTCCGATATCCTCCGCTCAACAATTCACAAGAGCTTAAAATCTAGACTTATCCCTTAAGCAGATTGGATATAGGTATATCGGGGTGGTTAGACTGGCTTCGTTACCCCGAGACACCCTCATAAAAGTTATTAGATTGATTATTAAGATGCCACGTAAACAGTGTATCAAAATAATCTTTCATATATTATGCTACTTATTTAAAAATATTTTGATAACTTTTGCAATAAATTTCACGATTAAAATAGTGAAATGAATGAAATATAAGTTATTCAGTAAGTGAATTTATTTGGAATTTAAGTATATTGTATATAATACATTGGAAGATATATTGACAAATAGTATTATGTTGGCTAATTAAATGAAAATGTGAATGTAAAAATCTTTCATGTAGCGTAGGCGTAAATCGTAGCACGCGGGTGTACCGAAAATAAAAGTTTTGTATGAGACTACTTTGCAAGTAAACTTTTGTTTAAGTTTGGATATTAATATCTCATTGTTGACTTTGTCCTGTTAAAGAATTATGGGCTTTATATAAAGCCTCATAAGAAATTTTGTACATTATAGTTTATTTCTTTTTTTTAATATATAGTTGTTCGAACTCTACACAGAATATTTGATCTATTAGAAACAGATTAATGATTTTTTACAATAAGTAATCTAAGTGCGTAATTTGCACGTATTAATATTAGAATAGTGTTAATTGTGTAGAGATCAGAGTAAATTTGGAAATTTTTTATATTAAGTTTGAGCAAAACTTTTAAAGTATACAACACTTTCACTTTCCATCAATGCCATCACATACAACTTGAATCACATTGATATATTGCGAAGACGATCCCGACAGCGGATGGAAGAGGCTGCGAGGACGAGTGTCAGTTACTACGGTGACTGCTAAATGCCGCAAGAGGCGCGTGCATCCCGCTTGCTCCACCGCATTCGGGGCACCTCTCGCTCGCGCCGGCGCGAACACGTGTTTATTTGTATGTTTTATCCTTCGGCGGCTTTAAACCCAACCCACCCCGACCGCAAAGTGCGCTACGCCGCCCGCCGCGCCCGCGCCGTTGCCGCCTCTCTCGCCGCTGCCGCGGAGTCGCACCGACTCGCCCGCGAAACTTTGTCCGAAGTCGACGAGCGCGGACGTACACCGCGTATTAATAGCCACCGCGAGCGGACACCGCAATACGATCACGGCCCACTGCGAGTCACATCCCGACCGCGCTCTACGACGCACGCACCCCTATCGCTCACTTGTAACCCTTCTTAGCGAAGCGTTCGATTCGAAACGTTGACGCAACTCGACTCCCGAAAAGTATGCCGGTCGCGACGAAAGTGAGAGGGACGTGCGTGCGATTGTAAATACGGGGCACAAAAAGTGCCACCGTCATTGAAACTAGTGAAAAGTTTTTTCGCCGCGCGCGGGGGAGACACCCCTCACGGCCGGAAAAAATCGGCCCCTCACGTCCCTCGCCCCCGAACCTTTCATTCACCGGGAAAAAAGTGTGGCAAGGCCGCTCCGTGACGTCATCGCATCTAGTAGCCACGCGTGTTTCCTAGCAACGTGTCACACCATCAGTCAATCAGTGCAAGTTCTAATGTGTTACGATGAGTGACCGTAAGTCGACGCGGTCGTGACCGGAGTGGGTGGTAGTGAAATGTAGGGAGTGCGAAGACGGTGGACCTTATGTGTAGCACACAGCGGGCGCGGGTGTCGAGGATGCACCTGACGGGGGCATCGAGTGGCGCGGTGTCACCGGACACCAGCTCCACTCTGCTTCACGAGACGTATACGAAGATGACGTCCGATATACTCGCCGAACGAACTTTGGGTGACTTTTTGTCGGAGCATCCTGGAGAGTTGGTCCGGACGGGCAGTCCGCACTTCGTCTGCACGGTGCTGCCTCCTCACTGGCGGTCGAACAAGACGTTGCCGGTGGCGTTCAAGGTGGTAGCGCTGGGGGACGTCGGCGACGGCACGCTGGTGACGGTGCGGGCTGGGAACGACGAGAACTGCTGTGCAGAGCTGCGAAACAGCTCGGCGGTAATGAAGAACCAGGTGGCCAAGTTTAATGACTTGCGGTTCGTCGGCCGGAGCGGTCGCGGTGAGTGCTGAAGGTGCAGTTATTGTTACACATGACATGATATCTACAACAATAATGTACCATGAAGTTATATATATTATAGGTTTTAATAATTACTACAATCAAAGCATTATAAATATTTGCGACCATTTATCTACAGCCTTATTTAAAAATATTTAATTGAAATTATATAAAACTAAAAAACTAATTGCTACAAAATAGCATTTAAATCGCACCGCGTTTTAGCGCACTCGTGAATAAAAACAATAATATTATACAAAGATAACAAACACCAAAACCATTTAAACAAAACCCACAACACTAACCTTGAAAACAGTAAGAAAAGCTAACCAAATTGTCTCAAATATGGCATTCGAATAATCAAAGTGCGGGAAAAGTTCGCGACATTGCAAAAGGTTGGAAACTTTTTCCGAGGTACTTAAGGAAGTCGGATGAATGTCAAGTAGGGCGGGATTGCCCCGCGGCCGCCTTAAGAAGTTTGTGTTTACAAATTACCTTGCGAACTTTTACAACTTTTTTCAAT
Organism: Colias behrii; assembly: GCA_029959065.1. Taxonomy (NCBI): domain Eukaryota; kingdom Metazoa; phylum Arthropoda; class Insecta; order Lepidoptera; family Pieridae; genus Colias; species Colias behrii. Next base: position 3,995,743 of record JARWMC010000016.1, read on the forward strand.
GGATATTTAGCGCGTAATCGTTTTGATTGTTGGTTAATGGGTGTTAATTGTGTTGCTATTAATAGTAATAACGTTGCTTTTATAGAAAAACAAATTAAGCACAACAACTAAAACAATTGATTATTATTTCTGTAATTAAAATTGAAAAGAGTTTTAAATATAAGTTATTGTCTTTAACTATATTGTGAGAATAACAAACGATATCTAATAATTCCAATTGTAATGTATCAATTATTATTATTATAAATTCACAGGATATTCCCAATATATTTAAAAAATATCGGTTTTTTTACCTACTCTAATAAGCGAAGGAAAATATTGTTAGAAAATCGAAACGCATCTAAAAATATTTCACGAAATATCATCAAATGAGACTTGTATACCTGCAGTATGAACAAAAATAGATTTTAAAAGCACACTCAATCAATCAATCGACATCAATACATATAGATCAAGAGCCCACGACGGCCAGACTTTCCTTTTTTTCGGAAAGTTGAAAGTTTCTCTGTATATGTCTCCTATACAGATAAGAACGACCAGCGACTATCAAGTTTGGGTTGTGGTTACTTTGGCAGGAAACAGGTAGTAAAGGTGTATAAAATAGTACCTAACTTTCATTATAGTTTAAAAGCTAAATTTTATATATGTTACTTGGGGACCTATAAAAAGATGGTACCTAAGGAGCCGAACAGTTTTCATGGTTCTTGTCCTTGGTCCTGGATTTTCATCTCGATATATTCAGTAAGCACTCTCTCTTTTAACTTAGAACTTATAAAGGTACATTGACGATGTTAGGATGATAACTAAACGTTTACTTATAAAACCAATCTAATTTAAATAGAGCAATCATTTTTTTTAAAGTACTAGTCAATAATATCATTGTAATTATAGTTAGCAAGGCAGTTAACTCGCATTCCAAAAATTACGATAGAATGACTACTTTAATGCTTTGGCTTGTGAAAATTATTCTATAACTTTCGAAATCATTTATCATTTCATAAAAATACAAGAGCTTAATATAGTCATAGTTTCAAAATGCGTTGCTTATAATATTACTCTCGCATTAAAAAATTATCTACCTTCTAAATTTTGTCTGCTTGTGGGCATAGTTTTTCACCAATTATTTTTCAGTAGCTTTTGCAATTCGTTCAAGATTACAGGTATGTACAATATTTTTTTTATGAAACCTCCGAAATGTTAGGATGACCCGACGCCAATGCTTCAGGAATCTGCATTCAGGTCTTCAAAAAATGTGAAACTTGTCTGAAACACATATTAATAAAACAATTTAGAGCTAGAAGACAAGCAGAATACTTATACTAATTCTTTTCTCTAAGATTTTAATTTAAAAGAATGTAAGCTAGTAAAAAATGATATTTACCAGCGAAAGCGGAAGAAAAAGCAGGGTATTTAGCAAATCAATGATAATTTCAACTTTTTCAATGTATTATTTATTTACTTATTAAATGGACAGTAATTTTTTGATAGCATATTTAGTACTTTTGACTTTTTCGTTTTGACACCGATGTCGTATGCCAATCCCCTATGAGGTATATTAATTACGAAACCCACAGCCGGAGGCCCCAAAAGAAAACCAGATTTACTTTAAACTTCATTTAATAATTAAATGCAACTTTACAACCACGTCTGCTCGATGCAGACCGGAGTTAAGGAATCATTATACAATATTAATAATTATTCTAAAGAAATCTTAAAAACTAACACAGCAAAACCACGCTCGCATTCCGTTCCCATGCGATCGACGTAGTCAGCAGTTAGCTGTGAAGGCCGGGACGTAACATATTCCTAAATATTTTTAACCACTTTTCTTCACCGAAAATTATAATTTTTGACAATTAGAATTTATTTATTTAATTGAAACATGTTCTTACGCATATCTAAGCTCTACTGGGAAAAAATACATTTACTAATTTGCAAATAATAAAACCAAATACCTAATATTTATAATGATTATTAAAGTCGTATTTATTTGAATTTAAAATTTATGAAACCAATGAATTGCAACCCACTTCGATTACTAATTGAAAAACAATCACTTACCTATAATTTTCCTACTCCTATTTTTGATATAGGATCATCATTCATCAGTTTATTTACGTTTTTGGATTACTAGATAAAAGATTTATTTGGTTTTACCGTTACTATTATGACTAGAAGCTAGCTACTTAGCTTCTTTAGCGTCGGGCAAATATAATATGACCTATCCTGCGGGTTAACATCTTGTCCATGCCCATGTCCCAGGGGACAAAGTGTGCTTATGTTATAGTCAAGTCCCGAAACACAATCTCTGGACTGGTTTATCTTTGGTTTGGCAAAAGCCATCGGGCAATCCTCGAAATACATCTGAATTTCGCCCTTTGACTGAAGTATTTTTACTCAAACCTAGGAGCTCCTAACTTTTCAGTCAAATGTCGAACGCAAGAAGCTTATATCTAATACACTGGAGATTTCAGTATGAACATTAACTTGTAACAAGAAAATATGACCTTGAATGACGCCTGTATGTTTTTTTATCCCTTTCACACCTAACTTGCCAAGTAGGTGTGAAAGGGATAAAAAAAACATACAGGCGTCATTCAAGGTCATATTTTCTTGTTACAAGTAATTAATGTTCATACTGAAATCTCCAGTGTATTAGATATAAGCTTCTTGGTCGAACGTAATAATTCTGTTTCGGTTTTGGCCTAGTCTAGAAGCGACAGCAAAACTCGGTCAAATGTCAATCTATTTTTTTATTGAAATAATAAACATTAAAATCAATGCCTCGCTATGTCAGAATGATTATAAATTTTACATTTTAAATTACTTAAAAAAATATTTAAACAAACATTAAATTTTTTCATACCTTATCTTACAAACCAAGCTCCGTATATTCCAATACAAACTGAAAATCATGTAAACTGACTATAATCAGGTGTCAGAACTGCCAGAGTTATTAAGCGGTTCTTAAGACTTGAAAGCTGCTTAAATGATAAAATGCTTCCAAATATACGGAAATAAGACATTTCATACCTAAATTCAAGTTTGACTGGTCCATCTCCGATTTAATAATATTATGTTTTGACGCTTTCCTGAGAAAATTAGTCTCTCCCAGGTTTGACGAAAATTTGTATTAGTAAAAGGCTGAAATATTACATTTATTTTTGCTTTGACAAAGTCATTATGTCAGACCTGAGGATTGACCAGTGTCCAACCTACGAGTGCCCGAGCTGCTTACACTAGTGGGTACCTACGTAAATCTGTACACTAACATTATAAAGAGGAAATACTTTTTTTGTTCATTTGTATGAAATAGGCTGCAAAGCTACTAAGAACTTAACCATTTAATTCGCGATGCGGATCACAGGGACCATTTTAAAAGGACAGTCTTTGACCGTAACATATAATATTATACTCTTCTGTTTATGGTTATGTAGAATTTAGACCACTGGCCGATTTTTAAAATTGCGGTATTATTTACATTTTTGTTTTATTTTAAACTAGCGACCCGCCCCGGCTTCGCACGGGTGTAATGGCGGCCGGCTGGTACCGCCGCAAACGCTACGTCCCGCAATTTTTAAATCTGTAATATCTTCGAAAATATTCACTTAAGGCTTATACATGCGCTAATAACCTTGACCATACTTAACGGATCTCAAACCTCTCCCGCTGCACCTTCTTTTTTCCTCGCATTTTGTATTTAAAAAGATACCAATCAGTGAAACAAAAAATCCTCGTCAGGGACTGTTGTGTAACTGATAATTTATTAAACATAAAATTTTCAGAGCTCTAAGTCAGCAGGTTACGAAGTTTATAGAGTATTTGCGGAAAAATCGATGACCACGGCACATTTTTTTTCTAGAAATCTATTAACTTTGGAAAAAAGTCCTCGCGAGCAATTAAAGATCAAAGACCATCCTATTTTATATATTTTTTTCGGTATTGTGCTTTATGTTGTACCAGACTTTATAGAGGTTGAACATAGTCGAAATTGCCGGGTAACGCCTTAAATCATACGGTGTAAAAGGCCATATAGATCTATATTAAATGAGCAATGTATTCAAGGTATTTAATTGGTTAAGGATTAATGCTGTATTGGTTAAAATCGCTTCGAAAATTAGCCAATATTTGTCGTAAAAAATAAATGACAAAAAAAAGTTATTGTGGGTTATCCATAAGAGATAGACATATACCATCACGGACTTTTCTGTAGACCTTTTCAATGTGTAGGTACAATACTTAGTACATTATTTTGATAAAACTCGTAGGGTTCAGCCTGCGTTTGCAATGTAAGCGGAAAAAATGTAATTATTTACATCGAAATAGTATGTACTACGTACTAGAGAGGCGATCGCTACTACACTCTCTTTAACACGAGCTAGAGGCAAGAATCACAAGTCTCTTCAGTCTGTGCCGGACTGTGCCCCCCGCTTGCCGCGTCAACACGTGTTATTGCTCTGTTCAAAATGCCTTCGTGTGTGCTAAGATATTGTTTTAACAGTTCCTATAATACAAACAAAGCCCGAGGAGTGACTTTTCACCAGTAAGTTTCCTTATTATGAGTAAGTCATGCATTTTACTAATATTGTTATCATTTTTCGAAAAATCACCACGCGTTCTGCGTTTCGCGCCATTTTTCATAGACTAACAGCACAGACGTGACATTATCGATGAGTCTGTTAAAAAAATGTAACTGGATTTTTTAACTATGAATATACAATATATACTAGGAAAGATTACCGTGGTGTAGTACCTACCTAAATATTTATACTTTTACCCGACTACGCAAAGTAAAACGGTAGGTTATATTAAGTAATATTTATTTATTTACCTATTTTTATTTATTAAAAAAAGGTTCATCAACAGTTGTTCCAATAGGATTTATAAATTATTATGCACAACAATTACAAATAAACACAACATTCACAGAAACTAATACAGTAAAAGTTCCTTAATCGCGCTTCCTTTATTCGCGTTTTCACTATTCGCGGATTAAAAAAATGCGACCCAATTTCTATATTCGCGACTAAAAATTTTTTTTATTCGCGGATTTAATAAGTACATACATAATAATAAAATTATTCCAATAGGTATCTTACCCAATATCCTTGTCAAATGGACTAATAAGAAAGTAAAATAGATCTTATTACAAGTTTGCCTAAAGTACATAATATTATGTTCTTAAATGATATCGCCGAGGCCTTTGACACAAGCCGCCTTTGTCGCAAGCCGCCTCTGCAGCGATTGATGTTTTTGAGAATGTAAATAAACAGAATGGAAGCAACCTTATAACTCAATAAATAAAGTATATTTTTAAATGTAGTTCCGTTTATAGTAAAAGCCGCTTTGCGTATTTATTGTTTCGTCTTTCACATTCGTTACAAAAATTGTGATCGAGTAAGGGGGCGTCCATAAATTACGTGAGGTGTTTTTTTAAATTTTCTGCAACTCCCTCCCCCCCTGGTGAGATGTCGTGAGATTTTATTCAACCCCCTCCCCCATCCCCGAATCTCACGTGAGATTTTTCAAAATGTGAGTTTCTTATACGTAAACGCCATCAACATTGAATCATCGTATCCATTTAATTAGGGCTATTATAAACCAATACTCCAAAATTCGATTACATCATGAAGCAAAATCTGATAAAACTATTGATTACTACACAAAACGACAAAAGTTTACTATTATTATTTAAAGGAAATTAAAATACATAGTTTAATATAAAATCCTCTTTTTATTAATTCCCTAGTATCAGTACCACCAGATAGTACCGAGTAAACAGATTGCACAATGTGTCGCATCTGCACGCATTGCTTAATCTTTGAACTTGAAGCCACGCCCCGCTCGTTCCACACGTACCCCACCACATCGGCCGCGCGCAATATTTTTGTTTGGAATAACCCCTCTAGTAGTACATATATCTCGATGATTATTTACGACATCACATTAGAAACCTCAAAAATAACAGTACTTTTCCACTATTTAATGGATGTTATTATACATATAAACCTTCCTCTTGAATCACTCTATCTATTAAAAATAAACCGCATCAAAATCCGTTGCGTAGTTTCAAAGATTTAAGCATACAAAGGGACATAGGGAAATAGGGACATAGGGACATAGGGACATAGGGACAGAGAAAGCGACTTTGTTTTATATTATGTAGTGATAACCTATCGTTTATTTTTCAATTTACGTAAAATTTGATAGTTAACTGATTTGTGTAACTACCTGCTAAATTAGGTACTTTTATTATTTATTTTTCACAGCTTTTTTATTATTGCATCCGAACAGAATAAAACTAAATTCAATTTGATATCTACAGGAAACTTTTTAAACTACATACACGTTATCGCGTGACCAATTTCTATTCCCTATTTCAGTCGAATCAAGTTTTGTTGACAAAAGTTCTTTCAGATGATTAGGTGTATTTCTATTTTCATCATCATCAACATATTAAAGTTTAGTGATCTAATCGTGAAAGCATAACAGCAGGCCTAGAGGAATGTCAGAGAATAGAATAACGCTAAGGAATAGAAACTGCTATCGCTAAATATTGACCAAGATATTGACATAAGCTCATGACATTTTAGTAATGGTTCGGTCACACTACCAACGATGACGACGACCACGACAAAAATTTCCATCCGGACAAAATTTGTTCAAAATAAATCATTAAAATTTCCCGTCATACTGGTACTCGGAAAGAAAAAAAATTCGAGGTCAATTAATAAAAAAACAGGTTTTTTACGATTTTCGCCGAGACGGTAAGTTAATCATATAATCACCTCGAACCAAAATTGTAGATCATAAAATTATCTATAAAAAACTTCAAGTACATTTTTTCATTTTTTTTCTAGGAGCTACCGTTTCTGAGAAAAATCTATTTTTTCATTCAATGATTTCAAAAAAAAATCCAATCACCAGAACGACAGGAAATTTTAATAGGTATTTTATTTTTAATCGTGTTTTGTACAATTTTGTTAAATTGCGACTGGATGAAAATTTTGTTCGTGGTCGTCGTGGTCGTTGGTAGGGTAGGGTGAACAAATCCTAAGCAAAACATCATACGCTTATGTCATTTAGTATCGGTAGCGGATTCTATTCCTTTGCGTTTTGACGTTTGTCTCAGCGCTCTGGTACCTAGAAAGACAGTTACTATGAAATTTATAATATTACTCAGTAAGTATTTCTTATTATTATATTATATCGAGTATGACAAGAATATAGGTAATTACTAGCGGTCCGCCCCGGCTTCGCCCGTGGTACCTACATGTTTAAACTATCCTATCTCTCAAGTTGGATCGAACTGCACATGGTGTGCGAATTTTATTATAATCGGTTAAGTGGTTTAGGAGTCCATTGAGGACAAACATGGTGACACGAGATTTATATATATTAAAGATTAATTACCTACCTAATGAAAAAAGTATATACATATAAGTGTACATATTGTTTAGACGCGAAAAATAAAACACTACAGCATTTGAAACATTTACAAAAAATCTCATATTTAGGCATAACCAAGGGCATAACGTAGGTAGGTACCCCAAAATTCACGACATATTCATTATTCCTTTGTTTTCCCAGCCTTAGCCCCCTAGTTGAAAAATTGTGTTCACTAAAAGGTACCTATTGTGGTATTACCTTAGATGGTGTCTCTTGTTATTACTATCTACTACAACAATTATTAAAAACGTTAAGATTATTAAGAAGATATCACATCTTAGCCATAAGCACCTACCTACGTTCGCGATAGACACATACCGAAATAGACTGTATTTCTTTTCAGTAAGGTTTAAATCGGAAGAGAGAGTGACTTAAGATAGACGGGGAGAACCTGTATTCCTGTTTAATAATCGTCAGGGTTCATTTCGGTCCCTAGATTTCTTAAATAATTTTTTCCTATTATAAATATCATACACAGAAAAAAATGCTTTGTAAAGCATGGTTATCACTTGCAAAATACCAAGATAAATACCTACATCGTCACAATGCAAACACAGGACTAAGAAGAATATACCTATTGTAATTATAAAAATTTATTCTTCATATTTTTTGTTTAGTAATAAAACAGTAGATTAGGTTTGTCGAAGTCAGTCCAAAATTTCCGAAACTGTGAAACGAATATTCGGTGCTGTGCTGGAAAATGGACGTTGGAGAACACGGCATAATCATGAGCTTTATGGAATGTACGAGGAGCCGAATGTCATAAAGACCATAAAACTCGGCCGTTTACGCTGGGCCGGACACGTTGCACGTATGGACGACAACAGGGCTCCTCTGCGTCTGCTCGATGGAAAACCAGATGGACGTAGAAATCGAGGAAGACCAAAGCTCCGTTGGTTGGATGGCGTGGAACAGGACTTAAAAACGATAGATGTGAAAAATTGGAGAACCCGGGCAAAGGATCGAGAGGTCTGGAAGAAAATACTGGACCAGGCCAAGGCCCACTCGCGGCTGTAGAGCCTCAGATGATGATGATGATGATGTGAAACGATTATAACTAAATTTAATTTGAAATTCAAAATATTAATAATCATGCATCATAACATCCACACTTGAGAAGTCCTAACGTAAATTTTCAAACAACGTTGTAAAAATTTTCCTAAAAATGTCTCGATTCACTGAGAAGTAATAATCGCTTGATATCCAACACGCTACCAAACAGTTCAGTAGCTAGCATAATCCATACATCAATATGTTCACATCAAGAACAATTCTAAACAACACAATACAGATACATTTAATTAAACCAGCATACTTTAAAAACTCGAATAACCGCATGGCCAACTTCAGTAGAAGTAATTTTTCAGTTGTGCAAATGAAAAGTTGTTTAAGAAGAAGATGTGCCCGCCTCTTCCCGCCAACCAATGGAAAATGGCGGAAAAGCAACGTCTTCCGAGTAGGCGGAGCTCCGCCTGCGGTCACAGCCATTTGAATAAAATTTTTCCTTTGAAGAAATCTTTATTCGAAAACGTAACGCGTGGGTTTTGCTTCGATACAGCTTTGCGTTTTATTACGTGCAGCGATGCGAGCTTTATTCATGATTTGCTTTGTTTCAATGAGTTCGGAATTTATATTTTTGTGTGGTTTGCGAGATGTTTTTATGGCCTCTGAGTTTTTATACTAAATGCTTAGTTATTTATCACGTTCAAAGTAAATAGGGAACATAAATAATTGTAATTTTAATGCGATAATCCTATTCTGAAACACATGTTGTAGAGCTATTTATCCTCTTAATATTTGTAAGCAATTCAATTTTAAGTATTAAAACTTTTAGGTATAGGTAGGTACGCTACTTTAGTCTTTAGATGTGCTTCAAAAAATGACTGAAATCTCTTTCTCTCACATAAGTCAAAAGCTTCAAAGCACATAATTATATCATTGGTTCTAAAATTCATGTACAAAATTGTTTCGAATCGACATACCCGATTCCGATCCTTTGACGTAGTCTGTATTTCAGATTTTTTAAATTTTTCATTTGTCATCAAAAATGTCTCTATTGAACCGTTCGATCGGCCGTTACGCGTATTCAATCCTCCAAGCAAGCATTACTAAAATAAAGAACTAAAAAGGTTAGCACACGCAAACACCAGCACGCACGCGGTAACAGGCCCTTGTCAACCATAACGCGGCCACAACGGTTAACCGGGCCGGGTTAGCCGCGGAAAACTACCATTTCATTTACGGTCGCCTCTCGGTTTTCGGGTAGTTGCTAACTAAGGGCGGCCCGCAAGTTACGTAACTATGAGTATGCTCTGCGGTGACGCCCGATGATTGCTATGAGATATCACAGCGATGTGCTTTTGTTCGCTCGACTGATTAGTGCGGTTTGTTTTTGGTTGATTCTTCAGCGGTCAAATCACATACACTGTTTACATTGGTATGTTAATCGCGTGGACGAGATAAAAGTTTTTGATTCAATTTGGTTGTCAAATAGCGATAATGTAGGTAAACAAACCACATTCCAATACACAAGCAGTAATAAGACAAATACCCACAAAACGAAACTGTTAAATTACAATCTTAAAATTAACATCCTAAGTACTACAAATTACTAAATTGAAAAGAACCAAACACATTTTCACCAAAGCAATAATAATATTTTTTTTTTCATGGATGATGGACGTATAATACGTCCATGTTTTTTTTTTATATTAAATAATAATATTACCTACATACCTATAAAGTATAATACTTACCTACTAGGAATCATCCAACCACGCGACAAAATTAACACGACTCCACTTCAATAATAGTTATATTCCTCCGATTGATTAGATTGCCACCAAACGTCGAACACCTTAGCTTACATCAGCATATTAATTCAGTCAATTAGCGATCGAGGTGAGGCATTAGCACGTCATTACGTCCGACATCGTCCTAATCGCGCCCTGACATCACAAGGAGTGTATTTGACAGCTGTCAAATTGGATCGCATCTAGCTTTATATATCTGTATTAAGTGTCTATGGCGCGAAAAGTTGGGATCGTGTAGACATGCCTTTATAGAAAAGTAAAAAAATAATGACACAATATATATTATAGTATCTATTAATTTGAAACATTTATTGTTTCTAAAATTATTCTAAATCTATTACATTATACAATGATAATTAAAGATTTTTAACCCTATACCACAAAAATATAAACTGAAATAATCATGTTTGGTATTAATAGTCTATGGTGCGAAAGGCTTAGATTGTGTAGACATATCTTTATAAAAAAAGTAAATTAAAAAAAAAAGCATAATTCTTTAGAATTTAGAATTTAAAACATCTTAATTTGAAAGTTTCTATTGTTTCTGAATAGCATGAAAATTTTCATTAGAATAATTTAATACACAAGAAAAATGTGAAATGAAATTATAGTTCAACGTCGTATTTAATTAAGGGGTAAGTTAATATTTACCTTTTTATCTTAGATTAGCTAAACATGTAATAAAAGAATACAGCTAATATTAGTGACACAATTTGTATCTAAAAAGGAAACATACGAAGTACGAACAAAGCCTCACCATTGTATTGCAACAATTTAACAAACATCAATAACCGTTACATAAATCAATGACAATAGACGTCATAGCGTGTCATAAGGAGGGTGTGGAGTGAAAGAGGAAATTGTGAGCTCGTAAAACACGGTCTCGTGTACTAGCTACATTAAGTAGGGGTTATTTATTTAGGCGCGGGTCGGTGGCGGACCGAGCCTGGTACCGCGTGCACATCACTCATACGTCAGATGGACTGCCTTTTGATCGGGCTCGATTAACATTGAGAGTCGATTTGTTATGATGTTGAGGTGTTTTTGTGTGGTTTGTGTGTGTGAGTGTGTTAAGTATCGTGTCGTTAAGCATCCTAAAGGACAGGTAAGACGTCGAAAATATAACAATATAAAAATATGTTGTAGTTCTCTAGTTCAGTTTTTTGGTATAATATTTCCCTGTATTTGTGCTGTATTGCCCATAAAGTTCATTCTTATTCTTAATCACTTTTGGTCTTTCATAATATTATGTATATAGATTGGCTTTGTCATAATATAAAAACAATATCAATAATACATATAAAAGCGTAGCAGTATTAAAATACTTTAGACTTGTCTCTTATTACTAATAATACTTTTTAGGGCCGATTTTTCAATGCCCAGATAAACAGCTAGATAGACTTTATTCTTCAGTTAACAAAATATTCAATTTTTCAATAGACGAATAGGACTTATCTATCGAATAACTACGTTAGATGAGGAATAAATCTATTTGCCGCTCCAACGGCCAGATAGCGCGCTATTCGACGGTTAGGCGTTTGAGTTGACAACTGACGCGTCAAATTTGGGATATTTTCGTATGTCATAACATAGAGCGTAGAATTATTAACAATTAAACCTCTTTCTATATAATTATTATCAATTAAAATCATATTGAAATTGATGTTTTTGATAGTACTGATGACCATGCCATTGAAAATTTGCCGAACGCTGCCTTTAAGTATGTCGTTTCCATCGTAAAATATATAAATTGAAACACAAATTTAACCAAACTCTTTACTCGAATCAAAACAACAATCAACAATCATAGAAGACAAGAGCAATACAAGACAAACTTAGGGCGTATTCAGAAAGAAAGCTTGAAACTTATAAGCGCTTATAAGCGCTTATCGGCGCTTATAAGCGCTGGTTACCCGCGCAGGAAAATATATGAACATGCGCTTATAAGCGCTGATAGGCGCCGACAAGTTCCAACAAGTTTCAACAAACTTGTCGGCGCCGATCAGCGCTTATAAGCGCATGTTCATATATTTTTCTGCGCGGGTTACCAGCGCTTATAAGCGCCGATAAGCGCTTATAAGCGCTTATAAGTTTCAAGCTTTCTTTCTGAATACGCCCTTAAAATGCACCCCTGACGTGAGTCATAATGACGGTTGTTGACAAATTGCAAGAGTTGACTCTATCCCGCTCTAACCTGACGAATTTAATATGTTTGTTTCGCCACTCCGAGAGCAGAGCTGCCAATATGGAAATATTTGGTCAGATAGTTATTCATCAAATAAATCACGATTGAAAAATAGGCGAGCCGTTATGAGTTAGATAAATAATTGAATAAATCTATTCGAGGGGTAGTTATTAGACTGTTTATCTCGGGATTGAAAAATCGGCCCTTAAACAATTAAATTTCATCCCAGCTAAAATGATGTATGTTAACACCGTAACAACAGAAACCTCATAAGTGCAAACATGTCCTGTTAATAAACTTGGATAGGCCGCAACAAGCGGACTCATGTAAACGTCCATTTTTAACGAGCGGCACACACCGCCCGCAGAAAGTAGCCTACACATGAAATCACGTATGAATGAGGCCTTTTTTCAGTTTTTTTCGCGTGTATCCAGCGGTGTGCCGCTTCAGGCCCCATTAAAGCTTACATGTCACCCGCCCGGCCCTCGCCCCGCCGCCGGTCGGGAAGAATCACAAATTCGGTATTGGCCGCATCTCGCAGCGAGCCAAAGCGCTCTACAATACAGCTTTGACGGACGGTCATTTAATATTAACTGTGGTTTTTCCGCAGATGGAAATGTTTTTTTTATTGCCGACGTTATGCCGTGATGAAGTGGTCGGCCCGTTGTTTGTGACGCGCTCTGACGTGTTGTGGACGAGTTGCTCTTTTATGCCCTTCACGTTTGAATGAGATTTCATTTCGAGTGCTTATTTCGCTGAACAGTAGGCGATCCCGTTTAAATGGTCATCGTCTCGTCATACAAATAAAAAAGCGCGCATTCCGTCGCAAGTTGAGAGTTACTAGTCTGAAAAACCAGTTATTTTTTGATAGACAATTTGTCGTCGCATCGATGTTGCAGTAAAAATTTCATTCGACACGCAAAATTGAAAACGAACCGGCAATAAATTTTTGAACTTTCCGAACAAGTGATCAAAATTGAACTACAAAAAGTGGGTTTTCGGCGAAAGGAGAACGACCGCAGATTGAATTTATCGCTTTCACTCACGTCCAAAACAGTTTATGTACGGAAATAAATTATTCTTTTAATTACTATTTTGTTATTGCTCGATTTTAAAAGGATTTTATATCAGACATTGTTTTCGTTGTTCTTTTACAGTGAAACTAAATTATTAAGTTTTTTGTTGCACTGATTATTCTTCCCTAAGCGGCTATGTATGCGCTTACTATAATATTACAATTGTTTTTCATTGTAACATTAACAGTATAATTAGCGAATGAACTAAATAGATAAGCTACATTTCTTGAATTTTCAACTATAATAAGAATTAAATATCATTTTGAATTAACCCTTCAAAGTGCTTCAAACTCAAACATTTGTGGCTAAGAGCATTGAATAAATACCTAGCTGTGATTTGTGAATTTTTATTACGAGAATTATCATTATTATTGGATAATAATAATTCCTTTGTATGATAATTATGAATATCTATGATAACTCTGATAATAATTATTTGCATAGTTTTCGTAACATTTGGCAACCAATTCCAATAACACGAAAGCTTTGTTTTTTAACAGCCAACATACAAGCGTAGAACAACTGTAAATATATTCTCGAATTTAATAGATATTTTGCATAACCGTGAAGAAAATCTTTCCATCAATAGTAATTGTTAATATTTTGTTTCAGGTAAATCCTTCACACTCACGATAACGATATCAACGACGCCGCCTCAAGTTACCACCTACAACAAAGCAATTAAAGTCACCGTCGACGGTCCACGGGAACCTCGTTCAAAAACCAGTTAGTATTATGTAGTTATAGTAATACATATATTATCTGTGATATTATACTATGGTAACATTTTGAGTAGGTAAGAGCTGGCTGATTTTACCTACGTTAGAAAAAAAAAACACAATAAAAATTTGTGTAAGATTTCAAATTAAGAACGTGTGTCTGGCGGTCGTAGCCTTGTTGTTAGAGGAAATTGAATTCTAAACTACTTCTGAACCATATAGTTCAAAATGATAATTGATTGGCAAACGACTCTGGCAACTTTTATCGACTTCTAATCGTGAAGAAATTAAAATGACGTTTGTTAACTTTTAATTTTTAAAATATTTAGTGTGGTCAGGGCTATTTTATTTTTTTCTGAACTTCACATTTTTATGGCGATCATTGTTTTTGTTTAACGTCGAAGCAGATCGATTTAAATATTTAATGTTTTATGACGAACATCGTTTTGTTTTAAGAATTAAATACTTTTGGCAAACTAAAATATTTTTATCAATAATATACCTAATACAGCTATAATAGTAATATGGACAATAATAATACCTACTTTTAATGCCCAACTTTATCAAAAGCTCCTAAAATATTTTTAACTTTTTACAGTTGATAGAAAACTTAGATTCCACAACAATAAAATATTAACACACAAATCTATCTAAATATTACATTCATTACATTCTTGTATAATTTCAACATGTAGGTACCTAAATTAAAATCAGAAATCTCATGATATTAATTTTCAGAGCATTTCAAAATTCAAAATATAGTAAACCGCAAAACATTCTGAAACAAGCGCCCTAATGAAGACAATTTATTAATAATTTCTGAAGAACCAACCCAAATTCGTAGCTTTAACTAATTATGATATTTTTGGTTTTCATTTTATATCTGCCGCCGCTCTTAGCTAGCCGCTAGTACTAGCTTTGCGAGTGATAAAAAAAAAAACAAAGTAATTTTTATGACATGTTCGAAATCGGATCAGTATTACTTAGTACTTACTACTTACTTACTACAGTATTGTAAAAAAATATAAAGATGCATTAAAATAAACATATCCATACAAAGTCACGTCGTCAAATTCTACATCAAAACCAAATACTGCAATTTTTTATTCTCGTTTCCAATAACTCTAGGCGGACGCTACGCCAAACGATGATCGAAAAGATGGTCTTATTTTGAACATTTTGAAGACTCACACACAAATTAAACTACAAATTCACAATTTAATATTAAATTGACTACACTCCACTAACTCCAGTGTATTTAATTCATTACTGAAGCAATTCAACCAGTAGCGAGCGGGATGACGGGTACAAATGACCGTGCGTTCCCCAAATCACACCTAACGCTCTATCAATCGAAAGAAATTAAAATAATTGCGATAGAGGCGGGTGCGTAGTACATAAGCGAACTCTTTGTATCAACCCGTTATTGGTTTCATTCAAAACGATATTGAGATGAGTTCGCATTCAGTGGTGGTCATTATTGCACATTTTTTAATGACGGGTTAATGAATTGATGATTATTTTTTATGAGTTTTTGCATTATTTTGTAGCTTATGATGTTTCTATGAATGTTTTTAAAGATTATCTCATTTGGTACCTATTTTTAAACGTTGGCGTAAGTGCGTATTTCAGTACACATTGTTTACGTTTATTATTATTTGATAAACTAATCATAGCTTATAGAATGCGTGTTGTTTTAATTGTACCTATTACTAATAAAAAAAAAAAAAACAAAAAATTGGTTGTCTGTAAAGTCGGTTTACTGACGATAGTTGAACGTGACAACGTCCGATTGTGCTTCTTTGTCGCTCGTTCAAACCTAACGGAACGCCTCAGAGCGAGGTAACGCCGCATGAGTCATGTTTTTTCGTGCGTGCAGCCGGCTCTATCGAATTATAAGACGTTGTCACGTCAATAAATCAAAGAAAAAAATCTCAAAGAACTTACACTATCATCTATTATCGAGGATACATACTATCATGTTATTTAATCAAAATCCCATACATGTTAGCTAGATAAGCTTTAAAAGCATACCATCCTTTCTTAGTACACGACGTAAAAGCTCAGCTAACTAAATACTAACATACACAAGTCTTCATTCTCAGACTATCCGGCATCTCACGGCTCAGTTGAACTATGCCAATGAAAAATGCGAGGATCTCGTATGTACCTAGACGAATGTGAGGGTAAAGGCTGCCGTAATGAATCGGCTGTTTAATTAATTAGTCAAGAAAGGGCCGTGGAGGGAACCTGCGCGTGTGTGCATGCCATGCATATTGATTTATTATGCCTCCAGCCTCTTCGAAGGCGATAAATTATTTAATTCTAAGTTCCGACGCATGTATATTGTGTAGGATTGTGTGCGGGTTTATTAATGACGCGAACGATTTGTGCATGTTTCGCTTGTGAAAATTGTCTAAAATAGATACATAGAGTTTCCATTTTATGTTTCATGCTATTTATAAATGAAATATGTAATTGAAATCACAAGTAACAATTATTTTTAATTAAAACTTACTCGATAATCTAATAAAACACACATCTCAATGCACACTGAGTAAGGTAAACAAAATAACGAAGCGAACGAAAACACATTAAAATTGCAAGTAATAACGCTGCAAGCAGCAATTAGCTACAGTATGAAGACAAACTGGCACATCCCGGTATTGTTACGATCCTATTTTTATTCCCGGGTGGGTGGTTCGGTTTACAACTTCACAACGCAGTAGCCGCCTACAATTTAATAATCCCAGTCTATAAACAATGTTTTCTTGGCTATTTCGGATGCAGACCACCCGCACTTTATGTATTAGCTACCGTGCGCTGTAATGTCCAGCTATTGTTTACTTCACATGTAAACATGTGTTATGACTGTATGGATATCCTTTAAGTATTTCTGTCTCTATGTGAAGGGTGCAGTGGCGCTAGGATGCGCTATGTTAAGATTTACGAGGGAAGCTGGTTCAATGATTGATAGTGTAAATTATAATGAAGACAAATATTTGAATATTTTATACCAGCGTGAATACTGGATAGGATTAGTAGGAGCATTCTCAATGCCATTTGTTAAGAACTGAAAACAATTTTACTTGTTGGGGATAGTTTTATTATAGGAATAAATTAATATGTAAATTGTGCATTGCATTATTTGTTTAATGGATAGGTTATAATTAGTATAATAATAGATAAGGTTGTGTCTTTTTCATCTACAAATTTTATAAATATCCTAAATGTATCCAGTGACGTTGAAAGCACACTTCTTTGACCAATTTCACAATACTTTCCTATCATTTTAAAATTCAATGAAACTATTCTGGTCCCACTAGTCTTCCATATTACTCATAACGCTTACGATAACGAATCAAGGACATCAAAGCCAAACTACACCGTCCGAAGGATTTAAACAGCAAGCTGTGGCTAACTAGTTGAAATACTTGGCATAATAAATCTAACTAGACCGGATGCCACCCCAGTGTAATCCTTTAATCAGGTCCACGGTTCTGCACCCTATTTTTCCCTCCCATTTGTAACATACCCCCGCACCCGCTCGACCCCTTCGAACGGTGCAAATGACAGTTTCTAATTCCAACTTGCCATGAAAGTGTGTAATTGTTGCGATGTTGATTTATACACAAACCTTTGCAGGGTGTGTGTCGCGACTCGCGACCGTCTCCGCGTGTGTGTGTGTGTGTGTGTGTGTGTGTGTGTGTGTGTGCGTGCGTCGATTGATAGGGCATGGGCATTAAATTACGATTTAATGTAAAAGTACGCGCATGGGATAGACGATATAATAGATGTTTTGTATGTGTGATTTATCTGAATTTATTTTCTACGCGTATTACTCGTAATTCAGTAACTTTTACATATTTCTATAATATTATAGTCAATTTTTTTATTCATTTGAAAGCGAACCACTGGTTAGTTTAAGCTATTTAGATCTTCTCATAATTTCGGGCATGAATTCAAAATAATATAAGTTCAATTAGTACTCATCAGTCGTCTCGTCTCCTAGATATGGTTTGTACTTTGTAGTCAATAAAACTGCAATCATCTAAAAATTAGAAAAAGCATCAATAAGTCGTATCTAACAAGTAACAACCCAATAAGTACCAACATTGAACATATTACCTACAACACTTACACCACCGCTCAATTAAATTCAATGAACACGAAATATATAGATCATCAATAAACACGTGCAGTACAAATGCCTACGGTGTCTCGAATCTATTGAGTGATCGTCAGAGGGCAGACAATTTAGGCATGTACCTTGAATAATTTGCCGGATGAACGGCGGCCGACACCTGCCTGTTACCGGCGTGTCTCAGATATTAGGATCGCTTGATGCGTAGTTTTTGGGATTTGAGGAAATAGGGCTTGGAAAATACTGTCTAGGAATATATTGTTAGGAAGTCATTGAGGTTTTTAATTATGCTTTTATGACTAATTTATATTTGGACAATTATAATTAAAATACAACGAACTGTTTCAAGATAGTTTTACGTGATGAGGGCATAATTTTTCAGTTTTAGAAAATCCATCCATATAAATTGTTACGTTTTTCATTTCACTATTCATACTTTATTGGAAAATCAATGCACATCAGTCAGATTGAGTATTCATAGATTTATCAGTCTTGCCAATTCTTAAATCTGTCTAAGGATAAAAGATACACCAGTTTTCCTCCGTGCATCGGCCCCACTCTATACGCAATCATGTGAAAAACTTTCTCCTTATAAATGTATATCTAAGTATGCTGATTTTTAACAAAATCTAACTTTTAACGTATCATCTCCGACTATTTACAAACCATATGACATATAAATAGTTTAAGCAATAAAACTTAAAAATTTAAGATTAACAAATTTAAAACACTATATCTCTCTTACTAGATCCAACAGCCTTTAGATTATTCAATCGTACTGATTGAAACAATGCTAACATCGCGCCCCACTCCCTCTTATTTGCGAGCTTTCGATAATTCACAGACATGCCAACACCTGTGACATACCAGAACATAAATTAGGGCATCTAGTCATTTAATTTATATGTAGTATTATTGTTTATAAATCGTCTTATCTAACAACTATTAATACCTAATAAGTAATAGACATTAGACAACATATTACGCAAACAATTAAAAAGTTAAACATTTTAAATCGATAGTTTAAAAATATAAGTGCTTGAGGCCTAATGGATAGATTAGCAGTACCTAATGCCAAAGTCGATTATCTCCATGAATAAAAAAGAAATGGCTTATTCATATGCACTAGTGTAATGAATAAAATTCTTGTCACAATGTGCAAGTTAATACGATAAATGCGATCGTCCTAAACTGTAAAACTTTTAGTAATTAAATTTCATGAATAAGTAATTTTACTTCTATATTTAGATGTGGAATTGAACAAAGCGTTGGAAAATATAGGGTATGGAAAGTTATAACCGCAGCTATTTGAGAGCTTTTAATCAATAATGCTTTTAATATCATCGTATAATTATAATTCCGGCCAAAACAACTCAATATTAATAGATGTGCCGCTCCATTTTGTTGGTCCGATGATGCACATCCGAATTGCGTTACAATCCAATCGCACACCCTAATCACAGGCCAGACGTATCAATGACTTTACGCGAAATGTGCATTTTATAGATGCATTCTAAAATATATATCAATAATAGGAATATTTATTTACTTCTACAAAGTTAACGGGTATATAAAGGGATATTATTTTTTAGGTCTATGCAAAGCTTTTGGTAGGTATATAATTTAAAAATTGATATTTTATTCGATGTTTTTAACCGTTGAAAGAATTTTCAAAATTTACGAACTATCATAACTTGAAGCACTTGCTTTAGATTAAGCTTTTTGTTATTGATATATTAAGAAGAGCTGGAACGTCAACACATTTACACATTGCACATGTTAGGCCGGGAGATACTGACACAAAATTTCGGGTCATTTGTAACAGGATGGCGGTCTAGAGGGGTCTTAGTACGCAATGACAAAAAGAAAAATGATGGTCAGAACGCTGGTACCGGTGGACTAGTCGCGTGGGCGTTAGTCACACTCGTCGGATAAATAGCGAAAGTCCAACGATTTGTAACACAAAAATTTTAGAATTTACCGATACTTAAAAAAGATGTAGGCGGTAGTGTCATGCCATACTTTTACGATGTGACTTACAGTCCACCTTACCGACGTGAATGCGTTGATTTAAAAAAACAATTCAACCATTTGTACCGGGCTAACTTTTGCACAGGTAACCATCGTCGTGCAGCCATTTACTAAAATCGCCATGCCATACTTTTCGGACGATTCCAAATAGTCGCCATACCGCGGAAAATCTGCAAATTTTTTAATTTTTTTTTTCTCGCCAAACGATTTGTACCACCCTACATTTTTTTTTCAACAACTCCTGAATGATTATAAATAGAAGTGTGATAATGCCATACCTGTGGGAGGTGGCGAATGTGTATAAGATTTTTTTCTTATTGTAAGATTTTATTCGTAGTTTGAACGATTTGTAGCATTATGGCACTAATTTTTCCCTCTATTAAAAGTATGGCAAATATAATAATGGTCACGTTGCATCATATACTTTCCAAAAATGCCGTACTGGTCAACGGCAAACAACCGACCGACCGACGACGACAAATCGCCAATTCTTTTCATTTTTTTTTTACGTCTTGGCTTAAGTCTTACAATCATCCGCCCCATGTTTTGCAATCTGCGATATTTTTTCTAGGTAGAATTGTATACAAACAAACAGAATATAATGATCCCATACTGTAAAAAATTATTTTACGTATTGTACAGTCGTATTTTTGAAACGTGACGAATAAATTAATTTTTCAAGTATGGCAGCACTTTTTCCCCCTACTAGAAGTATGGCAAATATAATAATGGTCACATTTTATCAAATACTCTCCAAAAATCCAAATGCAATACTGGTACAAATTGTTTGGCGAAAAAAAATTTTTTTTGCAGATTTTCGGCGGTATGGTGGCCATTTGGAATCGTCCGAAAAGTATGGCATGGCGATTTTCGTAAATGTCTGCACGATGATGATTACCTGTGCAAAAGTTAGCCTGATACAAATGGTTAAATTGCTTTTTTTTTTTTAATCAACGCATCGCGTCGGTATGGGGGGCTGTAAGTTACACCGGAAAAGTATAGCATGACACTACCGCCTACATCTTTTTTATGGGCTATCGGTAAATTCTAAAATTTTTGTGTTACAAATCGTTTGACTTTCGCTATTTATCCGACGAGTTCGACTAACGCCCACGCGACTAGTCCGCCGGTACCAGCGTTCTGACCATCATTTTTCTTTTTGTCATTGCGTAATAAGACCCCTGTAGAACCGCCATCCTGTTACAAATGACCCGAAATTTTGTGTCAGTATCTCCCGGCCTATGTGTAGCTTTTATTTTGCAATTGTTTATAAATACAGGGTGATGTAATTGGTGTAGTACGAATATCTAAAAATCTATGAAGAATTTTGTGATACAGTAAATGGAAGAATTATAGACTATTTTACAGTATTTAATAAAATCATTTAATTTTTTGTTCACTTTCATTAGAAATGTCAATTTTTCTCACCAATGTGGAGATTTGGATGATAAGGATCTTGTTAGAAAAATATAAATTTTGACTAAAATCGGCATTTTTTTTTCAAAAATCAAATTACTAATTAATAATCAGAGTTATCACCATTTACATTAATTTACAAACGATATCGGTTGTTCTTACTTAAAATTGAATACCAATGTCTTATTGCGGTATGTGTTCTTTGGAAGTGTTCGTAAAGTTGTTGATCCGTAATTAAATTTTGCGGAAAATCTTTTAGAGCGCTTAGTTGTGACATATCCTAAGCATATTCAATAGAATTAAAAGACGAGCGAATATGCAAGCCAGTCTAAAACTTGAATATTTTGGTCTCGAAGAGCGGCCGTTCCCTGTCATGTCGTATGCGAAGGGACATTATCATTCATGAGTAAGAATTTCTGGTCCATTTTTACTTTGTATGAGACAATACTTTTTAATTTACTACTACTTTTTAATTTATTACTTTAATTTACTACCTCCTCGTGTTTTTATACTACCTTTGTAACCAACAAACGCGCTGGGTTCATGCGCCAAAGTAGACTCCTGATCCGGACCCACATTATGATATTCCCGTGATGATATAGATGTACCTCCTGAGGATGCCACAGATGGCTAACTATCCCAAGCGTTTCTCCGGCTCGTGTTCTTCGTGGATCCGGATGAAAACCTAACCGGAATCATTGGTAAATAACAGCAAAGGCGTCAACTTGCACCACATATGCTAAACGCTCTCATCAATTACTGAAAACTAGCTTGATCGGTCACATAAACACGGTACATAAGCTAAGATAGTAAAATCAGTGGTTGGGGTGGCTATTCGCCTAAAAAATAGAACTCCATCCTATTGAAACTGTCCTGGCTTGTCAACTAGCTAACTAGTTTTCTAGCTTAGAAACGAATCTAGTTTTGTCTACACGAAGCCAGAAGCTTGCTAGCTGACTGACACTAGCTTGCTATCATAGCATAAAAAACTAGCTTTTTGGATCTCGGGCATAAGGGAAAAGCATTCCTAAGCATAGATAATATTTTATTTCATAGAAAAACTTCTTCCAAATTTACCACCTCAGTCAGTTTTAGTACTCGATAATGCATCATACCACTACGTCGTATCGGATCCAGTGCCCACATCGAATTCAAGAAAAAGTGACATGTTAGCTTGGTTGGACAAACATAATATACCATATCCAGAAAGAAACACAATACCTATTCTTTATGACATTATTAAAAAAAATAAGCCAAACTATACACAATTTTTACTTGATGCAATCCTCAAAGATCATGGACATAGTGTATTGCGCCTTCTACCATACCATCCAGAACTCAACCCAATAGAGTTACTATGGGGCATAATTAAAGGGAAAGTAGCATCACAAAATGTGAACTTTAACTTGAAAACTGTGGAAGAATTATTTAGAAAGGAAGCAAATGCTATTAGTCTGGATATGTTTAGTGACGTTTGGAGAAAGACGCGAGAACATGAGGAAAATATATTCAATTAGAACCAAAAGTAGATAATTACACTGACTCATTTATAATAACATTAAGAAATTCCGACAACGAAACATCGAGTTCTTCGAGCGATGAAAGTTTCAGTGAAGTAGAAGATTACGATTATGATTAAATAGATTCTTCTTCTTCTCTATAGATACTGCTTTCTGAATTGGTGGTAAATGTTAAAACTGTTAAACTGTTATGACGATTCAAAAGTGCTTCTAGAAGAAGTCTAATTGTATAAATGTTTGAGTTTGAGTTTAAAACCAATAATGTGAAAATTATACAATAAACATGTAACACATATTTGTTAGCGCGTATTGGTAGGTATTACGTACTTACTACAAATATAATATTTCTTAGATATCTTTACTCGACCAAAGTCAGGACAAGACTGCTCCGCAACTGCAGAAGACGTCCGTTATTTAAATCATTATCAAAACAACCATCCGTGTGTTGGGAGTGAGCGCACGTGTTATTTGTATTGTTTTTATGACCTGAAATTTAATTATTATTTGATAATTGAATGATTATTAATACTTTTATCCAATTGATTATTATTAGAATAAATAATTAACTTCATCAATTGATTTACTTTTAAATTATAATTTTACAGGTAAATTATGAGAGCTTTCATAATTATATTTGCATATATTTATCTACAACGCACCCATTTTACAATTCAAGTCTAAAATGAAACTAGAGTCGCATTTATTTTTGAACATACTGTAAGTGAAATTGCATAAGTGTGAGTACTGTGAACATGCCAGCTTTCCTTAATTGACCGATAATAAAAATCACAAAAATACTTCGTGCTTGCCAATTTTTGAATTTGAATTAATTGTGCAAAAAAGTGACAATGCGGGTACATAGAAAAACGATTTGACGCAACGAGACGTGTTTTTCCGCTTTATAATATCGTACTTTCTTGTTCGTATTTTCTTAACACAATATCAAATACCTGTATCCAGACTTATATAAAAAGCAAACAGTATCAGCCTAGAGCAGCATAATCGTACTGATATAGTGTTGTCCCTCCTAGGGCAGCAGCAACAGTTCCACTTCGCGTTCGGCCAGCGACCCTTCCCGTTTCCACCAGACCCGCTTGGAGGATTCCGGATGCCGCCTATAACTACGTGTCAGAGTAAGTGAATTATCTTCTTATTCTGTATTGTATTATTCTGACTTCTATTTTAATATTATGTAAACAATTATAACAATTAAATATGACTTAGAGCTAATATACATCCACTGATACGACAAAAACAGTTTGGCTGATTCTTACTCTTTTGAAAGATAAATAATCTCTTGGGTGGTTTCAAAATTCTACAAAGATTCTACATTCTACAAACCGGGTGGTTTCAACATTCTACAAAGAGCCCCAACAGTTCAGTATTTACAAACGCGCTGACTACAAATAATAGTTTGCAAAGCGTATAAACGCGATACCGCGGCGATATGCTAAACTATGTCCACTAAAGCGTGGATTCAATCAGCCGTCCAAAAAATCGAATTGAAAGCGAACCCAATCGAACAAGCATGCTTCCAGCCCGCTAAAATCCACGTTGGCCCAAAACAACTCGTGTGCCGCAAAAAAAGTCACAAATCGGCGCGCGTATCGTATAAAAACCGACTCAGCCGATCGCCGGCCAAAAACGGAACCGTGATACCGAAAAATAAAAGGCCGTAATACTCCGGAAAAAATAAAGTGGACGTATCGTGCGGGCTGCGTGGCGTTCTGTCCACTCTCGATATCTTTATAAGTGCAACTTGCACGCGTATCATTTTCGACCGTATTGTCGGGGGCTTTAACATCACGCTGCATTCTTGCAGGACAATCGTTTGTGTGCTTAGACTGGTTGTTTGATTGGAATATCTGTTAAATTAAAGAAGAGCTGATATACGCTTTCATTCTTGCGACGGCTGCAGTTTTTAAATTGCATTTTAGCTATCTATACTAATATTATAAAGAGGAAAGGTTTGTATGTATGTATGTATGTATGTATGTATGTAGGTATGTATGGTTTTCACGCATAAGCTACTGGACCGATTTTGATGAAATTTGGCACAGATAATCTTTAGACCCTGAGAAAGAACATAGGCTACCTTTTATTGCGAAATATGTACCACGGGCGAAGCCGTGGCGGACCGCTAGTGGTATATATTATTGGACTTCTATACAAATACAAAGCGATACCTATAGGATATAAAAATTGTGACTGTTTAATATCTTACCCACTATTACCCAATACCCACTACCCAATACCCAATACCCACTATACCCAAAATAATCGTTAGTACTAAATCAATTGCATTGGGAAAGGTCAGCTGCTATCTATTATTATATTTCCAATCCTTGTTAATATACTTTTTTATATATCTATACTAATATTATAAAGCTGAAGAGTTTGTTTGTTTGTTTGTTTGAACGCGCTAATCTCGGGAACTACTGGTCCGATTTGAAAAATTCTTTCGGTGTTAGATAGCCCATTTATCGAGGAAGGTTATAGGCTATACATCATCACGCTACGACCAACAGGAGTGGAGCCACGGGGGTGAAACCGCGCGGAGCAGCTAGTATCTAAATACAATATTACGCCCTTTTTCCTTAGCCAATTTGGAACCAAATTTTCTGTATCTTCTTTTTCTAATACCAGTACCATTTACAGACATTACATACCACTTTAAATCCACAGACATGAGTCAATTCGGGTTAAGTTCAAGCAACTCCCACTGGGGTTACGGCGGCGCGGGCGCGTACCCCGCGTACCTTCCGTCGTGCGCCGCGCCAGCCGCGACGCAGTTCAACCCGCCAGCTCTGGGCTTCGCGGGCACTGTGCCTGATCAAACTGCGACACAGGACTTTACTAATAATACTGGTAAGTGTTGTTTTAGTAGAAGAATTAAAGCAACAATAAACAATAGGGTAAAAGTGGGATAGATGCCGCACGGGGATAGATGCCCCATTTTCAAAAAACCTCACTTCCCAGAGTCGTGACTACGAATTAATGATTTAAATAGGATCTCCTATCACCCCGCACCTCGGGTACGCATGAGCTGTTGTTTGGTGAAGACGTGTTTCGCTAGTGCGTGTTATAATATCCGCGGCGAACTTCACGAACACGTTAAAATTTAAAAAGGTTGATATTTGCCTTTGCATAACTTTATAAGTATTAATAAATTTCACTATATTTCTTATTATGTCTATACACTAGTTCATTAAGTACAAATCTAAGTGAAAATAGTGGCTCTTTTGTTTTTATTTAATAAAAAAAAATACTGGGGCAGCTATCCTTATCAAAAAGTATAGTTGCCCCTTTTTTTTCGAGGGATAGATGCCCTTAGGGCTTAGAGGCCCCTAAGGGCATCTATCCCTCGAAAAAAAAGGCAAAGCATCTATCCCTCAATACATATGTACATGTTATTATCGATAATCACAGGTACTGTTTATATTTTTACCTGATTGCGTCAGAGGTTTTCTCTATGTTAACCGATTTTACTCGTTTAATTTGCTTTTTTTTGTTATGTATACTTACTTATTAATGATCTGCCCTTATACTGATTGTAGGATAACCACGCCACGAAAATACAAAAGAAAAGAAGGAGTGCGAGCGCAAGTATATTCTTGGACAACAGAACAACTATGTAAACATGACATTTGCTGGTTTATCATATAAATTTTATTAGATTTCGCGTTTATAGAGTATGTAAGGCATCTATCCCACTCTGTAGGCATCTATCCTCCTTAGTATTTTCATGGTGGGGCAACTATCCAACTAGGTAGGCATCTATCCTCAAAAAAGGTGTTCTACAAAAATATTTATTACACATTATCTATAAATGATAGGATAAAAAATATATATAGTAATTCAAAACACATAATTAACCTAGCTATATTCATACAAAGTGTTCGTATAAGATTCATGTTTTTAAAATTATGAGGCTATTTCAAAAAGTGGGGCATCTATCCCACTTTTACCCTTTTCTATGTATCATAGAAAATGATACATAGAAATTAAGAACCCTTGCTCCCATTATAGTAGGTAGTATTCGCTGTGTCGTGCGAACAAGTTTGTTCCGTAAAATTTATTCCTTAGAAAACTGACTAGATCGATTTTTATAACTAAGATCAAATCAACAGATTTATTGCTTGCCGAGTTACCTTTGTAATGATAAATATTCTATTGAAAAGTATTTTCAGTATGATAAAAGTTTAATAACTACTTTCTGTTTATTTTTATATCATTCATAAATCCCCTTTATAACTCAGCAACAACTTTATACTTAATAAAATTAATAAAAAATAAAAGTATAACATCAATCTTATTAAGATATGAATTGATTAAATTGTAGTAAAGGAAAAAATTGTTATTTTATTCTCCTCTACAACATCTGTACCTATTATATAACACAAATGTTTAAAAACAGGAACGGTTACCGCACCTTACGACCAGAAATATGGCTTAAAATATTTATTACAACGGAAGTAACGATCGATAGGAGGCCATAATTCATAAACCAGTATGGTGAAATTAAATATACCAACACAGTTTATGGCTGACATCCTCCTTGGGTGATTACAGACTATAAAATGTACAGGTATGGTGGTCATGGCCACCGTTGACCGGAGAAATAGTAGACGATCAAGAAATCAGATTTAACACATCGTTACACGTAATAGCTAATTTGCATGAATTTTCGATTAAATAAAATTAGCTTTCGGGTTGAATCGATGTAAATAATTTCCAAAACTAAAATTGGTGTAAAAATAATTATAGTCAATAGTTTTAAAATTTTTAAATATGAGTCATGTGGTTTTACTTTTGTCTTAGGTACCCAATGTGGGTACATTATTTCTCTGATTGAGTCAACGATTGCACATTACTTTATCATTTACTTCATGTAACAAAAACTTCTAAGTAATTCCGTTTCCCGTAAAACATTAATATTATCACCATACACTTATATTTCTACTAGTCATAAATTACAAGTATTACAATATTTTCGAGATAAAAATATAATCTCTCGCTTTCAACAGCTATGGACGGTGGCCCTTACAGTCCATCCAACATTATACGAGCTCTCATTATAATTTACAGCATCCCCGACGTGTCCAATACACCCGATTAATTTATTGCCCTACTGTGTTACACGAAAAATGTATTACAAAACAATGACATGACATTTTGTACATATTTCCCTACAAATCAGTTATATAGCACCTTTTAAAAATATAAATTGTCATTATTTAACATAATTCTTATTGAAATGTTTCTTTATACAGTTCTTCCGGATACAACAGGCGTGGACCTCGACCAGCAACTATCAGGGCTAGTAAACTCGTCCCCTTCACACCACGGAAGTCTCCTACCACGATACAACAACAACACCGATTACAGCCTCTCAACCGGCCCCCGCTCGTTAAGCGACAACAGTTCCCAACCCGAATCACCCATACAGGACGACTTACTAACTTCCAACACGACAAACATCGGGCATAACACGAATAGCACCAACTTTTCCCTAATGGGCTCGCAAAACTCCACCTACGGAAGCACTAACTGCAACAATTCCCTATACCCAGTTCTCCCCGCGAGTCTCCTCTATAGCCAATTGTATACAGCCGCGAATCAAACGCACAACTTTCACCCGTTACACTCGAACACAATACACTCGACGCAGAACCATCACAATGAGTTACAGACTATGATGGATCAAATATCGTCGACGACGAATAACCATAGACAACATAATAGCCACGGACAAGGAGATTTATTACTGGGAGGGGGGAATTCTTGTGCTGCGGCCGCCGCTAGAGGTGAAGATAACAGAGTTAACAATATAGGCCAACGGGGGAATCCCCAACCAGATAGCAACACTGTTTGGCGACCTTATTAAAGTTAAGTAAATAAAGTGTACTTTAAATGTCGTTACTATTATGTTTAGCGAAACTCAGCGAACGGTACTGAAGTGTGTAAGGTATTTTCAACGAAGTATGTATTATATTCCAAAGGTTATACCGCTCCCGTCCTATATTATACGATTTAATTCGCACTGAACGGAATTTTTCCAAATCAAAAATGTTATTGTATTTATGTTATAGTTTGTTTTTGTATAAATTGTAATTTTAAATTCGATTTTCACGAACGAATCATTCGGCTAGAAAATACCGCGACACCGATTTAAAATTGTAAATAAAAATTGTGAATAAATTGTTGTAAATGCGACTTGTAAAGTGCAATAGTTGTGCAATTAAAGTTGAGTAGGTGTATACAATTCAATTAGGTTTAAGGGAAAAATTTGTTGATTATGTGAAAATCTGTCCATTGTAGATATTCATAGATACCTCATGATTATAAACTGATATAACTTTATTTGACTAGATATTTTCTTATTATTTTTAAATTTCATCAATAAATAGATGTTATATTATCCTCGTAATTATTATTCTTTATAATTAATATACCTATATACGGTTTCATTTGAGTGTTCATTGTGAATGTCTGATACGAAATAAATTTATAATATATTAAAAATGTTAATAAGCAGCTTTTGACAAAGGTTAATTATTTCAATACAATTTCATAAGTTTGATTTTTTAAAGGATTGGATTATTATATTTTGTTGTACTTATTCTTCTATTGCGAATTTTTATAACTAATTCATTGTAATAAAATTGTGATAACTACAATGCTCTCCTAATGTTTACGTCCTAATTTTTTTACTTTCCGTAGATTTTGCAAATATTTCAAAAAGTGGTTGTGAAACCTGTATAATATTTAAGTCAACATTTTCAAGGTTTTTTTTATGTTTAATATCTAAAAAATGTGTCAATTTTGTGCAATACCATTTTATAATTATATAGATTTATTGTCGGTTCCTGGTTCTTTATCTTGCGTAGCAAATAATTTTAGACTTGCTTCTTGTTACTTTTGACGACAGGTAGCGAAATTGATTTTTATTAATAAATCTCGAATAACATTATTGCTTTTTATTAATACCACCATTAAACTATACTTTTGCAATTACAGATACGAACAACAATATAATTTAACTACATATCCTACAAACACTAATTTGTTTATAAAGATATTGAAATATTACAATTAAATAGAGATCATAAGTGCTCACATTGAAGTCTACCATTTTTTTATGTCAAAAAGTTTTAGAAATTAAAAAATTTCCCCACATAAACCCATTCATAAGGAAAACAATATTTATACATTGACTTAGTTCCAAAATCCAAACTGACATTGAAGAAAATCAAAACATGAATAGATCATTAACTTCTACCAAAAATATACAAATAGCTGAATAAAAACAACACATCTAACACACGGCGATCAAAAACATTCCCAAACCGCACGCACGCTATCAACATCGAGATTACTCCTTCAAAATATCCTGTTAATTATGAATATTGATATGCATTGTGCCTCGATAAATGGCCGCGCCCATATACCACAGCTCCAATACATATTATCAACTAATGAGCTCATTACTGCATCGCGGGCATCAGGCGTAACATTTGCATATCACCTGTCCTATACATAATATATATAATATCGGGTCGGGGTTGAATTGATATTTGTCGTCGGGCAAACGAAATCCTGAAATAAATATCCCACCCTCATTAATTTGCGCCAATGCGATACGACGGATAGACGCCTACTGGCTGCACACTTTGCGCTAATTTGGGACTGATACGTCATTAACGTTTTGATGACACAATGAATGCATTTTTAAATAACTACATAATACCAATGTGTTAAATTTTTAATTGCTTTACTACAATTTCCTTTGGTCAAGTTCCTAACTGAACAAAAATGATATAAAGCTTTGAAGGAGAAAGCTTTTTTGTGTCTTCAAAGTATTTGCGAAACTTTAAGCGTATCCATCACCTGCGGTGATTATTTAATACAAGAGGTAATATCAGAAATCCGTTTTATGTTCTGCTATGTATCAAAGATGAATTAATATAATCCGCAATGGACTGTTTGAGTTTATAAGTTTATTCTCTGAGAAATATTAAATTAGACAAAGTTTAATTGAGAAATAATCGTTATAATAATATTACTTAATCCCTGGTTAATTTCTTACAAATTATACTTAACACAAAAAGTCCTTAAAATCCAACTCCAAAGTTCTCAGATAGCTTTGAAGCGGTCCTTCAACCATTTTCATAAGTATATTACGTATTCGTCACCACAAAAAAGAGTCCCAAAAGATCTGGTCACACGAGTGTGTCACCTGAGCAATACAAACGATAATATATGCGATCCCAACACCAACGGTACAGCCTGGAAAAATCGATTGCAGACCGATTTGGGCGACGGTAATGAGATTTAAAATTGCGAATTAAATAATAAGTAGCTGCAGTGCTGAATGTTTTGGAACGTTCTAGAATGTTCATGAAGGACAAAATATGTCAGGTAGGTTACCATGATTTTGCATGTATTAAACACAACTTTGATTGCAGTTTTATAAATCTGATATCATAAAATGCAGTTCTTTCAAGGAGGCAACAATATTATCTAATTTCACAATATTATCTAAGAACATAATAAACGCAAAGATTTGTTAAAATTAGATACAGCAATAGTTAATAGTGTGGATGAGCACATAGGTACAATCAATCAGCAAATCACATTTATCAAACTCTCTAACTTAAAGATTGATTAGGTTTTGTGAGTGTGCATGTCTAACAACTAAAATGGTATTCCCAAACCCAAACAAAACAAGGTACCTACCACGTACCAAATTACTAACACTGAACAACAAGAGACAGATGAAACAAAACCAAACAAAAAAGCACCACACAACTCCACAAAAGTTTTTGTTAAACAAAATAATGCTAACCAATTTTAAATTGATATCCATTTTATCAGTGGACTGTTTGCAATTAATTACAACAATCAATAATTTCACGCTTCGTTGAGCGAAAACAACACAAACTGTATGGAGCAGATAACGGCATATACTTGCATCATTTTATGTACTATATAGTATCTCATTAGTGATTCCATTATGTAAATAAATATGTTCATATACGTATGTTTCAATTACGAAGTATTGCCATTGGTGAAATGAAAAGAGTGATGGTTCGATTATGTATGTGTGACCAACTAGTTTAGATTTATTCAAGTACAGAAAACAAAATTTTTACACCTTTTCCAATACAATTTCGTGATGTGAAACTTTATGGGGTTTAAACTATGGGTTTAAGATCAAACAACAAAGCGTTTTGCATATTATACTAGGTAAAGATATTATGGTAATTCGCAGTATAATTTCTTTTTAACGTTTAAAAGGCAAATAATTAATTAAATAACGAATACGTGATCAGCCTTCTGTGTCCTGCCTGACCGATACATTTTTTTGTTGGCCTCCATCGGGAATCGAAGCCAGACCCCCAATTCTACGCTCACACGCTAACCACGGTACTAAGGAGCATAATTTTATTAATATTTCCATATTATGCTACTTAAATATATTAAAGTTTTCCCTCAAACGAAGGTAATTGAAATATTATTGTAAGGTTTCACCATAATTGACCAAAGAGCTGTTATAATATAATATTCGTGGTCGGTTGTCGTTTTGTATTTCTAACTACTACTATTTGTGGTTTTAGCAGATAATCATTTAGACTAGAGTCATTCGTAGTATGATTTTATCGACATTTTGACATATTTAATACCGTTTATGAAAAACAAAAAATAAATATGACATATCCCTACTAATATTATAAATGCGAAAGTAACTCTGCCTGTCTGTTACGCTTTCCCGCTTAAACCTCTCAACCGATTTTGATGAAATTTGGCACAGACAATCTTTAGACCCTGAGAAAGAACATAGGCTACTTTTTATTGCGAAATGTGTACCACGGCGAAGCCGGGGCGGACCGCTAGTTATCAATAAGATATGCAGATATATGCTACCTACCTCAGAACACTATTCAAAGCTTGAACTTATTATCAACAATATTTAAAATCAACAGGGTTTCAGAGGAACGAAGCACAAATGACACGAGATTATCATAGTCATTTTCATAATGCAGCGAGCGTGCATTCAGATCATTTATAATGCATGCGTGCACCGGCCGTGCGGACACTACCTATTAATTACATATATCGTTTAATTATTGATTTTTAGTAAACACCAACGTTTTGGCGACGATGGCTCGTATTTATGTTACATCTGTTTGCTGTCCAAGTTACGTTAATGTTTAATGGGAGCCTTTTTGTTTATGGATAGGTACCTACGGTTTGTTAGGAAATTGTTGCTGCATTAGTTAAGGATACACAAAAGTACCTATACAATGGATGCCTACTTACCTTTGGCACATACAAATAAAAGTGTTTGAACCAGCTTGGTAGGTATAAGTGGAAGCATCCAGGTTCTGACATTCTAATAAAGCGTAATGTTGTTACAATGATTGAATTTTTTTCACCACAAATCCAAGCCATAAGGCTTAACCCGTTCCTACAAAAATTCCATAACTCAGGAACCAAACGAATTTCCACTCGCCGTATGAAAATCATCGTCAAACTATTCACAACTAGACAACCGTCGAACTTCAATCGCGGGGGCCCCGTAATTTAAAACCGCACGCCTCCCTCGAAATTAAGTGCGAGTCGGTCGGTACGTGACACCGGCAAATGCGGCATGCCTACCCGTGTGTACCCGCCTTAATTGTGAAGCTTCATTTGTACCTTGTCGCCTGTGACTGTACACACTGCCAATAAACTAAGCAATTTATAAACTACGTCGCTTAATGAATTCGAAGCTATTTGTTTGGAAGACTGTGTGTGGAATGGGCTGGGCATGCCGTCTTGGTTGTTGAAAAGGAATTACACGTAAGTCATTTAGGGTATCAATGAAAAATCTTTTCACTCATGCCAGGATATTTTATTTCCTAAGGAATGAAAAACAGATGTAAAGCATATGGAATATAGGCAGTGGTAGGTATAACTAGAATATTGCTCCAATTCGACTTAATATGGTTGGTTGGTACTTGGTATTAAATAATATATAGGTAGTAAGCACCTAGAACCAGGAATAAAACAAACCATACGTGATTCAGGAAAATTATAGGCTTTTTTCTATGATTTTTCTGATAAATACCTCAATCAATAGTTTTGATTTTATCCTATAAAAACACCCAATCACACAAACATAACATCATTCCCTACATACAAATAAAGTGCGAAGTCAATCGTCTTACATTGAACACTCTCAAACGGATTCCTAATTGGCGATGTAGAGACGAATGCCATTATTGTCTTGACAATCCTTCCATAGTATATTCGTAATTACAGAACCTTTCATACAACCCTCGTCTGCCTGTACTTTTGTTTACGTGAACGCCAATTATTGTAATAAGTCCCTCGCATCGTTTGTTCCGTTACTTCGAAATTAATGAAGATAATGAATGTTATTAGGCTAAGGCTTAATAAGTGAGAATTTAAATTTATTTGGAAACGTATGGGTAGGTATATCGTAATAAGGTATGAGGCAACTTATTATTTGTAATATTAATATCTGAGAGATTGTAGAATTTCAGCAATTTTTATGTTTTATGTTTAAATTAGGTGAGTTTTTCTACTTTAGATAGGTATAAAAATAACTCATATAAATTCGAAATTGTTAGATACTGATAGACAAGTAGGTAACATCTACTTATAGCTATTAAATATCTGCATACAAATTCATATTTGATTTTGCAGTTTTCTTTTAAATAGGTATGTAGAGCATCAAAGTCCATTATACATTATTCTCAAATGACTTAGGTACATCCATACAAATATTGACGAAGAAAATTCTGCAAACGTAGTTACGTAACAATTGTCTTATCTGGTACTAGATCTTCAGTTTACAACTATTATCTGCCACTTTAACACCTACCAAACACTACATCAATCTTTCACAAAAATCACGCGCAATAATAAAAACGTAAAATTGCTTATATTAACGCTCACAAAGGGCTGCTGATTAGGCTTGTTTAATTAAACAGGTCTTCCAGCGGTGAGCGCATAGTGCACTGTGAATGGAAATATTTTAATTACCAACGGCCCCTCGGCGTAAATTTCCCACGGCTGCGATAAAGAATAAACATCAGCATTGTCTTAAACCCTCGCTAAGAATTATTTCCTTGCAGGGCTGGCTCTAGCGGTATAAACTAAGGAAATTTTACTTACCTATATTTAGTAGATCATTTGTACTAACATGCTTTTCATAAATACCTATGAAATATAAACAAATAAATAAAAATCTTTATTTGAATTCATACATTATATGAATATGAATTATAATTTTAAACAAAAAATTAAGGTAAAATTAAATCCTTTTAAAATCCAAGTTAACGAAACAAATAACAAACCAAAACTCGACTCTATCTCAAATTACAATAAAATAGTTACATAGTTAGGTACAGTGTCTTTACTTATGCGTCTCGTGTCTCGAATAAAATACACATGTTTATTTCCAAAAAATCGCAGAGAATGTAAATATCTGCTGACTCTACCTACTGATATTTCTAGTAGACTATATCTAATTAGCTAGCATAGCATAGCACTAGCATAGGACTAACATTTAGCATAGCACTTTTTTATCTGTAGGTCTCAAAGTAGTTCCTCAATTCGTAGTATATTTTTTATCTGTTCCAACCCTGGTCCCAACGTCTTAAGTCGGCGCGGTCCCATGGCTACCATTACGCGGTCACCGCCTCATTACCGCCCTCCTTGATTTCAACCCTTACATTTTATACATGCCTGGTACAATACATGCGGAATAAAACGGAATAACTTATGTATGAAAAATAAAATTAACAAATCTAGTTTGAATTTTTTTAACTAGGTACCTATTAATGTTTTGTACCTAACTAAATTAAAGGTAACTCTTTCCTAAATTTCATTAAAATATTCATATGGTAAAAACAATATAAGGTTCTTCAACGAATTCGATCTATAAAAGATAACAGATTATAAGATATAAGATAGCCATCCAGATTAGGTTAGATTTAATTATCATGATAGCATTATTGATGACCTTATTCCATGCGAGGAAACCTTGAAAAACTGAACGTTATTCACTCACTCTCATAGAGATTGCCATTTGCCATAGATATATTTCAACTACAACATTTAAAAATGTACTGGAAAATGAGGATTATGACGTGTTTATTCATATCAATCTTATCAACCAAATAATAAAAGGAAATAACAATACATATTTAAATTTATCTATCTATAATAATTTAAAAGCACATTCTTCAGTCCATACCTCACTACTAATACATATCAAGGTTCGTATAATAAACTTTAATCTTTTAAAAGCAACCTCATCTCATTTTACACTTAGATTGCGTCTCTACGTTAAAGCAAATATGTATCTACTTTCAAAACCACAAAACTAAGCAGCGCCATCTCTTAGAGCTTTCTAACAACTGAGCGCACTAGCGCCACTCTCACTCACACTAGCAAATAAAATACGAAAACATTTACGATACTTTCAGCTGGCGAAAAGTTCCTTAAAACTTACAACGCATATTTTCGAATCTAATCCACAATATAGCCAAAGGATTGTGCACCTTACTGCTATTACTTTAGAATGTAGAGCGTTAAGAGTGTGAATTCGTTTAAGTCTTGTTTCATTTGTAGACGGAGGGTGTTAGAAATAAATCGGAGAAGGAAGAAGGTCGTAAGTACAGTCGCGTTCTTTGGCATTTACACTCATTTCGAACTCAGGGCTCTTTTGGAACAATAAGAAAAACAAAAGAGCGTAAGATATTTGAATTCTAAAGGAAATGCATACTTTTTGTGCTAGACATAAGGTTGAACATTCTATACCGTATCTTTAAAATTTCAATGTGTGCGTACGACGGGCGGTAAGGAAACTTTCTTAGGCGTTTCTTAAGAAGGCGAAGAAAGCGAAAAGGAGCACACTTGAGGGAGTTTTGTTAAAAATAATCATGAAATGGTTCTGCGTTAGTCCGTGAGAGGGCGTATTTTTTAAGTTAAATTTAGTTTTGTTAAAAATATAGCGCTACATACCTATACGTAGATATTAGGTAGATATCTATAATGTATGTAGGTACATTTTTTGTATGTGATGGGTAGGTATTTGTTTTTGTGTAAAACATTTCATTTAATGTTACTCCTAACATTATATTTCAATATTTCAGTGTTTCATAACTTAAAATTTCCATTCGAACATAAGTGTAGGGTAACAGTCACATAATAAATGATCTAATTTGCAAATAAAACGCCTCTACAGGCATACGAATAGAACGATTTCAGTAGAATCAACCGCAGCCACTGGTGTAATTTCATTGTACACACCAAACAAACCGATGACAAATCCTTCCAATAGCGTTCAAACAACCCATTATTATCTTAACGAATAGCATATCGCGGTTAACCACAAAATTACCGACTAACCAATCGGAGGGCCCGTTACGTATATTTTCCGCTATCTCTTTTTCCATGGGGTGAAAATCTTAGAAACCACACAACTAACCGCAAAGGTCAGGTGATCGACCAATCGGCGGTCGTAAATATAACCACAAGCCACGCCCTAAAACCGCAAACCAACCACAACACGAGACGTTCATTTCTCCGTATCGATTTAAGTCGCTGCGACGTTCTTTTTTTGGATACGATTTGTGGTTGGCTACATAGAGCTTATATACTCGTGCATGATGATAATTAAGTAATTCAAATTAGAAAGCAATCAAATCAGCCATCCATCTCAAAGATAACTGTGTGACCATTCTTAATTTAAAAATGTACATGCTCCGCAAAGAAGATAATGCCCCAGGGCTAAACTAGTCATCGTCCTTCAGAAAGATGAAATATTGATTCACCGCGTCGTTGAGAAACGTTTACGCACACATGCACACGCCGCGTACAGACGCACGGACACAGCCGCAACCACATTATATTCATAATGAATACAGCTATCCCACTCGTCGGTCGTCTTTGACTTTGTATAAATATATTTCGTCTCTCTCTAGCGGCACTTGAGCGGACGGTTCCCCCTCGAGGGAGAGGGACGGGCGAGGGTTAGGAGTTTGTCTTCGAGAGGTCGCCAATTTCTATTTCATTAAGTGGCGCGATTCTAACCGCAGCGGATCGATGGAACTTGGCCACCTGCAAAAACTTCCTGCACTACTTATAGAATGACCGGAATGCAGATCCACCTCCCTGCAAACATTTGCTATACTTATATATAATATTTTATCTGCATCCTAGCACAACCACACAATACACATGAATACTGTTAATATACCATCGATTAAAGCTGAGCTCAATAATTCAGTTTTATTCCAAACTCTACAGCAGCTCTACATTTTTCAACGTATCTGCATATATAAGATACCTTGAAAAATGTAGAGCTTATAACAAGACTAGTATTAGGTACACTAGTAACCGGAACTGGCCAGGTGCAAATCTCTTACACTGATCACCTTTTCTTTAGTTAAATGGTTATCTTTCATTGCCAGGCCGAAACATTTTTTTTTTTATTTTCAACGAGGATCGAACCCGGGACCGACCGATTAGATGAGTATCTACTATCTACTTATACGAGACCTTTTATATAGTTATGTACCTAATTAGAAATCCTTATCCTTTAACTTATTTACCTTTACCTTATTTACTATACGTTAAGTATAAGTAGTATGCAATTACGAAACCAAATTTAATTTGGCACATGAATGTATTAATTGTTTTCTCATTCCCTAGAGAACACAGTAGTAGCTTCCTACTTACATACATTTATTCCTGTAATCGATATTTCTAAAGAACGAGGTCAACCATCTGCTGCTTCAATATCAAGCATTTCCACCTAGAATATTTAGATGTAGGAAATAGAACCAAAAAGAACTGTGAAGTTCCATCTTTTTACCAAGAATTTTGCTCGCTCTCTTTACAAAATTATAAGCTTTTTGGTCACTTCTAGCAAAAAATAAATAGTTGGTACCAACTATAATATTATGTTAGTTAAAAAGAGACATACATGTATCTGTAAAAAAAACAAAAGCTCGTTTACCAATTTATCAAAAGTTTATATTTTTAGATTCAAATAAAAATTAGGTACTCGAATTTCAACAATGCTCATCCCATAATACATTTATCCGTAGTCTTTGATTTATACATTTTCCGAACCCATCTTTGAAATTCGTATTCTTATTGTGATTTGAGCTCGCATTAAAGATTCATCTGAGGACGCGTCGCTGGGAACCAACCGTTACTTTTAGAAAATGGCTTACATATGGATAGGTATATATACAAGCAAAATACATTATATACATGGTTCGTAAATACCTAAATTGTGTGCTCTACAATTTAAGAATTATGGCCCTCGTGTTTACATTTAAAGTAGGTATAAGAAGATCTTTTTCAAATTGCTTTACCCATTGTTTATGATAGAATTTAGTACATATATTTTTACACTACCTAGTTAAAATCAAATATAACAACGAAACCCAAATTTGTTCCATTTTTCAGTGACCTAAAAGGACGCCACAACAAATTTCTCTATCCCTCCATTTATGCTTAATAGTCTTAAGAACACTTATCCTATATTTTATAAAACTGTACTTCTTGTGTGTCCTATCTTTAAATCTATACATTCATCATCACAATGTATACATGAAATGGTACAACACCACATAATACCTACTCAATAGTCAAGGCTCTACCGTCCTCTCAAAGCACTACAGCATTGAACACACCTATCCTTGTATCTCGAAATAACATTTTCCTTACATTACTCGTACATTAAGTGCAAGCGTCCCTCCTGAATAATGTACCGGCCTTCGGGAATACTTCAAACATATGTAAATCGCATTCTCCTGACCAAATGTACAGATTGTTCTTGTAACGTGCTGTACATTTGGTCTATTTACGAGACGTGTTCCATTGAGATCTGTTTATAGTGGGCTTACTGGAAAAGTACCTATGTATTCTATAGATACTTCCCTAAAGAGTATCTATATAGGTGTTGTACCTATTTATTCTTCTCTAAAGATACATGTATTGATTCAGCAGAAGGTACCTACGCACATACTGACGTATATACATGCAAAAACATAGGTAGTTATTCCAAGTCTACGTATAGGTATATTAACAATATGCATATTTTTATACTTTCCACTTTCATAAGATGCAAGAAGGCAATAATATTTAACAAGGTAGGTATTAACAATTCTTAGAAGTGTTTATAAGTCGTATGTTTTATACAGATTCAACAACTGAGCTT
Source organism: Colias behrii (assembly GCA_029959065.1). Lineage (NCBI taxonomy): Eukaryota > Metazoa > Arthropoda > Insecta > Lepidoptera > Pieridae > Colias > Colias behrii. The sequence continues at coordinate 4,036,347 of JARWMC010000016.1, forward strand.
TCGTCTCTACATTTTTTCAACCAGGAAATTAACACACTCGATTTATGAATATCTTCACTGTGATAACATCACATTTAGCTTTACAATTGCAATTTCTAAATAATATATATATGTATTCTTAAAATACATAAGTAAATAATCATACCTAACAATACTTTATAATTTGTGGCTTTACCTATTTTACTATATCAGTTTTAACAAGAGCACAGATATATAAAACAAAGTTTAATTCTTATAATTAAAGGCAAGTGTTATGAAAGCGGCAACAAGCCACTGTAAATTCCACGATATCCCGCTAAACGGGCAAACCCTTATATTAATTAGCGAGAAAATTTTGGGGGATATTATTTACGTAATAAAGCCTTATTTAGTGCCCTCTAAATGAAATATGAGCAATTGAGGAGAGTAAGTACTTAGCATGGGTATTTATAATATCTTGCTGAGGGGGATCTTATACTCCTTTTCTTCGAGATGGTAACGATAGTTTTATTGTTATCCACAAAAGATATTTCGAGAAATCTATCGCTCTAAATTAATAATAATAGATTTTGATTTGATCTCTACCATTCTAACATTATTATGTAGATACACAGTCATAGTTTAATCCTAGTTAAATCCAACTATAATTTTGAGGTTTACACTATAATTTTCTTCTTATTGAAGTGAAACTTCTTGAGGCACGTTGAGAGTTAAATGTCATGGCAATACCGTCACGTCATGGAGTAAGACGACGATTTTGATATCTTTGAATCCTGCCAAAGAAGTTTCACTTCTGACACGTGTGCTCGGCTCACACGCTCATTTTTTATAGAATACCTACACACCTTCCCAAAAACAAACAGCCAAACTTAATAACCGACAGCAAAAGTTAATAAGGTAAAAATCGCGTCCGCAATTTCGTCGACAAAATTTCCAATCAATTCGATTTAATTCTATTTTACGGCAGACACAAAAAGTCGACACACGCATTATTTAAATACAATGGTTGTTCGTTAGGTCGGCGGCAGGCCTCAGGACTTCGATGCAAGATTTAATTAAATTGCTACCCCACCCTATCTAGCGACGCCCGTCGTCGGCAATTTCCTAGCTAGCTGATTTATTATCGAGCCTCGACTGAGCAATGAGCATGCTAAAGGATTGTGGCCAGTTCTTCTTGAAGAATTTTTGATTCTCTGCTTTGTATTTTGTGTATTCATTATAATAACTACCGTTGAACTTATGTATCCTAGGTAGGTATATGATATTATGTGGGTTATTTGGAATACACGTGTTGTTTTCCCAATTATCGCGATATTCCTATAAATAACATTCACAATATTGAAAATATAATCCCATAGTAGGAATATAGGATATGATATAATAGGATATAATGCAAACCTCGATATTCATATAGGAATAAGTAATTACGATTAAATATGCTTAAGTATTTTTTGATACATTAACGTTCTTACTTTTCACGTAAATACAGCTATGAGCTATCTATTTCCAAGTATAGACCAGCACAAGACACCGTGGAACCTTTTAAACACTTCCCGCTTGTTTAAAACGGGAAAAAAACCCCGAGACGGTGTAAAGTGAATTTCCTTGTCCAGCGATCGGGTTACTTTTTCCCGAACTATATTAAGACGGGATCAGGCCAGCCCTCGACCAGCCCGGGGGGCGACTATGATTTATACACGCTGTCATAGTAATAAATAATTCTTTTCAATTCCCTTTGCTGTTGTATGTGTGTTTAAATGGAATTGTACCTACATATATTGATATACATATTGATAAACGTATAGTTTAACTTTCGTCTCTGTTCGATATCATTCAAAAATATTTTTTGTACAGTTATAATTCTCTAAAAATTTTTTGTTGATAATTATTCATAATACCTGAATATATCTAATACCTACATACATTTCACTCCATAAATATCTACTCGTCAGACTTTTTCAATTTAAATCACTGTTCGGAATAAGTTGTTTTCCAAGAAAACACATTGAAAGGTTTTCTAATCCCGGCCCTTCATCAAAGCCGAAATTCAGTCGGAAAGACGCAAACTTCCCTTATTAGACAAGAAACTTGAAGGGAACCTACTTTTCATATCATCCCTACTAATTAATCAGCTACGAATCGAACAACAAAGTATTAAATTACAAACTCTGAAGCTATAATAGCATTAATTAATACAAAAGCGTCAAACTAAGTAAAGAAGTATTAGGCCTAGAAATGTTTTAGAAATAAACATTGCTAACTTTATTAATAGATAGGTAGGTAAGTAGGTATGTTTTGAAAATGAAAATTAAACAAATATTATTAGAGTGAAGAAGCAATCGATTTAATTCGTCTGATATAATATGAATAGGATGTAAAGTCAAAGCAAACATAGGTATTTTGTAAATCGATGCGATTTGTACTTGGATAAGTACCTAATACAATACCTACATATAGTCATATTTAGATTATATCCATGCTATTATTCCTACAGACGTGTATAGGTATAAGTATACAGAGAATAATGAAGAGACTGTACATTTCTCAAATTATTAAGGCATGTGTTAACAGTGCTTGTAAAACTACGTAGATACTTAAACATATCCAATAGATACCTCATTAGTATAAAGAAAAAGACGTGTGGCCAGTGGCACTCGGGGACTGCCGCGGTAAAGCTATTGCATGCTATGCCTTCAAGCCACACCTCCGTGCCCGTCGGAGTGGGGAGCGTGAGGTTTTTTCGTTACGGAATTTCTGGATTCGGTCCCCGCGCTCAAGGCACCTCAAGGCCCGCGATAGAAGCTATGCAATAGCTTAAAACTAATTATTTGTTCCTTTCTACTCATATAATTGAATCCTATCACAATCCTTAATTACATAAACAGGTAAACATATAAATAAAGGCTGTTGAATTATGGACATCGTCTCCAAGGAGTAAGGCTTGCACAATAAATCTTCGCGGTGGACAAAGAAATGATAAATACTGCAGGGAGTGTATGATTTACTGTGTGGTAACCTTTATTCCATTTATCGTATACAAATATCGTAGCAAATTGTACAGCGAATTACGATGTTTCGTCTAGATGTTTTTTCTCTTTATTTGTAATTAAATAAACGTTGATAAAAGGTATATTTAATACAGACTCGATTTTATAGATTCCTTTCTTAGAATAGTAAAAATTCTCTTAATAAAACGAATGTTGATCAAAAATAGACTCCTAATTATATCGTGAAGTGCATTTTTATATTGTAGTGTACAAGCATATTATAATATAATGCAACTCTATATAATAATTGCTGTAAAATCAGTACCTACATAGTTATTTTATAGATAACACCCACGTTTAGCAGTAGGAACGTAGCTTTAATATTTACTAGGTAGGTATACCTACTATAATACATCAAGCAATTCCTTCAAACAAATGCTCAACAACAATCTTATAAATCTACTACATTTTTGCGGCAAGACAGACTTACAGCTTTATGTACTAAGTTATTTATTAGGGATTCCAGAATGTTCTATTAGCCATCCGATTGCTATTAAAGGCTTAACGTTAAAGCGGTATCTTTGCCCCCTGTCCAGTCCCTCCGACCCTTACTCAAGACCTTTGTATTTGCATGGCTTTTCTACAAGCTTAGGTTTTTAACATTCTTAGGGGATTAAAGGATTTAAATTTCCTTTGCACTTTTGCTAAGCACGATTCGCTTTCAGCGCTTTCAGTATTCATGTCTTAAGTTACTGAACATGATATAAAGACGGTGTATGGCTTTTACGTTTACTTAAGTTTAGCTTGAATACCTTCATTAGGTGCATTAAAAATTGTTTTACATCCTACCATCTTATATATTATGAAGTTAAGTATATTAGGTATAATCTTTAAAGTGCATTCTGTTTTTTCACTAAATCAAGAATCTAATAGTTATGACCTGATAATGAATTTCAAAATTCTAACACGTTTCCTATATTGTAATAAGGAATGTTCGAATTGAACCCCACACTAATACATTATACTTTACCAATGTCTAAATAACTAATAATATCTATCAAAATATAATCTAAAACAGTACAGGTAAAAGCCTATTACTAGTATGATTTAATAATTAAATATACAATAGATATTTAGTACATTCCTTAATGGATGTCGGTAGCTGCATGTCTTAAATACAATCCATCCATCACGTCAGCGGCATGCCTGGAACGCGTCTCCGCGTCGATACAACATACATACATACATAATATATATGGATGATATAATATAATTTGTATTTATTGAATTAAGGTTCTTAATAAGATTTGTATCGTTCTTGCCAAAATGGCGAGGGATGTTGTTTACTGCAAAATCGTATTTATAATTTTAATACCTAAATAACTTTCTGTGAAATGTATTCTCATCTTCGGACTATCGCCACCACATTATCATAATATGTGGTTATTAGGAATTTCAATTAAATATTATATCAAACTAAATACCTAACTTTTAAATAGCAACATTGAAAAAGAAACAAAAAAATAAACATTAGGTACCTATGTCTCACATTCAATTTAACAAATATAAAAAAAATTGAAAATCGAATCGATCATTCTAGAACAATTCATCGTCCTCAGCTCGGTAATCGCTAGTAGGTACCTATACTCTATAGTCTGTAGTACATATTTATTATCCGTGGTATATAAAGAATTCGCATTTAAATTCATCGACTTCAGCTCTATAATCGCTGGTACACAACTGTATAGCAAGAAGCTTATATCTAATACACTGGAGATTGCACTATGAACGTTTACTTGTCACGGGAAGGTATGACCTTGAATGACGCCTGGTTGTTTTTTGTCCCTTTCACACCTAACTTGGCAAGTTGGTGTGAAAGGGATGAAGGAACAACCAGGCGTCATTCAAGGTCATACCTTCCCGTGACAAGTCAACGTTCATAGTGCAATCTCCAGTGTATTAGATATAAGCTTCTTGCTGTATAGGTATTATCTATGGTATTGTTATAGGTATAGGTATAGGTAATATATCGGTTGAGGTGTAATGAGGGTTAGTTGACTGCGAGCACGGGGGCGCGTTGAATGTGACGGCTACACCGTGACATATTTGCGTAACACCTGTCCTGTCGCGTCGATTGGGGATCGATCTAATGTCACAGAGTAAAAATGTACATAGATAATAGAGTATTGTTTATAGCTGTGTAGTTTATGGTACTTAATATTCCCTTTTGTAGTTTTCTTTTTGCAAATGCAATAAAAAAAATAATCAACTAGTTCTATTATTTATAATTTCTGAACAGATTATCGTTTTGACAGCTATATTAGATAAGTATTTGAATAATTTATATGATGCGTAGAACTCTACAGTACTCCAAAATTAATAATGCGCATGCAGATCTTCGCTAATTGTCGTATTTCCGTATACACCCGAATCATTGAATCGTAAGAGCCCTAAACAATGCACTTGCAGTTTACACCTTGTTCAAAAGAAATAGAAGTCAATTCACGGTCATACACAATCGAAAACAATTCGGGCGGTAGGTGACGGTAGCCTGTCAGTCAAAAATCCGTCACTCGTCAGTCGTCTTTATATATTGGTGGTGACTGCACGTGTTCTCTCTGTGTTGATACAATATAGAGCTGCTATTACATACCCTTCTTGGTTTTGTTTTTAAAGATGAATTTTTCGATGAAATGATTATTTACACAGGTGATAGCAGTAGGGAAATTGAAAATGAAGAAGAGCATAATGAAAGTTCCGATGTATCTACAATGTCAGAAATAAAGATAATCCCTAATTCTGATTGTATTATTTTTGAAGTTATACTTCTTTTGGCGCGATGGAGAAAAATGATGAGAGTGAATTTTTACGATGCGCGCGCACACCGACACCTAAATTTAACAGCATGAAATTAGTTCTAGGTGGTATGAAAATTGATAACTATGTTCAAGTTGTATATTCTAGTATTTTTTCCATACGCCAAAGAAGTATAACTTCTAACGCGTGTACATAAGTACACACACTCTTTTTTATTTTTTTTTGTAATTGTAATTAATAATATTGTGGAATGATCGGTACTGTAAATACTTTTGAACTGAGATTTTAATGATTAGATTTCTAAGATTTAAATATAAACCTGTGTTTGAAAACCATCTTTTATACAATATAAACCTTGTGTTATTTTAACCATATTTTCTTCCATTACACCAGCTTCAGTAAGACACTTTAAAAGTACTACAAAATTTTCCAATTAAATTAATCCAACAAAGATATATTCGCAATCGTGGTTTTATCCTCGCTATTTACATACAAGATATTATCGAAACAAAATCGTTACTTACAAATCAATATTAATCTCTTTTAGCACAAAACACATAATTTTACTAAACTATGCATGAAGAAAATGCATTTAACCACTCTATATACATATCGTCTTCGGAAGCTCCGGGAATATGACAGTTGCCGAACAGTGACGAAGATTTCTATGCGCATTATTACTTTTGGAGTACTGTACATTTTATTATTTACCAACTATTTACCTACCTACCTAATTTAAATAATTTACAAGATTAAACTTAAAACTTGTAATTTCTAAACAAGTCAAACAAAGTACCTACATTCAAACTTCAGCGAAAACTAAATGGCTCGTTAAGAACTCCAAATAAAATTTACGAACTTTCAAATCTAACTCAACATGTACTAAATTTCGAACTTTCAAATCTAAATAATACAAAATATTCTCCAATATTGAGATGGCAAGAATAGTAAAATTCAATGAAACTTGATATAAGTTGGAAATTCTGTCTTCTGCTGTCGCAGACGTCTGAACTTGGAGCGGCCCACGTGTCAACCCGTGATCACGCCAATAAAGGACAAAACAATTTCATTTTTACTAGAACAACATAAGATAGACCTTATTCCCTAGTAGTAAGGATGTTTAAAGTGCATATAAAAAGTATGTTTTTGTACAAAACGTGTCACATTTCCCCAACGGTCAGAGGATTTCGGCGATCATGGGGGAGACTCGATTTATATCACTGGACATTTAATATTTGCTAATGTATTTATCTTTTTAGATTTTCGGCGAAAATTGCACTAGCAAACACATTATGTAGACCGTACTTATCAGAGATCGAAAACAATTTAGCCTTAGAGGCAGTTATGCTTCATTACAATAAAATAGGTAAAGGTAAGAACTAAGAACCTAATAAATTAATGAATATGATTCTAGATGCGACGCTGACACCTAATAAAAATGCATATACCTACTAAAACGTCTTTGTTTAAGGTGCGTTATAATTTGACTACCTAATATAAAAATCAGCAACAAACAATATCAGATTAGCAAAATAACCAATATTTATGACAAATGAAGATAAAGTATGGATTCTTATAAAGATTTAGGCTAATTTCACACAAGAATGAACGTTAGTCGCCTCCCCCGAGTTGAGAGTACGGTACTCTACGTAAGTAGCGTTTTGTGACCGTTGCCCAATGCGTGGAGTACGAAAAATTGGATCTTGTTTTATGTAATTAATTATTTTGAGATACTCTGGAACTGCATTGCTTGTGTTAAAGCTAGATTAAACTAGTATTGGATGTCAATAGTTTGATGTACCTATCTATAAACCATTTTTTATGAATCAGTGTTGAAATTTAATTTTCTCTTTGTTACATCTTTCTCATAATTCAGGGATAGGTATACCATAAAGTTTAAGTAAATTACCACATATTAGGTACATGGTGCTACAATCGTGTGTTTGTTATTCCTAGAGACATTGGACGTAGAGCCATAACATTATCATTCAAATTCGTCTCATGTTGATACGATTTATCACATTACTAGCTGTGCCGCGCGGTTTCACCCGCATTACTCCGCTCCTGTTGGTCTTAGTTACTCGTGGATAATGTAGCTTTCGAATGGTGAAAGAATTTTTAAAATCGGTCCAGTAGTTTATGAGCCTATTCATTACAATCAAACAAACAAAGTTTTTAATTTTTACTGACCAGTTGGCTTGGTTGGTAGTAGCCCTGCCTTCTAAGTCAGAGGTCGTGGGTTCGATTCCAACCCGAGGCAAATATTTGTGTGATGAACATAGATGTTTGCTCTGTGTCGGGGTGCTAAATATCTATATAAGTATTTATTTAAAATTATATATGTATTTTTATCAGCCATCTGGTTTCCAAGCGAAAGCTTAGTATGGGATCAGACCGTGCCGTGTGTGAAAATTGTCCTGAAAAATATTTATTTATTTATTTATTTATTTATTTATAAATTTACACTTTTCTTCCAATACATTGGACAGCTTAGCAACAGCAACGCATCCATAATAGCGCCATTTCTTTTCGTAGATCCTTGTAACTTATTGAATTAAGCGCTTGTCTGGACAAGAAATGGCGAAGATAAAAGAATACAAGAATTAATATCCATCACTACAATCTGCAGTCACGTAAGATGAGATCTTGCAGTGTCTTTGATGTTTGTGTGTATGAGGAAAATAAATAGAAAACATATTATGTAATGCATATATTATACCGTGATTATTTTTTCAGGCAAATCGCTTCCTTATTTATTTTATAGAGATATGGGAATAAAAATATCGTGTTCGGAGTTCGGACAAAATTGTTTTTGTTTGTTTGTATGGTGTAAAACTTGATGTTAGTGAAACTTTCTAACTAAAATAAATAAATTTAACACACGTTCTTATTTTTAATGTTCCTGCACAAATACCTAATAACAATTTTATACGTACCTATATTTATGCTACCTACATGAAATCCAATGATTTTTTAAATACCTATCCTTCATACGCTATATACCTAAGATCATGATGTACTTAACTTGGGCTTAATAAGTTAACTTTACCAACATACAGATTATTAAAAACAAAATTCTTAGTAGTAAATGTTTTACATTATTTATTACCTATGTTTTCTAACTTTAGATCAATGATTTCCATGCAGTTTTCATCAATTAAATTATACTATCCACTTCTCAGAAGGCTACACAGAACTTAACACTATTCATACCTATACGATCTCCCGTTAAGCAATTCAAAACACGATGAACTTTTCAAACTCTGTCTACATTCCCATGGGGTCTACGTCATTCTATCCAGGGACGGATTAACAATTTTTAAAGCCCTGCATTTATAACTAATCCTTATACTTATATGTATGCAATGCTAAAAATACTGTATTCTGTATAATAATTTAAAGTATAGTTTTGGACTAAAAACATTCAATTTGTAAATAAAATAAATAATAAAACCTAATGCAATGGAAGCTCTACTATCTACGCATATTAATTTTACTGAGTTAACAACTATATTAAAAAAATAATATTTATACAAGTAAAGCGAATGCCAAAACAATGATTTCAGTAATAAATCATACAACTACACAATGAGCAAAATAATATCCAGTAGTAAGATGTGAGGCCCACAATATAGTCCGTTGCTATAATATGCAAAGGGACGGCTTGTAACTCAAAATAGATGTTTCCGTAACACAAGAACAGGACATAAGGGTCCAAGACGGATATCTTAAGTGGCTGAGAAAGGGCTAGGGGCGTAGGATATTTATATTCTCAAAATATCCGAGAGGCTGTTACCAGTTGACGAGTTACAAGTTGCTTGAAGGGTTTCAGCGATACGTGATATTTGGCGGAATATCAATAAGACATGGTGTGACTGTGGGGAACTATTAGAATTTTATATTCACAACTAACCGTTTCTTCCGGCTTCGCTCGGTTGACCTGGAATAAAAAATGACTTATTAATCGATAAAGATTGTGATAAGATATGGTCGATATAAAAGTAATTTTCATATATAAAACCTTTGTAAATTTTTCATTTTCATTTTCAAGATGAAGATTTCAAGTGGCAATTTTTAATTAAATATACAAGGTTTTGAATTTAATTGTTCTTTTCTCTTAATATACGAAAGAACTCAACTTTTAAGAACCCTTGTATGTGTATAGCCGATTTATCAATAAAAAGTAATGTTACGGATATAATGCATCATGTACAAAGTAATCGACCTTGCTGTGTCCGATTCTTGACCATTTAATGGAGCGGTAATCATAAAAGGGCAAGGGGAGACTGAGCTAAAATATTTATTGTTTTATATTGCATTTGTTACCAATAACAGTGATAAAATCTTTAGTTTTAATGAAAATTTTTCGTTGAATTAATATTCTTTTCCCTAGAAAATTAACTAGATACTAAATGAAAAATTGAAATCAATTTATTTTAATAATAATCATTCAATCGATCAATTAATTAATCAAAACTTAAGTACAAGCGTACAAGTGTCTTTTCCTATTTCTTATCCCTACTATGTATTTGAAAAAATGTTGGCCTAATTACCTTTCCAAATTCACTCAGGACGAGGTAGTTGAAATTAATATAATTTAAAGACAATTCAGCATCTAAATTAATTTGTTTAAGTAACTCTAACAATTATTTTAGAATATACTGTGAATACATTCTGGATCAGTTTTTAAATTGCCTTCAATTTCGTTATTCTATCTATTGTTTGAATTAATGATTCAGTCACATGGTGATGATGCAAAACAAAAATATCACAACATACACAAATCATCAATCTATCAAAAATTCCAGTCACTTTGATCTGGTTATGTTAACAAAGAGGTTTAATTTCTTCACTGACAAGATGATAGACGGTGATCGAGCTCTCGAGGGTGTTCGGTTGCACGTGGCTCATTCAGTAAAAATCTGATATCAAGGTGATGTATCATTATGGGATTGAACGTACTTAAGGTTACGGGGTACTTATTTATATTCCATGATTTTTTTTAGATTTTATCTTGCAATTATTTATTGGAATTGAATCTAATAAAAGTTAGCGAACAGATATTTAAGTAAATTAACTGTTAACTGTTACTGAACGTATAAACTTATAACGATGATTTATGGGTCTTTGTGACTTAGTAAATAAAATTACGTTAAAGTATATTAAAACACGGGTAAAGATCCATTGGAATTAGATTTGTTTCAAAAATGAATGCTGAGTGATTAATTCATTCAGAACCTCCCGTTTCTGTTTAAAATTTTGGTGATACGTGTAATCATATCTATTTTTTTAGGAAATTATTGCCTAAATTGAATTATAAAACATCTTTTACCCATGCTTCTAGCCAAATAATTGCTAAAATTTCAAACAAAAGCATCAATTCATGTCCCTCATATTAAAATATCATTATTCATTCTGCAGAGGACCGGACACTCAAGTCGGAGTAGACCATATTTGTCCAGGACCCTCTGTTTGTTCTGTGCCTCTCTCGTTTAGCAAGTTAACTTCAACAAAGCCGCGTCCGCCTCATTTGTATAATGCTCAGCATATTTGCTGAGCATTATACAAATGAGGTTTCCAAATCTAGCTATTGCTAGATTTGGAAACTCTTTAATTTTTAATGTTCAAGATTCAAATAGAGAACCATACATAAGTATACTTATTAATATGAAACTCTGTAACGTAAAAGGCGCAGATAATTTACATATTTCACCTGAATTATAACAGAAGCAATACTCAATTCTGTACTAGCGCTAACGAGTTTAACAACAAGCACTGGTTAAAACAATCACTGATTAACATTGAGTAACAAAGGTACACGGGACACGAAAGCAATCTGCATTAACACGATTAAAATAATTTCAAACTGTTGGAGATCTATAATATTTTGATTGTATGACACGGCGGCATCGCGTCCGCGGCAATAAAATTTCACGCAACATAAAGCAAAAACACACAGCCGAACATTACTAGTTATCCCCCGACCACACACACAAGACCTGTGATTCACTTCCAGCCCGCTTTCCAATGTTCCACCTCATCTAGAGCCAGGTGTCAAACTAATTTGGTGCATAAAATACATTTTGTTAGGCTACTGCGGAAATCGGGAAAGTTCCACACTGTTAAGATGACTATGAAAACTATCAACTGTCGTTTTCGGTTTGATGTTCCGTGTTGTAAGTAGTGAGTGGGATACGTATGTTATTCTTGAGAAATAGGAGTATATTACATTTATTTTTAGGAATAAACTTTATTAAATTGATTCTATAGGACTTCGAGTAAAGCTTGTGCTATAAACAAAATATTGTGGAAAGACTTCTTTGTATTCTTCCTACATAGAAAAAAACAAAGAAAATCCACGACGACAATTTTTTTTCCAACAACTAAGGTTGAGGAACTTTCTGTTTCAAATACAGACAAATACCAAACAAACACAATCATATTTAAATTAATATTGCCGTACAGAAAAAGTCCTTAAAAATAAATTCCATCATGAGAAACAAGCTATTAATACACCAGACTTAGATAATTTTATCAAGCCTTCCACTATCACAGCTTCACAGATACCTACACAGCAACACTATAGCTAAATATTCGACATAGCAATGGACATTCTCATTAGACAAGCCAATCACCGTGAGAATTTGTGTCGTCTCCGTCGCTGACCACTGCGGAATACAATATACCAATACTATATACACCAATAACGCTAACGAGAATATACATTGTAAATACCTTGATTGTATCATGGATATAATAATATTATGTACTAAGACCTTAGATGTTATAATAAATATTTTGTAGTTCGTATCATTTCTTGAACATCTTTATTGTTGGCAAGACATATTAATTTATGATGATTAATAGATGACTATTAGTTTTAAGGTTCACACTATATGTATATGGCTTGATATGGTACTTCCGTACCATATTAGTTTTATTTTGATGGTACACATGGTCAAAAACTTGCATTTCTATCCCAGACTCTAGGTACATTTTGTATGGTAAATATTGTTACTTATAAATTCCTTGGCTCGTATATTATCACATACGTCATATTACGTCGGGTACTTAAAATTGGAACAAGCATCAAAGATGTCCCAATTGACAATACCTCTATATGCGGGCCGATTATGTTTAACAAAGAAAGGAAATCGCCTCCGGGCGGAATAGTTTAAGTTCCGACTAGAGGGAGGTGGGAAGGGACAAGGATCAGAAACCTACTCCCAGAATATAAATAGGTCAGGCAAGACAGTCCACAAATCGATATTGGTGATATTTTTGTTAAATTCTTGTCACATACTAAAGTTTCCTTTAGAATGCTTTAAATTATTTTATAATGGTAATATGCCTTCTCATAATTCTGATAGATGGAGATAATACAAATATAATATGTATTATACTTGTCAGTGTCTAATATACCAACAATAATAGTTTACATAAAAAGAATATTCGTAATCTGTACAGCAAATATCATGATTGTGAATTGATATAACTAATAACGAGCTAATATATTTGTCCATAATATATCATTTTCCAATCAAATCCCAGCAACAAATAATAAGACAATACGTTGGAAGAATACAAAAAAGTCGCAAAGAAAATGTACAATGTTCTAGAAGCGTCTACGTCTCGTCGGTGCGGGGTAATTTGAACAAATGAGCGACGGCTACGGAACCAAATTAGATTCTCGCTGGGGCCGGTCCGGTTCGCCCCGGTCGCCTCACTCGCCAACAGATTACAGCACTACGCCAGCGTGCCTGCTACAATTTGTAATGTCTACCTAACTATACGGTTGAATTATTTATCTTGGCTCCTTCGTGCGGACAAGTATGGTCTTGGAGGCGTTGTTTATAGCGTGTTCTTTAAAATTAGGTTTAATGCGATCATCGTCTCAGGTTTTGTTAACTTTTGTAAAGCTATGTTTTAAGCATTGTTTAAAAATGTCTACTTTAAATACTTGACTTTTCTTACATCGTAATCAGTGCACTAATCTATACTAATCTATACTAATATTATAAAGCTGAAGAGTTTGTTTGTTTGTTTGTTTGTTTGTTTGAACGCGCTAATCTCGGGAACTACTGGTCCGATTTGAAAAATTCTTTCGGTGTTAGATAGCCCATTTATCGAGGAAGGTTATAGGCTATATATCATCACGCTACGACCAACAGGGGTGGAGCCACGGGGGTGAAACCGCGCGTAGCAGCTAGTCTAGTACAAAAAGAATATTCAATTTATTGATTTTGTATCATGACTCATTTTACTATTTGGATAAAAAACTATTTTGCAACGTGTTCAACAATCTACACAATTGTAATCATTGAAAATAATTGAAAATAGTGATGATTTAAAATATGTCAAAAAATAATTGGGAACTATTCTATCGTACAATTTATTATACGGTATTCCCCAACAATTTCAATAAACGTTAAAAAGCACAGCCTTTAAACATGAATCAAATCATTATTGACCGAATGCAAATAAATACCCTGTTACCCGTTGTTTGAACAGTGTTCCCGGGGAGGTCCGCGGGTTGCTCCTAATCAAAAAATTGAACTTTCAATAAAGAGAATCATTAATTTTGCTTAGGGAGCGCTCCCGAAGATCCTAACGAACTCGCCAAAAATCCAAGGATGTTTTTGTCGGATAATTATGTGGAACGCTGGGGTAGAAGTTTTGTAAGAATGTTGTTTTATAGAACACGTGTTGTAAAGACGGTTGAAATCAACGTTGAAATGGTGTTTTCTTTATTTTGTTTTGCTGTTGTTTTTTTGACAATTACTGTTGTTCAGAAATAAATAATTTTAACATGAAGAAGTATAGGTACAAACATAAGTAAAAAAAAATAAAGGTTTGATATTTTATTCAAAATAGGTATACATTTTTCAATTACATAGTTATTTACATAAGTTACAATAGAAACGCAATTAATTTTAATTCGACAATACATAAATCATTTACAAACGCTTTCCTCTCAAAAAACCATACAAATCCAACCAAATTAAAAATTATCAAACCCACGGCATGGTAAACCCGCGAACAATACACAGCAATCAAAGCTGATAAACGTCCACAACAAAGTCGCGATTCCCCGGATATTGATCCGTTATTTTTCTCAGAACCTATTAGAGTAATGCAGGCAATCCCCCGACATCGCCCGACCGGCGGGAATTAATGATGTCCCTTATTGGAAGCACAATTTTTTGATCCTACCCATCTCCCTCTGCGTGTTGCAAAGATGAGGTCATCAACAGATATGGCAAAAGAGAAAAAAATTCAACAGGTATAGTGTTTGGTGCATTATATAGTTTCTTAAACGTAAACATTTGTAATTTTTTATTTGAATTCGTCGGCAGTCGGCTTTTAGAAAATATCTACAATCTACATGATACGACGGAATCATATTTTTTTAAGCGGCAAACTGTTACGACGCTTTCTGTCCTAACTTTCATGTTAAATAATTAATCTAATGAATAAATATCATCTTTAATATTTTGTAGTCAAACGAAACATCACAATATTAATAAAATCACTATCAACAATTAATAAATAGAAATAACTATACAAAGTTATTTTCAGTTAAATATAAATACGAAGAAGAGGAATAAAAAATGAATTATTAATTGAAAATAGATAAGAACTTTCAAGTGGCAGTGGACACATCTACGTTCATTTAGCTTTTATTCTATGTGCGCTACAACAGAAACTTAGAAAAGACTTGTTTACACAATCCGAGGCTTATGTTTATAAATACCCTAATCGCTTGAAGGCAATTTTATTTTAGTCGGTGGCGTTACGGCCTTGTCTATAACTGGTAACAATAAATTTAACATCACAAGTGGCTTATAGATACATCGACTGGGATTTGTATAAGGAAATATAAGGCTATTTACAAACGAAATTATATTTTGATCTAGGATGTTCGTGAAGGAACATCGAGTCGTTTTTCTTAAGGGCACGAATAAAGTATGATTTACTAAGTTTAAAAGATGAAGCCAGACATGATAAAATAAATCGTTTCTCATAATATTAACAGAGGTCTGAAGAATACTAAAAAACGCAATGTCATATATTTTTAACTAAAAGGTTTATCTATAATGCATTTTCTCACTTTGAAAATTGCACACCCAATTAGAAGTTTCTTAGCCCTTTATTACTACTGAAAACATACTTAAAAACATCGCTGACCATGACACAAGCAATAAAGCTATCTAGGTACCTGAAGCTAATCGTTCAATCACTACTACAGTCAGCCCTTTGACCACCGACAACCGTGATACATCAGGAATTCGGACGCGTTATGCGTTTAGCCGAATAGAAATTGCACCGAATTGACCGTCTGATTGACAGAACTGGGTTACTTCATTAGTGGTAAAGGGACAGTTTCCATGACGTACTAGTATGTAAGCTGTGCGGAATGCATGTTTTGCATGCAGGTTTTAATAACATGATGTCTTGTTCATAATCTAGCGAATTATAAAGCATCGCTTACTAGTCTTATTTTTAATGTTAAATACCTTTTAAATACCGTTAAATTTTCTAAACTTAGTAGATAGAGCTAAGTAGTCGACGAAGAGAAAAATGAAAACATTCTTACTGTGGAATAACTAATATTATTCACTCCATGATAAATCGCACGTAACCGAGCAGTAGCATTTGCACAAACATACATACCTACATACAATACAGAAGTAAATATCACATAACATTGTCCAAAACAGCCTAATTGAATTATCCAATTATTAACAACTATTGTTCACTTCGAAATTATTAAAATAAACATACATACGTTCAGGCTTGAGTTATCTAAGCAATGCTGTAATATACCCCGTCACCCCACGATCTTCATCTTAATTAGCAAGGGTGTCGACATTTCACTATCCGAAGTACCTAATCGTGTTAATTAGAACCTTGTCATCGAACGGATTCGCCTTTATCGAATTATTGAGACGTTTTATGCTTTTTTTTATCTAAGGGCTGATTTTTCAATCCTTGGTTAAAACTTATTCGTCGAATAATGTATAAAACTACCATTTTAAAAATGTATTCTAATTGCCCGTATTTGACAGTTTATGTGACATTTTAATATTATCGTGTAATATAAAGTATTACATTATTGGACGGATAAGTTTTATCCAAGCATTGAAAAATCAGCCCTTAAGCCAATATCCAGTATTTCTAGCTAAACAAATACATAAATAAGATGCATTGTAATATAAGAATTAATTTCGTATAACAAGAATGTATTTAAATTCAACTAAAATTTATACCACTAATGATATAAAGTTTCATTTCATGGCTTTATATCAAAAATTAATTAAAGACACTTCAAAAAACCTTATATCATATTGTAAGTATGTTTAAATTCTACGGGTAATACGTATAGGTAAGTATGTAATAACTAAGTATATACAGTGTGGAAATTTTCGATGGCCCTGGAGGGTAAGTACTTGCATACGTATTTCGAGCTTTTCTATAAAAGCAAGGTAATCTTCCTAGAAACGTTCTTACGGTCTCACAATTTCAAATACCTAAACTTAAATAACAAATCATTCTTGTATGTACAATCATGGTACAAGCTAAATTAGGCATGCTAAGTTTAAAAATGAGATTCGTATCGTGTTGTAAATTAGACTGTGCTAGAAATCGCATGTCCGTTTCAATCAATCTCGTTTGCCTGCAATTAGCGTCACTGCGTCCAACTGTTCAAAGTTGAACGTAAAAGTTCACGGGATTATTCCGAAACCATCAAATATTTCAACTAGGTATATAGTCGCCTTATTCTGCATTTATCTAAAACCTAAAATCTATCTATAAATCTCGTGTCACAATGTTTGTCCTCAATGGACTCCTAAACCACTTAACCGATTATAATAAAATTCGCACACCATGTGCAGTTTGAGCCAACTTGAGAGATAGGATAGTTTAAACATGTAGGTACCACGGGCGAAGCCGGGGTGGACCGCTAGTAGTATTATAATTATTATCTGTGTTTAAACTATAAAATATCCCTTTGAACTGGTAGTGCAGTGGGTGTACCTAATATCCGTTCGCCTCACAATAAATGAGTATTGAAGACGGTGCTATCATTGAGATCCTTCCCAGTATCGTAGTTTTGTAATAATACTATGTTATAATGCTCAATACTCTAATAGGTATGTATAAAATTCACAGTGTTACATTCAATGGTATAACAGTAAACTCAAAGTTTTGTATAATATGCGTGGACAAAAGGATCACGTTCCAGAATATTCCTTCTCGATGTAGGTAATACAAACGCGACGCGTAGTTGAGTGTTGACGACCAGTTTTCTGCCCGCGGTTTTCTAATCCTGAACCGAAATTTGTTCACATTTCACTACTTTATTTTATTTACTGCAATGCTAACTTCACTCACCAGTCAATTTGTGTAACTGACTCTAATAGACAGTGAAAGTTTCTATTATATTAACGAACGATTCGTACTAGAATGCTCAATACAATTTGATTGTGTTTAATGTGTTTATTTTTACATGAACAATTTCACAAACACAAAAAAAGTATTTTCTCACAAAAGCCTCCATTTCTTAGAAAATAAGTCTGGCTTGTGGTCTGACTCATGACTATACGAGCAAGTAAAGTGTAAAGATAGTGTTGAGGATAATTATAAAAAAGACTACATAGAAATGGCTTATGGCTGCTCGTCCAACGAAACAAGAAGACATAAACGAATAAAAGCAAACATTTTAATTGTACTTAATTGTAATAAGTGGCTGCAATGTACATTTTTTTTAACGACTATAGAGTATATAAAACCTTCCTCCCTTGAGACCTATAAAACTTTTTTATAAAAATTCGTATTAATGTGGTATTAATAATCTGCGATAAACCAAAAAGTGTGACACAACATCACCTCAGTTTGTCATTTCGTCACTGCCTGCATTTAGATCTGCAGTATTTTCTAAACAAAATTTTAGTTTTATTAATCGACACAATTATTTTTAATCCTTTTTACAATAAGAATTTTGAAATCATTATTTTATAGTTTAAATAAAGTTTTAAATGTAACTAAGAATTAATTATAAAATAATTTAAAAATTAATATTATGGCGCTCTATTCAGGGGACGCAGGTTATTCCAACACAATTGACCTTTTGGATGATGAAGTAAGTTCTAATGATGAAGAGAAAAGAAAATCCGAATCAGGAACACAAACAAAATTCTCACGCAATAAAAGTAAGTATTTATAATATTACCGAAATGTAATTTTAATTTCAACTTGCATAACATTAAACTTTACGTACGTATACAAACAAAAATGTGTACTTGATAAAACTATTATGAAAGCTCAATAAATTAAGACTGATAAACAGGTTATTTTATTTTATGGTTAGTGTTACGGTGTATTTACATCAAACGAACATAGAGCCAGAGCTAGAGCAAGAGCATTATTTCGCGATCTTTTAGTGTAAACGAAAACTCGTATTCAGTGTTGTTTAGTATTAGAACATTGCATAGAATCTTTTCGAACGCACTAAGAACAACGAAAGAATGCTCTACGCCTGTTTACACTAAAATAATTTGATAGTGATACACAAGCGTAATAAAATTGATAAGCTATCAGTAATATTATGTTTTAATTCATGTAAAATAGAGTTTCAAACGAATTGTTTAAAGAAAATGTAATTTATTCTTAGTTGTTTAATTATCATAGTTACAATGAAATAAAATCACTTATATTATTACGAATGTAAATATACAAGAATTAAATAAAAGACGTAAAAAGAAGGCATCTATGTTATTCTTTCTTTCAGGTAAAAAAGTCCACAGTCCAATGTTACGTGCATCTCTCAGTAGTGGATTAAAACACATAATAATACCAACACAAAAAATGAAAAAGAGAAGAGGTAGATACATTTTTTAATTATTCCTTTATGAAAAGCCACTTTATTCACACCTTATTTTTGAATAACTACAAAAATACTTATGAGTAGAGATGTTTTCGTTTTCGAATTTAATTATTGACTCTATATTTTATAATATTGTTAATTGAGAATTTTATAAAGAATTGAAAAAAATAGGTCACGAGGCGGGATTCGAACGTCACCACGTCTTTCTAACTTTCCAGGTTGCGACTCCTAGCCTCTCGTATCACGGTGGTCGAGAGAAAAGGCGTCACCTTATTCTTTAAACATTTCGCATTTATAAATCATTTGAATCCTATAAAACTAAATATCAAATACAATTGTCTTTTGTTACAGTAAAATTGATGAATTGGAAAAGATATCACAAGTTAAGCGTTATATATTCGTTCATGGATGATTTAGAGAGAGACTATCCCGCTATATGTACAGTTACAGTCATTGGGAAATCTGTTGAAGGCAGGGATATAAAGGTAAACAGATATTATATTTAACCGGTTTTAGATGTAGAGATCAGTCTTGAATAATTGTGTGTAGTATAAAATTTAATTTTGTAAAAATCTTAACTATCTCCATGACAAACTACTTATAAATTAATTCCTTAAATGCATGCGAGCATACGTTTCTCATTATATATTAAACTTGGTTTAGATTTTCAGGAGGTACGTCTGGCATTGACAAATCTTACTGATAATGCCACGAAAAAATACACGGGAAAATGCGAATACGATATCCTTATTTACTGCTATAAATTCGAAATCTCCATTAGTTTAATTATAATTTATAAAACTTATTCAGATGCTCAAAATATCAAACAGCGATGCGACTAACACGTCAGTCTGGCTCGACGCGTCGATACACTCGCGGGAGTGGATCAGCACGGCTGTAGTGACATACCTAGCTGATGTTATTGTGAGGAACTTTCACCATCATTCCGTGTCTATTACTAATAAGGACTGGTGAGATATTTATTACGTTACATGTATTTTAATACATAATATTTTAATTGCACGTAACTCTACATGAAGTGAAACTTCTATATTAGGCGAGTTGAGAGTAAAAGGTCGCGTCATGGCAATACCGTCACCTAATGGCAATTGACCGACAATCTTTGCAAGCAATCAAGCAATCAGGCAAGCCAAAGAAAAAAGTTTCACTTCTGACACGTGTGCTCGGCAAACACGCTCTTTTTTGATCGAACCTTTATTGGCTAATTCAAAATATTCAGAATTAACACAGACAGGTTTTCGATTACGCTGCAGCTGTTAGAATTGAGATGATGCTGAGGATTCCCCCCATTTCAAATTATTAATTTAATTTCATTCAAAACATACTTTACAAAATCTAAAAAAAGCTTATTTTCATCCAATTTTCCTCAAGCGCACGTTGCACAACAACAATATGTCAAAACAATCCCTTAACTAAAAATAGGCACTGTTCTAGACATATAAATGCGCAATAACCAATCAAATATCGTGAACCACGTTATTACATGTCAGGTACATTGTGCCCGTGCTGAACCCTGACGGCTACGAGTACACACACACGCGCGATCGCATGTGGAGGAAGAACCGAGCCTGCTATAACGGCGAGTGTGTGGGCGTCGATCTTAATAGGAATTTTAGGTTATTTTTTTTAATATTGAAAATTGTGTTTATTTTATATTGTTATTTGCATTTCAAGTGAGGTTATTATATAAATATTATGAGGGATCGTTAAAATAATGGATATTTTTGTCTTGTTTTTAAAAGGAAAGATGATACTACCTACAATCGATGTAGTATTTTACGTAGGTAATATTTTCATACAATATTTAGCCTACGCAAAACGTTGTCATGTGTAGTCCTCCTTGACTTTCTTCTTATAAAATAAGAAGCTAATTATTGTTTTAGTTATGGTTGGGGAAATAACGGAGACCAAGGGTCATCAGGTGATCCAAGTAACGTCTTCTACCGAGGTCCAGCGCCATTCTCGGAGCCAGAAGCGGCTGCTGTGAGGGTAAGTTTTAAATTGGTGTTGTACTAGGATTATTCGTATAACTTTTCAAGTTATTAATTTTGGATGTATTAGTATTTTAAACTTTTTTGATAAATCTCTACTGAACTTTTGTTAAATTTATTATAATGTAATTAAACATTAAATTTACTGGCTTTCTTTTTAATTTAATTATTCATAAAATATCTATTTATCTAATAAGAGACATTGTTGATTTTCCTAGACATAACTGTTTCAATTCTTTATTCCAGGACACAATCCTCAGCGCCTCCTCCCCGTTCAAGGTGTTCCTGTCGTTCCACAGCTACTTCGAGCTGATCATATTCCCGTGGGGCTACAAGTGCGAGACGTGCCCCGACTACTTGCACCTGCTGGAGGCCGGCACGTGCATGGCAAGGGTACTCGCGTAAGAGATTGTAGACTAGTTTGTTCAGTGCTTCAGTTTAAAGTTTAGAGTGTGTTAGAGTATGTGAATCTGGTCAAAATAAGCTACATAGTGCAAGAGCTTTCTGGACTATATTAGGTCGGATAATTCTACTATGCATGGTGGATGTGTGAGGCTTTTCTAAGTAATGTGTACGTGCATTTTATGTGGCAACTCATTCGTAGAATAGAAAACAGAAAAATGCTTTCTCCAGTTTACTTTATTATTGGTTTATTATACTACCATTAAAATAGATAGTCCATTAGGATAATTAACAAAAACCTAAACTTGATTTATTTTTGAGGTGTTAACCTCATTCTTAACTTCATTATAATAATTATGTAAACAATAATAATTTTTCCTAACTTTTTTTACAAATTTCATTGTTATTTTCAGGCAATTTATGATACCACAGGGATGATTTACAAGGTGGGCAGTACAAAGGATCTCACATACTTCGCCTGTGGCACCAGCATAGACTGGAGCTACGCTATAGCAAAGATACCATATTCCTTTATGGTAGAACTCAGAAGTAAGAAACATCGCTTCCGACTGCCAAAGGATCAAATAAGCGAGACCTGCCTAGAAATTTGGAGTGCAGTGAAAAATTTGATGGAGTTTGTCGAACGATCAAAATCAAAAAAACCGACATTTAAAAAGAAATAAGTGAGAAAAAGTTGTATACTTAACAAGATGTATATTTTGTGTTACGTTGTTATAAAAATGTAGGTGTTCGATATAAAAATGTATCATGTATATTAAATGACTCAAAAGATTTACATTTTTTTATTTCACCATTTATAATAAAATCTAAAACATACAAAAACAATCAAGAACTTTTCTTCGAAAACATTGTACAATTTAAACACTTTTTCTGATCAACGTAGTCCGCTAGAGCTTTCACACCATTGAGTATTTCATGACAACAATCCATGATTTCTTCTTTAGGCAGAAGAAACTTGTGTTCCTTGCTCCTCAACTCCACAAGGTATGAGAACGGAATATGAGCAGTTCCATAGCTCCAATCGATGCTCGTTCCAGCAGCGACGTACATCAGATCTTTAAAGTTTCCCACTTTGTACATACGGCCGTTTGTTTCAAATATAGCCTGAAATATAAAATATAATATTAGAATATAAGTATCTAATTATAAGATTTTCGAGACAATTACACTTGCTATTATCGAGATATTTTTCAGACAAGAAATTCAACAAAATAATTAAATTAATGTAATGAAATATACTGGCAGGTTGAATTAAAATCTTGAGAAGATTTCATTCTCTCCGTAAATGATGTTTATCACATCAAGTAGCAGTTAAAACCTTTCGTACTTTTTGTACTAATTTCTCAACATTAAGGTAAGATCGTAATTTATAAATTATACCTTAGCCATAGCAGTGCCACCTTCCAACAAGCGGACATAATCGGCGCAAGGCTCAGACGTGAAGCACCAGGGAAACGATATAACTTCGCTGTACGCGTGAAAGGTCAGGAAGATCTTGAACGGCGTGCTGGAGTACAATATTAGGTCCTGGAATATGATATTCAGGTTATATCGCGAGCAATGAGTTGATTTTAAAGATGTAAAATACTACAAAATAACACCTTAACCCGCCATTGGTGACGTGAATTTGACTTACACCGTTGGTGACCCCGGTCTCACGCACCGGGGTTTTTGACTACGAGTTTTTCTGTAATTTGCGGTTCATGCTACTTTTCATTGGGATGGATATAAAATTTGATCTTTTATTGTCAATAAAACATAGGTATTTCATAAATCAAATCTCTTTTATTAGCATAAGACAATATCTTTGGAATAACTAACATTTTCAAGTATTTTAACAAAGTTTTTTTTAAAACTCAAAAATAAAGCAATAATCTTAATTATTTAACAATAAAATTAGGCTTAGTCAGTCTTATAACATTGAAAACATAAAATGAAGTAACATAAATGGTAATACTTCGACCAAAAAAAATAATATACAATACTAAAATCACTCATCTTCAACAGCAAAACAACTAGAGCAAGTTGGTGTGCTACGTGCGATCTGGTTCGAAATTATCTGGTTCGAAGTCACTTCCAGATTCACTTTCCGATGACGTTTGTAATCTGTCCTCATCAGATACTGCTTCTTGTAAAGAGCCTCGAGACGACGCTGATTACTTTCGTAAGACATGCTGAGACAATGTTCACAATTTGAACAAAAAACACGGAATTTCTTGTAAAATATCGATCAAATCTAGCAAAACGCTTACTAATAATAGAATTATATGATTAAACTATAAATTACAACAACAGCTTTATCAAAATAAATAAATAAAAAAAATACACAATAACCATTTGACTTACTTAGTTGGTGACACCGGTCTCACGCACCGGGTTGGGGCCAAAACTCTGTAACGTGCGCCCGCGTCGCTGTCACGGGGTAGGGGTAGGGTAGGGGGCGCGAAATTAGGCAGCTACTCGAAACCACAGTGTAATTCGATAAACGGTGACAAAAATATTTGGGTTTCTTTAACTGCCCGGTCTCACAGACATATAAGGTCACCAATGGCGGGTTAATTACGCTATGCTCTTAGTGCAATTCTCTCTTATTGGTTTTGTTTTTTTAGGAAAATTCAGGCAATTAGTAAAAGCTAAGTAAAATATTACAAGATTTTAGCACTATATAACTTCGTCGTCAACGTTCGGTCGTAACGTCCTTAAATAACTAAATTTCAATAAACAACTCCATTTCATCTAAGGAAATAAAATACATTTTTTTACCTTAACAGCAGCTGATTCTGGTTCTGAAAAAGGCTCGACGCCACGAAAGTTTTGGTGATAAGGGTCTCCAGAGGAACATTCAGGGCCGCATCGCCCCCAATTGTATCTATAACATAAATAAAAGTGACAAATAATTAAATTTATCTCAGATATATAAAATAAGGAATAAGAAAAGAACAGAATGGATGAGATGAAATATTCCGTGCTCATTTCATTTCACTAGATTTGATGCTGACTTTGTAGCTCTTGGGTTTACCTTGAAAAGTGTTTATTTACAACTACGAGGAGGCTGACACAAATATTTTCTATCAATATAATAAATGTGATACTCTGTTACCCAAAATTTCTATTGAGGTCCACACCAACTATAGTATTGTCGACTCTAGCTCTGCTCTTGCGCCACATTCTGTCTTGTGTGTGCGAGTGATAGTAACCATCTGGATTTACGACAGGAACAAAAAACCTAATAAAATTAATATTTATAATTTATTGAATGTTTGTTGTAAGTTTTTTAAAGGTAGATAAAAATTAGAATTTTCTATGAGTAGGTAACTAAAGAAAATGCTGTTTCTCGAAATAAAAAATCCTTGATCATTCTCATCGATCGATATTCTTCGATAATTGAGTATCAGAAACACCGCACTGTAATGCGCTAAGTCGCGACGGTTCACCAAGTGAAAAATAAATGCAGGCGCAATTTTTCTATTAAGTAAATGAAATAGTAAGGTGTTGTAAAGTTGTCAATTAATCATTAAAATTATTTTCACTAACCAATCCTTATTCGTAATGCTCTTCGGCAGATTATTAAAGTTCCTAGCAATATGATCAGCTATGTACGTGATAACCGACGTACTGATCCACTCCCGCGCATGTATCGTCGCGTCCAACCATACGCCCGTATTACTCGCATCACTGTTAGAAATTTTCAACATCTTTTAACAATTTACAATGACTTTCTTCTTTAAAATGTCTATGAGAATCAAATTTTATTAAATTACTAACTTTTATTTCCCTTCCTTCTATAGAACGGCCAATACTACTAACTGTGCATGTGGACGGGAACTGCGCTTCCAAATTATCCATGAAATTATACACCATGTGCAGGGGGTAGTAATCCTTCCAGTCAAATGTACGCTCTGAAAATGGTACTTACAAAATACGAGTCATTTAGATACAACTCAAACATTTTTGGATACAAAACTAGAAGAGACTGATAATAACTATGCATTCAAAATAATAATTTTAGTTGATAAATCATTTAAAACGAATTGATATTTTTTATCAAACAAGTAGTACATCTATTTGTAGATATTGCATTAAAATAATTGCAAATATTTTTTTAAGCTATTGCATAGCTTCTATCGCGGGCCTTGAGCGCGGGGACCGAATCCAGAAATTCCGTAACGAAACAACCTCACACTCCCCACTCCGACGGGCACGGAGGTGTGGCTTGAAGGCATGCTATGCAATAGCTTTACCGCGGCAGTCCTCGAGTGCCACACGTCTTTTTTTTAATAAAAAGGAAAAAAAAAATAACACATACTCTGTGGAGATTTCGATTGTCTTGAAGTGATGGATCCCATGGGGCTCCTCGGTCGCACAATATCGGTAGATGTCACTTCAAACAGTATGTTTCTATCCCTTAACATTTTCTCTATTTGCAACACTCTACTTCCTTCTACCATTATGTCTACAGCGGTTTTGCGTTCCTTGCAAATTGATATAGCTATAAATATATAACACATAACTAGAATGGTCAATCAAGCATAGCTGGGTACGAATTATTCGTACCCAGCTATGCTGTGTAGTGTACACCATATATTTTAAAATCCTACAATTCACTGGATATAATACCTAGTAAAGAAGTTTACATCCCTCTTATCAGTCTCTTTCCTATCCTATCCTACTAATATCATAAATTTGAAAATTTGTGAGGATGGATGTATGTGTATGTATGTTTGTTACTCTTTTACGCAAATATTACTGAACCGATACAATGAAATTGAACACACCTATAGAGGCTAACTTGGATAGGTTTTATCCCGGAAATCTCGCGGGTGCGGGAACTATGCGGGTTTTTCTTTAAAAACGTGGGCGAAGCAGCGGGCGGAAAGCTAGTGATTTTATAATTTTATGGAAAAATGATCCTTATATGGAAATTATATGTTTACACTTACAGCCTTTGGTGTCTAGGCTCTTTAGGAATGTCTTTTGGCCTTCTTTCAGACATTTTACATCCCATACTTGATACCTGGTAGTCTTAAGTGCCACTTTGGCTAGATTTTGTAAAAATTTTAGAGTTGAATAATGATATTCGGCACATTGAAATTTTGACAAAAGTTTCACCAACATTTGGCGTTCAAATATTTCTTCGAAATGTGACGTCCAATGAAAAAAGTTGCAAGTTTTGTTATTTGTTTATTCGCTCAATATATTTTAATAAAAAGTTTTTAGTAACACTAAATAAGTGATTTTCATTTAGTAAAATATCGTCTGTCTCTCAAGAAACAACAATGCGAAAATCTTTCATCATCTTTCCAACAAGTTATACATTATAATCATAAACATTGTTTATTTTTTACCCAAGTCTAAAGGGGTTAACTTAATCCGAATATGGAGTACTTACGCAAACAATAGCCATGTAATCAAGAAGAGGCTCAAAGAGCTAAGGCGCTAAGCATCGTCGCTCGATAATTAGATGTAATCAGATATTTTCAGTAAACGGCTCTCTGACTACCCTCCACGTTGCACTCCCTTTTAATGAAAAAAATTACTATTGGTTACTCGAATGCAACTCGCAACGAATTCATACGATTATAAATATGTGTGTAGTTTTTAAGACGGGGTAAAGATTTAAAAAAAATGTTGTTACCTCTTTTAAATTTTATTAAAAGTACTCTGTTTTAGTCGAAACAAAAAATCAGAACTGTAACATAATTCTTCACAAATTTGTATGAAAAAGTATGCTTTGAAGTTTGAGTAAAAAAATAACAAAGCAAGACGAATTAGTATCGTAGAGTTTTGACGAATTGGTAACGTTTGTGAAAAACATCTATTAAGCCTAATACAAGTACAGTAATGATTTAAGGATTCCGTTTAAGTAATCAGTTAAGAATTTATTAATTATTATGTCGAATGAAACTTACAAGATGTAATAATTCATATAAAAACCTGATAATTACATCGGTTGAAATAAATGTATTATTTAAAAAACACTTATCATAATTAATTTAAACTGTCCTTTTATTACATAGCCTAATACACAGCCTCTTCAATAAAACATTCACTTTTTTTTCGATCACACGTATTCTTAATCGAGAAAGCCGTGAGAACACACGGTAACGTGGCACTCATGGCAGGCCGCTAACCAGACGGCAACCCCAAACATCGCCCGCCACCCGAATGTCGCCTCGACTTCGTCTTACAGGCGTTTATCTTTTTAATTGCACCTCCCCTTGCGACGCTTGTTACCCGCTTTGTAGATTTATCGCCGCCTTTCGGATATTTTTCAGTTGTGCTTTTATAGTTTTTGATATTTTTAATTTACAAATTATAGGCACGTGCGTGTAAACTTATGAAAACCAGTTATAGATTCTATGGACCTAGGTTTTTCAAACTTTAATTCATCGCGGATATACTAATTTTATAACGTAGTGCGATAAGTGATATACAAATAAACTGTATATAAAATTAAATAAACAACAACTACATCATTAAGGCTACAATCTCAATATTTTTTGTAATATAATATATAGGTACAGATTGAAAGTACTTAATTTTTGCTGGTGTGCATTTCTTTTTTCGGTTTTCAAAGATGTTTCTAAGTAATTTCTTAATGAATAAAATTTAAATTGTACATTAGATTACCTTTAACGTGAAATTTAATAAACACCAAACTAACGAGCACATAGAATGCAAATTAATGAAGTACACAAAAGTCTAATTTACGTTCCTAGTAACCTTAGTACAACCATCGAGGTTTTGGTATGCTTGATTAAATGGACACCGATTGGTCCTTATTCCGTGGCATTAGAGTTTAAATTGGAATGCTCTAGAAAAATAAATTGCTGGGATCGGCAATTAGTCGCTAAATGTAGGTATACCAATGTGGGGGATAGGGGGAACACCCTGCTTTGTTTTTCATTAGAAGCTGCTTACGGCCCTCAATGTCGCCCGTCGACCTGGCTTAACATTTAATGCGAAAAACTATTTAACTTACTGGTACAATGTCGCCGATTTATTAATAAAGTTTTCGTGGATAGTTTTGTCAAAAGTTAGAAGACAATAACTATATAGACTCATTGTATAGAATTCAAAAGATAAAACGATATAAACTAAACACATTAAATTAATAACTGTTAATAAGTACCATAAGCAATGCGACGATTAAAAATATTGTATGAGCTTAATTTTTTTTCTACAAAAATTCAAGTGGATTGATTGCAAGAATGAAAACAAGACATTGATAGAGCTTAGGATAGAGCCCACAGTGGGATACTAACCATTCCTTAACCATTCAATTTTACGATATAAATGAAAATTTAATAGCTATTCCTACAGTTTCAGTTATTTTATTTTAATCAAGATATGAGCAAAATTATTTTTTGAATAGCAATATTATAGATTTTAATAACGGCACAATAACGGCATAATGCCACAAATGCCAATGTCAAGTTTCAGCAATGATGTTCAATGGATGTTCATAATAATCCAAAAACATCAAAAACCTTTAAAACTATTCTAATTATTTATTATTTAATATGGGTAAATTAAAAAGACAATTTGTTTAAATCACTTTAAACTATTCATATTACATAAAGCAATAAAATGATATTAGGAAGAATAATAATAAACGTTTTCAAGTAAATAAAGAAAGCTACTAAACATGAATCCTAGTGGTTCATATTACCACGAAACACCAGCTAAACGTTACTTTTCACGAAGACGCATGAAATATTATGTATTTAATGATACTGAAGAATCTGATGATAATACAGTAAATAGTACATCAGATGATGCAGGCAATGAACAAGATGTAGATAATCATCACCATTACCATGAACCTGATAATATTCTTACAAAAGACGTACAAAATGAAAAAGAATCAAATTCCAATATAATCCACGGCAATCCTATACAGCCTGAAAATGTAAAAACAGATACGGGAACATCTAAGCCTAAAATAAAAATACAAAATGTGCCAAGTATGTATATATGTTGCCATTTTCATACAGTATACAACACACATTTCACTAAAGTTAACCGGTACGTAAAACCTAAAAAACGATTTAAAAAATTAACTAATCCACAATGTTTGCTATAGAAGCACCAAAAGAAGAACCAATCAAACGAATGGACTGGGAGAACTATCATCGTTTACGAGTAATTCATAATTTTATGGATGAACTTGAATCAACATATCCATCAATATGCACAGTAGGATACATAGGCACATCTCTTGAAGGCAGAGATTTAAAGGTATATAATAAGCTCTTAACAATGTGTACTGCAATTTCTTCCTTTAGTTATTTATTTTAATTTCTTCCAAAATAACGGTTTGTAGAGATTACACTTTTTTTCTTACTAGATGATATTGATCATTAAGTATTAGTTTGCTCATATATTTCTGCATATCTTCAAATAACTCCACAACTATTCTAGATTCTAAAAGTATCAAATAGTGATGCTAGCAACGCTAGTGTTTGGATGGATGCTGGTATCCACGCAAGGGAGTGGATTGCCCCGGCTGTCGCTACGTATATTGCAAATCATATTGCTAGAAATTTTCAAAGTTTACCCGATTATGTTACAAATAAGGATTGGTAAGATGGATTATTCGCTATTAACCATATTTTATATTAATTTTGTAGTAACCATGATACTTTTGTATTTAAGGTACTTTCTCCCTGTTGTAAACCCAGATGGATATGAGTATTCACATACAGTAGACCGAATGTGGAGGAAAAATAGAGCATGGCATGGCGGACAATGTCTGGGTGTCGACCTGAATAGAAACTTTAGGTATCTAATACAAATTACTGAATATTATTTCGTTCAATAAGCTACATATTGTGTAGTTTGAAGTTTCTATATAATGAAACTGTTAAAGTAACATTACTAGAATAGATATTAAAAAGGAGATAATTGGTATCTTTCCCGGAATTTACCACGAACATATTATTATGAAAATAAAATAGTATTTTCTTCCTCATATAATCATAGTTTTACATGGTTTTCTATCATTTATCTTATTCTGAATGTATTGATTTAATTAAAGTATACTTTCAGCTACGGTTGGGGAGGCAAAGGATCATCAGACAACCCGGCCAACTCATTTTATCGCGGTCCGGAGCCTTTCTCGGAACCAGAGTCCAGTGCAATGAGGGTAGGTATGTTAGCTTGAAAGTTAATAGGTACTCTACGAATTACTGGGAACTTATTATAATACGGAATATTGTATGCTTTGATGTATGCAACGTAATCACTTTAACCAATATTTTTAGTTTACTGCCCAGTAACACACAAATGTTAACAATTATAACTTTATTGGTCTTTAAAATAGTGTCTCGTTTATCATAAACGCCCTTAATATATGATTGAATACAGCTAAAGCATCATTCCTAAATGCATTAAAAGACAAAATCAATAGTTCGCAGCACCAATATTTGCCGTGCTTTATATATACAATGTACGACCGCCATTTCATTATAATTATATGATCAGAGCGCTGCAACAGCGTAGTAATAAAGTCTGCCACGTCGCTAGGTAAATGTAAATCCAGCATCATTTGCCTGTAATGTGATGTTGATACCAAAATCGTGTCATCGCCACTGGACGCCGAGATTAAACTGCAAACAGGATTTAGTCGTAAATCAATTTCACTGCATTGGTTTTATATCACTCTGTTGCATTTAATTAATGTACTAGATACTCGTTTAATGTGCGCGCTTGTTAAAAGTGGACGTTGAACTTGTGGCGATGCGTACTCGATATGTAATAAAGGCTATTTGTTTATGATACGTCTGTTGACTTGTTAAAGCTTTTGTGATCAGTTTAAAAATAATAATGAAACATCTAACAAATATCATTTGTGAAAATGAAAAAAAAATCATTAATTTTTATTGTACACTAGCGGTCCGCCCCGGCTTCGCCCGTGGTACATGTTTACGTTTTCTCTACATAAGAACCATCCTCGTACTTCAAGGAATATAATAAAAAAAGAATTATCGAAATCGGTTCAGCCGTTCTCGAGTTATGCGCTTACCAACACATTTTGCGATTCATTTTTATATATAAAAGAATAGATTGTTAGTATTCGTTCGTATGCATTTATAACTCTCAATATAAAGAAAATCAGAATAAACTCACTACAGGGCACAAGAGAAATCTTATTGCAATATCGACATCATTAATAATTACTTTTTCAGGACTTCTTATCAAAGAGCGGAATATCATTCAAAGTGTACATAACACTGCATAGCTATGGACAAATTATTTTATTTCCCTTCGCATACAGAGACGAATTGTGCCCGGATTATGTACGATTGTTGGAAGGAGCTACAGTCATGTCTAAGGTTTGAGATTAAGTTAAAATAATCTTGATACTTTCTTATATAACTTTCTAATACTAAAACAATTCAATTCACTGCGACCTCTCTAAGATCTCATTCTGAAAACCAAACAAATTACTAATGCGCTACGAACTTTTTCCTATTTGATAAATAAATGATATAATAATATTCATTATCTAAAAGACGACAACACTTTTAAGGCTATCTATGACTGCAACGGCAACACCTACAAGGTCGGTATTTCAAGGGATGTTCTGTACGGTGCAGCAGGAACCAGCAATGATTGGAGCTATGGTGCCGCCAAAATTCCCTATTGTTATCTAATAGAATTGAGGAGCAAGAAACACAAGTTCAAACTGCCGAAGGAAGAAATCGAGGAGACTGGTCATGAAATACTAAACTGCGTTCAGGCGCTAATGCAGTTTGTTGACGCGAGAGATAATAAAATGTGCCATCCCGAATTATAATTTATAAGGCATAGATTTTTAGCTATAATATTTTGTAGAAAATTCAAATACATCCATAATGTAGAGTAATTTGTAAAGATAACTAGAATTAATAAAAAAAAATTAATTCCTCACGGTGCATTTACATCAAACGAATATAGAGCTAGAGCAAGACCATTTTTTCGTGATCTGTAAACGAAAACTCGTATTCATTGTTGTTCAGTATTAGAACATTGCATAGAATCTTTTCGAACGCACTAAGAACAACGAAAGAATGCTGATTGCTGAAGAATGCCTTTTTACAGAATGCCTGTTTCCCTGAAAGAATTTGACATAGTGGGGTTAGAATAAGCATTCACTCATTTGATGTAGATGCACCGTTACCTATTGTAATTTTGTGACAACCTATACAATCTTTTTTTAATATTATACATGACATCCGAAAAGTTGTTTCAAAATAATTTCTCCAGTCACATGAAAGTCAAAATTACAAGTTTAAAAAAATAGCAAGATATTTTATAAAATTTAGTTTATTTGATAAAGTTTATTTTATAGAAGATTATTATAGCTATCACAGTGGCACCACCCAACTTCAGAACCCAAGTATGGGAAATAAGATTTACTAATGAGGGGCAAAGATTTTTCGTTAAGACTCTCGACTCTGCAGGAGGTGAATATAGAGTTAATCAAAAACTACTATAATATAAACGTGAAAATTTTTATGTTTGTTTATTTGTTACTACTTTACACGATGACGACAACACGGGTGAAATAAGGATGAATTAAAGACACAAAAATTTAATTTATATATCGTTATTGTCAAATACAAACGTTTTAATAAAATAGCGTTGCTTGTTAAACAATTAAATACATGTTAAAGATGATTTGCTATAATCATAACACAACACATTTGGTTATAGCAGCAACAAATAGTATCAAATTAAAAGAACATTCTATTCACAATATTACAATTTTACTACACATTCTCCATACAGCAATAAACATCTGGAAAGAGGAACATAGTACCATGGACGTGATGGTTGAAGGTCCCAGGGCAGCTCAGGTAGCCAGCATGCTACATGAAAGAGAGATACCATATGCCATTGCTATGGGGGACGTGGATATCATGGTGGAGAAAGAACAGGGCACTGTGTTGAATAAACTTGTTAAGAATTCTGCTACAGGTACAATTATAAATAGTTATTTTAGTTTTATTTTAATTTTAACATTCCTTGACCATACGGCCTCCTCATACCCTTCTTAGTCTTACGGAATTCTCATAATCACAGTATAGGTACCAGCGTCAAAGATATTATAATGGAAGAATTGATGTACATTAAAATCAATCGTATACAGGAAATTGAAGAAACTATACTTGTAATACGAGATTAGACGCAACTGAAAAAAGTCAACGCGCTAATTTTATTAATTAACGAATAAAGATAACTGATAATTACTATTTTCGTTTGTGATTCAGACGCATAATGGCACATTGCATTTAAACATAAATTATGAAACATATCACATGAAATTTCAATGATTTTATTTTACATCTATCATAAAAATAGAATCGATATTAGCTTAATTAATGCAATAACAAAATCACTTACCTAATTCATTGAAATAATAAATTAATTGTATCCTGATTAATACGTGGTCAAACAGAATGAATAATTGAATTAGGAAACATAATTATGTAAAACGCATTACATAATTATTTTATTGGACTGATTAAAATGATAGTTTACATATATAATTAATATATAATTATAAAATTCTCAGACAGTCAGTAATTCTTTAACTTGAAACTACAGGTACTTAAAATGTATTAGACGGAATTAAATTTTAAATGTAGGTACACCTAATTTTTTTTGTTTATTTTTTTAACTAGTGTTTTGTTTAATTGTATAAAAAGTACGACCAATGGATTGGCACAGTTATCACCGATTGGATGTGATCTACGCGTGGATGGATAGTTTACAGAAGGAATATCCATACTTGTGTAGCGTTATGGTGATCGGTAAATCTGCTGAAGATAGAGATATCAAGGTAATTTTAGTTAATAACAAAGATTTTTAGTTATCAGATGTATTGATCACATTGGTCTGTAGGTACTATTTATTATAAATGTATTTTTTATTATTTATGAATTGTCAATGAATTCCATAATGAATGTTGTATACTTTGCTATGCTCTTTCTAACTTTCAAACCGCTTATTGTAGAAACAATAATTTTGGGAACTTACTAAAGTTACTGTAGTAGAGAGTTTAATTTATATTTAAACTGATTCTATTTACTTTCTTTCTAATAATGATGACAATTACTTAATATATATAAATCTCGTGTCACAATGTTTGTTCTCAATGGACTCCTAAACCACTTAACCGATTATAATAAAATTCGCACACCATGTGCAGTTCGATCCAACTTGAGAGATAGGATAGTTTAAACGTGTAGGTACCACGGGCGAAGCCGGGGCGGACCGCTAGTTATACTATAAAGATACTGTATTTCAGTTACTAAAGATATCGAACGGGAACAAGGGTAACACGGG
This sequence comes from Colias behrii, assembly GCA_029959065.1. Classification (NCBI taxonomy): domain Eukaryota; kingdom Metazoa; phylum Arthropoda; class Insecta; order Lepidoptera; family Pieridae; genus Colias; species Colias behrii. The sequence goes on from JARWMC010000016.1 coordinate 4,071,788, forward strand.
AGTATGGATAGATGGCACCATACACCCGCGCGAGTGGATCACCACGGCCGTCGTCACTTATATCGCCAACCAGATTGTGAGGAACTTCCATGAGTACTCCGAAAGTGTGACGAGTAAGGACTGGTGAGTATCATCATCATTAGCCCATAAATTATGTTGTCACTGCTGGGCCATAATCCACCACGCTGGCCAAGTGCGGTTTAGCAGATGTCACATGTAGTCGAACTTTTGATTTTTCGATATGTCGGTTTTTTCACGATGTTTTCCTTCACCGTTTCGAGCTGTGGTGATGTTATAATCCATACTAATATTATAAATGCGAAAGTAACTCTGTCTGTCTGTCTGTTACTCAATCACGCCTAAACTACTGAACCAATTTTCATGAAATTTGGTATGGAGATATTTTGATACCCGAGAAAGGACATAGGCTACTTTTTATCCCGGGAAAATGACGCAATCCTGGAAATCCCACGGGAACGGGAACTATGCGGGTTTTTCTTTGACTGCGCGGGCGAAGCCGCGGGCGGAAACCTAGTATAAGATAAATTGACAAATATTTCCTGTCAATGAATACTTACAGGAAAATATTTTAGTGGCAAGTTCTATGAACCGATATTGATTACAAACTAGCCAGTTTGCAGTTAGTATAACGGATTAATTAAATTAGAAAATATTATGTAACTAGTTAAAGTTAAAGTGGAAATTTAGTTTCAAGTTGAATATTTTCTGACGTTAGTTAAAATTCAAAGCCTACCTTAATGTTAAATGTTCCGTCTAATACAAAACGGCTACCAAAAAGGTGATGTTTCTTAATATTTTTCAAGGTATATTCTACCAGTGTTAAATCCAGATGGCTACGAATATACGCATACACATGATCGTATGTGGAGAAAAAATAGAGCACAGTACGGCGAATGTGTAGGAGTCGATCTTAACAGGAACTTCAGGTGTGTATGTTCTTATTAATTCTTCCTCCTTAGTTTTTATTATTGCTATCATAGTTATAATAATAATTATTATTTACTGTATTACTTATGACTTAAGTCCTTAAGTCGAAAGAAGAAGGTCGATAGAAGGTAGTCAATTAACAATTTCCTCAGATGTAATAGTTATGCGAAGACAAAGTATTTGATATAATTATTGAACTTTTTTTTGCATTATCCTTAAATTTATTATTCACAATATTTCATAAAAAAATTTACTTTTATACGGTATACGTAACAGTATAGTAATATTTGTCTGTAGCATACGTATGAAAATGTAGAGACAATAAAATTTATGTCCTATTTTAAAAAATTGTAGCTTATAAAAAATAAAATCAAATAGGTATTATATCTGTATATATATCTATATATCTGTATATATAATATCTGTATATAATAGTCATTATTTAATTATGATTTATTCCTTTTCATGCTGTCACCAAATCAGTTATGGATGGGGCGAAAAAGGCGAAGAGGGCTCCTCCGATGATCCCGGAAATATATTTTTCAGAGGCCCGAAAGCGTTTTCGGAGCCGGAAACAGCAGCTGTTAAGGTATTATTTATATTTATTTGGTATAAATAGAATTATTTTCAATTATGGTATTGTTATGAATTAGAACACAATAATAGAAAAGTACCAAGAACAACAAAGGCCACTATACATAGCTTTTATTGACTACCGCAAGGCATTTGATATGGTAACACACACAAGTATATGGGAAAGCTTAAAACAGCAAGGAGTAGAAGACGTGTATATAAAGGTCATCCAAAGCATATATACTAATAACAAGGGTAGAATAAAGCTAGAAACTCTTGGACCTAGCTTTCCTATAAAGAGAGGCGTCAGACAGGGCGACCCGCTATCTCCGAAAATATTTATAGCCATCCTGGAAGAGATCATCAGCAAGTTAGACTGGAGCAGGTCGGGATTATACATAAAGGGTGACTATCTGAATCACTTAAGATTTGCAGACGACTAAAGTGTTGTTTTCCGAAACTGGCTCTCAGCTACAGCGCATGATCGAATCATTGCATCTAGCTAGTAATAAAGTGGGATTGGAGATGAATCTTACCAAGACCATGATAATGACAAACAGCAGGAGAAGACCAATAACAATAAATGAAATGCCACTGGACTATACCGATAAATACATATACCTAGGGAAGAGAATAAGTTTTGATAGAAAAAACAACGAATCGGAAGTTGAGAGAAGAGTACAACAGACTTGGAATAAATATTGGAGTATGAAAGAAATTTTTAAAAGTAACCTTCCTACATTCTTAAAAACGAAAGTTATGAACTCAAGCCTTCTACCATTTTTGACGTACGGATGCCAGACCTGGAAGTTCACCTCGAACCTAAAAAAGAAAGTCACAACATGTCAACGAGGACTGGAGCGAAGCATGCTTAATATAAAGAAAATAGACAAAGTACGACATACAAAAATAAGGTCAATAACCAAAGCCACCAACGCCTTAAACTATGCACAAAAACTCAAGTGGAAATGGGCTGGACATGTCGCGAGGCTTGAGGACGAGAGATGGACCACGAAAGTAACTTTTTGGAAAGGCCCGATAGGTAAAAGGAATAGAGGAAGACCAATGACTCGTTGGGAAGACGAGATCACACGGACTGCCGGTCCAAACTGGAAAATGATTGCACAAGACAGAGAAACTTGGGCATCTTTGGAGGAGGCCTTTACCCAATATGGGGTTTCTACAGACAATGTATAATGAAAATATAAGTGAATAAATATGTACATAATTATATAACATACAGTAAAAATTGTATTCAACTAACAAATGAACGGCTATACTTACTACATAAAATAATACTACACAACTTACTTTTTAAATGTATAAATTTATTAACCAAATGTAACTAGGTATATCATAGATAAAAAAAAACTGTTTTAAATAATTGAAACTTGTAAAAATGCTTAAGTAGAAAATAAAAGGCTATTTATTGCACGCCTCATAAGCGAAGCGTTGAGGTGGGTACTACTGTCACTTCGCGCAAAACATCTGATTTTTCAAACTTAAAATGTCTTTATGTATCATACATTGCACTTGTAAGATAATACATACACACACATATTAAGAAAAAACACTATTTTTAACATTCATGATATTTTTGATGTCATTTTTGTTATTTAAACTAGTTAAAAAACAGTTTAAAAAAGTTCTGTCTTGGACGTCCGTGTGTCTGTATGTGCGGAGGATTTTCTTGTTAACACGATAGCGACCGAAATACTTTACTAATCGAGTCTTTTTTTTTCTCTTACGCTTGAGTATGCTCAGGAATAGAACCCTTTCATTTTTCAGGGTCTGATTCGATGTGGTTTAATTGTTATTAAATAAACAAAAATAATAATTAATAAATAATTATAAAAAAAAAATTATGAGGCGTGCACTTTTGGATTTTCCAAATTATTTTTTTTTTTATGAATTAGAATATAAGTGTGTTGGTGTGTGTATTTGTTTCTTTTTAAATATTCTTTTTTTTTTGTAACAGTTGTATGTTATAATATAGTACTTATAAAACTAACTGATAGTTGATTCCATTATTAAGGCTTAATATTTATCACATTTTTCCACTGCAGTGTTCCATATTATTATTGTTAGTAGATACTATTGTATCTACTCTATGCGGATTTAAACTAATACTTACCAACATGTAATACAATACGGGTTGACGAAATATAACTAGCGTGCAGTAATTTTTATTACACTATATTCTAACTTTCAACATAACTATTCGTACAAAACAGTGAAATTTTTGGAAGCATTTTTTTATGTTATTTCTCTTTGTCCGCAGCGCACGATTCTACATAGCGGGACAAATTTCAAGGTGTTCATCTCGTTTCACAGCTATGGTGAGGTGATAATCTTCCCCTGGGGCTACACAGCGGACCCTTGTCCCGATTACGTCGAGCTACTTGAAGGAGGGACCGCTATGGCCAAGGTGCCTTAATTACACTAATTTAAAGAAACACTTATGCCCTTAAATGGATCCTTAATCGAGTTAATTGGACGATAGTGAGCTTTGTTTATTCAGTGCTAATTAAGATAAACGTAATGGCAGTTTTAAAGCATTAATTTGAATATTCATCTATTTTTGTTGTGCTAGTTATAGATTTGATTCAAAATAATTATTGGTAGTAAAGCCATCTTTAAATACAAATCATTAATCAAACACACAACTGTATAATATGCAATTTAAAACAAAGGTTTTGCAATGTTAACTTATTTTTATTCTAGCAACTCCCTATTATTCATGAATATCTTTTATCTTCTACTCTCATCCTAGTCCTCTTATAATCCATATTTATTATCCATAAACAATATGTTAAATATATTTTTAGGCTATCTTCGAAGCTAGCGGTCATACTTACAAAGTTGGCAGTACAAAGGATCTCATGTACTACTCGGCCGGGACCAGCGTGGACTGGAGCTACGGAGTCGCGAACATACCCTTTTCGTATATGATAGAATTGAGAGGAAAAACACATAGATTTCTCCTCCCCAGGGAAGATATTATACCTACAGCAAGAGAGGCAATGTGTGGTGTGTTAAGACTACTGGATTTTGTAGATAAAAGATGCAAAGGCACCCAAGCATGCGTTTGTCCAAAATAATCTCGAAAAGAAGCAAACTGTCTGTGATATTTATACGAAAAATATTCTGGAACCTGTTATAAAATATTTAATAGAAATAAACATCTTATACTTCAATAATAAAATGTATGCTTTAAATAAATTTTGGACACATTTTGTGTAGTGTAATTACAAAAGCAATGTATTTCGCTGCGGTCTCGAATAATATGGATGCAATCCAAAAATGTATTCCACGCACCATCAAATGTGCTCCAATATTTTGGTTTATTGTTTCACATCAGTAGTTGCCAAAAGTATCAATATTATATTTGGCTCGGATAGAAATGCAACATTAAAAATTTCGATAACTTTATTTACAGACTCGTATTATTATACAATTAACAAATATTAAACATAGCGATTTGGAATTCACATTCATTTATCTAACACGTATCGACAATGAGCACTAAACCCGACATACACCATAAACAACTTGTCTCGTCTAACACCCGATCTACACAGATTATAACCATTAAAGTCTTCCACCACTAAACTCATTAGTCTTCTACTTCCAAGTCGATATTCCTTTCCTTTTCCATATTTCCTTTCTTCCTGATAGACATAAGTCAATGTGCTCCCGACAATAGTTAAACTAATACGGCCGCCAAACATCGACAGGCCTTCTTTCCGAAGAAATCAACGCTTTGCTCCTCGTTCTGACACCTTGTTCTGGCCATTCTGGCGAAGCTGGTCTTTTCTTTGCGGAACTGGTTGAACCAGTTTCTTCTCTATCGGGACTGGAGTTGGAATCTTCTTGTGGTTGAGGTGGTCGTAACCACCAATCGTATCCACCGTATAGTTGTGAGTATAGCCACGCTGGAGGGGTGGGTAAGAGAGGAGAATTTAGGAATAGTTGGGCAGCAAGGGCACTATGGAAGAGGCTTGAAGGGGGAGGTAAAGGTTGTAAGGGCTTTCGCGTTCTGGTGACTGATGTGAAAGCCCCAGGACGGTCATCTGGTGGCGGGCTTATGGAAGCCGTCACGGATATGTCGTCGTCGTCCTGTGGGGAACTGGGTCGAGAGTTTGACGGGCTGGTTGTACTGTGCGCGTGCATTGTTGTTGGATTGTCGGATGTTACGTCTGTAAAGATGGTGGGAGTTTAGTTTATTGTAATAAAGGTAAAATATTAATGAGAGATTGGCTAATAAAATTCAATGAATATAAGTACAGGGCATATAACACAAGTATTAAATAATATATTAACATTTAGAAGACTATGTCCAGAATTCGCGCAAAAACTACTGGATGGATTTTGATGAAATTTTTAACTAAATATTATCATAAGCGTGATGGGACATCACGCTTATGATATCATCGTCATCTTTACAAAATTGAAAAACCAAGCAGACCATGTTTCTCTTAACTTATCACATCAAATACGTACCATTTTCATGTGGAGCCGGTGGTACAGCGTGCGGGTGTGAGTGTGCGGGCGGTAACACGTGTGGTGTGAAGTGTGCATGTGTGGGTAGTAATGGAGGGGGGTAGTGGCGGGCCAGCGCGCCCCACTCGTTGCCCGGCAGACCGGCTAACTGGTGCGCTATGCCTGGAACAAGAGGGCATTATTGGTATATTGTAGTGTGTAATTTTTTTCCATAATAACAGGATTGTAAGAAATATTATCATACACACATCAATGATATCATATTCATCACACACTACAATATTATTTTAGTATGATTGATGATATGACTTTATAATAACTGGATGTTTTTAACTATTTTTATCATGCAAGTAGGTACAACAGAAGTTTGATGTGTTTCAAGTAGGAATGGATAAGTTAGAAGTTAATTTTCAATCAAGAACAAGAAATATTCAACTGTAAAAATTAGCAACTCTTAAAAATTGTATGAACATTTATTTGGTATATATCTAATCTATGATCAACTATTTAGCATACTCATTGAATTGAAAAATTACATACCACCACAACAATTGAGAACAAACATAAACCAAAAATATACACAATAAATCAGCTTCATCTCATTCTCAATCAAACATCGCGACAGCCAGCGTCAAAATAACGCAATCAACAAAACAATAAGACGGGGATTCATCCAAAACGCTCCACTTACGTTAGCAGACGCTTAACGCACTCGTCAGAATATTTAAATAATGAGAACGACGTTTTGTGTCTCCCCCCCCCCCCCCGCTCTGTTCGTCTTATCTTACCCGTGGCACTCCTCGATTGTTGTCAACGGATTTATGGGAACTCGGCATTTTGAATCATTGAAATGTTTGGATTGAAGTTTTTAAGGGATTTATGAGTCTTTACAGCGAGTGTGGTCATGGGTAGACGTTAAAATGTTTTATTTCTTAAAGTAATGTATAAATTCCAATAAAACTTTATTCAAATATTTTATCCACGATTATTTGCTAATGCTAGGATATAAAGTTTTTTCGCGACTTCTGTTACCGTTTGTATAAATTAAATTAAAGAGCTTTTTAACTTTTTAACAACTCAAATACTTATAGATTTTAAAAGTTCTTATTATAATTACAATTACCAGTCTTGAATAAAATAATAATACTACACTTTACTGCAATATTATATTCATTATAAATCTGTAAAATCTTACTGTGCCAAATTTTATAATAGCACAACAGTATTCAATTTAAAATATGAAAAGCTCAGTAAATAATCGCGCCATTATCACGGACGCGTTATCATAAACGCATTTATGAAATAGGAAATGTGTTTCGGTGTCATAATTTCCAGTTGACATTTTTAAGCGCATAAATTAACAAAGTTTGCCGGCGCGACCCCGTATATTCGGCTTAACCCTTTAGCACCCACCTTGGGTAATTCCCACCCGACCTAACCCTTTCAGCAATAGAATAAATTACAGGCCGTTTTATGTCGCTGATACCGCCTACGAAAATGTAAAACACATTATTTTGAATCCGACCGCTTAGCGTTTATAGTACGTTCATGAGTCCGATGCAATTAGACAAGATCTGCTTTTTGGATTAGACTGCTTAATCACTATTCGAATTGTTGTATCGCTTAATAGCAATGCCGTAATGGATTCGCAATAAAGCTTCAATTATGAGCTTTTAATTATTTATTCACTTTCAAAATGTGTGCTAAAGAAAGACCATCTTGATCTTAAAATATTCGTTAAGTATGAAAAAAATATAATAGGAAAAATGTATTAAATGCCATAGATTTTATGCAAATATTTCTTTAAAACATACACTATAACTTCTAAATGTCAATTTCTCACAAAGTACTCGTAAGTAAGAAATTGAAATATACACAAAAAGGGCAATTTTTATCTGTATCGTAATAAATGGCCGCATTGTTTCATTTCGTATTCCATGCTCAGAGAGCAGAAGAAAGGGTAGCTAGACGATTTGCATTCGTTAAAAATGTTCGAATTCTTTGTGTTGTTTGTGTGCACTGTGTGTAATCGCTGTGTAGCGCGGTTTAGTAGTTTTGATATTTATAAATATTATGTGTTGTTTATTTAAGTTACATTATACACACCTATATCCCTTAGTAACAGCACATGCTCAGAATCACTGTTTTCGTTATTATTATTTTTTTCAAATCCCTCCGGAACGTTATTACGGAATAAAAATTTAAAGATATTTGCGCAGAAAATTTCGGAGACCTTGATGATATTTTCATAACTCAAACACGCGAGACTCTACATAGAGCGTATGAATGAATTTGAATATAAAAATGAATGAAACCGAGCAAAAACTAACGTAGTATTACAAGATTTTATAATTTTGTCTCTTTAACATATACCATAGACCATTAAAATACTTTACGAATACGACCAGCAAAACTTTACGAATTAGATAAAATATTTTCACACAAAAACATAACAACATCCCAACCTCAAAACGGTTAGAGCGCAGTATAACCAAAGATTGGTCGCCTCAAGACGCGGCAGTCCGCTACATTTCCTCCAGTGAAGGGATTTTTTCTTTAGTTTGAAAAATCGCACCGAGAGGGTTGAGCCCAAACATTTTAATGCCATTTGCTAGATTGCGTCTTGCATTCTTCCTGCTTTCCTATAGCGTTAATCCGCGAATCGACTAGGATTACAGAGATAAAAGTATTTGAGTTTTTAGTGTGATTCCGATGGCCTGGGATTAGGAAGGAATTTTTAACGACTGTCTGAGACTTTCGGCGATTAGGGAAAGGGTTGATAAGAGCACTTTCGTATAATTATTTTACATCACTTTACATTGTGAAGTATCATTGGAATGGGCCTTTTTTGTAGTGTTAATGGTATTTGCAAATTCTCTTCAGGGTGCTTTAATAATAGTCTTTAATCGGCTACATTTATCCCATAGATGTGATATATATTAACGGTTTTCAATTCAATATGAATTCGCATATTTGTAACTGAAAATGTACAATAAATTCAAACATGTTTTAAACAGAACTAATTATTCACATGTTTGAAAGACGCCAGTGAGTGGAATTAATTTTCATAATTTCGCTTACACTGTCACGTGTATATATGAATATAGTAACATTTTGTTGATATGCTTCGTTGAAATTTTAATTACCTACAACGTTTGACATTTTCCTAGCATTATAAATGATATTGGTAATGTGGTATCTATTAAAATGCTATTAAAGAAGCAACCAAAAAATATAAAAAATCAAAAAAAGTAACCACACTTGTTTGTGTCTTGTTTCTTTATCTGAGCTATGTATCGTATTGAAACTTGAAAACAACTAGAGTATTGTTCAGGAAGAGCCAAAACATATGGATTAGACGGCTGTTAGCAAGACTGATGTGTTCCGTACATCATAATGTTAATAAGAGGGTTCGGGAACTAACGACGGCGCTTTGTCAACGCGCCTTAACCCTTAACCCGCCGCCATCTTGCGCCATGTTGGATTTCAATCTGCTTAACACTTAATGAATTTGCCTCTATTGATTTTGTTTAACCCCTTTTTGTTTAGATTAATTAACCTTTCAAACAAATAGCTGTGACATAACCTGACAAAGGTGAGCTGGTTTGAGGAACTGAAATTCCTTGGCTGTTTTGTTTATTTATTAGAATAGTTCATTAAAATATTGACTTTTCTCGTTATATATTAGTTATTAATTAATAAGTGTTGTACGTGTACTTTTAGTTTAATGTAGGTATCTCTTCCTGCCTTTACTCAATTATTGTATTCTTGGAATACTCACAATATGTAATTTATTTACAAAAGCCGTTAATCGCGTCGTTTAAAATATAACAATGCAGGTAATTCGAAAAATTATCTCCCTTCGTGCGCACTTAATAGTCGAGGACCAAAATTAAGCACGCATTAACTTATATATATGAAAATGGATACATTGACTCATTGAGAGTTAATCGCGTTCGCTTCATCATCATACGAATTCATTTGAAAGCGTTTAAAGGCTCTATAAAAGCGCGAATCACGCCGTACAAAAGGCTATATGAGGTGGGTGGGACATTTAAAATTTACAAATGCGTAATTATGCACCCGCATTGTCGCGCGGAAGGGTTATGTCGCCCCTGCCTTTCTTTCCCCCCTCCCCCCGCAATCCGGAGCTTCCGGGCCTAATGCTATATTTAATTTTCTCTAAGGCTCTCTCATTAATAATGAGAAGCTGCGACTTTAAGTGGCGCTCACACGGCGATGTGAACCGTGGATGTTCGAAACTTTAAAGTGTCGTTTGCTGGTGTTTAAATGTATTATTATTATTAAGGAAATTTTTATACATATTTAAGTTAAATATTACGCTCTGCTCGTTTTAATTACTAGTTTTCAGTAATTAATTAGTTAATCATATTTAAAAAAATATTGTTGTCAAAAAGACCTATGAACTAAAACGAAATAAGCTTTTAAACTTGACTTAGAAATATATTTTCAATAAATATCTGGATAAAAAAAAATTACCACAGCACAGAGTAGGTACCCAGAATTATTTACATATCATCAACATAGAAAAAATAATCAATCTATATCATTAACGTATACATAATTTCGCAGATCCATTCTATAGTCATTGTACCTCACGAAACACCGCGTGAACGTGAGTGTGGATAATTTATCATGATTCTGTAAGGGTTATAGGCTAAGAGGGCAGCGGAGTCTCTGGATTCTCGGAATTTACATATTACAAAAGTGTTTCAAATGGAACAAATCGAAATTACTTCCTCCGCGTCGAAGTGACTCGTGTAATGGGTTTGAAGTTTAGTGTACGTGTTTGTGACACAATAAAAGGAATTCTATGTGCTTGAATTAGTTCATAGTACCTTTTTAACATGTATCTTTATATGATAGTAAAGGAAGCCACTATTGCGTTTTACTTTAATAAAAGGGTATTACAATTCCAAACATTTTAATTAAAAATTATTATCTAATTGATGTAATGTACCAGACACATTACATCAATTAGGTAATAATTTTTCTCTTTATAATATATATTGTCGCATTCTTCGTGTTTTAAAGCTATGTAGCATTTTTTTAATGAGTGATGGAAAATACATTATCCAATCCATTTATTTTAATTATTTGTACAAAAATTCTATATCTAACGACGAGATTATAATTTCAATCAATCACAAGCAAATTATGAACGCCTTTCACACGCAAGAGGCAAATATCGCATCTATATCTTGTGTATCTCCGCTACAAGAGCGCGAGGTGTGTAATTGACTTAGGGGCCTTTGACACCCGCCTTAACAAGGTTTGCCTGGCACTTGCGTAGTTGCTTACGATACACTAAATTCCGTAGTACAATGGAGTACGGACGGCTATACGATATAATGTGTCAATTTGCGCCAGTCGGTGCGGGGAATAAAGGACACTTGTAATTATAATGTTAGGTGTACAAAAAATGTATGTGATGTTTTTTGTTAGGATGAAATTTTGTTAGAAATAATATCATGCAATATCTATAGGAAAAGCGCTTTCATAATGTTCAGTATAATAACAGCAAAATATAAACATCTTATTTCATTTTTTGTAGAAGCTGAATAAATCACAAAAAGCTCACAACCCACTTTTTTTACTCTTATAAGATATTCTATCTATCTATTTTATACATTCTATTAATGTATTAAATGCTTACGTGTACTGCCTCGTGCTCTAGAAATTATTTGCAGAAAACAAACGATCCTTCCTTGAAATTTATCCTGTCATGTGTATTCAATTAATATTAACTTAAGGGTATTAGTTATTCAGTTTATTTGTTTATAAAATAATTTTGAATGTTTAACAAAAATTGGAAAAGGAGATCTTACATATTTTAATAATGCATTGCAAATAAAATTACTTTGATTTTACATCCAAAAATGAGCATTAAAACAATATAACATGAATATAGCAGTATTCGGTATTAATTTTATTTCATTTGAGCTATTAGCACCTAGCCTATTACCTTCAAGTACAGAAGGGCGTTGCTTAGCGCTACGGTGCTTAGCTACGCGGCTACGCAGCTACGCTGCTACGAAGCCCAGAATTCCTTCCTATATACTTGTTATGCCTGATTTATTTTGCGTTCATGTGTATATTGAAATACCTGTGACGTTTTTTAATTAAATTCACAGAGTTATTAGAGAGAGAGATATTAGAGTCACATTTGTGCCACATTAAATGAAGGAAATTACTATTTAGTACTCTTTTAATACACATTTACTAAGTACTTTAATATACGTTCGTTTTTTACGAAATTTTGCGTGAAAAAGGAAAATTTACACGGATATAAAATAATTACATTTTAGTAGGTACTGGATTAACATCATATTAACAATTTCGAAAACGAAAATTTGTCTAGGTATGTATATACGTAACTAAAGACTTAAATTTCTTTTATATTTTTATTTATTTGTTTACATACTGCTACTCAATTCTACTATACATATGACTCAAATCCAAGTATGAAAAGGACACAAAACCCTTATTTCTTGGAAGTGATAAAGAAGGGTCGTGAATTGATAATTAATTGTGGCTCAAAACTTCTCGAGCAAATTAAAGCCCCTTCAGAGGCGCCTGATGACGGTCCGGTGACAATTTAATATTACATGACTCCATCAGCACTTGACACCCGTGTTCATCACAATGTATAGATTAATTATAGGTATGTGTTATACTAGAAATAAATCATGTATATTTTTTGTCAGAGTAAGCAAAGGGGCAGGTGGACCACCTGATGTTAAGTGATCACCACCCATAAACATACTATGTTTCTAATCGCGACTTTAATCGTATATATCTATTTGAATAAAATAATAAATAAAAAATCACCAACGTTATAATATGTACTTTTTATAGTTTACTATGTGTGGGTTCGAACATAAGGTTTTATTTGTTTATAAACTAAAACATAGAATATTTCTAAAATAAAACCGCAATAATAATTTGTCTCTATATCATATAGTGCAGTTTGGATAACTTTGATATTTTCAGCAGCATCGATTAATTCTCAGGTCAACTATAGTTTCCCTTCAAGACTTGTCAGTGACGAAGGTCCGGTGACAATTTAATATCAGTGTTTTCGCCCCATCCGAATGGGCACAAGCGTGGACTTGACGTACGATCGTGCAAAAATATTTTGAATATAGTTTGTCCAAGAATAAATACGTAAGAAGTTAAAGTAAATATTTTAGTTCTGGCAAGTGATATGAAATGCATATTTCTTACTACACTGGACATTAGTATAAATAGAAGTTACATTATTAGCATAATTAGAAGTAGCTTTTTTTTTGCTATAAACAGACGCATGTATTATGTATTTATCATGAATCAACGTGCAATTTTAATTTTGTACACTAAGTCATCGCTGTTATAGGAACTGTTGATCGCAAAGACCATGATATATGTTTTACATCATCAATTGCTATTTTCATTGCACTAAAGAGTGTAAAAATTTAAAAATAACCTTAAAAGAACTATTCATTACCAAAATAACTTACCGGATAATTTGAAAGGCAGAGAGCCCATAAGTGGGTCAGGCGCGAACCGTGGGCCGAAATGGAACGGATGGAAGCCGTGGTGACGTGTCTTCGATCTGGGCTCTCTAGGCCCGTCCACCGTCACCTTTATGGCCTTCTGGTAGGTGGCCACTTGCGGTGGTGACGTCGCCAACATTATGGTTAGTGTGAAGGATTTACCTGCAGACAATATAATGGTAAACTGATATGAGTATTTAAGAAAAACTAGATGTAAAATTAGCACTGTGTTTATTACATACGAAGCAAATAAGAATATTCGTCAAAATTAGATGAATGTGCTTCTTCTTTTTTTTATTTTCAATAAATAAAAAAACTTTTTGCAATTCAAACATGTGTCTCAATAAGATATAGAACTAAATATTTTTTAATTGCTAGGCCAATGTGTCCCTGATTCGCATATGAGGTAAAGAAAGATTCAAGTGTTACCATGTTACTATTACGTTCAGATTTCATGTACTAACATTCTAATACAAAGTCAAGATAGGTTGTTCATCTCGTACTTTATTGGAAGTAAGTACTACACAACTAACAATACATGAACTCTATCATCTTCCTGATACACAAAATCACTTTTAATAATTTTCCGCCCTACCGACTTGCAAATTTCTTGGAAAATACCTTACAAAGGCATTTGCGAGACGAAAAAATGCATTAGGGATGAAAAGAATTCAAAACAGTCGTGCCTAACGTTGATTTGTGGCGGTGTCGCCAAACAGCATACCTGCACGTAGCCAGCATTCCTACATTCCAAGCTTTGGCTTAAGATAAATGCTTTTTTCACAATCCTTACACTTCCCGAGACAATACAATGATCCGTTACTTTCAGACCATAAAATTATGTAACGTGATGGCATTCGTGAAACAATGTTTAAAGAACAATTTATAAAAAATTACCCTTATTTTATTGACAATCAATATGTTACTACGAGTAAACTCAAACTCAAACTCAAACATTTATTTATTCAATTAGACTTCTTCTAGAAGCACTTTTGAAACGTCATTAGGTACATATTTTTAACATTTACCACCGATTCGGAAAGCAGTATCTACGGAGAAGAATCGGCAAGAAACTCCATAGTTGCTCTTTTTAATCATGTCAGTTTTACAATTTTACAAATTACATATGTAACATCATATATTATAGTAATATGCCAAAGAACTGTCCTGTGGTTTTTACGCGACAACCCTCCATGGGTTATTATCGTCCATGTATTCCTTAATACTGTAATAAGCTCTCTGAACCACTGAACTAGTACATTTTTTATATAAGTTTTAAATTTAGAACTACTAAACTAAGTAAAAACTTTAATCAAAAAGTAAGTACAGTAAATAGTCGAAGCTTCAAATGACTGCAGTCGCTTTCACATTCCAGTCAATCACTTAACTAGCGTTCCATTATTTCACACATGAAATATAAACGATCGGACGATATTTCGTTCGTATCGTGTCCATTGCTCGCCAACCAGCGTCGACATTACCTCGAGCTCGTTAAACACGGTTATGGACGTGCAGCAGTGAGATGTAATCGTAATATTTAAGTAATGATTGTAGGATCACGAATAGTGACGCAGTGGAACGCCATAGTAACATATCCACCGCAGAACGGCCACAAACACGATGGCAAGCGTTTGAACAATCGCTGCTATATCGACACATACCAAACGGTAATTCTGGCGAAATACATGGTTACACGCTAGGAGTCATTAGTGGTAGAAACGTACGAACGATGTCAATTCACTAGTGAAATTTCATGTTTCGGCTTATCAACTTGTCGAACAATAAAACGTGGATTAGTGAATTATAATTTAGTAGTGCTACGCGCTACAAGCTAAGGGAATTCGTCTACGACGAAGTTCTACGGAGACTTATATACTTTTAATAACGGTATAAACTAACTTTATTTATGATTTACAGTTACAATATAAACGGATTCCCATATTGTATTTAATATTATAACACGTTTTAAATTTTAATTTTTGAAGTCGTTAAGGTCAAACGAAAGAAGTCACAAGTAACAGAAATTTAAAAATCAAGTTTTTAATGTATACTTCATTACTTTGCTATAGTTTACTTGCATTACATATTCAATTCCCAAAATATAAAGCAGCACAATATTAACAAGCGAAAACCGTGTTTGCGGAAAGTACAGTCTCTAATGCAGCAAAATCATTTTGTATTAAAATTTGTGAATAAAAGAAATGCCCGGAGTTAGCTCACGAAACAAAGAGAGACCAACATTTACTGCTGGCTGGTGGCCAAAAGCCGCTCTGGCCATGAAAACGATATAAACACCCCCTCCCCCTACACCCAAGACCCGAAATGAGCGGCCACCCGCTTATTTTCATAAAACATACATAAACTCAGACTTGAGATGAAGAATATTATTTCTCCGGGTCCAATACGTATACGTTATAAGCTACCGTGTACGGGTGTAAAAGTCGATATGACAACTCATAGGAAAAATTTCGTGATGAAATATATTGTAGATGCTTCACGAGGATAAGGAAAATATACGGTATCGTGTGTTTTCCTTATCGGATTTATATGTTAGAATTATAACAATATGAGCTTGAATGTACTATGAAAGTCAATTTATATTTTGCGCGTACCTATAGGTAGTATCCGTACTTCTCTTTATATTATTGCAATCATATAAAAAGTTTAACTCATTGATACCATACCTTTAATGTAGTGATAAGATAAATATGATTAAGTTTTACATTGGATACATTGTTCACACTATAAATATCATATTAATAACCATCGAACATTTAAAAACAGTGAAATATTCAATCAATGAATCCATCTTGATAGCAAAAGATATGGTAAACAATAATACAGCATAAACTATTCAACTTTACGCATGAAAAATCAAACCTTCGCCATTAGTTCCCCTCCGTAGCCGCATTTGTATCAAAGGGCGAGCTCATAGAAAAATAAAGGCATTCAGCGTATACTTCATAAATCATTTAAGTTATTCATAAAAAGGCTTTCGTCTTTCCCCACACGGCGCGAACATATTGCAAGAGTGCACGTGCGACACTTCATAAAGTGTGCGTATTGATCCGCGAGGGGGCGCTGTTCATAAAAATATGTTTGCACCGAATAACACGGGTCGGGATCAAATTTGAGATCAAATACGCCCCAGGTATGAACATATTATGATATTTTTTATCAATTGTTTGAGTAGATGTGATTATTTGCTAATTGACCTATAAACTTTACACTGAATAAATTTGTAAAATTGTTTAACCTATAAACTTGATAAAATCGCATTTTCTTAAGGTAAGGTTTCAAAATCGAAAATCGAATATTTTCTCTACATAATAAGTGTGTTAATCAAGAAGTAAAGACAACAGATGATAATCTCAAACAGGAAATCTTATATCCTATTTCACTGAGATCATTAATTAAAAACTAAGAGCACACGAATCCGATTTCAATAGAATTGTTCCTGACGATTTCCGTCGCACGTTAGATTAAAAATCAGCTTTATAACGTCATAAAGTAGGCGGGGGCTTTAAGATAAGAGTTCTCTCCGGGCTAAATAAAAAATGAGCCACAATCGTAATGGCAGTGCTCCTTTGATCTCGGTTTCATGGCTTACGAAGGATTTTCAGCTTAGAGCGGCAATTTGGATATAAAATATCTAATGCGGCCCGATACGCATTAGGGGACATTAGCGAATTGACTGCGTAATATGTTATGTTTAGATATAAATTAACTGGCGTATATCTTTATTAACTGTATATAAAGTCTGTATTAATGAAATATATTTCAATTTGACGTAGAGGGTGTAGTGCTTAATAGAAAGCAATAGGCATCATTTCATCGATGTTATCAACCTCCTCATCCCAAATCTAATTAATAGATACAAATGCCACAAAATCAAACACCAAATAATTTGCATAAATTACATTCGGGAAAATTCTTAATATATTTCACTGGCGAATAAACAAGCGCCAATAACAAAACTCGTAATACAAGGGAGACACCGTAAAACTCGAGTTTATTGAAGCGTCTCAAAAGAACAAGAGAAAAGTCAAAAGCGGGATACAATTAAAACCTCCCTAAAACGCACCTCAAGCCGAGCGGTCAATATTACTCGAGACCCTCAATTTTCACCACTCCCTTGCGTTAATAACAATAATTAGGAATGAGTGGTTCAATAATTAAAAACGGAAAAGAGAAGCTGCGAATTTACTTACAGGACCTGTAACATGTTTTACTACGTATCATATAGTACCAGTAATATCTCAGTTTACAAAAAAAGTTATGTAGGTAATGTTTTGAAGTCAACGATTTAGAAAATTTTAAGAAAGAAACACACAATATGATCTACCTAGTTTAATTTGTATTATGAATAAATTATGACTATACTTAGTATAAATGCGATTGATATCATCTTTCGTAAATGATATTAGTTACTTTGTATAAATAATTTCTAACTCTACATAAAGTTCATTCAATTAAATTATTTTAATTATATTAATATCTTTACACGCGTCATTTTATTTCACCGAAAGAATCATGAATATTCAAATATTCTTCATAATATATGCGAGGAGAGGTTTTGAAATAACAGGGCAAATTTATAACCATTAGTTGTTATTAGGGTAACCGTGCACTGCATCAAAGGGGAATCTCTCGAGTTAATAATGAAAGGTGAGGCTGAGATCTTTTTCGCCGCGGCTCTTATAAAAAATCATTTTCCACCTCTCAGGCGAGGGTACATGAATCGGTAGGGTGTTGCCTTTTGTGTCGTTTTACCAACGATGTTTGACTAACAAGCTCCTTTACGCCGAGCACTGCACTGGGCATAGTTTTGCGTGCATTGTGTCTTCTAAGTACTCGTGTTCTAGCTGAAATAACAAAGCGCGAGATGTAGCTTTTTATACCGAGATTAGCCCCGGGTCATTTGAGAACAAACTGTTCTTATTCTCAGAACTGTTCTCGTTTAAACATTCATATTTTTCTATTTCAGTTATCATTATTCTAGATTGCGAGAATGTTGCGAGTTACGGGCCATTAGTGTAAAGCTGTTTTCGTTTTGTAATGATGTAAGTCGCCTGAAAAGTTTTAAGTATAAGCGATTGAAGGAGACAAAGCGTAAGGGATCGGGGACACACGACCCCAGCGTATTTTTTATCGGCGTCTAGCTGTAAAGTGGGGTCAATCAATCGATTAGCGATGTCGCGTCTTGACTACTGGTGCGATAAATTGGCTCCTTATTGCGTCTCCGATATAATGAGATCGAAGGTAACGAATCAAATGTAATTATATTTCGGCTATTTCCAGACTTTTCTGATTGCTCAGTTTGTATTGGCAACGTCTACGAATAAATTATGTTCCTAGTAGTCACATCAGAGAAGTGAATTATAACTAATGTGAAATGTAACTCAGGAGCATTTTGACTACCTATATACTTTTCACAACACGCTGTATTGTATTACTCCTCATCTGCAATTTGGTATAATGAAAATTAAAAATATTAAACCCTAATATTGAGAGATAAAAGAAAAAAACACTTTTAATAAAAAAATCATTAATTAGAGGAATTAGCGAAACGGCGAAGTGCACATTTTCCCTAAAACAACTTGTACCCAAGAGAGAACTGTCCATTCCCCTACATTCGGCTGACACGAGCTAAGCAAAAAGTGTTCGAGGGGCCTCATTAAATTTTTCGCTTATTAAAAATTCCCCGCGCCGTCCATCAACATCAGATAGGCAACTTTTTATTTCAACAAAACAAAAGTTATGTTATGGGGCACCGATCTCCCCTCATCCTCGGCTCGATAATTTGAGTGAGATTTTCTCGCAATTTAAGATAAACAAAGAGAGCGCTTACCCTTAATTGGAAAGCAGAACGTTATTCAGGAAGGAACGTGACAAATAGACACCTCTTAACTTCTTTTGCGCTTCCCGTCGCGCTGGTCTGTATTGGTTTTTACTAAACACGCAGTATCCTTTGTTTGCAGATCTCCTTAATGAGTACATCGAAATACTTTTAGCGTTAACTCGATTTCTATGTAACTACGTTTATAAAGAATGTCAAATTGGCTACAGGTGGTAAAACATCGCTAGCGCGCAAGAGCAACTTAGTTGGCCGGCAACTATTTTGTCTATGTCGCTGTCTCCTCGCAGTTTTGAACGATGCGCACACGAAAGCGACAGCAACGCAATTTTTTCTTTAAAATTTTCTGCATTTATCAACATGGATTTCGAAGAGACGGTTGTGGTCTGTGCTCTTGTCCCGCATAGTTCCCATTCCCGTGGGATTTCCGGGATAAAACCTATCCTATGTGTTAATCCAAGTTACCCTCTATATGTGTGCTAAATTTCATTGTAATCGGTTCAGTAGTTTATGCGTGAAAACTGAAAACCATACATACATACAAACCTTTCCTCTTTATAATATAATAAATAATAAATAAATATTATAGGACATTATTACACAAATCGAAATAACATATTTTTCTATGGCGTCGTTACTAGATTACGTTGCTGAATTTTGTTGAACTGTCAATGTTGCCTATTAAAATGGCTCTACTATAGACAGAAAAACTACTAATAATAAAAATAACTTCATTAAAAACAATATTATTTAGATGTGCTATTTATTAAATAGGTTTGAAGTCGGTGCCAAGCACTTAGTATTAAAGCCCGTGCACCGACATCAAACCTTTTTAGTAAATAACACATCTAAATAATATGTAGTAATTAATAATATCAAATCTTTTTTATTTTTTACTTTTCCGTTTTTGAAGTCGGTTGTTTTTAACGAAGTTATTTTTATTTAATACTTTTTAGTTTATTTTTCAACACGAATCAAACGAGCCCAAACTCGATAAAGTTGAGTCAATATATTACTAAGTTCCTATGGCCACCTTCCGATTCCATCATCAAATCAGCGCTATGTCATAATAATGTTTCATCGCTATCCAATTTACATACGTATACAAAATTTCAGCTCAAGCGGTTACCTGGAAATGAATCAAAGTTACTTGCTACATTTCAATTAAGTCATCGAGACCAGACAAAAATGCTCACATAATAAAAACTACTGGGTTTATCCGAATAAAATTTATGGGACCAATTCCACACCATTCCGCATCAAACAAAAAAAGAATCACGTAAACCGGTTCAAAAACCTCGGAGTAATCGGTGTACATACATAAAAAAATATACCGGCCGAATTGATAACCTCCTCCTTTTTTTTGAAGTCGGTTAAAAACTACCGTGTACGAGAATAAATACGTTGACATAAATACGTACTATCGCTACGCCGGTTACGCGGCAACTGGCCGGCGGCCGCCGACCGGCAACGTTTTTGTCGCCGTGCGCGCACTTGCATTGAAACCAATAGATAGGGCGACATTTATATTTTTTGGTTTTATGGCATTCAAATGCTTTATAAATATAAATTTATAAAGAATAGAAAAAATTCGATCACGAGGCGGGACTCGAACCCGCATCCTTTCGCGCCATTCCGGGGCGGATGCCTGACCAACTCAGCCACTCGTGACCCGCCAGAGCAATCGAATTTATTCTATTCCTTCAGTTTTATGTGTCTGAAGGGACACACCGCGCGCCATCTATTGAGATGATTAACAACCATTTCAACCAATATGAAGCACTTTTCAGTGAATACAATATTGTAACGATGGAACACGACCTTTTTTGTTGAATTTATATTTTTTGGTTTTATGGCATTCAAATGCTTTATAAATATAAATTTATAAAGAATAGAAAAAATTCGATCACGAGGCGGGACTCGAACCCGCATCCTTTCGCGCCATTCCGGGGCGGATGCCTGACCAACTCAGCCACTCGTGACCCGCCAGAGCAATCGAATTTATTCTATTCCTTCAGTTTTATGTGTCTGAAGGGACACACCGCGCGCCATCTATTGACATGATTAACAACCATTTCAACCAATATGAAGCACTTTTCAGTGAATACAATATTGTAACGATGGAACACGACCTTTTTTGTTGAATTTATATTTTTTGGTTTTATGGCATTCAAATGCTTTATAAATATAAATTTATAAAGAATAGAAAAAATTCGATCACGAGGCGGGATGCCAATATGATATATTGGCATATAAGATGATCAATAGATGGCGCGCGGTGTGTCCCTTCAGACACATAAAACTGAAGGAATAGAATAAATTCGATTGCTCTGGCGGGTCACGAGTGGCTGAGTTGGTCAGGCATCCGCCCCGGAATGGCGCGAAAGGATGCGGGTTCGAGTCCCGCCTCGTGATCGAATTTTTTCTATTCTTTATAAATTTATATAGATAGGGCGACAGTTGCGTCGCGGGCTTGTCTCCGAACCCGCGGACAAAAAAGTCTCCCGGGAGTTGCGTCGCTACGTGCGCGCACTTTCATACTAGCCCATGG
Organism: Colias behrii; assembly: GCA_029959065.1. Classification (NCBI taxonomy): domain Eukaryota; kingdom Metazoa; phylum Arthropoda; class Insecta; order Lepidoptera; family Pieridae; genus Colias; species Colias behrii. Next base: position 4,093,776 of record JARWMC010000016.1, read on the forward strand.
GTGGGAGAGACAAAATAGTTGCGGAGACAAAGTTGCTCGTGCGCGCTAGCTCTTATAAACTGGAATGAGTAATTCTACAAAAATACGAGAAAAAGTTATTATTACCTATCTATAACTTTGAAAAAAGAAGAAAAGTATGACAGCTTCAAAATAACGTAACCCGTCATTTTAAGGTCAACATGGTCTATCTAAGGGTCTTATATTAAAATCAATAAATAAGTAAATTAAAATGTAACGATAAAGATGAAACGTCTCCATCTAACTTACTCCGGGCACTTCATGATGCTCATATATATATCAAATATATCAGAAAGTGTTCAAAACCAGTATAAAAATGTCAAACGTATGTTATACAAGACGAAGGCCCATTGCAACGAGAAACTTGTTAAATATAAACAGCGATGGCTCTGACACACTTGCCGCGCCCTTCCCGGTTTGGATCCTTCTTAGAATGAAGACAGGGCTACTACACGGAAAATGATTTAATAATATTTGATTTTGATTGATCCTATAGCCATATGCACCAGAATGTATCGAAGTTAAATCTTCGTAAGATGTTTTATATGATATTTTTTTACAGTATTAGAAATTTATGATTCAAGTCTAGTAGAATTATGTTTTTGTCACTAAATTAAAAGTATGATCGTACTTTCTTGTGCCATCCATAGAATTGTCTTATAATTATACGTTTTAATAAAACAATCCTATTTATTTTTAACCTCACTTGTTTACAAAAGCAAGTTATTTTAATATTGAATCATTGTGTTTATGAAAGGCCTAAAGATGAGTGCAAGAAATAAAGAAATTTTATTTTATGATTATTTTCATTTTTCTTATTAGCTAAACATTTAATTATAGTTTTCTACGATTTGTTGTTAGTTTCTCGTTTATCATAGTCATTTAAAAAATTCATAGCTAATATGTTTACAAAGTCGATTATTCATGTTGAATTTTTGTCTTATTTTTTCAAATACGGAGGAAATATTGAGGGTAGTTACAAACAAATTAAATGTGGCAACCCTATCACCGCCGCGCTTCGTTAGACCCTGCACTATTTGAATATGAGACAAGTTTACAGTTCACCGATGTTCCGACGTTACCCCTGAATCCTTAACTTTTGTGTTTGTTTCAATATTGAATGGAATTCTTGAGAACGTAGTTATAGATTAATTTTGGGTGTATGTGTGTGTGTGATAATGGTCTTAAAACATGAGCGATAAAGATGTATGTGTATTTGTGTACTTATAGATAAACTCCTGAAGTATAAGTTTTTGTATTGCTAAGAAATTGGCACATTGATATAGGTACTAAAAAAATCCAAGAAATAATGGTCTTGATTATATTGAGTGTTATTTTACAATCATAAAACAATCTCGTAGTATAATGTGCTTAGATTATGTAGATACCTTTTCCTACAATCCAAATAATAACATTCTTATTTCTTACCTACATAGATTATAATATAACTTTACATTTTAATAAGGACTCTGTATGTTAAACTAAACATCTTGCTCAACTCAAATTCATAGGAAATAGATATACCGACGAAACCAATAACACGAAGGGTTAATTGATATCACTTACAAGAAGACATGCAATTGCGAAGAGCTATAAGTGCTTTGACTAAAGCACTAGTACTTGATATTAAACGCTTAGAATAAGACGTACTTCATTGGCATCAAGTAAGACTAGTTAGTACTTTAAACCGATTAATTGCCTTATATTATTCGTGGCTATTTCTTTGGTAAAGTGGTTCATGAGCAAGAAGCCGTATCATATACAATTATTAATTTGTTATATTCATCATTTATAAGCTGCATGAAACCATATAAACTTCATTAAAGATCCGCCTTGTTGAAAAGGAAACCAGTCGTAGATAAAGATATGAAATGCATCTAATTTGAATTTTAATCTTCCGATTTAAACAACGAAAATCTATGGTCGATATCAATTATTATTATTAATTCACATTCTCAACACATACTGCAAAAATAATTATGTAGAGTCATTATAAAAATAACGTACAACGACGAAATTAATTTAAAAAGTTTGTTTGTCAAAAATATTTAACGCAGTATAGTACGCGTTACTGTGTAAAATATTTTTGACCAACAAAATTTATTTAGCCCTTACCATCTGATTACAATCTTGAAGTAAACACTTAAGAGATCAATTACCCTCAGTGACTTAATATTTGAACAAAGGGAAAACCTGTTGAAATATTCAGTAGCTAAGACGCACAGAGCCTTGTTCTTGAATATTAACAAAAGGGAATACTTTTATAGGTAAGTGAATCGAATATATGTAACATAATATATACATTACGGTAAGATAGACGCGACAAGACATTACAAGAGAAGTAAAATGAGTAATTTGAGGGACATGAACTTACTTTTTAATTTATTAGCATTAGTTAATTTAAATCTATTTGTTGGATTCACAATAATCGTAAAATATGCGCAGACATTTCAGATATAGGTACGTTATGGTAACGTTTTGTGTTAAAATCCTAATAACCTAAAATATTCCACAATACGTATAAATGAGCAATTACTCATAGCTATATAACGTTTGATCATTTTTACAGTTTTTTTGCTGTCTCCTAACAATAGCTTTTACTCCTGGACACTACATCAAGAACACAGTAAAGGACTATAAAAACGTCGTAGTTTTAACATTATATAGAATATAACATAGTAATAATAATTATAACATAAAACTAACCTCTCCCACTCCTCCCAACAAATCGCAAGTCATTGAATTTGGCCACCTGGTTCTTCATAACCGCAGTACAGTTTCTGAGTTCAGCAGAACAATTCTCATCATTACCAGCACGGACAGTGACCAGGGTACCATCTCCTACGTCACCCAGAGCTACCACCTTGAACGCGACTGGCAGCGTCTTGTTCGACCTCCAGTGTGGTGGTAGCACTGTACATACCTACGAAGAAATTTGGACGTGTTGTAGTACGATAGATTGTTTAGGTACATAATATTATATAGTCATAAATAAATCTTGTTTCTCTTATTTTTCTTAATCTGAACAAATAAGAATTTTAAGTGTTAATGAACATGCTATGAACAAAAACAAAGCATAGATGCTGTGTTTCTATTTAGATATAATTTATTAAGAGGATGCGTAGTAAGTATCATAATATGGAAAGATCATCATTTTATGCTAAGCAAGAAGAACATATTGGGTGATTTAAGCATTTAATAGCATTTTAACAGTTCTAATATAAATTAGTATTAGAACTGTTAAAATGCTTTTCGATCTCAAATACTTTTTAGCAATGTTATCAGCTATTGATGTTTTATATTGCAATTGAATTACTTACAACATGCGGGCACCCAGTCTTAACAAGTTCTCCAGGATGATCAGCCAACAGACCTTCCAGGGTCCTTTCAGCCAGGAGTTCCGCAGTCAACGGCTGACTGGGCAGCGCCCCGTAGCTCGCCGACGGGGCTTCGTGACCCAAACCATTTGTAGTCGAACTAACTTCACTCGATAGATGCATCGTCCAATGTCACTGATATACATGTATCCACTGTCTCTAATACACACAACATCCGTCACATAATTATATGGAATAGTAGCAAGTTCACATTGTAATGATCCTGTGGAGGCAGTTTGATGGAGAGGACTGGAGACATCATGCTGCGTCTGAAATAGAAGAGAAGGCATTTGAATTTTATGCGATATATAAACTTTATTTATGTATACAAAAGCTTAAGAGATTTTATTGAAAAACTCTATAATCGAAACAGACAGTTTTGTAATTTATTTTAGTAATCGTCTATCAAAGTAAAAATAATAACGAACAGGACATTTATTAACCAAAAAAGAATCCAAGTCGGTCCCTGAAAAAAAAGCTTTTGCCTAGGTATGTAGGTAGGATAGGTTAGAGAGAACGTTTCTATAAGTGCATAGTTTTTGATATTCATAGAGTACCTATGTTTAACTTATACAGCAGTTTTAAACTAATCATTCAGCCTGACCGTCTTTACATGGTCTCTACCTTTCCGAAGATCCGAAGCATTGATTTAAAATCATCAATTTTTTGATATGAGGAACACACCATTTGTTTTTGTAGGTTATCTCATATCAAACAACATCAGATGGTACGAACTTACTGACAGTCGTTAAAGCATCAAAGAAACTTCCGCGAGAGCATGCACAATGATTTGTGACGAGGGAGTTAAATCATGCGATGAAATAAATGTGCAGATTTTATGCGAGATTTATATTTTGAAATTTAGAACTTTGGAATTGAAAAGGTCTGTTATTAGGTGGAGATTTTTAAATATGCCGGTTGGCAACTAAATTAAAATTTAAGTAGGTATTATAAATAAAGTTTATTTTTTATTTATTTATTTTACAATACCAACATTAAAATATTTAAACTTTGATTACATCAAACAAAATCTCTCAATCAATCGTTATATCACAGTGTTATATTAAAAAACTACCCATCTATTGAATACCTACTAAAAATGCATCATTGATATGGATGATAAATTATGATCCCTCATTATTTGGAACTACATTAATTATACTTTCTTCACTATGGATTATTTCATATTTGTAAGTCCCACGAACAAATTTTTCATTATGCGTTATTCCCTACACAATTTCAAAGATAATGCATACGAGTATACATCTAAATACATTCTAATACAATTTGTAAGCTATAGGTTTCCCCTTTGCAGTAACATGTTTGCGAATTCGATATGTCGATCGGCATGTTAAAGTTAATTTCTACAAGGGGTGCACCCCGTCTTTTTACAACCTTACGCTGTTTGCTTTGATTCCGGCTCGATAAAGGCTTGTTGATCTACTACAGTGCTGCTCAAGTTTCCTTAACGGATTGTGTAATTGTTCCATAGATATTATAGAAGAAAGTTTCTAAAGAACCGCCGTACCTGTAACTAAATGATGGTATTGCGCTATATACAGCATATCGCAATATCGAACTGATGGTTTAATTTTAATTTTTGGTCACTTTTTAATAACATAAAATTTTAGTTAATTTTCGGATTACTACATTACAAACAAACGAAAATTTTTCGAGAGATTATCCCGATCAGTAATTTAGAAGAGTTTTCTATGCTTGAAATTATCTACATAGAGTTTCCGAGTTAATTAATTATTATTTGATATCCTAAAGTAATGTGTTATTTTTTTAAGATCTGAAATTATTTTATGGAGATGTAGGTAGGTACTAAGGTATATAACGCTTGGTCAATTTTACGTCGACCAGTCTCATAACAGTAATAACTACACAATATAATTTGATATTTGAACGTAATCTTTCAAAATCACAGAAACCCATTAGCATCGCGATTCGCAATGGATTAACCTCATGAATAGGTCGGCAATAAAATCTTAGCTCAAACATACAACAGGGCGGAGGTCATAAATAATAAAGCGTACGGCCGTACAGGGTTCCCTACAAGTGCGTAATGCTCGTTACCCTACCCTACCCTTCCACAAAGGAGCCAGCCGAATGGGGTAAAGATACATTACACCATTTCTGTTTGCTTTCGGACATTGTTTTGAGTTTTCCGCGCCTTGCCACGTACCATGTGTCGTATGATTTAGATACCCACTTTTGTTGTGCGCCTACATTTTTTAATTACGTGCGCCCAGTTGTTTTTAAACTTAACTTTATATCGCGGATCAAATTTACAGTTAATTGTTGTTTTAATTTTGCTTTAATAGTTATAAGATCGTAATTAAATCTGTCGTCCGTCTTGGACAAGTTAAAATGTCAATAGTGCAATTTTTCTACAGCATAACTATGGCCAAAACAAAAAGAGAGGAACTTTTATCTTAAATATTCATTTAACAAGTCGCATCTGTCAATTTCGGCAATTTAACACTTGCAAAGGAATCAATAGTGGGACTGGGACGGATTCCTTGCCCCTTGGGACGGACATGGATAATGATCGTCGGACGACGGTTACAAATAGGTTAGCAAATGTAATATCCGACCCGTCTAACCCAGCGGACATTTAAATGTTCAGGACAATTCGATTCCGAACATCTTAACGTGCGAAGACGGAAGGATTAGCAATTTATAGTTCGCTTGTCCACTCTGAATGTTTCTTAGCTATTTTGGGAAATAATCATCAATCAAATATTATACTTCATAAATGTCAAAGCAGAAACAGCATCAAAACTGAACATTCAATGAAACACACTCAATAACTGTGAAATAAGAATTTATTTTAGTACCTCATCAGTATACTTATTATTTTTGACATTAAAATTGGGCCATTAACAAGCAGAAGAAGAAGACATCACCATTTAAACATTAATTTGATATGTGGGTATTTTATTATACATAGTTTTATGTGTTGATCATGTTTATTTATATACAACTTATAAACAGCATCTAAATTATTAGATTCCTGTACATTGCAAATTGGTTTTTATTCGCACAAGATTCGGTTCGACCCTCCTTTTTCCTAATATTAGTGACAATAAACAACATCAGGCACAATCAAGCAGTTAAATAAAAAACGCGCGGAATGCGACGGGAAGCTGTGACGTCATTTATTAAACAGGGCCTTTCTAGAAGCATGTGTATTTTATAGCGTTTATGAATAAAATTTTAAATAATATTAAGAAATTTTTATCTATAAGCTTTTCTTTATAATATCCGCAAAAAATCTGACTAATTAATTTCTCTGATAAAATAAAATGAGTGTGGTGATATGTAATTATTAATTTATATTTAATTATTGTGCCTATATTTTTCTTCAGGGTAAGCCCTTGATTGATTAAATGATACCATTCGCACTATGGTATGATTTATAAATACATATTACGATAAAAAATTATATTCAACAAATTAGATCTCTACCACCTTTTCTTATCGTTAAGTTGCAAATAATTTTGATATCGGAGGTTAAAAAAATTAATAAAATATTTATTTATACAAGTTAGTTACTATATTATTTAATTAATCATTATGTATTATTAAACTCCTAAAAACGTATTTATAAAAAAAAACGAAAAATTCTAATGGTGAAATACCTATATATGAATCTTACAGTACATTTACATCAAACAATCGAATGCTCATTTTAACCACAGACATTGTGGATGTCAAATTCATTTATTGTTTCATTTGTTGTTTCAGTGTAAACAGATGTAGAGCATTCTTTCGCTGTTCTAAATGCGTTCGAAAAAATTCTATGCAATGTTATAATACTGAACAGCACTGATTACGAGTCTTCGTTTACGTTAAAAGATCACGAAAGAATGCTCTTGTTCTAGCTCTAGCTCTATGTTCGTTTGATGTAAATGCACCGTTATGCGAATGCGAATTAAGCGGACTATCCCATTTCAACTTTGTTTATTCATTTATTTATTTCCAATCAATATTCAAATTTCAAATCCGCCCTCCCTATATTTGTATACAAGTAAAATTTTCCCCGCTCTCAACAACTGACGAAGAAAATCTCTCATTGGATTCATCTTGAATAATACATTCTCATTACGCATAGTAAATCAGTTAATGCAAACATACTCGGCTTTGTGAATTATTTATTTAAAACTAAAGTAATTATCGACGTGACTCTATGAGTTAAGTGTATCGAAATTTATATTATGTATCTATATTTAATTCTATTGTTCTATACTCTGTTTTGTTTTTTATTAAAATTGTATAATACATTGAATAAATATAAAGGAAAAACTGTAAACATAACCTGAAATTTTATAGGTTAGGAAAAATCTTTATCTTTGGCGCCAAGTTGGTAAGTAGAAACCACAGAGAAACCAAAGCTTAGCGTTGTGCACACTGCGTGTTGCATAATAAAGTATGATAATTATAATATTATCTGTTATGTAGCAAAACAAAACAACATTGACTAAGTTACTTATTATTTTGAACCAATAAAAAAAACGTTTCCTATTTTTTAATATATGTATAAAAAAAATATTCAAATAGGTAATTTTCATATATTTTTCTGACGTAAAAAATAGTTGAAGACTACCTATTTGTTTACCAATAGCTAAAACACTTCCAAAAATAATTATATTATCTACATACAATGTGTTCACTTTGAAGTGATTAATTTTACATTCAAAAAATCGAAATAAAATATTTTTAAAATTTACCCCCAAATCACAAAAAATACGTGTGAAAATATGTAAAGGTGTCAATTAGAGACAGGTGTAAGTTAAGGGGAGCATTCATCGTAATGGGAGTTGGAGCAACTTTTTAACAACTCCCTCACCGAGCTACGGAAATTGGGAATAATGACTTTGCCCTCTCATTGACACCAGTATCTTTTGAGATAATGTGTTACAAGTATTTAATTTATTAATATTTAGGAATGGATAAAAAATATTTGTTTTTTATTTTTTATTATTTGTATTTTATGACGGACCATTGTGAATATGATGTTCAATGTATGACTGTATAAAATCAACACATGTTAATAAAAATATATAGTTTATACCAAAAAATTATGAAACGTAAATTACTTTTTTACTTATTCAGCGAAATATTCCAAAATAAAATAGGAATATATATATCTATAGTAGTAGTATATAAAATGCATGTTATTTATAAAGTCTCACATAAAACAAAACCGCAAAAATAATAATCATATACTCGCCTGAAATCAAACACAAAATAGCAATACAAAATTAAACCTCAAAAAAAAATTATCAATGACATAAATATTGTTTAAAATTTTCAACAAGCCTTTCTTATTTGCATAGTAAACAAAACTTTAATTAATCCTCCACATCGTAAGATATACTCGATGTTATCACAATATGTGCCGTTATCTCCAAGTTTAATAGTCGCGGCGTAGTGTGAGCGCAGGCTAATGAGGCTGCGGTCTACTCGAAAACATCACGCATCATGCCTCCGACCTTACCAAGTTCGTGAACTTACAAACTTTCCATTAATTAATTTTACAATACCTATACTAAGAAGGCCGCATACTCACAGATTATAAAACTCTTTCGATCATTTCTTTTTTTTTATTCACACTGGCACAAAACACCAAAGTCCGTACAACTAAAAAAAGTTTAATGGATAACCGCGAAGGCGCGCGTCCGCCACCGAAACGTGGTCGACATTAAAACCTTAGCGGGAAAGAAACGGTCCCCTTATTACGTCTCGAAAGAAATTCGCTCGCACACAGGGGTACGCGAAAGAAGTCACCCACACAGGCAAAGGCTGCAACGACGCGACACAAGGGGACCTTGTTAGTGTGTGTGGGTACAAATAAGTATTAAAAGAGATAGTTAGGTGCGGGACTATAAGAAACACGATACATTTTTATGGCATATATTCATGGTTAGTGGAGGAAATTTCACTATTTTTTGGCTCTAATATTGTGAGCATAATAATTCTCAACGCAACTTGGTGTCGTGCTCATAAAATATCGTATGATAATATACAACAAAATCGTACAATTTAGTGGTATAAGTATGAAAAAAAAGGTTCTTTATTTTTTCTATTTTCCATAAAAACAATTTTACAAATTTATCAATATAAATGTTCTGTTCTTTAGGAAAAATCCACAAAATAAACTTAAGCTAAACGTAAAAACGAAATTTAACTTAAAAACTAGCTACAGTTGTGTTATCTGATAAAAAGTAGGTGGTTGTTTTATTCTTATTGGGTATATCATCTTTTAATAAAACTTTTTATCAATGTTAAAATTATCACTCGAAACAATTTTAATTCAATTTGTATTCTTATCTCGTAGACACTGCGTAGCACCGTAGCGCTACGACTATTAACAACTTTGTTTTCTACAATATTTCTTAGATACCAAACGACATAGCACGTTCATGTGACATTTGATAGAGCCTTTAAGAATTGTTATTGATTCTGTACTTTGAAGGTAGTACAAAAAATATTGATGCTATAATGTTAGAACACCTACTGCATCTATCTAATATAATTATAAATTGTGTAAATGAATATTATTAAATTATTGTTTCGTAAGCTAAGTATTCATTTAAGGCTTTAAAAATTAACAGTTTAAAACATCAGCGTTCACACCAGTTCCACAAAAATATATCTACGAAGTACGAATAGACGGTTAAAAGAGCTAAAAATATAGCTATTGTGTACGTAGAGTACAGGCCAGCCAGCTAGTGTTGTATGATAGGCAAATCACTAGAATAATAAAAAATGCACATCCTTTTTATGTCATTTACACACCTATTTAGTTGTTTATGGAGAAGGTAGGTTAAGAGAATAGTGGTTCCTTCTTTCCTTCCTTCGTCCGTAGATTAACTTTCTGCTTATACCTACTACTTTTCTATTAATATTTGTATTCTTTAAAGGAATAAAACTATAAATTTTCCATATTCAAGCGTTTCTATCTTGCTGCATTGTTATTAAGTAGGTACATTATTAAAAAATGCATCTTAAATTTTTTGTATAAAGAAATTTTATAAAGAAAAAGTTGTACATTCATCTCTCCTCTTCAGAGTTCAGCGTTTTACCTATCTACTAAAATAATTGAATCTATATACATATTTGAAGCATGAATAATTCTCATAACTTATTACAGTTTTTTAAGAAATACCAGCAATTACCTGTAATCTATAAGATTTTATTATTTCTTGTGAGAGTATTTGAACAAAAAAAGCATTTTCTTATCCCTAGACAAGTTTTAAAATACGACTGCGCACTTAATTGAAGCCAAAAGCTTATAGAGCATCGTATCATTGACAAAAGGATAAGTGTGCCCAGAAACCTCTTTAGGTTCGGTCGCCTCACCCACACACCTGCGACCGCACGCCACACGCCACACCAACACACACATACAGACCGCACAACTACTAGGCCAAAACCGAACGCCCACCCGCCAAACACGCCCAACGTCTTGGGTTTTCTTATAAACCGCGACGTTCGATGTCCCACTCTGTCGCGGCTGGTGGCAGTGCATCCTCTCCTTCTAACGCAATGATGAGACTCACATAAAGCGAGGCCACATTCCCGCCTTTTTTCCCACTCCATTTTGACAGCTCGCGGCTCCATATCTGGCCGGATAATAAGACAGTGTTCACAAAACATATCTAAAAATTTTATCTTCACCCTTAATATACCTACATTAAAATCTCCTTAACAAATCAGAAGGCTCTATCGTAAATATACTCGTAATATGCTAAAAATACAAATTAATTATAAATATAAAAGCAAGATCAGTGAAGTGTTAAACATAAGCTAATTGTAAGGCCCGTTATTACAGATAAATATTCAAGCTACTAAATTTTAAACTAATGAAACTACAAGAAACTGCTCCAAGAACATTTTCACGTAATCGAGCTTAATAAATTCATACAGATTAAACCGTCAAGCATGCAACAGCTTATACTTCCAAGAAAACTTCACAGAAAACTACGAAATAAAAATTCTTTTAGCATAATTTCTGAAGTCGGTTCTCAGTGTGCGCGTCGTCTTATCGCCTAAGTGGCTCAAGACGCGTTAGCGGGCGCGGGTTCGGGCGCTGGGCGGGGCTGCGGAGTGCGGCGCTCCGCTATCGGCACACCGAAACACACATTTTTCCCGCCGCAAACCTCGCGCCGAAGGTTAGCCGCGATCCGCAGACCTCGTTCGGAGAAAACGAAAAGGACGATTGCTTCATCTCGCTCACTCGCGCCTGCGTGCTCCTTGAGAAATGCGCTCCAATTTTGACAGTTTTCTTCGTAGGTCGGGCTTGGCGGACGACTCAGATGCAGCTGATGAATGAAAATTTTATTTTAATTTTATTATGTGTTTGGGTATTAAAACTAGTATAAAAAATGGTTGCCTGTAAAGTCGGTTTTACGGGCGAAGATTTTACGTGACAACGTCTTTTTCTCGGTAGAATATTTATGTGCTGCGCGCGCGGCAGACCGCGGGCCTCTCTCTCGTTCGGTGACTCATCGTAACGTTACCGAGCGTTACACTTTTTCATAAGTGACTCCCAGTCGCAACCTAATTTAAGACGTTGTCACGTCAAAATTGACGAAGAAAAATCTTAAAACCTAACCTACGCCAATGCATAGAGATTTGAAATTAGTATTTTCATTTTGTGTATTAATCATTCTACTACCTTTATTACCTACCTACGATTCTATTTTTTCCTAAAATTGATATGATTTCTGTAGCAACAGATTGTTTTAAATTAAATTTTACTCACAAATAGATAATACGTAACAATAATCAACTCCCGTTTAATAACTGAATATATCACTAACGTCGTAAAGTTTGAAGGGTTAATCGTGACCATAAAGATATTCCATCAAACCAAAGACATTATAAGCGTAATATGAAGAGCGGGTGCTCGGCGGGCGGCCGCAGCGGCGGTCGCGCGGCTAACCTACAAATTGTGAGCGCCCGCGACCACGTGATTAGCTGGCCCAAACTCAACCATCCTTCACAACACTTACAGAACTATTATTATTTTTGTGGTATTTTACTTATTGATATAATACGGATATAGATTATTTATTTATTTATTAATACTTTATTACACTTAAGGATGAAATAAAAAATACAAACACTTAAAGATCGCTTAGAGCGATTTCTTCCTGGCAACCTTTGATACAATAAATTCAAAAATTTCAAATTCAAAATTTATTTATTTTTCACAAATTTTTACTAACTTTCACATAAATTGCAAATCCCTGGAGTGGTTAACCCACTAGGGAAACCTGTGCGGGGTCAACCAGTGGATATAATAAATAGAGAAATAAATACATTTAACCGTTTAAAAAATTATTTGTAGATTTTAGTTGAATTAACTTTTAAGACACGTTATTATTAGATATGTGTTTCTAAGAATTAGGTAATTAATTTTCCATTTTTTAAAGGAAAGTATGAAATTGTAGCGTCTTGTGTGAGTTTATTAGATGTCTAACTATATTACATCATTTCTATCTATGACCTATGTTTAAATTAGTTTACAGTGTATTTAGGATTTAATTTATGTTAGCTAGAATAAGATGTTGAAAGGGAAAACTCTGTTGAATTCTACCCTCAATGGCGGAAGAATTTAATCAATCTTACAATTTTAATTTTACTATCCTTAAAGAAATGAAAATATCTACGTGTATATTTTTTACAATTTTACAACTATGTTAAAACGCACTTAAACAATAAAAATACCATTAACGGTCCACTAGGTGTACGTACAAATAGTTATATTCCAACATTTAACACATTACATCGCTCATTTTGTTATGATATCCCACACGAGCGACCTTCTGTGGCCACACCATACAACTTTCGGGTCACTGTTAGTGAGGCTAACTCCTAATGTGGCTCACCGATCAGGCGCGGTCCCAGGGGGGGGGGGGTCACGGGGGACATGACCCCCCCCCAAAATCGTACTCGATAAAATAGAAAAAAATTCTTATACTGTACAAAATATAAAAAAATGGCCAAGTGCGAATCGGAGTCACTCGCACAACTAAATTTCCGTTTAAACTTGTTTTTAATCCCTTGCGAATGTCGAAATTTGCGAAAATTTTCAGCATAAACAAGAAGTTTGATTTTTTTAAATAATTTTTACATAATCTAATTAAATTCATGTATTTCGCAATTATTCCTAAATCTGTATTTTAGGACGTTACATTGTAACAAATTTCATGATTCTGTGTACATAGGCCGGGAGATACTGACACAAAATTTCGGATCATTTGTAACAGGTTCTACAGGGGTCTTAGTACGCAATGACAAAAAGAAAAATGATGGTCAGAACGCTGGTACCGACGGACTAGTCGCGTGGGCCTTAGTCGAACTCGTCGGATAAATAGCGAAAGTCAAACGATTTGTAACACAAAAATTTTAGAATTAACCGATAGCCCATAAAAAAGATGTAGGCGGTAGTGTCATGCCATACTTTTCCGGTGTGACTTACAGCCCGCCATACCGACGCGAATGCGTTGATTTAAAAAAAAACAATTCAACCATTTGTACCTGGCTAACTTTTGCACAAGTAACCATCGTCGTGCAGCCATTTACGAAAATCGCCATGCCATACTTTTCGGACGATTCCAAATGGTCACCATACCGCCGAAAATCTGCAAATTTTTTTTCTCGCCAAACGATTTGTACCATCCTAATTTTTTTTTCAACAATTCCTGAATAATTATAAATAGAAGTGTGATAATGCCATACCTACCTGTGGGAGGTGGCGAATGTGTAGGTATAAGATTATTTTTTATTGTAAGATTTTATTCGTATTTTGAATGATTTGTAGTATGGCACTAATTTTTCGCTCTATTAAAAGTATAGCAAATATAATAATGGTCACGTTGCATCATATACTTTCCAAAACTCCAAATGCCATACTGATACAAATCGCCAATTCTTTTCATTTTTGAAGTGAAACTTCTTTATCGGGGTTGGAAAAAAATTTAATGTAACATTTCATCGTTACGCGTGACATTTTTTCGTTACGCGCCATCTTGATTCGACGTATTTCTGTAAAATTGCAGAGTAAATTATTTTTTGAAAAATAAGGTCATAAAGAAGTCTCACTTCTTACGTGTGTACACTAGTACACGCACACATTTTTTTTTACGTCTTGGCTTAAGTCTTACAATCGTCCGCCCCATGTTTGCAATCTGCGATTTTTTTTCTAGGTAGAATTGTATACAAACAAACAGAATATAATGATCCCATACTGTAAAAAAATATTTTACGTATTGTACAGTCGTATTTTTGAAACGTGACGAATAAATTAATTTTTCAAGTATGGCAGCACTTTTTCTCCCTACTAGAAGTATGGCAAATATAATAATGGTCACATTTTATCAAATACTCTCCAAAAATCCAAATTCAATACTGGTACAAATAGTTTGGCGAAAAAAAAAATTTGCAGATTTTCGGCGGTATGGCGACCATTTGGAATCGTCCGAAAAGTATGGCATGGCGATTTTCGTAAATAGCTGCACGATGATGATTACCTGTGCAAAAGTTAGCCTGGTACAAATGGTTGAATTGTTTTTTTTTAATCAACGCATTCGCGTCGGTATGGCGGGCTGTAAGTCACACCGGAAAAGTATGGCATGACACTACCGCCTACAACTTTTTTGTGGGCTATCGGTAAATTCTAAAATTTTTGTGTTACAAATCGTTTGACTTTCGCTATTAATCCGACGAGTTCGACTAACGCCCACGCGACTAATCCGTCGGTACCAGCGTTCTGACCATCATTTTTCTTTTTGTCATTGCGTACTATGACCCCTGTAGAACTGCCATCCTGTTACAAATGACCCGAAATTTTGTGTCAGTATCTCACGGCCTAACACGGGAACTACACTAGGTTTTGAATTCCTTACGAATGTCGAAATGAAATGAAAAAAAATTGACGGCTGTATCTTTTGATTGCGTTGGCTTATACGTTTGATTTTATCTGTCTGGAACGCGTAGAGGTATCAAGCTGAAATTTATATCGAATACTCAAGTCTACGGCCCCTAAATGCTGTGAAGAAATCAACCTTATAAGCCAACGCAATCAAAAGATACAGACGTAAATGCTGAAAATTTTCGCAAATTTCGACATTCGCAAGGGAATCAAAACCTACAGGGTGCTTCCTATGAACACAGAGTCTTGAAATTTGGTACAAAATAACATCTTATAACACAGATATAGGAATAATTACGAAAAATATTATGAATTTTTAATTACATTAGTTATATAAAAAAAATATGTATGTATATTTTCAATAATTTTAAACTTAAAAAGGGGGTTGCCCTTTACTCATGAACGCTTACATGTATTAAATTAACTCAAGTCTATAATATCTATAAGCCGTAATAAAATCAAACTTCTATGTCAATACAGCCGTAAACGCTGAAAATTTTCGTAAAATATAAAAAAAATATATGTATGTATGTATTATAACTTGTATTGACTACGATTTTTGACGAGTATGATTTGGAGGGGGGGGGGGTTGCTACATTTTCAGCCGCTTGACCCCCCCCAAAATGTCAGGCTAGGACCGCGCCTGTCACCGATGCAATGTTACTATTAATTAATCGAATTTAGTACTAGAATGTTATTTATAAATAGTTTGTTATAATACTATTTATATAGGAGTAAGTACGCTGTGTGTAAGAACGTTTTGTTATCTTCATTCATCGATAGAGCGAGCGCCGAGCAACCTCATCCTACAAAAGTAGGTAGGTACTTAACAAAAAAATCTAAGATAGTACTAACATTAAATGTGTAGCTATTTTTAAATGCTTTATTGTATATCGGAAGCTATGTATTAAACCAATTTAACCAAATATTGCCGCAAACATTATGAAAATATTGCGCTTATAGCTTTTAATAGAATCAATTTACCTAGGTACCAATTGCCAGCTAGCCGAATAGCATGGTGAATCCTGGTAAAAATATACCAGGATTAAATACTTATATATGTGTGTAAAAAGGCTAACAGTTAAATTACTATCTACATATGCAGTAGAAGAATAAACAGTGCTTATAGATAAAAATTAAATTCAGAAAGATACAACTCACTGTTATTATAAAAAGACAACCCATGAAACCGAGGTCCCAAAGGCCTTTTACACAACAATTGACAGCAATCAATAATACCAAACACTACATGTGTGTAAACAGGAAAAACGACGTCACTGAATAAATAACTCGACACTTGTTCGCAAATAAACAATTTAAAATGTCAAGAATAGGGTAAGGGCAACCAACCCTTTTCCTCCTGACATTATGTTTTCTGACAACCAATTTTAGAGGTGTTTACGCCTTACAAATACACATTTAAATGAAAATTACAAATTCAATAGTGCCTATGTTAAACCCATGTTAAACCCGCTATTTTCTAAGTACCTATTCGGTACGATAAAATTTCCGTATTTCTAAAGACAGTGAAAATTATTTACACATTTGTTTCTCCTGCTTTTATAAAATTGTATCATAATAAAATTAAAAACAATACTAGGAAGAACTAATTATATATAATGCTTTAAACTCAGTGCTCTACTTATTATTAGAGCTATCATGGCGTATCAAAAAAAGTTATTTAAATAATTAACAAGCAATAGAGATAAACGTCGCCTTTCAATTTAAATGAATATAATCGGTCAACACGTCGTGATTCATACATCAATACAATAATTAGGATTATAACAGCACATTAATTACCATCCATACTTCATGCGTGGTTCTATTTTTCTGACTTCCTTTAGCTAGTTATAATCGAACAGTGCTATACTGCAGCTGTGTCTGAGAAATGAACAATCACGAGGGATGTACGCAGCACATCGATATCTAATCAACTAATATTATTATCTAAATTATTTTCACTTTAGGTATTTATAGTAAGCCACAAAATATATAATATTTGTTAATTATTTTGTGTTTTTCAAGACAAGTGCCCTTGCTCCCGAGCTTATATGCTGAAGTTATATTCTTTTAAATAAGAACTGTCCGTACCACGTCACTGATGAAGCAGAACCGCCTTCTACGTGTAGGCATGCCTATGAATTGTTAAATCAACGCCAAGGTTGGTGTTGGTACCTACATAGCACTTTTTTCTTTAAAATACAGTGACGAAAATGAAAGAAATAGATTAATTACTAGTCAGTTCACAGTTGAATCGCTTCACAATAGAGTTTAATTTCCGATTTGAGATCCACCTTCACCCAGCTGATGACCAAATTGACAGACCTGAATTTATGAACAAATGCCTATTATAACTTGCCTATCAAAAAGTGCTCATGCAAATCAATTATTGGCATACACAATTGTTGTTTTTTTCTTCCTCTAAAACAGGTAATGCAAAATAAATGCATTAAACTAAACATCGATACAGCTCAACCCTTTCGCCATATGCCGTCGCTCGCAGCGCGCCCTTAAATTACTGAACTTCCCGCTCATAATAGAGAGATATGCCTTTAATATCTGCCTCGAACTACTTCCGCGCAATGTTTACTTTTTGCCTTCGTTCTTATATTAGATATTGTATATTGCAGTGCGCTAATTGAAAGATATGCTCTGCTCTCTGTTTATTATGGCGATGTGATTTGATACTCATTTTTGGCTTAATATTCAGATTTATGTGAAAAATAGTCAGCACACTCAAACCACCACCCATGACGTAAAAAGCTCTGTTAAAGAATTACTCAGCCTTTATAAATTTTTATCACAACTTAGTATTGAAAAATATAAATAAATTAATTTTTAAATTATAGATAGGTACCTTCTTAGCGAATATTATTGGTGTGTTAACAACTGATATAAAATTAACTGAAATGTGATTGAATTTTAATCAAATTCATATTTGCATGACCGTATTATCTCCTGTTATCAATGAAATCAACTTTTGTATAGGTACAAGAAGAATACCCTATACATTTCAAAGTAGATAAAAGGTCGGCACTCGGCACGTAAATCGAGCCATATCATTACGCCCTTAAAAACGTCCCCCGGTGAAGTTGGGTGCAATTTCAATCAGTATACCGTAACGATTGGAAACGCACCTGCTGACTACGAGTCTTGTACGTGCCCAGTGAGAGGCTACTTAACCTAAGTGACCCTTACTGAATCCCAACTGTGCCGTCCGAGACACTGAATGGCCGGCAATTTTACGTGAACCTAACGCCATCTGCGTCCGACGCAAAATAACATCCCCAAAAAACATTCAGGAGAAAGGAATATTAGTCTCCGCGGGGCCATAATCGAAGCCAATCGGCTCACCGAGAGGTACGACACTTTTATTTATACGGAATGTCATTATATCAGTCACGCGCGTGACTTTTTTATCCAACTTCATGCAAGCATGTCGAATGACGATCCTCAATGGTTAAAAGAGGTATAGACTAAGATAACGCGGCTAAAATAGCAATAAAAGTTTATGTTCCTAATTATTCATCACTAGGAACATGAACTAGCTTTTCCGCGGTTCCGCGCGCTCTCATATTCACAGGAAACTTCGATTAGAATGAGATGTAATACCGCGGTAAAAAGCCTTAATCATACTAAAGAATAACAAACAACAAAATACTTTCGCATTTATACTTTACAAATTAGTAAGCATCAAACGTAATTATAGTCGCTCATACCATATTAAGACATTAATTCTTATTTTCCGACTCTACTTTCTTATCTCTATTTCCATAATAAAACATAAAACTACTACGAGTATGTACAATGTACATCGCTCTTAATCAGTTTGAAACAGTTTGCAATGACAATGACACAATGCACGTAAAATTCGTCTCGTATTTACCAATTTCTCCCTCCATTTCCCCCAAATTTTTTCAATACGCGTTCAGGATCATTTAACATTTTTATGTGTAATCTTGCTCGGTGGCGATAAGACAAGGAGATTTTTGCGCTTCTCACTTTATTTTATCGGCGACGTTTTACGGGCAAATCTAAACAGATTAAATCTAAGAGAGGGTGGGTGTCATATTCGTTGCACTTTTATGGCTTTGTATTTTGGCTTTGTAAGATCAGCTAGCTTATCAAACTATACAAGTGA
Source organism: Colias behrii (assembly GCA_029959065.1). Classification (NCBI taxonomy): domain Eukaryota; kingdom Metazoa; phylum Arthropoda; class Insecta; order Lepidoptera; family Pieridae; genus Colias; species Colias behrii. The sequence continues at coordinate 4,113,265 of JARWMC010000016.1, forward strand.
ATTTTTCTCGCATTCTAGATCAGCCAAGTTAACATTACCTATACTAATCCGACTAGTTCTACTTACGGATGGATGTATATTTTTTTTTAATTTTTCACGCGAAAGCTACTGAATTTATTATACCTACACGCTACCTACCTACTGGTTATTTACAGGACATACAACAGATGAATAAACCCAAAGACGCAGCTTAATATCTCTATTATATTTATCTTATTTATTATCTAAGTATGTATCTACACCTTCATGTTGCCTAAATAAGTTACCTAATTGTTACTTACTAATAAAAAATAGTATGTGATAGTAGTATAGAACAAAGCTTGCATACGTCTGTGTTTATAAAGAACCTCACAATAAATCCCATAAAACACGAATCATAAAAGCAAAAATGGGCATCAAAAACTTCCTTTTAAATTATGCAACATTTGTATGGAAATACAAGCGTCACCCCAGGCCCTCTTCGCCTCTTTAAAAATACATCCCGAGTTATTTGTTGTGTCGGTTTGACGGTTGTTTGTGATTTGATTGCTTTTTCATGTAGATTATAATATAACGGCCTATCTTGTGCGATGCACTAAATTGTCTTTTTATGTTACAGAATAAATGTTTGTTTTAAATGATATCCTTGACACATAAAGTACCTATAGAATAAAAACAAAATATATATTTATTTAAACAAAAGTGTAGAGACTTACATAAGTATTAATATAATAAATTGGTAGTAATACATGTAGGTAATGAGCATGCTCCTACTACTACCACCTTAGATCATTAAGTAAACTACAACGCACGGTGTAAGACTTACATTGAAATATAATTATAATGTTAATAATTGTAAACTTGGCAGGGTTCAAGAAATTTATCCCTCCATCTTTCTATCTAAATAAACATCCAGCTTGTTAATCCTATTACTTCCGCAAGTGATAATGTTGCGCTACCACTACCATCGTGGTATCTTGTAGGTGTATAGAATAGTAGAATTAATCGTAAAATATATTTTATTACATAATAATTATAAAATATTGCTATTATAAATTAGAAAAGTTTAGAATATTTTTGCCTAAAATGCATCAGACACTTAAAGTGGAGTACCTATCTATGCAAGATTAAAACCATTGTAGTTTCAACATATTTAGGTAGGTAGGTATAATAAAATGGATTCCCCGTTTGGTTTTAATGATAAAAGGAAAATTTAGTTAAAAAAATAATCCAGTCAAAAGTCAAGTTAGCTCCTACCCTAAATTTAAATTTTATAGTATCGAAGTGTGAAAGAAAAGCGCATGTTGTCATGTTTATATCATATTTTCCACCCGGCGGAGCTTATTATTTTAAAGCGGAACCCATTTCAAAGATTTTGAACTTTAACCCATAGGCCTTGATATCAATTTACCTTGTCCCCCTCCCGTTATAGGTGAGCTCGCCATTCATACTGGGCTAACCTTATTCCTCGAAGAATTGTTGGTAAATTTTCAATACCCACTTTATTAAGGGCGAAGCGGAAGGAGGGTGAACGAAACTGCCTTTATTAGATTTTCTAGAAACGTGAGCATACAGCCAATTGCCATAGGCTGTGAGTTGCTATTGACACGTTTATATCGAAAATTTTAAATTAAATTGAAACCGTCAATTCCAAGCGATAAACAACAGGCTTAGTACTTATATTTGCAGTGTTTACCGTTTAAACGTCTGATAGGTATTACGTTGAAAATATACATTCCTGAATTTATTATTTTACCCATAAAATAGGCACTGCTTGAGATGCCGGTACCTTAGCTACCGACTCAACGGAAAACTAGAGCAAGCTAAGTTTCTTCAAAATACCTAACGAAAAAACTGTTTTAAATATACCTATTGCTATAATATATGCACCTAGCTTAGCAAAACGATTAAATTGGAACGATTGAAAAAAATATTTCCTCAACACATCAAAGAATTGTTTGGGTACCGCTACGCTTATCTCAGACCTTGGATTATGAAACAAAACCAAAACCCATTATTTACTTACGTTACTTACCTATTAAACTACCTCATTTAACGACGTCATTGTTCAATTATTTAATCGTTAGGCACCAGTTACAGGTTTATTTGAAGGAAAGGTAGGCAAAGATTTCAACCGCTCTGCAGCTATTTCACCTTTTACCTAGAAAGTCATATTTATTTTAAAAATTTATTCAAGAAAAACTGACTTCGGCAATTAATAAAAATGTACATTATACATACACACTGTATCCCAATTTGATAGATCATTGATGATTGATAAAGGTATTTTGTTATTTTATGTACCTTCATTAACACACAAATTTAAAACCTAATCAAACCAAATCAAATGGAAATGGATTTAATAAACTAAAACCAATACATAGCTATAATAGCTGCATGTATTAATTTTATTGATTAGACATTATGTAACAGAAAATTATATTAATTATATCTACACAGAAAAACCGCCAAAAGCGTATTTTATTATCGTTTTAATTCTTACAGACTTTTTTTTTAATTCTTATATTTTTTAACTGCCATCTAAGCTGCCATCCTTTCTGCCATCTAACGACTGAAATGAAATCTTCGTCAACTTGCATACTATACCAATATACTAGTTTTCTATAGAATCTACAGATGTCGCTGTATTTATGATATTTTGGTGTTAAAAATATTTTTGTATTATTATTTATTATTAATATTATCTTACTTTAACTGTACAATATAATTTTATTACAGCCTCCACAGCCTCATATACATTTTTATCAAAATGTTCATTATGGTGATTATGGCAATCATTTATTTTGACACAATATAATGCAGTGGACTGCAGACAAAAATGTCAAACCGTTGTCAACTTGTCAAACATTCAAATAGGTTATATTTGAAGCTTTGTGATGTGTCTGATTTTTAAAACCTTTTGCAATAATTAAACGCTTTATGATTTACACGTATAAAGTTAAAAATAATGGCAGTAGTAATAGAAACTACGCTCGGTGACATCACTGTGGATCTTTACTTAGATCAAAGACCTGTCACTTGTTTGAACTTTTTAAAACTATGCAAAATGAAATACTACAATTACAATCTATTTCATTCCATACGAAGTGGATTTATTGCTCAAACTGGTGATCCTACGGGAGAAGGATCTGGTGGAGAATCTATTTGGGGTATATTAGAAGGGCCTAGCAAAAGATTTTTTTCTGGAGAGAAAAGGCCTAAAATTCGTCACACAGAAGCTGGTTTGTTGTCCATGGTTTGTACTGACGATATGATGGTGGGCTCGCAATTTTTTTTCACTCTTGCCCCGGACCTGGACTCGTTAGACGGTACACATTGTGTGATTGGGGAAGTAACAGAAGGACATGAAGTTCTAGGAAAATTAAACGAAGTTATCTGCGATGAAGCTCATCGGCCATACCGTGATGTGCGTATTACACATACAGTTGTTCTAGAAGATCCCTTTAGTGATCCCCCTGGTTTGAGAGCACCATCCCGGTCTCCATCACCAAATCCTGAGCGACTAAAAGGTGGTAGAATTGCGCCAGATGAAGAAATTGATGAAACTGAAGGTAAAACTGCTGAAGAAATACAAGAAATGATAGAGGAAAAAGAAGCTAAAGCCAGAGCTACTATCCTTGAAATAGTTGGTGATTTACCCGATGCTGATATTGCGCCACCTGAAAATGTACTATTTGTTTGTAAGCTCAATCCTGTCACAACAGACGATGACTTGGAAATTATTTTTAGTCGCTTTGGAAAGATTGTAAGCTGTGAAGTTATTAGAGATAAGAAGACTGGTAACTCCTTACAATATGCCTTCATTGAGTTTGATAATAAAAAATCTTGTGAGGATGCTTATTTCAAAATGGACAATGTATTAATAGATGACCGAAGAATTCATGTGGACTTCTCACAATCAGTCTCAAAAATGAGATGGTTAGGTAAAGGGAGAGGTGTTCAATATTTTAATGACGATCAATCAGAAGTATCTTTTGACAAAATAGAAAAGTCCAATAGAACTTCAAGTAGAGATACAAATAAAAATAGCCATAGAGAGCATAACACAAAGCATGAGGATAGGAAACATGTAAGAAATGAAAGTAGTTATAGGGATAGAAAAGATAGAGAAGAAAGACACCAAAATAATAGGTCACAAAGAGATAGAAGTAGGAGTAGATCTAGACAAAAAGATTCAAGATCTCATAGAAGTGAAAGAGAAAGTAAGAGACAAAGCAAAGACCGTGATAACGGTATCAGTAGAAACTCTCATAGACACAGAAGTGAATACAATGGCACTGAAAGATCTCACAAATCTAACGTTTCCAACACTGAAAGAAGGAACAATGATTCCCCTCCAAGAAGAAGTGATAAAGAATCTTACGACAAACATGATCGTAGTAAAGACCGCGATAAGAGAGACAAAAGCAAAAATGAAGAAAGGAGAAGTGAAAATAGTGTAACTAGTAAAACTAAAAAGAAACCTAGTAATGAGGAACCTAAAACTCCATCCCCCATTTTAGATAGAAAGAAACATGAAAAGGACAGTAAATCAAAGAATAAGCAAGCAAAAGACAGTAAATCTAATAAAAAGAAACGAAAGGTATCTACATCATCATCAGAGAGTTCTACAGAAAGTAGCTCTAGTACAGAATCATCAAGTTCAAGTGATTCTGATAGAAAGAAAAAGAGAAGAAAAAAGAGGAAAGTATCCACATCCAGTAGTTCGAGTAGTTCTTCCAGTAGTTCAGAAAGTAGTAGCGATTCTTCAACATCTAGCTCTGATAGTGAAAAAGATAAGAAAAAACGTAAAAAGAAGGTTCATTCAAAAAAGCCCACAAAGAAATCTAAAAAATAAATCAATTATTAAGTATTAGACTGGGTTGTTTCTATCTGTAATCATTAATCTTTAAACAAATACGTACAAATGGTACAAATTGTTCGCTTTTGATATAACAAAGTATTACAAATAAAATTTAATTAAAAATGATGTACTTTGTATTTTTATACTTAATATTGAATGAACTACACTGCAATAATTAAAAATGAAATTGTTTTCCTTTGATATAAAATTGAACTCTAATTAGAATCACTTTTAATATTAGTTAAGACATGTTTCTTTAATTTATTTGTTTTAAAAAATATCACAATAAACCTTATTTTTTAATCGTTTTTTTATTTATTTTTCCTTCATTAAATTCACAATAATTTTCCTGATAAATAATTTAACTTAACTTAAATATGTATGTATATTATAATATAGACTGTACATTACAAAACTTAATAACTTTGATACTTAAGTAGTAGTTACTGAAGAGAGGAAGATTCAATGTTATATATATTTTGTTATAGATGAACCGATAGACCGACCGTGACGTTGAAATTAAATAAATGCATATACCTACCTAGGCATGATTAAGGCTTTACAATTTACTACCAAATTTTGAAACTTACCTACATCATGGACCCAATAAATATCTAGATATTTGTCCATGCCTACATACAGTTATTATCAGCCCATTACGTTCCCACTGTAAGGACATGGCCCTCCTACGAGGGTACAGGCCATCAAATGCAGGTTGGTAGAAGTGTGGGTAGAAGCATAGAATATAATATATATTATATAGGTACTATAGCGCCGTAGAACTAAAGCTGTAGAGCATTATATTTTGTTCAAAGATTAAAAAAATGATTTTATTGCTTAGAAGTCTGCAAAGTCTAGTAAGCTGGTTATAAAATAGTTGTAACTATTAGATAATTTAATATCACTTAATTTATGTGATTATTCTTTAGAAATCGTCTTCAAAACAGATAAGTAATGGCTGGCGTCCACTAGGGATTTTAGCGCACGTGCCGTGCTAAAAAATAAACGAAAATGAACGAAGAACTGCTTATTTCTATAGTGCAAAAGTAAAGAGAACTGTATGATCTAGGAGACCCTAGATATCACGATGAGCAGCGGCGCATGAATATATATGGCAAGAAATAGCACAGATTTTGAATGAAACATGTAAGTTATTAAATTTATAATTGATATAAAAAGCATTTGAATGCCATAAAACCAAAAATATCAATAAAATTTCAACACATGTAAGGTAACGGCACCAGTCGTGGACAAGCATCCAGTAATGGACAAAATAAATATTAAATTTAAATATTAAGACCAAAATTAACGTTATATAATTTGGCAATACTTAAAATAAAAGTTTGGTTTATAAGCTATCAAAATACGACACTTCATCTTATTCGGCCAAAATGTTTGAAGATGGCAGAACGTTATGTTTAGTTGCTGCGACTCGTTTCGAAGAAATCCGTTTTTACTAAGGAAATCCTTAAGGAAGTGAGGACACAATTTTGGTTATAAGAATTTTTGTATAAATGTCAGCAAAATTTGATATTACTTTTATTTATAGTAGTTAAGTGTGCGAAATATTACACGATTTAGTATTATGATAGTTTATGTTGTTTAAATAAAATTCTTCAGTGTCCATAACTGGATTCAATTCTATGGATATATCCATTTATGGACATATGTCGAAAATAAACTTTTTTTAAAGGTATTAATTACATGCGCTTTTCTGTATTGTCTTTTCTTTCTGGTTAATAATATACCTATCACGACCATTTCAAACAAAGGGTTCCAATATTGTACAACAATTGTCCATGACTGGATTTGCTTTGGTTCCTATAATGGACATTGATATTTTTTGTTAAAATTACACTAATGGGTCCAACAACATAATATCTATCTAAACATGAAGAATATATTTTAGAACAATGGGTCATTATGTGCTGTGCGACTCGTTCTCGGCTTCATTCTCTATCACTGCGTAGAGAAGTCGCATACTTATGCGTATTGTAACGCATCTATCATAGAGAGTTCTCTGATTAACTGTCTGCTGCTAAATTCCACCACCATATAGCACACACGCTTAAATTTCATCCACACCATCTTGACAACAGTTTTAAAAAAGCTTTTTGCCTCGTGCTACAATTTGGAATCCATATCGATGGACCGATCAGATTAAGGCTGCTGGCGGATTCAGATTGGCGATTCACTTCACGAGTATAGCGGAATGCCAGGAAACAGAGAGATATGGCGGAACATCGTGAAGCGGATAACATGTACCCCCCCAAACCTCATGTTGACCACGTTCGTTCTGACTAGAGTGATATGACGAAGAAGAAGAAGTCCCAAAATGGATGGAATGGCAGTACTTTTTTTAGTTATATTTTTCATCCCTGACTTATTGAGAAAAAAACCCATATTGGTGTTTCTTAACGGACATAACTCGTATTTAACGATGCATTTGTCCAATTTTTGCCTAGAAAATGGAAATTAAGACTGTTTTAAATATTATAAGTATGCAAAATAATTAATAAGTACTATTTTTTATAAATACATTCCCGATTATTATCGTATTCCAATCATCATTTTCAAGATTCTATTGATAACTATAAGTCTTCTCCAAGTGTAAATAACTGGAGAAACAACATTAGGTACAGTCCATAAATGGGTGTTCATAACTGGATGTTGTCCAAAACTGGGTGTCCATCATTAGATTTTCATTGTCCAACACTGGTGCAAAAAAGTGGTTTTTTAATTTATAAATAACTTCATTATTTATGCATTGTAATCTTTTTTCTAAAATTGGTTACGTTAAACTAACATTGAACTAAACGTATAACTAAACAATATCCAATAAAGTTAAAAAACCTACGAGAAATTTGCAAAAAACTTCAATTTTTTCCTTAATCTGTACAAGACTGGTGCCGTTACGTTAAGTTAGTTAATTAAATAATTCATTTAAATTCTAGGTTTTTAACCGACTTCAAAAAAGGAGGTTATCAATTCGATCCGTATGTAGGTATGTATTATTGTATATTTCCAGAAATGCCCAGTTTTTGGATATGTTAATCTATATCAGCTTCTAATAAAGACCTGTGCCAAATTTCAAAAGTGTTTGTATGTTTGTCCACGCATATCTCCAAAAGTATAAGTCCGATTTAAATAATTATTTTTTTTTGTTGTACTAGATATTGTTCAATTGATTTGAAACCCTAAAATCTCTTCGTCGGAGCTGTCCATGGTAGCGCGATGTCAGTCCAAGCACGAAAATACGTCTGTTAGATAAAATCCGCTTAGGCGGTCCGCCGCGCCCCGTACAGATGGACGCAAGAGCATAACAGTGCCGCGGCCCGTTCCGATGCGATCCGCCCCGATCCGTCCCTAATGGACGCCTAGCTTAACGAAACGCACATATAGGTACATTACGCGGATTGGAGGTTTTATGGAGGTTTTTAATTTTTTTAATCGACATTCCCAAAAACGATGGAGATCTCATATTAACGGTTATATTTTATAAGGAGTTTATTTAATTATTTTTGAAACGAGTATTTTTTAGTCTCCATACAAAATTCGTTGGTCCCACTAACACATCTCATACTTTAAAGACACTTAAATTTTTTTTTTGAACCTGTTTTTGTTGGTATTTCTAAATTATTTTATCAATAATATGTGACGCTAAATTAATTTGAATATTATAACGTAAAATATGTCTCATTTTTGTTTCCCGAATGAAACCTCACGTAAGTTACTATAAATAACAACTATTTAATACTTAGATCATTAAGTAATGATAATGTAAGTAATGTAAATTACTTAATGATCTAAGATTTAATATGAAGAGATTCCCGGTCCGTCAAACATAATTTTTGATCGTTTTTGATATATAGCAACACCATGGTACAAGTTGGCCAACGCCCAACTTAGGGAAAGAAATCGCCAGTTTGTTTCCTGTCAAAGTGTTGTTGAAGGTGGTCGTCATTTTTGTCTCGGAAGTTTTTAATGTTTTTATGTGAGGATATCCACGGTAAGAATGAAAGTTTTACATATTATTTCAAAGTTTGTGTGTAGATTTGCAATTCCTTTTACGAATTGAACTAAAGGGCGTCCTACTACATCAAAACTTGCAGAAAAATAAGTCGTATATTATGTCCACGAATATTTTGATTCACGAATGATTCCATGTGTTACCATATTGGTACGGGAGCTGGTAACGTTTTAAAAAAAGTCATTTTAGTATAGTTGGGTTTTTGATATACTGTTTCTCTTGCTATTTCGGTTAGAGTCCGGGCTGTCTGGCTAATTTCACTTATTTCGATGACATTTTAATTATTTTGAAATAAAAAATTGCGTATGGAATCTATTTAACAACGAAAAAAACGTCTTGCAATAAAAAAATTATGTCTGATGGATCTATCTAAAGGCAAAAGATCAAAAATTACGCGTTAATAAATGACTTTAAATTACGGATATTTTCCTGTGCAGATAAGATGCGCACTAATAAACGCAACCACTGCGGCCAGCCAGACAGCCCGGACTCTAACCGAAATAGGAAGAGAAACAGTATATCAAAGAACCAACTATACTAAAATTCTCTCTTGTCAACGTTGCTAGCTCCTATACGATATGCGTTACGTAACATTCGTGAACAGTTGTAAAGAGTAGTACACACTATCAAATTGACAATTGACAATATTTCAAAATTTTAAGCTACTTATTTTTTTATTTTAATGAAAACTAGATCAAAAATTATGATACATGTATTTTTTGCTTTTTCTAAATATGGAAGTTTTCATTCATCTTTTTGAGTTTTAAAATCATCTCATTCTAAAATGTCGTAAGCGCCAAATGACGTCATACATACGGAGGAATACATTTTTTCCTTTGCCACATACCTAGTTTAAATTTAAAAAAAATCTTGACAGTTGACATTTTGGCACATTTGTCACTTTGATTCGTCAAGCTTTATAATTAATATTGTTATTTATTATTTGCTGATCCAAATTTTAAACAAAAGAAACTTATTCACAAGTATTGATGATGATGACTTTATGCAGGATTTGTTAAGGGGTGCTGAAAATTTCTGGGAAACAAATATACTATCCCAAAAACGTTGGAAAGTGTTAAATAATTACAACTTTTAGTAAGTAAACAAAGTCTTTTATATCAAGAAAATTATGAACACTATAGGCACTATTTGTATAATATAAATGAATTGGTCCAACTCCAATCAAACAAACATCACGCTAATGAGATTAAATTAGAAAACCAAAACACAATAACACGATTTAAAAGTTTGTTTACATGAATAATTCACAAAAATGACATTAATATGAAATTTGCCACATGCCATACCCTGTAAATGTCAGTGATAGTTTTTTTTTAACTTTTTTTAAATTAGGCTAAGACGCATTTTTATTCCTCCGTATGTGTCATACATACGTAGGAGTCATCATCACATTTATCGTTTTTATTTAATTTCTCTTAAAATATGCGATTAAAAAATGAAATATTTTTTTTTCTGTAATCGCAAGAGCAAAATTAAGAAACGGTTTTTTTCTTTCATGGCCTTATAAAAAATGAAATGTTGTCAATTATCAAAAGCACTACCAGTAGTTTTGTGACAAATATTGACACTTTTTACCAGTCACTGTCAAGGAAGGGTTGTTTTTCGCGCGTATCTTATATGTATGTATGCATGTATATATGTACTGATATTTCTTTATTACCTCGTAAGTACCTACGTTGCGTGTAATCGAATAAAGTCAAAATTTACATTATTATTTTTAAATTATTTATTTACCTTTTAGATGGCACTTACGGCGGCAGAAAAACAAAAACGGTATAGGGAACGAATGCGAGCCAACAACCCTGAAAAGTTTCAAGAAGCTAAACGAAAAAATTCGGCGCGGAATAAAGAAAGAAAAAAAATTAGCGAATGTACAGAGAATGAAAAGAAGAAACTACGGAAACAGTGGCGAGATAGGAAAAATAGGCAAAAAATTAAACTTGAAAATTGTGAAGAAATCAAAGGAAATGAAAGCGAGACCATTGATGATAAAATTAAGAAAGCACGATTAGCAGAACGAAAAAAAAATTTGAGGCGGTTTGCTATTGAAAAGGAAAGTTTTCACACCAAAATAAATAACTTGTCAAATACTATTAAAACACTTAAAAAAAAATGTTGTCGCTTGATAAAAAATAAAAAATCATTACTTGAATGTATAGAAGAACTCAAGGCAAAAAATACAGCCACTGAAAAAGTTCCAACAACTGTGTTAAATATATTTTTGTAATTTTGAACTTTGCGCCTTGCAACACCAGCTTACGCTTGCTTTGTGGTTTTTCTCTCTGCTCTGTGACATTATAGTGACTGTATAATATGTTCCCGGTATTTTTATTTAGAAATATAGTTAATATTGAAATAATCAGTATTTGTGTCTCATTAACCCATCAAACTGAAAACACAGCCAGTATGGTTCCAATAACTGAAATGACACCACTATCGAAAACAGAAAATTACATAGAAAACAACTTACCCAACATAACGACGCCCGAAAAACAAAAAGTTAAAAAGCAACTACTGACCTTCAACGTTTTAACTACTGCTTTGCAGGATACATATGCAAACACAAAGAATAATAAAGACCGCAATATTTTCAAAACTGTGTTGAGAATAAAATAACAAAGAAATACAAGGTGAAAAGCGCAACTGCAGCTGCATTGGGTTTAAAAGGTAGTGCTCGTCGCAGAAAAAACATTTTGAAGAAAAATAACATAAAAACATATAAACGAAATCAAACAGTTCTATGAAAGAGACGACGTCAGTAGGGCAACAGCTGGAAAGAATGAAGTTAAGACTTTTAAGAAAAACAAGAAACAGCGACGCTATTTATTAAAAACTCAGAACGATCTTTACAAAAAGTATAAGTTTTTATTTATTTTTTTATTTATGACACTTTATTGTACAAGTACCAGTAATAAAAACATAATTTAACAAGAAAACATGAATATGGTAAGTGCACAAAAGGCGGCCTTATTGCTTAAAGCAATCTCTTCCAGGCAACCACAAAAATAAAGGACATGTACGATGCTGGTTAAACGCGAAGGCGCAATCATAAAGAAAATAAGTAAAATCAAGGTTATGAAAACAAAATCAAAAACTATGGGAAATAAACAATATACTGGGATATAATTATAACATAAATAATTATGTACACAAAACTCAATAATATCAATATTACATACATACTAGTAGGGCATGCACCCGGGTTTACCCGGTTCCGAAAAACCCGGGTAAACCCGGGTTTTTTGATGATCTTGAGAACCGGGTCTGAATAATATGAAACCCGGTTCTCCCGGTTCCGACTAAAATATTAAAATATAAAGTAATATTTATATTTTGCTGCATTATTTTAACAAATTTATTCTATCTGGCAACGTCAGACTCACGTGCATCGCGAATTTTCGTGCCACGCCTCAAGCTTGGCTCTGATTGGTTGTCTAACCTTAGATGCTATAGGTTTCCTACGGTTGTATTTATTATTATTATGAGCCATGGCTGTCCCACTGCTGAGAAAAGGCCTCTCTTCCCTCAATACATTTCTCCCTATTTTGAGCAATTTTGCTCCAATCTGCTAAATGGGAATCAAGCTCGTCCCGCCATCTTGTTCTGGGCCTGCCACGCAGCCTTTTGTCCTTGTTGGGGATCCACAAAGTGGTAATTTTCGACCACAACTCCTCCGACATTCGGCAAACATGGCCAGCCCAGTTCCATTTCAGCTCAGCAGCTTTATGAGCTACATCGATTATCTGTGTTTTTGAGCGCAGTATCTCATTTTGGACGCAATCCGTAAGTTTTACGCCCAAAATACTGCGCTCCATCTATCTTTGGCAATCTATCAATGATCTAGTCTGTGCACCGTAGTGCTTTTTTCACTCGTGGGTAGTGTAAAGTGCATACGTCTTTTTTCTTGCTCTTGATTTTTTTTTTATGAATAATTTGTTTCTGATTGTTGTTTACATAAATAATATGCTTTAAAAATTACCTTTGCCATCAAGTAAGTGTCTCACAAAATCACTTTCACTTTTCACCAAGACAAGATAATAATTTTCCTTCAACCTCTAAAACTTTTAATGTGGTACATATTAACGCACAGAGCATTCCGGCACATTATACTGATTTTTTAGCCTCATTCGAGTCGAGTAATGTCCAAGCTATCCTTGTATCTGAAACCTGGCTGAAGCCCTCCTTACCTTCCTCCTGTTACTCTTTACCCGGTTTCCATCTGATACGTAACGATCGTGCCTGCAGGGGCGGAGGAGGTGTCGCTATCTATCTACGCAATCACATGCCGTTCACTATTATCAGCTCTCCGCCAGAACCCACACCTGCAGCCACGGTCGAATACCTTTTCCTAGAGGTCTGCATTTCCCACACAAAAATTCTATTAGGCGTTATCTATAGTCCTTCCTCTTCCATAGACTATTTTCCTACCTTTGATGATCTCCTTCTTAATCTTTCTCCTTCTTACAGTCACACCATAATTATGGGTGACTTCAATACCTGCTTGCTAAAAAATGACTCTCGCTCTAATAAACTATCATCTATTGTGGACTCCTATAATCTTCACATCCTCCCTCTTAATCCCACGCATTATTTCCCTAACTGTGCACCTTCCTTGCTTGACCTTATGATCGTATCCAACTTAGACTTTATCTCTAAGCATGGACAGTGTGCAGCAGATGCCTTCTCCTATCACAATCTTATTTTCCTTTCCTACAAACTCCGTCCCCCTAAATCCAAGCCCCAAATTGCTATGCAGCGAAATTTTGGTCGTATGAATCATGAAGGTCTCTGTGCTGATGCGATTAAGATGGATTGGAATGCAATACAATGCTGTGAAAACCTTAATGAAAAAGTAATGCTATTTAACTCCTTTCTTACGCAGCTCTACGACATTCACGCTCCAGCACGCCCGGTGAAGCTAAAACACTTGCCTGCACCTTGGCTCACTGAGGAAATTAAATCGCAACTGAATTTAAAAAACCAAGCCAAATCTCAATTAAAATCGTGTCCTTCTGATGAGGCGAGGGAGAGGTATGTAAGACTGAGGAATCGTTGCAATACTGTGTGCCGGGATGCACAGCGCCGCCATATTCATTCATCCATTGAAAATGGTGATCCATGTTTTGTGTGGAAATTTCTTAAAACGATTGGAGTAGGCAAACAACCTAAAGTGTCATCTACGAACCTGAATATCGACCAGTTAAATGCACACTTTTCCACTCCTCCTGTCCTATTTGACAGTGTCGATAAACAGGCTACCCTTAATTTCCTTTCATCCTTACCTTATTCTCCTGTAAACCCTTTTAACATCTCACCTTTCACCGAATGCGATGTTAAGAAGAACATATTATCCATATCTTCTAAAGCTGTCGGTTGTGACAATATTAGCCGTGCTATGATCGTTCCTATCCTTGACATCATCCTTCCTACAATCACCAACATCCTTAACCACTCTATTTCATCCAGCACATTCCCTGAAGTTTGGAAAGACGCCAATGTTATCCCACTTCCAAAGAAATCGAATGCTAGCTCACTGTCTGATTACCGACCTATATCCATTCTTCCTTTCCTCTCCAAAGTTCTTGAAAGACTTATCCATCACCAATTAAGTATTTTCCTAAACTCCAACTCCATACTCAATCCTCTACAATCCGGTTTCCGCCCCGGGCATAGTACGGCTACTGCTTTAGTAAAAATAACTGATGACATTCGGTTAGGTATGGATAATAAGCAGCTCACGATACCAACATTACTAGATTTTAGTAATGCATTTAATTGTATTGACTATGACGTACTTTTGAGTGTGCTGCGTTCTATTAACATATCTGCGTCGGTGTTAGAGTGGTTTCGTAGCTTTTTGCATGGTCGCCGGCAGAGGATAAAGCTAGACGAGTCTGTCTCATCTTGGAGTTATCTGACTGCAGGTGTACCACAAGGCGGTGTCCTCTCTCCTCTTCTTTTCTCACTTTTCATTAACTCCATTACGAGCAACATTTCATCCCGGTACCACATGTATGCTGATGATCTCCAGATTTACACACATTCTCCTTTGTCGGATTTGCCTGCAGCCATTCACTCAACTAATACTGATCTCGATTTTATCGTTAGGTGGAGCAAGCTGTATGGCCTTAAAATTAATCCCCACAAAACGCAAACTATTATTATTGGAAGTCCGCAGTTTATGTCAAAAATTGTATGGGATAATTTACCATCTGTTTACGTTGCGACACTAAAATCCCTTTCAGTCAGTCTGTTAAAAACCTAGGTGTCCATATAGATTCTACGCTTTCCTGGCATGAGCACATGAAACATGTTAGTAAAAAGTTATTTGCGGCATACCACTCCCTTAAGCGATTACGAAACTTTCTTCCGATTCCGACCAAAATTTTGTTAGCGCAATCACTCCTTCTTCCCATCCTCGACTACGCTGATGTCAGTTTCTGTGACCTAACTGGAATCCAGCTTGACAAGCTTGAGCGATTTCAGAACTTGTGCATCCGTTTTATCTTTGGATTGCGCAAGTTTGACCACGTCTCCGCTTATCGTCACAGGCTGAAATGGCTGCCTATCAGATATCGCCGGGATGCTCATGTGCTGCATCTATTGTTTGGAATTTTATTCGATCCCAGAACTCCGCCCTATTTAAAAAATAATTTTGAATACGCTCGTAATCATGGGTTGAATTTGAGATCGAACGATACTTGCCTCCTTAATGTACCTATCCATAAAACAAATTTTTTTAACACCTCATTCACTGTCAAAGCTATAAGACTATGGAATCAATTACCAATAGCCATACGCAAAGCTAGATCCATTGATGTTTTCAAAAATATGCTTTTTGATTACCACATGTCCTTAATTAAGTGATGACTTTATATATTCTTTCTCTTATCTGTATTTATTTATTTTATTGTATATTATTTTATTATATATTATTTTCTTTATTGTTGTAAATTATGTATTATTTATATTCCTACTTTCTTGGTATTACTATAATATTATTATTGTATATATTGCTTTGGTATGCACCACCTACTTGTATTCGTTCTTTGTTACTGTTTTCCTTGGTTGGGTTACCTGGAAGAGATGGCTCTGTAGCCATAAGGTCGCCTATTGTGCAATTTATGTATATTTTACTTAATGTTATTTCATTATTTTGGTGTGTACAATAAAGCTTTCATTCATTCATTCATTCATTCATTCATTCATTCATTCATTCACCGTAGGTGAGGATGGGTAAGATGCACATGTCCATGAGTCTTCGCTTTAGTGAAAGAGGCATCTTTCCTTTCATCAGCTCTTTCATCGACCAAAAGCTTCTCCAAGCGTTCTCAATACGTTTACCAATTTCTTTATCCTGTCTTGCTTGGAAAGAAACTATTTGGCCAAGATATGTATACTCATCGACATAAGCAACTGACCCACCCTCGACAATGATGGTGGTTTTGGTGCTATTAGTCATTATCTTTGTTTTGGTCATGTTCATCGTAAGTCCAACCCTAAGGCTTGCAACGCTCAAGTCTTCGAGCATCGTTTGCAACTCTGAGGATGAAGACCAAAAAAAAATTAGGCTTCGAAAATGACAAAAATTAGGCTACAGAAATATTTTTATTAGATTTGTCGTAAATTTGAAAAGCTGTTGATTTTACTGTTTCACATAATGATCCAGTCATGTTTTTGTTTTTGGTATCAAGCTGAAATTTATATCGAATACTCAAGTCTACGGTCCCTTGATGCTGTGAAAAAGTCAAACTCACAAGCCAACGCATCAAAAGATACAGCCGTAAATGCTGAAAATTTTCGCAAATTTCGACATTTACATGGAATTCAAAACCTACAGGGTACTTTAATGAACACAGAGCTTTGAAATTTGGTAAAAGTAACGTCTTATAACATAGATAAAGGAAAAATTGCTATAAATAAATTTTTAAGTTACAACATTATAAAAAATAGGTTTGTTCGGAGCCCTCGGAGCGTGAGTCCGACTCGCACTTGGCCGGTTTTTTGCTTTACAGTTTGCAGTTGATGAATAAGGTTTAAGTTTATATGTGATATTATGATAACAAGGTACTTTTATAAGACTGATAAATAAAGAGAAGTATTGAAATTTTGTTTCTTTATTAATTTAATAAAATAAGACACAAGCCGCGTAAAATAAAAGGCCCATCAGGTACTTTTACAGTTACTTTTGTCTTATTTCGTATTTTTTTCCGATGTATTATAAAAGAACCGGGTAACCCGGTTCTACCCGGTTCTTAGCTCGATTTGGAACCGGGTTTCAGAAACTTGGAACCGGACTCTTTTCTGCATGCCCTACATACTAGGTACATCAATACTTAAAAAATAGATAATAATAAATACAATTAAATAAATATAAGACATAAATATGCTAATACATAAAATATAACATACTATACATAATATTAAACATGATGTATACAAATTCATATAAATATATACATATACATAAGATAAAAAAGGAAACTAAATAGTGGAAAAAAGTGCTCTTTGACAAGTACTTTGAACATATGCGGTGATTTGGCGCGTCTGATGGTCTCAGGGAGAGAATTCCACAGTCGAATTGCTAGGACGGTATAGGATGAGTTAAAAAAATTGGAATGGTGAATAGGGGTGGATAGGAGAAGGAGATCAGAAGAACGAAGGGAAAGGGAACTATTGGAATGTAAATATTTGAACTGATTCTTAAGATAGATAGGAGTTTTCGGGTCAAACAGGATAGAGTACAAGAGTTGAAGGATGTGAGTATTCCGGCGAAGACGAATAGGGAGCCAGTGAAGTCTTTTACGAAAATCAGAAACATGATCGAACTTGCGTAAGCCGAAGATGAATCTGATGCAAAAGTTTTGCAGCCTACTCAGTACACGATACCTCAGATGACGAAATTTTCATACCCGATTATGACTCTTTTTTTGATGATACCCAAGAAATTGAAGAGAACACTGAAAACAAAAAAAGCATGACACTAATGACAGTGAAAAGTAATCCCGGCTGCGAACAGAAAAAGGTTGAAGAAATAACTGAAAGAGAACAATTTATTAAGACTAAAATAAAAAATACTGATGAAGACTCCAAAATCGCAGATACCATAGAAAACAGACAGTTTAGTGTGGATGACAGCGTAAAAGTACCCGGAAGTGACATTTTTGTAGAATATCCAGAAGAAAATAGTACAGAAAGCAATGAAAATATGCAAATAAAAAGAAACAGTGATAGTTAAAGATAAAGCAGGAAATGGCAAAGTACAATTTGAAAAGACTGAAATAAAAGAAAAGACTGACAACACTGACACAGAAATCCCAGATATCGATAAAGAAAGATTTATCTGTGTAGGTGATAGCGTATTAGTAAGGTATTTTGAAAGACAATCTGGGAAATATTATGTAGGGTTCATAGATATGTAGTATAAAAGAAGATGAAACCGTAAGATATTCTGTTCGGTTTTTAAAAACGACTCATAAACCAACACTTAGGTTTGTACCTACAAAAAGAGATCGTGATGTTGTTTCCGATCTAAGTATTGTAAAAAAAAATTGAATTAGAGTTACATGAAAAAGCGTACTTCTTGAAAGATTTAAGTAACGATCAAATTTATTTTTGATTATTTATGTGCTCATTTGTAATAAGATAATCCCACCAAAAACAGAATTAAACTGACTTACTTTTACTTTTATTAGTACTTTAATTATGATTAAGAATAATAAAGTTGAGGATGTACTTAAGTTCAGAAGTTTATAAGAGGTTTCTAAAATTTTGTGTTCCCTGTGTGTGTTAAGGAGTTCAACTCCCATCTCAGTATTACCTATAACTATTTTTATGTCGGGAAAAAGGACGATAAGGCTAAAATTATAGTACGTTTAAATTAAAGGTAAGAAATGCTAAAAATATAAAAGAAAGTCATGTTATAACAAAAATAAGTCTGATTAATGATTATTGATGACTGATTACCATGTGCAGGTATTAGTTCCATTACGGATAGTTTTGTTTTGCTATAATATAATAATGTATGGCATTCTAAAATAAAGACTTTTAAATTATTAAGTATCTTGTTTATTTTTTTATTTAATTTTTAATATTTTATCTGAAAAGACATAATTTTTTTCTAGTATGTACACAGGATTAACAGGATTATAAACTACAACACTAGGATTTATAAAGTTCACATGTGTTACCGTCGTTCACGAATGTTACCATGTGTTACTTATTCACGACTGTTACCCTACAATTTTTGGCGGCCTATACTCACCTGGTGATACCTGTATTGATACTCTCTGCCCTATGCTCTGCCCATTGACCTCTATTGGCTCTATTACAATAGTCAATAACAGAGGTATATAGAATTAATTTTAGGTAGGTAGTTACCTAACTATCTAAAATAAAGTTAAAATATTATAAATACTTAACTATTGGGTTTTTTATTTGTCAATTAGATACCTATAATCAGCCATTTTAACTACGCTCCCAAGTCCCAAAGAACGACGCATTTCGTAGCGTGTGAATTAAAAAAAAAAAGACGGGTTGCACTCCGGGAGTGCCGGCAGAAGTGAAAACTTGATTATTAACGTTCAGCATGTTTGATATTTTGGAATGGTATCCGTCTTACGCATGGAATAAGTATAAGGGCTAAAAAAAAAAAAAAAAAAACATCCGTCTTACGCTTTTTCGATCAGGGCCACGTGTCCTGACGCGAGTTTGTTTAAGATTTTGTACCCAACGCCGCTAAAGAAGTTTTCACTTCAAAAAGTTTTCCATTATAATATGTACGCATCTAACTAGGTAATAGGTATCTATTGTAGTCATACAAACTCTTCATTTGGAGTTTATAAATTTGTACTTTAAAATCCTAGGTGAAAGGAAGCTGTAAACATATCAAAGTATCAAATGGTACCTAACCTGTTAACAGGACGTTGTTGACTCGGTCGCGAGAATCTATTAGCTCTCCAGTCTGCCTTTGTGCCTATTGTGCAAGTCATAAAGTATCTGAACAAGCAGATGATTGCCGTTAGCGACTTATTGAGCGATATACAGCATGGATTGGTAGTAGAATGAAATCGGGAAGAATATATTTGTTAAAGGAAAAAAACATAAACCTTGGAAACTTTTGGGATAGCTACAAATGATAACTTGTTTGTACCATTTATTATTGTCCCGTACCCTTGCCAAGAATTCATAACGAATAGATTAGGTAACTATTGTGAACCTATTATTTTATTTCTAACAGTGAAGATGTAACCAGTGTACCTACGTAGCACTATGGTACGTAGGTATCTGGATAAGAACTGAAACGAAACTACACAATCCAAAGCTGTGTTATCGTACTGATAAATTCATAACAATTCTATTGATTATACTTAATAGTTATTACTTATCTACCCATAGGAGTATCTCTATGCGACAAAACGATACGAAAAAGTTTTAATCATGCATTCTTTATAATTAACTAAGTATTTTAAGAATCTTTTATGTAACACTGCCCAAATTAGTGACCCCGAAATCTTGTAAAGAGGGAAATTTTCCAGATACAAATATAAAAACTGTAAATTAAAACGAAATAATGTTCTTAATGGGCGTCTTGTGTATTGTAATTAATGGGCGTCTCGACGCTTCCATCTCATCTCATTCCACCATTGCGATATTTCGTCGAAAGGTTTATTTATTAAAGTAGCTTTTGCTAGACGTCATAGGGTCAGGGAGGCATTCTTTTGAAATAAAATTAAGTAATAATAAAATATATCAATTTCATGGAAAAATTAATTTAGGTCATTTTTTAAATACTAATTACGAGAAATGGAGTTTGTTTAATAACTAATATGAAGAACATAGTTAATAGGTATATTTATTTATGTTTTGTCTAATGTCTTCCATCATATTATTGCAAAGGAATGTTATATTTATCGTAGGTATTCCTTACTACGTATATTGCAATGATATATCGCTAAATTGAAATGTTAATTGACTTAATTTATTGGAGCCCCCAAAATATTTGAAAAGAAAATACAATAAAATACTAGATATTGGAATATTATCTTCAAATCTATTAGCATCAAATTATTATTTTCTAAACATGTAGAAGGCATTATCGATCTGAAATGCGTTTCAATAAGTGATAAGAAAGCTTAGATAAAAACTCCAGCCTGTGTTATGCAATATCTAGATTACTCGTCGAAGCTATCAGTTCGTCCCTGCATAGTTCACTGCGCATGTTCGCACAATATCGACACCGACGATAGCTTTTTCTCCAGTTGATGCTGGAACTCGTCGCTCGCCATCCGAAGACAGAAATTTCCTCCCTTGTGACCTAAATATTAATTAATAATTTCTTATTCGAGTCGTGATTCGTGAATATGTTGGTAATTTCGCTGACCGCGTTTGTCGCGGTAATTCTTCTGAGCGATGCGCTACCAACACCTTCTAATAACAAAGGTAGGGTAATTCTGTTATATTATTTTTTTCTATACTAGTATATATATATATACCATTAAAATTATCAATCAATTATCAATTAGAAAAAGTATTATAATGTTTTTTCTTTATACATAATTTTCATAGTCTATCACTGTTTGTATCGATCAGCCGGCTCATATCCGCGCAGTTCTATTTTTAGCAACAGGTGTCCTGCGCGCTTCTACGTTTTTCGTTCTGCCTCAACTATGACCTTTACAAGCCTTTCACTGAAATACTTTACAATAAAATTGAACTAAATACTTGCTCTTACATAAAATAGATTTGTCTAAAAGAAATAACAAGCTCTAACACGGTTTACCTACAACAATATGAATTAGGTATCTTCCTATATTATAAACTTATAACTTTACGATTAGACATTATTATACGAGTAATATAACGTATGGTATGGAAATAGCACAGTATCGATGTATATTCATAAATACATTAACTATGTATTCATACAGTTAACTATTTTCGTTTAATTGAAATTTAATTAATTAACCAATTTATAGTTTATTCATTATTAGAAAACGGTCCAATTGCTGAGCTACCCGAAAATTGGGACCAAACAAAAGACGACACTCAGTCATTATTTTTGAATAAGAGCGACAAAAATGATCTGGAACCATATCCACTCGCTCTCAGTGAGGAAGGTAAACACTTCACCATACAATTTTGACTTGCTTCCATAACCTTCTATTCAATATTATTTTGAATGACACGGCGATTATTTCAGGAAATCAAGAAGGATTTGAACAAGTAATTGATCAAAGATATGATTCGCCTCAATCAACAGGTGAACTGGATAACCTCATATTGAGACCAGAATTGTATGGAGAACCACCGGCCATAGAAGGGCTGTCTGCTGGATACGACTCGCGTCGCAGAAAGCGCGGCACAGGAACAAAAGTTGTAGGCGCTGGTACTGCAACGAAAGTAGCTACCAAATCTAATTCTGGGAAGAAAAACCTTAAGTAAGCGTTTTGAATTCACAAGTTGAATTAGGTATATATCGGATTTTGGGAATAGATTTTAATCTGATTTTCATTTTAGGCAGCAGGAAAGTCTTTCACCTGTAGAAACTGCAGCCGAAGATTACGAAACCCATCGTCTTAAAAGGGGCAGCGGAAGCAAAGTTGGCGGTGCTGCGGCTTCTGCTAAAAATGTGGGTAAGAATACTGGAGGCAACAAGAAGAATTTCCGGTAAGCAATTTAAATAAGTGTTATGTCCTTAATCAAACGAATGAGGACATATCTATACGTATTTCGTCTTATACACATATTCTAATTGTA
This sequence comes from Colias behrii, assembly GCA_029959065.1. Classification (NCBI taxonomy): domain Eukaryota; kingdom Metazoa; phylum Arthropoda; class Insecta; order Lepidoptera; family Pieridae; genus Colias; species Colias behrii. Next base: position 4,135,917 of record JARWMC010000016.1, read on the forward strand.
TTTTGTACACAGGCCAATATCAGAACGCCGTAAACGCGACTCCGGTCTCAGCGCTGCTGATGTGCGTGCTCTACTCAACATGTGGGAAGCGCAAGAGCGCAGGAAACAAGAATGGAATGCAAACCACTGGACTCCTAATGGTTATTATGGCCACGTAAACACGCTTGATGAAGAGCAGCCAGAAGTCGATGAAAATGGAGACGTATGGTACAATGAACCCGTTGTAATTGGAGCACGCGAAAGAGATTATCCTCGTCACTCTTACTTCTCTGAACAGAACCGAATGGCTTTGGCTCAAGGACTACCAGACTTGTACCAAGTGGATCCGAATGAAGTCGCTCGCCGATATGAGGAAGCCCGTCGCAAGAGAATGTATGCTAATAGAATGAAACGCTTCATGGTTGCACGTAAACGCTCTGATGGGATGATACATCAAAATAACTACAGACCTCGTGATGATCTGTATACTCTTGCTGAACTGCTGCGTTCATCGCCCCGTGTCCAAGAACAAGACCTTCCTGTGTACCGACGACTTATACTTTAAGCTGTTCTACATTGGGTATCCATTCGAAGGAAAATATCTGATCTTTACTGTCCTTTCCAAACTTTAAAATACAACATGTATGTAAGGGCTCCTCTATTGTTTATGATATCTATCTTTCGACTGGATATCAACACTTTTAGTTAGGATGGGCTATATCTCTGCATTTAATTATTCTGCTATATTTAGGATATAGTCAGTATTTTAGTTATAGATAAGTTTGTAAGCAGGTATTGTAGCAGAATCGTTTTCAAATTTAAATTAAGATTGGCCTAATATTACAATATTTTAAACACGTACTTTCCCTACCTCAGTTACTTGCATATCCATTAATTTATGCATACGAAACAAAATACATTAAATTCCTCTAATATTTACACAAGCATCATTATTCGTGAAGTGTGACTTCACAAAAAGTCGAAGTCTAGTATTAGTCAATGTGTATATGTATACTTGCTGTATTAATATAGCAAGTAATATTGCATAATCTAATAATTGCTGTTTTATTTCGAAACCCTATAGCTTCACTATAGATACTGAAACTCAATAACTTTTTTTAGTCAGTCTTTTAAGTGTATGATATTATAAGAATAGTCATTTTTTTAGACTATTGATTCGGAATGTGCTATCACCAACGATATAATTTAACCACCAAGAAGAACAGGCAAGGAACTCAATAGTAAATCAGACAATTTATCACAATATAAATTCATTTTTCCGTTGTTGCTTTCTGTCTTTCGCAAGCAGAAAAACACGATAGTAAAAACTTTTAGTTACCTAAATATTTAAAATGAAAAAACGAAAATATATAACTCATGTCATTTTCATAATATTTTCATTAAGTTGAGCTTGACAATGTTATATTAAATGTTAATATGAATGAAAAACAAACACCTAATATAAGTAAAAGTTTTGAAGGAACAGAGAGTAAGAATATAGTGACCACACCTACAGCTTCTACAAGCCGACCAGAAGAAGATGTCCAATCCACGGCGAGGGCAACGTATGAACTATTTTTATGGTTATTTAGCTACAATAAGATGTTTCTATGTCGGTTAGGAAAAGATTTGTTTCAATCGCTTACCTACTTTTTCTATCCGGATCGAGCATTACCAAATCATATTGAGGAGCTGATAAAAGCGCAAAGGAATTTACAGCTTCTTCGTGAACAACATGCAGCAGCTTATAGCAGATACAACATTATTAAAAAAACCTACTAGTTCGAGAAAACTCTCAAAGACATAGACCAAAATTTTCACATGATGTAAAGTTCGATACAAATGATCGATTATTATATAAAACACTTGTACCTATATGTTCTTTCCAGCAACAGTGGATCTGAAATACAATGTTCTACAAAAAACATGCATGTAGAATCTACTCATATTGAAAGAGATCAGATGTTTGTTATTGTGGATTCAAGCTGCATAAGCAATCCAAGTTCAAGAGAATTATTAATAAATAGTATTCCACATTCAAGAGAAGTTGCAATACCAAAGCATTACAATCGAAACGTGCTGCCCATTGGTATTCCGTCAACCAGCAAAGATATAATCGAGCCATTTCATTCTGCATTTGTTGATATAGATTCTAGGGACGAATTACAAATGATTGAAATAAATCTACAAAGTGAAAGTTGCGAGTTACCTATTAAAATTGAAGATGAAGAAGACAACGACTCAATAGTAATAGCCTATTTAAAAAATAGAGATAGATTTGTAGAAAGAGATGGTTTATTAGTTTCTACAAAGAAGAAATCATCACTGCTTAACGACGTTCCAAAAATGGAAACTATTTTAGAGGATGAACAATTTGCTTCATTCGTAATTTCACAAAACATTTCTAGTATCTCCCTTCCGCCTAAAAATAAAGACAAAGTGGAATAATATTTAGTTGCTATTTCAAAATGTCTACTGTTAACAGTTATGACGAATATTTCAATTATTGAACGTGTAATTTAATAAATAAATACGCATTTGATGAATTTTTTTTTTCTATATTTTACCAAATGAAATTACCCCATTATTTATATTTATTCAAATTGTCTAGCCTTCCCCGAGGGAGTAGTTTAAATAATGCCTTTTGTTTAATGTGACTGTGATGTGTCATGTGACCCATAATAATGAGCTAGGTATTTAGATAGTTTAAATTTAATTAATATAAAGTGACATCACCTCGATAGTGCCTAAAGAAATAAAATTACATAGGTACCTTACTACAAATTTATAATCCAATTTAGAAATATCGGAGCATTCACTGGACTTACACATCCCATCCTATCCTGGATCTCCTAGATCAATAGACATTGGATCTAGCCATTCGTGTGAATCAGAGCAGTATCATAATAATCCACAACTGAGGGAAGCAATCGAGTTTCTCCATGCCGACAAGGATTTACTTATAGCTGCTGAAACTGGCAATGATCAACTTTTAGAGATTATTTTAAGGTGATTTTGCTATTTTTACTTTCCTAGGCTATACTAATATTCCATATCCTCTTCGCACAAAATAATTTTTACGAACGAAACAAAGATCTGGAAAACGTGTATTGGGAATTCGTGAGAAACGTCAGCATTCAAATTAAAAAAAACTATAACAAATTCGATATCATTTGAATTTTTACGTTATCGATAATGACTAATACCTATTCCTACATAATTCGACCTCACCATGACTACTCAGTTCTTTTTGTTCAAATACCTCTATTCAAAGAATCATCTAAACTAAACGTTTTAAACGTTTCAGACGCACAGATACCTACATTCAGGAAATGGACCATTTGGGAAGAAATGCTCTCCATCTAGCCGTTTGCTCTGGCAATATGCGAGCAGTTGAAATTCTGTTAAAGGCTGGAGTCAATCCAAACATTAAAGATAGTGTTGGTATGACACCACTATCACTATGTTTAATGAGGAGGTGATGATTTTAAAATTTTAGTTCAAGAAAAAGACCATTTTTTGAATATTATTAGGTACTTAGTACCTAGTTTACAAAATTTTAAAATATAAATACGTACTTGTAACAGTGTATACCATATTATTTTCTAAAAAATATAGGTATTAGGTACTTTTATTAATAAGTATTTAGGTACCTACTTATGAAGTGTAGCTACTACAGATCAATAATCACGAAATCTCTCCAAATACAGCCCTTTGTTAGCAGTGGCACAACTACTGTTTGATTATGGCGCCAAGATATTACCTCGTTCCAATCCAATGGATACTGGATTATTCATTCGTTAGTTTACAATAAAAAATATCTCTTTTTATATTATTAAGTATAAGGTAACGGCACCAGTGGTGGACAAGCATCCAGTAATGGACAAAATAAATATTAAATTTAAATAATAAGACCAAAATTAACGTTATGTAATTTGGCAATACTTAAAATAAAAGTTTGGTTCATAAACTATCAAAATACGACACTTCATCTTATTCGGTCATAATGTTTGAAGATGGCATAACGTTATGTTTAGTTGATGCGACTTGTTTCTCAGAAATCCGTTTTTACTAAGGAAATCCTTAAGGAATTGAGGACACAATTTTTTTTATAAGAATTTTTTTATTAATCTCAGCAAAATTTGATATTATACTTTATTTTATAGTAGTTAAGTGCTCGAAATATTTAACGATATAACACAATCATCATCATAATCTACATACAATCGCCGCTGAAGAATTTGAAGTGCCAAGAATAATTTTGCAAAATAAACTATCAGGTAAAAGTCCTAAGATCTGCTCAATGGGTCCAACAACATACTACATCTATCCAAACAAGAAGAATATATTTTGGAACAGTGGGTCATTATGTGCTGTGTGACTCGTTCTCGGCTTCACTCTCTATCACTGCGTAGAGAAATCGCATCCTTATCCGTATTCTAACGCATCTATCGTAGGTAGTTCACTGAGGAACTGTTTGGATCGCTGTCTGGTGCTAAATTCCACCACCGTACAGCACGACACAGGCATTAAATTACATCCACACCATCTTGACAACAGTTTAAAGGAAGATTTTTTCCTCGTCGCAGGAATTTGGAATCCATATCGATTGATCGATCAGATTATAGCTGCTATATTGGCGGTTCACTGCACGAGTGTAGCGGAATGCCAGGAAACAGAGAGATATGGCGAAACATCATGAAGCGGGTTACATCTACCCCCCAAACCTCATTTTGACCACGTTCGTCACTCTCTAGTGGCGTGACGTGGTCAACATGAGGTTCACGTATCACTCTTGATACGACGAAGAAGAAGAGGTCCCAAAATGGATGGATGTGTGGCAGTACTTTTTTTAATTATATTTTTCATCACTGACTTATTGAACAAAAAAGACCATATTGTTTTTCCTTGACGGACACAACTCGTATATAACGATGCATGTATCCAATCTTTGCTTAGAAAATAGAAAATGGAAATTAAGACTGTTTAAAATATTATAAGTATGCAAAATAATTAATTAATACTATTTTTTATAAATACATCCCAGATTTATTGCATTTCAATCATAATTTTCAAGATTCTATTGATAACTATAAGTCTTCTCCAAGTGTAAATAACATTAGGTACAGTCCATAAATGGGTGTTCATAACTAGATTTTGTCCAAAACTGGGTGTCCATCATTAGATTTTGACTGTCCAACACTGGTGAAAAAAAGTGGTTTTTTAATTTATAAATAACTTCATTATTTAGGCATTGTAATCTTTTTTCTAACATTGGTTACGTTAAACTAACAATGAACTAAAGATATAACTAAACAATATCCAATAAAGTTAAAAAACCTATGAGAAATTTGAAAAAAACTCCAATTTTTTCCTTAATCTGTACAAGACTGGTGCCGTTACGTTATGTAATAATATCATGTCCATTGGATTTTTTTAATAATATTGCAATTATCACTACATAGTAGGTATAAAACAAAGTCGCTTTCTCTGTACTTATGTCCCTATGTCCTTATGTCCCTATGTCCCTTTGTATGCTTAAATCTTTGAAACTACGCAACGGATTTTGATGCGGTTTTTTTTAATAGATAGAGTGATTCAAGAGGAAGGTTTATATGTATAATAACATCCATTAAATAGTGGAGAAGTACTGTTATTTTTGAGGTTTCTAATGTGATGTCGTAAAAAATTACATTTTTTCCGCTTACATTGCAAACGCAGGCTGAACCCTACGAGTTTTATCAAAATAATGTACTAAGTATTATACACATTGAAAAGGTCTACAGAAAAGTCCGCGGTGGTATATGTCTATCTCTTATGGATAACCCACAATAACTTTTTTTTGTCATTTACTTTTTACGACAAATAATGGCTAATTTTCGAAGCGATTTTAACCAATACAGCATTAATCCTTAACCAATTAAATACCTTGAATACATTGTTCATTTAATATAGATCTATATGGCCCTTTACACCGTATGATTTAAGTGAATATTTTCGAAGATATTACAGATTTAAAAATTGCGGGACGTAGCGTTTGCGGCGGTACCGGCCGGCCGCCCGGCTATATATATATTTTTATACCCTTGCGAAGCCGGAGCGGGCCGCTATGTTTTTATATACAACGTTCACAGTTTTTCTGTAGTGTATTTAGTATCAGCATTGCACCCGTGCGAAGCCGGGGCGGGTCGCTAGTAGCGATATATTTTAACAAATAAAAATTTCAGAATTTGTAATGATGTCAACTCCTACTGAGGAAGAATCCAAAATAATGCGACTTCTTGTCGCTAAAGGTGCTCTCATAAATGACCCCAAGGCCCCTGGTGGTCGCCAAGCCTTACATTTTGCTGCCATGAATAATAATTGCACGCTTATAAAAATTCTCATGGATTTAGGAGCGCATTTATTTGCAACAAACCACAGAAATGAAACACCCAGAGAAGTTGCTGCTACCTTTGATTGTGTAGAAGCTTACAAATTATTAACTGAGTTAGAGGATATCGATATAAACAGTCCTTCGACGCACTTTTTTAACTTGTGAATATGACAAGTTCGTAAGTACTTAGGTATAATGCTTGATGATGTAATAAATGTTTTTCTTGTTATAATGTTTATAATTTTGTTCAAATAAAATAAAATGTTACGTCCTTATACTATAAACACAGACTAATAATAATATACTACGTATACAACTATAAAGTATAAAATATACAAAAGTGTGTATTTTTTGTTACTTGTCTCTTTTTCGGACGGAACGATTTGATCGTATGATTGTTGTCTGGAAATATATAGACATAGTGGTTGGTGAAATATTTAATCCCATATGAATTTCCTTTCTCCGCACAAGAAATATACTTATGAAACATATAGAAATGAACATTTAAAACTAAAACAGTTGCTTTTAGTATCTATACCTTTATCACAGTAGGTACATATTACAATTAGTGTACGTTAAACATCGATATACTATCGATAGTATCGATAGTAAATGGCTATCGATACTATCGATAGTTTTTAAAACAATCGATCGATTGTTTACTCAAGTATTACTTATAGTTTATACATCCCTAGAGTCTGTATGCATGTATGTAGGTTATTCCCCGGCCATAGGGGGGAATTACCGTGCATATTTCATTCATTCAAAGGTGTAGACATTGAGATTATTCTCTATGGTAGGAGAATTACCGTGCGTATATCATTCATATAAAAGACAAAAGACAGTCAGTTTTCTATAGTTTATATTTTTGTGTTACATACTGTTTATATTTTGTGAGGTTCTAAAAACTAGCCAAGTCAAATTATGAGGTTCAATAGGTAATTAGTTGTTTGCTTTGTGAAAATAATTATATTAGTCAAATTAAAAAAGTCATATTTTGTAATAAACGTTGTTCTCTAAGGGAAAATAAAACAATTGAGTTTTCAGTTCACCTAGGGGCTAGGAACTTAATACATCTTTGTAAATAAATTTCTGGACTGTCTACAGAACTTGGCACACATTTAGATCTCATTTCTTTTTTTGGCAAATTAAGTCAACGATTGAACTCGGCTCCAATTTTTACATAATTTATGTTTTGGTGGGATTGTTATTTCAAATTTAATTGAAAATAAAACTCTTCGTTTCGTATAAAATTTGCTATTTTATTGATGTTACGCTAATCCTACAATCTTTTAAACTATCGATAGGCTATCGATACTATCGATAGGTTTTAGTAAAAGTATCGATACTATCGGATTACCAAACTATCGATGTTTAACGTACACTAATTACAATCCTATCCATCAAGCCAATCACAAAAATGAAAAAAAGTATGTAAATGTTCATTGTTTATCTCCTTGAATTAATTATAATAATATCAAGTTATATAATAAAAAACTAAAAAAGTATTTTTCCGTTAATTTCATACGTCTTGATGAACAATATGCCTCGGATCTGAAGTTGCAAAATACATAGGTAAAAAATATATTTGACATTTGTTCTTCAGTTTCAAAGATGGCGGCCTTGTCGCAGTTGCTATTCTTTGCCAAACAATAACGAGAAAATTGATTTAATCAAGTATTTATAACACTTCTTAGAAATAATAGAACTATATTTATATATAAATTAATACCTCAAGAAGTTAATTCTATTGATAATGTGATAATAAGTTAACCCATGGCTTCAAATGTGCAAGACTCGTCTGTCGCTCAACAGACATTTGTTGAGGAAATTGATTACAATGAAATACAGGAATTGCAGGTATTTATTTTTCGTTTGAGTATTATTATGCATTAAACGTATTTATGAACATGTTAATGTGTGTGTGTGTGTGAATAGGTTGTAGGCAAAGGTGCGTTCGGTGTGGTATGGAAGGGTTTATGGCGGAACACATTTGTTGCTGTAAAGCACATAAACTCCGAGGCAGAGAAACGGGAGTTTGCGATTGAAGTTCGACAACTATCCCGTGTGTCGCACCCAAACATTGTGAGATTATATGGAGCCTGTACTAAAGGTGCTCATGTGTGTCTCGTGATGGAGTATGCAGAGGGAGGCTCTCTATACAATGTTCTTCACGTCCGTCCAAAACCTAAATATACTGCAGCGCATGCAATGAGTTGGGCTAGACAGTGTGCAGAGGTAACATCCTTATGTTGTTGATAATAATTGTACTTATTACTTGAAAACATTTTTGTTGAACAGCAGCTCCAAAAAGTCCTTTGTTATGACTTATTTTCAATTTACTTATGCATCTGCTTATATAAAATCATTCACAGAATGATATAGTCAATATTAAATTGGCATTGTCTTGAATCAGTCTAAATGTCCATAAAAATTATAAATTGTAAAATTTCTAATAATTGTTAACAACATACAATCATTGGTAACTACTATTAATTACACTAGATTTCTATTTACATTTTATATTTTTAATATAATGAAACCTTTTAATTTTCAGGGAGTGGCATACTTACATGCAATGAAACCGAAACCCTTAATTCACAGAGACCTAAAACCACCAAATTTACTCTTAGTAGCGGGTGGTCAGAAGTTGAAAATTTGTGATTTTGGTACAGCAGCTGATAAGGCTACTTATATGACTAATAATAAAGGCAGTGCGGCATGGATGGCCCCTGAGGTGAGATTGAAATTATGAAGTTACAGGTGTAAATTGTCTGCGAAAGTGTTTGAAATTGAGATAAATCTGTCACAATAACAATACATACTCATGCAAAGTCAAATAAAAACAATGCTTAATTTATAACAAAAATTGATGACTGGAAGTCGTCTGGTGAGAAATAGTGTTCATATTATTTTTCAAGTAATTTTTTATAGTTATGGATATAGAAACTATGCTCTCTGATGCAATGGGAAGGGTCAATGATCTCTTCAAAACCAAGCTATTAACCAAAATAATTTGCATAAAAATATTTACTAAAAATAATTGTTTTGTGTAACAACTGTTACACAAAACAATTATTTTTTGTTTTAAATATCCAGAATGTCCTGTTCAAAATCATAAGATGATGTAGTAAAGATTGCAATAGTTTTATAATCAATGCCAGTTCATTTCTTTTAAAAGTGTATAGCAATGTATTTGTTTCAAAATAATTTCTAATAATATGAAGTTTTGATATTATAAACTAAGCTGCTTAGCTTCATGGAGGAACTGGGGCGGTTTCAGTTTTAGCTGGTATCCTCCCAACTCCCTCTCACGTAAAATAGTTGCTTGACATCAAGTTGCGGAGACATGCCCATATATTATTATAAACTAAATCGTTCCTTGATTTATCTTTGCTGACATAGAGAAGTCGTTTTTGTGTTTGTTTGTTGTTAATATTCTGTGGCTAGCCATGGAAATTTATGAATATTGGCAAAAATATATGGTATCAAAGACTAGTATTAAAAGGCAATTTTTTTTCGGTAAAATTTGACTTTCATTCGGCAACTATATTCATGTGTTAGTAGGCACCGCACATAGCTACACCACTCGTGGCACATCCTTCCATATATATCTTAGTTGAATCTGTTTCCTACAGTGATATTATATACAGGGTGTAATCGTTAAGTGAGCACAAGGGATTATGCCGTAACTATTGCAGATATCAAAAAACTTTAAACTGATATCGAAAGTACTTAACCTAATGATTAAAATGGCCATATTACATTTTTAAAAATAAAATGAGAAATATCAAAATTCTTTTGGTGTTAGATAGCCTATTTATCGAGGAAGGCTAGAGTATAAGCTATATATCATCATGCTAAGACCAACAGGAGCGGAGCCACGCGGGTAAAACTGCGAGGCACGGCTAGTGTTATATAAGTCAGTAATCAAATTCTATTTTCTCATTCCAGGTGTTTGAAGGATCATCTTATACAGAGAAATGTGATGTATTCTCATGGGGTATTATTCTGTGGGAGGTTTTGTCTCGGAGAAAACCATTTGAGGAAGGTGGATCAGCGTTTAGGATAATGTGGGCTGTGCATACAGGTTAAATTTTAATATTTACTATTAAATTAGGTATTAAATATATTTTGTAATTCCAGAAGAACTGATTATTTTATTTATTTATTTATAATACTTTTATTTTATTGTACAAAACAATGTAAGTAAATCTAGTACAATCTAACAAGGTACAAATATTTTGCACAATAGGCGGCCTTATTGCTACACAGCAATCTCTGTCAGGCAACCCGGCAGGAAAGTAAATGTAAGAATAATAAGGATAACAATTAATTTACTTGTAAAAAATTTAAGTTTATTTAGCACATGTTGGAAATGTTTTTTTTTATGAATAAATAAAAAAAACTTAAATGAACAAGTTAAGACAACATACTGAACCACATCTTGATTAGATACTAGCTGCCCTGGCAGACATTATTCTGCCCGATGGCCCCTTCGACATTTTTTTTTCTCCATAAGAATTTTTCTTGTGCTTTAACAAAAACTATAGAAAAAAATTGCTAAATACTTTTCATGACAATAATTACTTGAGCAATCAAAGACATCTTGAATTTAAAGTATTTGAGCTTATTAGTATTTGAATTCTTTTGTATATTTTGATAATATATGCAGTTACATATTTTGTAAAACTAAATTGTAATACTGACATGATTTAAAAGAGCAACTATGGAGTTTCTTGTCAGTTCTTCTCCGTAGATACTACTTTCCGAATCGGTGGTAAATGTTAAAATATGTAATGACGTTTCAAAAGTGCTTCTCGAAGAAGTCTAATTGAATAAATAAATGTTTGAGTTTGAGCTTATAAAGTTATAAGCATATTCAATTAGATTTATTTTACAGGTCAAAGGCCAAATTTAATAGAAGGTTGTCCGGAGCCCATAGAACAACTGATGACCCAATGTTGGCACAAAGTACCAGCAGATAGACCCAGTATGGCTAAAGTAAGTAAATTTTTACTATTTTCATAGTTAAATTATTTATTATATTATATTATGAATACATTTTTCAATTTATTTTATATTATGATGAGATAATATAATAACAAAGAAAAATATTCAATATCCACATATACGAAAACAAAAAATAATATATAATAAAATAAAAAAAATGGTTGCCTGTAAAGTCGGTTTTACGGGCGAAGATTTTACGTGACAACGTCTTTTTCTCGGTAGAATATTTATGTGCTGCGCGCGCGGCAGACCGCGGGCCTCTCTCTCGTTCGGTGACTCATCGTAACGTTACCGAGCGTTACACTTTTTCATAAGTGACTCCCAGTCGCAACCTAATTTAAGACGTTGTCACGTCAAAAAATAATATATTCCATATACATATGTATCATACTGTTTGAAACCCAGAGTACAAACGCATGGTTAAACTGTAGAAGTCACAAATTTGAAAATGTAACTTAAACCTTGTAACAACAAATTTGAAGTAACATCAGTGACAATCTAAACCATCAGGGGTCTCATATAACGTTACGATTACTTAAAAAATTGCGTTACGTAATACTTGGACGCTCCCACAGAATCAAAGTCTTAACATAAATAATTCTTATTAAAAATCTTATTAAAATTGTAGGTAGTGGAGATAATGAAAGCACTGTGTGAATTCTTCCCTGGCGCTGACACGCCCATCAACTTTGATGACCTCGAAGAAGACGACGATGAATGCTCCGAAGATGGCTACATGATGTACGATACACGGGATAGCTTCGAAACGGAAACAGAAAGTTTAACACAAGCACACAATCCCATACACTATTCAAACGAAACCTCGTCCAATTCAATATATAGGAATACAGGGAAACCACTGTCGCCCAGAACGAACAGTTTTGTCGAAAGCCAAGTGAATAGGCTCCAACATCTCATGTCGGAACCGCAAGCTAAACCGGCTGCGTCTCGAGAGGACGAAAGAACTCTTTTAAAGATTCCGCAAGTGAAAAAACCTGAACAACAAGAGCCTGGTAGATCACCAGTAGCAGTGAACAAATTAAATTCACCTGTCCTCTCAGATAGGACATACATGCCAAGTGAAGGAAGCACACCGCAAGATACATTAAGAGTCTTCAGAAGTCCTAACATTTTCAGTGAATCGTCTTCCCCTCGGGGGCCGTCTCCGTTAGTGAATTACAATGTTGGCAATATGAACCCTCGGCACATAGATATAGAACAGTATTGGAATAGGGAGAATGAAAAACTATCACCGGCTCAGACTCCCTCGGCTTTAAGTAATAATTCTTCGAGGAAAGAGGACTATAATCAGAATTACTGTGATAGGTTGAGCGCGGCAAACAGCCCGATGACGCCAATACGGGAGTACAATGGAAATATGAGGCCAGTGGATTCGCAGTATCAAACTCCGCTGCAAATTGAAGTGGATCCGGTAAGATCGAACAAAACATATCCTTTTTTTTAATCCTTTTATTTTTTTTAAAATACTAATAAAAGAAGGTTAAAAGCGTATTTTGAAAGTTCATTCAAAGGAAATTAAATATGTATTAACACTTAACGTATTAACACTTACCTTTTAAGTCCTCGAATAGTGGTATTAAATAAAACATGCAGAGAATATTGTAAAATATAAAGAAATCACTTAATAAATCTTTTACAATACCAGTTCAGCTTATCGGCTTTATAAACCCTTATTTCTATGTTTATAGTGAATTTATTTCATCCAACACTATATAGAAATATAATTAATATCTGTTAATATAAAAGGTGAAATTAATAATTATTATTTAATACCAATATTTATTTGTCAGCTCGCAGTTGAAACTGCTCTCCGACAAATTCTAAATAATTTCTATGTATAATAGACTTATAACTTTGATGATACAAAAGCGCTAAAAAACTAGTACTTAGAATAAAAGTTCGAGTCTGAATAGATCATTCAATTTCAATAAATATAATGTTTGAATGGAACAAAATTTCAGAACGCGTGGGAGCTACGGGATCTGCCGCTACAAGACATCGACGGTTACGTGGAGGTTCGAAATACTGGCGGCTTTGATAAGTTCGTGCCTATTGGTGAGTAACTTTTATAGATTTTCTTTCTATGTATGCATTTACGATCATTTGTAGACTATGAAGCGATAAAAATAAAAATTTAGGGGCCGGTTTCACCGATTCTAATCGAATCTTTGACATTTCAAAGCAAGCTGTAAGCTGATAAGAATGAATACAAAAATTGTGAATCCAGCCATAAGTCTTTTTTATATAAATCTAGATAGACTGCAGATATTCGAAATAATTATTATATTGGAGATGCTATATTTGTTTTGTGTGTGTTTCATGATGTATGGATGGTATCTTGCCAAATAGCATATGATTTTCGTTGCGAATATAAATCTTAAAAGAAGTGAAAAGAGGAAATTTGTTTGAAATGGCGGACGTCCATATTGCGAAATGCATACGAGCAAATTGCGGTTGGAAAATAGACATTAATTATTATTATACGATTTTTCATTAGTCTAATTTTCATTATAGCTAATCTTCGCTTTTTTTTTTCACGGTTTATTTTCTTTCCAGGGTGTAATTATAATAACAGTTTTTTTTTTCATTAAATATATTTTGTAATATAAAAGTGCTTTAATTTTACTAACAAGTCTCTGAACCTCGGCGTCGTAGATTTAAATAAAACGTGAATTAAAATATATTTAACGTCTGTTCAGATAAAACTGTTCAGACAAATCGACTTTTGAATCAGTACAACATACATGCTCATCACTCTTGTGTATTAGGTTTTACAGATTATATAATTCGAAGGTCATTTTTGTTTACCGCTTATATAAACCATTGAAAAAATAATTAAGCAGCAGGAAGTATTTTTTGTAGTGCTCTTTATTTTGTATTATTATTTTTTTTATTTCAATTACACGTTATTATATTACTAATCATCACATCATTTGGTTTCCTTGTGTGCCGATTACAAGTAAAAAACAAGAGTCGATCGAAGATATGTTTTTTACTGGAATTACGTCACTTGAAATGGCCAACATAAACTATCCATACATCCTTAATTACTCATCTCTTTATCCTAACCATTCAACAAAAAGCGTACACAACACCATACAGAAAAGAAATACCATGAAACGCACGATGATTCAACTGCCAAATAGTTCGCAACGCATCGCTCGGATGAGCAATGTTATAGAAATAGCGGAATCCTTGCCAGGACATGCGCGTGCGCTGATTCATATGTAATGTTGTTTATCTGTTCTTTTTCTTTTGCTATATGTATGTATCTTTTCTGGCAGACGTGTAGAGTGGTTCGTAGAAGATGTGGTTCTTGGGATTTCGATAAGTTTTGGTTGGTTTGAGGATGTCGGTTGAGTAGGAAACAAAATTATCGTGAAAACTTGATAATAATGGGTTTTTTGTAATTGGTTCCGAGTTTTTGGTGTTCTCCTGCGGTTTTCCCTCAATAGCTATCCAAGAAGATGCTTCTTCAGTTCAAACTTACGAACAATTTTTTGTCTTCAACATTCAATTGACACGTCTAGTGTGTCTAATTAATGATATTATTAGTTTAATTTTTTATGCCCTGTTATTAATGTATTCAACAGATACCTCGATTGTTATTCTTGCCTTACTAAGCATTAAAATATTGATTTACAAATCGAATACTATAAATGTTTTACTGAATGCCGTCTGTATCCATATATATACGTAAATATTTCAACATTGCCATATAATAAAATAATAGGTATGGCAACCCGCAACATTGTGGTACGTGTGTCATAACTATCATTGCTCTGGCCATCTTCAGCTGTTAAACATATCAGCACGGAAAGCACTTCAGAAGTACCTATTAAATATACGCAGTTTTAGTTGGCCATACATTGGTACCGTGTGTATTGATTTATACTATCTCTAAATATAGGAAGTCGTGGGAACTTAGTACTGATGTAAAACTTGAAGTACGGTTTGGAATACATTCGTACATTTGGCTATAGATGACCTTTATCGTATTTGATATACAAATAACTAACATTTTATTTATAATTATATTTTCTTATTTATAATGATTGACTGGTGGTGGGTTTGGTATAAAAATATACATTATTATTATTGGATTCAGTAGTGCCTTCACAAACTAGAGAGTTATAATATGACATAAACTCTTACTAAAAAATTTATGTGATGTGGGACTGCGACAGACGCAATTTCAAATATTTGTCAACAAGACCATCATCTAAGCTTCTCGACTGTAAAATTTAATTATGAATACGAAAATATGTATTCATTCTATTGATTCCCTTTAAATATGATATGATTATATTTTAATAATAATCACATCTTGTTGACGGTACACGCTTTATGCGTTGCCATTTATAATCCTGAATTAAATTCATGAATTTTCATACGATGCAGATTTAGATCAGTATTTTAATATCCATACTTAATATATTAGGTCATACAATTATTACAACCTACTGTACTGTACTAAGTTTTCCATATTGTCTGATTTATTAGAGTGATTTTAATGTTATTACGAATAATGGAGATAGATATAATAAGTAGTACATTATTTATGTAAGAGTCCTAAGCTATGTCGTAACTCGAAGTTAAAAATGTCAGTGGACATAAATCCAAAACACTCGAATTTTAATAGGATGTTGTGGTAATCTTCCATCGTAATTCCTGTTATATCATTGTAAGAACATCACGATTAATTCTAATAGTTGAATCATTATAGTATAGTCCTGGTATTGAACTTATAGGAAGAGTATCATAGTTTATAAATGTAATTAATATTGAATGTTGCTCATTCTTTTGAATTACGCAAAAATATATACTCTTTATCAGAATTCACATTAAAACGATCGTATAAACTAAGTATCCACGGGTAATCGTTCTGAAATTTATTAAGTAAAGGAAAGAAACGATAAAACAAAACTCAGCTAACCGTTTCGCAGAAGCTCTGGGCGCTGGTCTAACCGTTTAATTATTTAAAGATAAGAGCTGAGAGACGGGGGTTCTCGGAACCATGGCAACAAACAACTTTGCCATTTGACAAGATGCGTTTGCGAATAGTTTGGGCGTTGCTCAGCGTAGTACAGTCGGCATATTTGATTTTCGTGTTATAGTTTATACGATAATTTTGATTTATTTTATATTTAATTTGAAATTTTAAATGTCTTAATTAGTATTTTGTTTATACGCTAACGCACACATTTAACAACTGACTTAAGTTTTTAATGGAAGTATACAAGGAAAACAGGAAAATGAAAATTGTTTAACGATAAATATATTTGACAGGAAAAAGTTTGGGATTTAAAACAACAATGAAAGAGATAAAAAGGAAATGACTAAATTTTTCTTCATATATTTTTTTAAGAAACGTATATTTTTAAGTGGCCTGTTGTTTTCTGTGGGTGTAAATAATAAAAAGCATCTTTAGCTTAATGTAATTGTGGCGTTGATAGAAAGTCCGGTGTGTTTTTCAGCAATGTTTATTGTCAATTTCCGATGACCCATTTGATTAGCGGTAGCAACGATATTCTCATTTTATACGCGTGCTAAAAATCTAATTTTCCTGAATTAACGCGAGCGACCTATTTCACTTCAAGGTCTCAGGTATAAAATTAGAAAAATGAATGAATAACGATTTTTAGTCACATGATTGAGGTGGTGCGTGTCTAAACGCGTTATAATGGAGGCGATGGGTATTTCGGTTGCATTAAATTCGACTAGGGGATTGCTCGGAGCAGATGCGTTTCAGGACGGTCCCGTGTGAGTCACGTTTCTCGGAAGAGGCCAAACTATTTTAGACTGTGTCCGCTTACCTTCTAGGAACCGTGAAGTGGGACCAACGACCGATCTAAAGTATTGTTAGATCGTGAACGGGGTTGTTCGCTATTACGAGTTCCTTGTTTTATTCCCGCTAGTCTGTTTGAGTCTGCCTCCAAGAAGTCTCGGCTCGATTAATCAACATTTATATAATGATTCACAATACATCTGGGGATGTATTTTAATGAGCGTATACGGAAACTGTTGTGGAGATAAATTAAATTCTATCAATAACGTTTCATGGCTAAGTAAATACTTATTTTAAATAGATTTTTGCAATAAAACTGCCCATTTTGCATATAAATTATTATATTATTAATATTTTAGTAACTAATTAAAAATTAACACCAATATTATCAAAAGAAAAGTTATTTTTGATAAGCATTTAGACTAAAAAACCGAAACTATTGTGAGAAAAAATTACAAGTAGGTAAGGTTAAATTATTCTCGAAAAATGCTTATAACAGAGCCGTTGATAGACAACTCTTATCAGTTACATATTTACATTTCAAGATTTACTTTGCGCACTGCTAGTGTTCAAATCCATTTAGATTCTTCCATTCAACCATTAAGACATTCAAGATATTCTTCACTTTTTCTTTGTTCATAGCGCTTGGTGCTCTCAAATTCCATTATCTAGGCGTTGAAAGCAATCGTTTCCTGTCACGTCAATATTGACCGGCGTCCGCGCAAATGGCTAGACTGTTCCTGTTTATATTGTGCTTCCGGGGAAAATGATGGCTCCACAAAGACCTGTTTGTTGATGATGAATGATTTTAGGATTTTGTCTGTTTGTAATGGGCATTGTTTTGGTTTATTATAGCCAGAATAAAGTTGATTTACGTGTTCAATAGGTTTATGGTTTGATATTATAGTTTTTTTTTTTTTTTTATAATATTTATTAGCAAATAGTTATCGTACTTTTGTCAAATAAAGGTCATAAATTTTAATAAAAAACATCTTGTATATGGTATAAGAGTTGCAAATGACGGAAAAAAATAATGAAGGGACAATCGTTTCTCAGGTAATCGCGTTTTGTCCAATCTGCTATAATTATAGACCATGTACATAATGAATTGTGACCATGTTATTCAACGCAACTGTAATAACAGTATCGTAATGTAAATAAATTGTAATACTCCCATGGGCGGCAGGCCCCTTGCTTCTCACACGCTAATATAAACAAATGTGTTGATTTTTATATACTTTCGGCCTTTGAGAATCGATCCGTTTTCTGCGAATTCCACTAAGTGATTACATGAGGCAGTTACGTTTTATGACTAAGCGCTACTGCAATTATCTGATAAGCATCTTTCTATGCATATAAATACAATGGCACAATCGTTTAGTTATTTTAACTGTGTAGGTATATGTTTTCATACTAAATAAGTTATTTCCCTTGTATAAGTGGAAAAGTAGCTGATGTTCAAAGTTCCATCTAAGTATTTATATATTATGTTCAGGTGAACGTGACAGAGTAACTTTTGCATTGATAATATTAATCTGGTTAGATTGCTAACAACTAACAAATCTTAACCATTTCATACAATTTTAATGCATAGGACGAACCTTAAAAATTGAGTATTATATTCCCTATTCGATATTTTAAATAAACATTTCATTTATAAAACTTATGTATAACATCAAAAATAAAGTTTGCTCTAAATACATATAGGAAGTTATGAATCAAGAAGATAAAAAAATACTAGCCTAGTAATATTTATTTTCACATCAACTAAATGTCACACGGCTATTTATGTGTTTTTCAGTTACTATTTTCATAGCATCGATTCTTAATTTAATCAAGCTCTACTAATCACAGCCAAATTAAACGTAGCAAAACACGTAGGTACGCCACGTACAAAACAGGTAGGTAGGTCACGCGCGATTTTTATAAGCGCTTAGCTTTCTAGTTGTTTATAACTACATTAACAGCGGACACGGAACGTGACGCGTAATCCCCGATTGTTAAATTGATCCGACACATTTGTCCGATGTCAACAGAGACGCATCGCGCGTGCACGCATGAATCAGCTCGCTACAATTAATCTAATTTAGGTTTATTGGGGAGGCATGGCGCGGGCTCGACGTCGCACAGTCTCGCGCCACCGCGGCCAGCCGGCGCATCGGTGCAACCAGATGCATTCGTAGTCGATCCGAGGGTTTAGCGCTCTACACGCGTACTCGTACCGAACTAATGCGAAACTAATGTTCCCATGTGTGCTATAGACCAGTGAGATGCCGCAAACGGATTGCTCGGTTCAAGTTTCGATAACAGTGCAGCCGAATAGCAATAAATTGCAAGTGTTTGTTGACGTTTTCATGAGTGAGTATCATGAGTGTGGAAAGATGCGTTTTTTCGTTGTTATGTATTGTGCAATAGTGCAAGGGTAATATTTATAACTTGAATCAAACATCATACTTATTTATAGGATCATAATAATACATATACTTACATTGTAATTTACTAACAAACTGTACGGTTTGTTTGTGTTCCATGGTGTATTAGTTATGTAATGGAGAAAGTGTAAATTTCACCAAATACGCTATTAAATTATCATTTATTTTTCTATCAAATTATGTTATTTCTGAATATTAATCCAATAATCGAAAAAACGAGTTCAAATTATCATAAGTTACTTGGACAAAATGATAGGTAATAAATAAATTAATCAATCAATCGAAACATCATTGTAAGAACAAAAATATATTTCCGATAACCTAACACTCAAAATATTCGAATCATACGTATAATAATTAATACATTTCACAAGGTACTATCTTTTACCAACCAAAATAAAAAGCAGCCAAGCGTCGCGCACTTGTAGTAAATTTATAAACTATCAAACACTGGGATCATTGGCTGTCCAAAGGCAATGCCAAATCTTTCGGCAAACAGCCACCCGGCGTCGATAGAAGTTTTCGTTGAGACGATGAATCATTTCTAATTATTTTGTGAGCGAGCATTAAAATGAACAATTAGGATGTACCTTCAATGAGCACGTTACACTATTTCCTAAGCGTTTTTGTTTCGTCGTCGCTCTCTCGAGATTTATGCTCGACCTGTTGGACCAGCTGTGCTCTTCCAGTGAGGTCTTTGAAGTCAAAAATATTCTGTTTACGCGACTGTTTATAGAGCTAAGCGGCCCTCGGTGATTACACATGAGTTACGACGTTTGTTTTGATGTTCCATTTAAAAGAACTCATCAATAAGTTATCTTTTTATTTGGAATAGCGTCTCGTCCGACTCCGCGACTGTTTAGACTTTGGCGAAAGTCGAGAGAAACAAATGAGGAGCGGTGAGACATTTTGCAGACGGCGCTTAGCGGTGATTCAGCCTGGTACACAATTGCCTTTATAGCATTGATGGTGGTGCGCAACCGGGCCGTTGGCATTGGATCGTTATGACTAACCACCGCTGTAGATATAATCAAAATACACGACAAGTTTATTTCTATTTAGAACAGAAGCCCTCCCGATATAATCATCTAAAAGAATATCGCTGATTTTTTGACAACGTAAGTAGGTCGGGGCTCGCGCTTGCGTCACTAGCGAGCCAGGAGCGGTCGCACATTGCTTACGCAAACTTGCTAACGCTCCCATAAAATCCATGGTCTTGCAGTTTTTATGCGTTTCCAATACTAGACTTCCGATGATAAATTTAAAATATTTAATTTTTACACTGCCTATTTCCGCTATATTTTTTCGCAGTAATAACAATTTCTAATTTGTTTATCGTGCTCATGTTGAATAGGTTTTGTATCTTATTTACTTCTTATCTCACGATTTCGCACCCTTTTATATTTTCTTTACAATACCTGCTTTATAAAACAAATAAGCAATAAGTAACTAAATAGATTCAAGGACAGGTCATTTACTTCTTCACGTGTTTACAAAACTCTAAACACTAAGGGGGTATATTTCAACGCTGATATTAATATCATTTTTTTCTTATTAAACTGTATGTATGATTGTATTTATACTTAGAGCTTTGTGTCGTAATATACTAATTAAATATTGAATGGTAAAAAAAAATTAGAAGTTACCCAAGCTGTTTTCGTTTTTCTTTAAACTTGAGATAAAATTTCAATTTATTTATTAACTACAAACGTCTAATTAATTTCATTAACTGTAAAATATTTTGAAATAAAAGCGCGTTTACTAAATATATATCGTAACGTTCGTTCAACTTTAATCAATTTTGCTGTCCGTTGAGAATGATCAGATTTGATATCAAATCAATATATATCACAGATGAACTCAGAGGAATTTCAGTGTGAAAACCTAACGAAAAGTGTCTTAGTTGCGAGTCTGAAAAATTGTAAATAGATAACTGTTTAGAACATTGCAAGAAATTATGAACATAGATAAAAGAATCACATCACTTGTTTAATTTAGCTTGGTTATTCTTATTTCACCAATACAATAACAACAGGTAAAGGGCCACGTTAAGTCTTGCTGCAAAAATTCAATTAAAGGCATTTTCATTGTGACGCAGCATATTAAAATTAGAGAGAAACATTTTTTTCCAACATTGTTAAAATCAGTTTGAGTGCCGTAACGTATTTAGGAGCGCACCTCCGAAATACACGCGTGACTCAGCCCGCGCTATTTCACAACGATGCCTTTGCCAATCGCTGTTGTATTGCTTCCTGTTGCTGCCATTATACTACACTTTTTAACTCTCCACTAGACTGTTATAGCGTGAAATATTAACTGTGTGAGAGGCTGATTCAGATCCCGTTGCATCATTCATATTTCATGTTCAATGGCCTGCTGGCAAAAATTTGTACTGCGTATTGTAATATATTTTGTTATATTTGATCATCAAACTGGTCTTATTGATATTATAAGTGTAATAGATTAGCAATTAGCAAGTACAAAATTGTTTGATTTAGTTATACTTAAAGTACTGCGTAAGAATCAATAATAATGCCAATGATATAATACTACATAACATGCAACGGTAATAATTAAGTAACATGTTCTTGATATATGCTCTTTCTTGTAATTCACCTCCAAAGTTTGTAGGTTTCTTTTATCCTTGACCTGTCGTATTCTGTGCTCAACCGTGAACACACGTTCAAGGAAAATGGTCTTCATAAATATTATTCGCTTTTCCCTATTCTACAAAGATTTCTGGAAAATAGATATTCTTAGCCAAGAACTTGAAAAAAAGTCCTTCGAAGTCGAAATCGTTTTGAATATTATCGTTAAAACTGTTTAGTCACCCAATATACCAATTAATTGCTACTGATTTGTGTCTCGATGTTGTTCTTTGATGTGATCTGGATCCGATCACGTACACAGAGCGTTAACGAGGATTGCCCTAGATCTTATTTTGCCGTAGAAGTTGGCACGAAATTGTAAACTGCCCTCCTTACAATAGGCTCTAAATACCCAAGTAGTATTTCACTGACAGCGCATATTCGTTTACTTTTAAGACGTATATTTCACAGTCCACGCATTTCTGCGGCCATCAATTGTGCTAAGTTTCTACCCATATTTAAAGAGCATCAATATATCAACACAAATTTCGCCTCATATTAAACTACTTTCTGCAAATTTATGTGTCACTTCTTTTCTGGCCACTTGATTCACAGAAACAAAATTAACCCCAGTCGTATATTTTTAATAAAGTTCCTACCATATGAAACGTGAAAGAAAAATATGAACGTATACACGCCAATAAATTATTTGGATTGTCTCATCACTAATTTATAATGCGAGCATTATTGTCCTTTATATATTTGTTTAAAAACAGCGCACAAGGACACCTAATTTCGTACTGCAGATATTTCCGGATCGAATGAAAGTGTCTTGGGTGAATCAGATTTTTTTAAAGTTGTATGTTCTACGTAACTCCCTGTCATCTGCTCAACGTTAATCTAAGATTAAAAGTTTGTACATTCAGTGACTTTCTGGCACACGACTTTAAAGTAGGTGTCAGCTTTTCAATCTTCCCTAGCTAATTACAGTTGTCGTTATAAAATATTCTGGTTTTCTTTTATCCGTGTGCTAGCTGTACATCTTAATTAAGCCGCGCACCATGTCAATCTCTTTAGTTGGGGATTTTATCTAGAAAATGCGTAAAACCGTCAGCGATTGAAAAAACTATCGGCTAATAAAAAGTCTGCTTATGAATGTCACCAGACTGACGCAATTAGAAGAGTCTGTGAGCCGTCCCGACTCTTGACGTCGAATCGAAAACATATTAATGCCACCGATCAAAGAGATCCAGTGACTCATGAATTTACGAGGTCACCAAAATAAAACACTGGGACATCTGTTTCCATCGCGGAAAACTTCTCGACTAGAAATTGTTTAAGGTAAATAGGCATATAGCAAGTCTATATCATTTTATGTTTTCAATTTATAAGGCACGTGATGTTTTGACGTCATGTTTGTTCCAAGTCAAGTCAATACTACTGTTGTGATATTGATGCCAATTGTGCAGGTAAGATTAGGAGGTGAAACCCTTTAAACGACAAATACATATTACAGATAGAGCTAAAGCAATTCATGTAGGTATTCACCAAAATAATATTTAATTTATAGCAGTTTAGTGCAGCTCGATTGTTTAGACAACGTTTCCGTTGCCAAAACCAATTTCACCCATTGTCATTTTTCAGTGTACAGTATCTAACCGCCCAAACCATGTCTGCGAGTCTGTTTTGATATGTTCTATCAAGTGTGACACTATTTATTGATACTCTTATCTTATTCTTTTAAAAAAATGGTGCTCCTTAATAGCCTCTTTTCAATGAACATTTTATCGGTACCATATCCTGTACACAGTATGCGAAACTAAAATACACCCGCGTTAACTGTTGCTAGTTAAAGTTTTATGGTTCATCGAAGTCCGCAGTCGTAAAATGTGTCGTGTATTAGTCATGATCTAACGAGTGCCCGGAGACGATCAGTCAACAGCTTCCCCACTACGCCAGATGCCTGTCAGCGGCGTGTGAGCGCGTTAATTATCGCACCTTTGTCACAATTATCTTTAATACTCGAATATACTTGATAATATATCAACAACGATACTCGGATTATTGCAATTACGTCTATCGGGATTACAAAGATTCCCATCAGTATACAGTTTGCGCGTGCAAAATTAGCTTACATGATTACTTTTTAAACGGCTTCCATGAATCCGTATTACGTATGATTAATATAACATTACATAAATTTCAAACAATCTTCATTCAATCATCGAATGATATTGCAATCTACAGTTGTTTATATTATTCAGGCAAAAAAAGCCATATGACTTTGCTTTTTATATTTATAATAATACTAAAATAATTGTGATATTATAACTTAGTTATTCTAAAAGAATATGACTGTTAATTTCGAAATATTTTTGCATATTTGCAAGTACATGCAATTTGTAAATCATTTGTTTTGTTACCTGTGTACCTCACCCCTAACGACGCATCATGTTCTTGTTAGTATGTTATGACTTCATCACATGTCATTAGGCAGAAAAGCATTTGTTTATGTCTAAAATACGTGGGTTTTGCGCACTGCACCTTGGCTACCGTGTAGTGCAATAATCATTCTATGAATTAGGGCCGACTGCGATGCTGCAATTGCTGAACTGTATTCCGTTACTCAATGGGCACGCGAGTAGTACTATCGCGATATTATTAGCTGATGCGATATAACGTCGATACAACGTAATAGATTTCGGTTATTTTTCTAAGTCATCGTGTATGTAATGTATCGGTATAATGGCGCACAAGCAGCGACTATAGAAGTAGTATGTCGGGATGCAAAGGCGAGCGTGGGTGCGGGTCGTCGACCGAGTGCAGAGCGGTGCGCGTACGCCCTGCCAGCAAAGATGGCAGAAAACCTCACGAAGGGCGGCAGCGCACGGCGTCCGCATTTAGCTCGGCCTGACGCGGCTGAGTCACCGCACCGCGAATAGCGGCGGTTTGTTGTTGCATCGCGCCCGGCTCTCCCGCCGATTCAGTGCTGCCATTTTAGCGTATTCGGCGCTTGATTTCTCGCTTTGCTACGTTTCTTGGACATCTAGCTATTTAAGCGCCTCCCAATTACAGATATAAATTGGCACACAAATTATTGTCTACAGAAATATGTATTCAGATTCTATTTATTTCCTTGAGACGTTATGGACAAATGAAACGGTCTTTGGCAAGCTTCGTGGAGAGTATAAGGACGATAAAATTATTATGCAACTTTAACGTAACCCTTGTAGGTATCCCAGTATTTACACATGATATATCTCTTAAAATTAATTGACTCCAGCGATTACTTATTTCTTTTTACCCTTATCTACGTAAAGGAATAGTTTTTGTGCGATCGAGGGTGCTTTCTACAGTAATTCTTTATTCCTATTTTTTTTTGTATTCTTTATACGTCATAATATCTCTTTTGGGTTAAAAACAGATAAATTTTTTCTATACATAGACTTTGGTATTCATTTTTCTGCACTATGTACAGCACTAACCCTCGCGTAGCTTCCGAAGCTTTCGAACACAAGCTCGCTGAAAGCGCTGTACAGTTTTTCCGGCGTAGCGGCGCGTGTGGCGTGCGGCGATATTTCGAGCGGTGGCGCGGGCAGTGCTGGGCGCACTGTCTCGGCGACAAGACGTGCGCGATGCCCCCGCTGCCCGCGCCGCCGCGCCGGCGCTGCGCCGACGTCGTCACCGTCAGGGACACAGTCAGCTGTAGTTGGATATTTTACAGTGAGTGTCGCTCGGCTCGCCCGCGTCTGCGTCCGCTTCCGTGCGCTATACGCGGA
The DNA here is from genome assembly GCA_029959065.1 of Colias behrii. Taxonomy (NCBI): domain Eukaryota; kingdom Metazoa; phylum Arthropoda; class Insecta; order Lepidoptera; family Pieridae; genus Colias; species Colias behrii. The sequence continues at coordinate 4,161,893 of JARWMC010000016.1, forward strand.
AGCGATCCCGATACACCGTAGGCCACGTTTTACGTCAGTGTATCGCGAATATTCGTGCATAATACATTTCGGCAGCGGTTACCGATTTTGTGCGGTCCTTTTGTGAGTTCTCATTTTTCGAATTTTATTTACGCGTTGTGAATTTTATGGATTCGGTTATTACCGATTGTGCGTTACGCTCGTGTTTAGGTTGACACCTTCCGCTAGTATTATTATCGGCTGCTTTGTTTTATTCACTACCGCCATCTATGTGCGGGTGGGGTGATCGCATCGTGGTCGACGAAATCTAGGTGAAGCGTCTGACATCAGCACCCGGAGTAAATTTATCTCTTGACGTGTTTAACCCTGCCGTGGTACTGCGGTTGATTCTTTCGAAGCAAGTAGTATAAACACTTCTTATTTTCGTTGCCCAACTGTTTATTACGACATTGAATTGCTATTATTATAATTGGCCGTGCTATTGTTGTACGTATGTTACGGTTAATATCTTGGCTACACGTAATGAGCGTATTCATGTGATATAATAATAAAGTGATGCGACGATAAATGTTGGCGTAATTGTCGTGATAAATATAAATAATAAAAAAAAATAAATAAAAATAAAAATCATTTATTGATCAATTTGTGGGTTAGGTACAAACATGTAACATTTGGACCCCAAACTAGGACAGCCTGTATTTTGGGGTCCACCTTCCTTAATGACACAATAATAACAAAACTATAGCATAATATTAACTTAAATAATGATTTAGGTAATTTAGCTATTTTTTATACAGAATAAAATTTAAATTATACATTTTAACTCTAGTTTAGTAGATATACTCATATGTTGTGCGTGCGTGTTTGAATGAGTGTGCGTGTTTGTATGCATGTGTGAGCGTGTGTGTATGTATGAGTGTGCGTGTGTGTGTGTGTGTGTGAATGTATGTGTGAATGAGTGTGTAAGCGCGTGAGTGGATGTAGTGGCCATAGTGGTTGCGTTTGCTAGATTTTTATTTGAACTATGTATTGTTCAGTATCTGAATAATTCTGGGTCAGCAACCACTCTGTAACCTTATTTTTACATTTTACTAAGGTAAGATTGTGTATAATATTGAATCATAGTACATAAATTATTATCATGCTTAACATTACTAATAATTAATTAACTTAATAACCAGTATAAACATAAAATTAAAAAAAATATATTATCTGTGAATAATCGTTGCAAATTAATCTACAGTTTCATTAAATACAAATCGTGTAATAAATCTTAATTGAATATGTTTCTAGGAATAGTGATTTGTTTTATAATGATAAATTAACATATTATAGTCACGAAGTCGTCGTTTTGAATCAAAGATTTCCCTTATGTTTCTAGGTAAAGTCCAAATCATAATAATTTAGATGTATGAATCCGGTTATTTATCTTAAAAAAAATTGTATTTATAAGTATGTACGGTACTATAAAATCTAGTATGAAAATTTAAATGGAATAAGTAAGTGTAGAATAAAACATCATTAGAAAATATAACAAGCAACTGTGACCCATAAATGCCCATAATGAAGAATTAAAAAAAATATATAATTATCAATTTATTAGCTTCTTGTGTACATAATATTTTATTTTACCTAAGAATTATACTACTATATTCGATGACAAATAAAACGCTTGTGTAAATAAAACAAGATAGCTAACTAAGCTAGATAGCTGAGTTAGCCGAGCTATACAGATGTATATAACCCTTTTCTCTATATTTATGAATTTTATAAAGTGTGTACGTGTAATGTGTATACTATATACATTATGGTCCCAGTATACATTTACTAATAATGATTAACAATCAAAACAAAACATAAGGGGAGGGGATGCACTTTCTCATCAATTCTTTATTGCATAATAAAAAATATCTGTCTACGGAAACACTGACATGTCAGTCGCAACTAGCAAAACTTTTTCCTTCCACGCTTCAGAATAGGATCTTCCATATCGCCCAATTATTTTATTTATTTATTTATTTAGAATTTCCAACAGAGGATACAGATTACATTTGTTACATCTAATTTAAGTACATGATCTTCTGCACCTTTAATTATAGGAAATTACAGCGTTCAAAATGTTTATTACAATTACAATTCGTCAATTTATTAAAAAATATTAGTTAAAAAAAAATAAAGAAATTTAATAACATGAATTATGTATACCAAGAAAAGTATTACAATAAATTACAAATTTAAAATTACAATTATATTCGTCAAATTATTAAAAATATTATATAATCAAAATTTAATGAGCACTTAATTATAATACATAATAAATAAATAATTATTAAAAAAAAAATTCCAAATTTTATCAATTACAATTATATTAAAATTTATCACTACAAAAAAAAATATACAGGTTGGTTACATTTAATAAAGGAAAAATAGAAACTTTTATCATTGGCTAAATTGCAGGATTAACGTAGGATTGGCCATCATTGTAGGTGTGTCTTAATCGCCGACCGCCGTAATGGCGGCAAATATCGACGAGCATTTGCTGGGCCGACGTCGTCCATTGCGAAGGCCTTCATGATGTGAAGACGTTTCCATTTAAAACGAATTCGTTTCATTCGATTACATTCAATGATTGGCGTGAAAGGATGCGGGTTCGAGTCCCGCCTCGTGATCGAATTTTTTCTATTTATAAATTTATGATTAGTTGTATTGAATGTTTCTTGTATCGCAGGTAACAGCAGCAGCTCGGGCTCGGGCGCCGCGCCGCACGAGCCGGACCCGGACCTGGACTCGATGCACATGATGCTGGACCCGCACCTGCGGCCCATCTCGCCGGACCTCGCCAACGACGAGTCCAAGCGGATATTCGAGGAGCACAAGCAACTCGCGCAGGAGTACCTTAAGGTGAGATATCTTGGACTGCTTCAAGCAGTTGAGACCGACTGCTTGAAGCCGCAACCGCGCGGTAAACTATACTCATTCATTCACTACCGTAGTCAACGACCGACCGCTCGAGCTGTACGGCCGCTCTTAGAGATTACTCTTCTATCTGTGCTCGGTTTTGCCCCACATTCCTCCGCTCCTATTGGTCTTAGCGTGATGATATAAGTATATTCCTTCCTCGATAAATGGTATATCTAACACTAAAAGAATTTTTCAAATCGGACTCGTAGTTCCTGAGATTAGTGCGTTCAACCAAACTAACTAACTCTTCAGCGTTTTATATCGTATCAGCGTATAGATGACTTGCTGTTATTCCCCTTTTCGTCTACGAAGTCAAAGGTATCCCATGGGATTTATACTTTTCACCGCCTTAAATAGTAACTTATGTCACTCTCTAGACAGATTTGTAGACACAAAATTATTGACATTGAATCTGGCATCAGCTTTTCTCTATCATATTTTCCATCGCAAACTAATTTCCGAAACGTTTGTAAATAATTTCTATGTATTCTATACAAAGGCGCGTTTTAGTGTGCATTTGAGTAATGGGAAATGACTCGGCACTCATCCGGTGAGAAAAATATTTTAGGTAGGCCTCTTATCCAAGAAACAACACAGGTTCGCTTGAATCAACCAAACAAGAAATTTTTAAAATATAAATTGATCCTGTAGAAAATTCCATAAAACAAGAATTAAATTTTGGTATGCTATTTAGTAGTTGAAAATCATTCTATTTCAATTTTTTCACGGTTTTTCGTGAGAATAGACCGATGTCATTATACCTAGACAATATAGTCGAATGGTCCGTGTGAAAAGTGATTACCAAATCATAGGTTTTCCCAATTTTATTACTGTTGTGAAACAATGAAATCGAAGTTCAAAGATCTTTTGACTAAACAACAATCTTAGAACAATATAATTTTTAACTCTTTCACAAAGTTTAAATATTAAACTTTTTAATTTCAGATTCAAACAGAATTAGCATACCTCAGTAAGCACAAATCAGAGTTAGAAGAGAATATGGACGACGATGAGTTACGGCAGAAAAGAGAGATTATACAACTGGAGAATGAGAAGGTAATTAAATATATCCTTCACTCACTTTTACGACAACATAGAGCGAATAATTCTGGAATTAAAACATTTTTGTTTATTTTTTCCATAACAACAAACAAGTTAATGAACACAACTCAAAGGGACGCCATTCTTTCCCTAAATTTATTAATTTTATCAACTGAAAAATATCTTTTAACTGAAAAAGACAGGGACACTGTTAATTTTTATAAGTAAATTATGAGTTGATGTTTAATAAATTCCACGACTCTGCTTATACTTTGAACAATATATACATATTTATTTTCGTCAAAACATCTATCTATTAAACTCATAAAATAATTATTTGTATTTTCTTCCAGGACTCACTAATAAAACTATACTGCACGTTGAAGAAGCAAGTGGCCCGCGCTGAAAACGAAAGTTGGCTGCTCGCTGAAGACGCGCCGCACGAGTGACACTTACACTTGCACTTACACTTACACAAGAGACACTTTGACACTTAACATGTTGGAAGTGTCATGAAAGGGTGTTTTAGAACATCTAAACACTGGAGAAACTTTGATAATAAACTATAAAAATTGTTATTTCGTAAAAGGGGCTTAGAAAATATATATTGTACAAATGATCAGTATAATCAGGTTATTTAAAATTGTTCAATTGTATAGAATTTGTTACTAAAAATATGATGAATAATGTAGGTCACATTCTTTTATAGTTTTGTTGTATTCTAGTCAAAACTAGATTGCCTTAAAACCTCAATTTGATAATTTATTTTTTAAAATTAATTTAGCATACAGATTGGTAGTCAAATTTTATAACTGTCATTTTTTACACGCTTTATATTAGCTTCACCTGTATGTTTGTTTGTTTGTAACCGACTTCTTTGGGCGCGATTTTGACCCACTTTAAACGGCCAGATTTCGTTCAAACTTTGTAGATTTATTGAGGACCGATGACAATACACTAATTTGATAAAATTTTCTATTTTTTAGTTCGGTTTTCTATAAAAAGCGTGTTTTTTAGTTTTTTTTAACTATTATTATTATAAGTGTCGTTCAAAATGAAGTGACTATTACCCCTACTAAAAAAAATTGAAATATAAATCAAGTTTAGTGTGAGTTTGCGACGCGAATAGACTTGCGAGACATCTGTGAGTACTCCGTTGTAACATTGATCTCAAGTCGCCAAATGAGCCTTCGTTATTTTGTACATTTATAGGCGTAGCTAGTCTTATTATTTATTTTATTTTAAGGCCAATTATGTAGTAGTAATAGATTTTTCAGAGGTGTAAATTGATGTTTTTTTATAAAAAAAAATATAGGGAAAAATATTCTTCTAGGTATGTATGATTTTTTTTGTTATATAGACTAGCTACGCCTATGTTTTAATACAGGTTTTTTTGTGTATGTGTTTAACAAAATGTAGATGCTTAATGAATTTATAATTTCACATTCAGGACGATAGAAAATTCTTCTTGTTAACTCCAAAATATCATTACTTATAAAAGATAATAATTTTATTAGAGTTGGAGATTTTTCTATCATTCTCAATGTCATTGCCATTTTAGATTTGATCCAGGGTTTTTTTTCTTTAATATGATAATTTTTGGTTTGTAAGCAGTCAATGGAAAATAAATGTTTTGCTGCCAATATAATGGAATATTTTGGATTGAAGACAAAAAAAAACATTGTATTAAAACAAAAATTATTCACACTTTGTAAACATCGGCGCAAAGCCAAAAATTGCGACTGCTTTTAGTAAAATAGAATTTTTCTCTCGGGAATTGAGCACAAATAGTGGCTAACTATAAAAATATTGTTATGTCCGGATAGCGGAAACAAAACAAACTCTCAGTTTACACTGAGAGTTTGTTTTGTTTTTACTAATCGTAAATAAATAATATTCAAAAAAGCACGTTTTAGTGCTTTTTGCAGTTTAGACACCTGTGGAAATTCAATCTATATTGGTAAATGGAATATTTGTAAAAACTAAATTCGTTTTGTATTTGTGTGTATGTAATCGATTTTATTAAGTTAGTATTAGTAGTATTAAGTATTATGTAAATGTTAAGTTTAATAAATTATATACTGAATTATTTTATTTTATTTTTAACCTACAATAGATTCATTAGTAGAAGATAGAAGTACAAATTGATAAATAATTACGACGTAGCAGACGAATCAGTTCATACTAAAACATCCTATTGTGCTCTAAGAGCCGGTGTGGGACCGAATTTCACCGATATGATAAACAGATGAGACCTTTTTTATGTAATATAATTTAACAAAAAATATACTTATGATAACTTACCTCTCAAAAAGTTATATATTGTGACGGAACTGTAAGAATACCACTAGTCTAAAAATCATAAAGCAATCATAATCATAGCTTAAATTAAACTAAAACATTATTCAAACTCAAACATTTGTTTTATTAGACTTCTTATAAAAGCACTTTTGAATCGTCATAACATTTTTTTTCTATTTCGACACCACCGATTCGATATTGAAAGAACACATTGTTGCATACTTTTTGCAAAATAAATATTATTTCATTATCTAATGCCCACAAAGTAAAACAGAATGAGGTAAGGCAATTCAGGCTGTATCCGAACCTGTGAGATCTAACCTAATCCTCCTAACAGCACATTCTGAACTCAGTTTAGGCACACCCCGGACCACAGTATTACAATGTTATTTCCTACAGTAAGGAATCGCCTTTGATGTTGCGCGATGCCGCCGCCAGCGTAGGTACTTACGCTGCCACACGAAAATACGCTAGGGTTGCAACAAATGGGAAATAAAACAATTGTGATTATTAATATTATGATGAAATCATTTATTCATATGTACATTCAAAATAATTGCGATTATTAAATCTGATGTAATTATTTGTTCATAAATACATATATAATTACAGATATTGCACTGCTAAATATTATTTACGTGGACACTTTATTTTTGGATGTTCTCAATTGTATATTATAACATTTAACTAAGTAATGCATTCGCATTGGGATGTACAATCTGATTAGAAAATAATTAGGACAACATATACATAGCTTTGATTTTAATTCAACAGATACAATTAATACAATCTTTCTGAAATATTGTTTCCTTCTGGGATTTCAATGTAGATTTACATCCGTAAACGGAACAGTTTGTGCGCGCCATAATAGAATATGTAAGTACCTATGTATAATAAAATTATTACACAAAAAATACGACTGCGTCGTCCTTTCGCGCTAGGTAAGGCAAACTAAGCGTGTTTGCCTTACGCAGCCCGCGTCGCCCGACCCCCGCCAGTTCCCCTCCGTTTCTCTGCACAAGTACATTCGTCGCACTACTGTAGGAAATATGGTAATACTGTGCCCCGGACACTCCATACAAAATTATCGTTTTGACAGTCACACTGTAGAGACTGCAAATGTGTGTGTTAAGGCGTTACCCGGCAATTTCGACTATGTTCAACCTCTATAAAGTCTGGTACAACATAAAGCACAATACCGAAAAAAATATATAAAATAGGATGGTCTTTGATCTTTAATTGCTCGCGAGGACTTTTTTCCAAAGTTAATAGATTTCTAGAAAAAAAATGTGCCGTGGGCATCGATTTTTCCGCAAATACTCTATAAACTTCGTAACCTGCTGACTTAGAGCTCTGAAAATTTTATGTTTAATAAATTATCAGTTACACAACAGTCCCTGACGAGGATATTTTGTTTCACTGATTAGTATCTTTTTAAATACAAAATGCGAGGAAATAAGAAGGTGCAGCGGGAGAGGTTTTAGATCCGTCAAGTATGGTCAAGGTTATTAGCGCATGTATAAGCCTTAACGCTTTATGGTTGGCACATTTGTGACTAGCGTAAAAAAAATTCGCGTTTTTCTGATGAAATACATCCATAAACAGCACAATATCTAACCATTTTCTACGAAAAACGATAATCACAAATCCAAAATAATAAAATTACTTTAAGTCAATTTGATTAATGTTGTCAATCTTCGTTGCGTATCGTCCTTGCAGAAAAATATGGCCCATTTTAATCACGATCGCGCGGGGTGAGGTAAGTTTAATTTTGGCGGGAGGCGGAGAGTGTCCGTTCTGTAGCGTTTAGCTACTATTATGTATTCTGTGGTTTAGGCTATAAGTGCGCCTCATTTATTTGATTATTCAGTGCTATCCCTAAAAATACAGAGATGACACAAGACGGACATCGACAAAGGAACATAATTATTAACTTTATCTCCGTACATTTAGTAACACAAATTCTAAGTTTTTTAGTAGGTATTAGATTACATAGTTCCAATTTACTTTAAAAATTAAGGATGATAATCAGAAAATAACACAATTTTACAAGTTAGATTAATATTAATCGATACGTTTTTAGGGCATCCTCTCATTTCCACAACATAAGCGTTTGCATTAGAGCCACATTACGACTTTCGCGATGTAGATATTTTACTGTGACCACAACGCATTGTGAAATTTTTTTCTCTCAATGAGCATTTTCGTCTACGAGCATAACTTATAGAATATTATTTCATTTCATTTTATAAATACATACATAATAACGCTTAGTTACACACAAGAGTAGGAGATAGACACTGTTATGACACAAGGAACAGAAATAAAATTGAAATGCCATTTTTCCGGCTAGCTAAAGTTAAAAATTCATTTATGGGTCAAGGTATACGCTTTTACAACAGAATTACATAATATTAAAGAATTTAAAAGACCTTTAGTAGATTTAGTAGAACTTATTAGACTTTATTAAAAAATGTACTAGTTCAGAGAGCCCATTACAGTATTATCACAGACTAATAATAATATACTACGTATACAAGTATTATATATTATGGAAGATGAAAACCCATGTTGCGTAAAAACCAAAGGACAGTTCTTTGGCATATTATGATAAATATGATGTTACATATTTTGTAAAATTAAATTGTATACTGACATAATTTAAAAGAGCAACTATGGAGTTTCTTGCCGGTTTTTTTCCGTAGATACTGCTTTCCGAATCGGTGGTAAATGTTAAAAATATGTAATGACGATTCAAAAGTGCTTCTAGAAGAAGTCTAATTGAATAAATAAATGTTTGAGTTTCAGTTTGAAACGAATCTATTTTGGGAAAAGCACCCTGAATGTGTGTTCTCGAGAGGATATCACTCGGAAAATCTGGTTATAATGATTTATATGTATTATTAATTAAATGATTAGGTAATGTTTAGGTAAAGGAAAATAAAAGAAAAAAGTTCAGTCAAAATATTTTTATTAATTTACCGATTCTGACTATTGGAATGGTGACGCGTTACAGAATAAATTATAAAAAAATGAATTTGGCACGTAAAAATATTTACAAATCAAAATATCTTCGAGATTCTGTTTTTAATAAATAAATGCTTTTTCGATGCAATCATCGATTGGACGTATATTGACGTAACAAATTATTTACAATAATTACATAAATAACTGCTTAAAGATGATTGTAACTTGTAAGAATATGGATTTTTATTTTATTTCTATTTTCTAAAACTTTAATCTATTAACTATTAGGAAAAATAATTCGTTTTAAATGTATCATTGTGATGTGACAATCAAATTTTTAAATAAAATAAAACAAAATTTCTATAACAAATAAAATATGCCAAATTTCACAATAAAATCGTAAACAATAAATCACTAACTCGAATGAATCTCATACGTAAATAAAATTCGTTATTATCGTCAATTTTAACATTTATATAGATACCCTCAGGATCATTGTAATCTCGTTTCTATACTGGCGACACCAAAGTTTCTATTGGATTTTTCACAACAATAATGTTATTTATGAAAATAACGCTATTATTTTTAAAGAGAAGTTAAGACGTAGAAACTTTCGCACCGCCCCGTATCAATTGACCTATATAACACTGTTTCGAGGGCCGTCATATATAATTATAAAATATATTTATTCCTAGTATAGAACTATAATATAGGCAATTCCATCCAGCCCTTTTACTCTACTCGATATGCACTAAAATTATTCTCATTCGTTCTTACATAATATAAAGAGTTGTAAATTCAACATTTGTAATAGTACAAGATATTTGAGACATATAAATTAAGGCAACAGTTACAATTATAATATTTTTGTCAAACTTGCAATATGATGAAAAAAACACTTTAATATTATATTGGTCGCAAAAAAATATGCCTTCAAGTAATATCACATATGAAACTCAATTATTTTTATAAATTTTAAAGTGAAATGCGGATCGATTCCATTTATAATTCTAAGAAGGCATTCATAAAATGTCAACCGTTATACAATTATTTAACACGCAAACTCGCATCTATATATTATCGAATACACGCATTTCATTTGTATGGATAATCGATTACGCATAAATAAATGCATGTAATCGATACATAACAATAATCGATGCGTGATTCCGATAAAATCACATCTCTGCAAATAATATAATATGTATTTTAATTTTATTGTTTGCAAGTTTAACAATAATATTTACATTATAAATCACATAATATCAAAATCTATAGAATATGAATAATGAATCAAGCTTGCAATGTCGCAACAAAATTAAAATTATGATATAACAACCACACGATATAACATTCATCTATTTATATAAAAAGAATTTATAGTTAAATAGACATATAAGTAGGAATTACGAAATCCGTTTCACTGGCAGTTTATATTGAAAAGGACTTAAACAATAAGCATAAGAAAAAAATGTGTGCATGTACTAGTGTACACACGTAAGTGAAACTTCTTTATGACCTTATTTAAAAAAAAAATTACTATATGCAACTTTACAGAAATACGTCGAATCACTCGTGTGAAAAGAAAAAGATGGCGCGTAACGGAAAAATGTCACGCGTAACGAAAAAATGTTACACAAAATTTTTTTCCAACCCCGATATAGAAGTTTCACTTCAATAAAAATAGTAACTTAATCGAGAAAGATAGAATGACTATTATAAAAACATAAGAGCGTATATAAAGCTAGAAACGTAATCTCTCAAGCGATGAATATGAAAATTATTGCCCTAGCTTCACTATAATATAAAAAACGGAAATTATGCAGACAACGGTCGCGCTAAATGTTATGAAAAAAGTTTACTAAGAGTAACTACATGTTAAAATCTAGTAGACAAGGTTCCTATATAAAACTATATCGATTTCATTTATAATGTCGGAAGTCTAATGAACACCTGTAAAGTGCTAATGTTTTATAATCTCATATAACTTCATTAGTAATGGAAGAGTATATCCACAAAATAAAACAGGGAAGCGTCGAGTCTAAACAATTATGGATTCAAATACATACAATAAATTCGTGATAGAAATTTCTCGTAACACCCGTTGTGACTTAACATCACATTCAATCTCATACAACATTTACTATCGCATACCGTACTAGTAAAAATCAGTACAAATAAGTATTAACGTTAATCACTTCGAAATAAGGGTGAGCGCACAATGCCGAGCGCGTGTGCGGTGACCCTTACGTAATGGTCATCAACTTACACGATAAATTCCTAATTAAATCTCGAATAGCAAAACCAAAGTCACTAAACGTTCATTTCTAAGTTTGAGCAACGTTAGGGAATACAGCATAATATTCATGTATTGTCAACAATTCACGGGGCATGTCGATACGTCACGTAGATACAAAACTATAGGTATAGGAATAAATGATCAAATCTAATAATTATATAACGATAGGGGAAGACTGTTGTGGTCTATCGTTGTCAAATCTGAAAAGAGAGAAATAAATTTATTAGTTTTTTTACTTTATTTTATGGACACTCAGGAGCAAAAGGCGAAGGTAGTAATATTTTGAGTGTCAAGATTCATAACATCTAGTATATTTAGTAAAGTAAATAGCCTTACTTCGAAAAAACGAGATAAAGAGTATCAATAAACTATCAAAGGTGCAAAACATTTCTATTGGGAGCACAGATCTAGTACAAGTAGATTTGCAATGCTATTGTGAAAAGAGATAGATAGCTACGCTTACATTATGTGAGTGAAGGGGATGTAGATACGTTTTTTTTGTCCTTATCTGCGTGGCCACTTTTTTGATGGCCTACTGTCAAAACTGGGCCAAACAAACAAAGCAGATCTGATATTTAATTAGTTTTCTTGTGTCTACTGTTCTTTTTGGTGATAAATACATTTGGAACTTAATTATAAAAGTGTTCTGAATGTACTACGTGTACTGAGTGTTTATAATTATGGGTGGTTGCAGCGTATTAGGCTATAACAGCCGCACGAAAACAAACGCCGATGGAATTTCATTTCATTCGTAAGTAAACAATTAAATAAAGATACATAATATCAGAATCATTATAATTGACTGTTTCCTATCTTGTATATATAATTTTAGCTTTTGAGTGTAAGATAACCTCAATCACAATGTTGCCTGCAAATGGGAAAAAAAGTCCACAAAATTGCAAAAAAAATGTTTGTCCCATAGTTTTCCAACGTATTCTGGCATTGGTAAAATATGGATTGATGCTAGTCGGTAAAATTGGGTTCCATCTAAAAAGCGAGAATGAACATATTCTCGCTTTTTAGATTTAATAATTTTAACGCAATTTTTTTGTTTGCAAACCTAAATTATCTCTCCTTAAGTCAAATGCTACGCCAACAATAAGCATGAATGTAATTACTTATCTACATTTTAAGAAGTTGATTTTAAATCACAATCAAAATCCATTGTTAGATTTCCCTATAACCCTAAGATAGATTATTTTCATATGCGTTTATTAAACTTTGTTACATATTAAATTGCTTTTTATATTAACTCTCTAGTAAAATAAAAGTAAAATATAGATCTAAGAATTTATATTTTTTAGTTTGAATCTGTGCAGTCAGTATCGGCAACACAAAATGATGATCCAAATTCCAATACCATCAACGAGCTATAGAGGAGTTAAAAGGAATAGACAGAAATCAAATGATTAAAATGTGTCCCCAGGTGCTAAAACTCGAAAACTAGTTTGTACTAAAAAATACATCTTAATTAATAAAAATAACAAGTTATTTGGTAATACATACTTAATAATGGATAAAAATTTATAACCGGAGTAAATTCAGCATTAATTCCATTTTATTTGCCATTAATTGTTAGCATTTCTCTTTAAAAAATGTTTTTATTTCTAAAAGCAGAGTTGTTTTGATGCCATACTTTCAAATTTAATATATTGAAGTATTTTTATTTCTAATTATTTGTTATATATGTATATTAATGTTATACTTTGATACCAATATATTGGTATTAAAATAATTAATATAATGGCCTTGACACAAAAAATATTTTATATTCTAAAATTTATTTTTTCAGTTGCAGAAGCAAAAATAGATATCAGCTAATCGTCTTAAGAAATTGCTTGTTAAATGCTTATAAATATGGAAGAAACAGAAGTTCTCCGCAGCATCGAAAACGGAAATAAAGATTTTCTAAAACTCAAGGAAACGATATTCAAGCCAATTACGCAACTTTTCCTTATGTCTAAATTTCATAAGCCCAAAATCGTACATTTACGTACGAAAAACATTCGACATCGCGCTACGTAGATTTTGTACCTACTTGATTTTTATGTTCCAATATTTGTAATCGGCCCTTAGCACAGAAATTTATACATGTATAAAATAACCTATGATAATAAAACACATTGAAACTGTATCTGAATTTAATATTCCTTTATTTGTGGTCTTCCCTTCTCGAATGTATATTATGTATATCTAGTGCACATCGTTATCTACAGCTTTTTTTGTCAGAACAAAACTTTTAACTCGATGATTTGCAAGGAAAGATAAGAAAGATATACCTAACTTCCTATATACCGGTCTTCTTTCGAACATATAAGTAAAAAAATGAAAGCAGCGGGTTAAAAACGGTTATTGTGGTTATTCTCAGTCACACCCCCAACTTGTCACACTATTACTGAATGAGAAAAAAATATTCTCTACTTATGAGTCACGTTAAACATATTTTGCAGGTGATTTTCAGGACATTTTTAAGGAAACTATCAATTCGGAATTTTAAAAAACTACAAAGGTAAATTTTCATTAAAAATACGCCCTCAAATTCACCTCACATTATTTATTTATTACACTGAATTGTAATAAATAATTAATGTAAGAGTGAATTTGAGGACGTATTTTTAATGAAAATTTTCCCTAAAATGCAGGAAAGTTTATAAAATGGCAACACTCGAAGATAGAGCGAAATGCACTGAGGTGGCCACGCATGTTCGGAATCTAGTTGTACTAGATCTGTGATTGGGAGATATTTGATTGATTGCCAGCAAGATATACTAACTGTGACCGATTGAATAATTATTATTATAGAGGAAAGCGTATTGAAAAAAGAAATATTTTTCAACTCAAAAAAAATCTCTGTCCGCAGTGGTTCTAGCGTTGACGGAGTTTTTTGTTATTTTTTTCTGTAGAAACTTAAGGAAAGCGGACGACGTCGTCACAGCACGGGAAGCGTGTCGACTGTCGCACCAATAGCGTTCGCGCACTGACGCGCTCGCCCCACTTCTTACCAACAAATCCACCAATCAATCGCGTTTGTATATCAACAGCGGTTTTTTAAGTGACACTTAGTATGTGCCTTCGTTGTTTGTTGCGTAATTGTGCACTCACCACTGTGCTGTGCTGTGCACTCACCACTGTGCTGTGCTGTGCACTCACCACTGTGCTGTGCTGTGCACTCACCACTGTGCTGTGCTGTGCACTCACCACTGTGCTGTGCTGTGCACTCACCACTGTGCTGTGCTGTGCACTCACCACTGTGCTGTGCTGTGCACTCACCACTGTGCTGTGCTGTGCACTCACCACTGTGCTGTGCTGTGCACTCACCACTGTGCTGTGCTGTGCACTCACCACTGTGCTGTGCTGTGCACTCACCACTGTGCTGTGCTGTGCACTCACCACTGTGCTGTGCTGTGCACTCACCACTGTGCTGTGCTGTGCACTCACCACTGTGCTGTGCTGTGCACTCACCACTGTGCTGTGCACTCACCGCGCGACTAGCTGGCGGGCGCGGGCTGGCGGCGCGCCTGCCACTTGAAGTCGAGCTGCATGAGCCACTGTGCTGTGCTGTGCACTCACCACTGTGCTGTGCTGTGCACTCACCACTGTGCTGTGCTGTGCACTCACCACTGTGCTGTGCTGTGCACTCACCACTGTGCTGTGCTGTGCACTCACCACTGTGCTGTGCACTCACCGCGCGACTAGCTGGCGGGCGCGGGCTGGCGGCGCGCCTGCCACTTGAAGTCGAGCTGCATGAGCCACTGTGCTGTGCTGTGCACTCACCACTGTGCTGTGCTGTGCACTCACCACTGTGCTGTGCACTCACCGCGCGACTAGCTGGCGGGCGCGGGCTGGCGGCGCGCCTGCCACTTGAAGTCGAGCTGCATGAGCCACTGTGCTGTGCTGTGCACTCACCACTGTGCTGTGCTGTGCACTCACCACTGTGCTGTGCACTCACCGCGCGACTAGCTGGCGGGCGCGGGCTGGCGGCGCGCCTGCCACTTGAAGTCGAGCTGCATGAGCCACTGTGCTGTGCTGTGCACTCACCACTGTGCTGTGCTGTGCACTCACCACTGTGCTGTGCTGTGCACTCACCACTGTGCTGTGCTGTGCACTCACCACTGTGCTGTGCTGTGCACTCACCACTGTGCTGTGCACTCACCGCGCGACTAGCTGGCGGGCGCGGGCTGGCGGCGCGCCTGCCACTTGAAGTCGAGCTGCACTCACCACTGTGCTGTGCTGTGCACTCACCACTGTGCTGTGCTGTGCACTCACCACTGTGCTGTGCACTCACCGCGCGACTAGCTGGCGGGCGCGGGCTGGCGGCGCGCCTGCCACTTGAAGTCGAGCTGCATGAGCCACTGTGCTGTGCTGTGCACTCACCACTGTGCTGTGCTGTGCACTCACCACTGTGCTGTGCACTCACCGCGCGACTAGCTGGCGGGCGCGGGCTGGCGGCGCGCCTGCCACTTGAAGTCGAGCTGCATGAGCCACTGTGCTGTGCTGTGCACTCACCACTGTGCTGTGCTGTGCACTCACCACTGTGCTGTGCACTCACCGCGCGACTAGCTGGCGGGCGCGGGCTGGCGGCGCGCCTGCCACTTGAAGTCGAGCTGCATGAGCCACTGTGCTGTGCTGTGCACTCACCACTGTGCTGTGCTGTGCACTCACCACTGTGCTGTGCACTCACCGCGCGACTAGCTGGCGGGCGCGGGCTGGCGGCGCGCCTGCCACTTGAAGTCGAGCTGCATGAGCCACTGTGCTGTGCTGTGCACTCACCACTGTGCTGTGCTGTGCACTCACCACTGTGCTGTGCTGTGCACTCACCACTGTGCTGTGCACTCACCGCGCGACTAGCTGGCGGGCGCGGGCTGGCGGCGCGCCTGCCACTTGAAGTCGAGCTGCATGAGCCACTGTGCTGTGCTGTGCACTCACCACTGTGCTGTGCTGTGCACTCACCACTGTGCTGTGCACTCACCGCGCGACTAGCTGGCGGGCGCGGGCTGGCGGCGCGCCTGCCACTTGAAGTCGAGCTGCATGAGCCACTGTGCTGTGCTGTGCACTCACCACTGTGCTGTGCTGTGCACTCACCACTGTGCTGTGCTGTGCACTCACCACTGTGCTGTGCTGTGCACTCACCACTGTGCTGTGCTGTGCACTCACCACTGTGCTGTGCTGTGCACTCACCACTGTGCTGTGCTGTGCACTCACCACTGTGCTGTGCACTCACCGCGCGACTAGCTGGCGGGCGCGGGCTGGCGGCGCGCCTGCCACTTGAAGTCGAGCTGCACTCACCACTGTGCTGTGCTGTGCACTCACCACTGTGCTGTGCTGTGCACTCACCACTGTGCTGTGCACTCACCGCGCGACTAGCTGGCGGGCGCGGGCTGGCGGCGCGCCTGCCACTTGAAGTCGAGCTGCATGAGCCACTGTGCTGTGCTGTGCACTCACCACTGTGCTGTGCTGTGCACTCACCACTGTGCTGTGCACTCACCGCGCGACTAGCTGGCGGGCGCGGGCTGGCGGCGCGCCTGCCACTTGAAGTCGAGCTGCATGAGCCACTGTGCTGTGCTGTGCACTCACCACTGTGCTGTGCTGTGCACTCACCACTGTGCTGTGCTGTGCACTCACCACTGTGCTGTGCTGTGCACTCACCACTGTGCTGTGCTGTGCACTCACCGCGCGACTAGCTGGCGGGCGCGGGCTGGCGGCGCGCCTGCCACTTGAAGTCGAGCTGCATGAGCCACTGTGCTGTGCTGTGCACTCACCACTGTGCTGTGCTGTGCACTCACCACTGTGCTGTGCACTCACCGCGCGACTAGCTGGCGGGCGCGGGCTGGCGGCGCGCCTGCCACTTGAAGTCGAGCTGCACTCACCACTGTGCTGTGCTGTGCACTCACCACTGTGCTGTGCTGTGCACTCACCACTGTGCTGTGCACTCACCGCGCGACTAGCTGGCGGGCGCGGGCTGGCGGCGCGCCTGCCACTTGAAGTCGAGCTGCACTCACCACTGTGCTGTGCTGTGCACTCACCACTGTGCTGTGCTGTGCACTCACCACTGTGCTGTGCACTCACCGCGCGACTAGCTGGCGGGCGCGGGCTGGCGGCGCGCCTGCCACTTGAAGTCGAGCTGCATGAGCCACTGTGCTGTGCTGTGCACTCACCACTGTGCTGTGCTGTGCACTCACCACTGTGCTGTGCACTCACCGCGCGACTAGCTGGCGGGCGCGGGCTGGCGGCGCGCCTGCCACTTGAAGTCGAGCTGCACTCACCACTGTGCTGTGCTGTGCACTCACCACTGTGCTGTGCTGTGCACTCACCACTGTGCTGTGCACTCACCGCGCGACTAGCTGGCGGGCGCGGGCTGGCGGCGCGCCTGCCACTTGAAGTCGAGCTGCATGAGCCACTGTGCTGTGCTGTGCACTCACCACTGTGCTGTGCTGTGCACTCACCACTGTGCTGTGCACTCACCGCGCGACTAGCTGGCGGGCGCGGGCTGGCGGCGCGCCTGCCACTTGAAGTCGAGCTGCATGAGCCACTGTGCTGTGCTGTGCACTCACCACTGTGCTGTGCTGTGCACTCACCACTGTGCTGTGCACTCACCGCGCGACTAGCTGGCGGGCGCGGGCTGGCGGCGCGCCTGCCACTTGAAGTCGAGCTGCATGAGCCACTGCTGCCCGCGGGACCGGTTGCACGCCCGTAGCACCGGCTTCCACACGTCCGACGACTCCGGCTTGTCCAGACACATGCCGGAGTTCGTGTGCTTTATTGTGCGCGTCTGTTCAAAAAAATATTTTTATTACGAAAGATATCCTTATTACAAAACAAATACATACTGCATGTTTTTGGAAAAGTTTTATAGTGTTAACTGTATTTTAAAATGTGAAAGCAAAAAAAACGCTTATATTCTTTTATAATGAGATTTTTGCGCCGCGCGATACGCAGCGCCCGTCGTTTCTAGAGCTGCCGCGCCCCTCCCCCGCCCCACACCGATCGACACGGTGCAAAATGCTTTGACACAAACTTGGGAGTAAAATCCTAATTAGTATGGCAGATTCTCTTTTAAATTTTAGTTTACAAATAAAATAAGGCCGGAAATTTTATTCTTTTGTTGGATAAAAAGTACAAAAGTAATTTTAAAATTTACGATATCTGTAATACTATCAGATATAACAATATTTTATAACAAACCTTGGTATCATACGTCCATTCTTGGTTTCCACGCATTCCATGGCATCGAATCAATTTTATAGGCCCGCGCGGGTGCGCCGCGTCTAGGCAATTGTCGTCCGACATTATCTGCTTGCGTTTCGTGTATGCAAATACCTGTGAACACGAAAAAAATTGAATTAATTGTGTTCCCATAAATGGATCCGGCTCGAAGGACCAATATATGAATATTATGCAAAATAAATTGCATACCAATAATATTATAAATTTCAGCTCAATGGATAAATACACAAATATGTTGTGAAATAAATGTATAATAACACAATTATATAGCAGCATGACAATGTATATATTAATTATTGTGGATCAATTTACAAATCCTGTTCGAAGGACCAAAAAAAAATCTTTTAAACTCTATTGTATAGATATATGTTTGAGCTACTATATAACTACCATAACATACACGTTTTATTGAATTCAATGTAACATAAAGCTTTGATATTGAAAACTACACATCTAAAAACAATCTCACCTGATTACCACCCATTCCATGGCAGTATCCCATACCCAGCGGCTGTCCAGCTTTACCGCCCAATGTATCCAAACAGTTTGATGTCTCAGCATTACGAATCTGCAAAGTACCAATATAATTTTATTTATAACGGGTCAATTTTACGCAAATTTCCATGAGGTAAGTTTTTATTGTTTTGTTAACACGTTATAACGATAGCGGTAATTGAATCGATAGTGATTTTATTATCCTCAATGTAAAAGTCAATACGATTACGATACTACTAGGCTTTATTATAAATCTTATAATGAAAACAATATTTCACTGAAAATAAGTACCTATTTCCAAAATAAAAAAAATATTTCCTAGAATATTGTTTTTTTTTTAATTGCGTAAGAGGCTTGTATGAGGCTATCCTACCCTAAATGTACTTTAGTAACGTAACAGAACACCATGTTAAATTGGAAGAGTAACAACATTGAATGAAAATATCGATATTATTATTAATTAATTTTCCCCTTAACAGACACTAAGCAAGTGACAATGGACACTCTCTTAGAATAAGTTATTTAGAAATTTAGGTTAACATAAAATTACTTATTAGTCTTGTAGGCTAGATTGTAATTTATATAAGGTACTATTTTAATTAGCAACCTTATTTATTTAAAAAAAATATATTTAAAAAATATTAATTTAATTTATACTATAATATTATTTAATTTTCTTATGTTCTGACTGCTCCAGTGTTTCTGTTATACTTAATTATGTAGGTAGATTGTGCATTTTAAAGACTGCGTTGGTAGATTCTTAGCCCTTAAAATAAACTCTTAATGTAGTATAGAGAGTTCACATTATCATAAGACTATTTTATAATAAGTCACAGAGTTATGAGTTAAAAAAATATAGTTGAGTAATAATAGCCCCTGATTCCGGATATGACAGAGATAAACATTAAATTTAGATAACTTCATTCCAATGAACCCATTGACGTACAACAAAAACCCATTATTTTTACATAACTCTTTACCTGGAAAGGATATCTAAATGCTGTAATATATTAAGTGTCTTAGTCGTGATTTGTCATTATCTACGCTAAATGTGTGTTGATAATGTTTTCATATCTAATCTTAATTATCGAACACTGATTGATACAACTATTACTAATGTACCGCTCGCAATCTTATCTTCGATCTGGGTGTTTGTGCGTTAGCAAAAAAATCATTTATTAAATATTTTTTTTTATCCTAATATAGTATCACGACTTGATATAAAATTAAAAGTCACGTGGCCTCCTCTGAAAATCAGTGCAGCAAAAAATTAATTAATGGTTGCTGCTTTGCTGACGGGGTGTCCTTTTTGCCACCATTGCTATATTTTTTTACATGGTGGCAAATAAAACGCTTTCTATTTCTATTTCTAATAGAGCTATACAATATACAAGTAAATCAAAATAAGAACGGTCAGTATACCGTTGGATAACCATGTTGTATTTTAATCTAGCGCCTACATGCTTCGAAGTTCACGCAATATCTTGTATAACATCAACAAAAATCATTATACCATGTCGAAAGCTATAGGGATCTTAAAAAAACCCCTAATTAATATACCAAATTTATGAATAAACCACCGTTGATCAATATTTACACATTTTTTTTTTTGTTTTAATATTAATAGAAAATGAGATGCCCAATTATTCTAAACGTAAAAATCTGCACGTTAATAACACATCACACATCATCAATTATTATACATAAAATAAAGCTAACCTAATACCCGTAAAATCGAACGTTTTACAAAACGTTTCCATTGTCTCAGAAGCACATCACTATTTCGCAATTGAATAGACAGCGTATTTTTAAATGCAAATCGGCGCATACCCATACCACCGAAACGAACCATTGTCTACTTCACCTTGAGATGTGTGTCACAACTTACTATATGAATGTCGAATTTAACTCACCACAAGTATGATTTGTCTCTCAAAATAATCAAGATTAATGACAGTAATGTATTTGTAATTCAAATGATAGTGATAACCTTTGATCTTAGTGCGAAAACAAGCACAAAAAATCACGAAAATAGAGGTCAGGGTTCATATGAAAGTTGATTGTTAACAAATCTCGTATCAGATTGGATGGATTTCAAATTTAGCGAAGCGCTATCATTTAGATTGAGGCGCTTTTAATAATTGATGGAGCTGCCTATTGTCTTACACATAATACCCGCATATACTCTTAGTTTTTGTTTTACTATGCACTTGTTTTTAACCTAGACATGTTGTATAACAACGTTGTTCAAAACAATTTGAAATCATTTAATCCTAGGATTTGTTTATATCAATTATATGTTTTTTTGAGACGCTGCTAAAACTTCTATGTGTTGCATACTACCTTTTTCTACACATACTGATACAATCAAGTCTATTCACACGTACGACAGAAAATGACAATAGTATTTGGACATAAAATTATTGGGCATTCGTCAATATAATTAGCACTTTCTGAATATTGGACACAATTTGAAGTGCTCTACAGTGAAGTACCGACGTAGGTGTAACTTTCTCACACAGGACGCATGACTTTATGGGATATTGTAAAAGCATTTTAGTGGTGCCATTTTGGAGAAAGTAAGAGGACACAATATTATATTATCAATAGAAAGATCGTAGCATATATTGTTGCCCATGAATCGAAAGCCGCGGTCTACTAAACTAACTAATAGACCTATCCACTACAATGCTTCATTATTATTTCCCTATTAAAAATAATCATGACCTAATTAAGTCAAGTGCCTAGTCAAGTGGTATCAAATTAGTTGCAAAATTTTCAAGGTTAAAAGGTCGTACTTCCTATAGCTCCAGAATTTTTTTGTTTCGTACTCACCTCTCCCAGATAGTAATAATCTAGTGGCATCTGACTCTCCGGGTATATATTTTCCAAGTACCATCGGAAGCTCTTGCATTTAAGACGATCTCTTAGAGCCTTACGTTCTGTGACGTCACCAACTGGCACGTTCAATGCACCTAAATAATAGACTTATTAGAAACCAGTTTAAGAGACACATAGAAAATCTAATATAGGATGCGTTACTAGAAGAACATTTTTTCTTGGAAATGATTTTTTCCTCTTATTATCAGGAAATAAGAAATAAATGAAACGATGGCAACTGTTATTCTAGTCACGCAGAAAGATACATAAAAAGCATTTCGAAAATAATTTGAAGTTATAGGTTATATTAGTAAACAAAATGAACGAAATCCATGCATGCAATTAGTTTATAAAAAACCATAAAGCATATACGTTACAGATAATAATAAAACACAAAATACTTTAAGATAGATAAATGCATAATGTAATACCCAACACCATTAATGATTTACATTCTCAATCGTTGTTTGGAATCATCGAAATTATAAAAAACGCTTCCAAAAATTGTTATTTATATCAACTATGGGTAAATAGTCTGTTATCAACAATTAAGAATGCGTGCATTGTCCATGACGCGTGTGGCGAGTTATAAATTGAAATTAATATTAATGAAACTGATATTACTTTACAACATCATAATATTATGATACTTATTAACGCGATGCGGGATAACATTACAGAAAACATTTGGAGAAGAAAAATAAGAGATGTCTAAAAAAAAATCTATGAGGGAAAAAAGGGAAGAAATCTCTATGAAATGACGACAATCGACATAACAATGATTTCAGATAAAAGACTGAAAAAAGAATTAAAATGGAATTTATCGAAAGGAGAATCAAACCAATTTATAAAAGTTAAACTTTAGAACACTCCTGTAAAGGAGAATGCAGAACATTCAAACTTCTGGTCCGGGAGCCAGCAGCAGATTTTATGACCAAGTTCCTCTCAAGCGGTAATTAGTAAAATGCATCAAAGTATAGTATTATGAAGCCTCGTGAACGTCAGCTGGAGCTCGGTTGGGGGGAAGAGCGGTTGTAGCCTCCCGTATCAGCTGACGGTTTTTCCACCAAGATACAGCCAGCTGACATATATATTTATCCACAGTTACATATAAGCTATCATCAGGTAAATTTTTGTTTGAGAGGAAATAACGGAAAATAAATTTTTCTTTAAATTTAACTTTCATGTTCGAGACACCAGCTGACGTATAATACACCATGTTGTAACCAGCTGACTATTTTTTTTCGTTGAGATATTGGGTTAGCTACAATTTGACAAATTTTTAGCTGAGAGGAAATGAATGAATGAATGTATTTTTTTTCCTATGTGCGTGGGAGGCTACAACCGCTCACCCCCCCAACCGAGCGCCAGCTGACGTTCACGAGGCTTTATAATACTATACTCTCATGCGTCTGACGAATTATCTCTTGAGAGGAAATAGTTAACCAAATTTGCACCTGGCTCCCTAACCATTCTTGGATAGTAAAGATGTGGTTAAGAAGTTAAGACTGACTGGAAAACGCGTTTGCGCAAAGTTCTTAGTTTGTGGTACAGATTACAGAATAGTTTTACACATGTTTCCCTTATTGCATTTACGGGAAAGATTGCCAGAATCCAGCCATACTCGATAAGACCAAGCTTTCCCCTACAGGGTATCAAATCAAGAACACCTCGTCACAAAACCCGCGACACGCGCCACCATACACCACATGAATTAACCTGGGTTAATATTGTAGTAGAAATGTTTCCAGTCGTCAAGCCACACTTCGGCGAGGCGCGCGTTGTTGTGGTTGACAACGCGGCCCGTGCCCCCCGGGAACGAGTAGGGCGTGGTCTTGCGGAACACGTGGCCCACGTGCGAGCACGGCGCGATCTCGAGCGTGCCCCCGCACATCCACACCTATCGGGCCCGGGTTTAGTTCGCCGGTATACGGAACGAGACGGTTTATTTATTTAAAAACAAGTATTTAACCCCAAAGCCCCACGTTTAGATACATGTTTAATTTTAAATAAAATAAAAAAATAGAACACAATTTTCATTTCATGCTTAAGAATTGAAAAACTCCGGTAGCGGAGCGAGCAAGTCGTTTACCAATTTTACCATAAATATGGTTACATCGTTGTTTGACTTGACTAAAGCGCTTTTGAGTATTGGGAGCCTTTCAACTGGAGTATTTAGGTAGTCTAGATCGAATAATTGATTCAAATGGGACCTCTATTGGGATTTGGGAGCGTTTAGGAATCGTTATGTTATAAAGCATATAGATCGCTAATCCGTAGATACTCAAGATCAAATAATTACTTATTCAAATGTCGTCTATTGGGAGCGCTTTGGAAACGTCATGTATATCGATTTATAGTTCGCTAGAATCATATTTTTAAATTTTTTATTTATTCAAGTAGACTTCTTTAAGAAGCGGCTTTGTATTATTTGAACCATTCTTAAACAGTTCTTGAGAACAAAGAATTACTTATTCAACTAGACTAAATGGGGGGATCTTTTGAATGATGCTCTATACAGGGTGTCCCACTGTTGGTATACTAAGCTCAAAGGAGGTTAGTTTTGGACTAACCTATAACTAACCTCCTAACCTATAGGAGATGGCACATTTAGATTTTTTCTATCGAGAATACATAATCAGGTATTGTTTTTACATACATGAGGGTATTTTGAAAAAATACATCCATTACAATAAACTGATACAAATTTTTAGACGTTTCAGCAATTTCGTAGTACACTGTTTTAAGTTAAGATAATCATGAAGTGAGCCTTAACACTATCCTAGCTAGATCTTCTTAACGATAAATGTAATATAGGTCATGTTCCTATTCACGCTCCATATTCCATAGCCCAGCTATCTACTTCATTTAAGATTTCAATCTGGCAAAATCAGCGCAATTATCCTTGCTGCATGATTCTGCAATTTTTTTTAAAGCTGATCGTGAACAAATATAAATCTATGCCCCTTTTTATAGACTTACTAGCGGTCCGCCCCGGCTTCGCTCGTGGTACATACATATTTCGCAATAAAAGGTAGCCTAAGTTCTTTCTCAGGGTCTAGAGATTATCTGTGCCAAATTTCATCAAAATCGGTCCAGTAGTTTATGCGTGAAAACCATACATACATACATACATACATACACACAAACCTTTCCTCTTTATAATATTAGTATAGATTAATGTTTGATTAGGCAAAATATTCTCTTCAACGGAGAACAATGTATATATTTAAGGAAAATTATAAATCAAGAATTGGTTTAAATATATATTTTTACAATATTAATTGAACTCCTTATCATTGAGTATTATGTATACAAAATAATAACATTTGACCTTTGTAATATCCAAGTGATTCATCTCCTCTGAATACATTTTTTTTGTTTGTTTTATTTATCCCTACTAATATTATAAATGCGAAAGTAACTCTGTCTGTCTGTCTGTCTGTCGCTTACGCTTTCCCGCTTAAGCCTCTCAACCGATTTTGATGAAATTTTGCACAGACAATCTTTAGACCCTGAGAAAGAACATAGGCTACCCTTTATCAAAACACCACGCGGGCGAAGCCGTTATCTGATAAAATGTCAATTGTGAATATTAAACTTGCGCCTTCCTCAAATCTATTATATTGTACAAGTTTTACTGCTAATTCAGTAAATTCAATTAAAGTATTTTCACCAAACTGCCGAAATTGCCCTGACCTTTAACATTCCTAAAATACTTTCTAGAATAGCGTTCAACAAAAGGGCAGAATACACGCTACCAAAAATATAACGAATATTCTATTCTTTAACCATTTCTCATATATATAATGACTAATTAAAAAAAAATAACAATTCTTACAATTCTGAAATTCCCATTTTCCTAATAAAACTATCAATTCCAAACATTAGTGATTAATTAGTGATACGGAAAATTTTATCGGCACGTAATTACTTTGTAGTTGGCCTAAATAATTTCTAACGACCATAGAGATTCGTCGAACGCGATTATACAAATAGTAAATACACAAGTGATAAACCGCCAAATGTTTGAATAGTTCCGATAATGTTAGTGTTAGTTGTTCTCGTTCCGTATACCGCAGTCGGTCTACATGTTATATAAACAATTTTCACGGCTCACATAATGCTACAATACGCATACAATAACAAACAGTACAAAACAAATGCATACGTGGGACAATGAGGTTTGCGAGAGTTTAATCTTAATAAATCCTTATTAAGATTTTGTGTGCTAATTTATAGAATAGACACAAAATGAAATTTTTGATTTGAGGATCGAAAACATTTTTTGCAAAATATTTATTAAGAATTGAGACTTCTAAACTTTTAAAATACTCCTTAGCATTTTATCCCATTAGAGTAATCAACCTTTTAGAGTAAAAATCCTTTAAAAGTCTTACACTCGTGAAAATTGTTACCATATAAACTCCTTAAAAAATATTTTAAGGAGCTTATTATAAATAATAAATACATAATTTTTGTTAATACATAATGAGCACTGTATGATGAAAATCCATTATTCATTAGCAAACACACGTTACATTATAATATTATAAATTATTGATATGACCATTTACCATATGCTTGTTGATTCAGATGTGTTTTATTAAGAAATAAAATCAACGAATAAATATAATCGCGGAACTATAAAACTTTCATTAATTTTTTTATGATAAATAAATAATCATATCACGTCAGATATAATTGTAGTTAGTACATAATGATACATAAAAAACCTTTCCATAAATAAACTTATTCTATTAAGCCATGATACGGAGAGCATCGCGTATTCAAATTAATATTTATAAAAGCTATAGGTTAAGGCCATCATTAATTTACGATAAAGGCCTATTCAAAGTCGTGTAAAGGTGGGTCCACACTTGATAATTTTCGCGTATCACATCTCCGTCGCGTAGCATCGACGCGTATCATGATACACCCCGATCGCTATTAACCGCGTATCTGAATTTTCAATTTGAATATCTTATACGTGTTGTAAATAATAAAAATAATACTATTATTGTATAATGTATTGTCGTAAGATACAGCATGGTCAAAATAAGCGTCCACTCTTGGGATACTCGATACAATACGCCTGATACGAATACGATTACTTGATAAAAATGTGGACCCACCTTAAGAGAATTTTTAAAACGTTGTTAGCTCAATTGGCAGATGGTTGAATAATAATTTAAATGGTAATATGAAAATTATATTTACGTTGCTTTGTTGTTTTATTTAAACAATTGCGTCTTATTACTATAGAGTCAACACAAATTCAATTGTTCGAATGGAAAATTACTTTTATTTATTTTTTTACTTTGAAAACATAGCTAGGTAACCAATTAAGTACATTGTACATGTTCGAAAGATTTAAAAGCATCAATGATTCATACTTGCATATCAACTTTCTATTATCGATAGCTATTTTAATGAGTCTGCATCAATACATGACTATACATCAAAAATAATGTACGTCTAATGACCCCATAGTTATTTAAATACGGCAAATGCTCTCCGCAAAGAATTGCTGTGGATTTCATATCATAACATTTTCACTGAAAAAATTTCGGAACCTCATTGCTTCTGCATTAAGAAGAAGCAAATAAAACATAACCCAAATAAGGAACAAAAGGACACAGCATACAGTACATAACAAGAACGCTACGGAAATAAAATATCTAAAAATGAATAAGTAGAACTGAGGAAATGTTTGTATACGGAAATAGTAAAAAGCGAAACAAGCATGCCAAATAATGGAATACAGACGAGAGAGAAATACATGTAATTAAAAAGATAGTATGAAATGCAGTTGCAATGATAATCAAATGTTATTAAAGCTTAATCCGATGTTAATAAACGAACACAAATTAATGTTACATTGTTAATTATCCCAAGCCACAACAATACTTTTATATGCCGCTCGACGCTTTGCCAAAGATAATATTGTGTTTAATGCGCCGCGCTAATCCTCAATACGAGTTGATCAATCACAATTTTCAGGATTATCACTTTTAAATATTGCTGGAATTATAGAAACCGACTCGTCTAATCGCGATTCGGTAATCACAGCAAAGGATTATCTACGTATTTACGATAACATTATGATTAATTCACAGATAGGTAATTGAAATAATCTAATAATGCAAAGCGGACAAATTGAATCAGTGCTATCAGTATCGTGACGTTTAAAATAAACAGTATTTATGATAATATTTTTGCATAATAATTCTGAAGCAATTATACAGAAGTTTAGCATTTTCTTATTCTTTTTCTGAAACTCAACGAGCGTTTGAATTCCGTAAAGTTTACTCGGAGAGTTAAAGCAAGTCCCGTCGAGCGTCCAATTGACCTCAGTTCAAAGGATTTAATGCGACGTAGTTTTGCTTTCACAAAACGATTAAAGAACTAATCCAACATTTTCCAGCAAAAATGTTTGCAGGTCATTTATGTGCCTATCTTTTTATAAATATTATTTTTAATTTTAAAGAAACGGTAATGATAACTTTAATAAATTAATTATTAAATAAAGTATATGACATTAAAAGGCTGACACAATACCATCTCTAGTGTTTCTAGTGTTTATGGTTGACCACTTAACATCAGATGGCCTATGTTTATGGAACGCAATAATCCACCCTGCCCTACCATCTTTGATCCCTATTATCGTCCTAATCTTCCCTTCCCCCAAAAATCTAAATCTCTACTCTGGTTTAAATATAGTGTAATTCATTTTCATTGCTGCACCACCTATTGTTTTCACCTCTTTCTTATAATTAAAAATCCTACCCATAGGTTGCTTGGTAGAAATCGCTTAGTAGCGATAAGGCCGCCTTTTTAGCTTTATAACATATTGTCTGTTTCTTTTTTTTTACATGTATTTACTTGGTGCTGAATAAAGTGTATTTATTTATTGAAGTGAAAACTTCTTTAGCGGCGTTGGGTATAAAATCTTAAACTCACGTCAGGACACGTGACCTGATCGAAAAAGCGTAAGACGGATGGATATCGAACATGCTCAACGTTAATAATCAAGTTTTCACTTCTGCCGCCACTCCCGGAGTGCAACCCGTCTTTTTTAATCTACCGACCTAAACTTCTATAGTACCCTACCCCGCAATGTTTGGCAAAGCGTCTCCACGAACGGTCCGAACCTGGGTTCATGGCGTAATAGAACTCGCCCCACTCGTCCATCCACACCTCGGCGACGCGCGCCGCGTTGTGCAGCACGATGTTCTGCACGCCGCCGGGGAACGAGTACGGCGACTTGTCGCGGAACACGTGCCCCACGTGCGAGCACGGTATTATTTCGAGCCGACCGCCGCACTGCCACACCTTTGCCCCCCATACAGTGTCATTACATACGGTACTGTGATACTATTACCCCATATACTGTCACTTATATAGTAAATATGGGGTAAAGTTACAGCTTTACCCGATAGTTTCGTCACTTATACAGTACTTCCACACCTTTGCCCCATGGATTGTCACTTATACAGTACTGGTATGGATTTACCCCTTGTATTGTCACTTATACAGTGTACTTCCACGTGGATTTTACGGTACTATTATATTTTATGCCCCAATAGTGTCATTACATACGGTACTGTGATACTATTGCCCCATACACTGTCACTTATATAGTACCTAAATATGGGGTAAAGTTACAGCTTTACCCGATAGTTTCATCACTTATACAGTACTTCCACACCTTTACCCCATGTATTATCACTTATACAGTACTGGTATGGTTTTACCCCTTTGATTGTCACTTATACAGTGTACTTCCACATGGATTATACGGTACTATTATATTTTATGCCCCAATAGTGTCATTTAAACGGTACTGTCATGGGATTTACCCCTTGTATTGTCACTTATATGGTCATAGCTTTACCACGATAAAGTGTCACTTATCTGTTATAACTGTAGCTTTACCCCGTGGCAGTACTGGCACACCTTTACCCCGATATTGTCACTTATACAGTACTGGTATGGTTTTACCCCTTGGATTGTCACTTATGTAGTGTACTTCCACAGCTTTGCCCACATGGATTGTAACTTATACAGTCTTAGGTTTGCCCCAAGTGTGTTACTTATACTGTACTGTCATAACTTTGCCCTCGTACCTATACAGTACAGCTGTAGCTTTACCCCCAAAGAGTGTCATTTACTGCTATAGCATAAAAATATATAGTGGATTGTCACTCTGTGGTTTATGTTACCACGTTAATACTGTGAAGTCCTTTACCACACAGATAAGGTAAATTATATGGTATACAGATTATAAAATGGACGTAAATTGTAAATCAAACTTGGTTTTAAATACCACCCTTGTGGATATGGGTAGTATTCAAAACCAAGTTTACATAAAACGAACTAGAAATAAATTAAATATTGTTCTGTTAAAAAAACTGTTACTGACCAAATACATCGTGAGTTCTATTCCTTCAAAAAAAAATTCCAATACTATAGAGAACACATCGGTCTCCAAAATAAAAGTCATATACAATACCCGGAAGCTCATCTCCAGATTCTCCCCGCCCCAGATGTCCATGCCCTCATCGTAGGAGCCAATTTTGTAGAAATACTCCTTGTCTATCGCAAACAGCCCGCCAGCCATAGTTGGCGTCCGCAGCGGTGCGGTACGATCGCCCCCACGCCGGGCCATTTCACGCTCCGGCACGCGGTACCTGCAGTCAAGATTGACGTTTAATATCTTTTTCATTTTGACAGAAGTAGAGTGCATGTTACGGATTGCTTATTTTTGTATCTTGTTCTATGTAGTAGAAATCACAGCGTCAGAACCATACCTTAAAGAAACCCAACTCCCAAGACAATCATAAAATAATCATACACAGTCAGAACTTAACATTCTCAAGACAGGGGCCTTTAAAAGTATTCATTTAAAAACATGGCAAAATTAATCAAATTTATAAATATTTATAAAAGCATTCAAATTGCTATAAAACTGAATATCAAGTAGGTATGTAATGTGTTTATAGTTTCAGGTTTTTATGAAGCAGTAAAGCGAAACATTATCTTGTTTTTACGAAAACAATTTGTCATACTTATAAATTAAACATTTTATAATAAAACTAAACATTTTTTTACTCAGGTCTCACTAATTAACTGGCAAAATATTACGTTACTAATTGAGACACCAAATTATTTCTTCGAAGAATGTTTTTTTTTTATTTCACATCAACAACGAGAATTAGAAATACAGAATTGGTATTGATTTCATTAAATTCAATAATGATTAGGATTTATACAACTGTATATAACAAACCTCATATTCAAATATTACACTTTTTGATAAAACAAAATCAATAAGTTTTTCATCTTCGGTTCTCCAAATATCATAACAAAAACTGCAATCAAACATTATACATGCTTTCTATTTCTGACGTAATTTGAGTACGTAGGCCATTCGTACTCAAATGTGATAAATACGTACAAAATATTGTCAAGAACAAGTCATCATATCGTGACCTAAATGAAAACTATTAAATAAACTTACAGAACCTATATTTACCATACATTGTTGTTAACTGAAAACAAGTATGATTTTATTCAAGAAAGCACACAATTCCCGTAATCATGACATCAAAATAATATATAACTTATCAGCTATCAACAATATCGACACGTTATAAACAAGGATTTCTTTTTTAATTTTCCGATAAGCAAATTGACGAAAGCCACATATAATCAAATGTAAGTAATAAATTACATACAGTTAAGCACTCCATCAATTATTGAAAGTCCTTATCGAATCATACATTTACGAAAGGCATTCATGAAAGGGAACTTCTAAGAAATTAAATTGGATATCAATCAATCGATAGGAATTAATTACTTATTCTAAAAATATCAATGGAATTGGGTGTACAATTAATTTTAATAATAACTTGAACATTTTTCCACGGCGATCATAAATATTTAATCGACAATAAGTACGTAATATGTATTCGGTAGAAGTGTATTTAATAATAATTTACAACTTCAAAAATTCTTCTTTCTTTCCTCATAGATTTCAATGTATCCATAATTCTGGCAATACATTCGCGAATACACATGTGCTATCGATTATGTTCGAACATCATAAGGGTATTCAAAAGTATCAAACATTTTAAAGTACAAGTAGTATACAACGGGTCTTTCAACTCCGCTAGACTCTTCGGAGTCACGGCCAACATGCATATTTACGTAACACCTCCGCAAACCGGTCCGAATCCATATTTATCATTGATACTACATTTTTTTAACGTTTTACTTTCATAAAAATGGTTCGATGAAGGACACAAGATCAAAAGTGCACTCAAATTAAATGCAAGAGACGAATCTCACAGAACTGAGTTGGCGCATATTGATGATCAATATTACAGGATAGAAAATGAATGAATCGAGATCGTAGGCTCAGAAAAAAAGATTTATGGACGAGGGGAAAGTGTTAATTAATGTATACGGTAATGGTTGAAACGGTAATTTAACATTGATCAATGAAGGAATATTTTTACTATGATTGAAATTACTTCGATTCTCTATCGCAGAAGAAATTAAGGGTGCTTTTCCACCAATATTGTGCGCGAATGTGTTTGTAAATAACCAATAGTATCGCTTCAAAAGCTAAACGCTAATCGTTTCAAACTTCAAGCTAAATGAAGCGATATGATTGGTTCTTTACACACACATGCCTCGCTACACATCCTCGCACATGATTGGTGGAAAAGCACCCTAATCAACAAACTGTCAATCGTCATCCGCATTTGAAGCAACCTTCCTTATTTGAAAATTCTTTTCTCCGCTTTAGCCATACTGCATAGAAACAACCACCGATAAATACAGGAAGTGCATACTATAACAAGTTACACCTACTAATAAAATAGCTATACAAACTCGTTAATTCCAACACGGTGTCCCATAAACATACGATGTGGTTTAAAAGGAGCCGTTCGACCATGAAACACGTGATTGTAATGCATGACTGATACGTCATAATTACCAATTTTCTATTATTTGATGATTATGCGTTAGAGCAATTAAAACTCACATTTACTGGTCATTACTTTTATAGCGACGTGATATTTTTTCCATGACAATTGAAGAAAAAAATCTTGAAAGTATCACTTCGTCTAATCATTGTATCATAGTTACTACTGACTGTAACTAATAAGCTTCTAAAATATAATATGTTTATAATACGCAGTACGCATCTATTCATTATCATAATAAAAATGTAGTACAAGGTGAAGAAAACGAAGAGCATTTCAACCTCGTTAAACCACAAGAGGAAAAAAATGCAAAAGCTAATTATCTTGTAATCAACAAAATCTTTCAAATTATTTGCAAAATCAATTAACATTCATATGAAAACAACGAAATTACACTCTCGATATTAAGGTGATTGCTACGATCTGTTCCCAGCCAATGTCCCGCTAGATGGCGCTGAATTCTACATTTCTAGTTTATTTGAGTTTTTGCGTAATTGGAAAAGATTAAGGTCGTAGGAATAGTCATGGCGGTTACTGAATATTATATTTTATTGAAATATGTCATATCATTGCCTTAAAATCCACCCAATTCGGTAAAAAAATGCATTATAACATCTGTCATTGCATACAGGGTCGTTTACACACACAGACGTATACAAAAATGATAAAGATTTAAGTCTAGATGGCGTGAATGTAAAACAAGTAGGATTGTTATAAAAATAAAAGTTATATTTGTTGGCGTAAACTATTTTGTTGTAATTTTGGGAAATAAATAATGTCAAAATTGATTACAATAAAACGCAGTTTTATTTTATTACATTACACTATTGTTTTTTTTATCAAAACATGTATTTGAAGTAGCATATACCTATGATATAATATTATGCTAAGAATAATTATTCATACAACAACAAATCTAAAACACTATTTACTATGGAAAAAAACCAGGAAGGTGAAAAAGATATTTACGATTTCGACGCACTCGACTTTTAGTAAAATATAGTAGGTAAAAATTAAACAATGGTAATGTAAATTCTAAACAAACTACTACCAAAATACAATTAGAACAAAAATCATTTGACTTGTTTATTTCACCCAGAGGCCAGAGGCGGCTCGTGACAAAATTGTATAGGTGTTCACTTGAAATAAAACAACGAAAATACAATAGCGTTCGGGATGATTTATTACAAAAAAATGAGCACCACATTTTATAAATGTCTATAACACTAAAAATTACAAAGTACAGGCTATTTCAAAACGAATTCAATGACTAGGTATCAATAATTAGTAAATCACCGAATTTGCATTCGCGAGCGTAGGTATCCATAGTGTTTGTCACTGACGGTCACTGACCTCTATAACTTATAGTTATAGAGGTCAGTGGTGTTTGTTGTGTAAACATGTATGTATTTGAGTAGTTAGTAGCATATTATATTCTGAATTTCTGATCCATGCCTATTCACTCAAAACTAATAACACTAATGATTTGTAACAGTAAATTATTTCAATAGGTAGGTATTTGAACATTTCCCAACAAGACGTAAGAATAATTATTCGTAGGTATACAAGATACAATAACAAATCTAATACACTATTTATTATTTTATTATTTACTAGCGGTCCGCCCCGGCTTCGCCCGTGGTACATGTTTACGTTTTCTCTCCATAAGAAGTAATAGCTAGAGAGCTAGCGCAAAGCTACCTGTATGTATTTGACCAGACCTGGATTTTTGTGTGTTGATTCCCCTATACCTACTATACATGAGACGGGGCGCGCGCTTAGGTAAGACAGGTGGAAATTTTTGGCGAACTTTGAAACCATTTGACCACGTCTGCCATTTTGATATTTGAAAATAGATTATTATTACTATCGGAAAATAACAATGGCAGACCATTATCACGCGGATAACATTCTGGCAGACACTTATGAAAGTGCTGAAAAAAATACAATTTGAAAGTATTTGACCAGATCTGCCATTCATATATTTTATTTATTAGGGTCTTAAAAACTTATTTTCGAAACGGCAGACATTTTCATTGCGTACAGACTTCAGCAGACAACAAAACTTTACAGACTTCAGCAGTCAACAAGACTTAGCTTCTACATGGTCAGATGTATATATGTATTACGTTCCCTGACCTTACATCAATGATTTACTTTATTAATGTTTTTATGGTCATTTACATTTAATTTTGAAAACTATGGAATAAAATTTATAAATTTGATGATACAAAACTAAATATACATTTGTAAAGAATCTCAAATATAAAGTTGTGTTGCAAATAACAAATCATCATTTAAATATTTAGTTTATTTCTTTATTTAAGAAAC
This sequence comes from Colias behrii, assembly GCA_029959065.1. Taxonomy (NCBI): domain Eukaryota; kingdom Metazoa; phylum Arthropoda; class Insecta; order Lepidoptera; family Pieridae; genus Colias; species Colias behrii. Next base: position 4,197,368 of record JARWMC010000016.1, read on the forward strand.
AATTAACAATTACAAAACAACATAAAAAAACACGCATGCATTTATTGAAATGTTCATTCATCATCACTATCGTATGGCGTTGTGTGACTCGTCTTCATAATCCATTGAATCGGATTCTGTAAAAGTAAAACGTAAATTATATAATAAAAGAAATGAGTCATTATAAACTTACCTAGTAAGGCAATGCCTTTGATGTCGCACGATGCCGCCGCGCCGCCAGTGTAGGTACTTCTGCTGCTACATGAAAATATGCTAGGGTTGCAACAAATGGGAAATAAAACAATTGTGATTATTACTATTATGATGTAATCATTTATTCATATTATGTACATTCAAAACAATTGCTATTATTAAATCTGATGTAATTATTTTTTCATAAATATATAATTATTATTAATTACATAATATATTGCACTGTGAAATATTTACGTATCACTTTATTTTTGATGTTCTTAATTGTCTTTTATAAAATTTAAGTGACGCATTCGCATTGGGATCAACAATCCGATAAGAAAAGAATGGAGACAACATATACATAGCTTTGATTTCAATTCTACAGATACAAAATATACAATCTATCTAAAATGATACAACGGATGTTTCCTGCGTTTTCTCGTCAAAATACCGAAACAACGTAATTATTGTATAGTAGTTGGGCGTGAAAGTAAAAAAACAAATGAAAAGTGTTTTCCATATGATTATTTATTAAATTTACGCGATTAAGAATAATTTCAACGATACAATTTAGTAACCGAGAATTCAGAGGATTAAAGAAAATACCTGCCTGATCATTTTATCAAACTCTAAAAGAATTATGGTTATTTCGCATCACTTTTTCTCTACATAAGAACCATCCTCGTACTTCAAGGAATATAATAAAAAAAGAATTATCGAAATCGGTTCAGCCGTTCTCGAGTTATGCGCTTACCAACACATTTTGCGATTCATTTATATATATATACTAGCGGTCCGCCCCGGCTTCGCCCGTGGTACATAATATTTACGTTTTCTCTACATAAAAACCATCCTCGTACTTCATGGAATATAATAAAAAAAGAATGATCGAAATCGGTTCAGCCGTTCTCGAGTTATGCGCTTACCAACACATTTTGCGATTCATTTTTATATATAAGATAAGATTATGTGAAAATAACCAGGAAGGTGAAAAACATATTTACGAAAACATAGTAACATAATATGGCTGTCGCTACAATAATTATATTTCAATTTTATCTTTTTATACCTAGTAGAACTGGCCGACGAATAAAAAAAATCGTATTAGAATAAATACAATAAATTACGGAACAAAAAAAGGATTGTAACTGAATTAGGTATGTTTGTTTCTGGGCGCACCGTTTTCGACGACGCGACGCGCGACGTAAGCGTATAGGTATAGGTACCTACTTTGCTAAAACAAACTAATAAAATAGTGTGTCTGTCTGAAAATTCGGAAAAGCATATTTTGCAAGTTTGTAATTACTTTGATAGTTTACCGATTTATAATAATTGTAATTGTAATTGTATAATATATAATTTGCAATGTGGTGAAATTTCATAAAAATCACGGGCCAATTTTTTGTTTTGAATCCCACCGAAAATATAATTGCGTTATTAGAATAATTAATTACTATACCTACCCACGATCAATTATTACAATATAGTCTCAAATGCATACTAGAGAAATATTGCAATTTGATTCAATTAAAATGCATAGCATACAAAAATAAATTCACAACACAAGAAATTCCGCGCGCAAATCATAGCGCGTGTCAATGAAATCAAGAATGTTTTATATCAAGCCGACGCGGACGACGACGCGACGCCGAACAAAAGTACCTACGACGGACGACCACGCTTCGAGTTGCCAAACAACATGAGTAATAAATTGTTTACAAAAAAAACAAGTTTTCCATTTTTCTGTATGAGTAGACAGAACTTCAAAACGCCACCTGCTACGGTTTATATTATGAACGATTGTTATAAAAATAAAAGTTATATTTGTTGGTGTAAACTATTTTATTGATCAATAATTTTGGAATTTAAAATTGTCAACATTGATTACAATAAAACGCAGTTTTATTTTATTACACTATTGTTTTTTTATCAAAACATGTATTTGAAGTACCATATAATATTATGCTGATCCAAGCATTTTCACTCAAAACTAATATCACTAATGATTTGTAAAAGTAAATTATTTCAATATACATTTCATAACCAACATGTAAGAATAATTATTATTATTCCTACCTACAACAACAAACCTAAAACACTATTTACTATGGGAAAATAACCAGGAAGGTGAAAAACATATTATTATTTACGATTTCGACGCACTCGACTTTTAGTAAAATATAGTAGGTAAACATAATATTATGGTTTTGATTTTTGCTACTAGTATAAGAAAACTGCGTGTTCAAACTACTTGTTTGTCTGTCTGAAAATTCGGAAGTACTTTGGTAGTTTACCGATTTATTATTATATATTATTTATTAATATTGTATATATCGTTGTTTAAAAAATATTCAAACACAATAAAATATGATATACTGATTTATCACTGGTTTCAGTGATGAACTGATGAGTCAATTATAGCCACTATACTTTCGTCATACGTGTGTATGATTGATGTGATTTGCAACGTGGTGATATTTCAGAAAAATCACGGGTCAAATTGTCCCACCGAAAATATAACTGCGTTATAAGAATAACTATACCTACGATAAATTATACATAATACAATATAGTCTCAAATGCATACTAGTGAAATATTTTATTTGAATCAATAAAATAAAAAAAAAATAAAAAATAATAATAATACAAAAATAAATTCACAACACAAGAAAATCCGCGCGCAAATCATAGCGCGTGACAATGAAATCAAGAACTTTCGAGCCGACGCGACGCGGACGACGAAGGAGCCTAACAAAAGTACCTACAATCATAGGCGGCTCGTGACAAAATTGTATGGCCGTGTTCACTTGAAATAAAACAACGAAAATAGGTACCTACAATAGCGTTAGCAGTACAAAAAAAATGAGCACCACATTATAAATGTCTATTTATACACTAAAAATTATAGAGTATTTCAAAACGAATTCAATTATTATTTAGCAATAATAAGAAAATCCCCGAATTTGCATTCGTGATCGTATTCATAGTGTTTGTCTACACTAATATTATAAAGAGGAAAACTTTGTTTGTTTGTTTGATTGTAATGAATAGGCTCATAAACTACTGGACATTTTACCAATGTTTGCAAGTTTGTGATTACTTTGATAGTTTACCGATTTATAATAATTGTATACTTATATCATTGTTTAAAAATATTCAAACACAATATGATATAGGTACTGATTTATCACTGGTTTCAGTGATGAACTGATGAGTCAATGTTAGCCACAATACTAATCACTTTCGTCATACATGTGTATGAACTATGATTGATGTGATTTGCAATGTGGTGAAATTTCATAAAAATCACGGGCCAATTTTTTGTTTTGAATCCCACCGAAAATACATATATTACTAATTGCGTTATTAGAATAATTAATTACTATACCCACGATCAATTATTACAATTTACAATATAGTCTCAAATGCATACTAGAGAAACATTGCAATTTGAATCAATTAAAATGCATAGCATACAAAAATAAATTCACAACACAAGAAATTCCGCGCGCAAATCATAGCGCGTGTCAATGAAATCAAGAATGTAATTTTATATCAAGCCGATGACGACGCCGAACTAAAGTACCTACAGTACCATTTACCTTCAGTGTACAATACAGTTTACAGACCTACGACGGACGAACAATAATGAGTAATAAATAAAAAAAAACATAGTTTCTAAGGTCATTAGTTTTATTTTATTTTATTGTTATTTTCTTTGAACGATTGGAAATGAAATTACTCAATTTTTACACAGAACTTTGATTTATTAGAATTATGCTCATTATGCATAAGATAACGAACGCGAATGCACGACATCTAGCGCGTCAATGTCTAAACATCGCCTTTCGTTTAGACATTGACGCGCTAGATCTGTAATAAGTATATAGTCTATGCGCTAGATGTCGTGCTTTATGTCGTGTTTCGCTTGGCAAAAGTCACGCACACTACTGTAGAAGTGTCAAATTTTTCCGGTATTTTACTGTTGTTTTTCTAAGTAAATATTGTAAATTATTGATTAAAAAGGTCGAACGCGCACACATTTCATTATAGAGAAGTGATAAAATGATTAGTTTTAAAGAAATAGTGTCTGTGTTAAGTGTTTAGAGGTAATCAAAAATGTATGGAGGGACGGTCGGAACATCAACCTTAATGAATAACGTCTAACAATATTAAAGAAGTGATAAATATCAAATGAATTAATTCATTAAGATTGCAGACACAATACCGCGATAGAATTGTATGGGTTTTTTAATTAGATTACGGAAACCTGAACAATAGTAATTGATAAGTTCAGATAGGATTAAGCTATAGAATTTCCACTGTTTAACATTATTGGAAATTCCGATTGTCTATTTAATCAGATTTACAAGTAAAATGGTCATTAAAATGCAAGGAAAGATCGTTTTACCTTCCCGTTATTTATTATCAACTGACCACAAGATATTCAATCACTATGAATGACATTAGGTACTTTTTTATTCTTTATTAGGTACATATTTAATTTACTCTTCATCTCTATTGTAATTTGTATGTAATTTGTATATCAGTCACATTCAAGCTTACTCTTTTATCTTCTTAAATTATGATTTTGAATTCACTTTGTACAAATACATTTGTACCCGAAATATACAATTGTAATGTTCCAAATAAGTAATTAAATGGAGCAGGGGTACTTGAACAAATAATTGAACTATGTACACTTATAAACGTCGGAAGCGTGAACAATAGGAGACGCGGGTTACGCAAGCAAAACAATCTTGAGTTACGATCGCTGCAACCTTGGGACCATAGATTCTGCATAATATGTAGTTTTCTCTAAGATTTTTTTTATTTACCTACTGTTTCCTAGCTTGGACAATATAATAATGTCGATTAACTATCATATCGCTTTTAATTGTAGTACTGGTAACGGAAAATTTCTGGATTTGAAAATTATTGATGTCAAAAAATCTGTCTTGTGCGCTATTATACTTTGAGGACCTAACATAGACCCTTGCGGAACTCCCCATCGATTCCAATAGTTATATAAGTGACGATTTTTTATAATTTGCTACAGAGAACTGCAATATGAGTAAGGAAATTATAACGTATAAATATTGACCTTCTGATATGTGATGCAGATTAAATATATAGCCTTATCACACGGTAAATTATTCGCTTTAGTAGCGCACTTAATGTGTACGGGAAAAAGCATGAATACGATACAATTTGTTCTTTAATTTAACGCTTATATTATAAAAAAATATACTTAACAAAATTTTCTTTGGTTTACAGACACAAAAATTTTGTTTTATTTTGAAATATCAATATCAAAGTTATTTATGTCAATTGTCATCGCATTACAGGATATTTAATATATAGATTTCATAAAAACACCACACACGTTTCACTTATCGGAAAATATAAGTTTTCATATTTTGTCGAAAAAATTTGCACATCCTACCACATCCTACCAACCCTAACAAAAAATATTCCAACCAAAATAGAAATCAAATTTTACATTCACCGTCCGAGGACCCTCAACGTAACCTTTAATTAAAAACACAAAGAGTACCGAGCTCCAATGAAACGTCAAAAACCGATGTCAAAAGCCTACTTACCATCTGAAGTTGAGTTTCCAATTGAAGCCGCCCCAAGTCATGTCGGACGCTTGTATGTACTCAAATGTTGTGTCGGAGATGACATCTATAATCGGGCAGACCACTGTTGATCTGTCTTCCACTATCCTTGCGAGCAGCGGCTCTAGCCAACCCTCTGTTGACAAATAGGACTTGTTAAATAACTAGTTGTGACGAGTATCAACATCCGCAGATGAAGTCGCGGGTAAAAGTAAGTATTTCTATAGATCTTGTGTTATTTTGGAACATAAACTACATCCAACAAGTTTCATGAAAATCTTATATCTGCACTATGATTCACGTTTATTTGTGTTTAATCTGTTTAAATTACCTAATACCTACTGATAAATAGCAAAACGTGTAACGTGTAAACCTACTAGTAAATTCAAACTCAAACTCAAATATTTATTTATTCAATTAGACTTCTTCTAGAAGCACTTTTGAAACACCATTACATACTTATTTTAAAATTTACCACCGATTCGGAAAGCAGTATAAACGGAGAAGAACCGGCAAGAAACTCCATAGTTGCTCTTTTAAATCATGTCAGTTTTACAATTTAATTATACAATATACATAATATGTAACATCATATATTATAATAATAATATGCCAAAGAACTGTCCTGTGGTTTTTACGCGACAACCCTCCATGGGTTTTTATCGTCAATTAAATAATCAATCTCATATTAAAAATCATACTATTCAAAAATAGACATCTATTTCTATTATATACAATATCATATTCGGTTTTATCAAAACATCGCACCTACACAGATATTAATACCTAATAAAGTACACTAGGACAACGATATAATACTACACTACAGTCTAGGCTAGATAAAGGACAGTCTAAAGTTGCCTTTCGGTGTCCTTATCGTAACTTGATTTATGACATTATAGGGATATATAGTTATTCGCGTTATTAGTTATGAACTATGAAACACTACGCAATTCCTACTACAAAATATTTATTCTGTGATAATATTATTGATACGAAAGCATTACTGTCTGGCTGTCTGTTACGCTTTCGCGCGTCTCTGAGCCAATTTTGATGAAATTTGGAACAAATATAAAATATACCTAGGGAAAGGATGTATATGCTTTTTGTCAAGAAAACAAATCTTAATGTGAGTGAAATAGGGGACGGAAAATGTACGTGGTCACGCGATATTGTGAAGTGCACGCGAGCGAAGCCGAGGGCGGATAGCTAGTTTATCATTTAAGCTGGAGAAACTTGCTTCAAAAATAGGTTACACACGTTTCAAAGAAACTAATTAGTACAATAGAATGAAACGATGCCAGATTTTTTTGTGTCGTAATCATCGTAATGTGTCAAAACCAAACGTGTCGCAGTATCTGCCTAAACTCAAGAAATTGAACAGATTTGAACATTTCGCATATGATTTTAATAAAACCTTATTATTTTTTAATCTAACATCAAAGTAGAACACAACATTTATCTAATAAAAGATCTGTATAATTGTGTTTTAATCGTACTTTGCCATATCTTAACATCAAAAACATCGCAAAACAATTGTATACATGGTCCATTAATCGATAAAGAAATTAAATCAATAACACTGTCACTTACGAAGCAACTAATTACATTTTAAAGACAATCATATAGTATTGTAAATCAATGAATTTATTGTCGAGAAAAACCCACAATGAAATGAAATCAAACGGTACTTTATGAGTATATCGCACTCACAATCATTGAATTAACTATAAGATCGTCTAATAGTTTGATTTACATTTTATTTCAACATCCGCAATATCGGACAATTATCATTAACGAAGCAATTAATCTTTTATACTTTCATCGTATACGGTGCTGTGTGTGAGCGGGATTCTTTTCGCAACAAACATAATTACCTAAAGAAAGATTAATTATAGAGTTATTATGAGAATCCTGTAAGAATGAATGTAAATTATTTAAGACTAGCTAGTCATCACAGCTTTGCGTGGGCTAATCCGTAATAAGACTAAAAATACATTTTTTTACTTAAAGCCGTTGTCATTCAAGAATTGTTATTTATATCTCTTTAAGTCCTCGTAATATATATCTTAATTCTTATCAGTTGTTCATAAGATTAGCGATCTCTTCGGCTTTATAATATTAGTAGTATGAATTTATTACTTGGATCAAACTGATTCATATAATACATAAGTCGATCTCATTTGTGTCAAAAGCACGAACTTTCTCTCGTCACTCACTACTTGCTAATTACGCTAATGGGCACTCGATAAACTTGTGCTGAGACGATTCTTTACTTGACATTTTAAATTGCGTTCTTTTTATATTTGTACAACGAACGAGTTATATTGTAACAATTGAGGGAATTGAATTAAATTGTGCATCCGTTTACGTTCGAAACTATTTATTTCCGTTTAGAAATTTGTGTGAAACTATTATTTCCACGATAAGTAAGTAACAATTGTATCAATTTTATGTTATTTTTAAATCGTCCTTCTGTCCCATATCTATTATAAATAAATAGGTAGACAACACATACGCAAAACTATCTTCGTATGTAAGCAGTTAATTTCTTAAGATTAATTTATGAGCATGTTTATATTCATATGGAAATAGCAAATTGCAATACCAGAAATACTCGGCGTTATAATGAAAAATAGAAATGGGGAATGATAATCTACGGCCTACGCAGATGCAAATAACTTTTTGCAAGCACCAGTAAATAAATTTATAATTACGAGACCTACACTGACTGGCTCACTATCTTCTTATACGTTCCCTATGGAGACATTTTAATACTTACTGATTATTATTATAATATTGTGTAGGTGGACTTCAAGTGATTGACCCGGGATAAAAACAAAATAAATTTCACCTTTTATCAGGAACCGCTATAGTAAAAAAAATCGTTCCTCATTATATTTTTTTAGAAATAGACTTTTACTAACGAGGCAATTCCTAAGCTTATGCGTCTAAATGCATTTTCCTGTTAATACGGCTGTATAACGAGACAAGATAACACTGTAGTAATTTGCATTGAATTCTAGCTACGATATACATATGTATGAACAATCGACTGCGTAAAAAAGTGTAATTGTATAATTAGTGCGTCGACAGATCATCCACTTACATAGGGGAATGAACAGAGCACTACAATGCGTTAGAATATTTACAATAGCTAGTGTAATTGACTTTTCTTACGGATATATTTTGATTAGTTATTGAAAAAAATATACGGTACCGGAATACGGAATTAGGAACCCGTCGATTTTAGGTAACATAATGATTAAGATCGGATATATTTAGATTTCTTTCTAATATTCATATGCTGTTGTGATATGAATACGAATATGTAGGTAAACTCTAAAGCGACTTTAATGATATATGTATTTCTTGGAAATAGAAACCACGCTTGCAGATGGCAGGAACTTATTTATACGAAAGAAATTTCTAAAGTTACCAAACACTCAATAAATAATAAAAAAAATATATAAAAAATCGATACTTATGTGATGCACATCTACATTTAATAAAAAGTGAAAGTTAAAATGTTTCTTACTGAATCATTCTCAACCATTGAATGACATTTGGCACACTTACCATATTCAATTTTTTTAAGAGTTTAATCATTTTAAAATATGAATAACACCCAAAATATGACTCCAAAATCCAAATATTATAGCCGATGCACATAACATTCTAGTATCTATACATTGCTCGATTTCCGCGACAATTACGTAGGCGCTAATAGTTTACCTGTATCATTTTAAACCGGAATAAACAATTGGGTATATGACATTTCAGTCCTGTTTGGTACTAAGATAGATTATTTTGCATTAGCACAATAAACTAGGCAGTCTATTTTTTAGCGAGGTAAACTATAGGCACCTATAGGTAAGTAAATCAACCTTACTGCGGTCAGTTTAACGGTGGGTGACCATGTGATATTTCAATTTAGCGCCTCCATGCTTCGAAGGTCACAATATGTAAGACGTTAGTCTCAAGAAACAGACAGGAGTCATTTAACAATGTGAATAGCTATAACGTAACGGCACCGGTTTCCGACTAGCCTCCTCTATCCGACCATTTTGATTTTTATTTGATAAAACGTTTAAAATACGCGCGACACTCATGAAACGGAAGGCTTTCGATCCAATCACTTATCGTACGTCATTTGTAAAAAATTGGGTTTAAAATTTTAACCGACATTTCGTCAATCCAACAAAAGCTAGGCGAGGGTGTAGTTTGTATTGGATTGAATGCGAAAAAAACATAAAACGGTGAAAATAAACATGTGGATTTTTACGCTAAATACTCTGATAAGTTTGTGGTTAATTTACTTTAAACGTTTTATTGGTGTTTTAAATTATTAATTTTAAAATATAAATGCAAAGATAGCGTGTTTTTATACGTTTTTTTGGACAAATAATTATGGACGGAATGAGGAGCTTGTCAAAATAACAACATTCCGAAATCCGACCGAATCGGTCGGTAAAGGAATTTCGCACTTTTCAATATTTATTTATTTATTTATTTATTTATTATGATAAGGTACCTTACAGCTAGTGATACAATTTTTGAGATGAATAAATACTAAGCTACGCCAATTAAAAGGTACACCAATAAGTAGTAAAAATAATATACGTATGTGAACAAAGACTAGTATAAGAATTTTACAAATGATAAGAGAAAATATTATAATTTCATGTAGGTAAAGTAAGCATTGATCAAGCCCAATAAGTATTTATAAAGAAAGGAAATGTTTTAAATATCTACGAATTCATAATAAATTAAAACCAACTTAATTTAATATTAAGTAAAACCTGGTAAGTAGGATGTGATTGTGAGTGTGAGTGTGTGTGTGTGTGTGAAAGTGATGAAGAATAAAAGGTAATTTTCTATTATGCATGTTGTTTTGGGGAGGTTTCGTATTAAATTATTTATTCTAAACGCTATGCTTATATACAACACCTGTATGCGACCAATGCTAACTTTAATGGATTATTTGTAATATTCGTTTTAACTGACACTCTTTTTTGATTTTTTTGAAGACCGGTCTGGTTTAAAAACCCTATATTTTACGTTTATGACACATAATTGCATAACTACGAAATTGTGAGACCTTTATAAGTGTACATATGAAATAGAAATGAACTAAAAATGAATATCAATTTCGGTTTAGAGGCTTTATTACGCAAATGTAGGTTTGGTCGGAATCTAGGTGCGATTTATTTCCCTGTTTCCGTCCAACTGGGTTGCTTTTACTTGCGCTGTGCTTGAGTGAAATTGCATGCGTTTATTTCAGGTCATCATCATGAGTGATAAAAAAGAGGCTGAAGTATTCTCATTAGCTGAAATAATTCTTTTGGTGAAATGGATTTTAGAATTGGGCAAAGTAGTCAATGGGACATTCTAATTTAGTGTGGATGACCAGTGAGGCATTTTATGAGTTTGAGTTTGATTAAATGTAATTTTAAACTACTACAGTCTAACATAGAGTTAGTTTTTGTTATTAAAATAAATGCTCAAATATTATTTAAAACTAGCGGTCCGCCCCGGCTTCGCCCGTGGTACATATTTAAAATTTCTCTCCATAAGAACCATCCTCGTACTTCAAGTAATATAATAAAAAAAGAATTATCGAAATCGGTCCACGCGTGATGCAGTGAAAAGACGAAACGGGTTTTTACGAATTTCCATTGTATTTCTATTATCATAAAGTTGATTTTAGTAGAAAATATTTGGCTGGTCGGAATCTAGCTACTCAGTGGTCGGAAACACGTGCATTTGTACTCAGTCGGTCGGAAAATGGTGCTTTCAGTTAATTTCCAGTCGTGACAGTTAAAATCCAAATTTAGGTAATAAAAAGCCATTATGAAATACAATTATGTGCATATTTTAAAATATAAGTTCGTAATCTTTCATAATATCATTTTTTCTTATGACCTCTAGAGTATTTAATTTATCTTTTAAAGGATTCATTTAGCCGTATCAATCAGTGGTCGGAATTCGGCGCCATTGCGTTACAGTATTTTTCCCAAAAACTGTGAATGCATTTCAGAATATCTTAAAAAATTATGGATGGTTTTCTACGAGCGTTTTCCTTAGCTGTAGCAGTACCTGCCCGTACTGACCCGTGTAATAAATTCATATACAGGTATAGTACGACAATTTAAACTATCCTATCAACAAAAAAGGGTGTGTGCCGAGCACTCGTATCCGAAGTGAAACTTCTTTGGCAAAATTCAAAGATACCAAAATCTTCACCTTACTCCATGACGTGACGATACCGTCAGGAAATTTTACACTCAACGCGCCAAAAGTTTCACTTCAAAAGAAATAATAATAGTTTAAAAATAATTTGGAAAATCCAAAAGTGCACGCCTCATAATTTTTTTTTAATAATTATTTATTAATTATTATTTTTGTTTATTTAATAACAATTAAACCACATCGAATCAGACCCTGAAAAATGAAAGGGTTCTATTCCTGAGCATACTCAAGCGTAAGAGAAAAAAAAGACTCGATTAGTAAAGTATTTCGGTCGCTATCGTGTTAACAAGAAAATCCTCCGCACATACAGACACACGGACGTCCAAGACAGAACTTTTTTAAACTGTTTTTTAACTAGTTTAAATATCAAAAATGACATCAAAAATATCATGAATGTTAAAAATAGTGTTTTTTCTTAATATGTGTGTGTATGTATTATCTTACAAGTGCAATGTATGATACATAAAGACATTTTAAGTTTGAAAAATCAGATGTTTTGCGCGAAGTGACAGTAGTACCCACCTCAACGCTTCGCTTATGAGGCGTGCAAAACTAAAAAAACACGCTTTTTATAGAAACCGAACTAAAAAATGGAATAATTTTATCAAATTAGTGTATTGTCATCGGTCCTCAATAAATCTACAAAGTTTGAACGAAATCTGGCCGTTTAAAGTGGGTCAAAATCGCGCCCAAAGAAGTCGGTTACAAACAAACAAACATACAGGTGAAGCTAATATAAAGCGTGTAAATAAAAAAGTAACTCACCAGTACATTCACAATGTGCATCCAAGAAGGTGATGACGTCACCCTTGACATGTTTCGCGCCCAAAAGCCGAGCGCGGATGAGTCCCGAACGATTTTCAGTTCGGAACAACCGCGTTGGTACGGGCAGCGTCTTTATGTAGTCCTCTAGCTTCTTACCTAAGTGTTCTAGGGAACACGACGAAATAAAAAAGTTGACGTTTTTATATGTATCATGGTTACGAAGTAAGGTCATTAGATAGAAAAAAAAACATGTATTTTTATTTACTATTAGTAAAAAAAATTTTTTGAAATTTTTATCAAATACGAATTTCAAAATTTAAAATATTCAAATGTCTCATGGAAACAAATTTTTAAAATAAACATTATTCGTAAATAAATAATTCGTCTAGTCATAAAAATGCATAAATGTTTAAATATCTAGAGCACATGAATTATTAATGTTTTAAACATGGACGTATAAAAAAAGACGGACGGTATATCGCCTAAACATTGAGTGAAGCCTAGTAATGGCGGCGAAACATCCATGTGTGTGTGCCATGTTGCCATGGCAACAGCTGTCCTGATGACAATGGCGGCTGTATTTTTTTCTATAAATTTTGCCGTAATAATTTTGTCATTAAAACATAAAAGAAATAACTTGCTTCCCTGTGGAATGTAATCCCTTGTGTTTTGTTATTTAAAATTGTACAGTTGCGACACCATTTAACCACGCAAGACGGCATTTTAAATATTTTTTGTGAAACAGTGACGCAGTTATCAGTCGGTAGTTCACGACGTAATGGCGGCCGACTAGCTTACTATGGTGAGAGTGTGTGCGTGTTTATTGTCTTTACACGATCGCTAGCTTACTATGGTGGCTTCACGTTGTTTGTTCGTAATACGGCGTCCGTCTTTTTTTATACGTCCATGGTTTTAAATATTAAATAACTTGATTTGGAAATTTATCAAATATGTAGTAAACATTTAGATGCTACATTTTTGTTTCTAAGATAATATGTAAGTAAAATTCGTAAGTAATTTTTATGAGTTTGCTTAAGGTTGTTTCAGAACCAACATATTAACCGGCTTTTAAAAAGTATCAAGATATTTACGATAAATAATACCATATAAAAATGGTGATACATAGTTTAAAGAAGTATCAACATTTTTATTTCCTTACAAATGGTTCTTTTTACATTCCCAATAACACATTTAAAACACATTGGTAAATATTTATTCAGCTCTATAAATGTCAAATCACCTTCGTTAAAATTCCATGTAAAAAGCATATTTTACATATTCCAATATATTTCTGAACCATAAATTAAAAAAGTACAAAGAATGAGACACTAATTGAATACCTACATTTTTAACATTGAACATTTAATTCAACAGTCTGAAAACGCACTATAACCTTTCACTTTCACCAAACACTTACTTTACAGTAGGCAGTAACAATAAATAATCCAAAAGCCTGTACATTTAAATGTACACTTCAATCTATTACATTACAGTAGACAGGAACAATAAAAAGTTATGTACATATAAGTGTACATGTCAAGCAATTTAAAATAATATTAAAGTAGACCGCAACAATAAAAAATTCTGTACAATTATTTTGCACACTTCATATAACTTACCTTTCTCACTAGCATCATCAACCAATATAATCTCCTTCAACAGAGGCCGAGGTGATCTGTTTATTGTACTCCATACAGTCCTTATTAGAGTGGACCACGCTTCATTGTGAAATACTATCACTACACTTGTGGTTGGCAGCAATGTAGGGTATGGCTTATCTTTGCATCTATGTAAAAATTTTATACAGTTAGTCTAGATTATATTGTTAGATTTCGAAAATACAATTAGTAAGGGAAGCAATTAATTTTTAAGGCCTAGCAAGTCTCGTAAATTGCTTTTTTTTTTTTTGCTAAGGTGTATCCATGATTATTTTTTTGTAAATACATATTAACATTATTAAATAAAAATTACAACATGATTCATATTGCCAAAAAAGTAACATAACAGAATGAAAAATAATGATTGCATTAACAAATTAAATGAGAGATATTTAAATAATTCTTAATTATGAAACAAAAATGTTAAAACTTAATTACTCACTTCTCAAACCTCACATCAGTCAATGACCTATTTAATGAGATCATGTCACTAGCCATTAAATTAAATTGATTCTCCTGAAATTTGTCCAACATAACCTTCTCTTGTTCAATTGGAATGTTTACAGCCTTACCTGTATCAAAAATTAAAATTAAGTACCTTTTTGGATTAACAAATTTTGAAACATGTCTATATTATATTCATCCCCAACATTTATACTCTAAACAAAAATTAAAACAAGATCCTATTCTTGTCAATTAAAAGAAAATATTAACCAAAGTATAAAATTATCTATCCCCTATCTTCAAATCTAGCAAAATCTTTAGAAAAAGATCAAACTAATCAATAATAATATTAGATTTAAATATGTATCATACCCATTTCTCCAGGAGATTCCCCTTGAGGTTTTATGGGTGGAACACGTTTCCATCTCTTCAGCCTTGACGTTGGGTATGGAGGCAGGTTCAAGCCATCCTCCCCAACATCTGATTCCACCTCATTCTCCTCAATGTTTGTGTCATCTTCAGCTATATCCCTTTGTAAGCCAGCTGCTATTGCAGCTTTTTTACCCTTCAGTTCTACCATATCCTGAGAGAATATTTGTGGTGTAAATCAATATTTTAGGGTGAATATTGTTTGATAAAATTATAATAGATAGAATTAATATTAATTATTCGGTAATGACGAAAAATTCGGCCGAGATTTTATTTATTTTTTGACAAAAACTGCTAAAGCATACAATTATGTGTATGGGCTGTAATCAAAGCTATACCAATTATTTAAAGCACAGCAAGTTTAAATCTTAAATTTAAATAAACTTATTGGTTTACTCACACTAATACCATATTCGTTTGTTGTTTTCTTATTGCATCCATCGCCAAAACAGTCGGAATACAAAGTGAGAATAGCTACATCCACCAACAACCACACCAGAGATGTAAGAAGGATTATGCGACATGTGTGTATCCTTATTTTACTTCTAAACATTTTAAAAAAATAATTTAGCTTCAGGAAAGTTTATTTTATTGCCACATGTCAACTTCAACACGCGATTGTCACTCGTAAGGATACCGTTCACCTGTAACAATGGCAATTAGAACTATAATTGGATATCTAAAAACTGCATTTAATTCATCTCGTTAATTAATTAATTTTAATATGAAACCAGCGGTCTCAAGCACATATCGTTCGATTTTAAATAATAAGTAGGTTTCCGGCATCCGGATCTAAATTTTTAACTAAGTAGGTATATTGTAAATGTAAATCCTTAAGTTCTTTTCCTGATTTTCATAAACTAACGTATACACTTACAAATTTATTTTTAACGATGGTGTAATTTATACACGCAATGTAAAATTAATTTAAAAATATAACTAAATCACAGAAAGGGGCTAACGGCGCCACTTGTATACGCAACACATAACTGCTAAACGTCAAACTTTCTAGTTTGTCTTGTTTCCAGAGATCAAAACTTCAAGAGCGCCGTGTCCTTGTGTTCGGATACACGTTCAGATTTTGTAAAATAACCCATACAAATATTTATTTATTATTATTATTATTATTCTCGAAACTTATAAATGGATAAAGATAAATAGGTAATGTAATACTGTAATAAGACTGTAATATTGTAAATGCAAAAAAGCTAAGCAAAAAAGGAATGATATTTTATCTGTAGTAGACACGTAAATCTAAATTATGCTGTCGCCTGTCATTAATGTCAATGTATATCACCTGTTTGTGTCAGTGTCACTTTATTTTTACTGTTTTATTTTTTTATTTTATTTATAGATTTGTAATGTAATTACTGTTGTAAATAGTAGACATTAGCACTGAGGTAACTAGAATAACTCGTTGCGGTAACGATACTATAACAATGTTAAGCCTACTCAAATTACTAATAACTTATTAATGTCTACGTGGACCATTAATTAAAAAATAATAATCGACTTACCAATTAGCAATGAATAGAACTAAAAGCAATAATTCTAAAAATATGAATAATACTGAGTGCAACGACGACAGTGATATGAGTGCGAACGTGTACAAACTTATAACCAACGAGGATAAACCGCCAGATATTAAATATGATAAAGAAAACTCTTGGGTTGCAGCAGTGCAAATGTTTGTGTCGTTTTTACTTGCTGGATTTGGTATGGTGGCCGCCAGCCTCCTCCTGGACGTTGTACAACATTGGGACGTTTTTCAAAATATTTCTGGAGTATACATTCTTGTGCCAGCACTTTTAGGCCTAAAAGGAAATTTGGAAATGACTCTAGCTTCGCGCATGTCGACACATGCTAACATGGGATACTTAGAGGCAAGTTTAAATCAATTAATTATAGGCAACCTGTGCCTTATACAGTGTCAAGCTGTTTTAGTGGGATTCTTAGCAGCTATGGCTGCAGTTGCTATGGGATGGATTCCTCAAGGTGTGTTTGATATTCATCAAGCTATGCTGCTATGTGCCTCTAGTGTCCTAACAGCATCTGTTGCAAGTTTTGTGCTTGGACTGATAATGATAGGAGTAATTGTTGTATCAAAGAAGATGAATATCAATCCAGACAATGTGGCTACACCAATAGCAGCTAGTTTGGGTGATTTAACTACCTTGGCACTGTTATCTTGGATATCTTCGGTGCTATATAGATCTCTTGGCACAAGTTTGATATTGCCATCTATAATTATAATTATAGGTGCAATATTAGTTCCTGTGTGTGGATATGTTGCATCAAAAAATAGTTTTACGATGCAAGCATTGGATGAGGGCTGGGTCCCTGTAGTGTCTGGCATGGTTATAAGCAGCACTGGTGGACTGATATTGGGGTACACAGTAGCTAGTTATGAAGGTGTTGCAGTGTTTCAATTAGTTATAAATGGTATAGGTGGTAATATGGCAGCGGTGCACGCTTCTAGACTCTCCACTTTATTGCACAAAGGGCAAAAAGAAAAATCTGTGATAAGTAACACCACTAAATTGCTCATGTTGATGGTTATACCTGGACAGTTAATATTTGTTTATACAATAGGGTACTTAAAAGCGGGACACACATCTGTTACACCTATATTTATACTGATTTACATGTGTGCAGCACTTTTACAAGTGTTTCTTTTATTAGTGATAAGTCATTACTTAGTTGTATGGATGTGGAAATTAGGTTTAGATCCCGATAATTCTGCAATACCATACCTGACTGCGTTAGGTGATTTACTCGGAACTGCATTTCTGGGTATCGCCTTCCACATATTGTTTGCCATAGGTGATAGAGATTCAGATTTAGGCGACTGATTTTGTTGTACTTATTTTAAATGTCAAATTTTATGAATGTAGGTTTGTAAATTGTAGGTACCTATTTATTATATTTCCAAAGTATTTCTTGTACAGACCTTGATGTAATATTTCTTAATTTTAGGTACTTATTATTTTTATTACAAATAATTTAGTTATTCTGTAATGCAGCATTATATTGTATTACTTACTGTACTATAAAGACATTGGTGCTACAGATGTATTTTATCATATCATATTTTTTCTGAGAATATAAACTTTACCTTTTAAATAAAACAAAGTACAAATGTTGTTTCATTAATTCCAAATATACCTGTTTTAAATTTCATAATTGTCCGTATTTATGCAAAATGGAACCACTCGACAAATTTCGTTTTTTACTTTTATTGAAGAATACTCATTCAAAAGTGGTCTAAATTCTTATACAAACAAGAACCACATGATTTTTACGTTGGAAACAAGGTATACCAAAAGCAGAAAGGAACCACCAGCAACAACGAATAATACATATTAAGCAAAACCGAACCACAGCACCACGGGACTGCTTTGTTCAAACAAATAAACGATATTACTATCATGTCATTTTATACAAAACAGATCCACACCTACTTGGTACCATTATACATTACAGATACTTCTATTAATAACAATTATTTTTAATACACAAAATGGAACCAGGTTTCTGTGGTATGGTTATGCGTAAAATAAATACATAATTTAATTGTAATTTTTTATTGCAAAATAAAACCACAAGCATTCGGTTCTATTATGCATAAATAAATATTGTAAAACATTCTGAAACCCATCATCGCTATATGGAACCAAATGCCTTGACTTGTTACAATGCTTCTCATCTTTAAACAACGTATTTCATTACTTAAATAGCTCAAAGTGCAAAACTCCAATTTTTTAAGTAAAACGTCGAACATCTGTCAATATAGGTGACATTCAGCGAAGTAGTTCGAATACGTGACGGTGTTTTTTTCCTCCGCGAAGTAAGTTCTATTGTTTTTGTTAATTACCTTTAAAATTAAATGTGAAAATGTTTAGTAATAAATAAATAAGCAAGCAATGGGTAAGAAAAGCATTGGAGACGAACACCGAAGATAATAATGAAGATACAACGGGTAAGTAGTTTTATTTAATGCATTTAAGTACTTATTGAATCTGAGATGCAGGTACGCTTTATCCACTTTTGATTCATTCCCGATTGTGGTGTGATTTTAAGAAGATAGTTCATTAAGTAAGTACAAGAGGAATCCTCTGTGGATTTACGTATTTTAACGACAATGTCGTTGTTCACGAAGGCGAGTCGAATTAAGAGCCTACCTACTATTTTGGTAAAATACGTTTAGATTCAGATTCAGTACAGTACATTCAGCCACATCATTCAGCGCATATAATTATTTGTTTGATTTTAAAACTCGCGCGGCTACTGTTTTGACCGGAACAAGGCCCTAGCCTGCGAAATTCAAAATTTTAACAAGTTTATTTAATTTTTTGCTAGGGTTGCCACTGTTGCGTATGATTTTTAGGGTTCCGTACCCAAAGGGTAAAACGAGACCCTATTACTAAGACTCCGCTGTCCGTCTGTCTATCCCTCTGTCTCATGAACCGTGACAGTTAGACAGTCGAAATTTCATATGATGTATTTCTGATGCCGCTGTAACAACAAAATACAAATACTAAAAAACAGAATAAAAAAAGACGTGTGGCACTCGGGGACTGCCGCGGTAAAGCTATTGCATAGCATGCCTTCAAGCCACACCTCCGAGCCCGTCGGAGTGGAGAGCGTGAGGTTTTTTCGTTACGGAATTTCTCGATTCGGTCCCCGCGCTCAAGGCCCGCGATAGAAGCTATGCAATAGCTTAATAAATATTTAAGAAGCTCCCATACAATAAGCCGTGATTTTTTTGCCGTTTTTATAGATAATGGTACGGAACTCTTCGTTGCGCGAGTCCGACTCGCACTTAGCCAGTTTTTTGTACATGGCGCATGTACATACAACATACTTAGTCGTCTAGTAGGGACACGGCTTTATAAGAACCAGTGCCGTCTTTAAGGCAGGGCCCGCAGGGCCCTGGCCCGAGGCCCCGAGGTAGGCAGGGGCCCCACAATTCTGAAAATTTTCGATATACAACAACAAATTTTATAACATAATAAGAAAAATATCAAATCACACACTTGGTAAAATAGAAACAAGATTTAGAAAATTTGTTTAAAAATTTTTTTTAAACAAATTTAATTAAAAAACTTTTTTTCTCAATTTCTTCGCAGCAAAATTAGATATGAGTTCATCAAAATCAATCGATTTTAATAAGTCCGATTCTATACTCATTAAACTTACGTTACGGGTTACGATTTAGCCTATTGCGTTATTGTAAACTGAAAAATGATAAAGTTAAAATTTAAGGATTTTCCATCCCTTACATAGGCCCCAGCCAGTACCTTGGCCCATAGCCTCGTTGATCCTAAAGACGGCACTGATAAGAACTAATAATATTTTGCTGTCGCCATATACCTACCTACGTATAAAAGCCACGCGGCTTTATTGTTTTGATTTAAAGCTTTTTTCTTTTTATTACAGAAGATAACGAAGAACCTTATACGTCGCTGCCTCTGGAGAAGCTTTCTTCACCTTCTAGCGATATTCAGTCCATATTACATCTCATTCCACAAGATGCACAGTTTTTATAACGGTCTCATTAGTGATGATGCAATAGAAGACCACATAGATGGACTAGACACGGTGGATTTCGAAATCCAATTTGATGATAACGTCGAATAAACGTCCTATATAAGTATTATTTTATATATTTTATTAATTAAAGCTTTAATTACGATATTATAAATACATAGTTTCATTTATATCATTAAATCCCTGGGATGTGGTTCCTTTTTGTATAAGAGAAAACCTATCAATTGATAAATGTTAAAAGGAACCACATGCACATTTTCTTAATTATCTAGAAAGTTTAAGAATATTCAGAGCAAATTTATATACACATACTTAAATAAGTAATTTATCAATGAATTTAAATAAAATAAATTTTAATTTTACTTCATCTGACAGAGCTGCAAATGTTTTCGTAAATCCTTTGATATCTCAGAAGTGCGTTTTTGCTGGGTGGTTCCTTTTTGCTTAAATACGGACAATTTATAGATGTCTTCTTATAATTTTTAAATATAATAATAGTTATACAGGCAGAGGCTTCTTATTTTGTCTGTGGTTTAAGTGTATAATTATAACACTAATATACAATATTGTCGTAACTCAAAATACATCGAACTTGACATAACTAGCTTGTGTAAAATTTAACTATGCACAAGTCAATAAGACTGTGGTAAAAATGCTTCAAAATTTTTTTATTAGTGTGTTATGTTAATGTAATGAGGAATTAATTTATTATTCTATCCCCTACTGATACAATGAATTCACAATTTATTCCTCAATTAATAACAATTAAATATTCTAATTCTTATTAAAATATTTAATTGTTATTAATGTTGTGAATGATAATTGAGATTTCTATATTTTTAAATTATGAAAAAATAGCATTTCTTAATAAGTCTGATAGTGCAAAAGTATCAATTATTTTGAACTGATTTAATACTATAAATTAACAAATTTAAATAAAAGATAAGAAAATTGTTTCTTTAAATTAAATTTCAAGAGACTTCAATGGGGGCTATAGTAGTTCTAGTAATAAAACAAGTAAAATTTTGTGTATTAGTTTATTGCCTTATCCTAGTGTTTACTTGACTTCACGTAACCTCCTGACGGCAGAGCGGCAGGATGACGCGGCAGTCGTCGAGAACACCCAGGCACCACCGGCAACTGTCCTTTTGCAACGTTTGCATGACCAGATACCAACACAGCTGCGTTTCATGGCATCCTGAAATTGTTGATTGCATATTATGAATTATTTATTGTTAATTTTTTGCTTGTTTATAGGTTTAGGAATTTAAAGTAATGCAAGAGCTAGTTTCTGTAGTGGTATGTTTTAGAAATGCATGTTATTGTTTTGTACAAACCTCTGAAAAAGTATTATTCTAGTGTTCGACAATAGCAAAAGATTAAATAATATATTTTTAATCAAAAACAAACATGTATCGAATAAGTCGCAAGGTTTGAGTCGATGACATTAAACATAACCAAAAAACTTATTGATAATAACTTACCTTTCCACAGAAAGAGCATGTATATTTGGCGTGTTGGGTCACTTCCATCTTTTTAACCATTTTACGTAGGGAGGCGCCATAACGCGTACCATATTTGCCAGTGATTCCAACCTTTTTCGTACGTTTTGCCTGTAAATATCAACACAACTTAGGATGTAACTTTGAAGATGTAAATCTAAAATCGCCCTCAAATATCACATTCACAGATAAGTATTCCAATTTAGCACTCATTTTAACTATTTATATTCGTTTAACCACATAAGATTACGAAAATATTTTGAAATTACTTTCTCACCATTTTGAATAAACCTGCCTAACAAAACAGTTGACAGAAAAGAGAATCAAATGTGACAGTGACAATTCAAACAATGTAACTTGACATTGTTGTTTGGCACACACCACAGATTACATAGACAGCTGTTTTACACATTTTGTCTTGGAACATTTAAACCAACATATTGACAACGGACCAGTGGGCGGGGCTTAAAAAACATGGCTACCACAGAACAGTAAAGTAGATAGAAGTGTGATGTGGGCGTGGCCCACGTGTCACTTGTAAGGTAAGATCACCTAACTTGCTCTCAGTTGTGCGCAGAAAAATATTCGAGTCGGTTGTCAGCTGTCAAACCTTTTTTCCATATTTATTCATTAATTAGGACGTGTTGTTCGGTATTAGAGTGCAAAAATGATAGCAGACGAAATAATATCAGCAATGGAGGCATTTCATACCATCGGTAAGTCTTATTTTTATTTATTTTACATGTAATATTTTATGTTATAACTTCGCTTGTAATTTGTCAAAATTGTATACAAATATCTAGACAAAATGAACCTTAATCCGTAAGAAATTAGTACTATTATAGATTGAACAGCAAACAAGATTTTCTGGAATATTATTGCAATAAACAAACGAATGTCGCTTTAGTGATGCTTGTGGCGCATATCGACAGTATCGATACTTTAGAAAAGACAAACATTATAAATATTAAATTTTATTTTATTTTTCCTTAGCTTTCATTTGTCCAATTTATTTATAGATTTCCCAAAGAGGCTAATTTAAAAGAGAAATGGATAAATGCAACGTGACGAGTTAACTGGATGCCGAACAGCACTAAGCGGTCTAACAAAGGCCACCGATACAGCAAACCTACGGCAGTTCCAAGATTTAAAATAATGCATATTTTCTGTTTGTATTTTGTAAATATAGATTAATACTATTCTATTCCGTTTTTTATTTAATAATAATAATATAAAAAGACGTACTTAGTAGTAATAAACATACTCCAAAATGTGACACATCTATACTATCTATACTAATATTATAAAGAGGTAAGGTTTGTATGTATGTATGTATGTATGTATGGTTTTCACGCATAAACTACTGGACCAATTTTGATGAAATTTGGCACAGATAATCTTTAGACCCTGAGAAAGAACATAGGCTACGTTTTATTGCGAAATATGTACCACGGGCGAAGCCGGGGCGGACCGCTAGTTATACTATACTCATATAATAGAAAGAAAAAAAAAATACACAAAAAATATTTATTTGTGAATTATCGATAACAAGGCTGACATCCCTCAGGGCATAGCATCAGATAAATATCAAGTTAATGTCATTAATGTTGAGTGACACAAATTTCAACCTTATCTCTATGAGTTGAGGTTCAAAGTTATATCTATCGAAAACTAACGCCCTCTGTTGTGGAGTAGCTGGATGTTTTCGAATTTGGAATTTCTGTGCAATGAGAAACAAAACAGCTAATATACCTAGGGATGTTATACTAAAATAAACCGTAACATGGTGCGTTAGGGTACATATTGAAATGCTGAATTTATAACCTAAGTCAGTTTTTACTCAAATTAAGCTGTCCAATCAAAGGCATAGATTACTTGTAGTGTACTGTATAACTATCGGTTTAAATGTGTGGGTTTGGCGACACTGGTTTTCATAGTAATTATGACATTATAGCACTTCTATTTGTTTTTAATGTTCTGTGATGGCTACGTATTGTGTGCAACAAAAGAATTAACCATAAGTTTACATTGAATTAGTGTCATCAATTTTAATTATTTATGTTTTCTATAAATGATTTTTTTCAATTTGTTGGATCATGAATGGATTAATGAATCCTCATTAATATCATTATGTTTTTTCACAGTTATCCTTCTTTTCAACCAAATCGGAGCGTCTGTAGATGCTTTAAACTCCGATTTACTAGACGCTGATGTCGTGCCTCTATATTTTTTTTAGCTTTATTTGATTCTCTAGCAGAGCTTGGTAGATTACACGATGGAACACATGTTTTTTTTAAAGTCATCTTTTTAGTAATAACACCTGAAAAACAAATTTTTCAATTAGTTTTAGATTTATATTTACATTTATATTTGAGGTTAAGCATTGTCAACTTACTTGGTACAATAAAATCATTCCTTTGAAAATGTAATGAACACACTCTCATATGCGGATTTATATTTTTCAATTTTAAAGCACGCTGCCAGGCATCGATCTACTTTTTCTTTTTTTCCGAAATAATTTTCAACATAAACAAAACTGCTACCAGATTTAGGTATAGCATGAAAACTAACTTCTAAATTCGTATGAGATTTACTACCACAACCGTTCACCGCACAATAAACTCTACTTTTATTTTTAGTACGAAATTTTAAAGAATTTTTATTAATTTAAAAAAAAAATTGTTTTTAATAGATTCGGTAATATACTTGTGTACTTAAGTGCACACTAAAACTAGTTCTTTTTTTGAACACCAGGTGTCGTGACCAAAGTGATCCGTTGTCAATTGCTCATAAGATTTTTGTACCAATGCAAACTTAGCACCGTTAGCACCCCATCAATGGAATTTTGGGTCGAAAATGACCTTGATCGATCGACTTTATTAAAATAAATAATTTAACAAATTCAATGATGGACCTATACGGACCTAACGGTAAAGAATACGATTTTGATAAAATTCGCCAATTTTGCTATGGATGAGGTGCTAAAGTGTAATTTTTTATGCCCAAAATTAAAAAAAAATTATTTATAAAAAACTTAAGGGGACCTTACGAAAAAATTGTGGGACCTTAAAGGACCTAACGGAAACCTATTGATTAAGGTCATTTTTGACCCAAAATTCTATGAATAGGGTGCTAAAGTGTATTTTTTTTATACACAAAATGTAAAAAAATTATTAAAAAAAACTAAAGGGGACCTAACGAAAAAATTGTGGGACCTTAAAGGACCCAACGGAGACCTATCGATCAAGGTCATTTTCGACCCAAAATTCCATTGATGGGGTGCTAAGTTTGCATTGGTGATTTTTGTGCTAGATTTCAAATTATTTATTGCCAATTTATTGCTTTTGTGGACATAAATTTTAAATGTTTAGATATATTTGAAATATTGTCGAATAATATTTAGAACCCTATTTCATAATTTTCTCTTGTATTTTAAACATTGAACAAGTGTTAATTATTGCGAATAAACAAGTCATACAGGTTGACTTTTATAGTCCTTTCCACCCTGTGTTTCCACCTAAGATGATTTCTGTGACACATCGATTTTTGACACGTGTAGAGATGTCGGTTACTGAAATCGTATCAATTGTTTCCGATAATCGATAATATTCTATATGGAAATGAAATCGATTTGAATAAAGTACCAAAATTAGTTTTTTCGGCATTTCGCCAACAATTAACTAAGGAACCTTAGCAAACAACAGCAACAAAAAGTCAACAATAACAATTAGTAAAAATAACAGAATACCACGTAAAGTAACAATATAAAAATGCAACTTGTATACAAGGCTGACGTACTCGTACAGACGATTGACTCGATTGACAAACGATCACAAGATGGGCGCCGATTATATGATTTTCCAACTCTATGATTTTTCAACGATCCATTTCATGTACACGAATTGCGTAGGTATTATATTTTTGTGTTATTTTATTTTATTTTTCATTATATTAAACTAAACAATACTGTTTTTGATTTATAAGCTTAAGATGTTTCATTTTTATATTTTTGGTAATAATGCCGCCATAAAATAAAAATATTATGCACTAAAATTATTTTGACTTTTTAAACATAAAATACGTAATTCGGAACACGATGAAGTGTCACAGGAATCATTTTATTCCTCTGAGGGAATCATCCTAAATGAAAAGGACTATAGTGTCTGAATATGAGGTTAATTTCAGGCATGATTTCAGGAACGAAGCTACAATGTCAAACCTTGTGTCAGTTGTCAGTTTCACCGTTTCTTCGACCTATAAGTTGATAAAGGTCAATCTCGCCTTTACAAACCGTCCCGATTAACTGGACGGCAAGGAAACAGCAGAATAAAAAACAAACATGTTGCGAACGATCCTTGTACGAAACCAAGTTTTGGCCGAAAGCGTAAAAAAGGCTGTTCGGTGCAATGTCACGAGATGCCTTAGTACAGAATTAGCCAGAAGGAAACAGACCAATAAGTAAGTGTAGATCATATGTTTATTAAGAGACAGTTGAAACATTATTTTGAACATTACGATATTGACTTCAGTCATAAATTAATCAATAATTTGTTAAACATTTCAAATATTTTGCTCGTCGAAGCTTACTCGAATTGCATAACCGTAATGTCAAACGTTTTACCTTGGCAAGTGTCATTGGCGAAAACATGTGTAAGGAAGCCGGCACTTGCAATTTTTTTAACCGCTCCATATACAAAAACCTATTACTTTTACTAATTTATTCAAGATGGATGGATGAAAACCATCTATGGCTTAATACCTGAAATGATGTTGTATATTGTTAAAACAATTATAATATTAAATAGGTACTATGTATTTAATATTATGCAATTTATTAAATCTTCAGATTATTATCTCCATCACAAAAGCAGTTATCTGCTCCTCAGCAATGGAGTATTCAAATAAGGCATTACTCAGACCTCCCTCCTCACAACTTGGTCAATCTGCCCGCACTCTCTCCGACCATGGAAAGTGGATCAATTGTAAGCTGGGAAAAGAAGGAAGGAGACAAACTTAATGAAGGTAATTTTTTTAATCTTTACTAATATTATAAAGCTGAAGTGTTTGTTTGTTTGAACGCGCTAATCTCAGGAACTATTGGTGCGATTTGAAAAATTCTTTCGTTCTTAGATAGCCCATTTATCGAGGAAGGTTATAGGCTATATATCATAACGCTAAGGAGCGGAGTACTGTGGGTAAAACCGCAGGGCACAGCTAGTCATTTATATAAATGACTACTGAAGTAAAAATCCAAAATTTTAATTATAACAAAGAATTATTATATACATTGGTTATTGTCCTAGTAAACAGTGTAAAATTTTAAGACTTGAAGCTAATTTCTATTAGCTTCAAGTCTTAAAATTTTTTGCTTCTGCAAGCGTGTAAAACTGAATCCTGGTCATAAACTATGTCAGTAAAATAGATGAAGGTACTATCTAGCTAGCTTATATAATTATTTTACTAGTATTTGCAGTATAAAAAAAGCTAACAAGTCTTGAATATATACAAGACCATAATCTTATCAATTTTAATGTAAATCAGTAGCGACTGATTTTGTGATATAATTTTAAGAATATCAATGATATCAGTCAAAATACAACTTAAACATATCTTGGGAAACCACTGTTCTTGTTTATGTTTATCAAATATATTGTAAACAATATGTATTAATAAAAAATGCACCAATATAACTAAAATCAAAATAATGATAGATCATTTATTGTGAATATTTATTTCATGAATGCAGCTCAATAATTTTCATTTTTTTTTAAATTGTGAGATGTTTTTTCAATATGTGTTAATCTAGACTAATATTATAAAGAGGAAACCTTTGTATTTTTGTATGTTTGTATTGAATAAGCTCAAAAACTACTGGACCAATTTCAAAATTTCTTTTACCATTACATAAGAGAGATTCTTCCATATAGGCTATATTTTATCCCGGAAAACGTAAATATGAACCACGGGCGAAGCCAGGTGGACCGCTAGTTATTAATATTTTAAGATATAATTTCTTGTGCAAGAATGTGCAATGTATTAAATAATCCATTTTCTATCAAACAAATTATTATGTTGGAAGTCAAATGAAGGTCAAATTAAGACTAAAAATAGTATAATGATTATGATTCAAATACCATATTTGAATTACATCTTACAATTAAATAATTATCTTATCTATATCTCAGTGAAACGAAATCTTTTCATCTGCTTATATAAAAAAAAAATCTTTTTCTTTTATCAATTTCACTTGCATGTTTGTAACTGGCAACCAACTTTTTTAGACTCAATTTTGATCCATTTTAAACAAACTGATTTAATTTCTAACTTTGTAAACCAAAGATGGGTGACAATATAATAATTTCATCAGTTTAAGCATTTTTTTAAACTATATTAATTATAATTAAAGTGAAACTTTTATTACATCGTCTCAAACTTTTTGGTCTGTGTAGCGCATGTCGCGTGTATCGCGGCTGCCGAGTAGGTATACCTACTCGGCAGCCGACCGACACGCGACATGCGCTACACAAAGCAGTGTTCGGAACCGTTCGAACAGTTTCACTTTTACCGTGGTTTCATAAAACCACACAACATTTTTTTTCCTTTAAGGTGACCTCCTCTGTGAAATTGAAACTGACAAAGCGACCATGGGTTTCGAGACCCCTGAAGAAGGTTATTTGGCCAAGATCCTGATTCCTGCAGGCACCAAGGGTGTGCCAGTTGGTAAACTGTTGTGTATCATAGTCGAGAACCAGGCTGATGTGGCCGCATTTAAAGATTTTAAGGAAGACTGTAAGTATATATTTAACTATGCATGTACAATTTTGATGTTATGCTAATCTATACTAATATTATAAAGCTGAAGAGTTTGTTTGAATGCGCTAATCTCAGGAACTACTGGTCCGATTTGAAAAATTCTTTCGGTGTTAGATAGCTCATTTATCGAGGAAGGCTATAAGCTATATATCATCACACTACGACCAACAGGAGTGGAGCCACGGGGGTGAAACCGCGCGGAGCAGCTAGTGAATAATATAATACTTTGTCAGTGTTACAATCTCAGAAATGGGCAAAATAGTAGAATTTTTTTTTGTGGAATACACCATAACAATAACATGATATCAATCATAAGGATCCATGAAAAATTTAAAAGAAATGGTTTTTTGTGGCTATTTAAGTTTGCATGGGAGTAACATTTTTTACCATAAGAAAGAATGCAAAGATTTTATAAACAGAATCTCCATTATTTTTGGGAAATAATTTAAACCGAAACATGTAAATTTACCATACCAGTAATGAACTGTGCATGATAACCAAATTTGACTGTTTTAAGGCTGAAACAAGCTACTTGGTGTGCTTTACTCATTAACACAATAAAACCCACAGTGTCGGGAGCGCCGTCGAAGCCTACGCCTGCTAAATCTAAAGGTTATTATTTATAATTGTACTAAAAATGTCTTATAATTTGAATGTTTTTTAAGTTGTCTGTGTTGTTTGTGTTTGCTTATTATCATATTTTCTGTTGTTTTTTAACTTTGGAATTTATTAAGAAATTGACAAAGATATATAGCTGTATGTGGCTGTCAACAACAAAAATATTGTATAGGATTTAAAATTGTATCATGCAGGGATAACATATTATGTAAATTAATTTTAAATCGACTTAATGTACTGTTCGGATTATTAAATGGTTATCAACGATATAACATATTATTTTGTAAGAAATTTTTAATTGGAAAAATAGATCGAAACTCATAGTATCTGGAAGTTTTTCACTACAACATAAAAGCTAGCTCACAGGTAGCTCACATTTTTTGAATTTAAGAATGCATGCTTAAACGGTAGTTTATCCTGTCTACCAGCTACCTATCAAACTTCAATTAAATTAGTTCAGTAACATGTAATTTTTTTAGTTATTAGTATCACAATATTATTCAGCCAACTTCAAGAAGGAGGAGGTTGTTTATTCGACTGCATATTTTTTCTGAGTTAAGGCGTATTCAATTATTCATAATAGAGCGGTATCGCTACCGCCGTGGGTAGCGGTATCCGATAGCACGCGATTAAATATCCGATCGGTATACTCGGATACCTATCCGAGTTAGTCCGAGTATACCGATCGGATTAGAGTCTCTATATAATACTACGTAAGAGAGAGAGTGATCTGAATAGGCCTTTTGTTATTTCAAACTTACGACTGGGTGAACCGATTTTCATGACTCTTTACTTAGAATCTAGCCTTCCGGTTGTAGTCCTGAATCTTAATCTTAATACTATTATAAAGGCGAAAGTTTGTAAGTATGGATGTATGGATGTTTGTTACTCTTTCACGTAAAAACTACTGAACCGATTACAATGAAATTTAGCACACATATAGAGGGTAACTTGGATTAACACATAGGATAGGTTTTATCCCGGAAATCCCATGGGAACGGGAACTATGCGGGTTTTCCTTTGCAAACGCGGGCGAAGCCGCGGGCGGAAATCTAGTATTCCTATATTATTTTCATTGTCTCTAATCGTAATCCCTTTTAATAGCGGCCGCAGCCCCCGCCGCACAAGCCGCCCCTGCACCGGCCGCACCTGCAGCACCAGCTGCTCGTGCGGCACCGGCTCCTGCGGCACCAGCGGCACCTGCTGCTGACCAGCATAGTAGGATCTACGCGAGCCCGATGGCCAGACGGTTGGCGGAGCTGAAGAACATTCGGTTGGGTGGTGCGTATATTTTTCATTGCGTGATATAAATTTTTTTCGTAATTTTTTGGTAGTAAATTTACAAATATCAATTGAAAAATCGGTTTGGTCTTAAAATGTTAAAGGCTTATAAAAGGATGAAAGGATCCTAAATGCCTAAAAAGATTTTCACATATCCTATGAAGTAACTGTTAACAGATTATACAAAATATTATCTTTTGTACATGCGGCTAAAGTCACATGAAACAAAAATGCATAAGTGTATTTCAATACCCAAAAGTATTTTGCATCCATAGAGGTATTATACATAGAGTAGGTAGGTAATTTGTCTTACTGTAAACAAAAACATCCAAAGTTTAAAAAGAAGGAGATTGGGTTATCCTATCCGTTCCTCTCTGCTGATGAAACTAACTGATAGGCAGTGTTGCTATGCTAAACAAGCAAGCATGAAAGTAAAATATGATTTTGCAATCTCTTTTCTCTTTTTAACCTGAGGTGAGTAGAACGTATATATTATACCGCAATCTCCTTTTTTTTGCACTACGCACATATAGGTACGCGCTTACTTGCTCTATCTTTAATATCCCACAATACCTCTATGCTTGCACACAGGCCAAGGGTCTGGCATATACGGTTCGCTGAAGAGCGGTGACGTGTCAGGCGCCGCAGCGGCCGCGCCCCAAGTTCTCCCTCCGCCACCGTCTGGCGCGACCTACACGGACCTGCCGCTGTCTGGCATGCGGGAGACCATCGCGAAGCGTCTGACGGCCGCCAAGCAGACGATACCGCACTACCAGCTGTCGGTGACGGTGAACGTGGAGAAGACGCTCGCGATGCGCAAGCTGGTTAACGATAAATTGGCAGCGGAGAAGGCGGATGTTAAGGTGAGGAAAGTTTTATGTATCAGGGCTTTAAGAGGTTAAATTAAATAAATTGAGATATCTGTGAAAAAACATGTCACCATAAATACTAAAATGTTAGTAGAGTAATTTCCAACAGTAGAAAATTAATAATATCAGTAAGCAATTGACCTGATAATATGTTTGTGTCTGTAGAGTTTATTTAAAAATATTAACATAATATAGGCCTCTTACATTTTTTAGTGTATGGCCACAAGATATAAGTTACAAATATAATGTACTAGCAAACCGGGCGAACTCCATTTCGCCACCAGAAACACCATTTCTTTGCTGTAAACCTCACGGAGCCTGAGACCTTTCTAACAAATGCAAAACCGTGGATATCGGTTCGTGCGTTCTGGAGTTATAGCGTCAGGAAGGAAAACCGGACTTATTTTTATATAGTAGATAACTCTGCTTATTTTGTCCAATGAAATAGTTTATTGTTTTTTTTTATATATTTAATTTATCACGCAGGTATCAGTGAACGACTTCATAGTGAAAGCCGTAGCGGCGGCGTGCAAGCGCGTGCCCACCGCCAACTCGCACTGGATGGACACATTTATTAGACAGTGAGTGTTTTTATCGTTGTAAATCCGACTTTAATCCTTCCAAGTAGAGTTGAATTTATTTTAGTGTTATGTATGTATTGTTTTGGGAACCTTTTGTGAATACACCTTATAGTAATTTAAAAAATCTTGGATATGCCTTTTTTCATGTTTATTTATTTCGATTAGAATTTAACAAACACATATTTTGGGGACAGTTTAATTTGTTAGTTCATTTATGCATATGATTCGTTTCGTTCGGTTTGTTTATGTATATTTTTGTTTTTAACGATCGAAGAGTGTTCTAGATATTTCTTTATAAAGGCTTGAAGCAATTTCAAAAGCCAACTGAGAGATTAAACAAATAACTTTGGTACTAAATGTATTTTTTGACGTGACAACGTCTTATAATTCGATAGCGCCGGCTGCACGCACGAAAAAACATGACTCATGCGGCGTTACCTCGCTCTGAGGTGTTCCATAGGCTTGAAGTGCAAGCGAGAGCGCGGAACGAGCGACAAAGAAGCACAATCGGACGTCGTCACGTTCAACTATTGTCAGTAAACCGACTTTACATACAACCAATTTTTTTTTTTTACTTTTTAGGTACTCAAACGTCGATGTAAGCGTAGCGGTAGCGACACCTAGCGGCTTAATCACACCGATCCTGTTCAACGCGGATTCCCGTGGAGTGATCGATCTTTCGAGAAACATGAAAGAATTAGCACAAAAAGCGAAGGACAGTAAACTGCAACCGCAGGAGTACCAGGGTGGTACCGTCACTGTGTCGAATCTTGGAATGTATGGTTAGTATTGTGTGCTATAATGTATGGTTAGTATTGTGTGCTATAATGTATGGTTAGTATTGTGTGCTATAATGTATGGTTAGTATTGTGTGCTATAATGTATGGTTAGTATTCTGTGCTATAATGTATGGTTAGTATTGTGTGCTATAATGTATGGTTAGTATTGTGTGCTATAATGTATGGTTAGTATTGTGTGCTATAATGTATGGTTAGTATTCTGTGCTATAATGTATGGTTAGTATTGTGTGCTATAATGTATGGTTAGTATTGTGTGCTATAATGTATGGTTAGTATTGTGTGCTATAATGTATGGTTAGTATTCTGTGCTATAATGTATGGTTAGTATTGTCGCTAATTATTGAACTGTAAGCTTTATAGTTCAATAATTAGCGACATTTGAAATTTAAATATCTATGAAAATTGCCCTCTAAATATACATAAAATATTTATTTGGACTGACCGGTTGGCTTGGTTGGTAGTGGTCCTGCCTTCCAAGCCAGAGGTCGTGGGTTCGATTCCCACCCGGGGCAAATATTTGTGTGATGAACATATTTATTTGCTCTGTATCTGGGTGTTAATTATCTATATAAGTATTTATTTAAAATTATATATGTATGTTTATCAGCCATCTGGTTTCCATAACACAAGCGAAAGCTTAGTATGGGATCAGATTGTGCCGTGTGTGAAAATTTTATATATCATGATATGTATGTATGATTATTTGCTAATAAGAAGTTGATATTATTTTCTGTTAACAGGTATAACAATGTTCAACGCCATTATCAACCCTCCTCAGGCGTTAATAGTGGCGTGCGGTGGCCTGCAAGAGATTGTCATCCCTGATAAGAATGAACCACAAGGGTATGTTATAATTTAATTTAATATTTTAATCTTGTACAGTATAAATATTTTTGACCTTTTCTCAGCTTTTTCATGTGAAAATGTGTGATGTGTGTGTTTTCATAGAAAAAAGGTACTTTATTCAAATAGATTTCATTTCCATATAAAATATTATAGATTATCGGAAACAATTGATACGATTTCAGTAAAGGACATCTTTACATGTGTCAAAAATCAATATGTCACAGAAATCATCTAAGGTGAAAAGGACTATAGTGAGAGAAAGGGAAGCCAGAAAGATAAGAGGCGTAACGCATTACGTTACGAAGTGGTTTGCCCTCCCATAACAAGTTATCACTTCAAAAATAATATTATTATTTTATTTTATTTTAAACACTTTATTGTGCTGCAAAAATAACAATAGTAGGTACAATAAAAACTTAAGCTAGGACATACAACACAGAAGGCGGCCTTATTACTAACAAGTAATCTCTTCCAGGCAACCAACAGATTGTGTGAAAAACAATAAATAAGTACAGCGGAGGTAGGTAAAAAGTTAAAGATAAAGATTTATCTTCTTTTCCAGATTCCGTCTGGCGAAATTCATAACATTCACCGCGTCAGCCGACCACAGAGTGATCGACGGTGCGGTCGGCGCGCAATGGATGAAAGCCCTTAAGGAAAATCTTGAAGATCCCGCCAATATGATCCTATAAACAAACAATGGGACCCAGTTGAGCAACTTTTTAAAAAATAAACTGTCAAAAACCATAGATAATTAAAAAAAATTGGCTATGGTCATAGATAATTTTTAAAGATATTGTCTATGGTGCGATAGACATGTAAATAGCTTTATATACTCGTGTTTTATAGCGGATAAAGCTGAATTTAGTGTGCAAAAATATCTGGGTATTAATCAGATAGTTTCCACAAATTTGCACTGCCCCTAATGTATAGATAAATGGTCTTTTGCATATTGTTTTGGATTTTTGTAAAGGTTGCTTCAACGTGTTTCATTATTAACGATATATTTTAATACAATTTGTTACGCGACGCCTAGATAAGCGTACAGTTAAAAAACTTAGTAATTATAGTATTTATTTGGCTCGATCGAGTCTGTCCATAGCAAATTGCGTTGAAATTGTGAAAACGGTTATCCTTCTATATTGTTTCATATTTATTTTATTTTTTAAGGATCATGATGTGTAAGAGATTATTGTATATTCATCATATTTAAGTATATTTTTCATTACCCTTTTGAAGGATAAATCTTTTTCTATGTATGTTTTGGGTTATCGAATACGACAGGTCAAGAGGTGCATAACTGCCTAATATTTTTAATTATTTATATACCGAAATTCATCATTGCATATTCCTGTAGTCATTTAAGCGTCATGTATTTTTTATTCTGTTGTTTTTTTTTGTGTTTTTATTTTTCATATATGTTTTATCTGCATTTTATAGTTATAGTGATATAATAGATCTTTTTGTAGTTTTGTTTATCATGGAAATAATGTGAATTAAATTCATAGAAAAAAAAAAACATCTGTGTAAATATTAATTTTGAAATTAAATCTTTTGTTACCATCAAGGCTGTTGTGTTTTGATGCTGATAGGATTTTATGGACGTTAGTGGAATATATTTTATTTATAAATTAATTTCTTGTTTTATTTTGACCCTATAATCCAATTAGATAAAGCATCGAGTATTGATTGTTTTATATTTATTTCATATCAATGGAGGTCCAAAGATCTCTATACTTATAAATTTTGGGGACCAAAAAATCATTTTAACAAATTTTTTGTTAAGTATCACTTGTATTTTATTACACTTCAAACGAGTATAAAAGATAGCGCCTGACTGTGGCGTGGCCTGACCATACCGATCAGTGCTCTTACACAATGAATCGAATTTTAAAAATATATTAACAACTTTTATACAATTAATATTAATTAATAAATAAACGTATAACTTCCCTTGTTCGTGTATTTTTTACCTTGTACTTTATTAATTAATTATCGTTATACGGGTCAATGCCAAAATACTAAATTAAAAAGTTGCGTGCAAAATAATGAGAGGCGCGTCATATAGGGCTTGTCACTAATAAACAATTTTGTCAACGAAAAAAGGTCAATAATATAAATTCTGATATATATCATATATCTAACTTCATTTCTGCTTTTCAAAGGTACTGGGTAGGTTTTGGTTCAGTGAATATTGTAAAAACAAAAATGTATGTTCAGATGGTGTTTGTGGGAAATTTATTTATTTTTATCTATTCAATAAAGTTTTCGAAATTGGCTTTTATTTTCATACAAACATCAATAAAAAATAAATACAGGGAATATGCAAATACTTAAGTAGTTTTTTGTTGATTGGTTTCTATCTCTATGTTTGCTTGCTGTATGCATTTGTTCAGAAAAAATATAAATTTACAGTAAAATGGCAGATTCTCCAGGTGAGCCGGAATCTGATACTGAAGAAAAGAAAGTAGTAAAAGAAGTACCTGTAGTTCAGGACCAAGGGTTCTTCCGTCATAACACAGGCGACACCTATGACGGATTCTTTGAAGCCAAGAAAAAGGATAGGAGTGTTAAAATGCATGGTAGGAAATAGCTTTATACTTGTACGAATATACTATAAGTACCTAATGGTTTTTATGTAGTCTGTATTTAATATTTATATAAATACTTCATGTTTTATTCTGGTACACCGTACAGAGCTAAGCTACGTCACAGCCAAGATTCATCAAAATCCGTTGAGTGGTTCTTTAAAAAAGTATCACAAACATATTTATTATATCCATACAAAGTTATATTCTTACAAACTTTCACGATTTATTTGTACCTAACCATTATTTTACGGTCCACGAGCATTTAATGCGAAAATGTAAACATATCCGGGTTTTTCTTATGTTTAAATCCAATCATAAAAAAATGTAAACAAGTGCGTCGTAAAGTCTATAACTCTATAGGAATAACTTCCATCAATTCGTCCATTCACCTTAAATTCCGACAAGCTTAGCGAAGCGTTACAGAATGTTTTTGTCTTTCATTAAGTAAAATTTAATGAACCGTACATATTTGTAGCTCCATTCCACTTCATAACCCGCGCGTTTCGCTCCAATTGTACAAAATGATGAATTTAATGATCTTTTGTTTCTGGTAGTTGATAAATTGATTTTATCTCGTATTGATATAACCCCTAGTGCGTCACGAATCAGACTGTTCAATTGTTCATATTTATTATAGATTGTATTATAGATTTTCTTTTAATTAAAGTGACACTCCTATGCGTTTCACTAATGTTATCGCCAGTTACCAACATCGATTTCTTTCGTTCACTATTTTATTCAGAAATCAGAAGTGGCATATGCCGAATTCCACATTTTAATTTTCCCTTCCCTTTGTTATGTGTGCCCTAATACCTACCATATATTGTGTAGGATATTAATTCTAGTCATTATCAACTCTAAAAAATAGTGCAAGAGATTCCATGTCGTCTCGTTCTCATTCATTCTCGTTCGCGAATAAGAAAAACCACGATGCGAAGGGCTCTAGGTACCTAATGGTAACAGTCAAGCAAGAAAAATATAAAATTATGATAATATGAAGATGATAATATGATATAATATGAAGGCTATAGTACAAATTACTTTAATACTACCTAGGATTTAAACTCCTGTAAATTTTCTATGTTCAACAGGGCCTGGAGTTTACACAACTAACGAGGGTGACATCTACGCAGGGAATTGGGAAGCCGATCGTTTCGGTGCTAATGAAGAAGTGTCCATATTATTTACCGATTCAGCAAAATACGAGGGGCTAATCAAAGATTGGTGTTACGCCGGCCCAGGGAGATACATTTATCCAGATGGAAGCACTCTTGTTTGTGATTTCGTTGATAATTCACCTGTTGGGAAACTAAAACTCATTGATCCGAACGGCCACATTTGGCTCGGGAAGGCTGAATGTGGTTTCGCTTGGTTTCAACCAGTTAATCATTATTACGAGATGTTAGAAGCGACGCGTGATGCCAAAAGTAAGAAACACCGTAAAAGCAAAGATGTCGAAGATGTGGGCAGACATTCGATACATGTTAACAAATAAAATTGTTGATGATTTATTTAATGAGTTAAATTTCCCTACTATTATACTAAATATATGAAAGTACCTACCTAGATTCGAATTTTAAGTTATTAATGCTTAATGGTAGCTCCATAGAAAGTTCCAAAAATGAAATATATCAACCACTGACCACATCTACTCATTTTCAAGGATACATAAATGATAATAACGGAATGCGTCAATCGCCATCAAGAGACTTTTGTCTCACTATATTCTTTCCTATTACGAAAGTATAATCATGTTCCCAACTATAGCTCATTCTTGATACCCCGTTAAGTACTTATCTATACGTGGCTTCCAAATCTACACGTCAATCTGACATCAGCTAACGTGTATACTGTACATGATTACTTATTACACTTAATTTATTCATAGCACATTCATTATAACTCTCCCAATTAAGACGGGCGTTTGCTTCCAACTTACCTTGATTTGGGCCGTTTAATGAAATAACGGTAAAGGGCTCCGTAAGTCATAAGTGGGTCATTTAACTACAAAAGCGATGTTGCGACGTGACAGGAAACCAGCCATACCGAAATGCATATTAAAATAGTTACAAGAATTAAGAAGCTTCCGTCAACTATCTTTTATTCGTTAAAATGGTTTGTGTAAATACGACTGATGGCGAACAATAGAAGCTCACAGTTGTAGAACAGGTTGTGATTAGGTGCTAAGTGAGGCGTGAGATGTTACTCCATCAGTTAGTATTTTATGACACTTTTCGAAACGAGCACTTAAAGGTGTAAGTACGTACTTGACAAATTGATGGGACCTGTGCCACTTAATTGAGTACGGTTTAGGTTGACTGCGTTGGTTATTTTATTTTGAGTCCTCCAAACACTTTAAATGAAATGCTCTATTACCGTAAAAAATAATATATGTTATGCCTTTAAGGAGGACGAAAGTTTCGCAAGTATTGTGTTAAAAGTACCCAAATTCTGAAACTGTTTGATCTGACCGATAGATGCATATTATTGCACATAGAAGATTTTTAGGAATCTATCCCTATGCTATATACTTTTATGTATATGCTAGATACTTTTCGTACCATCTACAAAATCTAATTTAGCAGAACAGCATTTATTTAGGTTTATTTTGTTAAATGTCGTAATCGACGTCATCCGCAAAGTAGTAAATGGCTTACGCCTACAACAAAGTAGACATTCGCATTAAGCCTTATTGCATGGCCTCGACGCCTACTGCGTTGGACTGAATTGCTTATTGTAGACTTATATGTGTTTGTGGTTTTTATATCGTAAGATAGGCAATCAAATGAAAACATGTTGGAAATAATAATTGCATTATGGTAACTAGTAAAATGTTAAAAGTTTTTGTATTTAATGAAAAATAGGAATAAAAACTATTATTTTAATACATCTACTTCATCCTGCATACAATGTGACAAATACAGATTTACCTATCTATAATAAATCCGAAAGCTTAAAAATAACTGAATCTTAATAAACTATAGCAACAACACCTTTCATAATAACACAGGAATAAGTAAGTGCCTACATATTGTACATACACAGAAATATAGTTTGTTACATGGTTGAGATAGCTTATAATAGGTACCTATAGATGTACAAAATGCGGCTTTATCGTTAGTGAGCAATTTCTTCCAAGCAACTCTATGTAGACAGATATAGTGAGCAAGAATTACATACCTAATTTATTTTCAGCAATTAAACTTTTCCTTCTATTACGAAAGGAATTATTTGCATTTTTTACGGAAGTCAGTAAAGAAAGTTTGTTCATGTGTTGATCCAATTACCATTAGCGCTCTTCTCTTATCGTGACACAATTTTGTCCCATTCCCGCCTCGTGATTACACGTGATAACGTCATTTTGTACTTATTTCGTCATACAATGGCGTAATAAGGTTTTGTGTTATATTTTGCTATCACTTTCTATTCATATTCTCATTTCTATATTAGTATATTCATTATAAGCTGTAAAAGGTCATAGGAGTCGGTTTTCTCAAATGAATGTGAACATTATTCGTACTTACTGCCACCGACTTCAAAATTGGATCTGTTGGTTCACGTCGAGATAAGTCTGGGATACAATTTAATAAATCAATCTTATTTCTTACAAACAAACTCAAAAATTATAGATTAAAGGAAAATTTGTTATCAGCCGCGCTTGTCCCATACCATGGTGTTGTAATAATAATTAATCACTGTTTTAATTATTGTCATCATGGTCTATCTAAATTTAATCAATGAATAAGTATTATTGCCATTCACGTTGAATTCTATACTTATTAATTACTAGCTTACCGCCCGCGGCTTCGCCCGCTTTGTCTAAAACCTAATAAATTATATACTAAAACTACCTTCCTCTTGAATCACTCTATCTATTAAAAAAAACCGCATCAAAATCCGTTTCGTAGTTCTATAGGATATAGGGACATAGGGACAGAGAAAGCGACTTTGTTTTATACTATGTAGTGATTATGTACTTACTTAGCTCAAAGATAATGCCAAGTCTAGGAATTAACTTTGTAAGTTGTTGACTCTACATAATACGTACTGTCATTCATTAATTGAAAATCTTTAAAGATGTTAACTGTATGTTAATGTAAATTTTCAATTTTAAGTGTGAAATAATATATCTCCTCAAATTTTTATGATTTTGTGTCGAGCTAATAAAAAATATGTAGGTACATTACAATTGTTTTAAAAATCAATAAGCAACAATTACTTATTTAATTATTATGCATGACGTCGCTGAAAAACAGTGCTATCAACGGCTGAAATTCATAATACTCAAGCATTCTTATCACGGAAAACGTTGTACGTTATCCATTGCCAACTGTTACGTTATTCACAAAGCAATCTACAGCTGTAAACACGCAATGGATGTTGTTCAGTTGTAGTGCTCGTAAAACTTGTTGCGTAGACGGCCTACATAGGTAGAGTCTATTCACAGTTTACGAAGGTAGATTAGTAGTACGGCAGATGTCGAAGACGCGGGAGCGAGCTGGCGCGGCGGCGCTGCCCGCGCGTCCCCTTATCATCTTATCAGCCCTTATCACTTATCACTCATCGCGAATCCGATCGAGTTACAGTTGATTCACGCACGTGCAAATATCCGATACACATGTAATTTTAATTAAACCCGATCATGTACAATAAATTGTTCTTGTTTGTGTGTTTTATTACTGGATATGTTCACGGCCAAGGTAAGTTTTCCATGCAAGTGGAAATTGTTTTAATCTATTGTAACTAATTAAGATTAATGTTTCTGAATCTAGGGCGTGGAAATTGTGGTTGAATCATTTACTTGAGTACTTATCATTTGGTTTATGCCGGCACATCATTATTATATTATTATTGTATTGATTTTTTTTTTTGGGAAAATACCTGTTTAATTTATTTATAAATTTGTAAAATAGAGATATAGAGATCGAATCTAATGTCATCTTAGGATTTCTTTTCTTATACACATAATTATATTAAATTATTGTGCTGCCTCTATAATTATAAGGTACTAACATGAAATAAAAATAAATATTGAAATTCAATTTCATCCTTTTAATGTGCAACCGATCACCAAGAAATATATTAATATGATTAAGAACTTTAGTCATCATCCATCAACTTCATTTAAAAATAAATATTTTTCATGAAACAAATAGAATATGTTGAATATATAATATTATTTAGTAGGTAATACGTGATACGTTTAATTTTAACTAGCCAATATTATATTAAATATCATTTCATTTAAATACACACAGGCCAGTCAAAAACACAATACGGAAATAACTACAAAACTACTTCAACTTTATCAGACCATAAACGTCCTATTACTTAACTTTATCTATAAAAAGAATGATTTATATGATGTTGGTGAGTCCATAAAATAAATGTGCTTCAAAAATAAACTGAAGGAGCGCGCCGGATCCCAAACCCACCTGTTTTGGAAGTTTGCTTTCAGGAATCCATACTAATATTATAAACTAGCTTCCGCCCGCGACTCCGTCCGCGCGGATGTCCGTCTTCGCGTGGATGGTTTATTTCTCCATTTTGAGTAACTCTGACAATGACATCTTATAAAAAAAAAAGAATCCACTGCGGGTAACGCAACGTGTGTTCGCGGTTCTACAGAACAACGTCTATGGATAAAACTGAAAAATTAAGATTTATTTTTTTTCCACGTATTTTTTCAGTATAAAAAGTATCCTATTTTACGCCCAGGATAATAAGGTATAATTATACCAAGTTTCATCGAAATCGAACCGTTAGTTTTCACGTGATGCCAGCATATACAGACAGACAGACAGACAAAAAGTTTTTTAATCACATATTTGGGTTTGGTATCGATCCAGTAACACCCCCTGCTCTTTATTTTTTCAATATTTTCAATGTACAGAATTGACCTTTCTACAGATTTATTATATGTATAGACTAGCTTCCGCCCGCGACTCCGTCCGCGCGGATGTCGGTCTTCGCGTGGATGGTTTATTTCTCCATTTTGAGTAACTCTGACACTAACATCTTATAAATATCTATTGGACCCAAATACGGCTAGGCCTATAATAATACCCAACGTGTGTTCGCGGTTCTACAGAACGTCTATGGATAAAACTGAAAAATTAAGATTATTTTTTTTCTACGTATTTTTCCAGGATAAAAAGTATCCTATTTTACGCCCAGGATAATAAGGTATAATTATACCAAGTTTCATCGAAATCGAACCGTTAGTTTTCACGTGATGCCTGAACATACAGACAGACAGACAGACAGACAGACAGACAGACAGACAAAAATTTTTTTAATCACATATTTGGGTTTGGTATCGATCCAGTAACACCCCCTGCTATTTATTTTTTCAATATTTTCAATGTACAGAATTGACCCTTCTACAGATTTATTATATGTATAGATGCGAAAGTAACTCTGTCTGTCTGTCTGTTACTCAATCACGCCTTAACTACTTAACCAATTTGCATGAAATTTGGTATAGAGATATTTTGATACCCGAGAAAGGACATAGGCTACTTTTTACCCCAGGACATAGGATAGGTTTTTCTTTG
Organism: Colias behrii; assembly: GCA_029959065.1. Classification (NCBI taxonomy): domain Eukaryota; kingdom Metazoa; phylum Arthropoda; class Insecta; order Lepidoptera; family Pieridae; genus Colias; species Colias behrii. The sequence continues at coordinate 4,240,719 of JARWMC010000016.1, forward strand.
ACTGCGCGGGCGATGCCGCGGGTGGAAAGCTAGTAGGAAATATTCTATTTAAGAATGAATTTTTGACTTAATTTAGGACAGTGACACGTGCTTACTATTTCGACGGTATTTTGTTTCCACGTTGACGGAATTAGTTTGAACGTCGTAAAAGCTTTTATTTTAACTGCATGGACGCTTTTTTTCTTGACGATGTGTGGATGTCGTGGCCATATCGTAGATTTGCTCATTTCATGATATGATCGATCATTTCACGAAATGGTCGCATTTCATGAAATGGCCAACATAGTTTGATCAGATCGTTAAATCGTCAACGTTTCACGATTTGGTCATTCACATTTGGCCAGATCGTATAAAATATAAAGAGTCCATAAAATATTAAAAAAATTCAGAATATTCTAAAAACTTGTTAAATGTCATTTAAGTTAGTGCCGCGGCACCGGCCGGCGAATGCCAGAAGCGAATCGTTTTTGCAATAGAAAACAGTTAGGTTAGGTTAGGTTAGACTTTGATGAACAACGCACGAGCCGAGCGAGCAAAGCAAGCGTGCCGCGGCAGCGGCCGGCGAGTGCCAAAAGCGGATCGCATTTTAAATAACAAACAATTATAATAATATGTAGGATATATAAATATATATCCTAAAAGAAAAAATGCGTCTTAAATTATTTTATTTAAGACGCATTTTTTCTTCAATACATATAAGATATCCACATTTTCCATAGTACTCGAACCTCTTCGTCGTAAATTCTTTGCTATGACTTTCTTCATATTGTTATTAAACGAATTATGAAGTTTTTAACTGCGAATAATTAAATTTTCGCCAGCGGCCGCCATCTTATCACATAAACACAGAGCTTGCAGCGCCTCTACCAATGATTAATGTAACTATTTTACGATATGATCAAATAATTTTGATCATTTCATGAAAAAACCGCGCGTTTAGTTGGCCATATCGTGAAACGATTTCTTATCATTGATCTGCTCAAGCCACATCATGATGTGGCCAAACTAAATTGGCCATTTCACGAAATGCGACCATTTCGTGAAATGGCCAATCATTTCATGAAATGAGCAAATGTACGATATGGCCACGACATGGATATACATATAAAGTGAAGGACTTTCAGATATTTTGAAATATATAGAAGACATATTTCAGAGCTAAATAAAAATGCTATAATTCTTTAATATTATATTGTGTAATATGGAAATGCAATATCAATAACGTTATTGGTTAGATTGGTCCGATATGAGATATAAGATTAATTACATCCTCAACACAGGTATAAACAACTTTATGCCACAGACAATATTCTGGAACTCTCTAGATCTTCCTCGATAAATCAGAATGAAAACTATGATCCTGTCTTATATTTTCTGCATAGATATTGAACGTTTGTGTTTACATAGGTAATTTGCACTAAAATTTAGCGCATCTCAATTTTATCTATAAATACAGAAGAACATTGTGCTTTAAATCAAGTCTAACTATTTGTAATAAACTTTAAAACTAAGTGGAAGTTCCTTGTTAGTTAATTGCTACGGTACAAAGTATATGACGTTGCAAGTTTTATAATGTTTTTGCGTAGCGTATTAGAAGGTACCTATAGCTTTCTTAGTGCATCATTTATCGTAGAGTAGACAATATTGCAATTAATTTTTATTTAATATGGTCACAATATCCTCCTGTAGTTCATTATTTAAGGCGACAATTATAAATATTTAAAAATAGTAGGTAAGTTCATTCTTAACTAATGCAGTAAAAATAAAAATTTGAAAACGCTCTAAAGGAAAAATCTCGACTGATTGAAAAAAATAAGAAAATTTAAGTGTACCTACATATGAAATACAAGTTTTATTGAGATGAAATATCGACGTCGGCGAGGATACATCACGATTCTAATGTAAGCAGACCTAAATAACGTTTCATGAATAAATACAAATATTGAACGTAGCAACAACTAACTATATTATGTACGTATGTCGTATACAATATTCAGACAAGTTAATAACTTATAAATTAAGTATTGAGTGAAGATTTACACAAAAATAATGTCACTCCAACCTGTTAATGTCCCATAAAAATATTGTAAGTATAGAAATATCAAATATTGAACAAATAATCGTTCTATAATTAATTAAACATTCTGTCTCTACCATTTTTTTGTATGTTTAAATATAAGTGTACCTATTTAATGTATATGTAAGAAAATTTTAAAATTCAGCTACACTTCGGTTTTTTGTAATAATTATTTATAATTAACTGTAAGAGTACCACTTTATAAAAATCATATAACTTCGTTAAATTTCGTATAGCTTTGGTATAACTAATCAATGAGAAGTAAAAGCCGTCGCTTAGATAATTATGAAAGTCCCTAACAATGCAGCTTTAATTACATGGTGTCAAATATATCAGAAAATTGATGGTACAATTTTATTAGCTTTAACACGTGCGTGTTATTAGATGAATAGCTTCATGCCGTGGCGCCATGTGCGTCCAATTAATCGTCTGTTGCTTTATCTTTTATGTACTTTCTTCATTATTGTAGAATATATTATCAGTAAGAATATTTTATAAAAGGTTGTTTCATTTTACGGAATAAGACAGAATGTTTCAATTTTGATCAAGAATAAGAAAGCTCTATCTTTATAGCCTATGGTACATAATCCATACTTAATATTATAAATGCGAAAGTAACTCTGTCTGTCTGTCTGTTACTCAATCACGCCTTAACTACTGAACCAATTTGCATGAAATTTGCTATAGAGATATTTTTATACCCGAGAAAGGACATAGGCTACTTTTTACCCCGGGACATAGGATAGGTTTTATCACGGAAATCCCACTGGAACGGGAACTATGCGGGTTTTTGCGGAAGCCGCGGGCGGAAAGCTAGTCTACTATATAACAATAAGTCGGGTTTTCCTTCCTGACGCTATAACTCCAGAACGCACGAACCGATTTCCACGGTTTTGCATTCGTTGGAAAGGTCTCGGGCACCGTGAGGTTTATAGCAAAGAAAAGGTGTCTCTAGTGGCGAAACGGAGTGCGCCCGGTTTGCTAGTATTATATAGATATCCTGGAGTACAGATTCGATAGGTACCTATATAGTTTTATTAGTATCGATACTATCGAAGTAGTAAATCAATTTTAAATTAATTTTGTTCATTTCCTTGCTCGGACGATTTGAAAATATATTTCAGTTTTTATATTAAATATTAACTTCTATATTTCCGTAGCAAAGCTGTGGGAATAAAGTATCAAGTAATCAAATTTCAAATTTAACTAACAGATACACAATGATTCCATGGGAACAGATTATATAATGTACATATAAATAAACTATAAAGAACTAAAATCGAGCTTCAATGTTTTCATTATATCTCTAGGTCATAATATTTTGTACATGTATCCAAATAAGCAGATACATGGATTGACCATGTTAATGATGTAAGCATATTATTTTTGCTCCATGTTGCGGTCATCTGTTTAGTGTCAATACACGCCCACTTAATATTTACATTTAATTATAGATAGCTTTGTTTTATTCGAGCAACAATTTAAAGAGCTCACTTTACAGGTTTGATTTATTCGAGATGTTTTGTTCGGCTAAATAAGTAACTTATAGCTCTTAGTCTTTATTGTAAACAGTATCTCTATTATATGAAATGAAACTGCATGTTGTAAGGAGGTGAAATGTTTCATAAATGTCCCCATATGTACGAATACAACCTGGTAAAGTAAAGTAGGAAAAACAAACAATGTATAAAATATATGGCAGTCAGTTCAGTCAAATTAAAACTACGACGTTGTATTAATTTTTCTTTTACAGTAATTACCGAAAATAAATAATTCATGGTGAGATCATAAAAAAAAACCTTTGTGGAAATCACTTCCACACAGTTCTATCTTTTTAGTTTTCTTTCGTATTTTCTCAGATTTTACAGACAATATACAAAGTAAAAAGTTATAAAAGCGGTTAGTATTCTTCGAAAAACTTTAACCCACCAACAAGTTCACTTTGTTTTAAATGGATGTCGTTATATCATATTTGCAAGTAATGTAGGTGTCACAGTTTTTACCGTCGAATTTAAATTATAATATGAATAGTGAATACACATGGATGAACTGATTGTAATAAAAGTGAAAAAAAAAATGTCAGCTAAGTTAATATAATACGGTATAAAAATATGGCCCTGTTTTTTAAACTACAGTAACCATTTTACCGATAAAACTCGTACCTATATGATATTTTAGTGTTATAATAATATCCACCTTACATTTCCATCCCTCAATATCTATTTACACCCTGCAATATTCAACTCTTTCGTGGCCGAACATGCAACTAAGAATGCAAGTTTCTACAGTAATAAATACTTAAAAATGTACGTATTTACAGTGAAAAGAAAAGACGTGAAATGTCTCCGTGTAAACAAATAAGCAATCAATGGGTGCGACGGGTGTGCGGATTGAGGTCGGCATACGTCTGTGTCATGCTTGAATCATTATTTTGTTATCAGTACATGATATTTTTCGCACGGTCTTTAAAGTAATGCGAAATGTGAATTATCTTTGAATAAATATCACATATGAGTACCTAACACATATTTTAAAGTCAGTTGGTGAGGAAAAGTCTCAAGGAAAGTCGACGTCGTAAAAACAAACATTCGTAAACATCAATGTTAGACCTTTAATTAAATATTGGTAAAAAGTTTCGTGTTGTACCTACGTTTGCTTTTCATTAGGCATTAAATATGCCCCAGATGGGAATTATGGTGTTATATTACATTGAGTACAAACAATCAACAAAGAAACGCTGGAAAAGTTTAAATGTTTCTTTGGAAATAAATTTATTTAAGAAGTATTTCAATCACTTTCATGTAAGTTTCGTAGTAATTCATACACAATGTAGAGTTGATGAAATACATTCATTCATAGTTTCATTCTTGGCCTGAAAGAGCGATATAAAATCCCAATGTTAAACGTGAATAAAAAAATATTATATTAAAAGTAACGAGCAGCTTTGAAATCATAGAATCTCAAAAATTTCCATCAGGTGTGAATTGCTCTTACAACAATAATACGCAATGCGTAAAAGTCGCGGCACGATTCAGTTCACTTTAATGAACCTGTCTGTATCGCTTAATAATATTAATTCTATTGTTATCTATCGCTATCATTTTTCTTTTCTGTCGTATGTGTCCTAGATAATGAATAGAACTGATCAGTGTCCTTAGAAGATTTATCAGCACATTTTATTTAGAGGGATATTCTAGACATTTTTTCCTATATAATTCCAATTCGACTACTTTATTAAAATATATTTAGAAAAATATTTAAGTAACTTACATGAACGCGGATATTCACACACATTTTTTTAAGCTCTACAAGAAAGTTAAGAAGATTTGATAACATGATACATGATAACAATCATTTATGGTATTTTCGTGGCTTTGATTAAACCCGAAGCATACGTTAATCTCACTCACTAAAGCCTCAGATAAAAGACACCGACAAGTAACATCGTGGATGCCATGGATCTGACTGGTTTTCTAATATAAAATATTCTTAATTCTTAAAGGACTTTTCGTGACTTCGTACAAATCATACATTATTATATTAGTACTATTTATAGTGACTTGAAGTTTGTGGTGACCAAACAGTTTTAAGTAAATCTTTTTTTCGAGTCTGAGTCAATTACAAAATTAAAGTATAATATTCAGATAGTAAAGCTACGGTTTCATTGTGAGTAAACTTTTCCATGCTTTTAAATGCATTTAAACTAAGTTTCACTTTTAAAAAATATAACTTTTATAGGTAGAGTCATAGGTAGAGCCACACCTATAAGATGCCTTTATGGGAATAGCGCTAAAACATACGTTTCAAAACAAATACCGTAAATGAAAGAGACCGTAAGGTTAAAAGTTCAAACTTTCTCTCCCTTGATATCGTTTTCATACTTGGTTCAAACAGCTGGGCATCAAGGCAAGGTGTGCTTTGGGCGCGATACCAATTGGCATGGATATTAGTGTAGTAATAATTACGTTATCTATCGCTACAAATAAACTAGTGCATTATTAATAGTTGCACTTGATGTTTTTAATAGCTGAGAATTGCCCAATCATTTTACTATAATGACTCAGGTCTTTTTTACAGAACTAGTCAACAAAAGGATTGTTTTGTACAGGGGATGTGAAATATGTGTGTTAAGAATATTTAAGAAAGATAAATATGGTACTTATGCGTCCAAACTTATGTCAAGTCTTATGGCTAACATTTTAATAATTTTTAATCATACAATTGTTGCAGTAATACAACAGCAGGACCTCATAAACAAGCTGGTGTGCATCCAGCACGAGCAGTGCGGGCCGTGCCTCTCCGCCGCGTCGCACTGCCGCTGGTGCGCCGATCCGTACTACCCGGCCACTGCGCCGCGCTGCAATGATGACGAGAGGTGCTTATGTAGTGTACAGTACTACGATTCAAACTTAATGGCGGCTCGGAACATCGTACGATCCGATGCGCAGAAAACAATTTTAGGTATTAGCGGGACGTTAAGGGACCTGTGCGCACCCGCACTTGCACATGCACCTAACTTCCGAACCGCCATTAAGTTTGAATCGAACTATAGTAGTGTATACTGCCATACAACAGCAGAACTAATCAACTAGAATGCATTTTGGTGCCCATAACGACCTGGCGCCTAGAGCAACTGCTCTACCGCAATACCAGAACTATAACCTATCAGGTTATCGGGATGGATAGGATATTCATTTATATGTATATACTTGTGGCATACGTGAATTAAAATTCAAATTGTTCTTTGCATCCAATACTTTGCGTGTTATACTTAATTTTGATAGTTAGTAGTTACCTAATAGTTTAGTAAGTTTGGCGAATCGATTGTGTAGCTCTTCGTGTAAGACATTGACACAAGATTTCAAGATAATCGTCAGGTGCAAGTAAAACTTTAGTAATATTTCTTTCTTAAGTCTTATTAATTACCAAGGCAGCTCCGAAATGCTCTTTCTATACAATTACTAGTTTACGAATCACTTAAGCATACACATCTCGAGGTTAACAACATTTAATTACAACAGTTATTTGCGTTACTCGCACGTTGAATGGGAGACTGATCAAGTCATTTTTTGATTGATCTTAGATCGTGATTACAACGCGCAGGGATCAATAGGACGTAAAGCTGGACACTAACAGGCTGCGATACGAAAGCTATAGTCTGAGATATTTCTATGAATATCTTAAAAAATGTTTTGTCAGATATAACGGTATTAGAGCCATATTGAAACTTTATCGTGAATAACTGTTTTATAGTGACTCTACTTAAAAAAAATCGTTTTTTAACCCTTTTTAATGAATAGGCCATTTTTGAATACCTAGTGAATTCTATAGCCGCCCTATTTATGGTTGAGTTTTATCTTAATCATAATCGTTATACATTTTACAGTTTCACTATAAATATTGCTAATTACAACGCTGTAACGTTCTACCTATAGCTAATAGATAGCAATACGATTTACGCATTCATAGCGTAGCAAATGTTATAACATGAGGTTTATTTCATCGGAAACGCATGCTGAGTTAGTTAATGTTATCATTGATCGACGGCGAACATAATGTTTTAAGACAGTAAAAGCGCTCAGAATGAGATGTACAGGTTTAAAAGAAGTAACCTTTGCCCTATTAAACTTTGAATGTACCTACTTTTTAATGTTGATAACTTTTAATGATATATTAATACACAGTGGGATGTATTCATGTAGTTATGTATGAGAAGTATTTTCTAAAAATAAATATTATGTTGTTTTATTAGTATAATGCAGATTTCTGGCATGGGAATTTTCTTCGAGAGACCTACAGTTAAAAGATCAGGAAATAAATTAATCAGACTGATTACTATCAATTAATTTTTCCATAGTTGTAACGTTAATAAATCAATCGTTTAACATACTCATCTATAAATTTGTGCAACCATTATTATATGCCCAAAGTAATTTTTTATTTGTTCCCCTTTTTACATCTATATAAACTAAAAACTAAACAAGGTAGCTAACTAAATATTATAACATAGAAAATTTCAGCTTAGTTGCCTTTGGATGTGGACAAGGTATGATACAACGGCCTGAGAAGTCGGTGTGGGAGGTGGCAGACAATCGTAGTCTTCAAGACATGCTGCCAGACAGTCTGGAGGCTGTGCAGTTACAACCGCAGAGGATAAAGCTTTCTTTAAAACCACGTAAGTGAAGCTTAGAGCAGTTTTAGACTCGTTGTTATGATGCTTCTTCTTCATTACTAGTAGTGAAATCAATTGCAAAAATTATTGGTGGAATTGCTTTGTATGTAATATGTGCAATGTATCGAGTGTCTGATAAAAAATTGACTTCATCACCATTAGAATTATAATAAAACATACTACAAGTAGCTCTATTAAGAGCTTTATTTTATATTAACATTTAAAAAGCTACTTTATTTTCAGGTGAAACAAGAAAAATTCAGTTCCAATACCGTCCAGCGAGAAACTATCCGTTAGATTTGTACTACTTGATGGATCTCACGTGGTCGATGAAGGATGACAAGGAAACCCTTGTTTCTTTGAGAGACGATCTTCCTGAAATGCTGAAAAACTTGACTGATAACTTTAGGTAATAAAAATGTTATTAATTGCATTATTAAATGATTGTGGTATGTATACCACAATCATTAATTTATAAATCTAGTTTTGGCGAAGCTTAATCAAATAAGCAGTAAAATGATATTTTATATGTTAGACGTTATTTAGCATTCAAAATTGTTTGTGTTAAAAACTCACCTTAGCAAAGCTGCTTGTTTGTTTGAGAAAAGGCTCTATGTACGTAATATCATCTTGTGACAATTTTCAGATTGGGTTTTGGAAGTTTTGCCGAGAAGCCTGTAATGCCTTTTATAAGCGTAGACCCGGGGCGTAGAGCAAACCCTTGCACTGTTGAGGAAGTAGACTGCGAAGCTACTTATAGCTACAAACATCATCTTTCTCTTACTAATATGGTAATTCTTTATAAGTACATAAATTAAGTATTTTTTTTTATTAGACTAGGAAATTACGAAATCGAGGTTCTTCGTGATTTTAACGCTGTAAAAACTCTATTTCCAAAATCATCCAAATTCAAGATACGCGAAAGAATGTATATAACTATAGCTTTATCTATAAGTAAATGTTATATAATGTTTCGGCAAAATTTTATGTAGCAATTACACTATAAATTTTAAAATTGTTATCTAAAAATCTCTACATTCACTATCTCTACATTTGCAATGTAATCACGTTGGCCACTAGATATCACCTATAATCTATATACTTTACTTATAAAGTATTTATTTTATAACTTTCCAGGTGAATGAATTCATAGAAAGTGTAAACAGTAGTTCAGTGACGGCAAATTTGGACAACGCAGAGGCGCAATTGGACGCGCTGGTCCAGGCGATATCGTGCGGGAGTCGGATCGGATGGGCGACGCGCAGCCGGAAAATTATCATTTTATTGTCTGATGGTTTGCTGCATACCGCTGGCGATGGGAAATTAGGTGATTGTTAAGAAATACCTTACGTATTGTTACTTATAAGTATTTTTCGTAGTTAAAAGATTTAGAAGCTGAAATATTTTGAGCTTAATATCAAATAATAGTTTCTATAATAGGTACGTCGGGTTCCATTATATTATAATTGGTACAGTTAAAATGCTAGTTAATATATAAAAAACACACATATTTTATAATAGGTACTCGTATATAGAAAATTGTTTGCGATTTAGCTAGAAGTTGTGACTAAGTGCAAAATGTATATGTGGATCCCGATAATTTACAGATCCTAAATGATTGACAAATCACGATCTATTTACAGGCGGTGCTTCCCTGAAAAACGACGAAACGTGCCATTTAGACGAAAACGGGTATTATTCTGAAGCCGCTAAATACGACTATCCTTCCATTGCACAAGTTTACCGACTCTTGGATAAGTATAAGGTAAATAGAACTCGGCACTGTTTGCAGAAATAGATTAAAATGCGTTACGCAAATCTTTTCTTTCCTTATCGCAAAGATTAAAGTGTAGTTAGTTTTGAGTTACTCATTCGGTTGTGTAACGTTTTGTTTAATCTTTCGCTAATATTTACCTACTCTATTTTCCTTGGTCAAACAACTTATGTTAATATTTTCTTCCGCTTTGCCACCTAAATAATGATAGCCCCACTTGAGACTATACGAGTTGGTTTTTAAACTAATAATAATGTTCATTAGTTAATAGTTACAAAACTAAGAATACCTGATTAATCTATTAAACATGCGGATTGGTTTAGTAAGTTTCGAAACTTAAATGACAATTTTCCTAACAATCATAAATTATTGAGTTAACTCAATCTCCCATTAAGTTTATCATTACAAATTTCAGGTAAACGTAATTTTCGCAGTAACGGAAAGCGTAAAAGACCACTACGACAGCTTGCACCAGCTCCTCAGCGATTTCACGTACATCGCCAAATTGGAAAGCGACAGTTCTAACATTCTGAAGTTAGTAAAAACGGGTTACGAAGACATCGTGAGTGTCGTGGATTTCGAAGACGACGCCAGTTCGGGCCCTGTGAAGGTCAAGTACTTTACCGACTGTGGAGTGAAAGGTGGCACGTTGGTCGAAGCGAGGCGCTGTTCTGGCGTCGAATATGGCATGACTATTAATTACGAGGCTCACGTTACGCTGGATTCTTGTCCCGAATTCAAAAAGGTTCGTATCTGTTTTGCGTATGTGTATCACATTAATTAGCAACTTATTTGAATCTAATTACGGTTTTTGTGCAGTCTACATGCTGTTTGGCTTGTTTGGTAGTGCAAATTTAGATTGCAAGTGTAAACCTTAGAATTTTTTATAAGATTTTTAAATTGAATTCTCAATAAATGTATTATGAATAGAACTTAAAATTATTGTCCTACCCATAATATTATTTTATTTCCAGTCGCAGCAAACAATCACAATATCTGAGAGTCAGCTGGGTCAGGATTCCTTAACCCTAGAGGTGGATATACAATGCGGTTGCAACTGCGAGAGTGATCTGATAAAAGACATGTCGCTGACGTGCCCGGCACATTCACACCTCGTTTGCGGTGTTTGTCAGTGTAATAAAGGATGGTAAGGTACTTTCTTAAGGATAAATGCATGTAAAAATAAAGATAGACATCTTAGTATGTAGTTGGTTATTCGTATATTGTAATATATGTTATTTATTGCATAAAATATCTACGTTGTTCGGAGTAATTGAATATAGAGTTGATGTGATAGCATCTAGATCCTTTTGTTATTTTATCGGGAATGCAAACTATACTTCCAATATTATATTGTTTTAACCAATAACCTTAATACAGAACAATTGCAGAAATTATTAGATTCAATTATGTAGTAATTTCTTTTTATTCTATCATTACCTCAGACCAAATAGAAGAAGATTATTAGTTTGTGTAGTGCAGCAATATCATCTATCCAAGACGCCTCAGTCCACATTCACACTCTACATTAAATATTAAATAGTATTATACTCCAGATCTAGTTCCACAGAATCATATTATATTCCAGGTCTGGTCCAAAATGCGATTGCTCCATAGAAGACGACGCAGCCTCCGCCGCTTTGCTCTCACAATGCAGAGAGCCGAACTCTACACGGCTGATGACGTGCTCCGGCGCAGGGGACTGCTTGTGCGGGAAGTGCGAGTGTGATCGTGGCTTTAGTGGCAAGTTCTGCCAGTGTAAAGACTGTGAGATTAGTATGTGAGTGTTTGATGTGATCTTTCGTGTAAATCAATTACTAATACCTATTAGAGTAGCATATCGTTGATAATATAGTATAGTATTAGACTATCTGTGGTATCAATAAAAGTTTGTGTTGTTATGTTGTAGTATAAACGTGTGTAGTCTAAAACGTTTTTCCAGCTATGAATCCAAAAGCAGATCTTCAACTTTATGCGCCTCAGGAAAACTTATCAGCAAACCGATGTAAAATGTTTGAGCTTTATACTTTAGCAAGGAGAACTTTTTTAAGTATCTAGTTTGTTAATTTCACGCTGTGTGTACTTCTGGCGGAATTTTATCTCTAATATGTAAAATACATACTTGCGTGTGATTTCATCCTGGACAATTTTTAATTCAGGTAAAGTAATTAGCCTCGCATTTTGGCTGATACAAATTACGACGAGACATATTTCACTGTTTGTCTACTCTGCTGAAAAATGAATACCATTTCCAGTATGAACGGCATGGAGTGCGGTGGCGTGGAGCACGGCGTGTGCATGTGCGGGCAGTGCGCGTGCGAGCCGGGCTGGCGCGGCGCCGCGTGTGACTGCACCACGGACGTCGGCAAGTGCGTGCCGCCAGCTGGAGATGTGTGCTCCGGCCATGGGGATTGTGTTTGTGGTATGTTATGGATTTAATTCAACCTATACGTAATATGTATGTTCTGTTTAGCTTCGTCATAAAGACAAAAACATAATCAGCGAGCGGTAAAACCAGCATCAACCAGCAGGTAAGTTGGTTTAAGAAGAGCATCATGTAGTCATATTTTTCATTGATGATAAAAGGAGTAATTTTATGCTCCTTTTTACTGTTTCATTTAATAGTCATTTGAAAAATGAACCTAAGAAATTTCTCAAATAATTGCAGATCATTGTCATGTGCTGCACAGTGCTGTAGATTTTTATGTATTTGATTACGTCTAATCGTATTTAGTCATAATATTTCCCCCATATGTGTTTAAACAGGCTGTTGTTTAAATTAGCAGCATACAAAACCAAAACTTTATATTTCCAGGTCGCTGCGAATGTTCCGCATCAGCAGACGGCATGAAATACTCGGGTATGTTCTGCGAAATGTGCGCGACGTGCGAGAACCCGCTGTGCGCGAACGCGGAGCCGTGCGTGCTCTGCCACTTGAGCAACAACTGCACCGAGTCGTGCAGCATCGCGGGCGTCAACTATACTGTGAGCGAGCGGTTGCATGATGGTGAGTTTTCTTGTATGTAATGTTTTAAAGAAGAGAAAATATTTGATTGCGCGATTCTAAACGGCGTTGCCTAATCGTTCTTGAGTTAGATAGCTAGGATACCTCCCTAAAATCCCGCTTCAACAATTCGTATTATACCGTAAACTAGCGATTAGCCGATGTGTATAGGAGTACTATAATAATAGTATGGTAATAGGTAGGTAGGCAGTAGGTAATTAATCATTACTAACGATACGTAAATCAAACTAAAAATCATAGCCAAAGGTTCACATAAATGCAAATCATGGTATGTTTTGCTAACTATGTAAACACAAAAAGAACAGATTTGTATCTTTCACAGCCAATTCCTAGTCTTATTACATACATTTTAACAAATAAAATTACACGTTAAGATGAGCTAGAAAATGATAAATGGGATATCTAGGGTAATAGCTATAACTGCGGTCAGTAACCGGCGTTGAGTTTAAAGCGTCATTAGAGGGAAGTAGGTAGTTTATTTTTTCACGGTCGTGATAATGGGAAGCTTCATTTACAGACTAAAGACGGCGCTAATTTACATAGCAATTAAGAGATGTGTATCTTTTGAAATTATATTTGGTCAGAAACGTAATAAAAATGTTCACTGTTAATTAACTAGGCTTGTTCTGGTTTCAGTATAATTTTATGATTATATCTCTATTTCAATTACTCACTTATGGTGGAATTGGTAATTAAAAATTAGAAAATACGCACTCATGTTTACGTGATTTGCGAGAGCTTGCAATTAGTATTAAATTCATAACAGCACATGTGGTTACTGTTCTACACATTGTTATAGCTCTTACATATTTTCAAAAAGCAGATTTCAATTTCCCAGAGTAATGATAGCACAATTAAAATCTAGAAAAAGCTCTAATAGAAACATTTAAATTATTTACAGAAACTGAAAAATCCTCCGACATCCCCTGCATCTTGCGGCGTTTGGAGGATGGTCTTGAGTGTGAATACAGATACACCTACAACGCAGCAGTACAATCTATGATCACCATGGAAATCGTCATCAGATCCAAGGAATGTTCCCAACCAGCTACCGCCAAGATCATGACGAGTGCAATTATTACTATGGCTTGTGTTATTCTTGGCGGAATAATCATTATTTTAGGCATAAAAAGCGCACAAATAGTGTCAGATAGACGAGCATATGCAAAGTTCTTACAAGAAGCCCAAGAGAGCAGAATGCACATGCAAGAATTGAATCCTTTGTACATATCTCCCATTTCTGAGTTCACGTTACCTGAATCGTATCCAAGGGATAGAAATGATTGAATATTGCTTGATAAGTAGTTAATTTTTCAACTTTTATTAACTTATTTAAATATGAATTTTAACCAGTGAATAATGTAAATAATTAAAATAATAACATCTATTTGTTCGCTTGAATTTAATCTACTTTATAATAAAAATACGAACAAATTCATGTCGCCTGGCAAAAAATAACAATTACTATGTAAATTAGGCATTTTCATTTATTGTGTATTTAATTTATAATAATGGGCATTACTTTATAGATTAAGTAGTTGCTGTTAGTTTTCTTAATTGTATTGCTTATAATATTTTTATAATCAGTATGTACTGTGTGGGTACCTCCAAATAATGTATTACTTAATTAATTGTATATGTAAATGATAAAATGATTGATTGATAAATATTTTTACTAGTCCTCTGTTAGGTTAAATTTATAATATTTTCTATTTGTTAATTGTTTGCAGAGTTTGCCTTTTAAGTATTGTACAGTCATAGGCAGTTTTAAGGTGAAGACAGTGTGTTATGTATAACCAAATGGTTATTATAAGGAGAGAGGGAAAATAAAATACTTCAATTTATGTATGTTCATTTCATTTATTAGTTATAAAAATAATTCGTATATCCCAAACATTATTACCTAATCATCACAAAATGGAATGTATAGGTACAAATTGATCGCACAAATGCAACCGTACAATCGTACCGTAGATCGTACAATTATTACATACCTACATATAGTTGACGAGTTTTAACTTTTGATACAATAAAATGCCTTTTACAAGTCAATTGAATTATACGTACAAAATACATTATAGCTATAAATAAAATGCTCAAAACAACTATTGATAAAATGCAATTTGTGTCTCTTAAAGATGGATTTATGATCAAACTAAATAACATAAAAACTAATTATTATCTGCATTCGGATGTTGAGCAAATTGCATGTTATCTAACCGAACCCTCATTAATTACCTAAATAAAAATAAGAGGTAATGTGTTCCAAGTTCGCTCTTGAGAGCTCACTTGAGGACGTGCTACAATACTTGCAATAGATATTTATTGTTTTATGGCATTCAAATGCTTTATAAATATAAATTTATAAAGAATAGAAAAAATTCGATCAGGTCATTCGGGTCATCATTCGGTCATCATTCGGGTCCCGCCTCGTGATCGAATTTTTTCTATTCTTTATAAATTTATAATACTTGCAATATCTTTAGCTATGGATGTGTTATTAATTCAATTATTTGAAACAATCTTACTATTCATTTATATCGTTTTATACATTATTTCTTCAAAATAATAGATGGTTATATTTAGCTGCCGTGTAAGCTCAAAATAAAAAAAGGATCTTATAAGATATAAACTAGTAGACATGTTAACGCTCTTATAAACGAAATTGAAATGTTATTCTTAAGGCACATAAATTTATAGTTTAAAGATGAATTTCTCATATTTAAATTAAAGTCATCGATACTGCAATTATAGTAGCTACCACGGTATAAAAGAGATATAAAAATAACTAAACTATTTAACTAGAAATCACATCCAAAATCTCTTGTTATCTTAATTTGACTAAGTACCACAGCTTTACTAAAATTATTTAATGTTAACTTAAAGTATTGATGTAGACACATTTTGTGAAGAGTAAAATTATATAATTGCACCATTAACATTTATTTAATAGGAATTATGTCGACAACGTTTTAATGTAAATCGTATAACAAAACTTTGAAAATATTACAAAATTCCCACGCGTTATTAAAAATAAATGATATAAAAAGATGCTTTTCTTTTTCCGTTTTTTCTCGTATAAACTTGTATTACAACTTATATTTTTAAGATTGTCTTTCATTCACTAAGTTAAGGTCACTTATTGATGCACCATTAGAAGTTTATATTGTTTACAATTGTTTACACCATATTTTATATTTTTTACAAATCACTAAGGCATTGCGTGGTCCTCATTAATTACTTAATAATAGATTGAACTCAGATTTTTTACAATTACAAACGATAAAGGGACAATAGAAACAAATTTCGAGCCAAGACATGTCGAAGATGTTATACAAAGTCAATTATTGTTCGTTAAGTCTTTAATTTAAAAATTATAACATATATAATTTGGAAATTAAAGACAATTTGACAGTTTTAAAAGGCGATTAATTATATGCCACTCAAAAGAAAATAAAGTGTTGGAAAAAAAATAGTGGATATATTCTAGAGATTGTATTTAAGTTATCAACAGTTATAATGGATGAATAACATGTGTTTAACATTTTGTGAAAAAGTCACTTAGAAGTTGAAATTAATAAGTCACTTTTCTTTTGAGTAGTACATATACATAATTGTTTATCCCGTTGTTTCGAACAGCAACGGGATAATACAACATTACAATATCCAATAGTACAATACTTAAACATAAAACACCAGAACAATCCCTAATAACCATTATAGTTTCTCCACCAATAATGTGCGAGGATGTGTAAGCGAGGAATGTGTTTGTAAATTACCAATAGTATCGCTTCTAACGCTAAACGCTTCTAACTTCAAATTAAATGAAGTGATATGATTGGTTATTTACAAACACATTCCTTCCATCCTCGCACATTATTGGAGGAAAAGCACCCTTATTCATCATTCGAATAAAATAAGATTAGAGCATGGTCAGACATGTCGGTCGTGTCTAGCGGGTGGTACTAAAGTCATGGGGCGCGAGTCCTTCCCGGTCGTGGGCGCGTCCAATTTGTGTTTCAGCATGGGCATGGGCGCGGGCATCGCGTCCGGCACGAGACCGCGGATCATTTCCGACGTGCATGCCCACGGGACAATCCTGCAATGTTTATGTATTGTTATCTACTTACCTTTGAAACAGTTACTTATCTTTAAAACGGCATGCATGTTCTTGAGATATGGCCAAGAAGTGAAGAATATAAATTTTAACTGTTTACAATATAATAATAAGTACGAAAGTATAAGTAGCTTTCCGCCCGCGGCATCGCCGCGCCCGCGTAGTATAGGAAAACCTCCATATTTCCCGTTTTCGGAATAAAAACTACTAAAGTAAATTTATATTTCTTAGATCTCAGTCTTTCTAATAAGTTTCATACAAATTTTCGCATTTAGTAGTTACGAAAATGTACGTACATATTCCAATTCATAAAGATTCTTTTGTATTAAGTTACATTTGCACATTTTATCAATCAAGAAAACCCAGCTAATTATACAATCTCAATATTTATAATTTTTATCGATCTAGTTTCTAGGTATAGAATTTAACGACTAAAGTATAAACACGAAATCTATTAAGATTTCATTGACCTCAGCCAAGGCCTTCAAAATGTTTTAGGTCAAGACTGAGTACCTAACTATGTATCGCGTCATTTACGACGTTGTATGCAGTTTTGTAAATTACAAGATTGGAGATAAAGTTTATTTATATTGCCATTTCATAAGCCCGGTATGGTAGTTTTATGGTATCCACAATAAACATAAGTTTATATTGTTTTATTTTTATGTTATTGTTATTATTCAACCAGGGTCAAGAAACTCAATTCTGCGAATGATACTGTGTGTGAATTTTTAATTTTTCAAAAGATTTATTTAACTTTAATTAAGTACTAAAAAAGGTGTTGTTTTACAAAAGCTCTATTTTTATTGTTTTATCAGTCCAACGTAACTTAACAGCCTAGTTACTCCTATATTTCTAGCACCGTGTCAAATAAATTCCAATGTCAATAATTAATTATAATCAATTATGTTTAAAATGATTCAAGGTATTGTTTCCTTCCTATGTTTACAGTGACCGACTTTGCTTGAGAATTCCTTTTAAAACAAGTCAATGTGCAAAGTTCTGTTTTACCCGTGAATAGGAAATAAGTACTTAGGTATATTTTCAAGTTCTTAAAAAATTGTCAAAATAAGGAAACGACTATTGAGTCGTTTCCTTTAAGACATTAACATTGGTTAATTGTATTTTTTTCCTTAAACTTATGTTAACTTTATGTTTATTTCCTTTGGAGTCAAAACTTTCCATTAGTGAAATTTTATGTTTGATTGCAATATGAATAATCTAAAAACCAGTCTCTGTCAGTTCATACAAATTGCAATACTTTTACGCAATGTGGTTGATTTTTCAACATTTATATAACACTAGCTGCCGTCTGCGGTTTTGCTTTAATTTTCATACACTAATTACACATTATCATATATAAATTGAACCAATTGAAATTGGAAATAGATTGAGCCCACTTCGATTTTGTTTTGACAAAACACTTGTAATGGCCTATTTTTCTTACAGGTCTAATCCCAAGTCTAAATTTGATACTTTCTAAGATAAACCCAAACAAATTAGTTAATTTTATATATGTACTACTTTATTTACCTATATGTCGCTAGAAACGCTAATAGATAGGTAGGTATAGGTACCTAATAGATAGATAAAGTTTCAACAATATAGCAAGTTCAAATATTAGACTATTTTCCATATGGCATTTGGCAAACCCAACAAACAGACAAATTTGATTCTAATTAAATAAAAACACAAACATATTTACCATTTGAAAGGCAGCAAAAGTCTGAAGTATGCGGGTATCATGGCGAGCCGCTCGTTGGTCCGTATCGCGTACACCACGCGATCCGCTACGTCATTGGAGTTCAACTGAGGGACGATCCTGGAAACATTTTGCATATTTTTAATGATCCGTAATAGTTGTATACGTAGTATATTATTATTAGTCTGTGGTAATAGTGTATTTTGCGCTGGATTTCAGAAATATGACACGTTCTGTATTCATACCAAAATCTATTATTTACAAAATGTATATTTTTAACATTATTAAGAAACAGATTGTTAAGAAGGAGTTATAAAAAAAACCCGTTCGAGTGAAAAATCGATCCACACCATCTTTGGTAATTTTGTTAAATCGAATCAAGTAAAGCGTATCATAATAAACATATTATATACGTTGCTGTTATATACCCACATAATTACATATATTCACACATAATATAAAAATACTTGACAAACATATACCCGCATAATTACAAAACTACGATAAATTTACCTTCTGCATCGACCACACTGGTATAATTGGATAAAAAGTCAAAACTCTACTACGCAATTCTACTAGGAAGTATACCTATCTATGGAATTTCATTTGATACGTGGGTATTTTTTATGATTTGTTATGATACAATCAATATATTTAAGGAGCTGGTTATTTCACATAAAAACAAAGTAGGTAATAAATTATTGTAGAGATGTATTTATTTAATGATTAATATTAATCAATTTCATAAATACTTAATTGCTTTTCTGTCATATTCATCTATACATATAATAAATCTGTAGAAGGGTCAATTCTGTACATTGAAAATATTGAAAAAATAAATAGCAGGGGGTGTTACTGGATCGATACCAAACGCAAATATGTAATTAAAAAAATTTTTGTCTGTCTGTCTGTCTGTCTGTATGTGAAGACATCACGTGAAAACTGACGGTTCGATTTCGATGAAACTTGGTATAATTATACCTTATTATCCTGGGCGTAAAATAGGATACTTTTTATCCTGGAAAAATACGTAGAAAAAAAATTAATCTTAATTTTTCAGTTTTATCCATAGACGTTGTTCTGTAGAACCGTGAACACACGTTGCGTATTATTATAGGCCTAGCCGTATTTGGGTCCAATAGATATTTATAAGATGTCATTGTCAGAGTTATTGGAGAAATAAACCATCCACGCGAAGACCGACATCCGCGCGGACGGAGTCGCGGGCGGAAGCTAGTTACGTAATAAAAGTGTATTTATAATAATAAATACAATTTTCAATAGTACCTACCACTTTTTGCACCTAAACTCCCTGGCGGTGTATATGTCGCAGGAAAATTGTAAAAAATAATATTTCGCCGGTTTTAAACGCTCTACGGATTTACTTTTTCCAACCGTCCACAGAAACACGGTTGCGAGCCGACGGAGCCCCGCTTGGCTTGGGGCTCCTATTTCTATATAGTAAAAAAAATCACGAACCTAACCTTACCCACCCAAATTGATCCAAACCAAAAATTCTGATTACGTATTCTCGTCATTTTACAAAATGTCGAGCGTTTGTAAACGGCGAAATAAGACAATTTGCCTGCGACATATATACAACATTTTTGGACATATTTTCATAAACTATCCATAATATAAAGTGGCAGGTAATTTTAGAAACAAACTAAAACACATCCTGAAGTTACGAATTAGCTAAAAATAGCACAAATTTATAAATAACCTACCTCGAGTTAACTTCTTCAAACATTCCCGTAGCTCTAATAAAGTACGGGCAGATGAGCGATGTATGGACGCCCTTTATTCCTTTGGACTCCAGTTCCACATTAAGGGCTTCATCGAACCCACACGCGGCGGATTTGGACGCGCAATAGTCGACCAACTTGGGGACACCCACGTGCCCGGCCATGGACGCTATGGTCACTATATGCCCGTCGTTGCTTTCGATCATGTCTGGGATAAACGCTTTTACTGTCTGTAAGAGATGTTTATTGTTGTATGTTTAGTTATTATAGCATAATAAGATATTAAGCTATTATAAACATAATTATTAAAAAGGATTTTGGGAATTTAGTGATGTATGGGACACAGAACTTATTTGGGGACACCTATGTGCCCAGGCATGGAAGTTATAGTCACTATATGCCCGTCGTTGCTTTCAATCATATTATCTGGGATAAACGCATCTACTGTGTGTGAGAAATTGTTTTTGATACCTATAGATTTAGCTATCAAATGTATCCCAGAAATAAAGTTTGGACAAAGAGAATGCTGTTTAGTTACACCTACTGTTATAATATATTGTGATTCTACATTAGGTATCCGCTGTGTTTACTTGCATGAGTTTATTTCGTTGAATTTAAATTTATAATTTTTACGTAAGATACTTTTAAGTTTTAACTTATGCTTGCATGCTGTTTCGGAGACCTTGAATTAAATAAATTGGAGTAACTTTAATTTTCATAATTTCTTTTTAATTTTTATATCTGCAGTAATGATTATGATGAATATAAACAGTGCATCATCAACATAAAAATAAATCAATGATAAAAGAAATGACTTACCCAGAAATGAGCCAAGATGTTCACATCAAACGTCCTTTGGATGAGATGGTCCGGTGTATCAAGGAGGTACATACCAGATACTACACCCGCGTTGTTCACGAGAAGGGATACCTATAATTTTAATAATAATTATTTAGTTTCACAAAAACATTCTAGATGATTTTACGACAATATTTATATTAAAAATACCATGAAAAAATATTACATAATAATAATATAATATGTATTATATTCAAAAGATTTCAAAGACCATAATAATTTGATTAAAAATTATACGTATAATAAGCTGGTAGTTAAACCTTTGGTATCTTAGGAAATCAAGAGCATCGTAAATAACATTACCATGAGAACCGTCCTAAAAAATGTAGAGACATCAGACAAACAGCATTAAAACCAAAGGATTAGTAATTATGTTGAATGTCTTGCTTATAATAAAGCAAGATTCAAGATATCATGTGATATTTCAAATTAGGTTTTTCTCACACATAAATAGAAGATATAATTTTTTTTATATACCTACACTTAGCTAACAATTGATATATATTTTTTGCAATCAGCTTTTCTCAGGAATAAAATAAAATCAGTTAAGATTTTAATTAGGTACCTAAGTTTATGGTATATATTTTGAAAAATAATCCATTCTTATACACATAGTTATTAATTAATGCAATAATCATTTTCATTCCCACTTTAAGATTATCTTATTTACGAGAATCTCCATAATGTTGTTTTTGTAAGCGTGTAAGTACCTATTTCTCACACTCAAACGATTTCGTGAAATTGTTATGTAGGTAATAATTAACATAAATTTGATTGCATTCTTATTATGTATGCTAATAGATAATATATGTAACTTGAATTAATTAAAACTTGAACCTTGAACGAATCTTCTTTATTTGTAAGTATTTTGTATTTACTAAATTTTGCGTAGGTATATTGTTGATCGTTATCTATGTTTCTAAACTAATTAAAAGGTTCCTAACTAATGCAATATTAAGAAAACTGTTTGTGTTATGTGTTGCAATAAAAAGGTACAATTCTTACATTTCCCACGTCCTTTCGCACTTGGTCGGCAACTCGGTAGATGTCCTCCCGAGCGGCTAAGTCTACGACATAACCGTAGCATTTTCCACCTATGCCTTTGACTAGCTTCACTGTATCTTCAAGTCCTGTGAAAGAAAAACATTGTTTAAGAACAACAGCTTCAAATCCAGACAATCTTATCTGAAATAGGCATTAGATCCTCTAATAATTAAATAGTTAATAATAATTAATATAGTTAAAATCACGCTTAAACTCATGAAATTAAAAGTTTTAATTAATTTTGTTCCGTTTAAAGTGGGTCAAAATGAATTTATAGGAGTCGGTTACATACAAACATACAGAGGAACCTTATAAAAGTGTGTTAAAAATTAAATTTTACATACACTGTTATTCTGTATGTACTAGATAATAATTATATAATACGTAAAATATTTTACTATTTATAGTTTGAGGTTTTCGTAGATTCACATAATTCTTTGTTCACATTGGCCTACTGATACATTTGCTGGTCGGTCAATGATCGAATACGTAATTGCCGTATAATTTATTACCTAGTTTAAACCGTCAATTAGTAGTAAATCATGTTCATACTGAAACGCAAATTTATATAAACAACAACTAAAATTTCCGATTATTAAAAGAAAAAAAAGATATTTTTATTTTGTTATCTAACTTCGTCTCAGAGCCTGTTATAAATTACTTTTACAATCTTGATTATCTATTGATACGCAAATAATGCCTAGCCATTAGCTTTGAATATCCACACCCGATTGTACTAGATATGAATGCGTTATTATGAAAGTAATCAAAGGTAATAACTATAATGATCCAGCGGTGCAAACACAAATAGAAAACCTTGCTTTGTGCCCAATATAACTTCAGAGTATGAAAATTAATATAACGGATACAATACTCGTGAGGTACTATAACATGGGTATGGTATAACATAGCTTTATTTACAAATGGAAAAAACGTATAATATTATTTCCAGTTTAATAAAAAATAAGAAAGGTTATGCACAAATTTATAACATGCGGAAAAAATAAAATTAAGCTTTGAACTTAAGTACTTTTATACAAAATAAATTTAAATATTTAATTGCAAAAATACCATTATTTCGACAGAATAATAAATTATGATTAAAGAAATATATGCAAATACAAAAAATATGAAATTTGCCATATATCATCGGCGAAAAACGATTATAAAATAACGGAAAATTAATCTTCACTACATAGTATAAAACAAAGTCGCTTTCTCTGACCCTATGTCCCTATGTAGGTAGGTATGCTTAAATCTTTAAAACTACGCAACGGATTTTGATGCGGTTTTTTTAATAAAGCTAGTCATAAATAATGTAAAGCGTATAAAATATATGATAGAGTTAAACTTTTAAGTTTTAATACAAAACATCGGCAATGAGAATAATAATAATTTGTGTATATATGTCAAGTTATTTCATGCCTATTTTATAGAATTTACCAAATTGTTTTACGCTCTAAGGTTTTACGTTTTAGATTCCCTCATATAAATAATAAGAATGTTAATCTATTCTACCTTTAACTCACCCAGATGCATCTCAAATAACATGTTTACTATAATGATAATGATTATCATCTGACCTTTTTATAATTATAAGCTATAAATGCACTAAGACCAGAAATGCACGTTATTCAGTCGGTACTATTAGCTTTATTTGTTTTTTTCGACGACTCTACATTGTACCAATTATATTTTTTTCTATTTATTCTAGAGTAGATACAAACTTGTTTGTAGTTCAACATATAAAGCCATACCAGAAAAATACTCTTTACCATATTGCTTGTTAATGAAAAAACAACTGGCCTATAATTAAATAAAATTTAAATATTTCACAACGTAGATAACTATGTATATTGTATGTACTTATCTACTTACCGCAATTATCTAGACTTTCAAGAAAACTGTAATAAGTTCAGTGACATTGTAAATTGCGGGTTGGAAGGCATTAACTTTCTATAATAACATTGACAATTACCTTGGTTGCTGTCTGTACGTGGCTATTTTATATTTTCATTTAAATAACGCTTGAAAGTACCCATAAAGGTAGCCCTTAAGCCCTTGGTACGTAACTTTTATTTATATTATGACAACTGTAACAAAGTACAAGGTTACTTTTAAGTAAGCTTTATTAATTTTACTAATACCGAAAATTAATAATCTTTTTACATGAAATCCGTTTGCATGTTTTATATTTCCTAATTAATCAGAATTATTAGGATATCTTTAATTTATGTTACCGATTACAGACCCTTTTTTTATTTACCTTTTATACCTATACTGATTCCCCCCGTCTTTTCAGGTTAGTGATTTTTATTTGTTATATTCTGTTACATTTAATACGCCAATCAACAGACAATTTGTTGCTTGCTTCTTTTTAAACAAGTATATTCTGTTTAATTTGGGTAAGAGCCATCAGCCACTAACAATGTTCTGGCGCGAAACACTTTTCAGCTTTTTTTATCAAAATATATTCATAGCTTAGCGGTTAAATACAGCTTTCTTAACACATTACTGTTATGTGTGAATCGATCGTGAATAGTTTAATGAAAGAGTTCAAGCACAACATGTTAATTAAACACACAGCTGTATTTGCTCATTGTGAGTTAAGAATTTTATTGCAGCGAGATAATTATCGTCTGCCTTTGTACAATGTATTTCGTGTTCGTAATTGTATAATACAAAGGTTTAGTACGTTAGACATAAGGAGGAATGAAACGATTGTAATAAAAGGTAAACCAGAACATTTTAGAAAGATATACTTATAGATAGGTACAGATTCTAAAGATCGATTTTATTGTTCCTTAATTTAACATTTTCGCAGGCATGATTGAGCCATGTCTTTAGAAGTCGTCGGTGATACCTACCTACTTTCCTACATTCTCAATATAATATGTTACAGGTACATATATATTTCCTACCTCTTATACAATTAAAGAACACTTATTCACTGTTCATTGGCGCGTTCCTTTCCTAGTTTCGCAAGAAACCACTTCTGTAACGAGATTGATCTTTGAAGCGTGACCATCATGGCTCATGATAACTACTGTTTCTCACGGATGATACGAATAGATCGGCTAACTCACGTTTGTATCAAAAATTTTGTTCGTCATCTCGCTCGTTAAAAGCAATTGTTGGCCCAAAATGATATTATTAATTTATTAGTTACCTCTAACAATACACAATTATTTTTTTAATACGAGTATAATAAGGAATATCTCTCCCAAGCCTTTTATGACAAAAAATTTCGATTAAATAGTAATTATACTGATATGAATACAAGACACTCAAAAGTGTGTTTTATGTAGAGAATGCGACTTCTGGCTGAAAATTACCGCGGTTAACTTTAATTGATATTTACCACTATAGTTATCTTATCTTCTATTGCGATTTTTAACTCTCTTTTCCAAACTGGTCAATGAAAATATTCGTATCAAGTCAAAATTATTAGTAACACATGGTGATGATTTATAACGTCATATTATAATAATAGCTTCGTCATATTATAATCTTGTCCGATGCCGTGCTTTAAGTTTTTTGACCTACAATTTTCAATTTTTCAAGCTTTGAATCTAATGAGGACAGAAGCTCGAAAGATAACGGGAATATTAAAAAATATTTTGACGAACACACCTACTAAATCCAAATAAACAAAAGAAATCGTGTATTCGTGTGTGCCGAGCACACGTGTAAGAAGTGAAACTTCTTTGGCATGATTCAAATATACCAAATCGTACTCCATTACATGACGGTATTGCTATGACGCGACGCGACGAGAGTTGTAAGTTTCACTTCAAAAATATTTTAAATTTATGCTCGCTTGCATGATTCAAGTAATAAATCTTCAAGATTTAATTAGAGGTGGAAGTACTAACTAAATATAAAGTAAGACATGCACATTGATGTACAACTTCCATACTTAGTTCGAATGTGAATATTATTAAAAGCTAAAAATAGATACAATTGCATAAAAATAATACCTTTCATAATTTTCAATTTGCCGAGATATCTTTGGATACGTGAGGCGGGCGCACATACTATATCTATACAGCTATCTACACCTATATATAGGGTTGCCAGATCCAGGCTGATCATTTCCGGGACATTTCTGGGGCCCCGAACGGAATTAGAGTTTTGGTCTTTGGTCCGAGGCTAAACTAAGAAACTAAGTAAGAATTACCTAGAACTATTAGTTGATGAAAAAAAATTATTAAAAAAAAAAAAAAAATTGTAATTCAACTTTTCTAAGTACCTAACTTTTAAATATTGAACATCAACATGACAAATGAACTTAAACAGTATCTGAGATACTCTTTCAGTTATCTGCTATCCCGAAACACAATTTCTTCGCGGAAGGACTGGTTTATCTTAGGTTTGGCAAAAGCCATCGGGCAATCCTCGAAATACATTTGAATTTCGCCCTTTGTCTGAAGTATTATAACTCAAACCTCTCTTAGGTTCTTTCTACCTCCTTTTCAGTCAACCGTCGAACGTAAATTGTTCTGTTTTGGTTTTGGCCTGGTCAATTCTAGAAGCGACTGCTAAACTCGGTCAATATCGATCTATTTTTTTATTTAAATAATAAACATTAAAATCAATACCTGTCAGAAAAAGTATAATTTTTCATTTTAAATTACTTAATAAATTATTTAAACAAACAATAAGATTTCAAAATATTATTTTTTCATACCTAATCTTACAAACTAACCTCCGTATATTCCAAAGCATCTCAAATACAAAGTGAAAATCACGTAAACTGACCAATCATGTATCAGAACTGGCAGAGTTAAATCGGTTCTTAAGACTTGAAAGCTGCTAAAATGATAAAATTCTTCCAAATATTATACGGAAATAAGACATTTTATACTTAATTCAAGTTTGTATATGTCGTGGCCATATCGTAGATTTGCTCATTTCATGATATGATCGATCATTTCGTGAAATGGTCGCATTTCATGAAATGATTGGATGTCTATTGGCCACATCATGATGTGGTTTGAGCAGATCAATGATAAGAAATCGTTTCTCGATATGGCCAACTAAACGCGCGGTTTTTTCATGAAATGATCAATATTATTTGATCATATCGTAAAATAGTTACATTAATTATTGGTAGAGGCGCTGCAAGCGCTGTGTTTATGTGATAAGATGGCGGCCGCTGGCGAAAATTTAATTATTCGCAGTTAAAAACTTCATAATTCGTTTAATTACAATATGAAAAAGTCATAGCAAAGAATTTACGACGATGATGTTCGAGTAATATGGAAACTGCGGATATCTTATATTGAAGAAAAAATGCGTCTAAAATCTATCCTATATCCTACTACATATATTATTATAATTGTTTCTTTTTTAAAAAGCGATTCGCTTCTAGCACTCGCCAGCCGCTGCCGCGGCACGCTCGCTTTGCTCGCTCGGCTCGTGCGTTGTTTATCAAAGTCTAACCTAACCTAACCTTTTTTTTTTTTTTATAGTGGGGAAACCTAACCTAACCTAACTGTTAACTGTTTTCTATTGCAAAAACCATTCGCTTCTGGCATTCGCCGGCCGCTGCCGCGGCACTAACTTAAATGTCAATAAACAGTTACAAGTACTTAAAATATTCTGTTTTTTTTTTTTTTTAATATTTTATGGACTCTATGTTTTATACGATCTGGCCAAATGTGGATGACCAAATCGTGAAACATTGACGATTTAACGATCTGATCAAACTATGTTGGCCACATCATGAAATGCGACCATTTCGTGAAATGATCAATCATTTCATGAAATGAGCAAATCTACGATATGGCCACGACATATAGATGGTGTTTTGACGTTTGCCTGACCAAATTAGTTTCTCCCAGGTTTGACGAAAATTATTTAGTAAAATACCGAAATATTACATTTATTTGGACTTTGACCAAGTCATTATGTCAGACCTGTGGATTGACCAGTCCAACCAACCTACGAGTGTCCGAGCTTCGGGGTTTGACTATAACATATCAATTAAACCTTGATAGAAAATCAACATCAGGTATATTAAACATAAATAAAATATAGAACAAATATTGAGCACTTTATAACGATTACTAAAACTTCGATAGATAATAATCATCATTTAAGTATTATCTATTAATAAAAAAACTAACGGAGAGCGGTGGCGACTTGTCGAGCGACGCGAAGCGAGCCCAACGCAGCACGAGAACGCTATGTTCGGTTTGACTTTTGCAGCCGTAATAACTTAGAAAAAACCAGTACCACTTTTTTTTCATTCCGGGACAGCGAAGTAAAATTACTGGACACGGGACAGCACGCAAAATTCCGGGACAATCCCGGAAATCCCGGCCATCTGGCAACCCTACCTATATATGGTGCAATTGCAGGCTGTAAACATGTTCAATAGAATGTATTTTTTAATTAAAAAAAGATTATTTCGTAACCGATCTTGGCCCATTACACTTGGTGCGTTGTTCCAATCAATGAACGCGTTCCACTTGCAAAATAACTGTAAACTATCCAGCTTACCTTGAACATTTACCCCGTAAAACAAAATATAATGTACAAAAAACAATAATAAATAATAATAGAAACCAGATTTTATAAAATATACTCATGAAAATTGTAACGTTTTCGCTACGTTTCAATTCAATGATCTTTATAAAAAAACAACATCAAGAAAAAAATATGGGTATCATTTAAGCTATCACCAATTTAATTAGTTTTGTGTTTCTTAAATAATAGGGTTTGTCCTCAAAATAGTAGATCTGTCACCAAAATGTAGTCACCAAACAATGCAAAATCAGTTCCACAATAAATCACCAAAATCCTAAGATATAAGGTCTAGTACCAAATAAATGTTTTTGTATGTATTATAATAGGTGTGTCCTAATAAGTATTTAAGCAAACTAATTTAAAGAGATCACCAATAAATCATATTATGTTACTAGAAAATAGCATTAAGTTCAAATAAAAAATTAGGGTTGTCATCATCGTTTCAACCAAAAGATTCTGCTACTTAACTAGACTCCCAAGGTTCTAAATTTCCACTGGTAGTTAGTATAAATTATATTTAAATAAAATTTTTAGCAGAGTAGTAAATAAAACAATTAAAGTCAAAATAATCAATATTTATTGTTTAAAATAATTACCACTGAACAATCAGCGCTGGTTTAAAATAGCTGGCTTATGGCTAGCAAAATAGTAGATAAAACACTTAATTAAAGTTAAAATATTGGCCGGATTGGTCAATTTTTAAAGCGCGCCAACTTGTCTCCGCCCCTTTGATCATTTTTTCATTAAAATTATAAATTGATGTATTAAATTGGTAACGAATACTATTAATTTAATATCTGAACGAAATAAAATGTTACTACTGTATTGGTGACAAAATATCAAATAAAAAGGAGTCGCAGTCAGGGATCGATAATCGATTTATTTGGTGACAGATCTACCATTCTGAGCAGAGAGCTATTATACTTATAAGTAACAAAACTGTTATTATAAGAACGAAGTTTATATTCATGTAATGCAATATAATTTTATTGGTTATCGATGTCTTATTTTACACATATATTAACATTAATTTGATAATTCATACCTGGGAACAATTTTTGTTTATCTGAGAACGAAAATATTTCGTGGTGATAGATCTATTTATTATACTACGGCCACACTACCGTGATATGCCAATAATTATTGCCACAACTTTAACAACACCTAGGTGTAACCACGACTTATGGCCATAATTCTACAATGCCAATCAATATGACAAATGGCGGTAGGCAATAGCTCCGGCGGCGATATTCTTTCGCACATCAAAGAAGATTACCGCGGTAATTATTGCGTATGCGGCCACACTACCGTTTGTCCAGTGTGCAATATGAGCTCACCGGCGACGCACGTATCGACCGACATGGAGTGGTCAAATGAAGAAGCGCTCGATGGCGCTAATTTTTGGAATTCTTGGAATTCTTCTCTTTGGGATACCCGACAGAAGAACTATAAAAATCGCAGTATACACAATGATGCGTGGCGTCGGATCAAACAAAATTTATCATTTCCAAGTACAATAGATGATTTGAAAAAGAAAAAATCCTTTTGAAAAAGAAAGAATCCTTGATGAATTATTACAGAAACCATTATATATTAATTATTAACTAATATTTTTTTTGCTGCGGTAAATGCCAATAATTACCGACATATCTAGGTAAACTCTAGTGTAACCACACCAGTTCATGCAGTAATTTAGACGGTAATATAATGCCATAATTATTGCGGTAACAGCCCGGTAGACGGTAAGGTAGTGTGGCCGTAGCATTAGGTGATACAACTTGATGACAAATATAAATTTTGGTGATAAAAAATATAGTTCCCAAAAAATATTGTCATCATTTTACGTGTTGATTCGATAAAATTCCATGAATCAACGCTATAAACAGAAAAATACTAAGAAATTATCGTAAATGTTTAAAATCTACATAATATATTATTATTATGCCTCAATTTTCAACAAAAACTCCAAAATTCTATGAAGGCCTACTTCGAATTATAAAAAAAACATTGGAAATTCCAAGGTCTAAGTAATATTATAAGGTTGCATATAATATGAAGATACGTCATACGACAAAAAACAAAAACATGTACGTACTTACATATATATTTTTTTTGTTTTAGAATGTTTTAACTATACCAGCTACTAGTTATTATTCTGTGACTATACACAGAACTTACACGCTTAAAAATACAGGTAAACATGTTTAGAAAATGGAATCAATCCTTACTAGGGAAGAGGCTATTATTTGTCAACCGCCAATTTATACACGACCATCCAGCCTTACAAAATAACAGACTTATAAGTAGTTATTTTACATCATCAATATAAAGAAAGAAGGCAAATAATATATCATTATGTAAATCGCTTTCTGATAAGGGTTGGTTTGAAACATTTTTAAAAGATAAAAATGACTTGACGAATGAAGAAAGATTGTTCATACTTTAATGTTTTACGAACGATACTGAAACTTAAAAATTTAATGGACAGACACCATAAAATCAAACACTAGAAAATACTATTTAATGGACAGTTTAATCGGGTAAGTGCTTTCATAAAATTAAAAGAGGTATTCCAAAACGAAGTCAACTTGAAAATATATGCATAATTGGAATTTAATTGTATTTTTTTAAAGCCTAATAATATATGGTGTTAATTCAGAATCACCTAAATGTTTCTAGTTTTGGATTTCTGTCAATATATCTTTGTACATTGAAGGTTCTAAGGAATTACCATAATATATGCATGACATCTCGAGGTTTATACAAGCTGTATTAAAATTGTCTATATATAAGAACATATAAACCTTGCTAGAAATATTTAAATAATTGCGTTTTGTAGTATTTATGCGCATGCTGATGTACGTGTACCATAAAACTGGAACAAATTGCACTTTACGCAACGTAAAAACGTATGTAGAACACGCTTGAAAGTCAAAAAGACCTAAAATCAAATTAGTCACAGTTTCTGCCTCTGGTAATGATGTCGACGTCTTGTTAGTTGTGTTTGATAGTGACTGTCCAATAGATAAGAAATGTTCACAGTCCGGTGGAATATTTAAGATCAATTTTATACTGATTTCCTTAATTTACATTTACTGATGTCGCCACTAGACTCTTTAAGTGTTTCGTGAAATAATTATACATCCCCCATATCACACACTCAGGTTAATCGATAACTTATACGAATAAGCCAAAAAATTAGTACTAATTGTTTACTTTCGTCGTATAAATGGAAAGAAACCAAGATACTTTTGTCATCATAATATGCACATTTATACTTAACTAATATTAATACGTAAATTCATGTTGAATTTTACGGTTAAACAATACATTTAAGATAGAGCTGCTCTTTCTAATTTTTTACTTATTTGAACTTATGTCCAAGTCCAAAATAATAATAAAGGACTTTTTTTAATATAGCAAAGTTAGATATAACTAACGGATGTTACACAATCTAGCCATTTAATTGTTTATAATCATGATGACCATTAGCAAGCCATAAGTAATTACAGTGCATTGGTATACAATAAAATAAACAGTTACATTATTTACCTTGCATAAAGTATTCTCGTAATGCCTAGGTAAACTGAGCTAAGATGAAATTAACTCAGATTACCTACTAATATTTTACGGAATGAATACCTCAGTATTTTTAAAATTGATCGGGTACCTATATAAATATAATATTTTTTATTTGTTTGTCTTTAGTACCTCGTTAAAAAGATTACCATTCACATTCAGAAATTTGTTCTTAAAATTTATATTTAGTACTTCCTAGTAGTACAGCAATATCAATATATTTTACTTAGTGTGGATATAGTACAGCAATACCTATATATAATTGGAATTTTATTAAATAAAACTGCATTTATTCTCTCATCCATAATTATTGCACATGCCATGTTGGCTTATCGCATTCATTTCCTTAACTTTATCACTACATAGTATAAAACAAAGTCGCTTTCTCTGTCCCTATGTCCCTTTGTACGCTTAAATCTTTGAAACTACGCAACGGATTTTGATGCGGTTTTTTTTAATAGATAGAGTGATTCAAGAGGAAGGTTTATATGTATAACTAGCGGTCCGCCCCGGCTTCGCCCGTGGTACATATTTACGTTTTCTCTACATAAGAACCATCCTCGTACTTCAAGGAATATAATAAAAAAAGAATTATCGAAATCGGTTCAGCCGTTCACACGTGATGCCGTGACAACGCGAAACGGGTGCGGACCCGCCGCCTTTTTATAGCTCCCGCCGCGAAGCGCGTCGAACGCGGCAACTGATACACAAAAATAATCCTTATTATATGGCTTCATGATTCTGTATTCACGCGCGATGACTTATAGCGTATTTCATGTATAACTTTGGTGTTTCTACACCGATTTACATGATTCTTTTTTTATTGAATAGGTAATAATGTTAACTTTTTTTAATTAGGGATGAGTGAGAGTGTTGTAAACGTAAGAGTAGACAAATATAATCAGAAAGCTCCGAATTGCTAAGTTATTGAAGTTTCACGTGTTATTGTGAGTCAATTTTTAAAGATAGACATATGCTGCCTAGGAATTTATTTTTATATCATAATTTAAGAACATTTGTGTCGTACATGATTTCTATGTAGCTTTAACCATTAAGGCTGCACACGCGACGGAAGCTTAAAAAATGGAGTAACTTCTCCCGTTTTCCCAATATTTCCCTTCACTGCTCTGCTCATATTGATCGTAGCGTAATAAAAAGTATACTATAACCTGCTCAGGAGTATGAAGAATAATTGTGCCAAATTTCGTTAAAATCCGTCGTGTAGTTTTTGTTTCTATAACGAATATACAGACAGACAGACAGACAGACAGACAGACAGACAAAAATTTTACTGATTGCATTTTTGGCATCAGTAGCGATCCCTTATCACCCCTTCATAGTTTTTTTTTTTATATATTTCATGTACAGAATTGGCCTCTCTACAGATTTATTATAAGTATAGATATAGATATAGATAACATCCATTAAATAGTGGAGAAGTACTGTTATTTTTGAGGTTTCTAATGTGATGTCGTAAAAAATTACATTTTTTCCGCTTACATTGCATTGTTGCATTTTTTTTCGGCGGTAGGCAGAAAATAAATAAACACGTGTTTTAAATTGCTCCCAAATTTATTTTTAAATAATATTAATAACTTTTATCAAACTATGCTTTATAGTGTCTAAAATACTCACCTGTACTTTTTCCTTTAAAACTACATAAAAAGAGCTCTTAAATAATACAATCTCAACTATATAAACTTCACTTCACTTTGTCACTATGGAGTCTATTAAACAATCTGTTGCTCAAATGTCTGAGACTTTTAATAAACGTATGATGGAGTTCCAAAACGATCTGCAGAAGACCAGCACTACTTCATCCTTGGCTAGTCCTCCATCAAGACTAGCATCAGATTTCACTGCTTTCCGAGCGTTCGTTGTCACCTCGCTTCAGTGTCTGCAGGCTCAAGTTGATGCTCTGACTCAATTGCACGACAACCTGGAGATGAAATACAGGCGCAAAATTCTTTTGGTGCATGGAATACCCGAAGGCAAGGATGAAAACTCAACCTCTGTCACTATTGCTGCTATATCCAAACACTTAAATGCATCCCAACTGTCTGATAATGACATCAGCCGCTGCCATCGGATGGGCTCAATTAAGGAAGGCAAACCTAGACCTGTTCTTATCAAATTTCGGGAACTTCAAATGAAACAACAGATCTGGTCCTCCAAGACAAAGTTCAAGGGTTCGGGTATTACACTATCTGAATTCTTGACCAAGGGTCGGCATGAAATCTTCATGGCTGCCAGAAATCAGTTTGGAGTGCCCAAGTGCTGGACCAGGGATGGTAGGATCTTTGTTATGGCTGCTGACGGAGTCCGCCACCGTGTGGATAGTATGGGTGACCTCAAGAACATCCCCTCCAGTGCGGCAGAAAGTAACAAGGCTCATCCAAGTGCTTCAACGTCCTCTGGTGACCCTTCAAAACCCATCAGGGGTGTATCACGCTCTAGGAGGCCAACAAGAGCTAGGTGATTGTCCTTACAGTAAATTTGTTCGGTTTTAGGCTCGTCTTTAGTACGATTACGTTTCGCTAGAGCGTTGATTTTTTTTTTAGTTATAGTTCTAAGTTTGTTAATTAATTGTGGAAAGTTTCAACTTGCGGAAACCATTACTTTTCAAGATATAATTTTTTGAAGTTCAGAAAATTTGGTTATTAATTACGACACATTTGACAGCTGACGTTTCGTTCACGTTAATATTTACGACGTTTTTGACAGCTGACGTTTCGTTCACTGTAATTAATGACTGATTCCTTTAATAAATGTGTTTTTACGGTTAATATAAAAGCGCAAATTAAACAATTATGTATTAAATCAAAAATTCAAAAATATGATATAAATATGTATATTTTACTTTACAAATCTAATACGGTAAATATCAAATATAAAAAAAATATATGCAATAACGAAACGTGAGCCGCCATTTTGTGTTAATGTCATATCGT
The DNA here is from genome assembly GCA_029959065.1 of Colias behrii. Classification (NCBI taxonomy): domain Eukaryota; kingdom Metazoa; phylum Arthropoda; class Insecta; order Lepidoptera; family Pieridae; genus Colias; species Colias behrii. The sequence continues at coordinate 4,276,297 of JARWMC010000016.1, forward strand.
GGTGTTTCATTCGCTGTTAACACTCGCGTTGAGAGCATCGTTTTTGTAATCACGCTTGAGAGTAACCGTCGAATGCCATGGAGTCTTCATCCGAAGCCCCGAACCTGCCATCTGAAGATACCAGTGCAAGAAAAGTGATGCGTGTGTTGGACTCAACAGAGCCGCGCGCTCCTTTTGTGCCTTGTTCTTCACGTGAAGAGAGCTTAGCGTTGGACTCTAATGAGCCGCTAGCCTCTATTAGTGCCCCTGTGTCGCGAGTGTTAGACTCAAATGAGCCACTCGGCTCAAGTGCCCCAGTGTCGCGAGTTTTGGACTCCAGTCTGACTGTTTCGAGGAAGCGACCCACTCCAGACGATGAGCAGAACGCTTCATCGTCTCATGAGGCAGTGGAACCATCGCCAGGGCCATCACGACCATCGACATCTGCACCGCCCACAAGGAAACACTTGTATACCTCTGAAATTCGAGGGCAGTGGAATTTTGAAAAACTGCATACACACCTTCGCACAAATGAGCAGTGTGTGCTGTTTGCAGAACAAGAAGAACTGTTACTCACACAAAAAAAATGTCTATACCATCGTGTACCAATGAAACTGGTGGATGTTGGGGGCCCTGTTGGCAGTTTCCGCTGCTTTAAAAAGAACTGCAGAAAACCAATTATATCAAGAGCTCTGGGTACTTGGTTTGAAGGTGTGAAGCTGCCACTCTTCATAATCTTCCGATTAATGTACTGTTTTGCAGCAGATTTGTCATATAGGCAGACACAAAGAGAGTGTGCCAGTGAAAATGTACAAACAGCTGTTTCACAAGCAACAATAGCCGATTGGTTCAACTACTGTCGAGAGACCATAGTTGTTGATTACACTGAAAACAAGTATCAAGAACCAATCGGCGGCCCTGGCAAAGTCATCCAGATCGACGAGAGTAAATTTGGAAAGCGAAAATTTAATAAAGGAAGAAGAGTTGAAGGTCACTGGGTGCTGGGAATGATTGAGGATGGCAGCAACGATTTAAGAGTGGTGGTGTGTCCTGAAAATTGCAGAAATTCTGAAACATTAATACCAATAATAAAAAAACATGTACGAGAGGGGTCGACAATACATACAGACTGCTGGAGAGCTTATAATGACCTCAATAATCATGGGTACATCCACAAAACTGTGAATCACTCCGATCCAGAAAACCCATTTGTCGGCCCCGACGGGACACACACCCAAAGGATTGAAAGCCAGTGGCGTAATTTAAAAAAACGATTCCATAAGCAAAACTACAAAGAGAATTTTGAGGATTGGTTGATTGAGTATTGTTGGCGCAAAGATATAGACAATAAGAATATTGATCCATTTAAAGAATTGATTGAATCAATAAAAAAAGTTTATAAAATTTATTTATTTTGTTTTATTTCTTCATCATATCATACATACATGCTATAATGTTTATACACATTTTATACAGGTTTAAGTATCAAATTCGACTCAGTAGGCTAGGTTAGGTTTGAACTGAGATCCTCACGTACGAGCCCAGCGAGCGAAGCGATTTTAATTCCTAACTTATTTATTTGTTTTATTTCTTCACCATAATATCATACATACATGCTATAATGTTTATACACATTTTATATAGGTTTAAGTGTCAAATTCGACTCAGTAGGTTAGGTTAGGTTTGAACTGAGATCCTCACGCACGAGCCGAGCGAGCGAAGCGAGCGTGCCGCGGCAGCGGCCGGCGAGTGCCAGAACCGACTCGCTATTGTTTTAATTCCTAACCTCAAAAACACATTTTACAAAAAAAAAAAAAACTCGAAAACTATGTATTTCCGCAACTTCCCCCCTTCAGGGGGGGATATATAATCCCCCCCCCTAACCCCCCTCCCCCTCCCCCCCCCCAAAAAAAAAGTAATTATACTAAAGTCCTTCCCGGTTTTATTCAATGTTCAAGTTCTCTCACTATTTAAATCATCTTTTCTCTCTGACTACCTCTTTAATTATATCAATTAACTTGCTGTTCTTATTGAATCTATCCAATCTGTAATTTCTTTCATCATAACTTATTTTTTAAACTGTAAATATGAGGTATTCACAAAATGTTTCAAGTTTTAATTATTTCTATGTTATAAGTTTGGACTTTGGACTGTCACTTGTTGTTGTTATTCATTTGTTACTTTATGTCAGCTGTCAAATGTCGTCTGTCATTTGTCCTAAGTTGTTACTACCATAGACTATATCAGCTATACAGTATAATCCTTGCTTTAATCGTACTGCTCTTATTATTATTATTATTTCTTTTTATTCTTTTTTTTTTTTTTTAAGTTTATATAATTTTTGAGTTAATTAACAGTTTATATATTATGCTCTAAATTGTTATAATTGTAAAGGTGGGTACAAGGTAACCAAGCGTGAACTTGCATAAAATAATATTTGCTTAATTTTAATCTATATTATTATTATTATTATTTTATTTTATTTTTTATTTATTATAAGAAATTGTAGTATATAACTTATTTATTATTTATATATATATACTTTTTATTTATTTATATTTAAATGTCAGTCGATACAAATTTGAATTTTAATGATGATCTTTTCTCACACTGGTCCAATTCATCTCTCAGTAGTGATGATAGTTTTCACAGTGCTATTTCCCCTCCTTTAAATGCTACCCTTGACTCCTTTTTCAAAAACGTCCCTAAAAACTTTAATACCATCCATATTAATGCGCAAAGTATTCCGGCACATTATCCCGACATGCTTTCATCGTTTATATCAAGTAATATCCATGCCATCCTTGTATCAGAATCCTGGCTCAAGCCGTGTCATTCCTCCTCAGCTTATTCTCTCCCCGGCTTTCACCTTATACGCAATGATCGTGTTGGCAAGGGCGGTGGTGGAGTAGCTATCTACCTTCGCTCTCACATTCCGTTTAAATTAATTTGCTCTTCCTCGCAACCTCCTCCTGCTTCTTCCACTGAACATCTCCTTATTGAAGTCCTTTTGCCGCAAGCTAAAATCCTTCTTGGTGTTTTTTATTGTCCTTCTCTCTCCATAGATTACTTTTCCTCCTTCGAAACCCTTGTAGATTACCTCTCTCCTCAATATGAGCATTTAATTTTCATGGGTGATTTCAACACTTGTCTGCTTAAGGGTGATAGCCGTAGTAATAAGCTGCTTTCCATCCTGAATTCCCACAATCTCCATGCCCTTTCCTCAAATCCAACTCACTACTTTCCTGGCTGCAATCCTTCTCTACTTGACCTAATGATAGTCTCCTTACCCAACTTCATATCCAAGCATGGTCAGTGTTCAGCCGATGCTTTTTCCTTTCATGACCTCATTTACCTTTCCTACAAGCTCCATTCTCCGAAACTTAAACCGTCTACCATTTTGCTGCGTAATTTTGGGGGAGTGGACGTGAATTTGCTTCGCTGCGATGCGCAAAACATTAGATGGGAAGAGGTGTTCGATGCGCAGTCTATAGATGAGAAAGTCTCCTTATTCAACACATTTGTTTTAAATCTATACGACAAATTTGCGCCACTCCGACCTGTCAAAAAGAAGCACACACCGGCACCTTGGCTTACTCCGGAATTAAAATCTCTTTCTTTAAAAAGAAACCGTGCCAAGTCTAAGTTAAAAACCGCACAAACGGATGAAGCGCGGGCAAAGTATAATAGGATACGTAATCGTTGCAATGTATTGTGTAGAGACGCTCAGCGACGCCATATCCACAAATCCCTTGAGAGCGGTGATTCAGGTACAAATTGGAAATTTCTGAAAAGCTTGGGGATTGGTAAAGAGTCTAATGCTTTTCCTAATACTATTGATATAAGCCAACTCAATATGCACTTTACATCATCCTCCTCGCTTGACCCCAATATGAAACACCGTACTCTCAAAAAACTCTCCACCTTTCCTACCCCTGCTTATCCTCCTTTCCTTTTTAAGCAGGTCTCCGAACGGGATGTTAAGAAACACATATTGTCCATCTCATCAAATGCTGTTGGCTGTGACCTTGTTAGCCGTACTATGATCATTCCCATCCTTGATATCATTATTCCCTCCCTTACTCACATTCTGAACTTCTCCATGTCCACCGGTACACTCCCAACTGTTTGGAAAGATGCTCAAGTCATCCCTTTACCCAAAAAATCCAACCCGAATTCCTTTTCAGATTTCCGTCCAATTTCCATATTACCTTTCCTATCCAAAGTCCTTGAACGTATAATACATCAGCAACTTACCTCTTTCCTGAACAAACATAATATCCTTAGTGATTTTCAATCCGGATTCCGTCCCGGTCATAGTACGACTACAGCCCTGGTCAAGGTTACTGACGATATTCGTGCTGGTATGGACAATAAGCAGCTCACAGTACTTACTCTTTTAGATTTCAGCAACGCTTTTACAACTGTGGACTTTGACGTACTGCTGGGTCTGCTGCGTGTACTTAACATTTCTCCTTCCGTAATTGACTGGTTCCATTCCTACCTACACGGCCGGAGGCAGCGTATCTTGGTGGATACTAAGTACTCATCTTGGTGTGCGGTCTCTGCCGGTGTGCCTCAGGGCGGTGTTTTGTCTCCTCTCCTCTTTTCCATCTTCATTAACTCCTTATGTTCCCGGCTGACGTCTCTGTACCATATGTATGCTGACGACTTACAGATTTACACCCAGTCCTCCCTTGCTGACTTACCTATGGCTATCCATTTTTCTAATTCCGAATTAGCTAACATAACCAGCTGGTGTAACGAATTTGGACTAAAACTCAACCCAGCTAAAAGCAATGTCATCATAATCGGTAGTCCTTATCTAATTTCGGAAATTGACTGGGGTATTTTGCCAAACATCAAAATCGGTGACGTTGTTATACCTTACAAAACGGTAGTTAGAAACTTAGGTGTGGTTTTTGACCAAACCTTGTCCTGGTCTCACCATATTCAGGAATTAAGCCGTAGGATCTATGCTGCTTCTGCTACGCTCCGGCGGCTTCGTAACTTCTTGCCTATTCCTACCAAAATTACGCTAGCACAATCCCTTCTCCTTCCTATACTTGATTACGCAGATGCATGTTTTCCTGATTTAGCAGTCGAGCATCTTGATAAACTTGAGCGTCTCCAAAATTTCTGTATTAGATTTATTTTCGGCCTTCGAAAATATGACCACGTTTCTTCTTTCAGGAAAAGGCTCAAGTGGCTCCCTATCCGACTTCGCCGGAATCTACACTATTTGCAACTACTGTTCCGTATCCTTTTTAACCCCTCCGCTCCCTCCTACCTCAAGTCCAATTTTTCCTTCTTGCACAGTGAAAGCTACTCACTTCGCTCTGAGGATAGACTCATCTTGCGTGTTCCAAGCCGACGCACAAATTTTTATGGCAAGTCTTTTGCAGCGATATCAGTTAAGTTATGGAACTCTCTGCCATTAAATATTCGTCAAGCCCAGACCCCTTCGGGTTTTAAAAATCTTGTGCGACAACATTTTCTTTCCGCTGCTGATCCGGACCAGTAATATCTTATTAACTTTTTATTTTTCTTTTATATTTTCATTATGTTACAATATGTACGTGGTACTCTGTATTAGATATAGATGGTATTCGTATAATAATTTTATCTTATTCAATATCAGTGTGTTTCCTTCCAAGTATATATTTATTTATGTTTATTATATAATATGTAATTGGTATGTATATCTGTTTATTTTATTTATGTATATGTATATTTATATATTGTGTATGTATATGTATAGTATATGTGATATTGTATATGGACATGTATTATTTATGGTAGATATATATTATTATTTATTGTTTCTTGCTATTAATTATTCTTTTTCTGTTCTCGTCCCGCCAATTAGTGATCATTTTGCTTGTTTACCTTTTACCGTGGTTGCCTGGAAGAGATCACTATTAAGTGATAAGGCCGCCAAAATAGTTGTACTCTGTTCTATGTGTATTGTGTAAGTAGTTTCTAAGGCTTCTGTACAACTATTAAAGAGTTAAATAAATAAATAAATTGCAAACGCAGGCTGAACCCTAAGAGTTTTATCAAAATAATGTACTAAGTATTATACACATTGAAAAGGTCTACAGAAAAGTCCGTGATGGTATATGTCTATCTCTTATGGATAACCCACAATAACTTTTTTTTGTCATTTACTTTTTACGACAAATAATGGCTAATTTTCGAAGCGATTTTAACCAATACAGCATTAATCCTTAGCCAATTCTCTCTCTCTCTCTCTCTTCAGCCTTTCTCCGTCCACTGTTGGACATAGGCATCTCCTAAGGCACGCCATTTGGCTCGGTCTTCAGCTTTTCGCCGCCATTCTGTACCAGCAATCTTGCGTATATCGTCGCTCCACCTTGCTACAGGGCGTCCTACACTACTACGTTTGCCGAGTCGCGGTCTCCACTCTACTATTACTACTGTGACCAGCCCACTGCCACTTCAGCCTGCTAATTCGCTGAGCTATGTCGGTAACCTTTGTTCTCTGGCGAATGACTTCGTTTCGGATTTGATCCCGCAGAGAAATACCGAGCATAGCTCTCTCCATAGCACGCTGAGCGACTTTAAGTTGGTGGACTAGCCGCACTGTGAGTGTCCACGTCTCGTGTCTCGGCTCCGTATGTCATGACAGGTAGGACGCACTGATTGAAGACTTTTGTCTTTAGGCATTGTGGGATTGACGATAATAAGACCCCACGCAGTTTCCCAAACGCTGCCCACCCTAATTGTACTCTCCTGCTAATTTCTTTCTCAAAGTAGTTCTTACCTAGTTGTAGCGTTTGCCCTAGGTATACCTACATATTCTGGAACAACTTCAAGAGTGACTCCCTGAGTAGTGATCGGCTCCGGTGTAATGCTATCGTTGATCATGATCTTAGTCTTATCAGTGTTCATGCGGAGACCGATTCGTTGGGAGGATTCAGCAAGGTCATTCAGCATAAGTTGAAGTTCCTGCAGCAATTCAGCCACGATGACGATATCATCAGCAAATCGCAAGTGTGAGATTTTATTGCCATTGATGTTTACGCCTCTTTCTGTCCAGTTCAGCGTCTTAAACATATCCTCTAACGCGGTAGTGAACAGTTTCGGTGAGATAACATCACCCTGCCTCACTCCTCGCCGTAGAGGGATATGGTTAGTTTGCTGATTTTGGATTTGGACAGTTAGTGTAGCAGCATTATAGAGGGATCTCAACACTTGTATATATCGCCAGTCAACTTGACATCGCTGCAAGGATTCCAAAACAGACCAGGTCTCGATGCAGTCAAAAGCCTTCTCATAGTCCACAAAAGCAATGCACAGGGGCTGATTGTACTCCTCTGTCTTCTGCACAATCTGCCGCACTGTGAAGATGTGGTCTATGGTGCTATAACCACTTCGAAACCCGGCCTGCTCCGGAGGCTGAAATTCATCGAGGCGGCGCGCAAGGCGGTTTGTGATTACCCTGGAAAACAACTTATAGACGTGGCTCAAAAGCGATATAGGTCTGTAGTTTTTCAAAAGGGTTTTATTGCCCTTTTTGAAAAATAATATGACAATGCTTTTGCTCCACGTCTGCGGAGTTCTCCCGGTGAAGAGAACAGAATTAAAAAGATCAACCAGTTCTTAACCAATTAAATACCTTGAATACATTGTTCATTTAATATAGATCTATATGGCCCTTTACACCGTATGATTTAAGTGAATATTTTCGAAGATATTACAGATTTAAAAATTGCGGGACGTAGCGTTTGCGGCCGGCCGGCTGGCTATACCTATATTTTATACCCGTGCGAAGCCGGAGCGGGCCGCTAAGTTTTTATATACAACGTTCACAGTTTTTCTGTAGTGTATTTAGTATCAGCATTGCACCCGTGCGAAGCCGGGGCGGGTCGCTAGTTAATTATAAATATGGAACTACTAGCGGTCCGCCCCCGTTTCGCCCGTGGTACATGTTTACGTTTTCTCTACATAAGAACCATCCTCGTACTTCAAGGAATATAATAAAAAAAGAATTATCGAAATCGGTTCAGCCGTTCTCGAGTTATGCGCTTACCAACACATTTTGCGATTCATTTTTATATATAAGAAGATTATCCTATTATCTTCAGTTTCTATATATTCAATCATAAACGTCAATAGGCGAATATTATGGAGATGCATTCCATTACGTATTGAGTGTGTACGTTTACAAAGTAAATTTTCATTCGGTTTATTTACGCCTTTCTCTACATATACGAGGGACCGTTTACTTGAGGAACTGTTAAACAAATATTATATTTGTAACTTATCTTCACTTCACGTGAACAAAAGATGGAAAGTATTGGAGTTAAAGGTTATTTTGATTACTCTTATCTACTTCGAACGTTTATTATGCCAAATATTGTAGAGCATGCATAAGCATATTATTTAAAAATGTTTACGAACATATCGCATTATATTTGAAAGTAAAATTAATTTTAATATTTGTTTGATAGGGTAGTTTTATTACTAGATAGCTCGTTTCAGAGTTATATCCCATTTATTCTGTGGTTATATCCGTAATAAAATAGCCATGAACCGTTTTAATTTTACGTTATAGAGCTTGTAGCCATCGTTAGAATATTCATATTTTCAAACTACTCTCTCTCAGGGATAATCGAAGATTTTTTCTCTACTTACTTTTGAGAAACCATAAACTTTTTATTTCCACATTGCAACCTCCTTTAATTTTTATTCATTTTCTTAATTAGAATGTTAATAATATGCATATGAAAAAAAACTCCTACGTTATTCAATAACACTTTTGCAAATTATACATAAATTATTTTATATTTTTACAATACAGTCAGTGTTTTTTGCCATTGCTCTTTATATTTATATTAAATATATTTTTTATACATAATTGGTAGCAGATTACTGCTTAAATTGCTATTTACATTTGTGAGAAAAAGATGATTAATTAGTTATTCCATAGCTTTTGTTGACTCTAATTTATTGTTTTCCATATTTGATATATGTATAAGTATGTACTACGTAATTCTCATTCTTAATTCTTATTGCAGTCCACAGTAGGTATATTATAATTTTGAATTTACAAATAAAATTAACGAGAACACCTTGATCTCTTTGAACAGTTTTATACACGACCTCAACTCGCATGCATTCGTTATTGTAGGTACGAGATGTAAAATAATCTTAACGTATATAATTTGTGACAAGCAATTATTATTAGTACCATGAGATAATCGTTTAATAACAGTTTAGTAACGACTACTTAAGTATACCTACGTCTTCTAGAAACAATAGATTTATATAAACTTGAAAAATATGTTGTGTTCACATCTTTGTTAGAACAATCATGGCGCCAAGTGCCATCATCGTTCAGTTTTCAGGGGCAAATACATCATAAAATTTTAAAAAATATATTTTACAAGTAGCGTGATGATATATATATAACCTTCTTGATGATGATATATATAGCCTATAATATTCCTCCTTCCTTGTTTGTTTGTTTTAACGCGCTAATCTCAACTACTGGTCCGATTTGAAAAATTATTTCGGTGTTAGATAGCCCATTTATCGAGGAAGGCTAGGCTATATATTATCACGGAGCGCAGCTAGTGACTTAATAATCGTTTTTGTACCTATGTAATTTTTAACGACTTCTGTACTTTATAAAGAGCTCACAGAATTAAGATCGATGACTAATCTAGTACACACTGGCACAATGACCATGGTTTTGTTTAAGAACCTGTATATAAGTTATGGTATTCTTAAACTCCACTTGTTGGCATTTTTGTAACATTTTGCGAAACAAAATAACAGACAAGAGAATAAAGGTTCGAACTACGGCCACGACAAAAATGTGTATTTCGCTACTTACGTAACATCCAAATTACTATAATAGGCAGTCTTATTATTTCTTTGTTTCATGCTGTCATATTTTGTTACATAAGCTTGATTTACCTAGGTACGCATTAATCGATATTATCCAAAAACTAAAACATTTTAACCTCTTTCATAGTACCATTAAGTAATCTGCGCGCTCATGGTTCAATAGATAGATCGACCAGACGGTCAGACAGGGGACTCTATATTAAATTTACTAAGACTTCGCTGTTCGTATGTATAACAGCGAAGTCTTAGTAAATTTAATATAGAGTCCCCTTTTACTCTTTGGGTACAGAACCCTATGTAACTATCACAAAACATGACAAGCCATAATATCACATAGGTATATACACACCTACATAATTAAATTCAACAGTACTTTCAAGAATATCTAAAAAATTAGTCATATTTTTTAACCACATCATGCCTGACATTGGCTACTTAGGTACTTACATAAATAATCATACAAATAAAAAAACAAATTATAAATGCTGTATCGCCTACAATAATTTTTTTGATTCATACGTAAAATTGATTATTTTCTTCTTTCTTCTTTCAGATAACAATGATTTTATGAAAATTTCTTATTTTTAAGATTATAAATATACTTGGACACCAAGTAACGTTCTTTTGTTTTATCTATGAATTTACGCTGAGTTATACATATAATTATGTAAGTTGGAGTCGTGACATAATAATAAAACATTACAAAATCCATTAGTTCATATTAATAGTGCATGATGTATTAATTTTATTATGGTGGACAATTGTATTTTCTATACTTTTCACTGTCGAAATAAAAAGAAGAATTATTATGTAGGTAATTCTTACAGAGGGATTAGTAATTTGTTATACATACATGTGTGATATAGCCTAGGCAATATTTTATTTAGGATTTTTAAACACAATCAGGAACCGGAACGAGTACGGTCATAAAACTTTACGCTAAAAGATTTAAAAACAGTATTTATAAAGCAATTTACACATAATAACGACGGAAATAATAATTATTTTTTTGTTCATTAACGTAATATTTTTACTTTTTATTGTCTTAGTGCTCTCATCTCTATTTTTATTTTTATTGACGAATAAAAATAGGGTTGCAAAACGTAATTCATTATTTTAAATAATGATTTTAATTCGAAGTACGTTGTATGCAATATAAATATTATGGAACATTTGCAAAATATAACCGAACATATGCAAGATACAATCGCAAGATTTCACAAAACAATTAAAATCAAATAAAATTGTGTTCCGCTGCTTGACTTTGATATAGTTCAGTCAGCCTCATGTGAATTAATGATATATATTAAAAAAATTATAACAAAGTGGATATTTTGATCCGTAATAAAAACCATACATATAATAAATACATAGAAGATTACTTTAAGTACGGAGCCAGCCCTTTCTTACCATAATATTATAAGTATGCTTATAAACATATGTACTAATTTTAAACAATAGCATCCATGATCATTTTCTTATACTCGCCTGCAATAAACGTTATCAATTTTTATACAGCTATATCTACCATAGCAGCATTTGAGGTCTTATTTAACAGATGATTAAATATTTAACAAACAATTTTTATTTTGGTCGGAATAAACATAAACTGTTTAATTTTGGAACCTAATTTAAAAATAATTATGCATACAGAGCTGTCAATTAAAAAAAAAATCAATGTGTGCAAATATGGAAATAACAGCTGTATTTAAAAGCTTCTGTTCTGGTTTAATTACTAAAAAAGGCTTCTCAAAATATATAAAGGACAAACCTAAATGGTGAGGTTGAATTAAATAAACTTTGCCTATGCCTATAAATAGTTGTAGAACATTTATCAATTGATAGACTATCGAGTAGTTAAAAGTATTCTAAATCTAAAATCGATTGCAATTCGTAAACATTAAAGAAAGCCAGAAAATTTTACTATATAAATGAATATAAGACGGCTTTAAGGCGCTACCCGGCAATTTCGACTATGTTCAACCTCTATAAAGTCTGGTACAACACAAAGCACAATACCGAAAAAAATATATAAAATAGGATGGTCTTTGATCTTTAATTGCTCGCGAGGACTTTTTTCCAAAGTTAATAGATTTCTAGAAAAAAAATGTGCCGTGGTCATCGATTTTTCCGCAAATACTCTATAAACTTCGTAACCTGCTGACTTAGAGCTCTGAAAATTTTATGTTTAATAAATTATCAGTTACACAACATTCCCTGACGAGGATATTTTGTTTCACTGATTAGTATCTTTTTAAATACAAAATGCGAGGAAAAAAGAAGGTGCAGCGGGAGAGGTTTGAGATCCGTCAAGTATGGTCAAGGTTATTAGCGCATGTAAAAGCCTTAATGATCACTACAGTCAGAAGTTAATAAACTTCACCGACTTTCCAAACGATTAACGCATAAATAAATGAACCATAAAATTTAGAGATGCATTTGCAATATATCTGCCTACTTATTTGTAGGTCAAGACAAGCCGTGTTAGTAAAACGTGTATACTTTTTCTGTCTTGTAAACTCAAAACGATTACTTACTGCAAGGTCAGTTGAATATTAAACTATTTAGTAATGGTGATGATATAACATAGAGATTACATGGATAACATAAACAACAATTTTAAAATATGATTTATATAAGTATTTTTCAATGCAGTTTGAGTGTTTTATATCTCTTTCAATTTATTAAAGGTGTAAGGTGACCAACTTGATAATAAACGGAAATTCGACCTCGTTTTATTCAAAAGATTGTATTTAAACTTTAAAGTACTTATACCTATTATAAGATTCAATATAAATAATTCAAACCCTATAATACACATATCTACCTAAGTATATCTTTTTAATAATGAATCACCAGTTAGAAATATTATAAAATCTCTTTAAACTGTTAAATAAACAAACAATTATTTTTAAGTTGTAATAATTATGCTAATCTAGAAAAACAGGTGATTGTAATGCAAAATTTTGAAAACGTGCTGAATATATTATCTAATTCAAAATAGCCCAGAATAGACGGTTCTATAAACAATGATGATAAATGATGATTACTAACCTTGTTCATTTATATCCCATAGCACAACCACACATCCAAGCCTCGCGAGTCGCAAGGCAATAAGGCTTCCCAGACCGCCGCCCCCGCCCGTGATCAAGGCAATTCGACCCTTCAGGTCTTTTTTCGGCTTCCCTATGATCGATCTGTATATTCCTTGAAACAGATATCCTATAACTGTCACCAACGTTACAATTAGGTCGAAAATTGATTGGATCAAGGTGTATTTGTTTCTCATGCAATCTGGTATCTCCCTCGTCAAAGGGCCCGGCCTCATGCCATTAACGTACTCTTGAGTTTCCGTCGACATGTTTTTTATTGTTTTTACTTAGGTTTTATATGTATATGGTTCCTGTAGCATGTGTCCCGTTAGTCATTACCACATTGGCATTTGTTATCTGAAAGAAAGAAAAACCGTATTAAATATTACTACTTAAGTACAAATGGAAGCTTATGTAAATAATTTTTATTTAGATAAATAATTCTAGGCCTATACTAAAGTGGGTCATCTGTATAATGTCACATTCAAAAAGTGAATACTGAGGGCTCATTCTGACCTTAATTCGTTATTAATAGCGAAGATTAAATCATTTGGAAATCACGCGTCTTCGCGTTTAATAAGTTGAAATTAGTTTCAATTCTAACGTTAGCTGTATCTAATAGTAATAATGGACGCATTTATAAAATTTTGCGAGTTTTTTATTTTAATGTTTAGTTGTCACAAAATATATAGATGGGGTTATATGTATGGAATGGGATAGACACCCCTACGATTGTTTTTTTTTTTTTTATAATTTTTGTCTATTTTTTGTGTAGAAGTATAATTTTTTTCAAAGTATGCACTGTGATTTTAAACTTGATTGACGCACATTGAAACAGAACATCAAACAAACAAAATATCTAGTATGCAATGAGTATGCATAGCAATTATTGAATTGTTCTCTAGTTAGTCACTACATACTAATTTCTTGGTACAGTCTAGTTACAGTACTCCAAAATTAATAATGCGCATGCAAATCTTCGCTAATTGTCGTATTTCCGAAAACACTCGAATCATTGAAACGTAAGAGCCCTAAACAATGCACTTGCATTTTACACCTTGTTCAAAAGAAATAAAAGTCAATTCACGGTCATACACAAGAAGTTTATATCTAATACACTGGAGATTTCAGTATGAACATTAACTTGTAACAAGAAAATATGACGTTGAATGACGCCTGTATGTTTTTTTATCCCTTTCACACCTAACTTGGCAAGTTGGTGTGAAAGGGATAAAAAAACATACAGGCGTCATTCAAGGTCATATTTTCTTGTTACAAGCTAATGGTCATAGACTCATAGTGCAATCTCCAGTGTATTAGAATTTAGATATAAGCTTCTTGGTCATACACAATCAAAAACAAATCGGGCGGTAGGTGACGGTAGCCTGTCAGTCAAAAAACTCAAAAATCCGCCAGTCTTTAAATATTGGTGGTGACTGCACGTGTTCTCTCTGTGTGGAATTATATAGAGCTGCTATTACATACCCTTCTTGGTTTTGTTTTTTTAAAGGTGAATTGAATTAATCGATGAAATGATTTACACAGGTGATGGCAGTAGGGAAAGTGAAAATGAAGAAGAGCATAATGAAAGTTCCGATGTATCTAAAATGTCAGAAATAAAGATAATCCCTGATTTTGATTGTTTTTATTTTTATTTTTTTGTAATTGTCATAATATTAAAGAATGATCAGACTGTAAATACTTTTGAACTGAGATTGAAATGATTAGATTTATATTATAGTTTAAATGTAAACATGTGTTTGAAAACCATATTTTATAAAATATAAATTTTGTGTTATTTTAACCTTCTTTTCTTCCATCATTAGGTACACCAGCTTCAGTAAGACACTTTTAAAGTACTATAAAATTTTCCAAGTAAATCAATCCAACAAAGATATATTCGCAATCGTGGGGTTATCCTCGCTATTTACTTACAAGGAATTATCGAAACAAAATCGTTACTTACAAATTATATTAATCTCTTTTAGCACAAAACACATAATTTGATTAAATTATGCATGAAGAAAATGCATTTAACCACTCTATATACATATCATCTTCGGAAGCTCCGGGAATATGACAGTTGCCGAACAGTGACGAAGATTTCTATGCGCATTATTACTTTTGGAGTACTGTATTATAAATGTATTGATTGCTCACAAAATATGACAACTACAATTATATTCTTGCAGTACAGGTAAATTAGCTTGGAGAAATTTTTGCGTTTGTAGTAGTGTATGGTCAGCAAATAAAATAAAACAACATTTTATTTTTAGTTTTTATTTTATATATATAAGGGATTTTAAATTAAACTATATGTGTTTCTCCTCTGAAAAAGATGAGACTTTATTTTAATATTTGCACATTTAACATACGTATAACTTTTACATTAACAATGTTACTAAAATGAAAAATTTACTAACCTGAAAAAGAAACGACATTTAAAGTTTAATTCTTTAGTTTGAGAAGTCAAAGGCTTGCCTCGACCATGTTTTAACACTGGAGCCATTTTGAATTAACAATATAAAGTTACAACACTTACACACAAATTAAACACTTCAACAAATATTATAACAATACAAATAATAACAACAATCAACAAATACAAAATTTAACAATTAAACTACTAGACAGGGAGATATTGACACAAAATTTCGAGTCATTTGTAACAGGATGGCGGTTCTACAGGGGTCTTAGTACGCAATGACAAAAAGAAAAACGATGGTGTGAACGCTGGTACCGGCGGCTTAGTCGCGTGGGCGTTAGTCGAACTCGTCGGAAAAATAGCGAAGTCAAACAATTTGTAACACAAAAATTTTAGAATTTACCGATAGCCCATAAAAAAGAAGTAGGCGGTAGTGTCATGCCATACTTTTCCGGTGTGACTTACAGCCCGCCATACCGACGCGAATGTGTTGATTTAAAAAAAAACAATTCAACCATTTGTACCAGGCTAACTTTTGCACAGGTAACCATCGTCGTGCAGCCATTTACGAAAATCGCCATGCCATACTTTTCGGACGATTCCAAATGGTCTCCATACCGCCGAAAATCTGCAAATTTTTTTTTTTCGCCGAACCATTTACCACCCTAAATTTTTTTTTCAACAACTCCTGAATGATTATAATTAATAGAAGTGTGATTATAAGATTTTTTTTTATTGTAAGATTTTATTCGTATTTTGAACGATTAGTAACAGTATGGCACTAATTTTTCCTGTAAGTTTGAGGTTCAACGAATATAAATACAAAATTTCAAAGATCTAGGTGGTGGAAATCTTCACTAATATAAATTAATACTAAATTAATTTTTCAAGTATGGCAGCACTTTTTCCCCCTACTAGAAGTATGGTAAATATAATAATGGTCACATTTTATCAAATACTCTCCAAAAATCCAAATGCAATACTGGTACAAAAAGTTTGGCGAAAAAAAAATTTTTTGCAGTTTTTCGGCGGTATGGCGACCATTTGGAATCGTCCGAAAAGTATGGCATGGCGATTTTCGTAAATGGCTGCACGACGATGGTTACCTGTGCAAAAGTTAGCCTGGTACAAATGGTTGAATTGTTTTTTTTAAATCAACACATTCGCGTCGGTATGGCGGGCTGTAAGTCACACCGGAAAAGTATGGCATGACACTACCGCCTACTTCTTTTTTATGGGCTATCGGTAAATTCTAAAATTTTTGTGTTACAAATTGTTTGACTTCGCTATTTTTCCGACGAGTTCGACTAACGCCCACGCGACTAAGCCGCCGGTACCAGTGTTCACACCATCGTTTTTCTTTTTGTCATTGCGTACTAAGACCCCTGTAGAACCGCCATCCTGTTACAAATGACTCGAAATTTTGTGTCAATATCTCCCGGTCTATACGTAATAATTATAATTTTTGAATGAAATGTGTGCTTTATGTTCTAACGGTACCAAACGACTGCACGTGGCACCTGCGGACAGCGTAAACTGGTTTATTCTGTTTTTGTGCGTGTTTCCACTTTCCACTATCAAGTGACGATTTATTTATTTGTTTTGTTTCGTAATTATTATGGTCAAATATTAATTATGAAACAAATTATTATGGACACGATATTTTATTGTTTCACGGTAGTCGTCTTGTCGTTTGCTCTAGGACGTGAAATTGAATGATATATTTTTTTTTATAAAGTCAAAACCATATTCTTTCAAATAAAAACTTATTTTTATTGAAAACAAAAGTGTTGCTAGGAATAAGTATAAAATTAAATAGTAATGTTAGGATATCGAAACATTTTTGTATAGGCCAGAACGATATAGTGGAAACGCGCTCTAAGATCTGAGTAATATACACACCACTACATATGCAAAAATTTCTCCAAGCTAATTTACCTGTACTTATATAAAAAATTCCATTTGACTATAACAACCTATTATGTTGTGAAACTGGGACGATGGACTAAGATATATCATGCATTTGAAATATTAAAATTATAACCTTGTCAAAAGTCTCTGTTAAAAATATTTATGTGTTTGCAGAACTTGTTGGACCGGTCCTTTGCCCTTGACAATTTCCTTTGAATATCCGAGAAATTCGGCATTGTCTGTGCCCTTTTGGACATTGTTCCTTTAGTCCACTCATTTCGTAGGAAAAAAAGGCAAATAAAAGAAAGTGAATTTGCGCATCTAATTTTTTGAAATGTTGTAGGGGATACCTAGAAAAGCTTAACTTGAGTTTTTCGACCAAGATTTCCTAGGAGCTTTCGTCGCCATCTTGAAAAAAGGGGTAAAATTTGTTTTTCAGCAATAACTCGGCTATCCGATGAAATTCGGATTTCGAAAAAAAGACCTCAGACCACAGACAGGAATGGTAACTCTTGGGAAAAAAATCATAGAGACCAATTTTGTAGAGAATTATAAGATCTAGAATTTTGATCTGAGGTCTTTTTTTATAAAATTTACAGTTTTCGAGAAAAACACGACGAAAAATGTGTCCTGATTTTTTTACTTTATCGATCAATATCTCGATAACGATGCATGATACGGAAAAAATGGTCAAGACTTAATTGTAGAGCATAAAAAAAGGAACAAAAAGTGTCTTATAAGTTATTTCCGAATTTCATCGGATAGCCGAGTTATTGCCGAAAAACAAATTTTACCCCTTTTTTTAAGATGGCGGCGAAAGCTCATAGGAAATCTTGGTCGAAAAACTCAAGTTAAGCTTTTCTAGGTATCCCCTACAATATATCAAAAAATTAGATGCGCAAATTCACTTTCTTTTTTAAATGTATATAATGAGTGGACTACTTGCTATGAAAAATTATCATGTAGGTAGGTAAATATTGGTACTTAAAATTTATAGCCCGGTATGATATGCATAAAGCTTTACCTACATTGAAAAGTTTTAATGGATTAGTAGGTATGCTTCTAAGTGTGATAAAAATGAGTTCCATAAACCTATTTCCGATGTATAAAAAAATATCATATATCTAATACTTTTTCTGTGTAGTCTTTATTAGATTTTATGAATTATGAACGCATTGTATAATTCAACGCTGAACATGAATCGCATCGGATGTAACACACAGTGCACGCAATTTTAAAACATACAGTGCCTACTCAGCGGACACAATGGAAATCACTTCATACAGAATATAATAACTTTTATATTATTCATTGTTTTATCTATTCTTTACTCTTGCTTTATTTTCGACATAATTTATACTATAACTAGATTTCCGCCCGCGTCTTCGCCCGCGTTTGCAAAGGAAAACCCGCATAGTTCCCGTTCCCGTGGGATTTCCGGGATAAAAACTATCCTATGTGTTAATCCAAGTTACCCTCTATATGTGTGCTAAATTTCATTTTAATCGGTTCAGTAGTTTTTACGTGAAAGAGTAACAAACATCCATACATCCATACATCCATACATCCTTACAAACTTTCGCCTTTATAATATATATTAGATTAGATATTAGATATTAGATTTTTTTTAAGGTGAGAAATAGATAAAAAAAACTGTGTTTACGTAAATATATATTACATTTTATAAATACATTATAAATTGCAATAGACTTTATAACTCGAGGTTACATAAAAAAAGGTTGCACTCCGGGAGTGCCGGCAGAAGTGAAAACTTGATTATTAACGTTCAGCATCACTACATAGTATAAAACAAAGTCGCTTGCTCTGTCCCTATGTCCCTATGTCCCTTTGTACGCTTAAATCTTTGAAACTACGCAACGGATTTTGATGCGGTTTCTTTTAATAGATAGAACGATTCAAGAGGAAGGTTTATATGTATAATAACATCCATTAAATAGTGAAGAAGTACTGTTATTTTTGAGGTTTCTAATGTGATGTCGTATAAAATTACATTTTTTCCGCTTACATTGCAAACGCAGGCTGAACCCTACGAGTTTTATCAAAATAAAGTACTAAGTATTATACACACTGAAAAGTTCTACAGAAAAGTCCACGATGGTATATGTCTATCTCTTATGGATAACCCACAATAACGTTTTTTTGTCATTTACTTTTTACGACAAATAATGGCTAATTTTCGAAGCGATTTTAACCAATACAGCATTAATCCTTAACCAATTAAATACCTTGAATACATTGTTCATTTAATATAGATCTATATGGCCCTTTACACCGTATATATTGTATACGTAGTATATTATTATTAGTCTGTGACCGTATGATTTAAGAGAATATTTTCGAAGATATTACAGATTTATACCCGTGCGAAGCCGGAGCGGGCCGCTATAGTTTTTATATACAATGTTCACAGTTTTTCTGTAGTGTATTTAGTATCAGCATTGCACCCGTGCGAAGCCGGGGCGGGTCGCTAGTGTTTGATATTTTGAAATGGTATCCGTCTTACGCATGGAATATAAGGGCAAAAAAAAAAAAACATCCGTCTTACGCTTTTTCGATCAGGCCACGTGTCCTGACGCGAGTTTAAGATTTTATACCCAACGCCGCTAAAGAAGTTTTCACTTCAATAATTGTTGAATATCTGCGCAATACATTTTCTTGAATACGAATAGATATGAACATGTTTTAAGAGCACTTTAATTGTATTGCGCGCCTTAGGGGCTAATTTATGTGTACGAGACAGGTACTGATATTTTTAAATGAATCATTGACATGGAACGTGGTACAGAATGGTGGTAGGTATGGTAGAAGCTAGTCGTTTACTCCTTCATACGTCGACGACCATGTCGCAACCTATCGTCGGTCGACAGCGCAATATCATTGCACAAACTGTGCTTAAACTAGGGTTTTCACATATTTTTATTAATATAAAAATAATAAATATAGAATAATTTAAAAGGAACACTTCTTTTTTCTGTATAGCTTCTGTATAGCTGGCAACGGAACCGATTATTTACAGTTTGTTGCACTGATGGATGTTCTGAGAACTTCGAATAGTTTACATTTTTCGTTACTCTACGAAAATAAAAACAAACATACTAACTATGTCACTAATGACACAAATCAATTTAAAAAATAGATCATCAATTAATAACCAATCAGAACAGCAAGAATTATTTAATATTAAACAGAAATCTCAGAATTTATCAAAGGCAAAGAAAGTTCTGGAGTCCAACTAGATAATATTTTCGAAATCATCTTTAATTATTGTTATAGTGTTCTGTTCTTATCTTGAAGAATGCGAACAATAGAGCGAAATAAAACTATACACTGTGTCAGAATACAGTCTAATATACCTAGACATTAATTATTAGGTACCTATCAAACATCATGCATTTACCAAACTCCAATCTTCCATCATCACCTTTGACAACCCTAAGAATAGACAAACTGTAAGGCTTGGTTCCGTCATCAGCCGAAGGTCATTATGATATTTGCGAATGTTCACTGGCAGCAATAATTATTGCGTTAATGTATTAGCGTTGTTTTGATTGTGCCGCCTCCAATATTTGGCACTTCTTTATGCACATAAGCACAGCACATAAGATAGATAAGTCTCTTTGGAGGTTAGCATTTACAAATTTAAAGACGATTTCTACACTCTCGGTGACTCATTTAATATTGCCCGCAAACGTTTCATGTGCCTCGAAAGAAAGCTACAGGCTTCACCTAAATTAAGGTTGGCATATGATGACGTCATAAAAGATTATCTAACGAAAAATTATATTTCACCCGCACCTCCGTATGATCCGCCTATTTATGTTATACCGCATCACGCTGTTCTGCGCGAGGATAAATCGTCGACTAAGCTGCGCATGGTTTTAGATGCTAGCATGCCAACTTCTGGAAGCCAGCGTTCATTGAATGACCTTCTGCATGTTGGACCGAATTTACGAGGCAATTTGTTTACAATTATTTTAGGTTTTCGTCTCCACGCGATTGCCATGACCGCCGATTGCCGCCAACAATTTCTGCAGATTTTCGTGCGTGAGTTTGATCGTCGTTTTCAATGTTTTTTATATCGTTTCAGCCCGCAGGATCCGCTGCTTCTTTATCAATTTAATCGAGTTTGCTTCGGCATCAAGTCTAGTCCTTATCATGCACTGCGCACGGTAAGACAGCTCGTAGAAGATGACGGTGCGAGATACCCGCTCGCGAGTAGCATTGCGTCTTCTTCGTTGTATATGGATGATATCGCCTTCTCTATTCCCACGGAATGTGAAGCAGCAGAAGCGTCGCAGCAGCTCATCGATTTGTTTAAGGGAGCTCAGTGGGATCTTATTAAATGGAATAGTAATAGTAGAAATGTGTTAGATAATCTTCCCGCTTCGCACAAACTTTTACCCTCCGCGGTGGAGTTTGATAAGACCGTGCAACATAAATTACTTGGTCTGCATTGGTCTACTGTTTATGATTGTTTTTATTTTAAAATTTCCGCTCCCGCCGATGTGATGTGCACTTAGCACTCCATCTTGTCAACTATCGCTCGTCCGTGGGACATGATGGGCTTCGTTGCTCCCACAGTCGTGTATAACATCCCATCAGAAAATTTCTACCACGTTTCTGGTATTGAAATTCCCGCTGACGTTCTTTCGCAAGGCATTACGCCACAAAATCGCCACAAAAAGTGGGCTCGTTCGGACCCATCTGATTGGCCTCTTAAGAGTCTCGATGGTGAGTCTATTGCAGACATTCCCGAACGAAAATTATTAGCGCACACTGTGTGCCCGCCTATAAAGCATTGCGCTTTATACGATACCGCCCTTCGCGTCTCGTCGCGTCGTGTATTTTATATTTATAGGTTCCTTATATTATCACCCCGCCGCGGTGTTATGATGACCGCAGAGGAACTTAATTTCGCTGAGAATAAAATTATTCCCGCCCTGCAAAATGAATATTTTGCAGAGGAGTATTATAATATACTCTTTTATAAATTTTATTCGCAGGCTCTCAACCGCTTGAAGCCTTTTATTCGCAACAGACTTATCCTCATCGGAAGTCTAAGCGATTCCGCCCTGGAATATGCACATAAGCATCCAGTGATATTACCGCGCAATGATCACATAATTATCATGATCATTGATTATTATCATATTAGATATATGAATATCATAACGCATTTGTTTCGTGTTATTTTAATTACCGCGTCTTTATTATCATCACCCGCGCCGCAAGTCAAATCTGATCACGTCAGTTTGCTTGATAGGCATTCGCTACTGGACAAGTTAGTCCAGTCGTTTTGGAAACGTTGGAGAATGGAATACTTACACGGTCTGCAGGTTAGGCAGAAATGGAATACGCTTTCCACACCTATTACTCCTGGAACGGTCGTGGTTGTGATAAATGATAATGCACCGCCCCTAACCTGGCCTTTAGCCGTCGTAGAGAAAGTACATCCTTCAAAGGACGACGTCGCGCGCGTTTGTACAGTTAGAACCGCCAAGGGAACTTACCTTCGCCCGGTCGTTCGTTTATGTCCGCTTCCAAGACAATAGTTAACCGCATTAGTATATTACCGCAGTTAGTTAAGTTTAATTTTAAGTTTTGCACCGCTTTCGATATAATTTCTTAGTTATAATACCGCCGTGACTTTAGGAATTTTTGTACCCCGCTCGCATTACGCGATCCTAGAGTCATAGAATTACAGGTAAATTAGCTTGGAGAAATTTTTGCATATGTAGTGGTGTGTATATTACTCAGATCTTAGAGCGCGTTTCCACTATATCGTTCTGGCCTATACAAAAATGTTTCGATATCCTAACATTACTATTTAATTTTATACTTATTCGTAGCAACACTTTTGTTTTCAATAAAAACAAGTTTTTATTTGAAAGAATATGGTTTTGACTTTATAAAAAAAAATATATCATTCAATTTCACGTCCTAGAGCAAACGACAAGACGACTACCGTGAAACAATAAAATATCGTGTCCATAATAATTTGTTTCATAATTAATATTTGACCATAATAATTACGAAACAAAACAAATAAATAAATCGTCACTTGATAGTGGAAAGTGGAAACACGCACAAAAACAGAATAAACCAGTTTACGCTGTCCGCAGGTGCCACGTGCAGTCGTTTGGTACCGTTAGAACATAAAGCACACATTTCATTCAAAAATTATAATTATTACGTATAGACCGGGAGATATTGACACAAAATTTCGAGTCATTTGTAACAGGATGGCGGTTCTACAGGGGTCTTAGTACGCAATGACAAAAAGAAAAACGATGGTGTGAACACTGGTACCAGCGGCTTAGTCGCGTGGGCGTTAGTCGAACTCGTCGGAAAAATAGCGAAGTCAAACAATTTGTAACACAAAAATTTTAGAATTTACCGATAGCCCATAAAAAAGAAGTAGGCGGTAGTGTCATGCCATACTTTTCCGGTGTGACTTACAGCCCGCCATACCGACGCGAATGTGTTGATTTAAAAAAAACAATTCAACCATTTGTACCAGGCTAACTTTTGCACAGGTAACCATCGTCGTGCAGCCATTTACGAAAATCGCCATGCCATACTTTTCGGACGATTCCAAATGGTCGCCATACCGCCGAAAAACTGCAAAATTTTTTTTTTCGCCAAACTTTTTGTACCAGTATTGCATTTGGATTTTTGGAGAGTATTTGATAAAATGTGACCATTATTATATTTACCATACTTCTAGTAGGGGGAAAAAGTGCTGCCATACTTGAAAAATTAATTTAGTATTAATTTATATAAGTGAAGATTTCCACCACCTAGATCTTTGAAATTTTGTATTTATATTCGTTGAACCTCAAACTTACAGGAAAAATTAGTGCCATACTGTTACTATTCGTTCAAAATACGAATAAAATCTTACAATAAAAAAAAATCTTATTCACATTCGCCACCTCCCACAGGTATGACATTATCACACTTCTATTTATAATCATTCAGGAGTTGTTGAAAAAAAAATTTAGGGTGGTAAATGGTTCGGCGAAAAAAAAAATTTGCAGATTTTCGGCGGTATGGCGACCATTTGGAATCGTCCGAAAAGTATGGCATGGCGATTTTCGTAAATGGCTGCACGACGATGGTTACCTGTGCAAAAGTTAGCCTGGTACAAATGGTTGAATTGTTTTTTTTTAAATCAACACATTCGCGTCGGTATGGCGGGCTGTAAGTCACACCGGAAAAGTATGGCATGACACTACCGCCTACTTCTTTTTTATGGGCTATCGGTAAATTCTAAAATTTTTGTGTTACAAATTGTTTGACTTCGCTATTTTTCCGACGAGTTCGACTAACGCCCACGCGACTAAGCCGCCGGTACCAGCGTTCACACCATCGTTTTTCTTTTTGTCATTGCGTACTAAGACCCCTGTAGAACCGCCATCCTGTTACAAATGACTCGAAATTTTGTGTCAATATCTCCCGGTCTAGTAGTTTAATTGTTAAATTTTGTATTTGTTGATTGTTGTTATTATTTGTATTGTTATAATATTTGTTGAAGTGTTTAATTTGTGTGTAAGTGTTGTAACTTTATATTGTTAATTCAAAATGGCTCCAGTGTTAAAACATGGTCGAGGCAAGCCTTTGACTTCTCAAACTAAAGAATTAAACTTTAAATGTCGTTTCTTTTTCAGGTTAGTAAATTTTTCATTTTAGTAACATTGTTAATGTAAAAGTTATACGTATGTTAAATGTGCAAATATTAAAATAAAGTCTCATCTTTTTCAGAGGAGAAACACATATAGTTTAATTTAAAATCCCTTATATATATAAAATAAAAACTAAAAATAAAATGTTGTTTTATTTTATTTGCTGACCATACACCACTACAAACGCAAAAATTTCTCCAAGCTAATTTACCTGTAGTTAGTTATATTTCCGCCGTGACTTTTAGGAGTGAGTTTGAGTAATGTTTGAGTATTAACCCGCGCGCATTATGCGATCCTAGAGTCATAGTTTTTCGCTGTATCTTATGATTGGTTTTAAATGGTGACCCATTTAGGGCGGGTGGATATGGTAACGCCAATATAATTAAAAAAGTAAATGTAGAAATTAAATGTTTATTATTTCGTGGTGTGTTCCTTCATCCTTCCCTACATACGAGCACAACCAATCACCGCGCGCTATTTAGCGCTAACGTCGTATTAGACGTGAACGCGACGTAATATGTCGCTAATGTCAGTTCAGTTCGCTCCGATCTCTCGCGGGGATCGGGACTCAACAACCGCCGGAGAGCTTCCACGAGGCTCTCTAGATCTCAGGCATTGTGCTTTTGTAACACCACCGGGGCATCCCGTGCCCCGGCCCCTTGGTCGCGCTCACCGCCGCGTGTGTGTTTGTGTGGAGTGTTTGGACTGGACCCGTTCGTGCCCGGCGCGAGCTGGAGGACCCTGACCGCGTGGCGCGGCGCGTGTTCTGGACGCTACTCCCTCCGACGAGGTATGTGCCGTGTGTTCCCGTCTTTCCCTCTTTGCTTACACCACGTAGATCGAGTCTTACAGTCCGCTTGATATCGAAGAAATATACTTACGTATATTTTTATATTGGCGCGACCAGTAACAAAACAAAAACACGATGACTTTCTTTCGCGCTCGGTACCACAAACTAAGCATGTTAATGGTACGTGGCCCGCGTCACTTGACCCCCCGCGAGTTCCCCGCGAGTTCCCCTCCGTTGCTATGCGAAAATCCATTCGTCGCCCTGCTGTAGGAAAAATTGTAATATTGTGGCCTGGGCGTTATAACACGCCCAGGGAGTTCCTGAGTGCCGATAGACGTCCGTCTATCCGGCATTTATAACAATTTTATATTAATATCACCATCTTGAGGAAAAGCTTCTAATGTCGATTTAAAACTGCATACATACGAATTAACCTGATGAAACATGTTCTAAAATTGTGAAATGAGTTCAGTTTTAAATTCGAGAAATATTGATAATTCTTGTATTCGACTATTCGTTGTAGTCGAATACAAAATATATTTAAAGAAACTTAGGTTGGCCTTCAGGCAAAAGGGATCCTATCAAATGGTAAACTTGACTTTGTATCTTAAAAGTAAGCATGAAAGGACCTTCTGATAATAATTGTTGAGCACCAAAGGATCATTTGAAACGCACTACTATAAGAGCGAATATTGTCTAAGAACTGTTTAGATTGCACATGTTCCTCTAAAAGTAGTGATTTCAAAGGTTCCGGTGTATCTTCAAACGAAAGCCGAATCCTTACTCCACTTTAAAGCATTACAAAAATAACATACTACGTTAATATCGCATATACAGAAGATGATCTGTAATCAATTGTGAGGTTATAAGCAAACCCACTTTTATATTTGTTGGACCCCACCACTGAATTCGTAGATTGATCTTCTATGTTTACCTCTAAGTCATTAAGACTATGTCGAAATCTGTCTGCAGTAAGAGGGGCCTCTCGCTATTCGTCCGTTTCCAGAGACCGAATAGGTTCAATTCTTAATCTTTCATTATACAAACTTATTAATCGTTCTTGTCTCAATTAATTGTAATATTCGCGTCCCTACTCCCTACTCTAGTCATTGCTTATGCTCATGTTCATCTTCAAGAGATCGAATAATATTATGGTGCACCCTATCATTTGTCAAACGGTCTTCATATTGAGTAAAAGTTTCAGATTCTCGAGATAAAATATGACGGCCGTGATCAGCTGTGAGACGTTATACCCTCGCAGTGAAGGTTTCGGTCTCACGGGATAGTACATGCCGTTCGCGGTCAGCTGTGAGCCCCAATTCGCGTTGTGAAGCGGTTTCAGGTTCTCAGCATAACACTGAACACAATATGTTGTTTTCGGCCTCTTACCTCTAACGATTCTTGAGAACTCTTATTTCTCATTTTCTTAGCTTTGCTCGAAATTCGAGATAAATATTTTTTAGGTGGCACTGATACATGAAAATAAAAATTGAGTTAAAACGGACTGAGAGTGTTATAGACAAATATATAATCATAAAGCTTCGAACTCTTAGGAGTTTAGCTATCGGAAGTTACACGTGTTATTGTGTGTCAACCTTAAAAGATAGACATTTATGATGTCGGGAGATATTTTTTATATAATAAGGAGAACATTTCTTTCATATATGATTTCTGTGTAGCTTTAACCATTAAGGTTGCACACGCGACGAAAGCTTAAAAATGGAGTTACTGCTCTGCTCACGAATATGAAAAATAATTGTACCAAGTTTCGTTTAAATTCGTCGAGTAGTTTTTGTTTCTATAACGGTTATACAGACAGACAGACGGACAAAAATTTTTGGCGCCCTCGTGATAGTTATTTAGGAAATATATTTCATGTACAGAATTGACCTCTACAGATTTAATATAAGTATGTATATAAGTATACATATATTTAGATTCCAATTTCCATGTAACGTTAAATTCGACTATACAATAACTAACAGACAACGCACGACGATTACTCTCGTTTCCGTAAGTTGAGGCGGCTACATATTCGGTCCTCATAACATCACTTTTTGTGAACGAAACGACAGCGCGGTTTAATTCGATGCCAACACCATCAGAAAAAAGGAAATATTTTTAATTGTGAAAAAATATTATGATTTACACTATTAATACTATTTTAACATTAACACAAAATATAAGACTGTGAGTGTGTAAAAATAAATCCAGCTAGTTTCACATCACACTTAATATGTTTATAATTAGCTATAGGTACGACATGAAAATATACATATTAATTACCAAGCAATACAGGTAAATACTGAACAAAAGTATTACCAGTCAAAGTTTATTTTTACTAACATTTAACAAAATGTAAATATGATGAAGAAATAATAATTATCAACGAACTAACCTTTTCTATAATACTTAACACAGCACATTTTTTAAATAATCTTGCTCAACTCTGCTCAAAAATTTGAGGGTTTTGTTGAAACTTTAATGTGTCAAAAGTATGATATATCTAAACTACGATACAACTTGCATGCGGAAATGCTCATTACAATCTGTGAATTTAAAGAATAACTAACAACATTCTATTCAATTTTATTGAGCTGATGAATATCTTTTGCCTGGAAGAGATCACCGCCGCCTAATAAATATACTGTGTTTTCTTATAAAATCGTAACATTTCTTTTATCTACTAAATATTAATAAATAAGTTCTTTTTGTTATTTTTATCTAAAAATGAGCTTGAGCTTATATTAGGCAAAAGTATACATTAACTTTTTATAATTTCAGGACCGCACCTTAAATGGGGCGCTCGGAAAATATGCCTACGGGTTATTAATAGAGAAATGATACACAACAAAGTTATGTTGGTTCCATTTTATTTATAAAATATAATGAAAATGTTCAAATATAAAACATATTATGTAAAATGATTAAAAATAAATAAATGAAGCAACTACGATTCAAAGAAAACATCTTTTTCAGTGTGAAAATGATCTAAGCAATCCTGGATGATGAGTATATCATGTACTCTCATCCCAATACGGTCGGTACCTCGATAGCCATAACGATAAATATTATAATCAGTTAACAGCAAAGTCAGAATGAAAATCATAACTTGTACAGTTGTGAGTGCAAAATTTATGTTTCACTTTTTTTTCACACTTAATCCTCGCTGCCACTATCTTCATCATCAAATCATCAATTTTCAAGTGGTGTTGTAAAATTGTCAGCAGAAAGAGTCTTCCAAAAGCGATATAATTTTATCAACATTGAATCTGTAAATAAAAAATCAAAAGTTAACTGTAAATCTATAAAAAAAGCTACTTACAAATAAAATTTTATCAACAAACTACTGTTCCCAACGCACCTCAAAATCTTGTAAAAGTCAAAAAGAATTCATCATTTTATTATTTCATTCTAAAAGTGTAATATAAAACCTTTATAAAACCAACAAAAAACATGAATTGCTATCATTATAAAAAATAAATACCTATAAAAGTAACAACTTACCTTTTGTGGGAACGCATGGTGAAAATTCGCAAAACACGAAGATTGAATTTGATATTTTTGGTTTTATGACATTCAAATGCTTTATAAATATAAATTCGATCACGAAATTATGCGGGTTGGAGTCCCGCCTCGTGATCGAATTTTTTCCTTTATAAATTTATAAAACACGAAGATTTCAAAAATGTTAGAAATGAACACAATCATTATTAGATTAATTGTAATGGTGTCTAGTTTGACTTATATAATAATAAACATCTACCCTCACTTTTAAAAATGTAGTATATTCACACGAAATATAAGCGCACCTTATAGGGAAGGGAAGATATGGGTTAAAGAGTTAAATAAATAACATGCTTATATTTAAATTATTAATTTTCAACAGTATGTTCAGTAGTGTTAACATGTAAATTGATTTGATTTTTACGAAATCTCATAGATGGCGCTGTTGCAAATTTGTCTTTATACTACTAAATTCATTAAAATGTTTCTCTGCCCAAATTACGTAAATGACATAGTTTTTATTTTGTAAAGCTAGATATTAGCATGGTTTACTCGAAACCAACATTTAAACATGAGTCTTTAGATTGCACGCTGTCGTAGTACACAAAATATGTAAGAAAAATAAAGGTTCACAGCTCCTCCCCCGAAGGTGATATCATGATAATATGTTTAAACTATCCTCACCCGACCTCTTAGGAATATTCATGCAAAATTTGAAGTAAATCTATGCAGTACTTTCTGAGATTAGCCCGGAAATTCATACAGACAAACAGACAAACAGACAAAAATTCTAAAAACTATATTTTTGGCTTCTATATCGATTATAGATCATGGATCAAGTATTCTTTTAAAAAAATATTCAATGTACAGTTTTGACTTTCCTACGATTTTATTATATGTATAGATATAGATGTTCAATTTGACAAATGTAATGACAAAAGCACTGGCTACTGGCAAACAGCGGTTAGCATTGATGTTTTACTAGGATTTTTGATGCCCTTTGCACATTAACTTTAAAAGTTACAACTACTTATAAGTTGGGTCATGCTTAGGTATGGCGATGGTGTCCTTTTGTCGAGGTTCAATACAATGTTTTCCGTATAAACAAACAAGTATTTATGACGAATACAATGACGTACAATGGCCAAATATTACAACATATTTAACATAATGCTCTTTGCCTAAACGCCCTAAAAGGGATATTTGATAACCAATTGTGGCTCTTTCTTGTAACGTGTTATTTCTACTGTTTATAAGTTATGGTGCCAAGGGGTACCAGTTTTGTAATATTACGTCAATATTATATGATCGTATAGGAGCTACCAACGTTGACAAGAGAGAATTTTAGTATAGTTGGTTCTTTGATATACTGTTCCTCTTGCTATTTCGGTTAGAGTCCGGGCTGTCTGGCTGGTCGCAGTGGTTGCGTTTTTTAGTGCGCATCTTATCTGCACAGAATAATTTCCTTAATTTTAAGTCATTTTTTAACGCGTAATTTTTAATCTTTTGCCTTTAGATAGATCCATCAGACATAATTTTTTTATTGCAAGACGTTTTTTTCGTTGTTAAATAGATGCCAGACGCAATTTTTTATTTCGTTTTTATAAAAAATTCAAATTATTTTAGAATGTCTGTAAATTTCATATTATGTTCTTCAAACATAATATAATCTAAAATTAATTAGCCAGACGCTAATTCGATTGTTAAGTATTAAATAATGTGTATAAATAAAAAAAAGTAATGAAGCATGCAGCTCATCAGCTAGTGTATTTTAATTATGTGACAGGAAATAATTGCAAGAATACAATATTATTTACACTTGTTCTTATAAATAAAAGTTAAAATGAAAAAAAAAAAAACATAAAAGTGAAAAATAAATTAAAGTTACCATACATTGAAAAGAATGGAATATAAAAACTATATCAATGAAGGTTAAACAATTACATTGTTAAATTTAAAAAGCCATCTTCATAATCATCATCATCATCATCTTCCCTCTCACTGTCAGAATTATTTATGTTATCGTCTAAGGAATTGTTATTGTTTTCCAATATTCCATCATCTGTAAACAACTAGAAAATTAGTTTCAATATTGATGTACACACATACACACACACAACACACACACACACACCACACACGACACACACACGTGAACACACACACACTCGCATGTTTAAGTTTGTATTGAATTTAACTAAAGTAGTTAGCATGAATTTATATAGGTATACTAGCGGTCCGCCCCGGCTTCGCCCGTGGTACCTACATGTTTAAACTATCCTATCTCTCTTGGATCGAACTGCACATGGTGTGCGAATTTTATTATAATCGGTTATGTGGTTAAGGAGTCCATTGAGGACAAACGAGATTTATACTATATGTATATTAAGAATTAAGATTAATGAATTAATATTGTTATCATCATCACTACATAGTATCACAGACTAATAATAATATACTACGTATAAAAATAGTATAAAACAAAGTCGCTTTCTCTGTCCCTATGTCCCTATGTCCCCTTAAATCTTTGAAACTACGCAACGGATTTTGATGCGGTTTTTTTTAATAGATAGAGTGATTCAAGAGGAAGGTTTATATGTATAATAACATCCATTAAATAGTGGAGAAGTACTGTTATTTTTGAGGTTTCTAATGTGATGTCGTAAATAATTACATTTTTTCCACTTACAGTGCAAACGCAGGCTGAACCCTACGAGTTTTATCAAAATAATGTACTAACTATAGTACACATTGAAAAGGTCTACAGAAAAGTCCGTGATGGTCTATCTCTTATGGATAACCCACAATAACTTTTTTTTGTCATTTACTTTTTACGACAAATAATGGCTAATTTTCGAAGCGATTTTAACCAATACAGCATTAAACCTTAACCAATTAAATACCTTGAATACATTGTTCATTTTATATAGATCTATATGGCCCTTTACACCGTATGATTTAAGTGAATATTTTCGAAGATATTACAGATTTAAAAATTGCGGGACGTAGCGTTTGCGGCGGTACCGGCCGGCCGCCCGGCTATATATTTTATACCCGTGCGAAGCCGGAGCAGGCCGCTATGTTTTTATATACAACGTTCACAGTTTTTCTGTAGTGTATTTAGTATCAGCATTGCACCCGTGCGAAGCCAGGGCGGGTCGCTAGTTAAGTAATAAAAAAAATTGTTTTGTATAGAAGATTGTTCATGTACCCTAATAGTTTATTTTTTAGCCTAAGGAATAAAATGTACCAATGAAAGGTACTTGTTCCCACAACACAGGGAATCCTAGAGTAGGAACAATTCAATTTTTATGCATCTTATATTTTCGAAAAAAAAAAGTTATTTTTTATTGTTATTTAATTTTCGCGGCCGACCCTTTCTATCTCTCTTGCACTTTAAACTATCTCTCCATATACACAATCATCAAATTGTTATACTTACCTACTTTCACTACGTTTTTATTTGTACATATTTAATACTTAACAATCGAATTAGCGTCTGGCTAATTAATTTTAGATTATATTATGTTTGAAGAACATAATATGAAAATTACAGACATTCTAAAATAATTTGAATTTTTTTATAAAAACGAAATAAAAAATTGCGCATGGCACCTATTTAACAACGAAAAAAACGTCTTGCAATAAAAAAAATATATCTCATGGATAGATCTAAAGGCAAAAGATTAAAAATTACGCGTTAAAAAATGACTTTAAATTAAGGATAATTTCCTGTGCAGATAAGATGCGCACTAATAAACGCAACCACTGCGGCCAGCCAGACAACCCGGACTCTAACCGAAATAGCAAGAGGAACAGTATATCAAAAAACCAACTATACTAAAATGACTTTTTTTTAAACGTTAATAGCTCCCGTACCATGAGATCTATGTATTAAATACATTTTTATTCGTAGTATAAAGTTTTTATTGTAAAAGTAAATCATTCTCAATAAATTCATGTCAATTTTATGCGTCAGATAACCGTTCTTTTCCACATAGATACAGACGCTATTAATCAATTTCTGTCTGTATGTAATTATTAGTACATTTTCGTAATATATTTCGTATTATATTTCAAAAATTAATATTAGTAGGTATTAATTTCGAAATTTAATGTTTTTTAGGTTGTTGTGTAATCATTTTCAAACTAAAACAGGATATAGATGGTTAGAACCTTTAATATTCGTTAGGTATATGTATACATATAATATGATGTATACTTAAAAGGTACCCTAAACAAACGAAACATCATAATATACGTCATCATGTTAGTATTCACGTGACAGTTGCCTAATTAGCACAGATGCGTAACACTTTTAGCTGAAAATGTGATAATTATACCATTAGATCGTATGCATTATAGCTTTTCACAATTAGAAACTTACATAACTAAGTCAAGATACGGTTGTGATACAGTGAAGGACAGGTGTGCAATAATCCCAAATATCATTTTTAGTACCAATAGTTTCATCACTGACTGCGTATATTTAATAATAATTTATAATTTATAACGATCTCAGCATGTGTTATAATAATTTCACAACTATTTGAGTAAGATGTAGGTGGCTACTAAAAATATGAGTTTGGAGTAAGGCTAGCCGTTAGGATGTTTTTGACAGTTTACGCAGGTGAACGACCGAATGAATGAATGTAAATGAATATACAGTACTACAAAATTAATAATGCACATGCAAATCTTCGCTAATTGTCGTATTTCCGAAAACACTCGAATCATTGAATCGTAAGAGCCCTAAACAATGCACTTGCATTTTACACCTTGTTCAAAACAAATAGAAGTCAATTCACGGTCATACACAATCAAAAACAAATCGGGCGGTAGGTGACGGTAGCCTGTCAGTCAAAAAACTGAAAAATCCGTCAGTCGTCTTTAAATATTGGTGGTGACTGCACGTATTCTCTCTGTGTGGAATTATATAGAGCTGCTATTACATACCCTTCTTGGTTTTGTTTTTAAAGGTGAATTGAATTAATCGATGAAATGATTTACGCAGGTGATGGCAGTAGGGAATGTGAAAATGAAGAAGAGCTAAAATGTCAGAAATAAAGATAATCCCTGATTTTTATTTTTTTGTAAATGTCATTATATTGAAGAATGATCAGTACTTTAAATACTTTTGAGCTGAGATTTTAATGATTAGATTTATATGGTTTAAATGTAAACCTGTGTTTGAAAACAATATTTTATACAATATAAATGTTGTGTTATTTTAACCTTCTTTTCTTCCATCATTACACCAGCTTCAGTAAGACACTTTAAAAGTACATACTATAAAATTTTCCAAGTAACTAAATCAATCCAACAAAGATATATTCGCAATCGTGGGGTTATCTTCACTATTTACTTACAAGGAATTATCGAAAAAAAATCGTCACTTACAAATCAATATTAATCTCTTTTTGCACAAAACACATAATTTGACTAAATTATGCATGAAGAAAATGCATTTAACCACTCTATATAAATATCATCTTCGGACGCTCTGGGAATATGACAGTTGCCGAACAGTGACGAAGATTTCTATGCGCATTATTACTTTTGGAGTACTGTAATAATATATATTATATTTTTTAACTGTTTCTATCCATAGCCAAAACAACTTTAAATAAACATAAATAATCGAATGAACAAGTTGTTCGATTTTGTCTGAGTTACATAGATGATGATTTAAATGAATAAAAAGTATTTAGGTACTTCCATCGTATGTTAATTTCTGAAACTGGCTATTAATTATACTTTTTGCAGCGATGTTTTTAAAATATAAAATAATATTTGGGTATCTCTGGTATAACTTGGCGAAACATTATACTTAGACAAAAAGTATATGGTCAAGTACAAAGTAAATTGTACGAATGTAGACAAAGTGAATAAATGCTTTTACAGAGTCAATTACATTCTTCCAGGAAACCTACCAGACATGTGAAATGTCGGCGTGTAATTAACCTGCCATGTTATAAATGTTAACCTCAGGGGACTGACTACGTTTTGTGTATACATACTAATTATTCTGTAAGTGTTATCACAGGATCGTAACTGGGTTAAGTGTACATAAAGGCAGCAAATTTAAACAGGAAGTTAGGAAGTAAGTAATGCGTAACGTACTCTACTTACGTGGGTTTATAAAATTACTCAAACGGCACAAATACTCTGCCAAAAAGTTATCAATGAATTGTATTGTACATGTTTTAACATAAATTAACACTGGTGAATAATAAAGTACTATACACGTATGTGTGTTTGCATTTTTGTGAGTAGATTTTTATTTTTTTTTTTATCTGCATGAGGTGTGATGCAGTATTTACCGAGAGCTGCGAACCGTAACAGATATATCATTTATGTTTTTACCACAGATAACTAATTAGTTACTGGCTACTGCTACTATTAACAATTATAATATAGTTACTTGCTACAACTCGTATTTATTACTAGCTGTGCCCTGCGGTTTTACCCGCATTGCTCCGCTCATGTTGGTCTTAGCGTGATGATAATATATAGCCTATAGCCTTCCTCGATAAATAGGCGATAAACACCGAAAGAATTTTTGAAATCGGACCAGTAGTTCCTAATTAGCGCGTTCAAACAAACAAACTCTTCAGCTTTATAATATTAGTATAGATTATCGAGTATTTGTTATAGGTCAAATAATATATGTTTTTATGGAAACAAATGTTTTGCTAGGTAATAAAAAACAAATTATTAAAATCGGATATACAACTATGACGTAGGCGCAGTCTGTCGTTTGCGCACGCAACCTGAACCATTCACCAAAACGTGTTCCGATGAAGAATTTATAATTACTGCATCATTATAAATAAAACCTGCCAGCTAAACACTACAGCTTGTGATAATTAAATCATATTAAGCAGAGATATACATCATCACGTTCTCAATTATACCTAGAGTTTAGATTTCTTGACTGTCTGTAATATTGTCACTGAATTATTAATGTAATCATTAAAGAAAATACATTTCTTTAGCATCTTCAATATATCGATACACCACATAGTAGGCCATACAGCCTCAAGATTATAAATATTAACAATTTGACAAACCTGTTTTTGAAGTAGAACAAGTGTAAGGTCAATTTTGGCATTTCTTTCTTTTTATGAACTTTCTCTCATACTTTCTCTAAACGATGTTCATTTGATTTATATATTTAATAAACGCATAATTTTATTGTATGTTTAAGTAGAAATTTTCTGTACACTTATGTCAGTTAATAACAGCTCTATACATACTTTATTGAAGACGCTTTTGAAATAGGTACAAAATTACAAAAAAGCAACATCATTCATCAAATATGTGTTCATAACTCATAAGTAATAACGATTCGTTAATGATTAAAATCAAAAGTGAAAAAAATTACTACCCACTTGTTCAAAAAATAAACGTCCTTATAAAATAAAAAATGTTGTGTGGTTTTATGAAACCACGGTAAAAGTGAAACTGTTCGAACGGTTCCGAACACTGCTTTGTGTAGCGCATGTCGCGTGTCGGTCGGCTGCCGAGTAGGTATACCTACTCGGCAGCCGCGATACACGCGACATGCGCTACACAGACCAAAAAGTTTGAGACGATGTAATAAAAGTTTCACTTTAAAAAACATTTACCACACCTAAGGTCAGAAATTTAAACAGGAATAATTCATTGCTTAAATTAATTTTATTGTTAATTGATAACTATGTATATTAAAAACAAATAGCGGTTTTAAGGGTAAACTCCTTTCCAAGGATTAACAATTTATAGCAATCAAAAAGGCAAACACGTATGCAACGCCGGCATTGACCCAGAATATTAACTATCAATACAAATTACCCAACAATTATTATCATTGAGTCTTTTATATTTTAAGATTTAATTGCTTTAGATATGCAATAATTGTGATATTATATTCATATTTATAATGTTTTTAATCTTAATCAATCTAGAAAAATGATCACGTACTTTTGCATATTAGTACAGTCCCCAATTGAAATAAAATTCATTTCCGTGGGACTTATCTCCGCCGTACGAACTACTGATACCCACTTAATCGGCATGTTTTTCTGAACACAAAAAGTGCGGTTGTCACTTCCTAGGGGTATGGAGGGGGGAGTTATGACGTAGCCAAGATGGCCGTCGGGCCATTCTATTATGCGGTATATCTAGATAACTACTGGACCAATTTACTTAAAAAGGGTGTCAGTTGAAAGATAATTAAATAAACATTATTTCATTCCTAGGATTCATTAATGTAAAACTAGTAACAACTGAAATATTTTCAAAAAACAACATTTTATGAAATAAATATTTTTTTTAAATGTAAAAAACTCGGTAACCGTTAGAATTATGAGAATTTAGCTTGGTATAAAACATATAGCTACTTTAATCACCTTTCTAATGAACCTTCAATAATGACAATCGAGCAATAAACAACGGAACTACAGCCTATTAATTGAGCGTCGGTAGCGCCGAATTAGCCCTTTGTTGGTATGAATCATCTTGAAATTATCTTTACACTAGCGACCCGCCCCGGCTTCGCACGGGTGCAATGCTGATACTAAATGTAAATACACTACAGAAAAACTGTGAACGTTGTATATAAAAACATAGCGGGCAGCGGCCCGCTCCGGCTTCGCATGGGTATAAAATAGATAGTCGGGCGGCCGGCCGGTACCGCCGCAAACGCTACGTCCCGCAATTTTTAAATCTGTAATATCTTCGAAAATATTCACTTAAATCATACGGTGTAAAGGGCCATATAGATCTATATTAAATGAACAATGTATTCAAGGTGTTTAATTGGTTAAGGATTAATGCTGTATTGGTTAAAATCGCATCGAAAATTAGCCATTATTTGTCGTAAAAAGTAAATAACAAAAAAAAGTTATTGTGGGTTATCCATAAGAGATAGACATATACCATCGCGGACTTTTCTGTAGACCTTTTCAATGTGTATAATACTTAGTACATTATTTTGATAAAACTCGTAGGGTTCAGCCTGCGTTTGCAATGTAAGCGGAAAAAATGTAATTTTTTACGACATCACATTAGAAACCTCAAAAATAACAGTACTTCTCCACTATTTAATGGATGTTTTTATACATATAAACCTTCCTCTTGAATCACTCTATCTATTAAAAAAAACCGCATCAAAATCCGTTGCGTAGTTTCAAAGATTTAAGCGTACAAAGGGACATAGGGACATAGGGACAGGGAAAGCGACTTTGTTTTATACTATGTAGTGATATAAAAAAATCGTAGGAAAGTCAAAACCGTATATTGAATATTTATTTAAAATAATACTTGGGGCGTGATCTACAATAGATAACGAAGCCAAAATTATAGGTTTTAGAATTTTTGTCTGTTTGTCTTTATGTATGTCCGGGTTAAACTCAAAAAGTACTTATAGATTTACTTCAAATTTGGAACAGAGATATTATGAGACATGAGAAAAGACATAGGATAGGTTTTATCCCGAAAATACCACGGAAACGGGAACTATGCGTGTGTTTCTTTGACTACGCGGACGAAGCCGCTGGCCGAAACTCGAAAGCTGTGTAAAATATTTATTTTATTTATTACTCTTTAATAAAACTATATATGGGAAACTTATTGCTAATTCATACAAAACAAAGAAAAAACAGTATAGTTTATTAGGTGGCCTT
Source organism: Colias behrii (assembly GCA_029959065.1). NCBI lineage: Eukaryota > Metazoa > Arthropoda > Insecta > Lepidoptera > Pieridae > Colias > Colias behrii. Next base: position 4,315,254 of record JARWMC010000016.1, read on the forward strand.
ATCACTTAGAAGTGATCTCTTCTAGGCAACCTGGGCAAAAGGTAACAAGCTAACTGAAATTACGATGGTAGGTCGAAAAAAAGGCAAGGAAATAATAAAATTATGAATAATAATTTTAATTTTTTTAAATTTCCTGAGATTTATGTGAGCAGAAACTTACCTAATTACCTATTATCGTCATTATTCTGATCAATATCTTCTACATAATTAAACTTTTTAAAACATTTGTATCCGACGTGGCATATCCTTTCCAAGCACTTTTGTTTTTTGTCACTACATCCACAACGGGATGAACGGCAACCAGCTTTACATTGACATGATATCACTTCGAGGTCTTTTGATGAAATTGACTTTACTGATGATTTTATCAGTATTCAAGTAATTGGCAACAGTTTGTTGTCCTCAACCTTTCAGCTAGAGTCTATGGGTTCAGGTAGCGTGGGATTTACATTCTGCCAATAAAATGCCTGGTAAGTGGCTCTTCTCTGAGCGCATGTAGGTGAAACGCAAATCGTTGAGGTTATCTAATTCTTGACAAAGACTGACAAAAACCAAGGGTCGTTATTAAAACTGGCTTGTTCTTCCTACTAGATGGAATAGATTCATAAACTCAACAGAAAACAAAGCCTCTCCATCCGATTTTCTATCAAAAGAAATAGCCATTTAGGCATCAAAACTTCAAAGAATAGAATTAGATAACCTTACCGATTTGAGAGCAGCAATGTTCCAGAACATCAGAAAACTTGATAAATTACCACCTACACAACAAGCGTCTCACCTGCATGTCCTAAGAGCCACCTTCCAGGCATTTTATTGGCAGAATGCAAACACAGCAAGGCCCACGCTACTTGAACTCATAGACTCTAGCTGAAAGGTTGAGGACAACAAACTGTTGCCAATTACTTCATCAGTAAAGTCAATTTCATTGAAAAACCTCGAAGTGATATCATGTCAATGTAAAGCTGGTTGCCGTTCATCCCGTTGTGGATGTAGTGACAAAAAACAAAAGTGCTTGGAAAGGATATGCCACGTCGGATACAAATGTTTTAACCAGTTTAATTATGTAGAAGATATTGATCAGAATAATGACGATAATAGGTAATAAGGTAAGTTTCTGCTCACATAAATCTCAAGAAATTTAAAAAAATTAAAATTATTATTCATAATTTTATTATTTCCTTGTCTTTTTTTCTATCTACCATCGTAATATCAGTTAGCTAGTTACCTTTTGCCCAGGTTGCCTGGAAGAGATTACTTCTATGTTATTAGGCCGCCTAATAAACTTTACTGTTTTTTCTTTGTTTTGTATGAATTAGCAATAAGTTTCCCATGTATAGTTTTATTAAAGAGTAATAAATAAAATAAATATTTTACACAGCTTTCGAGTTTCGGCCAGCGGCTTCGTCCGCGTAGTCAAAGAAACACACGCATAGTTCCCGTTTCCGTGGTATTTCCGGGATAAAACCTATCCTATGTCTTTTCTCATGTCTCATAATATCTCTGTTCCAAATTTGAAGTAAATCTATAAGTACTTTTTGAGTTTAACCCGGACATACATAAAGACAAACAGACAAAAATTCTAAAAACTATAATTTTGGCTTCGTTATCTATTGTAGATCACGCCCCAAGTATTATTTTAAATAAATATTCAATATACAGTTTTGACTTTCCTACGATTTTTTTATATACAGTAAAGATAATTTCAAGATGATTCATACCAACAAAGGGCTAATTCGGCGCTACCGACGCTCAATTAATAGGCTGTAGTTCCGTTGTTTATTGCTCGATTGTCATTATTGAAGGTTCATTAGAAAGGTGATTAAAATAGCTATATGTTTTATACCAAGCTAAATTCTCATAATTCTAACGGTTACCGAGTTTTTTACATTTAAAAAAAAATATTTATTTCATAAAATGTAGTTTTTTGAAAATATTTCAGTTGTTACTAGTTTTACATTAATGAATCCTAGAAATGAAATAATGTTTATTTAATTATCTTTCAACTGACACCCTTTTTAAGTAAATCGGTACAGTAGTTATCTAGATATACCGCATAATAGAATGGCCCGACGGCCATCTTTGCTACGTCATAACTCCCCCCTCCATACCCCTAGGAAGTGACAACCGCACTTTTTGTGTTCAGAAAAACATGCCGATTAAGTGGATATCAGTACCTAGTCCGTATGGCGGAGGTGAGTCCCACGAAAATCGTTATTTGAAGACTTTTTAACGAATGGGTCTAAGACTATATAAATTGCAACTCCCTTCTAACATTGAGATTAGGGATACCATAACTAAATATAACTTTTATGTTTGTATTTTACGATAAAATATTAAAAAGTAACGATACCTTTTTATCAAGTAAGTTATACGTGATATAGGTGATGTAAATTATGTATGCATGATGCAATCAATCTTATTATGTAAATGAAGTACATAAATATTATAATTTAAGTAGGTAAAAGATTTAAGATTCAATCAAAATGGCAAAAAAAAACCTTCAAAGAAGCAGGAATTAAAATGTTATGAAGAAAAAATGCTTCATACTGAAAACTAATGACGTAAATGTGAACGTTCGCGTCGGTTAAAAACTTCCTAATTTTTTTTTATAAGAACCCTGTCCTTACAATAATTAAAACGAAAAATCAAGAATTAGGAAAGGGAAATAGAGATTAAGTTTTAATTTTAATTAACCGGCGGATTAATTCGTAGCATTTGTTTTTTTCTATATCTTTGTTTTGTACAGTTTGTTATCAGTGAATTAACTATTAACTCATAGGATACGTTAATTAATAATTTATATACGTAAATAACGTTATATAAATATTTAAGCACAAAAAATTTCGGTCACAAGAAAAATTTACTATAAGTACGTTCTAATTGACATTTTGACAGAAAATTTATGTCACAAAAAATTATAAATGGCATACAATATGAATAAAGATTATAAATTTAATATTCCTACAAAGGTATTTAAGTAAATGTAAAGATAATTAAGTTTTTATTTTCAGAAAACTTATTATTCCGTTCCGTTTTTGTAAAATAATTTTGATGTATGTAATTATAAAATAAAAATTAAGGGTAATTAATTCTTATTTGGCAAGTGCAAATTGAGCACAATATATATATGAGCCATAGCCGTTTATAATCATAAATATTGCGAAAAATCCATTATTTTTTATGCTTTTTTATTAAACGCAATCATTTTCAATTAGTTCATCATCAACAATACACATAATTTTCATTTATTTCTCCAAAACTGTTGAATGAGTCTCAAAATATATCCTCTATAGTAAATACTAAACGAGTACTTACTAGAGGCTAGGCGAATACCAGACGGCCTTCACTATTGCCTAATGCGATAACTCGCTTACACCTGATCATAGCTGGGAACCTATGCATCAAATATACAACGATAATCAATATTTTGGCGGGAAATTGCTTTTTCTTTCAAAGAAACTGTAATTTAGTAAAATAATAAAAAGTAAATTTACTCTTAATAACATATTTCCGCATTGGTAACCTATTAAAAACTCGAATTTCTATTACCCGAATCTTAAAACCCCGAAAACGGTTGTTAGAACTTTTAAAAGACAGATGAAATGAATGACAAATTTTTAAAATTCCTTTTTTAATTTCCCAGATGAATCAATTTCCAGATGCACCAAAACCAGATTTTTAAAAAGTATTTTTTTGTTTCCCGTATTCTCATAATACAGATCTCATTATACCAGATTCTCAGAATACTTTTTTTTGTTTCCCATCGTACCATTTTCCAAATAAACTATTGCCAAATTTTCATAATCTTTTTATTTGGTTCCCATATAATCGTATAACAGATAAACTATTGCCAGATTTTCATAATCTTTTTATTTGATTTCCATACAATCGTGATTACACCTTTACTATCGACTGAAAATAAACATTGTCAGTAAGTAAATTTATTGTTTTACTTGTCCATTACAGACCGGTTTTAGTGTCAAAGTCGACTCAGTAGGTTAGGTTTTAACTACGACCCCCACGCTAGAACTGACTCGCTATTGTTTTACTTGCCCATTACAGAAAGGTTTAAGTGTCAAATTCGACTCAGTAGGTTAGGTTAGGTTTGAAGTGTGACCCCCCATGCACGAGCCGAGCGAGCGAAGCGAGCGTGCCGCGGCAGCGGCCGGCGAGTGCCAGAACCGACTCGCTATTGTTTTACTTGCCCATTACAGAAAGGTTTAAGTGTGAAATTCGACTCAGTAGGTTAGGTTAGGTTTGAAGTGTGACCCCCCATGCACGAGCCGAGCGAGCGAAGCGAGCGTGCCGCGGCAGCGGCCGGCGAGTGCCAGAACCGACTCGCTATTGTTTTACTTGCCCATTACAGAAAGGTTAAATTGTTAAAATCTATTCAGTAGTTTAGGTTAGGTTCGTGCTGCGACCCCCTGGAAGGATTTCGTTTTGCTGGATATCGTTTATTTGAATTTCAAAAATCTGGACATTGTTTGTCTGGATATCAATTAACTGTATTTCAAAAATTTGTGTTTTAAAAATCTGGCTTTCGTGCATATGGATTACGGTCATCTGGATTTTGTGCATTTAGATTTCGTATGTCTGGAACTCATTCGTCTGGATTGTAAAACGTCGTACAAATAAAGAAATGGGCAAATGAAATTCGGAGTTGCGATTATATGGCAAACAAAACTTCGAAATTTTAAAATTCGGGGTTATGAAAAAATGTCCAAACGTTTTCTGGATTATGATATTCGGAATATTAAAATTCGAGATTAAGATAGGTAACCTTCCGCATTGTGTGATCATCAGTTGAGGCTAGCAGCTGTAAACTGATAAATGTATTTTTTTATGTTATGCTCGTTATTGACAGGAAAAGGTTGGTACAGAACATTCTTGGAAAATGGACGGAAAGGAATTTATATGAAAATTATATGAAAAAACGGCGTAGCGTTTAATGATAATTTTATGTCATGGATTACATGCCATTAAAAACTCATCCTTATTACATAATTAACCCAAAAACTTGACAATCTACTTTTAAAATGTTTGTAAAACAATATGCCCATGGCCTATAACAGAAGATACGCTCTCAGCTTGTAATCAATATCGCTTGTAGACTAACCGGACTAGTTATTTTCAGAAACGATGATTTACAAAACATACATTGTGCTACATTTACATTGTAATTTGTAATACATTTAACTTTGTTTTAATTTATAATTTTTATGTTTAAAAAAAAGTGAAGTCCCATATCCCCTAGTGGGCATGGGCAATGGGCAGATGCATTATACATCTGTGTCACTCTTGTGTCACTGATCGATTTTCTTTTTGGGACATGTAGGTGATCAGCCTTCTGTGTCCTGCCAGACCGAGACATTGTTTTTTTCTTCGTCTCCACCGGGAATCGAACCCAGGACCCCCCGGTGTTACGCAATACGCTCACGCGTCAACAACTGTACCAAGGAGACGGTCAGTTAGGGATTATTTATTTATTATTTTATGTTTAAAAGCCTCCAGTGATTTTCCGGTTTCGATGACAAAAAACCTTTTCTTAAATAGGTAGGTACCTACTTATGGTAGGTACCTAGTTACTCAATTATTTTATGCTTTGAAAATAAATTAAATAAATAGATATATGTACCTATGTTTAGTTAGATTGTTATTAGATATAGGATGTTTCAGATGTCTCTGGATATAGTCGGCTACACAATAAAATTACCTAACTAATGAATAATTATTTTCTTAGAAGGAAAGGAACCTTTTTCTTTGTCGCAATAATTAAACTACATAGTGTTGTAAATATAATATGATGGTGAAACATAGTAATTAAAATTATCAAAACGAATAACATAAATTACAAATACATACTTACAAGGTACCTAGTACCTACTTTAAAAACATAAAATATAAAAATAATGCTAAATGTTGTACCTACGTATTTCGATTACCACACTACATTACCAATATTATATTGAAATCAAAACGTTTCTACCCGCTTTGATAAATTAATAATTAGGGTAATTTTAATGTTAGAAATTCTTTCCTATTTTATTGATTTTATTAATTGATTTTTTGGCAATTGTTATGATAAGGTCAAGTTTGGAAAGGCGTCGACGGCCAACAAGTGCTTGAATGGTAAAGAATAAAGGTGAAACAAATTTCTATTTCCTTCAGTTCCACAAAAAAAAAAAGACGGGTTGCACTCCGGGAGTGCCGGTAGAAGTGAAAACTTGATTATTAACGTTGAGCAAAGCGTTGAGCATGTTTGATATCCATCCGTCTTACGCTTTTTCGATCAGGTCACGTGTCCTGACGCGAGTTTAAGATTTTATACCCAACGCCGCTAAAGAAGTTTTCACTTCAAAAAACAATTATTTCTCCATAAATATCTTAACATACTGTTTTGCTCAGTGTTAATTTTTAGAGTATGAACGAATTTTGTGTAGTTTCGGGTTTCATTTTCTGATAACATGAACATTTTGTTTTATTCAAAGTCAGCACACTGAGAACCGCGATCGCCTTGAAATACTTTCCAATAGTAGGTATCTGCTGGACTATGCGAAAACGTTTACCTAACATGACAACATTTAATTAACACTACATGCTCAAACTTACCCATTCGATTATTTTTCTTGCACTTTCGTAATTTGGGACTTGGAAAGACGATCAGCCTGACGCACTTTTTCACTTAATAATTTAATATTTTATTTTGAAAATAACGATGACAAAAGACTGTCATAAAAATTTAATTAATTTTAATTTTCGAATTTGGAACGCGTTACGCGCGGCTGTTGGGTCGTTGTTTCGAACTGGCCGGCAACAGCGCGCGATGCTGCGAATCGACTGGGTGACTGAGCGTATCAACGTAAAGCGGGCTGTTCACTGCGCGCGCAATCTTCAAAGTTCGACCCTCGCACCCTCTTCGAGATCATGACCTTCGTGCATTTCCTTCAGCTGCACTATCAATAACATGCGGTTAAAAATACAAACATGATTACATTATAAATATAAACTTTTAAATTATGTAAGTCTGTATACCTGAAGACTTTCCTTTCGCTACATTTCATTAAAAAACATTTAAAAAATTGATTTTTATACGGAACTTTAAAAATTATAAAAAAAATCTAGGTATTATACCTACACATTTTTTATAAGTGGTAATTGAATTGATGTAAAACTTAGATGATTTTATTTTTATTTAACACTCAGATTTAACATTAGGATTATGAAAGCTGCTCTATAATGTCTTTTTAGAGCTTTGTCGAGTAAAAAAGGTTATTTTTTATCCCATTTTAACCCGGGCGAAGACGAGCCAATCAGCCAGTTAAAATATACGTACCTACCTACTTCCTAGTATATCGCCTGGAAGAAATCGCTGATAAGCGATAAGGTCACCTTTTGTACTTTACGTCCAATCTGTATAACAATAAATTGTATGTTAATTGGTGTTAACAATAAATAATTAAATTAATAAAATATATATTATGAATTGTGATACAACGTAAGTACGTAGCTGTAGGTACTACCTCTTTAATTCCATAAACATCGTAATTAACATTTGACTCGTTTTCTCAGGGTCTCATAGAAAAAAATTCATTTAGCAAAAACTAAACAAACAGGTTCGCAAAGTAATAAATTTAAATATTTTGGTAAAAAAAAAATGGTTGCCTGTAAAGTCGGTTTTACGGGCGAAGATTTTACGTGACAACGTCTTTTTCTCGGTAGAATATTTATGTGCTGCGCGCGCGGCAGACCGCGGGCCTCTCTCTCGTTCGGTGACTCATCGTAACGTTACCGAGCGTTACACTTTTTCATAAGTGACTCCCAGTCGCAACCTAATTTAAGACGTTGTCACGTCAAAAATGGTTGCCTGTAAAGTCGGTTTTACGGGCGAAGATTTTACGTGACAACGTCTTTTTCTCGGTAGAATATTTATGAGCTGCGCGCGCGGCAGACCGCGGGCCTCTCTCTCGTTCGGTGACTCATCGTAACGTTACCGAGCGTTACACTTTTTCATAAGTGACTCCCAGTCGCAACCTAATTTAAGACGTTGTCACGTCAAAAATTCAATATTCTTGATGAGGTTATTAGTGTTAAGTTTAGGTAAGTATTACGCATTTTCATAATATAAATAATAATGTATACTTTTTTTGCCAGTATTGTATCCTTTACATAGATATATCAATATAGGTACCTAATTATTTCTGACAAAATTATGTTTTAACTTTTTGTCCATTAAACAATGTTTCGTAGGTATATATCCTTCATATATGCAACTAACTCAATAGGTATCAAAAATTGCTAATAGTTGTATACGTAGTATATTATTATTAGTCTGTGCTAATAGGATTTAAATAATTTTTGGTTTGCGAGATAGATATCCTGATTAGAATAAAAACCGTTGAAAATTTTTAGAAAAAACTTAGTTACCTATTCAAATCATGAAACCGGGCGGAGCTGGAGCGAGCAGCAACATTATGTTGTGTTCATGTTGTGTTGTAGAAAAGGGGAAAGATGTTTGATGATGATGATGATTTAGATTTTCTCGACTTCAAAAAAGAGGAAATTATACTATTTTCTACTATATTATATTAGATGTTCTGTAACTTACTTGATTGCAATGTAATTTGTTAAAAAGTTCGTAGATTTGCTCTGTAAATATAACAAGCGATAGGTACCTCCAATAAGGCCGGATACATTATAATTAATTAATTATTGAATATTTATTTTACCCTTTTTGTGCAGAATAACTGTTGAAGGAAATATTCTCACATATTACATACATACGTATACAATGGAACAAACTTAGGCTGTGTCCGCATAGCGCGCGAGCCGCGAGCGGTATTTCACCGCGCAGTTTTTATTCTCACATCTCCTTTTTGCAACAGAGAGCGCCATCTATCGTAAATATTGAGATTTAACCTCAAGCATTCTATTTCTATGTACTCGAACCTGCAATTTGAGTTCAGGTAATACAAGTTACGCCTACGTTCTAATAGATGGCGATATTTAAAATAAAAATTAAAAATTGATTTTTTCAATATTAATTTATCTATGGTCTAGTCACTAGTGCATGGAATATTAATTAGTGTATATAATATGGTCTAAGATCCGAATATAGGTCGACCTGCACCGACGTGATAATAGAATGAGACCAATTTTATAATAAGTGTAGTCTATTAAAAAATCTATTAAAGATGGGTTGACTGAAAAAATCCTGGACAGGATATTTTTAGTTAATTATTAAAAAAATCTTTTTATTTTTTTTATGCAGTGTTGAGACAATAAACAATTTTGTTATAAAACAGCGCTCATGCTGATATATTTTTTTTTCTATAATCCCATCAAGTGAAAGTAACTGGTACGGACATGCCTGTTTATACCTGCCAACCTAGCAGTTTGTCCAGGTAAATATTAGAAAACCCTATGACTGCACATTCTGTAGGTTTCATACTTCAAGTCTATTATAATTTTTTTTATTATCTTGATAAGTACTGCAATTAATTAAAAAAAATATTTTTTTAAAAATTAATAAAAATGTCCTGTCCAGGATTTTTTCAGTCAACCCATCTTTAATAGATTTTTTAATAGACTACATTTATTATAAAATTGGTCTCATTCTATTATCACGCCGGTGCAGGTCGACCTATATTCGGATCTTAGACCAATAGTAACACAAATGCGATCTCGTTCCATAGATAGTGAAACGCTTTTGAATAGCTTTTCTTCTTCTTCTTTTTTTCAAATGGCAGCTCCCGATCCCAGTGAGGACGGGGATAGCTTTTGTCTTTTGATAACATTTCATCAATTCAATGACAGCAATTCACGCACAGACACGCATCCTCGGAAGAACCATGACCTTTTGTTCATTTTCAATTTAATAAAAACAAATACCAACAAGATTTACAGTATTTCAACCAACTCCGGTGGAATGTAATAACAAACGATTATGCTAATTGTATATTTTAGTTTGAGCATAGCTAAAGCACTCGGGGCTTTCAAATCACTTAGTTTCGACAGCAACTGGAACAATTACAACACAAGAGGTATATTTTGAACAAATTATCTAACCAATGCAAAAACAACTCTATGGGATATATTACTGTATCATATACATCATGAGTTAAACAAGTAGCAACAAAACAAATAGATAAATAAATAATGTTAAATTCAAATATTTTGAGGGTAGATTGTTGTAAAATACTTAGAATTTTTTTTTTTCAAAATAACCGTGTAGATATGTAAACACTTTATTTTCTTAAATACTAGTAAGATATATTAATTTCTTGAATGTAATACTACGCCTAATATTATAAACTCGATTCTCTGATACGCTTTCACGCCTTGACCACTGAATCAATTTTGATGATATTTGGATATGAGATAGACTAAAGAAAACAACAAACAAACGCTCAAACAAATACAGTACAACTTTATCACAATAAGTTTAACAAAAGAATATCTTTCCATAGCAGTAATAATCGATTATATTTAAATCAAGCTCTACTAATACAACATCAATAGTGTTATTGTCGGAAGGCATTATCTGTTCATCGCAGAATATATTTGCATAATGCAATAATTGCACTTTGCTAGTTTTGAATAACAATTGACTTTATAGCCTTTTGTGGTAACTACTTACTAATAATAATTATTTGCTAATTCTATCCTGTATTTAAATGCTATTAATTTATTATTTATTTATTTATTTATTTATTTATCGTTTATTTTATTATATCCCCTTGGAGGAAGAATTCATCAAATTTTTTTCTTAGCGGATGCCTACGTCATAACATCTAATTCATACAAACTTCCATCCCCTATTTTATCCCCTTTATAGGGTTGGAATTTATCAGAATCCTTTCTAAGGGGATGCCTACGTCATAGTAGCTTTATGCATAAGTATCAGCTGCAGCCTGATCGGTTTAAAATTGACAAAGTTTCATATAAAATTTCATCCTATATTTTATCCCCTTAGGGGTGGAATTTATCAAAATCCTTTCTTAGAGGATGCCTATGTCCTAACATTACCTGCATGCCAAATTTCAGCCCGATCCGTTCAGTGGTTTGTATATTTAGATTATCTACGAGAATTTTGTGAAGAATAATCAGATCATTTATGACAAACTAATCTAAATTATTTCTTTTATTACTTTACAAGAATACAAAATGAAAAAGCAAGGACGTAGTTAATTAATTATTATTATGCAATTAATTTCGTCAAATTGCACAATATTATGTTGTTTTTTTGGTAATATACTTATACAGATAGATTGTAGATAAAGCACAGAATAATAACTAGTCGAAAGCGACTTTAGAAAGAACATTGATAATAAATATATGTAATAAATATATGTAGGTCTACTCATCCCTACACCTACCTGCATACTCTACTCTTATTTTACATACAGTAAGATAAAGGTCTATAAATTGCGTTGAAGCAAGGAAAAACATACCATATGTAAACAATATCTACAACATTTTGCGTTGATATTCATTCACGTACAATAAACAATTTTGGCCAATTGAATTATGTATTTTTAAGACGATCATAGAAAAATTGCAAAATCCCATGTTTAGTAAATGAAATAAGATTGCATAATTAGTTAATTATTTTATAAATAAAAGGAAACCTAATAACATATCTATCGAGAACTTTTCGACTAGGTATGTAAATGGTGGGTACATAGGTGCCTGTAGGTTGTACATACCATTATAGCCAATAAGTACGAGTATATAAAATAAAGAAGAGATATACATACCTAGTAGAGTAAATAAAATAAACTGGTAGAGTTTTTAATTTGTGCGTCAATAGATCCGATCAGCAACATAAATACTTAGTTAAAAAAATACGCTGAACTCATGAAATTATTGCATTGTCACCTCTCCTTGATAAGCACATAAAATTTGAAATCTTTCCGTTAAAAGTGGGTCGATCGTCGACTCTAAAAGAGTCGGTTACATACAAACATAGTTACGGATGAAGCTAATATAAGCGTGCTAATAAGCTTTCAATTGACTATCACATAATTTTTGCGTTGTATATTTACTATAATTTCTCTTTTCAACTAATCTTGTTAGTTGTTACATAGTACAATCTCACTAACATCACGTAAACTACACACTATAGTACATTAGACCTACGTATTCTAATTATTAGTCCCAATCCATTTTGTCTTATAAGAACTATCCCAAAAGTTCCCTTGAAACCGGGATCATTGGCTTCCAGTTCTTGTGTACAAAACATATTAGATGCAAATCAAACTTCAAAGTACCGTTAAGGAGAAAGCCTCAGAGTAGAGCACAGTTGTAGGCCAACCGACGGCCGTAGTACGCGTTGATTGTGAAGTGAACAACTTTATGTACATGATATTATTTATATAGACAGGTACGTGATTAATATTATAGTGTGGAGTAGAGAAAAAAAAATATATCTTTGATTGATATTTTTCTGTTTTTATGGAAGTGAATTAATGATAATAAATTGTATTACAATGCGAGATAACTACATTTTTCTGTCAATTAGTGTAGAGATTTATATTTGTTTTGGTGATAGCTTTAGTAAAAATATTATAAATTTCAGGATTTATTCAAAAATATAAAAAAAATGTAATTTTACAGTTCTTATAGTCAATTATATTTATTGCCATAAACGTTTATCGGTAAATTGAAAAACAACTTTCTTTTAGACAACCGAACTTTCTATATTATACTCATTTTTTTTGTGTGGTGTCTCTCAATGTTAGCCAGAAGGGCTTCTACATTTTAACGCGGACGCGGGGGTGAACTGAAGGTTCACCCTGGTAGCGACATGCACAAGGGCGTCCCCCCTTGACGGGGATCTCGAACCTCGGCTTGGGCTGTCGCTTGAGTGGAGGAGGCCAGAAGGGCCCTAATCGGACGGGGATATTATACTCACTAACAGCATGTATGTATGCATAAAAATCTGCCCAAAACATATAAATGAAAACAGAATGATATATTCTCATCTCGTGGAAATAGTCGATATCTCGTGATATTAGAAAAAATACTCAGCTATATATAGCGGAAGATTTTTCATGTTGGCATCTATCATAAAAACCGGTAGATATATGTCGGAACTCGGAAGTCATTTAAAATATAAAATATCTGGTTTGACCTCATCGAAAATATTTTTCTATGAAAAAAATATTCTCGAAAATACTTGTATAACAAAAACAATATAATATTATAATATATCCATATTTTTGGCGTGTATTTAAACATTAACTCTATTTATTAAATTAACAAAAATGTGTATTGAACTTAGGTACTTAAAATTTCTCAAAATTGTAGAGCTAGGCGCCTAAATCAGCGAAGGCTGTAACTGACCTTTCCTAAGTAGGCTGCATGCATTTATAGTGCTTTTTATCTAGACGTATCTATCAATCTACATTATCAATACAATATAGTCCTAAAATTATACATATTGTTTTAAACCCAAAACTACTAAAGATAATTTGAATTTACATGAGATATTTTTTTAAAAGTTGAATGAATGTCAGTGGTGCAATAGGTTCCGAAGCGAAGCGCTTTCATACATTAATTCATTTGATGTTTATCTGTAATGATTAAAAACATAAATAATGTTAATAAGTCTACAAGGCCTCCTTGCTTAATCATTCCACAACCACTAATAGATACGTACTGCTCTGCGCTTTACCACTCTACAACGTATACTTAGGCCTACACTAATATTTTAGTCTTAGGGTAGTCTGACGTCAAAAACAATGAATTAAAATAAATTAGTTGTAAGTAATATTAAAGTAAGTATATATATATTATGTATATACGTTAGTTTTTAAACCATTAGGTACAAAAAATATTTTCGTAGATTAGATATTATAATTATTACTATACATAGCGAAACGTAATATTTTAAAGAAAAAACAAATATCGCCATTTATGTTCATATCTTTATCATTAATTTTCTAATTTCAGTATAATTTCAAACATGTTGACAGACAGCAAAATGAAGAAGCCATCTCAAGTGGCGAGCATATTTGACATCGCGAAGGATACTGTCCTGTTCCTTGTATTATCATGTTACTACATCCTTGAATCGTTATTCTGGACGTTAGTTCCTAATGCTATCAGGCCTATGAAGAGTTTGAAAGGGGATGTAGTCCTCGTCACAGGAGGAGGGGGAGGAGTGGGGAGACAATTAGCAGTAAAGTTGGCACGGCTCGGTGCTAAGGTCGTAGTTTGGGATATAAATGAAGAAGGTAAGATTTTATGCAAAAATATATTAGCAAGAGTCATAGTTAGGCAATTTAGAGCCGAGTAAAAGAACGAATGTAAAATATTATTTCTTGGTGTTCGTTTCGGTATTCTGCTATAAATATCTACCCAAGAAAGTTATAATAATTGCACACTTATTTTCTTTACTTTCTAAATAAATACTCTGGTCGTTTACTACTTACCTACTTATTTTTTATGTCAGTACCTATCCATACTAATATTATAAATGCGAAAGTAACTCTGTCTGTCTGTCTGTTACTCAATCACGCCTTAACTACTGAACCAATTTGCATGAAATTTGGTAAATAGATATTTTGATACCCGAGAAAGGACATAGGCTACTTTTTACCCCGGGAAATAGGATAGGTTTTATCCCGGAAATCCCACGGGAACGGGAACTATGCGGGTTTTTCTTTGACTGCGCGGGCGAAGCCGCGGGCGGAAAGCTAGTACTAAATAAAATGGAAAAGTATCAATGTCCATTGGCTTTATTTATGAGAAAAACAAACGGCAATATTAGGTAATTATGAGGTGCAACATGAATAGAGTCAATAGAGATAGGTACGTCTTGGCACATAATAAATATTCATATACCATTCTCAAGACGTAAACACACCGTGAATAATTAAGTAAAGAAGTCAACTGTCAACAAGAAGATACTTAATTAAGGACTAAATCATAAATGAATATTTTAACCCATAGGTATTTAAACTTTAAAATCATTTTAAACCATTTCACTAAGTTACGCAATTCAATACTCATGTTGTAAGAGAAAATAAACGGGTTTATTAGGTCTTGGTATCACAATGCTCATTTTAATATTCAGAATGGGTATTTAAGTACCAGTTAAGTAAGGTTCTATTGAATCCATGCCAGCTTTATTAGACTTCAATGCGACTTAAGTATTTATTAACGTTCCGTTCTCTTCCGTTCGTTCCGACGTTCCGATCTCTTCGGTGAGCGCGGTCATGGCTAAAGCATTTAAACTCTGTTAATTATATAGAGGTAATCTTTAATTTCATGCACATTTCAAATAGTCGCGTAAAATCCAACGAAAGATTATTAAGATAATTTTCAAGTATTTTCATTTTGTAACAATATACACTACATATACATATTTTTCAGCATTACGAAAAACATGCAACGCCGTTAGAGATGAAGGATATGAAATATCCAGCATTGTAGTCGATTTAGCAGATCGGGCCGCAGTTTATAAAGCAGCTGAAAAAGTAAAAAAAGAGGTAAGCTATATTAGAGGGCTTTAATAACATTATCATTTCTCATTTCGTAATGTACGAGTATGGCAATCGTCATTAGAGCGTCTAAACCACAAGTCAACGTAGTCTATAATTCATTCGAAAGGTTAGTTCACTTTTAAGATTTTAATAATAACTTTATTTCTAATGAGCCCGTTAACCTTGCAAGTTGTTTTTCGATACGGCAACAATCATTAACGATTTAACGCGGAGCAACGAGTCGTACAATCTATACTAATATTATAAAGCTGAAGAGTTTGTTTGTTTGAACGCGCTAATCTCAGGAACTACTGGTCCGATTTGAAAAATTCTTTCGGTGTTAGATAGCCTATTTATCGAGGAAGGCTATAGGCTATATATTATCATCACGCTAAGACCAACAGGAGCGGAGCAACGCGGGTAAAACCGCGGGGCACAGCTAGTAATTATAATAAATTTTAAGTACCTATGATATTAGTATACTAGCCGCTCCGCGCGGTTTCACCCCCGTGGCTGATATATAGCCTATAGCCTTCCTCGATAAATGAGCTATCTAACACCGAAAGAATTTTTCAAATCGGACCAGTAGTTCTCGAGATTAGCGCGTTCAAACAAACAAACAAACAAACAAACAAACAAACTCTTCAGCTTTATAATATTAGTATAGACACAGACTAATAATAATATACTGGTATAGATTATTAATTTGTAAGAAATATAAATGAACATTTATTTCAGGTGGGAAAGGTGGATCTTTTAATAAACAATGCGGGTGTTGTTTTCGGGGAAACTCTACTTGAGCTCAATGATACCGCCATAGAAACTACCTATAAAGTCAACATTCTATCCCATTACTGGGTAAGTACTAAGTATAATGACTCCATCGTCAACTCAAAACAATATTTCATTAAAACGTACTTATAGAAAAATTACCATAAGAAAAATCCCTCTGGAAACTAAGAAAAGAAATATCTATCCACCTCGATTTGGCAGGACACATAAGGCTGATTAGCTACCTGTCCTTAAAGGACATCGATCAGTGAAACACATATAGATGACAATGCATTTTATTCTTTTTCTATGTAAATATAAAATGTTTTCTTTTCAGACGGTAAAAGCTTTTCTTCCAGACATGATAGAGACAGGGAAGGGTCACATCGTTACTGTTGGATCAGTGGCTGGTCTGTTGGGAACATACCGGTGTACTGACTATAGCGCGACTAAATTCGCAACTGTGGGCTTTCATGAGAGTCTGTTTACTGAATTGAGGGTAATTAAATTATTTGATTTATATGGTTATGCATTTGGTTATGTGAATAATTGCTCACAATTATTCCCCTAAGATAATTTTAAAGAATATAAAAAATTGCTCGCGAGTCCGGATTCGAACCCACGGCCACGTCTATCGCGGATCGCCGTACCTTGGCATCGCCCAGCCTCTCAGTGGACTATATATCATTTGCGTAAAAAATAACAGTTTTTGTATTTTTTCATTTCAAACATTTTTTTCAGGCTCATGGCCACAACACAATCCAAGCAACACTAGTATGCCCATACTACATAAACACGGGCATGTTCGACGGAGTGACTCCGCGCCTAATGCCAATGCTCGAACCAGACTATGTAGCAGAGACTATGATCGATTCGATACGGAAGAACGAGGTTAATTGCATCATGCCTGGTTCAGTTAGATACCTACTGCCTCTTAAATGGTAAGATCTGAATTAATACGATTTATATAACTACAAACTAGTTTGTGACGATAACTTTAGGGGACAATTTATGCTTCATCCTCTACTGTTATTAAAATAAAAGCAAGTTATTTAAATTTTGCGCACCATGGTTATCAACTGCTTTTCAACAAATGCTTACCATGTATTACGGGGCTTTATAAACATGCTCTCATTTCAACATAAAAACTTTCACTTAAAAATATTAACAACTCGAGTCTACATTTTTTTCTGTTACAATGATTATAGAACTTTTTTAATTATTTATTGTTTATATTGTAATTTCAGCCTTCTCCCAGCAAAAATGTGTTGGGATTTGATGCACAGAGTAATGAAGGGGCCACAATCTATGATGGAACTGAAAAAGAAACCACAAGCAGCCTAAGGCAAAACTCTGTTGTGCGAAAATGTGTTTTATGGCATAGGGCATTAAAGTATTAAGTTGAACAACATTCTAATATGTGTTTTGTTAGGATGAGGTAGTTTCATTGTAAATAAAATTGATTATAGGCTATTCAAATTCAAAGACTGATGTCTTCTGATCGAATTATTACATTGTAGCGCGTAGTTTTAAGTTTTTATTTAAAAAATAAAAATTTTCATTTTCCACAAACATTTTTTCTTTCTCGTCTATATTCAACTGCCCCATCAAAAACACCATACTTGTAGAACGTCTAAGCTTAATAAATTCTCATTGTAATAAAGATAAGTTTTGAAATACAAACACACAAAAAGAGGAGATAATTTAATTAAACCTAGAAGTAATATCACATTTCAAAATAAGTCGTAAAAATAATCTAATCCTTGGCCGAGCTCCCAAATGGCTACTCCAGTACCAAATTCTTTTGCAAGATCCAGTCTCTTTTGAATAGAGTATAGAGTTGGGAAGAATACCTTTTTCGCACCTTGTGATGTCCTGGTAAATAAAAAATTCAATATTTTTAAGTAATAATTTATGGTGTGACATATTCCATTGAAAAGGTAAGTATGTACTGATAGGAAGTTTAAGAATACTTATAATTGAATAACAAAATATTGAAGTAGCTGCAGAAGCAAGCAAATGCTTTGTATCATTTTTTATTTATATATTGTAAAGACAGTTAATTTATCATCATTCTTTTAAATAAAGTTATGTCTCATCATCATAAAATGTATATTTATTAATACTTTTTATATTCAATTACCTGATTTCAATATAATTTTCCGCTGTATTGTTATTATAGGATAACATCTGATTATTTTTGGCATTTTTCAACAATTCTATGTACTCTGCACCAACGATAGGACCACCTCCATTGGCTGTATATGAGTTGCCGTAGAAATTTAATCCAAGAAGTATTTTTGATCTTTTCGAGGGATTTTCTTCATTTTCGATTAACTTTTCTAGACACAATCTCATCCAATATAAAGGTGCATTTGGACCTGGAACAAATTTATCATTGTGATGTCCATATCATATCAATAAATTAAAAAAAAAAAATATTTATATGAAATAAAAATCCCACTTTAACAAGGTGAAATAGAAAACAAGTTATGGGTACATTTCAAAACCAACTAACCAGGTTTCTGTGGATTTGAGAAATCATATGTCATCACAGAAATAGCTTCCACATACGGATAGACATCATTATAAGCTTTAATGAAGAATTCATCACTGGGATAACCTCGGAAAGGTGGGTAGACTAGAATAAGTTTCAAGTCATCTTCACTCATTTCTAAACCTGCAAAAATGTTTATGATATTAAATAAATTATTAGAAAAAGTATATTAGGTATATACTGAAGTTGCTACAACAAACTCAACAAAAAATAATATCCTAGAATAATGTACTAGCATTTTATTAGTGATATAATTTGCTAACTAAACAAGGAAAAAACATTTATTTTTTTCTGATAGCCATTGTATCCGGCAATTGTCTCATCAAGCATTTTCCTAACATAACATAACAAAAAAAAATCTCAAGTAAAAGTAATCCAATGCCATTAAACAAATATTTAAAGATTAGCTACACTTAATAGCATACAAAAAACAAAAGGAACCCAATAATTGATTACAAGCCAATCTTACCAAACTGTTGGATGAACTTAACAGATTTCTCCACATACTTTCCAATCTGTGAAAGCATTTCTAACACTATACCATCAAAGTTCCACTGTTTGCATGTTTTCTTTACTTCTTCAATGAGCGCCTTTTGCTCAGACAGTGATGATGGTTCTTTGAAAAATGCTTTCAAATCTGACGCTTGCCAGTTTTCAAATAGCAGCCGAGGCATTACTGAAATTAGTAAAAATTAGTGTAGAACTTTTTCCTACCATTGAGTCAAATCCAATCATTTCAGTGTCAATTCATAAAGGACACACACAGGTACTTTGCTCATAATAATTACTTTAGAAAAATGTTTTACATGGTTGATTTTAATATTTCAAGCATAATTTGAAGTACTTACTTTTTAAATTGCTTGAAGCTCCTTTTTGTTTCACTACTTTCATCCAGGCATGGTCGACATCATGCAAACCAGAAATAATGTAAATATTAGGACTCTGTCGCTTGACTTGCAACCAAACTGGTGATATATAATTGAATTTGGGTCCCCACATTTTGGCCACATCGTAGCCTTTGTTATTCCACTGTGAAAATAACATTAACAACATCATTGTTAATTGAAAATAGATATCGAATAAGCTGGTTTTAACTCAATATACAATTCTTACCGGCGTAACAAAACCCAAAACTGCATTGTTAAAGTTACGTGTGTTGACGTTTTGATGGTAGGTAGCGTGATATTTTATGATATCCTTCGCATATGGTGTTTCGACTACCAATTTCCTATCCAATACATTATTTTTTCGTGGACCATCTTGCGGTTTTACACCTTTCTGTGACTTTTTATCAGCCGGCGGTGATAGTGTGGCAAAGCAAACACTGAGCATAAAAAGTACTTGTATTATTGTAGAAAGGCATCTCATCTTTCGGAATATCAATTATTTATCTTTTATGACTAGAATTACACAAATACGAAATAAAATAAAACACCGGCTATTCAAAACGATCTCGATGGCTGAAGCCCCTTTTTTTAAGTTTTGACCACAGACAGTGTTGCCACATGCCAAATCGATAAATCTGGATATAGTAGTCTAAAAATCTGTATAAAATCTGTATGAAATCAAACCGTAAGCTGTTTAAAATCTGAATGGTATGTTTGTTAAAGAAAATATTGGATTGTACTTAAAACTTTATTGATTAAAAAAATACATACTTTTATTCATTTTATTAATCAATTTCTTGTGAACATTGAGCTTAAAACATGGCTCGTTATTCAATAATTGTTTTGTCAAAATTAGCCCCTCCATCGTTTCGGTGCCTAAATGGTTCCTGGTTTTTGTTTTAATTAAATTAATAGATGAAAAAATCCTTTCATGTAATCAGAAAACGTAGTCGACTCGTAATCATCGTAATGAACGAATGATTGATTTGCAAACATTAAAAAGAAACAAATACATTCATTCGTTAACAAAATACATGTTTCGGGAAATCCCCCAGAAGAATATACAATTATTGTTTGTTTGTTCCGAGGGAAATCCCCGATGTACGCCATGAATGTTGCCGGATTTAAACAACTGTATAAAAATAATATACTTAGATAATGGATTATTTTATCATAGTAGTGTCCTTATCCAAAAAAGGTTTTAACAAATGTATAAAATTTACTTTGCTTATCAATTATTTTATCATAGTTAGTGTCCTTTACCTAAAATCTGTATAAAAGTAAAGCCAAATCTGTAATCTGTATAGTGGTCTTAAAATCTGTATAGATACAGATAAATCTGTATATATGGCAACACTGACCACAGAGTACTTTTTGTTTTGACTTTTGACAGATATGGTCATCGACGGGCTGTCAAAAATCCTACTTGACACTAAATTGCAGATCTTGGTTCCCTCCTCATTTGTTAACGTTTTATCCAAATTTATCCACCTCAATAACCTTAAAATTTAATGCTTTGCTTTTGTATTTGTCCTGTTTGGTTATCCAGGTATGAGGTAAGACTGATCCCACACTTGAACTGCTCAATCTCTTCCGTGATTTTTCCTCAGCACAGAGTATCAAGTTGCTACATTATAACCGTAGTCATTGAAATTAAAGATCAATTTTGATCTGTGCATGCATGACACTGGACCAACACTGGACACTGGCAGAATCCGTCTCTACTGGGATGGGATCGGGAAGGCCATAAACAAAAAAGAAGAAGAAGAAGAAGAAATTGCAGATCAAACATAGATTAAATACGGAATTGGCCAGAATAAATATGTATTTTTAATAATTTAGGGAGGATCGGAAGTTTTTATGGATATGGAAGATATACTTTAAGATGTAGTAGCATAATTGAACTTACGTTTTTTAAACTCTCTTTCTCAGTTTATATATTCAAGTTATTATAAGTCTATCTGTCTCTGTGATCTGTCTCTATTTAAGAATGAATGAATGAATGAAAATACTTTATTTGGACCCAAGTTTGGACCAAAACAAGGAAACAACACGAAAAAACACAGACAATTTAAAAAGGCGGCCCTATCGCTAAAACATCGATCTCTTCCAGGCAACCTTTAGTCGACTTATTAGTCGAGAATATTGAGAATTACTTTTTAATTTTTGATGGTGAACCACACTTAAATGATTAAATACTTGTGATCACAGAATAGTATATTAATTGTGGTATACATTAACGTCGTAAGTCGTAACCTGTGTTAACTATACAAAGCAGCATTTACAATATGAAAATATTGAAGCATATTTCCGTTCTTTCTCTCACCTGTGTCGAAAAAGCGATCGCAGGACGGGATTCTAATTACTTATATTTAAAGCATTTGAATGCTATAAAACTAAATTTTCAAATTCGAATCTAGGAGAGCCGGTTACATCTATACTTCTATACTAATATTATAAAGAGGAAAGGTTTGTATGTATGTATGTATGTATGTATGGTTTTCACGCATAAACTACTGGACTGATTTTGATGAAATTTGGCACAGATAATCTTTAGACCCTGAGAAAGAACATAGGCTACCTTTTATTGCGAAATAGGTACCACGGGCGAAGCCGGGGCGGACCGCTAGTAAATGATAAAACATGTGACATGTCAGTTACCTATGTAGGTTACTTATGTTTGTATGTACAAACATACAGGTAAAGCTAATAAAAGCGTGTTAAGTAGGTATTATTATTTATTAGGTACATACTTTTATGTAACACTTCAATTCTCCAATGCAAGTGCTTTTCATATATAAGTACCTATACAAAACGTTTGAAAAATTAAAAGTATCAAATTTATACATCACCAAGCACAATTATTACGAAGCTATCCAATTAAATAACGTAATACTTGACTATCAACTATCGTTATTCGTAACACTCGTTCTACAAGTTTCAAATGTTCCAAAAACTTTCTTCTACATCCATCCTTTTTCAATCCTGCTTCCTTGATAGGTTTATATGAGTGACTTTAATAAACGGAAACGTAATTTAACATTTACAATAATTATTTAGTACATTCTCCACAACAAACATAACATCTACGGAAAAGAAAGTCCATCGGGTGGTAGCGATGATTCAGTATTATAACAGAAGCTGTGGCCTCAACATGGCTTTACGACTTTCTCGACTTCGTTATTTAACTCTAACGTTAATATTTATAGGTAATATTAAATTCTACAAAACGTTGAATTCACTTGGTGTAAATAAATAATAGCAGTGGCTTCTACAATTTGAATTTATTGTGATAGAAGTGTAGCTTGTGTTATATACGAAATTCATATTTTCCAGGCATTCACGGTAAACATGTGCAAGACAGGGATTCAATTAATATTAAATGCCATGAGAATGGAAGGTTTTACAGGTGAGCAAGTTTACAAAGTTTACAAATATTACTTACAATCATTGTTGAACTTAAGTCTATGTGAATTATTAGAACTGAAATCTTGCGAATCTCCACTCTAGGCGAATAAATTATGGTCAACTGTCGATTTTATTTTCTATAATGGATCGTATAAAACTTGAGTAAATGAATACTTAAATTATCTTCAAAGTTCACAGACACTTTCTAAATAAGTTGCTCTATGTTATTTTAATCTTCATAACGATGAAATAATATTAAAATTAATGCACTCGTAATTGTGTTCTCTCCACAAATATCCGGCCATCGTGAGACCAAGATAAAGAAATTGTTAAAAAATCCATTGGATCCCAAGAAATAGGACTCATATATCGACCTTTATAATATTTTCTATATCAATACATATATTATAGAGTATAGACCATTCATCATTATCATAATAGCATTCATAATTAGGTATTAGATCTAAATGCTTGTGCCAAAATCTGAATATCCCAGAAACGAATACTTCTAGTTGCTATCAAATATTATATGCTGTAAAAAATTTCTGAAATAAGACTCAATTAAAAATAATCCATAGCGAAAACGAATAATCCGTTTGGGAGCTACGATATGCGGATACTATAACGTAGGTATTCGGCTGCAATATAATCTGAAGACTGCAGATATGACCTTGATAATTGATTATGAATTAACATAATCTAGATAACACATGCAAGCAAAATATATTATATACTTCTCAATGTTTATACACTCTTTATAATAGGTAAAATAAAAAAATCCTGCCAAGAGAATTCTACAATTTCCGAAGACA
Source organism: Colias behrii (assembly GCA_029959065.1). NCBI lineage: Eukaryota > Metazoa > Arthropoda > Insecta > Lepidoptera > Pieridae > Colias > Colias behrii. The sequence continues at coordinate 4,339,177 of JARWMC010000016.1, forward strand.
ACTCAACTCAATTTGCAAAGAATATATTTTGTTACATAGACTAATTATAAGTACATATATTACGTAGTTATGTAGTTAACGCTATATCCTTACGTACTTATTTGAAGTAATTACTTTGCCTGTAATAAATCAATAAACTTTTTATAAGGAACTATTAATAAATTATTGTATAAATAAATGCTAAAAAATAACTTAGCTTCAAATATGCTTGTATAATCAGTATGCATGTTTACATCACATTATATATAGTTAATGAACATTACATAATGCATTTAATTCCCATTTTCATACATAAGTAAAAAATAATCAATTACATTTTTATTATTTACTTAAATAAAATTTGGCCCGTTTAGAATTTTGATATATTATATAACGCATATCAGAGTTCGGACACATAAAAAAGGTTATCATCTCTATACTGTACATAAACAGGAATCCCTATTTCCTTTGGAGGCTAAACTGATTTCGATAATTTTCATTTTGTTGTGTTCGTTATTGTCGGGAGAAGGATCGTATGAAAGAAAATCACAATAATCTTGCGCCCAAAATTAAAAAAAAAAAATACGATAACCACAGCTTTTTTAACTTCACGAGTTTGACAATTTGCGCATCGGCCATCGGCCATAGACAGAACAACGTTTGTCGGGTCAGATAGTTTAGGATAATTATAAAATAAAGACGTTGGTCATAAAGTTTGACCAACACCAGTTCCGGTTATAGCGGTCCGGGGTAGAGTGGTGCACCGTGCAGCTGCAGGCTCTATGCGCCAGCTCGTAGAGGGCGCCAAAATGCGTAACGGAACAATTTTCGTGCATATTTATTATTTATACCTTATTGGTTTTATGCTCTACGAGACTACGACCTACGTGATAAATAGCAGAAATGTCGTGAAATTGATAATTACACTTTAAAAAATTAAAAATATGGTAAATATTAATTTTATGAATGCTATGAAAGCGTCGATCAAAGGACACTATTTGAATTTTCGGCTCTAATTTCAATACGGCATTCATTATTCTTTTACTTCCACTAAAAATAATAAAATCGAATTTCTGACCTTCGTTATCTAAGACGTTTCTAAGACGAACTTTCACATATTGCCAAAATTACTCATCTACATTCATTGAGATATACATATGGAGACGACACCGCCTACATCACTTATGTTCCGCTCAACATACGCCATATGGCGTAACTGCACGCTCATTTTTTATTTGTTTTAAAGTGAAACGCATCAAATATGCCTTCGTGTGTGTTACGATATTGCACAAATAATACAAATAATACGGAAAAGTGCAAAGGAATAACTTTCATCGGTAAGTACCTAACTAGATAATAATTTTTAAAACTTAGTTAGAGCAAAAAAATGGCGCACAGATTTTGTTCGTGGTGTCTCCTCCATACGTAGTAATATTATCTCAATGTCTACATTCAACTTAAATATTTTATTTAAATAGGTACCTATTATAAGTCCCGTTAAAGATACTAAAATATTTCAAGCATAATAAGTATTATAATTTATACATGCGATGAAATAATTGACCGTAGCAATGACAATAACATCAACAGGCAATTATTGAATCAATAGTTTTCCGTAAATAAACGCAAATACTTGGATTAGCACACGCGAGAAAACTCACGCGACAGTCACAGACTACAGAGTTGACATGGACAATGAAAAGAAACAATTAATGCGATAATATGTATATTTCCCGCCAATAAGTGCGGCTGTTGACCCGCACTTTCGCCAACCTTGAGCTTGGCAGATCGCGGCCATTTTCAACAGCTGACTGAAACACATTTGCATACAGATTCTAGCGACAACATCGTTTTGTCTATCAGTTATTAAAAAATCAATCCAATACCAAAGTAAATAACAAAATTTAAAATACTCGTACTCACCTAATAAATTCAACATCTACCTAGCTTTCAAACTGTCTAATTTGACTGTCTGTAGGAAAAAAGGTACCTACATAATATATAAATTGCTTATTTAAAATAACTTCATACATTAAAAAAGCCTATAAAAAGCTGTGAATTTAAAAATAAATAATCACTGTCTATTTTCACAGATCGGAAAAAGTTATGAAATTGTCCTGTCATTCCTAAAATAAATTAAAAACTTTAGCAACTTTCACGTGTATTTTTATGTATGATTACTTACTATATTTAGTTAGCTATAGAATATTTTTATGTAGTATATTTTATCATTCCTTGTCGCGTCTCGAGAAATTCACTTTCGCTGTTTACTAACCACTGCAACTGTCGATGCCACAGGTCGATGCCAAATTATCGCATAATAAAATGGATAAATATACCTATATGTAGTTATATAAAATTAATTAGTGTAATCTTAACAATACAAAACTAAAATAGTTAATGCGATAGTTTCTGTAATAATTTAATAGTAATACAATGAGTGTATTAACTCTAGTAAACTGTAGAGGCAAATCGCCTAGCTGATTATTAAGGTTAGCGTTAACAAACTCACATAATATTGAATTAAATGATTAGAATTTGGAGATGAATTTGATGTTTAAAAATTAAAGGGAGAATTTACATGAGAATCTGCTGTTGCAAAAAAAAGTCAGGAAAACGAAGCCAATAAATATAAACCACACCAAGACGTAACATAGCAACTTTGTTGTCCACTATAAAACTAACAATGCAGAAAGTACATTTTCCATTTTTCTTAGAAATCCTGACCGTGAAGAGGAAACAATGTGGACTGCAGATGAGTGCTCAAAATATTATCTCTGCTTAGAAGACGAAGTATTCGAGTTTCAATGTACAAAGGGGCTGCTATTTGATGTGAATCGACAGCTTTGTGATATGTACCAGAATGTCCATAATTGCGATTTAACTACAGGTTTGTAAATATTTACTTGCATATAACGTGTGAAATCATTTGCATAATGCATTATAATCACGTTTCACGTAATGTATCATTGTAGCGTATTTTTTTATAAACTCATCAATATCGATCTTAGTTTTTGCTTATCTATTGTCTATCACGGACAATGTTTTAGATGTAGGTAATTTAAAAAAATGGTGAACATATATTCAATTTCAATAGCTATGTAAGATACCTTTGGTGCCTTCAAAGTTCAAGCATCTTTTCACTTTACGGCAACCCATTAAATTTTAATTTCTACCTCATCCCATAACCATTATATAAATGCTATCCAGATAAACCATAAGTAAATTTTGGCTTTCTTCCCAGAAACGTTGGTACCCAAACCTCTGCTGGAAACAGCTAAATGTGCGAACGACACGCATCTCGGCTGCGCTGACGACACTTGCATCCCGGCGGAATACTTCTGTGATGGCTCCAATGATTGCTCCGACTCGTCAGACGAAGTAAGACATCATTATATTTGCTCATTAATGTCATATTCAAGCACGTTTTGTTGTAGTAAGCATTTATACAGTGGATAAATCATATCTTTGTCGTCATTTAAGATTTAACAAAATATAAACTGATGCGTTTTTCACCTATCATTCACGCTGATGCGTTTTGTATGGTGAGAAAGATCTTTCAGATTTGAGATAATCATTGTTGTTAATTGTTTCCTTCATGAGAAAGACGTCACAAAAACACCATATAAATATTTGAACTCTCTTGTTAAGTCAGCTATATCATGTTATATATTATTTACATAACGAGTTTTCGCTAGTGTTTGCGTCCACTTTCACTGCATATGAAATTTACTATTTACTGCTAGTCCACTTATACAATAACTTCCGATGTGCCGCACTTTTTGTTATAGGAAGGAAAACTATTGTAGCATGATTCATTATATTTTCAAGTACAACGTAACAAATAACTGGGTCATTTGTATCATAAATATCAATCAATATTGATTATCTATTGTTATATAAATTCGTATGTATAATTGTAAATTGATAGATGCTCGTAATACGGTTTAAACTTTAAATTAATTAAATTGATTTATATTACGTGAATTTAACATTCATTATTCGGTAATTAATTCCAATACTTATAATGAATTTTATGAATTAGTAGTTACAACGATCATGTAAATAGGTTTTTTTTTTAATATTGTAACAGGGTTGGTGCGACGTCAACTATGATCCAAACGCAGCCTTACCTTGTGACACAGGATTATGTCACTTACCGAACTGTTTTTGCTCCAAATACGGTAATGAAATACCGGGAAATCTAGTTCCCAGTCAGGTAAGGAGACATCCAATAAATTTGCAATTAAAAGATAATACAAGTTATCCGGTAGCTAATATTATGTAAAAGTCGAAGGAAGTTAAGACGGTTCCGAGAATGGAATCAATATTATTTTATTCAATATTAGGTATTTATTTAAAAACATTTGACACCGTATTCAGTATTCACAAACACAAACAACTTTCTTAGCGGAAGAGTTTTCGATATCATTATCTAATATTTTAAATTGGATGAGATAATTAATTTATATTTTTCCGTAAAAATAATCGCACCTAATAAATATCTTTCCCATTGCAGTTATTTGTGCAGATTCTTCTCACATTAACAATGCGTTTCTTTGCACAATGTTAATGAATATCACGTTTCAATGATTAAGTAGGCATACCACGATCATGATCGTATAAATGACGACTAAAATAGAAGAGCTTATACAGAGTAGTGTCAAAAAACAAAGTAAATGTTATCAGTGGTCTACAGTAATTTTAGTTGACTAAATAACTATATATTTGTAGACTGAGTTTTGACTTAGAATATTAAATGTCCCCAGACACCACAAATGATCACCCTTACATTCGATGGTCCCGTCAATCACGAAAACTGGGATATCTATACGAAACACATTCTAACGTCAGAGAGAAAGAACCCAAACGGCTGTCCCATTAAGGCCACTTTCTTCATATCGCATCCGTATACTAACTACCGACACGTGCAAAAATTATGGAACGACGATCACGAAATCGCTGTTCATTCAATAACGTAAGTATTTGTATGTCATTGTACATAATCACTTGTTATGTATTATTTTCGGTGATCTGTACTTAACAATCGATCATATTGTGTCAAATTAAAACGAAATCATCACTAATTTGAACCTCAGAAGATGCCCGAGTAAGAATATACTTGCGGTGTCATTTCAATGATGTAAGCTTAACGTGTAGTCTAAACACTGAATAGAAATAATACGTTAAATAAATATCTATTGTTTTTCTTCGAATTTGTGTTGTGAATTATCGTTTAAATATAATGAACAATTGTAGACATCGCGGCCCAGAAGAGTGGTGGTCCAAGAACGCTACAATTGAAGATTGGTTCGATGAAATGGTAGGACAGGCTAACATTATCAACAGATTCGGTCGAGTTTGGATGGAAGAATTCAGGTAACTTCTGAAATATCCTACTAAAACTATCTATCAATCACATTTTCTCGCTACAGTGCAACCTCGATATAACAAATCTGAAGGGAACAAATAAATATTCGTTATATCAAGTAATTCGTTGAACTGAGGTTCGTTATGTTGAGGTTAGGTTGGTCTAAAATTCGTTATAAAGAGGTCTTTTCTAATTTTTCTAATTTTGAAATTGAAATTTAGAATGCGCTCTGATTAAGAAAAAGAATGCGCCGGCTTGTACACAATATGATAATATATATATACTCTATGCATGTCTCCCATAAACAATATAAAGTTACAACACTTACACACAAATTAAACCCTTCAACAAATATTATAACAATAATAACAAATAATAACAACAATCAACAAATACAAAATTTAACAATTAAACTACGTAATAATTATAATTTTTGAATTAAATGTGTGCTTTATGTTCTAACGGTACCAAACGACTGCACGTGGCACCTGCGGACAGCGTAAACTGGTTTATTCTGGTTTTGTGCGTGTTTCCACTTTCCACTATCAAGTGACGATTTATTTATTTGTTTTGTTTCGTAATTATTATGGTCAAATATTAACTATGAAACAAATTATTATGGACACGATATTTTATTGTTTCACGGTAGTCGCCTTGTCGTTTGCTCAAGTACGTGAAATTGAATGATATATTTTTTTTTATAAAGTCAAAACCATTTTCTTTCAAATAAAAACTTGTTTTTATTGAAAACAAAAGTGTTGCTAGGAATAAGTATAAAATTAAATAGTAATGTTAGGATATCGAAACATTTTTGTATAGGCCAGAACGATATAGTGGAAACGCGCTCTAAGATCTGAGTAATATACACACCACTACATATGCAAAAATTTCTCCAAGCTAATTTACCTGTACTATGAGATTAAAGCGTCTTAAACGTCTTATTCACGGTCCATCTTGACGTACGTCCCGCCAAGGTCATACACGATGCACGACGCAAAACGACAGTGAATAGTATTGACGTACGTCAATAATTATTATTATTATGTTGCTGGATGTGCACAATCAATTTTTCATCCAGCGAGCACCCCCACCACCGCGAACGTCGTGCAGATGGACAGTGAATAGGCTTGCTGTACAGCAGATCAGTGTTGCCAACAGAAATTAATGTAAATACTTGGAAACGTGGCCTATTGATATGATTTTTTTGTGATAACTTAGTGAGTACATGAGCAAGCAAGAAACAGTTATTTTATATTTTTATGTACACAGGAAATACCCAATTATCATTACTTTTGGATCAACCTAGTACACATGGACATTTTATATTCAGAAGTTATTATTTTAAAAGAACTCCAAGGCGAATTGTTGAATAACACAGATTTTATGCAAAAGTCCACTGCAGAAAAATGGCAATTTATTTTAAAAAATGTCCTAACGAATTTGTTTGTTAAAAAAAAATGATTAGCTATACACTCTCTGTTCCCGCCACTTCAGCATTTACTAAAAGAGTCTTTTCTGACATGAATGTGAAGTGGCGGGAAGAGAGAAACCGAGCTTCATTAAAAATTAATTAAAGCTCAAGCTCTTGAAATATATAAATTTAGATTTGGAATGTTTGGATTCATATATGTAAATCATTTAAAAATAATGAAAAATTGTTAGGTACTGCAAAAAGTACAAAAAAATACATTTTTAAAAATATTTATTTACTCTTTATTTACCTCCTTTAAAATCAGATATACTCTATTTCTTCAAATAAAAGTTGGCAACCCTAGCCATGCTTGATGCGCGCACGATCGTCAGTAGGATACATCCAGCACCGCGGCCTTGAGCTGACGTACGTCGGGGATGGACCGTGAATAAGACGCTTTATTGTATTTTTTTGTACTTTTTGGAGTACCTAACAATTTTTCATTATTTTTAAATGAATTATATGAATCCAAACATTCCAAATCTAAATTATTTATATATTTCAAGAGCTCATTTTTAATTAATTTTTAATGAAGCTCGGTTTCTCTCTTCCCGCCACTTCACATTCATGACCGAAAAGACTCTTTCAGTAAATGCTGAAGTGGCGGGAACAGAGAGTATATAGCTAATCATTTTTTTTAAACAAACAAATTCGTTAGGACATTTTTTTTAATTAAATTGCCATTTTTCTGCAGTGGAAAAATATAAAATAACTGTTTCTTGCTTGCTCATGTACTCACTAAGTTATCACAAAAAAATCATATCAATAGGCCACGTTTCCAAGTATTTACATTAATTTCTGTTGGCAACACTGATCTGCTGTACAGCAAGCCTATTCACTGTCCATCTGCACGACGTTCGCGGTGGTGAGGGTGCTCGCTGGATGAAAAATTGATTGTGCACATCCAGCAACATAATAATAATAATTATTGACGTACGTCAATACTATTCACTGTCGTTTTGCGTCGTGCATCGTGTATGACCTTGGCGGGACGTACGTCAAGATGGACCGTGAATAAGACGTTTAAGAATTACAGACATTGGTTGGAACTTTATATAAAGGTTTTGGGTTGACGAAATTCGTTAATATGAGGTATTTATACTTTTCTTGATAGTTAAAAATTCGTTATAAAGAGGTTGTTCGCAAAAAATGTTCGTAATGTAAAGGGATATTTTATATTGAATCTTATGGACAATTCAAGGGGATTACGAAAAATTTGTTAAATCGAGGAAATCGTTATATTGAGGTACGTTATATTAAGGTTGCACTGTATTAGGTATTATTTTTTATGTATGCATAGTAAAACTAACATGAACCTAAATTGAATTTGGATGAAATGAAAAAAATAAGTTGAGAAAAGTTTAATGATTGTCCAAAATTGTTGGAAACACAACTACGAAAGCGGAGAGAAACTTTCTGATTTAAAGCATTGGTTTCTTAACAGAAAATAAACATTGAATTTTTCAGAGGAATGCGGGTACCTTATCTGTCTGTGGGTTGGAATAGACAGTTCTTGATGATGCAAGAATTTGGTTTCGTATACGACGCCACTGTGGTCGCGCCACCAGTCAATCCTCCCTACTGGCCTTACACGCTGGATTACAAAATGCCTCATCAATGCAATGGTAAGCCACACTCTAAAGATTTAAATAACTTTTACTTCAAATGCATTGGCACCTGCACTTTGAAAGGAGACTTCCCAAGTGACTATATGGCGCTTGGTACCTGAAACAAACTTATTGTGCTAAGATGAAATATGGCACAATTAAAGATTGATAGATAGAAGTTAAAGTTCATATAGCTGCAAAATGACATACAGAAACTGATTTCCAAATTTCCATATTTGGTATCTAAGCAACTAGAAATAAAGATCATCTTTAGGCGAATTTGCAAGACCACTAAAGTGAATGTTAAGGTGACATTACAAAATAACCACATTTTAGATCTAGTAAACAACTCTAGCGTGAGAGCAGTTAAGTAAGATGTTATGCGAAGTTATTGTTTGCGAAAACTGTATGACAACTTTGTTGGTAATCGTTTCTCTCATAAGATAGCCTTAATGACATACTTTCAAATATATAAATAAATTCAAGAAGCGGTTTTTACTTTCATTATTGTAAATGACGTAGCGAAAACAAATGGTAGATAATACAAATGGTCTTTTAAGCTTCACCAGATAAAAAAAAAACTTAACAATGGTGTTTTGATAGAGCTTTCGACGGTATAATAATAAGAATGTATAAAACATACGTAGTTAGCCTTCTTCAGAAACTGCATTATCAATGAAACATTAAATTTCAGGAAACAACCAATATTGTCCAACAAGAAGCTACGCAGGGCTCTGGGAAATGGTGATAAACCCACTCGAAAATGGTGAACACACGTGTGCCACACTCGAATACTGCCCTTCCACACTCAGTGGTGATGACGTGTACAACACCCTCATGCATAACTTCAAGAGACACTATTTAAAGAATAGAGCCCCGTTCGGTATCCATTTGAACTCTACATGGCTGAAGAATAATGATTATCTCAATGCACTTAAGGTGAGGTTTCATTCATGAAAATGAATATGACTAAAATTTTATATTCTTTACTCAACGATCGTTAAAAGTCCTAATGAATAGTTTGGGAAAATATCCATCATAAAAATATGCCGACAGCAACAGTAGATATAACCTGATTTGATAAAAACTACCTTTTTCATTGCAAATTCCGTTTAACATAGAGAGAAAATTCACGCGAACGCTAAATTCGAGACTGGCATTGTATTACGAAATACAAAGTGTAAAATATTCACTAAACACCCTAATTTTATAAATTGCAGAAATTCACCGACGAACTGCTAAAACTACCCGACGTGTACTTTGTAACATACCGCGAAGTCATCGACTGGATGAAACGACCAACGCCTGTCATACAGTTGAAAAAGTTCCAACCGTGGCAGTGCAAAAACCGACGTTTCCACGAATCCGAGATTGCTTGCAACAAACCCAAAACTTGTAAACTACCCTCCAAAGTTTTAGAACACGACAAATATATGATCACATGTGTTGACTGCCCTAAAAGCTACCCCTGGATACGAAACGAATTCGGCTTCGATTGAATATAGATAGCATAAATAAATACCTATAGTTACCAATTTAGATTTAAGTGTTAATTATAAATAATATAATATTATCAAGTTAAATAGTATTATTACAAATGACTGAAATATATAGATTTGCAAATAGTTATTTTTGCAACAAGTATTGTGATTTGTTAACATTATTTTAATGTTGTATTTAAATTGTATAATCTACACAATCCTATAAATGCATGCCCTATACATTGGTTTTGTTTGTTGTTATCATCAAGGTTGTATAAAAGGATTTTTTTCTCACAAAATACTTGTTTTCTTTGTTATACATAATTTATTATTAAATAATTTTATTTCTTGTTAAATATTTATTGCTTATTGTCGTAATATTTATAGTTTCATCATGAAAACCTTTCTCTGATAAGTATTAAGTAAAGTTTCTATATAAACATGATGAATTGAAGAGTATTTGTCATCTATATACAGTATATTATATTCTGTTGAATCTATGTCCATGTAATTTACTAAATGTTTAAAAATTAAATGATTTATTTTTACAAAAAATGTTTGCATTTAATAAACTGCTGAAACACTTGGCATAAACAACTTAGGTATTAATTCCTTACAACTTTTTCTACTGTTGTGCATTATCAAATTAAAATATTGCAACTTCCTTTCACAAACAGTGAATGGCTTTGGAAAAATTTACGAACTGAGGTGTTCCCGAACAATTATGACATTGGGACTTTCAAGAAAAGAGTGTATGTGTTTTTTATAGTCAAAAGTGGCAACATCATGTAGTTCACCTGTCTCTGCTTACTCTGACAAAAAAGGGTATGATGTGTAAAAGATAAGTATTGCATATATATTAAAAATGTTTTTATTTACTTAGCCTTATATTATACTTAACTTAACATTACTCCTGCGCAATAAATGGATTAGGTATTGCTTCCATGCCGTCCATGGGACAGATTAGTACTATGGATGTACCACGGCACACAACAAGCCCCAATGCTCTTGTATCATCCAGCAATTTGTATGGATCATCAGGATCTGGAAAATAAACACTTGGTTTTACTTATTTCTCTAAAAACAATCAAATACTATATGACACAGAACATTCGGTATAAGAGTTCATTGTATATTGCAATCTATATTGTTCTTACATAGGTATGAAGGTTAAAACTTAACATTTCTTATGATAGACTAAATTGTATCATATATTCATGTACAAAAACAGTTTTTAAAGAATTTTCATATAGAATGAGAAATAGAAACAGTATAATATAATATGTAGGTACCTATACAAACAAAGAACGGAACTTTGTGAAAGAACTTACCCCTCAAATATTCTGTAGTGTTGTCCAAAACTAAATTTAATAAAGGATCGTAGCCTTTTAATATGCCTGCTGCTTCCCGACCACCGGCAAATTTAACTCTTATACTTTTTTCTAAGTATTTACTTAAATCGAGAATGGACTCTTTCCTACGTTTCTCCTTATTATCTCCCGCTCCTTGTGCACTCTGTTATAAGTAAAAACAAACAAATAAGCATTAAATTAAACAAATTTAAACACCTAAAGCATTACAAAAATAAGACAATAACAGAAGCGTTAATCCAAACCTTCGTCTTTTCTCCTCCTTCTTTAGAAGCCATTTCAAAATCCTATTTTAATTTTTAACTGATTACTAACTCTAAAATATATTTTAATAATTTGTATTGAAATATAATGATGTATTTATTGTATTAATCGAATAAAAACTTTGTTTTGAGATTTTGAGGTTATTAATGTTGACACTTGACATTGATATTTAATTGACCACCACAGAGTACAAATCCGTACTTATATAATACGATACACGATACAAAGTTTTTAGAGACTCTGTAGTTTTATTTGACAATGGCAGTCCTTTACTGACAATTGACATTGATTAGTCTAAAATGACAACAAATCAATTTTTATTTGTGAAAAATAAAAAGTGTAAATAAAACCAAAATATTCCAATACTACATAATATATTCATTTTTTCCTATGTTTATTTTCAATTTGAGTTAGACTGACTACCCGTAGCCAAAGTACGTATCTATTTTACAGCTTCGTACAATATCAATAAAACTAGTTCACCTAAGTAGGTGTTAACAAATGGGTAATGTATTTAATTAAAGCGTTGCCTTCAACGTAGCAATTTCAATGCGCTCATCGGTGAGCTATATACTATCACACGCCCCTGGAGAGTCGGTGATGTCGCACCCTGACTACTCGCAGCAAATCCAACATCACGCCTGCTTGTTGGTACTTGTTAAGGGTATTGGGGGCGTCTTGAAGAACTTCAATAAACTTTGGGAGCGTATCCAAAAAGTAAATAACATAAAAGTTACAGGTATGAATTTACCATTGTTCTATTTTTTTATAGAATACTTAAATATAAAATTCTAAAAATGATGTAAATGTTTGCCTACCCTCTTTTAGACTCCAATGGACAAGTTAGAGATATCTGGGTAAGATATGTGCGCGATTATCCAGTTGAAAATAATGATTGGGGAGATTTTCAGACTCATAGGTATGCTTTAAATTATAAATTTGTTCTCATATGAGAAATAGACAAAGTTTACACCTCTTATCTTCATTCAATTTGTATATTATTCACACATAATATCACTTACATCTTTTTTCAGGCGACTCCTAGGTTTAATAACATTGAGTAAGTTCACAAACCAAATAGAGCTCAATGAAGTATGTAGAGTACATGAATCCCTTAAAGTGAAGTACTCCAATACTCTTTATGACTCCCGGGCTTTTATGTTTGGGCCCGGTAGCAACTTGAAGAAACCTGAGCAAGAACCTGAAACTTATAGTGCTACAGAAGATGATAAATCATATAAGGAAAAGTGCAGCATTAGTGATAAGTATGTTTTTGTATAAGTTGAGGGTAGTTTTTTTTATATAAAATGATTTAATGACTAATATTACCTGAATAACTACTCAAAGTTCTCCTGGTTCTCCAACTATGAAATTTTAATAATAAAATAAAATTAATATTAACATAAAACAACAAAGTTTTGAATACATAATTTAATTAAAACATTCACCTCAACAAAGTTGTTAGATCACATTGCAATATTACTTTAACCCATTGAGCCCCAAGTGGCCGGATCGGTCCACGACACAATAGATTTTCTATTGTGTCTGTGGTTCCGGGGTCTGAGTTGTTAATATTCTTCATACGTTTTAACATCTTTATGATTTACAGATCATCAATTCCAGGTGAGCAAGCAGACAGCCTATCGTCCACTGATAGTTTCCCACGATCATCATCATCTGCTTCATGTAGTGTACCTGAAGAGCACTTCACCACCCCATCAAACTTTAAAACCCATGCAATGTTCTATGGAGAAAACGACTCGGTATTAGACCTGGAACAGCATGTAGCTGATTTGATCAATTCATTGTTTTGGGTGGTGGAGTCCAAAAGACTTGAGAGGTCTAAGGAAAAACTGGAGAAGGTTTCTTTGCTGCTTGCGCCATTTGAGAAAAGAGATTTTGTTGGTGAGTTGGGAATGTTTTTATTATCACAAATGCCTTACTACCCTGATAATAGATGATATTATATGGATATGCTACTGGGTATTTGCCATGCTTATTAAGGCAGATTGCAGGTTTAGAGGAGATTAAAAAAAAAAAATTAGAGATATATTTACAATTTTTATCTACAATTTGAATGTGCTTATACTTGTCAAATATCATTCCAATTTATAAAGAATCATTCATATATATATTTAAGTCAAATAATAAAAAAATTGCAACCTTTGAAAACATTAGTGGATAAAATTTTAGTTCTTTTGTTCATTTCTATGTATATTTTTAGGTCTTGACATGGAATCACGAAATAATAAAAGGAGATGTATGGGTAGGGTAACAAAGAACTTAGCAGATCTCACATTACAAGCAGGCTTAGTTGCAGAGTCCCTAACTTTGTACCAATCAGCTGCAGACATATTGAAATCTGTAAATGACTGGCTATGGCTGGCTGCAGCTAAAGAAGGTAAAGTAAAATATTTGTATTTTTTTAATACTTGCCTTTTTTCACATTATTATGTGCCTGATGACAATTTATTACATATTCTAGTAATTCCTTATGAAATTGTAATGTAAAGTGGTTTTTTAAGGTCACTGCGCCGCATCCGCTATTCTTATATATCCGAACCTACGAAACTCGGCACCACTCCAGCGCAATGCGAGTCTTCAAGAAAATTCACCCTTCAAAATGAAATCACTATCGCTCTATCAAACAAATGATCCATTCAAAAAGTTTAAAATGAGTTCTTCACCGCTTAAGTCTAAAGTGTCCAGTCCAGTTAATCTGTCCGTTGAATTGAGTCCATCGTCGTCAGAAAGTTTGGAAACATCATCTAGACAGTCGGAATCTGAAAATGCTGATACAGAATCTTTAGCATCGACCAGTGAAATTGAGTACCAAAGCCAAAGATCATACTTAACTCCGGACTTGCCTTCGATTCCGAGACAACCACAGTCACAACTACATAACCAGAACCTTCTCAATGGTGAAGCTATTGCCGAAAAATATCGTATAGCGATAATACATTATAGCAAATATCAAAATGCTGGTATTGTTGAGACAGAGGCGTGTTTCAAAGCTGCCAGAATAGCTGTGGAGCAAAATAACTGTTTGACTGCATCGGGTTTCTTGCAAAATGTAATGTTTATTAACCTAACTTTGAGTGAACAGGAGAAAATACAGAGATTTGATACTCTTGCTGAGTTGTATAAAGAAATTGGTAAGTAAGAAAGTGATTAACCGTAAAAGCCTTTATGTTTAATTTGACGATGAGCTAATTAATGTTTTGTTCTATTTTTATTAAGAGCTAAATTGTTTCTGCATGTATTGTTATATATCATTCATGATGTGTTTCTTAAATAACTTTTACTGAACTTGAACATTTAGCAACGAATTTGATCACAAAATATTTCTATGCTAGTTGCCGCAACAGAACTAAAAATTCTGATATTATTATTTTTTTTTTGTAAGTACAAACATGATTAATTGTCTTGTAGGATTTCTTCGCAAGGCCGCATTTTGTCAGCGCTTGGCGGCCTCTCGTCACGTGTGCGCGAACAATCCAAACCCAGATTGGCAGCGATGTTATTTTCTATTGCTGCATAGCTTTCCGGGACACAAGCTTAGCTTAGACCCTAATTATGTTATACAACATCAAGTTGGTAAGTCTCTATATTCATTGCATTAATAGCTGTATATTTGAAATTTTTAACCCTAACATAAATTTGTAAAAAAAAAATTATACCTCGTAATAATATGTATACAGGGTATCACAGATCTATACTCTAATAATTTATGGAACATACAGCTTTTTAGACATTGATTGTGTATAAAATATATTTATAGGGTCGCGACGCAATTTTTTATTTGGTAAATTTTTATAACGTGTGTACTCCTTAATGACAACACGCCGACCCACATTTAAAGAATTTTCTATTTATATTTTATGTAAGCTGCCTCGCTGCCTGTATCTAGTACTCATACGTGTCTCGTGTCTAAACTTAAAAACGTCGTGAACCATTTTTTTTCGCTAAGCAATGCTTTAGTGTTTTAAGGTTGATGTTCCGACCGTCCCTCCATACATTTTTGATTACCTCTAAACACTTAACACAGACACTATTTCTTTAAAACTAATCATTTTATCACTTCTCTATAATGAAATGTGTGCGCGTTCGACCTTTTTAATCAATAATTTACAATATTTACTTAGAAAAACAACAGTAAAATACCGGAAAAATTTGACACTTCTACAGTAGTGTGCGTGACTTTTGCCAAGCGAAACACGACATAAAGCACGACATCTAGCGCATAGACTATATACTTATTACAGATCTAGCGCGTCAATGTCTAAACGAAAGGCGATGTTTAGACATTGACGCGCTAGATGTCGTGCATTCGCGTTCGTTATCTTATGCATAATGAGCATAATTCTAATAAATCAAAGTTCTGTGTAAAAATTGAGTAATTTCATTTCCAATCGTTCAAAGAAAATAACAATAAAATAAAATAAAACTAATGACCTTAGAAACTATGTTTTTTTTTATTTATTACTCATTATTGTTCGTCCGTCGTAGGTCTGTAAACTGTATTGTACACTGAAGGTAAATGGTACTGTAGGTACTTTAGTTCGGCGTCGTCGCTCGTCGGCTTGATATAAAATTACATTCTTGATTTCATTGACACGCGCTATGATTTGCGCGCGGAATTTCTTGTGTTGTGAATTTATTTTTGTATGCTATGCATTTTAATTGATTCAAATTGCAATGTTTCTCTAGTATGCATTTGAGACTATATTGTAAATTGTAATAATTGATCGTGGGTATAGTAATTAATTATTCTAATAACGCAATTAGTAATATATGTATTTTCGGTGGGATTCAAAACAAAAAATTGGCCCGTGATTTTTATGAAATTTCACCACATTGCAAATCACATCAATCATAGTTCATACACATGTATGACGAAAGTGATTAGTATTGTGGCTAACATTGACTCATCAGTTCATCACTGAAACCAGTGATAAATCAGTACCTATATCATATTGTGTTTGAATATTTTTAAACAATGATATAAGTATACAATTATTATAAATCGGTAAACTATCAAAGTAATCACAAACTTGCAAACATTGGTAAAATGTCCAGTAGTTTATGAGTCTATTCATTACAATCAAACAAACAAACAAAGTTTTCCTCTTTATAATATTAGTGTAGACAAACACTATGAATACGATCACGAATGCAAATTCGGGGATTTTCTAATTATTGCTAAATAATAATTGAATTCGTTTTGAAATACTCTATAATTTTTAGTGTATAAATAGACATTTATAATGTGGTGCTCATTTTTTTTGTACTGCTAACGCTATTGTAGGTACCTATTTTCGTTGTTTTATTTCAAGTGAACACGGCCATACAATTTTGTCACGAGCCGCCTATGATTGTAGGTACTTTTGTTAGGCTCCTTCGTCGTCCGCGTCGGCTCGAAAGTTCTTGATTTCATTGTCACGCGCTATGATTTGCGCGCGGATTTTCTTGTGTTGTGAATTTATTTTTGTATTATTATTTTTTTTTATTTTTTTTTTTATTTTATTGATTCAAATAAAATATTTCACTAGTATGCATTTGAGACTATATTGTATTATGTATAATTTATCGTAGGTATAGTTATTCTTATAACGCAGTTATATTTTCGGTGGGACAATTTGACCCGTGATTTTTCTGAAATATCACCACGTTGCAAATCACATCAATCATACACACGTATGACGAAAGTATAGTGGCTATAATTGACTCATCAGTTCATCACTGAAACCAGTGATAAATCAGTATATCATATTTTATTGTGTTTGAATATTTTTTAAACAACGATATATACAATATTATTATAAATCGGTAAACTACCAAAGTACTTCCGAATTTTCAGACAGACAAACAAGTAGTTTGAACACGCAGTTTTCTTATACTAGTAGCAAAAATCAAAACCATAATATTATGTTTACCTACTATATTTTACTAAAAGTCGAGTGCGTCGAAATCGTAAATAATAATATGTTTTTCACCTTCCTGGTTATTTTCCCATAGTAAATAGTGTTTTAGGTTTGTTGTTGTAGGTAGGAATAATAATAATTATTCTTACATGTTGGTTATGAAATGTATATTGAAATAATTTACTTTTACAAATCATTAGTGATATTAGTTTTGAGTGAAAATGCTTGGATCAGCATAATATTATATGGTACTTCAAATACATGTTTTGATAAAAAAAACAATAGTGTAATAAAATAAAACTGCGTTTTATTGTAATCAATGTTGACAATTTTAAATTCCAAAATTATTGATCAATAAAATAGTTTACACCAACAAATATAACTTTTATTTTTATAACAATCGTTCATAATATAAACCGTAGCAGGTGGCGTTTTGAAGTTCTGTCTACTCATACAGAAAAATGGAAAACTTGTTTTTTTTGTAAACAATTTATTACTCATGTTGTTTGGCAACTCGAAGCGTGGTCGTCCGTCGTAGGTACTTTTGTTCGGCGTCGCGTCGTCGTCCGCGTCGGCTTGATATAAAACATTCTTGATTTCATTGACACGCGCTATGATTTGCGCGCGGAATTTCTTGTGTTGTGAATTTATTTTTGTATGCTATGCATTTTAATTGAATCAAATTGCAATATTTCTCTAGTATGCATTTGAGACTATATTGTAATAATTGATCGTGGGTAGGTATAGTAATTAATTATTCTAATAACGCAATTATATTTTCGGTGGGATTCAAAACAAAAAATTGGCCCGTGATTTTTATGAAATTTCACCACATTGCAAATTATATATTATACAATTACAATTACAATTATTATAAATCGGTAAACTATCAAAGTAATTACAAACTTGCAAAATATGCTTTTCCGAATTTTCAGACAGACACACAATTTTATTAGTTTGTTTTAGCAAAGTAGGTACCTATACCTATACGCTTACGTCGCGCGTCGCGTCGTCGAAAACGGTGCGCCCAGAAACAAACATACCTAATTCAGTTACAATCCTTTTTTTGTTCCGTAATTTATTGTATTTATTCTAATACGATTTTTTTTATTCGTCGGCCAGTTCTACTAGGTATAAAAAGATAAAATTGAAATATAATTATTGTAGCGACAGCCATATTATGTTACTATGTTTTCGTAAATATGTTTTTCACCTTCCTGGTTATTTTCACATAATCTTATCTTATATATAAAAATGAATCGCAAAATGTGTTGGTAAGCGCATAACTCGAGAACGGCTGAACCGATTTCGATCATTCTTTTTTTATTATATTCCTTGAAGTACGAGGATGGTTTTTATGTAGAGAAAACGTAAATATTATGTACCACGGGCGAAGCCGGGGCGGACCGCTAGTATATATATATAAATGAATCGCAAAATGTGTTGGTAAGCGCATAACTCGAGAACGGCTGAACCGATTTCGATAATTCTTTTTTTATTATATTCCTTGAAGTACGAGGATGGTTCTTATGTAGAGAAAACGTAAACATGTACCACGGGCGAAGCCGGGGCGGACCGCTAGTCTAATATAAAAATGAATCGCAAAATGTGTTGGTAAGCGCATAACTCGAGAACGGCTGAACTGATTTCGATAATTCTTTTTTTATTATATCCCTTGAAGTACGAGGATGGTTCTTATAGCTAGAGAGCTAGTTAGTTTAGTTTTAGTGCAGTGGCAGTGTAAATGTTGTTGTTGAGGTTATGTAAATTTAACACTTTAGTTAACTACCAAGATATAAAGAAATGAGGATAGGACACAATAACTATTGGTTGAGGTATTTATAAACTCATAATATACTTTTAAAAAAATCACGTTTTAATAAATTTCTAGAATTAAATTAGAACAGCTGATTCAAAATAGCCTAAAAAATCTTAATAATAATAATTACGCTTCACAGCAAGAAGAAATGTACCATATGTACCCGCACAAAGTCGATATTGTGTTGCCTACCGTTCGACTCAATGGCTAGGGTTGTAACTACCTTTAATAATTATTACCAAACTAATAAACCGAGTGATGCGAAATAACCATAATTCTTTTAGAGTTTGATAAAATGATCAGGCAGGTATTTTCTTTAATCCTCTGAATTCTCGGTTACTAAATTGTATCGTTGAAATTATTCTTAATCGCGTAAATTTAATAAATAATCATATGGAAAACACTTTTCATTTGTTTTTTACTTTCACGCCCAACTACTATACAATAATTACGTTGTTTCGGTATTTTGACGAGAAAACGCAGGAAACATCCGTTGTATCATTTTAGATAGATTGTATATTTTGTATCTGTAGAATTGAAATCAAAGCTATGTATATGTTGTCTCCATTCTTTTCTTATCGGATTGTTGATCCCAATGCGAATGCGTCACTTAAATTTTATAAAAGACAATTAAGAACATCAAAAATAAAGTGATACGTAAATATTTCACAGTGCAATATATTATGTAATTAATAATAATTATATATTTATGAAAAAATAATTACATCAGATTTAATAATAGCAATTGTTTTGAATGTACATAATATGAATAAATGATTACATCATAATAGTAATAATCACAATTGTTTTATTTCCCATTTGTTGCAACCCTAGCATATTTTCATGTAGCAGCAGAAGTACCTACACTGGCGGCGCGGCGGCATCGTGCGACATCAAAGGCATTGCCTTACTAGGTAAGTTTATAATGACTAATTTCTTTTATTATATAATTTACGTTTTACTTTTACAGAATCCGATTCAATGGATTATGAAGACGAGTCACACAACGCCATACGATAGTGATGATGAATGAACATTTCAATAAATGCATGCGTGTTTTTTTATGTTGTTTTGTAATTGTTAATTGTTTCTTAAATAAAGAAATAAACTAAATATTTAAATGATGATTTGTTATTTGCAACACAACTTTATATTTGAGATTCTTTACAAATGTATATTTAGTTTTGTATCATCAAATTTATAAATTTTATTCCATAGTTTTCAAAATTAAATGTAAATGACCATAAAAACATTAATAAAGTAAATCATTGATGTAAGGTCAGGGAACGTAATACATATATACATCTGACCATGTAGAAGCTAAGTCTTGTTGACTGCTGAAGTCTGTAAAGTTTTGTTGTCTGCTGAAGTCTGTACGCAATGAAAATGTCTGCCGTTTCGAAAATAAGTTTTTAAGACCCTAATAAATAAAATATATGAATGGCAGATCTGGTCAAATACTTTCAAAATTGTATTTTTTTCAGCACTTTCATAAGTGTCTGCCAGAATGTTATCCGCGTGATAATGGTCTGCCATTGTTATTTTCCGATAGTAATAATAATCTATTTTCAAATATCAAAATGGCAGACGTGGTCAAATGGTTTCAAAGTTCGCCAAAAATTTCCACCTGTCTTACCTAAGCGCGCGCCCCGTCCACCACTCTGGGCTTAGTGACTCCTCATCTCATGTATAGTAGGTATAGGGGAATCAACACACAAAAATCCAGGTCTGGTCAAATACATACAGGTAGCTTTGCGCTAGCTCTCTAGCTATTACTTCTTATGGAGAGAAAACGTAAACATGTACCACGGGCGAAGCCGGGGCGGACCGCTAGTAAATAATAAAATAATAAATAGTGTATTAGATTTGTTATTGTATCTTGTATACCTACGAATAATTATTCTTACGTCTTGTTGGGAAATGTTCAAATACCTACCTATTGAAATAATTTACTGTTACAAATCATTAGTGTTATTAGTTTTGAGTGAATAGGCATGGATCAGAAATTCAGAATATAATATGCTACTAACTACTCAAATACATACATGTTTACACAACAAACACCACTGACCTCTATAACTATAAGTTATAGAGGTCAGTGACCGTCAGTGACAAACACTATGGATACCTACGCTCGCGAATGCAAATTCGGTGATTTACTAATTATTGATACCTAGTCATTGAATTCGTTTTGAAATAGCCTGTACTTTGTAATTTTTAGTGTTATAGACATTTATAAAATGTGGTGCTCATTTTTTTTTGTAATAAATTATCCTGCTACGCTATTGTATTTTCGTTGTTTTATTTCAAGTGAACACCCATACAATTTTGTCACGAGCCGCCTCTGGCCTCTGGGTGAAATCAACCAGTCAAATGATTTTTGTTCTAATTGTATTTTGGTAGTAGTTTGTTTAGAATTTACATTACCATTGTTTAATTTTTATTTTGTATTTGCAGTAAAATAAAAAGATGAAAAACTTCATTAGGTATATTGTACGACACCTCACTCTGAATCGCGCTAGCGAAATTTTTTCGTTACAGAGCACATATACAACTTTCGGACAATCTTCATTGAGGCCGGCCGGCAAATCGAGTATGTCGAGAAACTTCACTTATTCGATGGAGGTATTCTACCTTCCTTCCTCCACAGTTGTGGGACCCCGACGTGCATTGAACACGCAGCTTTCTGATACTAGTAGCTAAAATCAAAACCACAGATATGTCTGTGATCAAAACCATAATAATATTTTTACCTATTATTTTACTAAAAGTCGAGTGCATCGAAATCGTAAATATGTTTTTCACCTTCCTGGTTTTTTTTCCATAGTAAATAGTGTTTTTGATTTGTTGTTGTATGAATAATTATTCTTACTTGTTGGTTATGAAATGTATATTGAAATAATTTACTTTTACAAATCATTAGTGATATTAGTTTTGAGTGAAAATGCTTGGATCAGCATAATATCATATTTGCTACTTCAAATACATGTTTTGATAAAAAAAAAACAATAGTGTAATGTAGGTAATAAAATAAAACTGCGTTTTATTGTAGGTAATCAATTTTGACATTATTTATTTCCCAAAATTACAATAAAATAGTTTACGCCAACAAATATAACTTTTATTTTTATAACAATCCTACTTCCTACTATACTCTGTCCATTATATTATTTGCTTTTTGACAGCTCACAACTATGAAATTTTGTATTTATTATGTTAAAATGTCATACATTAAAATACCGTACTTCATGGACAGTTACCGCCCACTTAGAGATGTGCTTCACAGAACGATTCCATATTATTGTGCCACAGATTATAAATAATCGTTATGTGAATACATCCGATAAAAAAGTCTTCTACTAAGTTAATGTTATTTAAACATAAAGACAACCAAATTGTATGATAGAAACCAAATAAAATATTAGTATAATATAAATTTCTACTTTTTTTTAGTTTATGATAAACAAATAAAACAACGAGAGTAGTTTAATCTATTTTATTATCCTAAGTCGTCAGAATTATAATCTTCACTAGATTCGTCCGATGAAGAGTCTTCCGTAATATGTAGGATAAGGTCTTGTGTGCAAATATTGTCAAATGCAATATCACGGTCCCAATCAGATAATATGACACGTTTAGTTCTCTCCACCACTCTTGCCCAGTTCTCGGCCGTCACGTGGCTGCAAGCGTCTTTTAGTAATGCCAACATTAATTTATTCGCTGTGAATGGCGGGCTCGTATTGCTTCTCGCAGCATGCCCTTTTACTTGAGCCCAGATGAGCTCTATAGCGTTGTATTGGCAGTGATATGGAGGAATTCTAAGGACGATATGGCCATATTCTAATGCCATTTCATCTATTACATAGCGTTTAGGTTTTTTTTTTTGTTTTTAATATTTGTAATAATTCTATTTTTAACATAGAATCGTCCACATTTTCTCCATTATCACGAAGCCAATTAATAATTTCATGTTTTTTATTAGCTTGTGTTGGCATTTTATCAATTTGGCGAGAGTGGTAAGGTGCGTTATCAATCAAAATTGTAGATGGTTCTTCCAATGATATGAGCATGTTTTTGAACCATTCTTCATAGACCTCTGCATTCATTTCTTCGTGGTAATCGCCTGATTTCTTAGATTTAAATGCCAGCAGTGCATTTCGTACAAAACCTTTTGCTGTACCAGCGTGACAAATGATCAGGCGTTCACCTTTTCCCATTGGTACTGCGGAGGTTGACGCAGTAGTATCGTCGGTCCAGGAACGAGATATTGTGTGGTTAGCGTTAAGCCATGTTTCATCGGTAAAAACAATATTTGTCCAATCTTGTATTCTTTTTGCCTGTCTTAAAAAGTCACATCGTGACAAAGCAACATCAGTACGTTCCATTAACACTTTTCTTTTATCACATTTTTTAAATGAAAAGCCAATTGTTTTTAAAACTTTCGCCAATGAAGATTTTTGACCACGAAATAAGCCACTTCTTTCCAAGGAAACAATAAGTTTTCTTAAAGTTGGAATTTCTTTTTTCAAATAGTAGTCATATAAATGACGACGAATGGCATCAGCGTCAAAATCATCAACACCTGTCACCTTACGAGGCCGGCGCTTTCTTTTTGGTGTAGAAGGTTTGTTTCTTTCCAAACCGCTCCTACCGTAGGCATCATTAGTAATTTTAGTCACAGTTGGTAGACTGATACCCAACGCGGCCGAAACACGGTTTCGCACTTGCGAGAAAGGTATGAGAGGACCGCCATTTTGATTTTCTTTCTCAAAGAAATCACAAAGTTTTAGCACTAACTGTCTGGATTGTCCTTTCAAAACTTGTCCTTTCGGCATTTTCAAGATCAATGGATCTAAACACTCACAAAAGATGCACCGAGGAGTAAAACTACTCAACTCAAGGCGACTAACAAATGCGAGAGAACACTCAGCGAACATAAATGCGTGTGACTGGCACGGTCGTTTTGCTGCGAGTGACGGATGACGTCAAAATGGTGGCCGATGGATGGTCGGTTGATGAATGATGATACCAGTATACATATCACTACATAGTATAAAACAAAGTCGCTTTCTGTGTCCCTATGTCCCTATATATGCTTAAATCTTTAAAACTACGCAACGGATTTTGATGTGGTTTTTTTAATAGATAAGGTGATTCAAGAGGAAGGTTTTAGTATATAATTTATTGTTTTAGACAAAGCGGGCGAAGCCGCGGACGGAAAGCTAGTAGGTAATATAATGTCAAACCGTTTGGAGATTTTAGCAATTAAAATATATGTATTTATATTAATAAATGATATATAATATAATATATAAACAAAACAAAAACGCAATATAAAATGTTTATAATATGTACTTATTATTACATTGCTTAATTTTACATTTACATAGTAATTTAATTAACTTAATTTATTTATTCGATTAATGGTTATATTAAAAATTCATAATCGGAATGATATCACAATCGAGAATCTTTTGAACATCACTAAAGCTATAAACCGTCGAGCTGTCAAAAAGCAATTCTTATAGTGGACAAACTATAATGCGAAAGTTTGTGAGGATGTGTATGTGTGTGTTTCACGCAAATACTACTGAACCGATTACAATGAAATTTAGCACACATATAGAACGTAACTTGGACACATTGAATAGGTTTTATCCCGGAAACCCCACGGGAACGGGAACTATACGGGTTTTTTTTTGAAAATGCGGGCGGAAAGCTAATCGTTCATAATAATATAAACCGTAGCAGGTGGCGTTTTGAAGTTTTGTCTACCCATACAGAAAAATGAAAACCACAGGAGATTGCCCAAGTGACTATGGCACTTGGTATCGCAATCAAACTTATTGTGTCAAGATGAAATATAGCTCAATTTAAAGCTTGATGTTAGTACTTTTAGATATGATTAAAGTTTTTATGTAAATAAGCCGCAGTTCGCGACAATAAAAATAAAACAATAGTTTTATTCAACACTTCAAAAAACTACTTAATCGAGTTTAAACTAACGATGAACGTTAAGTTTTACATTTATTACATAGGTAATATTTTAATTTACAAGACAAATGTGAAAAGTAAATCGTAATTTAAACATTATTTCAAAATAACATCGAACAATGCGTCGAACACATTCATTTGACATTTCAAATAGAAACTATGACATATGACGTTTGCAAGAGAGATAGATATAGGTATGTGTCAAAACAAAACTTTTACTTTTATTTCTATTTATTCGGTATAATTACAACTTAATAGTGATAAATATGATCATTATAAATACAAATAGGAATTAACAATATCACGAACACGTGACACAACTAGTATTTTACCGATTCCATACGTAGTCATACATGTTTCAAAAGAAAAACTTTTACTTTTACTATTATTTCAATTTATCCGGTTTAATTAAGACTTAATATTGATACATATGATCATTATAAATACAAATAGGAATTAACAATATAACGAATACGTGGCACAACTAAAATTTTACCGATACCACCCGTGGTCATTCTCCTTTGTGGGTCATTTGTAACAGGATGGCGGTTCTACAGCGAAAAAAGAAAAATGATGGTCAGAACGCTGATACCGGATACCTTAAGATACTGTAATATAAAATATTACTAGATTAGATAAAATATTATAGGTAGTATCTTCACCGTGTGTGACGCGCTTTACATTCACGCCATCTAGAGTTAAATCTTTATCATTTTTGTATACGTCTGTGTGTGTAAACGACCCTGTATGCAATGACAGATGTTAAAACGCATAATTTTACCGAATTGGGTGGATTTTAAGGCAATGATATAACATATTTCAATAAAATATAATATTCAGTAACCGCCATGACTATTCCTAGGTTTGATGACTATTCCAATTACGCAAAAACTCAAATAAACTAGAAATGTAGAATTCAGCGCCATCTAGCGGGATATTGGCTGGGAACAGATCGTAGTAATCACCTTAACATGCTAGGGATGCGCGTTCAAGCTTAGACCACATCTCAGCTTAACATCAGGCGAGATTGTGGTCAAGCGTTTCCCTATCTTAATCCATACTAATATTATAAATGCGAAAGTAACTCTGTCTGTATGTCTGTTACTCAATCACGCCTTAACTACTGAACCAATTTGCATGAAATTTGGTATAGAGATATTTTGATACCCGAGAAAAGACATAGGCTACTTTTTACCCCGGGACATAGGATAGGTTTTATCCCGGAAATCCCACGGTAACCGGACCTATGCGGGTTTTTCTTTGACTGCGCGGGCGAAGCCGCGGGTGGAAAGCTAGTATAATATAAATCTCGTGTCACAATGTTTGTCCTCAATGGACTCCTAAACCACTCAACCGATTATAATAAATATCGCACACCATGTGCAGTTCGATCCAACTTGAGAGATAGGATAGTTTTTATGAAAAAAAACGTAAACGTGGTACCACGGGCGAAGCCGGGGCGAACCGCTAGTTCTCAATAAAAAAACGGTATTAAAGTTTATAAACTAAACGGTCATAAACTATGTATGAGTTATCGACCGTAAAATTTTGCGATATATTGGTTGGCCAGGTTGGCCAGCCCTGCAGATCCAGATGCTCCAGGAGGTGGTGGTGGCGGCGCGGCGCATGGGGCACCCCGCGCTGGCCACGCGCCACATGACCTTCCTGCTGCAGGCCATGTGGCCGCACCTGCGCGCCGGCGACCAGCGCGAGCTCGCCATACAGCTGCAGGTCCGTTCCAACTGACACACTGTTCCCCCAATTAAATGACCTTCCTGCTGCAGGCCATGTGGCCGCACCTGCGCGCCGGCGACCAGCGCGAGCTCGCCATACAGCTGCAGGTCCGTTCCAACTGACACACTGTTCCCCCAATTAAATGACCTTCCTGCTGCAGGCCATGTGGCCGCACCTGCGCGCCGGCGACCAGCGCGAGCTCGCCATACAGCTGCAGGTCCGTTCCAACTGACACACTGTTCCCCCAATTAAATGACCTTCCTGCTGCAGGCCATGTGGCCGCACCTGCGCGCCGGCGACCAGCGCGAGCTCGCCATACAGCTGCAGGTCCGTTCCAACTGACACACTGTTCCCCCAATTAAATGACCTTCCTGCTGCAGGCCATGTGGCCGCACCTGCGCGCCGGCGACCAGCGCGAGCTCGCCATACAGCTGCAGGTCCGTTCCAACTGACACACTGTTCCCCCAATTAAATGACCTTCCTGCTGCAGGCCATGTGGCCGCACCTGCGCGCCGGCGACCAGCGCGAGCTCGCCATACAGCTGCAGGTCCGTTCCAACTGACACACTGTTCCCCCAATGAAATGACCTTCCTGCTGCAGGCCATGTGGCCGCACCTGCGCGCCGGCGACCAGCGCGAGCTCGCCATACAGCTGCAGGTCCGTTCCAACTGACACACTGTTCCCCCAATTAAATGACCTTCCTGCTGCAGGCCATGTGGCCGCACCTGCGCGCCGGCGACCAGCGCGAGCTCGCCATACAGCTGCAGGTCCGTTCCAACTGACACACTGTTCCCCCAATTAAATGACCTTCCTGCTGCAGGCCATGTGGCCGCACCTGCGCGCCGGCGACCAGCGCGAGCTCGCCATACAGCTGCAGGTCCGTTCCAACTGACACACTGTTCCCCCAATGACCTTCCTGCTGCAGGCCATGTGGCCGCACCTGCGCGCCGGCGACCAGCGCGAGCTCGCCATACAGCTGCAGGTCCGTTCCAACTGACACACTGTTCCCCCAATTAAATGACCTTCCTGCTGCAGGCCATGTGGCCGCACCTGCGCGCCGGCGACCAGCGCGAGCTCGCCATACAGCTGCAGGTCCGTTCCAACTGACACACTGTTCCCCCAATTAAATGACCTTCCTGCTGCAGGCCATGTGGCCGCACCTGCGCGCCGGCGACCAGCGCGAGCTCGCCATACAGCTGCAGGTCCGTTCCAACTGACACACTGTTCCCCCAATTAAATGACCTTCCTGCTGCAGGCCATGTGGCCGCACCTGCGCGCCGGCGACCAGCGCGAGCTCGCCATACAGCTGCAGGTCCGTTCCAACTGACACACTCTGTTCCCCCAATTAAAATAGCTCAAGGCATGCGTCATCCAATTTCAGTAGTGACACTACAACGACTAGCACTATATGTAAAAAAAAACTAATTTCCGAACCGAATATTCGACCGAAATATTTGTTTGTAAAAATTTATAATAGCTGCTATAATTCTAATATATATAATTTTAATGGGATCTAGTGTTGAGTAATATAAAATTGTTTATTGTAATAATTTATAATATATTTGCATGCTCAATTACGAGCCAGAATGTTTAAGAGTCTATGTATTATGTACCTACCTAACATCTTTGTAAATCTACATTCTGCAAATAAAGAAATTTGAATTTGAATTTGAATCTAAAATCTAAATCGACTTTTAACCCATTGAGCCCCGAACGGCCCGATCGGTCCACGGACCACGACACAATAGATTTTCTATTGTGTCTGTGATTCCGGGGCCTGAGTTATTAAGAAGAGAAATAAATTTTATGTATTGCTTACTTTTAAGTCAAATTTTCCCAACAAACTGCATTACTGCAACAAACGGCTTGTCTCAAATGTCTGTAGCTTTTAAGGTACCCATTTGTAACATGTTACATACCTATTTATTTAATTTGCCCAACCGCTTTACTTAGACGCTATTTTTATTTAGGCCCTATCCGCGCAATGCGAAGGTGGTCCAGTACCACTTGTACTGGAGACGGGCGAGGTGATCCCACCGGCGAACCTCACACGCGTGCCGCACTGCTCGCACTTCGCCCCTCGGGCTCTGCCCCCCGCTAGAACACCGCATCTGATCAAGTCCAAGCCACAGCAAGGACCTTTTATATTCACTCCGATACATTTTGGCAGTTTGGATAGAAAGGCGAGGAAGGATGAAGGGAAGATGGGTAAGTTGACATCTATGATTTGACATCTGAGATTTTAAATATCTATATTTAAAACAATAATCTTGTTAATGGTTTTTAACTTCTAGTCATCGAGATATATGTACTATGTCTTCTAGTGGTATTTTTTTGTTCAAAATGATTATAGGACATATCAACGAAATTACAAAAACTTTGAATGTTTGCTTCATTAATACTGTTCCAATTATTTACATTTATGTTTAATTGAATGCTTCAGGACGTTAAAAAAATTCTCTAATTGAGAATATAAAAAAAGTTTAACCAAAATATTTATAAAACTCCTGCAATATTTTTGCACCTTTTAATGTCATAATTTTTTTTAGAATACTTATGGGTAGAAGACGATATATGCGAAGTCCAATTAAAATTGACAAATCCGTTACCTTTCGAACTGAAAGTATCGAACATGCGTCTCCTCACATCAGGCATAGTGTTCGAATCAATACCGGAGACAATAATTCTACCACCAGACTCTCCTACAACCGTTAATCTTCACGGTACTCCCAAAGAAATAGGAGAATTGCAGATTTTAGGCTATTCCACACATACATTGGGAATAAAGTCTAATTGTAGGCTTAAAAGTATGCCAATGCCTAACAAATTTCCCACGTCTTTTACTATCGAAGTGATTCCCAGTTTGCCCACAATTACTATTGAGACTGTAGTCGCACTTTCTGGAAACGTTTTGTCTAATATGGAAACTTCTGGAAGCGTCACCAATGTTTCATTATATAATGGAGAGAGCACTGAATGCGCTATAAAGATAACCAATACGAGTAATGTGCCTATTGAGTACTTGGATTTGTCTATACAGGTATGATTTACGTTTTACTGTATTTGACAATATATTAAAAAAATACTTTATAAGGAGTTCTGCAATGATTTCATTAGATGTTTTATTGCGATAGGTTTGCAATTTATAAATATCGTATTAAATATTAAATAAAACAATATTAGGCGAAACAAAGAGCAAAAATATTTTTATTTTTGGGAAGTTACAATTATTGGTTTAAATTACAAATGTCGCTAATACATAAACTCATACATAATACATAAAATTCATTCAAATTCATTCAAATAAACAAAATACTTATCATTTATTTTCATACTGTGAAAAACATCTTTTTAAAATAATTCGAATATGTGACTAAGTGACTATGAATTAATTTTAATTTTCCGCCCAACATCATTTATTATTAAAATTACAGTCAAACATGGACAGCCAGCTGCAAAGCAAAGTGTTCCAATGGTCGAATGACGACCTCCAATCGCAACTGCCAATCCAGCCCAATGATACAACAACAATCACAATGAAACTATACGGGGAAGCGGATTTCCTTGATCTAGGCGGTTGTGATCTATTCCCCAACAGTTTGTCGAACTATCCCTCTAGAGTGGGATCGCCCGTGCCTAATGCGCACACGTCGCTACCAACTCAAAGCTCTAACCCACAGAATTCTTTGAGCAGCGGACTTATGAACAGGACTTCGGGGAGTTTTAGGTGAGATTTTTTATATACAATTTTTAATATCTTTATTTTTCATGGAAATATAATTATCACCACAGAAGACAAAAATGCTTTCTTTTGAAAATTATTATAATTCAGGATGAATATAATAATTCGGGATGAAATTCAAATTTTGAAGTTTCACCCGCGTGGCTCCGCTCCTGTTGGTCTTAGCGTAATGATATAAAGCCTCGATAAATGGGCTATCTAACACCGAAAAAGAAAGTTTTGTAATATAAGTATAGATTACACTTAAACATTGTTTATTGTTTCTGTAATGCTTTATTTGAATAATTTTTTTAAGATCTACAAATTCGCAAACAACAAGTTGGTCTGCGCCTATATCGGTGATGCCACCTTCGAGAGGGCGACAAATTGAGGCACAGGTAAATATTTTCCGAGTAAGAGTACCTTATTTTAAGCTTATTGATATAAGATTGAAAAAAATGAAAAAATATTTATTTCAGCTAAAACACAATAGAAATTTATTAATATAAGAATTTGCTGTAGCTTGAATTAAATGGTAATAATTAGAATGGTTTATCAGTAAATTCAAATCTTAAAATTACTTGTATCGGTCATTGTTTTATTATTATAAATATGTAATCGTAATTGAAAAAAGTTAAGCAAATGTGCAGATCTAACAAAACGAAATAATATATTATTCTATGTAGTCGTTACTAGGTTACGTTGTTGAATTTTGTTGAACTGTCAAATGTTGCCTATTAAAATGGCTCTACTATATAGTCAATATATTACCCTTTTTCATAAAATAAATTTAATCTATTAAGTATAATAATTGTTGTGACTGACCCGTTGGCTTAGTTGGTAGTGACCCTGTCTTCCAAGCCAGAGGTCGTGGGTTCGATTCCCACCCAGGGCAAATATTTGTGTGATGAACATAGATGTTTGCTCTGTGTCTGGGTGTTAATTATCTATATAAGTATTTATTTTAAATTATATTATATATGTTTGTTGTTTATCAGCCGTCTGGTTTCCATAACACAAGCGAAAGCTTAGTATGGGATCAGATCGTGCCTTGTGTGAAAATTGACCAGAAATATTTATAAAAAATTGTAGATATTAATAAGATACGCGGGCGGTGCGGGCGAAGAACACTGCCGCCAGTCCACACTGCAGGTGAATTTGGAACTATTGCCCAGTGTGTCCATCACGCATTGGGATGTGATGCCTGCTGAAATGTAAGTTATTTGTGGTGCTTTTCTTAAGAATAATGCCTGACATTTATTTAAAGTTGATAATTTATTAAAGTGACAATTTTTGAAGTTAAGAACATTTAACGCACCAGTCGCTGCTGTCGTTTTCTGAAATATTTAATTCAGATAGTTAATGTTATTAATCCTTTACAATTAACATATTTAACTGACTTTTGTGTTGTTAATTAAAAAAAAAAATGTTTGAACACACTTTAAATCAGGGATCTGTTACTTTTATAGTTGTCTATGTGAAATACGACAAAACCAGATTAAAGAGAACCCGCGCTTAAACTTAAACCCTGTCTAAGTATTTTGTGGTATAAAGACAGTAGTTTTTTCCAGTCCATCTCATTATTAAATCCTGTAACAAAATTGTATGCGCGCTACAATATAGACAATCTAAAATGTGTACTTTTTCCTACCAGCTATAATTAAATTCACCGCCTCGTTGGTTCAGTGGTTGACGCGTGAGCGTAGCACCGAGGGGTCCTGGGTTCGATTCCCGGTGGAGACGAAGAAAAAAAAATGTCTCGGTCTGGCAGGACACAGAAGGCTTATCACCTACCTGTCCCTAAAAGACAATCAATCAGTGAAACAGATGTATAATGCATCTGCCCCTTACCCCACTAGGGGACATGGGACTTCACTTTGTTATAATTAAATTCAACAATACTCTTGTTTTATTATAGTCCAAGTCAACTATACCTAGTGTTAGATATAACTAATCTAACAACCGAAGAAATGGACCTGCATTACACGGACAACAAACACATTCTTATAGAAAGCAAGGAGTCTTGTCGGGTGCCCGTGCCACTTGATAGATGCCCTTTTAATTCCACACCGAAATCAGTTAATGAAGGTAAATAAACTAATCGATACATTTTTAGAGCATGGAAAAAAAAACATGCGGCGGCATTCGAACACGATACGGCAAAGAGATGCGAGTTTGAATCCCGTCTCGTATCCAATTTTTTTCTATTCTTTAAAAAAATATCATTCAATTAACTAAGTAATAAATAATTTTAATAGTTTAAAACAAAAAATTAAACTATTTTTTTTTTTGTAAAAATACCCCTAAAATTCTTAGAATATAACAAATGTTTCTTTCGTTATGTATCTTTATTAAATCTTAAAAAAATATCGTCGAAAAACACTAGTGTACACACGTAAGAAGTGAAACTTATTTATGACCTTATTTTTCAAAAAATAATTTACTATATGCAACTTTTATTTACAAGATGGCGCGTAACGAAAAAATGTTACACTAATTTTTTTTCCAACCCCGATAAAGAAGTTTTCACTTCAAAAAAATTCACATAGGTACCTAATTTCAAACACTACAATGCACAAACTTCTACCTTACAGATACACTAGAATCAAAATCGATAAGCACTGGAACAACAAACAGTCTGGAACACATGTGCTCGGAACACATCACAAACAACGTGGAACTGCGGTGGAACATGTTGCAATCGAACATTTCGGGACGGGCATCTGTTAAGGGCATTACTTTGTCGCAAGCCATGATTGATATTGTGAGGATGTCTCCGCTGAATTGGGGTTAGATTTTTTCTTGTTACAGTTAGATGATCCTAATATTATTAAAAAAAAAATACTGTAGGTTATTGAGACTTTTATAAAGATCTCTGTTTTGTATATGCTACAGTCAAAACCCTGAACCAGTCAATATCCTTATTGACGGTTATTAAGGTTATTGACAACATTAGCATAGCATGTGGATGGCTGTTTGTGTTGGGTGATTGTGGTTGGTGTTTGGGACTTCGTTTGCTGTTTGCGGTGTTTGTGACAAACGGCCAGCGTGTGGATGTAGCATTATGAACGTTCGCCAAGCATGTGGATGGCTGTTTGTGTTGGGTGATGAAATGAAATGAAATGAAAATAAGTTTATCATGGTCATATGAAAAAAAAGATACAATTTAGTGTTCGTAAAAAAGGAGCTTAAAAATATACGTATGCCATAATTCGGCCAACCACTCAGTGTGTCATCACTGATTTTCAGTGGCCGCCTTAGGATGTCTTAGGATGTTCTTTACTTTCCCATTACAGAAAGATTTAAGTGTTAAAATCTATTCAGTACGTTGGTTAAAACCTATATTGACTGAATGTCTTTAAATCAGGCAATAGGGTTCTTGACTAGGGGTGTCAGTCAATAACCTTATTAACTGATTTTGTCAGATAAAATCAGTTAATAAGGATATTGACCGACGCCCTTAGTCAATAACCTTAATAACAATAAGGATATTGACTGGTTCAGGGTTTTGACTGTAACATTTATTTATATCCAAGACTTGCAATGATGCAATGAAATTTGACACACAAATAGTGCTAAATTACTGATTTGCATTCCATAATACGGCAAACTTAGCTTGAACGAGTTGTATAAATAATAATAATTCGATAATGACATTGTCTTAAAGATATTTTTTAACCATCCATTCAGAATTTTGATTGTATCTATAGGTACTCGTACTGACTATATATTTTTTAAGTATGTTGTATTTTTTAAGTTTTAAAGTTATTATCCTAATATATAAGATATTGTATTATATTTTATTTTGTCTTGCAGAAGTGAGTATAAATGATCAATACATAAAGCCGCAAGAGGAATTTAGTTGCAATGCAGGAGAATGTCTGTCTCTCGGAGTTGCCATTTGGAATAATCTAACGCGCCCTCTTCACAAACTGTGTTTATCTGTGCAAATCTTTCAAGATTATAGTAACGGCGTGCATAATTATAAACTTGATAATTCTGTAGCAATGGCTGGGAATAATAAGTAAGTATGACATCCTATCCTGTCCTACTTCATACTTCCTACTAATAATATTATAAATGCGAAACTAATAATATCATAAATTTAAGTAAGTTTATGATATTATAAATGAATTGTCCTTACCTATAATTGGTGGCTACATCCTTACCATTTATATACTTCTAGATTTAAGCTTGCAAGATTTTTATGTATTTACTGTTGGTTTGGCTTAATAAATAAATAAATAAATAAAATGCGAAAGTTTGTGAGGATGAATGTGTATGTGTATGTTTGTTACTCGTACACGCAAATACTACTGAACCGATTACAATGAAAATTAGCACACATATAGAGGGTAACTTGGACACAATAAAAAAACACATAGGATAGGTTTTATCCCGGAAATCCCACGGGAACGGGAACTATGCGGGTTTTTTTTAAAACGCGGGTGAAGCCGCGGGCGGAAAGCTTGTAATAGTATATTGCTGTAATATGATTTGTAGATAATTAGTTATAGTATGTTTTGTTTATGATATTCCAACCATAACTTATAAAACCCATTTTGCCTATATCGAAATTTAAATAATGTAGAATAAAGTATTTATGTAGAAGAAACAGTAAAAATCAGTTATTAATCGTATTATAATGTTGTTATTGTTTTTAGGGTAATATTAAAAACGCTAGAAGAAACAGCCAAAGCATACTACGAGTGTACAGTAGTATTTTTGACTCCTGGTGAATTCAAAATTGATATTCAATGTTCTACCACAGAACCGTTGACAGATGATACCACGGTTTTAAGAGATATCGAACAGCCGTCGATCATACCACCCTGTGGGGAAATAAGTCATGTATGGAGGTTCATACCCCATGTAGCTATAAGTGTTACTGATTAGATTGATATTTATGTATTTAAAGTTATAATAAATTATAATCTATAAAAGTTTTTTTGTTTGATTTTTAATGACTGCGTAAGTAAATTATTTAAGAAAAGAAATGAGAAAATATTTATTATTCGTATTGATACTGATAATAATGCTGCTCAAAATAAAAGGGTCACACAAATCATAAAATATGTTGAGTCCGTAAATTAGAAGTTGTTTCACGATACAAAATAGAGTGGAAATTTTCGATGGGCCCTAGAAGGAAAGTACTTGAAATACAGAAGATAGCGAATTTTGGTGAAGGAAACATTCCATTATTTTTAAAAGAAAATAAAACTGCATTCAAAGATTTTCGAAAATTTAATTGCATCGAACTCGAACTAAGCAAAAATTAAAATATTGTAATTTTATGTTAGTTTGTGTTGTGTTAGTTTATGTTAGTCAAAGCAAGTATATATTGCGAAATAGGGGCTACTACCCTTTTGGGGCTAAAAAGTTTAAAGACGGGTTGAAACGTGGTTGAAACCCCGTAAAAGGGCTAGATTTAGCCCGAAAGGTGGCCACACTGAGTATTTTGTACGTTGTTGTGCGAGAGCAAGGCACAGATTTTACGCTTTAAAGTATTAACAGACGTTCGAATTTGGTACGGACCGCACCGTGACCTTGGTGCGCTCTGGACCATATTCGATCATGTGTACAGTGGTCCGCCGGACATAATTATTATTATTGACGGTACGGTCGGTTCGATGGTTTTTTCTTCCGAACTTGGTGCGGACCGTACCAAATTCGCGCGTGTGGCCGGGCGATCGCACCGGACGGCGGACAGCGCTTTATTCATAGACTATATATGTACTTATTACAGCTTTAGTCACAGTTCTACCGCCAAACAAAACGGACGTCGGTCGATCGTCATCAGTGGTGATGGCGTCGGATGACGTGGCTATTACTGAAAAAAGATTAATAATATAAATTTTAGAACTCTACAAAGATTTATGATATGACTGCATATGTCTGAACGAATCCCTGTCTTTTAAATATAATTTTGCCCATTCTTTTCTCTTCGTTTTCTTCTTTTCAATGGTTGTACTTGTACTTGTACCAAAAGAAGCCTTGAACTGAGGTCTACATGTGAAAAAAATACAACATTCTAACCACGAATTTATTACGAGAAATAGATTTTCAAAGAATTCGGTTTGACTTTTAATGAGATTACTATGATCAATGCTCGAAATATTAAATAAATATAAATAAATAAATAAATAAATATTATAGGACACTATTACACAAATCGACCTAGTCCCACAGTAAGCTCAATTAAGGCTTGTGTTGTGGGTACTAGGCGACGATAAATATAATATTTAATAAATACATATATAGATAATAACACCCAGACCCAAGAACAAATAATTGAGTTCATCACACAAATATTTGCCCTGACCGGGGATCGAACCCGGGACCGTCGGCTCAGTAGGCAGTTACTTTTACCACTGCGCCAACCGCGTCGTCAAACAAAGGAGTATTCACAAAAAAAGGAGATTAATTTGTATTAATTTGATATTATTGAATTGTCAAGATATTTTTTTTTGTTCAGTTAATTTATTACATATAAGGATTAAGTACCTACCTATAATAATATACTGAATAATATTAAAATATCGACTATAACTAACGACTAAAACATAAACAAAAACTTGGTAATAGATAGATGATATCACAGACATATATTAAGTAGACAACGCAAGTACCGCGATCTGTATGAAAACCAAGCGTGTCATATTTTTTGTACTGACCTTGACTCGTTATGACGTCACGAGCGCTTTTTAGTGATGGTAATTTCATTTTACGCTAAATCGATTAGGACGCCACTCGCGCGGCGATTCTAGTATCGTCCTATCATCGAAGTAAATCGAAAGAAATCAGATCAAACTAGATCTATGTCTAAGAGGTAGTCAAATAAATGAATCGTAATCGATTACTAAATCGATTCAAGACAGAAAAATGATAATTACCATAGACAGAGGAATGATAAAATAAAGTTATAAACCTTTTAATATTCTAACAAGTAAACTAATGTGTTTTAGCTTTTTCTTACATATGCCCATTGAGTTACCATGTACTACGTACTAGAGAGGCCATCGAAAGAAAGTAATGAAACTGTCAATCAATCAATCTTTATGTCCCGTTGCATCGATCCATTTTTCTTTTATGTTCGGGTTACTTGGAAAACTGAAAAAACAAACATAGTCTAAGCAATAAGGAGTTTTCTTAAAAAACTCCCAAGATGACACTTTAACTAATGGCGTCCATGTCATAATATTTATTTTTAGTACCTTTGTATTAAAATACTTAAAAGTTCTAGGTCAAGTCGTATTAAATGACAAAAAAATCTATGCCTTTTTTTTCTGAAAAATTGCTCCTTCAAATTATCATTTTTCTGTTCGATTATAAAATCGATTAGAATCGAGAACTGTTGCATCAAATGAACATCACTAACCACAAAATTGGACAGAAAAATGAGAAGACGCTATTCATTGCTTATTATCATACGACGCGATCTTTACCGTGCCAAGTAAAAGCCGCAATGTATTCCGAATCATTCCGTATGGTTTGGTATCCATGTTTGTCACGATCGTTTTCCACAGATATTCTTTATTTGATTTTAAAATAAATAGTGCATATTCTGATTAGAAAATTACTTACCGGTGGAAGGAAACATCTCCGATAACTCGGCCACTCACAGCTGTGGAGTTTCTACAGTTTATAACGGCGCAATTCGGCATTTTACTTTATTCAGCTTCACGTCTTTCCTTGGCGAACTGCAAGCGCGGACTGAGTGTAGGCCAGCGTCAAGTAAGTTTCATAAACTTAGTTTGGACCAGTGTTAGCAACCTGAAGTGAGCTGATTATCGTACCAGGGGCGTAAAATTATCGTACATTAGGCGTTTTTGGTTCGAAATTATCGTACTTTTTAGAATAAAGTCAATTATAAATAAATAAATCATATAAATTGTAATATTGATAAGTATGCAAGTTCTCTATAGTTAATCTTTGTTTAACTACCGCTGTCAAATCAACGGGACACTGAAACCACACTGAAACCCAAACGTTTTACGTGCCTTAATATTCATTATACTCTTTGGTTTTACGCGTGGTACAGACTACAGACCTGAACCGATTCCATTTCCACTTTATGTTCAATAAACGCGCCAAGTTTAAAATTCAATCTGACAAAATTTCACTGTTCCCATGAAAGTTCGATATGAAACACGTCAAAATTTCATATTTGTATGGGTGAAATAATATAAATTCTCGAATTTTGCCTGATAGAAATTATCGTAAAATCAGCGTACGATAATAACATGCTATCGTACATCGTACGTAGGCACCAAATTATCGTGTTTGTACGATAATTATCGTACGGTTGGGAACGCTGGTTTGGACACGGGAAGTACATACACTCGCTTAGTCTATCTTGATATATGTCTGTGGATGATATATATAATTTTGTTTACTAGGGACAACCCTGACATTGAATTCTTTGAAAATCTATATCTCGTAATAACTTCGTGGCTAGAATGTGGTATTTTTGTCACATGTAGAACTCAGTTCAAGGTTTCTTTTGGTACTAAACAGAGCTTCTACTAACCTGCATATAATATAAAAAAATAAAAACGAAAATCAGTAAAAATTACAATACTTTCGCCTCTATCGACAATATCGAAAATTTCAAAAAGGGACAATTTGCGCCTTTAATCACTTCATATATTAGCAACATAATAAATTATCTAGTGTATCTATTTTTTTTTTATACGAATTTATTTAGCTCAGTCGGCCGCGAAAATTCCAATATTTTAAATGTTTTTTTAAAAATCGTAAATTTAATCGTAATTTTTAAACAAAGAATATTTTCTTTGTGCGGCAATGCCTGGACGGATAGCCGAAACCGATTGAATATTCAAACTGTAAAGGTGGAGCTGCAAATTAATTAAATGTAATTTTAAATTATCGTGCAAAGACTTTTATACATTCGCTTTACAAAATGAAGAGCTATTAAAAGCTGTTTCTTCCAACAGCAAATATAAATGCCATTAAATAAATTTTCTCTATTTAACATTGCTGTTTTAATTGTCTCCCGTAAAAAATAACTAAAACTCGTATTTTTGATGCTGTTAACCCTTAAATCAAATACTGGCAACCCTAGGACCGATTGGTGCGGTGCGGTCGTGTGGCGAGTCGATCGCACCGCACGAGTGCGGTGGTCCGGTCGCACCAAGTTCGAACGTCTGTTAATACTATTACAATAATCACACAAAAAGACGTGTGGGACTCGGGGACTGCCGCCACAGAACAAATATACTCTAGGGAGACTGCCGCGGTAAAGCTATTGCATAGCATGCCTTCAAGCTACACCTCCGTGTCCGTCGGAGTGGGGAGCGTGAGGTTTTTTCGTTACGGAATTTCTCGATTCGATCCCCACGCTCAAGGCCCGCGATAGTAGCTATGCATAATGCAATAGCTTAATAATACATATTACGATTGTATTAGTAATATTTGTCGTTAGTATTATCTGTGGCATGAGTGTCAATTGTCAAAGATTGTCTGATTTTTCTTTTCTTGTCAGTTACTCAGTTGTCACTTGTCTCCGTAGCTTGTCTCATGTCTGTGAAAAATTCATCATTTGCATTTTGCATTTTGCGTCATTGGCGTGTTTTCGACGTTAGATTTGATACTGCTTGCTTGTTTTAGAAATATTTAATCCCCTGTTTAATGTACATAAGTCCTTATTCTAGATTTACACTAATCCAATAAATGACAATATGACATCAACTCAATGTGCTGTACAATTCTGCAAACATTCAATTTTTAATAAAGTGCCTGGTGTATCATTTCATGGGTAAGTGCCACCTAAAATTTAAGTTTCACGTCTTGATTGAAACTGTTTTATTAAATAATACACAACGAATATACTAATAATGATAATATTCTTTATTATAGATGTCCGACTTCATCTGAAATGCGAAATAAATGGCTACATGCACTGCGGAATAAATGTGTTCTTTTAGATTGGAATAAAAGCAGGATTTGCTCGAAACATTTTGAAAGTAAATGTTTTGATTCACAAAAAAAATTAAAGGATAATGCAGTGCCAACAATTTTTCCCAGTCATAATAAGAAACCTGTACCTAAGGTATACAAATATTTTAAACTATCTTTTAGATTAAAGATTCTTAGCAACTTTTCATATATTTCTTAAGAAGAAATTGGTATTTCCATAATATTAGATGATACATTAGTGAATTTCATTATAAAAATATTTCTGTTTTACAATGCTTAATTAGATTATTATGTTAAAATCATAATTTTTCATTCATATAGAGTTCCAATTGTTCACTAATTTTGTTCTTATTTGTAGACATACATCTCAAGAACTAAAATCGAAAGAATTTTAAGTAGAATGACGCAACAAGAGATTGCAACTGATATAAAAAATTCAACGAAAAAGCTGAGAGAGCCTACCACATTAGAAAGTATGGTGAATGAAGAATTGAAGTTCAAAGGAGAGGTATCTACTGAAGCACAATTATGGCTTATTATAAAGAAACAGGAACATTTAAATACAAGACTGACAGAACTTTTAGCACAAAGTAAAAAACAAGTTGAAGCTCTGCAAATCAACTTTAAGCAAAGCAAAAGTAATAAGAAAGATGACCCGAGCATGGAGACTCACAAGTATATTGTAAAGTGTCTACAAGAAAAACTCGCTACCTTTGAAGAACAAATTGAAATATTGACTGCAGTTGAAGCTAGATAAGTCATGTTTAGTAAGGAAATTAATTCAATAAAACTAATTTTTAATTTAAAAATCTTTATTTCAATATTAAATACCCAAAACTCAGTCTCCGAATGTCAGTATAAAAAATAAATAGTAGCACAAATTAATCTATGGTAAATTTAAATTAACCTAATTTCAGTCTTATCATTACTTTCTTCTTAGTTGTTTTTCTATAATATCTCTTAATTTTCCTTTTCTATTAGTTTTATCTGATAATGGTTTGCCCAGTGGTATAATTTCCATTTGCTGAAGTCTTCGTCTGAATTTCTGGTAAAATTCTAAAACACTAGGGTCGGCCCATACATGTCTTGAGTCAAAGTCTAATACTCGTAAGGTGTTTAAACTTTGTGCTCTACTCAGAGCCACATAAGCCTGTCCAGCTTCAAATATTTTGGACAGTGACATTTCAACACAATCCAATGTTAGACCTTGTGACTTATGTATAGAGAATGCCCATGCCAAATTCAGTGGTACTTGTCTTCTACATAAAAGAGATCCATTTGCATTTTTCACGTACCACCTCTCAGTTTTTGCAGTATATTCCTTTTTATTTTTAAATCTAACTACAGGTAAACCTTCATCAAATTTTACTACTACACCTCTTGCTCCATTTACTAATCCAGCATTTACATTAATATTTTTTAACAACATAACTTGAGCACCTACTTTCAAAACTAATTTGGCAGGTGCAATAGTTTGCATATCTAGCAGGCTTGTTGCACTATCACTATCTTGGGCTGAATATACCTTTTCTTCTCCTTCTAAATCACGTAATTTTGAAATGTTTATCATTTTTGAGTCATTTGTATGAGAACACAATCTAGTTGCAAGAATACCGTCACTTTCTATTTTCTGTCTTGCAGTTTGAACAAGACGCTCACTTATTTCTTTTGTTACTCGGCCTATTCTGATACTATTCAGTATGGATATAAATTCTTGGTCAGTCTGTCTGTGTACTTCTTTTAATTCAAAACACAGATCGATACAATTCTCCCAACATGAAGTCTGAAAACAAAATCTCTTGGCAGCTTTTGTTTTATCTACAACAGGAGGCAGCTGCAGGAAATCTCCACACAGAATGAGCTGGATTCCTCCAAATGGCTTATCATTTCTCCTGACATGTCTTGCTACGGCTTCCAATTTCTGCAAAAATAAATATATTCTTTTTTTAGTTTTAATAAATATAATTTTCTATCTGTATTTTACCATTCACATATCAAAATTTTAGGATAAAACTTTTTTCAAGTTATTTATTGTTGATGAGTAGAAGTAATTGAAAGATAATGTACATTTTATCATAAAGGACAGTTTTTTTACTAAATAACTAACAAATAAGTAATAAGATTACCTCAAAATAGGCTCCGTCCACCATGGATATTTCGTCAATAATGAGATGTTTGCATTTTCTCCACTTCTGCGCCACCAGAGGCAACTTTAAAGCTTTTTCACATAACTTTTCTACTGTTCCACTCCCATCTCCTATTCCAGCAAAAGCATGCAATGTTGTTCCACCTAAAATATAGACAGCATTAAAAAGTTTACACAATTCCATATTATTCTTAGTATGTTTTAAGCAAAACAACAATTGTTTTTTTTTTACATTTTTTAATTACAATTTACAAATATTGATCAACTAAACATATAAATTACCTATATGGCAAGCAGCCACACCAGTGGACGCAGTAGGCATTGTAACATCTGGAGGTAAGGCAGCAACAATTCTCTTTAATAAATAACTCTTCCCCGTTCCTGCTGACCCTGTAAAGAATATATTCTTGCCTCCAAGGCAAGCTTCCAATACTCTCTTCTGTTCTGGGTTTAATGTACTTGCTGTTGTCAAAGGTGATGGAGAATATAATTTTTTAGGAGCAGGTCCCCGGGCAACATCCTCTTGTTTTCTTTTCTTTGCAGGAGGAGATGGTGTGGTTGTTGTTGATTTACTGATTTTGTTCTTAGCATTGCACAAGTCGGCCACTGTAACGGGACTGATTTCTTCGAAGGCTTGAGCTTTCCCACTTAATAATTTCGCTCGAACTGTCTGTTTTGATGGTGTTTTGTTGGTAGATTGTTCTCTATCACCAGTCATCTTCACGAATATTGTGCGAAGGAAAGATACAAGGTTTGTCGGTGGCGCGTTAGATATGAATACCGTGCAGCCAGCTTCCTGAAACTTTATACTTGCTTTTCCTTCAGCCATAAATTTCTTAAAAACATTGATTCCTTTTAAAGCTAACCTAGTTGCTGCTTGTTTCTCACTACTAACTTCCATAAACATTTCCCGAAATTCATTCCTTATTAATCGTAGAGATGCTGTTTTTAAAGTTATTTTTCTTGTAACAGATCCTTGCGCAGTCATCCATTCCACAGTCGCGGCACACGATAAAAAATATGATTCTCCAGATTCCATGATTGTCTTGACTTAAACTATACTTTTTTTAATATTATATATCTAAAACATCATATTTATATACTTTTTCTTCATGAATAATACTTATAAAAATTATAAAACTATAAAAATCACACGTTGGCGCGTAAGTTGTGCGATTCTCATTCAAGGTTTGACCCAAAGACTACTATGTATATACGGATGGTTTGACCCAAGTTTGACCTTTGGTTTGACCACAGAGCAAGTAATATCTAATATAGTAGTTTGACGTAGGTTTGAAATTTGAATTCTAAATTGACATTTGACATGTGACAGTTGACAACAAAATTTAATTTCATTATTAATGACAATGAATACTTGCCTTTTTGCTTATGTCAAATTTAAGATTTGAAAAGCCATGGACACATTATAGTAACTTTAAATATAAAATTTCATCCATGAAGGATTCTAGAGCATAAACAAACGATGAAGGTAATCCATAATTAAGAAGTGACTAAGAATAATAAAACGTACATCGTTATTATTTCTATTAATATGTATTTTAAAAATATCAAAATGATTAAAATTGGTCAGTTGTAATAAAATAATTCATATTATCAATAAATAAAAAGCCACTAGTGATAACTACTTGTAAATCGTACTACTACGTGTTACGACTTCGTTCACGTAGAAAACTACTTCTTTCTTTTTACTATGGTACACGTAGAAAACTACTTCTCTCTTTTTACTATGGTAATAACATATAAGACCATAGTATAAGACAGAGCAAACTAAGTGGATTAAACTACTTAATTAAATTTGATCAAAAAATACTCCGTACGTTTATCAACTAACACTAATTTATTGTGAACAGTGCGAAGCGGAAACCAATTAAACCAAAACAATTAAATTTTTAAAATTTAACTGTCTCATCGAGTTTTGACCTTCCCTTTAAAATTTACAATCTTTCTTCGGTTTAGTAACGCCACCCTTATTTGACCGCTTTGTAGCAGACACTTTTCTATCCGAGGGTGGTCACTCCTTTGGGTTGATTCCATATTAGAATTTCTTCGATATCTAATA
The DNA here is from genome assembly GCA_029959065.1 of Colias behrii. NCBI lineage: Eukaryota > Metazoa > Arthropoda > Insecta > Lepidoptera > Pieridae > Colias > Colias behrii. The sequence continues at coordinate 4,384,077 of JARWMC010000016.1, forward strand.
TCTATAATGTTAAAACCTTGTTCAAACATATTATATTGTTTTGGTTTTATAGTAAACGGTCTATAATCTCCCAAACACCAGGGAATAGCTGAATAGGTGCAACTATCTACAGATGCGCACTTGTACGTACATTATCAGTTTCTAAAGATTTTCTTCCTCTTTACTAGTCACACGAATGAGGTGGCGATATGATATGTCTAATGTACTTACCATAAGTGGTGAGGATGTGGGGGATATATTTTTAAACTTTCTTTACACAATAAAATCGAAAGGCCCAAGGATAACGTACCTACGAATTACGACGAACCTAATTTTGAAGTGGTAGGTGGCTGGATGGTCTTTGGTGTGAGCCGTGTGAGGATTGAGTGAAGCTGTTTCTATGTTACTTTGATGCTTGTGTGTGTCGTGTCAATCAGTAGCCAAAATGTCCCTCATTTGCCTTTGTACGCTACTAGAGTATGTACCTACTAAACCATCGAACAACCTCCAGTAACTCTTTAAAAAGTTAAATATAATGTGCCTAATTTAATATAAAAACGAAGACTAGTTAGCTCATCTCATGCAAGTTAATCGTTACTTATAATGTCATTTGTTAAGAAATAAAAATAAGAGCAATGTATGTTTGTATTTAACTTTTAATTTTACCTCATACCCGGAGACAAGCTGTCACTTGGTGGACAGCTAATAATTCATCGACGGGCCGTAAAAGCGTCTAAAGATAAACATACTGTCAGAAGTAAATAGAAATACACCATTATCCGTACCGCGGACTGCGTAAAACGTTTAACGTTTTACAATAAAATGTTGTTTATTTGTAAGGCATAATGAAACTAGGTACCAGTATCTAAATAAAAACTTATGAAATAACCCGTTATCACTAGGAGTAGATATAAAAGGAAAGTGCCTTAGCCTTTTATGGTATTTTATACAAAGATTGATATTAAAATTAAATTGGAAATATTATAGAACAGTAAGTAAGCATTATTTTTTTGGTCTGTGGAAAAAATTGAAACCAAAGCCGCAAAATTTAAAAAATTCCTTATAATTTAAATCGTTTGCATGGCTTTTAAGTTTTTACAGCTGGAGAGACAGTAGGTATGCACTATGCAGTTCCGATATCGATACGTATGATTTGCTTGTAGGTATAGGTATGTACGCATGATTTCTTTTATGAAAAGAGGGATGGTGGGAAAGTGCAAGAGAGGAGTGTAGGTACTATCGTACTCTCCTAGCACTACACTGCTGTCTGCTTAAATTAAGCTAAATTTTTTAGCTGCTTCTACTACAATACCTACCTACCATTGAAGAACAAAAAATAATAATTATCATGTAAATCTTACATTTAACTCGTGATCAATGAAACTTTATATCGTTAAACGAAAATCAAAATGTAATTTGATTCATTTTGCCCTTACAATGGCAGCGGTTATTCCATATAAGGATTCCAGTCGGCTGAAATCCGCACTCTTATGACGTAATGAATGCCGCCAGACGCCTTCATTCATCACAGATGCGATGTTTCAAAAGCCTATAGTGACAGATACCAATGCATGAGATCACCAGCTTTACAAATTAATGTTTTATGTTCATTCGTTAAGCCGAGCTGTATAAAAATTGCGAATTATTTACTTAGTAACATTAAAATTTGTGGATTTTCCCCCCTTTTTACACGCTTTTTATTAGCTTCACCTGTATGTTTTTACACGCTTTTTATTAGCTTCACCTATATGTTTGTATGTTTCTTTGTAACCGACATCTTTGGGCGCGATTTTGACCCACTTTAAACGGCCAGATTTCGTTCAAACTTTGTAGATTTATTGAGGACCGATGACAATACACTAATTTGATAAAATTATTCCATTTTTTCAATTTGCAAAATATTATTTTTGTTAATTTATATAATTTTCATCTATAGTCGATAAGGTAAGAAAATAATTAAAATTTTCTATAATTTTTTTCTACAGTCGATAAGGTACATATTATCTCAATGACTCGATGTTAATTTTTATTTCCAAATACGATACGATAATTTTGTGCCTAAGTTTCACTTTTACCGTGGTTTCATAAAACCACACAACATTTTTTTACTCCTCACACTATTATTAATTTATATTCATTGAAATTTTTAACACTATTTAGTATTTTCTTAATTTAAATTCATTTAAATTTATTTTCTATTTTTTAGTTCGGTTTTATATAAAAAGCGGGTTTTTTTTTGTATTTTTAAACTATTATTTATTATTGCTAAACAACTATGCAGATATATTGGATACCTGCCTAACCAAAATACACTTAAGTTTTATTGAACTATTACTTAGGTATTTCATGAGTGTGCACGGCTCTATAAAAAGAAGTAGGTAAAATAGCACTTTTCAGATTCAGTTTTCATTGTGTACCTACTTATATATCGAATTCAGTATTCACGTTGATTCACAATGAAACTTTTACTACTTTTCAAGATTAAATTTTGTTTTTTTTTACGAGCAGCGAAGTTATTGGTGTTGTACAATTTAAGATCAAAAAGTACTTTTTAAACAACATTATTACCGAACAACCAGTGTGAACGGAAAATCAAAGTAGATTAGGTTATCGAGTAAAGAACATAGACCGTGCTCTACTTTTTAATTTAAAATATCTAGGTACCCAATATACGTAGGTATGATTATTATAGGTATTTGGTTTTCCATCAAAGTTCAACAATACAATTTCAAAATAGATATATATGTATTTTGATGCATACAAAATACATATAGATATTATACATATTTTCAGCAGTACCCAGTCTGTAGGTATGCGCCCTTATGCGCTACCATAACTGATAACACCCTAAACTCTCAAATGTTGGAATTTTGTTATGCCACCAGTCACCACCAAGGGAAAGTAACATGTTCCTATATTGTAGATGGAAAACTTTGTTTCAAGAAAACATTTTTGAAAAGAAAAATCTCAACTCAAATATTTCCGAAAATTAAAGAATTTCTCAGGAATTGTAACGACTAAAATCTGAGAAAATTGCATTGACCCGTAGGCCGTAACGTAATGATCAACATAAGGATTCATCTCACTACCAAACTTGAACAATCAAATGAGTCATTGTATTAACTTACATGTAATTTTGTACATAAATTTCCGAAAGACCATAGGTACTGAAGGTAGTTGTGTTATTGTGTACCTACGCTACGCATAGTAAATACCTACGGACAGTAGGAAGTTAGGAACAGTAAGAATGCAATGCACTTCATCCACTATTCAAGGAAACATTCTGCCAGTAAATATGATATAAAATTTTATGAATTTTGTTGATATATTTGCTACGTATTTGAGCGGAAGCAGCGAGATATTTAACCTTTCAACACGCCGCTCATTTGCTTTCTGTGTAAATACGATTATTTTCGCGACAATTTTGAAGTTTACTGCGATGAAAGGTATATAATCAATGAACTTAATACAGCTAAACTGTCTATATATTATAAGTATTCATCAATTTTGTATACCTGACTTTTTAATACCAATTAGTTATATATATTGAGATGTGAGAATGACGGGAACCACCCCGTTTAACAAAATTACCTTACAAAGTACATATGTAAAAAGTACGTAACTATATACTAAATATTTCATAGTTCATAGGCAGGGGCCATAATTTATATAGGTAAAAGGTACGGTCTATAAGTACCAACTAAACCGTATGCCATGGGCAAAAAGCAATTTTACACTCCAAAGTAAGTAGTAAATGAAATAGGTTAAATTTAATTGATTTACTATTACTATTAAAGTTACTTGTTAATTATTGTTATGTTCCGATTAACATTTGTTACATAAAACAATAACCACAGCATTTGTATATCCTATATGTATTCAAAGAAAAAGTATGGTTGGTAAGGAAGTTGTTGAACTAACGTAGTCACTAAAATAAGTTGTAAATAGGTACCTACATTTGACAAACACTAGTAATCGATAGAGGAAACGAGAAGCGCTGAAAACATGACAGTACCTATAGGCAATAACCCAGAATTAGCGCTATCCTGAAAATACATCTGCCGTTCAAACAATTTAACGCGACATGCATTAATGTTTGCAAATTCCTGTTATTCTAAAATCTAGAATATAGAATTACCACAGTATTAAATAATATTGTAATACTGTGGAATTACTCAGTACCTATTGAGTTTGTGCAGCACTTATTTCAGCTAGGTACTACCTATTAGTCCAGGATCCTTCGCCCATTTTTGCAAGTGATTACTATCAAGCTAATTTTCCGTGAGTAGCTTTATTTTGATGAGACGCCCAATAATTTCCTGTACGAAACTCTCGATTGTGGTAGCTAACAGAGGTAACAAGGATAAAAAATGTATGCGTGTACTAGAGTACACACGTAAGAAGTGAAACTTCTTTATGACCTTAAAAATGTCACGAGTATGGCGTAACCAAGAAGCTTATATCTAATACACATAGATACAGTGTATTAGATATAAGCTTCTTGGGCGTAACGCAAAAATGTCACGCGTACGGCGTAACGCAAAAATGTCACGCGTACGGCGTAACGCAAAAATGTTACACTAAATTTTTGTTGAATTTATATTTTTGGTTTTATGGCATTCAAATGCTTTATAAATATAAATTTATAAAGAATAGAAAAAATTCGATCACGAGGCGGGACTCGAACCCGCATCCTTCGCGCCATTCCGGGGCGGATGCCTCACCAACTCAGCCACTCGTGACGGATGCGGGTTCGAGTCCCGCCTCGTGATCGAATTTTTTCTATTCTTTATAAATTTATACTAAATTTTTGTCCAACCCCGATAAAGAAGTTTCACTTCAAAAATTTTTGATTTGATGGTTCTCAAATATTTATTACGCAATTTGTAGGACAATATGTCTGTTGAATTATATAAATATTAACTAAGTGAAAACAAAAAAATCTGCTGGTTAGATGCTGGTTAGTAATCATTTATGATGACCTCGTTATCGATACACATTGGAAAGAGGGGACTCTTTGATCAAACCATAGATTTTGTAGGACAAATATTTTTTCGAATAATTAAGATAATTATCTTGAGATTGAAACAAAAAAAAATTCAGTTAGTAATAAACTATATATGCTGTAGGTATTCTGTCGAAACTTATGAAATTGTATAAAATATTTTTTGATGTTTTATTTATCACTAGCGGTCCGCCCCGGCTTCGCCCGTGGTACATATTTCGCAATAAAAGGTAGCCTATGTTCATTCTCAGGGTCTAAAGATTATCTGTGCCAAATTTCATCAAAATCGGTCCAGTAGTTTATGAGCCTATTCATTACAATCAAACAAACAAACAAACAAACAAACAAAGTTTTCCTCTTTATAATATTAGTGTAGATATCAGCAAATAAAAATTACTGAACACTTAGTTCATGACGTTGATCTCTACATTAATGTCGCAACTCGCAAATCTAAAATGAGAATTTTCACATTTCACATTTTTAACTCGATTTTCTTTAGGAATTGGTTAGTTACATAACTAGTTACCCACTCGTAATGTTTATTAATTGTATTGGTAGTATGTAATATTGGTAGTATGTAACAAGTCGATTTTAGGATAACTATACTTGTCATGTAGCATTTTTTATCGGTTCATTCTTAATTCATTACAGGTAGTCTTTTTTATTCGACAGGAAGGCAAAAAAGTAGCTTGAACCGAAGCGACAAAATCCACTCATAACGAGCGGATATGTTAAAACTACACATTACTCAATTCCTGTAAAGTACCTATCTAGAAAATATAACCTAATAAATAAGATAGAGTAAATCAAATAACAACTTACTTGCTAAAGTGTATGCAATTTTATTTATACATTCACATTTCATTTTTCATCATTTTTAATAATTTAATTTACTATTTCTATTTTACAATTTTATAAATTTATTTATTACAATTTATTACAAATTATTACAATTTACAATTTATATTCATGTAAAAGTATAAAAGGGCTGATAGACGTACAAACTTTAAAATCGCGGTTTTAAAGTTCGCGTACTTACTCGGCTCGACGTCGGTGACACACGTAGAGCTTGGTCAGTAGCTTCTCGCGTGTCACCGATATCGAATGTCTCTATGTCATCAACAGAGGGAATTTTATGTTATTCAGGAATTAAATATAGACATTTTTAATTTAATAACCAGCACTTATTTTTAAGTAAATAGCATTCTAACAAAATAAATGTTCAAAAATTGAAGGATATTTTCGTTTTTACTATTATATTTTGACTTTACAAAAAAAGAGCGTGTGCGCCGAGCCCACGCGTCAGGAGTGAAACTTCCTTGGCGTGATTCAAAGATACCTTCGCCAATATTCAATTATATTATATTCATTCATATTAATTATATTAAATTATTTTCATAAAACTAAAAGAAGAAGACGAAATTAATTGAACTTTTGCACTTAGTAACACCTATTATAGCTAGACAGGCTAGGCTCGCGGCTCGCGGCGGTGACAGACGTGCGAGCGAAGGCGGGCTACGAGTAAAATTTCAAACATGTTGGATCGTCAACGAACTTACTCGACGGTTTTTAAGTACGCGTACTTGGGGTGACACACGAGCGAAAAAGGTCGTCGAGCCACAAGTTCGCGTACTTACTCGTACGTCTGTCAGCCCTTTAAAACTATAAAACGGCTAGGTATTAGTTATAACAATTTCATAAAATGACCAATAGGATGGTTTTATAATATCGATGTTAGACGGCCAAAAAATATTTTTACATAGCTTTTCTCTACCAATAGAATACCGAAGCACACTTAATCCTGACCCATGATTTAAGAGAAAAAATTTGCATAATTTCTACTTATTAGATACCTAGTACCTGCAGCGCGGCGGCGTTGACGTCTCTAACTTATTCGGTAATAATTAAATTATTTATGTAAGATTGAAGATATGTAATTAGTTGGCAGAGTTCCGAGTAGGTAAGAATGTTGGGGTAGCGTTACCTAACTGAAACAAAACATTTCGTGAGAATCGGACAATCAGGGAGATGTGATGGTGACCAAGCGCGTGGAATTAGAAGGACTGTTCGATTGTTGTTAAAAAAATCATTAAATAGAGTAATGTATAAAAACAAGTTCACTTTAGAAAGTTAACATTAAAATTATTGGAAATTAACAGTTGTTCAATTGATATGTAAATGTACCATGTCTTATAGAGATAGCGCTCTCGTGGGAAAAGATGAAAAAAAATACTTTCCTTTAAAATTTATGAATCAAAAGGAACTTTAGGTTTTCTATATCTAATTGAGATATAATTTTCAGCAATGAGTACCTACATTCAGAAAGTCATAAAATTTAATATCTTATACAATTTTACGAATTTACCTATCATTGTTCAGACAATTACATCAAATCAGTATAGTAGTTCAAGTAAGTTTTTATACACACACTACATAACATAACTTCCATAATTATTAGAGAATTAGTACCTACCTAAGATAAAATATTAGGTATATTTTATCTTAAATTGTAATTGATATCTTATTTTATATAATACAACATTCAAAATAATTAAATAATAGAAACATGGTCACAGTAGTCGGAGAGCTCAGTCTCCACACATGGGACGCATCTGTGCTACACCGACTCGCTGGAGGTATACCCTGAAAACCGTATCTATAGTCCGTATCTGCATTTCATTTGAAAGTTATAAAATAATACAGAAATATATGAATTAGTAAAATATTTGTAACAAGCAACAAATTGCATTAAAGAAGTGCTCAATCGTTCCCAAATTCCGATTAGCGACTTATTAGACTTTAGACTTTAGAGCATTCGTGAAAAACTATTTAAAGTTCCAATTGAAAGCATTCCCTGAAAATATTTAAGATATAATTAACTAAGCATTTTATAACTAGCTATGTACCTAAATCGCCAATCGAACATTCCATATTGCATAAATTTAAGCATCACTAAATAATAAGTTTTATCTTTAATTCTCAATACCAAAAAACCTTTGAATTCAATGAATTCCAAACTTAAAAGAATGCAAATCCGTTTCCGAAAAATCGTCTTTATCCGACACAGGTGTTCGCAACATTAATGAAATCTTTTGAATTAACCCAATAAACAATAGAGCGTTATCAGTTAAACAGGTAATGCCGCTTGGCGTGGACTATAGAGTCAGCACACGTGTGACGTATTTCCCTCTACGCAGCTGCAGAGGCCTCGCAGATGTTTTATGGTGCTGAACATTTCCAAGACGTTTTATTATTTATTACGCCGTTTAGAACCTAATCCTCATTTTTACTATCCAGAATAAAACAATGGTCATCATCGGTCACTATTTTTGGCATATTGCGCGCAGATGTGCGTTCGCATTGCGTGGGAAAGTGCTTTGCTTTATTACCAAACTTTCTAAGTTACTTGCTTACATTAAAATAAATATTTGTAAGAACTTAAAACTCTTGTTTTAATTGGTAAAACCAAAATCTAAGAATATTTAAATGAAACAATAATGGAAAAGAGATATCTTTACGCCGACTTCTCACTGAATAAATTATCTGAAATTTTCAAATCGTTTTGATAAGTAAATAAACTAAGTGGATATAAATTGAAGGGTTTTCATAGTTCAATGTACCTACTATGGTTACTACAGGCTATAATCATCTATAATTTTACTTAGGTATTTACGTGTGTACGGGTACCAACATATAGGTATTAGGTAATTGTCTACATTTAAATCTATACCTACATATTGGTTAAAATCTTAGAATGCATTTTTTTTAATTCCATTTAGATACCAAATAATTAACCATCTGTGAAATAGTGGAAGAAATGCCTAGAAATTAGAGAAAATATTTAGTCAAGTGTTACTGCAAACATTCTAAGCTTATGTAAGTTTTCAAGCAATCTCGTTATCTAAAGCAGGTGTCACTTTCAGCCGCAAACTCAAAAAAATTAAAATAAACCACGAAGTCGTAAAACCCTTAACAAAATAAACTTAGCTAGGCGTTAATCTCTCGGTTAAAACATCTGTAGCGTAGGTACTTAAAACAAGGGGATGACACCGTATTATCTTTTTCATACATTTATAGAAGGGATTAGTATATTGATACCGACGCGAAGCACTTACCAACTGATAAATAATACCTTATAATGCTATACCTACTAATAAGATTCGAAGTAGATTCGTTCCTAGTAAATAAAATAATCGCTGAACTTTCAATGAAGAATTATCTACATACTTAGAAGTTATTCCTAGATATTTATTTGGATTGTGGATCTAGGATAGGATTATTTATTTATCTATAGTTACATGAACCTATGTCAATTTTTGGAAAATTGCTTATTTGATTTAAGATATAACGTTAGTATACCTACATAGAAATCTAAATACTGGTTATTAAGATTTCTATATGGTAGTATAGTCAGTATAGTATAATATTATCTGTGATACAAAAGCGAGAGGATAATTTAATGAAGAACCGAGAATTGTCTAGAATTGTCCCATTAATATTAGTTATGTGGTCATCCTAACCTATATTCAAAGTTTAAGCTTTATCTAGTATGTATTGGTAACTACATATTTTGCAACGTGATCTACGTTATCACTAGTCATTTAGGTAGTATTAATGAGGAGAGTCAATATAATAGTTCAAAAATAAAAGCATTGCCATTAAGGCTTTTGTATAACCGTTTACCTTTTTACAACTCCATTGACAACCCCCTTATCAGCTATGCGTGAGAAGTTGGCAGATAACTGTTATTTTATGAATGAAGCTGATTACGGGAAGGCCGACTGTTCACCACATGTTGACAGTGTAAGCATGACTCACAACTTGCAGAAACATGCAGATTTTTAAACATTACTTCACGTACTATTCGACAATTCTGTACATCTAAATTAGATGTGTATGACAGATTTATGAGTACCTAACAGAGAAATTTATTGTAATACGGTCTAAGTGAAACGATTTTTATAAATATAGTATTGAATAATGAAGCTATTAATATATCGTCGCTCGACGTTACTGCGGTTGGTAATTATTCCCGAAATACACGTTAAATAACCCCTTTTGGGCGTTAGACTGGTTTAAATTATTGTTTTTGAATTTTCAACGCCTGTCTTTTTTAAATATGCGTGTGCGTGGTGCGCCATAGCATTTAATGATATAAATGTTGCTAGCAATAATTGTAGTTTACTGTGAGGACTAATAGCGTACCTACATTACGTTACGGTACATTTTCACTTAGGAAGCCCATCACATGTCTTCTTAATTTTAATTAATTCATATCTGAAACAAAGTTGCTACCTACCTAACTTACAGAAACCGTTATTTCGAAAATTTTGTTATAAAGGTTCGTAATAAACTTTTTAATTATTATTTTCTTTGGGGTTTTAACCATATACTTTACTCGATTCAACTTCGCTTTAACCATACGAGTGTATGTTTTAACTCAAACTAAAATACCTATAAACATGGCCAATGCATGGCCATTATAAAATGTCTGTCATACATTAACATTGTCCAGATATCGACAGCCGAAGCGATCTGTTAAGACATGATAAACATATTAAATATTTATATTCCTTGTGTAAAGCTCGGGTCTGCCGTGGGATAGACTCCTTGGTGTGATTGCGTCAGGATTATTTTTAGATTACCGGCGACCGGGTGACGAGACGACATAAAAGTTATAAGCAAGGGTGGCGCCCGCGCAAGCTCATTGTTTCTAGCTACGGGCTAACCGAATAAAAATAATCTAGAAAGTAATTAAAATCGTTCAGAAATAATTTTTAAGAAATAGAGGAAATCATGGAGATTAAAAGACATAAAAATGCAGTCGCTACGAAAATATGATATCATCAACAAAGGTGCCATTTTAAGTTCGACAAATCAAAGGCAGGATGCAAATTTATTGATGCGATCAACATGGCGACCGAGCCAATATCTACCTACTTAAGTATATAACGTAGGTAAATGCGACCCCAAAGATGATGGACAAGATAAGCAAACGACGAGCGTCTCGATGTTGCCGTCTCACTCTAGCGCATGCAACCCTGCGCCGAGAGTGGGAGGTGCGCTTGGCGGGAGGCGCTTGCAGTGGTGATGGTTATTTTTTTGTATCTTGTCAATGAAAAGACGGGAAGGGGCTTGGGCGGGCCGCGTCTCAAGGCATTCAGTCTCTTGCTACGAGCGGTCGCGGTTACCTCGCGCACATGTTGGACGATATTACAAACTTTTCGCCCGCGTTCCGACCTCAAACTATGAGTTACGACTGTGATAACAGAGTGCCCATCAAACGCGAGAACCTTGAATGTCCTGAAGAGGAAGATTATTACGGTTACGCGCCAGTGGAAGTCAAACGGGACACGGACATGCAAGGATTCATATCGTCCTCCCCGACACATCTCATGGACCTCAGCAATGGCCCGGAACGACCCGCGCTACCGCAGTCGTGGCCCAATAACGTGATATTCGAAGGCGAAGAGAGAGATTACCAACAACAACAATACCCGCCGTACGATCAAATGTATGATCAGCGTCAGAGGCATTACTCCCGCTTCTACTTCGAAGATTCCAATTCCCAAGACAGAATGGGGACCTATTATGAGCCGGGAGAACCTTCGAAAATGGCAGAACAGCCGTACCGTGCGTCTACAGAAGAGAGAAGCGAAGAAAGTGACGATCAGAGAAGATCAAAGAAAAGATCATCAAAATCGTCTCGAAAGAAAACGCAATCATTCGAGGAGATGCAAATTCAACGAGTGATGGCGAATGTTCGGGAACGGCAGAGGACGCAGAGCTTGAACGAAGCGTTTGCAAGTTTGCGGCAAATTATCCCATCGTTGCCAAGCGATAAGTTATCCAAGATACAGACACTACAGTTGGCGACGCAATATATCGAGTTTTTGTATCAGATTTTGTCTAATAGCGAATCCGCGACGAGCAGCGATAGTAGTGACGCGGGCAGCGAACATGGGAAATACTTGGCGCAAGATAAACTAAGTTACGCTTTCTCAGTGTGGCGGATGGAAGGCGAGTGGACCAACGGACAGACGTGATAACGAATCCGAACCACACAAAAGACACTCTAAATATTCCATATAAAACGACTAGTGATAGTATTTGTAAAAATGTGAAGTTATTAAGATTAGATAGTTTAAGACGGTTGCGTAATGTATAAGTTTTAAATGTGATAGTCGATAGTTGTACAAGAACCAAATATTAAAGTGATATATCTTATTAGGAAAATTATATGTAAGATATTGCACAGCTGCATACCAAAAATGTAAAATTCCAGTTTTGTACATTTTATCTTTAAAATTTATAATAAAATTGATTATTGAAAAGTTTTTGTTTTCATAAAGAAACGACCTTATTTTATTAATAATTTATTGATTTCTCAGTATTCACCTTATAATAACAACAATATGAATTAAATAAAAGGTTTACATGGATTTAATCTTAAACATATTAATTTATGAGCACAAATGTTACAAAATGAAAAAAAATGAGAAAGTATACAATAAAATGAAGCAATTGATTGCGAAAAAAAGCTGCATCTCTCTTAATATTTTTAATCTTTATTAATTACATTATACAACAATCGTAAAATACACATCTTAGACCGATTTTTATGCTAACATGATATTATATTTCGGCATAATTAGATACCTATCCAATATTAAATAGATAAATCAAAAATATAAAGGCATTGCGAATTTAACTTCCAAATAAAAAATTAAAGATAAATAAATTTTTCATATATTATTACTTATACATATATATGAGTCCATCTTCGCAATTTATCATATAATTAGCATATAAATCGTAATATAATTAAATATATGCTATCTACACATTGTATTAAAAAATTCAATTCCTACCTACCATAAAAATGGCTGCTATTAAAAACCTTTAAATATGAACATACATAGTATATACTATATTCGTTTCACTGTTTAATTTAAACTAATTATATATAATTTAACTAATTATATATAACTTAATTTTAACTAATAAATATCAATTACAAACAATAGGACACTTTATTATAACAAAAACTATTATTATATTATATTGGCCTGATTATCGCAAATGCGGTAACATTTTATGATTCTGTTCGAAAAACAATGGCTTTGTACGTACTTTTTAACATTATCCCTTTAACAATAACCTAAATTAATCATTATAGGATTAAGTCCTGTTGTATTGTTAATAAACAAAATTGTAACAATGTGTTTTTTACAAATTCGATTTTTGTAACATCGCAATTCGAGGAATTTAATTTTTTACATTCCTCGAAATGTAATGTTTCTTGGAAAATTAAATTGATTTATTTTTTGTTTAATTTCAATTCATTGTTACCTTAGAATACATAATATATAATCTTAGGTAGAAGCGGCATACGCGTAAAAATACGTTCCGTTTGAAGTCAGCAAATTAGCTTGGTAACGTTTATTCAGTCACGTTGCTAACTCTTTTTAGCTAATGCTTTATATGTATATTCTGTCTTTGTCTAACGCGAACAGCTTAACTGGTAGTTTATTCGCATAAACCGCTTCTTTGTCAGGTTATATATTTATTCTAAGGTAAAAAAAATTGTTACGAATCAGTAACATTTTATAAATTAAACATTTATTTTTATTACACTGGACACTCTCGTAGTTTTCCTTACGGTATAATAAGTTCCGCTGTTTTCATTTCCATTTCATTGATCTGAAACAAATAAGATTATTGTAAATACATATTTTTATGGTTATTTATGTACCTTTATCGGCTGGTGTGAAGATATAACGGTGCATTTACATAAAACGAACGTAGAGCTAGAGCAAGAACATTATTTCGTGATCTTTTAATGTATGTATCTGAAAATTCGTATTCAATGTTGTTCAGTATTAGATCATTGCATAGAATCTTTTCGAACGCACTAAGAACAACGAAATGCATGCAATATACATCTGTTTACACTAAAATAATTTGACATAGTGGGGTTAGAAGGAGCATTCGATCGTTTGATGTAAATGCACCGTAAAGGTGGTAAGACATTTATATACAGTCTACATAAGATACAATTTCATTAAATCATTTTAGGTGAGGGTTAAAGTTATGAAAATACATTCGTTAATATTTGGTACCTCATATTAGCTTTCCGCCAGCGGCTTCGCCCACTTTATCTTATAACTTATAAATTCTGTCGTAAGAATATTATATACTTAAATCTTTTTAGTGAATCACTCTATTACAAAAACCGCATCAAAATCCGAAACATACAAACATAAAGAGCGGAAAGTCAAAATTTAAATTAAATTTTAAAAATTAACTTTATGTATTACATACCAGACGCTATCCCCGCTACGCCCGGGTTGTGCCGGTTTAAAAGAAATTATGTTACTCGGTCAAGATGTTCTCTAATGGTAAAATATTTTTTTTAAATCTAACAAGACGTAGTTTTTGAGTTAAATGAAAAGTATGAAAAGGCTAAATCGTAACAAAAAATATTTCTCTATATCTATTCTAATATTCTATTTACATTCTATATTCTAATACTTCTTAGTTTATATGTTACGCTCAAACACAAAAAACGCTTAAAGCTTGAAAATATGCTAACATTTTAGCGAAAAATTAGCTTTCAACACGTTGTGGTCACAGTAAAAAAGCCACAACATGAAATTCGTGCTAAGAATAATGAAAACGCTCACCAATAGTTATCAAATTATTTTACCCTTTATTTTTTACTATTTTTGATGATGAAAAAAAACCCTTAAAAATTCTTTGTAAGATATTAATTAACCAATTAGAATGATAATTAGTACGGTTACTGCTAATAAGAATGATACAAAAAGGTACAAATCTGTGCTATTGAAATAAAAAAACCCAGCTTTACTAAATTTATCAACTTTGATTTAAAGTCTGTGGGAAATAAAATATAAATTGGGTTAACTTACATCATTTGGTTCCAGTTCCTTATTAAGTTCGTCTGTCGTGAGTGAGATTTCTTCAGTTTCAGGCACTTCGGTAACTTTTAATGTGTTGTCTATGAATTGGGTCTGTTTAAAAATTAATAATAATTAGATACATTATATTAATCATTCATTTGGGAATAAAATTAAAGACAAAAAAAAATTTGGGGCAAAACAAAGG
The DNA here is from genome assembly GCA_029959065.1 of Colias behrii. Classification (NCBI taxonomy): domain Eukaryota; kingdom Metazoa; phylum Arthropoda; class Insecta; order Lepidoptera; family Pieridae; genus Colias; species Colias behrii. The sequence continues at coordinate 4,399,189 of JARWMC010000016.1, forward strand.
ATTTGAGCCATTTTTTTTTGTGTGTAAATTGTATGCATTGTACAATAAAGTTTTATTTTTGAAGTTATACTTCTTTTGGCGCGATGGAGAAAAATGATGAGAGTGAATTTTTACGATGAGCGCGCACACCGACACCTAAATTTAACAGCATGAAGTTAGTTCTAGGTGGTATGAAAATTGATGTTCAAGTTGTATATTCTAGTATTTTTTCCATACGCCAAAGAAGTATAACTTCTAACGCGTGTACATAAGTACACACACTTTTTTTTTTATGTTGCGTACACTGTGGTCTGTGGCGTATCTTTATCGCACATACGCTTAGCGGCTCATGTGTAGTATTAATTGTGAAGTGTGTCTGTACGCACACATTTACAGTGAGTATCGTACATGTGTGAGTGCGTGCGTTGGAGCGTGTCCAGTATGTATAGTACCTATACGTGCATTTTTGTAATGTACAGTGAGTGTAAATAAATAAATAAAATATTTATTTGAATTCATACATTAATTTTTCACATTCGAATGAGGTTCAGGCCCCCTTACTAGCCATATCTTGTATTAAGAGGACCTGTTCCCTAGAATTTATCCGTTGCAGAACATAAAAAAAACAAAAATTTAAGAATCCAAAACAACAGAGTGTGTACAGGTAAATTAGCTTGGAGAAATTTTTGCGTTTGTAGTAGTGTATGGTCAGCAAATAAAATAAAACAACATTTTATTTTTAGTTTTTATTTTATACAGGGTTACTTGTAAAACACCAGCAACCTCGCAGGACAAGATAGCTAACATCATAAGTAACAACATTTGTTCTACGACTTTTGGCATAACGCAATAAATTATTTTTAAATGATTTTTTAAACTTTTATTGTACTCTCCTTACATTTGTAAGTCTATGTTCTATTAATTATCGGATGGACGACGCGACGCCCCCTTCCCCCTCTCGTTCGCTTTTTGTTTACGTAATTTTTGGGAGGCGTAGAGTTTATAATATTCAGACGGAAAATTAAATGAATATTTATTTTTGTATGAAAATAAAATCTAACAAATTATCAAAAGTCGAAATGTTGTTACTTATGATGTTAGCTATCTTGTCCTGCGAGGTTGCCGGTGTTTTACAAGTAACCCTGTATATATAAGGGATTTTAAATTAAACTATATGTGTTTCTCCTCTGAAAAAGATGAGACTTTATTTTAATATTTGCACATTTAACATACATATAACTTTTACATTAACAATGTTACTAAAATGAAAAATTTACTAACCTGAAAAAGAAACGACATTTAAAGTTTAATTCTTTAGTTTGAGAAGTCAAAGGCTTGCCTCGACCATGTTTTAACACTGGAGCCATATTGAATTAACAATATAAAGTTACAACACTTACACACAAATTAAACACTAGTTATGGCCCTGCCTTCATACAAAACTGCTGAATACGCCGTTCGCACGGGAATAGAATGTGGATGCGATTTCCCTTAGTTAGCATCCAAGCTTACGTCTTTATAATTATTAAACTGTATAAATTCATTCTTTAACTCCGGTCTGCATCGTGCAGACATGGGTGTAAAAGTCTCATTTTAGCTATTAAATGTAGTTTTAAAGTACATCTGAGTTTTCATTTGGGGCCTCCGGCTGCGGGACATGTAATTCACTTCAACAAATATTATAACAATAATAACAAATAATAACAACAATCAACAAATACAAAATTTATCAATTAAACTACGTACATAATAATTATAATTTTTGAATGAAATGTGCTTTATGTTCTAACGGTACCAAACGACTGCACGTGGCACCTGCGGACAGCGTAAACTGGTTTATTCTGGTTTTGTGCGTGTTTCCACTTTCCACTATCAAGTGACGATTTATTTATTTGTTTTGTTTCGTAATTATTATGGTCAAATATTAATTATGAAACAAATTATTATGGACACGATATTTTATTGTTTCACGGTAGTCGCCTTGTCGTTTGCTCAAGGACGTAAAATTGAATGATATATTTTTTTTTATAAAGTCAAAACCATTTTCTTTCAAATAAAAACTTGTTTTTATTGAAAACAAAAGTGTTGCTAGGAATAAGTATAAAATTAAATAGTAATGTTAGGATATCGAAACATTTTTGTATAGGCCAGAACGATATAGTGGAAACGCGCTCTAAGATCTGAGTAATATACACACCACTACATATGCAAAAATTTCTCCAAGCTAATTTACCTGTATGCATGTATAATGTATATGTATGAGTTTGGTTGTGTGTTGGGTGTGTGACGTGTGAATATGTATACCATAATGATCTAGATACGTAAATCAAGACTGTTTCATGTCATAATATTGAAGGCAGGTAAGGCCCTATTCAGTGCGACGCGGATGACCTACGCGGAAGTCCGCGATGGACGGTAAAATGTATGAAACCTTACAGCGCGTTCAGAGCGACGCGGAGCTCTCCGCGTCGCGGAGAGCTATCCGCGCGCGGTTGAAATCGCTCCGCGCCGCGGATGTCCGCGGGCGGACGGTGCTTGGTTCTAATGTATTTGTTCAGTGCTCGGTGTCAAATTCAAAGTTTTATCCATGACACTGTCCGCGTGAGTCCGCGTCGCACTGAATAAGGCCTTAAACAGTGGGCACTGACTTGCGGCAGGCGGTCGTTGTGCGCAGTGCGCTGGTGGTCGCGCAGCGCGAAGGCCCGCGCGTAGCTGGCGCCGCACGCGCTGCACGAGAACTTCAGGTTGTTCTGCCGCGAGTGCACCTCCATGTGTACTCGCACCGCGTATAGCGACGCGAACGGCCTGATCAGGCGACATGCTTATACAGGGTGTCCCACTATTGATATACTAAGCGCGAAAGGACTTGTAGTTTTGCATACACTGATCACGTAAAAAATACTTAAACAACAAAATTACGTCAAACATTTTTTGCTAAATTTTTCCCGAAACTCCATATTTTCTTCTGTAGCTTCGCGCAACCGTCATATACCGCTTCTCTAATGTGAGCATTTTGTCTATGAAAACATAATCTTAAACGATAGCTCACGTGCGGGTGGCAAAAATGGGCGGGTTGCTTGTTAGGGGTGTACACATAGAGTTTTAAGAATTCATCTATTTGAAAAAAAAATGCGTCTGGAATTTTTTAAGTATTTTTTACGTACTCAACGTATGCAAAACTATAACCTCCTTTGAGCTAAGTATAGGTACCAACAGTGGGACACCACGTATAAATAAAGTTCTTCTTTTTGTGTTGCGTTGTATATGTCCCCGTAAGATTCAAAAACCGGATTATATCAGTAGACTAGCTGCGCTTCGCTGTTTCGCCCGCGTGGCTCCGCTCCTGTTGATCTTAGCGTGTTGATATATAGCCTATAGCTGTGGCCTATAGGCTATATATCAAGCCTTTCTCGAGATAGCCTTTCTCGATGAATGGGCTATCTAACACCGAAAGAATTTTTCAAATCGGACCAGTAGTTCCTGAGATTAGCGCGTTCAAACAAACAAGCAAAATCTTCAGCTTTATAATATAAGTATAGATAATATGTCCCCGTAAGATTCAAAAACCGGATTATATTATATAGATTACGGATTAAAATTTTTCCTGAATGAATGCGTTTCGTATGACTATCCCGCCAGATTCATCAGATTCATCATTCAAATGATCGGTTAGCACATCCGCCGAATTTGTCACCAGCCACAAATCTGCACTATAGTCGGCACGGCGAAACATGAACCCTATAACACTGACAATTATTACCAAGACAACCTTGTAATGGCGTCACCATTAAATTAAAACGGTATTGGTGGCGACTAAAAATGCTTAGATCATTAAGTAATGGATAACACTCACAGGCGCTTCCCCTTTTGCCGAGGTATAAGATTTTTCAAATCGAAACATCTTATGCATTCATAAAAACTACTTGCGTAATCGATTACAAACACTGTGCGTATTCGTAAAACATCGAAAGGACGTCTGCGAGTGCTCCGCTAAAAATGCCGTTTTGTGCTGTCAAGTCTTGCAGAAGCAAGTCAAACACATCAAATATTAAAAAAGATGGAATAACCTTTCATTTGTAAGTATTTTTTTATTTTTTTTACGTAAATATCAATTTAAATGCAATTTCTAATAATCGTCGATGTATCGTTTAGCGATATGATCAAGACAAATAATCGAGTCATGTGTTTACTCGATCATTGATGCGGCCTCACGAGACTATCATGGAAAGAAATTATACAAATTTAATCTTTATGAACTAAGAGATAAAGTTGAATTTAAAACGCGATATTGAACCGCATTCCCCACGAGACTATATTTTAAAGGAATACAAATTTAGCGAGACTATCTTGAAAAGAAATACAAATTTAATCTTAATGAACTAAGCGATAAAGTTGAATTTAGAACGCGATATTGAACCGCACTCCCCACGAGACTATAAAGCGATGTAGCGAGACTATCTTGAAAAGAAATTCAAATTTAATCTTTATGAACTTAGTGATAGAGTTCAATTTAAAAACTCGTCGCTTAAAAGGTCGTAAATTTTTACGACTTTCTTTAGTGACGGACTGCTTTTAACTTGAACGTCGATAAAAAAATATTTTTCTAAGTATAATTTGAAATGAGATGAGAATTAATCTTTATAATATTAAAATTTTACACAACGCATAAAAAGGAGTATAATGTTTATTTTGTAAGTCTTGTATATATTTATTAAAATTTACGCTCGGTTACTTTTAACTGGCAGAACATTTTAATGGTACGGAACCCTTCGTGCGCGAGTCCGACTCGCACTTAGCCGTTTTTTTGTAATGTTAATCTTGTAACCTTTCTATTATGTAATCTATACTAATATTATAAAGCTGAAGAGTTTGTTTGTTTGTTTGTTTGTTTGTTTGAACGTGCTATTCTCGGGAACTACTGGTCCGATTTGAAAAATTCTTTCGGTGTTAGATAGCCCATTTATCGAGGAAGGTTATAGGCTATATATCATCTCGCTACGACCAACAGGAGTGGAGCCACGGGGGTGAAACCGCGCGGAGCAGCTAGTTTGTTTATAATATGTATGTATTAATATTGCGTATATTTCAGATTTACAAAAAATCCTGCTTTAAGGCTAAGATGGATTGAATGCTGTGGGAGAAAATCAGAATGGACACCTCGGTACAGAAATAATAAAAATTTCTGTACCGATATTTATTTTATCTTCTTCTTATATATAAAAATGAATCGCAAAATGTGTTGGTAAGCGCATAACTCGAGAACGGCTTAACTGATTCCGATAATTCTTTTTTTATTATATTCCTTGAAGTACGAGGATGGTTCTTACGTAGAGAAAACGTAAATATGTACCACGGGCGAAGCCGGGGCGGACTGCTAGTCTTCTTATATATAAAAATGAATCGCAAAATGTGTTGGTAAGCGCATAACTCGAGAACGGCTGAACCGATTTCGATAATTCTTTTTTTATTATATTTCTTGAAGTACGAGGATGGATCTTATGTAGAGAAAACGTAAACATGTACCACGGGCGTTGAATATAATATGTGATGTGTTGAATAAATACATATTCAAATACAAATAAAATGGCGTTTTATTGTTTTTTCGTATGCATATAATAATGATGAAAACGTTACAAATGACCTGTGTAGTATTTTTTATGAATATAATATTAATGTTATTTCTAATTTCAACAAAATTATTATTTTTGTAATATCGATATGGTTACATACCTTTAGAGCGATTGTATTATTACGTATATGTACAGAGATTTTTCTGTGTAATCGATGTATGTGTGCAAAAACATGCTAGTCTGTCAATTTTGTAATAGTTTGAGTTTGTAAAGACACAAATTATTTTTGTGAATGTGTGATTGTGTTTCAAAGTGTGAGTTACCCTCCCCGCACCAAAATCGGCAGAAAGTTTAGTTAGAACATTTGCCAGCGTGCTCCATCCATTACTTAATGATCTAAGTAAAAATGGCATTTATTAATTTTTACGTAGCATTACATTGATATTCCGTTGAAATTATAACAATTCTTAACATTTACGAGAAATTATTTCAATCTGACTTTACGTTTACGTCCTGCAAAACTTGCATCGTTTGGTATACCTGGTTACCGCACTAGACCATAATCTAGTGCGGTAAGTGTCGATAACTAAATGTCGATAATGGAAATGAGTATATATTTTTAAAACCGAAAAATCAAACCAAATAGTAAGACTATAATATATACCTGTAAAATATCTATTTACTTATGATAACATAAGTTTTTCAGAAAAATTAAATGGGGACATCCATTTTCATGATAAAACATACACTAGCGAATACGTGTTTAACGGGTTAAAAATAACGAGATAATGATGATATTATTTTTTGGAAAACTTTCGTTTTATTTATGATAAAAAAAACTTAAATGAATACGACAACAACATAATAGACGTTAAAATCTTAGTTAAAAATGCAGTTTATAATATTTGTAAAAACATGTTTACGAACGTGGCTGGATGCGAGTCACGCACGTAGGCAATGGCCTATAAAATAGTAAAGTATCGACACGACCCATCACTAACACGAACTGTCATAGGAATCAAGTTTCGCCGTGCCGACTATAGATAAATATTCTCGGTTCGCGTTCTGCGCGTCTCACGGCTCGCCATACGGAATCTGGAATCTCTTGCGCCGGACAAGTTCGTACATGTACAGTCCGCACGCGAGCTCCGAGGAATCGAGGGCTGAGGAAAAGCCGTCGCTTCATACCCCACACTATCCCAGTTTAGTGTTGAGTGTTGACCTATCTTTGAAGATGTGTTAGTATCGATAGCGCAATATCGATAAAAACACACCTCTAACTAGAACATTAACATTCCTTAAAATTCCTCGGAGCTCACGTGCACGTCCTATGTTGTTTGTTCATTCTAACATATCATTTAACGATCATCAAGATTTCTGAAGAATTTATCCTGCTTTTTGTAGATAATACTTGTTTAAGGGCCGATTTTTCAATGCTTGGATAAAACTTACCCGTCCAATAAAGTATTACACGATAATATTAAAATATCACGTAAACTGTCAAATACGGGCAATTAGAATACGTTTTTAAAATGGTAGTTTTATACATTATTCGACGAATAAGTTTTATCCAAGCATTGAAAAATCGGCCCTAAATTAAAAAAAAAACCCTTTTTTAATCTCACCGATTACACTGCTGGCAAGAGAATGGTTTTGTGTGTGAGTTCTTGTGGCCCGCGAGTTGTACCGACGTCTTGAACGCTTTGGGGCAAAAGGGGCACTTGTATGCGCGAACTTCCGAGTGCGTTAACAAGTGGTGGTTGTATACGCTGTGTGCTTTGAACCTGCGGGCAATATGGCATTTAATAGGTAAACAATAAGTTTTTTTAATAAGTAGAATGAAATGTATTTTTTTATTTTTTGATTGGTAGAAAATTGAAGTGTTATAAACTTTACACTTGTACATATTTTTAATTCAACATTTAAAAGTTGAATTTATATTTTTGGTTTTATGGCATTCAAATGCTTTATAAATATAAATTTATAAAGAATAGAAAAAATTCGATCACGAGGCGGGACTCGAACCCGCATCCTTCGCGCCATTCCGGGGCGGATGCCTCACCAACTCAGCCACTCGTGACTTTCAGTTTTATGTGTCTGAAGGGACACACCGCGCGCCATCTATTGAGATGATTAACAACCATTTCAACCAATATGAAGCACTTTTCAGTGAATACAATATTGTAACGATGGAACACGACCTTTTTTGTTGAATTTATATTTTTGGTTTTATGGCATTCAAATGCTTTATAAATATAAATTTATAAAGAATAGAAAAAATTCGATCACGATTTTTCTATTCTTTATAAATTTACATTTAAAAGTTTTTAACTTGTACAGAAGAGAACTTATAAAACCTATTAATATTTATAATTTTTTGCATCACAATTTAATTTTATGACACACTTTTTCATGTAACGTTTCATAAAGTACAAAAAAAATGAAACAAATTTTAAATTGTAAAAAACTTCAATCAGAAAGAATTATTTAACATTACTTTAATCTTCCTTAATCATAAGATACATAATAAACAAATATTACCTTTTAGGACAATGTGGACACTCGTACGGTCTTGCGCCAGTGTGCGTGCGCATATGTAACGTAAGGCAATACGACACACGAAAAGATTTGCCGCAGATTTCACACGAATGTGGTTTTTCACCTCAATTCAAAGAAATATTAATTAACACCTTAAAATTATATCAGCATTATTGCTAACATCCGTCAAATTTTTCATACTGCGGCCATAAGGGCTATTAATATATGGAATTAGGCCATAAATTATAATATTGACAATTTGTGGGTCTGTACATTACATGGTGTCAAAGTTACCTTAAATAAATCTCAATATATATTTTTTTTTAATAACGTCACATATTTATGATTGAATACCCGTATATCATAAAATATAATGTACTTCACAGATAATAAAAATCCCTTACCCGTATGTATCCTTTCATGTTTCACTTTCTCATGCGGCCGCGCGAACTTACGATTGCAGTACAAACAGTGATAGGGCAGCGTGTTGTCCTGTTTGCCCACTGTCACCTGAAATTATGCTCTGTACATTCTTCACATTTGATCTTAAATTTATTCGAAATATAGTGGTTCAAAAATATTAAACGACTTCGCCTGCATTATCAAAAACTTTAAAAATTATGGACAGCGTCAACATATATTATATTACCAACATTCAATTCGATTGAACCAATTAAAGACACTTACGAAAAGGTATTATGACAATGTCTTGGAATGTACTAGAAACTAAAGAAGAACTAAAGGGATAAGGAAGTTCATATAATTTATTGTTAAAACTTTGATTTATTGTTGCTTTATAGGGCTTTAATCCACATAGGTAGTATCTGTTGTGATGTGTTGTTTTGGTGCGCAATTATGTCTTGATGCAAAACACTCACCTTATCCATATTATGTACATTCATGTGCATCTCCAAATACTCCTTATTAGGGAACTTCTTATTGCATATATCGCATATCATTTCGCTGCTGACCTTGTGCGAGTTCTGGTGTATAACCTTATAGTCTACGGGTATTAACTTGAAGCAAACTAAACAGAGGTATTTATCGGAACCCTCTGTTGTCTCTACCGGAGGTTCTATTGGTCGAGCCCTGTAGGAATAAAGAGAGGTGATTAATAAATTGTGTATGTCGGTATCTAATATGTGTGATGTTTAATTTATTATGTTGTTCGTATGTATGCGTGTATGTGTAAACGTGCGTGCGTGCGTGCATGTGTGTAAGTGTGATCGTAAAATATTTGAGTTTCGTATGGGTCATTCAATTTTGTGTGTGTGCAAGTTTGCGTATGTTTTCGTAGTGTGTGTACATGTGTATAAAAACGTTCGCGCTTGTATGTGTGTGTGTAAGTTTATCCGTAAGCATTAAACACTGTTAACATTTTAGCAATTATTGTTTAACTTACTTTATAGGATCATGCATCCGTTTATGTAATTTTAAGAAACGTAACGCATTAAACATTGTTAGTTATGATTTATTGTTTGACTTACTTTATAGGATCATGCATCCGTTTGTGTAATTTTAAAGATTTGCTAGTTGGAAATTTTGTACTGCATACTTCACAGTCAAATTTAATTGGTTCCAATAGAGATGATGTATCTGAAATATACATTTAAAAATATATTAGAATGCTGCATATGTTGATAGTATATTTATTCCAACTTATGATGTTCCTAAAATACATATAATATTTGAATAATTTAAAATTTTCGTTGATATTGCTTTATGATTTCAGATAAATAATATTTAGTATACATATAAAAATAGTAGGTATGTCGGTACCTAATACATGATTTGCCATTTCCGACACATATTGTACCTAAGTATTTCATATTTACAAAAACATTTTATAGTGCATTCACACATTCGTGTTCGTCCTACACCTTGTTACTCGACAAATCATTCGTATACGAATGCCGTCGCGAATTACTGTTCACTGTGCACACATTCACAAGTAGTAGTTAGTACAGTAAGTTCGTGTTCGCTATTCGTGCATTTGCATTGTTTACATATGCGTGCACATTATTCGCCCCTATATTCGCACAAATGTGTCAATGCACCATTACAGACAAATAATTATAATACCTTTCGATTTTTCAATACAATTATTTAGCCGTACGTACTGTATCGCCTCGATATGTCGTTTATGTCTTATCAGTTAAGTTACCTGAATTTCCTTTATGCTCATTTATATGGTTACACAAAGAATTCGGTTCGTCAAAAACATCAGGACACACAGGACACGCGAATGTCGCTGAAATGTAAATATGACCGTCACGAAGTAATGTGAATCTGTAACGTGGTTTGCTTGAACGCGCTAATCTCGGGAACTACTGGTGCGATTTGAATTATTATTTCAGTGTTAGAAAGCCCATTTATCGAAGCAGAGAATATATCATCACGCTAAGACGTATTAGTGTCAGTGTCTTGTTTCCTTCTCAGTTCGTTTTATTGGAATGAAGTATCATATTGGACGTTGCGAAAGGGGGCTTGTAACTACACTTTTTATAGTTATATATTACTAGCGGTCCGCCCCGGCTTCGCCCGTGGTACATAATATTTACGTTTTCTCTACATAAGAACCATCCTCGTACTTCAAGGAATATAATAAAAAAAGAATTATCGAAATCGGTTCAGCCGTTCTCGAGCTATGCGCTTACCAACACATTTTGCGATTCATTTTTATATATAAGAAGATAAGCTGTGCTGCGTGAACGTGTTTCTCTGTCTGTCTCTCTCTCACAGAAATTAGTTCCATCCGGGCGTCACTAGACACCTCTCAAGTTTTTTCATAAACAAACTATTCCCTAAATAGTAAATAAATAAAAGATAAGCTAAAATAACTGAAGATAAATAAAACAAAATAAATTGTTGTTTATAAAACGAAACATAAAGGAATACCAACGAAAAAGTAAAGTTGAGAAAATGAAATAATAATAAATCCAAATTAATAAAAAATATTAAATAATGTACATACATAGAAGAATAAATATTGCTATTTTTATTAAATTATGATTTACCTGGTTTCTCTTTATGAACTTTCATATGCGCACATAAAGATTTTGGGTTGTCATACATGACGGAGCAATGTGGGCAAATATACTTTTCTGAAATAACACCTATAAAAAACAAAAAAATATTAATAATATTAAATATTATAGGACATTATTACACAAATCGACCTAGTCCCACAGTAAGCTCAATTAAGGCTTGTGTTGTGAGTACTAGGCGACGATAAATATAATATTTAATAAATACATATATAGATAATAACACCCAGACCCAAGAACAAATAATTGAGTTCATCACACAAATATTTGCCCTGACCGGGGATCGAACCCGGGACCGTCGGCTCAGTAGGCAGTTACTTTACCACTGCGCCAACCGCGTCGTCGAATCGAATTAATCACAGTTATTATTTTTTTTACATACTTAAAATAAAAAATTGTCTTGTAATTTAACCTAATTATTTTATTATTTTTAATACAATTTATTAATCAATGTTAACCTCGTTGATATTACGCGTAATTTACAAAAAAAAGTCAAGACTTACGATTTTTGCACGGATGACTTCTGAATTCCGACAGCGATGATACCAGATAATTGCAAGTCGTACAGTTATACACTTTAACTTGATTTCCTTTACACTTTAACTTTACTTCATTTGGTGCTTCCATCGTTTTCATCACGACTTTATGAAATTTCATATTACTTGTATCTGATTAAAGAAAGACTTTTTAACTATTAACTTATATACTATTATAAAGGCGAAAGTTTGTATGGATGTTTGTTACTCTTTCACGTAAAAACTACTCAACCGATTACAATGAAATTTAGCACACATATAGAGGGTAACTTGGATTAACACATAGGATAGGTTTTATCCCGGAAATCCCGGGAACGGGAACTATGCGGGTTTTCCTTTGAAAACGCGGGCGAAGCCGCGGGCGGAAATCTAGTTAACTTATATTTACACTAGCTCCCCGATCTTCGCCCGCTTCGTAGAATGTTGAACAAATCATTACATAGTATAAATCAAAGTCGCTTTCTCTGTCCCTATATCCCTATGTATGCTTAAATCTTTAATACTACGCAACGGATTTTGATGCGGTTTTTTTTAATAGGTAGAGTGGTTCTCGAGGAAGGTTTTAGTATAATTTATTAGATTTACACAAAGCGGGCGAAGCCGCGGGCGGAAAGCTAGTTATATACTAAAATATTTCTCAAGAACCATTCTATCTACTAAAAAAACCTCATCAAAATCTGTCAAGTAGTTGTAAAGACTTAAGCATACATAGCGACTTTGTTGTGTAGTGATTTCAGCTGTATAATGTAGACTATCACAAAATGCTTAAACCTCTTATCGGTCAATTAAGGAAAGCTGGCATGTTCACAGTACTCACACTTATGCAATTTCACTTACAGTATGTTCAAAAATAAATGCGACTCTAGTTTCGTTTTAGACTTGAATTGTAAAATGGTGCGTTGTAGATAAATATATGCAAATATAATTATGAAAGCTCTCATAATTTACCTGTAAAATTATAATTTAAAAGTAAATCAATTGATGAACTTAATTATTTATTCTAATAATAATCAATTGGATAAAAGTATTAATAATCATTCAATTATCAAATAATAATTAAATTTCAGGTCATAAAAACAATACAAATAACACGTGTACGCTCACTCCCAACACACGGATGGTTGTTTTGATAATGATTTAAATAACGGACGTCTTCTGCAGTTGCGGACCCGTCCGATTAGGGCCCTTCTGGCCTCCTCCACTCAAGCGACAGCTCAAGCCGAGGTTCGTGGTCCCCGTCAAGGGGGGACGCCCTTGTGCATGTCGCTACCAGGGTGAACCTTCAGTTCACCCCCGCGTCCGCGTTAAAATGTAGAAGCCCTTCTGGCTAACATTGAGAGACACCACACAAAAAAAAAAAAGCAGTTGCGGAGCAGTCTTGTCCTGACTTTGGTCGAGTAAAGATATCTAAGAAATATTATATTTGTAGTAAGTACGTAATACCTACCAATACGCGCTAACAAATATGTGTTACCTACCGCAATAAGACATTGGTATTCAATTTTAAGTAAGAACAACCGATATCGTTTGTAAATTAATGTAAATGGTGATAACTCTGATTATTAATTAGTAATTTGATTTTTGAAAAAAAAAATGCCGATTTTAGTCAAAATTTATATTTTTATAATTTATGATCCTTATCATCCAAATCTCCACATTGGTGAGAAAAATTGACATTTCTAATGAAAATGTACAAAAAATTAAATGATTTTATTAAATACTGTAAAATAGTCTATAATTCTTCCATTTACTGTATCACAAAATTCTTCATAGATTTTTAGATATTCGTACTACACCAATTACATCACCCTGTATTTATAAACAATTGCAAAATAAAAGCTACACATAGTCCGGGAGATACTGACACAAAATTTCGGGTAATTTGTAACAGAATGGCGGTTCTACAGGGGTCTTATTACGCAATGACAAAAAGAAAAATGATGGTCAGAACGCTGGTACCGGCGGACTAGTCGCGTGGGCGTTAGTCGAACTCGTCGGATAAATAGCGAAAGTCAAACGATTTGTAACACAAAAATTTTAGAATTTACCGATAGCCCATAAAAAAGATGTAGGCGGTAGTGCCATGCCATACTTTTCCGGTGTAACTTACAGCCCCCCATACCGACGCGATGCGTTGATTAAAAAAAAAAAACAATTCAACCATTTGTATCAGGCTAACTTTTGCACAGGTAATCATCATCGTGCAGACATTTACGAAAATCGCCATGCCATACTTTTCGGACGATTCCAAATGGCCACCATACCGCCGAAAATCTGCAAAAAAAAATTTTTTTCGCCAAACAATTTGTACCAGTATTGCATTTGGATTTTTGGAGAGTATTTGATAAAATGTGACCATTATTATATTTGCCAAACTTCTAGTAGGGGAAAAAGTGCTGCCATACTTGAAAAATTAATTTATTCGTCACGTTTCAAAAATACGACTGTACAATACGTAAAATATTTTTTTACAGTATGGGATCATTATATTCCGTTTGTTTGTATACAATTCTACCTAGAAAAAAATATCGCAGATTGCAAACATGGGGCGGATGATTGTAAGACTTAAGCCAAGACGTAAAAAAAAATGAAAAGAATTGGCGATTTGTCGTCGTCGGTCAGTCGGTTGTTTGCCGTTGACCAGTACGGCATTTTTGGAAAGTATATGATGCAACGTGACCATTATTATATTTGCCATACTTTTAATAGAGGGAAAAATTAGTGCCATACTGCTACAAATCGTTCAAACTACGAATAAAATCTTACAATAAGAAAAAAATCTTATACACATTCGCCACCTCCCACAGGTATGGCATTATCACACTTCTATTTATAATCATTCAGGAGTTGTTGAAAAAAAAATGTAGGGTGGTACAAATCGTTTGGCGAGAAAAAAAATTCAAAAATTTGCAGATTTTCCGCGGTATGGCGACTATTTGGAATCGTCTGAAAAGTATGGCATGGCGATTTTAGTAAATGGCTGCACGACGATGGTTACCTGTGCAAAAGTTAGCCCGGTACAAATGGTTGAATTGTTTTTTTAAATCAACGCATTCACGTCGGTAAGGCGGACTGTAAGTCACATCGTAAAAGTATGGCATGACACTACCGCCTACATCTTTTTTAAGGGCTATCGGTAAATTCTAAAATTTTTGTGTTACAAATCGTTGGACTTTCGCTATTTATCCGACGAGTGTGACTAACGCCCACGCGACTAGTCCACCGGTACCAGCGTTCTGACCATCATTTTTCTTTTTGTCATTGCGTACTAAGACCCCTCTAGACCGCCATCCTGTTACAAATGACCCGAAATTTTGTGTCAGTATCTCCCGGCCTAACATGTGCAATGTGTAAATGTGTTGACGTTCCAGCTCTTCTTAATATAGGTATATGTTGATACATACTTTAGGTATGAAACTAGATACGGTATTACCGTATCTAGTTTCATACTTAATAGCATTGTACATGATCATTTTTTAGAATTAAGAATTACCATAGAAAGCCTGTCTATAAATATGTGTACTTTCAGTCTTCTGTTTAGAATTTATAAATACTAGCGGTCCGCCCCGGCTTCGCCCGTGGTACATGTTTATGTTTTCTTTCCATAAGAACCATCCTCGTACTTTATGGAATATTATAAAAAAATAATTATCGAAATCGGTCCACCCGTTCACGCGTGATGCCGTGTCCAAGGAAAACGGTTTTCATTATATATATATACGTATATAAATAATCTATATATATATATATATATATATATAGATAAGGGTAAATTAACTAAAAAATTTTAACTTCTCACTAAAACATGTATTAAAAATGTTATGGAAAAGTTAAGTTTGAATTGTATCTATTGTTTAATTTTAAAATTCATCAATAAACAAAATACAATAGAAATAAGCCATCTTACCAACAACTGGTGAATTTTCCTTTACAATACTATTTCCCAGTTTATCAATTTGGATGTATTGTTTTTTCTCCAATTTCACATCACCATCTTTATTTATAGGAATTATAACTCTGACTTGTCCATTTTGCTCTGAAATTAAATAAAAGCTTGATTAAAATTTTTTATGTCTTTGAAAAGTGAAGGGTGGTATTATTATGGGGTATGAGACAAAATCAGTTCACAACAGCTGTTACCTATGCTTGTTTAAGCTTAAATTTATTACAAACTAGCTAAGGGATAGCTAAAGGATATATTACAATCACCAACAATACATTTTGATATTTAGTTTTAGAGCATTCTTTTCACATAAATGAGAAATTTTTAAAGAATATATATCTATTACCTAAATTGAAAATTCAAATTACATTTATTTGCAAGAATGCAGTTACAAATATAGGTGGTTTTATTACAATTTTATAGTACTAATACATTCCACTATCTGGGTGTGCAAACATTTAAACAGAAATAAATTAAATTAAACTAATTGTTCATGTCAAAGATTCTTAAACGTCACTAATTCTTCCTTGTCACAGATTCTGCAATGTAATAAATTTTGTCAGTATTTATATACTTTAAAAATTTGACACCAACAATACTTTTAACAATAATAATTGTTTCTTATATCGTCAGATATACCAGTTAGAACATTTTTATTATAATAGGATGATATGGTCTCTAACCCACATTTTATACTCATTATTAGACTGGCCGGTTGGCTTGGTTGGCAGTGGCCCTGCCTTCCAAGCCAGAGGTCGTGGGTTCGATTCCCACCCAGGGCAAATATTTGTGTGATGAACATAGATGTTTGCTCTGTGTCTGGGTGTTAATTATCTATATAAGTATTTATTTAAAATTATATATGTATGTTTATCAGCCATCTGGTTACCATAACACAAGCGAAAGCTTAGTATGGGATCAGATCGTGCCGTGTGTGAAAATTGTCCCGAAAAAATATTTATTTATTACTAGCTTTCCGCCCGCAGCTTCGCCCGTTTTTTCAGAGAAAAACCCGTTCCCGTAGGATTTCCGGGATAAAACCTATTCTATGTCCTTTCTCGGGTATCAAAATATCTCTATACCAAATTTCATGCAAATTGGTTCAGTAGTTCAGGCGTGATTGAGTAACAGACAGACAGACAGAGTTACTTTCTCATTTATAATATTAGTACGGATAATTACCATTTTGTCTAAGGGGTTCTTCTATAATATTGCCGGTGTCTGTGATCATTCTCCGTGAAGCCTGCTTCTCGACCACAGCCTCCTCTGGCACCGAGTCGTATTCCACCGCTGTATCTGTACTGCCATCCTCTAGTGGTTCCTGAACACAGGAAATGTAATTAATATCATTAATTAAATACAATGAATTGTATAAATAAACAGCTCTTATATTTTCTAGCTTTGTTTATGATACAAATACAAACTTTTTTATTTTTTTTTTTAACGTGATAACGTTTTTAAAATCGTTTTAGTCGGGTGACATGTTCAGAAACTTGTGTCACACCAAAACCTCACGAGCGCGATCGCAGGTATAACGAGAGAGAGACGGACTGATCTCCCGTCTCATCTCGAGCGCTGCCACCAATAAGACGTTATCACGTAAACATCTCGATCGTAAACCTCTTTTACAAACAACCAATTTTTTTTTTACTAACAAATGAATCTGCGATATCATAAAATTTTATGCTAAATAAATAAAATAAATAGCAGGGATCATTTGAAATTAAACCTTTCAAACAAAAAATACAAAGTCTAAAACTATAGTAGAACTCAAGGATTCATTATGTTACACAACAGTTGAGAGAAAAAAAAATAAAATTAAACAGAGAAATATCAAGTCAGAAACCTCAACGACAACATCCTCATCGTTATGGTAGTTTTGTATATGATCCATCACTGATGTAAATGAAACGCCACATGTGTTACAGCTGTACATTTCTTCAATATTATCACCATTTTCCAAATCCAGTTGGTTCTGATCTTCTGTTTTGGCTTCCATTGCTTCATTTTCGACTAAATCATTAGCCTCAGACACATTGGATTCTAGAAATAAATATTCAAATTAGTTATTAATGTCACGTGACAAAATGGATTGTGTTTTGATATATGGAATTATTAAATTGAATCGAAGAAAAATGCAAACTGATAAAAATCTTCGAGTTTGTTTGTTTGAACGCGCTAATCTCAGGAAATACTGGTTCAATTTGAAAAATTCTTTCGGTGTTAGATAGCCCATTTACCGAGGAAGGCTATAGGCTATATATCATCATGCTAAGACCAACAGGAGCGGAGCAACGCAGGCGAAACCGCGGGGCGCAGCTAGTTAAAATATAATATCATTGTATTGGTAGAGGTGACAAAAGTGATACCTTGAATACTGAAGGAAATTGTTCCGTCATTATTTTGTTTTGATACTAGTGTAGCCCCTCCATTGAGTGCCGAGTCATTATTTGTAACTAGTAAATATCTATTTCCATTTTCCTTTAGAAGTTTTATGTCTTGTGTTTTTATATCTATATGTTTGCTTAAAAATTCTGAATATATTTTACTGACTTCAGAAATGTCTTCTGAATTGTTTTCTAAACAGTTTTCATCTTGTTCAACATTTTCTAAAATTAAACAAGAATAACTGTTATATATTATTGTTTTATTAAGCCTTATAAGCCAATGTAACAATAAAAAAATTTAGCAACATGTAAACATTTTTGAAACCTTACCATTTTCCTCAAAATCTAAATTAACATCAGTTTGCTCTGCTTTATTACTATTTTCATTAGTATATTGGCATATGAATATAGTTTCTATACAATTATCATACTTTAAGTGTGTAATAAGACTATCTAATGATGAGAAACTGTTTTTGCATATTGGGCATACTAATCTTTCGACGATGTGAGACAAATGATCAACTAATGATTCTTTGGAGCTGAACTTAGCAGTACAACAAAAAGGGCATTGAATCGTTAGGTCTTCCATTTTCCAAGAAGACGCCTATAATGACTATTGGAAAATCATGAATAGTTCTCGCTAGAAAAGCTGTTTCTTTATTTTGTAAACATTGATATGTTTTGTAGTTGACATTTGTGTCTCTTCGAATACTTTTGAAGAACTTCACACTAATTTACAGTTCAAATCGCACAAAACACTTCACACTTTACGACTTCACGCCATTCGAGTACTTTGCCCCGTCTACAATAACCATGACATAATCATTATAATGTTGCCATTCTGCTATGTTTACAACAAAGAGTGTTTACAATAAAACGAGATACTCACGCCGTGTAGCGTGTACGCCAATCATGGGCTGCATGCTGATACAGACATAGCAAAAATTTTGGTTATTATTTTTTTGAGTATTTAATTATTTTATTTCAACTAGGTTTCTATAGAAAATCGTAAATACTTCGGAACTACATAACTTTAAACGAACAACCTTTGGAATTTTCGTCTCACTGGGAAGTGTGTATTATTTTTAGCAGATTATATAGTATTAGCTCTTGCATTATTATTTTATCATTGCGCCATAAAATCGAATTAATTAGGGGTTAAAAAATGTTTCAATTATATCTATAATCTCTGACATTGCCTGTACCAAAAAGCGTTGTCATTGGTTCATAATCGCCAATCGCCATTTTGTTCATTTTTGGGTTTGGCGTTTGCATTTGGTGTTTTCGTATTGTAAACATTTTGAGTGTAATGTTTTTACACTTCAGCATACAAACGTGATAAACTTGAAAAAAATCCAAACAAAAACTAGTTTAAGGTAATGTTTCTTTTGTAAAATAGTGAGGGCATCCTATGATATATCTATACTTAAGGTATTTATGTGTATGTTTATTTACGCGGGTAAATTAAATTGTCAAAATGTTAGGCAAAAGAATGCATCATAATAGTAAAGGAAGACTGGCGACGAAGGGGCATGATAATGGAAAACCTGCTAGCCCAGGTTTATCTCCTTACACTAAACCTGCGAAAATACCTGGATCCATATCCGCTGGGAAAACAAGAATGGAAATTTGTCCAATACCTTATATTCGTCAACAAGACAATCCTGTAACTTTACCTAGGCTTGCTACTATTGCCGCAAGATCTGCAGATGAACCTATCGGAATGGATGAATTGGATGCTCTACAGTTAGAGCTTGAAACTTTGCTATGTAATACCGCTTTGCGCATTCGTTATTTCCAAGGAGAAATAGAAAGTATAGATACAAATGAATCAAAACGGGAGAAAAAAAATAAAGCGGCTGGTAAGCAGCTTCAGTATCCAGGTAAAAGGAAATTTCCTGACGACAAATTGGTTAAAACCAAAGATTATGCAAAAATATCAAATCAACCTAAAGTGCCAAAGTTTAAGAACTACAGTAACCCTTCATCTGGGGCGTCACATGGATATTCTAATGACCAAGCAAATAATTCAGATAATTCTGTTAAACTAGAGATGTCTCAACTAGCATTACCAAAGAATAATATTCCTTACAAATTTTGGAATTCTGTTGATCCATATTGTGCTCCCGTCACAATGGATGACATAAAGTTTTTGGAATCGCTACTTGTCCAAAGCAGCAACACAACCCTGCCTCCAATTCCTCCTTTGGGAAGACACTACTCAGAAGTCTGGGCAGATGAACATATATCTGAAGATCAAAATGCTTCAAATCCAAATAAAAAGTCTTCTGGCTTATCACCTGATGCATCAAATATGCGAAAGAAGATTGAAAAGAACTCAGAAAATATGATCACGGGTCCTCTCACACAAAGACTGGTGTCAGCCCTAATGGAAGAAAATGTCATGTCATATGAAATGCCCGATATAAAAATAAAGCAATCTGCAACCACAAAAAACAGTTATAAAAATTCTTTGACTCTGGAAAAATGTTTAAGAAAAGAATTAGTGGAACAAGGTATTTTGGACCCAGAAGACTTGCCTCCTCTAACTAATCCAGCTGATGATGAAATACTGGCTGAAATAAAGAAATGTCAAACTGAACTAACTGCGGTTAGAAAGGAAAACTGCAGGAACTTGAAAAATTTGATAGGCTTATGTAAGCAGGAGATGATAAGACTTAATTTGAAGAAACAATTAGACCATGTAGATATGGAATGTATTGATATTTATAAAAAGATGGTGGCAGCTAAGCAAAAGAAAAGACCGATTACTAAAAAGGAAAAAGAAGATGCTTGGAGAGCAATTAATGAACAGATAAGACTTAATAAAGAAATAAATGTTTTGCCATTGACAGGACCAAACTCCAGCTAATTATTATTACTTATTATCACTCAGTATCAGGGCTTCTAAAGAAATAAATTGCACATTTACTTATTATATTTTGTTTTTATTTTTATCAATTGTCCTTAAAGAATTAGTTTTTTGTACCTAGTTGCATAAATAAATTAGAGCAAATATGGAAGTAAATATGTACCTAATTATATTCTTGTTATAATTTTAGATATCGATAGTTAATTAATGTAACACTGTTTTCCAGCATAGCTTCAAAACCTCTATCTTTAAAAAAATCATAATTGATATGATGATTTATTTAAAGAAAAATGTTTTAGAAACTGGCATAAATAAGCCATCTATCATACGCCAATAAAGCGAGGCAGCAATTAAAATATTATTTTTGAAGCAGTCGAAATCTTAGAGTATATATTACATGAGTTATAGAATAGAGCGCGTGTATTGCACAAATTGCATCATAGGCAGATGAGTTATAGAATACTAGTGGTCCGCCCCGGCTTCGCCCGTGGTACATATTTCGAAATAAAAGGTAGCCTATGTCCTTTCTCGGGTATCAAAATATCTCCATACCAAATTTCATGCAAATTGGTTCAGTAGTTTAGGCGTGATTGAGTAACAGACAGACAGACAGAGTTACTTTCGCATTTATAATATTAGTATAGATAGATATTATAATATAGATGTGTGTGTGAGAAATAGGGATGGGTAGGTATCAATTGCGTGCTGAGCTATCGATAAGTTATGTAAATAAATATGTATCTTTTATGTTCATTAAGTTATTAAAGGAGAAATGTATGAATAAAGTATAAATATGTAATTTTAAATTTGTTTGCCAAGTGAATAAAGTATGTTTATTCCATTTGAATATTTCTTATATTAATTATATAAGCTACTTTAAAAAAATATGTTTAATTGGAATATCAGAAAAACATATGGACTTCTTCAATATTAAAATTAATAGAATAAAAGATCGGGTTTATTGCTATTTTTGAAGTGAAAACTTATTTAGCGGCGTTGAGCACTTTTTCTGTAATGGGTATAAAATCTTAAACTCGCGTCAGGACACGTGACCTGATCGAAAAAGCGTAAGACGGATATCAAACATGCTCAACGTTAATAATCAAGTTTTCACTTCTGCCGGCACTCCCGGAGTGCAACCCGTCTTTTTGAAGTGAATACTTCTTTAGCGGCGTTGAGCACTTTTTCTGTAATGGGTATAAAATCTTAAACTCGCGTCAGGACACGTGACCTGATCGAAAAAGCGTAAGACGGATGGATATAAAACATGCTCAACGTTAATAATCAAGTTTTCACTTCTGCCGGCACTCCCGGAGTGCAACCTTAGATCATTAAGTAATGGATGGAGCACGCTGGCAAATGTTCTAACTAAACTTTCTGCCGATTTTGGTGCGGGGAGAGTAACTCACACTTTGAAACACAATCACACATTCACAAAAATAATTTGTGTCTTTACAAACTCAAACTATTACAAAATTGACACACTAGCATGTTTTTGCACACATACATCGATCACACAGAAAAATCTCTGTACATATACGTAATAATACAATCGCTCTAAAGGGATGTAACCATATCGATATTACAAAAATAATAATTTTGTTGAAATTAGAAATAAAATTAATATTATATTCATAAAAAATACTACACAGGTCATTTGTAACGTTTTCATCATTATTATATGCATACGAAAAAACAATAAAAAGCCATTTTATTTGTATTTGAATATGTATTTATTCAACACATCACATATTATATTCAATAAAATATATGGGTCAATCAATTTTTAAAGGTCCCCATCATAATTTTCTCGTATTTTTTTTTTTTTACTTAATTTTCAGCATTTTACTATTTCATTTAGAAGATAATTCTTCGTAGATTAAGATTATATAAGCAGCAGTGATGTTGATTAAATACATTTGTGGATTTAACTTCACGAACCGATCTATTCACGGGAAATAATGTCCTTTGGACAACTTACACAATAGTACTTTTTTAAATGTTAAATTCCCTTAAGAATTAAAACAAATTCTTCTAATATTAAATAATAAATAATATTTTGATATTTGTTCTATTTACACCCAAAATACGAAATATTTTTATTAAAATTGAAACGAATGATGTCTTTTGAACAACCAAATAATGTTTCATATATAAAAAAGTTTCAGTAAAGCGGAAATAGTGATATTTTTTACAAAAAAACTATTAAGGCGAGGTTGTTACGTATCGTATTATTGATTTTACTTAATTAAAATGAACTGATTCTCGATATAACTGAATGAATGAAGTATAATGTGATTTTCATATGGGGACATCTTAGTTGTAGTAGTAGCGTCTTGATTTTTGAAATGTTAAAATTACAATTAAACTAGACATAAAATCGCGTAATAAAAATGTGTTCCCGAAACAGCCGAGTAATAAACAAAACATGAACTATTTAACTGTTAAAGTATAAGTTTTATATAATTATTGTCCTAGGGACAACCAAATTGTCCATGGTACAACCACTTTGGTTGGCCAAGTGACTGGTTGTCCGCGGGACATTTTTAAAATTTTGAGCCGCCAAGCAAATACTATTGTTATTTTATATATTAATCTCAGCTCACACTAAATTATAGACGAAAGCGCATCTCGTGTAGTATAATTGATAACAATGCATCAAGTACTTATGTTTTAATCACAGTTGTCTGACGGACTGACAATAAAGCCACCCCACACTCACCAACGTCGCGTCGCTCGGACGACTGTTGCCGTGATTTTATACAAATCAAAATGGCGTTTGAGCCCGACAGTTAATTATTGTGTTTAGCTTGTTGTTTAGGAATCTACCGCGCCATCTGTGTTTTGTTTCCATAACTAAATTACGGTTGTCTGTGAGACCTGTGCCATGTAGATGATTTATGGGGACAAAAGTAAAATGCCTGAAAATCGTATTATATCCAATAAAAAAAAAATATTTGTATGTTTTTATGTCAATAATCATGAACTGAAACAAGAAGTGTGTTTGGTATTTATGGTCGTGATAGTATGTGTTCGTGATGCGAAGTTTGTTAATGCATTGTAGCTTGGGGACAAATGTGATAGTACTGGAAAATTGCATTTAGTCTCTGGACAACCATGAAACTACGCACAAATTAATAAAACAAGTAAAATATTGTTCACAATAATGTTAGAAAATATTAAAAGGAATATAATTAAAACCAATTTAACTCTTTATGATTTCATGTTTATTAATTATCGTTCAGGGACATGATGCGTGTACCGTCGGACCATTAAAAGTTGATCGACCCATATATCGGTACAGAAATTTTAATTGAAGTGAAAACTTCTTTAGCGGCGTTGGGTATAAAATCTTAAACTCGCGTCAGGTGACCTGATCGAAAAAGCGTAAGACGGATGGATATCAAACATGCTCAACGTTAATAATCAAGTTTTCACTTCTGCCGGCACTCCCGGAGTGCAACCCGTCTTTTTTTATTTCTGTACAGAGGTGTCGCTACAGATATAATAAAAATTGTAATTCGATTTTTTGTAAATCTGAAATATACGCAATATTAATACATACATATAAACAAATTACATAATAGAAAGGTTACAAGATTAACATTACAAAAAAACGGCTAAGTGCGAGTCGGACTCGCGCACGAAGGGTTCCGTACTATTAAAATGTTCTGCCAGTTAAAATTAACCGAGCGTAAATTTTAATAAATATATACAAGACTTACAAAATAAACATTATACTCCTTTTTATGCAGTTGTGTAAAATTGTAATATAATGAAGATTAATTCTCATCTCATTTCAAATTATACTTAGAAAAATATTTTTTTATCGACGTTCAAGTTAAAAGCAGTCCGTCACTAAGAAAGTCGTAAAAATTTACGACCTTTTAAGCGACGACTTTTTAAATTCAACTCTATCGGTAAGTTCATAAAGATTAAATTTGTATCTCTTTCCAAGATAGTCTCGTGGGGAGTGCGGTTCAATATCGCGTTCTAAATTCAACTTTATCGCTTAGTTCATAAAGATTAAATTTGTATGTCTTTCCAAGATAGTCTCGCGAAATTTGTATTTCATTCCAAAATAGTCTCGTGGGGAGTGCGGTTCAATATCGCGTTCTAAATTCAACTTTATTGCGTAGTTCATAAAGATTAAATTTGTATGTCTTTCCAAGATAGTCTCGCGAAATTTGTATTTCATTCCAAAATAGTCTCGTGGGGAGTGCGGTTCAATATCGCGTTCTAAATTCAACTTTATTGCGTAGTTCATAAAGATTAAATTTGTATTTCTTTCCAAGATAGTCTCGCTACATTTGTAAACCATTCCATGATAGTCTCGTGTCAATAATCGAATAAACATGACTCGATTATTTTGTCTTGATCATATCGCTAAACGATACATCGACGATTATTAGAAAATGCATTTAAATAGATATTTACGTATAAAAAAAATAAAAAAATACTTGCAAATGAAAGGTTATTCCATAAGACTTGACAGCATGAAACGGCATTTTTAGCGGAGCACTTGCAGACGACCTTTCGATGTTTTACGAATACGCAGAGTGTTTGTAATCGATTACGCAAGTAGTTTTTATGAAAGCATAAGATTTTTCGATTCGAATAATCTTATACCTCGGCAAAAGGGGAAACGCCTGTGAGTGTTATCCATTACTTAATGATCAGAGTGCAACCCGTCTTTTTTTTTTATTTCCGCTTTTTTACTTTTAAACAACCTTTGTGACTATAGTATAGTAGCGTCGCTAGTGGATTTGAGTCGCATGTTCATGGATTCGATTCCCGGCCAGGTCAGGATGAAAAAAAATATTTTTCAAACTTCTTTCCAAGATGCCAGACATTTATGAGGTAAAATTTATGTAGCTGGCAGCCCAATTCTTCACACACACTAGCGTCTTTACAAATTGCGTAACACACACTACAGAAATGAGTTGCCGCCACAGACATATATTAAGTAGACAACGCAAGTACCGCGATCTGTATGAAAACCAAGCGTGTCATATTTTTTGTACTGACCGGACCTTGACGCGTTATGACGTCACGAGCGCTTTTTAGTGATGGTAATTTCATTTTACGCTAAATCGATTAGGACGCCACTCGCGCGGCGATTCTAGTATCGTCCTATCCCATCGAAGTAAATCGAAAGAAATCAAATCAAACTAGATCTATGTCTAAGAGGTAGTCAAATAAATGAATCGTAATCGATTACAAGAAAACTGAAAAAACAAACATAGTCTAACTAAGCAATAAGGAGTTTTCTTAAAAAACTCCCAAGATGACACTTTAACTAATGGCGTCCATGATATTTATTTTTAGTACCTTTGTATTAAAATACTTAAAAGTTCTAGGTCAAGTCGTATTAAATGACAAAAAAAACCTATGCCATCTTTCTGAAAAATTGCTCCTTCAAATTATCATTTTTCTGTTCGATTATAAAATCGATTAGAATCGAGAACTGTTGCATCAAATGAACGTCACTAACCACAAAATTGGACAGAAAAATGAGAACAGAAAAATGAGAAGACGCTATTCATTGCTTATTATCATACGACGCGATCTTTACCGTGCCAAGTAAAAGCCGCAATGTATTCCGAATCATTCCGTATGGTTTGGTATCCATGTTTGTCACGATCGTTTTCCACAGATATTCTTTATTTGATTTTAAAATAAATAGTGCATATTCTGAATAGAAAATTACTTACCGGTGGAAGGAAACATCTCCGATAACTCGGCCACTCACAGCTGTGGAGTTTCTACAGTTTATAACGGCGCAATTCGGCATTTTACTTTATTCAGCTTCTCGTCTTTCCATGGCGAACTGCAAGCGCGGACTGAGTGTAGGCCAGCGTCAAGTAAGTTTCATAAACTTAGTTTGGACACGGGAAGTACATACACTCGCTTAGTCTATCTTGATACATGTCTGTGGTTGCCGCGCCGCAGCCGCACTCAACACAGACCTATGTGGCACTCACAGAGCTATTGTTTTTAGGTGGGGCGGTATCTTTGATTATATACTCCCTAGATAGAGTATCGGCGCGTCAAAAGCGTCGATAAAAATGTCAGCTAACTGTTAGCCTCCAAAGCGCTCACCACTCCTCAGTGTCAATTGTAACGTCAAGAGATACGCACGCACGGCTCATTTTTTGCGTTTGATTATTTCGGTGAAAATGACAAGCTGCGCGATTAAAATCTGCAGAAATTACAAAGGACGTTTACGAACAACTAAAAAAATCTCCTACCATCGGTAAGTAACTCAAAACTAATAGTAATTTACGGAAACAAAAATAACAAATTCATAATTATTTTTACAAAATCAACGCGTCGTTTTTTAGTGTTGCCAGTCTTGGATTGCGAATTTCCCCATAGAGTTAGTTGTCTTAAAAGCTGATGTATGTTCATTTTTACCCGACTGCACCAGAAGGAGGAAATACATCAGGGAAGGTGTGTGTATGTATGTATGAATGTATGTGGGTGTGTTTTAAAAACTGTTTGGCTGAGCCTACAGCCTTAATGGTTGGACCGATTGTTTTTGTTTTGCAAGCTTCCGCGCAGTCGGATGTTTTTTTTTAGTCTTAAATATTTTAATATTTATTTTTGAAGTAAAACTTCTTTAGGCGCGGTTGAGAGTAAATGAGATTATTTTTCGGATGGAAATAACGCTCTATAGTCTGTTGACACAATTTCCGCTACTTAAAAACAGAAAAAAAATCTATATGTCTCAAAGGTCGGTATACCTGTTTAAGAATATCTATGGACGCAGTATATTTTTTTTTAAATTGTACCGATTTCGTACAAAATCGATATCTGAGGCTCCCTGGGATCACAAAACAGGAAACTGGTACCAAAATTGAAAAAACGTCAACGCCATTTTGAAATTTTCTGTTATTGTACCGATTTCGTTCAAAATCGATATCTGAGGCTCCCTGCGTTCGCAAAACAGGAAACTGTTACCAAAATTGAAAGAAAGTCAGCGCCATTTTGAAATTCTTTGTTATTGTACCGATTTCGTTCAAAATCGATATCTGAGGATCCTTAGGATCACAAAACAGGAAACTGTTACCAAAATTGAAAAAAAGTCAACGCCATTTTGAAATTTTCTGTTATTGTACCGATTTCGTTCAAAATCGATATCTGAGGCTCCCTGGGATCGCAAAACAGGAAACTGGTACCAAAATTGAAAAAAAGTCAACGCCATTTTGAAATTCTTTGTTATTGTACCGATTTCGTTCAAAATCGATATCTGAGGATCCTTAGGATCACAAAACAGGAAACTGTTACCAAAATTGAAAAAAAGTCAACGCCATTTTGAAATTTTCTGTTATTGTACCGATTTCGTACATAGAAACTGCAAGAATTGTATATTTTGCTTCTTTACCAGCTGAATTTATTAAATTTCGGTACCATTTTCCTGTTTTGTGATCCCAGGGAGCCTCAGATATCGATTTTGAATGAATTCGGTACAATAACAAAAAAATTCAAAATGGCGCTGACTTTTTAAAATTTTGGTACCAGTTTCCTGTTTTGCGATCCCAGGGAGTCTCAGATATCGATTTTGAGCGAAATCGGTACAATAACAACGAATTTCAAAATGGCGCTGACTTTTTAAAATTTTGGTACCAGTTACCTGTTTTGCGATCCTAGGGATCCTTAGATATTGATTTTGAACGAAATCGGTACAATAACAGAAAATTTCAAGATGGCGTTGACTTTTTTAAATTTTGGTAACAGTTTCCTGTTTTGTGATCCTAAGGATCCTCAGATATCGATTTTGAACGAAATCGGTACGATAACAAAGAATTTCAAAATGGCGCTGACTTTTTAAAATTTTGGTACCAGTTTCCTGTTTTGCGATCCCAGGGAGCCTCAGATATCGATTTTGAACGAAATCGGTACAATAACAGAAAATTTCAAAATGGCGTTGACTTTTTCAAATTTTTGTAACAGTTTCCTGTTTTGCGATCCTAGAGATCGTCAGATATCGATTTGGAACGAAATCGGTACAATAACAAAAAAAATCAAAATGGCGTTGACTTTTTTAAATTTTGGTAACAGTTTCCTGTTTTGTGATCCTAAGGATCCTCAGATATCGATTTTGAACGAAATCGGTCAATTAACAAAGAATTTCAAAATGGCGCCGAATTTGGGTTAAATTTAAAAATGATGCAGGCGAAGCTGCCGGCAAACCTGTAGTATTTTTATAAGTCGACACTATATTATTACATTAATTAATAAAACATATTTTGTAAATGCTAATTGATTTTTATTTGATTGTATTTTCTATTCTATAAAAATCATATTCTAACTCAAGAGACAACTAAACACAATTGAAAGTACAATATTAAACTATTATTTATGATTTTATTAACATGACATAATTTTACAGGTTTTGCCCCATTTTATCGGGAAAAATTCATTAGCTGGTAACTCCCTGATACAAATGACGCTGGTGTAAGACATAGCAATCGCTAAGCGTGTGTGCGTGCCTCCCTCACACATGCTTGTAAATACTGGCCAGTTTTTGTTGCATCGGCCATTGCGTGAGGCGTTATCTAGGGAGTATATAATCAAAGGGCGGTATCTAGTCGTAGCGCGCGCGCGGAGACCAATCCTTAATCTAAGGTGTACAACTACATTATCAAGAGCTCACCAAACTTGGCCCCCGCAAAAAAATATTTAAAAATAATTAATTAAAAACGTACCGTTTGGTTAGCCCCCTCAATCAAATTTATTAATATTTTTCCATATCATTAGTCCATAAATACAGATTAGTTGGGTGTATTCCGTTATGCACTGCGACCACTGTAAGGTGTGACGTCAATTCAGTATACTGTGAAGCCGTTCCTTTATAACCAGTTATACTGGTTACGATTTAAAACGGAACGCAATCCAGTATACTGTCAGCCGCATTTTTTGACGCAGCATTCAAATGAGTGTATTAAAGTTTTCTAGAACATAAAAATAAACTGTTTTGGAGTACTGTCCAATTAAAAATATTTTAATTAATATTAATTGTAAATTGAATTTAAAATATAATAAAAGTAAGTACTTTTTCATAAAAAAGAATAAAAAAGAACTTTCAGCTCGTATTGAACATTTTCAACACAGTCTAATAAAGTTAATTTTTGCAATTCTTCCATTGTTTTATTTATTAATCCAAACTAATTACAGAACTTTAAAATTTTCTGATTATACTGTAGCTTTGTTTATAAGACGATAGGGCGTATTCAGAAAGAAAGCTTGAAACTTATAAGCGCTTATAAGCGCTTATCGGCGCTTATAAGCGCTGGTTACCCGCGCAGGAAAATATATGAACATGCGCTTATAAGCGCTGATAGGCGCCGACAAGTTCCAACAAGTTTCAACAAACTTGTCGGCGCCGATCAGCGCTTATAAGCGCATGTTCATATATTTTCCTGCGCGGGTTACCAGCGCTTATAAGCGCCGATAAGCGCTTATAAGCGCTTATAAGTTTCAAGCTTTCTTTCTGAATACGCCCTTAGGCACTCGAGTGGTTTTGACTGATCATATATTATTACTTGCTCTGTGGACTGATCACGTGATCAAAGTACTGCGAGTACCTTACCTCGAAAACGCCAGTGCTCACAGTAGAATATGGCGGCGATTAATGACGTCATAAATTTCCCTAGGGTACTGCGGCAGTATACTGGCAGTCCATAACGGAACGAATTTTTCTACAGTGATAGCACTGTGCAGTGGTTACAGTGCATAACGGAAGACACCCAACGTTTGTTCTTCAATAAATTACGTTTGTTCGAACATTTAATTGCATTTTTATTGTTTAAGTTTAAATTACAATTTTTAATTAGGTACGCGTATATCAATTCAAAAAGTTACATTGCGCATGCGCTCTTTTTTTTCGATTACACGGGGCTGTGACACGGGGTATGGATTCCCTACCTTTTACTTGACACTGGCAAATAGTAATATCTTCTTGCCATAACAGAAAAAAAATTATATGTTATAAGTTGGACGCAAGAAGCTTATATCTAATACACTGGAGATTGCACTAAACTTGTAACAAGAAAATATGACGTTGAATGACGCCTGTATGTTTTTTTATCCATTTCACACCTAACTAACTACCTAGGTGTGAAAGGGATAAAAAACATACAGGCGTCATTCAACGTCATATTTTCTTGTTACAAGTTAATGGTCATAGTGCAATCGCCAATCTCCAGTGTATTAGATATAAGCTTCTTGGTTGGACGTAAAAGATTTCAAAGCAAAAAATGACAACAAATTAAATTTATTTGTTTACAAGTCCACATGTTCCCACACCATTATGAGGTTGTGAGTTTATATGAGAGTTCATAATCTGTGATAATAATAGATAATATAAGCTAAGCTTCTTTATTGCTTTATTGGCAACACACAAACGTCAAACACTGTTTTGATTTTTTGAACTGTGGTTTTGAATCGAGTAGGCAAGATGGCAGATGCCGTTAGCAATACGCAAATAGCAATGTTAAATAGGTATATAAAATGTAAACTGTTCTTTTCTTAAATAAATAACTAAGTGAAGTTATAACATGGTGTTTGAATTAATTATTTAACATGGCAGCAGTCCGTGGTTGAAAAGTTTCGAAAAGTTTAACGACAACGATGAGTGGGACCACAAAGATGTCCAAGCAACAAACTAGTGCATTATCCAACAAGCAGCTGGAATATATTATATCGTCGGCTAAAGTGTCAAACCTCATAACTCCATTAAATCAAATTTTACAGGAGATACAAAAATCATCACCACGAAAAATTTTGCATGAAGGTTTGTTTGATTTTATACATTAACTAGCGACCCGCCCCGGCTTCGCACGGGTGCATTGCTGATACTAAATACACTACAGAAAAACTGTGAACGTTGTACTACGTGACCAAGCCAACTAGACCCTTTTAAACTGTGACGTCACCCGCCCATGTCTCGGGTACAGATAGCAAAAAAAAAATATTAATAATATCACTGTTCGCTCTCCGCTATGAATAGTCTTATTTTTCCCCATTTCGAGGGCTGTCTATGAATAACAACACAGTAAAAACTTAAACAAATAACAACAAAAAACTTAACAGTCAACAACAAGCTTTAACGATTAATAATAAAAAGTACAGAAATAACTAGCGATGCGAAACGTACGAATGCGTCGATGCTGCGAACCGTACTAAGGCGAACGCGGTACCTGAGGCGGTAAGCGGGCGGGGAGGCCGCATTCCACCCGAGCGTCTAGTTGGCTTGGTCGAATAATATATAAAAACATAGCGGCCCGCTCCGGCTTCGCACGGGTATAAAATATATAGCCGGGCGGCCGGCCGGTACCGCCGCGAACGCTACGTCCCGCAATTTTTAAATCTGTAATATCTTCGAAAAAATTCACTTAAATCATACGGTGTAAAGGGCCATATATATCTATATTAAATGAACAATGTATTCAAGGTATTTAATTGGGTAAGGATTAATGCTGTATTGGTTAAAATCGCTTCGAAAATTAGCCATTATTTATCGTAAAAAGTAAATGACAAAAAGAAGTTATTGTGGGTTATCCATAAGAGATAGACATATGCCATCGCGGACTTTTCTGTAGACCTTTTCAATGTGTATAATACTTAGTACATTATTTTGATAAAACTCGTAGGGCCTGCGTTTGCAATGTAAGCGGAAAAAATGTAATTTTTTAGGACATCACATTAGAAACCTCAAAAATAACAGTACTTCTCCACTATTTAATGGATGTTATTATATAAATCTTAAATCACTCTATCTATTAAAAAAAAACCGCATCAAAATCCATTGCATAGTTTCAAAGATTTAAGCGTACAAAGGGACATAGGGACATAAG
Source organism: Colias behrii (assembly GCA_029959065.1). NCBI lineage: Eukaryota > Metazoa > Arthropoda > Insecta > Lepidoptera > Pieridae > Colias > Colias behrii. The sequence continues at coordinate 4,431,922 of JARWMC010000016.1, forward strand.
GACATAGGGACAGGGAAAGCGAATTTGTTTTATACTATGTAGTGATACTTTATAATACTTATAAATTGAAAAGGAATATTATTTCAATAAAAGAAATCATAAAAATTCGCGGCATGTGTGTTAAAATGGAGTTACGAGATTTGCCTGAATATAATATAATTGGGAAATATGAGTTTTGCTACTAGAAATACTCAAATATTATATGTAATGTATTTATTTATTTAAAAGAAATCAAATATGACCGCTAAAAATTGAGATAAGGTAAATGTACGTAATTCTGGAGTACTAAGGCATTCTTAACTTTCCTAGCAATTTCCAGTAACCTCGTAAGTCCTGTGTTTTTTTAATCCTACATACATAACATACTTAGGTACCCTTAATAGCATAACGTGAGGTTGATTTGACTTACACATAATTTTTATCGAATTACACTGTAGTTTTTTAATATTTCTATGAAATTTATTGAATGATATTATTATACTAATTTAATAAATGAAATAAAAACGGTTAAATATTTGAAACGATGTCCCCGAATTTTATTGTTTAGAGTTGTAAAATAGGTAGAGGGTAGTGACTTTTCATAGCAAACTGCTTTTCTTTTTCAACTAAAATGAATAGTTTTTGTAAAAATTAACAAGGAAATTTAAAATTTTTGAGGTTAAATATTTGAATAATGCGCCCTGAATTTTAGGAGAGAGAGGTGCGAACGGGGGAGGCAATGTTCTTTACTCACTTTTTTAGAAGGAAAACTAGTTTTTGAAAAAAAAATAACATTTACAACTAACACAATTCACAATTTGAGGTTAATTTATATAATAATAATAATGCACATTGCAGAATAGACAATATTCTGTGTGATATGAACTGTCAAGTTGTCAACACTTTTTTTTTTTTTGAGAAAAAAGTGACAGACTGCAAACAGATCACAAAATTATTAATAAAATAATATAATAAAATAAAACAAATCATTTCTTTTAAATTTTATATGTATATTTGATGCATTTTATCATTTCCAAAAATGGATCTGCTTTAGTTTTTATAACCGATCTGCGCCACAAATATTCAACAGTAGTGTCGCTAAAATCTTTGTTGTTTAGGTGATCCTTGAAAAATCTTTTAACAACCCTCCACTGAGCTTCGATTCTCTGGGTGTGTGTCCCATCTGGAGCAATGAAGGGATTGTCTGGGTCACTATGGTTTACCTTTTTATGGATAAATCCATGGTCACCCAAACAATCATATGCCTTCCAGAAGTCTGTATGTATAGTGGTGCCCTCTTTAACATGTTTTTTTATTAGGGGCACCAAGACTTCTGCTGACCTTATATTTTCGGGACACACCTCCAACCGCAAATCTTCACTGCCATCTTCTATGAGGCCAAGGACCCAGTGGCCTTCAATATGTCTCCCTAAAAACAAACATATAGCATATTAATGAAATTTTTTCTTTATATTAGTATTATATATTTGATAATTGCATATTAATAGATCTTGTAACAAAAGTTTAGAGGATGATGGATGAGGAGCTAAATAATTTTAAAACGTACTAACTCAACTTATTTACTTTTAAAATAGTGTAATATATACGTCATATAAATATATTTTACCTTTATTGTATTTTCTCTTTCCAAATTTACTCTCGTCGATCTGTACTATCTTGCCGGGGCCACCTATCTTTCCCTTAAATTCTTGTTTTGATAACTGGTACAGCACCACCACTTCCCGGCAGTAACTGTACCAGTCAACTACGGTAACCCGGGACAAGCATTTATTGTTAACTCTGGTTCCATCTTCCCAAATAACTTTTTCGACGGGCCATTTATGGGCAAAACAATAAGTTAAGTAAAAGATTGTGGGCAATCCTATCTTCGCATTTTCGAACCAGGTCCCAATTGACCTGGCTATGCGAGCCTTGCCCTTACACTTGCCCTTATAACAAATAAAGGAACCAACAGTACGATTGGTTGTGTATATAATTTTCATGGGCAATTGGTGTTTTGGGCAAATTTTTTCTTTAAGTATGAGCCCTTGCTCCTCAGCGAATGCCAGACATTGTTCTCGTGTGCCCAACTCACGCACAAGTCTCGGCAAATTATACATCTGGGCCACTTCGCTAGAATACAAGAATCGCTTAACATATGGTTCCTCATCCGAATTAAAATCATGATCAGGCTCCATCCTACGTCCAGCACTGGTCGACGGTAATTCATTATCGTACGCTGCCATGATGTACCAGTCAAAAAATGTCACAAGGCAAACAAGGTCCAAAATACGTGCAAAAGGTCGTTGTAATAAGAAACTGGGGTCCAAAATAAAAGCAAGGTCGTTCGAAAAGAAAAAAATCAAAAGTCCAAAAGAATAGCCAATGTCGTCGTAAATAAATCAATGAAACTTAGAAAAGCAGAAAACAGAGCACACTCGCGTAACTACAAGAGAAACGGAATGCGCGCCAAAATTTTAAGTTTTTTTTTTTATTTTTCTATGTTGCAGTCAAAAATACTATAACCTGTTAATACCAATATTGCCTGATCTAAAAATCAGTAAAATGATATTAATTTAGAATGTTTGCTAAAAGTATATATTTAATTTAATTAACTTAAAAACAATGTTAGTGATAACAAGTCATTTAAACCTAACTATAGTTTGTTTTGGTTTAAGTTGAATCGCCCTAAAGTCGCTTCTGGCACTCGCCGGCCGCTGCCGCGGCACGCTCGCTTCGCTCGCTCGGCTCGTGCGGCAGTTCAAACGTTAACCAACACGCTCGTCGCTTCGCTCCTCGCTACCTATTTGAATACTAACAGTAAAAGTTAATCGTTTTTAAAAACTGAAGCAAGTGAGCTATTAAAAAAAAAACATTAAAATGTATCATTTATACTCTATGATAAGCTAGTATATTTGTATTGCTAATCTGTGATCTGCGTCATATTAACTAATCTGTGTTATCTGTGGCTTGTTGTGAATACAAACTATGGAACGATTTTTGGCTATACTAAATTGTTAAAATAATATTTTAACAAAATAAATTGTAATATGTAAATAAAGTAATAGGTACGTAAATATATTTAAAAATAATGCGTGTGAGTGTGATAATTAGACATTTTGATACTATAATGGCTTAAGATTTTACTTAAAGTTGCGTTTTTAGTACAAAAATAACCTTAAAAAATATCATTTTCAATTTCGATTTTCACAAAAATTACGCATTTTTGTTGGAAAAGAAAAGCAGTTTGTTAAGAAAATCCACTACCAGCTATCGATTAAACAGCACAAAATAATGAAATTCGGGGACATCGAATTAAATATGCAGCCATAAAAACGCGTTTTAATTTGTATTATCTTTATTTTACTTAAAAACAAAACAAACTAAAATTATCTGAAAAAAAATAACCTAAATTGAGTATCTCTTTCTCTTTGGATAAAAACACTTAACCCTTAATTACTCGCGTCCATTTAGTTACACTTACGCTCGCGTGGGGTATATTTAACCCCAATTTTAAAGGTACAATAAAACATATTTTTAATGACATACTTTTATTTTTATTATAAAAATTAGAAAGAGACAACATTGTTCTAAATTATAATACTATCTTTAATCAATATAAATATAATAAACTTTTAAAGATGAAACTTTAAAAGATCATGGGCATTTTTGTATGAGAGCTGGGCGTAAAACCAACAGAAATAAAATGTGTTGTAATTTACTTTATTGTACTTCTAAATACCCCCTAAATACTTGTTAACCCCAATATCGACCGGGTATCACTGCAAAAAAGTCCCAAAGATTGGTTAAATAAAACACACATATTTGTAATAAAATAATAAATATTGATACCTTTTATTTAAATATCAATGGTTATCATCAACTATAACATCTAATAAATGTTCTGCGGGTGCAATGAAAGGCTCGTGCCGTCCTAACCCCAAAAACCACAAAACTGAAACTATGTGGGCACAACTTCCTACTGTTCTTCTGCCTGTTAAGCAAGTACAGTAATGCTCAACTATCGCATTTCTACCGATTTGGTCTCTATCGATCAAAATGTAAGTGTTATATGTGCGCGATCTGACATGCCGCGACTGTATTTTAATTCGAAGCAACCACACATTAGTTTGCAGAATATTACATCTGTTTAAATCATCTAATGACTCCTCTCTATATAATTCAATTAAATAAACACCATCGCGGAAATGTTCTGCGACATACGATTTTGCCAGTTTTATATGATAAGTTCCCAAAGCGTGAAGCACTATACATTCCTCTGTTAAACGTGGAAAATCATTTAGGAATGGTAGATTTGCTTCCATTCTTACAAAGTCTCGACGTTGTCGATTCAGATTTTTAAGTTCGACGTAATCGAATAAACGATTCGGGTTGTTTATTTTTTCATCAATAATGTTTATTATATCTGAAGCTAGTCGATGGTTTTCAAAAACTGGGCGAAAAGCATTTAAAAGGCTAGCACCAATTTTGAAATCTACAAACATGTGGGGAAGAGCTCTATTAATATATGTTTGTCGCAGCAGTCTAAAACACTGTTTTATTTTGCCATTCATGGCTTCCACTACCCAGCGGCTAATGGTAATCGTTCGCGATTTATTGGCTTGGTCCGTTGTTAATTGGGTTTCGTTTCTGTCTTTTGTGGGTGGTATGTGTACCTCATAACCCCACTCTTCAATACTAGCTAAGCTATCCCTAAAACCCCGATCAACCAAAATAACGTCGTTTTGTTGAAAAATCCAATGCCAAGCACTATTTTCATCACGCATAATGTCTTGCATGATTGTTGCATCAGATGTAGTGGCGGCATACGGACCTAGGACATCCAAAATGTAGCCATCAGTGCTGAAAATCATAAAGGGTTTTAGTAAATTCTCATACTTATGCAAGCTGTAAGACAATCTTTGAAACAAAAAATTAGAACTTTTTTCTATATAAATATAAGTACCATCGCAAATAACTATTGCTTTGCTGTTTTCACTGTTACCGAATATGTGTTTTGGTATCAACAAATTCCTCTCTAAGATATTATTCCTTGTGATATGGTCAAACCCTAGATGTAAAGGGGTAAATTCTGCCTCTATACATTCTCTAGCGATTTTCAATTTTCTTTCTAGAGTTCGACGAGACATACCAAACAATGATGCCAATCGTTCATTACTTTCACCTGTGCGAAGTTTTGTTAAATATACTCCAAGTACTGTCCGGGGACGACTTTGATTTGCGAGTGAGGGTGTTTGATTTAAAATAATGTTAAATTGTTCGTAATTAAATCCTACCCAAAAAAACAAGTCTTCGTTGTCTAATTCAGTCATTGAATCAAAATCGAATCTTGTACCACGCGAAGCAGCGTTTTTAAAAATATTACAAATATCTGTAAACTGAGCAGCATTAAAATCGTGATATGTGCGACAGTTGTTAATTAAATCATTCCAGTTATTGCTTTCAAGGTGCTGTCGACACGCTCTAGCTTCTCCAGGTATATACAAATTATGTTCACATAACATGTGTATTTTTATAGACATAGGAATTCGTAACCGTGTTTCGTTATGACAGTTATTAAAAATACAACGATCTGCTCTGTTTGGAGCTCTCATAAAATCATCTACTTCTAAAGTTCGTTCCTGAGGTTGTATAGCTGCATTAGGCTGCACTGCTTCATTGGGATGTACTTCTTCAATCCTTGGAACATCATTAGTTAATCGTTGCCAGCATCTATGACACGTTGAATAGACGTTATTGAATTCAACCTGAAAAATAAAAACACAAATAACTATCGTGATGTAGGTACTTCAAGGTAAAATCACAAATGCAACGGAGATAAAACGACATATGTCGGTATAGTACTTATAATAATAAATATAATTATTTTTATATAAGAAATATTTAAAAATGTAACTATAAGTTAAAAAAATGAATAAACAAAATATAATTAGTCGCTTGCTTTGTCTTTTGCGATATTTTGTTGAGTGAGCCATAACAATACTTTTCACAGAACAAAAGTAACTAAAGATCTTTACGTTTTACACGCAATTATGCTGCTTATTGCTAAAACCTTATACACTTGAATGGCATTAGTAAACATTTTGTTCATTTTGTTTATGGGTCATCTTAGCACTGGATTCGTCATCGGGACAGGTAGCAGATAGGTAAAGAGTTCGAATTGTGCACTGCGGTGTATGTAAATATGATTATATCATAGGTAATGCGTAATACTTACATGTATCACGGCATGTTCTCGTATATATGCTGCCATTTGTGGATCGCGCTGAGGAATATCTTCATGCAAAACATGACGTCTTTGTCGATAAACAGAGCGTCGACACATAACACACTGTCTTTCTTCCATTGTACTTAACAAAAACAGCAGAACACAAGTTGCGAAAAGTTCACTCCGAGTTCTTTCCGAGCATGAGTAATGAAAAATATGAATAACGACTGACGCGCATTGCCCGGCCTGCTCGCACCCTTGTTTTTTGGTCGGCGCCTGATTAAGAGAGAAGTTAGAAAGGGATGGAATGTAGTAATTCCGTTAGGTTACCAACCAATAGATTGGTTTCTTTGGCCTAGCTTTGCACAACATCGTGTCGTGTTATCTCCGGTTTTTTTTTGGATTCTATAACAAATACGTTTGAACATCACTGAATATCTCTGCTCACCGATTGTTTGGGTGATTGCCGTCATAGTATAAATTTAAGTAATGGTCATTAGCTTTCACATAAAATATATTTTAAAGCTGTTGGTTTTACGCCCATTTTGACCGTGACTCTTTAGGACCTTTTTATTCAATACATTTATCACATATCATAGTGGAATGGTCGTGACAAACTTGCTGGTGGAATTTGGCACACATAAATCGTATTTTTTTATCCTTTTACCTTGGACAGATATGACACCTTTTATAAGTTGTCGATGGACCACCTCTGGAAGTGGGGCTAGGATCCTGAACTTGAGCATTTTTTTAGCCGTTTTTGTATGGCCCTAGGCAGTGTGGTAAATATAACCATAGGCCATATTTTTGTTCGTCTGCCGACGTTATAGTTAGCACACATTTGGTTGAGTTGTGGTCACTCTGGATCACGTCCTCGTCTACCTCATCTTCATCGGAACTATCTATGATGCTTTCTTCGTCGTCTTCCAAACGCTCAACAATCTGGTAGTCAGAAAGACGCTTACTTGCCATTTTAGGCGTTCTAACCTAAAACAAATAAACATAAAACAAAGATAAGTAAAAAAACGAACCATTTAGTATATGTACTACACATTATAAAATAAAAATACACATACTCACTCGTCCAAAAAAGTTGCACGAATACTCGCGTGGGGCAATACAGGGTTAGTTTTCAATGAGGAGCCAAAATTTAAAATTAAGATCTAGATATTAAACCAAAGGTACATTTGAAATATTATTGTCGAATAAACAAATAAATAATAATAGTATTCATTTGAAAATGTCTTAAAATTTTCCTAAATCGTAAACACGCGATAAGTTCAACGACCTCGCTCGTGCGAGCCGCAAGAGCCGCGCCGCGCGCCTTGTACTTGTTAACTTGGTTAACTTGGTATTGTTTTTAGCGCTAGTACTATCAATAAGTAACAATTAACTTTCTAAGTACAGTAAAAGTTCCTTATTCGCGCTTCCTTTATTCGCGTTTTCACTATTCGCGGATTAAAAAAATGCGCGACTAAAAATTTTTTTATTCGCGGATTTAATAAGTACATACATCATAATAAAATTATTCCAATAGGTATCTAACCCAATATCCTTGTCAAATGGACTAATAAGAAAGTAAAATAGATCTTATTACAAGTTTGCCTAAAGTACATAATATTATGTTGTTAAATGATATCGCCGCGGCGAGGCCTTTGACACAAGCCGCCTTTGTCGCAAACCGCCTTTGCCGCGATTGATGTTTTTGAGAATGTAAATAAACAGAATGGAAGCAACCTTATAACTCAATAAATAAAGTAGTTTTTAAAATATGTAGTTCCGTTTATAGCAAAAGCCGCTTTGCGTGTTTTATTGTTTCGTCTTTCACATTCGTTACAAAAATAAACATTATACCCCGCGAATAAGGAACTTTTACTGTAGTGATAACCACTCGTGTTAATAATAATAATTACGTAAGAGAGCAGATTCCAATTTTCCCTTCATACTTAAACGGGCTTAGGACCGTCATAATAAAAAATAATTATGCGAAGTGTTTATTATGGCGTATTTAAAAAATTGGAATCAGCTACAACGCGGTCACATCTTGACGCATCGCTGGAATGCGAGGCTCCGCCCCCTTCACCCCGCATTCCCTTAGCTCGCCCGCATTTCCTTAGCTCGCTGTTACCGATACGCCATGACGTCATCAAAGCCATGCGTCAAGTTAATGTGACCGCGTTGTAGGTATTTACAATAATTCAAAACAAACTTACCTAATCAACCCGACATAATAATTTCAAGAGTATTTTAAAATGTGTTCAAAATGGAGTCCGTTTCTCTCAATACACAGTCTAGCACGTTTTCCTAAATGTCTTTTTAACAAATTAAGTGTCTCGTTTTCACTTTTAACGTCATTGAACGCACTAATTATTTTATTTTTGAGGTCCTCAACACTTTGTGCCTCCTCAACGTAAACACGTCTTTTCACCTCACCCCATAAATAAAAGTCCATTGGCGTCAAGTCCGGGGACCTGGGAGGCCATGGTACAGGTCCTCCGCGCCCAATCCACCTGTGGCCGTATTTTGTATTCAAAAAATCACGCACTGCACTTGAGTAATGAGGCGGAGCGCCGTCGTGTTGATAATAATAATTTCTAAGATAGGCTAGTGGCACATCTTCTAATAATTCCTCAATTACACCGCGTAACATTGCTAAATAATCACCACCTGATAATCGTCCTTCAATAAAGACAGGGCCAACAATGATGTTGCCAATTATGCCAGCCCAGACATTGACACTAAAGCGGACTTGATGGTAATTATTTCTGATTACGTGTGGATTATTTAGCGCCCAATAATGTTCATTTCGGCTGTTGTAAAGCCCTACACGCGTAAATAGGGCTTCGTCTGTCCACAAAATTTTACGATTTAAATGTCTCAATAACCATTGACAAAACTGTATTCGGGCGGTTCCATCGTTGCCGTGTAGTGATTGCACGGTTTGGTAGTGATAAGGGTGAAAACCAGAAGAGTTTAACAGCTTCCACACGTAGTGTTGGCTGACATTAAAGCGTCGAGCGGCGTCGTTCGTGCTAGCACAAGGATCCCGCTCGAAAAACTCCAGCACTGCACTTTCAACCGCCGGTGTTATCGCAGTATGTCCGCCCCTACTCGATGCATGGGCTGGTGTGGTAAACTGCCCATAATCCAACAACCTCTGATTAGCCGCTAAAATTGTTCGTCTGGCAGGCACATGTGAGTTATGTCCTTGTCGGTGCAACCGCGGTAAACTGTCGGTACTGTACAGTCTTTGCGCACCACGTAAACTTTCACCACTTAAAATGTAGCACCGCACCATCTCATAATACTCGGTGTTAGAGAAATTACGTTGCGCCATAGTGATGACAACGATGATCATACGGAGCTAATACGGGCCACGCGCTTATGCAACTAGGTCACGGTCACTACTGTCGGGGCCGGGGGCGCGCGCGCAAGTGCCGGAGCGTCCCCCGCGCGCGGGGTGGGGGTGCGCCGCCGCGCCGCGCCGCCGCGCCGGCGTCTTATTGAGAATCAATGCACTTGTGTGCGTGCGCGCATCGCCAAATTTATGTGTGTGCTAACTTCTACCTATCTAGGTAATCTAGGTTGTTGAACTGAATTGTGCTTTTGTAATGTCCACACGTTCGCTTTTTAGTGGCGGACAGGAATGAAATCTAATAAAAAAAAAAACTTTTTTTTTTTCATTAGATCGAAAATGTTATCGATTCTGAACCATTTCTGAAAATTTGGCCCGTCATTGAAAACTAACCCTGTATATACCCCAGACGCGATCTCCTGGCACAACCACACGACATGGAGCGGCGCTCGCGAGTGATTCACGGCAGGGGAAGGTATTTAGGCAGCTACTAAGAAAGGCACGCAGGTAGCTTTAAAAATGGCGGAGATACGACGCTTCAAATACGCCGTGGGGTTAGATATACCCCACGCGAGTAATTAAGGGTTAACTAGTAACAATAATATATTTTTTTTTATTTCAATGAAATTGAAAACATGAAAAATAGAAATATTAAATAAACAGTCTTAAAATAGGAACTATTTGCAGTCTGAGCAAGTCAATATTTTATGCTCCCCGCAGACAGGTTTTTTGCAATTTTTGCACTCAGACTGTGTCTTTCTTCTGAGTTTCCATGGGCAGAAGGCACAGTATTTCCTTTTCTTCGCAGGAGGATCATCTTCTACTTCTGGTGAGTTTATGGCAGGAGACTTTGGTAGAATATTCTGTATGTTTTCACGCAATTTGCGACTCAAATTAGGAATTTCGAGTCTTTTCTCCATCCATGGCTTTACTAAATCATTGCTCAACTGTTTCATAAATGCGCGTCTGTTTAGAGGCTTTTCCTTTTTGGAAAGCATGTTGTGGCAATAAATAACATAACTATTGACAAATGCCATATTGAGCATGCCGTAGAATAAGGCCATAAGCCATCTATTCGTCTTTCTACTGCATGACATCAGTGTACACATTTGATCAAATGAATCAACCCCTCCCTTTGTCTGATTGTAGAATTCAATCATATCTGGTTTTCCAGAGGTCGATTTGACGACGCCATCTTCATCACATGATGACAAGAGATATACTATCTTAGAAGGTTTGGGTTTGTATGAAAGTAACGTTAACGGACCGTCGTAGCAAAACATTGAGGTTCCAATTGCTCTATTCTTTGTGTTTTTTAGTTCTTCCGGTATTTCCCTTTTATTTGAGCGTAATGTACCAACTATAGTTAATTTATAAGGTTCTTTGAGTAAAGATTTAGCTAGAGGTACGGATGTGAACCAATCGGACGGATGTGATTGTATTGGATAACTCCTTCATGAAGTATTCACCGAGAGGTAGTCCATTAGTTTCTGTTCCTTTATCTAAGTAGGGAATGGCATCAAACATATATTTTGTTGAACTATCACAGATCATGGGAATTTTAATACCATATTTACTAGGTTTGTTTGGTATATACATTCGGAATGGACACCGTCCTCTAAATCCCAATAATTGTTCATCGACGGTCACATGAGAACCATGAATATAATTTATTCTACACTGGGTAATAAACAGATTCCATATTATTTTGATAGGAGCAAAAACATCTTCGGAACGATTAGTCGAACGTATGGATTTGTCATCGAAGCGGAGGGATGCTAGAAGAAACACGAAGCGATCTCTACTCATAACTGATACGTAACGTGTGCCAGAGAATGAAATATCAAACAATTCAACAGTCGTGAGATGATTATCCTTCATTGCAGCTGTCAATGTTAAAATCCCAATAAAAGCTCTAATCTCGTCAAAAGTTGTATCTCTGAAGGTGGCAGATATATCATTCAAGTTTCGTTTTTGACCAATCTCAACATTAGTCCATTTTACGATTTCTTCTAATATTTCTGGAGTAAAAAATATATCAAAGCACAACAATGGTTCAAACAGATTTCTACACATTCTTGCTGGCCCTCTCGATGTTCTGGCAATATTTAGAGCGGGAGTTCTCGTCTGAGTACGGCCTTTTACTGTAGACCAGCAGTGATTGTTTTTTCCCTTTAGAGATCTTTGAGGCAATATGATGATTCGATTTGACGTTGAAGTTGAAGGAATATGAAAATTTTCGCTCACCTCTGTAACTTCCTCTGATACAATGTCTACTAAATCATCCTCATAGTCACTTTGTACGTCATCTACAGTCAAATTATCTTCTTCTTCTTCGCTACAGGCATCGACAGTTTCTGACTCTTCCTCCAAAAACTCTTCAATTTCAAAATCTTGCAACGCACGAGATGTCATCGTGAAGTGAGTTTAACTGAATTATCAATCTATGAAACCTAAAACAAGTACATAAATATCAAAACATGTTCTAAATAAACTAAAACCACGGATTAGATAAAAAAGGTTGGATTGTCAATGTTCACACTTTTGTTTGAAAACCAGCGTCGCCGCCTGTCTCCCACCAATCAACTCCACTACATGAGAAATAATAATACAGACACGAATTACGCGCACTAATAAACAAAACACACATAGAACGCAGGTCTCTAATTACTTCTCTGCTTGCTCTAATCAACAAGCGACTAAAAAGTATGAACGAAGTATGATTGTCTAACACGTTAAACGCTTTAAGGCAATTACGTGGTTCAAGGACCTTGATGATTCTGTCACCACATTTGAATTTGTTTTTTTAACCGCCCCCTATAATATGTATAGTTGTTGAAGAAAAAGTGACCAAAGATTAAGGAATTGTAAAATGTATCGTATTGTATCGTAATGTGTTAGTCGTTTCTACTTAATTTATGCTTTCTCTGAGAGGCAGTAACATTTATGAATAGTAAATATTGTATACTATGTATGTTGTAAATGCAATGTAGGAAGACTCATCTTTCAAAATTAACCTTATTAAGCAAGGTCAAGGTCATTCTGGAGACATAAAGATGACTAAGCATGTAATTATAAGTTCTAGAGTGGGGAACAGTTAAGAAAACACCAATTTAAAAAATTAATCTTATTCAACACGGAATCTACTATATTCTGGAGACCTGATGATGACTAGGGTGGAGAACATCTCACCTACAGAGATATAAAAAATGGAGTACATTATTTGACGTAATTCTATAGAACGGCCTCTATCATCAAATCGGTGCTGTGACGTTTTTTACGTCACAGTTGTTCACCGAGTGATTTCCCCTTTTAATGGCATCATGCTTCACAGACTACACACTTCATTGTGTATTTTTTATACCATGTAAGTACTGTTTTCTAATTATGTATTATTAACTGTAATTTAATACCATATCAGATTGTATGTGCCATTAAATAAACGTTTTTTCTTTCTTTCTTTCTTTCTTTCTTCATGAACGGCCTCTATTAGGCAAATGTATTTAGCGTTCTCTGTACATCTCTACATACCATCTTTGAAATGATGAGGAGAAAAAAAACGACGTGTGGCACTCGGGGACTGCCGCGGTAAAGCTATTGCATGCTATGCCTTCAAGCCACACCTCCGCCCATCGGAGTGGGGAGCGTGAGGTTTTTTCGTTACGGAATTTCTCGATTCGGTCCCCGCGCTCAAGGCCCGCGATAGAAGCTATGCAATAGCTTAAAAATTGTGTTTCGATTTTTAAACATTAAAATATTATTATGCCCATTTAAGAGTTTGGTGCCTATTTATCGACTATAGCAGCTTCAAATCAAAAATATTGTAACGTGTTTTAAACTGAGTCTATTTCTTTCTACTGTTTATCTTTAAACGCATTACAAAATGAGTGATTTTCCTGCGACTGAAGTTGCCATAGCCAGAAATTGGGCAACTGACGCTTTAGATGACCGTTTTATAAGGGCGCAAACTTGGATAATGTATTTTGTTGTGGCTTTGGAAAAATTGCATGTGGCGTGTGTAGATCAGTACCACCATATTATAGCAACAGGAAAAATATAGTACAGTTGAAGATTAAACATGAGAGCTTCGATCAAATCTATTTTTTTATGATGTTGTAACTTTATATTTATGGTTTTTGGCATTGTTTCCTTTATTTGTGTCTATAAGATGTCGCCGTCATCTGATTAAATCTGATATTTCTTTGGATGACTAGGCCGAACGTTGATTAAACACGCATCACTATGACGTCCAACTAGTTAGCGAATTGTAATATAACCCTTTGAACAGAGCGGATAGAACGTTCGGCATATTGTTGGATGACGAGTTGTTCTTTAGTCATTTTCAATGATCGCTCTAGTCTTCAATCAAATAGCAGATTCCTCCAGATGACTGCGACATATCTATCTTATTAAAATCCTACGATTAAACAGATTTTCCAAAGAGTTGACATCTTCAGAAGAGTACTACGTGACCAAGCCAACTAGACCCTTTTCAACTGTGACGTCACCCGCCCATGTCTCGGGTACAGATAGCAAAAAAAAAATATTAATAATATCACTGTTCGCTCTCCGCTATGAATAGTCTTATTTTTCCCCATTTCGAGGGCTGTCTATGAATAACAACACAGTAAAAACTTAAACAAATAACAACAAAAAACTTAACAGTCAACAACAAGCTTTAACGATTAATAATAAAAAGTACAGAAATAACTAGCGATGCGAAACGTACGAATGCGTCGATGCTGCGAACCGTACTAAGGCGAACGCGGTACCTGAGGCGGTAAGCGGGCGGGGAGGCCGCATTCCACCCGAGCGTCTAGTTGGCTTGGTCGAATAATATAGTCTTTACTTCACGAAAAAAAAAATATTGAAAAAACAGATATTTATAATGACACGTAATTTGTTTATTATATTATCGTGAATGTTGGGTTGTAGAATAAAAACGCCTTCGTCACACTTAATATTTTATTATTCCGGCACTTGGTACATTCACTTGATAGTTTTCTTAAATCTTAAATAAATCACAAGGCACGGCAATGGCACTTATAGACCGCACTGGCCGGCTGTTTGAGATCAATTGGCTCGCTGATCTTCTCTTCAAAAAATGTAAGCGATCGACTGACAACTAACCGACTGGAAGGGAGGTTAAGTTGTCAGGCGGTAGATTATAAATAACAGAAATCTTGTCTATGGAAATGTGATATGTATGATTTTAAAATTTGTAACACGAATCTATTTCTTTTTTCCTCGGAGAGTCACTGCAAAGGAATTATTTTTATATAATTTATCCATACTATTATTTTAATATTATAAATGCGAAAGTAACTCTGTCTGTCTGTCTGTTACTCAATCACGCCTTAACTACTGAACCAATTTGCATGAAATTTGGTATAGAGATACTTTGATACCCGAGAAAGGACATAGGCTACTTTTTACCCGGGGACATAGGATAGGTTTTATCCCGGAAATCCCACGGGAGCGGGAACTATACGGGTTTTTCTTTGACTGCCGGACGATGCCACGGGTGGAAAGCTAGTATTTTTATGAATCATGAAATCATCGGTTCACCCAGTTAAAAGTGCGGAGGTAACGGAACCAACAAATAGTTCAGTTGAATTGAGAAAGGCGTCGGTTAAAAATGTTGTTATCGGTTTAAGTCAGTTTTGACTTTCCTACGATTTTATTGTAGTATCTGGATTGTTTTGGACTCGAAAAAAAAATTTGTAGATTTTCGGCGGTATGGCGACCATTTGGAATCGTCCGAAAAGTATGGCATGACGATTTTCGTAAATGGCTGCATGACGATGGTTACCTGTGCAAAAGTTAGCCTGGTACAAATGGTTGAATTGTTTTTTTTTAATCAACGCATTCACGTCGGTATGGTGGGCTTTAAGTCACACCGGAAAAGTATGGCATGTCACTACCGCCTACATCTTTTTTATGGGCTATCGGTAAATTCTAAAATTTTTGTGTTATAAATCGTTTGACTTTCGCTATTTATCCGACGAGTTCGACTAACGCCCACGCGTCTAGTCCGCCGGTACCAGCGTTCTGCCATCATTTTTCTTTTTGTCATTGCGTACTAAGACCCCTGTAGAACCGCCATCCTGTTACAAATGCCCCAGAATTTTGTGTCAGTATCTCCCGACTCCCGGCCTAATATTATAATATTTTACTGCCAAAAATTATCGACACTGGATATTATCCAATGACGCCTCTCAAAAACAAAACTAATTTTCAAACAGATTTTTATATCTTTACATACCTATTTTTAACTTTCATTTCATGAACTGCTCATGTAAATACCTATTACAATCTGGTTTAATTTAACAAAACATTCAAATCGGTGAATTTTAGCGTTATTTTGCAAAAAAAACCGCACGTACAGTCCCCCGTCCGAGTCGAACTGACACCGTCAAATTTCGTCGAAAATATGCAATAGAGGTGAGGTTTTATGTGGGTTTTATTATAAATTCGAGTTTTTTCTTGATAATTTAACGATAATAATGAAAATTGAAAAAATAAAGAATACAACTTATTACAAACATCATAACATATTTTTTGGTATTTTCATATATAAACATGTAGCCGTTTTCCTAACAAAATGCGTTTTATGTTCAAAAAGGGGTTGATTTGTATGTATTTTTTTTATGTTTAGGCCGTTCTAAAATGAAAAGTAAACAATACACTTTGTTAATTATATCCTTGAGTATCACATATATTTTTTTTAAGACAATCGTACCAACAGTTTCCTCAACAAAATTCAATATGTATAAGGTGTTTTTCGGTTTTGACCATAGTGATCACCTTAATATTTTCACTTCTTAATCGCACCGGTCGCAAATTCACTCACTAAAACTTGTAGATTATTATAATGAACGAAAGCATACCTGAATCCGCTTAAACAACGGCGTGGCTCTCCAATCAGGATCCTTGTTATTATCATCTTCATCCGAGATGTCTAGGAAATCGACCATCTTGCGTGTCTTTGCTTTCTTGCTCGCGTTACGTAGCTCCTCCAATTCGTCGGCTAGCTTTTTCTGAATAATAAGAATAAGAAAATAATGAATGAATGAAAATACTTTATTTGCACCAAAACAAGGAAACAATACGAAATAACACATACAAAACAAACACGTACAAACAGGTACAAAAATAATGAGAAATTATTGTGAATTTATTACATTCAAATTTGTTTGAAGGGCTCGTATATTTATTGGCCCTTCGAGCCGGATACAAGTATAAATATGAAAATACACAACATACAATAGTGTTCATTAGCTTCTCCTGTAATATAGTCTTTACTTCACGAAAAAAAAAATATTGAAAAAACAGATATTTATAATGACACGTAATTTGTTTATTATATTATCGTGAATGTTGGGTTGTAGAATAAAAACGCCTTCGTCACACTTAATATTTTATTATTCCGGCACTTGGTACATTCACTTGATAGTTTTCTTAAATCTTAAATAAATCACAAGGCACGGCAATGGCACTTATAGACCGCACTGGCCGGCTGTTTGAGATCAATTGGCTCGCTGATCTTCTCTTCAAAAAATGTAAGCGATCGACTGACAACTAACCGACTGGAAGGGAGGTTAAGTTGTCAGGCGGTAGATTATAAATAACAGAAATCTTGTCTATGGAAATGTGATATGTATGATTTTAAAATTTGTAACACGAATCTATTTCTTTTTTCCTCGGAGAGTCACTGCAAAGGAATTATTTTTATATAATTTATCCATACTATTATTTTAATATTATTATAAATGCGAAAGTAACTCTGTCTGTCTGTCTGTTACTCAATCACGCCTTAACTACTGAACCAATTTGCATGAAATTTGGTATAGAGATACTTTGATACCCGAGAAAGGACATAGGCTACTTTTTACCCGGGGACATAGGATAGGTTTTATCCCGGAAATCCCACGGGAGCGGGAACTATACGGGTTTTTCTTTGACTGCCGGACGATGCCACGGGTGGAAAGCTAGTATTTTTATGAATCATGAAATCATCGGTTCACCCAGTTAAAAGTGCGGAGGTAACGGAACCAACAAATAGTTCAGTTGAATTGAGAAAGGCGTCGGTTAAAAATGTTGTTATCGGTTTAAGTCAGTTTTGACTTTCCTACGATTTTATTATAGTATCTGGATTGTTTTGGACTCGAAAAAAAAATTTGCAGATTTTCGGCGGTATGGCGACCATTTGGAATCGTCCGAAAAGTATGGCATGACGATTTTCGTAAATGGCTGCATGACGATGGTTACCTGTGCAAAAGTTAGCCTTGTACAAATGGTTGAATTGTTTTTTTTTAATCAACGCATTCACGTCGGTATGGTGGGCTTTAAGTCACACCGGAAAAGTATGGCATGTCACTACCGCCTACATCTTTTTTATGGGCTATCGGTAAATTCTAAAATTTTTGTGTTATAAATCGTTTGACTTTCGCTATTTATCCGACGAGTTCGACTAACGCCCACGCGTCTAGTCCGCCGGTACCAGCGTTCTGCCATCATTTTTCTTTTTGTCATTGCGTACTAAGACCCCTGTAGAACCGCCATCCTGTTACAAATGCCCCAGAATTTTGTGTCAGTATCTCCCGACTCCCGGCCTAATATTATAATATTTTACTGCCAAAAATTATCGACACTGGATATTATTCAATGACGCCTCTCAAAAACAAAACTAATTTTCAAACAGATTTTTATATCTTTACATACCTATTTTTAACTTTCATTTCATGAACTGCTCATGTAAATACCTATTACAATCTGGTTTAATTTAACAAAACATTCAAATCGGTGAATTTTAGCGTTATTTTGCAAAAAAAACCGCACGTACAGTCCCCCGTCCGAGTCGAACTGACACCGTCAAATTTCGTCGAAAATATGCAATAGAGGTGAGGTTTTATGTGGGTTTTATTATAAATTCGAGTTTTTTCTTGATAATTTAACGATAATAATGAAAATTGCAAAAATAAAGAATACAACTTATTACAAACATCATAACATATTTTTTGGTATAAATTTCATGTATAAACATGTAGCCGTTTTCCTAACAAAATGCGTTTTATGTTCAAAAAGGGGTTGATTTGTATGTATTTTTTTTTATGTTTAGGCCGTTCTAAAATGAAAAGTAAACAATACACTTTGTTAATTATATCCTTGAGTATCACATATATTTTTTTTAAGACAATCGTACCAACAGTTTCCTCAACAAAATTCAATATGTATAAGGTGTTTTTCGGTTTTGACCATAGTGATCACCTTAACCTTCGGCATACAAGGTGAAAAAAACTCCTCACCTATACAACGTGGGGTTAAACTAACCCCACTAGAGATTGTCTCTACTTTATGTGTGCATCATGTGCAATAAGTTTGAATGGGTTTTTCTGTTACGTACATTAATAAGCTAATGAATAAAATACAAAAAGTATCAAATTAAACATTTATTATAAAAAAAAAACTTAAAAATCACGTAACCTTTCCGTGAATTCAACAAAATGTTATTAAATCGAAATAAAAAATCAACAAAAATATTTCTTCTTTTTTAACTTAATTATTTTACTTCTTATATAAAATGAGATAATAAGGCTTTATAAAAAAATCACATTAATTGGCTCTTTATGACTATTTGAGCGAGATCATTCGTTATCTAAAATAGTACAATTTTGACACATCAAATTCTCATATGTTCCTTACATATGGCGGCGTTACATTTGAAACATCCGTTCAGAGTCTTCCT
The DNA here is from genome assembly GCA_029959065.1 of Colias behrii. Taxonomy (NCBI): domain Eukaryota; kingdom Metazoa; phylum Arthropoda; class Insecta; order Lepidoptera; family Pieridae; genus Colias; species Colias behrii. The sequence goes on from JARWMC010000016.1 coordinate 4,451,233, forward strand.
ATCTTTGTGTTATTCTGTCTTGGACAGAAAGAACATCGCTGAGACCTTCTTGGTTGCTTTTGCGGTGGTCCTGGAACTTCTTGGCCCAAAGTTTTCGTCGTCCGACGAAGTTTTATTTTCTTCCAATAAGGCCGCCGCAATACGATCATCCTGCAGATTATTATTCATATTGACTATCTATACCTACAATAAAAAAAAGAAGTATAAATAAAACACTAATTGTAGCAGTAAATAACAAAAAAACAGAAGTAGGTACAAACTTTTTTGACAACGTCCCATACAACGTGGGGTAAAAAACGCCCGGGAACCACTTTGCGCACGTGCTCACACGACCCTGGCGCGCGCAGTATTGATTCAACGCTGTGATTCGACGCGGTAATATTTAAACTTCAGCTACTGTGAAAATTAAGTTATTTGGTTGCATTTTAATATAAAATCAACGCAATTTAAAAGTGTTGGGGTTAAAATAACCCCACCTTGTATGCCGAAGGTTAAGAAAAATCGAGTATTTCCATTCAGGCCACAAGGCTCATCGGTGAGCCTTATCATACCGGACCGTTCGAGCCATGGTGGTCACCCGTGAGCCGCGTGACAGGTCCAACGTAAACGCTTCCCACAAGCCACAGACTGCAGCTATGAAACAAAACGCGTATGGAAGTGAGCCGCGAGGCCCAGTAGCCGGTACGGACTGCGTGGTTTGCAAATCCGATGGAAACTTACTAGTTTTATCCGGGTTTTTGTAAGAATGCTAGGGTTGTTGTTAACGATATGGTAGAAAATATTATTTAGATTTAATTAGGACAATAAAACATATAATAATAATCAAATATTTATTGAAATAAAACACATAATGAAAATACGACACTCTTATTCTAAATTTACGACGAAAAAAAATTTTTTGTGGTTCTTGTTAAAACAAGGCAAACAAAGGAATGGTTTAGTTGGGCAGCTTTGGCAATAAGTGGAGACCTTTATCGACTTTGTTTTAGCCTGTTTGCTACCCATGACTGGTACGTTATCTGCATAACATTGGCGACATGTCCTTCTGACTTTTCTAGCTAAGCCCTCTTTTTTTTCCAAGCAGTGTTTCTCTCTCTTTGGTCTTTGGTTAGGCTCTGCCACAGGATTTTCTTGGGCTTTGCAAAGATTCATCATTATGGATCTCCGGAAGTCTACCATTTGTAAGTTTTTTTTAGTCACTGACTTGTACAGAGTCAAAGCATTTACCATCGCAGTATTTAGTAATAAATCAACAGCCAATTTCTTGTACCACTTTACAGATTTTCGCAACGGGGAGGAGTATGCTGCCATTTGATCTGATAAGTCGACTGCTCCTTTGGCTTTGTTGTAATCAATTATGATCTGCGGTTTCATGACCATAGTGCCCCGACGTTTTTTTATCATTCCAAATTGATCTGAATGTTTGGTTGACAATACCAACACGTCCCTTTTGTCTCTCCATTTCATGGCAGTAATACCATCTCGACTCTCCCTGGCAATAAATTCTCCTTTCTTGAGTTTAGTACTCACGACTTTCTTGGGTAGGTTCCTCCTATTCTTTCGAATTGTTCCCACTAAATGGGTTTCATTATCTAGCAAAGCCCTGGCCAATTTAATGCTGGTATACCAGTTATCGGTATAAAGAGTATGGCCTTTATTAAGAAGATTGCCAAGCAAATCCATTACAACATTCTACGGAGTGGTATTTGTGACTTCGTTGTTTTTTCCTGCGTAAATACTTATCTTATAAGTATATCCCGGCACACAGCACAACTTAAATTGTTTAATTCCATATTTATGGCGCTTTTGTTTATTGTACTGTCGGAAGACAATTCTGCCTCGAAACGGAACAACACTTTCGTCTATACATAGGTCTTCGCCAGGTGTGTAATGCATCTGGAATTGGTTATTTAATACCTGCAAAAGGTATCTAATACGATGGAGACGGTCTTCTGTATTTGACTCATCGTTTTGAGAGAAATGAAGCATTTGTAGTAGCAATTCGAAGCGATTTCGTGCCATTACTGAGCGTGGAAATGGATGACCTATAATAATATTTGTTGACCAATACTCCGCCAATCTAGGAAGCCTTATGATGCCCATAAAGATGATAAGCTCAAAAAACTTTTTTATTTCCTCTAGATTTGTTGGAGCCCATTTCCGAAGCCTTGCAAAGCGTGAACTTTCTTCGGAAACAGCGATTTTTTTTATTGCGAATTGGTTTGTAAGGTCAGCAATCTCTTGGAAAAGACTATCAGGCACCATCAATTGGAAGAAATCAGCTGGATATTTATTGCGCATGCTATAGCATAGGTTAGTGGAAAGGCCAGGATGTTCAGTGAAAGGTATTATATGGCGTTGGTTACCTTTAGGTCTTGACCAGGTTGTCGATGGCGATGTATTACCTGAACCAAAAAATACAACTAATGTATGTATTGTAACTAGTGAACCTACTCATAAACAAGTAATAATTGAATAAATATGCATACGTTGAACACACTTAGATCCCTTTTACTAAATAACAGGCTTGTAAGCCTTAAAACGTCAACTATCTGATAGATAAAGTTTCATCAAAATTGGTCCAGCCATTTCATAAATAAATCAGACCAAAGAAAGACAAAAATTCAAAATAAACTATGTAAGTAAATACCGTATGTAGAATACTTTCATATTATGCATTTAGTGTTGTTAATAAGCTGTTAATGCTGTTAACCAACAGACACTTCAATTTTATATATTGGTATAGATAAGTAGGTAAATAAAATCATGTCTGCAATGTTATAATAACAACTTCATACTGAATGTAAATATGTTAAATTAATTGTCATGAGAACCAAACAAACGCGGTTGTAGATAGGTATGTATAATGTATATGTATGTGAAATGAATATAAAGCAAGTAAAGCCGTGAGCAGTAGCTCATTTAAGATTTAAAATGACTTACCAACAGTATCAGCAATAATCCTTGCAACTTCTGTGTCGCTGTCATCGCTCTCTGACAATATAATTCGGCGGCATCTTCTATTTGTTCGTTGAACTTCATCTTCATCATCATCAGAATCTATTTGTAAACTTTGGTTGAGAAGATTTATCTCGATGCTTTCTAACTGCGTTAGCTCCTCTTGAGTTAGTTCAAAATCATCAAAATCATCCATTTTTGAAGAAAAAAGCGTAACCGATCCTCACTACTCGACGTAGCGCACGGAAGTGTCGCGCGTGAGCGTGCGGCGCCGTGGGCCGTGCGGTGACCCCGCGGCCCCCTGCCAACGGAAAATACAAAATCCTTTGCATGAGGCCACGGGACTCACCCGTGAGCCTTTTACAATATCTTAAAAACTAGACGGTAAAAGTCGCTAGTTTTGATTTATCATACGAATTACTTAATTTTATGAACATTGGGATTACAATTTTAAGTTGATGAAAATTACCGATTATCTGATTACGGCTTGGCTCGAATGGAAAAGTAAGCTGGGCTCACCGGTGGGTCGTAAAGCGTGCAACGTGCTAATCATACTTCACCGAACCACGTGCGCTACTTGTGGCGCGCCTGCCCCGCCCACATTGCCAATCCAACCTTTTTTATCTAATCCGTGACTAAAACAATAAAAAAATATTCAGCTTCGTTAAAATCGGATTGTCACAAAACTTACAAATCACATAATGTGGAGTCATTTTGACTCACGATAGTACTATATCTAAGTATATACAACACTTACCTGCAATACGCGTGCACCGTTCGGGACCGCTGGCCAGCTACTGAGTTTACTTTGAGAGACGACGCGATACACAAAATAGTCAAAAAGAAAGAGACGAAAACGTTTCGCGCGTGAGTCGTTTTGACTCACGATATGTATCTAGGGTTAAGATCAGTAGTCATAGCTACCGGCTATACTATACCAAGTACGAATCAAGAATAGTGCTTCAGAACGAGACAAAGATATGTCGGTTTTAGGTAATTTTGGAAGTGATTTACTGTTGTCTCTATTTTTTACAGTTTTTTATAGTATATCAAAAACAATGTGAAAAAAGTTAAAGGTTTTATTTAGTATCAAAAGTAAATCATATTTTTCTTCTAAACATCACTTAAATTAATATTTTACATTATAACACCAGAAACAATCTTTTTCAAAGACAATTGAAGCATAATCAACGTTTATAAATCAAAGAATAACGGTATCACTGTACCTACTTATCAAAATAGAGCACATACAATAACGAATAATCTTCCTTACGTACTAGTTAATTGACACTTTAGAGTTAAATCACAGTCAAGTATAAGAGATCAAAACTTTTATCAACTAAACACGACAAGAAATTGTTTTTATTTCATATTTTTAATTCCCTTCGAGATGAAAGGCCCTAAAACAATTCCTCGTCGGGTTCCGGCAATGAGCTATGTTACAGTCAGAGCATTTAAATAAACTTCTTTTGTGACACCCAGAGAGACGACATCGTTGTTGTTTGTCTAGATTTTCTGGTAGGTGGATATTGCCATGTAAGCGTCGCATTTTTGACGGTATAGGCACTATTCCTGGTCTACCTACGGGCCGTTTAACAGCTCGTTCTTCGCAATCATTTTCCACCTCGTTGAGTTCGTCCAGCTGATGCTTTTCTAATATTTGTTCACCGAATTGCATTTTGTAATGTCTCAATTGCTGTATCTTTTTTACTGGAACGCCTTTTTCTATTTCTGTCCGTTTGTACAAAAGCCATGAATTAGAAATAGCCAGGTCTATTATATGAGATATAAATCTCACAGGCCACTTCTTGGTTCTACTTCTTGCCGGACAAACTGCAATCAATCGGTCCGCCATGTCTACCCCACCCATTTTAGAGTTGTATTGTTTGACAACTTCTGGCCTTATAACTTGTTTATACTGTTTATCTTTTTTGCACCAACGGGAACAAACATCTGTTTCACAAGCTGCGTGAGCTGTTGAGAGCATTATAACAGGTTTATTGTCCATCCATTTCGTGATTGCCATAGTATTTTCGGTGTTAGTCAATACTTGATAGCTCCCTCTGCCTCTTCTTTTCAGGCTTGAATCGGATTCGAGTACATCTCTGGCGGCTGCAGGTATTCTGTTTTTCATTAATGTGCCGGCACATTTGAGGACTCTATTAGAAAGTTCTTTTGCCAATTTGACTGTAGAAAAATATCTGTCAAAATAAATGATTGACCCCGGCACCAAAATTTCGCTCAATTTTAAAACAGCACTTTCACCTAATCCAAAACCAGCATCAGTGTAGGACGGAAAGGTAGTTTTTCCCTGGTATATAACCATATTACAGACCAAGCCATCAGGATTCGCCAAAATGAAAGCTTTTAGTCCAACTGGGTTGGGTTTATTCGGGCAATATTGTTTCATGCCACATGTACCGGAAAATGGGATAATCATTTCATCCAGACTAATTTGTTGCTCAGGTACATGTTTTTGACAGCCAGCCAGAACACTGTCAAGTAATCGTTTTACTTTCCATAGCTTGTCTTTTTGGCGCTCTTCTTGAGGTACGTCATCATCGTACACAAGTTTTTGGGAATTGCGAATGAGGAAATACCTGTCACGGGACATAGAATTAGCTATTATGTCGATCCTATTATGTTTCTTTCCCAATACATACTTTGCACTGGATAATTAATGCATGACATTAATATCATTATTCCAAAAAATTGTTTGGTTTCTTTCAATATCAGGTTCAAGGTCTTTCCATTTCGTTGTAGAAAAGTTTGATTGCTTTTTTCAGTTATTAACATAAAAATTTCTTCAGGGATGTAGTTATCGATAAAAGTGAATTTATTATAATTACTCTCGTCTATACTCATCGGCAAGTAATCAGGTTGCATCAGAGGTGAATTAGAAAACTGCATTTCATTATTTTCATACCATTATGCATCTCGGTTGACTGGGTCTGGGACTTCAAAACCTGGATTAGAACTCTTAGATCTACCTCTTGCACTTTGAACACGCCGCGCCCTTGTACTTCTGCTTCTACCACGGCTACGCCCACCTCGTTGGCCACGAGCACTTTGGGCTCGACCACGTCCACGTCCACGTTCGCGTACTGCAACTTCTGCTTCTCCATCTTCGGATTCCGAAGATGAAGATGAGTCGCTATTTGATTCTTCGTCGGGTTCAGGAATATACACATCTTCATCATCAGAGTCCTCGAAGTCAGAGTTATTGAGAAGTTGTGATATCTGCTCGTCATCTACTGCTACAATAAAAAAAACACGGTTATAATAAAGTCCGAACGTACCACCACAAGTAAAAATTTCTTTGACCCAGCGTTGCAAAACCAAGAATTATAAATTCGGTAGGGTTGCCAGTAAAAAATCGGTAGTTTTCGGTAGATTTTTATTTGTATTAATTTTGACAAATTATTATTATTTTATACCATCCTTGAGACGAAATTTTACTGAACATGGCTTTAGTTATATTAAAATCATAGCAGTTTTTATCGCCTATGTGTCTCTTCGCATGCAAAAGCCCAACTAAGGCATCGGTTGACAGGCGGTTGCGGTTTTTAGTTTTTATTAAATTTACTGCAGAAAAAATCCTTTCCACGTTTGCAGATGAGTGCGGTAAAGATAAAATATGAAAAACGAATGTAGTCACTAATCCGAATAAAGGTGTTCCGTCACCGCCTTTCATTTGAGCTACATTTGCCCAGAAATCTTCGGCATCATCTTTAAACATATTAATTTCTTGAGTGTTCCTAAGCAGGCGCCACTGTGTATCTATGTCCTGGTAGTCTCTGAAATTTCTCAGACATTCTAAAATTAACTTCGCACTTACAAAATGAATACGTACGAACTCTACGAGAAAGAATGAATTATGAATCGAATATGAAATGTTTTCAAAAACGAAGTCATTTCATATTTACAGGGGATTTCCCTTACTGTATCCTATCAAACCCTTCTAGTATTATGAATCTCTATCTATCTATCTAAGACGTAGTCTATAGAGTCCATTTTTATTTATAGTATTAGAAGCATACGGCCAAACAAGGTTCTTCCCCTTGGCATCGAGCGAGACGATAAGATTAAAATATGCGCGAGAAAAGGATAGCTTAATAATGTCGTTAATAAGTGTGATTGAGATGGACTATGGGCAGGGTTCATAGCATGTTCATAGAGTAAAATAGTGTAGTGTTGCTACAAATAATAAAGTATTTAGTTTCTTTGTCGTAAAAACCAGCTGCAAACTAAAAAATCGGTAGACATGCCTTCGTAATCGGTATTTCGGTAAACGAGGGCTAATATCGGGAGATCTACCGAAAAATCGGTAGGTTTTGCAACGCTGCTTTGACCAGTCACGAATCACCTTAAATATATAGTTTGCTTTTAAAGATTTATAATTTTACAATATTCAATGTTTATAGGCACTACTTCAGGCATAAAACAATAGAAAAAACAAATGATTACATGGATTTAAAGAGATATTCTTACCTCGTGCTGACCGACAACCGAACCGCGTGGACATCTTGCGAAAAAGTGACACTGACACTGACAGTTGACGTAACCTGTCTAACATGGCGAAACTGACCATAGAGTAAAGAATCATAAGGACCGTATTAGTGTTACCATTGCAAAAAAAACCGGTAAACGGGGAATTAGGATTTTGTACTTGGGTAATTAGTAATTTTGTGCTTGCTGCTTTCTAAAGAGCTCAAACTTTTAGGTGTACTTGTGCCAGAACTTGGCGCAGTTCCTGCAGAAGATTTAGGTATTTTTTCATAATTAACTGCATTTTCATCGAAGGGATACAGGCCGGCCTTTCGAAAGCCATTTTGAATAATTTCTGGTTGCAGAGTAGTTTTGATGGCTTTTTCAAGCACGGGACCAAAATCTTCTCGCTTCAAGCGTCTGCCATTATTCTCCATCCTCCAAGTATGTACTGCTTTGCTCCAAGCATTTTTACGTCCATAGGTTGTAAAGCATGTGTGGCGCTAGGCAACAGAGCTATCAGTATAATGTTTTTTCTTTACAAAATTCGCATACTGGGAGCGACAGATGAGAGACGTGCCCATCCAGGAAGAAAGCTACAGGTCTTGTAATATTTTCTTTCATCAAAAATGGCTCAAATTGATTTGCCACGTACTCATAAAATGCCTTTGATGTCATCCATCCCGAGTCAGTACGTCCGATGGCCCAAGGATATTTCAACAATATATTTTGTGGTATCCTTTTATATGCAAATAATGCTAATACCGGCATTAGTTTCCCGTCAGCTGACGCGCCGAGACAGAGCGTGCCACGTGCGAAACAGTAACCCTCTAATTGTTTTGTATCGTAAACTGTAAAGTTGTGTACACTTAATTTAGTTTTGTAGTACAAGGCTGAAGCATTGGATTTCGGGAACAGCAAAACAGATGTCCAACATTAGAACTTCTTTACCACTTTTTTTATTGCTTCTTTTTCTGCTCTTGCAGCATTTTTCATTTTAATAATATGGTTGTTGTATTTTTCCTCCGAAACGTTTTTACATTTATGAGCTTCACAAAGGTCGCAAAAGTCTTTTTTTCGGTCTGAACAATGATAAATTCCATGTCATTAAATACTTTAATATATTATATAATACAGTAAACGAAACGTGGTCATATCCATTTTCTTTGGCAAAGACATTATTGTATTTATTTATTTATTTAATCATTTATTGTACCACACCATTTAATATTACAATGTACATCATAATATAATATGTTTGGATGCGAAGTACAAAAGGTGACCTTATCGCTTAAAAGCGATTTCTTCCAGGCCACCTAAGGTAGAGGATAGATATATAATACATATAATTAATGTAACGCGGGTGGCTGAAAAAGTAAAAGAGAAAAGAAAAAAAATATATATATATATATATATATATATATTATTATGAGATAAAAATAAAATAGGAAGTAATATAATATATTACATATTATTATTATGTTATAGAGAAACCTGTATTAATCATAATAGAATATTGTATTCTATTATAAAGTAACTATAATGTGTATATAAATATAAATAAATAAAATACATAGTTACAGTTAATATCCAGGAAATGCTATATTTAAAAAATGCTGGTGTAAAAGATTTTTAAAGGACTTAAGAGAGGAAGCTCGTCTTACAGCTAATGGCAAAGAATTCCAAAGTCTGACAGCGGTTACAGAAAAGGAATTTCCGAAGTAATTAGTTTGGTGGGAAGGAAAGCTAAGGATTAGGTTATCAACAGAGCGAAGGGAGTAACTATCAGAATCAAGGAATTTGAACTGGGATTTTAAATAGGAAGGATATTTGGGATCGAAAAGGATAGAAAATAGAAGCTTCAACGTATTTGCATTCCGGCGAAGTCTTATAGGAAGCCACTTGAGTTTTTTTCGAAATTGGGAAACGTGGTCGTATTTACGAAGACCGTAAACAAAACGTACACAGAAATTTTGGAGACGCTCAAGTGTATCTAATTGGTCTTCATTTAGATCAGTGGTACAAGCGTCAGCATAATCAAGGAGTGGGAGAAGAAGGGACTTAGCTAGCATAATTTTGGTGGAAATCGGTAAGAAATAACGTAAACGACGCAAAGAACTAAAAGCAGCGTAAAGTTTTCGGCTAGTTTCTTTCAGGTGATATGACCAAGACAAATTTGAGTCGAGAAGTATCCCCAGGTTCTTAACGTTATCTCTATATTCAATTATTGTGCCGCCAATATATACTTTAGGGAGGTATTCCCAGTCAATGCGCGATATAAAATAAGAGCTACCAATAATAATTACCTGACTTTTAGCAGGATTGATATTTAGACCAAAACTATGGCTCCAATCCGAGATTTTTTGCAAATCGATATTAGTAGTCTTGATAGCATCAGGTAAATTCTCAAGGGATGACTGGGTATATATCTGGAGATCGTCGGCATACATGTGATAGAGAGAACACAAATTTTTTGTTATAGAATTAATGAATACAGAAAAAAGGAGAGGGGACAAAACGCCACTTTGCGGGACACCGGAAGTAACGGCACACCAGGAAGATTTCTTCTCCTCCAGTAAAATATGTTGCCGGCGTCCATGCAAGTAACTTTGAAACCAATCAACTACTGTAGGAGATACGTTAAGAGAATGAAGCAGTTGTAGTAGTATGTCAAAATCGACGGTGTTGAAGGCGTTACTGAAATCTAGGAGAGTAAGAACAGTCAACTGCTTCTTGTCCATTCCGTTCCGTATATCATCCGTGACTTTAACGAGTGCGGTAGTCGTACTATGACCTGGACGGAAACCGGATTGCATGGGACTGAGGATATTATTGGTGTAAAGGAAGGAACAAAACTGTTGATGAATGAGGCGTTCAAGGACTTTGGAAAGGAAAGGCAGAATGGAGATAGGGCGAAAATCTGAATAAATACTAGGATTAGTTTTTTTGGGAAGTGGAATAATTTTAGCGTCTTTCCAGACATCAGGAAATTTACTGGAGGCAATGGAGACGTTAAGAATATGGGTTATGACGGGGGCAATTATATCTAGGATAGGGACAATCATATTACGACTAACCAAGTCACAACCGATGGCATTGGACGAAATGGACAAAATATTCTTTTTAACGTCACTAACAGTAAATCGATTAAAAAAGAACGGTGGATAAGTAGGAATTGGGGTTGATGAAAGATTTTTAAGGGTAGACCTTTTTTGATTTGTACAAATAGAAGATGATGATGCAAAATGTTTATTTAATGAGTCAACATCAATATTGGTGGGAAATTCATTTGAGGCGCATTTACCAACTCCTAATGTTTTTAGAAATTTCCATATTTTACCCGTGTCGCCGTTCTCGACGGAGCTATGGATATGGCGTCTTTGTGCATCTCTACACAATGTATTGCAACGATTCCGGATGTATTGTATTCATTGATTCAACTCTACACAATGTATTGTATTCATTGATTTAGACATCATTGTAACAATTAAGTGTTTCTTTCCCAAATAGTCACCAAATACAATTTAGATGACTGTGATCTATTTACAATAAGGGCTTTCAAGCTTCGGCAAAGAATTGAAAAAAATGTTGTGTGGTTTTATGAAACCACGGTAAAAGTGAAACTGTTCGAACGGTTCCGAACACTGCTTTGTGTAGCGCATGTCGCGTGCCGAGTAGGTATACCTACTCGGCAGCCGCGATACACGCGACATGCGCTACACAGACCAAAAAGTTTGAGACGATGTAATAAAAGTTTCACTTTAAAACTTTTTTACTTTCTCTTCTTTCTTTGATTCATTGTGTTGTGTTGTCCCGGTTTGTGTCTCAGTTTCATTTCTCCTGGTTTCATTTTCTATGTCTTGTCTAGTCCAGTTTAATAACATCTACTCTCCGATATCCAAGGTATTTAGAAACATAGTTTTACAAACTCTCATTTTGATGGAGTCTACTTCCAGGTAAAGTTCAAGTTGTCTGTTTTCTTCTCGAGTTTTCTTTTTCCGTCCTTTTTCTCACAGTCGGTTTACTATTGTTAACGTTTTAACATACATTTTCTTCTCTTTCCATGCCACAACTACAAAAATTGTTGAAAATCATGTTTCTCTTCTGCTACTTAGTTTACAATGGCACCTAGATTTTAAAACTTTTTCCTTTTTGATTTTATCGTAATCCCATGAATCTTATTTTTTCTTCCCGTAGTAGTATTGCATACCCCTTTCTCGTAATTTTTTCGCAGTGCTTCTCTTCCAATTATATTACTTCCAATATGTCACTTTTCTTAGATCTCTTATGTTTTGGAGTGTCATCTGACTCTTTCGGTTCTCTAACAATAGATTCATCCAAATTTTCTAATACTTACACAACAATGGAGAATAATAAGCTAAAGAAGGGTCAAATTTTTTTTTGGGTTAAATGCAGTTCAAGCAAACATCCTTACGGTGTTCAGTGCAAGCGGGCTGAAGATATTTTGTGCAAAAAGTTTTTACTTTTTTGTCCCTTTTTCTTGGGCATAGTGCACATCTTGCTTGTTTTTGCAATTTTACAGGGGGCTCACCTTCAGGAGTTTCCTGGTTTATAAACGTAAAGTGACTCCTAATTCTCGCAGCATTATATCCATAATGGAGGAAAATATTTTTTGACTACTTGGTGCAATATGTAAATGAGGTACATAACTTGATAGGAAAAATGATAAAGGAACTGCGATGTGATAATGGGAAGGAATGCATGAATGCAAGAGTTTTTCAGTTCGCAAAAGAGAAAGGAATTATAATAAAACCCTGTCCAGCATATGTTCATCAAATAAATGGAACAGCAGAGAGATACAATTGTACATTAATGAATATGAGTAAATGTCTTTTATCAGAAGCAAAGGTAGAAAGAAGATGGTGGCCAGAAATAATTAAAACGGCTGCTCATCTTAAGAACAGAACTTTGATACTATTGAAAGGAAAACAGTTGTGAGTGTTCTCATCTGTCAAATCGTGTTAACCTGTGCTGAAAATGTCTATCGGTGCAAAGTCGTCGTTGCATAATACCAGTTTATTGATTGGCCATATTCCAGGTTTGGAAAAACCACCTATGATATTCTTTGGTGTAAATGATTCCAAATATGCTAATTTTGACAGTTCAGCAATATGGTCAAAGTTTTTCCAACATTTTGAATGTGCCAGTCGTTGAAAGCTATTTTCAATTTGCCTTTGAAGGGTCTGAACACACTGACATCGAGCGGTTGCAATTTGTGGGACATGTGTGAGTGACTAGGGATGCAACATCGTTCTGAAAAACATCGATATTTTAAATCATCGATGTTTGCATGAAAAACATCGATATGCAAAAATATCGTTGATATGGGCGATATATCGATGTTTTTGCCGATGTTTTACTTTTTTAATAGGATGCTTCATTAACACTAGCATTAACACGTTTTATTACATTAAAACACATTTTAATACACAAACGTTATTTATTTTAAATAATGTAACAATTCTGAGACAGAGTTAAAGTAAACAAACTTAGACATGATGTTATGACAGCTGCTTCAGCAGCAGAATCATCTTTGTGTAGTTAACATTATATTACATGGAATGTTATATAATATTTATTTCGAATTTAATAGTCTTGCCACAGAGTTAAGGAAAAGAAGCTTAGATAATCTAGACCCTAACAGCCTATTTCTTTGTTGAGTAATGGTTGCTCCAGCTTCCGAGAACAACCGCTCACTTGGGACAGACGTGGCAACGATTGGAAGGTATATCATTGCGACTTTTGTAAGTTTTGGAAAAAGAGATTTCATATCTTCCCAAATTTCAATGGCATCTCTCTTTATTGGTGTTACAGGAGATGACAGGTACATCTGGACCTCGGTTTCGTTGATGGAGCCTGAAAGTGGCATAGTTGTAGCAGATGATTTATTTTTCATGTTTTTATGTGTCAGCTGCTTATGGTATTTCCAAATGTCAAATTCCGAATCATCTTTATCAGATTCATCAGAGGTATCACTTCTTGTTGCAGCTCCAGGCGAGCTGTTATATTCCCGTACAAATTTATTTAAGTAATTAAATACTTTACTTTTGGCCACTGGATCTTTAAAATGCATGAACTTGAATCTGGGGTCAAGAGTAGTTGAGATAGCTAGGATTGAGGAATGCTCTAGGGTATCAAATCTTCTAGCTAGTTGTTTCTTTAATTCCTTGTTAAATTGAAGTATTATTTCATTTTTTGGTTTTATGTTCTCTAGTACTTCACGGACACAGCTAACTAGCGGAATCACTTTGCTTACCGTTACGTAACTATCTCCAGAAAACTTTTTTGTCAATTTCTCAAACGGGCATAGTAATTCTATCATTTCTTTAATGCAATCCAGTTCACTGCTTGAGACCATTGGTGGAGCTTCAGGTCGAGTCAAAAGTATTGATCCTACAATGGACACCAATTCCATGAACCGTTGAAGCATATAAAAACAAGAGTTCCATCTTGTGCGAACATCGAGTATCATTTTTTTTAATTGACCTTCTTTTACTCCCATCTCTAACTGTCTCTTCCGTAATTCGTCACTTGCATTGACGCTCCTTTTTATATACTTAACTATATCCCTAACTTTGGTTATTAACTCAGTACAATTGTTTGATTCATCAATGGATTTTGTTACGACTAAATTAATTGTATGAGCAAAACAGGGAATCATTTTTTTTTCTCCAAACATTTCCCGATTGACCTTCATAGCAGTGCTATCATTGTCTGTAATAACAGCTGAAACTTTTTCAATGGAAACATTCCACTCGGTGAAAATATCGGTAAGTTTCTGAATAATGTAAAGCGATTTATGGCTTTCGGTCAACTCAAAAACACCTAAGGTTCCACTGAGAAGTCGAGACTTATCCAAAAAATGAATAGTGACACCAATAAATGATTTATTTTGCATGGTTTCCGTCCAAATGTCGTATGTGATGCAATAGCTTTCAGAATTTTTTATATACATCTTAAAAAGATTACTCAATGTTTCATATTTTTCATCTACTCTCGTTTTAATTGTCTCTCGACTCGGCACGTTATACAGTGGACACACTTCTTTCATCAGTTGTCGAAAACCTTTACCTTCAACAGTCGAAAATGGTTTATTATCCATGATTATGAAATTCGTGATGGCCTCAGTTATTTTCTTTGATTTTGCACCATCTTTTGTAGTTATACTCTTAATGTTGTTTATAAAATCATCTACATTTGGCTGAGCAGTTTTTTTAGAATCAATAACAATGTCTGACGATGTACTAGCAACAGTAGCAACTGACTTTTGAGATGAAGGTAATACTAAATCTTTAACACTGCTTGAACTGGTCGATGGTTGGTTAACGTCGACGTCGATGTTTGATTGTAATGGAAGGTCAACATTATGACTACTGGTACTTGCAGTTGCTTCATCTATGTCAGTGGTTCTTAACCTTTTAGTCATGAGGGACCATTTTACCAAATGTTTCTATGGCCGGGGACCACCCAGTTGGTTTACCTAACTAAAATGACCTAAATTAAGGGTTGTTTGATAAAGAAAACAAGCACAATTTTATAATTAGCACTCATTTATTTATTATTTGGCAAAAATATAAAAGTTACAGATTTTAATTTAATGTGATTTTTGTGCCTGCATACTCTTTACTAACTTCGAAATTCTCGGTTCAGTACTACTCAAAGCTAAACGCATATCGGCAGTGGCATCCAACCGATTTCGATGCTTGTTTTTAATAATCAGAAGCGTCGAAAACCCCTGCTCGCATAGATACGTCGATGAAAATAATGTTAGGTAACGTATAGCAATGTCTCGAAGCTTTGGAAAAGAAATTGCTTTTTGGCTCCAATAATCTTCAAGATTTATTCCTGATTCGAATGTATCTTTTAAGTTCGTGTCGTGTTGCATTTCAATCACTTCTTCTTGAATTTCATCAGAAACTTCAGAAACGTTGACAATGAAAGGATTCCGGATCAATTTCTGAATACTTTTGTCCTCGCAGTCAGGAAAATAGCGATTGAATTCACTTTTTAAATTAGTCAAATGGAGCATCACGTTCTTCTGAATTTCTTCTTTAATATCTGCACCTTGTCCGTCAATAATTTGGTTGAGCGTATCAAATGCAGAAAAGTTTTTTCTTTCGATCTTATTGATCCATAGCTCGATTTTAGCAATAAACGCCCTGATTTTATCTTCATATGCAAATATGTTGCTCATGCCTTGCAACTTCAAATTTCCGGACCCTTGCATTTGAAGGTTCAATTTATTTATTTGCGCAAAAAAGTCGACCAAATAAGCAAAACGTACTTTATATTCGGGCTCACAGAACTGATCTAGCAACTCTTTGTTTTCCTTGTTAGTTAAGAATACTTGTACTTCCTCTCTTAGTTCGTACAACCTCGACAGCATGTTTCCTTTTGAAAGCCAACGAACTTCTGTGTGGAAAAGCAGAGTTTCGTGTTCAGAGTTCATGTCAGAACACAACTGTTTGAATAGACGAGTATTGAGTGCGCTCTTTTTAATGAAGTTAACTACTTTTATAGCTGTTTTCAGAGCTATAGTAAAACATTCCGGGAGCGTTTTGGCAGCCAATGCTTGACGGTGAATAACGCAGTGCGTCGTAATTGCGGAAGGATTTTTGGTTTTTACCAATGCTGCAAGACCAGAGCGAGAACCAAGCATAGCAGGAGCACCGTCAGTACAAAACCCGGCAAGCCTTTCCCACATAAGTCCATGTTCCTCCATATATTGGCTTATTGCATTCATAACATCTGCACCTTGCGACGTAGTTTTAAGTTCTTGAGAAAATAATAACTCTTCTTTAAACATTTTGTTGTCCTCCAAAAATCGAATAAATACAAGTAATTGACAGCATTGCGAAACATCGGTATACTCATCACATTGTAATGCAAAATAAGGGCTGTTTTTAATCTTGTCAATAACTTGGTCTTCAATATCAGTTGACATTTTTTGAATACGCGACTTAATTGTGTCATTAGAAAGCGGTATTTCACGAATTTTCTTTTGAGCTTCCGCACCTAAAAGCTCTTCTGCAACTTTGAGCATACAGGGCTTTATTAAAGATTCGCCGATTGTGTGTGCTTTTTTCGATTTGGCAATCAATTTTGAAACTTCAAATGATGCAGATAATGTTTTTTCAGAGGTTTCATAACTTGTTCCACTGGGTCCAAGTTTCATTTTTTTAAGACTTGTTAGTTTGCCTTCAAAGAATTCTCGCGAACGGTTACAAAACTTCGGATGCACGGTCTTCAAATGACGTTCCAACTTTGCCGGTTTTAAAGCGTCGTTAGAAAGAACAGTTGCACATAAAACGCATTGTGGTCTAGTTTCTCCATTAATTTCTATTGAAGTATAGCCCAGCTTAATAGAGTCGTCGTCATATTTTCTTTTTGGTGGCATTTTTCTGAAAACGAAGTTTTAGCGATAATATGGACAGGTATAAGATCTGATAATAAAAATGTGTTGTTTTGATAAGCTTTTATTTGTGAGGTCTATGGCCAGCTGTTGGAATGACGGTTAAAGTATCTACTGCTCAAGACGTATCAAATGAGCCCAAATACGGCGGTATTATTAAGTAGGTACCTATATTTACATATACATCATAATCTGCTCAATTATACCAAGCAATTGCATTGTCACCGAAATGATATAATAAACAGATATAATATTATGTATTCCCAACTTTGCCTCAATTGGTTGAGAATAACTGCTTTGAAATATTTAGTTGTAAGGTTTAGACCCGAACAAACAAACCTACCTACCTACACACAAACAATGCAAGTCAAATAAGGCTCGTTTTGACGTGACAACGTCTTATAAAACGATGGAGACCGGCTGCATGCACGAAAAAGGGTGACTCATCATAACGTTTGTAGCGTTCTGCGAGTGAGAGCGCGAAACAAGAGAAAGAGAGGCACGATTATAAAATTGTGCATTTATTTCATCTATGTTTTAATATTACGTTGTCACGTAAAACTATCTTATGTAAACCGACTTTAAATAAAACCGATTTTTAATTGCTTATTAAAACCTAACCTAGCCTACAAAAATACTGAATTGTGCATTATTTTCCGTTTTATATAAAATATTAAAAACTTCTTACCTACCTAATAAGAAACCTAGCAGATTTACAACGTGACGAAAATAAAGTAAAATTAGTAATCCGCAATAGCTAGTTGTGTGACATAAACCAAACAAATAATATTTATTTTACTTATAATAAATCACTACCGCTCATTACAACGTCGACGCTACAAGTGACGATCGGCAACCCGCGCCGCTAAAACAAAGAACGAATGGAACGAAACCGCCACCCCCGCCCTCGTGCACCGCGTTTCGCCTTCGGACTCGTGCCGCGCGCGGCTCGCGTTGTTTCGACTCGACTCATGACGTCACGTCACATATTATTAGGATGGCTTCGCGGACCACTTGGAATGCCTCCAGGGACCACCTGTGGTCCGCGGACCACCGGTTAAGAACCACTGATCTATGTGCATGTAACTAGTAATGTTACCAACTTTTTTTTTCTTGCAGGGTACATCAATATCTTCCAATTGCTGGGAATGTACATTTTCTAAATGACCTCGAAGATTTGTCGTATTTCCAGAAGTTTTAAGACTCTTGTTGCATATATTGCAAATAGCCTCCTTGTCACCAATTTTCTTAAAATAATTCCAAATTTTACTTTTTATTTTATTGGAAGGCATAGTTAGTTATCTGTAAAGAAACAAAAACATTGTTTATTTTTACAAGTAATTAAAAATAGATTTTGTTTTTTGTGTCATACATACATGCGCTTGAAAATCATAACACCCATAATTGCGCAGTAGGGTAAAAATATACTGTCGCTCTATTCGGTATAAGTCTGTTTGACTCTCGATTAAGCTTTAATAAAAATAAGAAGTACATGATGGTAAATTAAATTACTACAAAATTATTGTCATCATTAAATTAGTCAAATAAAAAAAATGACAACTGTAATTTCACTAGCTGCATAATATAACAAGTTATGCGTTTTTGTTAAATTCTTTTAATCTGAAATGACACGCTCACTTCGCACGTCCTTACACAAACCTAATGCAAAAACAAACAAACATAACCTAACTAAATTATAAATTAACGAGTACATTACTCACCCAATCAAGAAATCCAAAATGTGTATCAGATATTGGGTAATCCAATAATCGAATCGTATTAAATTGAATCAAATTAATCCAAACTAACCATACACTTCACGTGTCAACACAACAAAGCAATGCGATGCGCGCGAACGTCACAGTGATTCCGAATTCCGAAAACCCGAACGGACTGAACAACGATTTCGATGTTTCTGAATGTAGCAAACGATGTATCGACGATATATCGCTCTTCAAAACATCGATGATAACATCGATGTTTATGACCGATACCTCGATGTTTTACAAACCTCGATGTATCGTTTGCATCCCTATGTGTGACAGACTCAAATATACAATACCGTTGTCACGACAGTAGTTAACAGCTTCTATTGAAATGTAAGATTCGTGATTGTTACAAATGATTAGAATTGGGTTATCCGTAATCCTTATTGCTCGAAGTAAGGCGTTGAATGTGTTTCAAAACTCTTATAAACAATTCTGGTGTCATCCAGCCGCTTCTGTTTGCCAACCCTAGACTTCCATCAGGTGCACCACTGAGGAAGTGATTTTTGTAGTGAACTCTTGGAAAGACATAAACTGGAGGAAGAGAAGAACCAGTTGCAGTAATAATACCACAGAAAGTAACTAACTCTCCGCGTTCTGCAGAAACTATTTGTCTCACTTGTCTTTGTTTTCTTCCAGCAATAACTTTAGGAGTGGAAAGGACTGTGCTTATGCCTGTTTCGTCTAAGTTTATTATTCGATCGGGTGTAAAATTGTCTCATTATACGTTCGTAATTATTATGAAATTGAGCTACAGCAGCTTTATTGAAAGCAAAGCTTCTTGCTTCGCTTGTGTTTGCTGAGTTTCTCTTCCTGAATCCAGCTGCCCAATCTTTCCCAGCGCATTTGTTTTTTTTCCAGGATTTTGGATAATTACACCCTGAGGATTCTGCGTACTCGTATGCCAAAGTCAAAAGCTGTTTCAATGTAAGGCCGTAGTGTATTTTACTGCAATTCAATAAATATTGAGTCAATGCCTTTTCTTGTTCGGTTGTAAAAACTTGTGCAACGGTATACTTGGAACCATAGAGTGGTTGCTGACCCAGAATTATTCAGACACTGAACAATACATAGTTCAAATAAAAATTTAGCAAACGCAACCACTATGGCCACTACATCCACTCACGCGCTTACACACTCATTCACACATACATTCACACACACACACACACACACACACGCACACTCATACATACACACACGATCACACATGCATACAAACACGCACACTTATTCAAACACGCACGCACAACATATGAGTATATCTACTAAACTTGAGTTAAAATGTATAATTTAAATTTTATTTTGTATAATTTTGTATAAAAAATAGCTAAATTACCTAAATCATTATTGAAGTTAATATTATGCTATAGTTTTGTTATTATAGTGTCATTAAGGAAGGTGGACCCCAAAATACAGGCTGTCCTAGTTTGGGGTCCAAATGTTACATGTTTGTACCTAACCCACAAATTGATCAATAAATTATTTTTATTTTATTTTTAACGTGATAACGTTTTTTAAATCGTTTTAGTCGGGTGACATGTTCAGAAACTTGTGTCACACCAAAACCTCACGAGCGCGATCGCAGGTATTACGAGAGAGAGACGGACCGATCTCCCGTCTCATCTCGAGCGCTGCCACCAATAAGACGTTATCACGTAAACATCTCGATCGTAAACCTACTTTACAAACAACCAATTTTTTTTAATTTCTATAGATGTTCGATGAAGTAGCTGTAGCAGTGTGTGATGATAAAGCTGCAGTAGTAGTGTGTGATGAAGATGATGCTATTTGTGCCATCTCCATAGTTGGTGCCATTTGTGGTGAAGATGGACCTGCTTGTGATTAAGAAGATTCTGCTTGTAATGAAGAAGATGCATCATTTGTAGATAATGTTCTGGTAGCTTCAAATGATTTTCTGGCCTTTTCTATGCGATGTTGTAGGGTTGCAGTTTTGATGCCGTATTTGTCGGCTCTTTGCGTATAGATAAAGTCTTAGACAAAACTTCACGTATTGCATCTTCAATGTTTTCTTCATTGATATTAGACTTCATGTGTGGTAGAAATCAACATAGTCATGAGCCTTTGCATATAGTTCTAAGTTTTCAATCTGTAACAAATTGAACTGTTAAGTATTGTACACTACAGGCCTGTAGGAAAACAAAAATGAAATGCTTCAGTCCTTAGCAGTCTGCTTAAGGGCCCGAATGAAGTACTTACATTGTCAACATTGTTATTATACGAAGTTAAGTTTTTTGAACTATCGCCTCTAGTCTCTTTGTCTTTCTGAATATCTTTCGAGTGATGAACCACAGGCTCCAAATCATTACCAAACAAGTCGCGTTGAGCTTCCCGGATAGAAATAGAGTTCTGTAGAAACACAGAATAGCTTAACTGTATCACGACATACAATAAGTTTACAACAAAATAGTTAAAACAACTCAAAACTTACCAGTTCTTGAACCCTATTATTCGCTTTTGTCAAATCTATTAACTGTTTTCCTCTTGAATACTTATATTTCCTCTTTTTTCGTGAAAACCTGTAATAACTTTCTATATTTTCTCGTAAGAATAATCACAAAAACCGATGAATACAATTTTGGAGGCAAAGAACGTCAAAGTCACCGTTTGACAAGTGACAACTGTGACGGACAATGTTGCCAGGTAAAACGCACCAAGCACTTACTGAGAATTACTTGCCAGCAATTGTTTCATGTTCTTGATAATCATGTCAGGTAAAAATCTGTATTTACAGACTGAGTTTTTCCTGCCACGAATATTTTAATACGTCGCATTTGCGGATTTTTTTTCAACAGGATCTCCATTATGACTGACAATACACACATAATGATTTTTTCTTGGCGTAGATATTGCCCTGGTGAGACCGTTTCACGAATTTAATGAATTGATCAATTATGTCACTTAATGAGTTTTACCTCTAAACCGACGAAATGTACTTTGTGTACTGGAAACTTACTTACTAAACGCCTTTCTACTTTTTTATACAGGGTTAGTTTTCAATGACCAGCCAAAATTTAAAATTAAGATTAGATATTAAACCAAAGGTACATTTGAAATATTATTGTCGAATAAATAAAAAAAAAAAATAATAGCATTCATTTGAAAATGTCTCATAAATTTCCTAAATCGTGAACACGCGATAAGCTTATTGAGAATCAATGCACTTGTGTGCGTGCGCGCATCGCCAAATTTATGTGTGTGCTAACTTCTACCTATCTAGGTTGTTGAACTGAATTGTGCTTTTGTAATGTCCACACGTTCGCTTTTTAGTGGTGGACAGGAATGAAATCTAATTTAAAAAAAAAAACGTTTTTTTTTTCATTAGATCGAAAATGTTATCGATTCTGAACCATTTCTGAAAATTTGGCCGGTCATTGAAAACTAACCCTGTATATTTAGAACTCGACCTGACTGACTACTTATTGCCTAAGATGGCATCTTTAAATTCAGTGCAACTAACATTTATATTCCTTATTTATAGTCCTTAGCGTATTGAATGGAATCTACGCTTATATGACTCTCGTGATTGTCAAATATAATGAGGCATGGGTTCTCCTTGGAAGATCAAACATGTTTCTGAAAATGTTTCATAAATTCCACAAAGGTAGCAACAGTCATCCAGCCGCTGGGATTTCTTACACCACTGGTGCCTGGAGGAGCATTATCTAGCATTCTAGCTTGTCAGTTTTTTCTGGGAAAAATAAAGGTGTCAAATGGTTCCCAATGGCATTGATTGTGGAGCAAACCGTGACAAGTTCTCCTCTTTCGGCGGATGTAACTTTGGACACTTGTTTTAAGCCGCGGCAGGCTACAATTTTTTTCGGTTTATGGACCGAGGTTATACCGGTCTCGTCAACGTTATATATTTGATGTGGAAACTGGAATCTGTCCATTAGGCTTCCTAAATTTCCAAAAAATGCACCAACATTGTGCCTATTAAAGCTGGTAGCTCGTGATAGACTTGTAGCCTCTGGTTTTCTTAGCGATAACTCTTTATGACGACTCATAAAACCCCAAAACCCATCATAAGTGGCCTCTTCTTTAACTCAAACTCAAACTCTAACATTTATTTATTCAATTAGACTTCTTCGAGAAGCACTTTTGAAACGTCAATACATATTTTTAACATTTACCACCGATTCGGAACAGTGAGGATACCAGTATTCTTAAAGAGATCTCTTAGTGAGTCCCTAGCACGTAAATTATATATAGAGCGTATGGCTCTTTTCTGTAATATATATATAGTTTCTATATCTGCAGCCCTGCCCCATAGCAGAATTTTGGATCGTAAGGGCTGTCGTTATTTCTAATTTGTGAAGAACCAGCTGCAGTTGTTCTATTATTGAAAGAACTCGTAAGGGTATCTCTATTACTGGCCATACATAAGGAAAGCAACTTTGGGGGAGATTTTGCAGAATCATTTTCCTTTTCATTATCAGAAATATTGGGAGTCACATCGTCATCTGGAATTGGCACTGGTGCAACTGGCGCATCATTTTCTGTCATCTTTTTAACATGAGGGCAGGGGAAGCAGGCGCAGTATTTTCAGCCGTTAAAGATTGATCAAGTAAAATAGACGGTGACACAGATGGTGCGGTTATAATATTTTCTGTTTCTGTTTGCACAATTTCTCTATAAGTAACGTAGGAGCTTTAATATTCGTCATCTGTGAATATATCAGGGTTGAATGGAAAAATTCCAGTAACTGAGAAACTTTTCTGAATATTTCTAGGAGTCATTGCATTGGGGTAAGCACTACCTAGACATCCAGCCAAATCATATATGGTTAACGGCCGCCCTGACGATGACTAACCATCCAATTATCGCATGCAGTATTGTAGTATGACTTTAACGCTCCCAATACAATTCGATCCAAAGGTTGTAATTTTTGAGAGGTATGTGGTGGTATATTTAAAAGATGGATACCATTATCTTTGCAGTAGTTTATAGAGTCAATAGTAATTTGTGACTCATGGTTATCAAATATAATAAGACAAGGACTGTACTTGGTGCATCTTAACTGCTTATGGAAAAATTTCAGGAAAAGTTGGAAATTTGGCCCAGTCATCCATCCACTTGGATGTGGAGCTCCTTCAGTACCCGGTGGGCCACCATCTATCATTCGTTGCTGCCAATTTTTACGTGGGAATATAATAAATGGTGGCAGGTGGTTACCAATAGCATTTATAGCTCCACATACAGAAACAAGCTGCCCACGTTCTCCAGATGTGACTTTAGACACTTGTTTGAGACCTCTAAACGTTACAACTTTTTACTATCTTGAGGAATAATTTTTGAAAAGTGTACAGGTTTCATGTAGCCAGTTCTGATACTTTACATATTGAATCCAAAAAAATTGTAAGTTTTATAATCATTTATTGGGACACAATTTTTAATATTCATATTTTAGTATAGGCAGATTATGATGCAGAAAAGTTAACTTTTCTGTGCGAGCAGCATTTAAACGGCTTTTTTTTTCGTAAACTAGCCCTGCTTCTGAAAATAGCCGCTCACTGTATATGGAGCTTGCTGGTGTGGAGAGATACTTTGCCGACACCTTACTTAATATGGGGTAATGCCTTCTGTTAAATCCCCACCATTTGTACGGATCGATATTTCTTGCAGCCCTAGCCGTGCTTAAGTAATGATCTAATTCAGAAGCTGCAGAATTTTTTGGTTGAGCTCTGCTGGTTGCCGCTTCGTTATCAGCAGCTTCTTCGAAACAAGACCAAAATAAATCATGAGCTTGAGATACAGTATTTTCCGAGACATTGACAAGCCCTGGTTGGCAATCTAACGAATAAGACGTTTGAGCCTGGGTTTTTGACGTTCGATCAACTTGATGAGGTGCACGAGAAGTGCCAGGATTTTCTCTATCCAGTGCAGTATCTGATATCAGGAATGTAGTATCTGGCAAAGCATTTCGGTCAACTGGATAAATACCGCTACCTCTAAAGCCAGCAAAAGCATTTGCAGGAGTGGCAGCGCGAATCCAAGCATTGCATATAAGCTTTCCTGCGTTGTAACGTCTGATCTTTTTATTTGCTTAATTTCTTGGTTAAAGTAGGTTTTCAATGGCCCAAATACTGATATGTCTAAAGGTTGTAAAGCTGAAGTTGTGTGACTAGGCAAACACAATAAAATTATGTCGTTATCTGCAGCAGCTTGCAGCATATTTGGTGCACTTGAGTGTGATGAGTGACCGTCTAAAATAAGCAGAACTTTACCGTGCGGCTTCAGAGGGATGAAATGTTCTGTTAGCCATTTATCGAAAAGCGAAGCATTTATATATGCCGATTTTTTATTCATATAATATACTTTTGAGCCCATTGGAAATCCATCTTGAAATTCAGGTTT
Source organism: Colias behrii (assembly GCA_029959065.1). Classification (NCBI taxonomy): domain Eukaryota; kingdom Metazoa; phylum Arthropoda; class Insecta; order Lepidoptera; family Pieridae; genus Colias; species Colias behrii. Next base: position 4,476,256 of record JARWMC010000016.1, read on the forward strand.
TTTATTCACATCTTTTATTATAAAAACTGGTGGAAGAAAATTACCAATTGCATTGCAACATCCAACGATTATCATTGTTTCACCTTTCTTGGCAGATGTGACTGAACTGAATTGACGACTTTGGCACCTTTTTTTTCTATGACTTTTCTGGGTTTATTATTCAATTGGATTCCAGATTCATCCATATTGTATAATCTTTCCGGTTTGTCCAATAGACCATTTTCGGTCAAGACATCATAATCAAAATATCATAGTTATTTACTTCTTCTCTACTCAGGCACTTGGCTCTAGCCGTGCTAGCGTGCGTAGCTCTAGTCTAAAAGAAAGCTCTGGATTTCATTCAATAATATCAATTTCAATAAAATTTTTGAACCATGCAGCTCCAGCCATTTTGTTTTCATGGTCAAAATTATGTTTCAGCTCTAGCTTTTCAGCAAATTGGTAAGCTAACATACGTATGGATTGTCTATTTGGGGGAAATCCTGCATCGCCAAGCTTTAGAATGTGCTTAATGTTTTCCTACAAAAAAAAAACTATGTTAATAAATCTAGGTATTGGCAACTTACAGCAATTAGTTCAATAAAAGTTTTTAAAATCTTGTATAACATGACCTTTAATACATACCCAGTGTCTGCTTCGTTGTATTTTTAGCAGCATAACGTCTTCGCAATGTTCTTGATGGAATCCCAAACTGTCGGGATATTTTGTTTATCCCCATGGTATTTCTATCCATTTCGTCGAAAGCTGACTGCAATTGTTCTGTAGTCCAAGAACATACTCGAGCTCGAACTCCTTCCTTTCTTTTCTATTTTCGTGGCATGGTTCTGCTACAATCACTAAAAAGTCCAAATACAAATATATTATGTAAACACATAAAAAAGAGCCACAGAATACATAATAGTAGCTAAACGCTACAGAACGGACACTCTCCGCCTCCCGCCAAAATTAAACACTTACCTCCCCCGCACGATCAGTCTAAAAATGGTCCATATTTTTCTACAGGGACGATACGCAACGAAGATTGACAACATTAATCAAATTGACTTAAAGTAATTTTATTATTTTGGATTTGTGATTATCGATTTTCGTAGAAAATGGTTAGATATTGTGCTGTTTACGGATGTATTTCATCAGAAAAACGCGAATTTTTTTTTACGCTAGTCAAAAATGTGCCAACCATAAAGCGTTAACACACACATTTGCAGTGCAAAATCTGTGCGCCAAGACTTACAAATTGAATATAAAAAAACGTCGAAGCGCTTCGAGAAAAGGTAGGTAGTGCCCGTGCGCCTCGCTTGGCTCGTCTTGGCGGGGGCACTACCGTGCCCCCAGATGATGTCTTAGACTACAAGCCGGCATAGGAAAAAAATATGGGTCAAATGAACCACCAGGGGACATATCTAGAACGATAGAAGAGCATAAAATAATAAGATTCATCACTATGCCGTCACTTGTAAGCTGTCCAACTGAGTGCAGATGAGAATTCAAAAGTACAGGTAGACTCGGTAAATTTTGGTCATATATTTTTGTACGGCATTCTTAAACATCGATAGATCCATTAAAAATAATAAGAAACCGCTCAGTGCCGTACAAAAATGGTGGTCCACAAAGTCGGAATTTTTATTTAATTTCCGAGAGTTACCGGGGGTAAATTTGGTCATTTGACCATGTACGGCATCTGTGTCATACTATTTCTATACTGCTTTTAATCCATTATTCCGCAACGCCGTACAAAAATCATGGGGACAAGGGGAAAAAATCGAGAGTTGCAATCCCCTCTCTTTCCCCACTCCAGGGGGTCATTTGACTAAGTACGGCTTCGGTTCCAAAACATTATCTAGCACTCAAAAGTACTATTAGAAGCAATGCCGTCAAAAAATAATTGTTCTGTTAAATGTATACCAATAATCATCTTAATTTCATCGAATTCTTGATATAAAGAGCTGTAAGGTCATTTGACCCTGTACGGGAACTTTTTTTTTAACATGATATTGTAAAATTCAATTGTTGTATAGTATTGCCGTTCAAAAGAAACCGTTCTAAAAAAAGTTATAGAGAAATGCAAAAACTGAAATTTTGTAAAAGTTTAAACATCGTAGATTAATGAAATATAATAGTTTTCTACACTTTATTCGTTGTTTTAAATAGTATAAACATAGATAAATTAGGAAAAAACAATGCCGTACATTTTTGTGCAGACCACATCTTTTAGGCTGATGAAAGCGACGAAAGCTACAATTTTAAGGGTGTTTATGGCCATCTGATACAGTACGGCATTAACATATTTTTACCCGACTACGGCAAAGCAAAAGGAGGGTTATGATTTTGACAGGTCATGTATGTATGTTCATCTATTCCCTCGTAACTTCTAAACTACTTATCAGAATTCGACAAATGATATATCATTAGAAGCGTCTGAATTGTTCACTGGATAACCAGCGACCAGCTAGCTAAAGGCTATATGGGGTTTCACAAAATCTAATGTGGCGCCTTCTAGCGGACAAAACATACAGAGTAAAAAATTAAGTTAAGATAAATATGCCGTGTTTGGTATCATTTGAAAGCGCTTTACTTGTACATTTTGAATATGTATATATTACTAGCATTTGCTTGTGACTTTACCTGTATTCATGGGCTAATTGCATATAATTCACATCTTTTCGTTCATAGCTTCTTTATTAGTTCATCAATTTAACGGAGTCCATTCCACCTGACTCCGACTTTCCAAGGTGATAATTAACCACCTCGAGCTTCTTAATATTAATGCATATTTATATTTTATTATCAAAATATAAAGCAAACATTTCGTTATATGGATTTTTTTCTTTTTCAGATTTTTCCCCTTTGAACCAACGAAAATGTACGGCACATGAAAAAATATTATCTATGCATAAAATACTTTAAAAATAAATTTATTTCGTGTTGTGTCAAATGACCCCCTGGAATGGTGAAAGAGAGGGGATTGTAACTCTCGACTTTTTCCCCTTGTCCCCATGATTTTTGTACGGCGTTGCGGAATAATGGATTAAAAGCAGTATAGAAATAGTATGACACAGATGCCGTACATGGTCAAATGACCAAATTTACCCCCGGTAACTCTCGGAAATTAAATAAAAATTCCGACTTGGTGGACAACCATTTTTGTACGGCACTGAGCGGTTTCTTATTATTTTTAATGGATCTATCGATGTTTAAGAATGCCGTACAAAAATATATGACCAAAATTTACCGAGTCTACCTGTACTTTTGAATTCTCATCTGCACTCAGTTGGACAGCTTACAAGTGACGGCATAGTGATGAATCTTATTATTTTATGCTCTTCTATCGTTCTAGATATGTCCCCTGGTGGTTCATTTGACCCATATTTTTTCCTATGCCGGCTTGTAGTCTATCTAGGTTGATTGCCATAATTTCTAAAATTAATGATTTTTGTTTTACTTGTGTTTATTGTCAAATTATTAAATGTCATCCATTCCTATATTCAGAATACAAAAAATTATTAGGTATTTCGATTTTAGGTATTGTGACCGTAGGTTATTTATCGTTTGGTATTTTAATTTTAGACATTCTGATAGATGCCCGAATAAAATATTATTAAACAAATTTTAGTGGTATTTTCCCAAGTTTTGGGGTATAAGTTCGCAACGTGGGTAAAAGTACGCGTGCGTACTTTTTAACTCGCACTCTTACCCCAGTCGACAAATGTAGGTAATAAATGATCAGAAACAACACACAAATTCATTACTTTTTAAAAATATGTATGATATATCTACATAAGAAGTAAGAACTACAGTTAATGTCCAATACAAATAAAGTAAACTTACTTGCAAAACGTTAACGGTTTAACTTCACCACATTTTTTCCTTGCTAAAATATCGAACGAATTTATTGCAGCACACGTGTTCGACGGCCTGTCGAAACGAGTATTAATTTAACGCGTAAGCGGCACGTGGGTTCGATGCGACGACTTAACCGCCATCTAGTTTTTTGAACATACACCTCAGTCCTTTCCCCCGCTGTCGGAGATCGCGCCACTGCGAACTTTTACCCGCCACGTTCTCTTACCCCGAATGACCTATGTAATGTGACTTGCACTTTAGAGGCACCAAAATGCATTGCTTGCACTTCTTCTGCCATTTTACACTCAAAGTTTTCTGAAAAGTCACAATGCACAGCAATTTCATGATCATCTTAATTTTCAATACAGGTTTTATAGCTTTTTGTTTGGTACCACATATTAAAATTGTGAATTTTAAATAATTTTAAAGATTCCTCAAATAGTTTTATTAGATCTGCAATAGTACTTTTTGTTGGTTGATTTAACAGTTCTTTTAGTTGTCAGTTCATGTCCATCGTCATTTTGCGTTCGTTTTTTATAAATATGATTCATACTATTTTCTTAAAAAGATCATGAGTACTAACATCAATAACTTTTTGATGTTTAAGAGCCGCCACTTTATAACTCATGTTGCTGTGCTTAATACAAAGACAAGTGTTGTGTTTTGTAAGATAAGTGAATTGACGTAAAATCGTCTATACCGGCAAAAAGATGCAAAAGATGCAGAGCCACCTTCTGACTTGTATTTTCGGTATAAAATTTGTAATGAATTATTAAGGAACCGTATTTGCTGATTGTTCTTCCTAAAAGATTTGCATTCGCGTTTGCCAGAGGTTGCTTATTTATTATAGATTATTAAATTTTAAAAGTAATTTTTAATTCGTACCTACATTGTTTTGAAATTTTATCTAATAATTTATTAATATTGCAACAGTTTCAATATCATAAGACCTAGAATACCATAGTAATAAAATAATCAAAGAAAAAAACATGGGACATTGACATTATAGCTATGGTCAAAAATTTTGAGAAATGCTTATATTCTTAAACTTATAGAATTTTACGATAAAATCATATAAAATCTTTGAACAAAAAAGAGGGACAGTAACAAAACCGACGGTAACAAAATTCTTAGGCTTAGTTTACATTGCTTCATCAATAATAATTGAATATATTTTTTTGAGATCTATAAATAGGAACACAGTAAGTAGATATTTACGTATTAATCTATTTATCCTCGTAACGCCCAGGCTATTTTTTTATAAAACATTGGCTTGCAGGCTGCAGCCCAGGTGCCTTTTAAAAGGTTCACATGGTGCGGACCCGGAAATGATGAAATTTAAAAAGGTGTCTTATTATTTCCGTATGAGCGTGGGATTTTTTCTACAAGTAAATATATGTCAGTGAAAGGTTTTGTGACACTAAATAACCCCAATTTCGTTATCCTTAATTTAGGCATATGGGCTTTAATACAAAAACCGATTTCGCAAAATTCGTATTTTTAAAATTATTGATTAGCGGTAGACAATATAGGGTATTTTATTTTATATTACAAAAAACAATGAACATAATATTTGCTTTAGTTATAACATTTGGTTTTCTTTTCTTTTTCATTGATATATCGTCAGGTATAACGTGTCCGGCAGACGGCGGAGCACTATTTTTCATCAGAGTCCCTGTGCACATCAGTCCTTTATCCTTAAGTGCCATGAGAAGTTTTTCTGAAGTAAAATATCGATCGCAATATATAATATGACCCAAGTCTTTTGTTAAAGTCAATACAGCTTTTTGACCTAAGCCATATGATGAGACTTCAAGATCTGGATATGTCGTGTCGCCTTGATAAATGTGGTAATTACAGACAAGCCCGTCTGGAGTCGCAAGCACGAAGGCTTTCAACCCAACAGGGATAGGCTTTCCTGGACAGTACTGCTTCAAACGTTCCTTGGAAAGGTATCATCATCTCATCGATTGAGAGGTCTTTGGTTTTTTCCTGGACCAGGCAACTTTTCAAAACAGCGTCAATCAGTGGTCGTACCTTCCATAATTTATCGTTGTCGTTCTTCAGTACTGACGTCTTCATCTACTACCAATTTTATGGCGTTTCTGTGAATCAAGAAACGATTTCTTGGCATATTGTTGGCATTTATTGGTACTCTAAATTCCTTTGACCAGTACATCCTGAGCGTTGGGTAGTTTATACAAGACATTATCATCTGAATAGCTATGAAAGTTTTGCATTCTTCACAAGTAAAGCTTAAAGCCTTCATGTTTCTAGAAAAAAAGCTCTAGTTCGATTTATCTACCATATTTTCAAACAAACGTGTAGGCGTATGTTGAAAGGTGGGCGACGCCGGCCGCGCAGCGCAGATTAGAGCAGATTTTTTAAAGCATGGAACGTCTTTGAGATGCGTATGCTGCAGCGCAGGCACGTGCAGCTCAGATGTGTACAGTAACTGCCCAGCTATGCGCTATGCCGGCTGCACTGCGGCTGCGCGGCCTGCTTCGCCTGCCTCTCATCATATGTCACCCTTAATGTATTAAAATCAAATCAAAATATGTTTTATTAGTCTTAAACATAATATATTTGTTCTTACGAGTATAATTTAAAATAAGAAAAATCATAATCACTGGATCAACAAAGCTTTTTTGGATTTAGCTGGCCGCCAGTGGCGTGCCTAGGGTGTAAGGACTGGGCAAGCCCAAATTTTTAAAAGTACCCTTAAGTTTTTAAAAGTACCTTTAGTAAGATGGGTACCCTTTTCATGAATAAGATACCTACCTAAGTATACTGTGTAATTTTGTTCGTTATAAAACTTATAAAAAACGTGAACATACCGAATCAAATCTTTTAAATTTTCACGCGCGCCCGCAAACAGTTGAGTCAAACGTTTATCATTAAGATCGATAAGTTATATTAAACTGTATGACATTATATTATTAATAAAATTGTACAGATCATTAATTATATTCTAATGCAAAACGCCAATCTTTCTGAAGGAAAGATTTTATAACATCGGAATTATAGAAAGTAGGCGTTTGTTTTAGAATTCAATTAGCTAACAGCTCCTTTTCTATGGCAATTATTGATACCTAATTCAGAAAGGCGTTCTTGGCCTTGTGTATTTCTTAATAATTAATACGTACCTATGAATACGATTTAACGATGAGAAAGCACGCTCCGTGGAAGAACCTACCTACTTACTAGCAGGAATCGTAACTACCAAATGTGCATTGTGCAAATTTTAACAGCTGGGGAAAGGCTTCTTCTAAGCCATTCTCATTCATGAAATCGTTCGAAAACATTACAATTATTAAAATTTCGTTTATGACTTACTAGTTTCGGTAATGCACAAATCGGGAGTTGGTTTTGATGAAGAAATTAATTGTTGTTTTTCAGTAAAGTTTAATGATTTTACCTTTCCCCCGCTAAGCACAAAGCAAACCATCACAATTTACAACACAATCTGCTGTCGCGACACTCATTTTACCACAAAATTCTAAAAACTTAACCTAAATTACACCGGTATAACTCGCTCAAACAAACTATAATAACAATAATATTCACGACGTTCGTTCGCGCAATCGTAACTATCTTCACACTGTTATGCCGGCTGTACACACTCGCCGAGACACACCGAGACAGGCCGAGAACGAGTATGTACATGGTGGCATTCGTCTTGTCTCGCTCTCTCGTGTCTCGCCTCGGTTGTCTCGGTTACTGGTCGGTTTTTTGCGCCCGAGTCAAAGGGTCTCGTTGAGTCTCGCGAGGAAAACGAGAGCGAGCATGTACACACTTGTTCAGTTAGTTGCTCGCTGACGTTATTTATGAACGCACGTGTTTCACTATGTGGTCTAATGAACGAGAATTACAGTTTTTGGAGTGTTATCAAACAGAACCTTTTTTATGGAACTTATTTTTTATGGATTTATTTTAAATTGGCCAGAAGGTTCTGCCACCAACTCAGCCAATTGATTTTCCATTGTACTTCTGAAACAAAGAAGCGTTTCTATTGATTCCTTAAAAATACAATAAAATACATTAACTATTCAGGAAGTTTTTATATTTATTTCCCTGTTTCTACTGCGGTGCATGGTAATCATCCATCATCTTCTTTTTCTCCATGGTTTGAGAAAATTTTTTTATAGTAAATGTTTAAAAAATTATAATAGCTCACGGCACAAAGACAAATAGCAGCAGCTTTTTCTACGTCCATTCTCGTGTAAGTCTTCAGTTCAAATGTTAGAACGAGTGTGTACAGGCATGCTCTCGACGAGAGTCTTTTCGGCCGAGGCTCTCGACGAGAGGCTCTCGACGAGTGTGTACAGCCGCGGTTAAAGCCGGGCTTTATTCTCCATAGAAATTGCTATAGAGTTCTATAGCTAGGTATGTAGCTACTCGGGCAAAATTTCATACGTTAGAAGAGATGAGCGCAAAGCCCGGTAAAAGCTCACGCGTGCAAGCGAGACACCGCACTGTTTATAATCTATCGAATTTAGGTTGTAACGTCCAAATAAAAGGTACGACCTTATTCCGATAGGAAGAAGGATGAAATTAAAAAGTTTATTCGAATTCGTCTTTGTTTTATGCTAGGCGTATTATATTATTATATTGTAGGTGAGTTTTCATTGAATTTCGGAGCAAATTATTAATTGCTCATTGCGCGCGAATATTCAAACGTGAAGATGGGTATTTTCCTGTCTCGTAGCGAATTTCTAAGGCAAGCCGGGCTTTTCGGCTTGTATGAACGTACCGCCACTGCTGGCCGCCCTCTTTTTCTCTTCTCGCCAATAGGGAAATTTCTGGATTCAGGAGGTGGTTGCACGTACTTCAGCCTGAATGTTAGTCCCAATAGATGTTTGCAGGTATACTGTTTTAGGAATGTAGGACAGTTAAACCTACCGGATAACCAATCTTCGCTGTTGATGGGTAACATTACTTCCCATTCACTGAAAAACTGATCTTTAAAATCATCGAAGCTTCTCCAGTGTTCATTGAAAGTTTTGCATTCCATGTTATCACCGGCTGGTATGCGGTAGTATTTCGCTGAGTCAGTTGTCTGTTTGACGGGTAGTCTTTTAGGCAGTTTAGCCCATTGATACGCTTCAGTTCATTGTTTGAGAGTAATGGTGGGTTGTTGAGAAACGGACTTATTATTTTTATAAATGTTACACCATTCGGTCACTATATCTTTTGCGACCGCCAGGAATCGCGACAGTGAGTGACGCTCACGTAAGGTATAGTCGTCTTAAATAGTTCGATTAAATGCTTCCAGTGCATTATTAGTTACTGGAGTACCTGGAAGAACTCCTAAATACCAATTGCAATTCATAATCAGTAATTCTTTTTCAAAGTATTTTATAAATTCTTTTTCATCCCTCCATTTCGCCAAAAAACTTTCACAAGCACGGTCGAAGACATCGGAAGACGATGAACACTGCAAAGCGTCTATATCAGATAATATTTGCTTGCGCTGTGATTTGTCCACTAACTTTTCAACTTGTTTTTGGATATTTTTTTTTGCATGTGCCCAACACATTCTTATTTTGGAATTAGGTCAAAAAACTTTTAAGAATTCATTTTTATGCTTTTTGCTGCATCAGAGATCAATACTTCTGACTCTGACTCTAATTTTATTTTTTTACTAAAGACAACATGAATAACCCGTCTTCATATTGATTTCCAACTTCATATTGTTCGCCACAACTTCAGGCTTTCTTAATGCGACAACCTTCTGTAGAAACAGAAGTTGTTTAAAAAAATATATTCGCTTTTACGTGCTCCACGACCCGATCCGGACTTCAAAGATTTTTGCAGGTTCAGTTCTCGTGTGAAGCAACCACGGATACTTTTCCACCTTTTTTGTAAAGTATCAGCTGAAAAAAATAAAGAAGTTTAGTATAACCATTCATCAATCAACCAAACAGCCTATTGCAGTCCAATAAGTATGTTATCTTTTCTTTTAGGTATTTTGCGTCAGGGTGTTCACTCATGGACCTTTACTACAGCTACAGACTCGGTCATACAACAATTTGCACAATAATCAGAGAAGTGTGTAGCGTTATATGTCAATATCAAGAAAAGTTTATAGGTCTTCCAAAGACAGAAAATGATTGACATGAAAAAGTTGCAAGATGATTTGAAACAATCGCAAACTTCCCCCATATCAACTTACTTATTTTCTCATTCAACCTGAGTTTTACGTTTGCGTTTAGGTTGTTTTTGCGTCCCTTGATTGATGTCATCTACTCTACTTCCTGGATTGATGTCTTGTACTGTACTATAATCCTCTAAAATCGACGGAGAATCACTCATTTTTGTTTTTGAAAATACAAAGCACACTCGTAAAAAACATCAGACAGAATCGAAATAAAATCGAACATGAAAAATACTAAATAAATAAATAAAAATTCTTTATTGACAACAGTTTTACATTTTGAATACTGACAGCGAGATGACAAGAGATATTGACAGGTAGCTAGGGGTGAGTCGTTATAACGATAGCATATAAAAATAGCCGTTAACCTTTAAGTATGGACGTCATTTTTTCTTAACACTACTGCGGACGTGGAGTCTCACAGGCTCCTATATGTACATACTTTTTTTTTGAGAATTTGATATAAGGTTGCTTTAAAGCTGATTGGATATTGAATTTAAGGGATTTAGCAATAAAATAACGTGCTTATATAATCAACTTTTATTTAAAAAAATATAGAAATGTAAAAAATAAAAAATCGTGGCACTTTTAAGTCTAAATTTACTTAGGCTACATTTTTAGATATTAAAAACAGCCAAACTTATGACTATAACAAAATGAGTCTTTTTTTCTTAAAATATAATATATAAGGAACCAAAAACACAAAATACCTACTTCAGGTAACTAATACAAAAAATATTGACAACGGTCTAATAACGCTAATTTATTGGCAGTCAGTGCACAAAGGTCTACAACATTGGAGACACACAGGTTTCTTGCACCCAACACAAACATAGGTAGTTATCCTATGTTTTTTCGCGGGACAGATTCTACATGCTCTTCTGGACCCTTGAATGGTTTCTTGATCCTGGACACCTTCTGTAACCATATCATTACCTAAAACGCGATTCATAGTCAACCTCAGTTCTCTTGGCAATCGTGTATTTATAACAAGTCTTTGCACATGAGGCACTACAAGCATGAGTGCTAGTTTTTTTTTTAAATCTCCTCTTTCCACAGCTTTTGGAACTATCCGATTCTTCTCCTAGGACCTGGTCCGGTTCCCGGTCCTGATCTTGGTCCTGATCTTGGTCCTGATCTTGGTCCTGATCTTCATCACTGTCACTCTCATGATTTTGTATTAGTTCGGACTCCAATATAAAAAAAAAACCTTCAATATTCTCTTCATTGTCAGACTAATCCGTAGCTAACAACTCACTCACTTTTTGTTCGAAAGTTGGATCAGCGACACGGAAATTTTTTGCGCAGGGCCTTGAACAGAACTCGTAGACGGTAGTTTTGATGAAAAATTACCGGCATTATTTATATTTGACATTTTGTACTACAAAATCTGAAACAAACATAATCGCCCTTATAAAATATATTATATGACAACAATGGACGTGTAGCCTGACAGGCTCCAGTCAATTTTTTGATGGTTATTACTCACGTAATATTCACCGGACGACACAACCTCCTCCCCCGTTGGTAGTTTGGCAACTAAAACAAAAGCTACTGAGCCGCTCAATCGCGGGGAGTGGGGGGAAATAGGCGAAACTATGAAAACGTAAACATTGAGTAGCCTGTGAGACTCCACGTCCATACTTAAAGGTTAATTTTTCAATCGATTGATTTAGAAAAATCGATTTGAAAAAAGAATCGAAATAAACATGTATTTTTCGGCATTTGAACCGATGACTATTAAATTATGTTAAACTTCTTAAGGAATTATCGGTTTTTGATACAAACTAGAAACTGAACCCCCTTAGATAGTATGCTATCAGCCGTACAAATAAAAACTTGCTTATTCAAACCTTATGCAATGAATAGATATGATTGGAATAAATAAAGAATATGGATGTCATAACTTCTTACAAATAAATTTGGAATAACGTCGATGTAACTATGCTCACGCTATGCAATAGGCGCGAAGCGGCAACGTAGCAATTCATTCATAAAATTATGAAAAACATTGAAATTGTCTATGGATAAGCGTTTCTGCTGTCATTTTGACAATTGACACTCGATTGACTTCCCTCCATTCGAATTTGTTTTCGAAGTTTCATTGTATGTCTTGTTAAATTATTTGGAAACTAATATTGGAAATATATTATTATATTATAATTAAATATGCAAGCAAATAAAAGAGAACGCTGTCTGAATTGGGAAAAGGAGGAAAAGGTATGTAGAGTTGTGTACATTTATAATTGATGCGTGGTAATTTCTTTGCTTCGATCATGTTTCTTGTACCTCTCTCTGTTCACAGCAACTGTTTAGGAATATCTTACGACCCTATCTAAATATAATAGAAAATAAGGATTTAACTACCAATACAAATAAGGAAAAAACAAAGGCTTGGGACGAAATAACAGAGAAGTAAGTATTGTGTTGTTTTGTATATTAGTTTGCTTATAAACCTTATTGATGTATCCAAACATTTGAAAAACATTTTTTAAAAATTGTACGCCACATGGCAGATCCTTTGATTATATACTCCCTAGATAGAGTATCGGCGCGTCAAAAGCGTCGATAAAAATATCAGCTAACTGTTAGCCTCTAAAGCGCTCACCACTCCTCAGTGTCAATTGTAACGTCAAGAGATACGCACGCACGGCTCATTTTTTGCGTTAGATTATTTCGGTGAAAATGACAAGCTGCGCGATTAAAATCTGCAGAAATTACAAAGGACGTTTACGAACAACTAACAAAATCTCCTACCATCGGTAAGTAACTCAAAACTAATAGTAATTTACGGAAACAAAAATAACAAATTCATAATTATTTTCACAAAATCAACGCGTCGTTTTTTAGTGTTGCCAGTCTTAGATTGCGAATTTCCCTGATGTATGTTCATTTTTACCCGACTGCACCAGAAGGAGGAAATACATCAGGGAAGGTGTGTGTATGTATGTATGAATGTATGTGGGTGTGTTTTAAAAACTGTTTGGCTGAGCCTACAGCCTTAATGGATGGACCGATTGTTTTTGTTTTGCAAGCTTCCGCGCAGTCGGATGTTTTTTTTTGTCTTAAATATTTTAATATTTATTTTTGAAGTAAAATTTCTTTAGGCGCCGTTGAGAGTAAATGAGATTACTTTTCGGATGGAAATAACGCTCTATAGTCTGTTGACACAATTTCCGCTACTTAAAAACAGAAAAAAAATCTATACGTCTCAAAGGTCGGTATACCTGTTTAAGAATATCTATGGACGCAGTATAATTTTTGCACGCCTCATAAGCGAAGCGTTGAGGTGGGTACTACTGTCACTTCGCGCAAAACATCTGATTTTTCAAACTTAAAATGTCTTTATGTATCATACATTGCACTTGTAAGATAATACATACACACACATATTAAGAAAAAACACTATTTTTAACGTTCATGATATTTTTGATGTCATTTTTGTTATTTAAACTAGTTAAAAAACAGTTTAAAAAAGTTCTGTCTTGGACGTCCGTGTGTCTGTATGTGCGGATCCTTTTTCTTGTTAACACGATAGCGACCGAAATACTTTACTAATCGAGTCTTTTTTTTTCTCTTACGCTTGAGTATGCTCAGGAATAGAACCCTTTCATTTTTCAGGGTCTGATTCGATGTGGTTTAATTGTTATTAAATAAACAAAAATAATAATTAATAAATAATTATTAAAAAAAAATTATGAGGCGTGCACTTTTGGATTTTCCAAACTATTTTTAAATTGTACCGATTTCGTACAAAATCGATATCTCAGGATCCTTAGGATCACAAAACAGGAAACTGTTACCAAAATTTAAAAAAGTCAACGCCATTTTGATTTTTTTGTTATTGTACCGATTTCGTTCCAAATCGATATCTGAGGATCTCTAGGATCGCAAAACAGGAAACTGTTACAAAAATTTGAAAAAGTCAACGCCATTTTGAAATTTTCTGTTATTGTACCGATTTCGTTCAAAATCGATATCTGAGGCTCCCTGGGATCGCAAAACAGGAAACTGGTACCAAAATTTTAAAAAGTCAGCGCCATTTTGAAATTCTTTGTTATTGTACCGATTTCGTTCAAAATCGATATCTGAGGCTCCCTGGGATCGCAAAACAGGAAACTGGTACATAAATTTTAAAAAGTCAGCGCCATTTTGAAATTCTTTGTTATTGTACCGATTTCGTTCAAAATCGATATCTGAGGCTCCCTGGGATCACAAAACAGGAAAATGGTACAAAAATTTGAAAAAGTCAACGCCATTTTGAAATTTTCTGTTATTGTACCGATTTCGTTCAAAATCGATACCTGAGGATCCTTAGGATCACAAAACAGGAAACTGTTACCAAAATTTATAAAAGTCAACGCCATTTTGAAATTTTTTGTTATTTTACCGATTTCGTTCAAAATCGATATCTGAGGCTCCCTGGGATCGCAAAACAGGAAACTGGTACCAAAATTTTAAAAAGTCAGCGCCATTTTGAAATTCTTTGTTATTGTACCGATTTCGTTCAAAATCGATATCTGAGGCTCCCTGGGATCGCAAAACAGGAAACTGGTACCAAAATTTTAAAAAGTCAGCGCCATTTTGAAATTCTTTGTTATTGTACCGATTTCGTTCAAAATCGATATCTGAGGCTCCCTGGGATCACAAAACAGGAAAATGGTACCAAAATTTATAAAAGTCAACGCCATTTTGAAATTTTTTGTTATTTTACCGATTTCGTTCAAAATCGATACCTGAGGATCCCTAGGATCACAAAAAAGGAAACTTACCAAAATTAGCTTCCATGCATTCCATTCATTTTAAATTTCGGTACCATTTTCCTGTTTTGTGATCCCAGGGAGCCTCAGATATCGATTTTCAACGAAATCGGTACAATAACAGAAAATTTCAAAATGGCGTTGACTTTTTCAAATTTTTGTACCATTTTCCTGTTTTGTGACCCCAGGGAGCCTCAGATATCGATTTTGAACGAAATCGGTACAATAACAGAAAATTTCAAAATGGCGTTGACTTTTTCAAATTTTTGTAACAGTTTCCTGTTTTGCGATCCTAGAGATCCTCAGATATCGATTTGGAACGAAATCGGTACAATAACAAAAAATTTCAAAATGGCGTTGACTTTTTTTCAATTTTGGTAACAGTTTCCTGTTTTGTGATCCTAAGGATCCTCAGATATCGATTTTGAACGAAATCGGTACAATAACAAAGAATTTCAAAATGGCGCTGACTTTTTAAAATATTGGTACCAGTTTCCTGTTTTGCGATCCCAGGGAGCTTCAGATATCGATTTTCAACGAAATCGGTACAATAACAGAAAATTTCAAAATGGCGTTGACTTTTTCAAATTTTTGTAACAGTTTCCTGTTTTGCGATCCTAGAGATCCTCAGATATCGATTTTTAACGAAATCGGTCAATTAACAAAGAATTTCAAAATGGCGCCGAATTTGGGTTAAATTTAAAAATGATGCAGGCGAAGCTGCCGGCAAACCTATAGTATTTTTATAAGTCGACACTATATTATAACATTAATTAATGAAACATATTCTGTAAATGCTAATTGATTTTTATTTGATTGTATTTTCTATTCTATAAAAATCATATTCTAACTCAAGAGACAACTAAACACAATTGAAAGTACAATATTAAACTATTATTTATGATTTTATTAACATGACATAATTTTACAGGTTTTGCCCCATTTTATCGGGATAGATTCATTAGCTGGTAACTCCCTGATACAAATGACGCTGGTGTAAGACATAGCAATCGCTAAGCGTGTGTGCGTGCCTCACTCACACACGCTTGTAAATACTGGCCAGTTTTTGCTGCATCGGTCATTGCGTGAGGCGTTATCTAGGGAGTATATAATCAAAGGGCAGATCACAGCGGATCACCTCATACATTGTAATAACCCTTATAACCTGTGAATCACAATAAATCATTTGAATTTGAAATTTGAAACATGTTATTTTCAGTTTTAATCTAGCAAATGTCAGAACAAGGGATAGAAAACAATTAATTAATCAATGGAAGGTCCAAAAATTAAATTCGAAGAAAGAAATGTCCTTGTTTAGGCGAGAGTCAAATAAAACTGGGGGTGGCCCCAAACCTCCTTCTCCTTCCCCAGATGCTATGGAAATACTGGACATGGTACCTCAGGAGTTTGAGATTTGTTTTAATGAGTTTGATTGTGATGGTATCAAGGTTAGAAATTAACTTAAATACTATTCCTTTGTTTACATTACTAAGTAAATAATTACCAAGATGTATCTTGTAATGACGTTCTTTAAGTGGTCTCATCATGGGTGTTTTTCATTTCAGGATATTACAAATGAAATAAGTGGGAATCCAGATCCTGTGGAACCAAATACACCAATTGGAAATAGTAGTGTAGGGATTTTTTTTGTGTTCCTTTATTATAATCATACAATTTATTATTAACTGATATTAACCAGGTATAACCATATCAAGTGACATAATGATCACTAGTAGGTCACTAAGTAGTAGTAATAGTGGTAGTTAGATATTATATTCAGGTAGATACTTGTATGAACTGCTCTTGTTAATTCCAGGAAATTATAAATAACAACATAACTGGCAAGGCAGTAGAAGAAACCTGTGCCTCCAGTGAATAAGGGAATAACTCAAAAACAGCACTTTTCAGGAGAGACAAAAAACTATATATCAATACTAAATCTTTATAAATTCAAAATTTTAAGCTTGTATGGGTAAGATATGATGTTAGACTATAGTTTTACATATGAACACATATTGTAACAACCCCATAACTATACTTTTTTCGTGTTTTTTTGTAGTTGTGGCCTTATGAACGAGTACTTCATGGAATAACTCAATGTATTCACATAATTTTTTTTTTACTCTTTGCAATATAACGACTTATACCCTTATGCACTATGTGCATAATCGCACAACACGACTTATATTATTGCCAGTTTTGGTTTTATAGAAATGATGTGACTTATTATGCTTGAAATTTGTGTACTTTATGACTCAATTGAGGCCTTTTAGTGGAAAAACTATGCACGTAGCTTGAAAAACGAATGAAATCAACGGGTTTTTTATCGTTATTAGATAATAAAAACAAAACAACATTTAGGTATTTATGCATTTAACCCTAGAAGTCCAATCTACGTAAATTTGACGTATGTACTCTTCTATATTTACCATCGAATCGCTGCAAAATCCAGAACTAACTTATTAGCCGTCGAGACCTAGCAGTTCATAGTTGGCTCATCCCGGTAAATTCCGCCATTTTGTTGTAAAGAGGATGTTGTGCGTCATTTTGACGTATAATTGGGCTTTTCGTAACTTTTAAGATTGTTTCAAATTTTTATTTTGTGATTTATTTGAATAATTTTTTTTCCAAGTCACGTTTCACATGATATAGTATTATACTATAGATTGAGTATAAATTGGGATCCAGACAACTTTTATACTAGGACGAAAAACCTTCAATCATAGTAAATGACGATTGTTGTCCTCCGCTGGATTTGGACTCCAAGCAAGGGGATTGGGTGGCTGAAGATGTTGTCCGGAGTAAAACCGAATATGTCATGGTGGTATACATTGAGGATACAAGCACTATAAAGAGATAAGAGAAGCCCGAAAACCATATTCCTGTATGTTCAGTTAGAGGAAAAGTTATAGGTGGTCAGTGGCGATATTATACGGCATGATATGGAATTTTAACAATTTCTATATCATATAATATCAAAATAATGTAGATAAATAAAGAAAATACAATGAGCCGCAAAGAATTTATGAAAAAATTAAGCACAGATTTGAAGGTGCCTTGGATGCAAATACGACTTGTGGCACGCACTTTGAAGAGACTCTACGTGACAATAGCCCAATTTTTTCAAAATATGTAGTACCAGAGTATCCATAATATGTTTACGAAAATGCAGGACCAAAGAAGTACTGATTTTGCGGATTTTTTTCCTATAAAAAAGGCAAATTACCAAAGCACAGTGGCTAAAACGCTATATGCGGAGAACACAATATTCATAATTGTCAAGACTGGTTATAAATACTTTTTTTTTCTATGCAACTATTATAGTATTATTGTAGTTAGATTAAATTAAAAAAAAAAAAGATTAAAAGCTTGTTATTTTATATAAAACTTACCCAATTATAAGAAGAAAATATAAGTTTAACATTTTTGTTGGCTTTTTTTTTAGATGATTCAATTATCGTTCTTTATATAAACAAAGAGTATAATATCATTAAATGCACTAAATGTGTTAATTAAAACTGTATTTTTAATATCTATTGCAAAAAAATAGTTAATTTCCATAGAAATATATTAGTATCCCAAGTTAACTGATAAATACCTTTTTAAAATATATAAAGATTTGTTGTTGCAGATTTATTGAAAAAACGATTGAAAAATAATATTAAGCAAAAAGGAATAGTGTATGTTGTCCGTGCAGTATTGAAATAGACCAATAGCAACACGGCATTAATGCGAAACTGTCTCGTGTCGTCACTTGAACCAATGACAATAAGAGTTGTTCCTTTATGCTCATGTTAGAAAAATGACACAAATGCGTTTATACTACTATACTAGTGTTAGCACGGATGGAACGAAATGAATTAAGTCTTTATTCAAAAAGTATAACTACACATATGTCTTTGTGTTCGTGGGTACTTTTGACTCGAGACGAATAGTTCCTTTGCGATTGCCTAAAATGATGGATAAGGTAACTTATACCGTTAATCACACCCTTCTTATACCGTTTGGGTCATTCGAAAAAATGGGTTAGGACGCAGCTAGAGATATGACCTTTTGATATGTTGTGTATTTTGACGAGCTGAATCCAATGGTGCATTAAAAACCAAAGGGAATAACTCGTCTTACTCCTTTATATTCACTGGAGGCACAGAAACAACACCACCAAAACCAACAAAAAAAAACCTCAAAAACAAAAAACACCAGTAATTATATACATCTTAACTTTTGATTTAGTTTATATTTGTTTTTGTTCAATTTCTACTTATTTCCAAAATATTTTTTTATTCAAATGTTTGTTATTGAGATATATAATTATATTAAATGTGTGATAGATATAATGTTGGTAGCTGTTCATGGGCAGAACTTAGAATTTTAGTAAATCTAGGGTATCAAAAGATAATTAAATTTTTCTTGTTTGTTATAGATAGCAAGACAAAATAGTTTTGATTTTGCTGAAGCCTCTTATAAAGACATGCATAGCTTTAGAATGCTAGAAAATGAGCGCCTACAAAAGGAACATGAATTAAGAATTACTCAAATGGCTGAAATGCATGTGCAAGTTATGAAAAATTTAAAATTGCAAAATGAAATTTTACAAAAATGCTTGGATACTAATAAAAATGCATAATATAATATTTATCGTTTTATTTATAAACTTATGTACATAATTACTAACTAAATAAAATTACATAATAAAAATATACTATAATATACATATATACATAATTAAAAATTATCTTCAATAAATGTGGCCCGTACTGCAGGTCCACGCAATGTGTTGATACCAGCGGGTACTGTTGGTGGTTGAGCAGGTATTTCTTCATCGTCGTCATCATCATCATCACCAAAGAAAGATTCCTCATTTAATTCAATGGCTATATTGTGCAATATAGCCAAAGCAACTATATATGCTTTGGTGTTGTCCAGAGCTGTTCGAAAACCTGATAATAAACATCTAAATCGACTCTTCCACACACCAAAACATCTTTCAACACTTGTGCGTGTTCTAATATGGGCATAATTGTATGCTTCTTCTTTCCGAGTAGAAGGATTTAGCAGGGGTGTAAACAAGTAAGGAGTGCAAGCATATCCAGAGTCTCCTAGTAATCTACCATGTATTTGCCCACTCTCAAAAATTTGTTTTATTCGGCTTTCACTGAATATGCGTGAATCGTGAGTGCTGCCACGCCAACGAGCAACAATATTCGTTATTTTTAATGTTGCATCACACACTACCTGAAATTAAATAATTGGTGAGTCAACACACAATTTAATATGGTGGATATATATAACATATAGATAGATTTTATGCAGTTTGAGAAAAAATAAAATAACACACACCTGTACATTTAAGGAACTGTATCCTTTCCGATTTATATAATATTGACCACTAAGTCCTTGGACTTTTGGTATTTTAATGTGAGTGCAGTCAATGGCACCAACCACATTTTTAAACCCAGCAATCAGTTCAAACTGCTGCATAACTTTCAACTGTTCATTTAAAGATAGCGGCATTTTAATGTAATCAAACCTTTTCACTAATATTGCCCTTGCTACCCGATGACATACAGTAGAGACAGACTGCTGAGTCAAACCGTGAATATCACCAGAATCATCTTGCATCTGAAAGTTAATCAAAATATTTTAGTTAGGTTAGTTACCTAGTACCTACATAATTGCTTGCACAGCAAACTACAAATACAAAAATATTGTGTGGGTTACTCTAAAAATGATGTTTATTAATGAAATAATTAAAATTATATAGTAAGGTACACACTTACTTGATTGCGACCCCAACATCTCAAAGCTATCAATATCTGGAGAACAGAAGATAAACCACCACCACGTCTGTCTTTATATAGAGAGTTGCCAAATAACTGGTCCAAAAACATAACTCCAGGTTTAGAAAATCTATATTTTCTACGAAACTTATTATCATTATAAATATCAAAGGGGTTTTTCCTAATTTCGTATGTTTTGATACTTCTTACAGGATTTTCCATTTCAATAATGAAATTATTAATTTGCTCAACTTCTTCTACTTCTCTTATTGCTCTCATTGCCATTATCTCGAATTAAGATTAAAAATTGCTTCTAAATTACAACCTTTACTACAGAAAGTACGAAAAGATGTGTTTTTATTCGTTTATGTCAGACTTATACTAGGGTGACAGCCGGAATAACTATGAAATAGCATTAGTATGAATACTTATTACGACGTTATGGTAGGTTTAACTTATTACGTGTTTATTTGTATGATTTTTCCTTATTCTTAGTTTATTCTTATCATAAAATGTTATGACTCGTTTATTTGTACGGCTGTAAGTATGTATGTGTCGGGTTTTGATTGGACCACTGCTTTTTAATATTTTTTTTAAAGCTGGAAATGTCGGTTTTTGAATAGATTTCTTTCCTGGAGGGTATGTAATTCAACATTTTGCAACGGAAAAAAAATTATGGCATAAATGCGACATATCGGTTTTTGTTACGACGCGGATCCTCAAATGTCATAATCGCATACTGCAAGATTTTTGGCACTTACCTTCATTTGCATTTACGTAAAATTACATTAGCGGGGCGCAAAACAAAACACGTTCGTTTCTCAGAGGCGCGTGGGTCGACTGGCGCGAGCCGTTCGTGGCTGCGCGGGGGCCCGAAGCGGGGGCTGAAGACGCTGTTTACGCGTCGGTCTCATGTAGTGTTTCGTGGTGGTGTGGGTGACTCGCATTGCCCGCTGACACCCATTACTCTCCTTTACTGTCCTGTCGCACTCGCACATAACAGTTACTCGTATGATGCGGTCACACAGTGCGAGCTATTGCACCTCAGTAACTGACACGGTCAGCTCGCATGCTAGCTCGTACCGTGTAACCTAGGCTTTACCCTATTGATGATTTGGATCAACTTTCTTCTTATTATACGAAGCTCTAATAACTAATTTAATTGAAAACTTTATTGTTTTTTTTTAAATTTTTCAGATAAGTTATAGTGAAAAATTGTTCGAAATCTTAATTTGCAGATAGGTGGACATAATAAATAAAATTGGATAGTTTCCTGAAATAACTTTATTCTAATTTAACCAAAAAATAATGATTGACATCATAATTTTAAGTATGTAATTGTACGTTTGTACTAAGACTACAATAAACAAATTTCAAAATTCTAAAATAATCAACCAAGAAATAATCATTGACAACGAAGTGACAACGAACATAATTTTTAGTAATTGGAAGTTTGTACTAAAGGCTGATTTACACGTATTAAGTTGCCAAGTCTTAACTAAATTTTAACTAAATTTCAAGCGACTTAATTTTAAGTAACCGTTTACACGTAAAAATACTAAATAACTAGTTAAACTCATTTATTCGCTCAAGATGGACGACCACAGAACAAATACACCCCTAGCGGACGACCAACATCAACAGTGCATTCCAGACGTGATTAAATTTGTATTAAATGAGGTATTGGATGAAGTAAAAGATGAAATAATCAGAGAAGCGAGAATACCTAAAAGACGGTGGGTAAGAAAATGGATAAGCAGGAGAAATGAATATGGCGCAAGTACAACTTTGTTTCATGAACTAGCAGGAGAAGATAAAAATGAGTATTTCTCTGCACTGCGGATGTCAGAAGAATCATTCAATTACTTGTTATCTAAAGTTGAACATGAGATACAGAAAAGAGATACTGTGATGCGCTCTGCATTAGAATCAAAATTAAAATTACATATTGTTTTATATTTTCTCGCTACTGGAAATAGTTTCCGCAGTCTATCTCACTTTTTTAGAGTTTCTAAATCAAGTATATGTTTGATGCTGCCTTACGTGTGTGAAGCTATATTTCATGCGTTGAAAGATTTTATAAAGGTAAGAAAAAACATATTTACACTCAGTATTTATTTATTAATATTTTAATAATTAGCTCAGCTTATTAAACAAACAAAACATGTTATTTATCAATAATTAACTCACAATTAAACAAACTAAATAAATAAAATTACTGCTCCTCGACCTCCACAATAGAAGCTACTGCTTGTGACAAAATATCAGGTTCAAGGATACTTTGTGATAAATCTCCAGCTTGGGAATAAAATGTTATAGAATTTTCTCTTCCTGATTGGGGATTTACTGTATTGTATGGAGGTGTTACTGTAGAAACGCTGTCCAGAGTTGCTGCAGGAATACGTTGAGGATTCTGTCCAATACATGATTGTGAAGGTTCTGGGGACTCAACGTAATACGTACTTGAAGAAGGCGATGGAGTAAAACGGCTACTATTATTCATTGGCGAAGGGGTTCTACTACTGTTCATTAATTGTTGTATACGCATATCGGACAAATAGTTTTGAATATGTTTTTGAGCTTCCAGCGCCAAAAGCAAAGGCATAGCTTTCAACTGTCCTGCAACACTTTTAGCAAAATGGTCAAACTCGTGTTCAGTAGTAGATTGCGAACTTGCTGTATTCATAGTATTGTTAATGCAGCTCACTTTATCCACAAGTGAATGTAATTCCCGGAGTCTTCTTTTACGAGTGGCGTTAGTAGGATTTGGTATTGTAAATTGATGCTCGGTAGTTGATGCAGGCTCACTGATTTCATCATCAGTTGTTTGATCAATTGAATTGTCTCCACGATTTTCTTCATTATTCTCCTGTAACAAAACATATATAAAGTATACATACACAAATGTTTCATTCAAGTATCTTTTTGTATTACAGATACCTACTACAAGTACAGACTGGGATATAATAGAAACAGGATTTCGAAGAAGATGGAATTTCCCTGGACGTTGTGGGGCTATTGATGGCAAACACGCCGTGCTTAAACCACCACCCATTTCTGGAAGATTTTATTATAATTATAAACATTCAAACAGCATAGTACTAATGGCTCTTGTAGATGACAACTACTGTTTCAGCTATGTAGACGTTGGATGTAATGGTCGAGTCTCTGATGGGGGAGTCTTCAGAAACTGCAATCTGAGTGAGGCCCTGGAGAATAATTTGCTTCCAGATGGACGTGTCATTGTTGGTGATAACGCCTTCCCCTTGAAACCGTACATAATGAAACCGTATCCAGGGAGCCAGTTAACTTTAAAACAAAAAGTTTTTAACTATCGCCTCTCACGAGCACGGCGCATAGTAGAAAATGCGTTCGGAATTTTAGTTGCTCGATTCAGAGTTTTTGAAAGGCCTATTCCCATCAACCCTGACACAGTTGACAAGGTTGTCAAAGCCTGCTGCGCTCTACACAATTGGCTTCGTAAAACAAAAAGTAATGTAAATGCGCCAACAGTAGACATTGAAGACACACGCAATGACCGTGTGATTCCAGGTGATTGGAGAGAAGTACCATCAGAAGGATTGGAAGATCTACCCACGACTACTCAAAATCATTCATCTCGAGATGCCAGAACGATCCGTGACAATTATGCTGACTATTTTGTAGGAGAAGGATCAGTTGATTGGCAAATGCGAATGATATGCTGAAGTTGTAGCAAGCAGTAAATAAAAAAAGACGGGTTGCACTCCGGGAGTGCCGGCAGAAGTGAAAACTTGATTATTAACATTCAGCATGTTTGATAAAAAAAAAAAAAAACATCCGTCTTACGCTTTTTCGATCAGGCCACGTGTCCTGACGCGAGTTTAAGATTTTATACCCAACGCCGCTAAAGAAGTTTTCACTTCAAAAATTAATAAGATAATCCCTAATTATAAAAAATAAATACATTTACTCACCAAATTACTGTGTGTTTTTCTCGATTCACTAATATACACCGAATTTAATGCTTGATGTAACATATCAAACCATTTTATAGTTGGCTTGTAAATGTCATCAGTGCCAGACCCAGATTTTGATGAATCTTTAATTTTTTTCAATTCTTGCGAATATGTTGATCTAATACTCTTTATTTTTGTTTCAACTTCTTTTACATCAAAATTTGCAATCGCCATGGCTGACGCTATATCGGAAAGACGATGTTGTTTTGCTTGCGTATTTCGGTAATTTAAGCTTTTAATATTCCATAAACAATCGTCCTTTATGTATTCTTCTATGAACTTTATTGTCGTGTCTTCCGTCCACTTCGACATTTTCAAAAGATTTTTATTTATAAACTAGCTTCCGCCCGCGACTCCGTCCGCGCGGATGTCGGTCTTCGCGTGGATGGTTTATTTCTCTATTCTGAGTAACTCTGACAATGACATCTTATAAATATCTATTGGACCCAAATACGGCTAGGCCTATAATAATACGCAACGTGTGTTCGCGGTTGTACAGAACAACGTCTA
This sequence comes from Colias behrii, assembly GCA_029959065.1. Taxonomy (NCBI): domain Eukaryota; kingdom Metazoa; phylum Arthropoda; class Insecta; order Lepidoptera; family Pieridae; genus Colias; species Colias behrii. The sequence goes on from JARWMC010000016.1 coordinate 4,501,301, forward strand.
TGGATAAAACTGAAAAATTAAGATTAAGATTTTTTCCAGGATAAAAAGTATCCTATTTTACGCCCAGGATAATAAGGTATAATTATACCAAGTTTCATCGAAATCGAACCGTTAGTTTTCACGTGATGTCTTCACATACAGACAGACAGACAGACAGACAGACAAAAATTTTTTTAATCACATATTTGGGTTTGGTATCGATCCAGTAACACCCCCTGCTATTTATTTTTTCAATGTTTTCAATGTACAGAATTGACCCTTCTACAGATTTATTATATGTATAGATTAAGTAGGAACTACGTTGCAATCACTGCGCCAGCTTATGCTTTTCACTTAAATTTAACTAAATTTTGCCTGTCCAAACGTGTCAAGTGATTAGCCACGCCCACCAACTTAACCGAAAAATAGACAAAATTCTATTCTACCTTCTTTACTTGCAACTAAATTTTAACTTGCAACTTCTTACTAAATTCACTGTTTACACGAGTTAAGTCACTTAAAATTAAGTTAAAATTTAGTAAATTTTTAGTCAACTTAATACGTGTATATCAGCCATAAGACTATAATAAACAAATTAGGGTTAGGGTCTCAATGCCGCTGTGGCCACCCACGGCTCTAAGGAATTCCGCAGCCATGCGACTTTCTCCCTCAATTCTTCGTCGGATTCTGAAAGGAATCATTTATCATTTAAATTGAAAACAGCTATACCCGAAAAAGTAAAAAAAAAACTCGCTTTTCATTAAAATATACATTACCTGCTGATGCTGCTGGCAATCGTATTAATGGAGCTACATCCGAATTGGATGACGAAGATGATGTTCTTGTCAAGGAACGATAATTCCACGAGTCCACGACTACGCAACTGCTCTACCATCAAACGACGACTTCAAAGTTATCAGAACCTAAAATACACTGATTTGAATGATGACTAAAAAGTGTATCTACATCATATTATCAGGGTGTAATCGTTAGGTGTGCACAGGTGATTATTTCGTAACTGTTACATATATCAAAAAAGAAAAAAATGTTGTGTGGTTTTATGAAACCACGGTAAAAGTGAAACTGTTCGAACGGTTCCGAACACTGCTTTGTGTAGCGCATGTCGCGTGACGGTCGGCTGCCGCTCGGCAGCCGCAATACGTACGCGTCATGCGCTACACAGACCAAAAAGTTTGAGACGATGTAATAAAAGTTTCACTTTAAAAACTTTAAATTGATATCGAAAGTACTTAACCTAATGAGTAAAATGGCACTAATAACTTTTTTTAAATAGAACGAGGAATATCCGAAAATTTTACATTAAACCCTGTACTACATTTAGTACGAAATAGTAGAACGGTTTTAGTTTACTGATCAACTGACTTATTTCATCGTTGGTTAAAATTTTGAGTGTTCCAGAATCCACTCTTCCATCTAGACAAAGCAATATACCAAATTACTTTAAGTATAAATAAGGTAATATAATGAACATTAATATATCGATTGTTCTGGTACTGTGTTCTGGGATGCAAAGAATAAATAAAACTATCTAGCTTCTAACTATCTACTTATGTAGTTTGATTACTGGGTCTTGGTTAAGTGGGGCAAAACTGGCGCTAGTGCTAGGGGTTCGGTTCCGCTTCATCTGAAGAATCTTCAGAGTCATCTGTCATCGTCATTGTCGTCTGAGTCACTATCATCATCAACAAAAATTATAAATTGATCAGTAACCAAATCCACCACATGGTCACGTTTTGTATATTCTGCTTCAAAGTCTTTTACCTTTTGGCATAATTTTCCCCATTCGGTAGCACCCATCAACGAAACTTTCTCCTTTACTAGATCCTCCATCTATGCTCCAGTTGACATTTTTTCCACTGACATACCCGTACCTGCTTACGGCCTGTTTGTGCAAACACTTTCGAGTTTTTTGTTGGGACAGTGCATAAACTCGTCTCGTCAACATTAAATATCCGATGGGGTGGAAAATAATGTTTTTCTTGCACGTTTTTCAAAGTCGAAAAAAATTTGTCCACCACAGGCTTATTAAAAGCTCGCGCTCGCGCAGAAGACGTTGATTCTGGGGTACGCATCGTAATGTCAGGATGTCTACGTCTAAATCCACGAAGCCATTCAAGTCCAGCTTTCCCTTTTGCTTCAGAAAATGGGTGCTGTAAATTATTTCTCTCTGCCAATTGGTAAGCTAATGTTAAAACATCCTGTGTGGTCAGCCCGTATATTCTAGACTCCATGTCCTTAATGTAATCCACAAGCTTCTGTTCTTGTTTTAGGTTAAACACAGTTTGTTTGCTACCTAACTTTTTAATGGAGCCTACAGCTATTTTATTTTTACCTTTGCCTCTTCTTTTTAATGTCATCACAGGAACTTTGGCTTTTAGAGTATGTAATCTTTTTTGGGTTATGTATGACTGCTTTCTTGTCCCTCAGTAGATTCTATTTTCCTTTTTAATTCAAACCATCTGGAGCAAGTATCTTTCAAGGGAGAGCCAAATCCAACATTGTACTTACGATTAAAGATTTGTCTGAAAAACGACCGTTTTACTTTTAGATGGGGGGTGCTTGCAACTTGCTCTTCATAAATCCACAGCTTTTTACGCTTACAGTCTTACGGATGATTTGGCCCTGCAATAATGAGGTTCGACAGCTTCTATAGATTCAATGAATGACATTACGCTTCTTTGTCTCTGTGCATATTTATATTTTTTGTGGTTGTTACCTCGATTCTCTTTTGCAATACTACCTCCATCTTTGAACGATCTCTGAAGAACGCCTGTAACTCTATCTTTTCCCACTTGTAACATTTTAATAAATGCAGTTTTACATACCCAGACTTGTTTTTGAGGATTCTTTATTGTTACATAGTACTTAGCACTTAAATTCTTTGGTCCTCTAGACTGATCTTTGAGTCTTTTTCTGCTGCATTTGGAGAGACGGCAATGATTTAATATAAAGTTGTCTTGATCAAGTTTGCTCTTCAATTTGTAGAAATTCTGGTGAAATCGAGCTACATCTTAGGTCTTTAATGTAAAACATTTGTAGGTACAATTTGTTTTGTGCTTGCATTGTGGGAAAGATGGCAATTGGCAGTTTTTTCGCAGAATATCTGAAAATAAACAATACCTACATTTATTTTTACTACCACAAATCAAATACAGCCATTTTTTGATTTATACATTAATCCGTTTTTATAGTATTTATAGTTAAAAATATAATTGTATACCCCTCAATGACTCGTACGAAATACCCCATACAAAATCATCCTGTATAGATATTTCTATGAAAGTTTGACTCGCCTCTCACGTCGTTTTTTCTCACTTTTCCAGTTATTTTTGTTGATCCCACGTTTCCTTGCTTGTTCCGGAGGAACTGGTTGTATTTTTTTGGTTAAATCGGACATTGTTTTAATTAATATTCACAATAAAAAACTGTGCAGATTCTCTTACAAAAGCATGAGCGGCCATTACTGTTTTCAACCACGCCATGACACTTATCTGTCAAATTGCAGTACTATGATTGGTGAATCTGGATTTGGCGGTTTTTGATTCTGCTTTGTGAAAAATCGGGCGGGTTTTGAAATAAAACGCAAGAAAGGAACGCAAATTACCTTAGGCGCGGGTCAAACACAAGCGGCGCGGGCGCGGGCGTGCCATAAGCGCACCTCTTGAATCTGTTTTGCACCACGTCCTTCTTATACATTTTGTATGAAAGAATTTTGGACAGGCGTCGAGACAGCACGCCACGGTTGTGCCACGGTTGCGCCGCCTTTCCAAAATTATTTCATACAAAATGCCAATAGCGCGCCCGATGCGCGCCGCGCCGCTTGTATATGTCCCGCGCCTTAGGATTTAGTGGAGTTTGAAAATGACGTTTGGAGTTCGAACCAAGGCCTGCCACCCACTCTGCCGCCCTATCGAAGAGTGCAATAACTAGGTTTTGACTACTTTCGAGATATTCGCGGTTAAAGATTTAATTTTTGTTTTGTGTGTATCTTCGTAACTATAAAAGCTATTGGTTTGAAACTTTTACTAAACGACAGATAAAATAATGCTTAATTTTATGTAGTATATTATATTTGTACATTAGTTTATATATATGTTACCGGAAATGCATGAAATCAAGGAAATGTGTACAATTCCGATACCATTTAGGAAATGTATAAAATATTGTTTAAAAAACTATTTAATGCATGCATATCCTAGGAAATGTATAATCTTCCTAGGAGTTGTATACAATTCCAATATCGTATTAGGAAATGTGTAAACTAAATGCTTTCTGTAATAAAACACGTTGTTATTTTTTTATTATAGCTCTTATTGATACAATCGGCTAACAGTCATACCGTAAAATTGTAATAATATGATGTTCATATTATTATCTTACTTATTAACATTTTAAAAATCAACTATCTAACTTTTAACGTAAATATCACAAAATCAACTTATATATTTTATTCTTATAAAATAAAGTTTTCATTTGGCAAGTAATCAGTCCCCTCGTCCCGCTGTCCCCGCGTATATTCAATCCGCCGTATTACATTACGGCTAGCTGTTTTAATATGCCGAAAATTCGTCTTTTTCCAAAATTCTACAAAAAGACGGTCGCGAGCCAACGGAGCCCCACGAAGTGGGGCTCCTATTTCTGTGTAGTTTTAAAAAAGACGAACCCAACCTAACCCACCCCCTTATCCAAACCAAAAATTTCTGATTACGAATTATCGGCATAGTTACTACAAAATGCCGACCGTTTGTAAACGGCCAGATTATATACAATTTGCCTGCGACATCCGAGCGTTGTCAGAAAAAAAACCTGACAAATTTCAATTTTTTCATTGTCAACAAAAAAATGATATCGGTAGAGACATAGACATAGACGGTAAGAGACATTCCTTTTTTTGGTGGGTACGCTATTCATATTTGTTCGGGTTTTTACGGTATATGGTTTAACCATGCCTGTTATAAATAACCCTCTTGACTCCCAATTCAAATTTTTGTAGCGGTCGTTGATATTTGCTCGTGTTTCTTCTGTAAACTTTGTCGTACACTTTTTTCTACATTTGTCAACACTACAAGGTGGTTTTAATGCTAATTTTGCATCAGCGCTTTCTTTTTTTTGCTTAATACGTTCTCCTAATTTAATATCATATGCACGCCTTTTCCTTGGTTGGCCCGATTTGGTAAATCCTTTTTCAGTTACAGGTAATATTATAGATGGTGATTCTACTTCCCCGTTTTCCCATTTTCCGGTTTCCGTATTTTCTTTTTCCCGGCAGCTGTCATTGACCGATTGCTCTTCTATCTGTTCTGTTTCTTCATTATCTATTTCTTTTTCTGCTCTATTACTAACACATTTTTTTGTATTTTCTTCATTCACTGATGCAATTACTTGACTTGTACTAGCTTCAGGCAATATATCAAGATCCTTTTGTATTTTTTCTAATTGATTTGATGCATCAGCAGGGCTATTGCGTATCTCATTTGACATTTCATAGTGATGATAACTTTGCACGGTGCTCAACGATTTCTTGTCAAACCATGTTTTTCGTATTGGCTATTAAAAGTTATCAACTGAAATGACGTCATGAGCACCAAATCAACTTGAAAGCCACCGTAACACATTTGACAGGTGTTTTTGTATCGATAGTTTTTAAAGCTGAACGCACATTTGTCAGCACCGTACGCGCCGAACGCGCCGCATTTTAAAATTGGGTCGCATATTTGTCAGCACCGTAAGCGCCGAACGCGCCGCATTTCTGTGTGCTGCCAACAATTTTTGCAGTTTTTTCTTGCTTTTGGTGACATTTTGCTATGGAAGAAATTGTTGTAATAGCCAGCTTATTGGCAGAGGAAGAAGAAAATGAAATTCGAAGAAAAAAAAGACTCTGGATTCACAACATTAATTTAAAAAGGAACTTATATGGAGAACTAGCTTTCCGCCCGCGGCTTCGCCCGCGTTTTCAAAGGAAAACCCGCATAGTTCCTGTTCCCGTGGGATTTCCGGGATAAAACCTATCCTATGTGTTAATCCAAGTTACCCTCTATATGTGTGCTAAATTTCATTGTAATCGGTTCAGTAGTTTTTACGTGAAAGAGTAACAAACATCCATACAAACTTTCGCCTTTATAATAGTATTAAGATATCATACGTTATTTCCAGATTTAATAGATGATGATGAACGATTTTTCAGATATCTACACATGACATACAGGAAATTTCAAGAATTGCTACATATTCTAAAACCACATCTTACTATGGAAAATTCAAGATTTAGAAGGGCAATCGGACCAGAGGAAAGACTCGTTGTATGTTTGAGGTATTATTTATTGATAAGTTTTATTAAGAATTTAGAGGTAGTAATCAGGTATTGTTTAGAAAAGAACATAAAATCAACAATTAGTATTTCTTAAATACTACGTATTTCTTTAGTTCTTCATTCAACTCAGAGCTCTCATGATCATAGGATGCATTAATAATCTCGTCACTCATTATCGTTATTTGTTGTGTAGGGTGTATTGATGCCATTTCTTGTTGAGGTATCGTGCCAGTCGAAGTGGTTGGTGCAATACGCGTACGTACAGATTCAGCATTTGTCAAATGAGACACTGTAGTATTTTGTAGAGAATTCAGCGGCAACGTAAAGAGGGTCATTTCAGGGGAGTGAACCGTATCAATAGATACAGAAGTAGCCTCCTTTTCATTTAGCGTTTCCATTTCTGCATTATGCACTAATTGAAACAATTGACCTTTGATGTACAGTTGTTTCTTTTTATCAAGTCCTTGTACAGTTCTAGCCATACTCATAAAAAAATCTATTATAGGATCTTGGTTTACATTAATATTATTTTGCGCAGAATCACGTGACCGGTTTTGTTCGGCCAAATAATCTTTTAGTACTGTTGCTACACTAGTGGTAGGATTTTCTGTGGATCTGTGCGATGACGAACGACTACAAGAGCGATTTGGAGTGTATCTCGGTAGTGGCGATTCCGCTTGTTGGAAATCTTCTCCGGACTCGGAATGTGGGGAATTAACTGAAGAAGGCACTGCTCGTGCTGGTACTGATATATTTGAAACTCTATTTTCTTCATCGTTTATATAGGGAAAGAGGAAGCTTAGCTCTTTGTTATATTTAGGCGGTTTTATTTTGGTTGCGGCTTGACCACTTTTTGTCTTTCTTAAACTCATCGCCTTTCTATAGTTTTCTCGGATTCTTGTCCATCTTTCTCTACATGCTACACCTGGGAACAATTTTTTAATAAATCAAGAAAACAGAATATAAAATACTTAAGGGGATAAAAGACGGAAGTCACTAGCGCACGAGGTTTTAAATTTATTTCTACCAAACTACAGAAGACACAAAGATTTGCTTTTGTTTGCGGATATTACACAACAGGGTGGTATTTTACCTAATATTACAAGCAGTGAAAATATCTTCGTTTAGTTATGTATTGTAAAAGTGCTAAAAGTGGCCACTTTTGGCAGATTAACAGCACATAACTATTAGTAAAGGAATTTAAAAGAAATTGTTGTTGCTAAAATACCACCCTGTTGTGTAATATCCGCAAACAAAAGAAAGACTTTGTATCTTCCATAGTTTTGTAAAAATAAATTTAAAACCTCGTGCGCTAGTGACTTCCGTCTTTTAGCCCCTTAATGTAATATGTTTCTTTTCAGGTTTTTAGCAACCGGAAATTCTTTTACATCGCTGTCGGATAATTTCCGTATGGGCGAGAGCACAATTCGTACAATAATTTATTCAACATGTAAAGTAATATATCAAATACTACAACCGATTGTAATGCCTACGCCAGATGAATTTTTGTGGATGTCGTCAGAAAAAATGTTTCGCGAAAAGTGGAATTTTCCAAATGCTGTTGCAGCTCTTGACGGTAAACATATATTATTTCAAGCTCCGGCGCACAGTGGCTCTATGTATTATTGCTACAAAAAACATTTTAGTACAGTGTTACCGGCATTGGTAGACGCAAATTACAAATTTATTGCTATAGATGTTGGCGCTTGTGGTAAGAATTCAGATGCCAACATATTCAAAAATTCTAATTTGGGAAAGCGTTTAAGCGACGGAAGTTTAAATATGCCATCACCAAAAGCACTTCCAGGAAACACAGTCTTGCCACATGTAATAATTGCAGACGAAGCTTTCGGATTAAGTACGTATTTAATGAGACCTTATTCACGTGACGACACCAGAGGAGATGAAGGAAAAAAAATATTTAACTACCGCCTGAGCCGAGCACGAAATACAGTTGAAGATACGTTTGGTATATTAGTGAAAAAATTTAGACTATTTGAAAGGAGATTACTTATGAGTCTCGATCATACTGTCACAGTCGTTACGGCAATATGTTGCCTACATAATATTTTACGCGATGATACATGTTATTGGTCAGAAAGAGATCAAATGATAACGTTGAGAGACATGCATGCATTGGAAAATTTCACAGGTATTGGAGGACAGTCAACTTCTGATGCTCTGGCAGTAAGAAATGCCTTTAAGGAATATTTTAATTCCGAAAGGGGAGCAGTTCCGTGGCAAAGACAAAGAGTACGTGCTGGAAGACGGCAATAGTGATTTTTTAAACATAATATAAACCGGTCAAGTGCCAATGTCGAGTGCGTTTTTAGTTGTATGTTACAAATCGATGACTGTAGGTCTTAAAATTCTTTTGAAATAAAAATTATAATTTCTTACCAGTTTCATTCATTTGTTCTCCAATTTCTTCCCATATGTTGTCTCGTCTTTGCTGATTCATATAGTGCGGATGTCGTAAATTATACAACTCTTCATATTGTTGTACAAACGATATTAAAGCCAATTCGTCCATTTCGGGCGTGTAGGTACGTTCAGTACGTGCATATCGTTCAGCTCTTTGGATCCGAATGAGGCAACACTGAGTAGCAGTACGCGCCGCACGCGCCGTACGCGCTGCGTTTTATGACGTCATCAGCATCCTTCCTTCGGAGTTCGGATGCCTACCGTATTTTACAAAATGCGGCGCGTACGGTGCGGATAAATATGCGAAGTTTCATATCATTACATACAACGAATTCTATAATGCGGCGCGTTCGGCGCGTGCGGCGCGTACGGTGCTGACAAATGTGCGATCAGCTTTAAGTGGTATTACGTAAGCCAAGTGACCATCAAAAGGTTGATCACTTTATTATTTAAAACTGTTGTGAAAGGAACTAGTATTGAGCAGTGTTTTGTAAATTCTCAGTGATCGAGTTTTTTACTTGGATTTGCGGAAGAAGAAAGAAAGAGGAAAGCGTTATTAATTGAAAGGCGACGCTTACGCGATGCTAGTGATCCTTTACAGCTGCCTGAAAGAGAATTTATTGCGAATTTTCGTTTGACAAAGGCTGGTTTTCAACTGGTGGTGGATATCTCGGCGAAAAACAGCAGTATCGAATAAATTGAAAGTACGTTTTACAAGATTATCTTTAGGTATGATTATTTGAATTATTTGAACACGAAAATGTAAATTAATGTTGTAATGTGTTGTAGGTTTTGGCAGCATTAAATTTTTATGCATGTGGCTCTTATCAGAGAGATGTGGGTTCATCGTTTTATTGTAACATGTCCCAGCCAACATTTAGTAAATGTTTGCATGATGTTACAAATGCATTTAACACCCGAGAAGTACTCCATAAATATATCAAGTTCCCTATGACTCAAAGAGAAAAAGAAATTTGAAAATATGCAGAATGCCGAAATACCCGAAATACAGGCTTCTGATGCTGGAAGTGAACAGATGTTTCAGGATTTAGGAGAGGATGCTATAGTTATACAAGATCTTACCAGAGAAAAATTAGTACAGAGACTATGGAATTCAAGAAGATGATAATATCCATACTAATTAAAATGCGAAAGTAACTGTCTGTCTGTCTGTTGCTCAATCACTCCTAAACTACTGAACCAATTTTCATGAAATTTGGTAAGGGGTATGGCGAAGCCGCGGGCGGAAACCTAGTGTTAAATAAATATTTATTGGGCTTAAAAATGTCTTAGTTTTAACTGAAAATTATTTATACTTGTATTACATATTTTCTTACTTAGATAACAGCCAGTTGACTCAAGTCACTGCAGCTTTATACTGAGCAGCGCCTTTTGGTAACAGTTGTTGCCGCACAGTACTTGTCTTATTTTTAGGCTGTAAGTTTTTAAATTGTGTAATTATTTTGTTTTAGTTTTAAGTTCTTTACCATGTGAATTTTATTTTATATTAGTTTACTTTGTTTTTTTTTCGTTTCCTCTGCCTTCTGGGTCCTGGCAGAATCAACAGCGTCATGAGTCATAGCACATAATTACAACTTTTTATTGTTTTTTTATTTTATTTCTTATTTAAGTTAATATTTCTAATTTTATAGTTTGTTTATTTGTAATGTTCTGTGTTTTGTCATTATTTTTGTCAGTTGTTGTGTGTTTTCTGTGTTATTGTTTGTAAATATTTGTGTGTTATGACAATATTTCTTGTATCATTTATAACTTATCTTATAATATTATATTGTTGATGCTCTGATATAAATGTGATGTTGTTGTGTCAATTAGGTAATAGTTAAAACAAGGTATTTAAGTAATTAAACAAAACATTTTGATATCTAAAAAATATTTTTTATTTATTTTTAAAGAAATTTACACCTTATAAATTATGTGTTAATTCTATAATAATTGTTATTTTTAGTTAAATCTAAATAGCTATTTATGAAAAACTTAGAATAGAGTTTTAACTAATTTATAATAATAAATTACATTAATGTAAACTATAAAAAATAACAAGAACTATTTAAAAAATTAAGAAATAATGATAAAGATTACATGAATATAAACTATAAAAAATAACAAAAAATCATTTTAATTTACTTATATATACAGTGTAAACTCTATATAACGACACTCGATTTAACGACAAACTCTCTAAAGCGTCAAAATCAATTGCCTTTGGTTGGTTTAGCTTATCTACCATACAATGATACACTCTACATAGCATCACACCCACTCTCAATAACGACAACAATTAAGTAATAAACTCGACGTCATGCATACCGAACTTTCTAAGAAATTCGTTCTTTTGTTTACAAATTGGGATTGCTTGCACGTGTAGACTGTTTTTGACCATGACTAATAAGTATGAGTCATGGATTATCTATACGTTATCATATTCTTAGTTGCTCACAAACTTTCAAACTGCAAACATGGCTAGTAAAAGAAAATCATTGTGTATTGACGAAAAAGTTTTATTGATACGCGCAATAGAAACGGGAGAGAAGATAAGTGATGTTGGCAAACGCTTTGGATTTAGTCGCTCTACCGTGTCCGAACTAGCTTTCCGTCCACGGTAGCAGGTAACAGGCTCTGAAAGCAGCTAAATTATTGGAAAATTATTTTCTTTATCACCAAGATGTTACAATATCGCAAGATATAAATAAAATAAGTTAAAAAAATACAACAAAATTACTGGTGCAGCAAAAGACGTCAAACAAAAATAACAGACTATACACAATAGCGTTCAAGTAACATTCCTTTTTATGTACATAACTACTAACACTAGTCTGAAATAAATTTTCTCTTTTTCTAATTCTGATTTTTCTTCTCTCCATTTAACGACAACTCTATATAACGCCATAAAATGCACAGTCCCTTCGGTGTCGTTATATAGAGTTTACACTGTATATGTATATCTTCCTGTATCTTGGTGAGTGATACAGCTAATTTTTCTATAGCAGCTGTATGCCTTTCCTCAACAGCCAATCGCTTGCTTTCTAACTCATAGGCCCAATGAGGCACTCTCTCATCTTGGCTTACTGAAATAACAAGAGCATAATAATTCACTTACATGTTCAGAATTAATTATTATACTCAGTAGTTTCTTTGAGTAACTAGAGCAACTAGCAGCTAGTAATAAGAGTTGAATTCATAGGGTATGTCTGATGTGGATAAAACAATTTTCAAACTTGGTTCATTAGATCCAGAGATTATCCTGTTCAACCTCACAAACCAACAAACATTTTTAAAACATTAGTACAGACGAAAAAAAATATTTACTTCGCTTTTTGGTCTTCCTCTTTGGGGCTTTTTGGCAAATGGTCTGCTGCTGCTCCTCTGAAATGCGACGAATAATATTAAAACCTATTTTTCATACTATAATTTACAAACAAATAAAAATACCTACTTTCTTCCAATAATTCTTTATTATCATGCTTCACTGAATGTGTATCAGGAATCAGGATGTGAGGTGCCTGGAGGTATTTGGAATTCTAGAGGTGGACTGTCTTCCAACCATTCTATGTCCATTGAAGGTTCAAAAGATGTGGTTTGTGTGGTTGTGGATTGAGCAGTGGATGTTGATGGCTGTGTTCCTAATTCCTCTATGACAACTTGGGAAGGGTTCTGTTCTTCTGCTGTTAACTGAAAAATTATTTTGCATTAGTCATCAATAAATATCATACAATATTCTTGTAGATATCAATGTTAATCCATACTTTACTAACACTATCATGTCATCATAAGCCATACCTATTTGTTCCTACTGCAGGAGCTCAGTTCTCCTTCATGAAAGCTAATTAATAAATGAATAATCTAGTAAAAAAATCATTTTCGATTTCAATACATTAAAAAAAATTGTCACAATTAATTAGATAAACTTGTTAATCAACTAACATCAAATGGTATGCGCACACCAGGTAATCCCTCCACCGCCACAGGTCCAATAAGATTTAATACCCTTTGCTCCAAGTCATTAAGCGGTACTAGCTTATTGGGTCCACCACCCGTTGCTGAAGCATTTCGTCTTGAATCTGCTGCTTTTGTTTTTGTTCTCAATCCAGTACTAATTTTCAAAACAAATTTTTATGCATTAATTTAAAAACTCCAAAATATTAAACTAAAATACAAGCACTGAGCAAAAAATTTGAAGAATGTTAACTTGTTCAAGTACCTACCTGATTGATATGGGTTTGTTATGTTAAGTGTTAAAATGTTTCAAACTTTCAAGTGGGGTTACTAAATGTGAGAATTTTTATTATGTTTATCTTGACCCAACAAAAAAAGCGAATGCAAAAAAACTTGTTAACAAAACTTGTTGTTTCATAAAAGTTACAAAATATTTACCCGGCGCCATTGATCTGGTGTTTTAGTAGAACCTTCAGCAACTGAATTGAGTTTGACCGCTACCTCTTCCCAAGCTTTTCTCGTTGCCTGGTTTGCAAGTGGTCCACCGGAGAAGCGGCCCAAAGCTATTTCACGGTGAGACTCTGCAAATTCTACCAGTATTCCTACTTGCCTAGGCGAAAGCTTTCTACGTGCAGGCATCTATAGTATAAAGAAAGGTAAAACACATTATTATAATAACAAGTATATTTAAAAATAATGTATAATTTAATGGGAATTAAATAATATTTAATTCTCCTCAATTACTGTTTTCCGACAAATCTATCTAATTTAGGCTCAAGAATAGTCATTATTAAAAAAAAACAATATTTCTGTTTGAAATATGTAAATAAGTTACATTTTATTAGATGTAATTAAAATAGATTTTTGTTAAACATTTCATAAAACTATACAAAGCAATCTAAAGGATATAAATATTTAAAATTTATATTTAAATTAATATTAATATTTCTCTAAAAACAAGGGTTATAAGACTTACCTCAGTTTTATTTATTTGTTACCGTTTCTAACTTTCAAATACACATGTGTACACACAACGACGACCAAAATTGTAATAATTGTAGACAGACCAAAATTCAAGTGTTATGAATTTAGCGCCTTACAAGAGTAAACATTTCAAATCTCAAGTGTTCCGGTTAATATAACACGTAAGATTTAAATATGCTCACGTATTTGTACAATGTACGACCAAATGTATATATTTTTAATTTTGCTGCATAATGTCGATAAAAAATAGTGACGTTCGGTGTCATCGTTGATAAGCACCGTAATACACCGTGACATGATGTCCACTTACTAAGATACGCAATACCAAATCTTTTAAATTTTTAGTGGACATCAAAGTTCAGTGATCATCAAAACTATGTTGATCACTTAATGTGTCAAAATTAGACAATAGCCCTGCTGGCCGACTTTCTCCGCAACAACAGTCCTTTATAATTTCATCTGTGACTCTTTCGGGATTATCACGGTGGCTCTTACTTAAGCAATTGCAAAATGCGTTTGACGTGTTGGAGGCCTTAATCACATCCAAAGTTATGGATTGGAGTGCGTTGACAACAGGTTCCAACAAAGCAGAGTATTTTGCTATGTATAAACGAAATTTTGAAAGCAGCTGCATGGAGTTGATAGGCGTTTTTTCGAGTTGCACTGTTTCCTTCACGCGATAAGTTTCTAAGACTTCCAATATAACAGGAAAATTCTCCTTAAATATTCTGATAGTTTTATGTTTCTCCCTCCATCTTGTTTTGCAGAGCCTTGCAATATTAGGTACCAATTTTCTTCTCAAAACAGATGCCCGAAAAAAATTAATAAGTTTTTTTAGTGGTTCCCATTGTGTTTCGAATTTCAGGAAGAATATTGAGATCATTTATTACCAGATTTAGTTTATGGGACGAGTAATGAAAGAACAATGCTTTGGTATATTTTTTGCGCAGAATCGCTTGTACCACTGTACAAGTACACTTACTCCACCGTCTTTTCCGGACTTCGTTGAACAACCGTCAAATCCAAAACCAACACATTTATCAGCAGGATTAAGGTCTTCTTTTGTTAGAAACTCATCGATGCAATATGCAATAGATTTTGCATCCAGACCTTTTAGCTCAACAAATCCGAATAACATTTGCTTCCTCGTCAAAATATCGCAGCCCAGTCGATAATTGTTCAGTACCGGAAATATGTGGCTAAAAGGGTGCCTGTTTGCAATTTTAGCGTAAGACAGAGCTTTAAGATGTTTCTGCCTAATGGAATAGATTTTTAATACACTATACTCGGATAATAATTCACAATCTCATACAATACATTTTGCTTTGTATTCACTTTGGTCGGGTTTCAGCCAATGCTTGAAAACTTCAAGATTTTCCCAATCGGCGCGGTATTTCTGAGCTCTGTGTTTTTCTTTTTGATCCTTGGATAACTCATTCCATCTCGCCAGAGTCTTTTTTGGAGTTCCAGGACAAGGGCGACTTGGGCCTGGATTAGATGTTGAATCTTCATCCTCCATGATTAAACAATTTCACACTTTAACTTAAAAATAACTAAATATTGAATGAATGAAATACTTCCGACTTCCGAGTAACGTAACGTGTACCATTGGGATCTAAGGGAAATCCCCTAACCATAGACAAATCTAACTAACTAGTGATGTGAAGGGTTGGTACTTAGTAAGTAAAAGAATAAATTGTGACTTGCTATATGGGTACTTTGGTTGTATGAAATCTAAAAAAAGTCGTATGTTTACGTACGATTTCTGACCTTGGATCGTACATGCAAAATAAATGTAAAAAATCGTTTGAATACGATTTAAATCGTACATCTGGCAACACTGAAGTGGTTGTATTGGATCGCCGTTGTATGATAGTAGACAGTGTTCACCCAGAGAAAAACAAGAACACTTTCCTCCTAGCGGGTCACAAAAACAACTGACATCTCAATACTTTATTTTATATCCGTCTGTCTGTGTGTCGGTAATTACTTGGTGTACTTTCATAGTACCGGGCAACACTCGTACATTGTCAGGGATTGCATTCGTAATTGTATTTATAGCATCTTCCTCAATAAGGTGAACCTTTGTGTTAGATTGTTTAATTACCTCGTATGCATCTATAGCATTTTTTTGTATCGGCGCCATGGCATACCTTCATATCTAACATCCGTTTTATGGTGCCACCGATTCCATCTGCCACGCTCTTGCCATGACCGGCTTAGAAAAATGACCATGTTGAATAAGAGAGTTTAAGTTGCTTGGTAAATAGAGAATGTAAAAAAAATGTTTTTCTGTCGATACTGAGAGGTTGGACCGTCCGAATAGTAATGGATAACATCTACATTGGGGCACATGTCTTTGACTGTATCTAAAATAAGAGTCAGGTGGGCCCATATTGATGGAAGTTGGTGAGTGAGGTTGTAAGATATCGTGCAAAAAGATTGTGAACTATTTTTTAAATAAATCGTACAAGTATGGAAACTAATTTGAGATTTAAAATTAATTCTCAGTTAAAACCGCTATGTAAACATAGCTTTACGCTGCCGGTTTTGTTACTTTTTCGGTCCAACTATAATATGTTACCACACCCCGGTCACTATACAAAATTATCGTTTTGACAGTCACAACTCACACTGTAGAGACTGCAAATGTGTGTGTTAACGCTTTATGGTTGGCACATTTTTGACTAGCGTAAAAAAAATTCGCGTTTTTCTGATGAAATACATCCGTAAACAGCACAATATCTAACCATTTTCTACGAAAAACGATAATCACAAATCCAAAATAATAAAATTACTTTAAGTCAATTTGATTAATGTTGTCAATCTTCGTTGCGTATCGTCCCTGTAGAAAAATGTGGACCATTTTTAGCCTGATCGTGCGGGGTGAGGTAAGTGTTTAATTTTGGCGGAAGGCGGAGAGTGTCCGTTCTGTAGCGTTTAGCTACTATTATGTATTCTGTGATGTTACCATAACTGCAGTAGGGTCATTTTCAGAAAAAGTGTACCTACAGTGTTAAAAAAATGTCGTTATTTTATATTTTATTGCTTTTCGTTTTTTTATAATACTCCTTCTAAAGCGTAAACCAACTTGACTTTTTGACAAATTGTACATTTTCCGTGCATACAATAATTATTGTAAAGCGTGATAGATGATACAATTTTCTTGTACATTCAAGTGCAATTATTGAATGCAATAAATTACGAGGAGGCTCCCTTAATATTATGTGAATTTGCATTAATATTCTGAAGCAGTCACACATCCAATCAAAATGAAACTTTAGTTTATGCCTTTTTTAAGGATTATTACATTTTGTTTAAGATTAAAAATAAATGTTAACAGTAAGAAAATATAGTTTACTATCCAATCACAAGATATTTTTTCTCTAGATCAATTTATTACTTTGGTTATAAACGAAATAAGAATTGAGACTTACGAGATTTAGTTTCGAGCTCGAACGCGATCAAAGAGCGCACGCAATATTCAACTTTATTACGGCTGTGTTAGCGTTTAGCACCGTAGCGGTCTAACCGGTCTCTGCTTCTTAACTTTTTGTTTCCTGTTAGGATAAATTTTGTGTCAATCTTTTTTTTTAAGCTATTGCATAGCTTCTATCGCGGGCCTTGAGCGCTGGGACCGAATCGAGAAATTCATGCTATGCTTTACCGCGGCAGTCCCCGAGTGCCACACGTCTTTTTTTTAAAGTGAAACTTTTATTACATCGTCTCAAACTTTTTGGTCTGTGTAGCGCATGTCGCGTGTATCGCGGCTGCCGAGTAGGTATACCTACTCGGCAGCCGACCGTCACGCGACATGCGCTACACAAAGCAGTGTTCGGAACCGTTCGAACAGTTTCACTTTTACCGTGGTTTCATAAAACCACACAACATTTTTTTTTGTTTTAGGACCGGTTTCAAATGTATGTCTCTTTGCGGGTAGCGATGAGGTCTACATTGGTTATTCCCGAGTTCTCACGCAAATCAGCCGGGCTACTAAATTGTTCCAATGTGTTCTGGACACATTTCGTATAGTCGACCACGTTCGGATCGTATGGGTGAAGATCACATCGTCGAAATCCATTGATGATATTGGTTTTCATTTGCAGATTTTCGATTATGTCTTTGCAGACTTTGTTTTTGTAACAGCGTTATTTAAATTTTCAGGCTAAGCAAGAAATTCTCTGACATGACTTTTCCAGTGAGCTTTTAATGGAGCAAACACGCTGACATCGGCGGGTTGCAGCATGTGCCTGGTGTTCGGGGGAAGGGCATATAAAATAATTCCAAGTTCTTCACAGACAGAGCTTAACGCTAACGACATAATATGCGACTTATGTACATCGACTAGCAAAACAGGTTTCTTAATGTTGTTTTCGTTGATCCATTTGTTAAAATCATCATTAACTATATATTCGAAGACTATATCTCCATTCATCCAACCAGATTCACTTCTGCCGAGGTTCCAGTCTTTTGGCATGCTGTCTGTTACACTTTTTGGTGGTCTAATGTATGGAAAAACTATCAACAGAGGGCATATCTCACCACTAGCGTTAAATTTCACTAGCACTGTCAGATTATCTTTTTCGTTTCCTGCTTTATGGTACAGATTCCGATAACTTTTCGGCCCAAGAACTTTCCCTGATTTTGGTCAAAGTTCGAGTAGATCAGGCCCTGGTTTGGTAAACTCTGGAGTGCTTAAAACCCTCAACTAATGCCACGGATTCTATGCCACTCCACGACCCTTCGTAGTTTTTAAAACACGTGTGATTGGGAGCTGGCAATTTTTTGTTTTCAGACCGTGCACAAATCATACAGTATTTATTTTAAACAGCCATGTAGAGGACTTGTTCGGTATCCAATTATTACCGCAGCACCCGACAAAGCGTTGTAATTTTTTTTAAATGATCTTTTTGACCTACATCCGTCGGCAACAACGGTTATCATTGGTACTCCATCTGCATTAACATTACCATCTCGCACAGCTAAATCAAATTCTTCTTTTGCTGCTTCTTCTATATATTTTTCTTTTGCCGTTTCCCATAGTTCACAGACTTTTGTGTGACATTTGGCATACAAATGATCTGACATAGAAGGTATTTCAAGTGAAGCAGATACCTGTTCTAAGCCCGCGTATCCAGAACCAATAGACATGAAAGCACTTACCACATTTTCGTTTAGGTCGAATTCATTTTTATCATTAGATTTTTTACAGTTCTTTAAACTCAATTTAAGGTTGCACATTTTGCAAACAAACTCAAATTTAGACACAAATCCCTTCCTTTTTTCTCCTTATAGTTTCAAATGATTAAAGTTACAACCTAATGGAGAGTTATGATGTGATATTTCTAGTAACAGTTCATAAAAATACATAAAATCTACAATTCTATTTCCACCGACTCTGCTTTCATCATTTTTTTCTTCTGGTTGTACTTTAAAATCTTCTGCATTTGATTTAGCTGGCGAATGAGGTATGGAAAGCTAGAAATAAACAAATTATCAAATTAGACTATTTAATAAAAGTATTGTGCTATTTATCCTACAACTAGGTTCAGGATACCTTTTAGAATTTAATGTTTGTAACTTACATTTGAATTACTTTGCGTCTTAGTTATATAGCAGCAAGCCTCTGAATATTTTGTATTTCATTAGACGAATTAGCTGGCGAATGAGATTTAGAAAGCTAAAAAGTAATCACATTATTAAATAAGACTAATTATATAAATATATTGTGCAAACTCGTATTTATCAAACGATTAGGTTTAGGATACCTTGATGAGTTTACAACTTACATTGGTATTATCTGTCTGTATTGTGTATATGTGATTAATTATACTTACATTTCTACATTATCCCCTTTTTTTTCAAAATTTTCAGGTTGTTGTTTTCTTTCTGTCATTGTGTGATCAGATGTAATTAATGTATTCTGCAGAGAAATGCCAACATCTGGTACGTTTACCCTATGGTCCGGGAGCCAGCAGCAGATTTTATGACCAAGTTCCTCTCAAGCGGTAATTAGTAAAATGCATCAAAGTATAGTATTATGAAGCCTCGTGAACGTCAGCTGGAGCTCGGTTGGGGGGAAGAGCGGTTGTAGCCTCCCGTATCAGCTGACGGTTTTTCCACCAAGATACAGCCAGCTGACATATATATTTATCCACAGTTACATATAAGCTATCATCAGGTAAATTTTTGTTTGAGAGGAAATAACGGAAAATAAATTTTTCTTTAAATTTAACTTTCATATTCGAGACACCAGCTGACGTATAATACACCATGTTGTAACCAGCTGACTATTTTTTTTCGTTGAGATATTGGGTTAGCTACAATTTGACAAATTTTTAGCTGAGAGGAAATGAATGAATGAATGTATTTTTTTTCCTATGTGCGTGGGAGGCTACAACCGCTCACCCCCCCAACCGAGCGCCAGCTGACGTTCACGAGGCTTTATAATACTATACTCTCATGCGTCTGACGAATTATCTCTTGAGAGGAAATAGTTAACCAAATTTGCACCTGGCTCCCTAACCACTATAAGTAATAGAAGAAAGCTACAGTTGTAACGAGTAAATTCGTAGTTTTGGCAGTAGATAGGTAGATAGGTAGATAGTACTAGGTAGTTGTATTAGGTAGGAGAATAGGTACTATGGACATAGATAGGCAATTTGTTACCGCGCAGCGAACGCCCAACGTTGGTAGGTAAAGGTATGGAGATATTCTAGATAGGTAGGTACCGAGTATACTTACGAAACAACAGGAGTATTCTCTTTGTTTTCATAACTCTTGGCCGATAGCTTTCTTGCCCTACAAAGAGTTTTATTTTATTATTTTCTTACCACATTACTAATTAATTATTATAAATTAAAAATTAAAATTAGTGTTACAGCCGAAGACTGGTCAATGAACCTAACATACTGAACGATATCTGGTAAAAAGTTTTATATACTTACTTCATTTCTTCATGCATGTTTTTTCAATTCAAGCTAGGTTTTTTCGCCAACCACTTCTCTTTCTTCCTTTATTAACTTTGGTTCCCATTGTGAACTGACACCAAACTCTGTTTACGTAGCAGATCCATGCGTAAGCGCAAGCGACACAGCCTCCCTGTCTGACGGTCGAAGCAAGACTAAAGGTGGCTTCCCACGGTCTGCGATTCTACGGATCTACACGCACAGCCGACGACTACGGACGGCAACGCACCGCAGACAGGGCTCATCCCACGGTCCGTGATAGTGCGGATCGGTCTGTATAGTTTCGTATTTATCTTCATTTCAAAATGCAAAGTGAACGAGCACGTATCGTTGCCGCAGCTGCGGCTGTGTTATTAATTAGCAATTGCCAGATTGTGCGATCTATTAAAAGAAAAAAAAGCAACGTCGCTATTGGATGTCAGCATTTAACAAAAGTCGTATAAGGTAAGTGTTATCTAATTTTGTTTTTTGCTTTGATACCTCTAGGTAGCAGTCGGATCATGGGACAAAATTGACAAAACTCATTTCCTGTGGTCCTATCAGGGAATCATGTATTTTAGTAACTTTTTTCATTCCAGATATAACGGAACTGATATGCTCCATGATTTCCAAAAAGAACCAAGCAACACATTCTTCAATTTTTGTAGGATGACTTCAAGTGATTTCGAATACCTTCTGAATAAAATTGGCCCAGCCATATCAAAGAATGATACCAACATGCGAAAATGCATTCCTGTTCAAGAACGGTTTGCAATTGCACTCAGATTTTTGACATCTGGAGATAGCTACACAAGCCTAGGTTATCTTTTTAAAGTCTCAATTCAAACAATCTCAAGATGTGTCGATGACGTTTGCGAAGCTTTGTTGGAAGAATTGAAAGGAGAAATAAAAGTAAGTTATACGTATATGTATGACAATCAATTCTTTATTAAAAAGTATTTTTTTAAGAGCATTGGTATAAGTGGCATTTTTACAAGTTACAAGACTCGTAGTAAAGTTTTATCTTTGAATCTTGTGAGGACGTTTGTGAGTTGGATGATTGAAGGTTATTTGTGAATGGCAGGGAGATTTCATACTGTGAGTTAGTTGGTTGAGAGTTACCTGGCGATGGCAGTATGACTTGATATTGTGAGTTGGGTGGTTGAGAGTTACCTGGGGATGGCAGGGAGACTTCATATTGTGAGTTAGATGGTTGAGGGTTACTTGGAGATGGTAGTGAATTGGATGAATGAGAGAAACCTTGAGATGGCAGTATGACTTGATGCTGTGAGTTGGATGAATGAGAGGAACCTGGGGACGGCAGTGAGACTTGATGTTGTGGGGATGGTTGTGAGTGGTATGAATGAGAGGAACCTGGGGATGGCAGTGAGACTTGATGTTGTGGGGATGGTTGTGAGTGGTATGAATGAGAGGAACCTGGGGATGGCAGTGAGACTTGATGTTGTGGGGATGGTTGTGAGTGTGATTGGGATGAATGAAAGTAACGTGGAAATGGTAGAGACACTTGATATTGTGGAGGTGGTTGTGAGTTGTATATTTGTTGGCTATTGGGTGAAATTATGTTTGGGAAATTTTTTGTGTGATTGTCTTGTTGTTTAAGGGTGTACATAATTTTATCTATTTCCATCATGGCGATATCTCTTGTACTTTCCTGCAAAGCTCTCAATTTATTACACAATAAATCGCAATACAGTGAACATGTGTCAGTTTCAGTCTTCGTCATTTGTTTCAAAATATTATAAGCTTCATCGCTGCGATTCTGCAATTCGTCACACGCATTTAATCGACTTCTTTTGGATTTACTTTTTTCCAATGTTTTAGGAGTTTTAAATATTTTTTCGGTTGTTTCGTTGTTCCTTGTATCATTCACATCCTCTTCTTCAATATCCTCTGTGTCCAATGAATCCTAAAAACCAACATAAACTTAATTTTACTATTTTGATTTCAGTTACCTCGGACGGCAGCAGAGTGGTTAAAAATAGCAAATGATTTCAACAACACATGGAATTTCCCTCATTGCCTTGGCGCAATTGATGGGAAACACGTCCTAATTCAAAGCCCTATTCACAGTGGTTCGGAATATATCAATTATCACGGAACTTTTAGCATTTTACTCTTAGCTTTGGTTGATGCTGATTATAATTTTACATTTGTGGATTGCGGATGTCAAGGTAGAATAAGTGATGGCGGTGTATACAGAAATACAGAATTGTATAAAAAAATTTCTAGAAATGAATTGGATTTTCCAGCGTCAATGAATTTATCCTGTAGGGAGGAACCACTTCCTTACGTTTTTGTGGCAGGCATTTGCGCTCACTGAAAACATGTTAAAGCCTTATCCTGGTATCCACGCTAAGGGAACAAAAGAAAGAATTTTTAATTATCGTTTATCGCGTGCTCGAAGGATAGTAGAGAATGTTTTTGGCATTTTGTCGGCTGTTTTCAGAGTACTAAGGAAACCATTTCTATTAGAACCAAAAAAAGTAACCAATATTGTAATGACATGTTGTTTATTGCACAATTTTTTAAGGCGATGCAAACAATCACGAGCAAGGTACAATCCGTCCGGTACTTTTGATACTGAAATTGAAGGCGAAGTGCGTCCAGGCTCATGGCGAAATGATCCTGAGATAAATACTTCCCTTTTATCAATGACGAATATACCAATAAGATCATCTCTTTCTGCTAAGATAATAAGAAATAAATTTGCAGAATATTTTGTTACAGATGGCGCTATATCATGGCAAAACAAGTATTCTTAAGGCTGGCCGTTTTCAGTATTATACAAACAAACGAATGAACGATCAGTATTATTTACACCAAAAATGTTTCTTCGCGATTACTCGTGCAAACCAATTTTGATAAATTGCGAGTTGAGAACACAACATTGAGAAACATTTGTGGTGCAAATAGTGTACGATTCGTTCAGGTAGCATTAATCGTTTGTATTGAAAACGTCCCACCTTAATAATATGTTTTAGAATTTAAGCATCATAAAATTTTGTACCATATTTAGTAATCCCTATCTCATCTAGAAGAGTTAATCCATGAAACTACGGAACCATGAAAGTGCAGGATGTTGCATTGCAATTTTTTCTGAACTGTATATTAATTTGTATTTTAGTCTGTGGCAACCCGAATATTGGTCATTGACCTTTTCATGTACTGAGAAAAAAGTACATTGTGATTTTTCAGTTACACAAATGCACTGTTTTTCACTGTAATGATAACCGAAACTCAGTATTGTTTTATAAATAGACAACAAATACTTTAACATTTTTAATACATTTAAATAGCAAGTATCAAGGAATAATGAAAAGGTCAATGATCGATATTCTCAATCGTGTTGGCGCAAACTATAGTATAAGGTTTAGTGAAAATAAAAATATTTTCTTACCTCAGAACTCTTAGTTTTTTTTGGTTTATAGATATCATCCAAAAAATTTGCCATTATGTCATAAAAAGGCCATTCAGGCTTGTACACATCGTCAGCCCCACTACCAGTGCCCATAGATTCTTTTACTTTAGTCCTTTGTCTTCTGTATGTCGACATTAAATTATCACGCTTCTTTTTTATTTCCTTCAATGAGATTGTTCCATCCTTTAACTGGGTTTTTATGCGGTTCCATGCATCGTATGCATCGGTTTTATTTTTATGTTCTGGCGCTGAAGAATTCCATAAAGTTGGTTCATTTTGATAAAGATTCAAAAATTCAAAAATTTGTTCGTTCGTCCACTCCATTTTCGCAACCAAAACACTACTACTCGCGGCAGCGTATGAACAAGTTGTGACCTGTCGGTCTGTGATGACACGGACGCGCTCGGACCGCGCCGCACGAGCTCGCACCGCACCTTTGAAAAAACCGACTCGCGACGGATACGGCGCACCGCCACAGACGCGCCTGTGCTACCACGGACGAGTCCCTTCCCACGGTGCGTAGGTGCGAGCTGGTCCGCGTCCGTCCGCGACATCGCAGACCGTGGGAAGCCACCTTAACGCGGATACGGGGGACAGTGTTGCCGTTCCGACAAATTCCGTATAAATACGGAGAAATCCGTAAATCTGGCAACAGCGCAATCAAGTCTAATGATCTAATCTTGATCACAGACTAATAAGAGTACTAGATCTTGATTGAAGGCCGCGCATCATAGATAGTGTTTTGTCTATGCACCATAGCTTGGGGTTTCTTAGAGGGCAATGATCGTCTGATTTTGGCAAATATTTTTATTTTTCCGAAAAAATAACAGCAAGTCAAAATCAACGTAGATATTTATTAAAAAATCACAATAAAAAAAAATCTGGTTATTAAAAAATATGAATCTTCATACAATTTCTAACACTTACATACTTCAAAATCAAAAAATATGTCAACCGGATATTCAGTATCACCAGCATTGGAAGTGGAGACCTCTCCAATGTGTACACCAGCTACTCTAGGCATTGGTTTTCCGACTTGATTAATCACTTCATCTAGCAGATCGTAACTAGAGCAATCCTTATTTTTAATTTTTAATTGGTTTCTAATGAGTAAAATGGAGTTTAAAGTTTGTTCTGAAATTTTATTTCGGAGTATGTTTTTCACGATCTTCATGGTGCTAAAAACTAGCGTGCCTTTCTATTTCTGCGTTTGAGTTTGGAAGTGACAATATTGTGATAGCAAAATCACATAAATCCTGGAATGAATTTATTCCTATAGAATTTTTGTATGAAGCTACTTTTGCCCAGAAACTAACAGGATCACCGTTTAAAGGAGACCAATCCACAAAGTTAATGGTCTGCCCTTGCTGTAAGATTTTATCAATTTTTTCTTCAGACATGCCTACTTCTTTTGCAAGGTCTATAATAGTTAATAGTCTTTTATTTGTTTCAATGTTTCTTCTTCGCTCAAGAGTATCATTTTTTGTAGTGCTTCATAGTTAGTTGGAAGCCGTTTTTGTAGTGCTTCTCCTAGTTTCAGATTAAAGGCAATACAGCGCGATCTTATTAAAGCAATATTCACATTATGGGATGCTGGAAGTTTTTGAACTTCCGACTCAAAAAGATATCCCAGGTAAGGCAAAGGATTGAGATGATCTTTTATTTTAAGGTTGATAAAATCTTTGTCTGATGTTGCTGCAGTTGGCAATATGATTCTTTGACATACAGAACGCAACAATGCCATTAAAGAACACAGCTTTACTGAGTTGGCTTTTTCGCTTTCGAATATTTTTATTGTTTGCTGTACTTCACCCAAAATGCTTTTCAAAAAGTACATGTAAAGTCGATTTTGTTGGTCAGAATACATAGAATATAGCATTTCTGCTGTATAACACCGGTCCTTGGTAGTATAAAAATGTAGTTTTAGCTCGTCCCATTGTAATAAAATTCTTACAATTGCCGGTTCAATCGAAAGCCACCGCGTGTCACAGACCCTTAAAACTTTCAGAGGTGTTTCACCACAATTTATTGATTCAAAAATCTTATTATATTCAATTTGGAGCAAACTTGAGTGTCCACATTATTATCATCTGATGCCTTAACTCTGTAACTGTAAGCTGCGTCTCTTAATTTCGCCTCATTTTCAGGTCGTCGAGGTCGTCTCTTTACTATAGGAAGTACGGTGATTAATCCCGCTAGATACTGATTTTGCTCATTTCTATCTCTCATAGAATTGAAGTTGTTTAAAAACGAGTGCTGGGATGTGTTTGATAACGTATTAAAACAATCAAAACACATGCATGCATTACATGCATGGATCACCTTCAGTATAACAATGATTTCGCAATTAACGCGTAGTGTTACTTACACGACCACATTTTTTACGATTTCTAGTGTTTTTATTTTTGTCCACAGCATCATCCAAACTATATTCGCTATCAGACATGACTTAAATCCTTTTAAATTAACTGATCGGCGCAAATTTTGTTGAAAACAGTCGTCAGTGTTGCCACCTTGGATTTTTATAAAGCGCTAGGTGAAAAGTAAAATGTCGCAAGATTTCACAAATTTGGACCACAAAAAAAACCACCAAATAACTCCAAATTATTATTGAAATATCACATTTAAGATAACCTTATTTAAATATAAAACGAACAAATATGTTGTACCTGGTACAAAAATTAGTCAAATATGTTCGTTTCAACTTAAAAATATTTAGTACCTAAGATATAGGCAATTAAATAAAACAACATTATGTAACTATGTTCATTAGTTATCAATTTGAAAATAATCAGTTTATACTAATATTATAAAGAGGAAAGGTTTGTATGTATGTATGTATGTATGTATGTATGTATGTATGGTTTTCACGCATAAACTACTGGACCGATTTTGAAGAAATTTGGTACAGACAATCTTTAGACCCTGAGAAAGAACATAGGCTACCTTTTATTGCGAAATATGTACCACGGGCAAAGCCGGGGCGGACCGCTAGTATATTATAAATCGAGAGAAACAAGTGAATTCAAGCAAGTGATTTCATAAAACAACATAACTATGTTCATTAGTTATTAATTTGAAAATAATCAGTGTATTATAATTCGAGAGAAACAAGCATGGAAATTAAAATTCAAGATTGTCAAAAGTTATATTTTTCATAACTTCTTAATAATTAACTGAAGCTGAAACTACTGCCGCCGTCGATACAGATGTCGCATGTGGTTGGTTTTAAAAAGAGTACTTTGTGTTTTTTTCCAATAGCTGCAATAACATCGCTTTATAATTCATAATTATAACATGTAGAATTTCAAGCAAACTTGCCGTCGACCTTCCCCGTCATTAATATAATAATTAAAAGTATTTGTTCTATAACTGGATTCCTTATTTCTCTTCCTTTTTTTTCACTTCACTGTATGATGACATTGCAACCAACCAGTCTTTCTTCCTTTGGTTAGATAATTGCCAAAAATATTCAAATATTTTTACACGTTTTTCTTCTTCTACTTCTCCATATTTATATGGACAGTTTTTATCCAAACATGGATTTGTTTGCATTTGTTTTTCTTGTACTGTAGTACCACTTTTGTTTGTATATTCCTTCCCTTTTGACTTTGCATCTTTTCTCGCTTGTTTTTTATTAATTCTTTTTTTCTTTCGTTTCTTTGGTTCACCATCTTCACTGGAGGTTTCATCCGTGTCTTTCCAAGACGTTGAGTCCCATACAAAATCTTCCTCGTCACTAATAAAATCCACATAACATTTCTTAATTAAATTACGTTTACTTTTTTTGTTGTTTAAAATGTCTGGTGTATGAATAGTGCCGGTGTCTTCTTCTTTATCTTCTTCTAAAGATTTTCTTAGAATATCCATTTCCTTTTCAGGACTTAAATCGGTAATAGTGGGTTGAAGACTATCACCACTTGTTGTTCTATTTTCTTCAATGAGTTCTGACACTTGGTTAGCAGGCTAAAACATAAAAAATAATATTAATATTTGAATCAATTAACCATTATATTTGTTTAATATAAAATTTTAATAGTTAATATGTAGGTACCTCTTCCTCAACTAATTCGATATTTACTGTATTAAATATTAATTTATCACTGCCAGATCCCTGTAGATTGTGTTGATGTATGCAAGATTCATTAGATTCATTGTTATTTACAGAAATGTTTTTTATTGTATGTTTATAATATTTCTGTCTGTGTGTCTCCATCGTTTATATCTGTAAGTTTGAAAAAAAAAAAAAAACAAAATAAAATATCTATTAACATAAATAAATAAATAACATCAAACAAAACAATAGCCAGCCTACGATATCCTACTACATTATTTAAATTAAGAAATAACTGAATTAAAATAGTTTAAAATTAACAGAAATAACACTCATATATTAGTTATGGTTGTAATCATCATCATCATCATCATCATCATCAATACATATAATAAAATTCTAGAAAAGTGGTGTCTTTACAATGAAAATATGTAAAAAAAAATTAGCAGGGGTTATTACTAAATCGATCCCAAACCCAAAACTGTTGTTAAAATTTTTTTTGTCTGTTTGTCCTATGATATATAAAAAAGCTAGATACGTTACCCGCTCTCTATTTTGGCAAGAAAAAACTCAGCTAAGTGCCCGAGTTTCACTTAGTCACGCACCATTCAGCGTCGTGGCTGGACGTTTTTTAGGGTTCCGTAGCCAAAATGGCAAAAACGGAACCCTTATAGTTTCGTCATGTCCGTCTGTCCGTCTGTCCGTCTGTCCGTCTGTCACAGCCGATTTACTCGGAAACTATAAGTACTACAGTGATGAAATTTGATGGGAATATGTGTTGTATGAACCGCTACAAAAATATGACACTAAATAGTAAAAAAAAGAATTGGGGGTGGGGCCCCCCATACATGTAACTGAGGGATGAAATTTTTTTTTTCGATGTACATACCCGTGTGGGGTATCAATGGAAAGGTCTTTTAAAATGATATAAAGTTTTCTAAAAAACATTTTTCTTAAAGTGAACGGTTTTTGAGATATCAGCTCTCAAAGTCGTAAAAAGTATGTCCCCCCCCCTCTATTTTTATAACTACGGGGTATAAAATTCTAAAAAAAATAGAGGTGATGCATGCTAATTAACTCTTTCAACGATTTTTGGTTTGATCAAAGTATCTCTTATAGTTTTTGAGATAGGTTGATTTAACTGTAATTTATTATATTTGCTGCTACGGAACCCTTTGTGCGCGAGCCCGACTCGCACTTGGCCGGTTTTTTATATTTTAATCGGCAGTTGTTATTACGAAGTACATGAGTGAGACATGTATTATGTCTCGTGCGTGAGAGTGAAAGAGAGAACAACTGTATTGGTGATAATGCGTTAGTAAGTAGGTATGTATTAATTACGCTGTTTTTTAGTGCAATGATGTTGGCGTATGCCGCGTCTACTAGTATAATAGGTCATTGTGTTTGTCTGTATGTTTGAACACGCTAATCTCAGAAACGGCTTATCCGATTTAGATGCGGTTTTCACTTATATATTGTGGTAAGCTTCATTTAACATTTAGTGTATAGTATAGTATTTCATGTCAATCGGTTCATAAATAAAAAAGTTATGACCATTTAAGTAATCACAGCGAACATTTGCTAAGGCATTCTATACATGAATTACTTTATTACGTAAATGATACGCAAAAGTTATTCCTTGACATGTCCAGATGATCATATCGAAAGTCCCCAAGCGTGGGGGGGGGGTGGTTAGATTTTTGCTCATAAGTCTAAAACCTGCACAAATAGCATTATGGTTACTTCTAGGTAAATTTTCTATATAAAAGGTCTTTGAAATTATGTCGTAGGTATTATATTTTTAACCCCCGACACAAAAAGAGGGGTGTTATGTCCGCTATGTATGTTTGCGTGTCTGTCTGTGCCACCGTAGCTCGCTAACGGGTAATACGAATTAGATGCGTTTTTTTGTTACATTAGTTGTTTATTATATTATATGTATAGGGGTAAGTGGGAATGAAAAAAACGAATGTTAGTTGTTAATGTAGGTTATACCCAAGTGATATATCAAATGAAAATAGACGACATGTCAGAAACAATTAGTCAAATTTTATCAAAATCGGTTCATCCATTTATTTGATATAGGGGTAAAAGTGGGAATAAATAAATGAATTTTATCAAATATACTCAAGTGACGTATCTAATAAAAGACATGACGTGTAAAGTACAATAAGACATATTTTATCAAAATTGGTTCATCCATTTATTGGATAAAAGTGGCAATAAAAGTTGTCAAATATACCTAAGTGGCATATCAAATGAAAGGGCATGACCTGACGTGAGAAGTATAATGAGGCATAGGTATTTAATCAAAATCGGTTCATCCATTTATTATATAGAGGGGTAAAAGTGGGAATGAAAAAAACGAATGTTGTCTGTTATACCCAAGTGATATATCAAATGAAAAAAGACGACCTGTCAGAAACAACAAGTCAAATTATATCAAAATCGGTTCATCAATTTATTTGATATAGGGGTTAAAGTGGGAATAAATAAATAAATTTTATCAAATATACTCAAGTGACGTATCTAATGAAAGACATGACGTGTAAAGTACAATAAGACATAATATTTTATCAAAATTGGTTCATCCATTTATTGGATATAATATGTAGGTATAAAAGTGGCAATAAAAGTTGTCAAATATACCTAAGTGGCATATCAAATGAAAGGGCATGACCTGATGTGAGAAGTATAATGAGGCATATTTAATCAAAATCGGTTCATCCAATAATTATATGTAGGGCAAAAGTGGGAATGAGAAAAACGAATGCTGTCTGTTATACCCAAGTGATATATCAAATGAAAAAAGACGACCTGTCAGAAACAATTAAGTAGTCCAATTTTATCAAAATCGGTTCATCCATTTATTTGATATAGGGGTAAAAGTGGGAATAAATAAATAAATTTTATCAAATATACTCAAGTGACTTATCTAATGAAAGACATGACGTGTAAAGTACAATAAGACATATTTTATCAAAATTGGTTCATCCATTTATTGGATACTAGCTTTCCACCCGCGGCTTCGCCCGCGCAGTCAAAGAAAAACCCGCATAGTTCCCGTTCCCGTGGGATTTCCGGAATAAAACCTATCCATCTATATATTATTTGGTAATTATTTTAGTGAATAACAAAATCTTAGACCTAAATAGAAATAAGTAACACGGAGAACTGGAAAGATATAAAAATAATGCTTAGAAAATTATTGAGATTGAACACAGATATCACAAGTATATTTTTTTATTTTACTTTCAACACCAGCGCATAGGTCATGTATCCAACCTTTACATTTAGAACACTGGATCATGTCTTCTTCGCGATCTTCCTTACATAGTTGGCACAGCCACGATTTTTTAGTTTTCATTTTTTTGTTATTCCTGTATGTCTCATCTGAACTTCTTCTCTTTATGTTTTTGTTTATTTTTTTTTCTGTTTTCAAATTTTTCATATCTAGTATAGGTTTCTTCTTCTTATTCATGTTTTCTTTGGCTTCCATTTCATTTTTATAAGGACTTGAAGTTAATTCCATCGTTCGCTTTGTACCTTTCTTCATTTTTTTAATAACTGTATTTATGCAAGGCACTGGAGATAAAACATTCAAGTGAGACTTTATTTCTTCATTATTGGAAATTTTATCAATCTTGGACGGTTCAGGTTGAACGATGGGCAGCGTTGAATCTTTCGGTATTAAGGGAGGTGTTATAATTTCTGGGAGTGATGGTAATGAGGTGGATGGTGGTGGAGATACGACCAATACTGATGGCGACGCAACTATTGGTTGCGTTATTATTGTTGGCGATGTAGCTCTAGCGGGTGATTCCGTAGTTGGTTCAGATGGACCATTAGGTTCTTGATTTGATGGATCAGAGATGTATACAGAAGCTACGAAATCCTCTGCTTTAATGACATTTCTGTCACACGGCCACAACCCTGTAGCTTTGAAACCATTTTGTGCTATATCCATACGAACTGGTCGAGGGTATGCTGTGCCAAGCAGTTCTGCAACATTAGCTTGTTTTATGACACTACCAGGATTAGAACGTAGCCACGAAGATGCGACCTCGTTGTAACAGCTTTTCAATGATTTGAAAAACGATCTGTCCAGCGGTTGCAGACGATGAGTTGTGTGAGCAGGAAAACATAACATAACAATGCCGTAATCCCGAGCCATCTCGATCGCTTCTAAATTTTTCGTGTGTGTGCTATGACCATCTAGTAAAAGTAACATTTGTTTTTGGTTACTTTTTGCTAATCTCGTGCACTTAATGAAATGTTGTAGCCATTGAACAAAAAGTTCTGATGTTATCCATCCATTTTATGAGCATTCAAATGCTGTATTTGGTGGAGCTCCTTTTTTTAAGGCATCATTCAGTCTACTGCGCTTAAATATTAACATAGGTGGTATAAATTCGCCTGCTGCATTCATTGCACATATGCATGTTGTGGTCAGACCCCTTTCTCCACTTGTGATTGCACCCACTTGGTGTTTTCCCTTTTGAGCAATAACTTTAGAAGGTTTGTGAACGGTGGATAAGCCAGTTTCGTCCATATTATATATTTGGTGTGCAGCAAACTTGTATTTATCCAGTATTTCTTCGTACTTATCAAAAAAGTCATTAACACGTTCTTTGTTGAATCCTTTGCTTCGGGCCATCGATGTTGATTCTGGAACACGCAAAGACAAATTAGGATGCTCTTTCATAAACCTATAATACCACTTTTTGCCCGCTATTTTTTTCTCTTTGTTAAAACGATGAGGCAGTTGAAATTTTTCAGCGAGCTCAAATGCAAGCTTTCTGAATTCAGTGGTAGTTAATCC
The DNA here is from genome assembly GCA_029959065.1 of Colias behrii. Taxonomy (NCBI): domain Eukaryota; kingdom Metazoa; phylum Arthropoda; class Insecta; order Lepidoptera; family Pieridae; genus Colias; species Colias behrii. The sequence goes on from JARWMC010000016.1 coordinate 4,534,235, forward strand.
GAAGAAACAAGACTCTAAATTCATTAAATGCTGTGCCAGTATCTCTTCCATATCTGGTGGCATATCGTTAGGTCTTCCAAACTTTGTTCTTGTATTCAAATTTTTTAAATGTCGTCTCAGTGTAGGTTTCGGTATATTAAATCTTCTGCAAGCTTCATTAAATCCTATTTCTCCACTCCGATGTTTCTGTAAAGCTTCATCCATATCTTCTTGCTTCCAAGTATTATACTTTCTCTTCTCCATATTTATTACCTGGTGAAGAGTTATGTAAATTATTAGACACATTATTTGCAATACCTAAGTCGTACCGGTACGAGTAAAGAATTTTTAACAGGTACGACTTAAGCAAGAGAGGTTGAAAAATAAAATTACTAACATAACCTAAAAATTTTCTCCTGTTTGAGTATGCCCAAACGATTGACAGATAAGCATTAAAAATCGTTGTAAACAAAGACAAAATATAAAGATAACATTCCTGCCGTAAAAAGCTTATGAATGAGTCGTTAATTTTACATGAAAAGTGATAAAAAACTTACTTTTTGAATTATTTTCGCTGCACGAAGCCGACCGCCTGACCACTTGTTTACGCTTGCTCGCGCGACTAAATAGTTCACGTTAACAACACTAGATGGCCCAATTCAATGGTATCAGACGAGATATTGGTGGGGTACGACTAACGCCGTGGTACGACTTGAGCAACCTTACCCTAATATATATAGGTATGATTAGACATGGTTTAGATCAAAATCGGTTCTGCCATTTACTAGGGGTGAAAGGGAAAAGTTGAAAGTCTGTGAAAGTAGAAGGAATATGGGAGCGGGAGAATAACCACATCCTGGAAATTTTGAACTCTTCTGTACCTAAGTTTTATAGCTCAGTTTAGTAATAAAGAACAATGGCCAAATTTGTATAGGAGCTGGACTTGACTTTTATTTTTCGTGTCCCAAGACAAACTATAGTTAGATTAGTTTGTTTTTATGTTGTAAACACCATACCGTTTGAAAATCACCTCTAAATAGCCACAATTTATTATTTTAACGTTAACAATACTTTTGAGGTTAGGATCAACAACTACCTTTTACCAGACTGCGACCTAGCCTAAAAGTGTGGTTAGCGATAAGCGAGGAGGATAATTAGCGATTTCGTTTCCATTTAATCGAATTCTCTCCGAGAAAAACCAAAAACTTGTCCGTCCATCACACTTACAGTTCGATGTCAAAAAGGGCCGTCTGTCAACCCGTCTCGTGGAGTCTGGTCTGACTGTATTGCTCAGCATGTAGAATATTATTATACCTATTATTGTTATCATCACACGGAAGTATTTCCTGACAGACTAAATACCAATTGTCTTTCAGTCTTCAATACTCAAGTTGTATATGTATTGACAAATCGAGTAATGGTTGCTTATAGGAGTAAATGAATTGTAATTTAGGAGTAGGTACTTAAATGAAAGAAAAAGGCTTGACAAAAATACTTTTTATTCTTCATCCTCTCTTACAACTACAGCATCGAGAAATGCTGCTGGCGCTGATATTGTCGGCTGATGCCTGGCCCACCCAAGATACCACACAAGCGTCATAACATGTGCACAGCACCCAACCGTTCTTCTACCAACTAAACAATTACAGCAATACTCTGGTATAGCTTCCCTTCCAGACACATTATTTTCAATTAATATATAAACATAATAAACTTTACTCGAAATGTGTCTGGATTTAATTTTGCCTCTTATGAGTGAATTGTTTCCACTTCCTCTCAAACGATACTGTGTTACATCTGGGGGCACGGCAGTGCCCCCGCCAAGTCGAGCAAAAAAAAAAGCGGCACGGCCGTACCATCCTTTTCTCGAAGCAATTCGGGCCTTTTTCGACCCCCTATAATTCGGTTGTGGATAAAGCAAGAAACCTGAATCTTCAGTAACTAATCCGGCATTGTATAAACACGGAATATTTAAAATTTCACCAACACGGAATATTTAAAATTTGACAACTTGTTAAAGTTTCTAAATTTTGTCACTCACTGACTCACCGATCATCAAAAGTCCAAGGCACTTCTAGCAGACTTAGAAGCTTCATATTTGGAATACATATAGAGTTTAGTGTCTTAATCATGGGAAAACTTAAATATTTTGTAATTTCGGTCCAGTTTTCCAAATACACCAACTGCATCAATAACTTTGTAATCCCATATAAATATATGGGATTACAAAGTTATTTATGCAGTTGGTGGTTGGTGGTGGTTATAAATTTAATAGGTGTAGATAGGTACCTACCATATGAGGCAAGGGAGGGGGTATAGGGTGGGTAAGGGTGTGTTTAGCCCATGAAACTGAACAACATTATTACTTGTAAAATGGTCGACGTAATGAAAAACACATGATTGGACATGTCTTGAAGTACGAAAATCTAATAAAACAATATATTATAATTTAAATCTGTTATATATAAATTGTTGGCGCGACTAGCCTCCTTACAGACAGACTGGCCTCTATTTTACTCTATGACTGACAAGCAAAATATACGCCAAAATGACAGAACAATGAAATGTGAATGCCTTCGAGCGAGCGGCAGCCGCACGCATACGTGCGAGCGCCCTCATGCTGTTCGGATGTGCCTCGAAACCTAACCTATAAGTTTGCGATTTTCATTTATAATTTCGATTGATAAATTACATTTACGACTAAAAGGCTTGCTCATTAGTTTACTGATATTATTTGCTTACGATTGGGATGTTGTTTGGTTAATTTTAAGGAACTTACATAAATACCTTAGTCTTCAAATATAATTACTTAATAGTGTCGGTCGAAATAACGAGACCAAAGTTACGTTTAAGTATTAATTGTATTCTTACATCTTGCATATCTACCAGTACTAGTAGTCGCAATGGATTCGGAAATACTGTATGTGAATGACCATCCATGCCCACACCGGATTGTCCGTATACCTGGTGATGGTTCGTGTCTATTTCATTCTTTGTCATTCTCTATGTATGGGAATACTGAGTCGTCGTATGAGATTAGACTTGCTATAGTGGAGTATGTGGTAGCGCATTGGGACGAGTTCAAAGTGTATACGTGTGACGAGCACGGAGACCCCTACATTGACGCCGACCTGTACTCGACGGCATTGGTAAAAACAACTACCTATGGTAAACAACTAACAACCTTTCGAGGTTTACGAAAACGGCCTTTTGAGAGGATCATTCGGTGGTGATTATGGAAATCCGGTGAAACGTTTACGATTTTCTGGTAGTTACTTAGGCGGCCATTATGAAGTGCTCCTTCCAGAAGTGCCTCCGAATGATGATAATAAGGATAAAAATAATACAAACTTGCCTAAAAAGGGGGGAAGACCTAAAAAGGTTATAGGAAGACCTAAAACTTCGTCGCTCTCCCGTTCTCAACAACTTAAAGAAGCGGCGGCTCGTTACCGCCAGAACAACCCCGAAAAACGTAAGGAGACATTAGCTCGTTACAGTGCTTCATGTCCGGATGTTAACAGAGCAGCTGTAGCGCGTTACACTGCTTCTCACCCAGAAGTTCACCGAAAAGCAGTGTCGCGTTACACTGCTTCTCATCCTGAAGTTAATCGAGAAGCGGTGTTACGTTACACTATTTCCCACCCCGATGTTAACCGTGAAGCTGTCCAAAGGAAAAGATCAAACAAGAAATTACAATCTCAACTAAAAAATATAGAAAAAATTACTCAAGCGCTAACAAATAAAATTAAGGACAGATTAGAAGCGGAGAAACTAATTAAATGGGTACTCCATAACAGGCAGCAAACTTTAGGAAACTTTAATAAAACTATTGATAAATTAAAAGATAAATTTAAAGTATCGTTAGAAAAACTAAATTCTTGCCCTTCAGATAGTTCTTTAAATGACAAATTCGAATGTTTTATTGGAAAATCAAAACATAGAAGTAATCAAGAGCCATATTACGCAGGCCAACCTTACAGTTTATTACATAACCAGGACAAAGCTATCAAAATTGACGATACAGGAAAAGCTGTCTTTGGGGATGTTAAAACGCATGGCCATAGTTTAGTTTGGTCTTGTAATGATCTGTGTGCACTAGATGAGGACGTAATCATACTATTAACAAACATTTTCGAAAGCCTGGTAAACAAAAGTGTAGCTCAGTATTACACATTAATTGAAAAAGGAAACATATTTGAGTACTTAAATTATATTAACACTATCAAAGCGCATTTTCCTCGCCTAAGAACAATTTCAAGAGAAATTTATCAAGTACTGAGTATTTTTAACATTTTAAAAGATATTGACGAATCATTGGAAAAATCTGACGTCGAAAAAATAAAAGAACACGGAATACAACAAAAAGTTGGAAGTATGGCAGTGGAAAGTGAAGAGTCACAGGAAATTATAGAGGATGAGATCATAAATAAGCATAAAGCTGCGTTTAAATCTCTAAAACTAAAGTGTCTTGAAACTCCCAAAGCTAGAGTGCATGTCATGTATAAAACTTTGTTATTCAAGAGATGTTTCATCTCTGAACAGATTAAGAAAGGCTATAGACACTAGTATTTGGAATAATCTTCTCGACTACTATAAAACCAACAATCTAGACCACAGCCCGTACATATGTCACTCGTGCTTACAAAAAATTAGAGCAAATCAACTGCCAGCAGCTTGTGTTCTAAATGACCTATACGTTAGTATTGCTCCACCACAGATAACCGAGTTAAATGACTATGAGAAGATATTAATTCAACGCGCCAAAGCATTTCAGGTGGTAATGCTAATGAATCCCGTTGCTAACAAACATATACCTAATAGGAACATGGTGAAAAAAGTAAAAGCCGAACTTTCCACCTTCCTCTGCCGATTGAAGAAACTTTAAAAAAACTGCCTAGACCAGAACACCCTATCACTAACCCTGAAATATTTATTATGGTACGAGGTACGCCAACAAAATCTAAAATAGTGTGGGAGGATATTGTAGATATTAACAAGGTTTACCAAGCCTTACAATATTTAAAAGGTGTTAATGCTCTCTACTCTCGAATACAACTGCCGCATTCACCTCAACAATTGATTGATTATATTAACGAAGAGGACAATATTCATCATATCGTAGGCCAATTAGAATCTCAAGTAGATAACGTTGTAGAAGGAAACGGTGGGCTACTAACACAAGTTACATCAGAAAAGGAGGCGGACTATGAACAATACACTATTTACCCCTTGCATGAAAGGAGGAGAAACGCTCCTATTTCCGAACTCGATCAAATGCTGAAAGTCAACGCTGCTCCAATTGATTCCAGAGATAAGGATTTAGATGTAAAATGCTTTCCTGATCTTTATATTGAAGGCAAATATGGTCAATTTTATGATCGGCAGCAAAAGCTAACATCAAGTGAGTATATTAAAGCAAGATTAATGTCAAAACACTCTCAATTCCGCCTTAATCAACAATATTTATTTTTTCTCCTTAATGATGCTAATATACGTCAAATAAATTCTAGCATTTTCTATAAAATGAATTGCGTTAACCAAAAACAAAAGCTTACAGCTGAACAGTATTTTGAGATGCTTAATAAAGATGAATTAGAAGGTGACTTAACAGCAATATTTGGTAGATTACGAAATACAGAACAGTTCTGGAAAAAGCCAAGGAATGACGTCAATTGTATGACTCAGCACTACGGGCCAGCAACCTGGTTTCTTACCATAAGTCCTTCCGAATGGATGTGGGATGACTTAGGTGAGTACCTTAGGGCAATTAATAGTCCAGAAATGGCTAGCAAGAGTATTAGCGAATTGGTTGCTTTAGATCCCGTCTCCACTTCCAGGTTTATTGACAAAGCCATGTTAGAATTCATAATGTCAACGGATGAACCGCTTGGAAAAGTTATTCATTATTTCTGGAGGCGGGAATATCAGTCACGTGGAGCGCAACACTTTCACTTAATGTTATGGGTAAAAGACGCCCCCATACTTCATGAGTCCTCGATTGATCAGGTTGCATCATTTATTACAAAGTATGTAACTTGTGCCATACCGGACAAGAATCTTTCACCAACGCTCTATCAACGAGTCACGTCATATCAGACCCATAAACATAATCAGTATTGCATGCGGCAAAAGAAAACAAGAAGAGGTTTCATAAAAGTTTGTCGTTTCGGATTCCCTCGCCCGGCCACAGAAGTACTTACTATTAGAGATTTAATAGAATCAATAGCTGCAAGAAAGACATTGTCGTCTAACAGTAGGCTCTACAATATTGTACGCAAACAAGAATGGTCTATGGTTAATGATTATAATCCTGCGATTTTGCTAGCATGGAATGGCAATACAGACATACAATACGTTGGCGAAAAAACCGCTATTTTAAATTATTATGTCACTAAATATACCACTAAGAGCGAGAAAACTCACGCTGCTGATATGTTTCAAGACATAAACTCTACGAAACCTTTAAGAAGCCGCCTATTTAACATTGGTCTTAGAGTTTTATCTAGTAGAGAGTGCGGTTCTTTGGAAGCCAGTGACACTCTACTAGGTATTTCTTTGTACGGCACAGATCCTTCCACAACTATTCGATGGCTGGACGTCAACATCTTTCGTAACCGGCGTGTTAAATCTAAGTCTGATATGATGATACTAGAACCGGAGTCCACCGATATTTATTACGAGTCATGGATCGATGACCACTATCCTAAACGGCCCAAAGAACTAGAGGCTACTAACTTATACAGTTTCGCTCAAAATTACGATATTGTGAAAACACGCCCAGTCTCCTCTGAAGTGGAGTGTTACGAGATAAATGACAGTAAAAGGTTCCTGAAACGAAGAGCTAACCCATATTTAATCAATCACTATTTCTACGACCCAGAACAGGTACCAGAAAAATACTTTTTCTCTTTACTTCTTTTATTCAAGCCATGGCGTTCCTCAGATGAGCTTAAAATAGGGTGTGAAACTTACACGGAGGCGTTTAATTTGGTGAAAGAAGAATTAAAAGAAGGAGTCAATTATGGCAATTCAATGATAGAGTCAAGATATAAAATACAAAAGGCATTTGAAATGATAGAGTCTAAAGTTGCTGAGATAAATGAAGATAGGGAAATGGTTGATGATGACGATGGTCCTGAAAATCCTCTAGACTTTGAAGCCGTGGAAGCTGCAAATGCCATGGACGACTTTCAGAGAATCAATATCGCTGAAGAAGAAGAGACTGATCTTCACAGTATGATCGCAAAACTGAATGTAGATCAAAAAAGAGTCTTTGATATGATCATAAATAAAATGGACACTACTGATAATAGCGCTGACGTTTTACGCTGTTTCGTCAGCGGAACTGGTGGCACTGGTAAGAGCTTTTTAATAAAAACCCTAAAGGTTTGGGTTAAGACGCATTTAAACAAAAAAGTGGCAGTTAGTGCTCCAACAGGCATAGCTGCCTTCAATGTAAATGGATTGACAATACATAGACTATTGCAGCTGCCTGTGGAACACAAGCAAACACCAAAGTACAAACCACTTTCTGATGAAGTACTCCAGGTTTTGAGATCAGATTTGAAAGAAGTAGTGTTGTTTATCATAGACGAAGTGTCGATGATATCCAATGTTACTTTAACATATATTCATTTACGTTTGTCTGAGATATTCGACACAAGTGACGATCAGAACGGGTGGTTTGGAAAGAAACATCTTGTAGTTTTCGGGGATCTCTTACAACTTCCACCGGTAAGAGAAAAGTCACCTTTTGAAAAATTGACAAATACTGAAACTAACAAATTGCTAGGTTCCCTCAGTATGCCCAATCTGTGGATTGAACTGTTCACATACGATGAACTTACAATTAACATGCGGCAGATTAATGATTCTGACTTTGTTGATATGCTAAATAGAATTAGATTAGGTGTGACTACAAAAAAAGACCGCGAGTTACTCTCGACTAGATTATTAACTCTCAAGTCCGATTCAAATGAAAACAGATTAACTGAAATAATTAAACACCTCTCGAAACTTCCTGATGATACCGTTTGCTTATTGCCTACAAAAAATATGTGTCAACAATTAAATACTGCAATGCTAAGATCTCTCCCACATCCTGAAATAAATCTTATAGCTATAGATAGCATTGATTGTCCCAGGTACCTAACAAAAAGAGCTCGTGAATTTATAAAAAAATATGAAGACGATGCTTCTATGACTGCAGGTCTAGAAAAGAACATAATTATAAAAATAGGCGCAAAAGTCATGTTAAGGCGAAACATTGACGTGAGTCTCGGTTTAGTTAATGGATCTATCGGTATAGTGCGAAAAGTAAAGGTTGATCCTGAAAATTCAAAAATAATTAAGAGAATATATATCACATTTAATAATGAACCTAATGCATACGAGCTTGGTCCGGTCAAAACTAAATTTGAAATTATTAATAGAGCTTATGTTCATCGCGAACAATTTCCCATATGTATAGCCTATGCTATAACTATACATAAAAGTCAGGGCCTAAGCCTAAGTAATGCGCTGATGGATATAGGTTCTGCAGTGTTCACATCCGGTCAAGCTTACGTGGCACTTTCGAGAGTTACAAGTCTGGGCGGTTTACATCTCATTAATGTCGACTTTGGAAGTATTAAAGCGCAGGAATCATCAATTTGTGAATACAACAGATTAAGAAGTATTTACCGTCCAGACTTGTCAAAAATTGAGACATCAAAGCCTCCGAGAAAAGCCCATAGAGACAGGGAGTGGGCTTTGAGAAAAACTGTGGCTGAAGCTCAAGAAGTAGTACCGGAAAAGAAAAAGAGGAAGACTACATATAAAAATAAGAAAATATCATAAGACCTTTAACAAAATTCGTTAGAAGTAGATGGTATCAAAAAGAAAGGCTCTACAAAAAGAAGTGAGATCCCATCAAAAACATCCTGTAAAAAACCCAAGTCTCGCAGCTCAGTCTTTCTACCGTCAAAAGTTGTGAGATCCATGTAATACCAAGTCGGTTAATCTATTTAGTGTCTACTTGAAGGACCTTCTGTCTTAAGTTATTACATAAGTTATTATCATGCCAATATTAAAAATATTTAACGTTTTAAACAAATAGATCGACTTGGACATCGCATGAAAACAAAATGAATATTACAATATTATATTAGATTCTTTAGTCTCTCGCGCCTCACGCGATTGAAACTCTCGTTCCTGTTGGTCGCTGGCCCGTCGTGCTGTGTAGTGTGATACATACTAATAATCAAATCAAGCGATGTCCAAGTCGATCTATTTGTTTAAAACGTTAAATATTTTTAATATTGGCATGATAATAACTTATGTAATAACTTAAGACAGAAGGTCCTTCAAGTAGACACTAAATAGATTAACCGACTTGGTATTACATGGATCTCACAACTTTTGACGGTAGAAAGACTGAGCTGCGAGACTTGGGTTTTTTACAGGATGTTTTTGATGGGATTAATGTTTTCTTTGCTTATTTCAATTCGATACCCTCCGTGAAACCTGACATGTTCACTATAATAGGACCTTGCTTGTCGGATCTGATATGTTCCTAGGGCAAATAAAATAACTTCACTATATTCTAGACGGGGAAATAAAATATTAGTATTGGAATGAGCTGTAATACTAGTAAAATCGGATGTTCGTCTATTCATATTTATAGTGGTTACAAATTCAATTAAGTTATTATTTAATGGGAATCGTTCCCTAATCACATTTATGATGTGCTCAGCATCATTCCTATTTTTTAACCGAACACCGAATTTATTTAAAAGGCTTGCAGCTATGGAAAACATTTGCATCATATGTGGAACTGTTTTATTAAAAAAATCTTGCCGGAATATTTTAAAGTCTCGTTTAAAGTACCCGTTAACGACTTCTACCACCCAACGGCATATGGTCACACATCGAATCCTGTTAGCTTGCTCGGTGGTGAGCTGATGCTCACCTTCAAGCAAGGATTCCGGCATATACGTTTTATAGCTGCAAGCCTCTAACAAACTAATCGAATCTCTAAATCCCCTGTCTAAAATAAAAATATCATTATTTTGAAAGTATTGTCTGAGAGGAGAATTTTCATCTCTGAAAAGAGATTTCATTATGTCTGCGTCAGATGTGGTAGCTTTGTATGGGCCAAAGCAGTCTACAATGTAGCCATCTGGTGTCACCAGCAAAAATGGTTTTAACAAGTTTTTGTACTTATGCAAGGAGTATGAATCCTTTTGGAACATATAATTGGAACTCTTGTTTATATAAATATATGTCCCATCACATATAATTATTGTATTTTCATTATTTTGATTATAAATTGCATTTGGTATCATTAAATTGTGTTGCAACAATTGTTCACGGGATATGTGTTGGAGTCCTAGATTTCTAGGCCCAAAATCCTGTACCAATATCTCTCTAACCTTATCCATTAATCTTTCTAATGTTCGTCTCGGAACCATTAATAACTGGGATAACCGGTCGTCTGAGTCACCAGTTCTCATCTTCATTAGAAGAGCACCAAAACCCAAAATGCCTCTATATGTTTCTATAAGACGCGGAACTTCATAAAGTAAAAGTTCAAATTCATTTTGTTAATGTCGTTAAATTGTTTTGTCTTGTTTGTTGTGTTCTTCCGGTTTCCGACGTGTGTTAGTTGCTATTCTTTATTTAAGTCTGACGTTGATTGCGATCTGTTCCTATACATTCGTTCAAATGCATTTATTTTATTAATTTTTGGTCTAACATCCTTGACTTCGGTAGGTGTCTTTGGTGAGTTGGATTGCTCCCTCTTTCTTTTATCACGTGACGTCACTACATCATCTTTGACAACAAGTTTGTCGTGCTGAATAAATGCTATTCGACCCTTTTTCCGTTCTTCTTTTAGTTGAGGTATGAGTTCTCTCCTCTTTTCTAACACTTCTTTACTATAATCTTCTTTAACGAAAACTGTTTTTGGCAGATTTTTCCTATTTCGCAATACTTCGTTTCTTTTCCAGATATTTAACATATTCACTAAAATCGGTCTAGTTTTTCCTTTTTCTTTGCCAAGTCTAAATGCTTTATTTATATCTCGATTATTAATTTCGATGCCAGACTGTTTTAAAGTTTTTACTATAGTTTCTATTATATTGTTGTTATCTTTCGACTCTTCGATGCCATAGAATATCAAGTTATTTGCCTTTTCTCTAGATTCCAGATTTTTTAATTTTGAATTTAAGTTTTCTATTTCCTGTTTTAGGTGTTGATTTTCTTCTAAAATAGGTTTGAGTTTATTATTCATTTCCTCTAATATCCCCTTTGTGATTGTTTCTCTTAATGTTGCGGTTTGTTTCTCCATTTCAAGTTTTATTTTTGAGAAAAGCATTTGCATTTGGTCGTCCATATTATAAGTTGCTGTTTTTGTCTTATCTATTTTTGAAAAAAATATTATTATTATTTTTCGCTTATTAAATTATTATATTTTATTTTTTTTATTTATTTTTATAAAGGTATATTTTAGAAATGGCAACACTCCAAGATGAAGTCACGTAGTGCGGAACGTCTTATGAAATTCTTATGTTGGTAGCACTGATAACTGTAGACTAGAATGTCAATTGTCATTTGTCAAAGTTAAAGTTAGTTATTTAGTTGTAGGTTACTAAATATGTTTTGCACTTAATTCGTTTTCTATAATCAATTGACGCGTTTTATATCACTGTTTTTTACACTTCAATCTTAGTTTTATGGAATCACTTGCACAGGTTACAGTTTTATGAAGATTTTACACAATTTAAAATTAAAGTTAACGGAGCGAACTTCGAAACGACTGTTATGTTTGACACTCGAACCGGAACTTCATCGTAAGTAATGATAATGCAGATCAAAACTCGATTGTTTATATTTTTTTATAAAATAAAACAAAAATAAAATAAAACTATGTTTATTTTCGTAAGTATTAACAGATACACACATTATGAAATTGACTTGGACAGCTTGGACTTGACGAATAGCCGTATTGGAAACTCCTCTAATAACTTTTCATAAAATTATATTGTAATCAACATACAATATTATAGTTACCTGCTTATAATATTTTTAATTTAAAGTATTAAAACGGGTAAGTCCAATTTACCAATAAAATCTTCAAAATTGAAAATTGTGATGTGTTTGACCCTTCTTCGTCGAATATTTTTCTATACACATTATAAACAAAACCTCTTGCTTGTGATCGCAGCGGCTTTTTCGACATTTTCGAAGATTTTTTAGACAAAATCCTAAAAATTATTCATCAACTGCAAAGAAGACAATTAATTTGACAACCAATTTGATAGTTGTCAAATAAAGTTGCCACATGAAAATCTTTTATTTCTTAAGAGCTAGCGCGCACGAGCAACTTAGTTGCCCGGCAACTATTTTGTCTCTGTCGCTGTCTCCTCGCAAAGTTTTGAACGATGCGCACACGAAAGCGACAGCAACGCAACTTTTTATTTAAAATTTTCTGCATTTATCAACATGGATTTCGAAGAGACGGTTGTGGTCTGTGCTCTTGTCCCGCATAGTTCCCATTCCCGTGGGATTTCCGGGATAAAACCTATCCTATGTGTTAATCCAAGTTACCCTCTATATGTGTGCTAAATTTTATTGTAATCGGTTCAGTAGTTTATGCGTGAAAACTGAAAACCATACATACATACAAACCTTTCCTCTTTATAATATTAGTATAGATATGTAATCGTAATTGAAAAAAGTTAAGTAAATGTGCAGTTCCAACAAAACGAAATAACATATTTTTCTATGGCGTCGTTACTAGATTACGTTGCTGAATTTTGTTGAACTGTCAATGTTACCTATTAAAATGGCTCTACTATAGACAGAAAAACTACTAATAATAAAAATAACTTCATTAAAAACAATATTATTAATTTACTAGCTTCCGCCCGCGACTCCGTCCGCGCGGATGTCGGTCTTCGCGTGGATGGTCTCCATTTTGATTAACTCTGACAATGACATCTTATAAATATCTATTGGACCCAAATACGGCTAGGCCTATAATAATACACAACGTGTGTTCGCGGTTCTACAGAACAACGTCTATGGATAAAACTGAAAAATTAAGATTAATTTTTTTTCTACGTATTTTTCCAGGATAAAAAGTATCCTATTTTACGCCCAGGATAATAAGGTATAATTATACCAAGTTTCATCGAAATCGAACCGTTAGTTTTCACGTGATGTCTTCACATACAGACAGACAGACAGACAGACAAAAAATTTTTTAATCACATATTTGGGTTTGGTATTGATCCAGTAACACCCCCTGCTATTTATTTTTTCAATATTTTCAATGTACAGAATTGACCCTTCTACAGATTTATTATATGTATAGATTAAATAGGTTTGAAGCCGGTGCCAAGCACTAAACACTTAGTATTAAGCCCGTGCACCGACATCAAACCTTTTTAGTAAATAATATGTAGTCTTATATATAAAAATGAATCGCAAAATGTGTTGGTAAGCGCATAACTCGAGAACGGCTGAACCGATTTCGATAATTCTTTTTTTATTATATTCCTTGAAGTACGAGGATGGTTTTTATGTAGAGAAAACGTAAATATGTACCACGGTCGAAGCCGGGGCGGACCGCTAGTAATTAATAATATCAAATCTTTTTTATTTTTTACTTTTCCGTTTTTGAAGTCGGTTGTTTTTAACGAAGTTATTGAAGTGAAAACTTCTTTAGCGGCGTTGGGTATAAAATCTTAAACTCGCGTCAGGACACGTGACCTGATCGAAAAAGCGTAAGACGGATGGATATATTCAAACATGCTCAACGTTAATAATCAAGTTTTCACTTCTGCCGGCACTCCCGGAGTGCAACCCGTCTTTTTTTTTTATTTAAGTAATACTTTTTAGTGTTTTTTTCAACACGAATCAAACGAGCCCAAACTCGATAAAGTTGAGTCAATATATTACTAAGTTCCTATGGCCACCTTCCGATTCCATCATCAAATCAGCTCTATGTCATAATAATGTTTCATCGCTATCCAATTTACATACGTATACAAAATTTCAGCTCAATCGGTTACCTGGAAATGAATCAAAGTTACTTGCTACATTTCAATTAAGTCATCGAGATCAGACAAAAATGCTCACAAAATAAAAACTACTAGGCTTATCCGAATAAAATTTATGGGATCAATTCCACACCATTCCGCATCAAACAAAAATAGAATCACGTAAATAGGTTCAGAAACTTCGGAGTAATCGGTGTACATACATAAAAAAATATACCGGCCGAATTGATAACCTCCTCCTTTTTTTTGAAGTCGGTTAAAAACTACTGTGTACGAGAATAAATACGTTGACATAAATACGTACTATCGCTACGCCGGTTAGAGCTAGCGCGCACGAGCAACTTTGTCTCCGCAACTATTTTGTCTCCGCAACTATTTTGTCTCTCCCACCTATGAGCTAGTATGAAAGTGCGCGCACGTAGCGACGCAACTCCCGGGAGACTTTTTTGTCCGCGGGTTCGGAGACAAGCCCGCGACGCAACTGTCGCCCTATCTATTGGTTTCAATGCAAGTGCGCGCACGGCGACAAAAACGTTGCCGATCGGCGGCCGCCAGCCAGTTGCCGCGTAACCGGCGTAGCGATAGTACGTATTTATGTCAACGTATTTATTCTCGTACACGGTAGTTTTTAACAGACTTCAAAAAAAAAGGAGGAGGTTATCAATTCGGCCGGTATATTTTTTTACGTATGTACACCGATTACTCCGAGGTTTCTGAACCGGTTTACGTGATTCTTTTTTAGTTTGATGCGGAATGGTGTGGAATTGGTCCCATAAATTTTATTCGGATAAACCCAGTAGTTTTTATTATGTGAGCATTTTTGTCTGGTCTCGATGACTTAATTGAAATGTAGCAAGTAACTTTGATTCATTTCCAGGTAACCGATTGAGCTGAAATTTTGTATACGTATGTAAATTGGATAGCGATGAAACATTATTATGACATAGCGCTGATTTGATGATGGAATCGGAAGGTGGCCATAGGAACTTAGTAATATATTGACTCAACTTTATCGAGTTTGGGCTCGTTTGATTCGTGTTGAAAAATAAACTAAAAAGTATTAAATAAAAATAACTTCGTTAAAAACAACCGACTTCAAAAACGGAAAAGTAAAAAATAAAAAAGATTTGATATTATTAATTACTACATATTATTTAGATGTGTTATTTACTAAAAAGGTTTGATGTCGGTGCACGGGCTTAATACTAAGTGCTTAGTGCTTGGCACCGACTTCAAACCTATTAATAAATAGCACATCTAAATAATATTGTTTTTAATGAAGTTATTTTTATTATTAGTAGTTTTTCTGTCTATAGTAGAGCCATTTTAATAGGCAACATTGACAGTTCAACAAAATTCAGCAACGTAATCTAGTAACGACGCCATAGAAAAATATGTTATTTCGTTTTGTTGGAACTACACATTTACTTAACTTTTTTCAATTACGATTACATAATATTATATAGAGGAAAGGTTTGTATGTATGTATGGTTTTCAGTTTTCACGCATATACTACTGAACCGATTACAATGAAATTTAGCACACATATAGAGGGTAACTTGGATTAACACATAGGATAGGTTTTATCCCGGAAATCCCACGGGAATGGGAACTATGCGGGACAAGAGCACAGACCACAACCGTCTTTTCGAAATCCATGTTGATAAATGCAGAAAATTTAAGAGCGAGCGCGCACGAGCAACTTAGTTGCCCGGCAACTATTTTGTCTCTGTCGCTGTCTCCTCGCAAAGTTTTGAACGATGCGCACACGAAAGCGACAGCAACGCAACTTTTTCTTTAAAATTTTCTGCATTTATCAACATGGATTTCGAAGAGACGGTTGTGGTCTGTGCTCTTGTCCTTAGAAATCGAAGACGGCAGCGAAAAAGGCAATATTGGGTGCACCCATTATGGAGTGGGAGACTGACATTGGGGAAATTCCATACAATGTTTTTAAAATTGAGAACATTTCCAAAAAAATTTTTTCGCTACTTCAGAATGAGTATAGAAAGTTTTGATGAACTGTGCAGAATTTTACGACCTGGTATCGCTCATCAAGATACAAATATGAGATTTGCTGTCTCACCTGAGGAAAGACTGGCTGTCACACTGAGGTATGTTTACGATTATTATTATCTCCCTACCATATGTATGCAGATGATTTGCAAATTTACTCGCATACAGCCATTTCCGAAATTTCAGAAGCTATACAACGTACAAATGCTGATTTAGATACTATAGCTACCTGGTCACACAATTACGGTGTGACTGTTAACCCGGCTAAGACTCAAGCCATCATAATTGGTAGCCGCAAAATGACAGCCAAGCTAGATTCGAACAGCTTACCAAAGCTAATTCTTGGTGGATCACATATTCCATTTAGTGAGTCTGTTAAAAACCTTGGGCTCCATCTTGATATGAACTTGTCTTGGAATGTGCAAATAGAGACGCTACGGAAAAAAATGTATGGCGCTGTAGGTTCCATCCGTCGATTGCGCAATTTTCTGCCCATTCCTACAAGGGTATCGCTTGCAGAGACTTTACTCCTTCCTATCCTAGATTATGCTGACATTTCCTATCCTGACCTTTCCGAACAGCAACTTGACTCCCTTGAGCGACTCCAAAACGTATGCATACGTTACATATTTGGACTACGCAAATATGATCATGTGTCCGAATTCCGAGCCAAGCTCAAGTGGCCTCCTATCCGCGTCCGCCGGAATGCTCATATTCTGCATTTGTTGTACAAAGTTTTATTTGATCCTAAAACCCCATGTTACCTAAAAGAAAATTTTAAATTCCTTGGTGAAAATAGCCTTACCCTACGTTCCTCTAATCTACTTACCTTAAGCATCCCTACCCACAGATCCAATTTCTTCCATTCTTCCTTCACTGTGACTGCAATCAACCTTTGGAACTCTATTCCAGAATCGATAAGGCGTGCTCAGTCAATAACTGTGTTCAAAAATGCATTAAAGCAATATTTATCTCAATTGTAATCTTAATATATTATAACTACCTATTTTAATTAATTCAATTTATTCCTTGCCCATAATTTTTATAGTTTCACATGTATGTAAGTATGTATACAGTGTGTCCAAAAGGGTAGTGACTATATTTTAAGGTAGGATTCTATTAACAATTTTATCGATAAAAACACCCCATATTGGGGGTGCTAACCTCACCCCCTCCAAGACAGAGCTGTTTAAAAAATTTTAGTCGAGTTTTTTGCCTTTGTCTATTAAAGTACCCAAATTACGAGTTCTAGACATCCTACAGACCTGATTTTTTTACTTTTCAATAGGTAATTAGATATTCTACTAAAATTAATACTAAAATAATCGATATTGAATTGTTTCGAATCAGTAATTAAATGACAAAGTTATAAAAAATACATTAATTTTAATACAATTTTTGGTTTTCTTAAATTATTACAAAAACTAGCTGCTTGAGATATCATTTTTTTGTATTTTCTTGATAGGTTTTGAGTTTATCTACAAATTAGTGTTTAAATTTCTACTCTAAGTCAAGTATTTTAAAAGTTATTAGAACTCGCATAAACCCCTTCGAAAGCGCACTGAGAAATTAAGTATAGCGAAGAAGATAAATGAAACGAAAATTTAAGTTTCATGATTGTTTTTAATAATAAGGTTAACAAGGAATTACAATTTACATGAACTGCTCAAAGTGACCACCACCCCGTATTAAACACATTGTGGCTCTAGCAGCCACTTGTTTTGTTGCCTTTCTGAGCATACGCGGATCCTGGCGAATCGCTTGTGCTGTGGATTCAATCCTAGCGATTAGTTCGTCTCTAGTATTTACTGTATCGAAATAAACTTGCTGTTTCATATGACCCCAAAGGAAAAAATCCAGTGGGGTCAAGTCCGGCGACCGTGGGGGCCAGGTCACGGAGCCACCACGACCCACCCATCGTGGGTGTCTCTCATCTAAAAACCGCCGAACGTTTCTTGCAAAATGAGCTGGTGCTCCATCCAGCTGAAGCCACATGTGGCGGCGATACCGTAACGGCAATTCTTCTAAGGCAGAAGTAAATTCGTTTTGCAAAAATTGCAGAAATCTTTCACCATTTAATGTGTGTGGCAGAATAAACGGCCCGATGAGGTAATCGTCTATCATACCTGCCCAGACATTCACCGCAAACTCGTGTTGAAAAGTTGATGGCCGAACAACATGCGGATTTTCTTCAGCCCATACGTGGAGATTACGGTAATTTGTTATCCCCGTGCGTGTAAATTTGGCTTCATCAGTCCATAGTATTCTTTGATAAAAATGCGGATTTTGCCTTGTTTTTCTCAAAAACCATGCACAAAATACAGATCGTGTACGATTGTCAACTTCTAGTAAGTCTTGTACCCTCCTGAAATGGTATGGATGTAATCCGTTTAATTTTAATATTAGCCACACGGTGCTTTTAGGTATTTGTAGCCGTACGCTGATTCTCCGTACGCTTAAGCGTGGTTCTCTCTCTATTGCATTCATAACTGCCTCATGTTTGTCGAGTCTGTCGTCTCGCAAACGTGCAGGGACTTCCACTGGTGGTTGGCGGATACCTAGTTCAGCTAATCGGTTGTGTACATTAATAAATGTACGTCTGTGAGGCGTGCGTCTTCCTGGAAATCGTCTTGCATACTCTTGCACAGCAGCATGTGCGCTGCCGTTACAAAAACCGTAAATAAAGTGAATATCCGCAATTTCTGAACTAGAATATGCGAAGCCTCCTCGCGGCATTACGAGTAACAAATAACAGTCCAACAAACAATTAACAATCGGGTAATAACAAAAACAGTCAACAATAACGTTTAACAAGAAAGGGTAACGGCGCGCGTTCACGAAATACACAGTAGTTGCAGTAGACTGACAAACACAGAGTACAGACTAAACGCACTCTTACCTCGTCCCGAGTCTCCGCTGAGCACGATGTACCTACTCACACAATAAACTTTTTTTCTACGAATAAGGTCAGCTACCTGCTCTGAGCGCTTGCGAAAGGGTCTGATGCGAGTTGTAATAACTTTTAAAATACTTGACTTAAGAGTAGAAATTTAAACACTAATTTGTAGATAAACTCAAAACCTATCAAGAAAATACAAAAAAATGATATCTCAAGCAGCTAGTTTTTATAATAATTTAAGAAAACCAAAAATTGTATTAAAATTAATGTATTTTTTATAACTTTGTCATTTAATTACTGATTCGAAACAATTCAATATCGATTATTTTAGTATTAATTTTAGTAGAATATCTAATTACCTATTGAAAAGTAAAAAAATCAGGTCTGTAGGATGTCTAGAACTCGTAATTTGGGTACTTTAATAGACAAAGGCAAAAAACTCGACTAAAATTTTTTAAACAGCTCTGTCTTGGAGGGGGTGAGGTTAGCACCCCCAATATGGGGTGTTTTTATCGATAAAATTGTTAATAGAATCCTACCTTAAAATATAGTCACTACCCTTTTGGACACATTGTATATTATATATATATATATATTATGATGTATTTATTTATAGATTTATTATTTATGTATATTTATTCTTTAGGTTATAATTATATTTTATATTTATTTATTATTCATTTTCTTTTAGTTCAAATCAAAATTTTAAGTTTGTAATGCACCACCACCATAAATGTAATCCTTCTAAATTTTCGGGTTGTCTGGCAGAAATCGCTTACAGCGATAAGACCGCCCTCTGTACATGTTGTTACTTGTATGGTTCTTAGTTTATAATCCTGTATTAAGTGTGCAATAAAGTATTTTTCATTCATTCTTTCATTCATTCATTCATTATTACTAGCAATGAGACAACAGTTTACGAATCAATTTTTTTAATAGTTTGGCACTAAAGGGTACAAACCTACAACATCTAAATAAATAATTTTACTTGTAACACACATCATAAATTTCTGAGTCATCAGTATCAGTGTAATGTGACAAGTACGATTGCAGTGTCACACTTTCGCTATTTGTACTGTTTGAAGGCGGAGTTGGAGTAGGCAATGACGAAGAGAACAAATTTTGGTAGTCCTCATTTTGGGGGTTGGTTGCCGACAGATACAAAGGGGATGGGACGGAGGTGTTGTGTGTGGATAGCGAAGTTGAGGTTCTGCGTGGCTGGATGATTGTGAATCGTGCGTCGCTGATTTTGGGTTTCTGATAGATTATTTGATTGACACCAGATGTACTTGGTTGGCAGTTTGCTGAAATTTGTAATTCTCTAGTTTTCTGTTGTGCTCTCTTAAAAATCTGTAAAATCTCTATTTGAATGTCTAACTGGGTGTCTTCTGGTAATGCTTTTAATCGCGGCACCAGAGAAAGAGCAAAATGTGTTTCCTTGTCTTGCGGTATCTGTGTAGCTTGTGTCTTTTCTTGTAATATATTCAAAAGTTTTTCTTCATAACATTTTGGTTTCTCAGTAGTAGATTTTTTCATTTTCGGCCTCTTTTGTGGTTTTCCTTCTTCACTAACGTCGTCATCACTGTCGATGGCGTGATCGCGATCGGCATCATCAAATCTAGGTATATTTCCCGATGTTTCACGTGTTTCCAATGTCGGTATGAGAAACAGAAGATTGTCGAAAAATTTGTACTTTCGGCGATCTTTTTTCGCTGCTTGGCCAGACTTTGTTTGCTTCTGTTCCCGAAGCTCCCTCGCAAAACATGACCGAATATTCTTCCAACGTTTTTGGACTAATTTACCTGAAAAACACAAAGCCATCTTATAGATATTAAAACAATTTTGTATAAAGATAATTCTTACTCAAATTCATGCTATTTAATCCTTTCATTTTTTTCAGATATCTTGCGACTGGTGCAAGCTTTTATACTCTATCATTTGAGTATCTACTGGGTGTTACTACAGTAAGAGAAATAGTAAAATCGACGTGTACACAAATTTGGATACTTGTGCAGCCTCTATACATGCCACAGAAGAATGAAGAGGATTGGGTGAACATTGCAAGTAAATTTTATGAACGAACAGATTTTCCAAATATTATTGGGGCTATAGACGGGAAACACATTCGAGTGATCCAGCCGGCTGGTAGTGGGTCAGAATGCTTCAATTACAAAAAGTATTTCTCTATCGTTCTCATGGCGTGGGTTGATGCGGACTATAAATTTGTGTACATTGACGTGGGTGCAAATGGCTCAGCCGGAGATGCTAGTATATTTCGAAATTCAAACATGGGGAAACGCTTAGAGGAAAATCAGTTAAACATACCAGATGACAAAACTTTACCAAATGATCCAAACGGAAAACCCATGCCATTTTGTTTAGTAGCAGACGAAGCATTTGGATTGTCAAGAAATATATTACGACCGTTTTCACGAAAGTCGCTGACGGTTATAAAGAAGATTTACAACTATCGACACACTCGAGCACGACGTATGGTCGAATGCACTTTTGGCATACTCGCCAACAAATGGAGAATTTTTCACAGGTCTCTCGATGTTAATCTTAATTTTTGTGACATTATAGTTAAGAGTGCTTGCGTTTTACATAACTTCGTGCGTAGTAGAGATGGTATTAGATTTGCTGACACTGCTTATGAATGTCCACTGCAGGCAGTTTCTACAAATCACGCCGATATAAGGATTACAGCACCAAGCATACGTAACTATTTTGCATCATATTTTACTTCACCACAAGGTTCAGTTTCTTGGCAATATAATAAAATTTAATAATTAGGTTTTAATATTGAAATTTCTGCCCATTATACCTACCTGAAAACCTACTAGTGAATAACAAGTTTGTAAATATTAATATATTATATTAATAAATTTCTAGACTTACCGGCTTCCGATTTTTCTTTTATTGGTAGTTGACCCCAAACCTGGAAAAACTGCTGGCAAACTTCTTCCCAAGCATTGGATTTGGCAATAATGTCTGAGTATTCTTTTAAGTTTTTATTATATAGCAATGGTCTGGCTTCGACTTCTTCAATAAGTCTATTATTATCAATATCTTCTTCTGAAACAGACATTTTTCTCGTATTCTGTCTTATATATAGGAGCCAATAATAGGCAACATTTGACGTCTATCAATTTTGTCGTAACCTGCCTAAAAACATCGATTATAGTGAATTAATCGATGCGGACTTGAAACATATGGCAATTTTAAAATAAAGATAATTAAACGAATAATAAATAAAATTATGTTTTATTATAAACACAACGCATGCGACTTCACCCAGGTTTTTAAAGGAAAACCCGCATAGTTCCCATTCCCGTGGGATTTCCGGGATAAAACCTATCCTATGTGTTAATCCAAGTTACCCTCTATATGTGTGCTAAATTTCATTGTAATCGGTTCAGTAGTTTATGCGTGAAAACTGAAAGCCATACAAACCATACAAACCTTTCCTCTTTATAATATTAGAATAGATATGTAATCTTAATTGAAAAAAGTTTAGTAAATGTGCAGTTCCAACAAAACGATATAACATATTTTTCTATGGCGTCGTTACTAGATTACATTGCTGAATTTTATTGAACTGTCAATGTTGCCTATTAAAATGGCTCTACTATAGACAGAAAACTACTAATAATAAAAATAACTTAATTAAAAACAATATTATTAATTTATTAAATAGGTTTGAAGTCGGTGCCAAGCACTAAGCACTTAGTATTAAGCCCGTGCATCGACATCAAACCTTTTTAGTAAATAAAACATCTAAATAATATGTAGTAATTAATAATAAATGTAATTATTATTAAAGTGAAACTTTTATTACATCGTCTCAAACTTTTTGGTCTGTGTAGCGCATGTCGCGTGTATCGCGGCTGCGAGTAGGTATACCTACTCGGCAGCCGACCGTCACGCGACATGCGCTACACAAAGCAGTGTTCGGAACCGTTCGAACAGTTTCACTTTTACCGTGGTTTCATAAAACCACACAACATTTTTTTTTTGCTCGTGCGCGCTAGCTGTAATAATATCAATATCAATCTTTTTTATTTTTTACTTTTCCGTTTTTGAAGTCGGTTGTTTTTAACGAAGTTATTTTTATTTAATACTTTTTAGTGTATTTTTCAACACAAATCAAACGAGCCCAAACTCGATAAAGTTGAGTCAATATATTACTAAGTTCCTATGGCCACCTTCCGATTCCATCATCAAATCAGCTCTATGTCATGATAATGTTTTATCGCTATCCAATTTACATACGTATACAAAATTTCAGTTCAATCGGTTACCTGGAAATGAATCAAAGTCTTGCTACATTTCAATTAAGTCATCGAGATCAGACAAAAATGCTCACAAAATAAAAACTACTGGGCTTATCCGAATAAATTTTATGGGACCAATTCCACACCATTCCGCATCAAAAAAAAAATAATCACGTAAACCGGTTCAGAAACCTCGGAGTAATCGGTGTACATACATAAAAAAAATATACCGGCCGAATTGATAACCTCCTCTTTTTTTTTGAAGTCGGTTAAAACTTAAAACTACTGTGTACGAGAATAAATACGTTGTTATCGCTACGCCGGTTACGCGGCAACTGGCCGGCGGCCGCCGACAGGCAACATTTTTGTCGCCGTGCGCGCACTTGCATTGAAACCAATAGATAGGGCGACAGTTGCGTCGCGGGCTTGTCTCCGAACCCGCGGACAAAAAAGTCTCCCGGGAGTTGCGTCGCTACGTACGCGCACTTTCATACTAGCCCATGGCTGGAGAGACAAAATAGTTGCGGAGACAAAATTGTTGCGGAGACAAAGTTGCTCGTGCGCGCTCGCTCTTAAAGAAAAAATTGCGTTGCTGTCGCTATCGTGTGCGCATCGTTCAAAACTTTGCGAGGAGACAGCGACAGAGACAAAATAGTTGCCGGGCAACTAAGTTGCTCGTGCGCGCTAGCTCTTACGCGGCAACTGGTCGGCGGCCGCCGACCGGCAACGTTTTTGTCACCGTGCGCGCACTTGCATTGAAACCAATAGATAGGGCGACAGTTGCGTCGCGGGCTTGTCTCCGAACCCGCGGACAAAAAAGTCTCCCGGGAGTTGCGTCGCTACGTGCGCGCACTTTCATACTAGCCCATAGGTGGGAGAGACAAAATTGTTGCGGAGACAAAATAGTTGCGGAGACAAAGTTGCTCGTGCGCGCTAGCTCTAAATATAAATATGCCATCAGATTCTGGTAGACCTATAAGAGCTAGCGCGCACGAGCAACTTAGTTGCCCGGCAACTATTTTGTCTCTGTCGCTGTCTCCTCGCAAAGTTTTGAACGATGCGCACACGATAGCGACAGCAACGCAATTTTTTCTTTAAAATTTTCTGCATTTATCAACATGGATTTCGAAGAGACGGTTGTGGTCTGTGCTCTTGTCCCGCATAGTTCCCATTCCCGTGGGATTTCCGGGATAAAACCTATCCTATGTGTTAATCCAAGTTACCCTCTATATGTGTGCTAAATTTCATTGTAATCGGTTCAGTAGTATATGCGTGAAAACTGAAAACCATACATACATACAAACCTTTCCTCTATATAATATTATGTAATCGTAATTGAAAAAAGTTAAGTAAATGTGTAGTTCCAACAAAACGAAATAACATATTTTTCTATGGCGTCGTTACTAGATTACGTTGCTGAATTTTGTTGAACTGTCAATGTTGCCTATTAAAATGGCTCTACTATAGACAGAAAAACTACTAATAATAAAAATAACTTCATTAAAAACAATATTATTTAGATGTGCTATTTATTAATAGGTTTGAAGTCGGTGCCAAGCACTAAGCACTTAGTATTAAGCCCGTGCACCGACATCAAACCTTTTTAGTAAATAACACATCTAAATAATATGTAGTAATTAATAATATCAAATCTTTTTTATTTTTTACTTTTCCGTTTTTGAAGTCGGTTGTTTTTAACGAAGTTATTTTTATTTAATACTTTTTAGTTTATTTTTCAACACGAATCAAACGAGCCCAAACTCGATAAAGTTGAGTCAATATATTACTAAGTTCCTATGGCCACCTTCCGATTCCATCATCAAATCAGCGCTATGTCATAATAATGTTTCATCGCTATCCAATTTACATACGTATACAAAATTTCAGCTCAATCGGTTACCTGGAAATGAATCAAAGTTACTTGCTACATTTCAATTAAGTCATCGAGACCAGACAAAAATGCTCACATAATAAAAACTACTGGGTTTATCCGAATAAAATTTATGGGACCAATTCCACACCATTCCGCATCAAACTAAAAAAGAATCACGTAAACCGGTTCAGAAACCTCGGAGTAATCGGTGTACATACGTAAAAAAATATACCGGCCGAATTGATAACCTCCTCCTTTTTTTTGAAGTCTGTTAAAAACTACCGTGTACGAGAATAAATACGTTGACATAAATACGTACTATCGCTACGCCGGTTACGCGGCAACTGGCTGGCGGCCGCCGATCGGCAACGTTTTTGTCGCCGTGCGCGCACTTGCATTGAAACCAATAGATAGGGCGACAGTTGCGTCGCGGGCTTGTCTCCGAACCCGCGGACAAAAAAGTCTCCCGGGAGTTGCGTCGCTACGTGCGCGCACTTTCATACTAGCTCATAGGTGGGAGAGACAAAATAGTTGCGGAGACAAAGTTGCTCGTGCGCGCTAGCTCTTATACTTTTTCATTTGCAGGATAGGTAATTAACAAAATTACAAAACTTGGGAAAGTAGGAAAAAAGATTATACGCAAATTAAATATTTAACTAAGAAGCTGCACTCGCCAAAGTGATTCTGGAGGTGTGTTTTGACAGTTCTGATGTCGGGTTTGTATTCGCCTTTGATTTGATCAATGAGTTCATTCAAGGAAAACTGGCATTCTTCCCTGTTATTAGAAAGATAGGAATATATGTATTCCATGCACTCTGGGACATTTTTGGGTTCTGAGGATTTCTTCTCTCGCACGCTGAATGGAAGACTGTAAAACTTCTTTTGGCATAACTTATGGTACCTGGCATCAGATGCAACGAGGTCAAAAGTGGATGTAAGACGATCAATGACTTGCCGTCCCCATGTATCACCTCGACGACTGGCTGCATCGAGCATTGATTCCCTAACTGTCATCGATTCAACTTTGAACACCTCATTTCTGCGTGATTTGGGAAGTTTGTTTTGGAGCTGGAGAAACTCCTCAGTTTTTCTCCGCACAAAGGAAACAAATGCTCCGAAGATTCATAGGGCCCGATGTTCTAGAGGTTGATGGGCGGGGTTGTGAAATTTGGTCGCCTCCACGACGAGCACATGCGTCAATATTATGCCGAGCGGTGAATCTTTTTCTGCAAGCATCGTGAATACTGACTTCATCTAGCTTTTTCAAAAAAAGTTCATCCTCTTTGAGGCCACGCTCCACACTCGAGTTAATGAGAGTTTGGATGCCAATTTGTTTTACAATTACCACTGTACCTTCCTTGAGTGCCAGCCGACACACAATGCAGACTTCCGGTGGAACCGACATTTTTAAGACCTCTTAGTCTGACTTCGTTCGCGTTAATAAGTTTATAGTTTTTTGGCTGCTCCCCTGCGTTACCGGGTAGGCTACTTCCAATTACTATCTTGTGCGAAAATCGAAAACAAAACATAAGCCCGAAACAAATCAGGAGGTAATTTTCAATAGCAGTCAAATCCACTTTATGTCAAATTGAGAAAAGTGTACCTACATTTGTATACCGTCATGAGGTATGTTGTTGTGACGCTTTCAATGGTAAGTATAGATTACTATGGGGTTCAAGGTTATTAAATAATAACAAAAAAACAGTTAATGCTTTTAAGTGTTAAGGCTCGTACTTCACAAGAGGGTCCACGTACAAGCTACTTATGCCAAAGTTCTATACAACTGCTTTTAGAGGTAGTTTTGTATACAACGCAACGAAGTGCTGGAACAATCTTCCGCCGCCGATACGTGAATCAGTGTCAAAAAATTCTTTCAAATATAAATATAAAGCACACTTGATAAACGAATTCGTCAAACAAGCCTAGTTGCGTTGTATATCGGGCTAATATACATTTATTTATTTTATGTTATTTTATAAGTATTTTCAAGTATATATACTTGAAAATACTTATAAAATAACCTCCGTGAATAGCCTGTGTCCTAAAGTATATACTTTTTAATTTGTAATTTTCAATATTTACTAACGACTGACATTGTTTAAGCCAATGTTCTGTTACACAAAATATTTTAATATTGTTATCATTCAGAAACAATTCTATTTCTAACAATTTGCTAGCCAAGCCTTGAATATTTTGATGCACAATGGAAAAAGACTGCTTAGCTGTTGTCTTATAAACTAGTTTAAATCTAGCTTAGGGCTAGATTGTCTGTTTGGTCTATTATTAATGGTGAAATGGGTAAAAGCAAATCAAGTAATTCCATAAAACTTGTTAATAATGGCATGGTTATTGACAAAAATGTTGATGTTGCGCTTGCATTTGAAGATTTCTTTAGTAGTGTCCCTTCTAGCATTACTAATAATTTAAATTCGTCTTCAGCACTTGCAGAGACCTTTTTGAGGGACCATGTTGCGGGGTGCAGCACATTATTTGAATTGCGACACGTAACTGCTAATGATATTGTTACAGCCTTTAAGACACTAAATTTAAAAAATACTTGTGATCTTTGGGGAATGTCCGTAAATTTAGTTAATAATATAATAGAAAATATTGCGAACAATTTAGCTTTTATATTTAATAAGTGTTGTGACTATGGTACATTTCCTAATTTATTAAAGCTTAGTAAAGTTATACCTCTATTTAAGAAAGGCGATCAAGAAGACTGTAACAACTATAGACCTATCTCGATTTTACCAACATTAAGTAAGGTATTCGAAAAGTTAATATTAAACCAATTGACTAGTCACTTTGCATCTAATAATTTGCTGCACACCAAACAGTTTGGTTTCACAAAGGGGCGCTCAACCACAGATGCTGGAGTTGCACTACTAACACATATATATAAGGCATGGGAAAACTCAAAAAATGCTTTGGGGATATTTTGTGACCTCTCCAAGGCATTTGACTGCGTTGAACATTGTACTTTATTGCGTAAACTTAGTCACTATGGGATTAAAGGACAAGCTCAGAACCTCATAGCCTCATACCTGCATGATAGGATACAAACTGTAGTTGTTAATGGAGAACGTTCTAGCGGTGCGTCAATTAACATTGGTGTTCCACAGGGATCTATTTTAGGACCCTTCTTGTTCTTGGTATATATCAATGATCTACCTTATTATTTACAGGATAGGTGTGAAATAGTTCTGTTTGCAGATGATACCTCATTAATATTTAATGTGGATAGGCATGACCCAAATGTTGACGAAGTGAACAGTGCTCTTTTACACATATCCGACTGGTTTACTGCTAATAATTTATTATTAAATGCCAAAAAAACAACTTGTGTTGAATTTTTACTACCAAACGTTAAAAAGTTAAGCAAAAATATAACCTTGAACGGGGAGGTATTACACCCTACAGAATCGACTGTATTTCTTGGGTTAACATTGGACGAGAAACTACAGTGGGGAGCCCATGTCAACACCGCTGCAGGTAAGCTCAGTTCAGCAGCATATGCAGTCCGAAAGGTAAGGCATCTCACCGACGACGATACAGCTAGATTGGTTTATTTCAGCTACTTTCATAGTATTATGTCCTATGGAATTCTACTATGGGGCAGAGCAGCAGATATAGAAACTATATTTATCTTACAGAAAAGAGCCATTCGTTCTATATATAATTTACGTGCTCGGGACTCACTAAGAGATCTCTTTAAGAATACTGGTATCCTTACTGTACCATCACAGTATATATTTAATAATATTTTGCATGTACACAAAAACGCCGACTTACACACAAGAGTAGGAGATAGACACTGTTATGGCACAAGGAACAGAAATAGAATTGAAATGCCATTTTTCCGATTAGCTAAAGTTAAAAATTCATTTATGGGTCAAGGTATACGCTTTTACAATAGAATTCCTCATAATATTAAAGAGTTTAGTAGTTCTAAATTTAAAACTTATATAAAAAATGTACTAGTTCAGAGAGCGTACTACAGTATTCAGGAATATATGGACGATAAAAACCCATTTAGGGTTGTCGCGAAAAAACCACAGGACAGTTCTTTGGCATATTATTATAATATATGATGTTACATATGTATTTTGTAAAATTGTAAAACTGACATAATTTAAAAGAGCAACTATGGAGTTTCTTGCCGGTTCTTCTCCGTAGATACTGCTTTCCGAATCGGTGGTAAATTTTAAAATATGTAATGACGTTTCAAAAGTGCTTCTATAAGAAGTCTAATTGAATAAATGTTTGAGTTTGAGTTTGAGTTTGAGTTCACTTCAAACACTACGATAAACATAATTTGATCAATGTTATTCATTAAATTAGTTGTAGTATCGAAATGCTACAGGAAATTAAATATTTAGCATGGATCAATTTATAAACAAGAAAATTATTCTGTGAACACGAAATAAAGAAATAATTATTTAACTTGATAAAATTATTCCAAAAAAAGTGGTTAAACACCTTGTGTTCGTGATATCTATATCATATCTCCAACACAAGGTTCTTCAACATGTTCTTCGCATACAAACTCCTCATCATCATCCACATTAATATTATTAGCATTATTTCTGTGACAGTCTATAACAGTTTTGTAATAGTCAAGGTCCTCTCTTTGCATCCAGTCTTTACCAAAATGTTTCGCTAGTAGCTTATCTACATCATCAATTTTTAATTTTTTTATTTTAGGTCGGGTGGTGATAGGATTTGGTGATATGTCTGAAGCATATTTGCCTGGTTTAGTTATGGAACGTCGAGAACCAGTATCATTCTGGTAAAATGGTTCACCTCTCACTATAATTCCTCGAGAATCACTTTTCATTCTTGTGAATACGAACCTCTTACAAGACATTATTTTAAAGTGAAAAGCTTGGGTTCCCTTATGGATTTTTTGGCTAGCTGTCTTCCAATCACATACGTCAATGTCTTTTAGATGAAAAACAGTCGCATGCTTTTTTATTATATCAACATACTCATTAGGTTGTACAATGGTATTTCTCTTCCTGATCTCTTTTTCGGTAACACCAAACACCCTATCGGGTGGAATAAATGAATGTCCCGTGACCGGGAAAATAAGTTCCACCCTTTTTAGTGATTTTGGTGCGCTGCTGCTGAACCATTTGGAAATCATTCCGATAGTAGTGGAGTTCTTATTTTGGCCTGAGCACCCATCAGCCATTAGTCGGAGTACTTGTATACCAGTGAAATCTACATTATTTTGTAGGCAGTGATATAGTGCACTTGATAGTTCGTTTGACCCCTTTGCATGAACATCTTCGGTCCATACATAAGAAAATACATTTTCTTTTGTCAGTTCTGCATGGGAATGACCTACAACTATTGTATAGTTGTAAATATACAATTGGCGGGAATAATATGTACTTTGGTCAGGTACTTTTGGTAATGGTTGGTTTTTACCACAGTCAAAAGATAATATTTTTACTGTGGGGTCCATGTCTTGTAGGAATGTAAAAAATGATTTGCTTCTTTTTTCATGAACTGCCAGTTCAACTTGAATTTGGGCCTTGGTTGAATCGTCCTTCTCAATTTTGATTTTTTCCTTCAATTCTATGCATGTGGAACACATATCACTTCTTGGATGACTGAAACTTAAGTTAAATTTCGTGTTAAATATTTTTCTAAAATATGACTCTTTGCAATGACAGAACTGTGAATTTTCTTCGATAAACATTTTGAACATTGATGGCAGATAGGTACGTCGACTTTTAGATCGGCAGTAGTGCGATTCAACACCCTTAAATTTCTTTATAAATGAGGTAATTTCATCTCTCAATCTCACGTTTTTGATCGACTTTCTATCCCCACTACGTTTTTCTACAGCCATCAATCCGGTTTTTTGGTGTCTTGTTAACACTCCTCTCACTCGACCCTTTTTAATTGATAGAGCTTTTAAAAAGAAATTACGGCACACAGGTATCATCGCCCCTCTAGAATCTCTTAAATTGTAAACGATGCTCATATTTTTGGCATTGCCTCTTCCATTTACTGATCTTTTACGGACAGGGACAACAGTTTTGCAGGCTTTTATGATAAAATCATCTTGATACCGTTTATCAGGGTAAGCGTAGAACTGTTCATGAAATCGTTTCATATCTTGCATAGATATATTTATACATCTATATGCCTCACTGTTGTGTCTGCACGGATATCTCGACGGCAAATCGAAAGCCGAATACCTGAAAACGAAAAAAACAGCCAACTTTAAATCATTTTATTTATTTGAAAAATATTAACATTATAAAGTGTAAAGTGAAAAAGTTGCACAACCCTAACTTCAATAAAACTAACGAAATGTTCGACAAATTACTGACCTCTTATTTTTCTTTTCTCCGCGACTATTTGGTCCTGGGACAGATTTCCTCTTCTTTGCCTGATGGCTAGGCACTTCCTCAACACTCTTCTCCATTTTATTCACTTATTATTTAGGTTTTTTCAATAAAAAACATTTATTATCACGACACAAAAAAAAACGTTAGGTGCCCACGCGCTGTCTCAATGTATGGAGATCGCAAGATGGCGGCCGGGGTTTGGAGCGACGTGATTGGCTCATACGGATTTGACCATGTTTGTAAGTAAGCCGGTGTGGAATAGGCTAATTTTGAAACTAAGGTTAGTTTTTATTTGTATTTTTTAGGGATTTAGGCTGGATTTGGCTAGTTATAAAAGTTATGAGGCAATGAAGAATACTCTAAAGAAAAATGTTGTGTACCTACTTTAAAATCTATGGATTTGGATTTGACCACTTTTGAAAATTACCTCCTGAAATGTGTTTAGTTGATGGGAGTTTTTACCAGTTTACACTGTTACCGCCTTCACCGCGTGGAGGTACTTATGTTTTGATATGCAGATTGTGAGTGATTGTGTTGTGCTCTAATAAAAGAAAATTAAATTTTCTACAACTTTATTTTACGACCTTAGACGACAACGAGAACGAGCGGTTTTGCCAATATTTTGGTTCAAACGGGAGCAAAACTAAAAATTTTAAATTTTCGGGAAAAACTGACTATCTTTGAAAGGCCACAGCTTAGTTGTTATAAGGTTTAGAGAGCTGCGGTTAGACTTAAATTGTTGCAAATTTAATTAACTTTATTTATGTAGTGAATGTTACTTGTCGGAAACGCATAGTTTATGACTTTTAGAGCAAAAAGTGAAAAATGACCCAAATTTTCGCAGTTTATCACGCGGTGTGCAGCGAGCACAACTTTTTCGAAGTTGCAAATTGGGATTTACATCACCCTAACTGATCCAAACAACATACCAAAAATGCAGAACTACATCGTGCTTTGCGAATTTAGGGTTTTTTAGTGTCGATTTCTACTGGCCTAGTACACTTATTCGACAAAAATTTGCAAAATATACTAACCTTGTCCTGGCATAGAAATATCAGACCCTTGATTTCTTTTACTGCGCTCACTTGGATCAGATTCCCTTTTATCTCCCGTGTTATATTCTTTAGAAGTAGACGGTTCTGGAAAAGAAAACATCGTTATCTTCCAAAGTAAGTCATAGCACACATAGCTAGACAGCCGAGAGGCACAATGAATATAGCAAAAAACGTAAAGTTTTGTTTCTACATAATATGTTATTAGAAAAGTTGAATATTTTAAAATTATTTTTGAAATTTGTGTGTTGGACCAACACTGTTGGTACCTGGGTTATGTTGCCTTATCTCTCCAGAAATTGATAATTTGGACATATCGGAATAATTGGTCCTTGTTTAGGCTAAGCCTTAACCTATTGTTTGTATATAATTAGTGATATACCATTACTGTTTTCTTGTGTAGCTACATCAAGGGGAAACTCTATATCTGCTAACGGTTCATGTATAAAATTAAGCCAGTTGAAGGAACAACATGCTTATACTGTTTTTTTTTTTAAGTTCTGTGAGTTTGAAATTCTTAACATGTTTTAGAAAATGGAGTTTATCTGAAGGCACATGAATCAAATATTCTTGTACCAACAACTTGAATGCATTGTTTGATAACTATTTGCAAAATATACTAACCATGTCCTGACATAGAAACACCAGACCCTTGATCCCTTTTATCGCACTTACTTGGATCACATTCATTTTTTTTTTCCTTTTTATATACTTTGGAAGTAGACGGTTCTGCGAAAGAAAACATTGTTATTTTCCAAAGTAAGTCATAGCTAGACAACCGAGAGGCACAGATAATATATCAATAAACTAAAGTTTTGTTTCATTTATGTTATTTGAAAAGTTAAATATTTAAGATCATTTTTATAATTTGTGTGTTGGTACCTGGACTATGTTGCCTTTTCTCTCCAGAAATGGATGATTTGGAAATATTGGAATAATTGTGTTCCGTTAGAATTTTTGAACTTGATTCTGTAAAGAGAAAAAAAAGACGGGTTGCACTCCGGGAGTGCCGGCAGGAGTGAAAACTTGATTATTCAAAAATTAACACAGGGTACAACTTAGAAACCTCTCATGTAGGTACTTCCTCACTCGATCTGTGATATAAAATAATGTAGGGCAAACCATTTAAACGAAAATCAATTAATTTAATATTCGTCTAATAAATATTTTTAACAAAAAACCTAGAATTATAAAATGGTTTGTTCATACTTTCACGGCCAAATATTCAATAGAGAGATGATGACAAAACTCTTTATAACTAAAATAGGTTTATTAGACGTTTGATAATTTGAATGAATAAGACTTGAATAAGACAGTAAGTCTTAAGCTATTGTTTTTACTATACTTAAAATAGGCGAGATTGTGGCCAAGCGCTCCCCTATTGTACAATAAAAAAAATATAGTTAGGGTTACCTACCAATATTCGCTTCCTGTTTAGTTACATGAAGGGGAAACCCTATTAGTAATTCATCTTCTAACGGTTCACGTATCAAACCAATTAATGGAACAGCATGTTTTTTTAATTGGGTTTTCTTTTTCTTAAAATCTCTGGGTTTGAAATGCACTCCACACACATGTTTTAGGGAATGAAGTTTCTCTATAGGCAGATAAGCCAAATCTTCTTTCTCAACCACTTTATCTCATTGTTTGCACCTGGGCTGATCAACTATTCGGTGTTACGACGTGCCATTATTTTGAGAAAAAAAAATTGGGATTCCTTATTTTAATTCAATTATTTGTTTAACCCATTTATCGTTATTTAATTTTTTAGGGTGGGACACGATCTTTAACT
Organism: Colias behrii; assembly: GCA_029959065.1. NCBI lineage: Eukaryota > Metazoa > Arthropoda > Insecta > Lepidoptera > Pieridae > Colias > Colias behrii. Next base: position 4,568,533 of record JARWMC010000016.1, read on the forward strand.
TAATATTAGCCATTTATGAGGCTCAAAGCTGTCATAGGACCTAAAATGGGTCCCCTGGGTAACCGATAATCTGATTAATAAAAACACAGATTTATTTTAATCAAATCAATGTATTCGAAATAATTGCACAAAAGTATTAATTAGCAGTCTTCACATACTTAAAACTAATATGAGTTTCTCAGAATCCTCGAACATTATGTCTCTTGACTCACTATTAAAAAAACTTAAAAACAAAAACTTTGTCTTATTTATAAATTAAGCTTTATTTAACGAAAAACAAAGAATAGGCCAATTTCCTCTATAAAATAGAAGAGATTTAGATAAAAATATTAATGCAAAAATGCTTGTTAATGGAATAATATTAAATAATCAACGCACTGATAGTGGGACAATATGGTTTGTCAGGGGACAAAATTAGTAACTCAAGAGACTATAGTAATCTACTACTATAGACTAAGTATTTTTTTAGGGGAATTATAAAACGAGCGACTGAAAATAAAGTGAGCGACTAATTATGAGATACTGATTTAATAACTTGAGCGGTATGAATTTGAGTAATCGACAAATAAACTAAACAAGCAACAAATATTAGTTGATAATATAATACAGATTGAGCGTACTGAAGGAGGATTGTGATTAATCCATTTGATATATTAGAATTCTAACTGTGTGATTACATTACTATATGAGCGACTAAATTACTAGTTGAGCGAATAGATTACTAAGTGAGCGACTAAATTACGCTCATCTAGAGCGACTAAAAACACTAGAATAAATTGTTCAAATAGTTATTTGATAAAACTTTCAAAAACAAATTGAACGTGAATTGAACTGATAGTACCTACTCTGTCCATTATAGTATTTTTCAAAATGATTTTTCTATTTGCAATACCTCGATTAAGATAAAATGCCACTCACTATAAATAAATCATATGCCAAATAATGAATATAATACAAGACGTAATTTTGTCACTCAAACAATTATTATTAGGTCGCTCAAATATTATGAAGCTGCTCATTTTGTATTTTATGTAACGCAAATTAATGTTTGTTAGTTGCTGATCTATTAATTTTTCATCGCTCGCAGTCAGTCGCTCACTTAGTAATTCTGTTACCCCAATTAATTATTTTTGATAACTAAAACTTTAATTTACAGTCACTCGTTTAAATACTACCCATTTTTTTATTTAGTACTGGTAATTTCTACTGTGATAAATAAACTAACAAATGCACTTTATCAACATTAGGTAACATTGACTTCATAAGTCACGAGATCTTTTGATAATCTTTAACATATCTAAAAGAACTTAATTACAAAAATCATTTAAAAAATATGGCACTTGAGATTAATAATACAATCTTTAGCAAAATAATAGTTTGTTAATTATCACATTTCACAAATATCAATGGGTTTACTGACTTCGTAATATGTTTGGCCCCTTCTGATATAAGTCGAGGGTTTCTCGAGAATTTTGACGATGTCTCTATCCATACTAATATTATAAATGCGAAAGTAACTCTGCCTGTCTGTCTGTTACTCAATCACGCCTTAACTACTGAACCAATTTGCATGAAATTTGGTATAGAGATATTTTGATACCCGAGAAAGGACATAGGATAGGTTTTATCCCGGAAATCCTACGGGAACGGGTTTTTCTTTGAAAACACGGGCGAAGCCGCGGGCGGAAAGCTAGTAGTCTATAAAAGACACGTCGGTTTTATCCAGCCGAAAGATTTTAGAGTATTTGACATTTCTAAGAAATGTTACAAATGTTTCGCCATCTTCGCATACACGCATATTTGTAAATTTTCCCTTTGGTGGCGTGCACGTTTACAATTAAAAAATCTCCATTAGATACCATGCAATTTTCTTTATTCAGTCCAGAGCAAGACTGATGTGGGAGATCATCATCAGAAATGTTAGGTGTATTGTAAACAACATCATATTTTTTTTTGTCACGTGGCTGAGTTAAATCTATTAACTTTACCTCTTTTAAAGGAGTTATCAAAGAACTTTTGAAGTTACTTAAAGGTGTATCATCATCATCAGAACAAACAAGGGTTTCATTGTTTGTTTCAGCAGAGACAGGGATCACGACTGGACGATACATTTTAGGTTGCAGACATGAACAAAAACCTCTATTACAGAAGCAACTTAAATTTCTGTACTGTAATTCACCACGAACGGATGTGAACACTTGGTGAACATGTAAAGTTCCCATCAAAGGTGTAATATTGTCTGGCAACTGGTTTTTAATGCGTTCTATTTCGTCAACAGATATTAAAAAAAGTTTAATCTTACTTTGGTCCTTAAGTGCATCATAAAATTGTCGTGCATATACAATGTCTCGCCCAGTAGCAACCATGTTGTCAGCCGTCCTTTTGAGAAAACCACCAACGCCGTCTGCAGGGCCTTTCCCATGTCCTGATTCAAAAATGTTTTATTTATTTTATTTTATTCATAAAAGGCACCTTACAGCTGTTATTAAGATACATTATACAAATTACATATAAAAACGCCAATTACAAGGCACACCAATAATAGTCCAATTGTGTGACAACAAGAGGTAAACTAAAAGGGAACAATAATTGTTTTCTTTTTCTTTAACAAAAGTACAACAATTTTCTTGATGAAACATAAAACGTACATGAAAAATAAATGTGACTTCTAGTAAACAAGCAACATCAACAAAATAACATTAAAGTTGAGAAAAAACAAAAATAAAAATGAGCCTAATAATGTGACTGTGTGAGTGGATGTGTGAGTGAGTGTATGTGTGTGTGTATGTGTGTGTGTGTGTGTGTGTGTGTGTGTGTGTGTGTGTGTTACTTATTCAAATTATTTATAATCTGAAGAATTGCACTTTTAAATCTAGGACGTGACAAACTAAATATATCAGCTGTAGGTCTACCATGAGTTTACGCACACGATACTCGCTAGCGATTGTAGTAAGCGGTTTGTATGAAATTTCGTACAGCGCCCCTAGTGTGCCGTAGTGGAACTAAAAAGCCTACCATGAGGTGCATTATAGTATACTACAGTAAATAACGTTTAGTAAACTATACTACACTCGCAGTAGTAACCATACAATTTTTGCACCATGAGTTCTAATTTTGACATATGTCATAGTTTATAACTATTCGATGATAGATACGTCATTCACGGAAAATAATCTCGTGAACTATTCACGTTTACTATTGTAGTTACGTCAGACGATTTAACTATGTCAACTCATGGTAGAGGTACTGAGCTAAATTTATTATTGTATACTTCAGGGAGTCTGAATTATTATAATTTTTAAGATAGTTTGTAGATGTTGAGGGCACTAAGAACAGATTTTTTTCTGAAAATGACCACGTCATGGCTAAAAAGCCATAGTCAAAAGGTTTCAAAGAACTTAAATAAAAATTTTGTTTTTGCCTGCACGGACTAAATGGTCCGTCAGTGTAAAAATCGATAGTTTTAATTTGTGAGAATTTGTAACGAATGTCAGTTAAAACTGGATCAAGATGAGCCCATATGGTAGCAGGTTGATGGTTTGTTGACGTTGATACAGTTCAATAAGATTCCACATTGCGTTTATCTTTACCAGGCACATAAACCACGACTGTGTGCAATGAAACCTGCTGCCTTGATCCGCCGAAATGGTGCGCTTGTGTTTCTTGATGATACTTGCAGTTATAATTTTCACTAAAATCGGCAACAACCATGTTCTGAGATTTTGGTTAATACAGACGACAAAGCAACGGGTCTGTATGAAGACACTGCAGTTGGAGATTTATTTGGTTTTAAAATTGGAATGATTTCTTGAGATTTCCAAGACAGCGGAACATTCCCAGAAATCATAATGGAATTAATAAGATCAAGATAATAGTTTAAGCAATTTTCAGAAAGATGTGATAGAAAAGAATACGGAATTCCATCCAACCCAGGAGCAGAATCTTTAACAGATGATAAAACACCTTTAAGTTCATCAAGTATAAACGGAGAAGCTAATAGGGAGCCATAATTATGGTCCATAGAGCAGATAATAGGAGGCTTTAATTGAATAAACTCTCTTGCTGTAGACGGGGCTAAATTGTCCATAAAATTACTCGCTTGATGTCTGTTCTTTGAAAGATGATCGGAAGCGTCTAATATTTTTCCATACTTCTCTGGAGCATGTTTCGGGCGCTAAAGATGAGCAAAAAGATTTCCATCCTTCGCGTTTCTTCTTTTTAAGCAGTGATCTGGTGGAAATTGATAGCTTGTGAAAGAAGTTCAAAATTTATTTCGGACATGTCGTTGGCCTATTTAAAGGATAATTTAAAAGAATAATTTAAAGGCCCAGTTTCTTGCCATTGCTTGATATTCATTTTCAGGTCTTTTGAAATGATCCCTGGCTAATGTCATTAAGTCATGTTGCAAGTCCTCCTTTTTCTTCTTTAGTTGCACTGGATTCGTAGATGCCGACGAAGGTGTTGCAATTAATGATTGTGATGATGATGATTGCTAGAAATTAAAATAAAAGTGTGATAAATATTTTCTGTTTTAGTTACCCAGAACACAGGAAAACTGGAAGATGTTGGCACGACAATTTGGAAATACATGGAACTTTGATCATTGCATTGGAGCTGTAGATGGGAAGCATGTCACTTTAGAAAAACCTGAACATTCCGGTTCCTACTACCATAACTACAAAGGAACATACAGCATAGTACTTATGGGTATAGCTAATGCAAATTATGAATTCATCATGGTTGATGTCGGTACAAATGGCAGAGTGTCAGATGGAGGAGTAATTAAAAATACAAAATTTTGGCATTACTTTGAGAATAATCAGTTGCAAATTCCAGAACCAGATGAATTGCCGAATACTAATAAAATAATGCCCTATGTGTTTGTGGGCGATGAAGCTTTCCAATTACTTCCAAATTTCATGAAACCTTACAACAAACAAGTGTTAAATGATAACAGAAGGATATTCAACTATCGATTATCTCGTGCTCGACGAATAATTGAAAATGTATTTGGCATTCTCACGACTCGTTTTAAGATTTTCCAAAAGCCTATTAAATTATCTCCTACAAAAGCAAAAATTGTAGTTATGGCGTGTTGTCATCTACACAATTTTCTTATGAAACAAAAGAACTACATTCGCCATGGAGAAGTAGACATGGAAGACACTTTTACGGGGACTGTCATGCATGGTACTTGGAGAAATGAGCCAATGTTGTTAGGCAATGAACATACTCGAGCTGGAAATAGCGCTGCACTAGCAAAACAAGTAAGAGATGATTTTTGTGAATACTTTAACACAACGGGTGCTGTTTCATGGCAAAACAAATGTTTAGAGTAATGATATAAGTTGAATGTGTAAAATATATCTTACAATAAACTGTATTACTAATTTACCTGTGTTTCTATTACTGTGCTAATTCCTGATTCTTCCTCCATTTGATCTTGCAGAAATTCTAATTCTTTGTAATACCATAATGTCGGTACATACAGATCATCGGTACCAGAACCAGAAAGCATAGTCTTTTTCACTTTGTTGTTTTCGCGCTTGAAACTTGTACGTAGTATATTAATTTTGTTTTTCACTTTATCCTCCGTAATGTTCCGGCGACAGATCTTCAGTAAATTTGTCATTTTTTTTACTGCTGCGCTTCTCTTGGTTTTGTCCATATTCGACGATTATCGATTTTATTTTCCATAACATCGGCATGTCACGATAAATAGATATGAAATGCAACGTAAATTCTTTGTCCGAAACATTCTCCACGCAGTTGTTGTCACTGGGCGTAGCGTCCTCCATGATTCCAAACCAACGACTGAGATCATGTTTGACAAACACCGCCGTTCACGTTCAAACTTGTTTGTCAAACACGACATCAATCCAGATTTTCATCAAACGCGACAAACACGTAGATTGTTTGACAAACGCTTCAAACAAAGCTGCAAACGATCAAATAATTTGACAAACACGTAAAATTTGTCAAACAATTTGATCATTTACAGGGTGCTTTACGTCATCTCTTTCATAAAATGCTCTTACTTTGTGCATCAATACCGTTTTCTTGAGATTTTTATCTCTGTACTAGCGGTCCGCCCCGGCTTCGCCCGTGGTACATATTTACGTTTTCTCTACATAAAAACCATCCTCGTACTTCAAGGAATATAATAAAAAAAGAATTATCGAAATCGGTTCAGCCGTTCTCGAGTTATGCGCTTACCAACACATTTTGCGATTCATTTTTATATATAAGATTTTCTCATATAATATTCGTTTTTAGTCCAAGAGTTGCTGTCATCTTACCTTTGAGATTATATTCTTTACTATATCGTTGTTAACAATATTCTTCAAAATCCTTTTTTGTTCGTTTGATTTAGATGTTACATATTCATCCTTCAAAGCTTCTTTCAACACGTTTAGCTCTAAAATTTTTTTCCTCACTGTTTCTTTGCAGGGTGTGGCAACTTCTGGTAAACTTTCATCTACAAATGTCTGTGCTGTTTTTCTTGGCGTTTCATAATTGTTTGGATTAGTACTAGTAGCAGCACTATTATTTTCTTCAATATGTTTTATAACATTATTATATTTTTCATTCAACTCATCAAACTTCTTCTTGAGTCTGTAATGTTTTTTCTGCATAGCTTGTAGCTTCTTCTTTAAGATTTTTGTTTCTAAACACAATCTTTCATTCTCAGTCTTAAGTTTATTATTTCTCATCCGATGTATCTGCATAATTTTTAGCCTTTTCTTTTCAAGGTCTACATTTTGGTTTGTATTCTTAGTAATATTCTTATTTTGTAGTTCTTTAGCCTTCTTTCTATCTTCTCGCCATTTCAAGCGCTGTTCTTCTTTTCTGTCTCTGTATATTTACTTCGTTTTGCTCTATAATGTTTCAAAGCTCTTTCGCAATCTTTTTTCTTCATTTCATTGTATTTATCTGGATTTTCATTTTTTAATTTCTCTCTATACTTTCTTTGTTTCTCAGCTGCTGTTAATGGCATCTGCAATAAATATGCAGAAAATCATCAGATAATTATACATATGCTTAAGTCAACCCCACACTAAACAAAGAAATAGATAAATCAATATATTAATCTTAATTCAAAAATATAAAATATTTAGCTATAGTATACTCAATCCTAAATTAAATAATGCACTGCAACAGCGTCAGCATCGCGCCGTCATACTACGGCCACACTACCGTGATATGCCAATAATTATTGCCACATCTTTAACAACACCTAGGTCATAGGACACACCACTTATGGCCATAATTCTACAATGCCAATCAATATGACAAATGGCGGTAGGCAATAGCTCCGGCTGCGGTATTCTTTCGCACATCAAAGAAGATTACCGCGGTAATTATTGCGTTTGCGGCCACACTATCCACTGTCCAGTGTGCAATATGAGCTCACCGGCGACGCACGTATCGACCGACATAGAGTGGTCAAATGAAAAAGCGCTCGATGGCGCTAATTTTTGGAATTCTTGGAATTCTTCTCTTTGGGATACCCGACAGAAGAACTATAAAAATCGCAGTGTACACAATTATGCGTGGCGTCGGATCAAACAAAATTTATCATTTCCAAGTACAATAGATGATTTGAAAAAGAAAAAATCCTTTTGAAAACGAAAGAATCCTTGATGAATTATTACAGAAACCATATTATATATTAATAATTATTAACTAGTATTTTGTTTGCTGCGGTAAATGCCAATAATTACCGACATATCTAGGTAAACTCTAGTGTAACCACATCAGTTCATGCAGTAATTTAGACGGTAATATAATGCCATAATTATTGCGGTAACAGCCCGGTAGACGGTAAGGTAGTGTGGCCGTAGCATTAGTGACGCAGCGACACCGACGCTGACTCTTGGATCGAAAGTTCACTTATAATAGTATACAGTATACACCTACCCCTATAATGCTTTTACGTTACGTAACATAAACTTCTAAAAGGGGTAACGTAAGAGTAACAGAAAAGTAGCAGAAAAGTAACGGAAAAGTAACAGAAAAAGCTTCTGTCTACAGCTTTACCATATCGTCGGTTTAGAGGTAAAATTCATTAAATGCAAAAAACTATTATGGCGTTATAAGCGATATTAATTATTTTTTTGCAAAAGATTGCATTTTGCTCATAGTTCTTAAATGCAATCCTATTAAGTTTGATTTTGTTTTTAGATTATTAGGTTGCTGTTGTAACTGCTGTGTTTTTTTAGAATTATATGTGGTAGATTTTTATATTTAAAAAAAAATATGTTTTAATGAGTTTTACCTCTTTTGAATTTCTGCTTATATTAGTCAGATAATGAACTGTCATTCTTAAATAAAAAATCTGTAAGAAAATTAAAAGTCCTTTTATTAAAATTTTGCTTTGCATACAAATAAAAAAACATAAATCTCTCCTATAGCGAAAGTTTAGATGTTGGTCAAACCATGAATTAGACATAAAACGAATTATTAGGTAGGTAATTAGGGCAACTGTAATTATTTTTAAAAGTCATCATTTTCATCTTCTTGTTCGAAAATATCATTTTCTCTTAAACTGCCATTGACCGGTAAGTTCTTATACCAGTCATGTAACTCGTCAGGGATAAGCCCACTTCGGCACAGTTTTACAAGGTCATTTTTTTTCTGCATAGAGATAGGCAGAACGGCGTTATACGCCTGTTTTAGTTCAACATTCTGTGTAATGTGGTTTCGACGGCTACGCTGCTGTATTATATCAATTTTTTTATATTCTGAAGAGTGGTCATACCGATAGAAAATTGCATTTGGGTGGGCTTTTTCAAATTTGAGTCACTTTATTTTAAGCCAATTTACTTTTTCGCCGTTTTCGTCCATATTTTTATTTTTTAGTGTACTTGCGGCCAACGCCTGTAAGTCCCACACGTCTTTATATTTAAGCTCCATCACTTGATAGGGAGGTTTATCTTTATTTTTCCCACGATTTGAACGCGCAGCTTTGAATACATTAAGCCAATCGCTCATCATAAAACAGGCCCTATTCTTTCGCGTATTTTCGATGCTGGAGTGCATTGAGTCACACTCCATGTGTGAATGACCGGATTCCAAAAATTTTTGCTCAATGACAGTCAAATGCGTATTTTGTACTGCATACAAGAGGGCTAAAGCCACTTGTTCATCATTTATTTTATTTCCTGGAGACTTCTTTCCTCGAAGATCAACTCCTTCATAGCACCCAATATGAGACTTACCCTCTATAGCAGTGTTTATAGGTCCATTAGATATACATAAAGTTTTTTCGAAAAAGTTTGCACAGACTCTAAATCTCCCTTTACTGTTAGAAAGGTAGTAGCACTTTGCAACAGTTCTTCGATTTGAATTACTCTTGTTCACCTTCCTGCATTTGGGTTCTAGTACTTGAACATGATTGATCAAAAAATCTTTTTGTCTTTTAAATTCCTTTAACGCCCAATAACTCTTGCAAATATTGATTCTATCTTCTTCATTAAAATTTTCAGAACAATTAAACCTACACCTAAAGCAGTTAACATCTTTAGGAGCCTTTGCTGGACAACTTTTTTTTTTATTATTGTATGGTAAGCACTTACTACGATTCTCTTTTATAATATTAACTTTCCAATTTCGTTCATTTTTCAATCTCCAACGAGTTTTAAGCTTTTGGTTGCCTGTATTTTCTTCCATAAATTGATAATCCATCGATTCATCAGAATAAATATCTTGACCATCTTTATTTAATTGAAACGTTGGGTCATTATCTGAGTCATCACATGAAAAATCTTCACTACTGGCACTATATTCTACTAAACCTTTTTTAATATTTTCGTCCTGCTCCTCAATACTCTTGTTGTCAACCTATAAAAATATAAATTAACAAAATATTAGCCACAATAAAATTATGACCATCTGCCATTATGCCAAGATAACTTAACTTTGTTACTAAATACTAACAATCTCATTTAGGTTGCAACTTTCCAATGTTTCTACATGGTCAACTTCAACCTCCCCAATCTGTAAAAAATAACAACAATAAAGTATAAAATAAACAAGACAGACTTACCCCCCACAAGGTGTGACAAACAAACAGACTTTTACATTTATAATATTACTGCGCCCCGGCTTTGCACGGGTGCAAACTATAATATGTAAAAACCTTCCTCTCGAAACACTCTATCTATTTAAAAAAAACCGCATTAAAATCCGGTGTTTTAAAGATCTAAGAGGTTTGTCTATGGATCACTATGTAACCACCCTAGCTGACGATGAACATGAATCTTAAGTATTTGTACCAACATACCAGAATATTCAAGTTTTCAGTATTCTTGGGACATTCTTGTCCCTTATAACTTTTATTCTCACCATTTTGCTGGTAGAAATCAACATAGTCATGAGCCTTTGCATATAGTTCTAAGTTTTCAATCTGTAACAAATTGAACTGTTTAGTATTGTACACTACAGGCCTGTAGGTAAACAAAAATGAAATGCTTCAGTCCTTAGCAGTCTGCTTAAGGGCCCGAATGAGGTACTTACATTGTCAACATTGTTATTATACGAAGTTAATTTTTTTGAACTATCGCCACTAGTCTCTTTGTCTTTCTGAATATCTTTCGAGTGATGAACCACAGGCTCCAAATCATTACCAAACAAGTCGCGTTGAGCTTCATAGAGTTCTGTAGAAACACATAATAGAATAGCTTAACTGTATCAGGACATACAATAAGTTTACAACAAAATAGTTAAAACAACTCAAAACTTACCAGTTCTTGAACCCCATTATTCGCTTTTGTCAAATCTATTAACTGTTTTCCTCTTGAATACTTATATTTACTCATTTTTTCGTGAAAACCTGTAATAACTTTCTATATTTTCTCGTAACAATAATCACAAAAACCGATGAATACAATTTTGAATACAATTTTGGAGGCAAAGAACGTCAAAGTCACCGTCAGCACTTACTGAGAATTACTTGCCAGCAATTGTTTCATGTTCTTGATAATCATGTCAGGTAAAAATCAGTATTTACAGACAACGCGGGTGGAAAGCTAGTTTTTGAAGTGAAAACTTCTTTAGCGGCGTTGGGTATAAAATCTTAAACTCGCGTCAGGACACGTGACCTGATCGAAAAAGCGTAAGACGGATGGATATCAAACATGCTCAACGTTAATAATCAAGTTTTCACTTCTGCCGGCACCACAGAACACTATTACTCCTAGGCCGGCACTCCCGGAGTGCAACCCGTCTTTTTTTTTTAATCTTTTCATGTTCATTTTCCTCCCAGGGGCATTTGAAAATATTGATACTGGCAACATTATTTTAGGCGCTGACAGCGCCGCTTATATCTAGGGGACTTCTTCAATGGCAAACACACGAGCAAACACATAGACCGGGAGATACTGACACAAAATTTCGAGTCATTTGTAACAGGATGGCGGTTCTACAGGGGTCTTAGTACGCAATGACAAAAAGAAAAACGATGGTGTGAACACTGGTACCGGCGGCTTAGTCGCGTGGGCGTTAGTCGAACTCGTCGTAAAAATAGCGAAAGTCAAACGATTTGTAACACAAAAATTTTAGAATTTACCGATAGCCCATAAAAAAGAAGTAGGCGGTAGTGTCATGCCATACTTTTCCGGTGTGACTTACAGCCCGCCATACCGACGCAAATGTGTTGATTTTAAAAAAAACAATTCAACCATTTGTACCAGGCTAACTTTTGCACAGGTAACCATCGTCGTGTAGCCATTTACGAAAATCACCATACCATACTTTTCGGACGATTCCAAATGGTCGCCATACCGCCGAAAATCTGCAAAAAATTTTTTTTTTCGCCAAACTTTTTGTACCAGTATTGCATTTGGATTTTTGGAGAGTATTTGATAAAATGTGACCATTATTATATTTGCCATACTTCTAGTAGGGGGAAAAAGTGCTGCCATACTTCATAAATAAATTTATTATTAATTTATAGAAGTGAAGATTTCTACCACCTAGATCTTTGAAATTTTGTATTTATATTTGTTGAACCTCAAACTTATAGGAAAGATTAATGCCATACTGTTACAAATCGTTCAAAATACGAATAAAATCATACAATAAAAAAAAATCTTATACACATTCGCCACCTCCCACAGGTATGGCATTATCACACTTCTATTTATAATCATTCAGGAGTTGTTGAAAAAAAAATTTAGGGTGTTACAAATGGTTCGGCGAAAAAAAAAATTTGCAGATTTTCGGCGGTATGGCGACCATTTGGAATCGTCCGAAAAGTATGGCATGGCGATTTTCGTAAATGGCTGCACGACGATGGTTACCTGTGCAAAAGTTAGCCTGGTACAAATGGTTGAATTGTTTTTTTTAAATCAACACATTCGCGTCGGTATGGCGGGCTGTAAGTCACACCGGAAAAGTATGGCATGACACTACCGCCTACTTCTTTTTTATGGGCTATCGGTAAATTCTAAAATTTTTGTGTTACAAATCGTTTGACTTCGCTATTTTTCCGACGAGTTCGACTAACGCCCACGCGACTAAGCCGCCGGTACCAGCGTTCACACCATCGTTTTTCTTTTTGTCATTGCGTACTAAGACCCCTGTAGAACCGCCATCCTGTTACAAATGACTCGAAATTTTGTGTCAGTATCTCCCGGTCTAACAGATGGCAAATAGGTACTCTTTGTCGTTTTCATAAAAAATTGACATTTGAATTGACAATTGTATGTGTAACTTTATTACTTGCTCTGTGGTATGTGAAAGTGAAAACTGAAAACATTCAAATAATAACGACCGCAACAATATAATATTTTTGCAAAGAAGTAAATTGTTATCCTTTTGAAATAAGGTTCCTGATTGATGTGCTCTATTATTTGTGAAAAATGGATAATCATTTAACGCCAAATAGAATACAGAGATTGATACATTTAGCGGAAGATAAGTCGTTTAATTTGCCCAGACGCATAGCACAAAATAGCCATGATGATACTAACCGGTACCTTTTATTTAAATTCATGTTTTAAATTTCAACAACTACTGGATTATTAAATTATTTTTCTGATTTCAGGAGTATTTCGACGAACCATACACCATTCAATAAAACCAACTGCGAGTCGTCTTCTGGGATTTTGGACCTAGAGCGTGTGCAAGGTACGATGGTCTTTTAATAGTTTTTGTATAATTACTACTTTAACTAGTTATACCTAATCTTGTCAATCTTTAAGAAAGAAAGAAAGAAAGAAAGAATAATTTATTTTGCCAAAAGCCAACAACAGATATAATAAAAAGAATAAGAAATACAAAACAGAGAAAAAGACAAAAGTGTGGCAGACCTTTAGCAAAAAGGGGACCAACTCAGTATTAAGCTGTGCCTTCAACAGCACAGCACTGATTTTCAGTGGCCCCCATTGTTTGAAGTACAGCTACAGACCGAAGTATACAGGGATAGAAATTATATTAATAAAATAAACAAATATTACAAGTTATAAATATCATACATATAAATAGAACTTTAGAAGGCATAGGAATGTACATGTACTAGAACATTAAGAAAATTGTATAATAACGAATATAATAAAAATTAATAAACATACATATAGATAAATAGACACAAAAGAGAGATGCTACATTCTACGGTAGGTTACGGTTGGTTTTTAAAAATAAAAGCAGCAACTTTATTTTTGAAGTTATTAATGCAACGAAGGTTACGTAAGGGTGGAGGCAAGTTATTCCAACACTTCGTAGCATTATAACTGAAACTGCCTCTGAAAGCGGTTGTGTGATGTTTGGGCACAATAAGTAGCTTTTGACTCATACCCCTGGTTTCATTGAAAAGCGATTTGCGTTCTTTATCCCTACAAAAATGAAGCCTCTGGTAAAGGTACGTTGGACGCTCATTAATAATAATCCCAAAAAGAAACTTAGAAAAATGCACTTGACGTCGGCTTTCCATATTTAAAATTTTAGCTTCATTCAAAAAAGGACTGACGTGATGGCGCGGAGGAATATTCCAGCAAAATCGCGCACCACTATTTTGTACACGTTGTATAGCCTTTTTAGTACGCACGAGTAATCTGGAACCATACATACAATCAGTGTAATTGAATTTTGATAAAATTAGAGAATCACACAACCGTATACGAAGCTCAGTGCTTAAAAAGGGTCTAATTCGATATAGCAGCTTAAGCCTGTAAAAACAATTAGAGATAATAGTGTTAAAATGGTTTTCAAATCTGAGGTTTTCATCAAACACAATACCTAAATTTCGAGCTTCATGTACTGTGCTTTATTACAGGGTTTGGCGAATCCGGGATTGGAAATATGTCTTTGAGTAAATCTGTATGTATTGTTTATTTTATTTAGTGCACGAAATTTCACAGCTGAGCAAAGATTTGCATGACCCTTCCCGAAAGATGACAATATTAAACTCTCTCAAATCATGGCCTACTTTGCTTTATGTGCTCCTGCAAAAATTTATTATTTATTTATTGTAAATGACCACTACAAGCCAAGAAACACTAGTATTTTTAATCTCATAAACCTACCATATCCACAGTATATCTTTAGTGAATTTTTATCTAATTTATATATATATCTAAGTTAAACTATACTATAAGTAAATAATATGTGTTTATTTTTATTTAAGTCTGCTTTTAATCCTGGAGAGATGACTGGAAGATCAACTGGTGCTGATGACCTACAGAACCCTGTAACTTTGGGCACAAGGCTATTTGAAGATTACGGCCGTCACTCTGTAGCTCTGGATAGCATTACGAGTCATATGGACAGACAAACCTCAGAGATAAATGATTTGATGAGACATTCTATTGCTACAAATTACTCATTCAATGGAAAGGTGAGTAAATGAAATGACTTTGATCAATACTTCGATAACATTCTTAAGAAAAATTTGAAAATGATTATGTTAATAAATAGGATTTGACTTTTTTTATTATATGAAAAGTTTATTACCACAACAACCTTAGTTTGATTTTTAATTGTCATTTTATATTTCACTAGCTTCCGCCCGCGGCTTCGCCCGCGTGGTGTTTTGATAAAAGGTAGCCTATGTTCTTTCTCAGGGTCTAAAGATGGTCTGTGCCAAATATCATCAAAATCGGTTGAGAGGTTTAAGCGGCGTAACAGACAGACAGACAGAGTTACTTTCGCATTTATAATATTAGTAGGGATTCATATAGCATGGATGCTTGACATTGTACAACTGGCTGTTATTATACAAACTTTATAAAGTAGTTAGAAAAAACTTAATCTTAATGTTTCCCTGAACAAAGAAATCTTTGGAATCATGGTTTAAGCACTCCATTTTTTGTGTAACTGTTTATTCACTAGCTAATTTACTTAAGCTTCAATTTAGTTATATTATTCTTTGTAATATTACAGAGAGACTTGACAGCTGATGAAGCGTCACTAGTAATGAGAGAGGCGCCTATGCCTGTTCAACAATGCACTGAAGTTAACTTTCTGGATAGCATGTAATATTTTAATATTTATTTATAAAATACAATAATTTTATATCTAAACTCTAACGGTATGGAAACTTCCAATTTTTGAGAAAAATTTAATTATTTCTATTCTATTACAAAATTTAATGCTATCCTAGTTCACACACTCCATAAGAAACCTTATCATAACAAATTTCAACTTTTTACGCTCAGTAATTTCGGCTGTCCCCCAGTCAGTCAGTCAGTAGTTTCGGTTGTCCGCCAGTCAGTCAGTCGCTGAACAGACAGGGTTTTTTTTATATTGATTATAAATCATATTTTATCATTATACTATATAAATAATGAAATTATTTTTAATTTCATGTTTTCAGAGTGAGTAACTCAAACATGTCTGTTGGAGCATACTTCAAGAATAAATGCCCAATGCTGGTTAACATACTTGGCAATACAGATAGCCCTGATAGATCTATGAATCCTAGCATTACGGAAGGTAAGATGAACATTTGTATGAAAACATGTACATACTAGATTTCCGCCCGCGGCTTCGCCCGCGTTTTCAAAGGAAAACCCGCATAGTTCCCGTTCCCGTGGGATTTCCGGGATAAAACCTATCCTATGTGTTAATCCAAGTTACCCTCTATATGTGTGCTAAATTTCATTGTAATCGGTTCAGTAGTTTTTACGTGAAAGAGTAACAAACATCCATACATCCATACTTACAAACTTTCGCCTTTATAATAGTATTAAGATTATAATAACCATAAGAAAAAAAGTATCTTTACCTATCAATTATTGGAATGATTTGTTTCTCTAAAAAATGTATAATTTTATATCTAATTAATACCTCAACATTAAAGATTTCTTAGTTAGTAAAACAAGAAATTAAATGTATCATTTTATTTTGCAAACAGTTCAAAATAGCATTTTTATTGTACCAATTTTATTTCAGTATCATCACATGTGCCTATAGACTCTACACCAAATAAACAAAACAATACATATAAAATAGATCCCAGTTTGGACAGTGTCCCAGTGAGACAGCCCAAATCAATCCATTTCGAAAACTATGAAACTTCCACTAAAAATAAAAACGAACAGAACTATATGGCTAAATCAACAGAAAATAGAGATATTTCTTTAAAATGTGAAAAGAATATGTATAAAACCCTGGATCCTGAGATTTCTGTAAATAAGTCAACTATGAAAGCAGAAGTATCAATGCATTGCCCTTTGCCAAAGGCTGTAGATTCTTTGAAAATCAAACCTCAATCTTCTTTTAAGCTGCAAACAGAGGAAACTGAAAGTTCCTTGGAGAATTCTTTAAGCATTTCCAAAATTGCTGATTATATTCGTGAGTATTATATATTTTAATGTGTTTCAATGAATACAAAATTTGTAAATAAGGTTATCCCTAAACGTTGATTAAAAAATAATTTTAATATTGGTTTGCTTTTAACCAATATTAAGCTATGTACATGTAAAACATATAGATACATAGACTTACACTTATATTTAAAGCTCAAATAATGTATTAAGTTTTTTTTTCCAGGCCGACAATCAAACTTAAGTGTAACAGAATTAAGTGTTCAACTGAACAATCAAATGAAACAAATGAATAGAAAGCAACCACTGAGCGAGGTCCAAATGAACTTAATAGAAAATAAACAGAACAACCAAGAAGTTTACGTCACAAACCTAATAGACTCAAAGAAAATGGAAACAGCCAGTTCCTCGAGCACAGTGAAAACAGTTATATCCCAAGATAAATTGAAAATGTATGAGAAAAATGTTCCGTCCGTGGTAATAACGAAAGATTCTCTCGATACGGAAAGTGTAGAGTTAAGGAATCTTAGAACACCAAGAATGGCTAGATCCAAGTCTCCGTCCAGTAAAAGTCACTCTACCCTCACTACTGTACATGAAAATAGGAGTTTTAAATCGTCAAATAGTCCATTGCATTCTAGCAAAGGTAAGGTTTTGGTGAACACCAATTATATTACTTGGTGTGTTGTTTGCGGAGTTTTTTCAAATCTTACTATGCTTTTAGTTTTAGAAAACTTCTATTTATGAATTATGAATAAATTATGTGTATAAATTTTTATAGTATATTAAGAGCACCTATAAAATTATTACATTTGTATTACAATGTATGCCATTGTATAAATAATTATTTTATAAATCTATGTACTTCTTCCAGTGCTAACATTGATTTGATTTGTTTGTGAAAATCGCTATTGACACATTGTGAAGTCACAATTTCTCCCTCAATATTATATTTAGCATATAATTATTTATGTAATAGGTTTTTTCATATAAATAGTGCTTCACTCTGCAAGTAGAATATGTATATTCTACATAGACTGACCGGTTGGCTTGGTTGGCAGTGGCCCTGCCTTCCAAGCCAGAGGTCGTGGGTTCGATTCCCACCCAGGGCAAATATTTGTGTGATGAACATAGATGTTTGCTCTGTGTCTGGGTGTTGATTATCTATATAAGTATTTATTTAAAATTATATATGTATGTTTATCAGCCATCTGGTTACCATAACACAAGCGAAAGCTTAGTATGGGATCAGATCATGCCGTGTGTGAAAATTGTCCTGAAATAAAATTTATTTAAACATTTTGAAAAAGTGCACTTTGTGTGTAGTGATAATAAGTAGTTATTTTCAGGCGAGGCTAACGCATCACACATACCCTCCCCAAATGTTGTTTATAAAGAGTTAGATAAGTCTGTAGATTGGCACGAGGTTATGCAACAGAAACATTTCCATGAAGAACGCTTTGCTAAAGGTTTGTGGGCCTCGCTTCAATGGAACGCGGAATTAACAATCGACTAATACAATTCTTTTGTTTCGTATGTTTTGCGCTAATATTGCTTTGGGGTGTAATTTCTTCAAAATTGAATGAAATATGCTGTTGTTATTGGTGAACTAAACTTTGTTGTGTTTTCAGATCAATGGGTTGAAATTCTTACAAAACCTGTTGAAGGATATGTAGGTATGTATGGTATTCTATTAGGTAAATTAATAAAAAAATTAATATTAGAAATAATTGTCTTGGACACTTAATATCTTTTTGATAGTTATTTGTCTTCCCGTGATTTTTTTAAAGATGAAGAAATAATTAATTTTCTAAATTTTAGGTGTCAGTGAAGCTGTAGTCATCGAAATCACAACCTTAACACAGACTTGGTTAACGGCGAAAATTCAGTTTGAAAACCTGCCAAATGGGGGTAAAGACTTGACCATAGAACTTCCAAGACTGCCTTTACTTTTATCTCCGGGCAAAACGGAAAAATTCACGGTGTACATAACTTCCAATATAGAAATGAACACAAATCTTCCATTCGCGATATATTTAAAAGACGCATCGATTGACCGTGAATTTGAACAAAAAGGAAGCTTAGAAGTGGATATAAAAATGCCGTCAATACAAGCTGTGTCCTGTGACGGTGTGAACAAGATATCTTTCCCCCTTATTCAAGAGAAGACGTCACTCACGAAATATTTCGTTCTCTTGAGTGATTGTCAGGCTGATCTACAATTGGAATTATCTATAATGACAGGAGATAGTATGTTTGTGATAAAGAATGTTCAGGAAATTAAGAAGAGCGATGTTAGTAAGGTGTTGATGGAACGACAAGCTTCGAGTGAGGACCAACCGAAGAAAGGCAAATTGATAAATAAGTTGCTCTGCAGGTTGAGTGGGGGTAACGCTATTAAAGTGACTATTATGTTCACGTCGCCGAAATTATCAGACTTGGGTATAAGTAAGTGTTTCTTTTATATTTATTACATAAATATTTGCAACAATTTTCATTTTTTTTTATTTTGTTAAATACATGTCAAGAAAGTTTAAAATTTTTGTAGGTAGTTTCGATTAATAATTGCTTACTATAATAACTTTTTATTTTCTAGTGGACCAAATGGCGACATTCAAGGGATGCTTGAATGTAAATCTCATTGGAGTTGACACAGTACTCAAGAAAGTGAATCTGCTCGCTTCAGTTGGAACAGCACATCTAGAAGTGCAGACAACTGGCGATAGGATTGTTGTTTCCAATGGTAAATAAATAATTTTTATTGTACAAAACAAAGTTATGCCGCTTGGAGCTTAAGAAAGCCTGGACTTATTTAAATGATTTGTATATATGTAAATATAAATTTATAAAGAATAGAAAAATTCGATCACGAGGCGGGATTCGAACCCGCGTCCTTTACGCCAATTCGGGGCGGACTCTTGACCAATTCAGCCACCCGTGATCCCACCAAATTTTCTATGCTTACCTATAAACATTTTTAACTTAAAAAGATATTGAAAATATTAATTGTAAATTTCTTCATATGCTTATTTTTAGCAGCTGTATACTATATATATAAAAAAATCGTACTTTTACTCATACAAGTGTTTGTATTTGTTTACATATACAACATACATATCAAAATTCACCTATACCATACATAGGTAAAGTTCTAAAATTACTATCTAATATTTCAGAGCCAACAAGCATTACTATGTACAACAGTGGCATGATACCAGGAGCTTGGGTAATAATGTTCAAAAGTGTGAACGGGGACACCAACTTTCCCTTCAAAGTGTCTGCGACTAGGATTGAAGTGCGGCCCGGAGAGTCGAAGCAAATACATGTCGTGTATACAGGGCCACAAGATGTTGTTCATGATGGGTAATTGTTATAGTAAAAACATTGATAGTTTTTTCGATAATTAATTAAAAACTCAATTTAAGATACAAAGTTCAGGATGAGAACTTAATATTGTAATTAATATATAAATTAAACCAAGCTATTAAAGTACATATATGTGCATAAAAATTGCGTTTTTTATGACAAGTAATTCATATTGAGCAATAAATTCTAATAAAAGTAACTTTTCTGTGAATTGGATACTTACAAAATTCGAAAATGAATAAGGGTTAATTAGTTAAATTATTCAATTGCAGAAAACTGATACTTGAAGAAGTTACAACATCCACGAAAACTGAAATAAACATAACCGGCGGGTCCGAGAAACCTAAATCGTTTCCTATCAAGACAAACTTCAACAACATGTCCTGGGTCCGAGCTGGCAGGAAAGAACTTAGTTTAAAGAATTCTACAAATAAAAAGATACAAATTCGTTGCCAAATTGTTGGCGATGGTTTTGCTATAGATTCTCCTGGATTGGAATCAAGAGGAACGTATTTATTGACGTTCGGGCCGTGTGAATGTCGACCGCTGCCTATTATTTTCTCACCTACTTCGAGTATGCCATTTGCTGCTTCGCTGCACTTGGTGTATGATAAAAATAGTGATTTTTCGAGAAAGGTAAGTGTGCAAGCTGAGTTTGGAATAAGATATCTGAAAATGATTTGTTTTTTAGTTAATTGAAAAAAAGCCACAATTTCCTCCAGAAAGTAAAGTTTCCACTAATGGAAAGATATTATTGTGTTACTCACAAACCACAATAAGAGCTAAGAATACTTTAACATGTCCCTCAAGCACTGCTAAATCACTTGAATATCGCTTCAACAAATGCCCATGCCTTACTAACATAAAATATTATAACGCAAAAGTGTGTTCGTTTATTTATCTTTTCTTCCATTCGTAACGGAGTTATTTCACTAAAGGTATCTATTTATGCATGTACACTTTGCATTAATAAGGTTAATAGTTTTACATCTTAGAATACATCATTCTTTCCTAAATACAGGTTGCCCAGTAACCTAGCTAGAGAAACATTGGCTTGTATAAATTGTTTTAGTAGCCTTTTTATATTTTTATACTTTTACATGAAAATAAATTGTATATATTGTAATAACTTGTAATGAATTGTAATAAGAAAATTGAAATAAATTGAATTATTTAATACAAACCGGTTATATTTTTGCGTATTCCCAAGATGTTCAATATAGAATGTATCCCATAACAATACAAATTACATGTTTACAGATAAAACTCCACGGTTGTGCACTACCCACTAACGAAGGCGTGCGATGGGGCGGTGCGCTTGTCACGTACGGCGAGACGGCACTCGTGCGCGCCGCGAGACGCCAGCCCGTAGACTTGACGCTGTACAACCGGGCCGGGGCACCCGCGTTTGTGGCTGTGGCGGTGCATTTTAATTGTGAGTTTTATGGTGGGATTTAAAAAGGTGGTTGGGTATTGCTGATTGAGAGATATTCGATGTTATGACAACTCAATTTATAATATTATAATGTGTATTTTTCAATTAAAAAATATATATTTTTGATGCCTTTTAAATTGCTAATTTAGATTTAATAGTTATTAGTTTTAATCCATCAGGCCCCGGAATCACAGACACAATAGAAAATCTATTGTGTCGCGGTCGGATCTGGCCGTTCGGGGCTCAATGCGTTAATCAAGCGTAAAAATGTTGTTCTAATTGCTTATTAATTAAAACTGTAAATAAGTTATATTTATTAATATTATTATATAACAGACTAACAGTCAAGTCATTACTAAATTGGTTAACTTATTCATAAACCCACCATTCCAGTACAATACCGCAGCCTGTCCGACGACGCAGAGCTGCTAAACGGGCGGCGCATAATCCCGCGCCGCTCAGCGCACACGGTGAGCCTGCGCGTGCGCTGGGGGCGGGTCGAGCGGCGCGCGCACACGGCCTGCACCAGCGCGCTCGCCTCGCTCACTGTGCTCGCGGGGCCGGAGCTCACGCGCCGCAGGATACTGAGGTGAGCAGGGGAGTGGCACATTTTGACGTGACAACGTCTTATAATTCGATAGAGCCGGCTGCACGCACGAAAAAACATGACTCATGCGGCGTTACCTCGCTCTGAGGCGTTCCATGTAGGTACGGCTTGAAGTGCAAGCGAGAGCGCGGAACGAGCGACAGAGAAGCACAATCGGACGTTGTCACGTTCAACTATCGTCAGTAAACCAACTTTACACACAACCATTTTTTTAAACTATTGCATAGCTGGCCTTGAGCGCAGGGACCGAATCCAGAAATTTAGTAATGAAAAACCTCACGCTCCCCACTCCGACTGGCTTGGAGGTGTGGCTTGAAGGCATGCTATGCAATAGCTTTACCGCGGCAGTCCCCGA
Source organism: Colias behrii (assembly GCA_029959065.1). Classification (NCBI taxonomy): domain Eukaryota; kingdom Metazoa; phylum Arthropoda; class Insecta; order Lepidoptera; family Pieridae; genus Colias; species Colias behrii. Next base: position 4,591,062 of record JARWMC010000016.1, read on the forward strand.
GTGCCACACGTCTTTTTTTGTCATATAATGGCTTTAAGGCGAAACAAATTTTTTTGTTCATATACTTTATTTGGTATTTTATTCAGTTGTTTTTGGAAATAAATAACTTTTTATTAACATTTTTAAATCGAAAAAATCAAATTACAATTCACAAATTATATAACACATGGCTTCGCACATAACATCGCTAATCACATCGCATATGACTTTTTAAAATACAACATTTATTGCTGTTTTTAAATAAATAAAATGCATTGCACTATCGATATTTAGACAAAAATAATATGAACTATAGTTTTCAAAACATCCTGGTTTGATAGATTTTAAATGTATGAACTACAAGCTGTTGTGCGGTTCAAGTATTTCTATACTTAGCTCATGTTTTATTCTGATGTACGAATAGACCTACAAAGTTTTATCCAAATCTGTCTAGTATCACTCTAACTAGTGTTTCATGGAAGTGAATAATCATACTCATATCTTAATCATACTTATATCCATCCTCATAAATATTATAAATCTATATATATAAAAATGAATTTCTGTTCGTTAGTCTCGCTAAAACTCGAGAACGGCTGGGCCGATTGAGCTGATTTTGGTTTTAAAATGTTTGTCGTAGTCCAGGGTAGGTCTAAACGGTGAGCAAATAAGGAAAAATTGCGAGTAAGATAGAGTAAGACGACAATTCCATTTTCCCATATAAAAGTTGAGCACTTCTTTCTGTCAAACATTTGACGGTATTTGTACTCTCAGTTCCACTCGAATTGAAGAACGCATTAAATAAAGACTTTTGAATCGACAACATAATATCAACTTTGCTCATAACATCGTGTATTTAAATTTCAAAATATTTATAATTTTGATTTTCGTACATGTCAATCATTAGTTGTCATGTACTGTGGTCTTCCCGTTGACCAAAGGGAAGATGATTTGAGTAAAAATAGTGAACCCATAAAGAAAGTAACAAAACCACCTCCAATAATATTATATGGTATCAAAGATGTCAATAAGCTTACTGAACTATTAGAAAACATCATTAGCAAAGAAGATTTTACATACAAAATCGTTAACCAAAACCAATTACGCATTAATTGCCAAACTATAGATTCTTATAAGAAAACAGTATCTATTGTCAGAGAAAAAGGTTTAATTGGACACACATTTAATAGCAAAGATGAACGCCCCTGTAGAATCGTCATAAAAAACCTTCACCATACTACACCCATCACAATTATTAAAGAAGCCATCGAGGAAACTGGAAATGTAGTTATTGGAGAAATAATTAATGCCAAATATGGGCCAGACAAGAAACCAACTTCAACATTCTTTGCTAACCTAAAACAGAATTCGAACAATACAGCTGTAAAAAATATCAAATTCATCTATCACCAAGCAGTCACTATAGAAGATCCTCGGAAACGAAACACTATTGTCCAATGTCAAAGATGCCAGCAATATGGCCACTCTAAGAATTATTGTATGAGGCCCTATCGGTGTGTTAAATGTGCACAATCTCATAGAACGGCAGATTGCCCAAAGATTGATCGTACTACACCAGCAAAATGTGCTCTGTGTCTTGGTGCACATCCAGCAAATTATAAGGGTTGTGAAGTGTACAGAGAAATTCTAGAAAGAAAAGAAAAGAACCGCTCACATCTTATAAATAGAGAAACAAATAAAACAATACAAAACTCTAACACTCAAAACCCACTGCTAAATACTAAAGATAATTTCACACAAAATACTAATAGCAACAAAAACATGAGATATTCTGATGTACTACGAGGTAATAAAAACAATGATCCTATAATTCCACCAACAAACAAAACCATTGAAGACATGTTACTCAGACAAGCTGAAAAATTTGATCTTATACTCCAACAAATGAGCACACTAATCAACCTGATTACTACCCTCGTGTCCAAAATATCAAAATGACGTCACTCAAAATAGCAACTTGGAACCCAGACGGTCTGTCTCCAAAAAAACATGAAGTTGAACTTCTATTGCACACACATCAAATTGATATACTTCTTGTGGCTGAAACACATTTCAATAATAATAGCACTTTTAGAATAAGTAATTATGATGTATATGCAACTAACCACCCAGATGGTACTGCTCACGCCGGTGCTGCTGTTATAGTCAAGTCCAACATCAAACATCATGCCCAACCTAAATACAGAACAGCCCACTTGCAAGCAGCCACCATCTCGATTGAGGATAAAATTGGAAATTTTAATGTGTCTGCTGTTTACAGTCCTCCTAAGCATAAAATAACAGATGAACAGTACAATGAATTTTTTAACACACTTGGCACTCGATTTATTGCCGGCGGGGACTGGAATGCAAAAAATGTTCATTGGGCTTCAAGACTCACTAACACTAGGGGGAGAGAACTCAAGAAGAGTATTGACAAAAATATGTTAGGAACCATCTCTACATCAGATCCTACCAACTGGCCAAGTGATTCGAAAAGATTGCCTGATGTTATTGACTTTTTTATAATGAAGGGTTTATCAAGCCTATTCTATCACATACAAACATGCCTGGACGTTGACTCGAATCACGTCCCAGTTATACTAACCATTGGCATAAATGCTATTAAAGCTTCAAAAAGTATAAAACTTTATAATACACGCACTAATTGGAAAAGGTTCCACAAACTGGTTAATGATAGGCTTCATCTGAAAATACCCCTGAAGACTGAGACAGATATAGATGAAGCTACAAGAGTTTTTACCACAACAATACAGGAATGCTGCTGGACATGTACTCCCAACTTACCGAACCGCCTACCTCAGGACAAGCTTATCTCAGAATCCATAAAAACAAAAATATTGGAAAAAAGGAGACTGAGGCGAGTATGGCATACAAGTAGACACCCAAACGATAAAAGGAAACTGAATAAAGCCGCCAAGGACCTGAAAGCTCTTTTATCCGAAGCCAATGATGCATCGATGCAAGCTTATCTGGAAAATCTTACAAACACCAAAGCCACAAATTACTCACTTTGGAAGGCATGCAAAAACTTTGACCGACCACTTCATCACAAACCACCAATTCGAACTCAAGGCGGGAACTGGGCTAAATCCCCGCAAGACAAAGCTACAGCTTTCGCAAATCATCTTAGTCAAGTTTTCCAGTCAAACCGAACAGAAAATGATGAAGATGAAACGTATATTGATTCAGTTCTCATGCAGGACTACCAACTCGATCTTCCTCTAAAACTAGTAACTCCTAAAGAGATCCGTAGGAACATTACAATCATGGACAGTAACAAAGCACCAGGGTTTGACCTCATTGATGGAAAGGTCCTGAAGGAATTGCCACGAAAGGGAATAGTATTTCTTACCTCATTATTTAATGCTATACTGCGATTAGGGCACTTTCCTGATTTATGGAAAGTCTCGCAGGTCATAATGATACTTAAACCTGGAAAGCCTGCTCATGAATTAACCTCATACCGACCGATCAGTCTTCTGCCGACTACATCTAAATTATTCGAGAAATCTCTGCTCCATAGACTTAATGACATCCTTAAACAAAAATCAATTATCCCTGACCATCAATTTGGATTTCGTAGTGAACACGCCACATTGGAACAGGTCCACAGAGTTTGTAGAAGCATAAGAAAGTCCTTTGAAAAGAAAGAATATTGTTCATCTGCATTTCTTGACATACAGCAGGCTTTTGACAAAGTTTGGCATAAAGGTTTATTGTACAAAATCAAAAATTTATTACCACATACCTTCTATGGAGTTTTGGCATCTTATATATCCAATAGAATATTTCAAGTAACAGAAAATGAATGTACATCAGGCTTCTACAATATCCTTGCTGGAGTACCACAGGGATCAGTACTCGGACCAGTTTTGTACACCCTATACACATCCGATATTCCAAGAAACTCAGATGTAGTAGTTGCGACGTTTGCAGACGATACAGCGTTACTTGCATCACACAAATGTCCGATGCAAGCATCCCAAAATCTACAAAAGGCACTGAATGAAATAGAATCCTGGATGAAAAAATGGAAAATTACTGCCAGTGTTACTAAATCAGTACACGTGACATTTACTCTTCGCAAAGATAACTGTGCTCCTGTAACACTAAACGATACTCAACTTCCTCACTGTGATACTGTCAAGTACTTGGGCATGCATCTAGATCGTCGACTTACCTGGAAAGAACACATTAAAAAAAAAAGGGACGAAATAAATTTAAAATACAGAGGACTCCACTGGCTTCTAGGTCGAAACTCAAAACTGTCCATGAACAACAAACTCCTCATTTATAAAACAGTTCTTAAACCGATATGGACATACGGACTGCAACTTTGGGGTGCAAGCTGTAACTCTAATATAATGATAATGCAACGAGTTCAAAACTATATTCTCAAGCAATTATCAGGCGCTCCCTGGTTCATCAGAACAGAAGAGGTCCACACTTTATTGAATATACCAACCATCAAAGAGGAAATATGTACGCAACATTTTTCATACAAAGTGCGATTGGGAAACCACCCAAACCCTCTTGCTACAAAACTGCTTGAACCTGAAAACGTGCGTCGTCTCAAAAAGCGACGAGACATTTTTGACTAGTCAACACTGCCGGCTACCAAGCCCGATAAAATAAAGGGTGGACTCCAATGGGAGCAGCATCCTTCCTGCCATACGCGCCTTCAACAAATCCGCTTATAGTCTAGCGACTGATCGCAGATATAATAATAAAAAAAAAAAAAAAAAAAAAAAAAAATCTATAAAAATTTAAAAATTCTGACAATTATTTGTCGCGATTTCGTCGACTGCTTCAACAATATTGCGTTGAAATAACATTATAACGTTACAATTGAAACGGAGGCCCTGACTCATTCGGTTGAACCAAGCTAAATTGCATTTTGAAGATTAAATCCATTTACGCGATGCAATTAGCACAGAGAAGAAGATGCAGAAAATGTTGGGCTATTTAGGTGCTTAGGTGCTATTTTTCCGGCGACATACACAGGTAGCCCAAGTCATACGCTTGAATATGCGCTCTTGCGCAATGACATAATAATATGTTCGTCATTATGGTCGCCCTGGATCTATTCATTACATTTACATGAAATCCAAAATGGATGAAAATAATTCTACTGCTGCTTCCCGGACAAGATGATCAAGTGATCGGCTCGACATTACCACACGTGTTTTCAAGCAATGAGTTACATTAAAGCAGCACATCTTTCGGATTATTCATGATGGATGTATTCAATCGAATGAAAAAAATCAGGCTTGCAGCATGCACACATTTTAATTTGGTTAGTCGAAAGACTTCGGGCAGATAAAATAGATGAGATTGTATGTGCGGGTATTGCTAATCCTGAAATCGATCCAGACCGACATTATGTTGTAATCACGAATATGATTCATGGACCGTGTGGCACCATCAACCGCCAATCACCATGCATGGTTGACAGCGAGTGTTCCAAAAGGAATCCACGAAAATTTACTGTAGAAACTATCACAGGCAACAAGATGATAGTGGTAGAACTATCATAACTAAAGTGAAAGGAAACGATTGCGTGGTCGACACCAGTTAAAGAATGAAAAGAGTTAATCCGAATGCATCCCAGGCTGCAAAACGTAGTTTAATTCGATAATTTTTCTCTGGCACGTGTATGAAGTAATTAAGTATCTAATTATTGTTTTTTTTTTATTGTATTTACCTATGTGTTATTCATCGAAATAAAATGCTGTTATATAACTTTATTTATTTTGTATCATTGTATTCCATTCATCAAAGCCTAAATTAGTTCCAATAAGCCCAATAGCCTAAAGATATCACGACATTCATTCACTGGGCGGTACGAAGTTCGCCGGGCCAGCTAGAAAAAATTAAAATTAAAAAAGACGTGTGGCACTCGGGGACTGCCGCGGTAAAGCTATTGCATAGCATGCCTTCAAGCCACACCTTCGTGCCCGTCGGAGTGGGGAGCGTGAGGTTTTTTTCGTTACGGAATTTCTCTATTCGGTCCTCGCGCTCAAGGCCCGCGATAGAAGCTATGCAATAGCTTAAAAAAATCTATAAAAATGTAAAAAATTAAAATTATTTGTTGCGATTTCGTCGACTGCGTCAACAATTATATTGCGTAGTTATAAACAAGATTGCGTTTTGAAGATTGCATCCATGTACGCCATGCAATTAGCACAGAAGAAGATGCAGAAAAGGTTGGTCTATTGATTATTTTACCGGCGATATACACAGGTAGCCCAAGTGAATATGTGCAAGATGCAATGACATAATAATATGTTCGTCATTATGGTCGGCTAGATCTATTAATTACATTTATATGTAATCCGAAATGGATGGAAATTATTCAACTGTTGCTTCCCGGACAAATATCAAGTGATCGGCACGACATCACCACACGTGTTTTCAAGCAAAAAATCCGATCAATGATGAGTTACATTAAAGGAACACATCTTTGGGATTATTCAATGATGGATGTATTCAATCGAATGATGAAAATCTGGCTTGCAGCATGCACACATTTTTATTTGGTTAGTCGAAAGAATAAAATATATGAGTGTGCGGGGATTGCTAATCCTGAAACCGATACAGACCGACATGACGTTGTTATAACGAATATGATTCATGGACCGTGTGAAACCATCAACCACCAAACACCATGCATGGTTGACAGCGAGTGTACCAAAAGGTATCCACGAAAATTGATGGCAGAGACCATCACAGGCAACTGAAACGGAAAATTTATATAAGCCAGGAAAATTTATATAGATAAGGAAAATTTGTATAAGTAAGGAAAATGTTTATAAGCCATAAGTCATTACCATTTCCATAAGTCCGGAAAATTTCTATACGTCAGGAAAATTTGTATACGCCAGGAAAATTTATATACGTCAGGAAAATTTCTATAAGTCAGGAAAATTTCTATACGTCGGGAAAATTTATATAGATAAGGAAAATTTGTATAAGTCAGGAAAATGTTTCTAAGTCCGGAAAATTTCCATACGAAGGGAATATTTCTATACGCCAGGAAAATTTCTATACGTCAGGAAAGTTTATATAAGCTAGGAAAATATCTATACGTCAGGAAAAATTCTAAAAGCCAGGAAAATTTGTATACGTGAGGAAAATTTCTCGTTGCTGCAAAAATTTCTATAAGTCAGGAAAAATCTATAAGTCGGGAAAATTACGATAAGTCAGGAAAAATTTCTATAAGTCAGGAAAATTTCCATAAGTCGGGAAAATTTCTATAAGGTGGAAAATTTCCATAAGAAAGGAAAATTTCTATAAGACAGGAAAATTTTCATAAGTCCGGAAAATTTCTATACGCCAGGAAAATTTCTATAAACAAGGTAAATTTCTATACGCCAGGAAAATTTCCATGAGAAAGGAAAATTTAAGACAGGAAAATTTCCGTAAGTCCGGAAAATTTCTAAACCTCAGGAAAATTTTTATAAGCCAGGAAAATTTCTATACGTCAGGAAATATTCTATAAGCCAGGAAAATTTCTATACGTCAGGAAAATTTCTATGCGTCGGGAAAATTTCTATAAGCCAGGGAAATTTCTATACGTCAGGAAAATTTCTATACGCTAGGAAAATTTCGATAAGACAGGAAAATTTCGATAAGCCAGGAAAATTTCTATACGTCAGGAAAAATACTACTGAACCGATTACAATGAAATTTAGCACACATATAGAAGGTAACTTGGATTAACACATAGGGTAGGTTTTATCCCGGAAATCCCACGGGAACGGGAACTATACGGGTTTTCCTTTGAAAACGCGGGCGAAGCCGCGGGCGGAAATCTGGTGTATAAATAAATTAATGCATAATCCTAATAATAATCCTGTTTATGTTTAAAACAGAATTCTACGTCACGAGGGAAATGGCCAACTGGATACATCTCTATTGCCTGATCATGTGAAAGTGCTGGCTGAAGAATTCGAAGGTGAAGATCCATCAATGGACAACTACTTGGAAAACTTTAGCGAGACTAAGGTGAGTTGATTGAACTATAAAAAATATAAGGAAAAAAGAATATAATATTTTCTTGAACTTGATTTTACGCGAGTATTACAAATTTAGATTTTTTTTAACGGATTTTATCACGATTTATTAATAAAAATAAACGAGTATTAAAGTATGTTTGTTAAGTGTACGTGATGATTTTCGCAAGATATTAAAAACACCCTTAATTAATACAACTTATATCTTAATTCAGAATATAATCTACAAGAAATTCTCATTATTTTGACATAAGTACATAATACATATAAAAATATAATTTTGAAATATTAAAAATTATTAAATAATAATGACCTATTTTTTCAGGCATCCCTAAACGAACTGATCGAGAGCCTCCAAGAATTAACGGCGCAAATAGATCTCCCGCAAGATTTCTCTGAAGATAACACAATATTGATCAGTGATGACACCATGATTGATCATCATACTCTCTGTGAATAATTATCAACTATGTGACAGTATTTCACCATTCCAATGTACTTATTTAAGTTTTAAGTATCAATAAGAGACTGTTTAGTTATGTAAAAACTCATTTTGTTTTAAGGGTGGCTGGTTATGTCCCAGGAAAGTTCTGAAATTATTATGTAATAGATTTGTGTTTATATAGTACAAAACAGAAGCAAGAGACAGTCAATATAATATTTATATCTTATGTGAAGTCGTGTTTGAAAAATCAGCCCTAAAATGTTTTAAGATTATTTATAGTAGGTAGATAGATTTAATAATTTTGTATACGTTATTACTAATTATTATAATATGATAGATAATAAATGCATTACAAAAAATCTTTGGTCTACTTATTTTGACTATAAAACTCATTCAAACATTATCAAAATCCATTGAGTGGTTTCCAAACACTTTCCAAACTTTCGGGTTTATCATATTACTTAGTAGGATAAATCATATTATTATAGAGAGGACACCACGAACAAAATCTGTGCGACAAGCGCGGCGGCGCGGGGGGGGAGTGAGTCATACACTTTGTAGATATTCTGCCTCTTATTACATAAAAATTAAAACCAATCAATGTAACAAATAAATATAGTCCGGGATACATCGCCCATTTTTGCAAGTGATTACTATCAAGCTAATTTTTCGTGAGTAGCTTTATTTTGATGAGATGCCCAATAATTTCATGTACAAAACTCTCGATTGTGGTAGCTACCAGAGGAAACAAGGATAAAATATTTTGATTTGATGGTTCTCAAATATTAATTACTAACTGAATGTTTTTTTTTGTTCAATCTCAAGATAATTATCTAAATTATTCGAAAAAATATTTGTCCTACAAAATCTATGGTTTGATCAAAGAGTCCCCCATTCCAATGTGTATCGATAACGAAATCATCTTAAATGATTACTAACCAGCAGATTTTTTTATTTTCACTTATTTAATACTTATATAATTCAACAGACATATTGTCCTACAAATTGCGTAATAAATATTTGAGAACCGTCAAATCAAAAATTTTTATCCTTGTTACCTCTGTAAGCTACCACAATCGAGAGTTTCGTACATGAAATTATTGGGCATCTCATCAAAATAAAGCTACTCACGAAAAATTAGCTTGATAGTAATCACTTGCAAAAATGGGCGATGTATCCCGGACTAAATTGTTTATCAAAAAGACGTGTGGCACTCGGGGACTGCCGCGGTAAAGCTATTGCATAGCATGCCTTCAAGCCACACCTCCGAGCCCGTCGGAGTGGGGAGCGTGAGGTTTTTTCGTTACGGAATTTCTCGATTCGGTCCCCGCGCTAGAAGCTATGCAATAGCTTAAAAAATATGAATAAACTTATCAATTAAACCCAATCAATGTAACAAAAAAAGATAGTTTGAGACGATTGACTCTAACTAGTGTTACAAATAGTGTAGTAGCGATGGCCTCTAGTACGTAGTACATGTAACTCAATGGGATAAATTCATCTTTTGCATACGTATAGGAATCACTGAGAAAGAACAGAAAACTTGTTCTCCAATAATGTGTGGTGCGAGGATGCGTTGTGAAGCTGTGAAATGTGCGAGGTTTAGTGGTTCGGTTACGGTGTGTTTCTATTTAGTAGAAGATCCGAACATAGGTCCACCTTCACCGGCGTGATAATATAACGAGAACAATTATTTTAAAATAAAGGGGTTTGGGTGAAGTTGGCGTCGTGATGAACTTTCACGGCCAGTGATGAAAATATTTTAAAAGAGCAGTATATTGTAAGAAAAAGTTATTAAGGACACAAACCTCGAAACGTATTAGGAACAGAGATATTTGGTTTTGTATTATTCATTTACCTAGAATATAGATGATTTATTATAAGATTTTTCTGAGTTGCACTCTTCTTGCACTTTTAAAATATCCAAGTTTCATCACTGGCCGCGAAAGTTCATCACGACGCCACTAGCCCATATAAAAGTACCCAAACCCCTTTAGTCTATTAAAAAATGTATTAAAGATGGGTTTGCAGGAAAAGTCGTGGAGAGGATATTTTTAATTAATTATCAAAGATATTTTTTTTTTAATTTTTCAGCATCGAGATAAATAAAACTTAAACAATTTTGTAATGATTATTAGGTATATATTGTGTGTACGGATTCGGTCCGCGAATAAATAATTTTAGGCGGCGAATATAGGAAGCGCGAATAAGCAGCTTTTACTGTACCTGTGTTAACTACTAAAGTTGCAATATTATAGCATGGGAATATACGCAAATAACACCATAAATCATAATGAACGATCTGTATTAGATGAGAATTTATTTCCCTATATAGAATTTCGTAAGTATCAAAGGTGGGGGTCTATAAATAAAACACAACATCTACTTCATTTTTTATTCGTTATCATAATTCTGAAGATATTTTTTAATATACTGAGTGCCTTCCCATTTAATGTCGGTTGGGTTTTCAGTAATTATTACACAAGATCCTGCTACATCATTGACTCTCATTGAAGTGTCTGTTTCGTTGTAAAGAACTTTAGGTTTTTCGTGAATATTTTCACCACTGTACCCTTCTACTGATACTATATCTGACTGCCTGCAGACAGTCCTCGTGAATACAAGTAGACGATCATCTGTGGAACAATTAAAATATTACAGAATTTTATGGAACAGTTAACATGATACAAAAAATCCAAATGAATTATGACAATATAGGTAGCTTTTAAGAATGATTTAAATTGGAAAATACACAAGAATAGTAACTATTACATATGCAGTATATTATGTTTAGAGCACTAGCAATATTCGTGTTTAGCATGTTTAAACAAACAATTTTTTAATATAGATTTTGTTATCCAAAATTCAGTATTGTAACTTACATAAATTGCACATAGTAGCTGGAGGACTTGAAAACGTTGTAATGACCTGCAACCTCACATCTTCATCAGGCCTGAACCTATACAAGTGACTGAAATAGCTCTGCGTACAATAAATGTACTTCTTGAATGACCTCATGCAGCTCATTCTTATATCAGTACGAACTACACTATTCCACTGCTCTGTGCTTCCCACATCTTCAAACCGGTATATATATTTGTGTCCTGCGGCATACACCATGTCATTGTGTAAACATACCGCAGGGCTTTGAATTGCATCCGCAAATTTGGCAATTTTTCTAAATGATCTCTGCTTCAAATCATATACTATTACTGAATCTAATACTACCCTGAAATGAGAAATTATCATGTGTTGAATATACAAAAATAAAATAAGACAGTCAGGCTGTGGTAATTCTGTGATATTTTAGATTTCTATAACTACTAACTGACCTAAATGAACCTACTCCACCAACAATATACAAAGAATCACCCTTGACAGCGAAGCCGGCATGCCTACGTGATGGCAACTGAACCCCGTGGTTGGTCCATGTTTTCCTCAATGTATCATATACTTTAACATCCTGCATGAACATTCCAGTGCCTCGTCCGTGTTCCCCGCAGATAACTACAATTTTACTCAACCCCCAAGACACCACACTCCACCCCCATAAATTTTTATCAGCGACTTCGAGCCATTTTTCAAATTTATTTTGCTTTGTATAGGAATAGAGACAATGCGGCAGTAACTCAGGTTTTGACTCTTTCAACAGCCACATTGGTACCACTGGAGTGTGATTCATTTTACGAGCAGAATTGTTCTCAACTAAATTTAATACTTCATTGTATACTCTTTCTGTGAATTTTATACTTATCTTCCTCTTGAGTTTGGGCAAATTGGCTGTCTTTATACTATCATTAGTATCAAGTAAATAAAACAAGCAGTCCACTACTTTGGCAGGAAGACTATTTTCAAACTCTCTCATCATGCTAATAATATCAGATAATTCGGATATAGTGATTCTAGTGACATCTAAGCAGCCAAGAATAATTAGTAATGCATCTACACCGGTTTCCTGTTGCATAATCCACCAAGCGCCAAACTTATATACATCTAGTTCACTTTCACAGTCCAAGTATGGATGGGATAAATACCAACTGAGTATTTTTAGTGTTGGAATGTATTCAGGCTTCATAGATTTAAATGATAATAAACCGTGCACGATAGCTAGTTTCTCTAGTTTTGGGAAATAACATTGGTCAGCTAAAGACATAATTTCTAACCAATTGGATTCAGATAATTGAAAATCTAATATGTATTCAATTTGTTTTATAAGTTCCGTGATTTGAAGAAAATTGGCGGCTATTGCGATTTCTCCTATAACGGGGATTGTATGATCCCCAAGATCTATAAGGCCTACGTTCATATATTGAAGTATAATTTCCATTATATCAGGCTCCAACGTCTAAAACAAATTTAAACAATTAGTTCAATAAGTCCTATTGAACCACCTGTACTTTAAGAATATTAAAAGAGGACGTACATCTATAGAAATTTCTTTTCGTTCATTTTCCACATAGTTCCCACTAAACATAGCTTTAAAATAATCACTATATTCACATAATAGATCTTTCTTTACAAAGAATTTACGATCCTTTATCTTTAACCAAATACTGTCCATTTTTATTTGTGATTCTTATACAGTTAAATCAATTATTGTACTAAATAATAAATATTCTAATATCTAAACAATAAACAGCAATGTGAAGATAAGCAGCACTCAGCAGCAGCTGTTGTCTGTGGCTGTTGTTGTTCTGAATTCTGAAATGTCATCGTCAAGTGTCTACTGTCATCCTCGGAACTGTCATCTGTCAACTTTTTTCTTTTTGGCTAGACAGAACAAAGACTAAAATAACTTTTTGGTACATAAAAGTTAGCCATTCACACAAGAAGAGATGATGATAATAAATTACCATGATAACACAAACGCAAAAAGGAACATTCTGTAAATGGTGGCCGAACTTTGGTAGCGTCAGCTTAGAGCATTAAACCAACTTAATGATCTAAGGTCAGCACAAAATGTTAAGAAGAATATGATTGATTGTCTATGGTTAAGAGGGAACCAAAAAAATATTAGTATTATATAAAATACTAGAGGTCCACCTCGGCTTCGCCCGTGGTACATATTTCGCAATAAAAGGTAGCCTATGTCCTTTCTCGGGTATCAAAATATCTCCATACCAAATTTCATGCAAATTGGTTCAGTAGTTTAGGCGTGATTGAGTAACAGACAGACAGACAGAGTTACTTTCGCATTTATAATATTAGTATGGATTAATTTAACAATCTTCGAGAGCTTAAGTGATGCCATTTTTATACAACCAAAAGTTAAAACTGTAAATAATCAACAAAAAAGAACAAATGTTTTAATATTATATGAATATTATAAATGTTTTTATAATAGGCTAATAACCGCAGCCTCCAGCTCCAGTATAAAATTAATAATCTACTTAATTTTGAGTCGATTTTGAACTTTTGAAAATCCTGTAATGTCTCTGATATTTTCCTTTTCCTTTTAGACCTAATTATAAGAAATTATATTGAACTTTAAATAATCATTTTTGGTAGATCATTTAATTTTCAGGTTATTTGAGTAATTGTTTATTGATATGAAACTGAAACAAATCACAAGATTTCACCCTACGGATTTTGTCATGTAGATCAGAAACTAGTAAATTGCTAAGGCGGTATTTTTATATAATAGTAATACACATATTGTAACTATTGTCCCTGTAGCCAAGGGCGTCGCCAAGGGGGGGCAGGGAGGGGCAGCTGCCCCCCCCCCTAGAGATTCTAAAAAGTTGAAAATTTTGATTCCATGCATGACGTGTACGGTAGAGTAGAGCGATCGTTTAGCAGCCTCAGGAGACTAAAAACCTGGCTAAGAAGCACTATGAGTAAAAATCGCCTCAATGGGCTCTTTCAATTTATGCGTTTCGTATCGGACCGCTACAGTGCCGAAGCGGTGCGTTTGTCGTACGGCGCACGGCCGGTCGTTTGTTTTCATACAAAATGCACGGTGCGGCAACAGCGCGGCGTCCGTACCGCGAACGCTCGACAGCAGGACGGCAACGTCACAAGTCCCATAGGGATTTCGGAAATGCAATAAAGTATCGATATAATATGTATATCGTATCGATGTTTTTTGAAAATATCAATATCGATATTGATATTTTTATTAAAAAATATCGATATATCGGTATGATTTGACAGAGAATATTCGTGCTCTAAAAATTATTTTTTTGGTCTAATCTAATTCAATCATCTTACATTTCTACGGGTACTAAAAATACAGAAATACGCCCGTTTTGAGGTTATCTTAATATATATAAATCTCGTGTCACAATGTTTGTCCTCAATGGACTCCTAAACCACTTAACCGATTATAATAAAATTAGCACACCATGTGCAGTTCGATCCAACTTAAGAGATAGGATAGGTTTTATCCCGGAAATCCCTCGGGAACGGGAACTATGCGGGTTTTTCTTTGAAAACGCGGGCGAAGCCGCGGGCGCAAAGCTAGTAATATTATATAAGTCAGTCGTGGTAATAATACGGACGGGCAGTTGAAGAGCACTAACAGTAATGATTCTTCGTCAGAGTCCATCTTAGATCATTACTAATTAATGATCTAAGGAGTCCATGGCTTAACTGGTGTCAAATAAATTTAAAACAGCACTAGCATACAAACGCACGGCAGTCAGATACGCTTTCAATTTAAGCGTTTGGTAACGGACTGCTACCGTACTGCAACGGCACGGCAGCGGGTTATAACTAGCGGCACGGAAACCGTGCGGCAGCGGTCCGATACAAAACGCATAAATTGAAAGAGCCCAATGGTTTGGCCATGATGAGTGTGCACCGAAAACTTATACATGGAAACTTACTAGATTTTAATAATAAAGTGGCCGAGAAGTTTACAATGAATCCCCGAAAATTATGTTTTAATTAACCTAATATAATCAAACAACGACCACTTTAGTATTAAAATCTGGTAATTTAAAAAAAATACGCTGTACGCTGTACATTTATTCAAATTCAAACTCCTTTTTATTCTATTTTTCTAATAAATGTTATTATAACTTATTTACAAGCTTTTTTATTGCATAGTCAAGAGCTCGTGCTCGTGTAGCTTTACACATTGGACTCTGTACTGTCACAGAATATAAACAGGATAGAGCAAGTTTTTAAAAACCAAACAGAAAACTTTTTTTATGTGATTTTATTTTTTTACGGGCTCTTGAAGTTTTGAACATACTGGGGAACATATCTTTCTTGGCATTTAATTATTTTTTTTATTCCATTCAAAGATCTAACGATAGTAAATGTTACCATACTGAATTGGCCTATCTTTCAGCTTAGCACACAAAAAAAAAATCAAGCATCTACCGCAATAATTTACGTCACCATGAGTAAAAATCTCATCGTCGTCACTCGGCGATAGGTGAAAAATTGAAAAAAAAAACCTCATAACTCCGAAAATACGAAAAATCGCATAACATACATGGGGGTGATTACTGATTCGGATAGCCCTCTAGGTCCTCTACCTCCTGGCTTCAGTATATCCATACTTCTTGGGACACCCTGTATGTTTATTGTTTATAGTACTAAGATACTGTTGTTATTACAATCGCTGTAGATGTAAGGCTCGTAGTACAAGTGGAAAGCTTCATGGGCTGTCGACTTTACCTACAATTCATACCTACTTTTCTCATTCATAGAGAATGAGAAAAGTATGAATTGTAGTAGGTAAAGTCAACTTGCCCCCCCTGCGTCATCGGCTGGCGACGCCCTTGCCTGTAGCTCAGTTTTAGTCGGTGTTAATATGACCTAATAGGTTGCATATAAAGGACAGGGATATGTAATTAAAATAATCATCAAATTTATATTTTTAAATAACAATAAAATATTTAAACAAGTTTAGTTCAAATTTATTTTCTTAACCAGTTGAATTTGTGTATTACAAACATTTTATTTTCATAAAATAATTGAAGTAAATAGGTTTATGCATGCAACAAAATGTAATAAGTACATGTACTACAGAAAAAAGCATAACTCATAAGGGAAGTATAGACACAGGTATAGGTATGTTTAAATTACAATAAAAGACAATGTTTAATTTCATATTATTTTTATTTTCTTAACCAGTTATATTTATGTATTCCAATCGTTTTTCCTATTTTGTAATCAATGTATCTAAGAGATTCGAATATCAATCGTATTTCTGTTTAGACATGACTTTAAAATATTGCCTACAACTTATAAAACTAAAATGCATTTTCACTTACAATAATAGAGTCATTGAACTTCGCAAACGATGTTTATTTTATATACAGGACTAAACGCGGTTCATAGAACACAAACAATTATCGTTTTCACGCGAAAGATCCTTTATTGGAGCCCCCGGAACACAATATAATTAATATATTAACCCATGCATCCATCTGGGTTCTGGCAGAATCAACAGCGTCATGAGTCAGCCGACTCATGACATATACTGAGCCAGGACCCTTTCACAGCCATAACACTTATTAGCAACCTATTTACTTATTTATTTATTATGTATTAAATTTTCATATGTGTTTCGTGTTTTTTATTTGTATTTTTTCTATGTTTAGTTATTATTGATTGTTAGTTGTAATAATGTGTTATTTTTGTGAATAAATGTTTGTCTATTGTCTATTGTCTATTGCCATGCAAATAAAATAATGCACACTAACTAGGTCTCGGTCGTGGGGGGATCTAATAAAGGATCCCAACAATAATATGCCGAGCTTGGTGTCTTTATATTACCTTGATTGTTTTCTCTTACACAACGAAACCAAAGTACCATTCTACACACAAACACGCCGCATACTTCACGCAGTCACACACGCATACGTCTCTCGCATACAACGCACACTCACACATACATTTCGCATTTGGCAGTTTATCATAATTTCCTCACAAGATCGATATTCACATTTGACTCCCATTTGAAAAAGGAATATATGTATAATCACGTTCCCGTTGAAAAATCATGCATAAAAAAAGTGTATTTATCGCGGAGATAAATGTGAATGTCGACGATTACAAAGTGAGTTCCCGCTCGGGATCTAGACATGCGATACAAACTACGTACGAAAAAAATCTTATTAAATTGGAAGTACTTATATTTTACATGGTTTCAATAAGATACAACTAATTTGGGTCTAAAATGGCTGACATTTTATTTAGTACAGTGCTTTTATAAGACTATGCTCGTTAATTTATTGCGTTTACCTAATCTAATGTCACAACAGAAGACACAATGGAGCCTACCATTCGAGGTACGGTATCTAAAACACCTGGAATTATCGACGAAAATAATGTAAATACATCTAAAATAATGTTCTTCAGTGACTTTCACGTAACGTGAGTAAAATGCGTGTAGCCATAGATATATACATCACACACTCACACGATTTTATAATAGGATTTAATATCCTAAACTAAAAATAAACCAGTCACTTAATTATAAATTAGTGTTAAGATTGCCAACGATTACACTGGCCTAGTGTACGGGGCGAGTTGCGACCCGTCGTATCATTAAGTTATAGGACAATGACATTTCTAATATTTTAATAATAATTACCGAGGCTCGTGAGTTTTCTGCAGTAGTTCCAAACATTTCCTAACACGCTGATACGAGTCTGCAATGACTAGACGCAATGCAGATACCATATTCTATAAGAGATCATTGTCGCTTTGTTGGTGTCGAAACGAGCTAAAATAGTTTTGGTAATTTTTAGTGTCACGTCTAACTTACATTTACGTTTTATTATAGTTAAATTATTTATAAATGAAATAAAAATATTTCAACCGCGTACGGACGCGGTTACGATACTATGTAATTGTATTAAAAATGAGACATGAGCATAATTGTTGCAAATGTTTTGTATCAATGTTAGGGAATGCAAACCGGTTTCACCGAAATTCGAAAACCCGGGTTTTTGTGATATTTTAAACGATAAAAAACTCGGTTATTTTTAACAAGTTTCCGGTTTTTCGGTATTTTCGGTTTTTTTGTAACGGCAACACTATAGCACTGTCAAAGTGACATTTGTGAAGCAAAACCGCCAACCGTTTCAACTGTCATCATAATTTTCTTATAAGAGATGTTTGTTTCTAAGATTTAATAAGTTTTGACTATTTTAAAAGTATAAATTATAGAAACAATAGTGAATTAATCGTAAAATTCAAGTGTTCATCGTACAGTACTGGTGTTTTTGTAAGTATTTTATTGGTTTTGTATGCAGTTTCAAATTGTTTTGTGTAACACTAATAATGGACTAAATTATGATTAAACTATTAGTTAAAGGGTGCATTATGTTATAATTATTTATTGTTATATGCTATTGCTAGCTACATTGAATGATATTTGCACAGAACAGAACATACAATGTCGGTCTTACTTGCTAATGCAATAGTCACATTTTTAACCGCATTAATTTTAAAAAGGCACTAAAATCTATTTGAAAAGGCATGAATTCTAGCTTAAGCGCAATTTTTTTTGTTGCTGATGATCGCTCGACCGATACTTAATATAAAAATGTACGTAATTACAAATTTCTTATCGCTTAGGTCTGTTATATTCCGTAATCTGTTGCTTTCAGTTCAGTATGGGGGACTTTGTGGAAAACACGAAAAAGTCTGAAAACAAAACTAGCGTGTGGCTACACTTTTTAAAATCGAAGACTAAGTCTGAAGCTAAGTGCAAGCATTGCAATAAAATACTTTTGACTTCCGGAGGTTCAACATCGGCACTCCGAAATCACTTAAAAAATAAACATTTGATTTCATTAGATTCTTCAAAAATAGCCCATCAGCAGCTAGAAAATGAAGAGGCTACACCTTCAACTTCTAAGAAACCAAAGAAAATTACAGAATATCTCACAACTTCTGACTCTATGGAACTAACTATTTCAAGAATGGTTACTCTGGATGGTATAGCTTTCAGGGTATTTGCTAATTCTGCTGATTTAAGGAGACTGTTCAAAAAAAGTAACTATGCCCTTCCAGCCTCAGCTAACACAATAAAAAATATTGTCATGAAATGCAGCCAGAATGTCAAAGATGAAGTCAAATGTGTGTTAGCTTCTTTAAAAAAGGACGGAAAAAAATGTTCTTTGACGGCAGATGAATGGGTGTCTACTCGCAATCGTCGTTATATGAACATTAATTTGCATTCTCCAGACTTAAACAATAAAGAACATATCAACTTAGGACTTGCTCGAATAGAGGGGTCAGCCACAGCCATAAAGTGCGCTAATGTTTTACAAACACGACTTCAAGAATTTGATTTGTCTCTCGAAGACGATATTTCTGGGCTGACTAGCGATGCAGCTGCAGTGATGATGAAAATGGGGAAATGTTTACCCGTACATCATCAACTTTGCTATGCCCATGCCATACAATTAGCCGTGCTAGATGTACTCTATAATAAAAAAAACAGTAGTTGATGAAAGGTCATGTGGAGATGATGAAGGAACGGAAATAGAAGGCATTAATTTACATCAATCTGATTCAGACGAAGAAGATGACGAAGAAGATGGTATTGTATTTGAAACAGATAATAGGCAACAATCAGATGTTTCTAATCAGCACTACAAAGATATCATTCAAAGGGTTAGAAAAGTAGTTAAGTTGTTCAGAAAATCTGCAACTAAAAATGATGTGATGCTACAGAAATATGTGAAAGAGAAGTTTGGTCGGGAGTTGTGTGTGATCCTTGATTGCAAAACTCGTTGGAGTTCACTGTGCAATATGATTATTAGATTTTTAGAACTCTATGAGTGTATACAAAAAGCCTTGCTTGATTTAAAGTCGGACATCCGTTTCACATCACTTCTCTAACAGAATTGAAAGATCTACTTGAAACAGTCAAAGGAGTTGTAGAAGTACTATGTTTAGAAGATGCAACTCTTCTTACAGCCGATACTGCATTCAAATGTTTGTTTAATAAACTATCGGGCTATAACAGTGTACTGAGTTCTGAACTGCATGCAGCTTTAAAGAAGAGGATCGGAGAAAGATACCTTTTAATTCAAGGCGTCTTGAAATACTTTAACGACGCTCAAGATTTTTTCGAAGATGAATCTATTTTTCCTAAACCGACGGTAGAGTTTATAAAAAGTATTGTTACGAAAATTGCTTTCGACGATGATGAAAACGTTCCTTTGGCATCACATGTAAATTTAGCCATTTCTGCTCCTGCATTCAAAAGTTTTAAAGAGGAGCTTTTACATAAATTGAAACCAACTAAAAGTAATGCTGCCCCTACTTTGTTTGCATCCAATTTAGAAAAGAACAAAATGGTTTTATGTGAAATGGCGTTACACGAAAATGGCGGTGGTCGCGGAAAATTGTTAACAAAGGCATACCAAGCTCTTATTACTATCAAGCCGACAAGTGTCGAATCAGAACGAGCATTTTCTACAGCCGGTTATTTTTGTAATAAGATAAGATCTCGTTTAAATGACTCTTCTCTGGATGCTTTGATTTTCTTAAGATCTCATTTCCTTTCCAAAAAGGTTTAAGTTTTCAGATAATTTATGCTCTTTTATTAGTTGATTTATGTCTTTATGAATCTACTATTTTTATATGATTATATTGTTTTGCTTAGTTTAGGTTTAGGTTAATAGCATTTTTATTGTTATTTGTAGGTGGATAGGTGGATGCACTAGATAAAACGTTCCTAAAATACTTTAAAAAACCTTTTTAAAAGCAATGTTTATTAAGTTAAGAATTACATTTTTATAAGTTAATTTGTTAATTTCAATATTTTAGTTTAGCGAATTACTTTGTCTAAAGTTGATTATTGTAAAACTGATTCCTATTTCCTACTTCGTAATAAATAAACTAAACATTTTATATTTGTTTCCATGTAATTTATTTAAAAAAGTACTTACAAAAAAAAAACTCATTTTAAACTCGATTTCACCGAAAACCGGGTTTTTTGAAATAGAACTCGAAAAAAAACCCGGGTTTTAATTTTGGCGGATTTTGCATTCCCTAATCAATGTTCATATAGACTGTCGTTTTATTAAAGTATAACTATCACAGACAATATAAAAATAAAAAAAATTGATTGTTGTGTAACATCGTATAAAGTAATCGATTCACATTATTGATCATCCACACTGCTAACAAAATAGAATTGATTATAAAAAAAGCATTCAAAATTATCAATAAAATAATAAAATATTGGCGTGTGATTTATAAAGTGATGTGATTGTTATAGATATATTTCTAAAAATTTCCAGCAGTGTAGATTCACCGAGAGTTATAATAATACTTATTATTGTTAACATCTCTACAGATATAGGTTTTGTTTTGTTAAAGCGTAACCTTATACTTTGCTTGCTTGTAAGTAGCTCGTGTATTTTGTTTTTGTAGGCACAGATACAGCGTACGATACATCTAAATACCTGTTAATACATAATGTCTATAGCAAACAGTGACATTGCTATGGTTTATTATACAATTCGATGGCATATGTGCTGCTTTACAACAATACCGTATATAACAGAGTTTTGTTAATAATGTTTCAATCGTAAACTATAAAATTGGAGTCAAGGCATTTAGAATTACGGTTGCGTTTAACTGTCTTCATTATCACATTCAAATCGGCATAGAATATTTGATATATCAAACTTTGTTTTATACGGTATTATAAAACGATAGTCCTATTCTATGCAACAAAAATATAGTGGGCTAATTTACAGACCCGCCTGGTAAACATCACAGTTACGTCCGCGCTTTAGTACCCGCATATACCCGCATACGTGACATACGAACTCACACCATGACACAATCTATACATAAATATGTATTCTATATAGGCTATAGATATCTATGCAATATTTATATAGATCTGTGACATTTGCTAGCATTTAAAAGTGTGTGATAATAAAAAACATAATATATTCGACGTCGTATATTACCGCCTATATTATTGCATGTATTGCTATATCTAAATAAGTTTAATTTTTGCACGTGTGCAAAAATTATATTAATTATATATATTTTGCACATTCATAAAGCGTATTTATAAGGCATGTATTTCAGGAAATTATTTGTTATTATAACTAATTTGTATTATTATCCGATTAGTAAATTCATCTATATGTATAACAAATCACCACAGATGTATTTAAAGTTTTATATTTTCCGAGTCAAGTACTTTAAATTAAAGCTATTAAATTTGTTGGTAGTGTAAACGTTATCATTATATAGTTTTTTTATGTCTTGAAAATGTGTATGTGGCTAAAATGTATGTGAGTGCATGTCGTGTTTCGTGTATTCAGTGATGGTTTGATTAGTGAAATGGATGCTTGTAAGTGAACGTGTCATGCATTACTTGAGTGTCGGTGTTGAGTCTACCTCTAACTCAAGTAATGCATATCTATTTTATGTGTCCAGTCTACGCACGAATTGCGCGATCGTCATTGCTGTACTCAAAACGAGTATAAGTGTCACGTTTTGCACAAGAGTCAGTTATATACTACTACATACTATACATATAATATCACTAATATGTGAATGCATTTGTCATCTATCGTAAACCAGTAGCGAGTCCGTCGATTACACGTGTGTATTTTTTTGTCACACATTTGTACAAGTTCATATGTCACGTCTGCGAGTGTCCCATGTCACGCTCGCAAGCGTGAATCACGTATCACGCTTGCGAGTTTGTCACATACAACGTGCACGCTAGTACGAGTTCGCATACAACGCTCGCGAATGTGTCGTACTGTTCGCACGCTTGTACAAGTTCGTACAGCACGTATGCTTGTGCGTGCCACGTGTCAAATATCACTTGTACACTCGAAGTTCGCATGTTGCGTTTGCGAGCGTGAATCTCGTGTCCCGTTGGTGAGCGTGCGTTGCGTGTCACGCTGGCTTGTAGCACGTATCCTGTTAGCGTGCGTCACGTGCCACGCTTGCAGGTGTCACGCTTGGGAGCGCGGAGCGCGGGGCGAGGGGCGCGTCGGGCGGGGGCGCGAGCGTCACGTGGCGGGGCGCGGGTTTACCTCGGCGGGGCGCGAGGGCGCGGGGCGCGGGGGCGCGGCGCGCGGCTAGGGCGCCCGGTACAGCAGGTAGGCGGAGAGCGCGGGCGGCAGCGCCAGGCGGGACGCGGCGGCGCGGAGCCGCGCGCGCCCCACGCGCTGCCGGATCACGCGCCGGCACAGCTCCATCAGCGGCAGCGGCTCGGCTGCGAATTATATGTCGTGTTACATAAATCATCTCAGACACGTGGAAAGATAGTTATGTTTATAATAAAACTAGCTTACCGCCCGCGGCTTCGCCCGCTTTGTCTAAAACCTAATAAATTATATACTAAAACCTTCCTCTTGAATCACTCTATCTATTAAAAAAAACCGCATCAAAATCCGTTGCGTAGTTTTAAAGATTTAAGCATACAAAGGGACATAGGGAAATAGGGACAGAGAAAGCGATTTTGTTTTATACTATGTAGTGATTGCGTACAGTTAAATTATAAATCACTTCATCAATTTATTAATATATTTATAGACAGGATAACTTTATAAAGTGTGGTATAATGATTGTGGAGCTAGTTAAACACTTAATTGTGCGGTTCACTCTTTGAAAAAACATACTAAACAGTATTCAACAGCAGAATGCATCCGTTAGAAACTTACGAATTAACTAATTAGGTGCAACTGTAACAATACTGTAATTCCTAATTATTGTTTAGTGTAACGTTATTATTTGTGCATTTTAGCTAAACGGCAAGGTACTCACGGTCGAGGCCGCCGATGTACTTCATGGTGATCTCCGCGTGGCCCCACACGGCGGACACGATGGGGTAGAGCGTCTTGCCGCGCAGGCCGCGCGCCGCCACGCCGAGGTAGCGGCCGTCGGCGCAGAAGGCCAGCGTGCCCTCGTCCATGTCCAGCACGACCAGCAGCCGGTCCGGCACGAGGAACTGCTCGTCGGGCCGCAGCAGCGCCGGGTACGTGCTACCGCCGCCGCCCGTGCCCTTCGCGTTGTGGTACACCTGGAAACGTTAACAATCATTCATTGCTACGGTTCTAAGCCAATTCCAAATGTATTTTATGCATTCCATTTTGTGTATAAATCGAGTATGTATTGTATTGTTTTTATAACTGTATATTTCAGCACTTATTGAGCTTCTTTAAATATTGACTTTAAGCAAATAATTTCATTTAAATTGAAAGATATGCTGCACACGGTCGCATGGTAATACAAATGTCATGTAATAACCTGACTTCACGAGCATACCAGATATAATCTGTTTTATGCGTGAGAGTAAAAGAGAAGGTTAAAAAGCTTATAAACGACCATTGCCAGATGGATTCGGATTTCCAGAGGTCAAGCTTAATTATTGCGGTAGGTACTGGTTTGTATTATAAGTTTGCCTAAAACTTATCAACATTATTAATACAATCCAAAACTAGCACAAAACAAACCTTATTTCTTCCAAGATCCCATCCCCAGCTCTGATCCGTCGCACCGACCAGACTCTGGTAGCCGACCGAGTGGAGCGGCGCGTGCGACGTTGCCACGCCGACGACCGCGTGCGTGCCGCGTTGCCGCGCCGGCCACACCACCTCCCAGCAGTGCAGCCCGCGCGAGTAGCCCACCCGCCCGCGGATGCAGTCCGTGCTCTGCGCGACCGGGTGCCGGTGGAACGTTAACGCGTCTTCTTCTTTCACGAATATGTTTAATGATCTGGAATTTATAGAGTATATGTTAGTATTGAGTTATGCTGATTTAGAAATCTTGTAAAGAAGAAGTTATTTATATTGTTGTGGTATATGAACATTTATAAAGATAACTACAAATAATAGGTCTATGCAAAATATAAATTATTAATATTACCAAATATATGAACAATATGATTACTTTATTAACACAGACACAGAATATTTATCATCTATCTTTTCTGACAATTTAGAAAGTCTTATTACACAATGATTTCGTAATAAAATCGAAGTATTTCCGTTAAATTGTCGTTAAGTTGCATTAATTACAAGTGAAGACCTATTGACCTACGACTTTACCGATAATACAACCTTGTGCTGCCAAATACGAAATGTATGAGGAGAATTGGTTGCTAAATGGCAAACGACAAGGACACGTATTTGTGAAGGTATACAGAATAATGGCTTGTTTAATTTTTAGTTTCCTGAACTAGTACAGGATCTCGTTATTTACGTAACATTCAATTTCCAATTATTATTCATCTAATTATACCATACGAACGAAACGAGAATTTTGGAACAAGTTTGGCAAAAAACATGATCATAATTCGTGGCCTAGCAATGCAGCTTTTATAAGCATAAATAGCATAAAATGTTTCAAAATGTTCAAATTGAAAGCCTTAACACATACAAGCGCAAACTCCGTGTAAATAATACTTATATATGTTAGAAAGTTGCTCACGGATGCAGGGGATGTAACTCCCGAGTGTTTGTTCTTTAAGTCAATACAAATATCCGCTTAAAATGTGTTTCGGCTTAAATCTCTTTGTTACTCAGAAGCAGTTTTGTGAGCAGAGGAAAAATCCCTACACTAGTTAACATAGACTGTTTAAATTTGTTTTGTTCTCTTCGGCACTTGTAATGAAAGTTTTTAGCATTTTGGGAAGTAATTATGCACGAGCAGATTTACTGTATAATTCATACAAAACATTAAGTTCGACGAAGTTTATGCCTGTACGTGTTCTTATTTATTTTACAGGCTCCGAATGAAATATCAGTCTAAATATTCATGTAGTACTTGTCACAGACACAACAATCTCACAAACCTGATGGGTAGGATAGATAGCTGACCAAGTCGCAAATACTCGATATAAAAAGCAATCACCTGTCATCTGGATTCCACGCATGTTTTACTTGCGTGTCTGGATGCGCGGGCGGCGCGTCGAGCAACGCGTCGAGCCGCGCGGGCCGCGGCGGCTCCGGCGCGAGCTCGCGCGCTACCACCGCCTTGAACGGCGCCGGGCACTCGCGCGACACCGACTTGACACTGCCGGAGAGCTTTTGCCCCATGTTCATGCCCCTGCAGCGAGTGCGGGCGCGCTTCGGCAGCGCCTTGAGGCCGCCGCGCCGCGCCTCCTCCGCGCCGCCGCCGCCCCCGCCCCTCACTGAGCGCTCCCCGCTCTTGTACCTGGAATTATACATTTCATGTTATCATCAACTGCTTTTTTAAAAGAATCAATGTAGGTTTCATAGTCACGTTGAATAATTTTTAAATGTCAACCACAAAATCAATGGGGCGCTCATAATAGGTAGCTGCTAGTGCGAGCAAGTTTTTATTTTGCTGTTATTTTGAAGGAATATGACCTTATAGATCCACCTTCAATATTCCATACCTTTACGGCGCATAATGCAATCACAAGCGGATAACAAATGGTATTTAGTTGTACTTTCTAAAATTATGCTTATTTAATGAAAACGGAACTTTAAAATAAAATCGAATTTAAAAGTAATTAGAAGAGTCTAATCATTATTGACCATTAACAAAATATATTAAGCGTTTCAGTATTTTAATACTAACATTGCTATCAAAGCATCAAGTTTGATAAACCGGTTTAGTAGTGTTAAGTGAATGGTCACAATGACATCGCAGCAGATGCTGGCGACGGGCGTCTCCGCATCAGTATCGAGCGCTCATCTTATGTAACGAACGGCCGTCTAACCGTGAAAGTCGCCGCTCAAAAGCCAAGGTTACCGCGGCCCTGGGGCGAGCTTCTAACACATGCGAACATTATCTACAAAACCACATCTATAATAACTTCGTTTTACATTGGGCCGTTTTTGCGTCCACTATGATGTCAGAACGTAATTGCAAACGAAATCTTTAAACGCGACAGCAGGAAACCGCTTCCAAATATTATTAACAACGTATTGAATTTCTGCACATGGTTTCTATTAATTGGTCCTTCGAGAATACTCCGTCTTACGATGTCATCTGTTTGATTCTGTGTAAATTATACGACGAGAAGGGACGCTCACTGGGCATGCGAGGTACAAGGCCGCCTCCGGTCGCCCAAAGCGGTATAATAAAAGCGGGAAGTGAAAGGTAGTGAATGTAGGGAACATTCACGCCTCAATCGTGACTGCAAACTTCTTCGACCAAAACGTGCGGTATTCTTTAAGTCAATATTAGTTTTTCTTTAACAACGTTGAACGATCACTATTCACTTTGTTAATGTGTATTAAATACACTGTGACGTCTGAGGGAACGACAGAGCTATTAGTATTCTAGCGATAATCGAAGATTACCGTAGAGTTCTCATGGCGGGCGGTAAATAAACAGACGATTGACACGTGATACACGCTTCTTGGTTACAAATAATTTCAATCAATTTCTGCACAAAGGCTTTATTTTACTGACTATCATATGTATTATTATGAATTGAATAATTATAAGCAGCATAATTTGATGATGAAGTAAGTCAATTCTATGAAACTGATTGTAAAAAAGGTCGATGACTCATATCATGATTTATATCGTGGGAAACGTATCGGCTCGCAAGTGATATCGGTCGAGGCGATGGATAAGTATAAAATTGGAATATGTGCTAGTAAATGTAAGACCGGGTGCGGCAGTATTCAACATAACCGTTCACGCTCGGTGAGAGGTGAATGGAATCGAGCGTTGCTAGGCCGACTACATTAGCGTGTGCCAACGCGCTCGAACAATGAACTAGACAAATGACGAACATTCGCTGCACACCTCACTGTAAATATTGTGCCCACACCTACTTACAGTTTACATTGTTCCGCGCTGCCAACATACGGACCGACGCGGCTGTACTAAAGCTTTCCTCGAGCCACGGTTTATCTCACTGAATACCTTGATTATTAGGTTTGTTTGTACTTTGTATTCAAACAGAGGTACATCGACTATATTATAATTGTTTCTTAGAGTAATTATTTATAACTAGTCGTAATATCCTTGACGTGAGTCACGTGATTTAATTACTGTGTACATACACTTCACATCGAAGTAAAATAATACGATAAAACCAAACATGGTTAAATTATAAAAAGTACGTACCAAATGTACGTGCATACCAACAGTCAATACATTCGGACTTGTTGACTTCACGTATGCATACTTGAACAATGAAACAATTCGTATCATTAACCACCATGTAGCATGACGTAGAACACGGAAATAGTGATCATTTGTACGTAGGTTTAATTAATGAGTAGATGGATGCGAATTACTCGATCGCTGTCACGGAAACATAGGTTACAGGGGTAGATTAGTGATAACTACCGTGGACACTGCCAACACTGGGCGTTTAGCCGGCAACGAGCCAGACACTTGACCGGCATTAAGCTTATTGACTGCTTTACAGCTTCTGTAGGCTTTGTGGAGGCATGCCTTTATGTTTATGGCAATTCGACCATAATATGAAGATAAATTACGTATCTACGTACCTACGTACGTACCTATCAATATATCGGATACTTACATTACACGTGAAGTGAAGATACCTCACTATGTGAAGGGAACTAGTGTAGTAAAACGTTTTAAATGTGTCTTTAAAATAGTACTGAAAAGGCAGACAATGACATAATTGGATTGTAAAAACTATAGTTGCCGAGCTCGTTATATTCGAATAAATTTTGATTGGCAACATGGCAACGTTTAATTCGGAACACAAATAAAAACAACACACCCGGCCGAAATTGAAACGTCCCGAAACTCAATTGAATACCGACGAGAGCAGCGAGGAGGATTTATTATTAATTGGATCATAGACAATGCATAATTCATGGTTTATAATTAAATGCTTTCAAACGTTCAAGGCAGCTCTATAGTACATACGTGCATTAATTTACGTTTAAAATTATCTAACATTCAAACCAATATTTGATGGGGATGCAGTTGCATAGTTTTCGGTTACTCTATTTTATCATTTTCTATAGCATCAGATTTCTCTTTCTATATACCTACATATTCAGGTATTTTAACTATATTTTATACATATTACAAGATAGTTTATAATAATGTTAATCACTATGTAGCTTTATATCCAAACAATACTAATTCATCCCATTATAAAACAAATGAATTTCTACACGATCTACCAAACCCAGATGCCCAGTTCCATCAGGAACACGCGGCGATGTCTAACAATAAGACTAAGTCGAATAGTTAGCATTACACCCAACTACTTCCGCAACACCGTGCCGTAAACTTCTCGTGGAAATGAGTTCTGTTGCGTCACACTCATAATTATTGTTAACAAACAAATTGTGCCATTTACTTATAGTTTTATGCGACTTTTTGATACATCTTAACGGTTTAATGTCTTGTATTTGAAGTGTGTCTTTCTTTTAATGAGTAGTAAAGCATTAATTGCTATTTGATGATATTGAAATCTTAAGGCGTATCTAAAACTTCTCAGAATTCAGGAAACTATTGTATAATGCGAATAATGTAGAGAAAATTCTACGAATGCTGAGTTGAATATGTATACGTTTTCCAATCAATTTATAATTCAATTCCAACACAAAACATTTTAAACTCAATCCATTTAACACTTGCCATGTAAATATAAGCTGCATGTAGGTCAGATTACTGCATTGCACGAAAACTGAAAGCGATAAATTTTCACAGGTTTAAAGTTCACAGGTGAGGAGGAGGTTTTAAAGTCGAATTGCATAAAGTGCTGTAGAACATTTCACATTATTCGAAACGTCGTCGGGAGAAAGTGCCGACTCAAGGGTCGTCTTACGAAACACTTCAACTTTGGTCCGGCCCCGTGTAAGTACATTAGTGTTACGAAAACTCATTCCGTCTTTAAATATTTGGATATTGGAGATTGATTTTTGCTTTTAAATGCGATTAGTGATTATTTTTATCTTTCAATTATATCAGTATTGCATGTTTATAATAGATATGTATTTTTATACCAATCTGTTATTTTGTCTTTGAGATTATTTACGTATTTAGTACCTACGTAAATTCTAAGCCACAATAGAATAATAGTAAATGTTTGTAGGAGCTAACACTGCCATCGGCTCGCTAAACCCTTTATCTTCTAAAGTTCCAATTCAAAACTTTGATAAACTTTATAATCTAGTTTGAGAAGATAAGCTACATAACATGATATGAAAATCTTGTAGCTAATAACATATACTCATTCGCAAACCAGGGTTTCATAGGAAGCCGTATCTTTCCCTAATATTAAAAAATACATAAGTATATTAAAGAAGAGTAAAGATTGAAAAATGTGTTTTATTTTGTTTTTTTCATACATGAACTTCTCCGCCAACCCGCACTTGGCCTGCGTGGCGGATTATGCACTGCACCCCATAGGAGGCCCGTGCCCCTGCAGTGGAAACGTATATTGGCTGATGATGATGATGACATGAAAGTAAAATTCATCAAACTAGAAATAAAACACCTTTCATAACCATATATTTATATCCAAGATCCAAGAATTTCTTTCAAGCGTGTGTCACTTTTCTAGG
This sequence comes from Colias behrii, assembly GCA_029959065.1. Lineage (NCBI taxonomy): Eukaryota > Metazoa > Arthropoda > Insecta > Lepidoptera > Pieridae > Colias > Colias behrii. The sequence continues at coordinate 4,621,970 of JARWMC010000016.1, forward strand.
CTCAAATAGTTCATTTTGATGGCATTACCTAATCCATTTGAATATCGAAGCCTAAACAACTTTCCTTTTAAATGTCCCTTTTTAATAACAATTAAATAATCGCTAGGGCGTGTCACAGCAGCCTTGTGTCAGTTGCCGAGTTTCAACAGAGTCTTGTGTCAAGGAAAAGCCTACTTAGCGGTTTCCCTGGCCCTGAGCAGACCTATGCGAAGTTGTTTTTTCGCGAATACTTCACAGTGCGTACTGGGGCTAAATTTCTGCTTCATTTCGTCAAAATAATGTCTATTTAATTGGATATAATATAAAACCTGGGGCCCTAGTCTGTACAAATTAGTCGGTAATTACCGACAACTAATTTATAGTCCCGTCTTCAGCAATGAAAATGATGTCGCTTAATACCTCTCCCCAATTTGATGGAAGTATACAATGGATACATATTTGTTTATAATTTTTATTCTTCACAAAACTTTCCGTTATGCGTCAAAATATTTATATAATAATAGCCTTGTAGCAATGCATTTTTATCTAAATTAATAACATCATTATTTCAATTCCGTAGATATATGAAAAATAAATAAAATATAGATTTCATGGATTTGGAAAATCATTTCTTTGCAACACATTCGAATATTGTCAAAACAAATTATTCTTTGACATTGTCAATCGTTATGATACCGACGTTTGATCTCGACAAGATCTCGAAGGCCCTTCTCCCATTACGCTACCGGTATCCTACACGTCCGCGACTAGTATAGTTGGTCGCTTTTGCGTCGCGTTTCGCGCGTATCTCTTCGGAAGAAAGATAAAAAATTCTTATTATCATGTTGTAGTTCTCGTGCGGCTATAGAAACTCTACAATTTATGTGTCTTTCAATATATGGATGAATCCAGTACTTCCTACTTTTACGTCGTCACTGGAATCGCTCGACATAGCGTCCGTCTACAAAAACGAGGCACAATAATGATGAATTTAGTCATTTTTCAGTCGCTTAATATGCGAGCATCGGGCAGCGAGCAAATATCTAACTAGTATTCTACTCGAGTATCGTATTCTAGAAGTATCGAAATGGGAGAAGGGCCTTACGGTTTGTGTGGGTTTGTAGATACGGTTGATAATATCGGAAACATCTGTGGGAAACAGTATAGATTATTATAATTTTATAATTTTTTTTTTCTTAAAAAAAAACTACACAGAAATAGGAGCCCCGTGAAGCGGGGCTCCGTCGACGCGCAAAAAAAAAATCAAGTTTAGGTTAGGTTAGCCGTTAGGTTAGGTTAGGTTTCTTAAAAAAAAAACTACACAGAAATAGGAGCCCCGCGAAGCGGGGCTCCGTCGACGCGCAAAAAAAAAAATCAAATACCTACGTGTGCCCTCCTCCCCCCACAAAAAAACCTATAATACGTGCGGCAGTTCTCTAAAGAATTATCGGACGATTAAATTATTTTATTCATCCGGTAATCGGACAACTAATTTATTTTATTCATCCGTTTAGCGGACGACTAGCGCTGTCCAATATTATTTTGATTGATTGATGTCAAATGTCAAAAAAGGAAATAATAAGATTGCCATACATGGAATTTTGGATTCCGTGAATATGTAATAAATAGAACATTAATTAAACGATTGATATAAAAAAATATCGAATTTGATTAAAATTAAATTAACTGCCATGTTTTTTGTGCATAACATGTGCTTTTTTCATATGCAATTGTATTTGTAATAATGCGAAAAATTTATGTAACTAATTTTAATTTACTATATATTCCATAATATCAAGGTAAATTTCTTGGAAAAACAACACTAAATTTTTTAGGTCCATACTATAGTTACTGAACATCGTTAGTTACCGACCGATTTCGGTCGAGATCGATGTCGACTAATGTGTCGAAACTACGCCTACTGGACATAGAGGTTGCTTGTGGTGTGAGTTCTAATAAATTTGAAGAAATATTGATAGCACAGAAGATTAAATATAAATTTTGGTAGGTACCTACTAAGGAGATTAAAATCTTGCATTAGGCAGATATCTGTAGGTACTGTATGATATCCTTATATTATTGAGATAGGTATATTTAGTTGGAAAACGACCTTATCACGTGAACCTTATTAACGTTTCGTTTAAATTATAAATTCTAGTATTTATGCCAAGCAAATGGAGGTCTTTTGAACGTACCTACCTCTTGTCAGTTAAAACTGCATTTTTGACCTTGGCCTGAGCAATTATATGAACATCTTCATGGCACACGTTTTAAAGATCAAAACAGGCATTTTGTACATTTTTTTCTCGTGTGCATCATTTACTGTGAATAATAAATCGTTTCATATCTTATAATATATTACGTATAAAGTTCAATGTAGATAAAAGTGCAACAAAATGGTGATTGTATAATATGTTTGAGATGCTGTTTTATTTCAGAAGCCTTCGATATAAGATGTTGCGGGTGGTCCGCATATTGCATTACTTGCGATATCATTGCGAGCTATATGCGTATTGGTGTTTGTTACTTCGCCAAATACCAAAGCTCACATATTAACGTAGTTTCTAGGTATAGATTAGAACGTATAAATATTATAAATTTTTCATTTACGTTCAAGGTGTCGTTAAGTTACCTAAAAAGGCGTGCACGTGTCATAAAGGAATGAATCAATCAACACAATAAAACAGCTTTATAAGAGTCGACCAGCGCGGCGTGAACCTAACAATTTGATACAAAAAGTATAAACATTAATCATTGTGATGAATTCCTGGGATAGCATACGAGTGAGATGACAGTGAATCGGTTAGATGTTATGATATGAGTAATAGGTAATGTTTATGTAAGTTTGTACTGCGCCTGCGCCGCCGGTAGCCGGGGGCCTTGACTGCAATGCGCGTACGCCGTAGCGTGTCAAGGGAGCGCTGCTTTCGCTGCCACGCCTGTAGGGAACCTACATAAACAGTCGAATGGTGACAACTATGGTATGGCTATACGAAATAAAAAAAAAGATAATGAATTTGAATAAAAATGCCTACTTTTTTCAGGGATATTTAGTTGCTCTGAATATTAAATAATGCGGGTGTTTTAAAAATCGATGAAAAAGTTATTCACTATATTCTCAATTGGCTTATGCGCATTATTCGTGTCCTCTATACTAAGCACTAGAAATTTATTATCAGTCTCTCAGTGTATAATACGTAATCACAATAACTAGGTAAGTACTTATGCAACAACCTCACCTGAAATGTAAATCAGAAAAAAAGACATCATCAATTGATCCGTAAATTGAAAAGCGCAACGTGAATTCTAAATGTTCAGTTGCTAAAACGGTGGAAAAAAAATTAAACGGGGAAATAAAACTTTGACAATGTGAAGGAGAAACTGGGTCATTGAGTGTTTGGCTGAACATTGGCACACAATAGGTTATAACAACAGACCGAAGGTAAAAACAATTTAAACACGACCTCCGCGTCCGTCGGGGTATTATTGTGTGTAGGTTCAGTAGGCTTCGAACGCACTGCGTCGGGCAAAATGTCCATAATATGTTTGTGCATCGATACGCCACGTACGTGATTAGATGCAAAAAGATTTCACCTTGTGCACGTTGGTCGTTTTGTGGCTAATTGGCGCCTACTTACGGTGCAAACGGCATTTGCATAATGAGCCGTACGACGGTTTAATGGCAGAAATGTTGGGGAGCTCAATTAATTAACGAAAAACAAGTTATTGGCATATAACAAACTTTAAAAAATCTGATTTCTAAGTGGATTGTATTACGAGTACTTTAGAAAATATTCAGTCAGATACTTATTCTGTACTACTTGGACAAGATGGCTGAATACACGGACCAATAAAATGAAACTGTATTTATCAATTTTCATACTAAAAAAATAAATTATTTCGTAAAAAAAAAATTACGTTTCCGAACCTAGAACCAATCCCAAAACTATTAAGCAAGAAGAAGTGTACGTAGTAAATGTAAAATGTATTGTGTAAATTGTTTAAACTAGCTTATTATTGGCATCAACATGTACTTTTTATCCCGGAACAATCCTCCATTCCCATGAGAAATGGGAAAAACTAGAACAAGAACATTTAACCGATATTTTTTCTGATTTTAATTTCACGTAAAGTAACAAATTTCAATTTAAAAGGCTCGAATTATTGAGTACACATATTATTCGCCAGAACATCAACATCACATCATTAATTCATCGGTAAGTGGACGTAACGAGCAAAAAAATATACCCAATAGGTTTTCTACGTCTTGGAATTAGGCTTCAACGTCGGTAAATAAAAGAGAATCATCATTTTATTTTATTATTATTATCATCTTCATCATCATCATCACTAAGTCTATAGATGAATAGGATGTTATTAAATTTTCTATAGAAGTTTGGGGGTCAAGGGCACCAGCTATTTCATTTTAAACTATTCATTTTAAAGTGTTCATCTAAATCATAGTGATCAAGTACCTAAGTACCACAATTGGTAGGTATTATTTAAGATATCTATGTGCTTCCAGAAAATTGGCCTGCGATGGTAATTTTAAAACAGCCCTTCAATTCTTGTCTGATTTTGGGTAAAACCAATGAAAGTGCTACAGGCTTGAATTATTCATGCACTTCGTACCTTAGTCGTTATGTGGCAATTCAATATATATAAGGGACTGTATGGAGGAACTTCGTTTTCAAATTGAAAACATTCACTTCTGCTAAAACTTTTTTTGCCACAAATAAACTTGCGGATTGAATGTTGTTTTTTTTATTTGGTAAAACATCTACATATCAATAATCTATAGAATATCATGAAAAATAAACCAAGTATGCAATTGGAACTGTATAAACATAAGACTATGACGAGAGACAAATTTAAGTTGTTAACATCAATTATTTGAATTTGTCTGATGAACGACAATTGCTTGCACTGGTCACAATCAAAATTCATTGTAACTTTCCCCTGCAACGGTTCACTATCATTATTGTTTTAAGATCTTGAATAATTTAACATATTATTAAGATTGTAAAATGTATTGCCCAATGCCCATGTTCAAAATTCATCAGAAAATGTAACAAAACTAGGCTGGCTATCTTCAATTCCATGCCAGTTGCTACAGAGTGAGGATCGTGTGATGGCGGTGTAAAAAAAGAAACTAAAAGTGAGCGATTGTTTCATTCGTTTTCTTTTGTGGTCGATGCAATACGTCTGGGCTGGAAACCGGTACCGCAGTGGTCGGATGAGCCTCGCGAGTATCGACCATAACGTAAACTTTACACGAAAATTACATTCTTTTGTGTGTTTTCGTAGTTAAATACCATGCATTTTACTGCGACGAATGGCAAATCATTCATTTTATGAATAATTTTAACATAAAATCGATTATTTACTTAGTAACGAGCGATAAGGAAATATGTCATGACACATTCGGGTTAAATATATATTAGGCAGAACGAAATAGACAGCATTAGCATCGAACCGTGCGAAAAGCATATCATTGATAAAAAGAAGAGCAGACTAAAAAGCAGGGACTACTGTTTGAACGATACTAATAAATAATAGGCAACACAAAGGGCAAAGGATAAATGATGTGGTGTATGTGTGTCGAGCATGGGGCTGCAAGAGGGGTCAATGACACGCACCCCGACCCACGTTGGGCTAGATATATACAGGACGTGAGTCACTTCTGGGGGTAACCAGCTGCTGTGCACAAAAACCACCCTCGGCTGCAATGTAAGCGCGCGTGTCCGTGCATACGTCTCTTTGTTATAGCTACTAATGAAATAAAAAACCAAACATTAATTTGATTAATTTTACAGATAATCTTATATCCATGTAAAAAAAGTATATTTCGTGTAAATATTTCCATCAGTATTTCAATATCAGCTTTCTATTTATCATGAAACTTTTATGTTAACCATTTGGAAACAAAACTTTGTTGGCAGTTGGAGAACTAAAGTAACTGCATTGAAAGCCACGCAAGTAGGTATCGATATAATGTCGCGATTCAGTCTGAAACTTTAAATAACGTACGTAACAATGATTGTGATGCAGGGAGTGAAAGCGGCGGCATATGCCGGCCTCATTCGCTTTGTAAAGTGTGGATCTGTCGCCATATGGTTACTGCACTGGGTCACCCAAAATAATCAATACAGCCATAAAAGTATGTAATTTATGGGTTGGTCGATATTTAATGTTGCTACATACATTTCATGTTTAAATTGAATGGATTGTTTTTGTGTTGAATATTATTTTAAAGTAATTAAAGTGCATATTCAAGGTGGGATGATGAAATGCGGAGGATAATGTAGCTGTATCTTGTCAATGAGTGGTTTTCAAAGGGCGAGGAACTACAACAATCGGCCTTCACCTAGGGCTGGCTGGGCATCGATCCTACGCAGTTCTTGCAAGACGAGTATATTTATAACTATGGTTGAGAATGTGAAAATCCATTTACTCTGAAGGCACATGATCAAGGCAAAAAATATTAATGTATGAGCGGTTTCAATAAGGACATTGCTCTCGTCAACGTTCGATTTAAAGATCATTTGATATAATATTATATTATTACAATACAACAATATAAATTTCGTCAGTTGCGTGACTCACGTCGTTAGCAACCGAAACTTTGAAGGCGGAAACTAGCTTAGCAGTGACGTAATAGGCTTTGTACTTAATCATTTATATGAAATCTTTGTGAGAACGATCGCATTCAAGGAGAAGGCAAACATTAGTAATGTCAAATCTATTTGTTACGAGTTCTCATGAGAAATGAATAGTTGTCTCGAGGCGTCAATAACCTCGTCGGTACGGATCGTGGAATTGCAATAAATACGACATCGGCGGCACTGGCCTGGTCAAGAGCCTTTCAAGGCCGGGAGGCGAGGCGGGGAGCGCCCCATATCTGTACCTGGGCTACTTTTGCTTTATTGCTCGCATTCCAACTGATTCTAAACAAAGTCCTAGGTTCTGCGTAAGATTACATGTTGGATCATTGGAAAGTGTTATGCTATGAGCCAAAATAATTGACTTGTGCGCATCAGTTTTTTCTGGCTTGTAAGTTAGGAACTGTTTTTTCAATGTTACAGACGGATGGGGAAGACAAGAGTCACGGTCACCAATTTCATCGAGATTACATGTGCTCAAGTTGCTGGTTTCATAACTTAGTCAGTCAAGGTCGCGCATTAATGGCTTTGTACTTGAAATGCTAACGTAACCAACTGGAAACTCATTGTAAATTACTTCTTCAAGTAAAATCCTTGCAGACAACTTAATAGCACTATTATTCGCTTCCTCAAACGTCTTCACAGTAAATAATTGAACAATCAGCATAATTTTATAACTATGTCGATATCTATTGTGTACTTTATACTTTATACACAACAAAGTATCTGATCGTAAGCAGGTAGCCCGAGTTGAAAAGGGACAGACGCATATCACTCGTAAGGAATATAATAAAAGGATCCTCGGGCCACGGCAGGAAGTACGAAGCGGCGAACTCACCGCAGGTCGAGGAAACGGGCGGCCTTAGTTCTCCTTTCACAGGACATATTGTTTGTTGACAAATTCACAGCGACACAGATGACACTTCACAACAGAGGTGCAGGCACCATGCTCACAATGTAGGCGCGTGCGTCCGCGCACCTCGGACACTACCACCGGCGGCGAGAGAACGCGCGCACTGACGGTTCGGCGAGCGATACGCGGGCTACCTGCTTGGTGGTCGTTTCCGCGGTGAGGTGAAGCGGAGGTGCGCATCGTGCCGACCAGCCACACTACACTCCACGCGTGTTCCTCCGCCGTACATCTGTTGTGCTAACAAGTGCATTCGTTTCCTTTTGCTATCATAATATTATCTAGTGTCTGAAAATTGCGCAGCTTTCTCCCACATCTATTATTATAATTGATTCCTTTGCACATAATTCATTTTCAAAAAAATGTCTTTTTTATAGCATATAAATAGTACAAAATTTATATCATTTCATAAAATTTTAGATTAGTTAAACGTTAATTAGTTATTTTACTTCAAGAATAGAAATTAGAATGTACAAATATAGCAATTTACTAACTAGTTATATGAAAGTTACTCAGTAGGTAGTAATAGCTTTGATAATTGTTCTAAACAGGCCAACTTCTGCCTAATTGCCGTAGAAAGGTTCAGGTAAATATGAAATTTCAAATAGAACCATTATTTTAAGTGGCAACGACCGATGTATTTACGGACTGATAGTAATAATATTTTGTAAAAATTGGTCAGTTAAAAGGGCAAGGAGAAACTTTACCAACTTGACTTATAACTTTGTCCTAATTTACATGTAAATATTGTTTATTAAAATATGAGTCATTTTCGAAGGCTCGGCCAACTTTCACCATTGCTCGAATACAATTAACGAGTAAACGGTATGCCGTATGAATGGCCCCGAATTAATGTGGTGTTTTCAACTTTTTGAAAACAGTTGTCGAGTTTTCTTTCTTTTTCAAGGTAGACTTTTACTTTATATTTATCTTCACACGTCAGTATTTTCACAGTTCATCCTGGCTATGATAGGACTGCCCTATGATATATAGATAAAAATATAGCCTATGCAGTATGCAACTGTGAAAGAATTTGTTTTGAAAATTCTTTCACAGAGTTGCATAGGCTATGGGATTAAGGAGCTTTTGAGTTAATTCAATAAAAACAAACAGACAAATCCAGCCTAGTACATAAGCTTAGAAGGGTAGAAATTTCTTAGCTTGTTCTGGTTTTCATGACCATAACAATATTTTTGTAGCAGTCTGAAATGGCTATAAATTACCTGACCACATTAAAATTAACTTCGAGCATATAATGGGCTTTCTTGTAATCCACCAAGTACACCGTCACATGATCCTACATGGGTAATGAAAAAGTTGAACCCAAAAAGTTTCATTTGTCGCGGTCGTAACTTTGAAGTACACAGGCAATTTGTAGTAGCGTTGCGAGTGTTTCTCACTTCTCACTTTCTACTTATCCCACTTGCGTAGGACACAAAACAGGACGAGATGAGTATTCCCGACGGAGCCTCGAACGACCCTCTTGTTTTTTTCCTTCAGCCGAAATATCATCGCCGCCTCGCTCCCCGTTGTTCTTAGAGTAATTTACTTTATTGTACACAAGACAGCGAGCGGGCGTTGTATTTCGTGTTTTCAAAGAGCAAATCTGCGCCAAAATGTCCGTAAACAAGTTCAGCGAAGGCGCTTCGAGTTAATACTTTTGAGAATAAAGGCATTTTATAGCTATCCCTTCATTTGAAGCGGTCGTTACAAAAATTTAGGTTTCTTTAGTCGCACTAAAAAATAGAATTAAACAAAATAGAGAATGACTTTTTCATAAACTCTAAAAATCTGTAGGATTTAATAAAATTTCACTTAACGTTAAGGCGCTATGAACAATATTTCACAGAAAGCACTTTAAAAATAATCCAAACGAGGAAAATAAACAGTAGTTTAATTATTGAAATATGAAAGTTCATTTTAAATTGCAACATGAAAGTCCGTTTTATATTGCAATACTCGGCGATAGCAATTAAAATTTCGGTAAACATTTCCGCACTGAACATGGGTTTTGCTTATTATCTACTGATAAAGAAATTAACTTTAGTGAGCACTTCACACGATGCGCTGATATCAGAGCGTCTCGATATAATGTTTAAATAAAATACACATAGTAATTCATTTATTTTAATGTACCTAATTTATATTGCATCATAAAGATAAAAATTCAAGATAAATCTGAGCAAAATTTGTATTTTTTTTATTGCATAGCTTTTATCTCAGACTTTGAGCGCGGCGACCGAATGTAAAAATTCCGTAACGAAAATATCTAACGCCCCCCACTCCAACCGGCACAGCTATGCGATGCTATGCAATAGCTTTACCGCGGCAGTCCTCGAGTGCCACACGTATGTTTTTAATAAAAAGGAAGGCATATTTCATAGCTGACAATAAAATATATTATTATTTATTATATAAATAAATAAACTTTGATGTGAATTTTACTGGAAATGTATAGGACGTATAAAATTAAAATCCCAAGAACAGGTACCATGTTATGTAGCTTTTAAAAATATTGTCAGATAAATAGTGTTTCATAAAAAATAAAAAAATGAATGAAAGATGACCTATATTCATATTTCTCAAGAAACGTTATTCACCATTATAAATTTAAACGTTGTTGAACTCGTACTATTTTTAGTTTTTGTAGTAGTTCTAGACGACAATTCTTTATCCTGACTGATTTGCACTTAGGTATTAAATTATTATAGCGACGGATTTATTAACAACTAGCTTACCGCCCGCGTCTTCGCCCGCTTTGTCTCAAACCTAATAAATTATACACTAAAACCTACCTATTAAATCACTCTATCTATTAAAAAAAACCGCATCAAAATCCGTTGCGTAGTTTTAAAGATATAAGCATACAAAGGGACACAGGGACATAGGGACAGAGAAAGCGACTTTGTTTTATACTATGTAGTGAAGACAAATTGTAATCATAATTATCAGTCCGTATATATACATTTAAACGTTGCTTATTATAGTTTACATTATTGATCATAATTATGGTAACAACATCATTAAAATAACTGACTAGACAAGAAGCCACATACTATGTTATTATGTTTACGATTCGTATAAATATAGTTATTTGTTTAAAAACACGTACGTAGATACTATACGTGATATACCTACCTACATATATACGGAAATGGAAAATAAATTTACTGAATTTCAAATACCACTGATTTTAACAAACCACATAATAGTCGTTTAAAAGAGCGATAAAATATAAATATTTCACAGAAAGCACTTTAAAAATAATCCAAACGAGGAAAATAAACAGTAGTTTAATTATTGAAATATGAAAGTTCATTTTAAATTGCAACATGAAAGTCCGTTTTATATTGCAATACTCGGCGATAGCAATTAAAATTTCGGTAAACATTTCCGCACTGAACATGGGTTTTGCTTATTATCTACTGATAAAGAAATTAACTTTAGTGAGCACTTCACACGATGCGCTGATATCAGAGCGTCTCGATATAATGTTTAAATAAAATACACATAGTAATTCATTTATTTTAATGTACCTAATTTATATTGCATCATAAAGATAAAAATTCAAGATAAATCTGAGCAAAATTTGTATTTTTTTTATTGCATAGCTTTTATCTCAGACTTTGAGCGCGGCGACCGAATGTAAAAATTCCGTAACGAAAATATCTAACGCCCCCCACTCCAACCGGCACAGCTATGCGATGCTATGCAATAGCTTTACCGCGGCAGTCCTCGAGTGCCACACGTATGTTTTTAATAAAAAGGAAGGCATATTTCATAGCTGACAATAAAATATATTATTATTTATTATATAAATAAATAAACTTTGATGTGAATTTTACTGGAAATGTATAGGACGTATAAAATTAAAATCCCAAGAACAGGTACCATGTTATGTAGCTTTTAAAAATATTGTCAGATAAATAGTGTTTCATAAAAAATAAAAAAATGAATGAAAGATGACCTATATTCATATTTCTCAAGAAACGTTATTCACCATTATAAATTTAAACGTTGTTGAACTCGTACTATTTTTAGTTTTTGTAGTAGTTCTAGACGACAATTCTTTATCCTGACTGATTTGCACTTAGGTATTAAATTATTATAGCGACGGATTTATTAACAACTAGCTTACCGCCCGCGTCTTCGCCCGCTTTGTCTCAAACCTAATAAATTATACACTAAAACCTACCTATTAAATCACTCTATCTATTAAAAAAAACCGCATCAAAATCCGTTGCGTAGTTTTAAAGATATAAGCATACAAAGGGACACAGGGACATAGGGACAGAGAAAGCGACTTTGTTTTATACTATGTAGTGAAGACAAATTGTAATCATAATTATCAGTCCGTATATATACATTTAAACGTTGCTTATTATAGTTTACATTATTGATCATAATTATGGTAACAACATCATTAAAATAACTGACTAGACAAGAAGCCACATACTATGTTATTATGTTTACGATTCGTATAAATATAGTTATTTGTTTAAAAACACGTACGTAGATACTATACGTGATATACCTACCTACATATATACGGAAATGGAAAATAAATTTACTGAATTTCAAATACCACTGATTTTAACAAACCACATAATAGTCGTTTAAAAGAGCGATAAAATAATTATATGAACTGGTTTCTCTCGATAATTTAATTTAAATTTTTAAGTAAAATAAGTGCTCATAAATTAAATTAGGGTTTATTAAAATGTCTACATACCTATGTATGAGTTTACAATATAATAAAGAGCTGACCCGGCAAACGTTGTTCCGCAAGGATATCCTTGTCACTTAGGGTTATGAATTAGGGTTACATATTATGATGGATTCTCAGACCAAAATAAAAATCATCAAAATCGGTTAGCCGTTTCCGATGAGTATGGCAACTAGCACTGTGAATTGTGATACGAAAATTTTACACAAGAGATATAAACGTATAGATAACATTTTTTTAAAGGGTTTTACTATAAAGCCTTGAACATGAAACTGTCTAGGATCAATCAAAACATAATATGATGCGATGATCGATGAACAGATATCATGTAAACAAATTAGACAATAGTATAATACCGAATAGATTCTCGGATAGCTAGTATTTAAAAGCTAAATGCACGCGAAACCGCCATTAGGAAATGGGCGCTGCCGCAACCAACATACGATAACGATTTCGCCAGGCAGCCGCACTAAATGGGGAAAATTGCGCTTTTCAGCAAAATGAAAGCTATGCTTACAAAACTCCTCCTAGATAAAAAAAGCGTATAAATTTTTGGGGGCGCCGCTTCTTTGATATTATATGCGTCCTTAAGCCGCAATAGAATCCGCCGAAATTAAAAAGCTCCTCTCGTAATGAAAGATTTTAAAATGTTTGTATCGAATTTTTTATTATTCTACTTATGTCCTTACCGTCAGTAATTAACCACCGCAGTCGAGTACAAAAATAGAAAATCCGAACCAGACTTCTTTCAGAGAGCAGAATTGGAACAACAAAGCAAGTTATGCTTAATTATAATAAATTGATTGACCCAATACTTCTTGTATTAAGAATAAGAGTAAGAGGTCGAGGTGAAACCTTGATTATGTGGTCGAGTAGGCTTACCAGCTTAGATGTCAAATGCTATTTAAAAAGTTGAATGAATGAATGAAATGAAAAATACTTTATTGCACACTTAATACAGGATTATAAACTAAGAACCATACAAGTAACAACATGTACAGAGGGCGGTCTTATCGCTGTAAGCGATTTCTGCCAGACAACCCGAAAATTTAGAAGGATTACATTTATGGTGGTGGTGCATTACAAACTTAAAATTTTGATTTGAACTAAAAATAAAATGAATAATAAATAAATATAAAATATAATTATAACCTAAATAATAAATATACATAAATAATAAATCTATAAATAAATACATCATAATATATATATTATATATATATATATATATATATATATATATATATATATATATATATATATATATATATATATACATACATACAAATATATACATAGATACATACATGTGAAACTATAAAAATTATGGGCACGGAATAAATTGAATTAATTAAAATAGGTAGTTATAATATATTAAGATTACAATTGAGATAAATATTGCTTTAATGCATTTTTGAATACAGTTATTGACTGAGCACGTCTTGGATAGGGATAGTTGGATCTGTGGATAGGGATGTTTAAGGTAAGTAGATTAGAGGAACGTAGGGTAAGGCTATTTTCACCGAGGAATTTAAAATTTTATTTAAGGTAACATGGGGTTTTAGGATCAAATAAAACTTTGTACAACAAATGCAGAATATGAGCATTCCGGCGGACGCGGATAGGAGGCCACTTGAGCTTGGCTCGGAATTCGGACACATGATCATATTTGCGTAGTCCAAATTTTTTGGAGTCGCTCAAGGGAGTCAAGTTGCTGTTCGGAAAGGTCAGGATAGGAAATGTCAGCATAATCTAGGATAGGAAGGAGTAAAGTCTCTGCAAGCGATACTCTTGTAGGAATGGGCAGAAAATTGCGCAATCGACGAATGGAACCTACAGCGCCATACATTTTTTTCCGTAGCGTCTCTATTTGCACATTCCAAGACAAGTTCATATCAAGATGGAGCCCAAGGTTTTTGACAGACTCACTAAATGGAATATGTGATCCACCAAGAATTAGCTTTGGTAAGCTGTTCCAATCTAGCTTGGCTGTCATTTTGCGGCTACCAATTATGATGGCTTGAGTCTTAGCCGGGTTAACAGTCAGACCGTAATTGTGTGACCAGGTAGCTATAGTATCTTAATCAGCATTTGTACGTTGTATAGCTTCTGAAATATCGGAAATGGCTGCATGCGACCATGCAGTTGACCATGTTTCATAAGTTAATTAGATTTCCCTTGCGCAATGCAATCCTGTTATTAGGTCCTTAAAAGGTTTAACTAGTTATGAATGTAAAGTTCGTTACTAATTGCTGTTGATCGACGTATTTTGCAATTACAATATTGCCAAAATGTGTTACTACGTACGATTTTCATGTACTCAATTAAAATTTGAACACGTTGTCTGATTAAGAAAATTCAACATCAAAACTTACGACCATCAGTCTTTTCCTCATGCTTTGTTTACTAAATTAGATATTGGTATCTTATTTCACGTGAATATCAAAAGCATACGTTTTCATTTGAGCATTTTGCTTGCTCTCATACTATAGAGCGTAGCTGTAGGTGTGAAAACGCTTGCCAACCTACAATTAAAAACTCGCCATTTATTACACCTGCACCGGAACGTATAACTGTGACACAAATTGGAACAAAAGTAGTAGCTACGTTATTACTGTGTAAACAAAGGAGACGCGACTCGAGAGCGGCGCGGGCGGTCCAAGTGGGGCAGGCATTGTGGCTAGAACAAGGAAGAGGAAGCGTCGTGAAGGCCTAGCGACAATGCCCAAATATCCCTTAAGGTTGTAGTAACAGTGAAACGACTTTGAGGATTTGGACGTTCTCCCCGCGCTAGCCACGCACCCCCGCTTCATTTTTACGTGCGCAGAGCGTGATCCGCGCTATCGCAACTATCCGCTCGCGTCGCGTTCCGCAGCAGCTCGGGCATTTTTATTACCCGACTAAAAAGAAGGGTTATGTTTTTCGCGCCTATCTTTGTATGTATCTAATATTCTTTATACTCTGATATCTTCCGAACCACTGAATGGATTTCTTTAATTAGGGTATCGTTAGATTCGTCGTATTAGCCCAAGTTTTGTTAGATAGGTGACAAAATAATAATAGTTTAAAAAAACTAAAAAACACGCTTTTTATAGAAAACCGAACTTAAAAATAGAAAATTTTATCAAATTAGTGTATTGTCATCGGTCCTCAATAAATCTACAAAGTTTGAACGAAATCTGGCCGTTTAAAGTGGGTCAAAATCGCGCCCAAAGAAGTCGGTTACAAACAAACAAACATACAGGTGAAGCTAATATAAAGCGTGTAAAAAAAGAAAAATGTGGGGTGCTAGACTAAAATACAAAAAAAAATCTTTTTCTGCAATATGGGTATCAAATTAAAGGTATCATAATAAGGATTCCAAAAAAGTGTATCATGCTTATATTACCTACAATAATAAAACAACATAGATTTATTTTTGTGAAATGAAATCAGTGATGATAGGTATTTGTGAACGAAATTTTAAGAGAAAAGCGCCTGAAAGAAATGCAATTTTATTAACATTGTAATTATTCCATTGAAAAGTTACATTTGGGGTTGCATTTTTTAGAGGACGCAATTTTATTTTTTTTATGTGTAGGAGGGGTCAGTGTGAAGCTATCACCAAGTTTGTGGGGTCGCCACCCTTGTCCCACGGCCGCCATCTTGAAAATAGCGGTTGAAATGGTTTTTACGATATACCTCTTAAACTATTTATCTGATAAAAAAAAATTGTTAACATTATTTGTTGCAAATTAAATTCTCTACAACTTTGGTCCAGTAACTTTTTGTCGTAGAACTATAAATAAAAAAGTTATAAGTGAAAATGTTCAGAGATTAGAGCTATTTATATTTTTCAATAAAACTTTTTTTTATCATTTTGCGAAGAAATGATATCAGACCATTTTTGTAGATTGTTTTTCGAGGAACAACTTTTATATACAACATTTTTTCATTAAGTAAATAGCTAAGGTTTTACAGCGCTCCGAAGTGAGTACTAATTTTCAGTACTCTGAACTATATACAGTATACTTATATTATGTGTGTACTAATAATAATTTGTCATCAGTAATTGTTTTTTTTTTTGTTATTATAATATTGTTAATAATTAATTTTGCAATATTATTAATAATTAATTATTGAATCTTTTCCCCACCACCCAGGAGGTACTGAGTCTGGAAGTGCGTTTTTTTTACGTCGAAAAGCAGGGCTGAAATGTTCTGCAGTGTGCTTCTATTGTTCTGGAGTATGGGAAAAGAGCCAATAGCCAATATGTATAGTTAAGAGTACTGAAAAATAGTACTCACTTCAGAGCGCTGTAAAACCTTAGTTATTGACGTAATGAAAAAATGTTGCACATAAAAGTTATTCCTCAAAAAACAATCTACAAAAATGGTCTGATATCATTTCTTCGTAAAATGATAAAAAAAAGTTTTATAGAAAAAATAAATAGCTCTAATTTCTGAACATTTTCGCTTATAACTTTTTTATTTATAGCTCTACGACAAAAAGTTACTGCACCAAAGTTGTAGAGAATTTAATTTGCAACAAATAATGTTAACGATATTTTTTAATCAGATAAATAGTTTAAGAGATATACAGTAAAAACCATTTCAACCGCTATTTTCAAGATGGCGGCCGTGGGACAAGGGCGGCGACCCCACAAACTTGGTTTTAGCTTCACACTGACCCCCCCTACATATCAAAAAAACAAAATTGCGTCCTCTAAAAAACGCAAGGTTAGGCCTAAAAAATGTAACATTTCAATGGACTAAATTTTTTCAGGCGCTATTAAAAAACTTTATTTTACTTTTTTATACTGAATTTACTATTTTAATAGTTTAAAAAGGTAAAATTGTACTTTATAGGGCGTGGAGTTGAGAGTCGTAAATTTTTTTGTGGTTAGCTATTGTCCTATGGAACCCAAATCTGAAATTTCACTTTGAGGATACTTTTAGTTTTTGAGTTACGAATTTTTGAAAATCGGAAAATAAGTATAGAAAGTTACTCCATCTTATTTTTGTTGTTTATTGTTTTGACGTCAGAATGGCGGGACCACTTTGTTTATAGAATATCTTGAAATCCTGTTAGAGTACTAGAAGTTTTTTACGAAAGTATAAAATAGTACCTACTAATTATGCACTAAATTATAGGTACATAATTTTCAAAATGCCTGAGGAAGTCCCGCCATCTTGACGTAACGGGTATTTGGTGTAGGGCTTTGACCTACTAAGCTAATCAATGTGCTACTAAAAAGCATAAAATAAAAAAGTTGTTAAAAAACCCGACTGAGAAAAAAACAAGTTCAAAACAAGATTTCTAATAGAAAACTTAGTTAGTAGCAGGCGGGCACACATTCGCAAACATAGTTAAAAGAAAACTTATGTGAAACCACGCGCACGCACAAAATTGTCCAAAGAAAAATTGCACAAAATTGCCATCCACAATCAGGCAAAATACAATTTTAGAGAATGAGCAGCACAACCTCCTCGTCCGACAGTTCGAGCTACAGTGCCGCCCGTCGCCCGCGCATGACCCGCTCATTTCATTTCATTTAGAAAACAGTGAATAATTATTTGTAGCTCAATAAAGAACTTGCCTTGTCTCGTCAAACGTACAATTTATGACAAACACCTTTTAAAATATTATTGTGAAAGAAAAATAGCAAAACTCCATACCGTTTAGACGTAGTTACGAAAATTCAAACAAGAAATGCTCCACTTTGGAATATTTTTTCGGACATTATTTTTATAGATAGAATTATTTAAAACGTTCAAATTAAAGTTTAAGGTCTAATAAGTAACATATATTTTTTTTTGACATTTATATTCACTAACCGAAGAGTAGTTAGACGAAGAAAACAGGCATTTGGCAGTAAGTAGCCCCTACACTCCGTTCAATGCTTCTTGGTTATGATTATACGGAGCGGCGATTTCGTAAATTGTACTTCGAGTCAGCTTTTTTAAATACCTAGTTTGTTAACTGCAAAATTTTAATTTTGTTATACTCGTTGGTTATTCCTATGAAAGAAATTTAATTAAAGAAATGAATTGGACTTAAGAAGAGAGATAAAGAAGTATTATAAATTTTTTGAACCAAAATAATAGAAGAACTTCAATTTGCGTCCACCTAATACCCGTAAATAATCTCACTGTAAATAAATCAACAGTACCTTACAAAACGGAATTCTAAAGCTGTATCTATTTGCTCAAGTCGCCCGACAAATCTATGCAGCATTGTAATCTGTATCATTTATCAAGTAGACGAATTAATAATTGGTTGCGGACGCGGAGGCGACATCGTCAGGTCGTCGAGATTTGCTCAAATCCCGAAACTAACGAAGCCGTTTGTTTGAGCGAACAATCCGTAGCGTTGGCTGTGCACCTCGGAACTCGGTAGCTAACCTACATTTTTCCTAATCCCGAATAGGCTTTACATAAAGCTCTACGTTGTTAGTGGTGTTACTCAGGAATCTGTTGAGACCCGGCGCTACAGGATCAAAGCACATTTTTATTTGTTTTATTAGCCTAATAGAATTACGAAGGTATCTTTTAATAGATTATTTTTATCAAACATGAAACAAGGACCAAACGTTATGAATTGGTAGATATATCGATATTTATTTTTATTAATTGTGCCTTGTTGTTGTACATATTTATTAATTAAGTGTAGGTACCTTCCTTTTGTCTCTGGTGCATTGACCTATTTTCCACAAAACGTACTTTGTCCGTTTTTTGTTAACAACAACAACAATACACATTCCTTCTCAATAGGAGGAAACTTTCCAAATTAGCTAAGAGAATATACAAAATATAGGAACAAAAATCTGTGCTAATTTAAAGTAGCAGTTTCACAACCAATTAAAGTGCTAGTTCCTCATTCCAACTAAGTACTTAATCAAAGATGACAATGTTAAAACGATTGTTATTCCTTCCTTAGCACGCAATGGAATTTAAATAAAAACTTTATAAAACAACTGAAGAGATAAAGCTGAGATGAGGAAGTCGGTGGAATTGGTTTTTAATTATAATTACAGAGTGGTCGATGAAAATTAAGATTCCTATAAACATTTAGATTGAATATTTTAAACGGATTAATATAATTGCAATATTGCTAATTGTAAAGGCTTTATAAAAGTGTAATAAATCGTACCGACGATTAAAACAGTTTTCAGCAAACATGGTCACGTGATGATGAATAAATCGCGTTTTCTTTTCATTGTAGGCTTTAATTTCTTGTATAATACTTGTATAATAAAATAAACACAAGAAAGCATTGCGGCAAAAAACGTATTAATGAAAATCATAAAATGAAAAACTAGAAAATATATTCTTTGTTATTCCGCTACAGTTACAGGAACCGAGTCGTAAAACTATAAAATATTCAAAGTAAACTAACCACTTAACGAGTTAAAGTCATGCAAAATTAACGAAGGATAATGAAATAGGGTTCAGAGGCATTATTTCGGCTGTAGTTCGGGGAAAAACCTTTCGAGTGTAGCGTGGTTCGTGAATAAATGATACGTTAGACGTAGATTATACATATAATATGAAAATATCAATTGTTTTACATTTTTGAGAAATAGATAAAATGATATATATATTTTTTGGCGGATGGCAATTGTGCACATTTTCAATAAAAAAAATCAAACACGCTAAACATACGTGTTTTTATAACTGTTTGAAACTAATCGAATTTAAGTATTCGAGCCTTATAAAAAAGGAGAAAACACAACAATAGGCTGACGTTGCTACATAGTCAAATTTATAGACTTGTGAAATAAGTATCGTGGTACTTATGATTAAATAATAAAATATGAAATACCTAGGTGGTAAATAATAAAATATGATCACCACCTTCAATTTTCGTAACCTTCACATACTTCTAATGATTAATGGTTTTATGGTCCTAATGAAATATGACAGTTATCCCTACTGTTATGTTTTATTCTAGCATTAAATGACTTTATTATTACATTGATAAGATAACATTCTGAAACCCATATTGCATGCTGGTACACGATTCCGTGGTAGACCCCATATTTATTAATAGCAGGTAAAGTGATTATAGTAAATGATAATAGTTTTATTGCTATAAAAATCTCTTATATTTAAAAATATTTTATAAATAAGTAGGTATTAATAACACTTCTCCTTAACCTCTTAGATATCTGCTTAAATATCATATCTTATTTTTCCGATTGTTTGCGCATATTGAGCACATAAACAATTCGCGAGTAAATAAAATTCTTAACCCTAATCTTGCCCAATTCGTAAATTCTAAATATGTATTACAATAATTTATCTGTGTGTTTACTTAGTGTTATCGGCCATGTGACGTCATCAGTATGAATATTTGCACAATCGTATGTGGCCGTCAACAAACAACCGTGCAGGTCCCTACTCGATAATACCAAGGCTTTCCACTTTCCGCAACTGTTACTGCTTAAACAATGTTCAATGCTTGAGATTTCATTTGCTTAATATTTTGCGCAATCATTTATAATCATTGCCCATTATTAAATACAAAATTTGATGGAAAAATATGTGAAGGTGGTCTATAAGTAGCTAATAAACTATGTTCGTCACTCGTCATGGCTAAAACAAAAATATGTTGTTGTGTTAAACCGATCGCGTAAAAAACCGCAGCGATCGCACATGTGAATAACAATATTTCCGGTTTATAATTGTAAGAACTGCAAGGACATACGAAATGAGTCCATTCCATAATTCTACAATTACCTTGACAATCTCCCACGTTAAATAAACCCAATGATTGCCCTCGATATCCAACAAACAATTATAACTACACGTTTGAATCGATCAAAAGGTTTCATTCGATCGAGAATAATTTATTGAAATGAGAATCCCAAATCAGGCACAAAGTATTTACAAAACCTCGACGGAAACTTTAATGGAGATTAAAGATATACATAAAAATACTTTGAGTCAGTAGGTATAAATACGTTTAATGACGTCCTCGAGGGAGGTCATTAGGAGCATAATTTCCGCACAGATAAATTACACACACAAACACCAACAAGGTATTGACTAAATGTGTTAGTCTTATTCAAATCTAAAGTCTGCAACTACCAAAAACATCCCACTCAATAACTAAATGTTTATGCAAATAATGTGTAGATGAGAATTACGTGTGGCTTGTTAGTGCAATTCTGGGCAGAGGTCATTGATAACGCAGTCAGACGATCTAGTTTTATTTTTATGATAACCATATCGCATCGCATTCTAAATAAACGCACCGACCGATTAAATGTTTACTTTGAAAATATGTATGTTAATGACAAAATTATGAATACGTAATAAAATCTTTTCCATGTTCCTTCTTCGCAACTAAGTTTCAATTTTAAGCTATTGCATAGCTTCTATCGCGGGGCTTGAGCGCGGGGACCGAATCCAGAAATTTAGTAACGAAAAACCTCACGCTCCTCACTCCGACGGGCGCGGAGGTGTGGCATGCAATAGCTTTACCGCGGCAGTCCCCGAGTGCCACACGTCTTTTTTATTATTATTATGTCATTATCAATAGAATTGCTTACCGGAAAAAAATAAATAATTTATTTAGCTCAAAACAATATTGAATACATAAATCTTTAAGTCGCACATAATCAACAATTATTCATATGATTCAATGCTAATGCAGAGTATAATGGTTGGGAAACTAATCTATTCATAATGGTAGTTTTTTTTAAGTATTACAATGCACAGGAAAGGGATAACATTATCACGGAACAATAACAATATAATGCAGTAAATGTCAAAACAATATCTAAAAACAAACTAAAGTTTACGACTTAACCGATTAGTACCTGCCCGTAAACTTTAAAACTGGCACACCGTAGGTACGAGAGATAAAACATACCTCAAGCAACACACCGCGACACTGATCCATACAAAGTTTCCATGTTAAATGCATTCATTTCATCGCAAGCACAGTTGGAACTTCAAAAAGAGGATAGCACTAAACGTCAATAACAAGAAATGGTTACACTATAGATACAACACGTGTACAGAGCAACGCGCCGAAACGAACTGGGACGGACGATCTATTATAGCGGTGCGCGTACGCAGGACGGCGACTGCGGACCATTTCCCCCACACTGCTTGCTCCGTTAGATTTTGTCGCATTACGTTTTCTCTATCTTATAAACAATATACTTGGTGACGTACATTTTCCTGGTACATTAATTTATGCTATCGACTTTTTTGATAACCTCAAATGACAAATCTATCGACTTACGTACTTGGTTCTGTTTAGTATTATTCAATCAGTCTGTACTCTGTACCTACATAATATGTAAAAGGTATGGACGAAAACAGTTCTTATACCGACTCAAATCTATATTGCCTTTCCAAATTTAAGGTCAACGTGGTAATTATTAAAAGCACAATTCCTTCACTCTGTAGCTACTTATATGATTTTGGCCGTGTAATTTATGTACTTTGAGGTGAATATGACAAAAATTTAATTCTACTAATATAATTCTATGGTAGAAAGTAATCATCAATCATAGGTGTGAGCAACTTGGATATGCAAAGGTGCTTCTTAAAATTCAAGGAAAACCAGATATTTTATTTTTCCTCAAAATTATTTTATGCCAAATATTCAAACATTGACGATTCGTATTATCTGCGAAATCGTTAGAAAGTCTTTAATATTTTTATCAGTTGCTACTTATTTATCAGTTGCTACTTATTTTCTATAAATTATATACTGCCACATCTTACCAACGTGCTGGATCTACGACTTACAGGTTCGTATGGCGGCACAAATAATTACTGGCGTTTACCAATGTGTGCCGGAATGGATTACTAGAGCGATTTGCAGAGACAGTACCGTTATGCACTTCTGCAACTTTTTCTGATGCATTCGTGGTGTTCGCTGCAAGGCCGTTATTCACCGGTTCTGAGACAGGTGTCGTAGTTACCGTCAGGTTTGCGCGAGCGCAGCGTCTCCAATCTTTAAACGTTAAAGTACTTTCTTATCGCTTTGTAACTGGGTATTGGGCACTGGATTGGGCTCTTCACTACATCGCATTTTACTTTGGACGCTAATGCACAAATTCTTTGTCGACGCTTACAACATAAACGGTCTTTGAAACTGTTGGTTTATGGTTAAGTAAAAAGTACCACAAATCGACTACACAATATCCAAGTCGCTGTGATTTGATACAACCCAAGCGCCGCAATCTGTTTTTAAAATTTGTTTAGTAATAAGATGACATTCATTTAGTTCATTGAGCGTACATGAGCACTACGTGAAAAGAAAATTGTGTTTAAATATGTAGTTAAATGAAGGACGTCAACGTGATCAAAATAATGCCCAGAAAAACCATCTCGACTGCAGCGACCTGCCCTCGACATTCCACATAATTTAAAACCTGACACAAGCTGTTTCTGAATACGGCCTTACGACTTTCAAAAGATTTTTTTACCTAATGTACAAGAAAACCTTGCGGCCCAGCCTCGGTGTCAAGCTAATAGAATTTATAAGTTTTGGCTATTGCGGCATATCTTTCGCCAAAAGGCACAATAAATTACGTTGATTAGGCGTATGTATATATTTACGAACTCTAGACAGTTCATTATTAAAGTCTGTTTAAAATAGGCTATTACGCGTAAATGGAAAGGTAATACATAATCAGTTTCATGAAAGTTTTTCACCGTTATTTTGTTATTCACCGTTTCTTTCGTCTCGTTCTACCGGTTCTCCCAGGAGATGCACACCGAAAACAAAGATGATATAAGGCTCTTAGAATATCATTGTTTT
The DNA here is from genome assembly GCA_029959065.1 of Colias behrii. Taxonomy (NCBI): domain Eukaryota; kingdom Metazoa; phylum Arthropoda; class Insecta; order Lepidoptera; family Pieridae; genus Colias; species Colias behrii. The sequence goes on from JARWMC010000016.1 coordinate 4,646,013, forward strand.
TGGTTTCAGCGAATGTTCAAATAATATTCAGTGTTAAAAAGTATAATGACAAAGTCGGGTATTTTTTTTGTTATAAAGCAATACCTGTTTCATATGGCCTTTTTTACACTATCTACAAGTGACTAGCAAGTTGCACATCATTAAAAATGTTCCTGCCGAGCTGTCATAAATAATTTTAGTGTTCGATTAAATGAGTGCCGTGAACGCAATGGACTGCATTTGGACGATATTATTTTTAAGAAATAAATTCCCATATTATGCACTTTAATAATTAATAAACATTTTTTCAATACACCGCTTACTTTTTTTTTATTCATCCACAAAATATAAACTTTCTTTTGAGACACCCTGTATAAAGACGAACTTCTCTGAAATCCGCTCTTCTGTTATCGAACTACGATTTTATAGACAGACATGCCGACAAATAGGTACAATGTGTTAAGCAGTAAAATTAGCATCCCCTTTTTAGAATGGGTAAATATTGGTGGTTCGGAAGTTAACGAATGCTATAAAAATTAACATACTTACAATAATGTATTTTACAAAAAAATTAGATACAATACTAAAATGAAAGGCGAGTCACAACATCGAACTGCGAGTCTAGACAAAAGGCTATTAGACTTACCGTTATGGGAAAATTATATTCCAAGCTGGACCCATATAATTAAAAACACTCTGGAATTGTTTATTCGCCATTGCAAGAAAGTTATTACCTGAAACAAAAATTATAAAGTTAGATTTTTATGTGATAAGTTTTTAAGGATAGATATTAGTGCTACCATAATATATCAGTGTACAATTCCTACAGAACACAAGAAATAGTGAATTACATATAAATATAAAAACTTGGTGAAGTGAAGAATTGACTTTAATAAGTACCTAATTAATTAATTATCGGAATAGATTGGTAGTATGTCTGGAAACCTCCTAAATTGTGAGATCAAAACAAGCGTTAATTTCGGTGCTCTGTTTTCATATAAATGACTGGTTCTTAAGTTACATATTATAATTTAATTTCATCAACCACAAAATCCACCAGGCTGATAAGCTCAATTTGATTGTAGGTAATATATTATATCTAACTCGACGACGAAGCAAAAATATTCAAATCGAACCCATCCGAAGAGTGTTTATTTTCTGGGAATATCCATAAAATGTCACAAACGTTTGTAATATGACAGGATAAGGGTTTGTACGAGTATGTTGTCTTGCGGATATGGTTGAGCCGCGAAGCAAAGTGAGAGGGACGCGATGTAATATCGCCGTTATGAATAGCGGAATATGGCAGAAAGTATTTTGTCGCGGTATAAAAATTCACAACTATACCTAACATTAGAATTAATAGTCTTGTCATCTTTTCGGAATACGTGTGCTGGAAAAACACGCTAGCGCTCATTCTCTTGTTGAATACGAAGTGTTGTGCACATTTCCTGCTTGCCGTACACGACAAAAATTATTTTAACGTTGTCCTCCCTGACCTGTGTATATAAATTTTTAAGTAAATAAATGTAGGGTTTTTTTACACATTCTAAATGTGTGAACAACCTTCAAAAACAAACATAGGTTAATAGGTGCTGCACAATAATGACGCCAACTAATTGTGTATTAAAACAAACTCGTTTTGCGTAAGGGGGTTAAGTTCGGAGCTAATGTCATTATCATCTTCGCCATAATATAATATAATCAATAGACTGAACCGAAGTCCACTACGGCTTGTGTTTGGTTAGCCAATAGTTCAAATCTGGGAGAGGTGGTTACGAAAAGTTCGTTACGTATAACTTAATTTGTGAATTCACAGTCGAACGTCACAATCGGAGGAGAAGACCTTGCGACTAACGAGTAGATGCGACGGTAAGCTAGCGTTAGCGAGCGGTGCAAGGTCAGCAGTCAAGTGTACGACACAGGGTTACGATATCTTATGTACATATCGAATAACCACAGCATTCCTACCAGCGAACAAACGTTGGTCACGCCTGATGAACGTTTCATTACAACTATATTGCCTTCGTAGGAATAGTTATATGCGTGGTTTTTACCTGGTGCGTTTTTTCAACATATATGTACAAAAAGTATTTTTTTTGAATCGCTGTTTAGTATTAGTTATTTGTTTTTGATATATGTAATTAACTTATGATTAACTTATAGCGAATTTTCAATGCCATAGTACTACATACTATACACATATTTAGCTTGGAAAAACACCACAAGCCTGTAAGCAACTTACATAATGAGGGTGTTAGAAAACATTCAAATGACTAAGCTTAATGCATACAAAACATTTACATTTACACCGTAATCCAAGTTGCGAATGCGCGCCATGCTCGCAACATGCATGTAAACACCATAAATTGTGTTTGTATTGCATTTGGAAGCTACGTTCTCTAAAAGGCTTTGCGTAACACAAACGCTCCTTTTATTCGTGCATATAAGATGGAAGTTTTAAGTGAATAAATGAATGAGGTAATGGAACATCGGATAGAGCAGGGATCTAAGGGTTCAAGTGATTAATCACCCGGGGACTCCCGATAAGAGAAGCTCGAAACTAAATGGGTTTCTCGTTCGCTTATATAGAAATCGAGCTATTTAAATATACCTAAATATAAACACAGGAAAGTGAAAAATTAATGCCAATGACGTCAGTACATAGTCGAGTGTGCTGTAAGCTATATTTTTTAATATTAGAGAGATGTCAAGGAGGCGTTTGCGAGTTTCTTAAGAAGTCATTCGTCGATGACCCTCTGATGGGCCCAAGTGTTCACTCGAGTTCTTGTGGCACACCGCCGAAACGCTTCAACGATCATCTGTGTACACTCGGTCAGAGCCTGCGCGCGCATCGCGATCAATATCCTTGGCTGCGTCGACTTCGCACCGGCTCGTTTTGAAATTTCTGAACTCATTTGCAATAAGTGACAATTTTAATAGCAAACATTAAACTTCAAATTTTAACGGCCACATCGACGGTAAACTGTACGGAACGATCGGTGCGAAGTTACGTTAATAGCAACGTAGTTTGGAAGCGAGCATCGATACTGATAACTTATTTACGACTACAAGTAAAGTTGTAGTTAGTTTGTAGAGTCAGTGTCAATATCCTTAGAGTGGTCTAGCAAACGATAGCCTTAACTCATAAAGTAATGTATGATATCAGCGTTGTTTAGTAGCGCAGTATCGCGCAATAACCGTAATTTCGAGTTATTTCCCTATAAAGAAAAGCTTTTTCTCCTCTTTCGTAACTTTGCGCCTTGAAAATTTTTTTTGCCAAATATTCTAAGAAAGGTGAACTTTCATTTCAATATTAAACATATCAAGGTAATTGAGCAATTTAGTATAATGGAACTTTGAGATTCTGTTATCTGGTGCCGACAAAATGCCGCCGGCGTTTAATTTTCTTAGAAACAGCTAAGAATCGTGATACATAGTACCTATTATATTGGACGTTTTGTGTCTAACTTCTAATTTATATAAAAAAAAACTTGAATTGAACACGCAATATTAATTTAAGCAAAACTACTACGTCGTTTTACAACTTAAATTAATAAGGAAGACAGTATAACTTATAAAATAAATTAACTTTGATCCGTTGCCATCTTATTATAAACTAAATCCAACGAGAGAACATTAAATAGTTGAACGAGGAAAACAAACAAAACACAATTAAGTTGGAGTTGATAAGTGTCTGGAGCAGAGTGAATGGGAAAGTTGGAGCGAGTGTTGGCAAAGTGGCCGGCGTATAGAGGCGTATACGTATTGAAGATGTAACGTGCTCAGGAACTAACAATAGAAGTTTACGCCGAGCGTCACAATGACACGGGTGGGCGACGCACGGGGTTCATTGAACGCTATTGTGCATCTTCCAGGTACAATTTAAAAAACATTTACGCGTTGTGAGATTTTTGCGAAACCTGTCTTGGCTCTTTTACAGCGCGTCAAAGGGCAGGCAAGGGGCATTTTACGAAAGTTTAAATACGTCGTGTCTAATATAGCGCTCTCCAACTGTGTCGTGCTGCACACGTGTTGTCGTAGTTAAATATAAACCGGCGGTTCAACGCACGAGGGGACGATACGCCTAACCTACTACTGTAACTACTCGCTTACTATCCGATGAATTAATGTTTATGGTATTTAGTTCATCAATTTGTAACATGCTCTAACAGTGCTCTTGTTCATAATTATTAATTACATCTCTAGACTCGTTGTATGAATTACTTTTGTTATTTTATTAATAAGCGTATATTGTCTCACTATTCCGAGACTATTGTAATTTGTATGTGATAAACAAAAATAAATAAGGGCATGGTCCTGCATACATGAAATATAAGTAATTAGTTATCAGTGACCTAGCTGTTTGCTTATTTCGCTCACACTACGTACGTATTCCCATTATGCTTACATGGTGGAACAAAGGCGAACAACATTGAGTCATCACAGGAAAGCCAACAACAATGATTTATATATGTCATTTATTTTGTTTCCGTAAATATTTATTAGAAACTGGTTTGACATGGTGTAAAATAATCCATATATTCCATTGAAAAGTTACATTTGGGGTTGCATTTTTTAGAGGACGCAATTTTATTTTTTTGATGTGTAGGGGGGGTTAGTGTGAAGCTAGCACCAAGTTTGTGGGGTCGCCACCCTTGTCCCACGGCAGCCATCTTGAAAACAGCGGTTGAAATGGTTTTTACGATATATCTCTTAAACTATTTATCTGATAAAAAAAATTTGTTAACATTATTTGTTGCAAATTAAATTCTCTACAACTTTGGTCCAGTAACTTTTTGTCGTAGAAATATAAATAAAAAAGTTATAAGCGAAAATGTTTAGAAATTAGAGCTATTTATATTTTTCAATAAAACTTTTTTTTATCATTTTACGAAGAAATAATATCAAACCATTTTTGTAGATTGTTTTTCGAGGAACAAATATTATATACAACATATTTTCATTAAGTAAATAGTTAAGGTTTTACAGCGCTCCGAAGTGAGTACTATTTTTCAGTACTCTTAACTATACACTTACATATATTATGTTTGTACTGATAATAATTTGTCATCAGTAATTGTTTTTTTTTTGTTATTATAATATTTTTAATAATTAATTTTGCAATATTATTAATATTTAATTATTATGGCTCTTTTCCCCACCATCCAGGAGGTAGAGTCTGGAAGCGCGTTTTTTTTCCGTCGAAAAGCAGGGCTGAAATGTTCTGCAGTGTGCTTGAATTGTTCTGGAGTCTGGTAAAAGAGCCAATAGCCAATATATTATGTATAGTTAGTACTGAAAAATAGTACTCACTTCGGAGCGCTGTAAAACCTTAGCTATTGACGTAATGAAAAAATGTTGTATATAATAGTTGTTCCTCGAAAAACAATCTACAAAAATGGTCTGATATTATTTCTTTGTAAAATGATAAAAAAAAGTTTTATTGAAAAATATAAATAGCTCTAATTTCTGAACATTTTCGCTTATAACTTTTTTATTTATAGTTCTACGTCAAAAAGTTACTGGACCAAAGTTGTAGAGAATTTAATTTGCAACAAATAATGTTAACAATTTTTTTTTATCAGATAAATAGTTTAAGAGATATATCGTAAAAACCATTTCAACCGCTATTTTCAAGATGGCGGCCGTGGGACAAGGGTGGCGACCCCACAAACTTGGTGATAGCTTCACACTGACCCCTCCTACACATAAAAAAAATAAAATTGCGTCCTCTTAAAAATGCAAGGTTAGGCCTAAAAAATGTAACATTTCAATGGACTAATACTAATATTATAAATGCGAAAGTAACTCTGTCTGTCTGTCTGTTACTCAATCACGCCTTAACTACTGAACCAATTTGCATGAAATTTGGTATAGAGATATTTTGATACCCGAGAAAGGACATAGGCTACTTTTTACCCCGGGAAATAGGATAGGTTTTATCCCAGAAATCCCACGGGAACGGGAACTATGCGGGTTTTTCTTTTACTGCGCGGGCGAAGCTGCGGGCGGAAAGCTAGTTAAATATAAAGTAGGTTTATCTGGTTTTACAACACTCAGAAACCGCGGAGATTCATTCTAGCACAATTCCAGTAAGCGAGTAGTGATACCACGAGTGCAACTTTTAAAAGTGTATGCAATGGGAATGGCGAATGAGTTAACTGTATCGTCATAGCTGCTATTGTTTGTTAACGCTTCAGCGCTTACGTTTCTTTGCCTAGATGAGGACACTCAAGTGAAGTAACAATCACTATTTAACGTAACGTTAATATAAGCAAAAAGCCCAACGGAATATTCCATGTAATGAAATGAACGAATTGCCAACGGCCAGTATTTTCGTTTGTTTTTACGAGGAAAGCAGATAGCTCCTTTAAATCTAATTTCGTTAATTGAACCAAGTTCGTGTTTCGAGGCTGTTACGAATGTAAAGCATTGAGTTTTGCTTTAATTTTACGAATTCATTAAAATATAATAACCTATTCAGAGTCCCACAAGTTGAAATTAAATGTGGCAGTTTTTTCGAAATTCAGATTTATTTAATAAGATTAAGTACATAAATACTGTAACTAAAATGTGTTTATGGAAAATTTACATGTTTGATCAAGTAATAGGTTCGAGGTTTCGAAATCGAACATTTAATTAATATTGATTAAATGTGTACCTAATTGTTCAATTAAGTCACGTTTCAAACCACAAACGGTGTCGATATTTGTAAACTATAATGACAGAAACACTCGCTTATTATGAAATCGGTTCGTTTGTGAACCTTTATGGGCGTTATGAGCGGAGGCGATATTAACGTTAAATTAGTTTTGGCACAAAGCTGTTCGCTGTTCGGGAAAATACCACAAGTTCATGCTATTGCACTAACTGCGAAACAGCCGTCGGTTATTATCGTAAAAACATATTATGATAACTGTGGACGAGGATTTTGGGAATTGGGATTGTTCAAATATCTTGTTTTCAAGGTATTTCATAATAAAATAACTATATTAAATACTGCAAACATCGTGAAGGTATTTAAATGTTGACATTATGTTAATTATTTATAGTTATTACCATTTAAATTTTAAATACGTAATAACAACAAAAGTACGATACAACTATCGATATTCTGTTGAGACTTGAGACAGAGGGAAGACCATCAATACCGAATTTACCGATTCAATCATATAGCGACTACAGAGCACTGAGCTGCAAGACATGATTCTATTCTCTACTATAATTTTACTTATGTATATGAAATAATGTTTTATGTAATAATAAAAGTTTAGTAAACTTTTTAAAATAACGTGTGTAAATATTTAAAGAATGTTAAGAAACATGATAACGGCGGCTATGGGTGCTAAGGATCAATTATGGAAATCATTTCGTAATGTAGAGCAAAAATAACTATGAGCAATATAATTTTTTCATAGACTTGATTGATTTTTTGCAAACCTAGTTTTTGAAATATGGGTCTCAAGACTTACCTATTATGTTTTAAATAATTGAATCCGTCCATTTATTTTACGACATAGCTATTTCCTACTTCACACTATGCGGCAATGTAATGATTTGTGAGTTTTAGAAGCTTCAATTGCTTGTTTCCTAAATGAAGATTAGTCGATTAGTTTTGTTGTAAATATTACTTTAAAAACTCGGTTTAGTTAAAAGAAACGATATCATATTTCACTTTAATCCTCTACGATACAGCGTGCCGCCCTAGCATTTAAACCCGTAACCTTTGCCCAAAGCAAACGTCCGTCCCTCAATATGACCGCTCACCGAAACAAAGACAAAGAGGTTCGCACGACCTTGCCGGCGTGTGCTATCTGTATCTATAGTCTGACGAACACGGAAGCGCCTAACGAATAGACGAATCAACGCCTCCAGCAAACTTTGAGCACACGAATTACCAATTAACCGTATGGAATACCCACCGACGTGTCTTTTATAAACGCTACGAGGTAAAACGAGATGATTTTTTTGTGTTCTTAAACCTGATTTATCGAGCCTTAGGTAAGTTTTATATTCAGATTCAGATCGGTCATCAGAAAATGTAGTAAATGGAACGAGTTTTATTGTATTATACATATATCAACATAATATTATAAAAAGCCAGGATGTAGCTAAAAACACTAATGTAATAATTGTATGATTCCATAAGTATCTGTATGATTGATTTAATAATATCCCGATTCGAATGCTGATACAACAAAATATGAAAACGTACCTTGGAACCTTAAAAGATTTTTTACTGGTCACTAAACTTCTTTTTTATTCGGATATTCATATTGCCAAACTCACAACAAAGTACTTTATAATGAGACCGCATTAATTTAGCGGTTAGGTTATTTTTTTCAAAACATCACCGACTGTGAACGTATTTTCGATCGCGTGCGTTGAACCCCCGCATTCGAAGCCGTGCGGGAGCAAAGAAATTGATTAGAGACACGTTTTTCATTTTAACAACAACATTATATTTATTTGAAGTATGAAAAATTCAAATAATATATCACGTAGAAATATTTTGCATAATTCCCTTTTATAATGCAAAACACTCGACTCGCGTATTATAAACGTAAAAGTAATAAAAAAGAACCGTGGAAAGTAATAATATATGCGTATACTTTTAAATTACTGGAGTGAGCTCTCGAAGCGATGCGGTCGGTTATACTCGCAACGGTCTCCTATTTTAACTTTAAATTGTATGGAGGATAAACTCCAAAGTCATTTCAAGAATACGTTTCGCTTTAAAAAAAACTAGCAGGTGTCGGGACCGCTGGAGGTCGCATATTGAACGAACAAAAACCGTCTCTTTTTACGTAGGCCACAAAAAATCTTAAAACTCAGATTAAACTTTATTATGATTTCAAGACTGGCGTACTTAAAAATTATTTTTGTGAATAATGTCCGGGCCGTTCTTGCTAATTAGAAGATAAACAGTATAGTGACGTATCAGTGCTGGCATTGAGTTCTCGCAATGATAACATTAAAACGTTTTTTTTAATATTATATCATCAGTGCTATCAAAAAGCTTCCTATTTTATATTTAACTTCCTATATTTCTAGCGGTAAATATTGAAGCTTTTATATTAAAGGTAGGTAAATAAAGGTATCTACCAACTAAATAAATTGCGAAGGAAAAGTGTAGGATAGGAACCGGTATGACTCGTCGATTTTTTTTTTAATAAAAACAAATATAAACCGTGTGATGCCAACGTTATTAAAAAATATTACCCACATAGTATAACGTCAAAATACATGAGAGCAAACGAGCATTGAACTTGAGATACACAAAATAGCTGCTGCAAAAGTGGTCAGGTACGTATCGGACTCAGTCTCTTCCTGTGTCGAGGTTCCTGACAAAGTATAAATTGGAGACAAACTAAGCTTTGCCGTTGGAAAATAGCAGTTTCCATATGTTAAATGTCGCGGTTTTCGCAATATTTTATTTGTGATGTTAGCTTACAGATATAAAGATGGTCTTTTTTATTTTATTATATATTTGTACTGATTATTTCCATGTGCTTTATAAAATCCTTTGGGAACATCAATTGATTCTGTAATTTACTTTATAGCATACAAATGGACTTTTCAAGAATTAAACTCGATATTACTCTACTGATATCTATATCGGTAAGAAATAATAGTATCTATCTGTTGATTGAAAATAAATAAAAAAATAATAAATTGGGTATCGCACAGTTATAACAGCTCGCGTGCTGCCCTACACTTACGAACCGTTTTTCAGGTAAATTACGTTAAATCGATAAATACTCTGCATTTATATATTACGTAAACGATACATACATAGTTGAGTACACGTAAAATAAACATATTTTTAAAACACGCAATAATTCGACGTATTGTAATTACTCATTGTGCCTTGCTGCTTTTTGTATGCAAATTATTATTTTTTAATTGCTGTAAATAAATTGTACGATGGATTTTATCCTTTTTAAATTGAGAGGTTTTACAATTTGTGGGTAGTCTTCTTTTATTCAAATTAAAAGTTTTATTAAATTATTAAAATTGCAAGACAAACACGCGACTACGTAGACAGACCGTATCGTAAAAACTAAGTACTTACGGTTATGTTCCTTTATTACAATAGTAATAACTAATAATTATTATAACAATAATCACAAGATCCGCCTACAATAAAGGTACAAAACAATCGGAAGCAATAACACCTTACATGCAAATGTAACAAGGAAATTGCTATAATATATGCTCGGTTACGTCTTACTGACTCGATAAAAGTTACCAACTGTTTGACGGTCTCCAACCGTCGGTAAAAAATAAATCTTTATTCGGTTCACCCTTATCTACAATTCCCTAGAGCCCGGCCTCCGTCGTGCAGGAATCGAGGATAACATTCCCGATTCCTGACTGAATATGGTATGAATGAAGAAATTTATGCATTTTCAATGCTCTTCGTTATGTCTAGCTTGTGTTGATAAGCGATATAGCTAGAAGTACGAGCTTATCGGAGTTAACATCAGCAGTCTTCTTATCTATACTAATATTATAAAGCTGAAGAGTTTGTTTGATTGTTTGTTTGTTTGTTTGAACGCGCTAATCTCGGGAACTACTGGTCCGATTTGAAAAATTCTTTCGGTGTTAGATAGCCCATTTATCGAGGAAGGCTATAGGATATATATCATTACGCTAAGACCAACAGGAGCGGAGCAATGCGGGTGAAACCGCGGGGAACAGCTAGTACCTAAATAAGTTCATGTATTATGATAGAGGATCATGACAAAAAATATTAAAGAAGAGTATTATATTACTCAACTACCAATAAACATTTTATATTTCTTTTTGTGAAGGCTAACTTTTTAACATAATAAAGACGAGATGAGTTTCAGCAAATTGGATTAGGGCGTTGGTAAAAGGGATGCAAAGTTTAAAAAGAAATGGCCACACTACAAAGTTCCAAATTCATTATAATTCACCCTGTGAAAAGTGGCTTATTTAAAGTCACTTTTTATCTCGCCATGTAAATTAAACTAGCGAATGTTTATAAGAAAACTCATAAAGTAAATGAAAATATATCTCGAGACTAAGTAAAATTTACGCGAAGCATGTATAACTAAGAAAATAAACGTAATCAAGTTTCAAATATAGTGTAATTTTATTCATGCATACTTAAACGTTTTATAAACAACGGTCTCGAGGGTTCTCTATAAAATACCACTGAGAGAACACGACTTTAATAACTATTTTAAGTTTTAACATTTGTGCGTGTCCTAACATCACAAAGATGAGAAATATTACCTACAAAGTACATAAGTGAATGATTTTAGCACATACATGCCGTAAATCGCAATATTAGTTTACCCATTATAATTACACAGGCACATTCTTGCTAAATGCCTAGAATACAATATATAATATCCGAAACGAACCTTCAGATAATAATTTACTCAGATGGCAATGAGCATTGAGCACATCCAATTTTGAGTCATGTAATACTAACTAGGTATTCCTACTAGGTTTATTAAAGTTTAAATTTAGAAGAAAGATAAATATAATTCAGTATCAGTTCGTGTCTAGATATACAACAGTCATGTTAACAAATAATAAGTTTTCGTCTTAGTTTACAGAGTTCAAAAGATTTTCCAAGCGCCTATAACTAGAGCAGAATGTTTTCATTTATAAATCAATGGAATATAACTGTAAAATACACATATTGTACTTATAGTGTAATATAGGATGGAATTACTACATCGCTGTGCTATAAGCACACAAGTTTATGGGTAGTTCTCTAAAATCAACGACTAATCTCGCGCAAGACAAATCTGTCAAATTAATTAAAGCTAATCCAAACTAAAATAAGAATTGTATTCTTAATTATTATTTGTCAAAGCTATATTCAAGGTAAATACAAATGATTGGTGGAAAAAAGCAGTTAATCACGCGCGACCCACATAATCGCAATGTCTTTTTTTTCGCTACGTGAAAGACATTATAAATCACAGATAGGCAGATCGTTGTTAATATCTATCCAATAATTACGTGATGTTCGACCCGTATCATGCATTTATCTGTAAATGTTTTAACATTTACTCATACAGCATACTGCCTACACAACTTTTACGCAAATACGTGTGATATAATAACTAACAGTGATGAATCGAAAGAGAATTTATATTCGGTTACAAATAGAATTAATAAATACTCAGATTCGAAATGAATTCCTATTATGTTTAATTTTACATTTAGATAATTTTACAAACATTTCAAGATAGACCGGGAGATACAGACACAAAATTTCGAGTCATTTGTAACAGGATGGCGGTTCTACATGACAAAAAGAAAAACGATGGTGTGAACACTGGTACCGGCGGCTTAGTCGCGTGGGCGTTAGTCGAACTCGTCGTAAAAATAGCGAAAGTCAAACGATTTGTAACACAAAAATTTTCGAATTTACCGATAGCCCATAAAAAAGAAGTAGGCGGTAGTGTCATGCCATACTTTTCCGGTGTGACTTACAGCCCGCCATACCGACGCGAATGTGTTGATTTAAAAAAAAACAATTCAACCATTTGTACCAGGCTAACTTTTGCACAGGTAACCATCGTCGTGTAGCCATTTACGAAAATCACCATACCATACTTTTCGGACGATTCCAAATGGTCGCCATACCGCCGAAAATCTGCAAAAATTTTTTTTTTCGCCAAACTTTTTGTACCAGTATTGCATTTGGATTTTTGGAGAGTATTTGATAAAATGTGACCATTATTATATTTGCCATACTTCTAGTAGGGGGAAAAAGTGCTGCCATACTTCATTAATAAATTTATTATTAATTTATAGAAGTGAAGATTTCTACCACCTAGATCTTTGAAATTTTGTATTTATATTTGTTGAACCTCAAACTTATAGGAAAAATTAATGCCATACTGTTACAAATCGTTCAAAATACGAATAAAATCATACAATAAAAAAAAAATCTTATACACATTCGCCACCTCACACAGGTATGGCATTATCACACTTCTATTTATAATCATTCAGGAGTTGTTGAAAAAAAAATTTAGGGTGTTACAAATGGTTCGGCGAAAAAAAAAATTTGCAGATTTTCGGCGGTATGGCGACCATTTGGAATCGTCCGAAAAGTATGGCATGGCGATTTTCGTAAATGGCTGCACGACGATGGTTACCTGTGCAAAAGTTAGCCTGGTACAAATGGTTGAATTGTTTTTTTTAAATCAACACATTCGCGTCGGTATGGCGGGCTGTAAGTCACACCGGAAAAGTATGGCATGACACTACCGCCTACTTCTTTTTTATGGGCTATCGGTAAATTCTAAAATTTTTGTGTTACAAATCGTTTGACTTCGCTATTTTTCCGACGAGTTCGACTAACGCCCACGCGACTAAGCCGCCGGTACCAGCGTTCACACCATCGTTTTTCTTTTTGTCATTGCGTACTAAGACCCCTGTAGAACCGCCATCCTGTTACAGATGACTCGAAATTTTGTGTCAGTATCTCCCGGTCTAAGACATTTGATAATATCGGTCCATAAATATTCGTCAAGTCAAACAATTTCCAAGTCGATCAATTAATTTCAGAGTTGATTAAAATCCCCATTCAGACGATCATGGAGCCCACAATATTGCATTGACATGCCACAGACGATAATCGAGGACACGGGAACGCTTGGTTCCGTATGAATAATCAATTAATCAGGTCACAGACTTAGCAAATAGCGCTCTGATGCATGTGCCTTGATCTGATATAGGCTCCAATCAACATCAGATATTAGACGAATGATTTACAATGTTATATACCCACAATTAATCCAATATTAATAGTAAACGTGTCTCGAATTTTAAAGTATCTAATTTAATTTTAGTATTTTATTGGATAAAACATGAATAAGCTGAGCCAAATAGACTAGAAACGTTTTAATTTTGTTTAAATTTTGCAATCTATACATACTTTTTATAGGCCTGTCTGAGTTTGGTAAATTCGGCAATGAATCGAAATGATGGTAATGGATTTTGTCAGAACAAAGAAAACCTTTTAGTGTAAAACATTGCAGCGTTTATTCTAGAATAATGAGGCTAAAACCTAGTTATAATATTATAGTGTTATTTAAAGGTCTCAATTTGTAAGAAAAATAATACTACGATACGCGTGATAACATCATGCTGATCTTAAAAGAGAAAATGGTAACATGAAAATCCGGCTAGAACAACTGGTTGAACAAAGTGCGGGAATTACACTGTCCTATTTTGAAATTCAGATTCACAACTTCCTTGAAGATCGGCTCTAGATACGCAACTATACATTACAGATACTTATGAACCGTGATGAATTCAGATGACGAGCTATGCTTCCTGCTGTATAAAACCAGTACAAGTAATATATGGCAATATTTTTGTCACAATTATTAAACAAAAACAATGCCATTTCATAGCAAGCATGATCTCATATCTAGTCACCTCAAATGTTATGCTTGTAGCCATTTGGTTTATGTTCATGTGGTGATAATACGCTATCAGCAAACGTGTCATCGTATAATGTATTGGTTACACAACAATTAAAGTTGAATAACATGTTAAAACTTATATATATTATAAATATTGATTATATTTGGACTTGCATCATGCAATTTCAATACATAATATTATAATATCAAATAAGTTGATTTTGATATGTCATGCGACACATTATGTATTTATGTAATGCACCTGCATTAGTAGCGATTGGGACTAAAATGTCGTGAGAAATATTTAATATTGTGTTCATATTTTGCATAATGTAATTCAACTTAAAACCATTTTATGATTGTTTATCACAAGGATATGGTACATCGTTTAAGATTTTTATGTAAAAAATATCAATGCATGTACAGTGTATTGTAAAATTAGGTTCATGACATATAATTGATTTTACCTTTAGTAGTGCGATATGTTGGATCATCAATTGATACTTAGATATCTATAAAGCTATAATATTAATTAATTCAATTTTAATATCTGTTCCTATAACAAAAGGCGTCAAATCGTGCGTTAGTATGCTACTAAGTATTCAATGCATTCTTAGTAAAACAATATAGCAATTAAATGATCGATAAGAAACATGTTTCCTTAATCGATACAATGATTTTCTTTGAAATATTACGCAATTTTTAACAAACGGATACAGAAAAGAATGAAATCAATTCTATAGAATATTAAAAAAATGTATGCTTTTGAAACATCGGGATTGTTTGAGTTTCTTACATGTATATTATGTAGTTACATGTGATTATGAATGAGTACTGCTTCAATAAAATGTCATTAAGCGCCGATTTTTCAATCCTTGGTTAAAATTTATCCGGCCAATAAAGTATTACACGAACATATTCAAATGTCACCTATAAACTGTCAAATACGGACAATTAGAATACATTTTTGAAATGGTAGTTTAATATGTTATTCGATGAATAAGTATTAACCAAGAATTGAAAAATCGGCCCTTATATGTCCAATGTAGGAACAAGGAACTAGCCTGTACCTATTTTGTATGTTGACATCTATTATTTATTGCATTGACGCAATATCTGGCATGTGGCAATAAATAAAACATCGTTAATCGTATTAGAATGGTAATAATGAAGTTATTAAACGAAATATAGATATGTACTTATAATGATAGCATTTACATTGCTATAATATTTATAAGATATCTTGCATTATCACAATCTGATTTTTTGGTTTCGTGTGAAAACGAATAAAAATTATGAGCTTTCGTGGAGTTTAAAATTAATGACAAGTATTAGTAATGCATCTCCACACAGTTATGTGGATGGTGTTGGTTAGTGTAGTCAGATGTGTGGTGTACCTAGTAAGATTAAGGGTAGCTGGCATTCCAGCCGGCACAAACCACCAAGAGGGCAGCGGCGTGCACATCCGCTGCGAGCGCGCGCCTCACACCACCATCCACGGCGCACCACTGCCAGTCCCGGCAACAACACTGCAATTCAACATTCCCACTCGGGATAACTATGCCGTGTCAATGTCAACGCATGGTTCACTGGCTCTAATTGACCCGAATATGGATAACTGTGACGCAAACTGTTTGCCAACTCGACGATATACAACTTTCCGGTTGCAAGCAAGGATAAGTGACAAGCCGCGCTAGGCGATTCGGCTATCGAGGAAACGGGGAAAGGAATGCAAGGGAGGAAAAAGTTACGTTGAAAAAATATGACACAGTAGTCAAATTTATGGCGACGTAGCGTTCGATCGAGTGCGTCCCGTTTGGAAAGTTTAGGGGAGAACAATTAAAGGGAACGCGACAGGAGAGTAAGGGTTGACGTGGGGTAAGTATAGATAGGGTCGATAAACTTTTGACTGGCGGGGCTAGAAGAATGTTTCGTTCGGTACTTCGAAAAAGTTTTGGCGGTATCGGAAAGTTATTGCGTGCATGCGAGGGTAGGTTTTCGAGCGACTCGTCGCGTGTAGGCGCGAGGCGGTCGGCCCGTGCGTCGCTCCGCGTTCAACTGACGTATTACATCGCCGGTCGGCGGCTGGCGTCTGCAGTCGCTCGCTCTTCGGTAGCCAGCGCGTGCCGTACTGAGCGCTGACGGCGCCCGCCCCCGCGCTGTGCCGCCCTTGTGATAACGCACCCCGCTAACGCCGAATAATCCCACAAAATTCATCACAGCATAAAATACGAGCTTTTGAATCGTCCATAGAATGTATGGTGAATAGAAAACGCGATTAAATAGGCAAAATACATTTTTGCGTACATTTCACATAAACGATAAAGAAGAATACATACTTTATTGCTTAATAAATTACCTTACTAATTATCTATTAATTAATACTTTACGTAAGATTTCCATTCCATTTTCCAAAATATAAGTTTCAAAGGTAGACAATTAAGTACTTAGAGCATTTAACTGTTAAATACTTTGATTGTGACAACAACGATGAATACTTAGTTAATTTATATATTAATGAATAACTTATTCTCAGCATAAACAAGCGATATCTTGATATGAATGCCTATCCGCGTAATTAATGTGCAATATGGCGAAAAGCTTTACGAGCTCAGTGGTGGTCGGACAGATGTGAATTCCAGCGAGTCGACGGCCTAGAATCCACCACCCCTGACACGTCCGACGCGGCCATAAAGCACTCGGGTATCGGACGTCGCGTCGCCACTCAACCGCACCATCCAAATTGAGAGATTCAGAAAATCGACAAGGGGAAAATAACCGCGTCGCGGTCGCCTATAAATTTCTGACAATATTCTCGTGAATATTTCAGAATCTCTCTATGTTTACGTTCGTTCGCGTGCTTTGCGTGTCTAGTTTTAAACATGCTATTTTTTAAACTAGTCACGCATTATTCAAAGCCCTATTTTTATATTTCGTTGATTTCAGTTCAATCACAAATACCTACACAATCAACAAAATTGCAGTCTTGGGACAACGTGGAATCTATGTTAGGGTTTTACGATTATTTTATCTGAAATTTATTCATCTGGATGTTATGTGTGTACGAATTGCTTTATTATGAAATGTGTATGATAGCATCTCATACAAAATGACAAATGGTTTCCAAGTAAACATTTTATGATACTTTTGTAGTATTTTTGACGCAGTGCTGGCCACCCACGATGTTTGCCAGACTAGGTACACGTATTCTTTTGACACGACGTGGTGTATTTGTGTTATCATAAATAACTTCAAACCAACTTATGTATGCTTTTAAATTTAACATTTGAACTTTAAAACTGTATTTTTGTTTTCAGGTCACAATATAATTTGTATTTATACAAATGTGCTTTGTTGCATGTCAAGTAGGTACACGTCTTGAATATTTTGCCACAACATAAGGTATTTGTTTAAAGTATTTTAAATGGTACCTACTGATAAAAGTTAATAGCGTCACTGAACAGAACATCATCAATGTAATAATTTTATTTTATTAGGACAGACAATATTGCACGAATCTCTTAGTCATAGCTATTCATTTGTTTATTGACTTCCATTGTATTGTGTCAAGGTTTTGTTCTTTATTGGAGAAATTTAATGAGGTATTTTGAATATTACATCTAGGCGGCGATGGTTCTGAAGATTGTATTTCACAATAGATTTGTTCCAAATTCAGAGTAGGTATTTTATTAAAAGTCAACGTAAATATTCTAAGTATTTACAACTTAAATATAAAACTGAATCTTTCAATAATTATAATACAAATAATCCAAGAATTTGTACCTACATAAGAATTTTGTTGGATAATCCTAAAATATTGAAACAGATTCTAAAAATCACAAAAATGGCAACATTATCACTTGTCAAAGAAACATTTCAATGCAACCGTATAAAAACAATAACCACCCACCTCTTATATTTAACGTAGCATGCCATGTACTTCTTACACTTGGCTAAGCTACGGCTTGCTAAATAGGCTTGGATGTTTGTCATGAAATGTAACGGGCCACAAAATATGTGAACGTAAATCTAAAATCGGGTACGAATTATTGCCTTACGTTACTCGAGCACTGAATTTAATTCCGACTGACTAACAACGATACGATATTTTAAACACGGACGTAAACTCAGTTTGAACTGGGTATTAGCAGATTAGATAGGTACGTGTATAATTTATTAATGTGATACAATATTTAGGGCAGCACGCTGTTTGAAGTTGGATGGAATATATTAAATTCTTTATTTTTATTTATAAGAGCTCTGCATGTTGAATATGACTTGTGTAATGTTATTAAGGTAAAATAAAGGTCCAAATTAGAGTATAAAATAGTTGCTTAAATTGACTAGTACGTACTGCCCACAGTACGTAACGTAAGGGTAATTATTTTGACCAAAACTTGACTTCACAATCTAAAATATAAGCCTAATTATACTATTCGTTACTTTCTATTTGGATTTCTAGATAACCATTTTACAATCGTCGCTAATAAAAACGTTAATTTCCTTTTGTAACTTCGGAGTACATATTTTGAGATGGAACAATTTAATTAAATTTGAGTACAGATGGAATTGCTGTATTTGTGTCACAACGAGATTCCAATCTGAAATGGGATTGACGAACTGAGAGATTATAAAATATGAAGAAGAATGAATATTCCCAAGGCTCAATTATCGTGAAATATGACGCTGTCTGGAGACTAAGTTTGTAAAACATTAACAATGTTAATTTAATTAAGTTGTCTATTAAAGTCAAACAAAATATGTAAAATATTCTTTAAATTGGAAGCTGTAATTTGCAAAGTAATATTATCATGATAGGATGGCACGTCAGAAGCACATCCACTAAGAATATAAAATGAGGACATGATATCTAATACAACTTTATTTCGGATCCATTTTGTTCGCGACGCTTTATTTTTATAGCATTTTTATTGATTATAATCTGTCGTTTAATGTTCGTATTTGAGAATCATGTCTCTGTCGTTAAATGATTAAATAAACAATGTCGTCATGATTACGCGAACGGTCATATTATGGGCAATAAATTCTATCAATTGTGCTAAAATTATCAGTCAATCACTTTATTTTCCTGATTGTCATGTACCTATTGTACCTACATAAACAAAGAAACTATAAAGTTTACTAGAATTAATTAATTGGACAAGAGATTGATTACAGCTTGTTTTCATGACGGTTGTAACACGAACGAAAATATCTTGAAAGAAAAAGTAGAATTACAAGTTTTAGTATGGAATGTTTCATGATAAAATTGCATCATATTAAGAGAATTTATATTAAAATTTCATTGAAATATTTTTAAACAATTTAAAGTATGCATAAATATTAAAAACCCGAACAAGGAAATATAATATTCCGAAAAGATACGAGTTACATATTAAGCATTTGCTTGGCAGCATAATAAAACGCTGATATAATATATATATGATAACAATAATATCTACGCTTCCTAGAAGAAACTGTTGAGCCAAGCTATGCGAATATAATATTGTAAATTGTTAGTATACGAATAAACTTGAGAATATTTCCGCTTTGATAATTTGGGCAAAGTGTTTTATTACTTGGTGCATTATCTAATTTTCGGAGCGAAAATTAATCTATGATGTGAGAAAAAGCTTACTCATAACACGTTTTAGGTATCTTAATTACAGTAACGTCTTTATAAGAAACTAGCGGTCCGCCCCGGCTTCGCCCGTGGTACATATTTCGCAATAAAAGGTAGCCTATGTTCTTTCTCAGGGTCTAAAGATTATCTGTGCCAAATTTCATCAAAATCGGTCCAGTAGTTTATGCGTGAAAACCATACATACATACATACATACATACAAACCTTTCCTCTTTATAATATTAGTATAGACAAATAAATTTATACAAGTGTAGGCTTCTGAAATAATCATATAATATGTATGTACATGTAAAGGACATTTAGCCTAGTTAATTTAGTTAACATGTAAATTTGAATTGGGAGTAATAAACTTTAAATAGATATCGTTGATATTATGGCATTATATGAACGAAAAACATATAGGATATCAAAATAAATGAGTTAATAAAAAAAAAGATAATCGCTTCCTGCACCGTAAAGTATTATGCCTCCGAATAAAATGTTTGCTCGATGCAAACACAATTTCGAGTGAAGACGACGCAGCGGCCTTGGAGAGCCTCGATACTTTAGTGGACTTTACCTCGTCGCAACCTTCAAGACCACTTACAGTTTGTGTACATAGCGAGGTGCTATTGCGAAAGTTGACAGCATCGTACGTGCGTCGCGTACCGAGCGCTGTCGCCGGCCACAAAGCTTGCTACCAGCATTCTGATTCGATTTGAGTTTAGATTTTACATTCGACGACATTCACTAATTGTAATTAACGAAAATTACTATCCGGATATTAATGCACAGGTATTTGTGCAATTTTGTCATTTTTGAAGTGAAAACTTCTTTAGCGGCGTTGGGTATAAAATCTTAAACTCGCGTCAGGACACGTGACCTGATCGAAAAAGCGTAAGACGGATGGATATCAAACATGCTCAACGTTAATAATCAAGTTTTCACTTCTGCCGGCACTCCCGGAGTGCAACCCGTCTTTTTTTTATTTAAGTATTGTACAAAAACTCCTGTTGTAAATTACATTTTGATTTTTCTCGGTTATAGAGTGCCGGTAGAGGTAGATTAGCAGTACATATGTAAAAGATATACCTACAGATTATTCTGATATTGGTAGATATTTTTTTTACCTATCCGATGTGGAAAAGAAACTATCTACTGCTTATTTTAAGGAAAACACTATTGTGTATAATTTAGATTATTGTTTCGACATTGAGTTAAAATTCCGTCCTAAATTTACACTTTTATCGGTCAACGTCTTAAGATTTCTGTGACATAGTTGATTGCGAAACCAACTTTTGTCCCGTTTGTCATATAATTGGTTTTGTTGGTAACAATGCTACATTACGACCTATTCGTATAAACATAAATGAGTCTATGTTAAGACGGTGCCGTTCATACGTAAAATAAATGGGCGCTTTGCAAGGTTACAGTGGGTGGCAGTGGCACAATGGTGCGCTGACGAAAGAATCTTGTTAACGCCATGAATCGAGCGGACTATTCACTAGTCACTAGACAAAGATTATTTAAACAGGCGCCTTTTACAAAAGCCAGGCGAAAGGACGAGCGTCCGTTCTAGAGCCTAGCCTTGTCGTCGCGAATCCAATGAAGTTTCTACGAATTCTAAAGCAAATGTCGCAAACATTTAATAGAATGAGTGGAGAATGTTGATCGCTGAAGTTTTCTCAGACAATAGAACGAGTTTGTATAACTACGCGTCTAGCTTTGCTTTGTTTTGATAAATCAACACTATTGTTTCCATGCAGTTAGTTATTGAGGCACGTAATGACTGAATGACGATGATTCATTTAATTTTGAGTCTTGACAAATTGATATGCTAGATGTTTAATACATATTAATATTGTAATGATATTTATTCGACGTCATAACTTATAGCCATAAAATTATAGTATTCTGGGTAACAGATTATAGAATAACGTAATTACAGTTTCTTATTTTTACATAATAATTACTTTTTAGTTTTTACATGATAATATACTATACAGATGCACAGATTACATTCAAATTCTGAATACATATAGTACTGTCATACAGTGAAGTATCGACTAACGTGTTAATTAATTTCCTGCATTCATTACACACATTATATTTGTTCACTTTATCGCATTGTACTTCAAATATTCTATAACTACATATTATTCCGTAAATGTCGTTCTCATAAACGTACAATGCATTCTACTAAACGATAAGTAATATCTACATTAAAACAAAGGTTTACTCAGTATACATATAACATAATATGACCGACACTTCATTGCTAGGAATCTTAAGTACATACATGCCAAGTTCAAGGAATTTTCATAGCAATTGTTTATTGCACTTATAACATTTGTGTGATTAATTGTAACGCAATCACAGCAACACGTGTTCCAGCGACGATAAATTATCATCAAAATATTAATCCGACAGAGGTAATGTCCAGAAAATCGTATTACAGGGTGTTTAACGTTCAATTGTTTACCGGTTCGCAACAACCAGCTACAATAGATCATTAATTGTTCCCACTGACAGCATTGAAATTAATAAATTTGTAATTTGCAAGTGAGACCGTGGCGCAAGTTCTGAGGTCTTTGCAATCGTTGACGCAAAGTAGGTACACGTGCAAATTTATCACGAGAGGTCTTACTGAAGTTTGATCAGCGACGATACTTTACAACTTTGGACTATTCATTTGTTATAGACGCATTTTATATTATGATTATAAATTATGCAAATATAAAATAAATAATATCTACTTATTTGGAGGAGGGAATGCTTGCTTAGAAATTGATGTGGCGTGTGTGTAACAGTTTTTAAATATTAATATCTATTAGTACGATAGATACTAATATACAATATCAACTTGGCAAGACAAAGTTACATAATTCTATAAACTTAATAAAATGACGCCGCATATTTGATAAAACAATTCCAAAATTATAGCCAGCCTGAAATTCTAGTTCTGTTCCACTTAATGATCTTGTAACTAAGACAGATAATTCAGATACAACAAGTCTTTCCTTCGATTCGCCAGAAGATGAATTCCTCTCGTACTTGGAACAAAAACGCTCATTAACATCTAACTCGACATTTTTTCCTGTTTCCAAGTTTCTTGTAAGACGCAGAGCTACGTCGGACAATAAATTCACGTTTAAAAAAATAGGACATCTAAATTAGGTTTATATGTAAGTAGGACTGTATTTTAAAATTTATTTGTTAACCTTTCAAAAGGTTAAAAGAAACTAATTCCTTTGTCTGTGCAATACGTCAATTTGAATTTCAATTAATATTTATATGGTCCTTTCACTTGGCGCACGACAAACGAGACAATCAATTGGACGGTTTCTAGAATAACAGTGTTACGAGCAAATGCTTATTGTTATATTAATTGTTATTTGTTAACTGATTAATAAATATATTTTAGAAGTTATTATAAATTTATAAAGAATAGAAAAAATTCGATCACGAGGCGGGACTCGAACCCGCATCCTTCGCGCCATTCCGGGGCGGATGCCTCACCAACTCAGCCACTCGTGACCCGCCCGAGTGATCGAATTTATTCTATTCTTTCAGTTTTATGTGTCTGAAGGGACACACCGCGCGCCATCTATTGAGATGATTAACAACCATTTCAACCAATATGAAGCACTTTTCAGTGAATACAATATTGTAACGATGGAACACGACCTTTTTTGTTGAATTTATATTTTTGGTTTTATGGCATTCAAATGCTTTATAAATATAAATTTATAAAGAATAGAAAAAATTCGATCACGAGGCGGGACTCGAACCCGCATCCTTCGCGCCATTCCGGGGCGGATGCCTCACCAACTCAGCCACTCGTGACCCGCCCGAGTGATCGAATTTATTCTATTCTTTCAGTTTTATGTGTCTGAAGGGACACACCGCGCGCCATCTATTGAGATGATTAACAACCATTTCAACCAATATGAAGCACTTTTCAGTGAATACAATATTGTAACGATGGAACACGACCTTTTTTGTTGAATTTATATTTTTGGTTTTATGGCATTCAAATGCTTTATAAATATAAATTTATAAAGAATAGAAAAAATTCGATCACGAGGCGGGACTCGAACCCGCATCCTTCGCGCCATTCCGGGGCGGATGCCTCACCAACTCAGCCACTCGTGACCCGCCCGAGTGATCGAATTTATTCTATTCTTTCAGTTTTATGTGTCTGAAGGGACACACCGCGCGCCATCTATTGAGATGATTAACAACCATTTCAACCAATATGAAGCACTTTTCAGTGAATACAATATTGTAACGATGGAACACGACCTTTTTTGTTGAATTTATATTTTTGGTTTTATGGCATTCAAATGCTTTATAAATATAAATTTATAAAGAATAGAAAAAATTCGATCACGAGGCGGGACTCGAACCCGCATCCTTCGCGCCATTCCGGGGCGGATGCCTCACCAACTCAGCCACTCGTGACCCGCCCGAGTGATCGAATTTATTCTATTCTTTCAGTTTTATGTGTCTGAAGGGACACACCGCGCGCCATCTATTGAGATGATTAACAACCATTTCAACCAATATGAAGCACTTTTCAGTGAATACAATATTGTAACGATGGAACACGACCTTTTTTGTTGAATTTATATTTTTGGTTTTATGGCATTCAAATGCTTTATAAATATAAATTTATAAAGAATAGAAAAAATTCGATCACGAGGCGGGACTCGAACCCGCATCCTTCGCGCCATTCCGGGGCGGATGCCTCACCAACTCAGCCACTCGTGACCCGCCCGAGTGATCGAATTTATTCTATTCTTTCAGTTTTATGTGTCTGAAGGGACACACCGCGCGCCATCTATTGAGATGATTAACAACCATTTCAACCGGAATGGCGCGAAGGATGCGGGTTCGAGTCCCGCCTCGTGATCGAATTTTTTCTATTCTTTATAAATTTATATTTATAAAGCATTAGAAGTTATTATCAACTTGACATATCGGGATATCATAGGCAATAACTATATATGTACATAATTAATAATTATATACTAAGAATTTAAAAATGTGTTTTTTTTGCATGTGTCCCGTATGCATCCCTACACTATCTATAACCGAACCGACATACGAAAATTTGCTTGGTTATGAATTGTATTTTTGTAGCTATATTCCTATCGCAAAATCTTAAATAAACATTTTGGCTGACGTAAATGGAATAAGAATAAATTAAGGAATAAGGTAGCTACACTTTATCAGGGTAACATACGTAAACCCACGGGTCGAAGCTGGCAAAATATAAATAGAAGCATACGTGGGCGACGTGTTGGCATTAGCTAATAAATATATAAGAGCCAGTGATTTCTGTCAGAGGTTATTGATTCGGAACTTATTTCAGGTGATAATCGTGCGACTATTTCAGTGCTAGGTTGAATGTCCTAGACACGACCAAGGCCTACAGCATTTCGGGACCAGCTGAGTTGGTGACCGGAGCTTGGTTCAAGGGCGTTGGGTGAATGCCACTCGGTTTTTTGCTTTCAAAACTTCTTAGCTTATCGAAACCGGATGAATATCGCCAATTGATGTCTAATAACTATTCTCGTTTGGTTACGATACTACGAATTAATTATCGGACAAATGGTCTCCATCGAAATATCGATTCAAATATTTTATGGAGACAACAGGGCCATTAATAGCATTAATTAACTTGTAAAATTACAATTAATTGAATATTGGTGGTAATGATATTTTGTGAAATGTGTGTAACATGTCCCTTATAGAAATTTTCACGCTGTTTATAATTCGTTCGTGAACTAGTGGACATAAAGCTACACAGTTCTTTTTATTTATTTCTTAACGGTTATTTCTGTTCAGTTAACAATGGAGACTATTCATGTAAACATGTGCCACTTATTATTCAGACTTAAAATAAATAAAAACGTGTTCAACGTCCGTACTGTATCTATAATCTACATCGTTAACTACCTACCTAAACTTCTTTTGGACAGCGAAATACACTCAACGAATGTACATTGTACATTTATATTATCAGGAAAGAATTGAATAGAAGCGTGATAGAAGTATAGATATATTTTCTAAAGGAGTTTGTTCGTAATAATAACAAAAATGGCTCGCAAGATAACAATGTTACACCTGTGGGGTGTATTGGGTAACTAGCTATAACTAGGTAAAAGCATAAAGCCTTTGTTCCTTCGCGTCTGTGGCGCGGCTCTACGAGATATTTATCCTTTTCTTTTTTTGCTCGGTTGCGCCGACCGCCCGTTCAGGTAGGCTGAATACAATAAACTTGAGCAGACGTATATAGGTAGGTACGTACCTAGATGTGGAACTTAATTTTGTGCGTGCGGTCGGGCGGACGAACACGCGGTTTTGGCATAGTTTAGTGACGGCTTTTAAAGAATTTGGCTGTTTCTGAATCGTCTACACATCATGCATCATGCATTCAACATATTGTAAATTGTTAAAAACATGCTGACATTACAACATTGTCTAAAATACATAATACTAGTAGGTAGGTACAATATCTGATAATGATGATGAAGATATTCTCCATAGATACTGCTTTCCGAATCGGCGGTAAATGTTAAAAATATGTTATGACGATTCAAAAGTGCTTCTAGAAGTCTAATTGAATAAATAAATGTTTGAGTTTTAACAATTGAAAAGAAAATCATTTAGGTATTAATCACTACATAGTATAAAACAAAGTCGCTTTCTCTGTCCCTATGTCCCTTTGTACGCTTAAATCTTTGAAACTACGCAACGGATTTTGATGTGGTTTTTTTTTAATAGATAGAGTGATTCAAGAGGAAGGTTTATATGTATAATAACATCCATTAAATAAGGGAGAAGTACTGTTATTTTCGAGGTTTCTAATGTGATGTCGTAAAAAATTACATTTTTTCCGCTTACATTGCAAACGCAGGCTGAACCCTACGAGTTTTATCAAAATAATGTACTAAGTATTATACACATTGAAAAGGTCTACAGAAAAGTCCGCGATGGTATATGTCTATCTCTTATGGATAACCCACAATAATTTTTTTTGTCATTTACTTTTTACGACAAATAATGGCTAATTTTCGAAGCGATTTTAACCAATACAGCATTAATCCTTAACCAATTAAATACCTTGAATACATTGTTCATTTAATCTATCTATTTGGCCCTTTACACCGTATGATTTAAGTGAATATTTTCGAAGATATTACAGATTTAAAAATTGCGGGACGTAGCGTTTGCGGCGGTACCGGCTATAGTGCGAAGCCGGAGCGGGCCGCTATGTTTTTATATACAACGTTCACAGTTTTTCTGTAGTGTATTTAGTATCAGCATTGCACCCGTGCGAAGCCGGGGCGGGTCGCTAGTAATAAATAAAAAAAAACAAAGTTATTACCTACTTATTATCCACAGATTTTGATTGAAATAAATACATAATAATAAAATATGCAACACCTGTTCGATAAACTTTTGCATCAGACAGTCTAAGTATTAGATCACACTTAGTTATGGTAACATACATAGATATATTTCATAACAATGACCAAAGTGTTAACTATTAAACAAGTAAGTACTTATAATCAGATTAGCACATACTTGACAGTATAATAAAATAATACGCAAGTTGAATTATAAGTACCGCAAGTTTATCATTGATCCATTCAAGGGATCATTTTGTGGAGCAATCGCAGAGGTCATCTGAGGATAACAAAGAAACTAATTCAAGGCTAGCTGCCGACTTGAGCATTTCCTCTCGAGGCATTAATATTTAAATGTCACCATTTGTTATGATAAATAGCTTGTGACATGTGACATGTGCAGTTTGGGCGCGGGCTTGATTAAGATTTGTTTGAATTACATGTATGTGTTGTAGCATATGTTAATGTTTATTTTATGGTTACAATTTGATGCAAAAATTTAATCCAAAACTTGCTTAAGTGTCTGATACAATATTAAACACACTGTTCCTTATACTATTTCCATGATAAAAATCAATAAGTGATTCCCAAATTGCAACATGTATGAAAAACCAATTGACAATTCAAACACTTACAATAATTATAAGATAATTTTTCTGTGATACTGAGGTACAAAATAAGAGAAACTAGTAATAAAAATAAATCAATTTGAATAAATTCACAATTTATGTTGTATTCAAATGTAGGATGAATACAGACAATAGTATAATAATTATTATTTAATTGTTGAGCAATTGGTAATAAGAAACTATTAAAGATAATAACAAAACTAAATGGGAAAATAGTACACATTTACAAACGATTATCATTAATTTTAACTCAAGTTTCCATAATCATTATTATCTATTTTTTTATTTTCCTCCCATAATTCAGATACCACCAGAAGGAAGACACCTGGTATTCAAACCCTTCAAAATAATTTATTTTATTTCTACTGCAATTACATATTTCAATGGTATATCATTCTTTATAAAATATAAGCTTGTCAATAAGGAAAAATCTATTAGAGGAAAACCACAAATTTCAGATTTGTGGAAATTGTGGTGTGAAATTTCAGTGTGATGGAAGCATGAATAATTCTATTATTTTGGTAGCCTATATCGTTGATCATCATTTTTTATTATTTTTATTTGGGTAATTTAATTTTACATGCTATTTTTATTTACCTCTTTATGAAGAGATTTCATTAAAATATTAATTAGTAAAATAAGGTGTCCATAAAATTTGTTTAGACTAGAACATGCTTGGATTTTGTGCAAGTTATACCTATACCTATACCTATTTAAAATAGTTAACAAACAATGTTATAAGTGGCAAAAGTTTATAGTGATTAAAAAGTCTATCAGAAACACCCTCAATATTAAATACAAGTATTACCACAAAATCGTTACGAATGCAGAGTCCAAATCGATTTCCAATTTTTCTTTCAAACCAAAGCGTCAGTAGAAACAATTAAGTTTTTTTACCTTCGTTTTCGTGACTCCACGATGCCGCTTTAGATTCCCAGCGCGTACTACAGTTATTCACAGCACTTATCATCACAATTCTATAACGAATTTAAAACTATTTCTACCATTAAAAGATAGATTAAAACTTTATGTACAAATAAAATAATATTTTAACATAAAATACACAAGCTGGATACAAGCAAGGGTTCGAGCATGACACAAAACAAACCAATAGAAAAAGAGAAGGAGCGGAACGCGACGCGCCTGCGTCCAATTGCGGCGTTGTCGGTAAAACAGAACACAATCGGATACTTTGTCTATATTAAAAACAGCTGATTATTTTACAATATACAATTTTTTATATATATACTTATATTAATTTTTAATTAATAAAAAAAACTCAAGTAGTGTGAAACTAGAAACAACGGCTTCTATAAAATATATTATAAGAATTCAATATCTTGTAATAGTGTGTTATATTTCTCATAGATGTCACTGCACAACACATACTTTGAGAATTAAAATGTTTCATTTAGTTATATAGTTTGGCACAAGATGGCGCACATCAGTAACTGCGAGTGAAAAATGATATTTACTATTTATAGATTGTAACGATATGTTTTGTATAGTACACTGGATAATTTTAAATTTTGAGATCGCACACACCAACTAAACTTTTTTAAGTTATTTATATTCCTCCGTTTTATTATTTTATTTTAAAATTTGCGCCATCTATTGTATTTTTACGTAAACATATCAATTCGTGATGTTTGGTCATTAAATCAGTCTCATATTATGGCTGGCGTCCACTAGCCTTTAAGATGTCGATGACATTTTTCCGATTTTCCCTATCCGTCATACCGGGAGCCGGTATGGTCGACAGACAGCGAAATTTTGAGATAGACTTTTACATTAACTCGATTTTCTCCGTATCTAGTACGAATCAAGTTAATTCAAGTTATAAATCTTATTGTAAATTGAATAATCTTTATTCACTTTCAACCATTTCTATATAAATACTCAATTAAAGCTAACACAGAACTTTCAACAGAGGGTAGTGTGATATTTAGATAAGTTTCGGTTATAATTTGAATTAAAACAACATTTGGAAGTAATTAAAACATTTTATTTACAACTTATCACATTAGGTTTAAAATACAACACAAAATTCAAGTGCCACCATACAAATTTTTTACACAACACACGATCTTAATATCGTCACAAAAAACCGCCACTTAATGATGTCATCAAAAGTGGGTATCGTATTTCAACCTAATTTTAAATGACGCATGCCGATTTGGACACGATGTTTTGTTTATTAGAAGCTTAAGCTTATAAACTATGTATTACGAAAGTATCGCAGCACTATATTATAAATATCTTGAGTAGGAGCTAAACAAAAATAACTCAAAAATTTGGGTCAAAAATTACGTACATTTAAAAACATAGTTTTTGGAAAAAATATTGCAACTAACGGAACTTTTAGACATTTTCTAAGATTTAGATAGATTAAAGCATCAAAACAAATCAACAGAACAGTACAGTTCTAAGAAATATTTCAAGATATAAGTTGTTAAAAGTAGCAAAAAATTGTTCATTTTGGTACCTGGAGGCTATAAAAGTATGGATACGACTTTTCGTAAAACATAATATTTTCAAGGTATGACTCTTATTAGATGTGTTTGTTTTTTACTATCATACATTCAAAACATCTATTCTGGTCATATTTCGGTAATGTAGCAGTCAGCAATAAATTAAAATTTTAATGCATACAAAAATATTCCTGAGGCATATCCATACTTAGGTAGCATCCTAAAAATACGCAATCTGTCGACGTACCGGCTCCCGGTATGATACTACGTAGTATCATATTTCACTACGTATTTTCATGTTTTTGAAACAAATATAATGCTACCCTATGAAATATATCAAAACTAAGTAGTTTTACGTTTTAGATCTAATATCAACTTACCTTTTTATCCATTTCTGGCTGAAATATAACGACAATAAAATCGTCATCACGCGTTCGACCTTGCACATGCTGATAGTTACAGACCGAATTTTAGTGAAAATTAACAGAACTATTATATAATTAGTATATATAATCAATATTTAATAACCCATCCATCGTTGCTTTTAATATTCAGCGAATCACTTTAAGATTAGAACAAGTTTTCACCAAAACAAAAATACGTAGTCACCACGTGCGATGACGGAGTTTTGAATGACGCGTGTTTAAATTTTTTTCACTAGCGCTGCTCGTGTTTTGTCGTCACTAGCCGGCCTGTTTCTTCTATAAGCATTTGTACTGTGTCAGAAAGGATAGGGTGATATACAATGAGGTTGTTTATACTAAAAAACAAAACACTCGAACCCACACCGGCCCCCGGTATATCGACATACACGGCGCAAATTTGTTTACACCGGGAGCCGGTATTTCGACATGCAAGAGGCTAGGCGGATCGGGCCGGGCCGCATCGCAAAGCAAAAATACGCCGGCCTATGTTTTGTATGAAACATCGTCCATTAGGATCGGGGCGCGGCGGGCCGCAACGCATTGACGGATCGCTTCGCAGGCGGATTTCTGCCGGCGGTGCGCTGCGGCCCGCCCCGACCCGTCTAGTGGACGCAGGCAGGCGGATGTGAGCGGCGAGCGCACGTGCCGTGCTAAAAAATAAACGAAAATGAAATGCAATGAAAAAGCATTTGAATGCCATAAAACCAAAAATATCAATTTCAACACGTAAGTTAGTTAATTAAATAATTCATTTAAATTCTAGGTTTTTAACCGACTTCAAAAAAGGAGGTTATCAATTCGACCCGTATGTATGTATTATTGTATATTTTCAGAAATACCCAGTTTTTGGATATGTTAATCTATATCAGCTTCTAATAAAGACCTGTGCCAAATTTCAAAAGTGTTTGTATGTTTGTCCACGCATATCTCCAAAAGTATAAGGTAAAAGCATCAGTAGATGACCACTTAAGGAGACAGAATATTCTTTTTAAATGTTTGACTTTAATTATCATATGAATTCAGTAAGTTTCTTTTTTTGGAAACCCTGTGAAATGTGTTTTAACATATGAACAAGCATTTCACCACGTAAAATGGTCGAATAAACTTAAAAAAAATTAAAAATGTTCTTATATTAGAAATTTAGTAGTTGACCATCTAAAAACTAGAAGATGACCATATTTTGCATCAGTAGGTGACCACTCAGATGCTACAATTTTAATTGGGTTATTTGTTAAATAAGAAGCAATAAGATGAAAAGATAACGTTTTATTTGAAATATAATAATAATTAGGCCTTTTTAAGCCTATAATTTAAATAAAAACAAGATTCTAAAAGATCCGACAGATGGTTATAAAACAAAAGGACACTGTCAAACACAAAGCGTAAACGTCAAACTTTTTGCCAAATTTATCATATCAAGGAATGTATCTCTGGAACATAATATACATTTCTCATAGAACTGGTCTTCTTGGGAGCCTCTATATGAGCAACTACTACATCCCAGGGATAGTCGAGCACATCTTTATGCCATTTTTTTGCCATTTTTGCACCCAGTCGCATATTTTATGCTCCTCTTCTGGTGTAAGGATGGATGTCGGACCCATTTTTCGTTCCATCGGTGACTTCCCTTTTACTTTATTTGTAAGCGTTATTCTTGGTACACCGAACTTTTTTGCAGCCGTTCGTATTGGTGTTTTATGAAGACGAACATCGTTTACTGCTGCAAGCATTGCAGCTTCAGTATAATTTAGGCAGGCAGGCAGGCATCTACAAGATAAAAATTGGTTTTAGTAATAGACCATAGCCATAAATTCGTACCATAAAGTTAGTCAACTACTAAAGAAAATCAATCTATTGTTAAAGTAAATAAAATAGTTTATTTTAATTAATTATTATATGCAGTATATTTAAAAGATACAGAACATAATCAAAAGTTGACCACCATGGTCAATTACTAGAAAATCATAGTCAAACGGTAATTCGGTAATGGACCACCATGGTCAATTACTAGAAAATCACAGTCAAACGGAATCAGTATTGGACCACCCCCACATCTCAATTTTGTCAACAAATCTTTAAATTTTAATTACCCTGTCATTTAAATAAACCATAAACGAATAAAAAACGAAAAACACTTACCGTCAACAAGGTGACAAAGTTCCTAGTATTCAGCTTCAAACTTTTTCAATCTCTACGAATATTATTACAAAAAACGAATTTATTGATTTTATGGTCCGTCACTCAACAAACAACTGACAACCATTTACTATATTTGACAGATATGGATGCGCAATTTTCGCGCCTATTTGACCAGATAGCAGCACTTACTACTTATTAACGAATGAGTTTTTAAAATTGCCGCGAATTCTTATTATAACGGTTTATGTGCATTAGCGGTCAACTACAGCTACATGGTCAACTACTAGTGACTTTACCCCTAAGTAAGATTTAAATATTTTTTTTTGTCGTACTAGATATTGTTCAATTGATTTGAAACCATAACATCTCTTCGTCGGAGCTGTCCATGGTAGCGCGATGTCAGTCCAAGGCCCAAGCACGAAAACACGTCTGTTAGATAAAATCCGCATAGGCGGTCCGCCGCGCCCCGTACAGGTGGACGCAGGAGCATAACAGCGCCGCGGCCCGTTGCGATGCGACTCGCCCCGATCCGTCTCTAATGGACGCCTAGCATTAGATGGCACAATATTTAAATACAATCACGAAGTTCAATTATTATTGTCTGTTTAATATCAACAAGATTTCAACATTATTGAGAATTTTCAAGGGTTTGTACAGATATAATATTTAAATACTTCATCGAAAAGATCTATATGTATAAATGAAACTCGTAGGAATTAATTTATTATTTAGTGAATAATCTATGAATTACAGAAGGTAATTCGCTACATTAGTTATAAAATCACGCTACGTTGTCTCACAGATTAAAAAAAATTGAGAGAACAGACGAAGATGTGTGGGTAAGCTAGTTGAAAGAGTCGCTCATAAGATTTTATATAAATTTAGTATTTAAGGCCTTTTTGTGAATAGTGACACCGATAATAATATAATGCTAGTACTTACTAGTGGCAAAAATTGTTGGAACATAATGTTTGAATGTATGATTTAGACATTTAAGAAATTTGCAAAGTTTTCAAAAAGTTGCATTATCTATAGCTTTTCACCGTTTTTCATTAAGGTGTGGGCCACCGGCCATGGCACATGTCACATGTGTAATACAAAACACCTATGCATAATAAAAAATAATACCCACTGTACCTATTGACAAACTATAAGTATAAGATATGTATGAAGTTAACGACTATGATCATGAGATAACCATGCTTCCTGAAGTGTCACAATTCTGTAGAATACAAGAAATACGGTTTTTAAATTTATTTACGAGGATAATTTTATGCCAAATTAACTCCGAACATCCTCATTCCTCAGTGAAGATCGTGAGCAATATCCGTGTGAATGGAAATAGATTTAAACTAAATATTTAATGTAATTTTTCAAACTTGCGGTTGAAATAAACAAAATAATGTGTGATAATGATGCTCTCCTTTTGAGTTTCGATTAAAATGTTTTTATTAAATAATATTTGTAAAAAGTATTTTTACAAAGAAACAGGTTATTATAAAATATATAACTTTGAATGCTAAAAGTCATGTTAACTTTCAGTAATTATTTTTAATAAATAAGATTTTTAAAAGATTAATAGGTATGTATCAAAGTAAATTGATATTTACTTGAATCAAACATTACCTTTATTGAAACAGAAACGTTACCAATTGATCCCCAAACAAATGGTTTTAACGGTCCTTTATACGACTTTGTACCGAAAAATTTTGCTGACGCTACCTCCGTTTAAATTGGCCTCATTTTGTGGGCCACGTCAAAGGAAGGCCAGGAGGGCGCGAGGAGGTACGTTTGCTTCCTCGAGTGGCCCTATTAGGTCCAGCCTCTTGCCTTTGTTGAGCTACCGAGGTTAGAATGATGTCTTTGAGATAAAAATTGGGTCGCAATTCATGATTACTTCAAAGTTACCCAAGGTAAGGTAATTGCAATATTACCATTCTCGTATTATTTAATTGGATTTATTGTTAGGAAACGGCGGTTTAAAATGGTTTTGATTTTGAATTCAGAATCGAATGACATAAAATTTTATTACGATGTACTTGAATCATCATTTAGGTATAATGATGTTAATTTTCCCGTTTACAATTTATACGTTTCACGCTTTATCTATTTTTCTTATCATTTTTCAATTATCATTTTCCTTGTTTTCTTTCGTACTATCGCAGGTTATTGAATGGTGGTGCTTCTGGTATCGTTTTAAATGGTTAAATTAAGCCTACCTTACTCTATATTTTAATCTCAGATTTAAATCATCTCTATATTCGATGAAGGTACAGATGGTTTGAATCAATATATATTGAACTATGTGACACTCAGCTATACCGATAACATACAGTGAAATTGAACACAATATGCTCTTTGTACCTATTTGTTTGAAAGTTTTTGTTGAGATGTTGGTACGTCTAACATCAAGTTAATAAAACAAGTTCATACATAATGTTTGCTTTCTCAGAATTAATCTAAGCAGGTTCTCTGTTAAGGCTTCGAATGACCTGGATACGTGAGGAGGCTGCATCAGGGCAGGGGTGCGGCGAATCGATGCGTTGCCATAGCAACCGCGACGTCTGCCGAGGAGCCTGCGCTCTACTGTCCCTTTCTGTCTCGCTTCGATATCATATCACACCATCTTGAGGTCTAGAAGATTGTAAGACACATATTCGTTTCAGTGGAAATTAAACGTAATTCGAATAAGACGAAGGTGCGTTTTCAGAAACTCATGGGAACTTCATGTGACTTTTCAAAACTCAGGTGCGATCTTACGATATAATATAAAGAAGAAACAGTTTCTGAAGTCAATAAAGACAAAAAGACAGTGCACGTTATACAATTTATGTTCTTCAGGCTGTAAAGATAAGGTCGAGAATGGGAAGTGGGGAGGGCAGATGTGTTGGAGTCACCTGTGTGTGTGGTTAAGTTATCCCGGCTCGGTGGGTGGCTTTACAAGATATTTGGGGTTTGTTCCGAGTCTGTTAACATCTGGCCCCTTGAAGGGTGAAGTCTGCATTTCAGGACGGTTCCGTAATTAATTATTTATTTTCGTTTCGGCTTGTTTGTGGTCTAATTAGAAAGGGTAGATTGCTCCTGATGAGATTTGTTTCTCTTCCGATCGCTATTATATTTTAAGGATGTAATGAAGATATGAATTGTTAAGCAATTGATAACATTTTATTCAATTTACGATTTAAATTGTTTGAAATATTATTTATAAATAAATAAGTGTTGGCATTCTGTGACTGTGTTTTGTAGTGAAAAGAATTTTAAGAAGTATTACAAATACTCTCTAATACAATATACATATTCAATACTTTAATTTTCGAATAACACTGAGCTAATCTTTTTTAGCTTAACTTTTTTTAAAGCCCATTTCTACTATTTGACAAAACAAACCTTCTGTTTAGGAGGTGTAGGTAGATTAATTGCTATACCTATTCCTGAATAAACCATTTACCTACCTATATATTCGATTTTATTATGGTGTTTTAGGAAATGGGAAATTATTGGACGCGTCAAAATCCGATCAACCGAAACTAATTGTTTTGCTACGGTTGTTAGTTAGTTTAGGCTCACTTCATTCAATAGACTAATGAACATTTATGTCATAGCATATAATATCTATGTGATCTGTAACAAATATTATTTCTTAAACTTAATTTATGATATTTAGAAAATATCTATTGTTTTAATTTAAATAAATAAACAATTTAATAAGTAAAATTATTAGTGAATAGGTAAGTGTTTTATAAAGTTAAGACACATAGAGCCAGAGATGCAACGGCTCTATTATTGACACAAGTAAATAAACTTACCTTCTACGTTTAAAAAAATAGTACCTATCTGCTTCTTTCTCAAAAGATAAATATTCTCAAAGCTTCTTTCTCAAAAGATTTAGCTCTAGAAAACCCAGTCGTTTATAATTTTTAATTCTTATAGATTTAATATTAATAGTAATGAGTCTGGTCGAATTGTCAAGAATTTTATCAATCTTTACCTGGTAACTCTCTCGTGTCTGGTTCACATATTCTTAACTGTTTAGCGTTTAAGATACTTACAGCTGAAAATGAACATCGTTACATATTTAAAACGATTGACGTCATACAAACAAACGAGTAATAAAAATCGACAAGCGTCTCTTGAATATGCATAACAAACACGGTCCCCTACCGCAATGAACATTAATCACTCATAAAAAAGACAAAGCCATATCTAACATCGGACTTCATTATAAGGACGTCGAAGCGCCGTAATGACCGACGGCCCGTGTGTCACGGAACACGCTAATATTTATGTAAATTGCAGAGAATATGATTAGTCCGTCGCCTCCCCACCTGATAATCATATTTACGACGTGCCCCCCCGGGGGGCGGCCGCTGTCAGCCTACAGATTTCCTGGGACTAAACCTGGCTTTATGTCGACGTTCAAGCGCCTGCTTTGCTCCTTTAACTTGCTTGTGATTATATTATCCTTCATAAATAGGTACGGTAGTTTAGAAGATTAAATTACTATTTTATAGTGAGGTTGATGGTGTACAAGTAACATAAAATCTCTTTCTTAATATCTCTTATAATAATATATAAACATACATATTTATTTGTTGGTAATTCGTCATCTTTACAATCTCACAATTGTTTTCAATGTGGGTATTTAACTAGCTCTACATATTTAAATCCACAATTTTATTAACGTCAGATCTTCATTCTCAACACTAGAAGCATTATTATATATTATATTGGAAAAGATCGCTGCTGTGGAGAGAACAACATTTTTATCAAGTACAGAAGGCTTTATACGCAAAAAAAAAGAAAGTGTACATGCTCTAGGTATACCTACTTCTAAGGTAGAGCGAGGTGAGACAGCTCTTGACTTCATAATACAACAAAATTCTTATGAATGAATGAATGAATGAATGAATAAATGAATGAAAACTTTATTGCACACACCAAATGAAGGAAATAACATAAAACAATACAAACAAATGGCACACTAGGCGACCTTATGGCTACAGAGCCATCTCTTCCAGAAAACCCAACCAAGGAAAACAATAATATGCTACAATTAAAAAGGTTTTAATCTACACTATCCCTTGCTTTTTCATTCACATTACAAAGAAAATCAGCGTGAAACATTTAAAGCGTTGTTGAGGTTTGTTTGTGGCGCATCAAATTGCGAAGTATTTTTTTTTGTTCAATAGAACAAAAAAAAATACTCCCACGGAATACCGTGGGACACTATCCGCTTTAGTTTTATATAATAAGATTTACAAGGTTATATCTACGAAGTAATTTAAGATACAAAATTATCAAATTTTTTTTCTTAATCTTAGCCTATACGAATCTGTCTAACAAATGAAATGTTTTCAACTTTGAAGCAAAAGCTAGAGGTGAGATTAGAATAGTATACACTATACAATATACATACTTATATAAACATTTACACAGATTTAATTTATGATTGCGAAGGAAATAATTTCTAGAACAATAAAGAAACCTCAGAGACTAATCATATACTAATTAGTACCTACTTGCTGTGAAATTGTGCGAGTTCTTTGTTGATTGAATAAAATTTATGTAATTTATTCATTATATAATGAAGAACATTAAAGACTGCACACGTGGAGCTTGGTTATTTATAAATATTTTACTCATTGAAAAATGTTTTATTAAGATATCAACTAGGTACTACCAATACTTTTTAATGAAAAAACAATTTTATCCAATATATATATAACTTCGATTCTATTC
Source organism: Colias behrii (assembly GCA_029959065.1). Taxonomy (NCBI): domain Eukaryota; kingdom Metazoa; phylum Arthropoda; class Insecta; order Lepidoptera; family Pieridae; genus Colias; species Colias behrii. Next base: position 4,684,868 of record JARWMC010000016.1, read on the forward strand.
ACCTCAAGAAAGTATACCTTCAAGTAAAATATGCATTTTGAAACCGATATTAAAAGCTATAGGTATTGGAATTAAAAGTACTTTTTAAACAACAAGTATCTAACATCAAGCAAAGACAATCGCAATTTAATTGTACCTATATTATGTTCAGTAGTTGTAAGTAAAGAGAATTAATGCTGTGTTTTAACAAAGCTTATGATGAACAATAATTAAATATGGTATGTATCAGGTATGTATTAAGTTTGAAAGGTAGAGCTTATATTTTTCATATTTTTCTGGTTACTGGTATAATTTAATGTAGGCATAATACAATATAATCAGCGAAGAGTATCCAACGTAAATTCTTAATTTTTATTTCCTCCATAAGCTTGGTATTAAGTAAAAGTAAAAAAAAAGTTTCGAAAAAACTCTACATAGTAGAGATAATTAAAGCGCGTTTTTAAGTAGGTAATATCTAGGTTTATCGGAGGTGTATGAGACTCGTATTAAGTTCCTTGTTTATAATTGCCAAAATCATTCAATATTTTAACCTAAGCATGTGACGTGATATGATTTAATATTTTATGAAATCTGAAAGCTCTACAGCGGGCGTTGTAGTCTGTAGACTGATTCGTAGATCTTTGTACTGTTTTGTGTTCATACGTTAAGTCATGAAGTTTAATAAGAGAACCCAATATGAGCTTTCATTCAATAGTATAAAATAGACAATAGAAGAAAATATTTCGGAACGATTAAGTTTCTTAGTATGTACACCTACGCTCTTGAATGTATGTAGGTATATTCGTATAAAATTTCATTCGTCTAGCTTTTGTTACTAAAAAGTTCTAAATGTGGTTACAGAGTTCAAGACTGACATTAGGGTCAAGGAAAAAAGTATCTTCCGAAGCAAAGTTAATGGTGTCGAGCAGCGGGGCGGTGAGGCGGCCTGAAATGTATAACTCTTAGTGACAGTTGAGAGCGGTCGCGGGTCGAGACAGCGCGGCCGGTCACTATCGCGTTTCCCGCGTGAAAATTGCTTTCCCCGCGGTCGGTGTGCCACCACGTGAACACAGTGTCCCGTCGACCGCTCGCGTGACACGCCGCGCTCTTCGCGCCACCATCATCCTGCAGGACGTACGAACCCGCCGCCCGCCGGCCCGACACTGCGCCCTCCCGGACCCTGCTCGCGCGCGCAACCAAAAACATTCCAAATTCAAAACTTAACTTTTTAAAAGTTTGTGTCATCGATCTGTCATTACGGCGGCTATCTTGTTCACTGAGGCGATGCGGTCAAAGGCTGTCGCCAGGCGTTTACACGCGCAAGGTAAGAATAAATATAGAGTGAGGAAAATGCGTGAAGACATTCAGTAGGTATAAAAGATAAGGACAGTGTGATGCGCTCATGGCGCCTCGCTATTGGCTAGCGCCTCCCCCGCCTGACAAGATAGCAGCGGCATCCTCCGTTAGCGATTTAGATATTGTGTGCCGCATGGGAAGGGTATAAAGCTTGTTTTGCTCTGCACCGACGAAGAGAGGGACGATCCCTCCACTGTCACTTGTCATTGGATGAGCACACGGGCTTTTCATTATTTATTTACGTTATGTATTTGTGGAAACGTGACGCGGGCTTTTGTTTTATAGGTAGGTATTTGCTGATATTAACGTAATTATTATTTGTGATTTATATCAAAGGATGGAATATGATTTGTGATTTAATTTTCTTTTCTCCATTTTAAAATAAAACCGTGTATAATAATTTTATATGTAGAAATTGTAGATACCTAATATTAAATCTTACTTACCTATATGAATATACTTTAAGCTTCAAATATCTATAACATCATAATTACATATATACCTATCGAAAATACAAAGTAACGCATTTAAATTAAAAAGTTGAAATCAGTGTATTTATTGATATAAATGTGTTGTGATATTTCCATTGGTCGGCTGTTATCAGCGGGACAGCCTCCAAAACATCGTTTTCACAACGCAAATAAAATCTCCCATTTTACGATATATTTTATAGCAGATTTCTGAGTGCAAACATATCTTCGGCAAAAGAAAATAACATTTTTATAGCTCTATACTCTACAATCTAAACTAACGTGTTAGTTTATCCCTATTCTAGTGATGTTGAAAATTTTCTAATCAAATAATCAATTATTCCATCGAAAGTACCTATACATGATAATATTTTGTTATTTTAAGAATAATTTAGATCTATCATGAAGATCATGAATATCAATGTGTTTTAATATTGTAAACTTTATGACTTTTTCTATTCGATTTTCTACTTTGCTCTATTTTTCAAAGAAACAGATACTTAGTTCATTTATTTTCATTATCACTTACCTATTACATATCATCGTTTTTATAATAACAGATGAATACAAAATTAACCCTAAAGATTTTTGGGGTAAAGCTTCTTGAGCTTTTGCAATCAATCTATGACATATTTCAGGTTTTTCGTTTGAAAATTATATAAGCAGACGAATCTTGCAATAACACTTTTATAAATTAAATCGAAGCATACAACACAACATTCTTACCATTACGACGATAAAAAAGGAAGAAATAAATATTTAGACGCATAACTTAACACAAAACTACAAAAGTATGAATGAAATATTTGTGAAAATCAGCTTTTAGCCATAGAGACAGAGAAGAAGTAAAATTAGCAGGATTATCCATATTACTATCTGCTATGAGAAAAAATATAAGATTGCGTACAAAATTTTCCATTTAGGTAGGTACACCTTCCTAAAAATATTACATATAGTAATGAAATATCATGATTACGTATTATTAATATTTTGAATTAATTCTTAGAAACTTCCTCACAAACATATCTTTAATTTCTCAGTTACCAGGACACAATCGTTGTCTTCCGCAAATAGCCAGAACAGTTTTCAATAAACTGAGGTTTATTTCTCCAGGAATAGAAGTCGTTAAACTCGCAGACATACCTATGGACGGATCCTCGAATCACAATAACGCTGGAACTCAGCAGAATCCATAATCTTATTTTTGTACCGCACCGCGAAGCGTGAATTTCGCAATTACGAGAGCGACGATAAGGGCACACGAATAACCTCCCAAGTGCTCCAATTTTAGTGGCCATTATCCTTTGCCGGGACTTTCTGAAAATAAACACTTCTTGTCTGTACACGTGCGAATGTAGACTTTATCTCGGAGACGGAGAGTTAGTCGGCGGGATAGGGCAGGTGACGCGTGAAAGCGGACTCTCTGCAGTGGGAGGAGGGCATGTTATGCGTCGCAGATGTCGCGAGGCGACATCCATTGTGTTCCCTCCTATAATTTTATCGAAGCTGATTTACGATCGATTGTTCGACCGGTGGACAGCAGCGGCGCGGCGTGGTGTGCGTGCGTGTGCGCATGTGTGGGTGGTGCGTGCTTCGCCGGCTGTCGTAACTTACCTGCAGATGGCGCTCGGATAATGACGATTTCTCTTGCCACACAACGCCGTCGTAAATTAAGTAACGACGAGCGCTCTTTTAGTTTTATTTTAGCCTTTAAAACTTTACCATATACTCGTTAGACTTAAGCCGTAATACCTTATAGGGCTTTACGTCACTTCCTTAGATTGTTCTCATAAAACGAAACCTTTAGCCATCATAAACTGCCTTCGATATGAAAACGATGTTTTCACAAGGTTAAATTGTTTTCCGGCACAATTAAGATTGAGTTTCTATGCCCATTGGTTAGCTGTTATGGTACAATCGATAAACCTTAGTAAATTACAGGTGAAAACGTAATGTTAGTGTTGTTAACATTTTGACAGACGTTTGAAAACAATAACACGAGGTTTCCACTCGGCAAATGTGCAAACATGGCCGTATTGTGTATAACCAACGCTTTTTTGTTTGGAAACTTTTGATATAACAGAAGACAAGTTGCGGTCGGCAGTTAGCTCGGTGCTTTGTTTTGATATAACGTTTGTAATAACGTTGCCTAATTAATTTTGAACGTTTGTTACGAAAATACCATGAATTAAAACATGGACAATAATCTTCAATATAAATATTTTACGTACCATTGGAAATTGTAATACAGATAGTTTTTCAGATCGAATAGTTTCGATTTAATAGAGAAAGCTTTGATACAAATTTTTTGATTCGAAAGATGATTATTACCTATTTATAGAGAATTTGCAAGATGTATTTTTTAAGGAAAAATTTCAATAATTCAACTTATTTTTTCATTCTTTCATCTCATTTCGTCTTATCTATCTATGTAGTTTAACGAAAAATAGAATAGGTATTCTATTTTTCGTTAAATTCACAAAAGAACGGAAATAACTATTTATTATGTTAAAATTATAAATCAGTTGTGTCACTCTTTACAGTGTAATTATTCACAAACATTTTCAGCGCTCAAGAATTTTAATTAAAGGTTGTTGAGTGACACTTTATTAATTAGAGGCAAAGACAACTATAATACAAAGTTGTTAGGACTTAGGTCATGTGGGCGAACACGGAACACTATAATTGCTAAGAAACCGGGTCGGGGCGGCCTCGCAGGGCTTCTATACTTTTCAATTACATAACTTGTGTACACGTAAATAAAAGTAGAATCTGTGTGAAGTAATGCGTAATTAATTATTTAGATATAAGAGAGTGTGTTAAGTATGTTCAATTTTAAATTGAAATGTGACTAATTTATAATTTCAGGTCGCGGTTTCAGTTAATTTCTTTAAATTAGATTTTTGTGTACCATTGACAGGTTATAAAAGTAAAAAAAATTAATAGATAAATAATTTCATTTTTTTTGAAGTTCATTTATACACAAATGGTCAAGATTTTGTGTTTCATGTGACGAGAAGTATCGTTAATTTCATTATTTCTATAATCATTTCATTAGTGACAGGTTTTAATTTTAATATGAAAACCAGAGACTATATACCTAATATTGAATGCAAATAAAACTTTTCCAACTGATAAAATACTAAAGTACGTATAATAAGACAATGGAAAAGCGATATTTTATCAGCGTAATGTAAGTTTCATAACCGTAGCTGGTGATCTCAGCGAGATAGCGTAATCTCTGAGTCACAGCCAATGTTTCATGGTAGATAAAGAACGCACACATGCTACTGTAGGCTATCCAACCCCATTGTTGAATGTGTACTGAAATATTGAAAATCGTTCCTAATTCACAGGTAAAATGCTATCAAGGTAGAGCGTATAGGCCTTATTCCGTGTTGTGTCTGTTTTTTTTAAAATCTTTGTTAACAGGATTTTAATTATACCTACTGAAAAAAAAAAATCGCATCACGAACCATTATGAAGCTGATTTATGTGATGTGATGTGTGTCGTACATATTACACAAACCATTTTCCAATTGATGATAGCAACTTAAGTAATTTATAAGACATCATAATAACTAAAACAAAACAATATTTTCTCCCACATTCTGTTGTTATATGCAATAATATTAAACCTTGACATTAAGCAGATGGAACCGTCGACTTCCTTAAGTAAGGTCGCGAGGAACCCTGCAGTGAGATGGGTACTCCGAGGTATTATTGGTATAATGAAATACCTAATATTTGGGGCCAAATTCTTATCGATAGAACGAACATTTTGTTAAGCGAGGTCTTAGTTGAAGGTCAGCGACTGCGATAATCAGACACGCATGATTATGAGCAGTATTTTAATATTCATTAATATTAAGAGGTTGTTTGTAGGATTGTGTTTTTGGGGTAATTCGGATCTAAGTACTTTCTCGTTTACTATATTAAATTAATTAATATAAAATTTGTTTCTTATTATGTCAGCTAATGAAGTTAGTTTCCACTGTAGGGACACAAGCCTCCTATGAGGATTCAGGCTGTGTCCACCCCGCTGATCATGTGTGAATTAGCAGATATCACACGCTACCAACTTTTACTCCAATAAAACTTTCATGAACTTCAAATATTATATCCCCTAAGATCGTTGAATACTTTTCAAAAAGATGATCTTAAAACGAAGATGTTGCAGAATGCTCTTCATCTTTATTCCCAATTTGAAGAAAGACATTTGTTGTTATTCCATACTTTCCAATTATTCATGAATTTAACATGCAGTCATACTATCTATAAAAGAAATTTAATTCATTATGATAACAGGATTATAATTAAGGGATAACTTGCTAAAACATTATTGGTGATACTGATAAAAACTTCTTAAACTAGATAAGACAACAGCCTAACACGTGAACGTAAGCTGTCCAAGAATATTCACTTCACTTTAAGATCCTATGTCCTATAGAGGGGCAGAAGGCCCGTTTTTGAACTAGAACAGGCAGAAAAGTTTCAAAGGGAAATTTAGCGTAGGGTAACGGCACCAGTGGTCAGCCAGGAACCAGTGATCAGCCTATTGCGTTGTTTATTGGCCATAAATATCGCTGTAATCAAAATAACCAAATCACGCGCACTTAAATAGAAGCTCTGTTTCGTTATTGGTTCATGCATCACGCGATAGGAGCGGCGGGGGGTCAGGGGAGAGAAGTAAACACGTTCGTACAGGTGCTGTCCGCCGACAAGAGCAGAAGTGTCATGTCCGCAATATTTTTTGTTTCACGTGGTGCTCTTTTGAAAGGTGAGAAATAACATATTTTAGTATGAAATGTGATTGTGTTTTATAGATAATAACTTTATAGATTACTTAGAGCATTTAATTTTATGAAATTTGATAAAAAATGTCTTTTTACTTAAAAATTTGAGGGGCTGACCATTGGATACTGATTTTTTATGAAAGATCCAATGGACAGCCCCCGGGGCTGATTACTGGGATTATTTCCTAATTATCCCCAGTGGTCAGCCGCATTTCAAAATATTTTTTTCAAGCGGCTGACCACTGGGTCTCAATGATCCAGTATTCAGCCACGATGTTATTGAAATAATATTTTAAGTATAAATGCGAATGTTTGTGTTTAAATCTATAAGTAATACTTCATGTTAGTTAAGTTTTACATGAAATAATGGTATTATGTGTATTCATATCCAAAATTTATTATTTTTTTTAGCTAAAAATGCCGCCAAGACAACAGTATCCTCCAGAGAAATGCTCCGAAAGAGATCCTCCTGTGGTTGATTACAATTATATATACATATTGTGGATTATAGATACATCAATAGGACGGACATATTATAAACTAATATCGCTGATTTTTTTAAAAGAATTATTGCTGTTTTTATGATAAGTAATAAGAAGTTCCTAGGAAATAAGAAGACACAAAGAGATTGTAATAGTATGTTTAAAATAATATTTGTATTATGTGCGATATACATTTTTTTGTGCTAAGTGAATCGTTGCTATAAAAATGTGATTAATATAGTTGATTTTGATATAACATTGTTTATTTTGATCTCATTATTAGTTATACTTACTAAAGGCTGAACACTGGGTTCAACAAGGCTGTTTATTGGTTTTTAGAGGCTGTTCACTGGGACACTGGGCCATTTTTTGTTTAAAATTAATTATATATTTTACTAAGAGAATTATTGTTTTTGATAAACGTTGATTCGAAACTACAATAAACAATAAATCCATACATGTTGTACGTTTTTTTATTCGACGATTGTTGTAGAAATGGCAATTGTCAAAATTTCAAAAAGCTGTTATGAGGCTGACCACTGGTGCCGTTACCCTACTTTAGTTGACTTTCAAAAGCCCTTCGATACAGTGAGATGGAATGGATGTATGTGTGTATTTGATATCGACTTGAAATGACGGAATGAATGACGTGAAATTGGTGTCCCAGAAAAGATAATCTCAATGATCCAAGCGAATAAGAACTATTCGCATAGTGTCCAAGAAGGGTGTATGTTATATACAGAAGAATATATTTACGTATCGGGTTATTGTCCAGTGCGCGTAATTCGATGGTATCTAGCTTCCGAGCGTCGCGCCACCGCCATTATGATAATAGCCACAAGACACGAACATTATTAAAGCCCACTTGTTTATGACCAATCTGATTTTCTTCGTCATATTTAATAATTTGATTTTATATCTAAATTGTGTTGCCGAAAATAAGTCGTAGTTTTATGTTCCAATGACTGTTTTAGCTGTGTAAGTATTTCGTATTTGTTTCAATAAAATCAAGAAGTCTCTTTTATAAAAGACCAGGTTTTACAAAATACTCTATTGAAAGCTCTACCTGGAATCGGAACGCGTACATTTTGATAAAAAATAACTATGCGAAGAACTTGAAGATGAGAGCCGTCAAATATCGATTTAGGAAGATCTAGTTACTAGTAGTTATTTGAATTTAGGAGAGATGGAATTATATAAGTACATCACCCCGCTTAGGTCACATCGCATGAACTACAAAAGATCTAGTTTCTAATCTATTATCTAAGTAGTTTAGTGCGTTGATTTGCAAGTTCACCAATCATATAGTTAGTTTTCTTTTTAATTTTAGTCAGGTTAACGACAAATACGATGGCTATAGTGTTATACAAACTAAACATGTATTGTTATTACTGCGTCAGTTCCACGTTATAGTAAAGTAAGGTAATGTTATGACAAATTATTTGATAACCACATGAGATTCTGGCTGTATAAGCCCAGCCTTATGTGATCTGATAAATGTATAAAGAATATTTCTAATTGATATTTAAATGTGTATAAAATGAAGATAAAATAAGTAAACACAATAGATTATTTTCTTGTTCATTATACGAAATTGTTGCCATTTTTTAAATTATGACCATCATATCAGCCCATTTCCAAGGGTCATAACGCCTTAAGATAATTTGCACCAACACGCGTTTGGCGGACGAAGTATTTTCATCTCTGTAAAAGTTCATAGTTAAGCATTTTCATATTATCTACATAATTTGAGGCATAAATTCAGTTATAAACAAAACATAGAGAAGGAGATCATAGAAAAAGATAATTATACAGTTAAATCAGTAGTTTCAACATCTATCAACTAGATTAAGTGATATTCCCATCTTCGTATCGCGATAAATTGACATAAGGTCAGGTTCGATCCGTCACCGGACAATGGGACCCTATCTATCACTGTGATAACATATTGATAGAATGAGAAACGATTCTCTATTGTTAACAATCCCAGACGTAAGTAGTTAATGTTGGAAGCGCGTTAAATTTCCTTACTGTAAGTGGTTTTCGAGACAAACTTTTAAATGTGCTTTTATCCAGATTTGTGGTAAACGCTACTGATGGTGTAGAGAACTGTGATAATTTAGAGGTATTGACTATTATATATTTTTTATACTGTAGTGCAGAAGGCGAATTTTTACTATGTGTGGCTAATAAGCGTATAGCGCCCAATAGGGCGCTATTTAAGATTTTTTACATCACATTTCTTGATGTCTGAATTGATTTTACAGGTCCATGTTCATAATATTATAATTCTTATTTACTACTTAAATAAATAAAAAAAGTAAAGAGAGTGCTTTCCTATTTTTAATGCAAAAAGAAATAACAGCCTCCGTAGAGCTTTCAGATATTACAAGGAAAATAAAGTGACAAAAGTTTTTGTAGCACTTTCAGGATTTAAAACACCAGCTTAAATAAAAATGTAACCTAACTTGAATAAATTGTTCTAGAATACTTTGAGAAAGTATTTTTTTTTATTTATTTAATTTATGAAATAATGGTGTTACGTGTTAGACATTGCAGGTTACACTAAGCTAGACCATAGAGCTAGACTTTTTCTATAGTTTGATCTCACAGAACAGTAAAAACATATAGAAGTGCTATAATGTCATAATTAGTATGAAAACCAGTGTCGCCAAACCCACACATTTAAACCGATAGTTATACAGTACACTACAAGTAAACTATGCCTTTGATTGGACAGCTTAATTTGAGTAATAAGTGACTTAGGTTATAAATTCAGCATTTCAATACCACCATGACGCACCATGTTACGGTTTATTTTAGTATAACATCCCTAGGTATATTAGCTGTTTTGTTTCTCATTGCACAGAAATTCCAAATTCGAAAACATTCAGCTACTCCACAAAAGAGGGCGTTAGTTTTCGATAGATATAAATTTGAAACGCAACACATAGAGATAAGGTTGAAATTTGTGTCACTCAACATTAATGACATTAACTTGATATTTATCTGATGCTATGCCCTGAGGGATGTCAGCCTTGTTATCGATAATTCACAAATAAATATTTTTTTGTGTATTTTTTTTTCTTTCTTTTATATGAGTATAGTTAGTATAATGTGTCACATTTTGGAGTATGTTTATTACTACTAAGTACGTCTTTTTATATTATTATTATTAAACTAGCGACCCGCCCCGGCTTCGCACGGGTGCAATGCTGATACTAAATACACTACAGAAAAACTGTGAACGTTGTATATAAAAAACATAGCGGCCCGCTCCGGCTTCGCACGGGTATAAAATATATAGCCGGGCGGCCGGCCGGTACCGCCGCAAACCGCAAACGCTACGTCCCGCAATTTTTAAATCTGTAATATCTTCGAAAATATTCACTTAAATCATACGGTGTAAAGGGCCATATAGATCTATATTAAATGAACAATGTATTCAAGGTATTTAGTTGGCTAAGGATTAATGCTGTATTGGTTAAAATCGCTTCGAAAATTAGCCATTATTTGTCGTAAAAAGTAAATGACAAAAAAAAAGTTATTGTGGGTTATCCATAAGAGATAGACATATACCATCGCGGACTTTTCTGTAGACCTTTTCAATGTGTATAAAACTTAGTACATTATTTTGATAAAACTCGTAGGGTTCAGCCTGCGTTTGCAATGTAAGCGGAAAAAATGTAATTTTTTACGACATCACATTAGAAACCTCAAAAATAACAGTACTTCTCCACTATTTAATGGATGTTATTATACATATAAACCTTCCTCTTGAATCACTCTATCTATTAAAAAAAACCGCATCAAAATCCGTTGCGTAGTTTCAAAGATTTAAGCGTACAAAGGGACATAGGGACATAGGGACAGAGAAAGCGACTTTGTTTTATACTATGTAGTGATAAAAAACGGAATAGAATAGTATTAATCTATATTTACAAAATACAAACAGAAAATATGCATTATTTTAAATCTTGGAACTGTCGTAGGTTTGCTGTATCGGTGGCCTTTGTTAAGACTGCTTAGTGCTGTTTGGCATCCAGTTAACTCGTCACGTTGCATTTATCCATTTCTCTTTTAAATTAGCCTCTTTGGGAAATCTATAAATAAATTGGACAAATGAAAGCTAAGGAAAAATAAAATAAAATTTAATATTTATAATGTTTGTCTTTTCTAAAGTATCGATACTGTCGATATGCGCCACAAGCATCACTAAAGCGACATTCGATTGTTTATTGCAATAATATTCCAGGAAGTCTTGTTTGCTGTTCAATCTATAATAGTACTAATTTCTTACGGATTAAGGTTCATTTTGACTAGATATTTGTATACAATTTTGACAAATTACGACAAGCGAAGTTATAACATAAAATATAATTAAAATAAATAAAAATAAGACTTACCGATGGTATGAAATGCCTCCATTGCTGATATTATTTCGTCTGCTATCATTTTTGCACTCTAATACCGAACAACACGTCCTAATTAATGAATAAATATGGAAAAAAAGGTTTGACAGCTGACAACCGACTCGAATATTTTTCTGCGCATAACTGAGAGCAAGTTAGGTGATCTTACCTTACCAGTGACACGTGGGCCACGCCCACATCACACTTCTATCTACTTTACTGTTCTGTGTTTGATCTGTGGTTTGATCCTTAATAGTGACAAGATTGAATGGTGAATAAAATGTAAGAGATTTTTTGCTTACAGTTACAATTATGGGTTCGGTCACTAGTAAGGAATATGATATTATTATCATATTTTTTGACACCCTATAGGTATTGTGTTGTGTTATTTGATTTCGTTTGTATTCAACGCAGTCAAAATATGTTCTCAATAGCCTAACGGACATTAGGAGACAAAACATCATCAGTGTTTATATTTTAGGCACGATCAAATTGTAAGTTGAATATTCTTTTAAGGTTTTACATTCAGCCTATCTCATTAGTTTGAACAAAATGCACCCAGCATACACTTATTTGTAAGATTATGTTTCACGGTCTACTATATATATTTTACGTTCCTTTTAAGACATAGGTAATATCCATAAAACATAGATGATTCGTGAAAGGTAGCAGATAGCGATTAAAATAATTAAATAAAAATTGAGGTTATCGCTTTTTATTGAAATTATATTTTTGACTAGCTGTGCTCCGCGGTTTCACCTGCATTGCTCCGCTCCTGTTGGTCTTAGCGTGATGATATAGCCTATAGCATTCCTCGATAAATGGGCTATCTAACACCGAAAGATTTTTTCAAATCGGACCAGTAGTTCCTGAGATTGGCGCGTTCAAACAAACAAACTCTTCAGCTTTATAATATTAGTATAGATTATTTTATTAGTTTGAAATTGACTTTTCATAACCAAACTTAAAGGAATTGTTAAAATAAGTTTAAATATAGGTACGCATGTGTCATAGAGTAGTCGTTAAATTATTGTGAAACGTGCGTCATTGCGGAAGCGATACATTGTTGTGACTAAAGATGCTTTCCTTATGGCCAAGCCTTATAATCTGTTTCAGTTAATATTTCTATTATTTGTATTGTTTCAACAAATATTGAACGCCCATAAAGCTATAAATATGTTTTTTTTGTATGTCACAAAAAGTGAGCAATCAAAATAAATTTGAACTTTATGAGCTCCGATTTTATGCCCAAAAGTCTCCGGTTTCATTTTATATCCGAAGTATTAAGTTATTTTTTTTTTGCTTTTACTGTCTGAAACGAAATCAGCTCTACATTTATAAACTTAATTTTATCTTTCAAAAAATCAATTTTTTTTTAGAGTTGCTTGTATTTAGTAGTCAGAACTTTAGTAATAGTTCAGTTATATATAACTATAGTATTCTTCAGGTAGTAAACTGAAGTACATGTGCACATTGTCAATACGAATCCGTATACTAAAGAACAAAAATACACAATATTATGTGACCTTTAGCTGTGATAAGCTTAAAAATTGTGAACAGGAGCGTGAAATATTAAGGATTAACCAGAGGAGAGGTGCGTTCACAACATTTACCCGGCAAGCTCCTCACGCAAGATTTTTACTGATAATCATTTCAAATTTTGGTAAATATTAATTTCTTCGTATAATGAGGTCGTCTACTTTCCATATATTTTTATGGAGAATGATTGAACAAATATTTCAGTGGTTATCACGGGTGAACATTGCTTAAATTGTTATTTTAACGATGGCGTTTTAAGATACCATTTGTCTGAGCTTTTATGATATTCCTTTTATATTATTTTATACAAAACCATAATCAAAATGATGATATTATACACCAGTCTATAATTGACTATATCTTTTTAATATTCATAGCTAAAAAAAGCACAGATTATTATGAAATTTGGATGTAAATAGCTGAAGACTCACAAGGGTTTCTTTTGGTTGAAAGTGATGACATTAGTCACTAACATTTCAATGAAAATAACATTTAATTTTCCAGAATATACATTGCTCACAACATGGAAGTGGTTTGAGAGCATCGTAAACAGTAATTGGTGATAAAAGCGGTTAATTGGTCGCGCCTATCGCAGCTCGCACTAATAAAACAAGTCTTGCACCTAGCGTTATCTCAAACGCTCTTGTTTTTCTCTCTGTTTTATAGAGAATATTTAAAAAATGCACTGCGTCACACAATCTGATTCAAAACAAAATATAATACGACGTATTCTAAATTAAAATTATCATCAAAATAGCCATTTTTAAACAAAGCAAAGAGCAAATGACAGAAAACCTCGTCTCGTTTGCACTGAATTATTTCAAATTATGTAAATGAAATGCTCCTTGGTAAAGAGCTTTAAAAGCTCAATGTTATACGCATATCGTGGTTTATTATTTTATACACACATGTTTATAGTAACCAAATATTAACGTGCTCCAACTATTTAATAAACAGTACGCAAACCTGATAGATTTACAGCTCATAAAGTTTCAGACGTTACATTGTATATAGGTTAACTTTTTGATAACACAAGTTATGTCGTTACCAGTGCTTATTAAGGCTTCGGGCGTAGTCACGTCAATTAACGTTAACTGGCTTCGTGACTTTTGACTTATGGTCGATCTTCGATGCGTGGCCAGTGTGGCCTGACGATTGGTATCAGGGGTTCACGGAATGGGCGTACCATAATAAATAAGACTATGTCATGTACGGGTCAAAGATATGTTTTTATTAGTTAATTGTATTATGGTTTTTCACGCAATTTTCATAGCGGTTCTTTTGTTTCGTGGGCCTTGATTTCATTGGACGTCATTTCATTTCGTCAATTTCATTCGAAGCGCTTTAATACATTTGTAACCGAGAAAACAAAGAAAACAGATCAAAGACTGCTTTGGTATTCAACTTTATGATTAGTTTTTTCACAATAAATTGAATAAGTAATGAGGATCAAAGACTACTAAAAACCACTAACCACAATTTATACATTTAAAGATACAATTTTACATTAAATAATAAATACATAAAAATAATGATATACAATTATTAATACACCCGGTTATTAAAGTATGGACGCCATTATTTCCTTGGATAAGACAAAGTAAAGGACAGCATTCATTACAAAACCTCACGTGTATAAAGGTAGTTAGGGGACGTTAAAAATTGCCGACTTTTAATAGTTGAGCTACTTAAATACAATTTAGTGAAGGCGAAGCGAGGTATCGTGCAATTAAATTTCAATTTGCACAAATCATTTGCGCAAACAAAGAAAGGATATCAGGAACATGACTTCATTTGCATCTATGTAAATATTATAAATTGTTTAATATTATACTAAAGGCACGGTGTTAATTAACTTCTAGAAACAAAGCCATGTTAACTGAAGCAGTATAAATCCATTTTTCATAATATTCCGGCATGCACAAGCTATTACGTAAATAAATAAATAGGCAGCTAGCGGATTAATCTCGTATTTTCTTTAGGAAACATGAAAAACGCCGTTTCAATACCAATGCAAAAGTAGGGTAGCTTCATTTTAAAATTCATAGTCTAATTTTCTATTTGTAAGTAAATAAAAACAACAAACATATCTATTATGAACTTCACTTCATTTTAGTGGCTGTTAAATTTATTCTACTTAAAGTCAAACGTACAGACGTTGATAAAGACAATTATTTTAATAGCGATACGGTTGAAACAATTAAGGCACTTCCTTTACAAATTGGAAAGCCAAATAGTGGTGGAGCAGACAACATTGCAGCTATTAGCGCTTATCTCTCAAGTAATTTCGTGCTATTTTCCCTGCTTTCGTGACGGTATGTTGAATTTCCATCATTCCCTCAGCTACAATTGAAATAATTGGATAGGACGGATTCTTTTCATACGGAAACAAGCTTCTCTTACAACACTGGTAATTAAGCCCGTTTGTGTTTGTTTTAATTTTGGATGAATACATCAAATAATATAGGTAAGATTGTTTATTATTTTTATTAAGCTATTGCATAGCTTCTATCTCGGGCCTTGAGCGCGGGGACCGAATCGAGAAATTCCGTAACGAAAAAACCTCACGCTCCCCACTCCGACGGGCACGGAGGTGTGGCTTGAAGGCATAGCATGCAATAGCTTTACCGCGGCAGTCCCCGAGTGCCACACGTCTTTTTTTTTTTGAATCGCCTTGTCAAATGATAAATCCAAAAATTTGACGCCACCAAAATGTTTGTGGATATAATATGATAGATCGTCAGTTTTCCATATTTGGTTTACAAATCACGTAATCCTTAAGCTTTCATATTAATATCTAATCAGGATCTACGACAAAAACGTGATATTTATCATCGGATCAAAGCCAGGCCGAGTGGAAGGCGGTTAATTAGGTGGCGGCAGTCACGCATGTGGCTACCTATCTCCACCTAACATATTTTCTTCATTACCCTGTCCGCCTCCTGTTTTAATGTCGCTGTAAAAAGCTTAAGGTCTTTTCATATTAGAATATTCGCGTGTGTGCCGGCGTAGGTAAATCACTGGATTGTCACTGTGCTCGACTTATAATTTTATTGTCGGAGGAAGGCGACACGACACCGCGCTCGTCACGCGATCCTGCGACCGATCGCCTCACACTACTAAGATCTTTTATTGTCCAAGCTGAAATTATGGAATTAAACAATAGATCTTACCTGAGATTAGTAGTCTAGACTTATGGTTCTACGATTATTGCGCTCGTCATGATCGTGGTAATTAAAGTCGATGATTACGCTCTTGGTATTGACCTATGTATAAAATTGGTCATGAGCTAATATAAAGATTTTGGTAATGTACCTATTCAATGAGAGTATTCTAATTAGCAAGGGCTGTCTCAATGGAAATAATTATCTAATTATTTAACATACAAGTTTCTTAATATGAATAACATTGATGTGAATCTGATGAATTAGACATTACCTATAGAAGAACTGAAAGGTATCTATGATAAACCAGAGTAAAATTATTGAAATATGAATTTCATATTTTTGGTTTTACAGCATTCAAATGCTTTATAAATAGAAATTTATAAAGAATATAAAATTTATATTTCTGAATAGTTATCAGTTATTACTGATATAATGAAGTTACTTCACTATTGGGAAGTAACTTGTTGAACAGATTGTACCTATTATCTGTTATCATACTCTAAGTCTCTACGTTATTTTCATTGTAGCTCTACTTTCCACACACAACAAAAAATAAATTGAAACGTAACTGAAGAATATAATTACGTACAACAAAAACAAAGAGTACATAAGCTGAATAAATGACACATAATTTCTGTTCTTCACCTCGCAACCTCGCGTCACAGGCAAAAACATGGAAGCAATTAAACCGTTTGACATCATAACGTGCATGCACGTTCCAATGAAGCCTACGCTGAAAGTAGGTTGTGTTCGCTCCGCCCATGATGCGGGGCTATTATGCGACAGGATGGCGAGTATACCCTAATAGGTGTCATTACTGTGTCGTAGAAATTGCTCCACTATCGGACGAGTTATCAGCGACTTTATAGGTCCAGATTACATGGTGCCTATTTATGTCAAGCGCTATTACCTACTTATTGTATTGTTGTATAAATGTTACAGGTTATATGTGTGTTCCAGTATTATACTCGGGTATTATAGTGGACTGAGAATTTTCTCTATGTTCAGATGCTATGTTGAAACAGTTATTTATTATTTTATTTATGCCTTATTTAGTAACATATATGAGATGTACCTATAAAAAAAGTAATGGCTATAGTTTGGATTTTTTCTTAAAATCTTTTCCAAATATTATGTTTGACCTTTAAATGATAAGTACAAAGTGGTTCGTTATAATAAATATTATATTTAATTTCTAGCCTAATTTTCTTGACCTAAACTTAATGCAATAAACATCAAGTTAATAGATTAACATTCGTCGCGTCCTACTTAATTTACTTTGGTCTAAATACCTTACAGAGCTACATAGAGTCTTAAGTTGTACCTCATATACACACAAAAAGAACTAGGTATATGCATAAAATGTATTCTAGATTTAATTTATAAAAAAACGTATATTCGCACTAACTTCGGGTAGGTTCTTGAAGCATCGTTTACAAAAAAAAAAAAAAAAACATTGACACTTCAGCGAGCATATTAAAAGCATAGAAACATCGCAAGAAATTTAATGAAAAATACTTCATGAATCTGAAAGGAAATGTTGAACATTTCTTAAGACTGCATCTTTAGAACCTACTTCATAATGTTGCCATGTATCAATTTTAGAATTATGTGCATAAATTATACACATGATTCATGTAATGTGTATTGTGTATGGTAATACGTGTTGATGGTAACACCTACATTTGAGATAACAAGGGTTGTTTTTGTGTTTTATGAAACCGGTTAATGAAATTAATTTGATATAAATAATCATTTGATAAATAATCCCATATTTATCGCTTATAATTGTAACTGTTTAACAGCCTTTTTTTGTCTATCTGTTATTTCAATTAGTACATATTTTTCTACAATGAATTCAAAATCATCATAATGGTCCATTTAAAAAAATATTAGTCCCTTAGAATAATTAGTGCAGATAATAATGATTTTTTTTATGAAAATTTTGAACTTAAACAAAACGAAAAATAAAGAAGTTTTATTCTAAACATATAGACATGACAAATGTTTACAATAAAGTCATATAAAAATAATTATGTAAATCGTAATTAATTTCACAACTTTGATACTATTTACTGCGAACACTTGATTGACTCATTGTTATGGAATATGAAAATAAAAAATGTTATAGGATTATAGTTACTAGAAAGGACCAAATAACATTTTACCGAAGGACGTTGATCTGTTTCGGAAAGAATAATAATATAGTGCCTGGGGGTCTTGACCTCGGATTAGAGTTATAGTGAATGAATTAATATGATCGATGTGGGATATTGTTTTTTAAACTATAAATTGCAATGTTTACCCAATTTTTTTTTGTGCACTCCATTGTTTAATTGTTTAAACAAATTATTGTGAAAAATTCATGTTTGACCATAGAGGGTGTCCCAAGAAGTAGTGATATACTGAAGCTGGGAGGTAGAGGACATAAAGGGCTATCCGAATCACCCCCCATGTATATTATGCGATTTTTCGTATTTTCGGAGTTATGACGTTTTTTTCAAATTTTCACCTATCGCCGAGTACGTAGAGATTTTGATTTATGGTGACGTGAAATATGGCGGTAAATGCTTGATTTTTTTTGTGTGCTAAGCTGAAAGATAGGCCAATTCAGTATAGTAACATTTACTATCGTTAGATCTTCGAATGGAATAAAAAAAAGAATTTAATGCCAAGAAAGATAAAATTACCCAGTATGTTCATAACTTCAAGGGCCCGTAAAAAATAAAATCACATAAAAAATATCCGTTTGGCTTTTTAAAAACTTACTCTATCTATGAGGTAGCTACCCTGAAAATTTCATTTTATTATTCATAAGGCTTCAATCGAAAAATTGAAATCTAAAAGTGGTAAGTGCAAAATTTTAATGCAAACAAAATAAAACCAATTACAAGGTGTTTAATTACAATAAATTTTCAAAATGACCCCCCCTGTTGCTCACTGCAAGTGCAACATCACCGGAAAAAGTTGTCTTTTAAACGTCTGAATACCCTTTTATTATTTTAATGGTTTCTTCTGCTACTCTCAATTTCCGGGTTAATTCGTCCAAATTGCGGCATTCTCTCGAGTAGACGAGGTCTTTGTAGTATCTCCATAAAAAAAATGCCGGCGTAGTCAGATTTCATACATCAACACTTCAACTTTGAATGAATCCATCACGAATTTTATAGCCGTCCAGAAAACCGATTATTATCGAGATATCCAGAAAAGGATTTCTGGTATAACCGACTTAGAGACACTTGCAGCAAAATATCATTCGGATTATTATAATTTGCTGAAAATTCAATTCACCTCAGTAATGTTGAAAAGAAAATTAATCTAAGTAGATGCAGCAATGGAGCAAATATACAAGTACCTACATAGAAGAGAATGATGATTGCCAATTATTTACCATGCAAAAGTTGAAAAACGTCATCACTACAGAGCATATCCCGGTAGAAAAAACTATTAAAAAACGACTAATAGAACGCTTTCACGATGATATTATCATTTCAACTAAATATTTGATGTAGGCAACAATGTAGGTAATTGTAATGTATTTAAATAAACAGATTTGGTACTAATAATTTTTTTTCTTTTCATTAGTCGTAATTAATTACCTTATTTTTTTAAATGTACTCAATAGAGTACGTTTAATTTATAATTAAACCGGCCGAGAAATTCCATTGTACATAGCAGTTGTGGCTCCGCTCTCCCCTCCACGTTTTTCTATCTGTTCGAGATCCCTACTGCTATTTTTATACACAGGTATCTTTGAAAAATATTCCTATAATATGTCTACTCGATAAAAAAAAGAAATACTGTTTAAAGTGGAAATATATGGTCAAACATTAATTTTTCCTAACATTTTTTTTAAACAACGAAACAATGGAGTGCACAAAAAAAATTGGGTAAACATTGCAATTTATAGTTTAAAAAACAATATCCCACATCGATCATATTAATTCATTCACTATAACTCTAATCCGAGGTTATACGGTTTTGAATGCTCCAGGCACTCCACTATTGTATAGCTTATTTTTCACCTATATATTAAAACGGATTGAAAAAAGTGTGTTCTTGTTTTTTACAAGATTTAAATTATTCCATCGTTATCCATCAATCTAATTCTTCAAGTTGTATTACTAAGAATTAATTATAGAGTAAAATTATCTTAATAACTGATAAGAATAGATAATCTTAATTTGTATAAGTATTTTTATGTTACTATCATATTACATAAATGATAAATTGCGTAGGTTAATACTATTTTCTATAAAATGTTTGGGAGGATATGCATATAAATGGATGATTGTTTGATTATATTTGTCTTTTGCACAAAATAAGCTTGTAAGAGGATTTCGGTAAAAATGATCCCGGATATCTATGTAGATAAACAGTTTGGTGCTTCATTACTAATTACTATAATAATAAAAAAAAAACAATTCTGTTAAATTTTACAACTTAGAAGTGGTATATCCTGAATCTATATATCCATGTTTCGCCCATTAGTTCATTTTAGGGTAGATGATGTTTCAGATAGGAGGGTCAAGTGTCCCCCAGGGGGTGAAATATCCATAAAAGGGGGTAATTTCTGACCGTCAGATTGAAAAGATAACTGCTATTGCGGAAAACAAGACAGCGGTTTTATGTGGAATTCAGAACTCCTTAATTGACTTACAGATATTATCGTCTGATAGTTAATGTTTTCTGTAAGTGCTGTTAAATTTTAATTTCATATTGCTATATTATAATGTTTATGTTTATGAAAATTATTCGAATAAACTGGAATAGATTAAGATTAAGGAGTTTAGAAACATCAGGAATTTGGTTAAATTTCTAGTTTCAAGCAATCACGGACAAAAAAGTTATTCATGACTCTTAAATGAGATAATCTCTGTAAATAATGATCTAATAGGATAACATTCCACATAATATGATCGAAACATAAAAAAATATTATTATCTTCTTTCTGAAGTTTACTAATAAACATAATAAATATAGAATAATCTGTCATAATCAAATATTACAACTTAAGTAATTATATAAGAAATATTGACGTAATTCATATCTTATCGATATATTACATCATATCACAACATCCATAGATTTCTAGCTAATACCACCTCATACAGTCTGTATAATATTAGCTCTCTTACACGCAACTATCACAAGCAGGGTCATATGAGAAGGGTAGTTTTATGACTGGAGGCAGATGGCGCCTGTCATTCGAACACCCCCAACCAAATTGGTTGAACTCTCTACGCTCCTTTCTTAGAAAAGATAATAAAAAAAAGACGTGTGGCACTCGGGGACTGTCGCGGTAAAGCTATTGCATGCTATGCCTTCAAGCCACACCTCCGTTCCCGTCGGAGTGGGGAGCGTGAGGTTTTTTCGTTACGGAATTTCTGGATTCGGTCCCCGCGCTCAAGGCCCGCGATAGAAGCTATGCAATAGCTTAAAAAATGATATTATAAGATGAATTAGGTAGTGCGTCAATTAGTTATCAATCAATTAATCACTGAGGTCATTATTTTAATTGTTTGTTTTTTATATAACTTAATGAAGTGAGCATTGAAAGAGATGTAGTAAAATCGCACGCGGTAAGGTGAGAGAATGGAAACCTTAGAATTTTTGTATTAACTTTCTTTGACTATAACCTGTATTCTACTGCACAATAAATAATCAAATGCATTGTAATAAGAAAACTATATATAAGTGCATAAAATATTTTAATTTATTTAGGGCTCGTAGCAATATGTAGAGACATTCATGTGAAGATGAACCATTTCTATTAATGTGAAGATACTTTCATTTTTTAAATACTATCTTATTTTATATATTGTGTATAACTGTATTTATTTCCAAATGAATTTGTGAAAACTTATTCATTCTGGACTACGTATCTTTGGACTGGGGTCAACTAATACTGGTCGATTCTAGTTCAGAGGTTAGATGTCAAAGAAATCTGGCACGCTGTATTACAAGGACAATAAATGTGAGTAATTGATTGTTGGATATAACAATACCATCGCTCAAATGGGTTCACCTTCTGTATTCAATTTATCTTACTGTTTATTTTTGTCTGGAGTTAGAATCTATACTCCAAAGTCTTGTTTATTCGTTTCAAAACAGTCTATTCTCTATTTATCTATCTATCATCAACATCCATTGCATAGTTTTAAAGATTTGACCATACTAGGTATACATAAGCAATGATATAGGGACAGAGAAAGCGACTCTGTTTTTATACTATGTAGCGATAACGAGTTTCAAGCCGCGAAATTAAATTAGCAGGCATATTTTCGTAAGAAACAAACAATTATCTTATTTAATGTACATATCAAATTATTCTTATCGGATATTCGGAAATTCTTCTATACAACATAATCCAATTAAATCTAATAATTTTTATTCGAGAACAATCGTTCTCGAATAAAAAGATATTCAGAGAAACAACGTAATTATTATTGTAACAAACCAATTTGGATCGCGGATAGCACGCCATTCCACTATCTCAGTAATTTTAACTAATGACATGAAACCTTTCTTTATCGACTTCCTTACAATTTACTTGATGAGTTTTGTTGATTCTTTCATCTTTTATTTACGTTTCAGCGATTGAAGCGCTACTAAAGAATGTTGTTTTATTTATTGTGTGGATGTGCTAATTGCATACTTTATGAACTATTGTTTAATTTTTATAAGTAGACAATTCATACTATCAGGTGGTTTTTATAGAAAAACTATTACATTATAATGTATAAATCCTCTAATTCAAGTTCAACGAAATTTAGCACAAAACTTAACAAATGATATTATTAACACATACCTATTAAGTATTATAACATCTGTTTTCTGTCTTTATACTTTGGTACGTCTACAAAGAACAGAATATTGGTGTTTCCGCGAGTCGTATTTTAAAACTTCTAATTTCGCTTCTTATTAGCATCTTAAGATTTAAGAAACAATAGGGGAGAACGGCCAAAGGCCGAGTGTTAATTAAACAATAAATAGCCGGCTCTAACGATTATTATATTCAAAAGGCAGCTTTGAATTCGCATCACTCTCTGGTAATGTGTCAACGCAAACACCGGGGTCCTATTTTGGAAGCTATGACATATTTTCGTTTTGTAGAAAAAAAAATATACAAAAATAAACTTCTAAAAATATTTTGGTATACGTAGTACAGATAAACCGATCATAAATTAAATTAGTACGTGATAAATCAATAATCTTTGTAAGAAGCTTATAAAATCTAAATATACGTCATATTTTCACATTTATCACATTAGCAGTAATCTTTTAATTTTGATGTATATTTTATATGCCAAATAGCGATAATTATGAAGAATCTTCTTAATTAAGAAGTGGAACAAACTAGTCTATTGATGCGATAATTTTAGTGGGTTAATTTCATCGTTTTACAATGATTATTGTAAATTAAGCTTTGACGTATTTCTATTATCCAAGTCATTTGTTATTTAATTGATGAACATGATTAGTATTTAAACGCCAATATTTTAATATTTCGCTTACTACGCATGCTTCTACCGACCGTCCCGCTATATTCAGCGACCCATTCGAAACACGAAATCGCGAGTGCTGAGAATAGGCCCCCGCAGTCATTACCGCTAGCTCGTTAACGCTCTCTAATTGCATCGGGTTAATATAGACTTTGTTAAATAAAATCTCTCATCTCCCCCTTCCACCGCTCGTTGAGTTTTTTCGTTATTTACCGCGCTGCAGATGCCCTTAATGACGCGTTTCGAAACTTACGATGACACTTGGCTTCGCTCGCGCCAGGTCGGCCTGCGGATGTTAATTGCGCAAGAAATTAAAGAATTTTCATTCTTAATGGGACGCCCTGATGCGGAGCGAAACGGTACGCTTTATGATTCGACAATAGTGTGGGTGCGGGATGTAGTGCTTTGTTTATAGTGTTGCTAAGTCGTGCGCTTTTAGAATAGGGGTCTAGATTAGGCGGCTACATATTCACATGTGGATAACAAAGGAATGTACAAGATTGATGAAATTTTGTTCCTATATGAGTCGCGCAATGTTTGAGAACAGTATCGAAATTCCAATAAGATATACATACATGCTCGTATAACGTATCCAATATCGTTTATTACTACGTCCCCTAAAAGATTACAGTAGTCAAAATTAAAACGAAATTCTCTCGAACTACGTTCAACTTCCAAGGTTAAAATATAGGGAAAGGATTATTATAATTTTCCAAAGATATTCGCTCAAGATTTGAATGTATGTGTAGTTGTGTCAAGAATTAGGAAGGCGCCACGTGGTTACACCATTACTTCTTCAATTAGCGAGCGATTAAAATGATCCTTCGCAAATATTGCTGAGGAAATGACGAGCAGGACCATAGAGTTATGAATGTTCCACTATAGACAGTACATTTGTTTTATAATTAAATTTACAGATTACTATCGGTCTGATATGTTGATAGTGTAATTGCATTAATGTTATAAACTTATAACTAGCCGTGTCCTACGATTACACTTGTCTCTCGCGATTTTTAGTTGTTTCTTCCTTTTTAATAGTTGTCTATTTTCATCGTTAAGTAAGACGCATGTTATTTAAATATGTACATAAATTTTAGGGATAAGTACTTATGTGAAAACAAAGATACTTTAAATTTATTATTTTATTTTGTAATATAGGTATTTATTCTGTGTAAAGGAGAAAGAAACACGTCAGTATATCATATATGTATTGTATAATATGTTTGTCAATAATAAAAAATACCTACTTTTTATAAACGCCCAGTTAATTCATTATTTATAAGTTTGATAAGATAATTTCAATTAACAAGATAAGATAATTCACACTGGGTATTCACAATGTGATAATATTGTTCCGTTTTTAATATTACTGTGTCAGTATAACAAAGAAATAAAACAAAATTGTTTTATTATGCTAACTAAGCAATTTTAGGTCCTCAAATGATGAGCTTTTCTAGTTTATGTAACTATTTTCCTTGTTGCTATTGATCGTATCGTAATTTTATAATTTATAAAGCTTTCTTTAATAGATGGGCTATCTAAAACAAGAAAAAAAAACACACACACACACACGCACAGACGCACACATATAATACACAGAACATGCTACGTATAGATATAGATGCATATTTTGAGTCAACAATACAAAATGTCAATTTACACCCTAAGTTAATGTTATTTACCTGTAAAATTTGAGGCGTTTTGTGCTGGCATTATTATGAACATATTATGTTGCTAATTCATTTATGGCATCTATAATAGTATGATGTATTTAATTTAATAAAATAGCCGGAAAAAAGTGGTGTAAACGTGATCAAAAACAATACTTTGTTTCACCGCACACAATTTAAGATATCTATACTTCTTCCCTTATATACTTCTTCACCTTCCTCTATACTTCTTCCTTCCTCTATACTTCTTCACCTATATTTCTTCAAGATACTCTATTATAAAGGTATTGGCATAAAAACTCGATAAAAATCGTCATCATCGCCAATAAAATATACTTATATTATCTTTGTTATCTGCAATTTATCGTCGATAATATCTTAAACTAGAATTGATTAATTTTTAAGCCTCGAGTATACTCATATCTTTTTAAAATATATTTTCAGCCCAGAATGCGAAACAAAGACGGCGTTTGTTTATTTTATATTACATTGTTATTTCGGATGAAATATTTAATTTATACTGTTAATGATGGCGCGATGTATAGCGTAACGCATTTTGTTATTGTAACACTGTTATCAACTCATTAATTTTTTATGAGTGCTGTATGAAAATTGATGTCATGTAGCTTGTAACAATGATTCTCAGCTTGAAAATTGAATATTTTTTAATTTTTTTTAATAATTAATAGAAGATATTTTAATCTTGGGTCACATTAGTGATGTTATAGATACGTATTTTTTTGTTTATGATGTATTAGCATCTAAACGGCTAACTAAATCCATGTTGTTCGGTTTGATTTTTTTTTTCAATTAGTTGCAAGCAAGTTATTGAATACCAAATCATGACTATGTTTAGTCAGAGCAGTGTTATCAATTTCTATAACAATTCTTTAAAACTTATAATTAAGCAATAGTCATAACTCCTACAGTTTCCATAAATTTTATTTGCATCATTATTTTACAAAGGCTGGTCTATAATCTATCTAACTCTACATCGCGATGTAAACTAAGACGTTCGCTAAGATGGCGTGGATCGGGCGAACGCTTGACGACGTGATTGGCGCCGTACTTAATTAATTCAAGGGCCCTCTCTAATTAATAATAATAATTCGAATGCGAGTTGTCGCTGCGATCAACAGATGTCGCTCACTCCCCGACGATAAGCGTTAGCCCGGTCTTCACCGATATTAACAATTACCATCGGATATTGTTAGATTAAGTTTTGGGAAATCGGGAAGTAAAATTAAAGGTCTGGAGTTAATTGAGTAATCTTAAAGCGCTGTGTGTACCTATATGTCGATTGTAGAGTATGGTAGAATCTACATTGTGAGTATTATTTTCAGAGTTCAGATTCTTCGATCGTAGTTTTCATTAATTATTTATTTTTCAAGTTAGATTACCAATCACATTGTTTACATGTATCACATACATACATCTTTTTATCGTACATTACGAAATCTATTTAGGTACATATTATTACATTTATTTACATACCAGTAAGAAAAATACTTTACGTATTATATCGCCTAAGTTATTGCCAACAGAAGCTTTAAAAAAGCTCATAAATGATTTCATACCCCGTATTCTATTTTGATACAATAAATAACGCTATCAATTGAGAAGCGAAACAATTTCTCTACAAAATCAGTTAATAAACTTCACGCTTCCCCGCTATAATTATTCGAACAAAACCAAGAAAGTTCGCGAAGCAAATTGCGTATTTCACAAAACCGTACAAGTGACGGGGGTGGATAGATCAAAAGAGCTTTTGTTTTATCTCTGCGTGACAAACTGAACACTGGCTTGGCTTCCCGTCTTTGTGTGCTGCCGTAATGGAAATATAACATGAACTTGGATTGTTTGTTTGTACACTTACCTTGGATAAAAAGTTGTTAGGTATAAGTTTAATAATAATGTCATATTATGTTTATTTTGGTATAACTTACCAAAATAAACATAATATGACATTCACATCATTTGAGATGACTATCTCAATCTATGTTGTAGCAGAATATTGTTGAATATTTATTTCTAATCCACCTAAAATCCGGATTTATTTCTTATTAAAATTGTATAGGTACCTGTAAACTGTAAATCAAATTGAAGTCGGCCAAAACTCGACTTATAAAACAAGATTTGATATACTCTCTATGATTAAGCAGCAGTTCGTTTTCGTTTCTTAAGATTATAATTATATCATCCACGAGGTTTAAGTCGAGTAAATCAATATTCCAATAACGTTAAACTCATAAAAAACACAAAGTCATTACAATTTTATCAATTACAATGTTAACACCTACAGTGCTATAATGGGGACATTACAGATAATGGTGAAATGGCATTTCATATCTATATTTGCGAACGGTTAGGGACATGTGTAACTCAATAATTTTATTGTGTCGGGGATTTAGTCACAATTGCGTGAATTATTATCATTGGAGCGGGCATATGCTGCTAACCCTCGCGCGCTCGCGGTTACGCCGGAACGTGGATTCTAGTTTGAAAGCAGAATTCGGAATATGAATCGAGAATTTTTTGTTTTCTGATTTCTGATAACAATTATTGTTCTATTTAGGATTGATCAGTCTGATTTTTAGAGACTTTGCTTAGTTTTATTGAAATGAATGGTATATGGTAACTAGATTCCTAATTTTTATTTTCAATATTAACAGTTTTAATAATAATAAAGTTATCTTTCTATTATATAAAATTAGTCGGCACTATAAAAGCTCTATAGTTGTTTATATGATCTCCATAGATGTTTATATGATCAACAATAAGTGAAATATATTTAAATGCTGTTTTCCAAAACATATTTAATAGTTTAGAACATAATATTTAAGAGCAGAAATTATAATGTTCCGCTTATTTTATACGTAATGAGAGGGTGCAGAATAATGCATCGCATTTAAATCGGGAGATATGAATGACATCTCTATAATAATAGCGTTTAATTGTACTACATAAATGCCCCCTAATTTATATAACATGAAATATCTGACGAAAATAATTCATTTAACGAAGATTATTTTATAAGGATTACAATTTAATACGTAATTAATAATATATAATATGTAATTATAATATCAATATTACATATAATCAAATAAGACGATTATAAGTACAGAAATAGAAAAAGGAAGTAAATTAATACATGATAACAGATAATCAAATACATATTATCTATTCTTTTATTATCTGGTTAAAACTAAACCATTTTAGGGTTCCGTTAACGCTACTATATAAAGGGTGACGTGAATTAATCAATCTTAATGGATCCAGAAATAACTTCGCAAATCCCTGACAATTACGTCGGCATCATTACTCCAGCGTATCTCATCTAAAGCGACAATATCTGTACTGTCGCGTGTCTGGTAATCCCTCAACCGTTCGCCCAGTGTGTCGCGTGAGAAGTGAATTAAATCGCCGCGGGGTCCGATAGACCACTTAACAGATCGTGTCCGTGTCTTAGGATTGATAGTTCGAGGGAGGGTTTTTCTTGAAAGTTAATTCGTGTTTGATGTTGCAGTCACTTTATCACGTTGCAGGAAGTGCCGTCTCATTCGATTGTTTTTGGTTAACACGAATCGGGTAAAAATGAAGATAACAAAGTAATTAGCATTAAGTAGAATACAACTTAAGCTTGTTTTGTATAATTTAGTATAAAAATATGTAAAATTTGTAATGTATGAGTATTACCTTAAACTAGAGATAAGTTTGATTTATATATAAGATAGCATGTAACTCATTTTAAGTGAACTATTGTTTTTATGAGTAATAAAGTCTTTAAACCTATTAGCTGTTCTATGTAATTCATTAATTGAGAAAATAGTTTAACAAAAAAATGAAAAGTTTTAAGTACCTATGCCGTAGTTATAATTGATCTTATTGATTGGAATTTTTATTGAGAAAAATAGAATGTAATTAAAACATCACATTTTATAATGTAATAAACAATCCATCGATTTCCAATGATGCACCCTCTTTGAAATATTAACCCTTACATAGTAAATCCACCGTCAGTCACAGTTGTGGACGAACAGACATTATTGCTTCATGCTGTTTATAATATCAATAATTTTCTACGATAATGACGACATTTCGAAGAATCAATATACCTATCTCTAAGATTTTTATTATTACGATTATGTCGATTTTTAAGATGATACCGAAGGAAACTAAACTAATAAATACCCATATATTATTATCTTGTAAATTAATTTATTGATTCTTGATATTGAGTGCTGATAAAAATAAAAATATGATATTAAATTTAGAATTTTATTTTAAATTTTATTGAGAATCTTCCCACTAAAGCAAATTACAAAATTTAAATAAAAATTGTTACATTTACTTAAATATAATATATATTGTGGGGTGAAAAGCAATATAGTATTATCGTTTGATCCGAGATGACAATAAATCATCTAATTTAGCGACGAAATGCGACTTGCCGACAATTACGGCCACGGTCGGATTTATTCTGTTCAAACGACAGTTACACATGCTTATTACGGCATTTTAGTACAATGTATATAAATGATAATATATGGGGGTCGGCTTCTTCGAAGTTATGAGTAGGTTCTATAAGCCATTATGTAAGTATGTGTGCATCGGATCGATGTGGCTTGGTGTAAACACTGGCTAGAACAATAGCGTAAGGCGTCGATACAATGGACAATGCCTGCTCCTTCGATACGATAACTACTCCCATCTAATATACGTCTATGTGTGTACCACTCGTATTGTGTAATAGAAGAACTGCGCTAGTGGAAAACATACGAGTATAAAGTTACAAGTCATGCTTTGGATTTTGAATCATTACTTAGTATGTAAGTATTATTTTAAAGTAAAATGAGTAACAAATTACACGTGTGTATGTTATACAATAACAGTTAAATTATTACTATATATTTATATCTGTCTATACATATAGATTCACGTTAAAAACGTACTATCTATAAAAATAAAAGATTAAATAGATAATGCGATAAAAATTTAACCTGTGGAACTATACAATCTACACGTGTATAGATAGGCCATTATTTTATATCAACATTAAACCAAAATATTTCGTTCTTATCAATGTAAGACTACTGACATATCTATATAGAAAAATAATAATGTCTATAACAGATGTCCACGATGCTTAAGCTCATATTATAGAAGGCGTGGTTGCAGTAGATAAGTAGATTTGTGACAGTACGGTAACGACACGACATAAATTTGTGACAGCAAACACCGTTATTGCAGCTTAGCTTCCGCGCAAACAAGGGCCGCGTTGTTCCGCCACCAGCGGCGGAGGGTTTATATTGTTGAGCAGTAGCTTCAGAATTAGAGCCGTGTTTTAAAATACTTAATCATTTTACATGCTAAAAATGACAACTAATAATTGATGTGACGTATTTCCTTTATATCCTAATCCTATCTAGATAGAGATATCTTGAGAATACTAGAGATTGATAAGATTTGGAACTGCCTACTCTACCATAGATAATATAATACTATACTATTTCTCTATGTTAAAACTATAGGGCCGAATGAATAGATTGGTACCTACGTGTTATCTATTTCAGGAAATTGGTTTTAAAATCTCAACAAAACAATAATAATAACTATTAACCGCATAACAATTAAAATTATGCCATTCGTGCTGCGATTTTAAACATCGTAAGTACTTTGATAGGAGCACTAGTCATAGAACGTAATCCACATCAATTACATTTTATATGCAAATGGTTTTCTTATCACGAGTTCCTCGACCCGGTGTGGAGGAAGGCGGAATGACCCCATAAAAGCTGAGGTTAAAAGAACATCCGTATTGCATACCAAGGAGGCGCGTGCGCAGACGGCTGTGCGCTCTCAATGCAGCGGAAGACGTATCGCCGCCCTCGGCAGATGGCACAAGACCATCTTGAAACTGGTTCTGATGAACGCGAATTTATTAACCTTACCCCGCTTATGAATGTCTCGAACCTAATAAAACATGCGCCGTTGCCGGCCGGAAGAAATTTTTAATGACGCTCGTCGATTGTTTTTTGTTAGTTCCTCGTGCTTTTCAAATGCAATTTTGATTGGAACTAAATGTGGAAGTTGAAAAATAGTTGCTATGGAAACCAAGAATGGGAGATTTCAAGTTCGAAGTTCCAATGAGAGCTGTAGCAGTTGTAGGGTGAAAGTAAATTCAGTTTAGGGCATTTGGCGCACTAAAAACATGAGACGCGGTGTAATTTCATTTTAAATAGAGTTAGGAACTCCCTTTAATATCCAAAAACCGGTTCTGATATCATAGAACTGGCACGCGTGCACACACACATCTACATATGCGTAGTTATAAACACAGATAAGAACACGCGCCAAATTGAGTGCCGTAATGAAAGAGCCCTAAAGTAAAGCGTCGTACAAAGGGCACATCTTGTATTACACTGTTTTGTATGAAGAGGAAGTAGGAAGGCAGCTGGCTGACTTCTTTTTCTTCGGTTTGGTAATGATGGTTTGTAGTGCATCGGCTTTGTTCCGGTGTCCTGTCGCGTGCCTGAACTATTTGAGACTATAAGTGGGTGGAAAGGTGTTCGGTACCGTTGCAAGTCCAAGATGTTTTGACGACAAGCCGGCTAGATTGGGGTGGTATCAGATGACGTAGTAGCGTAATACATTAGTGATATTTTTTAAAATAATTGTCTTTGAGTTGGTGGCTCTAAACTAACTCCTAATTATTCTTTCATTTGGTTCACAAAGTAAGATACGTTTTATAAACGTCGGGTCGCAACACATATCACACAATTTTCTTATTTTTAGAGATAAATGCATTATCTTATATTATTATATTCCGGACTTTACATTCAGATACTATTTCATAATATTATTAAACATTCTTCGAAATATCATTATCTTCTCCAAGAAATTGATCCATTAAATATAGATAACTTGATTGAATTTTTGTTTTTTTTTTCCAAACCTTTTTTTGTCACATTATTTATAATTAGCTGCTCCGCGCGGTTTCACCCCCGTGGCTCCACTCCTGTTGGTCGAAGCGTGATGATATATACCCTATAGCCTTCCTCGATAAATGAGCTATCTAACACCGAAAGAATTTTTCAAATCGGACGAGTAGTTTCCGAGATTAGCGCGTTCAAACAAACAAACAAACAAACAAACTTCAGCTTTATAATATTAGTATAGATTAATATTTAATTGATGCACTGCAATTCATCATTATATAAATAGTATTCATCAATCACTATTCTGTATAAATAAAATGGTAATATCAGAACAGCTCCAATTTTAGCAGGATTTTCAATGGGAGAAATAACATTAGGATTAATTTAAACTTCGGGGCAAAAATATTGATTTAGACTACTAAACTTTTAAGCGGATAAAGTCACGGGTACTTGCTAGTAGCATTTAGAAGTATAATAGACATTCTTCATGTAAACATTTTAAAAGCCATAAAAATTGTTAATATCATTATTTTTCTTCACCCAACCATATTTATCTGAGCAAGAGAATTTTAATGATCAATTAACATAATTTTTATTGTACATTAATCAACAATTGTTATTTTTTCAGGCAATGAAGAAGATGGCGAACCTACAACAAATAATGATGATAATGGAGGTAAATGGTTTTATTCAGTAGATATATCTAATGCGGAAGTTTTTACTTAGTGAAAACATCTGGATATATTATGTTTTGTATAGGTGCTGGATGTGGGTAATTTTGAGGTTATTGGAGAGGATTTTTTATTGTATGTTACTTAAAAGTTAACTGTGTTTCCGTTTGTTTAAAAAACGATGACAGTATTGAAAATACAAATGGGAGAAGGCATATTATACACTAGGGTAGAAGCCTTTAAAAATAATAAAAAGATAAAAAAAAAATCGCAGTAGGATGAAACCCATTAGAAAAAGGGGGGAATATGATAAAAATAAAAGGAAAAATAAATTACGGTCAATCCGAGTTCGGGAAGTGGGAGGGGGGAGCTTTTAAGAGAAAAAAATGGTTTCTCTCGATTTCCGACAAAACTACAAGTCCTACGGAAAAAAGTTCAATAGCAAAGTTGTAGGTAATTAAAAGTTCTACAACTTTTGTATTCACAATTTTTTCACATATTCTCAAAATTTAGGTGAAAAATTCAAAAAACCAAGTTTTTGGTCTTTTATTTTTATCTACTTCAAAATTTATTTTTGTTCTACGAAATTTGGTGGAAACTTACTTTATTATGTCCCAAATACACTGTAATTTATTTGATTGAAAATATTTATTTTTTCGCCTTATTTTGAATTAATACCAAAAAAACAACCTAATTTTCAATCGAAAAGTCACCCGTCAAAATATCAGCTTTTTTCAATAACTTGTGAAGCTTTTTGTTCATTGAAATCTCTACTTTCATATGGTTAAAAGAAAAATAAACATTACCATATTAAATGTTCTCAGGAAACGCATACAAACAGTGTGATAATGAGCTTTTACTAAATCAGGCAAATTTCTCAAACGACCTGAAATGTTTTTATCGACATCATTTTGCTTTTGAATATGCTGTAAAATATTAGTTGTATCGTAACTTACAACAGATGATTTTTTTCTTTTGAAATATTACCGAAAAGCCGATACAAGAGAAAATATAGAGTTCGAGGAGTGTGCCTGATTTAGTAAAAGCTCATTATCACACTGTTTGTATGTACGTAGTACATAGTAACTCAATGGTATTCAAGCTGTATTCCGATAATTTATTTTAGTTCGATAATGTGTCCGATTGTCACAAGTATTGCGATATAAGGAATACTGATTACTTGTCACAAATTATGCTTTTGTCTAATCTACAATTTATCATTCTGATAGTAGATTGGCTTCGAATGATGCGCTGGTAGACATCGTTTTGAGTTTATACAGTGCGAGTGTGTCGTATTTTAAATGAAACGAATGCGAATATAGGATTTTATAGGTAAGTTTTTAGTTGTGTTTTTTAAGAACGCTTTACAGAAATTGATATGATATTACATTCATAATGCTTCATTTAAAAAGGACTAAAGAAGTAGGCTAAAGTAAAAAGGTGTAAAAATATTTTAAATATGTTAATGTGGTCAAATTCGTCTTTCGTAGTTAGTTTTATTAATTGTTATGACTTTGTTTTAATGATTATTATGTATTTTATGTAATAATTACATCATTTCAATTTCGTACTTAATTATCAATCCATGATAGCAATTTTCATCTACTCATCTTGACGGGCATTTTAGTAAGAAAAATATATCGTTTGCATGTT
The DNA here is from genome assembly GCA_029959065.1 of Colias behrii. Taxonomy (NCBI): domain Eukaryota; kingdom Metazoa; phylum Arthropoda; class Insecta; order Lepidoptera; family Pieridae; genus Colias; species Colias behrii. The sequence continues at coordinate 4,719,509 of JARWMC010000016.1, forward strand.
TTTGGTGTTCACATATTGTTCAGTAAATTATTGTCAGATATGTAATGACGAATTGTCATAAAAAAGAGGGTGTGTGCCGAGCACACGTGTCAGAAGTGAAACTTTTTTGGCATGATTCAAAGTTACCAAAATCGTCGCCTTACTCCATGACGTAACTGTATTGCCAAGTTTCACTTCAAAAAATATGAAATAGATAACGACTTTTTTTCGTGTTCATCGTTACACGTGGATTTCTAAGTCTTTGTCAAAATGTCGTGATTAATAATATGTATAGATAACTAAAATAAACTTCGAAATGAAAAAATAAATCGAAGTGATAAAAATACCATGTATCTGTTATCGCTTTCGAGTTCGATCATTTTTATCTTTACAACAGTTTAATGCTGCTTCGCTTCCTCATAATAAATTCCTCCAAAATAAGGAAAATAGCAATTAATACTAATTATTGTGTTTGTATTTGTATAAAGCTTTCTTGTTGAAGTGAGTCGGTTAGACCAAAGTTTCATTAGTAGCAAATTTTACAAATTGTACTATTATAAAGACCGCGAGTGTAACTTTACGTGGTATAAACGTTGCAAATAAAAACAAGTAAAATTATTTATTTTTATACGTATCTCAGACTTAGGTACGTACGTAATAGATAGTATTATACAACGGATGAAAAGACACACGAAAGCAAGTTTGCTTGAAAATGTGCTTCTCCAACATAACTATTACTTTTCAATAAACATACAATAGTACAGTTTACTATTTTACTAGCTGTAAACAGTCGACGACCATATCACAAATTGGTATTGAGATAAGATTTGTAAAATCCTTTATAGATATTACAAGTTGGAACGTTTAGCATGACCTCATATTTACTCATGCCTTGCGATATCATCTTACTACGTAATTCAATTATAAGAAAAGAGGCCTATTATATTTGTGCGGCCAATTTCTGTGAATTACAAAAAATATAAGTCATCTAAAAACTAAATCGCCGAGATAAAAAAATCTAGACCAAACGAATTCAGTTGGTGGTTGACAAATAGACGATAATAAGTAATAACTCATATATTTATTTTATAATAAAGGTGAATGAATAAACATAATAATAGACAATTATGAAATTCGCAGAATAATGACATAGACTTTTGTTTCAAAATGATAAGAAAATTTATACAATATGCGGAAGTATGTTAATAATATTTTATGATACAAGAATCGTGGTAAAAGTACCGGGCAAATAATATAAACTTGCATGGTAGTCGAATGAAGAGTAATCTTGACATTCTTGCAGGACATAAACATAAGAATTTCGGTAGAGCCGATGTAGAGCAGATTTCAAATTAATAATATCCTACTAATATTATTAATAATATTTTAACGAGGAATTCATTATTTTGTTTGCTGCTTTTCCATCTCCATTTAATCAGCTCAGTACTGACTGACTGAACCAGTCAGCTTCATTGTTGGGAAACGTTCTAATTTCGCGCAACAAAACACATGAAATATTGGATACGTTCTCGTTCTTTATGTTATACTTCAGATGCACATAAAAGCTATATGAATGAATATATTTATTGCGGTCGCCGTGGTCGTCAAATCTCTTCCCGGTCGTTTCCATGTGTCATTAACCGTGGTCGTAAATTGTCCCGGGTCGCAGCCACCGGTATGCAATATACGGCACGCCCGCGCCGCGATAAACCTCTTGTCTTCCGTCGCGTCGTCAAGCAAAACAAGTCGATATTTTGATAAATGACGTTACGTAATCTTTGATTACAGCTACTGACCTTCAGTTTTCTGTTTTATTATCGTGGATGTGTGTGTGCCTTCTCGCTCGATCGATAGTCATTAGTAACGTACTTGTGTTGTTATCATTGAAAATATTTCTTGTATTATATTTTCTTGGAAATTTTGTTCAATTTTACATGTTATTTTGTAGAAAATATCTGGGACTTATAGTTAAATCTGATAGCTAAATAAATTAAAATCTATGATAAAACGAAATTTATTATTTTCCTTGTACGATTAAATTCGTTACTAAATAAATTTCGACTTTACGTAGTACTCGAGGAAATTGTTTTTAATTTTTATTTACTGAAGACAAATGACGCAAAATAGTAATTGTCTCCGGTTATTGAAGCATGGAAAAGCTCAAATTAAACGAAATAGCGTGTTAAATAGTATTTGATGATAATATATGATTACGGCTATGTATATCAGATATATAGGGGCACTGTACACAACCGACGAATGATTATAATATATAGGGGTGGCGCGTGCAACAGTTTTGCATGAGGACCAGCGCCAATTAGAAGCAATACCAAAACCATCGCCTGAAGTACCATCATTATCTCGACCCGTGTAAGCTAAGTTAACTCTTCCTCCCTAACAATTAGACATAAAATCCAATAAAAAATTCACGGGTTTTCGGAGACAAGTGGAGTGAGCAATCCTGAAGTATGGGGTTGGGACATAGTTAAAGCGTTTAGGTTGAGAGTCGTTGAGGGAACAGCCTTTTGTAGATTTTTCTATCGTTTTTGAGGCTGAGCCATTTTATCAATTCGAGGGGAGTTTGACAAACCGTGCGGATGTAGTGTCGCGTTAAATGTTTCTCTCGTATTACACTGTTATGTAATATGTTGTTTTATGTATCGTTGTAAAATAATGAAACAGATACTACATAGGTACCTGTATATTTTGGGAAATATGGTCATCACATAGTTGTAGCGTTCCTAAATAAAACGAATAAAAATAGTACTCCCAGCTCTATCAATGCACATATTTTTTTTCAAACAATACATGCTCTGATAATTTTGTTATTTCATGTGTATTATTATCTATTATCTCATACTCAACGTAATATTTTAAAATACGTTAGCGATTATCATTATTTACACGATCTATAAAATATTTCTCTAAAATCATTTATCAAATTTATGATAAAAAAATATCTTACGTCATAATATGAAGGTAGATGTTAGTGTGCTAACGAACAGTATCAACAGTCCGCCATTAAGTATGTAATATGAAAATCTCTTCTTATTGAAACGGTCGGTATGCAGTCACATAAAACTAACTTAAAATAAGCACACATTGCAAGCTGAGACGTCCGTGTGCGGATGCCGTATATTACCGCCATAAAGACTGCATAAATGCATTGAAGCATGCCACCACTGATTGGATACCTATTTCTGATTTAATAGGATTCGCATATTTAGATATATCCGATACGCGTGATATTGCAATAAAATTGCCATAGTAATACTTATTTTATCAGTGTACTCAATTTTATGCATTCTTGTACACTTGAAGAGTACGCAGCACACAAAATAGAAAACGCTATTTGCGATTAAAGCATTTCGTACATTCGTTTTGTAGTACCGTTTTGACATAAATACAAACCGAATTATCATAAAAACGTAAACAGCATGGCGGTACTTGAAATTGTTATAAAAACTCATGCATATAATTTTTAAAGGCTCTTCACCGAGTGAAATATGAATCAAACGCGGAATAAAATTTCGCTTCAATTTGAATGATTTCATCAGTACGAGAGTCTGTTCTTCCCATATTCAAACATAATGGTCGCGAACTCTCACATTAAACTGTGACCATTGTTTTGGTCTTTTGTTCGTTTTGTTTTAAAACCCCTTTGTTGTTCAGCGGAGCGGTGCCCGAAGAGAAAAAGATAATATTTCTGCAATGACGTGACCGTTTCAATGCAATCTATATACCAGAAATTATTAAGTGCTTTTGTTTAATTTTTAACGATAGGTGTCTTAATAATATTCAATAATTATATTTTCTTGATTGTGCCGGGCTGTGAAGTTTTGGTTAATAGCTGTGAAAGAACAGAAAGTTAGGTTATTGTGCCGCACACTTGTATTTTTGAAACAAACCTTTGAATTTAAATTTGAGTACTCACAATGAAATTTAGTTTTATTGCGTAATGATGCTGGTACAAAGCTGCATATTAAAATCATTTTTTAATTATTTCAAACGTTTCCTGATAGCCGGGTATATAAGGAAAAGTATAAGAAAGTATAAAGTATTTTTTCATGAATTAATAGTTAATTAAAAAAACAACTTTACATATTTATTATCACATTAGGTCTTCAATTGTTACATCATAATGAAACCAACATTGTTCCTATAAAACTGCAGCATTAAAATCAAGTTTATTCAATCCAATAAGCCCAAAGCTGTTTGCGGTTTAAAATATGATTAGGTATACATTGCACGTGTCTAACCGAGATAGACTTACCCCGGCAGGTCCGCCGCAAGCTATGTGAAATTAATTTTGACTGCTACCAGTTGTGTACATTGTTACAGACAGCGTATAGGGGGTCAAGTGAAATTTTGGGAATTGGGTATTTTTAAAACGGTTTAATGTTTGGAATTATGGATTGCATCGACTAGTAGCTGTTTTTAGTGAGGTTTATTAATTTTACTGTGTCTTTTAAAAGCAGACCAATAAAATGATTGCATTTTAAATAAATTGTTTTTAAGGAGTTTTAATTAATAAATAAGTATCTGCCATGGTTGCTCCCATGTCAATTTGTACAACACACAAGGAAAATATATGATGAAAATGAATTTCAAAACTAAAACTCAAGGTATTTTCGGGTTGAACAATCCTTATTCCCGGTTATGATAATGGATGGAATACATCACATTAATAATTTTAATACCCAAAACAGTTGCTACGTTCTCATTGCCAAGCCAGTACGGTAACTGTAAACATACTGCAGGATATTTACTCGCTTCCGATTCCACTAGTGACTGGACTATGTTATCTACTCGTTGACGTTTATGACTCCAACCTTACCGTTATATAACCAAGATATATAACAGACAAGACAATATTGTCAGTGACATAGCATCGTTTTATCATCAATTATCTGTTATAAACAGACAGACAAACCTTCGATTAGACATACTGTATATTTAAAATTTAAATCGGATTATATGTATTTAGAATCATTATCAATTATTTGAGTAACTTTATTTACTTGATATTGAACTTGTTGTGTTTATCTTTATTTTTGTTTATGATTATTGTGAAAGAATTTTTGCATTCGTTTTTAATAGAAATTATGCACCTCTATATTTTAAAGTACGTATTCTATAGACAAGATTATACGTTTGAATATATTCTACTGTTTCATTCATTCATTATTCCACATAAAGACTCAGCATTCAGCATCATAACGTCTAAGATCAAAATGGAAAACACGCACGGATACACATAGTAAAACGCAGACAGGGATATACCACACACTGAGCCCTCAGCTTTTAAAAGGAGTGGAGAGCAATGTCGCGATCGGCTCCACTGCTCACCCTGACGACAGTAAAAAATATGAGCATCCCCTACGCCCCCGCGCCATCTTGAAAAAGTTTGTCATTTGTAGCCACAAATCGATGAGACTACGAGCTACGACGTAGCGTAGGCGTAGCGTTATTTTTCACGGACAGTGAAAGTTCTGTTTATTCGAATAAATTGAGAAAGTACGTATATTTTATATAAAGTATTAAGATTACTACATTGATATGACAATGATTGCCTCGTGGTTGATACATACAGACAAGACATGCCCATTCTACTTAAGAATTTCTAAATTCTGTATCATAAAGAAAACGTTTACGAAAACAAATTATGTAAACGAAACTAACAAAAGATGCTATGTATGCATGTGCTAAGTATACAGCTATATAAGCATGTGCTTGTAAGAATTATATATTTATCAGTTATTAGAACTGCCCTTGTGAATTGACTTTTATTGTCATTCAAATGATAATCGCTAAAAGGATTTCTAAGGAGTTATTCACATCATTACCTTTACAGTATAGATACGCCCTGTGGCTATATTCTGTGTGATTATCAAGGGATATTTGTCCTTATGCTTCAAGACATAAGGTGTAGAAATTATAAAGACGTACATACATGTATAGCATGGGCTATTAAGGTATGGACGCCTATGGATCACAGCGTGTGTCGAGTGTACGAATGCTTTTATATCTGTCCTTGTGTGAGATACAATCTGGAAAATACTCATACGTGTAAGGAGAAGCTTTCATAGGTACTGGGTTAAAATGAATACTGATTTGGTTTAAAATTATTTGCATATATTTTTATCAAGTCAATTCTATGTTCACGATTTTGGGCAAATAAAACACAGTTAGTTTGTCGTTAGCGTAGGTACTATAAGAAGCTTATAAATTGATTATAGACAATGTAAATTTCTTAAATTTTTACTCCGTATTCCACAAATTGATATAAATTGTAACAGTAGTTAGATAAAAAAGTTAAAATCGGGTCAAAGAGTACAATTGTATCAAAATAATAAGAATCAAATGCGAAAAGGTGACACAGTAAGATAAGATTTTGTATTAACAATAGGCTCTGATTAACCTTATACCGAAGATTCACACATTTCCAAAAAAATTAACCTCTGCAAGAGGTCAATAAGGAACGGATCAACCCTTTTTGATTTTACAAAGACATCTTCTGAAGATAGGGCCTTTCTCATCTCCAAACACGTAACCCTTTGGCCGCTGGAGGGTTTAAAACCAAAATTAGTTGTATTCAATTCGGCGTGACACTTTGATTGTCATAACGAACCGTGCGAAATTCGTCACAATGCGGATCCGAAAATGGGGAAAAAAATACTTTTTGTATAAAAAAACGAAAGAGAAAAATTTGCAATTTGTCACATCTGCGTATTTTTATGGATTTTCGTTATATCTGTGGATTGTGCTATGTTGTGTAATTGTTGCAAGTTATTAAACTTGATCTTTAATTATAAAGATCAGAGTTCAGAGCATTGTATCTATTGTATCTATATCATTGTATAGGATACGTTAAATGTAACGAAACAATAAGTTCCAATTTGTGAATATCGTTCTGAGTTAGGATCACTAAAATGTAAAATCTATTTGAATACCCTGATAGATAGAATATGTTTATAGGACCTAAAGTAACGTTTATTAATGTAGATGCAAAAGTAACTATAAAAAATATAGAATCCTTATTATTGCATTTTAAAAATCATAACATTTAATTATAGTCTAAACAAATCCTGCCATAGGTATACTAAACGAATTCCCAAGAAAAATGAAGTATATTAACGAATGCAATGATTTTATCAGAACATCTTTTGTCCGCGGACGCAGTGGGGTAAAAAACAATTGTGTATTGCAGTAGATTCGATTCCCGTACACAATGTGGATACCTTTATTATTTCAAGGGCTTCATCAAGAGAGCTCAGTTTTGTTCTTCGATCTGTGTAAACGGTATACAGCTGTTCATTATTATTTATTCGTGGATTAATTAATTTATACACAATACTTAAGTAAACTTTAAAAACACTCATATTTTCTTAATATTATGCTTTTTTGATTTTGTATTGTTTTAATTATAATCATTGAATATAACAAAATTTTAATACATTTTAAACAGTTTTTTTTTAATAATTAAGGATTAAAGTGATAATACGTAGGGTGTAATCTATATTTTGTATTATAAAATTGATACGGTTATCGGTTACTTCCTTATAAAAAAAACATTTCCAATTCAAAGCACACGCTGTTTATACGCACACGGACATAAGAAGTTAAGCATTAATTTAACTAAACTTTTGTTTATTGACTATTTTCTTTAGTAGACACTCGACTTTCAATAACATTATCGCATTACGCAAAATCAATTTTATGCTACGGTAATAAGGGTTTGTTTCGATTGAAATGTACTTTCAAGGTAGGGTAGGAGAAGAATAGATATGGGGTCCGACTTTGCGATAGAATTCTTTTGATTGCAAGAAGCATAACGGACCCTAACGTATATTTGGACAGCAACCTGAGAGGTTTGAAGTGGGCCGTAGTTTATAATTACGATAATTTGAAGGCAGATGACGAAAACTATGTCATTATACGCAATACAATTGTTCAATATTACAAAAAATCCCAAAAGATTTAGCGGTTATTCTCTCACGCATTTTGTTTTCATGTTTTTCATAAAATGCTTAGGTTTATATATTTCACATGATATTCCTAGTTGATCGACATTTTAATTTTGTACAGTCAGACAGTATCAGTCTGCCTTTTTGAAATAATATACAAATTGAAAAAAATATCCTCTAATATATATTTTTAAATAAATTTAATTAGAAATTGTCTAAAATTGTCTGCTAACTCCAGAAATATTTAATCACAGGTCAGATTTTACAGCTTTGAATTTTTTATTACTAACTCTGTACTACTCTTATTAAAATAACATTTAAAATTATTGTTTCCTTAACTTTATCTCTATTTTGGCATGATTTAAAGTAGCAGATGTTTCATATCGTTATACGTAGCCTATATCACTGAGATATGAAGATTAATAAAATGTTGATATTAATATCTTATCCATTTGTGATTTTCGTGTGTGTTTTGGATAATACTAAATAGCAGAGAAAATTGCGAGGTTGGTGTTAATATCGTTTATTAATCGTCTTTAAACAAGTTAATAATTTTATTACATTTTTAACAATTAAGTATTAAAGTAACAAACATGAATGCTGGAATTAAACAGTTGACTCGAAATAGATCAAGTAATTTTTTTATTTTAGGTTTAATTGTATTTTTATTAAGCATTCCAAATTAAATTTTAATTAAAATAATATAGAATACATCTCTTCATCAATATTTAAATGTGCATTCATAAACCTGTATTCATAAAAAAAAACAAATATAATCAAACCAACGGCTCCCAAATTCGTCTGAAACAGTTTTTAATAAAAACCTGATGAGCACTGCATGATATATGGACACCATTCGTATGCGATATACAGGGTGCTCGAAATGTAACACTTTTTGCGTCAGATAATAAATTGTATATTAAAAGTAGAAAATGTAAGAATTAGAAACGTTGTGAATGTGAATTGTGAAAAAGCTTATTACAAAATTAAAAATAGATAAAACATCGAGATATGAATGTCTCGAATTTATTCCCAAAAATTGGAATTTAAAGTTGGAGTCATTGTTATTTGGAATAAGAAGATTAAAATTCTGTATTAATTATACTACATGTTACACAACAGCGATCAAACACATACCACAATGAATTTGATAAAATTAATTTAGTACCTACGTAGTTTCAATGTTGTTTTAAGTATTACTTTTTTATTATAAAATATTGAATCTTTACAATTTATCTTCTTTCGTTTTCTTATAAGTATTATTCTGAGCTTATAAATGTATCGTAAACCAAAACACCATGTATAAAAGGGAAAATAGCATTTTAAAATAAGCAATTTTTCACGGATCACGCGCCGTGTCATGAATCGCATAGTCGAGTTAAATTTGATTTACTGGGACCGAATGTGCATGCAATATCTGTTTGAGTTGTAACTTTTTTATCAGCTATTAATTTGTTCAACTGTTAATATCGAAAACCGTTTTTATCTACCTATCTATTAGATTATAGGTAGGTATGTTTATTAATGCTTTCTCGTTTAAAATACATGCTTTGTAAGCGATGTTTATGTGATGATAATGACATCACGAAACAGATTTAGATTAAATTTAAGAACACGTAGATATAAACATTTAATCCATGTTTTATCGTGCCCAAAATTCCCAGATGAAAATAAAAAGATTCCTAGGAAATTAAGCCCATTGCTAATTATTATTAATCACTCATTACCAGATAGGAAGATAATGTTTCCTTATTAATTTATTGTCTTAATGTGATGTTTAAAAGCTAACATTATGAATTCGTGTGAAATGTGAATACAAACAATATATTATTATCATGTATTTTTATCATCATAGTTTCGCTATCTCTGACTATATCGTACGAGATTTGATAAATAGTAATAAATTAATGATATTTCTTAGTAGTTTGGAATTTTGTTGATATGACGTACACTTGGTTTCTGCTCTTTAAAAATAACAAATACAAATGAAGTAGATAGAAGACGTCGCGTCGTAACAGAGTTCTTGTTTTAATCTCAATATAGGTAATATAAACAAATAACGACATTAATTAAAAACATGTGTTTTTTTAACTTTAAATAATGATTCATTGATTTTTTATATTAGAAACGTGAGGTGATTACTGATACTATCTTGAGAAGCTACATTTTTAAACTGATTAAAAACACGGCGAAAGCCACGGGAACAATCTAGTATAACTGAAAAATGATTAATTGACAATATATTTGCCCGCGTGTCGATGCGACATGCATCGATTATGCCAATACATCTGTTTCGGACGTCCTTTGAATGTCGCACAATCGCCTTGTCATAGGGCAAGCATGCAGCTAATTTAATTAATTCCCTCTGAAGCCTATTACGTGGAAATTATTCCACTTCTTGATATGTACCTATATGCAGGTTAATGTACGTAAGTTCTCTTACAACGGTGTGTGAAGTTATACGTATAAACACATAGGTAGTTACTGAACAATGACTGGGTAAATTCCTCTGAAAACTGTATGCTCAGTGCTCACATCAACCAACAAAACCAAAGATTATAATGTGTAATTACATTAGTTTAGATACCGAAGAATAACATGAACTTATCGTAAACATTGTTTCAAAGCATTTTAACGCGCCAATATTTCATTATTAATTTTCCTTAGATTTTTAACTGGCAATGTCAAAGTTGAAATTGAAATATAGCGACAAAGAATAAATGTTATTGAAAAGTTGCGGGGATAGCTCTCTCGGGCGTCAAAAAGAAAATTAGGATGTGAGCCGTCAAAACTTCAAAACCAGCCCATCAAAGCGACATTTTAGAGGGATGCCGCCCCCGCATTACACCTCTCTTATTATTTATCACATTGTCGCCGAAATTAATGGCAAACCCTCGTCAAATGATTTTTATTTTATAAATAAAGCCACTGGCTTCTGGCAGCTTAATAACATCCTCGTGTTCTGGCTTAGCCCTCTGTCTGTGTTTAGATAAATTATCTCAAATTACTTCCTATTTTCGCCGGTAATTATATTTTTAACAATATTTTTCCTCTCGACTCTTCATCTTCGAATCTCATTCTTTCTTGTGCAATTAGTTATATATGTTAGGTATGCAAAGGAATAATAAATAATAATTCAGAGTAAATTTTCCCAACTCCCAATCCTTATTATGTTTGTTACCTGAAAATATACGTAATACAAACGTATTACTTGTGTTACCTAATTATGAACTCTCACTTTGTTTCGGAATCAATAACTGACCCATTTTAGGGTTTCCTTAAATTTATCTGAAGCCGAGTTAAGGTCACCGTAACAACCACTTGATAACCACTGAACGATAACAAAGCCCGCACATAAAAATTTAATTAGCGGGAATATAGATGTATGTCAAAGGCCAGTTGGAGGAAACGACTTTTGGTATTGAAATTGCGCCATAAAATAACTATTATTCCTAATCATCATTTTTATCTTTTCGCCTAACGAACGGTTTTAATTACGGGAAACTGAAGCTTCATTAACATTATCACTCTGTCCGTCACGGCATGCGCGGGTATCTTTATATTTATTTAATGAAGTGATAACGCGGTAATTATTACCATAATGCTCCAATATAAAACACTTATTATATAGATAGAGATAGAGATTTGAGTAACACTCTACATATAATAAATAACAATTTCCGAACGAAAGTTTGTTAATTTGTAAAAAGTATGAATTTTATTTCACGTTATTAATAATTTATCAAATATTTTTCTAACTCTAGACTTTGTTCCAATCGAATATCGCTTGAAAGTTTTCCCATCTTTAAGCGCATCTGTTATAAATTGAGCTTTATTAGAAGTTCCATAGGGTTCTTTTTAAAACTGTCTGTCTGTTGGAAGATGTGAAATTTATAATTGAATGTCGTAAATTAAGGTGACATCGACAGTCGTGGCTCGCGGGGTTGCGACATCGTAAGGGAAGCTGTGCCAATATTTTATCGAAACGGTAATTATTTGATCGAGTAACAGATGAAATTCTCCCCTGTCCTTTCGTTATGAAATTTATGATTGATTGATTAACTTTAAGTTCAAGGCTTGTTTACGCAACGTGTTTATTCAGAGGTGCAAACATTAGTAACAATTAGGTATACGTTGTTTCTCTTGTATACCTAAAATGGCTGTTATGAACTATAATGCTATTACATAATACATATATAATTTGAGACTTAGTATAACATGGTTTCAATTTGTTGAATGAATTGTATAATAGTTATCTACTTCGGCTAGATTATAAAAACGCGATAAGCTATTCTAAAAATGATTCAATCGCTCCAATTTTTAGCTGAGTCATTCAATATACAAGGATATGAAGATATACGAAATACGAATATACAAACAAATGATAAACGTTCGTAATATCGTATGACAATATTTTAAGTACATATCTGATCATTTTTATATCATAACTAGCGGTGCGCCCCGGCTTCGCCCGTGGTACCTACATGTTTAAACTATCCTATCTCTCAAGTTGGATCGAACTGCACATGGTGTGCGAATTTTATTATAATCGGTTAAGTGGTTTAGGAGTCCATTGAGGACAAACATTGTGACACGAGATTTATATATATTAAGATAGCTGTGCACCGCGGTTCTACCCGCATTGCTTCGCTCCTGTTGGTCTTAGCGTGATGATATACCTATAGCCTATAAGCCTTCCTCGATAAATGGGCTATCTAACACCGAAATATTTTTTCAAATCGGACAAGCAGTTCCTGAGATTCAAACAAATAAACATCAGCTTTATAATATTGATAGTAGGTATAGATTGTGTAAATCTCTATAAAAACAAACATATGACGTAAAATAAAACTGTGTGTGAGAGGTATTAAATGAAATCTCTTATGTCCTATAGTTACGCCTAATCTAGGGGAAGGAGTGACACACTGCACACATAAAGACCGGATATAACCGGTTACGATCAACTGCTCGTCACCTCTGAAGCCTCCCGCTGGCTGATTTAATTCGTGCGACAAAACCCTTTCGACTTTCGCCTGTGACAGATCACAGTGGGTGCCCTGCGCCCTATCACAAAGACTAAATAATACTGGGAATGTTTTGGAATTTCGTATTACTAGCTTCTCCATGCTTTGATAGGTATAACAGATTATTCCTATTGAAGAATACCTATAATAGAAACGTAAATAATATTTGTCTAATTAGTTTCTTACAGTTTTTGGTTATGAGAAATAGGACGGATCTTGATTTAAATTAGGAGGAAAACTTATTTTTTTTTTTTAATCTAGTCTTAGGAATTCAGTGAAAAAAGTAATTAAATAATTTCTTAATTATAGACTTCGACGAAATAAAAATAAAATTGATTTTATTAATCCATATTCAGTTTAATTTCCGTGGAGTAAAACGACACAAGGAAAAAAAAGAATCTGTCACTCAATGCCAAATTTTAACTACCTAATAGGACATAGGTACGTTATTATCTCGTATAATATCCTTATAATGTGTGATATATTTTGGTATGTTTATTTTTCAATACTGAATACCCATTTAAAAGAGAACGTTAATAATTGAATATTAAACAACCATTAAAAATGTAACATCGTAAATTCAATACAAAATCTTCACCTCTGACCTGGAAATGTTTAACGATAGCGTAAAACGTACAGATATAAAACTAATAAGATTAGTATACTTAGTAGTGTTTAGTAAACAGTATTATTCTGTGAAAACGTTCGGAAACGAGGTGGAAGGTCGTTCTATCAATTCCCAGAGTAGCGGAAAGTCAAGCTTACATTGTAGCAGATAGCTCTATCTAATGATAATAAGTTCAAATAACGCCGAAACTGAATAAGGGTGTTAGATTAGTTTTTATAATAGTCTTTCAATATCGTCGCCGTAGGTCGCTGTATTGATGATATTGACGTTTTATAGGAAATGTACAGTACTCCAAAATTAATAATGCACATGCAAATCTTCGCTTATTGTCGTATTTCCGCAAACACTCGAATCATTGAGTCGTAAGAGCCCTAAACAATGCACTTGCATTTTACACCTTGTTTAAAAGAAATAGAAGTCAATTCACGGTCATACACAATCAAAAACAAATCGGGCGGTAGGTGACGGTAGCCTGTCAGTCAAAAAACTGAAAAATCCGTTAGTCGTCTTTAAATATTGGTGGTGACTGCACGTGTTTTCTCTGTGTGGAATTATATAGAGCTGCTATTACATACCTGGGTAGGTACTTGGTTTTGTTTTTAAAGGTGAATTGAATTAATCGATGAAATGATTTACACAGGTGATGGCAGTAGGGAAAGTGAAAATGAAGAAGAGCATAATGAAAGTTCCGATGTATCTAAAATGTCAGAAATAAAGATAATCCCTGATTTTGATTGCTTTTATTATTATTTTTTTTGTAAATGTCATAATATTGAAGAATGATCAGTAGGTACTTTAAATACTTTTGAGCTGAGATTTTAATGATTAGATTTATATGGTTTAAATGTAAACCTGTGTTTGAAAACAATATTTAATACAATATAAATGTTGTGTTATTTTAACCTTCTTTTCTTCCATCATTACACCAGCTTCAGTAAGACACTTTAAAAGTACTATAAAATTTTCCAAGTAAATCAATCCAACAAAGATATATTCGCAATCGTGAGGTTATCCTCGCTATTTACAAGGAATTATCGAAACAAAATCGTCACTTCGGCACAAAACCCATAATTTGACTAAATTATGCATGAAGAAAATGCATTTAACCACTCTATATAGTAGGGGAGCCCAAGAGGGGATTTTGGGATTTACTCGAGCGCGTCAGATTACTATAAGGGACGGTACCTTAGCTATTCATTAGTACCTCTAGTCAATATGAGGAGTTATGGTTGGTGGGTGCGCTCAGGGGCCCCGCTGGAAAATTTGAATAATCCATAATTCCCTAAGGTTGAGCTCGAATCGTCAGATTAGCGAAATGGGGACTTCTTATATTGTAATTAACCCCCCCCCATATATTAATCTGACGCGCTCGAATAATATTACTTTAATTTTTTACCCTTTCTTCATAGCGATTAAATCGCCACTTAAATCGTCAGATTAACGTATACTTTTTTTCAGTGACGTCCTGGAGCATGCAAAATATCAATATCTAACGCGCTTGAGTATTTCCAAGCCAATTATTTTCTTTTTTAAATTAAAAAAAATCAAAAAACCCTTCCCCACCGCTAAAAGTGAAAACATTATAGGACCTTTTTTTCTCGCTATGGTCTAATCTACCAATTCTAATAGGTTCCCGTGACGCTCGAGTAAATCCACATTTAGCATCCTGGGCTCCCCTACTAATATAAATATCATCTTCGGACGCTCCGGGAATACCTATGACAGTTGCCGAACAGTGACGAAGATTTCTATGCGCATTATTACTTTTGGAGTACTGTATTTTTGTTTATAGCACAGTTTAGCACAGGTATTAGATGTCTCAAAGATAATAAATAGATTTTCAAAGATGAAAAAGGTGTGAATTTGAAATAGAAGATAAAGATAGAGATAGAGAGAGATAGAAGATAGAGGTAGCACAATTTTGCCAAATTTTCCTTAAGAAAAGTAACGTTTATAAAAGCTTTTTAATAAGTATTAGATTCTTTATTTATTATTCAATGTGTTATGTAATGACGTTTTCAAACAAATACACAAATGCAACTGTTGAGTATTTTTTTTTTTGAACGTAAACGATTGATATTTTTAGACATGTTTATTATAGGTAACTTGCGAAATATCAGCGAACATACAATGGGCGAGTAACGCCATACGATATCGTATTACTTTGAAACACATTGTCATACAAATGTATCTGTTGTTAGCGATTGGTAATTGCTGGCCCGGAGTGCAATTGCGAAGGGAACTGAAGTCAATGGAAGTCGGTTGTATTGTACTATCAAGTCAAATATACCCTTGTGTAAGAAGGAACCGCGTTGGACGCGGTTTTAACCGTTATGTTGTGAGTTTATTATCATAAAAATTTAATTAGGAAAATTTATGTCTGAACTGTAAAGGTTTGAGATGCATTATTTACTATCCATATATTGATATTGTATGTTTAATGCCCAAATCTAAATAATCTAAATTATAGTAATAAAAAGTAGTGAAAAATAGTACGGAGCCGCATTTTGTTTCAGTAAAAACGGTTATAGAGAATCCATCCCTAGGTACTTAATGCTTAAAGTATTTCAAAAAAATGAAGTGAAATGTTACAAAATATTTAAGTGTAGATGCCACGACCTAGTGAATGTTTCTTGTAGGCTACTGTATAAGCTTGAATCTTTACTTAAAATAGAGTTAAAAATAAAGTTTGACAAAATTAAAAATGTTAACCAAATAAACATTCTAATTATTCAATCCGAAGCACTCAACATACACAATGTTATGGTATTGAAGCTATAACTAAGAGTTCGGAGCAGTAAAAACGGCTCTATACATAAAGAGCATTAATTTTCAATCTGTCTGGCTTCCCCCACAATAAGCGGTGGCAGACCTCAAGACATTAGCGAGATTTCCTCTAATGACTACTAAAACTGAAGTGAGGATAACGCTCTAAGTGGCTTTAATGTTATGGTTCAAAATATAAACTAATAGCGATATTTGTAATGTGAAATTATACTTTATGTTGTTTAGCAAGGGAATGTGTCTGGATCTTTTTACAGATTTATAAAGTAGCTTAATATTCTAGGTGATTTTAAAGTTACATATTTAATAACCTCGATGTTTGATTTAATCATTATTAGGAAACACTGACTAAAACTATTAATATAAAAGTTACATTAAAGTCTAATTAATTTAAAAATACGATATCTCGTATAATACCAATCAACGTAAACAATTCTTTCACATATTCCATATTTATCAAATTTCCAATTATTATAATTATAGAAGACATGAACGATAAACAATATTCCGCGAAAGCTTATTGCGGGTGACACAATGTGTAGGGTGTGGTGATTGATGATGCCCTTGTTCGCTGATCGTCGGTTCAATTACACCACGATTATTTAATTTGACATGATACTTCAAATTAACACTCTTTAATTGTTATCAATGGGCGCTAACGTAGTGAAAGTTAGCGAATAACGTACCTGTATTTTCAATTGCGTATCTTGAATAGGTATGTTGATTTCTATAAAGAGTTCACTTTACACTAACATTGGCCGTCCAATTTCATGATATTAAAATCTAAAGACTGACCGACCACTTTATGTAAAACTACAGATAAAGCAACACAATCTAAACTTGATAAGAGCGATATACATTTATCAGTTCAAGAAAAGTCCATTGAAAGTTTTCCCCGTGTCATCTAATTCAAAGAAATACCTCTAATATTCTAACACTCCAATGCACGTTTATTGCCTCTATAAATTCTATAGATCGCCCCAGGAGGCTAGCGGCTATCGCCATTTCGATTCGCTCTCTTCGTTAAATTGAAATGGCTCGCCCTTTGTCGGCGCGATTTAAATTCGACATTTTAAACCATTTCTTTTGGTGACCATTGATCGGGACTGTTATCGTGTGTGGATTTATATGCAAGTTAAAGTTCTTATCGGTCGCAATGATGGGCTTTGTTGAATTGAATGTTGACCTATCTGTCAGCTGATGAAAATGTTTTATTTAAAAGAGCAACTATAGCCATTGTTCTTGTTTATGTAGTAGGTGATTTTTTAAGCAGTATTAATAGTTATTAAAACACAGGGTTCATTTTAATGTACGATTCAAAAGTGACTGTAAACTGAAAAGGGCTTCCACTTAGAGACATTTGTGTGTTTAGATTCTTCCAAGAAATAGGCAACCACTTTATCACATAGGTATTATGTATAAGATGTGCAGATTACTTCGCTATATAGGTAGGTATACTCTATCACACAACATATATACTTAAACGCTAAAATACATCTGCCATTTCAGTCTACAATTTTACGTGTGCTCTACCAAACATATACTGACCTAAATGATCGGCTCTACAAAAATATTGTACACAACTACAAAATACTGCAAAAACCATCTCCCAATATCTCTTAGAAAAGAAATAGCACTCTTAAACAAAATAAGTGTTACATATTACGCAACCCACCTACATAGCAATTGGCAACAAAGGGAGGTGTGAGGGTAAAATCGTCGCACCTCGACCGTCCACGTAGTCATTCCGAATTCAGTTGGCATTGCGTTCTCGAAAAACTTTCTTGCTAAAGGATTTATTTAGGAACCTGCGCTGTGCCAACTATTTGTGTAATGGTTTTGTATGTCCAGTTTCATAAATTATGAGCTGGGTGTTTCGAAACGTGGTGATATTTTGTAGAGGAACTTATCTTAATAATAGACGCGGTAGGAACTTGTTACTAGGTAGGTTGTGTGAATTCTGATTCGCGAATATGTTTTAAGTATCTATTGTTTAAAACTAAAAGTGTGAATGTTTAATGTGTAAAGAGAACTTATAATATTTTACTGTCAATATATACCTGTAGATACAGGTTAAAAACAGATCTTGATAATATTAGGTATCAACAATTGGTAGTCTTTAAAGTTTCCAAATAATATATCTATATATTCTGTATCTGTATTCTGTATGTATTTTTTTCTGAGAATAACGTAGTTTGTTGAAAGAGTAACGCGGTTCTTGTAAAAATTTCATTATGTAATGGTATCAAATAAGGTAGATAATGATTTAAATTATCTCAATTGAATTTTTAACTCCGTACTTTGTCCAATTACACTTGTTTGGATAGCCGCAAGATATCAGATAAATTTATAGATTACAAAATTACATAGGTATATAATTGTTTATCGCATTGATACAACGAAAAATATAAGTGTGTTTATGTATGTGAATGTTTATAATTCATGCTGATTAATACCGAGAATAAATTAAAAATTCTATCACGATTTTCACATTACGTTCATATCATACTTATCATATCGTTTGACACTAAGATTTAATACGGCGAGTGTGAAATCGATTATATTTGATGAAACAGGAATCGATTATCAGACATCGTGTCTATCGCAAATCGATTCTCGTTGTCACCTTCACAAGTGCGTGTTGTTTATGACGGAATCATAAATCGTTATAAATATGCCAATCTTTATATTACTACTAGCTTTTACCCGCGGCTTCGCTCGCGTTAAGAAGTATTAATATTAATTAGGTATATTTTTGCGGCTTTGGTACTTTTGTTTAGCGTATGTAAAAAATTAACAAAGTCTAAGCCCAATCGGTATAAAATTGACATAGTTTCATACAAACTTTCATCCCTTATTTAATCCCCTTGGGGGTAGAATTGATCCAAATCCTTTCTTAGGGGATACCTACCTGCATGCCAAATTTCAGCCCGATCCGTCCAGTGGTTTGGGCTGTGCGTTGATAGATCACTATATCAGTCATCTTTGAGTTTTATATATTATTAAGAAGATTAAAGGTATGAATTTTCGAAAATCTTTTCTTACCGGACGCCTACGTCATAAGATCTATCTACATGCCCAATTTCATGCAAATACATCAAAGGAATAAAAAGTTTCCTACAAATTTCTATTGCCTATTTTACACCTTTAGGGGATGAATTAAAAAAAAAAATTCTTAACAGAACGTCTACGTCATATGATCTATCTACATGCCCAATTTCATGCAAATACATTCAAGGAATAAAAAGTTTCATACAAACTTCTATCCCCTATTTTACCCCTTTAGGGGATGAATTTTCTAAAATCCTTTCTTAGGGGACGCCTACGTTATGACATCTACCTGCATGCCTAATTTCAGCCCGATACGTCCAGTGGTTTGGGCTGTGCGTTGATAGATCACTATATCAGTCACCTTTGAGTTTTATATATATATATATATTTAGGGGATGAATTTAAAAAAAAATTCTTAACAGAACGTCTACGTCATATGATCTATCTACATGCCCAATTTCATGCAAATACATCCAAGGAATAAAAAGTTTCATACAAACTTCTATCCCCTATTTTACCCCTTTAGGGGATGAATTTTCTAAAATCCTTTCTTAGGGGACGCCTACGTTATGACATCTACCTGCATGCCAAATTTCAGCCCGATACGTCCAGTGGTTTGGGCTGTGCGTTGATAGATCACTATATCAGTCACCTTTGAGTTTTATATATATAGATAGATCTTGTATTTAATCAGGATGACCATAAATAAATGGATGTTTTTCCTTGTTGATAAATTATAATGAGAGTTTATTGGATTTTGTTTGGTATATTTTTTATCCAATGAAATTACAAAGATGTATAGGTAGGTAGGTACCTATAATTCGAAAATGTTGATTCTCCACGTCACGTTCTTTGAAGTGGTTTTCTGAGTCATGAAGAAAAAGTACACAAATTAAATCTTTTTTTAAATAAAAAAGAGATAATCTTATAGGTATATCAACGTTTTTAATGTTAAATTACTTAGATATATCACTTATCAAAGAGAGAAAAACCCAAATTAGGTACGTCAGGTTTTGATCATATCTTATCTCTCCTCCTTTGTATTAATAATTTTTGAGATACCTACAATATTGTTTAATCTCAAATAAAATATTATTCGTAATGAGTAATTCTCAAAAGTTCAAAAGATTCTAATTTGAAATATCGCCATTTAAAATTTAAATACAGAATAAATCGGCTCTACATACGCTCGGCTTTACTGAAATGGTTGGCACCCGCCGGCGGCCTACATAACCACATAATATATGAAAGCCTCAATCGGTTCCTGCGACTACGACGTGCGACGCAGGTGCTACAGACTCCGGTGACAGACAAAGACGCAGATAATAAGGAGCATCCCATTGGTGCATCCGTCGCCCGACCCCGCCCACCGCCCGCCTCGGCCAATCGCTTACCGCTACACATCTTGAATATTATCTAGTTATCTGCCGTCTCACTTGCCACTACACACGACGCTTTCAGACTGAAATTATAACGCGTTTCTGAAAATATATACCTTCCACGCGTTTCACGCATCTCTACCTCGCATGAAGCGGTTATTATACATTTAACGACGGTTTTATGTCTAGTTTAATGAGTGATCTTTGACATTCGTATTGAATTTTAATTTAGCTACGTAGCTATTCGTCGCTCAAGTAGGTACGCTACTGTTCAACGATAGAATTCGATACGATAACACGTTTTGTTTTTGAAACATTTTTATTCGGCGTCATGTTCCATATCCATTATTGTTTGACCTGCTTTGTTTTTTATTTGAACACGTTAAGTCTATGCAAAGGGTCGATCAGGTGAAAAGAATGGGGTCAAATACTTCTGGACGCATTACGCAAGTGATTTGTTATTACGTCGACAGTTAGTTTCTTTGTGTCGAACGCAATGAACTCCCACTACTAAGAAGTGTACCTAATTAATAGAGAAACAACAAGTCTTTTTGGCAAGCTTATATCATAATTGTAATAAACTACTAATTGTTAATTAAACTGTAAAGACAGTGTGTTCTAAAACAAAGCAGCAGACAAGATTTTCAGACGGTAAGCTTGTATAAGCCCGAAACCCGCACGAAAGAGAGGGGTGCTTTACAAAGACACAGTCGGGGTGCGAGGGGAGGGGCCGGCCCGGGCGAGGGTATGATTCGGGATTCTAGGGATGAGCTCTCGCCTCCTCTCGTTACTCTGGGACCGTTCGCCGCGGCCGTCGCACATATCTCGATCCCGCGGCATCGATACTGCATCCAATGCGTATCAAACGCATCGCGAAAAAGACAATTATATATTTGAATATCTAATCGATACGTCAATATCATCGATTAATAGTGCTGTGACTTAGTTGTATTGGATTGTTTTTGTACAAATAGTTTAATCGAATCGAATTTTGATTGATTAATTAATTAAATAATCGATGAATTATGAGACAATGAAATGACTGAATGCAGTGTTCGTGAGTCATGAAACATTCGTTTGCTGTAAATTTTACAGTGATTGTGTAAAAATGAAGATGTCTGGTAAGTGCGAAGGGCTGATTAGCATTGAAACTTTTTCAGGATTTTTTAAATTATTTACACTAATTTGATGACAATTTTCGTTCAATTATTATAATTTGAATAATTCAGAACGGTATCAATAAAAAGTGAAGATTAATTTATTAGTATTTGGTCGTGTATTTTATTTTGTATGATTAACCTGGGTATTTTGTGTGAGTGTTTTTAATATTTCATAGGTATATCAGATTATAGTTTTTTTAAATTACATAGGTAGGTATTATATAAGGAGCTAGAGATATTTAAACAAGAATAGGAATTTTTTATCAGATCATAATCAGACATCTATCTAACATTTATGAATTTATTTATTTATAGTGTTCAAATAAACACAATAATTATGTAGAGTCAAATCCATCGCATATATATTGAAATAAATTATTAATATAGGTAATAATTAATAACTATGATAATTAAAAATATTTTAAATATTCTTCCTATTCAAATTATACACGCTCTAACCAATAATTTAATAAAACTGTGCACATGATTATTATCAACAAAGATTGTACATTTTCAAGATTACACGAGGAAAATACGAATTGATAAAAAAAACACAATCTTAAATCGTGAACGTTCCACGTTGTTTTTCGTGTAATAAATATTCAGCATGCGATCCCTTTTTGTATCATGTCAAGTGTTATCTAATTCTATTAAGTGCGTGCGAAAAGACCCGAGTCCGGGCCACAATTTGATTATTATTTGTCTGTGGTAAGATGGCGGGTGTTACCTTTTGGCGGGCGCCGCCGGTTCCAAACATTATTTGTGTTTCTTGTTTGACACAGCTTAAGTTGTTAAGGATTTTGTTTACATCGTCGAGATGCGAACGTTATCTTTTGAATAATTTTGAAGATCTGAGCCGTTTTTTTGTGCGTTATTGGGAATATGTTTTTTTAGGGTAAGCGTTTAAAACAACAATCTTGTGATTCAAACTACAACTTAACACTGTTTATTATAATAGACTTTATTGAAAAAAAATATTTATTTTACCTCAATTTTATATGTATATCAAATTCCAATTATATACTAGTGATAATTTAGTACAAGTTACATGAATTATGTAGAATTAAAATTAATATTTATGCCTATAATTATGATAGGGATTATAATATTAATAGGATAACGGAAAATAAAACCCGAGAGGGTTTTTTGTGTAGTATGAAATCTTCATTATTTCCTTATTGTATCAATAAATATAGGTAAGTAATATCAAATATAATATATATACAGGAAATAAGGTTGAGTGAATATTTGTTGCGGAACAAATTAAAATATGATATGATAAATCTGTAACGTTGAGAGGGTGTCACGCAAAGTATGGTTAAATCTTTGTCAGAATTGATTTTAATTTAGTGTAGGTACTTTTTTGTCTGAAAAAGCATATATTCAGAAATCACATCGATTCAATTAAAGGTAGTGGAATATTGAATTTACACATTTTGAAACATAGAGCATGTAGAGTCTATTTTATTATCCTTTTATAAGTCACTACATAGTATAAAACAAAGTCGCTTTCTCTGTCCCTATGTTCCTATGTCCCTATGTATGCTTAAATCTTTAAAACTACGCAACGGATTTTGATGCGGTTTTTTTTAAATAGATAGAAGAGGATTCAAGAGGAAGGTTTTAGTATATAATTTATTATGTTTTAGACAAAGCGGGCGAAGCCGCGGGCGGAAGGCTAGTGTATTTATAAAATTCTATTTGATATCAGTAGTTTAAAAGATTGTTGGTTGGATATTTGGAACATAAATAATTATGATTTAATTCAGAAACAATCTATTTTGTAGTTAATATTATCAGATCATGCACTTACCTGCCCTTATGTAGGTTCCTAAGTATGTGTGGTATAGTAGTTTATGTTTTGCTTAGGTAGTAAATTAAAGATAATTTTTCAGTTTTATGAATAAGAATAGAAGTTTCAAAGGATATGTTACTAATACTGTTTCTTCATAGCTGTTTTCTATGTGTAAAACAGCAACTAAAGATACATACCTACAGCATCGAAAATTAGAAAGCCTAACTTTCCGCGAACCAAGCTATTGTTGTCCCTAATGAATACGTATTTAGCGAATCCGTATGTCCGATGAGGCTTACACATTTGCTTATAAAATTTGCGGTTAGAAACTTTACTTTCAAGTAAATATATACCTTATTTTAAAGGAGTAAAAGCGTTGTTTGGTTCTAGTATTATGGTGGTGGAGTATTTTATGATTGAAGCCGGGCCGTGAACTCGGTGACAGAGAGACGTAAAACGCGCTTATTGTCAGTGCCGTAACTAACACGTGAAATCGACTTGCACTGGGGTCTTCGGACAACGACATCTGTGTGATACATTATAGATACATTTTCTGCTTATTTATCAGCCGATTAAAATTGTGTAACCCCTTTTCAGGGTAATCTGGCTTGAAGCGCCTCCTATTTTCGTTTTTTTTTGTGATTGATTTTTCATATAATTACTTAAATATGAATGTATATATTGACATAGAAACGTATTTATATCATCATTAATCATTATATAATAATTTATTGAAAAATAGGCTGCTGTATACAGGGTGTCCCAAAAAGTAGTGATATACTGAAGCTGGGAGGTAGAGGACCTAGAAGGCTATCCGAATCACCCCCATGTATGTTATGCGATTTTTCGTATTTTCGGAGTTATGACGTTTTTTTTAATTTTTCACCTATCGCTGAGTACGATGAGATTTTCACTCATGGTGACGTCAATTATCCAATCCAATTATTTATTATATTATGTCAAGATGCTTGATTTTTTTTTGTGTGCTAAGCTGAAAGATAGGCCAATTCAGTATAGTAACATTTACTATCGTTAGATCTACGAATGGAATAAAAAAAAAGAATTAAATGCCAAGAAAGATAAAATTACTCAGTATGTTCACCACTTCAAGGGCCCGTAAAAAAATAAAATCACATAAAAAACGTTTTCCGTTTGGCTTTTAAAAACTTGCTCTATCTATCAGGTAGCTACCCTGAAAATTTCATTTAATTATTCAGAAGGCTTCAATCGAAAAATTGAAATCTAAATGTGGTAAGTGCAAAAATTGAATTAACATGATTATTAATAAAAACAAATTAAAACCAATAACAAGGTGTTTAATTACCAGAAATTTTTAAAATGACCCCGCTGTTGCCCAATGCAAGTGCGACATCACCGTAAAAAGTTGTCTTTTAAATGTTTGAATGCCCTTTTATCATTTTTAATGGTTTCTTCTGCTACTATGAATTTCCGGGTTATTTCGTCCAAATTGTGGCAGTCTCTCGTCTTTGTAGTATCCCCACGGAAAAAAATCAATAGGGTTTATGTCCGGGGACCGTGGAGGCCAGGCTAAAGGGCAAAGATACCCTGAAAGATGGATTGGTCGTTGCAGCCTGCGCATGCGCCGGTGACGCCTGCCTTAAAGCCTGGCCTCCACGGTCCCTCGACCTAAACCCCATTGATTTGTTTCAATGGGGATACTAAAACGACCTCGGCTACTTGAGAGAATGCCACAATTTGGACGAAATAACCCGGAAATTCATAGTAGCAGAAGAAACCATTAAAAATGATAAAAGGGCATTCAGACATAAAAGACAACTTTTTACGGTGATGTCGCACTTGCATTGAGCAACAGCGCGGTTATTTTAATAATTTCTGGTAATTAAACACCTTGTTATTGGTTTTAATTTGGTTTTAATGATCATCATGTTAATAAAATTTTTGCACTTACCACATTTAGATTTCAATTTTTCGATTGAAGCCTTCTGAATAATAAAATGACATTTTTAGGGTAGCTACCTGATAGATAGAGCAAGTTTTTAAAAGCCAAATGGAAATCTTTTTTTATGTGATTTTATTTTTTTATGGGCCCTTGAAGTTGTGAACACGCTGGGTAATTTTATCTTTATTGGCATTTAATTCTTTTTTTTATTTCATTCGAAGATCTAACGATAGTAAATGTTACCATACTGAATTGGCCTATCTTTCAGCTTAGCACACAGAAAAAATAAAGCATCTAGCGCAATAATTCACGTCACCATAAATAAAAATCTCTTCCTACTCAGCGATAGATGAAAAATTTAAAAAAATGTCATAACTCCGAAAATACGAAAAATCGCATTACATACATGGGGGTGATTCGGATAGCCCTCTAGGTCTTCTACCTCCCAGCTTCCGTTTATCACTACTTTTTGGGACACCCTGTATAGTGATATAAAGCAGCCTATTTTTATTATTTATTATATATATATCTATACATATATTATATAATATATATATATATATATATATATATATATATATATATATATATATATATATATATATATATATATATATATATATATACATCTATCTATATATATATCTATATTTATTATTTTACTATTTTTATTATATAATTATAGTGATAATTAAAACTCATGACACAAAGTCAACTCCATTCCATCCTATATCCAGCCTATGTTCTTATTTAAAATCTGGCGCGAATTTCTACGGAAACCAGGGATTTAACGACGACTCCTCCGCATTGTCCGTGCACGAAGCCAACGCTCACAAAACGTCAATGCTCTTCGCGATGACTAATTTGAATTTGAAATTCGAACATATTTTACGACGTCTCAGTCTTGCCAGTCAATAAAAATATGACCATAGACTATGCTCTGTTCTAAATTAAGAAAAATAAATTTGACTCTATTGCTAAATGCTTAATATTAGTTGCGACAGGTGAACTGGCATAGCAACGGAGTATTTAAATGAATGCTATGCCGAACTGGATTGAAAAAGGGTTTCTTTAGACACGTTCACGAACATCCTGCGCATTGTTGATCGGAACTGCACTTTTGTGATGCTAAGCAGTTATCATTCCTCTCTTAATAGCATTGTGTTAACATTTATCAAGCGTCTAATTTTATAGCATTTTTTTCAATGCCACGTGCTGAAGAAAACGTATGGACAAGATAGGGGTTGTTTTAACAACTATATTAGCGGTAATGGGGTGGTTATGATTTATGGAGTGTCTCTTTCAGCTGTATTTGCTTGGGGGATGTAGTTTATTGATGACACGCGTCCGTTGCGTCGCTTGTAATGAATTTGTTTCCTTCACTAAACACCGCGTTCGCTATTTGTCTATCAATTTTTTTGTTTGTAAATGACCGTTTACACAATGTCGTAACGATACCCCCTTAATAAAAGAGTTACAATGGTTAGATGGTGTATACATTTATCATTATTTAATGCACCGAATTATTTATTATTCCCATTGTATTTAAATGATTGGGTTATCGTTTTAGTAATAAACGTTATTGCGTATTAAATTTGAAAATTAGATTTATAAACGAATAAGTATAAGTGCTTAAAATAAGAAACCTTAATTAATATTGATAGAGCGTCGTCGTTAATATTCATATTCGCCGCGACTTCTTTAAGATCCTAATGAAAATAAACGAAACAAAGACATATCTCCATGTAGTTCATTTGCATTTCGGAGGGATGCTCTGAGACACAAGAGACAAGCGGAAACGCTTTGTGGTGAGCGGAAATCAGGCATAATGCCTCCATCTTGCATTCCATAATTTTTTTTATGTCTGAAATAAGGACGGCAGGTTTGCGTTGTCAGGATGGAGATCGCGATTAAGATAAAGGATCACATGATTAAAACTGTTTAGTCATTTGTGTCAAAGCACCACATTCAATGTAGGGAGCATGCATAGAGTCCTAATGTAGAGAAATAATTATCTGTGAAGCTAGATTACTTCTGTTGAATTAACATGACATTATCATCATAGTGTATAACGCGGGACCACTGATTGTTATAGTTATCTTAATTCATTATAAATACAAAACAAGAAGATACCTCTACTTTTTTTATATTAGAGCGAAGCAGTAATTCTCAACTATCTGTTTTCATATCAAATATACTAAACTATTCTTCTTGTTACAGCAGCTGACAGCCAGGAATCTGGCAGTCCACCACCAAGTCCATCCGAATCTACAACTTCAGAGACAGCTCCCACCCTAGTACACATCAAACAAGAAAACATGGTGCCTGGAATAGACAGCAAGAAATACTTCGGAGCCGCTGACTTCGGCCTCCCAGATACATATCTACCGCAGAGCTTCTCTGAATATAGCCGAGTTTATAGACCGTTAGATATCCCTAACCAGGGCTTTTTAGACCATGTATTGAAAATACCAAACGGGAAAGACGATGATGGCAAAGAGGACAATGTATCAGAAAGTTCTGACTTCAATTTACCGTCAGAGTTACTGTTTAAATCTGGTGGGATTTTTGCGCGAATTAATATAACAAATGGAACGAAGTATGGACCGTTCAATGGAAAGTGGGAAACGCAGCCTTTGGACAGGAGATTTGCTTGGGAGGTAAGCTTCATACAATTTAATATTTTTAATTCTACCTCTTATTTCTCTACATTTGATGTTTAAAATGCAAATAAATTATCAACACGAACGCAAAGAATTGTAAATACTTATAATATTGTCAGTTGCGCAGTTATAATAGGACCAAAAAATGATTAGATACTAGCTTTCCACCCGCGGCATGGCCCGCGCAGTCAAAGAAAAACCCGCATAGTTCCCGTTCCCGTGGGATTTCCGGGATAAAACCTATCCTATGTCCTTTCTCGGGTATCAAAATATCTCTATACCAAATTTCATGCAAATTGGTTCAGTAGTTAAGGCGTAATTGAGTAACAGACAGACAGACAGAGTTACTTTCGCATTTATAATACATATTAGTATGGATTTCTCTACAAGTATTTGTTTTTTGTACAAATTATTAAGGCTTATACATGCGCTAATAACCTTGACCATACTTGACGGATCTCAAACCTCTCCCGCTGCACCTTCTTTTTTCCTCGCATTTTGTATTTAAAAAGATACCAATCAGTGAAACAAAAAATCCTCGTCAGGGACTGTTGTGTAACTGATAATTTATTAAACATAAAATTTTCAGAGCTCTAAGTCAGCAGGTTACGAAGTTTATAGAGTATTTGCGGAAAAATCGATGACCACGGCACATTTTTTTTCTAGAAATCTATTAACTTTGGAAAAAAGTCCTCGCGAGCAATTAAAGACCAAAGACCATCCTATTTTATATATTTTTTTCGGTATTGTGCTTTATGTTGTACCAGACTTTATAGAGGTTGAACATAGTCGAAATTGCCGGGTAACGCCTTAAGCTTTCGAACATGTTGAACACAGCAACACCTCGTTAACGAAATTTACCGTTCTTAAGATATGAATGGGACACTTATACCAAAATTGAGTGAGAGATTTGGGTGTCAAAGCAAATGAGTGGCCGATGTTAATAAATAACACCCAAAACTGAAGCTGTGGTAGTTTTGGTGGATATGTCAGGAGAGCGTCGTAAAATGTTGGTTTTATTGATGTTCTTATGTAGCTCTGTTCACTTGAAGCTTGATTTTTTGTTCCGTCACACTTCGTTACCTTTTACAAATTAGTTTTGTTGATGTGTCTGCCAATAATTAAATGTCCTTGTTGACAGAATGTAAATTTCTCTTTGAATTAAAGCGGTGTTTTATAAATGTAAAATAAAAACTTTATGGGAACCGAATAACCCAAAGAGACAAAAGAAAATTATCATTATTACGTTAAAATTACCAAACTTTGTGTACTATAGTGCGACATTTTTTGTACTGAGAATTGCAATAAAATGATAAACACAGATAATAAATGAATGGGTCTGAATGCTCTTAAACATGACCCGTGAGGCGTGGCGTTATCTGCGCAGAGGAAACGGAAGTCAATTGTCTGTTCTTATTCCATGATTATGCCAATATTATTTTGCAAAAGTATTATGTTACAAGCACTGCATCTTGTTCTATTTTAAGAGGTTTTACTATGTATTACAATTGCAGTATAATATGAGTTTAATAGTTAGATAAATATACTTGATTGAAGGAAGCTAGAGCTACCTATATAATATTGAGGCGTTAAATTAAAATTAATATAATATTTAAGCTACATACAATTTACATATGAATTCCGTTTATCAGTCAGAATTTTCTAGAGCTAAAAATTTCATTAATTTGATAATTTTACAAGCCTAATTGTAATCAATGACATCTAGTTTTACTTTTGTTCATAAAGAACGCAATAGCACAGATAATGCAATACTATGGTAATAGGATAGCATAAAATGTAGATACATCAATATGTTTAGAGATGTACAAAGAATAGATTCAGTAAACGAGACAGATATCTCATAATTGTGGGTGTCGCATTGCAGTCAAACCACGCTATTGTGATCATATGAAGCACGAACTTACTTCCGGTCCTTTGCGTATCCTATGGGTTTATTTGGCTATGAGTTTATTGTCATTTAGTAATTCAAGTGTTCGATAGAACGGACGATTTAATCTTGAAGGCGGGTAAAAGGCTGCGCTAGTGTTTTTTCTGCTTAAAGTTTGTGAATGGTCAGATTTGTCGTACGGTAGGTTGTCACTAGAAATGAATAGTGGATTATATTTTAAATATTTGACACAGACCGACGACCTTTGAGACATTTATTAATTGTGTACTTGATTAGAATATAAAACACAGTCGCTTTCTCTGTCCCTTTGTATGCTTAAATCTTTAAAACTACGCAACAGATTTGATGCGGTTTTTTTTAAATAGATAGAGTGATTCAAGAGGAAGATTTTAGTATACAATTTATTAGGTTTTAGACAAAGCGGGCGAAGCTGCGGGCAGTAAGCTAGTTAATGAATATTTTTTACCCAACGCGACCGTACTCTTTTTATTTTTTTTTAAGATCAGTCTCTTATTTCGGCTTATAAAGACAGAACACAATAGACTGTATTCGTCCTAATTCGTACGTGATATTATAGTAAAAATGCCAATAATGTACGTCATTATGTGGTTATGCTGACCAAGCGGTTTCCGCTAGACGGAACACTTTGATGCCTTGTGTGGCCATGATGTAATGACATTCGTGGTAACAAAGGGGATTTGTTCTTGCTATTGATTTGTAAGTTTATCGATTCATAGAAATAGTAGATTTTTTATAAAAGAGTTTTTTTTATCAACTCTTTTTTATGTTATTAGGTAAACAGTATATGTTTAAGAATATTGGTAATTAACAATATCGGTAACTAATTCTACAATAAGTTTTATTAACAAGTAGAGATGAAAATTTTATGTAAATTGTGTTGTCGATGAATTTTGTAACGTTCTACGTAATAAACCAAATTCGTTTGAATTCAAAATAATACCTACAAATTCTTGGAAATGTGGACAAAGAAGTGGGTTACATCACAAGCGTCTGAATAAACATAAAAGGATTGAATTAAATTCGCAAAGTTCACATGTCTACGTAAACTTAAGGGGTTACACCCATTGTGTGCAGACATGGTAACATTATCTAACCACCGTTTCACAGATTTTAATATCTCAATAAAGATCTTAGTGAAAAAAAGCGGGATCCGGGTAATCGAAGAATTCTTTGCGAAGATCCCGTGTCAAAGTGCAATAAAAGGTTGCGTTCGAATAAGCGTTAATTTTGGCCGAGGCGTGACCCCCGTCAACAGTTTTTTCAACATTTTACACTTTTTAAAGAAAAAAAACGAGTAACGGTAAATTTAACAAAGCGAGATGTCACCGAATTTGTACTTAAAAATTAAAACTTGATTGGCGAGTTTTTTATAAAATAAAATTGCCACGAAATCTCGAAAAACTTATCTCTTCAATTAGCGGAGTTCTCACAAGTTTTAAAAGGTCGTTGGGAGCAAGTTTATGATAAGTTTTGATTGAAAAAAAAGAATAGAATAATGTAAATTCTCCGTATGATTTTTTGCATGCATTAAAATATATTGTAATTAAAGATATCCATATCTATTTTTACAATCCATGGGAGTATCTATCCATCGAATGAATATCAATTAGAAAAACAAGTTCGATACAATGAGATATCGCGGGATGTCAATCAAAATTATAATTTTTATTTGAGTGGCATTATTTGTCGGGGCGCGTTGGAAATTGATGAGATTGGCAAGTAATGTATTCCGTTAATTATTATTGCGAATTTTTTAAATGAAAAAAATGGAATAACATCATGGGTATATTTGCTGTGGATCTGACAAAGGGAATTGGTTATGAATGTTTTATTGGTTCCTGTTTATATTTCGGAGAGTCACGCGTCGGAGCGAAGTGTTTGTACACGCATTTTTGGTTATGAATCCTGATACTATAAATACTGAAAATTTTAAATTATTGTACAGCGTAGCTTTTACTTATGAAATTTTACTTATGATAAACGAATGAGTAATTTAGAAAACGTATTCAATTCATAAGTTCTTTAATAATACGGATAAAAGCAACACGAAATATAAATTACTATATATTAATTACTCATAGGTATATGAGAAATTCGCGATCTGGCGCTATTATAAAAATTAATTATCAAAGGGCAGCTTTAAAACCGGTTCGCATAATCAATCAATAAATTCATGAGCGTTGATTTAAACTAATCTCTGCGCCTAGCATCCGTTGCATTACTGTCAAAATAGCTGTCATATTTGTGTGACATCTTTTCATAGTTGGCCACCCCCTTCGGAAAAGGATTAGTGTGGTCCCCATTACATCTTCATTACGGTAGGCGGCTGACGTTTTGTATTGTCGTGGGAATAATAATAAATGTATTTGTTACTATTGATAATATTTATACGATCCGCGTATGATCTCGGTTTACAATGGTGCAGATGTTATATTTGGAAGTAAAACCTACGTTTGACTAGATATCGTTGTGATATTCAATTGTCACATATTTATGTAGAGAAATATTAAATTAATTAGTTTGTAAGATACATAATTCACTATCTACCCAACTAAAAAAAGATTAATTAATTAGTTTATATTATCTACTTGTTTTAAATTTTAGCAAAATAATTCAGAAGTTTCCACACTTATAGTACATTCGTAATTATATTCAATTTTTTGTAGTTTTAACGTTTAATAAGGATATTTTCAAATTCAGTATTGTACATTCAATACAAAAAACTAAATTGTGTAGTCATTATTGATACATATTCAATTATTTTTCGTCAAAGTTCACTTTACAAAAAAGGTCGAGGAGCAGACATTGGTTATTCTACAAATAATTAATTCATTAATTCATTTATTACAATTGGTGTGTCATGTATAATGTGACATCGTAATCAACCAATTGCAGCTGACTAGGTATTACGAAATTATAACTTTCCACTTGAAATTTTGGTAAACAACGGTTTCAACTCAAACTCAAACATTTATTAATTCAATAAGACTTCTTCTAGAAGCGCTTTTGAATTATCAATAGATGTAATTATAATTTTAACCACCTTATGACTAAGTAAAAATATATAACTACATAATAATATAGGGTACTCAGATTAGGTACAATAATTCTTTTGCTCGTAAAAACTGCATTTTAAACATCAAAAACATCCGATAAAAACATGCAGTCTCTTCTCGAATTAATAAACACCGCCATAAATAATATTAGGATAGGGCGCTTCCACCCCATCGAGCTGTTATCCAAACATTATTATTAACAAGAAGACACTTATCAGTTAATCTTACACCATTGCACAATAGCAGCTAATCTCCAGGCGTGATAGAAATTTATCTTCCCAATACGAGGGAACATTGTCGCTGCCCCTCGCATGTTGAGAAATGCGACCAATATTAAGGGGAACTTTAATTGAGATCTGCATTAAAAATTGGAAATTTATCTGTCAGAAATTTTAGAGCAAAAATATTTAAGAACCTCCTTTTTTGAAGTCGGTTAAATAGGTTAGATACCTATTTAACCGACTTCAAAGTTTGTCAACTGTGTCAACTCCTTTAGTTAGTTCTAAAGGAGTTGACACAGTTGACTAAATGTTTTAACTGCAGTATATTTTTCACGACGTACAAAACTTATTAGTATTTATGAAATAATATATCAGAGCCGGGATTAATGTACGAAATTCATTGTTCACGGAGGTGTAATAAAATCTCATTGCAAAGTTAACACACGACCCATGTCTCTGCGGCTTCTTATTTTCGCAAATATTTTTCGTTCGCAAAACAGCGTGCGCCAGTCGAGCAATATTTCATCTGAGCTGGCCAGAACAATAATAGCGCTTCGAGTCGAAGCCACGGCACGTTCGCACCACAATGTAACCGACCGTCCATTATTTCCTGACCTCTCTACCCACGGCCGTTTGCTTCAAGTTTCAATCTGTGCCATACAGATTTTAGAGCGCTAAAAGTTCAAGCGATTCTGGCTTCTAGAATACCATCGCCAGCATCCGTGTAGACAAAATAACGTATTACTTCGAAAGCAATGCGATATATGCACCAATTATTGGGTTAGGTTAAGTCTTGTTTACACTGGGAACTCGACAAAGGCGATTGTTGATGCGTGGGATGCCAAAAGGCAAAGGAGAATGGCGAAACTGGGCCTAACAAAATTAGGGCCTTACAGAAATCATAATATATTTAAAATTCATTATGTTATTTTTAATAATTCTTGGTAAAATATTGACTTCTGATTCTATGGGAAAACAAATGTTTGAAAAAAAAGATAATGTGTTCACTAACGGCATTGTTATTTAGATTTCTATGACTACCGGTCTTATCAAGCAGAGATTGTCAGTGCTGTCAGGAGTAAAATAGTCGATATATCGATTAAAACGAATGAATATTTATTTTCATTTTTAGTTTTATATAAAATTCAAATGCTTTATAAATCAGAAATATAAGTTAGCTGCGTTACATATTTTATTTTTAACTTTTTAGCACGCTATTTATTTAGGTAATTCTATACATTTTTACTCATGGCGGCCGCACTTTGTAAGAATATTTCTGAAATGTAGCTGGCCGCTTCAATTTTAATTACAATGTCATGTTTGTCGTTTGACTTTTGACATTTGATTGAGGTTTTTCGTTTCGTGGTTAACTTATTTTCTTCATCTTTATCAACTTTCGCTACGTATTACGGACACTGACGATCTCTGTTATTACTACCAACCAACGCTTGCACACCGGACTTTGATTACCTGCCTTTACGACTCACTACTGCTACCCTACCTGGACACCGACTTTGCATCCGATTTTTCATTTACAAATATGAACTGCATCAACTGTGGTATTAGTGCTTATCGTAACAATGCTATACGTATGCATTTGTTACAAGGTAACGCAATAATATCAACTATACAAGGGTGTGCTGCTCCTCTAACGGTTAGTGGATAAGTATTATCTAAGGTATTTAGTACTAGCTATTGAAATCAAACAAAAACGTAAACACACATTGTTTTATATATATACTAGCGGTCCACCCCGGCTTCGCCCGTGGTACCTACATGTTTAAACTATCCTATCTCTCAAGTTGGATCGAACTCCACATGGTGTGCGAATTTTATCATAATCGGTTAAGTGGTTTAGAAGTCCATTGAGGACAAACATTGTGACACGAGATTTATATATATATTCACTTTCTTTTGTCCAATTGTAATATTAATTCTTTATTTGTAGATCACTCACTCTGATCACATATGTGATGCATGCTGGAAACTTGCAAATGATGTTGTAACTCTGGGTCATCAACGTGTATGCATTTATTGTGGACGTTCTGTATTGCGCACACGGTTTCATTTACTAAGAACTGATTCTCAACGCGATCAAAGAATTAGAGCAGTGATATTAGAGTGGATATTACCTCGTCATTTAAGTTATTGAGTGTTTTGATAATATTTTAAGTAAAAAGTTGCCAATAATCTTCTTTTTAAATCTCAAAGTAAAAATGAAAGGTGTTTTAACAAAGTATTTCTTTACAGATTGGAAATAGAGCAACATATCTATGTCATTCTTGCTGGGTGAGGGCTCTCATAGGAAGGGAAGCAATAACAGTTTATTATTGTAATTGTTTAGTAGGAAGAAGAACTGTAGGTTGCTGCTGTCACGTTATGTGCATAATATGGTACCTTAGCCGGGCAAGGTATCAACCAGATTTAATGCCACCAGCACAGTTTCTGGATGATGTGTTAATTGTTTATGATGATAATGATGAATAAACGATTTATGAAAAAACGTGTTTTATTTTATATATAAGTACCTACGATGTTTTGGTAGGTACTCTAAAAGAATAAAAGTTCGATCCAATATCTCTATTACCTAACTGTTCTTCTGTTACACTCTTTATCTAAATAATGTATATTATAGGATATAAACTTACCTCTACTTAGAAAGAAACAAAGCTATTCATTGAACTCGAGCAAACCTAACCTCAATTTTAGTGACGTTACATGCTCAA
Organism: Colias behrii; assembly: GCA_029959065.1. Lineage (NCBI taxonomy): Eukaryota > Metazoa > Arthropoda > Insecta > Lepidoptera > Pieridae > Colias > Colias behrii. The sequence goes on from JARWMC010000016.1 coordinate 4,755,793, forward strand.
TATCTCTGCTATCCCATAGAACAGATCTTTAATTGTTATATTTATAGAATCTGTATATTTTTATCTATTTAACCCCACATAAATCATCAGTGTAACGATCAGGCCCAAAGTCCTATGGGAGTTTGCCATTCTCCTTTGACGCAGCGCTTTCGAGCGATTGTTTTTCAATAAGCTACTATTCTTATTGAATGTCAAAACATTTACGGTTCATGCGTGCACTAATTGTAAACCGACGATTAAAATAAGTTTTCTTTGATATCTAGATCAAAATTTAGGTATATACGTTATAGCACCGTCATGATAGTTTGACATCGAAAGACAAATTTTAATAAGAGATTAATTTATGAATCAAGAACTTGATAAGATATGGAAGAAATTAGGTATAACGTCTGATTCATACTTTAACGATTTAGAAGGTGCCTATTCTTTATATTTTTATCTGTACAGCGTTTAAAACATTAAATATAAACACATGAGTTCAAACACATTCGAACACCCCAATTCATACAATTCGATACGCGAAACGGGAGCAATGATAGCCAAAAAACAACTTTTACAACTTACCGAATAATTTCGGATCTCACCAATTGTCACCGTGACGAGCGTTCGGTGTCTTTGTGATTGAAATAGTTTTTTTGCTTGTAATCTTCTGGTTAATCCGTTTTAACACGTCCAGATGTGAGCTTGCATCTCGCAGGAGAAATGAAGGAATTCGATCTATTGAGTTTTTTGCTGACGCTACTTTTTGATAATGTGACCTAGAACAGCTTTTTTCAAGTATTCACCTTTTTATTGGTAGAGAAAAAGTTTTAATAGGTTTTAAAATAATTAATTTTGCCTTTATCCCGAATAATATACATTTATAATTTTTTAACTTTCAACTGTTTTATTGGCACAGTAAATGCTTTAATTAGATAGACAATAATATATATTTTCCTATTCAGAAACACTTTTTTCATGCGTCATCATTTAACATCAATACAAAAAGTATACTAAGCAAATTTACACGATGCTCTATTTGTTATTTTTACAAACAAATAACGTAAAAATACACAATTGGCGGTGGCGATTGTTCACCGATCACTGAACACACGATGGCCGTTCTTTGTACCAATCTATAGGGTGCCATTAATACCAGATCAATGGGACATCGCATTTGACACCCACTGCTTTTGACACTGGACACAATAAAAAAACCACTAGCTCTTATTAACCAGAGAATACAGACCAAATTCGTGTGCCAAAGCTTTATCCGAGTGCAAATTCCCTGGTTATGTTTTAGTTTTTTTGCGCAATGATAGCATTGGTTCGTGGATATTTTGTCGCGTTAGGAATTAGGCCGTTTTGTCTCCGTTTTAATGTTCGAAACGTGACCGAAGAAACATATCCTAATTTCTCAATAATTTGTTCGGGTTACGGTGACAATGATCAATGGATAAGATATTTCAAAGTGTTGTAACAGTTTACGGGACGGAAACAGCTATGTTAGCCTTAATGAGGAAAAAAGCCCTATAAAATAATAGGTTCTCGTATAAAAATGGGGTTTCTCGCTGACAGTCACGGAAGTAATACTTTTCCTGCTGATAGCGAAGACAAGCTAAGGAAACGCGCTTCCTCACTTCAGGTCTGAAATGTGGACAGCGATTATAGAAAAACTAGAGGGTTGTTTCATGGTAGTTTCGGAAGTTAGCGGGCGTTTTATAGATAAAACGTGCTGGATTTTCATTAATCAACTATGTAATTTTGTTACGCAATAGATCTCTGAATATGTCTTGATTTTTGAATAATTGCAACATAATAATATGATATTTTATTAAATATTATGCGATTTAGAAATTTTTAAATCGCCGAAAAGTAGGTATAAATAAGAAACTAAGTTTCTTATTTTTATCTGAAAGGCCTAAAAGTTCCCTTGCACCAGCTAAAGAGTTCAATGTACCTACATCTATTCAAAAGCTAACCTAAAAGTTTCAATTAAATGTATAATCTTCAAACGAGGCCACATATGTAGTCAGTCCAATTTGGCGCAGGCGTGGTGCGGTATATAGCCACATAACGTACAAATTGTTATCTTGTGAAACGAGACGTGTGATTCGCGCAACGACGCGTGATAACCGCTGCCGCACCGACTGCTCTTCAGTTGTAGCTAGTGCTGTGCTATCCTTGTCGATGATTTGTGAGACCTAGTTCTAAATCTTCTTCATATAGGATTACATCTGATACATATAGGAATCAGTCCAGGTGTGCACTATGTCTGTTGTGCAATTGATTAACAGCAATGACTTATATTCGATTAAGAATGGGAATCTTGTAAATGTTTGCTGTTTAAGATTCGAACGGAAGTTGTTGTAAAGTATTAAGGATAAGATAAGAGGGTATTTTTAGTATATGACAATTTTGAAGATAGATTTAGAGTGCTGATATAATAATATTATATATAAGCTGCATGTTTAAATAGATAGTAATGACAGTAGTATCTAAATATGCACGACTTATAAAGATAAAGACGTATTTGCCTCTTTTATAAGGAAATAATATGTATTGTGACGTTTATAGGTTGCATATAGATAATTTGATCAATGTTCAATTTATTTCCTAAAGGTGGTGTGTTTTTAATCACGTAGAGATAAAGAATATCTCTTTGAAACATTTGATGATGATTAATTCATTGATAAAAATTAATATTATAAGCGTAAAAGCTCTATAAATAGGTACTTTAAAACTTACGTCAGCGACGAAGTATTAATACAAGCCATTTTGTGTAAAAAAATATTATTTGGGCTAGAAATATGAAAACGAAACAGCCATAAACATCGATAAACCGGCTGGCACATCACTAAAATTTATGAAATGTAATTTTCCGGCGCGAGCGAGTGGCGAACATTTGTAGCTTTTCCGAGTATTCTGGGAAATTGCGATCTCCGCGCAAAATATGAGATCCGCCGCAGTTCGTTTAAATTACAAACTGAGTTTTTATAATAATCTGCAGTGCGGTGCCGACTGAACCGGCTTCCGTTTAACAGATGATAAATGCGGTGAAAAATACCGGGGATTTTTATACGTACCTACGTTTTTCAAAACCAAATTGAAATTAATTAATCCTTTTACCAAATAATTGGGAATATATTGAATATAGCATTATAAAAATACATGCATGTGTATACATATTACGTTTAAATAGAGCAATTAGTTCCGTGTCCGTTGTCAAAACATATTAATATTCGGTTACAATATTTGAGTACGATGTTCGGTGCAATCCATAAGTGTCGCCAACAGCGGACACTCATATTTCAGTGTCGAGGCTAGTGTCCGCGATCCACTGGGCACATCGATGACTGATTGCGTGCATGTGCTGCCTCTGTACCCTTTACTAATGTAGGGTTGCCACTTTATAGTAATTACCGTTGTATCTATAAGTATCTATACTTATACTTACTTTACTTTACTTATAATATTATAAAGGTTTGTATGTATGTATGGTTTTCACGCATAAACTACTGAACCGATTACAATGAAATTTAGCACACATATAGAGGGTAACTTGGATTAACACATAGGATAGGTTTTATCCCAGAAATCCCACGGGAATGAGAACTATGCGGGTTTTCTTTGAAAACGCGGGCGAAGCCGCAGGCGGAAATCTAGTAGGCTATAAAGTATTAAATTATCTTTGGCGGTAATAAGGAAAATAACGATAAAATTATCTTTAGGTAATATAAACTGATTATTATTTCACACAGTTTAATAGTGCATATGCTCATCAAGCCCAATTAATTATATCACAAAAACATTGTTACCTATTATATTGTCTTTTATTCATTTTTAAAACTACAACAACACAGTAAGTTACAAAGAAAGTATAAAGGTTAAAAACATTCGAAAGCAGTAATTTTTAAATTATACCTAGTTGAATAACATTTTTAACTGAGTACATTTTACGTAAAACAATAAAAGCTTATAGTTATAACGTCTTAATAACGTACTCAAGCGTTAATGTATATTATTTAAAGCAACGCCATTCATAAATTGTACGCAGTGCAACGTAAATTGAGCATGAAATTCGTCTGAAGCAGCCCTAGATAAGACGAGGGTTGGTTTAAGATAATTATCTTTTTTACTACACCCGACGTAGTTTTAATAACGTGATAAATGCTGCGTAAAGGCTTGCCGGTGACGCGTAAGGAGGGTTTCCTAACTTGAACTTTGATTAATACCTTACTTGCTATGATACTTTTATTGTGTAACAGATGCTTTTTATTTTTCAAGTAATTTTCTATATTTTTTCCTCCGCCGAATGGGGATTGCGTTTTAATTTTATGCTAAATTAAACGCACCTTGTTTCTCGAGTATTCGATTTGTTGTTAGCGAGATATTGTTGTTAAGTGTAATAAATTCTTCTCATTACTATTTTATAATCATAAAGCGTCAATCGTATTTATTACTTTTAAATTATGTCGAATTTAATATAAGTTTGTTCAAATTTTACGCGGTAAAGTTATGAATAATTTACTTTCAATATCAAGTCTCAGGTCTTTACTCTTTACATGTTTACCTACTAATCGATAGATCAAATTTTAGTGGAGCAATAAATAAACATATAACCTCTCTATTAAAGAACACATCTTTTATAAAATATGGCCTATTATTGGCTATTATGACTCAATCGAAAATGCTCTACAATCTTTACAATTGGAGAGCAAAATTTTGTTTTCCGATTATAGCCTTTTATTCCCTGCTATACAAGGGTTGTTATTGCCTGGGTTATTTATGGAGTTTTATTTCATATTATATTTGCTGTATGCAGACGTAATGTGAAGTGTCTGATGGAAATTGTAGGTTAGAGCAACCCTCGTTTTCGAGTACAAGCAAACTCCCTTGTTTTACTTATGCGGAATTATGTTTAATTTGAACAATTTACTCCCTTGATGTAAACAACGATACGATATAGACACAACTTCTTTTATTTATTTTGAATACCTTTTGAGGTTTTGTAAAATATATTATCTAATGTTTTTGTAAACAACGAATTTTTACAACAAATAAAGGAGTGCAGCTGTAAAATATCAGCATTTCATAAAATATCTTCAGGTATTTTTTTAGGTTAAGCATAAACTAAAATAATGTTACTTTTTTATATGTTATTCACTTAGTGAGGTCAAGATAAAATTTTAAATTAAAGTATTTAAAAATAATCTTACATTTTCAAAGCACATAAAGTTTTGGTAAATCAATGATACGTAAGTGTACATACAAAGTAAAAATAAGAATTATTAACATCACATGCAAAATAAATTATCAAGGGTGGTTTAGTGATAAATGGCCAAGCTGTGACGATCTCAACAGATTTGACAACGACTAATGGCGCCATCTATTATGAAGCCGCAGAATTATATTTATTGATAGGTATCGACAGATGGCGCTGTCAAACCGAGTATGAAAACTTAATCGCGTTTCGAGTTACAAATTAACGTCAATTTATTTTATTACTATAAAGAAAATGATTTTACGTAATTTGTAATGACAATAAATATGAATGTTGCAGTTTTGTTTTCATTTTGCCACAAAAAAGGAATGTCAACATGAATGTTAGCACCTGCGCGTTTCATCAAGACGTTGTAGTTCTGCTATGTTCTAATAGATGGCGCTTATATCAAACGAATAAAACTTAAGTTTTAAAATTAAATAATTGTATATTTTCAGGTACTTGGCAAGAATGGTGTCCGAGGTTGGCTGGATGGTACTACAGACAAGTCGAATTGGCTGAAATTCGTGCGATCTACAAACTATTCGCATGATGTTAATGTTCAACATTTGTTACTCGCTGGACAAGTACGTTTATGTATATTTTTAATATTTTTATGTACATAACTAGATATCCCGGTAAATTTAATCTTACCTGTTACTTATATTTTAAGTTTCTTCTCTGCACTATGACAAACATTTTAAAACCATAATCAGCTAAATCGGTCCAGCCGTTCCCGAGTTTTAGCGAGACTATTGAGCAGCAATTAATTTTTATACAAATAGATATGCATTATTTAATTTTCAATATTCTTGTATTATTTTAAAATCTATAATATTATATTATTTATTTGAAATTTATCCTGACAAGAAATTAGAATAGAAAAGCCTTTACAGAATCCCAATTCCCACTATAGATGTGTTTGTAGGCGTTTATTGCATTCACTAAAAAGTGCTGTAATTAAGTTTTTCGCGCGAAACTACAATTACCATCTAAAGAACAATAAACTCAAACGAATCACAACCCTCATTAAAACCGCGTCTTTCACCCCAATAAAAATTTGAATGTACGTTGGCAAGTTCCGGTAGAAAATCGGTGTTCCCGCGAACAACTGTGACCTACTTCCGGTCAGAGGGGAGCGAACAGATGCGTTGATTAGATTCACTCTGCCCCCTTTAGGTTAAATGCTATTTGATGTTTGCCCTATGAACTGAACTTTACATAAAATATAAAAATTAAGGTATGATATGATTTAATTTTGATTGAAGTCAGATAGTTAAAAGTGAAATAAAATGTAGAGTCATGTTTTTTTCACACGCTAATTGTTTTAAATTAAATTTTGATGCTTAAATTACATAGGAAGATATTAATTTACTCTTTTAGTGGAGTTTCTTAGTTTTCATTTTTACTAATTTACCTACTCTTGCGCAAATTGCGTAAGGCATCTTAAAGCAGATAAAAAAATTACACTTATCTTCGATTGTATTAATTAAAAAAAAAATATGTTTTATACCTGCATAAGCTTTTATACTCAACTCAAAAAACCGTTAGTTTGAGATTTCTATTCTAAAATTTTCAGATTTGGTACAAAGTAACCCGTGATATCCCGTCAGGACAAGAACTGTTATTGGGGCCTAGGACGCCTCTACCATTACAAGATGTGCTGGCTGCTGGTGGTAAGTTAATAAAATGTTTTCAAATATTTATCTTTGCAAAATGACATAAAAAATTAGTAATTGATGTTTTTGATAAAATAATAATTGATGTATCACATATTCGGTAAGTTTCCTTTTCTTTATTTTGAATTTTTTAAGACTAGAAGAACGGATAGAAAATATCACAGTTAAAATATTAAAAATGCGTCCAGATGCGTTGTATCGATTGAAAAATGCAAAATATTCATATTTTAATTTAAATACAATATCATAAATATCCCAATGCATTTTTTGACTCATATTCACATAACATTATTATTATTATATACATATAAAAGCACCGTTGTCCACCCGTTGAAAATCACGCTCATGTCACGGCAACTGACTCTGACCAGCAGTTAATTGGAGTCACCTGCGTCACACGTGTGACACCCTTATACAGGTTGATCATAATTTGACCATATAGTATAGTGGTGGGAAAATAATTGTCGGGAAAGTTACTTATTTTAAGTAAATTATTTTGTAGATTAAATAAAAGCATCGTAATTTATTTATTTTAATAACATAGTCAAATGTCTAACTGAAATACGATAAATATGTACCAACATTAACTGATTTGCCATAAACTTAAGAGATACAATATGGCTTCTTAGCTTTAAACTAATTTTAAATTGAAAATTATACTAACATAATCTATAAAAAACTTTTTATCATTAACTAAGCATTCCCTTTTACAAATCTTATTATATTTAACTATCCGTACATTTTTATACATTAATTTTACATTAAAAATTATAAAAAAAACACACTGTATGAGCAACAAAAATCACAAGGCACACGGCGCAGGCGGCACGCGCGCATGCGATATTTAATTTAGATAAATCGCGACGTGCGTTGTGAAAAATCACGCATATGCCATATAATGTTGGGGTGGAAATCATTATTTATCACTGGATACGCCTTCGTCTTAGTTAAAGAAAAATCATATTTATCATGTGTGTAGGTAATAAGTAATAACAGATTTTTCGCATTGTTTACATTTTTCCGTCTAACTAGATAGAATAGAATCTAGATACAAAAATTAAAATTTTAAGTGTAGCTTAGCTTTTCCTTATCATAATACGATTAAAATACAATTAATAATTTACTTGAAATCATTTATGAAACGAATGTTCTGAAAATAGTAGGTATCTAATTATAATTATTTTTAAAATGCAAGCTTATGACGTCAATGATATTCATATGATAAAATTACATTTAGAAAACCTTTACCATCAGTCCTTCTAATTACACTAACTTATATTTGAATACAATTTCCTGAATTCATTAAATATTATGAAGTGCTTTATGAATGAAATAACATAATATGAAAGGCATAATATGTATGTAGTTAATCTAAGTTAAAAGTGTAGATATTCCTAACTATGTTTAATTTTATGAGATTCAAATAAAATCACGAATAAATGTTATATTTTTATATAACGACTTTTGGACTTAGTCATATCTTTTTTTTTAACGTTGGGAAATGCATTTACGCATCCCCCTCTACAGTTTTACTGCTCGAGGGGGTATGTGGGACTCGCATGAAGCCATACCCACTGTGGCCACCGTTCATCTTCGGCGACACCGTTCATCTTCGGCGACAGGACTTAGTCATATCTAGGCTCTATCGTTCGTTGTTACAATAAGGGTCTTCAAGCTTCCTGTACGACGCACGGCATCCGGCGCACTCCCGTGTTTCGTGATTTATTCGATCACAATTGCACGTAATTACCGTACTGTTACATAAAATTATCCGCTTCAAACTTTGACACTGTCTATTTTCTACTCTAGGGTCACTAATGAGTCAGTGTCGTGTGCTTCAGGAACTATAGGGTTTTTATGAAAGTATTTTCCTCAAGCATTCGATTTTTTAATTACCATAAGAATGGCGTAAATGAAAGTCGGGAAACACAGCTATTATACGTCCATAAATAACATTCACAGGCTTTACTTGCACAATACTTATTCTCATCGATTTTATTTTTAGAATTGTGTTTTCCAAAACTTTTATTATTGCACCGTAATTCTTGTCGAATCGTACGTACATACCCACATTTATTCAATCATCATCAGCTGTGTTGCACTTAACTGTTCGACAATGACTCGAATATTATCCCTAATTAGAATCGATTTGCAGTCGCTCCATTCAAGCATTTGTCATAACTCATAATGCTCCGGGCCTCTTGCGCAAGACATGATTGATAGCATATTTATCCGAGCCCGTCGATTCTTTCATTCACAAATTTGATAACGCCGGCTCTGCGAAAGGATTAATGGATTCGGCATACTAGAGATAAGTTACGTATTGAAATTAAGGTTAAATGAAATGGGTATTGATTGATTTCCCATATGTTTCATATGCATCTGTCCATTTTATTTTTATGAGGTTTTGTGTAGGTGCTGATATACTTACTATTTTATATCATTCAGTGTGTTTAATAAGCAACAAAACAAGGGTACCAGTTGCCACGTGACATGTTTTCTCTGTTTTTTTATAAATCATTATGAATTCATACAAAACATAGATAAGCGGGTGGATTATGATTATGAGTAAAATATGAATATTTAAAATAATCTGACTACCGCTGGAGCAATAATAATACGAAGCTTAACCCTTTATTAGCCGCGCTTTTTTTGAAATTGGCCGCGTGCGTTCGTGCGCGTAATGAATGAGTGTCGCGTTGACATTTGTCATCGCGCAATTGTCGCACAGATTAAAATTGATGACGTTGCTTTGTCCGCCGCGACGCATGCTCTATTGTTGTGAACAGAAGCCGTGTTATCATGCTGTACAATTTTATTTTGGAAAATCTGATAACATGCAATCATGGGCCGAACTTATGCGCGTGTTTGTGTCGTTAAGAATCAGATCAATCAAACATTCATTTTTTTGTTTATAAAAAAAAAATAACTTTTACGGGCTATTTAATCATGTTTTAATTATTCAAAGAATAGAAAACAATTATTGCTAGGCGGGATTTATAAATTGTATTTAAATGCCAGTAAATTATATTTATTAATTTATTATTATCAAGGCACAAACGTAACTCAAAAACAAATACAGCTAAGAACCATCTGCGAAAGCGCTTTATGTTCTAAATTACCTATCATGTACTTTAACATAAAACTAAAATTAGCAGTGACATATTATTCGTAGAATATAGAGACGTAACTAAATCGCAACGATCCCTCAAAAGTAGAATGATTAATCAAAAAATTAACCAACAACAATAGTCGCACACCCCATTAAAGCGCTCACAATCGCTCGGCGTCCCACATCGCATATTTATTTAACAATCAAATAAATATTACGGACAATAAAATGAAATATTTCAATTTAATATTCCCGCCCCCAGTAAAGGGTTAAATCTGTTGCGGGAGCGTTTGTCTCGTTTTTTGTTCGCAGATTAGACGGTTTTACGCCTATCTAGATGTAACGCGAAATTAAACAATTTCGTATACAATAACTATATTATACGTGGTTCATTTTTTACCATAATGTTACTCTATAAACAAATTTAATCGAAAGGAATGAATAGATCCGGTAGAAGATATTCTGGATGTTTCAACCAATTGAAAGTTCCCTTAAAATGTTATATCCATCAATTTTTTTAGTATTAGATTATATTTAAACATACCCATCGAATTTGTTCCTATTATTTTAATCTTATTTCCGAATTATTTTATTTATCTACGATAGCAATGTAATACCAAACACTATAATAAAATCATCTGTAACCTAGCTTACCTTATAATCATTATGCTACTAGACTAGAGCGACCACATACAATTTAGCTCCATCAGTACAACAGTAATTACAGCAACAGCATAAATTCAAATCGGCGTGTTATCAGCATCCTGTACTATACCGGCAGGGACCGATCGCACCGGAGGGCTTAACGGTAACTTGAGGTCGCACCTGATGCGTCCACGCAGGGTTACGGAACCAGATCGTGTAGTATATATACTTAATACAGAGAGTGTGCAATGCCCATTGTATTATTCAAACATTCTTACGCTAATGGGAATCCGCTTCCAATTGGAATGCCAAGGGTTTGGAGTAAATCTGTTTTCCGTATTTCGCGTCTAACTAGAAATTCTTAATTTTACTACAACGAGATTTTTATTGTGAGGTTAAAAACGTTACAGTACTACAAATAATCTTTAATTGTTGGTATAAACCGTTACGGTGATATATTTAATCGTAATAATAAGTAGTTAACTGATTTGTTTAGACTTTAGAGTAAAGGTAGGAAGCATAATATTATAGTCTAATCAAATAGTCTTAACTATTATTTTAACATTTAAACACAAAGAAATATAATAAAACTATTATTGACTGGATTATTATTTTAACATTTAAACACAAAGATATATAATAAAAGTACTGTTTTAATTGTTAAGATAAAAACTGTTTTATTAAATCTTTACATTCGCATTAAACGGATCAGCAATGAGTAAAAGTAGGAAGCAAAATACTGTACTTAAATAGTCTTATTAAATATGTTTTAATGGTCTCGATAATTTCAATATAGAGCCAAAGTTAACGGTTAACAAGGAATAACAGGTGACTGTGAGGGTGTAAGGGTCACTTAATTCATTTAAAAGATCGGTAAGTCACCGTCACGCTGGTAACCCCGCCATTTGGCAGTCGTGGGAAAACATAACGCTTCCACGGCAACTTTGAGCGGGAAACCCCGATTGACGTTGATATCTTTAACTGAATATAAAGCTATGGAAGCTTGCGAAGCTTTTAGTGTGTATGTACTGTTAGTAAGAATACAGGTAAGATTTAAATGATAGTGCTCTTTATTCGGTTGGGAGAAAGTGTTTATCATTTTAGCTGTATTGATTTATTCGATATTTACGCTTTGAGTAATTTTATTGGAAACACAGTTGAAGGGTATATAGAAGATTTAATAATATCGGTTTATAACTGTAATTACTTAAAATTTGGCGAAAAGAAAACATTATTTAAGTATGTGTACTTTACAGAGTTTGAATTTGTTAAAATAAATAAGCTTTTAGAGCTCTTCAATTAGAATTCATTTCTCGCGTAGATCCTCCTATAAAAAAATCTTAAAGTTCGCTTTTTTTCTATTGTTAGACCAAATAATATAAAAAACCCTAAACATATTAAGCAACAGTAAATCGCTAATGATAAAATCATGCATCACGGGCGTGTCACGCATAGGTGGTTTCCTATATTCGCATTTGTTGGGTCAAGTGAGCATATTAACCCTCAGGTGGGGTGGGGGTGGACCCCATAATAATGTATAACAAACACTTCAGTGCCGTGTTGACATCAAATAGTTACCAGTTGCCTCCTGAACTTAGTGCATCCTAGTGAATCCGTGAATAGATTTTGCTACGTTTTCGGTGAGCTTTTAGCTCTTTTTCTTTGTTTAGTCTCGTGCTAGCGTAAATATTACATCGAGCAATAGTAATGGCTTTAATCTTTTTATATTTTATTAGTTTTGAAATCCGGAATTTTTTATTTTATTCAAAAATGAGCTTTTTAATTTGGAACGTTTTTGCATTTTTTTTTCCAAGCACTCGAAGCGGACGTAAGAAAATGAGTAATAGCCGGAGCCTTACAATTTCTAACGCTGAATATAATTTTTCTCACAACAACATGACATCACTATCCTTGTCTAGACAATGCTGGAGGCGTGGTTTCGCTCGTGATTTCATTCGCATTATTCAAACGACCCGTACTTCCGACGTTATGTCGTGATCCTTTAATCGTTTGTTATAGATAACTATTTGAATTGACATTGAAAACGCATTTTTTAACTCCCGGTCTACATATTTGTCATCACAAAATTTCACGACTTGAACATAGTTTTAGGGATACGTAGTAAGTATATTTATATGATAATTGACAGTTTCAGGCCGTGAAGGATCCAGTGTGAACTCGTCAAGTGGCTCGCAGGCTCTCACGGAAGACGAAGAACGTGAAGATACGGAACCCCGCTGCTCCTTCTGCGACGCACCCTTTCCTAATATTGACGCGTAAGTACTTATAACAATTAAAGCAATACTTATCAATATATAAATGTAGCAACTGAAATAATTAACAGAATCATCGTAACATTCTTCCAAATTTCGATTAACATTAATCTGCAAAAATATAAAATTAAAAAGAAATCCCTTTAGCTAAATTAAAGAAGCTTTTACGAATTGTTAATTCACGATTACCAGTTATACAAGTAGAGAGGAACGTTTTCATAATGTCACGTTACCGAAAGGCGAATTAATTCCCTTTGTTAATTACGCATGTTAATCTCGTTAAATAGCCTCAAAATGTAAAGACAGCTTTTTTGATGATCGAGATTCCTTTTATTTAATGATGATTACTGCACATGAATCTATATTAAACTCATTTTTAACGTAAGTAGAAAGGAGTTCGCGAATTGCAATATAAAGTTAATTATTACGTCGTGTAAAAGTCACCTCATTACTTCTTCGCAGTGAACTATTTGGTTCAGAGTATAGTCCGCTAACTGTAGAGATGTGCTCGTTCGATAAGACACGCGTCGATGATTTGTTGCTGGTCTAGTCGGTGGCACGCGACGTCGCAACATCTCTTAAATTCCTCACGCTTTCGACATCGCTTCTTACGGTGTGTAATTACAAACTGAACCTATTGAAATAGAATTGCTCGCGAATTAGAGGCCCAGTTTCGTTGCTGACAATCGTTGTTAGACTACGCTACGTTGATGCCTGTCGCACTAATAAATTATTATGGTTTTTGTTAGACTAGGAGTAGTTAAGTATTATGTTATGTAAATATCGCAAAGAATATGTTAATTAGTCCCAAATTTAGGTTTTGGTTAATATTTTTTGTGGATAAAAATAAGTAAAGCACAGCACGAAAGCAATCAAGTAATAATGATAGATTCGTTGAGCGACAAGCGCTGAAGCCTCACGTGTCATCATATTCAATTGCAGCTTCGTTAATAATGCAAGGATTCAAGATAATCGACATGCACAGGTTTAACGTATCACCCTTATCGGCACATCACTAGTGAATGAATAGTTTAAATTGTTTTTAGGACATGTGACATCGCTATTAATGTTGATAGTGAATTTATTTTTCAATTTACAAGCTTCTAGTAAAGGTACTCGGAAATTTATGAAGTAAATTGTTTTTTATAAGTCTCTCTTCGCTAAATAATACTTTTATAAGAAAACATTATTAGAAATATTTCTATCACATCTCGTCATATTTTTGATATCATAAAATATATATGAAGCGAAGTCTACTAAAAACAACAATGAAGATTCCTCCAATAAATTGATCGTAAAATGACGATTTATTATAAGTGACTCAGTATGCATTCCACTTTTACTTTTGATGGAAGCAGGACAATTGAATAATCTGTCATACGATAAGCAATCTGATATGACAGTAGCAGTTTCGAATAAAAAATAGTCAAACGTAATCAATCTTTATGCAACTATTTAGTAATTTATTAGCAACTACTTGAACTAAATTATGAACTTATTTTCAATGAAAAAATAATCGCAATGTTACCGAAATCACCGATTTTTAATGATCTTTATAATCCTTATTCGTGTAGAAAATTTGACAGTTTTTCGTGTAGAAAATTGTATCGTTTTATACGAGCATGAGCTTAAAATTTATAATACCGGTTCAGCCATTTTATAGTGATGAAGTAACTTAAAAACATCCTTAAAAAGAGCATATCGAAGCTATAGAAATTTCCTTTCTTGTATCTAATAATTTTAATTAAATCTACTTTAATTTAAAGTCTATTATAATTTTAATATTAGGTATAGGTATAATCGTATAAAACAAATTAAAGGCTGGCATTTAAAACACATTCTGAACATCGACGGCTATCGTTAGAATCAGAATTGCCATTGCCGATACGTACTTAGATTAAAATTAACATACAATGTATCTCGAAGACTGTTATGATTGATGTATCGAGCGCGGATGATCAAAAGATTTCCATCGAAGATGCTTCTTCAATTAATGGTTTTGAAATAAACGAATTACAAATGCGTTGCTTTATCGCTGATTAGATATCTCAAGGGAGAGAACTGGAGATATTTTTTACAGTATTTTTTACAGGAACGCACTTCTGCTAGTATAGCATTATATTATCTACTAGTTGTGCCGCGCGGTTTCACCCACGTGGCTCCGCTCCTGTTGGTCTTAGCGTGATGATATATAGCCTATAGCCTTCCTCGATAAATGGGCTATCTAACACCAAAAGAATTTTTCAAATCGGACCAGTCGTTCCCGAGATTAGCGCGTTCAAACAAACAAACAAACATACAAACAAACAAACGAACTCTTCAGCTTTATAATATTAGTATAGATAATATATCTGACTCTACCATAGTTCTAAATTACTTTTTTTAGTTCGGTACATTCCGTTTTAGCAAATGTATATTTATCGTTGATAGAAAATTGATTACCTAATCAATTTTCTATCAACGTCCTAAATATGTAGAATAGAAGAATAGAATAGAATTAAGAATTTATTCGCAGTAAAAATCAAACACATTTAAAAGAAAAATAACAGTTTACTACGAAAAGGTGTAAGTACATTATTTTGATCAAAATGTGTTTCACGCAGAGAACTAAAATTATTCGATTATGTCATAAAAAAATGATATATCGACAATTATTTACCACAAACAAATAAAAACGCTCAATCTCAATAGAAAAGTAATATAATAAATCATCAGTTAATGAATACCAGTATCAGATTATTGGCTATTTCCAATAGAAGTTATCGGTACAACAAATAGAAATTGTGAGTCGGCAGGTGGCTTCATCAGCATTCTACAATAGATTGTTATTAAAATGTAAGCACTTATGTCAGTAGTGCATCATTAGTGCATTTGACGCCTAAAATGCCACTAAGAATTTTTTTTTAAAACTATTTTATAAATGTTGGCAAAAAATGAATAGACGTTTTAAATCAATGTGTGTTTTCGTTTATTTCATGCTTTAAAAATGTTCAATTTCCATCCAAAATTAAACATTGTAATACAGACCTAGGCTTTTTTTACAACCAACAATGTAATTATAATTTCGATTTCAAAACCATTACATAAAAAGTTGCATATAACTAAAATAAGTGGCGTAGGTCTTCAATCCAGGTATTTAGAACGTAGTATAACAGAAAAAAAAATGTGTGCGTGTACACACAATCAAAAAATAATTTACTATATGCAACTTTACAGAAATACGTCGAATCACGCGTGGTAGGGATAAGAAAAAGACGTGTGGCACTTGGGGACTGCCGCGGTAAAGCTATTGCATAGCATGCCTCCTAGCCACACCTCCGAGCCCGTCGGAGTGGGGAGCGTGAGGTTTTTTCGTTACGGAATTTCTGGATTCGGTCCCCGCGCTCAAGGCCCGCGATAGAAGCTATGCAATAGCTTAAAAGAATGGCGCGTAACGGAAAAATGTCACGCGTAACGAAAAAATGTTACACTAAATTTTTTTCTAACCCCGATAAAGAAGTTTCACTTCAAAAATATTTTTTTCGTACTGTGGTGTAAATTAATTCACTAGTTTTCACATTAGAAACAGCAGCATTTTATCACCTCATCTGTTCCCAGTGGCGTATGTGGGTGGAGTTAAATGATCCGGCCGGAATGAAAGTTGTTCATTGGATGTTATCAATCCGCAAACATGTTGATCGTTTCCTATGATCAAGATCTTATAATTGTCTGTTGGTACGTCCTGTAATTTGCATGGAACACGACAACTCTGGCGAGATACGTACGATAGGGATTGGAAATTATTTTATTCAATGTTGAACAGGAGTGGTCTGGTTGGACATAATTGTTTAGGGAATTCCCTTCTGGTTAATTGATTTTTGGTTTAACGTAATGTCACTAGTAAAGTAAGAAACTACAATAAATAAACAAATAGTAAAAACACACAGTATTAGTCAATTTGGATATAGTTCACAGCTTTGCTTTTTATTTAACACGTGTGATTTATACTTTAGCAAAAACTCGCATGAAAAATCCAAATTGCTTTTAGCAAACGTCGTAATACTGAATCACTAAATAGACTGAAATTCAATTTATTGAAAAAGAGGACAATAAACGCCAATTAACTTTACATAACATATCAATATAATTCAATCTGATATAATTCTTTATTCTGAAAGACTTTCTTGTAAGTCTTTCTAAAATGTGGCCTACTTTCGTCCGTATCAATCTGACGCTTGTTATTTTACGTAATACGCTATTAAGAGGTACACAATCGGCATCTGTTCAAGACGTTTACTCGAATGTTATTTGCTTGTAATAAAAATATCCATGTCCGAGATCTGCAATCCGATATGGAAGTCACAGTTGTAGCTCGCGGCATACAACTACGAGCAGTTGTATAATCTATACGCTATGTAGATCTAAAACACGTTCAAACTATTTTATTCATCTTACATTTTTTTCATTGATTGTTACGTTAATATCACTCGATAAGATTTACAATTTTCTTAATGTAATAAACTCCATTAAACGAACTATTTATCTTAAATTACCCGTCGATATAAAGTATGTGTTAGATTAATGAATAATTCAAAGCTTATGAAACGAGTCTTACTCTATATTACTTATGCGCGAGACATCTGCGCTAAATATGGTCTAGCTTAGATTGATTTAAATTAAATAACCACTTTCCCGTTCACTATTTTGATTACTAAGTGCAACTCGAAATAGACGAGCGGACGGTACCATTACTGACGTTAGATTTTATTCCTCAGATTAATTAAAAGATATGGCAGCGGCTAGTTGTCGAGAGTGAAAACGCTCCATCTTATCAAATGACAACACGAAACTTTCGAACAACGTAACATAGTCGGTTATATTCCTCGCGAGATTGATCCATTACTAGTTGATAAAGCGTCAATGTATTATAAACAAATTATAGTCTCCATTATGGCGAGACAGGTGTAACATAAAGAGCCTGAGGCAAGGGTTGCGTGCAATGGACCAGTTTCTATCAAGGAGAGTCACTGATACCGTTTTCGAAAATCACATATGGCTCGCGTCAAATGTCGGAAGACGTCATAGATTATAATAATTAACTTATACGACATAGCAGTTATTAATCAATGTTTTAAGGCATTTTGATTATAAAATAAATGATGCAGTTACGTACGTATCTGTCACATAATCAAATGTAGGTATACTGGTTTTTTTCGTGCACTACACTGATTTAGGTTTACCTAGGAATTCTAATGATATCTAATATCTATGTAGGTAGCACCCAGAGGTCAGTACGTGAGGTGCAGAATGTGAAATATATTTTGTTACAATATGTATGTGCATTTATGACGATAGTTGAAAGTGAGTAGTTGAATTTATTGCAAAAATAATTCGTACATTCGTCGTGTAGAGTTGAAACACGCTTGAATTATGTATGGGGCGACGGGCTATAAGTTATCTTTGCGTAGGTGGTTCATGCGCAATAATGTTATTTTGTTTTCCTACCTTGATATCCTAAATTCAGTCGTAATAACATTACATTACGCTTTGAATATTTTTGTATGAAATACATGCATCGTATAAACAAGTATTGTCTTGTTTAAAGAAACTTTGCACTTTTAACGAAAATTATTTCTTTAGTGACTAGGAATCATGATTAAACGAAAACTGGTATAAAATAATATATATGAAACAAATTAAATCTTGAACGCTTGCTTGAAAGATACACATTTGCAATAATGTCTGTGAAATAATTTTGAAGGATTTATTCACAGCTCTCGACTATCTACTAAAAAAAAAAAAATATTATGGATTAAAATGTATAACATAATAAATAATAATTCATCAGACTGAAGACAATCGAAATTTCATATAGCACCACTAATGTCTACATCCTCTTCCAGACTCGACCGCCACCTCATCCAAGCACACGCGCAACCCGCCGCAGCCTACCACTGCGAACTCTGCAACCGAGCCTATAGCTCCAGAGCCCTCCTCTTGCGACACCGGGCCCTCACCCACACGGACATTAGGAAATACCCCTGCGAGAACTGCCCTAAGGTAAGTCTAAAGAGGTTCATTAGCATCCAGCCCAATCTCATTTGAATTTCGCGATTAGATCGCGATTAGGATAATTAAATTAAGATTGAACGGTTAGTTCTATGTAGGCGTTTGTCATTTGAAATAAATATAGTATTGTAACAGATTTTGGTTGAATAAGTGGCTTGTTTGGGTGGGTGGGTTAAGAAGTGATTCAAATATTTCTAACTGGCCAATAATAGTAATCAAATCAATAGAGATCACTATAAAACTGGCAAATTGAGTTTTTAAAGAAGCAAAACAGATTTCGTTTATTGCAATGATAATTTAAATATTGCCCTATAAACAAATCATTTAATCAAACATCTATTACTTTAGTCCAGACCGTAGTTCTGATGATAAAATTATTTTACTGGTCAATTCCTTTAGATTGCCTGCAATAACTAGGCAATTTTAACTATCGTTTCAATGATGGTTCTTCATTCGTATTATGTCTAATTAACTGACTCTTGACTTACTTATTTACTACATCATGCCAATAACATTCAATCCAATTATAAATAAGACCAAGACTCTCTGAATAAAAAAAAAATCTCGACTCATTTACTGCATCAGGCCAAAAAAGTTCAAACCAACCACCAATAAGAACAAAATTTTCCAAATCAGAAAAGATCACTTGATTTCCGAAAGTTTCAATCTCAGTAACTTACCGAATCTTGAAACTTGCTCATTTCATCAGACCAATAACGCTGTCTGTAAGAATCCGACATAGCCCACGGCTTCTTCCCCGGGGGCCGTGGGTATCTATGCAAGATTTCCCTACTTAAAAAAAAAGACGGGTTGCACTCCGGGAGTGCCGGCAGAAGTGAAAACTTGATTATTAACGTTGAGCATGTTTGATATCTTGGAATGGTATCCGTCTTACGCTTTTTCGATCAGGTCACGTGTCCTGACGCGAGTTTAAGATTTTATACCCATTATAGAAAAAGTGCTCAACGCCGCTAAAGAAGTTTTCACTTCAAAAATAAACGCCAATAACGCTGAATCCGTAAAAACAATATCAGAAAAAGATATATCACGCTCCGAAACCTGACACTTTCAGGTATTTACCGATCCTTCCAACCTCCAGCGCCACATCCGCGCGCAGCACGTGGGCGCGCGCAGCCACGCCTGCCCCGAGTGCGGCAAGACCTTCGCCACCTCCTCCGGCCTCAAGCAGCACACGCACATACACTCCAGCGTCAAGCCGTTCCAGTGCAAGGTCTGCTTTAAGGTAAGACAAGTGAATTTATAAAGGTTTAATGTCAAGTTCAGCCTTCAGAATAAAAGAAATATCATCATCAACGAGAATTATTTGTTTCATTTTTATAAATAGTTTTTCAGGCATCATTTAGAACATTTTCTTAACTTCATTAAAATGTGCTCTGTCGCTATAATAAGTATATATAATAAGTTATTTTTTTTTATCAGTCATGTTCAGATTAATTATTACGGGTAGATACATTTTAAAACATTATAGTCAAAAATTTAGGATTATCATCAAAATTTATTTTATTTGAACTAACCAAAGATTTTGTACGGGTTTATAAACATATCTATTTTCTTTTCAGGCATACACGCAATTCTCAAACTTGTGCCGACACAAACGGATGCATGTTGCGTGCAGAGCCCTAGTGGAATGCGGAAAATGTGGACAATCATTCACATCCTATGCTTCTCTGACCAAGCATAAGAGATTCTGCGACACCGCCACTTCTAACGTTAATCTACGAGGACAATTGCCGCAAGGACTTCCCCAAATTTCACCAGTACCTAACGTCATGAATACTCCAAATAATAACAATCCGTTCCCAATGTATAGGCCAACGTTGCCTTTACCATACAATACTTTTGCTCATTACCCGGCGTTGTTCTCTGCTGCAGCTGCAGCTTGTCCTCCAGAATTCCTTAGTCCACTTCTTTTTAATGTACAAGGAGCAAGATTGGCCATGGAACAAGATATGGCATACAATGCAAACTTCGTAGCAAAGCAACAGCAAGAAGGACGCATGTCTGTGAAAAGTGTTGATAGCTCAGCTTCTATCGAAGACGTAAAGAAGAAAGATGACATCGATGTTAGTAAAAAAGATGACGAACGGTCAACGCCAAAACCACAGAATATGTTTGGACAACAATCATCTCCATCTGCTGACGAAATGAACGTTAAGCAACACTCCTCACTTATGTCACTGTCTCAATCGCTAGCTCCGTTCAATTTCCTACGAGACGAAGTGAAACATTCACCTTACAATTTATCTTTGAAACTGAACAACAACGACATAACTGAAGCTAAACCATCTTCGCCATCACCGAAAGATTTAACAAAAAATATGAAAGAAATAGAAAATAATTCTAAATATTCTGACGACGAAGAAATTGAAACCAAAAAGGAACAGAACGACCAACCATTGGATTTATCCATTACCAAGAAACAGAATGATAAAGAATCTGAAGCGGAAAACGATGATCGTTCCTTTCGCAATTCATCCGTTAAATCTTACTCGCCACCTGAAAGTCCCGTAATGAGGGAAAGTAAGACTCCAGAAAATGAAACGACAGATGTTGACGTAGAAGCAGTGGAATTGAAACGAGAGGATTCACCACAAATTGTATCTCCTCCCTTAGCTTTTCCGATGCCCGTACACCCGCAACACAACACGAGCCTCATCGATGCGATGTATCGACCGCGCTTCCCGCCATTTCAGCCATCTGATTCTATTCTGAACTCGCACTCTCCCTACGTTCCGAGTCCGTTTAATTTTTTATCCCCTCTTCTCGGTACTGACGGGCCAGAAAGGCAGCCCAGTGCTTACGCGAAGTTTCGAGAACTGAGCGCGGGTTCGGGAAAGCTGCGAGACCGTTACGCGTGCAAATTTTGCGGCAAAGTGTTTCCTCGGAGCGCGAATTTAACCCGCCATCTTCGCACGCACACCGGCGAGCAGCCTTACAAGTGCAAATACTGCGAACGCTCCTTCTCTATATCGTCGAACTTGCAGCGCCACGTGCGCAACATTCACAACAAGGAGCGGCCGTTCCGGTGTCCTCTATGTGATCGGTGCTTCGGGCAGCAAACAAACTTGGACCGGCATTTGAAGAAACACGAAGCTGAGGGGGGGGATTCTCCTAGTTCCGCGGACACGGAGCAAGATGCGTGTTTCGATGATATTAGGTCGTTTATGGGGAAGGTGACCTGTTCCCCCGGGGGCCGGTCCCCCGCGGGTTCTTCCCCGCACCCCCCTCACCCCTCTCACCCCCCGCACCCCGCACACGCCCCGCGGCCCCCCCTCGCTATCTCCACCTAGCCAACGATGTACCCGATGCTAATGTGGCATCAACGCTTCGAATAACGTGTAACACCGTAATGTTTCTAATGAACTCTATTAGGTGAATAAATAGATAGTAATGTCATTTGGAATAGTGGAAATGTGAACTATTAAGAAATTCGGAGGTGGATGTAATGATATTGTGAGATAACGTATTCTTTCAATTTGGAGTTTAAGTAATAATATTGTGTACTTAATAATTGTCAAAATTTTTATGAATGCGTCATTCATGGGGCACGCTTTCTGTTGGAAAACGTAATAATGATGACTCTCTAGTATTCAATGATAGCAATAGCTTGGTAGTCGTAATATTTTAATATTTAAGTGATAGTGCTAAAATAAATATTTGTAAATATACAGTTAAGTTATTCTTAATAGTTATTATATTTAGATTATAAATTCGTATTAAAAATGCGAGTAACGACAATTTTTGTTCCTAGATTTAGTTGTGATTGCAGTTTTTTGTAAATAACTATTTACGTATAGGTTAGATTTAATAAAACGATTAGATTTTTGTAAATAAATTATAAAATTAAACCCCACGATGAATTATATTGGGCTGACGATATGAGTTATTGTTTGGTAAAATTTAAAGTAAAATTTAGTACTGTTAGAAATATAATATAATGTAACTAAGTACACCAAAATTTTAATACTAGTGTAAGAAATCTAAACATTGTCGTGGGATATAATTTTATTATGATTGGCTTAAATCGAAATTCATGATTTTCAATCGTTTTAGTCAAAAATTCTACCAAAGCATGGATTCAAAAATTATGGGTATCAAAATTGTAATATAATTTCATTGGAGTATAAATTCGTTGCTATATAAATTAAGACGGAAATAATATGAATTTTATTTTGTTAAATTTGTTATTTACACGTTATTGTAAATATATAAATACATATTAGGTTTTCAAGCATACCTACGTTGCTTTAAAATAAGGCTCAATTGGTTAGCTGTTTTAAATTAAACGAAGAGCTATATTATAAATGTAAGTTTAATATCGATATGAAATAAAATATTACATCTTTACATCTATTCTTAATATATTCTAGAATAACTTTCCATTCACTAAAGGTTTAACTACTTTTAATATACATATTTAACTATAAATGCTATAAAAAATGCACATTAAACAATTACATACATTTGTTTCGTTAGTAACCTTAAGTGAGTGGCAGTTTATAAATAATTTTAATGTTTAGAACAGTGTTTTAACAAATTTGTATTTACGGTGATCAATGCAATATTTCTACTTTGACAATGTTTACGTTTAGATCACGAATTCGGATTTAAAGGTATTTAGGCAAAGGTTTAATTAATATAAAATGCAAAGCCTATTTCCATTTTCGTGAGATAAACAACAGATCACACAGCACTAGTTCTCTAAGATTTTTGTCACGATTTATCGCGTCTTGACACAAGTATTCTAAATCTGCAAAGACTCTTCCCTCTATTGTAAAGCATCAACAAATAAAAGTTATAATTAAAATGTCTGGTATTTTTATTTTACTTAATCATTTATATAAATACTTATCACTTTCTACATGTAGTCTTTATATATAAAAATGAAACCCGTTTCGCGTTTTCACGGCATCACGTATGAACGGCTGAACCGATTTCGATAATTCTTTTTTTATTATATTCCTTGAAGTACGAGGTTGGTTCTTATGTAGAGAAAACGTAAATATGTACCACGGTCGAAGCCGGGGCGGACCGCTAGTTGAACATAAATCCAAAGAAGAAGAGTATTAAATTATTAGTTTTTGAAGTAATATACTTTTTACAACTATACTACTATTAGTAACTTATTGTTTTATATTTAGATAATAATTATTTACTAAAGAAATAATAGTTCGATTATCCAGAAGTTTCTTTTCGAACTAGAATGTCGGGAAAAAATTGATGGTAAATTATTTAAACCTATACACAGATCATAATGGGGTTGGTTCATTTAAGGCTTGATTACTTTGTGTATCAGATGCCGTCTGCGCAATAAAATAGCTTAGGAAATGACAAGCTAAAGTGTGTTTAAAATAATTAGATAATGGAATACTAAAATTCCAATATGATTTATTGCATTTAATCCAATTAATACAATTTGCTTTAATTATGTTAATCCAATACCTAATAAGAATAAAGTATGAAAGGTTAAATATTTAATTAAACATTCAACCATAAAGCTTAAAGTAAATACCTAAGAATTTTTGTACCTATATAAAAACTATATACGTTATGTGAAACGATATTTGATTTCATAATAGTTTCTGATGAAAATGTGTAACTTTGTAAAAATCTTTTTTATAAAAATTAAGCAGTCTGACTATTTTGTGTGGGTCTTCGACGTTTTATCTTAGGATGATTATATAATCATCCTGAGATAGGTATATACCTAATTCATAATATTATACTACAAGAGCCATCATTGTGTAAAGGTTTTGCAAGTTTTTAGACATCTATTCCAGGATCTTCATCATTCTATTTTTGCCATCGTTTCAAATAATCAAGACAGGTGATACGTACCTAATATGAACTATAATTCTTACTGCAAAAAATTAAGAAAAAGTACAAAGAAAAAAAACCGCGTAAATTGAGATGCAATACGGGATGTGCTTCCGACGCCGATTTAAGAAACCAACCCGATGACATTCTGTGGTGTCGCTTTAATAGCAACTGATGTTTTTTTGCACCAACTATCTGGAATTTACGTAGGATCGAATGTTGATCGCATACTTCCACTGACGTTAGTGACTAGTGTAATCGTTGGATTCTTTGGTTTTTACAATAAAAACTCGCCTTCTTCGTTTGGTGTGGTTGTGAAACACTTTTACTTCGATTATGTGTAGAAATGGTTAGATCTGCTTTGGTTCAATAGATGTTTATCGATAATCTCGTTTATAGAGATACAATATTACCGCATTTATTTTGACTCACACACAAATCCATCAGTTTTGAATAAATAATGAAAGAAACTAAAATATTTGTTCACACTATTGACTTTACTACACAAACGACAAAATAAATTAGATATCACAAGTCATAACAATATTGTATCGACATTCTACAAGCTGTTAATTATAAAATTCATTCAAATGTGGTTTTAATTAAACGACAAAATATTAGTTCCTGAATTCAATATGTCCAATGTGAATGGTAATACATGAATTAAAATCTAGAGTTAAGTCCACAGATTAAATATTATATAAGAGATAGCAAGCGAGCGGTTCGTTATCAGTGAAAGCAAGGACTCAACAAGGACGCAGATAAGGCAATTACACTTATTATAGAGCGGCCATTCGCTCGCAGCCGAGTCTTTACCCTTTAGGCAGATGTTCCAGAGTAAGCTGCGCGAATGAAGCTTTAGGATAGCTATAGATTTTTATAAAAAGTTACTAGTGAATTATCATAAAAAACACACAAACACATGAAAGTAAAAAAAGCACTTTATTACTAATACAGCAATCTTGGATAGAATACTTGAATATAGTTAATTTTTTATAATAATAATTCACAAAAAGAGCTCTTTCATTTTAATTACTCCTAAACTGAATTAACGACAATCTAGCTCTTCATTACTTTTCAATATGCTCTTTTTTTTATTTATATTATTGGCAAGTGACTCTTACATTGGAGAACAAGCCTAACAATAGCGAATAAGTGGGCGATAGAGCCTAGCTCCGTGACACGCCTTATTGTTTCTGCTCTACAATGAGCCGAACGGTCGACTCTTATTTATGGCCCCCCTTTGTGACATCTTTATGAGCTGTACACGCTATCAAATGTAATTTGATAGCCTTGAAATTTCGGAGTGATTGTGCTTTGTTTTAAACTACTGTAGAGGCAAAACATGGGATATAAAATTTTGCATTTATATGCATTCCTCGTCACAAAGAGACTCTACATGAGTTAGTTTGCGCTTTGTAGACTATACGTATCATGTACAAGATATTACCATTACATATAATTGGTTACGAATTATCCTTACTCAAGTTTTTCAAGCGTAAATTGTACTATCAAGTAACTCTACTTAAATAAGTAGAGTAACTTGATAGAGTCTTTATTTGAACTAATAGACTTAATTATTAAATAATAATAACTATAATACGTCATCATTATCAAACAAAGAGACGCCACAGATCATAGAAGGAGCAATACGAGGCAATTTATGCGATACGATGTTTGAAAATTACGAAATATGTCGGCGAGTGTAAAGGCATGGGTCGGACATGTGCGAACCTGAATAAGGTCTGGGATCGCGCGACACTATCATGACATGAATACTGCCCACTCTGAATATAATGAACAGCTTACATGGTATGGACTAAATATAAGGGCTTAATTGAATAAATTTTATTGTGGCCGAGATACCTATGTTTTAGAATTGGAGCAAGTCTGGTTTATTGATTGATAATATTTATGGTGTGTTTGATTTCATCTTATCCTTCTGATAGGGTAGGCCAATGCTCTATCCACTTATAAAAAAATACCTTATTTACTGACTTATGCTTTTTTGTTTTGGTAATGTATTCGTAATCTGCCGTCATTTGTTAGAAGAGAAGTTTCAAAGTCAATTAAAGTGAGCTTTCTTCTTCTAATACTTTCTACTCTACTCTTTTCAATAACTGCGAGTTCTCATGATTCTCTTTTTATTTCTCAACCTGAACTTTGGCATGTACAATGTACATCTGTGTGAAAGTCTGCTTTAATAAAATACTTCCTTCAAAAATAGGGAACTGTCATATTTTTTACAATATTTTAACATTTTAATAAAGACTATAAACATACCTACCCCCCTAGTCAAGTGGCTTTCTGTTAGCGTATGTTAGCGAATGTATGAGATTGACGTAGGCTGTAGATAAACGTATCTACAGGTTACGTCAATCTCATACATTCGTAGTCTATTCTATTGAACGCTACGCTAACAGAAAGCCACTTGACTAGGGGGGCTAAACAGTTATTGATAGTCAGATGCTTACTTTATATATTATAGGTAGGTTTTATTCAAAAACTACAGTAAAGAAGGCAATGAACCAGTTAACATAATACACTACTAATCTTAGTTTTTATTGAGATCACTGACGATCTATTATACGAATTACGTCTTCTGTAGCAAACAACCAGATTGCAAATTATGTGTAATGAATATTTAATAAAATGTTACTTTACATAAAGACGGCACGTTTGAAGTGAATACAGGTGTGGTAGTTTTTTCGTTACAACGATTATATCAATTCTAATTTTATCATCAAATGTTTTATTTATTAAATTCTAACAAGAGTCCAGAGCCAGTAAAACATAAATTAAATCCAGTTAGAATTTACCAGTTAATTTCGATTTTTATGTAGGTATTTAATTTCACTGGAACTTTTTACTATCTGGTTCGTTAAATAGGTAGTGTGTTTTGTTGAATGGCAGAATACACATATTTGCAAATAAGACGTGTTGTGATTTCGAACTTGTTACTCATAAAATAGTATTCCGAAATACCGGGATAAACAAAGTACTTATTGAATACAAACTTAAGTCCTTAGAACTTTATTGTTAAGTTTATAAGCAAAAATATAAATATGAACTTTCCTATTGAGAGGCCTACATAAATAGTTTCCAGTGAAAATATAACAAAGTAACGGTTAATTTAATTGAGCGTGGCATATAAGCCGACACTAAAGACACTAACACTACACGACTATGCTATTGTGCGTCTTCTATACAAGGTGCCACAGTCCCGCTTGGCACAATCGGGTACACCCCACGAGAAATGTGTCTTATTAGACTCTTTGCAAATGTCATACAGAGAGAAGCCTTATTAAGGAATCTGATATTATGAGATGCCCATGAAAATCTGACTGCCGGTCTTTGAAGCGCCTTTTGAATTCCATTTATTCAAGTTCTATTGTATGCTATTGGTTATAATGCTTACATGAGACGTATAGTTTAGTTTGTAATAATATTAATCTTGTGGAAATATTCTATACATGTTACTGAATATAACCTGTTACGGAAACGTTTCATCAAAGAGTACTTAAATTTTTATCTATACTAATATTATAAGGCTGAAGAGTTTGTTTGTTTGAATGCGCTAATCTCGGGAACTACTGGTCCGATTTGAAAAATTCTTTCGGTGGTAGATAGTCCATTTATCGAGAAAGACTATATATCATCACGCTAAGAACAACAGGAGCGGAGCCGGCACAGCTTGTATATAATACAACACGATTACATATATTTTATCTAGTGTTTACGTTTGGAGGATTTCAAAAAGTGGCTCATCTCGATGATTAGTCCGATCTCTGTATCTGTAATTTTAGCACCTTTACAAAAATAATTCACCATCAAGCACATGCTCTGTATTTTCAATTAAACATTTTCGAGAAACAAAGCAAAATCGTTGTTGGTAATGACTGAATTTACCGAGTACTTCGCACCAATTTGAAGACAGAGTACGAATCAAATGAAAGCTCACGAGAAACATTTCTCAGCAATATGAACTGCACTTCAATACGTTTCTTATAACGCACGTGACCCGTACGGTCCAGTTTGGACAACTAAATACAACCTGAGCGAATATTTTTGGTTATTTTTTTATGTAAGCACCCATCTTTACTGGGGCAATAAATCTCTCCCCTGTCTGTCCATCGTCGTTAAGAACTTCATTACCTTTTCGCTTACGAAAGTTTTTCAATTGAAATAATGAGAGTGGGAACTCCAAGTATTTTAATACACAACTGCTATGTGACAAAACGACAAAATTGAATCTTTTCTGTGTGTATTGTGGCCATCAATAATGTTTTTTGCTAACGTGCGCTGTGGGAAACGAATATAAATAAATTTTATAAGTCATTAGCGTCATATTAATTAATCGTTAATTTCTTTAATGATTTATAAGGGATTTAAAATGAATTGTCCATTGCACAGTTCCATATAAAATGTAATACCTACCAGAAAAAATAAATAATCAGGCAATATACAGATGACGGAAAAAGTTGGTCATAATAATTTCAAAGGAAAGTACCACGTACCTTTCGTATGAAATGAGAATTCCCACCAATGAATACTTTAAGTATACAAAATAATAATGATCTGGGGATATACGAAAGTGCTATAAATGCCAAAGGTGACTAAAACCCAAGATTCTTTAGCATGTGGAAATTATTCAATGAGTCACAGTTTTTATATTTACACCTTAATTGTACCGGTAAATACGTTTTATAGGAAACGGAGACAATACCCATAGTGTTAAATTGATCAGTTATTACGGGTTGTAGCCAGTGTCTTAATTGAATAAATTATTGTTCACCAAGCCTTACATTGGAAACCTGTTATTTAGTTTTGTGTTCAACGGTTTCGTTTACGATTTTTTTACAAATTTGATACGTTTTTTTACTATTTATATAGAATTTATATCGATTACGCATATTATCAATGAGTGTTTTTTTACTGTCGTGTGTCTGTTTTTATTGTAGTTACAACATTAAAACAAAAGTAGAGTTTCTACGACCATAAGGTTATTTGTGCTCGAGTATATAATGCTAACTATTATTTTATAGACGTAATTCGATTTTCATTTTTTTATTTCCCCATATTTTGTGAAACCATTAATTTAGGAAGAATGTAATATTAGGGGCATTCCGATATGTCAAGAAAAATGACATAACCAAGATTATTAATAAGTTAATAACTAATACGTACACGTCATACATATTTACAGTTAATATAATAGCGCCACTGACCAATGACCATGTATTAAAAATTCATACCGGCAAATCCTGGATTCCGATGGAATGGTTATAATATTTTGTACAATCACTTGGTCTATAAAAATCATAACAATGCAATTAAATAGATTATGTTTATTGTGCGAACGTACTGGGCTTGCGTGGCGCGTGATTTTGGTATACACTAACATCTTATTGTACTATCGCTGGCTCTAGTGATGTTCTTGGTTTAGTTTGTACTATGTTTTACAATTGAATTGGGATAATGTATTTGTATGTTGTTAAAGCCAGTTATAGCGTAAGCTTGAATGATGACAGCATTTAAATACAGTTTTTATTTATTGTAGATATTTTAAATAAAACGAAAATAATTTGTGTAGTATCGTTAAGAAAATTGTAGGTAGGTATTTCATTCATGAAATTATGTGAAATTTAGTTTATTAAACATATGTTTGTACACCTCAATTGTGTTTAGGCTGTTTTAATGACAATATTGTAAGCAAAATGTTCGACAAGTATTGTGTATAACATAGGATATTTCAATAGATAACAAATATTGAATTTGTAAATTAAAAATTTAATTGGAAAATTTATGCATTTGATTTATATTTGATTAATCCGTAGACCAGTGACGTAAACGCTTAAAAAAATCATAAAACGCTTTATAAATCATAAACTTATAATGCGTGCAATCTGAAACATCGATAAACGCGGAAGTGTGATAATCGATAATCGATAACCGAGCGGCACGCACTAGCTGGGCGCGGCCGTGTCGCAACCCCGGCACGCGAACTCGTGTTTAGCCGTTTCGATCTTTGTCATTGCGCTCAAATTCTACCATTTTTGCTCCAATTCCAGTTTCCGTGATGTCTTTCTCTTTATTTCGTTGAATTTGTAAATATTGCCAAGTACAATGGTCACGTTTCCAGTGCGTAGGGCTGCGTAATTACGTAAAGCGAACGCTTTTGCTTCTATTGCTTTGATTCTTCAAACCAAGCGATAAATCGATGTAATCGTGAAGAAATATTGATGGTCCGGGAGCCAGCAGCAGATTTTATGACCAAGTTCCTCTCAAGCGGTAATTTGTAAAATGCATCAAAGTATAGTATTATGAAGCCTCGTGAACGTCAGCTGGAGCTCGGTTGGGGGGATGAGCGGCTGTAGCCTCCCACGCACGTAGGAAAAAAAAATATATTCAGTCATTTCCTCTCAGCTAAAAATTTGTCAAATTGTAGCTAACCCAATATCTCAACGAAAAAAAATAATCAGCTGGTTACAACGTGGTGTATTGTACGTCAGCTGGTGTCTCGAACATGAAAAAAGAACAATTATTTTCCGTGATTTCCTCTCAAACAAAAATTTACCTGATGATAGCTTATATGTAACTGTGGATAAATATATAAGTCAGCTGGCTGTATCTTGGTGGAAAAACCGTCAGCTGATACTTTGAAAGTTATTACATAGGAGTTAGACAGAAGCATCTATTGCCAATTTATATGCATCAGCTGACTAGGTTTTCCTCAACTTATTGCTAGCTGATTTTTTTTATTTATCGCATCAGTATATTAACAATCAGCTCACAAATTTTCATCTGAGAGGAAATGACGTATCTTTAATTATTCGACATTGCGCTTCAATATAAGAGTTAAGTTGAAATAAACATTCAGTATCAATATTTTTGAAACGAATAAGTATGTAATGAAATAATTTTATATATTTAAATAATTAAATAATCAATTAGCAATAAATGAACTAGTTACTCGATAAATAATATTTATTATATAAACTTGATAAAAAATGATAATGAGAACAATATGATTTATTCGTTTTCGCTCTGGCTTGAGTCACTTTCCTCTCTTTCCGATTCATTATCAGAGTCGTTATATACCAACGATGTAAGTTTTGCAGGACGTCAACATAAAGTCAGATTGAAATAATTTCTCGTAAATGTTAATAAATGTTAAATGAAGAGTTTGTTTGCCATATGTACGGATTTAATCGTCTAAAAAGATCAATGATTAACGTAGTTATTTTTATTTAATACTTTTTAGTGTATTTTTCAACACGAATCCAACGAGCCCAAACTCGATACCTAAAGTTGAGTCAATATATTACCGAGTTCCTATGGCCACCTTCCGATTCCATCATCAAATCAGCTCTATATCATGATAATGTTTCATCGCTATCCAATTTACATACGTATACAAAATTTCAGCTCAATCGGTTACCAGGAAGTGAATCAACTTTACTTGCTTCATTTCAATTAAGTCATCGAGATTAGACAAAAATGCTCATAAAATAAAAACTACTGGGCCTATCCGAATAAATCCGAATCCGAATTTTTATGGGACCAATTCGACACCATTCCGCATCAAACAAAAAAAAAGAATCACGTCAATCGTTTCAGAAACCTCGGAGTAATCGGTGAACATACATAAAAAAAAACATACCGGCCGAATTGATAACCTCCTCCTTTTTTTTGAAGTCGGTTAAAAAATCAGCTAGCAATAAGTTGAGGAAAACCTAGTCAGCTGATGCATATAAATTGGCAATAGATGCTTCTGTCTAACTCCTATGTAATAACTTTCAAAGTATCAGCTGACGGTTTTTCCACCAAGATACAGCCAGCTGACTTATATATTTATCCACAGTTACATATAAGCTATCATCAGGTAAATTTTTGTTTGAGAGGAAATCACGGAAAATAATTGTTCTTTTTTCATGTTCGAGACACCAGCTGACGTATAATACACCACGTTGTAACCAGCTGATTATTTTTTTTCGTTGAGATATTGGGTTAGCTACAATTCGACAAATTTTTAGCTGAGAGGAAATGAATGAATGAATGTATTTTTTTTCCTACGTGCGTGGGAGGCTACAACCGCTCACCCCCCCAACCGAGCGCAAGCTGACGTTCACGAGGCTTTATAATACTATACTCTGAGGCGTCTGACGAATTATCTCTTGAGAGGAAATAATTAACCAAATTTGCACTTGGCTCCCGTACCATTATTAATCAGGTGTAATACCAAGAAAACTATGTTTATGAGCTATATACATTACGTTGGGAACGTGACATTTTATCATAGTTTTAATGAAATATAACTTAATTAATGGACGGGATGAATAAATGGCATTATTTTTTTTTTATTTATGGTCATATACTTTGTTTTAATGAGTAATTCAATGAACTGTTTATGGCTCTGTTAACTAGTTCTGTAACCCAACGTTACTAGAAGACTATATTAAGATATAAATATGAGAAAATATCAATTTATTATAATCATAATTTATTGCAATATATGGATTCATAATTTGTTTAAAGGATATTTTTGTCGTTTTTATGCTAAAATTAGCGGTCCGCTCCGGCTTCGCCCGTGATACATGTTTACGTTTCTTGTACATAAGAACCATCCTCGTACTTTAAGGAATATTATAAAACAATAATTAACGAAATTGGTTGAGCCGTTCTCCAGTTATGCGCTTACCAGCACATTTTGCGATTTATTTTTATATTATGGATAAATAAATAATTTCTTCGATTAATTTTCTACTGTATCTAAATATAATTATTTATTTTATAATAACCAGCATTATTTTACGAAAGATATATTACCAGATATAGACATTGGTTGGATAGACGTTTCAATTACATGGGACGTTGTTTATTGGACGTTATATAGAGAATAGAGACTGAGCCCGTGAAGCCTTCAGGCAAATACATACCTGTGTATTATTGAAACGTCAGAACCATAGATCTTAGGTCGTTTTGGATATCACAAATAAGCATTGAAGCGACTCAAGCGGTAATTAGTAAAATGCATCAAAGTATAGTATTATGAAGCCTCGTGAACGTCAGCTGGAGCTCGGTTGGGGGGAAGAGCGGTTGTAGCCTCCCGTATCAGCTGACGGTTTTTCCACCAAGATACAGCCAGCTGACCTATATATTTATCCACAGTTACATATAAGCTATCATCAGGTAAATTTTTGTTTGAGAGGAAATCACGGAAAATAAATTTTTCTTTAAATTTAACTTTCATGTTCGAGACACCAGCTGACGTATAATACACCATGTTGTAACCAGCTGATTATTTTTTTTCGTTGAGATATTGGGTTAGCTACAATTCGACAAATTTTTAGCTGAGAGGAAATGAATGAATGAATGTATTTTTTTTCCTACGTGCGTGGGAGGCTACAACCGCTCACCCCCCCAACCGAGCGCAAGCTGACGTTCACGAGGCTTTATAATACTATACTCTGAGGCGTCTGACGAATTATCTCTTGAGAGGAAATAATTAACCAAATTTGCACTTGGCTCCCGTACCATTATTAATCAGGTGTAATACCAAGAAAACTATGTTTATGAGCTATATACATTACGTTGGGAACGTGACATTTTATCATAGTTTTAATGAAATATAACTTAATTAATGGACGGGATGAATAAATGGCATTATTTTTTTTTTATTTATGGTCATATACTTTGTTTTAATGAGTAATTCAATGAACTGTTTATGGCTCTGTTAACTAGTTCTGTAACCCAACGTTACTAGAAGACTATATTAAGATATAAATATGAGAAAATATCAATTTATTATAATCATAATTTATTGCAATATATGGATTCATAATTTGTTTAAAGGATATTTTTGTCGTTTTTATGCTAAAATTAGCGGTCCGCTCCGGCTTCGCCCGTGATACATGTTTACGTTTCTTGTACATAAGAACCATCCTCGTACTTTAAGGAATATTATAAAACAATAATTAACGAAATTGGTTGAGCCGTTCTCCAGTTATGCGCTTACCAGCACATTTTGCGATTTATTTTTATATTATGGATAAATAAATAATTTCTTCGATTAATTTTCTACTGTATCTAAATATAATTATTTATTTTATAATAACCAGCATTATTTTACGAAAGATATATTACCAGATATAGACATTGGTTGGATAGACGTTTCAATTACATGGGACGTTGTTTATTGGACGTTATATAGAGAATAGAGACTGAGCCCGTGAAGCCTTCAGGCAAATACATACCTGTGTATTATTGAAACGTCAGAACCATAGATCTTAGGTCGTTTTGGATATCACAAATAAGCATTGAAGCGACTCAAGCGGTAATTAGTAAAATGCATCAAAGTATAGTATTATGAAGCCTCGTGAACGTCAGCTGGAGCTCGGTTGGGGGGAAGAGCGGTTGTAGCCTCCCGTATCAGCTGACGGTTTTTCCACCAAGATACAGCCAGCTGACCTATATATTTATCCACAGTTACATATAAGCTATCATCAGGTAAATTTTTGTTTGAGAGGAAATCACGGAAAATAAATTTTTCTTTAAATTTAACTTTCATGTTCGAGACACCAGCTGACGTATAATACACCATGTTGTAACCAGCTGATTATTTTTTTTCGTTGAGATATTGGGTTAGCTACAATTCGACAAATTTTTAGCTGAGAGGAAATGAATGAATGAATGTATTTTTTTTCCTACGTGCGTGGGAGGCTACAACCGCTCACCCCCCCAACCGAGCGCAAGCTGACGTTCACGAGGCTTTATAATACTATACTCTGAGGCGTCTGACGAATTATCTCTTGAGAGGAAATAATTAACCAAATTTGCACTTGGCTCCCGTACCATTATTAATCAGGTGTAATACCAAGAAAACTATGTTTATGAGCTATATACATTACGTTGGGAACGTGACATTTTATCATAGTTTTAATGAAATATAACTTAATTAATGGACGGGATGAATAAATGGCATTATTTTTTTTTTATTTATGGTCATATACTTTGTTTTAATGAGTAATTCAATGAACTGTTTATGGCTCTGTTAACTAGTTCTGTAACCCAACGTTACTAGAAGACTATATTAAGATATAAATATGAGAAAATATCAATTTATTATAATCATAATTTATTGCAATATATGGATTCATAATTTGTTTAAAGGATATTTTTGTCGTTTTTATGCTAAAATTAGCGGTCCGCTCCGGCTTCGCCCGTGATACATGTTTACGTTTCTTGTACATAAGAACCATCCTCGTACTTTAAGGAATATTATAAAACAATAATTAACGAAATTGGTTGAGCCGTTCTCCAGTTATGCGCTTACCAGCACATTTTGCGATTTATTTTTATATTATGGATAAATAAATAATTTCTTCGATTAATTTTCTACTGTATCTAAATATAATTATTTATTTTATAATAACCAGCATTATTTTACGAAAGATATATTACCAGATATAGACATTGGTTGGATAGACGTTTCAATTACATGGGACGTTGTTTATTGGACGTTATATAGAGAATAGAGACTGAGCCCGTGAAGCCTTCAGGCAAATACATACCTGTGTATTATTGAAACGTCAGAACCATAGATCTTAGGTCGTTTTGGATATCACAAATAAGCATTGAAGAGACTATATTAAGATACTTTAAGTGAGGAAAAGTCAAAAGTGATAGACTTAATTTATATTATTTGTTATTATTAAAATCAGCAAGTTTTCAGATTATTATAGTCAAAATTATATTGATATTTGTACAAAGCTATTAGAGTATCTTTTGTCAATTTTTAGCTCTGAACTAGATAACTTAATTTAACAGTAAATTGAATTAAAGACAGACAGACATTCATATTAGTTTTATATATTAACACGTCTTATCTTTAATAGGATTCGCAGCGGAAAAAAAAAATAATTAAACCTTGATTGTAACAAAGCTCTGATTTACGATACTCAGCTGCCGTATTAGATAAAAAATATTATCAATAGACCTTACATTATGGTCATAATTGATTTTTATCATCGTAAATATCACTACAGTATGATCATTCTAAATGAAATAGGCTTAAGGGTATGTGCTGATGGTATTGATGGCTAGAGCATTTACAAAGTAGGATCGCACGTGTTTACTGTTTACTTAAAGTGCGTTATGTTTTTTTCAGAATTGTATTTTTTTAATAATTAACATGATATCGTGTACTTGAAGAGCGCGTAATTTATTTTTGAAATTGTAATTTTTCGTTAATAATTGCATTGCAAAGAACGTTATTATTTTCAGTACAATAAAGCATTTTCATTCATTCATGATACTATTAAATTGTTTTTTGTCCATATTTCCCGTGTAGAATAAGCAAGTTTTGAGAAATTCAAACAAATTTTATGATTTAAGAAGAATGCAGTATGGTCAAGTTCAAGAGGAAAAATTTAGTTTATTAAATTTGCCAGTTTCCTAGTTGAGTCATTGCATTATGGACCTCGAAATTCACGAAGGTTTATGTGTCTGGCGATATATTATCGTGAATGTGGATCATAAAATATTTAATTGATACTTAGGTGTGTTGTACATTGGATGCTTCCTTTACGACATCTTTTATTGAGACGATTTTGATATGCAAATATAAATACTTATTCCTTATATTTATGTGCGTAAAATGTGATTCTCTGTTTGTGGATATAAAATGATAGGTAGTTTTTTATGTATCGTTATTAATATTAAGTTAATATTAATAACGATACATAAAAAATAATATGTTAATATTATATAATATGTTAATATTATTAACAAATAAATTTGATGATAATATAGGATTTAGCCGATGTAAGAGATATGCAAGCGAGTAAATCGAATTCGAGTCTAAAAGCAACCTACAATTTTTGATTTATAAAGTTAACATAAAAATAATATTAATAATTTGTATGGAATAGAGAAAAAATATATTGAATTAGCATAAACATAATATAAATAAACAAAAGAAGACTTTTGCCAACAATATAAATAGTACGTGTGTCCCTACCTTTACGAAGCGTAGAGTTGTAATATTAAGTTCAGAAATTACAATTATTCAATGGTATCAGTTATAAAATCGTATAAATGCCCAAAGTTACTTGTCTTGCCCTTTTGAGCAAAACAACTTTCCTTTTTCAAATGAATGAACGAAAAAATTGGTGAAATATTTGAATACACGAATAAGGTATGCACAAGACTTTATTTTTTTTTAGTTACTAATCATCACTACATAGTATATAAAACAAAGTCACTTTCTCTGTCCCTGTTTCCCTATGTCCCTTTGTATGCTTAAATCTTTAAAACTACGCAACGGGTTTTGATGCGGTTTTTTTTAATAGATAGAGTGATTAAAGAGGAAGGTTTTAGTATATAATTTATTAGGTTTTAGACAAAGCGGGCGAAGCCGCGGGCGGTAAGCTAGTAACATTAGCTGTATGACCGTTAAAACACTATTTTCAAATCGAAGAATAGAGAAAAGCAAAATAGGTATATAAATTAAATATTTCAGGTAATAAATATACACCTATAGCACAGTTTCAGTGCTTAAAAATCATATAACTTTTAAATAATTTTATTGTGATTGAATTATCATAAAAATAATGTGAATGCAGTTTATTTTTTGTGTTCGCATATTCAGTGGTAGTAATGAAGTTATTACAATTCTGATTCAAGTATTTCTTTTATAAAATGGTTTTTTTAAAGTTAATAATGCTTTGGTTTAATAAAAAAATTTACAATATTATTATATAGCTCTACATATTTTATTTTAAAAACTACATACATAAAGACTAAACTATACATTGAAATAAATGTCTGAATAATACTGTTTATATTGTTGCTTGTAATTGATTCAATATTTTTTCGTTGTAAGTCATCAAATATTATTAATTATGTTAATTAAAGCTTATTCAAATGAGCACCTTAGTTTTACATATCCGTTTCTCATTAATTAATCATTATGTGTCTTCTCGTTTTGCGGAAAGAAGTATTAGTTTTGTCTAATAATAGAAACAACCCACATAACATTATATAAAAACGTTGTTGTTTATTACTTCCTAATCGGCTACCTCAGAGTTAATGCTTTTTCAAGCAGACTATTTTAATATTTAGAGCAAATACCAATCCTTACAAGACACATCTATGTCACATTTATCAATAATATCGAATAAAAACTAAAGTCATTTAGAATTAATAACTACAATAAATATGGAATTGGCCGTAGATGGTTACAGAATTATGATTTTTTGTAACATTGTATCACAGAGAAGTATGAAAAGGAACAACTTAAGGAGGAAACAACTTATCGACAAATTTAAGGAGAGAATTTAATAATAGACATTTTGTTCGAAAACGCCGTGACCACCTGCCAGCAAAGGACATGTCTTGAAAAAAGAAGATCGAATTAACTCGACGACAAAAATATGGTCACGCTACCATTTAAGAAAAATGCGTTACGAAAATCTAGGTGGCTCGCTAGTAATCAATTCGTTGATCACCATAACGCTAAGGAAGGTACCACGATCCTCGCATCGCTGTCGTCTGAACAACTTTTTTGACGTGTCGCGTCGGACTCGCAAAAAATTAGATTAATCTGTTATTTCTAAACATACCTACGAATATCACACAAAATGGCCAACCCTACGCTGTATTTAATTATATTGTAATTAAGTCTTTATTATCGCTTGTTTGTGTCTTCTACATATGGTATCTACTGAAGTTGCAATTAGTTCGTGCAAAAACTGGCCCTATAAAATAGATGGCACTAATTTTTTATCTCGATTCTAATGAATCTTTCTTTGAAGTTGGTTTCGTTGTGTAATCAGAAGATATATTCCTTGTAATGTCGACGGTATGTGTAATTAGTTATATCTTTGAAACTAGCTTTCCGCCCGCGGCTTCGCCCGCGTTTTCAAAGAAAACTCGCATAGTTCCCGTTCCCGTGGGATTTCCGGGATAAAATCTATCCTATGTGTTAATCCAATATGATCTATCTACACGCCCAATTTCATGCAAATACATCCAAGGAATAAAAAGTTTCATACAAACTTCTATCCCCTATTTTACCCCTTTAGGGGATGAATTTTCTAAAATCCTTTCTTAGGGGACGCCTACGTTATGACATCTATCTGCATGCCAAATTTCAGCCCGATACGTCCAGTGATTTGGGCTGTGCGTTGATAGATCACTATATCAGTCACCTTTGAGTTTTATATCTTTACTAGCGGTCCGCCCCGGCTTCGCCCGTGGTACATATGAAAAATAGATGTTGGCCGATTCTCAGACTTACCCGATATGCACAGAAAATTTCATGAGAATCGGTCCACCCGTTTCGGAGGAGTATGCAGACTAACATTGTGACACGAGAATTTTATATATATATAAGATATATAAAAATGAATCGCAAAATGTGTTGGTAAGCGCATAACTCGAGAACGGCTGAACCGATTTCGATAATTCTTTTTTTATTATATTCCTTGAAGTACGAGGATGGTTCTTATGTAGAGAAAACGTAAACATGTACCACGGGCGAAGCCGGGGCGGACTGCTAGTATATAGATATATTCCAAGCAAAACCGGAGCACGCTAAATAATTACAGGCAAGTAATTTTTTCGTCGTGTAAGGATCGAATATTTTCTCTGTTTACGATGGTTGAGATAAAAAACATTATGGTCCAAAGGTATTCAGCTAGGCTTAAAACGTTTAGAAATCAACCCAATACAGGTAAAACTTGAAAAACGTTTAATAAAATATCGAAATCTAGTTTAACCTTATAAATTGGAAGATTGTAATTTAATTTATGATAGGTAATATTTGCTTTGCCATTTTTAGATGTAATTGCGACATTTGCCGCGACATCAGACATAATATGCGCAACAGATGATTATGAAGAGGAAAACCTAAATTACCGCGAATTGCGATTCAAATTGCGGATCTGATAATTGCGTCGAATGATTAACATCCATTTATATCGATTTGATGCGTCATCTCAGTCCTTATGGTGGCTGAGTTGTGTGCCGGAAATATGCGTATTATGTGGAAGATGTCACAAGAGCCTTGCGTGTCGGAGCGGCGATCGAACAAGGCTCGACGTAATCGAGTAATGGTTTCTAATTGGGTAAACTGATCTTCGACATGCAGTTTTTATGCGGTTGCATATGGAACGTATTAACGAGTTCTGGTTATGCAAAGACCACACAGTGACGTTTTTTGTTCACGGTTAGGGGACAAGATGACTCGTGACCTAATGTAGAGGGTATGGAATGCGAGTATGGAGATGTACTGTCTTTAATTGGCGACCTCCCATGTCAATCAGCGCGGAGGGTCACAGGATGCTCTTTTATGCTATTTTTATTCATAAGGTTATGCCTTTGTATATGTTTATGCCTTTCTTTAGTTGTTTGAAGATTTTATTCATATTTGGAGCAGATTTTTGCGCGATACGCATAAAATAAGTATATGGTGTTTTTATATCGTGAATACCTACTGTTACTAACTAACCTAAGAAATATTTATAACACTTACTTAGGTATTATATATTTTTTAATATTTTTTGTTAATTTGAAAGTATTTAACTGAATGTAGTGCGTTTGTTATAACTTAATTCATGTTAAATCACCCAAATGAACTTGTCGATTTCCGAGTGGATTTTCTTTAAATAATTTTAATTGACTTCCTTTTGATAAATAATTTAACGTCACTATTAACTGAAAATTACTGAAATAAATATGCGTATCGAAAAAGTAATTAAATGCAACCTTTTAATGACACTAATTATTATTAAAAGTACGGCCATTTAAAGTTATTGGGAAATCTGAAAAGTGTTTAAATGTCAAACAATATATAGTGATAATGATTGTGCTAAATTAACTTGGTCCAGATTGGAAAATAAAAACGGGTTATCGGCTCAATTACGAATAATTGCGAAATATAATGAATTATTTTTAATTATTTCCGTTTGGTTTTTACCGAATTATTTGATATATATATATAAAAGAAAGTTGTGTTAGTACTCCACTTATAACTCAAAAACGGCTGAACCGATTTAGCTGAAAATTGGCAGGGAGGTAGTTTAGAGCCAGGAGAAGGACATAGGATACTAAATATGTACCACGGGCGAAGCCGGGGCGGACCACTAGTTTGATATAAAGACGGGGATAACAATAACCACTTTTTAACAGCTTAAAAGAATTAATATATGTAACTTTTTTAATTATAATATCAAAGTCGTAAGTAAAAAAGTTACAGACATTTTTGGTTATTTAATTAATAAATAAATAAGTTAAATTCATAAGAAATGTAATGAAAATACCAATAACATTATTTAAAAAATACCGCTGTAGACATAATTCTTTAAACTTTTCTTAACTTCCAAATATTTTTACCTTCTCAGAACAAATATTTAATTAACGATTATGTTTTCATTTCTCCATAATAATACATAATGGTGGCCATACACTATACTTCCTATCGTCCATTCGGCATGACGCTACCGATTGGATCAGTTAGAACTGACCGTATGTGGGAGTGATTTGGCATTATTTGGCATGACAGTTATACTTGACGGAACAATCGAATTTCGATTCTTTTGGCTTGATCATGGCGATTGGATCATGTCGATTGGACCGTGTATGGCGGTATGCGATCGTCACTTCAGTCTGGTTAAGATTTTTCGTCCAAGCTGAAGCATAGGCGCTTCGCTCGCTTGGTCGATAAATATGAAAGTATATTATGGATGTTTAGATGTCAACGGTTACGGATTTGGATAAGATTTGTTTGGGAGATAGACGAAGTACCAGATTACTTAACACATTGGGTACTTCTCATTAAATAGGAACATATATAATTATAACAACAATCTTCCCGGCATATAATCCTTTTTTTGTTTCATTTTTACGAATAAAACGCCCAAAACGGCTAAAACATCGTCGTCTGTCACCGGTGACGCCATGGCTTCAACTGAACGTTGCTGCCGATTGGACAATTCAAACGTTGTGTGTGTGGTCTCTATGGACAAACTGCAGATTGGATCAAGCTGCAGCGTCATGCCGATTGGACAATAGAAAGTATGGTGTATGGCCAGCATAAGTATCTCAAAAATGTATAACAACTTCACTTTTACATTCCTCGGGCGCCACGCCTAATTGACAACTACTCTTCATAGCTGTGAATCAACTTAAAACCCGGTCTAGTTACGCATAAGGCGAAGTGAGATCGATACACACTCCATACGGTCATACATACATATTTCATTAAAACAATACTTGACAAACATTGCTCATGCGATGTGTCGAATTGAAATATGACGATAGGCGACACGACATGTTTTGAATCACTTTTTACTTGGAAATACAAGCAAAAAGCATAATTGCAGCTCATCAGCAGGAATGCATAACTTAAATTACGTGTCATTATTTATTTAAACATGACAGGTTTTACACATATTTATCGCCAACCTAATTATAGAGGCATCAAGTATTGAGACAAGTTTGTTCTTGAATAACAAAAAAACTGGGCCGAAATACGTAAAGCATTACTAGATTGGTTATAAAAATGCATCAATATGTGTTTTTATTAAACCAAGCAAATTTTGTTAGCTTCCAGTATTCGTGATTATCATATTATGTTAATCAATCGATCAATCTGTGAAAAATTTCTAATATAAAATTACCGCAAATTCTAGAGGTATAACCAAAGATTGCATAAGCCGAAGATCGCGATGACATCTTTAGAAACAAAACATCTAGTAACAAGGAATGGACAATAAATTGTAAGTTTATCTATTTAAGTGGTCCATTCAATTGAAACATTGCGAAAGTACCCCTTGTTGCGATACAAATTGTACGGGTTAGTGAAATACAAGAAAGGGGGAAATCCTAGCGTGTGCTTTTAATTTAGAGTAAGCCGCCGGTCTAACCAGTTTTAGAGTAGCTAAAAGGTTTGTTATACACTGTCATGTATTTTGTGAACATATAGATCGTTTATTATTATAACACAAGTGTTTAATCATTCTGTCTATAAAAAAATCGGATATAAAAAAAATACTGTCGTTAGTATCAACAAAATTTAATCATTTTATGTTTATCAATTAGTATCGTATTACTTTTTTCTGATTTCTGATTATAATATAGACTATATCTATAAGTATCTACAACATACGTGATAAGAGCAATCAGCCTAATAAACTTAATATTTAGCTGAAGTGCATTTCTTTCATTCACAACATTGCATTGCTTTTAACCATCGCCGTAAACGATTGCCTTGGACCCTTAAATTATCACCCTTTGTATAAATTTGAATAAATTCATTATTTACTTAACGTACAGCTTAGGATTTAGCTTTGTGCGCAATCACAGGGCAGTTGCGCCGTATAGCGCGGCGATATTTTAGCATTGCTATCACCTGTCAAAGTTAGCAAGTAGGTACTCCACCCGCTTGCCTATTTTAATACCACTTTAGATATCTATAAATACGCACTGATTATCAGGTGTTAAGGTTTCTAATGTGTAACGTAATATGCAGTTATGCTTTACGTCTCGATTTATTTAATATTGATAATCGATGTTTATAATTTATTATTAATACGCCTGCTTAAAAAGGATGCAAGGACATCTACTTATGTGCTTTTACTTTTTAGATGTAGGTAGGAACTTTGTTTCCCCTAATAAAGCTTTATTTTTTTCGTGCAAAATACATTAGTGTAGCAATTTATAGCATTATGACAAGTTTGTTTTAAGAAACTCACACTATTAATTTATTACGTTATATGCATCACATGATTTTTATAAAAATTATAGCCCACCATTTTTAAATCATATAAAACAAGTGCCCACACGCAGAGCGCTACTGCAAAGCGGTACAATTTATGGAGCTTCCAAAACACATATTTCATAACGAGAGACGACTTTATTTTACATACATTTACATCCACTTTGCCTCATAAACCATCCTTAAATGTACGAGCATCATCGCGTGTCATCCGTACAAGCTTTCA
Organism: Colias behrii; assembly: GCA_029959065.1. NCBI lineage: Eukaryota > Metazoa > Arthropoda > Insecta > Lepidoptera > Pieridae > Colias > Colias behrii. The sequence goes on from JARWMC010000016.1 coordinate 4,800,636, forward strand.
AAACTGTCTAACTCTACTTATCCATACAAAATATTTATAACTCTTTGTATGCAAAACACCTAATGCATCTCACTGTCAAGCGTGACTCTTTATTCGAGCGCTTTACGCGATTTTGGACCTTATTGCCTAGAGATTTCTTAGCACTTTCGACAGGGAGGCTTTGGTTGCATTCTGATCACGTGGGCGGATGTGATCTCTGTGAATTTGAATAAAATCTGCATAAGTTGTTTTGTGTTTGATAATGCCAAGCTCGAGGGATGCGTAAGATGTGACAATTTTGACTTGATATATAGCCTTGCAAACTGAATGTATATTCAATTTAATACAAATATTTGAAGACTCGTATTGCACAGGATTTTGTAAGAAATATTGAGTTCATATCTGTAAAAAGACATACCTAGTATACATATAATTGTAGAAGGTAAAGTTTTCTTTCTAAATTGCTTTTAAGTTGAGGAAGAATCTGATAATGTCATAACTCATAATACGGCTCGGTTTTTATGAATTTGACTATTGCAAAAAAAATTGCCGCGTTAGTTGTTCTTAGCTCTTGTTAACACCGTACAAAATAATCGAATGATTTTGAATGCTCTTAAAGGTAATATGCTGAAAGGTGACTGTATGCAGATTAGCATCGTGTATTTATTCAAATCATGTTATCGATTGTCTCGTCGGTTCAAGGTCATCGTTTCACTTTTGACACATCTAATAAAATCGCTATGTTTGCTTGTTGTATTTCATGTCTATAAAATTACTGTTGTTCGGTATTTGTGACTAGTCACGCCTTTGTATCGAATTTAGTTCTGTTACACAAAACGTTTGAACGTTTATGTAAAGGTTTCAGTTACATAGGACATAAGCATGCGCCTGGAATGGAACTCGCTCGCATCAGGGAAATTATTACGCTACTATAGAGAAAATGTTAGTGTAAAGTATAAGGTATATATTATATAGCTTTAGAAGATTTGTAGAATTGTACTACCAGCCAACTTAGTTTTTGTCATATCCTATGGCCTCAAACCTTAATAATAAAGAGATACTATTTAAATAATAAAGTGAAGATATAAGAAAAATTTCTGAGACTGAGAACGAAAAATTCTTATTTATAATAAAGTTAGGGTATTTCATATTTATTTTTTTCCTAAAGACGACGGGTCTTAAAAAATCATTTGTTTTCAGACTCTTTGTTACAGCATCTAGCTCAGGATATTACGTTTAATCTAATTCTCATTACTACATTAATAGATAAATAATTAATAATTATATCACTACAAATATAGTAAAAACCCATATAAGTATTATATACATGCACTTTGTAACCTACACTTATGTATTATGTATGCAATTCGTCATTGTAATTTGTTCCTAACACGAACACATTGTGATATATTGTTATTGTTTAATAAAAGTGCTCCTTGTCCAGTTAGAAATGACTTAATAATAGATACGTGAGAAATAAATGACATATTATTAAAATGCGCAAGCCTAACACACTGAATAAATTTTAAACTTTTCTTTTATGGTCTTATCTGTCATGAGACGTGGGAAAATGTTGCTGACATGATTTATTTATGAAATTGTGCATGCGAAATCCGATATGTCGCCGTATATATATATCGTTACTTTAGCCATATACACTGTACTACATCCAATGGATATAGTACAGTGTATATGGCTAAAGTAACGCACGTGTACCAACTTATGGTACTCACTTGTATGTAGCTATATATAACTGTAATATGTCTTTAATTACTCGTAAAAAACCTATTTTACACTATAACTTTGATGAAGTGAACTTATAAAGAATATCTATGAAAAGTGTAGGGGAAAGATTTGTTTTAAAGTCTTTTAGTAAAGAATTAAATGTGTAAAACAGCCACACTGTTTTTGCTTTTTACTCTTTGCATTGATACGAGTTCTTTCTCATTTTGTTATAAATTCGCCGTTCTTTTCTCTATGGAACAATAAAAAGGCAATTGCAATTTGTTAAATAATAGGTATGTCCATTCATCTTACATAGAAGCGCTATTTTTCTATACTTAGCAAGGTATACCGCTACCCAACCATGCTCTATACACCAACCTAAATATGTAGATACTGGTATTCAATTTAGCGTCCACTAGATGGTATCACTGGCTGTAATATATCTGCTGCTGTCTCGACGTCTGTGGCCGGCCTTTGTTTTGTACGGCGAACATCACTAACATTCTATTCAATATGTGCTTACATACTTCAACTGCTTAAGGTGTTCTGGAGTCCATACGCATGTCAGCCTGGCCCGCGTAACATCTCAATAGCTCGCCAGACGTTTGCTATGTCTTTAGACGTACTTATTTAACGGTGTATGCGAAAATTAAGATTTATTTTGTTTGTGGTAGCCGCTTGTGATTTAGCGTTGTAAGAGTTATGGTATAGGTAGTTTTATTTTTATAATTTCAATTTCATTTCAGTTTATTCTTTGTAAGAAAGGAGAGACTCGTGGTCCTGTCAAATTTAGCGATAGCAAAAAGTTCTTTTTAAACTGTGTATAATCGATTATTCTGCTTCAAAGTAATGTCTGAACTATAATGTATTGAGGTAAGAAAATAAAGTTTATTTGTATTTAACTTCGTTACTGTTGTAATAAATCCCTGCATGTATACAAAGTTACTTCTTTATTGAAAAAATATTATGTAATAATCTAAGTAATAATTGAGAAGATCAATGAATATTAAATTCAGTTCAAACAAAGTCAATGTGTACCAATATTAAACATACAAACCTATAATTAGTTACAGCCACGTGCATCGTACATGCAGCCTGTCGGAAGCATATTTAACATAAGGAAATGTTAAAAAGCAAATAACAGTCATTATTAGAGAACTTAAACCATTATAATTAAAATAGAAAGTTTGAAAACGGCGTGTCAAATATTAACGTAACAAGATGATACGAGGCGTCAATTTTATCTGATTAATAAGTAGCTGTATTACCTGCAGGCATTTGTAATTATTTGGCAATTAGTGGACTTTCAATTCATGAGTTCGCTTCAGGGCGTCGATTTTAAACAATCAAATGTTTTGCTTTTCATTTAGCGTTTTTATAAATGAATGTTTAAGGTTCATGGCATACAGTTATGTTTGTTTTGTACACGTGCATTTTTCAGTTTTAAGTACCGGTTTAAAGCTCCATCCAAGGATTTTTAATTTCTATTCTGCTCTTAGGCGTTAAATTGATATAAATTAATGAATACGGTTCATTGTGATCATATTTGTTACTAGGTTCCGCCCGCGGCTTCGCACGCGCAGTCAAAGAAAAATCCGCATAGTTCCCGTTCCCGTGGGATTTCCGGGATTGCGTCATTTTCCCGTCATAAAAAGTAGCCTATGTCCTTTCTCGGGTATCAAAATATCTCCATACCAAATTTCATGAAAATTGGTTCAGTGGTTTAGGCGTGATTGAGTAACAGACAGACAGACAGAGTTACTTTCGCATTTATAATATTATAATTAGTATGGATAAAATATCGTGTATGTTTATTATTATTACTTAATTAAATACTTGAAGCTATTCTATCTTATTTCATCTCTTGAAAATAATATTATACATAGCGTGGTATATATTTGTTCATTGTAGTTATACTTAAATAAAAAACATGTACGTTAAAATGTATCTAGTTCTAATTTTATACCTGTACGATTTCGCAATTGCAGTTTAATAAACTAAGAAAACGCATCATCTTAAGTAAAGATCCTAATAAAAATTCCACACACGAAAATCATCCACACTAAAGGACGAGGTGTTGCAATAAGAAAATAATTTATTGCGCACAACAAACGGCCGAATCACAACCAATATGGTATTGTGGTATATTATAATGGGGCAAAACGAGCAAAGTGCTGTGTGTTTATGGTATTGTTAGTTAGGATATTACCAAGTTTGGTTGGGGAATGCGACAGATGTTCTGGACAAAGGTACAGCGCAGTAATTGCTTAGGTGATAGTCGGTACACGTAACTAGCGATGTATTTGTTAGCGAGAAAATATTGCTGGTCGGACGAAATATATTGGTCGGGCTTTGAATGGCGGGAAGACCGAATTATTGGTTTTGAAGAGGAAGTGTGTTAGAGTATTTATTGAAGTGAAACTTCTTTATCGGGGTTGGAAAAAAATTTAGTGTAACATGTTTTCGTTACGCGTGACATTTTTCCGTTACGCGCCATCTTTTTCTTATGCCTACCACGCGTGATTGTATTTCTGTAAAGTTGCATATATAGTAAATTATTTTTTGAAAAATAAGGTCATAAAGAAGTTTCACTTCTTACGTGTGTACACTTGTACACGCACACATTTTTTATGTGCTAGAGTTGTGCTACTTCAATTTTATTTGAAGTTAACCTATATCAATCATATGCATAGAGCAAACTCTACATACAATACAACTTTCATAGTTATAATATCACATATTGTGATATACTAGGAGGGAATAAAGAACACTATTTATTCTCCTAGGTAAAGCTAAACAGATTGCCCCTTCTTTCCATTAATAGTTTTTTTTTATATTATTTCCTTTTTTATGTTTCATGAGACGATTTTAAACAAATTATGAGTGTTATTTATTTTATACATATGACAGTGTTGCTTACTGTTTGTCCTATTCCTAATTCGTAATAATTATTTGATATCTCACATTAAAAATCATCAATATGTAGAGCAAAAGACAGGTTAAAAATCTATTCAATCTATTATTTAAATCAATAAAACGAAATCAATTCACACGATCGATCATCCAAAACTTTCATACACTTGTATGACTGATAAACAAAAATTAGCGCCAAAACAAATATTTGCTTTAAGCTATACTTATCATGTTTATAAAGAAATAAACCACTACATCAATCGTCCATTGAATACCTGTTGGAAAACTAAACAAAACTCTAATAAATTATTACGTATATTTTCCCACGAAACTTGTTTCTAGCTTTGTAACTGGATTACAAACATAATATGATTATAGAGTAATTCATTTTACGTTTTAGTACATATTTTCTATATGAATCATTAGTTTATTCAAATCCAAATCTAGCTCTAAAAACAAAGAACAGGAAAGGAAACCTTATGGTACATTGAAATTATAAATAGACCAAGGAGGCAGACTGCCCCTAATCTCTCATGGTCGTCTTCGTCGGCTGTCTTCCACATTATCGGACTATGAGCATTGAGCACTATAACGTCATCTTCTGTACAGTTGGCTAGTCTGAATAGGGATTTATCTCCATGACCAAAATTATAAATCACATCAAAAATAATTCGTTTTATTTGCTTATTTTTTCAGGTACAATTAGATTATGGTAATGAAAATAGGTCATTATTAAAAAAAAATAAGTGATATCTTACACATCTCAATCGTTCTATTGTAATTTGCATTTGCATAATTAATCTGTTCTGCATATTAGAATATTATGTACAATATTAGCTTAACTCCACTCCTCCAACCTTTAACACAAACTATTAACTCATCCATATCCAACGCGTTAAAATCATAGCGAACAGTGTAAATACTCGTAACAGCAACAATATATCTTTAAAATGGCTTGAAATCTGTAAATAAATAGCATGCTAGCTGTCGGCGCGTGGGCCAGCAGTGTCCCGCGGCGTGCATCTGCGCAAGCGCACATAAATAACCGGGATACATCTAACAGCTTCTGGCTTTGATAAATCCTTCAGTGTTCTTCTTTGTGCTGTGCTGACTTAAATGTATTGTATCCTGTGAAAGCATTGCGGGAGCAAGGTAGCTAATCGGTATGCGTATGTGGTTTGTTACAATGTTGGATTCATTGTATGACGAGGTACTGTAATGCGAATATTATAATATTGAAGACTATATAAAATTATTATAAGAAGTAGGTAATTAATAGGAAAAGAGGTGTAAAGGTTTCTAAATTGATTGGTGATTCTAAATTGATAGATTGGATGATTGGGATTACAGGATAGGTACATCTTTAATTTTTAACAGATATTCTTGTTTTATGCTAAGGAGATGATTTGTTATACATACATTGTCATAATATTTCTGTTTATTTTTCTTTTGCTATATTGAATACTCTATATAAAAAATATGCAAGTACGAGTGTGTAAAACTTGTTATTCATGTTATAGATAAACGATCAAATTATTCTTAATCATTTTGGCTAAGCATTTTGGTATTAATTTAATTAAATGATGGCAGTCGTACCTTTAAATAACTATACGCATATTCGAATCAGGCTATTTAAATTAAACATTTTCTGACCTTTTATAACGAGTATATTCTAAGGTTTTGTCGATTTCGCATTTTTTTTCTCATTGTACTTGTATATTGTGCAAATGTATTTCTACTTGTATTAAATGCAAAGCAAACATGACTGATCGTTCTCGAAAACGCCTTCGTTCGTGCAATTGATATACTGTACCAGAATTTGTACAACATACAGCGATTAGTTTCATTAAGAAACTAAACAAACTTGTGGCTTGTTAAAATAATGGATATTTATTTAACAAATGTAACAATCTAGGATTACGTCTAGCTCGTGTTCGTTGACAGATTTATGCCATCAGGTGCGTTAAATGCATGCAAAATGTAGATTCTAAGGATTGATCAACCTCAATTGCGAGACATGAGGTGAATTTTAAGTGATTTAGTTAAAATCTCGTCTTGCGTTGAAGTGTATATTTTCAACACTTGCAATATTGGTCAGATTGATTGAAGAGTTTGTTTAGTGGCTCATCATTGAAAATTTGAATATTATAACACGTATTGGTCTTATTATTTACATGTTGTAGGTGGTTGAAGAGTTCGTTTGGGAAAGTTTTTGTTACGCACTGCTTTTTGTTTTGTTATTATACAAAAGCAGTGTAAGTAGTAATTATCATTATATTTTGTAATAATATTTTTGTTTTCTATTATATCATGTTATGTATAGATATGCATATTTAGCATAATGTAAACCTTTGATAGAAGAAATGGATTTATCAATAAAAATATCAATGTAAAATTGTATCGCGACTCTCCAAAACAACTACACATATCGTTGTAGCTACTCCATATTTTTCAACATAACATGGCATACAATAAAGACAAAACTACATATTATGTGACACTTGTACAAAGAAGAAACCTCAGATAATGTTCAGATGTTAGATAGAAAGTAACCCCGTTGATCTACGGCTATCAGATCGCGGACCATATCGGCTACTGGCTATGCGTTTATGGGATCCTAGTACATTATTGAAATATTATACGATATATTTATTTTTTATCATAAGCATCTCTGCATTTACAAAAGGTGAATTCGTAAATAAGAAAATAGATTGTTTTTTTTATACGTAAGTGCAATATAATTTCATATGTATTGTTTTTTTTTTCATGAGATTTCAGAGCGGATTTCGATTCCATAACTTTTCCTTATGGCTAAGCTTTAGTCTTTGGACAAAAATATTTGTGGTTAGTCTCTACCAGAGACCAAACTTATTAAACTTAGAAATTGATGACGCACTGTAAGGCCTAATTATTAAAAACAATTGAAAATTTGATTCAAACCTAAATAACAATGCTGTCATTATTGGCATGCAATGAAATTATTAAACGTATGAGAATCTGTCGTTAAACTATACGTAAATTCGGTATCAAGCAAATTGAGATATCTAAATAGTTTCGATGTAACTTCCTGTACTGCAATAACACATCGCAGATAGTATCTACGACTATCAGTCTTCCGCTGTCGCAAAGCCTATGCTCTAAATTAAATTAGAAAGCCGGACATATCGATTTTGTGCCTATTCCGCGTAATTAATATGCGTAGGCTAATTGTCCGCGTTCACCCATCTCTATTATGTTGTTATGTATAGAAATATAATTGCTGGAATACCTCTTATATTTTTTATTCAAATCTGACTCGTGTTATTTTTATTTTGTTCTTTGTCTTTGCTTGTTTTATGTGTACCTACATACCTTACAGCGAATATTCTAAAATGAAAATCATTAAAATCATCAGATTTTTATTCCAATAAAACATTTGAAAAGATCATTCCGGTGCAGTGCTCAGTTCTATTTTGTTAAAAAAAATGTCATTCCGCTGAATTACTTATAATACCATTCTTTAGAGAGGTCTTTAGAGAACCTAGAGATAAAGAAGATTTTCAAGTTAAACGAAAAAGATTACCGTCTATTAAAAAAACGGCCACTTCCAGAAAACGTATCATGTTAACAACAGCCCACACATTTTGTTGATAAATCTAAAGGCAGATTCGCTTAGAGGTAATAAATTTCACAAGATTACCGACCACGTGATTAATAATGAAGCGCGAACAAAAATGAAGAGAGCCGATCGATCAACGTGGGTGTTTAATATCTACGGCTGTTCATTTATCTTACGTTTAGTAACGTATACTCGTAATGGTACAGGGTAATGTGAGGGTAGGGCATAATAGTGACCTTAGCTAGATTTACGAACTGACGTCATTTGAACTTTGCGGCTAATTATGCCCAGGCTAGTTTACTTCCAGTTTCGTGTATTTGTGATTTATGGACGATCTGGTTGATTAATGTAAATAATGTAGAGTTCAGGAGAGATGTTTTTTGACCTGGGTTTGTTTAACAATTAACCTACACGTATTTCTTGGATGTGTACTCATACAATTGTGTAAGTAGCTTTTATAAATATTTTTAATAGAAAGAAGCGTAATTTTTATTTTTCTTATATTCAAGTAGACCTGTAACAAATAAAAAAATAATATTACATTTTTACATCTGTAAACAGCACATTTTCGATGGGATTGGTTAAATATGTATCAAAAAAGTTTATAAAAAAGCAAGAGTAAAAAAGAAGCTTATATAAAACTGTAAAGATTCATTACTCCACATATAATGTAACTTTCCTCTGACGTGAACGATACGATCTTTTATCTCCAAATCTTTATCGTCACGACGCAATCGTCGGAGCGTGTTAATTAAAATTACCCTTGTTACGTCTAGTGTTGCACTTTTGCATTCATGCATTAAATCGGTGAAATATTGCTGGAAACGGTCGTATGTTTAGTGTATTATATTATAAATATAATACTTATTAAAATTAACTTTATCGTACGTGTTAAAAGGTATATCGTTGATTATAAAACACATTGCTGAAAAATAGTTATTCTTAAACGAAAGTAAAATTACATTTCACTCTTTTATAACAAAACACGCGTTATTTTAAACTTTAATATTTATCACTTACATATTCATTATAATAATATGATCTTTTGGTGATAGATAATTAATGTTTTTTTACACCGATTAGCGAAGTTATAAATATACTTATCTTCAAAAAATTATTATACACGATATACCATTTAAAATAGTGCACCAGCATGTGCTCTACCTAACGGTCCGAGCTCCCGTTGAAATCTTTTTGACAAATAGTATTAAAAAGATAAAAAAATACAATATACCTTATATAATTACGTAACTAGTAAGAAAATAATTATAATAATTACGCTCTAGTTTTATGATTATAACAAGAACAATTTCTTACTAAAGTATCTTACTGCAAACTATACCGGGTGTAATCGTTAAGCGTGCACAGGCGATTATTCCGTAACTATAACAGATATCAAAAAACTTTAAACACACTTAAAAATAAAATATGGCTCCATAATCGAATTTAAAGATAATGTCAAAAATCTAGGGGTTCACTTTGACACGACCATGACGGTCGTACCACTTAAAGGAAACTAGTCGTAAACTTTACGCTGCGGCAAGTTCTTTGAGACGTTTACGGCATTTCTTACCGATTTCTACCAAAATTACGTTAGCTAAATCCCTTCTCCTTCCACTCCTTGACTACGCTGACGCCTGTACCACTGATCTTAGTGAAGAGCAATTAAATACACTTGAGCGTCTCCAAAATTTCTGCATTCGTTTTGTTTACGGATTACGCAAATACGACCACGTTTCCCAGTTTCGCAAAAAACTCAAGTGGCTTCCTATTAGACTTCGCCGGAATGCAAATGCATTGAAGTTGTTATATTCCATCCTCTTTAATCCCAATTCTCCCTCCTATCTTAAAAATCAATTTAAATTCTTAGATTCAGGTTCCTACACTCTTCGTTCCGTCGATAACCTTCTCCTTAGCTTTCCTTCTCACCATACTTCCTTCCTCGGTAACTCATTTGTTGTAACCGCTATCAGACAGTGGAATTCTCTGCCAGTGGATGTTAGACGAGCTTCCTCTATAAAATCTTTTAAATCTCTTTTATATAAGCACTTCTCCAACTTAGCATATCCTTCTATTTAATATAATGTATTTTATCCTTTCCTATTATTAATTTATGTATTTTATGTATTCTATCTTCTATAATCTATATTATTATTTTATTTATTATATCAGCCACCCGCGTAACATGTACGTTTCTTCTTTATCTCTTACCTTGGGCAGTCTGGAAGAGATCGCTAGTAAGCGATAAGGCCGCCTTATGTACCTACCATATGATGTACCTTTGTATAATTGTAAATATTACTTGGTGTGGTATATTAAATTGATAAATAAATAAATAAATAAAATATTAAAATTTCCTGTCGTTCTGGTGATTGGAATTTTTTTTTGAGATCAACGAATGAAAAAATAGATTTTTCGTAGAAACGGTGGTTCCTAAATAAAAATGTATTGGAAGTGTTTTATAGATAATTTTATGATCTACAATTTTGGTAAAAGTTAATTATATGATTAACTTACCGTCTCAGCGAAAATCGCAAAAAACCTATTTTTATATTAACTGTACTCCACTTTTTTTTCTTTCCGAGTACCAGTATGACGGGAAATTTTAATATTTTATTTTGAAACAATTTTGTCAGGATGAAAATTTTGGTCGTGGTCGTCGTCGTCGTGGGTAGTGTGACCGAACCATTACTAAAATATCATGACGTATGTCAAAAATTAGCAATAGCAGTTTCTATTCCTTAGCGTTTATTCTATTCTCTGCCGTTAGTCTCACCCCTCTGTAATAGGTACGGAATAATCAATCGCCTGTGCACACTTAACGATTACACCCTGTATAGTTACTAATTGAACTGTTTTATATACTTTTTTATGTTATACCACAAAATTAATAACTCCTTTCTGGTTTATAAAAACCAAAATTAATCATTGATAGGGTGACAAGATATAATTCAGGTGAAAGGTTATGTGGTAGTCTTTCGCTTGTCCAAATTACTTAATTATCCAAATTGAAGTAATTTTTAATTACGCTTCGCTGTAAACGATAAACGTTTTATTAGATGCAACTTAATAGATTCGTTAAATTATTTTATGACTTTTTTGCTGGTAATCATTGTCCGTTTAAATTTTATGTCATTGTTCCATAATAATTAATTTTGTTTTATATTTTCAATATTATAAGAAAATTTACATTTTTCAATGTTTGGTAAATTCTGTTCAATTGGGTATAATGCATAATTATATTTTATGTTTCTATAAAAGATTGCAAGACTAATCTAATCTTTATCAAAGTTCATGAAATAAAATGATCATCTGAGAAGCAAATAAAAAAATGTGTGCGTGTACTAGTGTACACACGTACGAAATGAAACTTCTTTATGACCTTATTTTTCAAAAAATAATTTACTATATGTAACTTTACAGAAATACGTCGAATCACGCGTGGTAGGGATAAGAAAAAGATGGCGCGTAACGGAAAAATGTCACGCGTAACGAAAAAATCTTACACTCAATTTTTTTCCAACCCCGATAAAGAAGTTTCACTTCAAAAACTATCTTCTTAATGATAATATATATTCTGAATATCTGCAAAAAAAAAATTACAGTTTATGCAAAGCTTTTTTAGTTTATTGTTAATCTAGCTTTAAATCGAAACATATTAATTAAACAGCAAATATTCATTGTAATTCTTATGTATTAATTGAAATAACAAGAAAAAACGAACTATGATGTATTAATAAAGAATTACGAGTTCGTGGTATTAAATGTCGCCCAGTAACAGAAACAGTTCAACATCTTTAACAATCACAATTAAACCGCGCATTACATTGCTGGGAACAACGCGACGATACACCGAGATCGCTTGTTCTTTTGTCACAAAGACGCAATGTATCACGTAACAATTGGAACAGTCGTAGAATCAATCTATGTCGAAGGCTGTACTATATTAAAGCTAGGGCACGCGCTGCAGTGCGCGTGCGGCCGCTCTAATTTCGCAACTCTACAGCGCAGTATCACTGGGGTTATTTAGAGCCAGCCACCGCCTCGTCACTCGCCTTATCTGTTATCAATATGTACATAGTACAACGCTCGTAATGTATAGTGCCGACTTCATTACTAGACATATAAAGGCTGTATTACACTTTCGATAACGTTAAAAGGATTTTGTGGACTAATTAGTTTGATCAATGACCGTAAACTTTAATCGTATTAAAATAAGTAAAGTTTAATATTTAACGTTTCCTAATTTAACATTTTATTAAACGTACTTTACCACTAATCGCATAAATAATTCAAAAATATTGTCGCTTAAATTTCATAATCAGTTTATGTACCTACTGTTATAGTAAGCTTAAATTAATTAAAACCATTCTGGGGATTAAATTTAAGATATTTTAATGCTATTAAAATTCTAGACTATAATATACAATTTAAGAATTTAAATATTATACTTGCAATATTTAATTTATTTAATGGAAAGCAGATAGATTTAGCAAACGGCGCCAATAATCGTGGCGAGTCAACATTTTATAAAGTATCGTCTCAACTATAACTAAGGCACGATTGCGACAGTGAAAGGGAGGGTTGCTATCTATTTTACTAGAACTACACCTACATCTTTTATCAGCGCGCGCGTGTGCGGCGCACCAGCGCATAACAGTGCATATTGCAACAAGGGTGAGTGCCCTAGGCGTGCCCAAGGCGACGCGGGAATTAATAGCCATTCGGCGGTCTACATCATGTCCATTCCCGACTCTTGTACGAGGCTTGTAAATGCTCTATATAGGGTTCGATTACGCGGAAGCTTTAAACGAGAAATTACCGTTTTGTTAGTATCATAGTGTCGTTATTCCGCTCGACCCTCACATAACTCGAAGTGACAATGAAATACTTTAGTATCCCTCTTGCTGAGGTAAATGGGTAATATAATATTATTGGGTTACGATGTTTTAATGTAGCGCACCAATTACATATTTTAGTATTTTAATTGCTTGTAAAATTTTATGCCTCAGTTAAAGTCGCAATTATTAGAGCAGCCTTCTACATAAATAAAAATATTTTGATTTGCTATTAATAAACATGTGGAGCAAATTTTATTACTAGGTCTGCACCTAAAACTATGTACTTCATGAAGTGTTTTATGAATAGAAAGGTGTTGTATCTCTTATGTTGCATTAGAGTGCGATTTCTTAATGTTTTGTTAACTGAGAAGTAAAGACCAAAGAAATAACTCCAGTAGGTAACAATTAATAATATTGCCAAAGCACGGCTCTGTTGTTAGCCGCGAACATTAATTAAGGCACGCGCCGAATATCGACACTGATGACTAGAGAAGATTTGAAGCACAAAGCGTGTCGTAACAAACAATTAACGTGTCACCATCACAATGTCAGAAGCGCATAAATCTGGTCCAACCCTGAAGCCGAAGGTTGTCCCTAATTATACCTTTCGAATGAGACGTCATTTCCTTGCGCTTGCGAAATATTAAATTCAAAAAGACTTTTTCGCATTTCGAAGGTGTGAATTTAAATAATTGCAATAATCGCACTGATGGACAGACATGCGAAGTTAATGAGTGGTTTCGCGGTGTTTTGGGTGCGAAGAAGACGAGATGACTTTTTAAACACGACCGCCCTTATGATGGACACTGGTCGTACAATATTTTCGTATTTGGAAATTTATTTTGACGTTCAATGACTCGGTAATTCGGGTTCTGTTTTATTCATTTTATTATTGCTCGTCCCTCTGCTCTCTGTTCACCGTTATGTTATATAGTTTTAGATACTTTTAAAAGCGCTTATCTTGATCCTTCGAAATTTATATACTGCTCAAAATATTCTATAAATTACAGTCACCATTAAAGCGTAATAAAATCAATTATCACAATCGATCTAAATTCACATCTATTTTGCATACATAATTCATTTCTCGAGTCTCTCACCAGCCGTCCGAAGTTGTCTACACACGGCCGTAGCCCGGATTTACATGATGAATGCGTCGACTTAACCGACTTGACAACTCATTTTCTCGTTACAGATTCCATTACCAAACACTTAAATTACACACTGATATTACCTTCGCAATAGCAGGGCATAATAGTAGCCTTATTCATACAGCCATCATTATTTTCTGTCTCGCAACAAGGCAAAAACAATCAATAAAAATAAATCATTTAAATAACCATAAACACGTATTACAATGCAGCAACATTACATCTCCTAATGATTTCGCTAACGAATCATTGAAAGTGGTCGGATCGCGTGCGCGTACGTCGGTCGCGATCTAATCGAGGCTTTATGTGCTGGTGTAGTCTCGCTGTGTGCGTGCAATGCGGCCGTAATAATATGAAAGTGTTGTCCGAACCCCGCCCTAGCCTCGGGCAATGCTCAGTGTTCCATTTACATCTGATCTGATACTTTATTAAGCCTTCTGTCAAGCTTCCAAAGAGCCGTAACCGACAATTGTTCACGACCAGAGACAATTAAATAAATACTTCGTATTCCTTCGATGTTTAATGATTAAAAATTGCAAATACTTAGCTTATTTTCAATGATTTTGCATTCAATGGATTAACGTCATGGAGACGATAAAAAATCTAATTGATCGGTGGAATCTTTTTGATTCAGTTGTATATTTAATATTGTTGTTTGACGCGTCTATTAACATATTATAAGAAGATCACGTACCATGATATTTATGGTACCTGTCGTATACAATATTTTTGAGTTATGATGATCGTGAGGTGCCGACATTCTGCACCGATGTTCTATTAAAATTTATAATGCTATTACAATAAACAGTTTAATGCGGCACGGGCATTAAGAAGAGTAACGAAATAGCCGTAGTATATTAATTATATAGTAAATCTAAACAACTTTCTTCACAATTAAGTCAAGTTTCCGATGGATTTCCTTATTGTTCTCATAATTTATACTTAATTAAATGATGTCAGGTTTAATCACAACGTGAAGTTTATAATTAATACATCCTTTGTTTGTTTATTTTTATTATTATAATTGTAGGTACCTATAATCCTCTAGGTTAATATACAGAATTTGAAATTTTATTACAAACTAGCTGTGCCCGCGACTTCGTCCGCGTGGAATAGTGACTGCATAGTAGTTACTACTTAACTTTTATTGAATAAACACGTACTACCATAAATAATTAAAAAAACAGTTAGTAAAATTTATTACTAAACTGAGCTAAAAAATAAAAAAATAAGTGCCTAATTAATTTTCTACGTAAAATTTATTTTAAATTATGGCATATTATTTTTTAGGCACCAGGAGGGAGAGGAGCAAATTTATTTACCTTCCTTCCTTGTATGGATGTTTTTGACAATATATTGTGCAGCAACTGAGTGCCGAGGCAAACGTCAAAACGTAAAGGAATAGAATCCGCTATCGATACTAATTGACATAAGCGTATGATGTTTTGCTAAGGATTTGTTCACCCTACCAACGACGACGACGACCACGAACAAAATTTTCATCCAGTCGCAATTTAATAAAATTGTGCAAAACACAATTAAAAATCAATTATTAAAATTTCCTGTCGTTCTGGTGATTGGAATTTTTATTTTTGAGATCAACGATGAATGAAAAAATAGATTTTTCGTAGAAACAGTGGCTCCTAGAAAAAAATGTATGTGAAGTTTTTTAAAGATAATTTTATAATCTACAATTTTGGTAAAAGTTAAGGATACCATACCATACCATCATTATCATAATAATATATCTTATATATATTTTTTTTTATAATGGTACTTAATTTTAAAGATCGTCGGGAAGTTTGTAAAATTATATATATTCCTTTTCCTTCGTTGCGTTGGGTTTTTTTTTTTAATTTTTAAACTTCGGTTTCTTATTTTCATTTAATATTTTCAAGTGAGCGAGACCTACCTCTACCTCCATAATACATTCCTACATCTGACATCTTTTAAGTTGGGCCGTAACCGTGCATAAATTGTAATGGACCACAGTGGCAAAAGAAGTGGTATATTTAAGAAAAAAAATTGCCAAGGGCCAGGCCTATGTGGCTTTGAGAAGAGTTCAAAATTTCCAGGGTGTGGCTATCCTCTCGCTCCCATGTCCCCCTCTTCTTTCACAGACTTTCAACCCTTCCCTTTCCATCCCTAGTAAATGGCAGAACCGATTTTGATGTAAATAATATTATCTAATTGTACCTATATGTACACGTCATATCCTATCGTTTGATGCTCCATTTGGTTTATTTATCTAACCACTGTCACCCCTAAAGTGCCCTATATGTAAAAAACGGATGAACCGATTTCGATAAAACATTACTCATTGTAATTCACCCGTTATGCACATTCATTTGATATATCACTTAGGTAGGTACTATCACAATATTTGACAACATTCGTTTCTTTCATTCCCACTTATACCTATACAGGGTGTAATCGTTAAGTGTGCACAGGCGATTTTTCCGTAAGTATTACAGATAACAAAAAACTTTAAACTGATATCGAAAGTACTTAACCTAATGAGTAAAATGGCGGTAATAAATTTTTTAAAATAAATCGAGAAATATCAAAAAAATTATCTTTAAACCCTCCCATTCATTAAGTATGAAATATGAATATCCCATATACCTATACATTTAATATGAAAGATTTTAGCTTTTTTTTTCTTTTTTTGGTTTTCTGCTTTAATTACTTCGCAAATTTGAAGTGACATTTTCCACATTTTTCCGGACATTTTCACGCATTTTCCGGATATTTTCCGGGAATTATCCAGGCATTTTCCGGACATTTCCCTGACATAGCCTGTAAATGTCTGGAAAATCCCCGGGAAATGCTCGGAAAATCCCCGGAAAATGTCTGTAAAATCCCCGGAAAATGCCAGGGAAATGTCCGGAAAATGTCTGGAAAACATCGGGAAAATCCCCGGGATATGCTCGGAAAATCCCCGGAAAAAGCCTGGGAAATTCCCGGAAAATAACCGGAAAATGCCTGGGAAATGCTCGGAAAATGAGTGGAAATTTCCGGAAAAACCGTGGAAAATCCCTGGAAAATGCCTGGAAGATATCCGGAAAATGCGTGAAAATGTCCGGAAAATATCCGGTAAATGCGTGGAAAATCCCCGGAAAATGCCAGGATAATGTCCGGAAAATGTCTGGGAAACATCCGGAAAATCCCCGGGAAATGCTCGGAAAATGTCTGGAAAATCCCGGAAAATAACCGGAAAATGCCAGGGAAATGTCTGGAAAATATCCGGAAAATGCGTGGAAATTTCCGGAAAAAGCGTGGAAAATGCCTGAAAATGCCAGGGAAATGTCTGGAAAATATCCGGAAAATGCGTGAAAATGTCCGGAAAATATCCGGTAAATGCGTGAAAATGTCCGGAAAATATCCGGAAAATGCCTGGAAAATCGCCGGAAAATGCCTGAGAAATGTCCGGAAAATGTCTGGGAAATGCGTGGAAAATCCCCGGAAAATGTCGGGGAAATGTCCGGAAAATGTCTGGAAAACATCCGGAAAATCCCCGGGAAATGCTCGGAAAATCCCCGGAAAAAGCCTGGGAAATTCCCGGAAAATAACCGGAAAATGCCTGGGAAATGCTCGGAAAATGCGTGGAAATTTCCGGAAAAACCGTGGAAAATGCCTGGAAAATATCCGGAAAATGCGTGAAAATGTCCGGAAAATATCCGGTAAATGCGTGAAAATGTCCGGAAAATATCCGGAAAATGATTGGAAAATCCCCGGAAAATGCCTGAAAAATGTCCGGAAAATGTCTGGGAAATGCGTGGAAAATCCCCGGAAAATGCCAGGGAAATGTCCGGAAAATGTCTGGGAAACATCCGGAAAATCCCCGGGAAATGCTCGGAAAATGCCTGGGAAATTCCCGGAAAATGTCTGGAATATCCCGGAAAATAACCGGAAAATGCCAGGGAAATGTCTGGAAAATATCCGGAAAATGCGTGGATATGTCCGGAAAAAGCGTGGAAAATGCCTGGAAAATGCCCGGAAAATGCTCGGAAAATCCCCGGAAAATATCCGGAAAATGCGTGAAAATGTCCGGTAAAAGCGTGGAAAATGCCACTTCAAATTTGCGAAGTAATTAAAGCAGAAAACCAAAAAAGAAAAAGAAAGCTAAAATCTTTCATATTAAATGTATATGGGATATTCATATTTCATACTTAATGTATGGGAGGGTTTAAAGATAATTTTTTTGATATTTCTCGATTTATTTTTAAAAATTTATTACCGCCATTTTACTCATTAGGTTAAGTACTTTCGATATCAGTTTAAAGTTTTTTGTTATCTGTAATACTTACGGAAAAATCGCCTGTGCACACTTAACGATTACACCCTGTATATAGGTATAGTAAATGGATGAACCGATTTTGATTAAATATCTCTAATTATACTTTACACGTCATGCCCTTTCATTTCATATGTCACTTGAGTCAAAATTCACTTTTTTTATTATCTACCACTTTTATACCTATATCAAATAAACGGATGAACCGATTTTGATAAAATTTGACTTATTTTTACTGATAGGTCGTTCACTTTCATTTAATATATCACTAAAGTATATTCGACAACTTTAGTTATTTTCATTCCCACTTTTACACAATAAATGGATGAACCGATTTTGATACAGTTTATTTAAGAACCAGCGTCGGAAAATATGCTGCCTAACAAAAAAACATCATCTAATTCGGATTACCTGCTAGCGAGCTACGGTGGCACAAACACACACACACACAGCGGTCAAACACTTATCACCCATATTTTTGCATCGGGGGCTAAAAATATAATATTATAAATACGACATAATTTAAAGGACATTTTATGTATAAAATTTACCTAGAAATAAGTATAATTTTAATTTGACCCCTCCCCCCTACTACCTCAGCTTACCCCCCCACCCTTGGGGACTTTCGATATGATCACTTGGACATAACTGTAGCGTATAACAGATAACTTACGTTTTATCGTACACTGTATGTGTACCATAGAATGCCTTAGCAAATGTTCGCCGTGAGTACTTAAATGGTCATAACTTTTTTATTTATGAACCGATTGACATGAAATAAACACTAAATGTTAAATGAAGATTACCACAATATATTAGTGAAAACCGCATCGAAATCGGATAAGCCGTTTCTGAGATTAGCGTGTTCAAACATACAGACAAACAGACAAACAGACAAACAGACAAAAAATTTTTTAACTACAGTTTTGGGTTTGGGATCGATTTAATAATAACCCCTGCTAATTTTTTTTTACATATTTTCATTGTACAGACACCACTTTTCTAGAATTTTATTATATGTATTGATTATTAGCATTTAAATACAAATATCATTTTTATTAAGAAACGATATGAGTACCACTAATTGATTGAATGAAATAACAAAATTAAAGATTTTAAATGTAAATTATGCACCATAGCAACTAAAGGAAAGGTTTATAATATAATGTCATTTGTACCTTCTATTACTTAGATACTGTTAATCCTGTACAACCCAAACAAGCAAATGGGCTAAGAAACTTAATTTGATTATGTTGTCAATCTTAAACTGCATTATTGTATTGTTCTCCTGTTATAAATAAGCGGTATGAATAAGTAGTTTTTCAGGGTAACATAGTGGAAAGCTTTTGCATTTTTGTATAAATATAGAGTTTTCTAAGTGAAGTAGTAAACTGTTTTGCAATAAACATATATAAAATTAGACCAAGAGATAATAATATGGCTAGAAAGAGGTTATTTGCCTGATTAGATACCGATTAATTAAAGCATGATTGATACATATCTTTAATTTGACTATTACCATTATTTACATAGTAAAAGGGAATTTATCTGAATCCGTCCTGAAGACCTGAATGAAATAGAATGTGTTGGGAGCTAATGGCTTCTCAAATCTCATATATTATTTAGCTTCAATAGGTGCTTTAAAACATGTGTATAACAGTTTTTAATTTAATGTTGTATTTATATTTCAGATTGAGTTTGAACAAGAAATCTGACGGGATACAAGGATTGTACATTACAATAGAGAGGTCACGAGTTCGAAATAAAAAGTCTCACGGGTTAGACAGAAAATGAACCAGTAATACGAATGTTTTATACATCGGTAACATTACTCTACATCATAATACTATGCATTTGATCAAATTACATGCAACACCATCCATATTCAACACCCACAATTGTTTAAATCTGTAATCACTGTAATAATGATCTATCATCGCTTTTAACGTTTTGGATACAGTCTGATTGATTTGATTTCACGTCTTAATATTAGGACTCCATACTAATGTTGCTCTCTGTAAGAGCGCCTTTACACTTGGGTGACTTAGCAGCGCGGCAGCAGCGCGACAACAATGCGACTGCAACGGGCTGCAGCGCTGCCAAATTTTCTAAGTTTATTGAGAACCGCGCGGCTGTCGCGCTGTGGCGGCGCGGTCACCGCGTACTGTCAAATCCGCGATGAGCCAGTGTTACGAGCGCACGCAAATATAATAAACAAATTGAGCGAGTTCTATACCGAACGATTTATTTTGAAAATTTATGAGCCTTGTTGAGGGACTCAAGACAATTAGATAACAGAACCATAAAAAATACTGGAGAGAAATATGTGCATTGTTTATTCCTGCTGTGTTATTGAACTTTTCCCGTCGGAATCTATTTTTTTAAATGAAGTACGTCTTCAAAACTGAAGCGTGGCTGCCGCGCTGCTAAAGCCCTAATGTAAAGGCGCTCTAATAATTTTGATTATGATAGCTGTCAACGAGGCTGTGTGACAAACATTAGACAATGAATTATCGCCCACACTATTCTGCTACCGGATTTTACGAACAATACCACGATATCAATTGTTTTCAAATCGATGCAATATAGCATTGACAAGATGATACAGTAATCAGAAAAATTGATATGTCTTCTCTATTTCTTATCTGAACAAAGTTCTTTGAAATTTTGAATTATCTAAATAGTATAAATTATAAAAGAGCTGTAGCTGGTACAAGTAGATTAACGATAATTATGAATTTAATATAAAATAATAGTAGAGTACTACCTACTTTACATAAAATATATATTTGATTGAACACACCTCATTATGAAAAATATATCATTAGAGTATATTGATGGCATTTATGAGTAAAACAGTATTTTTAAAGATACATAATACCAAAAAATTCAAGCAGTAAGTTGATATTATCTACAATTAAATCCTTATCTATCATTAAAAGAAGCAATCAAGGCTTACAAAACAGCGGCCTCGGAATCCGATTTTCTAAAAGAGATGTCACAAAATTTGAAGACAAAGACGTTCTTATTATATTGCGTAAGTGCAATCTTTAGTTACGGACCTTGACGGTTCAATTGAATTGTTATCTTGATTTACCAATATTTTTCTATCAATTGTTGGATGCTTTATGTTACGTAAGACGTCGCAACTCGCACGTGCGCCGACGTACGGTTAAGGAATTAGTCAAATTGGTAATCGGTAATGCATTTGCCTTGTTGCCTGTGCCACGTAATGCTAGTATCAAAATTTATTTGAATTATAGTCTATAGTTTAAGTTTTGTTCATTAGTAAGGGTATAGCATTGTTGGAATGGGTTGATTCTCCTGCACTGCTCCTATACTTTTCGATTTCTCACAAGACAAGTTATACTTATTGCACACATCCCTGGCCACTTTAATGATTTTAAGCAGATATAGGCATTGATTTAATCACATTATTTAAACTGTTATGAATCACTTAATTACGTTACTGCCTTAATGTGCCCATTCAAACTATACATATATTAAAAGAGTACAGTTAAAACAGCAACGATGATTCAGTAGGCAAATTCACAATGCAACGCCGGCGGCGGATAGCCAAGCAAAACCAGGTGCAGTAATTAGAGCCAACAATGTTACTCTTAAACAATCTCGCTAGCCAGATAGCATCTGCTAAATAATGCCCACTGCCCTTGAATATTATTGCCTTTATTTTCATAATTATACAGATCGTAATGGGTGCTTTGCGATCGGTTCTATTGAGTACGTAAACGAACGCTCAAGTTCAGATCTCTGATTTTGAGAATTCTCTTTATCTGTTCATTCAAATAATGGATCTCACCTCTGTTTTTACTTAAGATTCCTTGGAAATAACATCTGGTGTTGTTATTATGCATATAAGTAAATGCAAAGTATTTCTAATGATGTATGATAAATCATTGAGAGATAAGAATCTGCAATATATTTATAAAGCGTAAAGCGTTGTATTTTTGATCCTTAATATAGTGTTAATTGATACATAAATTTTAATACAAAACTGTCATAAACATTTATCTTTACTTTATATAGCTTGCGCTCTCGTTTAATTTGTTGATCAATAAATTACGTATCCATAGCAACTGTTAAAAAAGCCGTGGTTTTTTTCCGATTGCATAATTTTAGTTACGAAAAAGAACAAACCCTCTGAGGTCAATGTGAGGCATTCCGGCCTGCACAAGGACTTCGAGGAATAGGAAATAAGTATTTTTGGAAAAACCGCAGTTTATTTCACGTGGTGTAATATTTTAACTGCAGCTGGTTACAAATTGCCCCTAACCTCTTAACCTTCAAATTATTTCCTGAGATATTTGAAAGTATCTACAACAAAAGCATAATGAGTCTTGAAGGACGTCTGGTTGATATTAAGAAATTTATCCTTATTACAAAGACAAACGCCAGGAAAATACGTTTATTAAAATGATGCATGTTCGCATCTTTGAATTTTGTAAAAATGTCACCAATTATAACGACGTAAATTTAATTCGAGGAATTTATTAAAACCTGTGGTTAGTTAAAGTAATCTATTCATTTTGTTGTAATTAAACTTTTTTTAAGCTTTTAAAACATACATTTATCGCCAAAAAATACACTATTTTCAGATTCCATACACATACAGGGTAATGGGCTTTGTCCAACAGTGGACGTATTGAACGGCTGTGACAAACGATACGAACAATAATTACTAAAATATGAAAACATGTCTAGAAGTAACATCTTTGTTTTAC
This sequence comes from Colias behrii, assembly GCA_029959065.1. Classification (NCBI taxonomy): domain Eukaryota; kingdom Metazoa; phylum Arthropoda; class Insecta; order Lepidoptera; family Pieridae; genus Colias; species Colias behrii. The sequence continues at coordinate 4,823,882 of JARWMC010000016.1, forward strand.
CTCCTGTAAACTATATCTTTCTAGCATTTCCTTGAAAGGACTCTAGGAATATAGAGTGTCTGTACGTTCTAGTTACTTAATATCCTATGCTGGGGCAAAGAGCGTCAACAGCCATGCGTGTCGATTGATGCGGATCGCTCATTAAAATGTTATTTATTTAATTTAATTTATGAATAAAATAAAATAAAATAAAATAAACACTATATTGTGCTTCCAACATAACAGTAGTAGGTACAATAAAAACTTAAACAAGGACAAACAACACAGATGGCGGCCTTATTACTTACAAGTAATCTCTTCCAGGCAACCAACAGATTATGTGAAAACAATATTAGGTACCAAAATTTTGTGTTGCTGTGTGTTTTAAATTGTTTTAATTTTCACACATTTTAATCAATCGTATCATTTATATCACTAAAATACCAATGTATTAAAGGTTAGAATGGCTATTTTATTAGACCGTTATCTATGTCTGATTATATTATTCACATAATGTATCTAGCAAAGCAAGTAACTAAACCAATATATTGTCCATTAATGTCAACAGCCGTTCTATAAATAATGTAAATTATTATGTACATTGTGAATCTAGTACTTAACACTACCAATTATGTCGGAATACGATTAGTATTTTTCATATATTAACATTATTTTAACATGTTTGTTTCATAAAACAATGTTTTCTTCACAATATATTTTATCGCTAACTTTGTACGTGACTCAAAACGTGGAATGAAACTTGGAACATTTTAATTTTTATATCTCTAACAGATTTTATTCCTAAGCAAGTACTATAAAAATATACAAACACAAGCCCTAAATTGAGAAATAGCCTAACATTCAACACGTACAACAATAAATTAAAAGAGCAACTAGTCAAACCAGTATAAACTTTCAGCTGTAATCTGTTGAACAAACATACTGACACTAATATCACATGATTGACAAACATACATAACAACGAACAATTAATTATCATTAAAAAGACGCAAAAGTATCTTCGTGTTTGAGACGGCATTGAGATGACAATGGGTAGTATTAAATCATAGCCAATCTCGTTTGACTCTCTCGGCTTTAGGCTATAGATTATATATGTATAGATTTAAATCCGTCGAGGGGTCAAGTTATGTTGGACTTTTGGGTGGGTTAGGAGTCACGTTTATGTCGACCGGCCACGACCGGCGCCCCAATGCGGCATTCCTTCTGTCAAACTTACCATCAATTGAAAGGGAAAATACTCAGAATGTGCAAGGACATACTGTGAAATACCGAGAAAACGTTCAAAAAGATGAACGGCTGATAAAAAGAATTAAAACTATGCCAAACAATATTAAAGGCAATCATAAATTATTTAAAGTGATTCAAAAAGGAACTAAATAGATTTAATTTTGATAATTAACCTATAATTGCAGTTTATTAAGTAACCTTACATGTCATTACATGCGTATTGACAAATTGATTGCCGACGAAAGGAAATTATGCAAAAAAATTACATTGAACCACGGCTTAGTTCTTTATTTTTATTCTCCTTTGAAGAAATAATGTTTAATTTAATTTGCAACAGTTCAGCATACTGCATAATAAAACTAAAACCATAACAGTGTATTTAAGAAATCTGTCATTGTTTATTTCCTTTAATTCGATATATTCTTTTCTTGCTTATAAATTAAAGTTTACATTTACATGTTAGGTCTAGAGAAGCTTATTTAACTTTTATCACGCTGAAAGAGCTAGCTTTTGAAACCGTGTGCTTAACGAATACTAAACCTTATCACCATACACAAAGGTTCAAAAACCCATTGTGTATATTAACCGAGAGCGCATGCTTTATAATTGGCTATTAAAATTGGAACAAGTGAAAACTGTCAAAATTTGAAATGTCATGCAGAGACCTTGCTCCAGTGGCGAACCCGTTAATTATTTATAACATTTTACGTACGTACTTTTACTTTGGCTTCTGTTTGCTATTTCGTATTACATTACATTATAAATATTCATAATATATCAAAATTATGTGAAATATTTCCCGCACCTTATTATGTAAATAAAACTGCATGTAGAGATCATTATAAATTTCCAAAAAAGTACTAATGTTGTTAATATAAGATATTGGTTTGACACAAATGTGAGATATAAGTTACGTCTAGATAAGGAGAAAACTAAGGGTTAGCAGAATCGACTATATTTCAAATCTATATTATTATTTGTATGATATAGTGAGGATTGGTTTATATGCTTCACTTCAACATCTATAAAAAGAAAATTTCTTAATACAATTTCAGTAGAAAAAGTCATTAATTTTGTATGTAATAAAAATTCCTACAGAATGCAATATCCTTCTCACGTCACTCTGACTGTTAATATTACATCGTTAAAAGGAACTTCCCACATCGATACTATGAGAATAAGGGAAAAGCGTATTACTTCTTTGATGTATACAAAATACATCTAATACACTGTAACAATAATATAATTATTTATTCTAATAAACCAATATTTTTACACCTCTAACAAGTAATTAAATTTATGTTTAAAACTTTGTATTGTTGTGTGCAGGAATGCTGAAAAAGTAGGTAGAACTATTAACATGCAAAAACAACGATGCAATAATGTCGAGTGCAGCTCATACAGCCAACTAACGACCAAGACAACATTTTTAGCCTCATGTTATGGAATTATTCATAAAAGATTCCAAGAGATCAGCTAAAAAACTATTGTATTGACAATTAATTGCTATAGGTACGATATTAATAGCATATAATTTTCCGGCACACGTGGCCTTGCTACTGTAATCTTTGACGAACTGATGTCAAAGTATTATTAATATACCTATGCCTTAGTTAGGCCAATCGTAAGGTCAACAAATAATTGAGGACGAGGCTGTGGTCAATGGATTTTTTGAGCAATTTGACCGTACTGTAAGTATGTTATTATTTTTTCGTTATGGGTAATGCTATATTGCTTTGTACGTATGTAATTTGATTGTATTACTTGTGTAAAAATAAGTCTGAATAATATTACGAGGCGATTCAATAAATACTTAGCCTACAAAAAGTATACGAAAATTTTGGAAAAGTGGCAATTTATTTTTCAACATAGTCTCCTTTTAGTTCGATACACTTAGCCCAGCGATGCTCCAACTTTTTTAACCCATCTGAAAAATAGGTTTTCTCAAACTCTTCAAAATAGGCCTCCGTGGCAGCGATAACCTCCTCATTTGATCCATATCTATTCCCGGCGAGGGATTTTTTCAGATTAGGAAACAGAAAGAAGTCACCAGGGGCCAAGTCTGGAGAATACGGTGGATGAGGCAGCAATTCGTAGCGTAATCCGACCAATTTGGCCATGGCAACGGCAGACGTGTGAACCGGTGCGTTGTCGTGGTGAAACAGCACCTTTTTCTCAGCCAGATGGGGTCGTTTGTTCTTTAATTCGGCGTCGAATCGGCCCAATAAATCGGCCAATAGTAAAGCCCTGTAATTGGTTTACCCTTCTCGAGGTAATCGATGTAGACAACTCCTTGTGAATCCCAGAAAACGGTGGCCATAACTTTTCCGGCCGATTTTACAGTTTTCGCCTTCTTTGGAGCACGTTCCCCGGTCTGGATCCATTGTTTTGATTGCTCCTTGGTCTCTGGTGTGTACCAGTGAATCCAGGTTTCATCGACGGTCACAAAACGACTAAAATTCCCCTGGATTCCGCTTAAACAGCGCCAAACACGTCTCCGATGTGGACTCACGGTTGCGCTTGTTTTCCGGTGTGAGTAAATGCGGCACCCATCGCGCCGACAGCTTTCTCGTGCCGAGTTCCTCGTGAAGAATATGATGCACTGTTCCTTCTGAAATGCCTACAGTCTCAGCTAGCTCCCGAACCTTCAATCGGCAATCTGTCAATACGAGATCATGGATTTTTTTAATGTTTTCCTCCGTAGCAGCTGTTTTTGCTGCACCTGGACGTGGTTCATCAAAAACCGACGTACGGCCACGTGCAAACTCGTTGAACCAATTCTTGACGGTGGCTATCGATGGAGAAGAGTCACCGTACACAGCATCCAACCGGTCTTTGATTTCGATGCGCTCTTTCCCGTCCAAAAAAAGGAATCGAATAACGATATTGCTCTTTTTCCATTTTTGTAAAACCGATCGACACGTTCGCTTCCATAGGTTGTCAAATTAAAACAAATGAAGGGATTTGAATGAAAATTAAAAAAATAAGTAAAAAAGAATGAGCTACACTGTGATAAACCTATTTTGAAACAATAGCGCCCTCTGGCGATGAGGCTAGGTACTTATTGAATGCACCAGGTAACTCACAAGTATAACTTATTATTGTGCTACGATATATTATTGATTAAGAAAGAAAGAAAGAAAAAAGCTTTATTGCCAACAAAAGCTTAGACTACTTTAACTTAAAAAGTACACAGTATTTTTATTACCTATTTATTATTGATTCGACTTTATTGTTCTAAATATTGCATAAAAATCATTCTATGCTAGACAACCTTTAACACAGAAAATCTAAATTAGAATAGAGGACAGTTTTATAGAATACTAGCATTCCGCCCGCGGCTTCGCCCGCTTTGTCTAAAACATAATAAATTATATACTACAACCTTCCTCTTGAATCACTCTATCTATTAAAAAAAACCGCATCAAAATCCGTTGCGTAGTTTTAAAGATTCAAGCATGCATAGGGACATAGGAACATAGGGACAGAGAAAGCGACTTTGTCTTATACTATGTAGTGATTTGAAACTCTACATTTTAATTTATTTAAGCGCATAATGTTACAACCAAACCATAGATTTCTATAACGTTAACGGTTGTAGGTATCAGATTAATTAATATTCCAGATATTTGCATACAGTGCACTCAAAATAAAAAAGACAACTTGACATAATATTTACGACAGGATATTATGTTATTTCCTTTTAATTAGCGAGGTAACAAGGTATTGCAAAATAACATTTTGAAAGTGTATCTAAGTAGTGACTAGACTTGTAAGAAGACCTTGACATTTTAAATGTCTGTAATCTGTTATCATATTTTACAGGAAATTTCATGATAAGCCTCGCAAAAAGCTAGGATATATTTAATTCTGCATGACTGACAAATAGGCAGTTGATATCACGTGTGATGTATTAGCTTAGTGTATTACATACATATCAAAATCGGCAAAGCGATAAATTTTGTAAATTTATGAACCTATTTATGTTTTCACAAATCTATGGTGACATATAAAACATACCGAGTGATTTTTCTTGAAATTCAATATTGATATGCCTCAAAGGCATTCGTGTTTGTATTAACACTAAGAATTTTTTTAATTCACAGAATATACAATTTATATACAATTAAAACAGTCTTAATGTAGAAGAAAGAAAAAGGCTTTACTATTTTTTTATGTGTTAATTCTGTATTTTGTCTTTAAATTATATTGTGTATTTAATAAATTAACCGAACCACTTTCTAAGTCGACATTGTTTTTATGACCGGCCAGCTTGTTTTCTTGTAAAGCTGGTTAATGGAACAGATAAATTCTAAAGAGCCTGACGTAATTTAAAGAGCCTTTTGAACTTAATTGTTTGAATTGTGCATTATTTGCCTGATAAGTGTTTACTGTCTATTAACATAACTGTGAATAAATAGATGTTTGTTGTCTGTTAATGATGTATTCGACATTAGAACTCATTATTTAATCGATACAGATGTATTAAAAATATTAAAAAAAAATAAAAGATTTTGGATAAGCTTTTAATTAACTAGTTACTTAGTTTTTAATATATTCAGCTGAGTGTTCATTGATTCATCGCAATTAGGGTAAAAGAAAAGAAACCATTATTAATACTACAACAGTCATCCAACGCGTAATGAAGTTCTATCCATAAGTAATTTGTAATGAAACCCACAGCGCAAACGGTAAGCATAGTATTTTGCAATACAGAAACATCACCACAAATCAACATCAAAATATTTGATAGCATGTGCCGTCAACAAGGTGTAATTACTAGCTTAATATAGATAAGAATAATGGTCAAAAATCGTGCGCCGAGCGAAGGTCACAGGCCGATCGGTCACCAGAACAATGGCCATCTATTGTAATTACTAATAACTTATGTTGTGCAACTGATAACTCTATAGATACAAGACGTGACCAGTTTAGCTTGACCCCTGTCATTTATAGTTTACAAGCTTTATAAGAGGGTAGTGTTTATATGGGACTTTGATGTGATGCTTCTTATGAAGCTATCCATTCGAAGAAAATGTTTCATCCATACTGACTGACAAATTTTCTGGTAAATTGTTATATTATACAGAACGAACCTTTTGTTATTTTTCTTTACAATCATCCTTACAGTTTCTTATTAATTGTCATCTAATGGTATACCTACCTATAAATACAGGCCTTTTTTTCCCCTAAATTTCGATGTGTGCAAATCAATGTAGGAAGAGCTTAGCAGATAGGGATAGGAATAAAGTAAACATATTTAATATGTAGCTGTTTCATTGATTGATTTTCTACTTGCCTACCTTATGAACATCTTCAAAATTTACGCTACGATTATTGTATTGCTTATAGACTAGATATAGAGTGCGGTCCAGAAAAATATTAACAAGAAAATAATCTATTTTCTACGTGAGTTACTTCTAATCGTAATAAAAAATAACCGATCTGTTACTGACATTACGAACACCCCAACCACACAAGGCTAATAAATTGCGTGTTTGAGCAATAAAACTGCGGCCGAGATCTAATTTTGATCGTTTTCAATTCGATATCGATTTCATTGTTAGTGTCGTATACGGAAGGTGGTCGGTAATTATTGTTCTGCACGTAACTATTGTGCAATTGTCGTGTTAATAATGACGGGCATGATTGTAGATTGGATTTTGTTAAATATGCAATCGTTACGTGGTGATATTATATGCTTAGGTATTTTTCAATAGCAGTAGGGAAGCGCTTGACCACGGCATCGCCTGGTAAGCGCAGGCCTAAGGTGGAGCACACTTCTTTTGTACATCCAAAAGATTGTACGAAAACGACGGGGAAAACAGAACCATTCCCTTGCAATTCAAAAAAATAGGTTGGTAGGTAGGTAACATTAGAATAAGCTGCGTCCCTTAAACTTTCATTTTTTTTTTATTTTAATGAAAATTAATAGGAGAACTACAGCTGTTTCACAAACATGAAAGTCTTTATCAAAGACTAGCGGTCCGCCCCGGCTTCGCCCGTGGTACATATTTCGCAATAAAAGGTAGCCTATGTTCTTTCTCAGGGTCTAAAGATTGTCTGTGCCAAATTTCATCAAAATCGGTTAAGAGGTTTATGCGTGAAAACAATACATATGTACATACATAATTACATAATTACAAACCTTCCTCTTTATAATATTAGTATAGATTGATCTGCAATCCTAAAACAAACACAAGGAACACGAATGAAACGCTTCACGTTACATACGTGAAATATTAAAACAATAGAACATCATCTGCTTGTCTTATCTGTCATAAAATTAAACAAAAAAATTGACTGACATCCATTTTTGGGTATACAATACGCATGGAAGGTTATTCCACACAATAATCTTCATAAAAAACGTAACGACCTACGTAATTTTAAAAATGTATCTTGAAACAAGCTTGATAGCTTTTCTCATAACTTAATAAACATAATGTATTAATTTAGTGGTGTAGGAGTGATTCCAAGTAAGAAATTGTTCCGGCAGTAGCCAGAGCATTTTTCAAGGTCGACTTACATCAGCAGTATGATGCCTTCATCATAAAGGCAGCAATTTAACGACAATAAACATAAGTACAACGTACAGTGCTGTTCATACGAATTATATTAAAATTTTCAAGTACTTGTATTTATTATTTATTTATTTATTTATTTAAATAACAAGTAACAAGTACTTGTATGCTAATTTGGGGAGCAATTTAATTTGAATAACGCCCTGTAAAATGATCGCAATTTGATACAATAATAATATATTCTAGTACGAATATTTGAGGAATTTATCTACAGTTATTAATAGCGAATTATCTTGTATTTCAAATTTAATTTTTAATTTATTAGACATACCTACAGCCTTTTAATTAGATTCTGAAATTTGATTCAGATACCTACTTCGTAAATGCCGTAAGATTGTTGGTTAGATAATTCTTATACCTAGTGTAATTTTTATGTTAATGTTATAAAAACGAAAGTATCTTTTTTGCCAATTGAAATTGTTAGAACGCCAAAATCTTTAAACCGATTGACGACATTTTTTTCAAAAATATATAGCTATAAAGGATTGAATGATAGATCCACTGTTGATAGAGCTTGGCAAAACACAAAGGCTTATAATATCTACGTATGGAGAATGTCTACCACTCGATAACAAGGTAATCACATGAGCATAGCCGCGGGCGCAAAGCTAGTCCATAATCACAATACAGTTAAATATAAGAAAACTACGTTACGTTGTTACGTCAAATAGCCAAGATAATTAACGTCATTTCCAAGTCGTCCACATAACCAATGCATTATTTATGGCTATTCAAAGAACCGGCATTTTTTCTAATTAACTGAATATGATTCATTGATTATACTCGCACAAGCATCATGATACTTAATTAAGGTGCCATTTAATAACTTCCTAATATTGACAAAGCTTGTTTTTTGTTCTTCGCTCCCGGATCATTATGTCATGTATGTGTCGAAAAAAACACCTTATCGATTGAATAAAGGCTTCTAATCGACGGTTGCACTTGTTTAAAATTGTTTACAATCTTTCATTCTGTCAAAGTTGGAAAATAAACTTGTAGCAATTTGAATAAGCCGCTTATAAAAAATAACAATGACACGTAAGGTTACGTTGAGATACTTTTTATATCGGTCTCCGATGGTGGACAAGTTTTTGATGGATGTTATTATAAGAACATTACGAATTGTTGCTATTATTTTAATGTACACGTGGAGACTTGCGAGTACAATAATAATAATTACTTATTTGTAGGTGGAGACTAAGTTTACGGGTATTGCTTGACGAAGTTTCCAATGAGGTAAATGATTTTTTATTCTAGCTACTGAGCTTGAGTTGGTATAATGTAAGTTATTATAACAATTTTATAAGTATTTTTAATGTTATCCGTTTTTTTGTATATAAGAGTATTCAACATGATCTAAGAGTGTATCATGCATTACATAATTATGTAATAAGATAATCTAACCATAGAATCAAAAAGGATAATTATAATTTATAGAGCGTCGAAAAAGCTCTACAGCAAAAAAACGCTACATTGTAGGGCAATACTAGCTGGTAGAGTTCTAGACTCTACCAGTTACTATAATAGATGGAATATCGAATTTGAATATACAGTATATCTATACTATTATAATATTATAAAGCTGAAGAGTTTGTTTGTTTGAATGTGCTAATCTCGGGAACTACTGGTCCGATTTGTAAATTTCTTTCGGTGTTAGATATTGATATGAATGGGCATTCATCGAGGAAGGCTATAGGCTATAATATCATCTCGCTAAGACCAACAGGAGCGGAGCACTGCGGGTAAAACCGCAGAGCACAGCTAGTATTTTCATAAAACTAAAATCCATAAGCATTTCCAATATTACAATGTTTCACATACAACACGGTATGGTTAATTGAACGCATGCGTTTCACCAGGGACGCGTCGTGACGTCCGTCCGCGCTATCTCCGCGATTCGGATCTGGCGCGCGCGCACAATTTGTGGCCCTCGTGCCTCCAAACCGGATAGCCTGCTTGAATAATACATTCGCTCTTCACTCCGCTTTATTGTTACGGATGCCATTAGAGCCGTTCTACTTCGCTGTATTGGTTTAAAATATCCGCTTTTTCGCTAAGTGATTTTATGGGTGCGCTCGTGTTGTTTGGATGTTTGGTTTTAAATGGACTTTGGACAGAATTTCTGTTATGTCTCTCTTGGTCAGAAGGTAATGTAGATGTAGGTAAATGATAATATAGCTACCTTATAAAATTACAAATTTAATTATTACTAATTTAAACGAGTTACAACCCTAACAATAGACGACGAATAAAGATTTTTTTTTTTTCAATTTATACATTTCAAATACGTATTTCTATTTTGAATCTAAGCCTCTTTAATCAGATATTAAAACACTTTTAATTTTATGCTGACCTTAAGATGTCGGCCGTTCACGAACAGTGAAAACGAACAATTGATAAGGATCTTGACTCCGTGCCCCGCCCAACTTCAACTGAGCGGCTTATTGTTATAAATATATTAAAAATATTGATGTTACTATAGATGGATAACAATTTAATAGAAGAATGGATAGCGATTGATAGCGATGCTTTGTTGTTGCTTTTCTTATTATGCCGTAACTTGATGAAATAGTTAATTAAATGAATAAAGATAAGTCACGTTAACACATTCCAAAGGAAAAAAGATAATTTGAGGAAAATTAAGATTGTAAAATTGTCAATTTTAATTACATTCTTCCACTTTTAAGGTAACGCCAAATACTTTTCCATAAAATTAAAAACATGACATAACATTATATCTGTGACATCGGCCGTAACCGCTTGACTTTTTACATTTACAACTGTTTGCAAGGTTGATATAAATCGAGAGCAAATTGTTTAAAACTTGCATATTTTAATGTGTAATAAAACTTATTCAGAGAACGGAGTGACCTCTAGCGACTCTTTCACTCAAATTTATATGAGACATTTATTTTACTAATACGTTGTAATTACTATATAATTTAAAGCTGCTGTTAAGTGTTAACTCATTTTGCGACACTACATACCAGTGTATATTATTCATTGTGTTATTCATTTATGTCCTTTATTCGAAGGTAATAAGGTTTTATTTGGTGTGAAGTTGTTGTGCAAAAAACAGAGGGTGTCATTACAATATGTGTCATTACATTTGCTCTATATTCAGACATACCTATAAATAAATAATTTATTAAATTCGATTTTACGATCAGTCTATACCTATGTGAAATCTATCTGAAGAGATGAAGACACATCAGTCTAGTCTATCTATATATTTTACTTATAAATTGCCAAAATTTTAGAAGAGCAATTACGCTAACAACTACTATTATACTTACTCCACAGATTCATAGTCTACCTGCTACCTAATTGACGGACACTTCAAATTTAATTACCGTTTATACATTTTTTTATGAAAATGTTCTGTATGCTGCACATTTCCAAGTGAAGAGGGGCGATAGCTGTCTGTAAGCTTTATAATGATTACCAGTTTATTGTCTTGCGTTGTAGCACTGTAGTACCTATTTACGTAATGGGTGCAAATTTTAATTAGCGCGCCGTTGACATCGCAATAACTCAATAGTTAATTGACAACGATAAGAGATAAAGATATTAAAACATTCGAATAACTGATAGGCGAGTAACGACCTTGCTCGTTCGTAATAGAAACTATCAGAACAATCAATCTAAATTACATAGTGTTTTGTATTGGGAATATTTGACAAAATACGTTTTTTATCTGCGCGCTCGATCGCGAATAAAGTAATCCTAAATTTAGATAATGATATATTACGCGGTATATATTTAGAGACGTAAAACAATAAGCTTATTTAACAATGAGGCTTTAAATATTTATTTTTTTGTTTAGATATTATTTGCGTATTTAAATTCTTTAAATATTTCGCAATGAACGTCACACTGCACACATAAACAACTCAACTAGCTATTATATAAATACTTCATTGTAGAAAACTAAATTTTACATGAAATATTTCACTAATAAAGAGCTTAAATTCTACTACACTATTATCTTTATTAAGACTGCCAACCATTCTAAAAGCAGAGCCAATTTTAGGCCTTGAGAGGTGAGAAATTGTCTTCGTATCGGTAGTGAGAAAGCTAGGAAAGTCGTTTAGTCGATTTACGGATATCTGTAGCCATTTATCTCAGGTTACGATCTAACCTATTAAGTAATGAAAAATAGGTTAGTATTGCGGTTGCGCGTGCGATGAATGGGCGCGGCCGCCACCGGCACGCTCTTGCGCTGTATCTCACCGAGCGGTATACTGCGAACGGATTTGATACTTTGATTATTTATACATTTAATATTTGTTTTTGTTGTGATTATAGTATTAAATGGTATTAATGTTATTATTGCCATTGAAAAATATTTGTTATTCAGATGATTTTGGAATAAATGTATTTTTAGTTTTTAAGGTATTATTTTTGTTATATTCTTTATCAATTTATTGAGCTTTTCAGTGTATTCTTATAAATAATAATAATAATATTTAACTTTCATTTCTTCAAACCTTAATTGTAATTATATTTTTATATTCTTTAGAAACTTAGCTGATAAGACATATAAAGACCGCTAATACATAGTTCTCATAAATATTGTTATCATACTTACATTTTGAATTATTTGTATCAATATTTCAAATATTAAATTTCGATAGCGCAGCATGAATGCAAAAGGCATTTTTTGCACTGTTTGTTCGAGGCCGTACACCGCGACCAACCAGTTTTGCCCTTTGTTAAATGGAATCTATTCAAAAATCGTTTGATATTTCTGACATACAACAACTGCGTTCACTAAAATAGCTTGTAAAATATAGGTATCAATACATGTTCTCTGTAAGTTTTGTAGAGGGAATTAGCTTTATAATATCGCTACACCGATGTACTTAACTTAACTACGGTAGAACCTGACAAAATTACGGGTCATCTATCGGGAAACTAATTGAGATAGTTCAGAATGGTCGAGATATAAATTGGCCGTTTACGGTGAAAGTCAGGACCATCGTGTGGTAAGGTCAGAGGTGACGGTAGCTTCTGATACTGCTGTCATGTTATGGTGCTTCGCTGCAGGGTGCAGTATTGGTAAGGCTTTCGGTTATATCGGTACATTAGTCATGATAGAGATACTTCGCTTATGAAATACGTTGCATAGAATCAAATAGGTACAGGTTTACGAATTGGTAAATAAGGAACTGAAGGATTAAGTGTTTTTCTATGTAACTTACAGTATGCAGTAATTAAAAACCTTTTCTAATTTTTACGACTTCTAAAAACAACTTTATCTGAACGTGAAATTAAGTGTTGAGGGTCATTACAACTGCATTAATGATTTATTGTAAGCATTGCTAATCCATTATTTAATTGGTATTGATTTATTGCTGTTCATAGTGCATATTAAGTATATTTTTAATAGTATCTAAAGCTTAGTGTGTAACGGGAAGTCGAAGCTCAAAATAGTGTAATGTCCATGCAATCTGATTTACGCGCGCCATTCGACTCCCGAAGCGAGGACCTATAAAGTATAAAGTAGCCTTTTTAGAAATGCTAATACCTATATAGATTATTCAATGCTCTTGTCTTTACAATATATTTTATGTATCGATCAAAATTCTGAATAGCAATGGATTTACGATTCGAATATGATTTTATGTTTTATGAAATCGAATCGATCGGGTGTGTCACCACTCACCAATAGCTAAAAGGTGATAACGATATCCATGGTTTAATCTTGTTATTTTTTTGCACGTGTAGGTAAATAAAGAAAAAATAAATGGTAAATATATTGAAATAACGTATCTTATATTTTACACACGCATGTAAATAATTCAAAATATTAATTTAGCTATTGATATTAATTATTAAATAAATATTATAATCATAAGGACTATAACGATTATTTCACATCGCACGTTAAGTATTTATCTTTGTCTGTAGAGATTAGTTGGTAAAATCTATTATATCAAATGTACATAAAATCCGTTTAAAGGTAGTTAAATCTCATTTTATTTTCACTTACATCTTTGATTGATTTAACACAATATTCAACCTGTCTATAAATGATTACTCACTCAAATACCTTCATTGAATTAAGTACATTACATTATTTTTAAGTACACATTCCGAATTTAATAAGATACAATTAAATCCGAACACCATTATTTAAAACGTTATTTTAAACATATGCAAAATATTTAGACAAATCACTGCAATTACTTAAATTGTAATTTCGTAATATTGTTGTATTAATTTATACTTGACCTCGACATACGGGTTTGAAGGTTGCAATTTAATTATGAAACTGAAATTCACGAACTTGAAAGCTTTTATACTTTAACTAGCTTCCGCCCGCGGCGTCGCCCGCGTGGTGTTTTTAGCCTATATTTTTTCTCAGGATCTTAAGATTGTCTGTGCCAAATTTCATCAAAATCGGTTGAGAGGTTTAAGCGGGAAAGCGTAACAGACAGACAGACAGAGTTACTTTCGCATTTATAATATATAGTAGGGATCTTACATATTCACCTGCAGTATATATGTACCTACTATCTTCTATAGGTATATTAATATCTAAAAATCAATTATTGCTGTTCCTTAGTCTCGCTAAAACTCGAAAACGGCTGTGCCGAACTGATTTTTGTTTTGAAATGTTTTTGTGATACCTAGTGGGGCGGGCGATACAAATTTCAACGGGGCCTCAAGTACATAATAAATATAGTAGTTATAAAAGCTCGCGATACAAAGCCAAGGAAATATTTAAGCTACTACGTTTCTCTATTTTCGCGTTATCTACGCTATACTTTAACATCGTAATTGATTACACGAAAACACTGCAAAGTTAATACTTTTTACGCACATTTTTTATTCAAACTGATTACCATGTTAATCGTATTAAACAGGCTTTTTTCAGTGAAACTTTTACATATCAAATGCGATAGTTCAGCATAAACTGGCTACTAGTTAGTATTAGCGTATACTCGTTGGTTGATGAAGCAGTATAAAATTATTGGACCACACGTTGTGAGACCAATTAAATTGGATAGTTTTTTATTATGTTTAACGCAACGCCGTGATTATTTACCAGACAGTTTATATACCGTTTATTTAAATTAGCTTTTAATTGAGCTGTTGAATGTGTGCTTGGATGTTTATAGGCATGTTTTTTTTTTATCTTATAATTAGCAACATGTCATTATGTATTGGCTAGTTATGTAAGGTAGGGACGCATCTGAATATAAAGACTAAATACTTATAATTATAGTTGAGTGTAAGACAGATTATAGTAGTTGATGCAGTTTTACAATAATTTTGATAAAAGTTGTCCTGTTATGCAGAATTATTTTACCTACTGTGAATATAAAACACGAGGGTTAAATACTTACTTACATAATTTGCACAATAATCTAATAATTTTTAAGTCATGTAAAACAATTTGATGTAAATACAAAAAAATCTTACAAAAATGTTACGCATGAATAGAGGAAGAACATGAATACATACCTCAGTGTCATTTAAAATCACAATGTCCCTGCCATAAATGCGGTAGTAATTAAAAAAAATTAAACTATTTCATATTTAATACAAGTATGCACTAAGTTTTATTACTATACAGTGATACAATATATCTCAAATAGTACATATATTATTGGGATCATTGTTTACTATGCAAGAATTTGTAGAGCAGTTCTTTTAAAATACGCTCTATATATTTCCTTCTTAAATAACGATCATATTAGACGTGTTTGTTTGTATGAAATTGGTATGAAACATTCCATAGACTGAAAATATATTTCAAACATCTATCATTTTTAATTCAATAAAAACTTTGTCGTCTTTTTATTTATGAATATTTTCATAGGTATCCTACATTGTTGTTACATATTTTATAACTGCATTCAAAATGCTCTATATTATTAATATGTAAATTCCTAAATCTTAATCTTACATAGTTAACCTAGGTTCCTGATTAAAAAAAAAAAGGTTCCTGATTAAACTATGCTATAACATTACCTACCTGATTAATTATACTATAACATTCTAGCTTGTAGTTATGTTTTTATTTTGAATGTTTATAGCTCCTTGGTTTGTGACCAAAATAATATTCAAATGACCAAAAGATTAAGTCACATTTTATACAAAACATTATAGTGAAACAGTCTAAAAAAGTTAATGTGTATTGGAATTTTGGAGTGTTTCTAGTTTTAAGTCTATAAATAAGTTATTTTTTAGGTTCTTGGTATTTTTATTTGGAACCAACTCATCCCTTCTTCTGTAGGTTTGCCGACATCTGGCTCAACATGAACACCTGTAAAAGTATAAATCTAAATTTACTACTAATCTATTAATTTATAAAATGTAAAGAAGGATAATTGATAGGTACAAAAAATAACGAAAAACATTACTTTGAATCAAACTATTGAAGATGGATTACCTTTTTTCAATATCTTTAAAATTTCGTTTAAAGTTCCGACATTTTGCTTGATATTCACAGGTGGTGCTGTTCTAAAATTTTCTTGATACTCTGTAAAATAAACTAAGAACTTTTTAACTTTTAATTACGGTCATAATAATAAAAGTTTTTTTTTTTTATGTCAACAAATTAACCACAGACTAAATACCAGTTTAAATACTTAGGCTAATTTAATACTTTAATTGCAATTAATATTTATGATATAATCTTATTAACTACCTACATGTACAATCTGGAGTCGAGACGGAAAATAATGCAATTTTAAACTACTTCCTTGTTTAGAACTGAACTACATGAATGCATAATTACGTTATTATAAATAAACTAAATATTGATTGGGAACGGTGAGAATATGTGACTTGTTATGTATTACTACAGGGCCTATGCAAGCATTAATGAATATATGGAAGATGAAATATGGAACCCATGGAAAGTTGTCGCGTAAGAACCACAGGACAATTATTTGACATCATTAAAATACATGCAGTTACATAATATGCTGTAAAATTAAAATGAAATCGTCTTGCCGGTTCTTCATAGGTAAATGTTAAAAATATGTTATGACGATTCAAAAGTGCTTCTAGAATAAGTATAATAGAATAAAATATACATGAACTCCTTACCGAATTATTCTAAACTATTCAAAATGCCTAAACGATTAATATTAGATACCTATTTAGGCAAATATGTACTTTATTTCTTATAAACACTGAGCGAATCAGACAATGTTATTAATATAAAAGAGCTTTTTATAAACGTTATTTTATATTTACGTGATGAATGTTTCTTCTCATAATCTTCAAGCACCTTTTTCAGATCACTCATATAAACTGGCCTGTCTGTATCTGAAAAAAGTACATTAATTAGTTATGCATTTATGGGTACAGGGTACTATAATTACAAAGTACTAAAAATAATCTTGTTATTATAAATATGTTTCTTTAAAGTTTTTAAATAGTATACATCAAAAGGAAATAATTTTACCTGAATTAGTAGCAACTTCAGCATTCATTGTTTTCACGACACTTTTCGTAGCTGCAGTGGTAGGAATGGTAGTAGTTTCAACCCGTGCTAAATAAGAATATATTATATATTATCTTATCATGTATTATTTACCTATCAAAAAATGAAAACGCCACTAATATGATTCTATTTTACAAATCACAATTAACCAAAAATATTGCTTTCCCCGCAATAAGATGCATGCAATATTATGACCTGGTTAGTATCATAACTTTTATACTAGTATGTATTTTCTTTCGGAATGTTTCATCAAAAACAAATAGCAACTTGCCTGCGGAGTCATTTTGACGTGGGTCTGAAAAAAAAACATATTATTATCATCACATTATATTTAAACACGCAACAACGAAACTTAATTAAAAAAAATGTTGTGTGGTTTTATGAAACCACGGTAAAAGTGAAACTGTTCGAACGGTTCCGAACACTGCTTTGTGTAGCGCATGTCGCGTGTCGGTCGGCTGCCGAGTAGGTATACCTACTCGGCAGCCGCGATACACGCGACATGCGCTACACAGACCAAAAAGTTTGAGACGATGTAATAAAAGTTTCACTTTAAAAAAATGTTGTATTAGATCCTTAAAATTAAAACACATTAACAAACACACGAGACTTAAAAATATGTACATCTATGTAAAATTTATAATTCAAAAGTTATGTACAACATGAACCGACTACATAATTTGCAGCCTATTTATCCCCATAACTAAAATATCCATAACAAGTTCAATTAAAATTGTATATTGAAATGGCTGTCGAGTTTCAATTTTCTTCGAACGCCCCACACGTTCGAGGCAATTTGAATAATAATATTAAGCACATTACTGTGAACTTATTGCAGATTAACGGTGTTGTATCGAGTGTAAATATTTACAATGTGTAATAAACTTCATTGGCATGGAAGAATAATTGATAGTAAAGTGCGTTTAAAGGATTCTACCCACTACAGCGTATTACAGCGGTTTCAGACGAGAACAAAATATATTTATATTGTAAGTATGCCCACTAGATCGTTCCCTCACCGATCAGCAACGTCACGTGGCATGCAAAGAGAGTCAACAATTGTCCATACAGGCTTTGATTCATAATTAATACGCTCTAGCAGACATAGTAGAGGTTCTCATATTGCTTTCCGATCCATTTTTTAGTGTTGTGACTTTCGATGTTAGGTAGCCAGAAGAGCTACTACATCTAAACGCGGAGCCGTCGTTCAGCCGTCGCTTGAATTTTCGATCCTGACACGTTCCTACCACAGTTGACAGATATAACCAGTTAGGAAACTAAGCCCCTGCGATGAAATAATGACGTGAACACTATCAGCTTACTATCAGTATCTGTCTATTGTGTTCCTACGGTCATAGCATGATACGTTGTAGTGTGTAGAGTCCTTAATGCGTGGGCTTACTCTGACGTAGGTTATAACGCTTGGGCCCGGAGCCGCGGTAATTGGAGCCGTCGATTTCTAATTGCACTTCCACTTGTTGATTGGGGAACAGTTCTGGAATATTTTATTGTTATTTAATATAGTGTAATGGACTAAGAACGTAAATGGTTTTGTAAGAGTTAGTTAAGTATTATCCTTCGTGGTTATGCTTCGTCTTATTAATTCAGCTGAAATATTTAAAAACAATAATTTTATTTTTAGAAAATTTCAATCCTCCAATAAGCGCAGCGACAAAGAAAAATGCTACAAAATTGGGAAAAAAAATTCGTCATCAAATTCAAATTCATTCTTTGTATGCTGAATGTATGCACGTATGATCGTATGATTTTTTTTTTTTTTCAATTTAAATTGATTTTATATAAACGTCTCAGGAATAAGTGTTAATTTTTATGATATTAACCGAAAGTTTCAACCTTTCTTCTCCTTGTTAACATTCGTAAGATTCTAGACTATAAATTGAATAGTAATTTAAAATGTCCATAAGCATGTCTAAAAGCTGTTACGCTTTAACAAATTACATAGAAAGGCATGTTACTGAAGACTGAAAGTGCCTATTTAAGGTCTATAATATTTTATTGAGAGGTTCAATATCATAACTTTAACACATAATCCCCTGCAATATACAGTTGTGCTTCACTTATTAATATGAAGTTTATAATATTATGGCTGCTGCTACGCAAGTGTACTATACGAATTGAAAATTATGTATCGTAGATTATGGACCAACTTTTGAAGTACAATGTATTTTCAAGTGCAATGCAAGTAAAGCTCAGAGCCATATTAAGCTCAGGCGTATACATTTTACGTAGCTTCCATCAGAAAATCAATATGTTAAGGATGCATTTTTTATTTGGATTTGGCTAGGATTTTTATGATTTATAAAAAAAATAATTACCTACAACTACTATGTTTTTAATCCTTAACGAACGGAGATAAGGTCAAAATATTTAGATTTAAATGATAATACATTAAAATTGGACGTTGATATTACCTGATAATTTACTTATAGGCTTCAAATAACTTTCCAAAACGCCGCCAATTTCATTGTTCAGTGTCTTTTCTTCTTTTGAAAAAATTGTATTGTTGATTAAAGAATATGGAAAAAAGATTTGCTTTATTTATTACATACATTATTATATATACTCATTAATACTTACGAATACCGTTATAGCTATAACATATTTGTATTAAGTTTGAAGAAACAAGAAAAATAAATGCGTGCATCAATATTTCTATTTAGGAATATTTTAATATAAACAATCGATTTCAAGAAAATGGTATAATAGTAAGTACCATATATTTTTTGTAACAATAAAATGTTATATGTTATTTTTATATGTGTGATAAGCAAAATTTTATTGTTAGGTATTTATAACCAACTAGCAAACCGGGCGAACTCCGTTTCGCCACCAGAGACACCTTTTCTTTGCTATAAACCTCACGGAGCCCGGGACCTCTCCAACGAATTCAAAACCGTGGAAATCGGTTCGTGCGTTCTGGAGTTATAGCGTCAGGAAGGAAAACCCGACTTATTTTTATATAGTAGAAGATATTGGTTTGAATATATGATGAAAATGACTTATACTGCGGAAGTTAAATGAAATAAAAAGTATTTCTAATAACAACAATTTTGGTACTTTTTAAAAAGTGATGACTATAAGTTATAATGAATGTCTTTGAAGTTTATTTGAATCTATAAAGTGACTCAAATGAAATAAAATGAATTATCTGCTAGCAAACCATATTCCGCTTGTTAATAAATAATAATGGTTAAATTATATCTGTGTACTACTTTGAATATTGGGATACTTTTTCATAATTAAAATAAAATAAATTGAAAATCATGACAAATATATTTTTTTTAGATATGTAGATAGACTTGGGAAGTACATAATTAAAAAAGTTTTAAAAAGCTCATTTGTATATTTCGTTTAGACTAGGTATGTCTATTTTTTGGTATTTTAACTTTTACCCATTCCATACTTTCTTGAGGTTGTTCGAATATGTACGAGTCGTCGATTACAACACCTAATAAAAAAATAATTATCATAAATAAAAAAACTTTAAAAAATCATTTAAATCTAATGCAATTGCAATTTTCAACGCAATGCTTCCATTTGTGACCGACTTCATTATCATTTTTTTTTCAATCATACTTTTTTGTAGATACCTTCTGTCAGTAGTTCCATCAATTCATCCATATTGTTGTTCTGGTTGGTGTCAATAATGCGTGTAAAAATGAAATTATCTGCTTTATCTATCCTTTGTTCCTCTGAAGCTAATGCTGGAAAAAATAACCAAATACTTTAAATACATATAATTCAATAAGCACTTCAGAAAAGGTTGGTTGACCATTAAAATGTTAGAGAAATTATAAATGTAATTATGCGATTTAAAGGAAGGCCTCGATTAGGATTGCCGTGAAAGAAACATTTAGAAAAACCGATCAGACAAAAAAAAATAAGTAGAAAAAAATTGCATATTTAAATTACAAATAAGAATTTGTTTATTTTGCTAATTTGTTCAAATGCAAATCTTAAAAACCATATAATTAGGACAATAAATAAACATAGATTGGAAATAAAGATATTACGTTAATAAGAATTTCTTCGGCACTTTTGATTACGCGCGGTGGCATTAAAAACTTTTCGGAAAGTAACTTGACATTTAAATAATCGAGTTTGTATTTATTTATTCGATGCCAATCAAAATGTTTCAAGTGATTATGCGCTATAAAACAATCTAATCGATTAAAAATTATTGTAATTGACGTTGTAGTGCAATTTTGACGCTTTTCTAATGCCGCCAACCAGATTATAACTGGTGCAATTAATGTATTTTTATTATTGCATTTGCGCTTTATAAGTACCCAATTCACGTGCATAATAATTTCACACGTTTGCTATATAAAAACCAGTACATTATTACATAAATATACGATTAACATGTTCTTTTACTCAACTACTGATCAAAAAAAATTATTTCAATAAATATATTATACTACCTACTACTACTACTTACATACAATTACATAGGAAAACAATTAAATTTGAAGTAATGTTACATTACCTACGTTTAAGTCTTACTCATAATTTTATATTCTATATATTTTCACCAGATATGTGATTATTATCTATACACATGATAAGTTAAAATATTATTTATATTTTAAAGATATACATAGAGATAGGTAGACTATTTTTAATATCTGTTTATGGATAAAGTATATTTAATAGTGACATTGTTTGTTCGATGTGTAGTATAATAATCCTTCCTGTTTCTTCTAATCACATCAATCAAGTAGATTCCAAGCACTCTAAATCAACATACTTAACATTGAAAAACCTCTTAAAACAAGTAGGAAATAAAATTATAACTTTTCAAACACCTTAAACGTCAATTTAACTACAAGTATCACATTCCCTTCAAAGAAATCATTAACAGTTGAAACTCAAACGCCACATTAATCGAAACCTCAACCGTTCACCAAACAATTTATTAACACATTTTGTCTCGAACTGACATAATGGTCACATTAGTGTTTACCTTGCACACAGCGCACCTGCGACTTGACACATAACATTGCCAGCAAATAAATTCTCATATCTAACTCGATACTTTTTATCACAATCCCATGTAATATAATATAGAATTTAATAAGAGAATCGATAAAGTTTATTGCGGCACTGAAATTATTGCACTCGTGAATCTCGATAGGTTAGTGGTACCTAATATTGCTCTTATCGCAGTGCATTCGGAGACAATCGTGAGCCGAGCATGTGTGATGATCCTACGATTTGGTTACCGTTTCTAGTTATTTAATTCCACTAACATTCCTTTGTGGAGATAACATTTTTATTGTTGCGTAAGCTGGATTTATTTCACTTTTATATTTTTTATAAAATATAGAGTTAATTAAAGAGATGGGTATAACCAAATTATTTAACACACCTCGTCGATCTGGAACGATTAAGTGTGAGACAAATAATAGTTACCATTTTATGTCAAATGAGCTCTATATCTCTCTTTCTAATCAAAATTACAACACTGTTTTCTAAATTTGCTTAAGATAGGAGTAGTATTAGTAATAAAAGTAACATTAATGTATCATGTTTTATGCAAGTTTTTTGTTTTGAAACACTTTTGGACAGGCCTGATGAATGATAATGAATGACGATGGTATAAGGAGGTAACTGTTGATAAAATCATGCAAATACTTTTGCCACTATTTGCAACAGTGGCTAATAAAAAGTGTAATTTTAAATGCTATAAAGATTAAAAAATGTAGTCTTTTTACATTATTTATAGACTTTCTTAGTACGGTTTTGGAGGATAATCGCATTTTTAGACTAAGCAATAGTTATTCAAGACGTTAAATTAACATCTGACAGTTTGGTTATAACAAGAACGATTTCGCTACTGAACATTAAAGCAAATTACAGCTTGTTAACGTGAAAATAGCAATCCTTACCCGTCACATTTCGTCATATGAGTGTTTTCAATCTTAATGCGTTAATAACGGAGTTCCAAGAGCCGTGTCAGCTAAATGAGTTAATCGTGCTTATAACGGGGTGGTCCTAGTTAAACCATTCTGAAAGTTAGTATGAATATGCATGTCTTGCAACATAGTGTACACTGTAGTCTGTACTTGACAAGCCGTTTTGAGCTATTATTAAATGTTCTGTGGTCTGGTTGATTTTAATTTGTATTTGTGTAATTAATAATATTTGTGTAATTTAACATAACTGATTTCGGTGTAGTTTGTTATAAAAGCTACAACTATGTACGGTCAAACTAAAGGAATCGAAAAATGTAAATTTTTCAGGAATTTTCCCAAAAAAAAAAAACGAAATAACAAACAATATGATTCTCTGTTCTTCAATATGAAAAACAAGTAAGCATTCGTTGTTAATTAACCACATTATTTTCTAATACTACAATCAATACTTCAGTATCCTGAAACATTGAAATGCACAGTATATAGCAAAATGAAGTCTGCTCCACCGCAATAAAGTCTCAATTTCCATAATGCATAATCCTGCCATAAAATACATCTGATAATTAGGGGTCAAGCCACACCACCCAGTGGCAGAACCCATGCTAGTTACCATGTTATGGCTATCAGCAACAAGTGCATCCAAAACCGTCCGGATCGTGCTGCCACGTGACCCCTCTTGTAATCAACGTTTTATTTATGCGACCAATGTTTTCTTTTGCTTTTATGATTGCCTGGTAGATAGTCCGATGTGAGACTCAGGTTGAATAGATGTAAGTCCTTGCGGACCGCGAACTATGTAAACTAACGGGTGTGCAGTGTGTATTATATTTTTATAGTACCTAGTTAATGAATACTCTGAAACTTAAGTAAAAGTAATATAATACGCAAGTGATCTCATAGGTACATTACTGTTGTTACATAGGTAAACGTTGCTTTAGATGCAGTAAAATCAATCAAATAATCAATCAACATAAAAATTCTTCTAAACTTTATGTAAAACCTGTCTAGAATTTCAATCTACTGCTATGCTACATTACTACTATCTAATGCTACATTAATTTGTTCCATTAACGAACAAATGTACCTAATTTACATTAAAGTTTTATGCATGCATTTGTTTTAATGATTAAACAATAATGACTGATACGATGAATGCACAACTCTCTTCGTATATAATTAATTAAACACAGGAAATGGTAGTTAACTGGCCATTCAATGACCGTTTAGTGTAATTAATATATTTACTATGTTTATCTCGAATAGGCAATAACATACAAATGTACAGAAGTTCATATCAGAAGGTGCATTTAGTTTTCTATGCTAATGTAATTATGGCAGTAACTCCAACACGAGATCTGTAATGAAGTATCCCATTAAATTGGTCCGATATACCGATATTAAGATCTTCATGACCCGTTTATCCATTATTAGTTACCTAACGATAGCCTTTCGCTTCGGGACTTATCTTAACTACCTGCATTGACTATTTTGAAAACTGCCTAATAATTTTATGGTATCATTGGGTAAACACGGGACTACCCATACAAATGTTAACTAAGCATTATTTGGAATTTATTGCAAACTGATTTTATAATAGTAACTAACTGAACTACTGTTATTAAGTAGTATTAACTAGCACTACTTATATTTTTTGGTTAGGTTTTTTTTTGCAATATATGAACCCATTTATTGTTGTTCTGATATAGAAATCAAACTATTTTCAATCTCTAACATCGAATTATACGCATATATTTTAAACAAATTAAAACATTCATATCTTGTTCATTAGTTTCTCTAAAATATGTCCGATACCGAGCGTTTAGAGTCGACCGTATAAAGTGCGCATTTTAATAATATAATACATTCAATAAAATACATATCTCGCACCTACCTACTTACTTGCATGCAAAACATCTCATAGTCATAACATCACCACGTTATTAGTCCACGATAACGCGCAGACAACGCATAAACAAGATAATTTTCATTGAAATATGCGATCGGGCAGTTTAGCCTTTTACACTAAATTCAAATTAGTCGGCAAGTGGGCAATCGCTGGCTGATTTCGTACTAGGTGCATAGCAATCGACACCATGTAAGTCTTGCTCGCAGCTAGGTTCGCCCCATTAGACGTACTTCCTTAACAAAAGGGGCAGAGTCCCATTCCAACAATTGTATGAGCTATTTACCTTATCTGTAGCAAGCCGCAATCACACCCGCTCCCGGTGTGTGCTGCGAATTTAATTCTTGATACTTTTACAACAACTTCGAGCTTTTGTTTTAGATACGAATATAAATACGATGGGATTTGGCACTTAATTTGAGATTATTGGAGTGGTATCATACTATGAAAATTTTCTCATTCACTTACAAAGCCACATAATCGAAAAAAATAATCAGAACTAACCACTTTCAATAACTTACACAACTTACGTAAAGTTAAAATTTTGAACCTAATGGTTATAATTTTATTAATAAAAACGATAATTTTGGCTATGAAATATCCACCATTCTGTTATGATAGTACACGATACAGATACATACAGATAAATTGCAAAAATGTAACGCAATTCTAACATATTGCCCTCTGTAATCGAATCAAGTATCAGTAAGCCTAATCCAAAACACAACTGAATAACTACATTTAAACATTAAAAAAAAAAATTCAACCAAGTATCAACAATACCCAACCGCTGTATAGGGCAGTATCAGTGTGTCGGTAGAAGCTGCGCACCCGCAGGCTCTGCGTTATAACAGTGATAGTCCGCGCGTGATGTGACCATAGCGGGATTCGCTCCGGTCCTAAATAGCCTGCCTGCTGTTATAAATATTAATAAAATTCGCAATTAGATGCTTTTATTTGGCTGGTCACTTTTATTATAGAGTTTATAATATAGGTTAAATGTTGTGTTAAAGCTGTGTTATTTATTGAATACAAAATGGTCGTAATGGTTGAAAAATAGCTGAAGTAAATAAATAAGCGCTAAAATAACAATTCTTTCATTGTTTTTTTTTTTTTTATAAAACAGCTATTGTAGTTGTCTACTTTTTATTTTTGATTCAATAAATATAAGTACTTAGCTATAAGAAACTTTAACAGAGATACATAATTTAATATATCGTGTATTGTTCATAAGATGGTTTCACATAAATTCGAATAATAATAATTCAGTGTATGATTGAACCAAGCTTCAACCATTTTATATTCAATTTCTGATACCCGTTAAGGCTTCAATAAACAGCATTATCAGTATTATCTTACATGAGTATCATATCTACAATATACATCTTAAAAGATTAAAGAATCCATATTGAATAAATCTGTCAGTTTGTATTGAAATAAATAAAATATTTAAAACTAAAAATTAAAATAAAGTTTATAGCAATGAGTATGTAATCATTGTTTACTTGTTTTTAAAATAAACTATTTTTCAACACCTTGATTTCGGCTTAATGTCAATAATAAAGGATTTCGCGTATTGATAATGTCATTTACAGTTATTTATTTCATTAAATATCAATAACAGAGTAATTTTATCTCGGTCATTGATTCAGAAAAGGTCCTCTCCTACACGCAATGTTTATACTTAATAAATAAATAAAGAATCAAAAGTTCGTTCGGGATTATTTTCTTATGGCCATTCCGTAATAAATATCTACAATAACGTAACTTAGTGTTGTGCAAAATATGCACCAACACTCATCACTAATCTAACCTTATATTTAAAACAGCCATCTTAATTAGGAATTACTTTCTTAAGACAATTAGAACAGGAATACATAAATACAAATGCACAATAATAGTTTCCGCGTTAACAAATTTCAGCAATTACCCAACCGTTTCATTTTACGACAGTCCGATAACATCGGTTACGAAATTGGCAGCACGCGCTAATCCGAGCTGACTATGCCTACTCTGTGGCACAGTCCACAGACTACAGAAGTGTCTGAAGCGCAGTCGTGACATAACTCAGCCTGGAGGGCGTAATCTCGAATAAATTGCGTACACTTAGTGCCTCTTTATAGACCTTTTAAGGTAGAAATTTTAAGATGATAATCGACACGCTCATAATTAAGATCTGTGTGATTGTGGATTCGTGATGGGTGTGGGTTCCGCTTCCGTCTCGGGTGGTCTCCCGCCTTTTTGGGATCTAACGTTTATGGAATGTGCATATGGTGGCGTCTCCTCTATTGCGTCACTATATTTTAATGATGATGTCATATTTTTCAGCTTCATGAAGATGACCATTTATTGAATTGAGAGGCTCTTCAATTAAAAAATCAAAAAATAAATTGCATATCGACCAACATTCGATTATAGTTAATTTTGTATATTTGCTGAATGCCGTAATAACGGAAAGTGGAAAAAATAAATACGAGATATTCCTTTAAAGATCTCTTTTTTTACGGTTGAATTTACTTTGTCAGTAATTGGCAAAATATAAAAAAAAAACACGCGATGAAGATAATAATGCAGTTCAAAGTATCAATTAGTTAAACTACACCAAAAATACACATCAACTTTTTACAAAGCTCGAAGCGTCAAAAATGTTTGTACCTTAGCGAAGCGTAATGTTACCATAAAAACTAACATTGTCCGGCTTTGCATAGCTATGCAAATTGATATCAAGCGGTTTACAGCGTAAGAAGCCCCTCAGTGCTCAGAGCTAGTGCCATAAGCGTCGTGTGTGTTCTTCGTTACTTTAAATAATACCGGACGATCCCCATACCCGTGCCTCTGAGGGAAGTGTTTTGCATACAGCTACCTATCGGCTGGAATGATCAGAAACAAAACGCCTGCCAAGGTTTTACGGTTGTATGTATTCAATCACAGCGCGATTTTTGAATTTATTAAAATAATACTACGATATCGGTCTTCGCGTGGATGGCTTATTTCTCCATTTTGAGTAACTCTGACAATGACATCTTATAAAAAAAAATTAATCACATATTTGGGTTTGGTATCGATCCAGTAACACCCCCTGCTGTTTATTTTTTCAATATTTTCGAACGTCTATGGATAAAACTGAAAAATTAAGATTTATTTTTTTTCTACGTAGATATTTTTCCAGAAAAAAAGTATCCTATTTTACGCCCAGGATAATAAGGTATAATAATTATACCAAGTTTCATCGAAATCGAACCGTTAAAATACACCTAAATATTATAGATATTGTTTTCACGTGATGTCTGAATATACAGACAGACAGACAGACAAAAAATTTTTTAATCACATATTTGGGTTTGGTATCGATCCAGTAACACCCCCTGCTATTTATTTTTTCAATATTTTCAATGTACAGAATTGACCCTTCTACAGATTTATTATATTACTAGCTTACCGCCCGCGGCTTCGCCCGCTTTGTCTAAAACTTAATAAATTATATACGAAAACCTTCCTCTTGAATCACTCTATCTATTAAAAAAAACCGCATCAAAATCCGTTGCGTAGTTTTAAAGATTTAAGCATACAAAGGGACATAGGGACAGAGAAAGCGACTTTGTTTTATACTATGTAGTGATGTATATAGATATTAAACATCTTTGTAAGTCTATATAGCCTATATGTGATAATATGTTTGATTGTGCTATAAAATATACATTTTTATATAGGGTTTCTGTTGGCTGTAAAAGGATGAAACCTACTTTATGATGCCAATGTATGCCTCTAAGAATTTATAAATAGACGCTTTTCGATACGCTTCCAATTATATGTCTTACTGTAATCTGTATCACATTAAATAAGAAACGATAATTATTAGGAGAAAATAAAGTTTAAAAGTAAGGCGCAAGAGATCTGGACAATAATCTCCGGGGCGTTACGCACCTATTTCAATAATTCGTTCTTATTTCTTATCAAGGAAATCTTCGACATCCAAAATAATTGACCATGTCAGTAATACAGATTTTTTTCATTCGATGTTTTAAATAGCTATATTTTAAAAACTAATCTATTACACTAATCAAATAAAATATATACCCCAAAGTATCAGACACTCATATGCCATAACATAAAACATCACACTACACAACACTAACGAACATCGAACAAAAATTAAGCACCATTAAACGCAAACAGTTCACACAAAACCAACAACCATTTAACTGAAATCGGTAGGCAAAAAGCACTTACCATTAAACTAAAGATCGTTTAAGAAGATGCTTGGATGTTTTGTCCCCTTCATTAGGTAGGAATGGGTCAGGCCGACACCTTTCGTGCTAATGCCCTGATGTATTGTAACGATTGGCCGCACCTGAGGGCACAGATAAACGCAACCACATTTGCCAGAACGTCTTTAGAGTTCTTCTGATAAATTATTGGTAATAATTAGGTTCTTGGCACTCCGCGTGCCTTATAGTAAAAGTGCTTTGATTCAAATGTTTTGTGCAGGTTTATCAAGACACTGACCAGACTACAAATAGTAAATGGATTATTGTTAGGAATTTACTTTTAGAAAAAGCGAAATCAAACTACATAATTATATCTTTCTTCTCAACTTCGCAATGTATATATTTATATATGGATGGTTTTAAACAAAATATAGAACAATAATATCATAGAAAATGTTCCGTTTGTTTTCATTCACCGCAAATCAATCAAGACATTTAAAAGCTTTATTAATATACAGTTCAATTAGAATTTATTAATTTACATTTACATTCATTTGTTTCTAAAGCGCCTATGTTACAATAAAACCGAGCCTTAATTCAATTGAGACAAGTCAATTCACAAAAAGTAAAGAATTACACCAACGCTGTTTTTTGACTTAACCCTACCATATACGTAGAAATCTCAACAATATAAACTAGAATCAATCAAGTCTTATATAGTTTTCGTTTCCCAATTTCAATAAATATAATCTTAACATATTATAAAAACATGTTACGAACATGGCTAAGTGTGGAAAACGGTTCTTTAATTGACAGATGCGGATTGATATCGATATAGCATTTCTATATTTGGTCGAATTTGTCCATAATTTCGTTGCAAAACCTATGAAACAACTTAAATTTGATAGTTTACTATTATAAAAGCGTAGCGTGGAACATGGAAGGTAATATTTTATATTATAGATATAAGTATGTGGAAACGTTACTTTTCTATTTCAAACACATACGTAAGATTAAAATACACCTAAATATAGATATTGCAAAAGATTCTTGTCATGTAGAATATTAAATTTGAAAAGGGAAAAATCGTAACAAGACTGCATGCATCTTTCTATTACATTTCTTCCTAAATAATAACTACAGTAAAAATAACCTAAAGTCATAATATGAACTATTTGAAAGTTGAAACAACATGGATTGAAAAATAAGGCTAAAAATACTTGTACAGTACTAAGAGCGTATCCATAAAATCTCGTACATTCTTTAGCTAATATATTTGAAACAAATTTTCCGAGTTGAATAGAAATTGATTTCCTCCTAGTCCTAAATGATGGTAGGTATAAAGTTTGACTAGTTGTCCTACTTATACATCAATAGTTCTCCTATATTTTTTAATCACGACCACAGTCAGGTGAAATACCCAGTATATAAAATAGCAAACCGTTGCGTGTATTACTCGTTGCGAGGAACGGTGTGATCCAATGATCCAGTTCAGAGGTCGCCGCGCAGCATCTAGTTAATTCTAGACATGTTCCTAGTTATCTATACTTATGCGCCGTTTAACATGGATCGCTCTTCCTTATACGTTTAATGCTGTTGTCATATTTCTACTGTTTTATTTTTACTAAGGTTTAAGGTTTAAAGACATTTATTCCCATTAAGACAATAAGTCACTTACATGAGAAACTTAATTTTAAACATAGGTATGTATAAAAAATAACATTCGTTAGTTA
Source organism: Colias behrii (assembly GCA_029959065.1). NCBI lineage: Eukaryota > Metazoa > Arthropoda > Insecta > Lepidoptera > Pieridae > Colias > Colias behrii. The sequence goes on from JARWMC010000016.1 coordinate 4,854,942, forward strand.
AATATTTAGAGTAGGTTATTTACATTAGTTAAGTTAGGTTAGGTACCTACTCATTCATTGCATTCAAAGTTTGAGCGTGTGGTCTTCCAGGATGTGTTTCGATAATTGTTTTTTGAATACAATGAATGAGTTTACACTTTTCAATTTGCTTGGCAATCCGTTATAGAAACGTGCTCCCTCGTATGTTGCCGTTCGCCTTCCATAATTCGTTCGGATCTTCGGGAGGGCAAGATAGCTAGCTCGTCTATTAGGATAGTGGCGATTTGATGTTGAGAATAAAATATTTGTATTTATGTTTTTGTGTAGCGCTTTGTGGATGAACATACACGTATTATAAAAGTATAATTGTTTTAAATTCATTATTTTAGTATCGTCGTAGATTTTATTCGTAGAAGTTAAAAAAGGATAGTTAAAAATGGTTTTAATAATTTTATTTTGTAAAATTTGTAGTGGCGCTAATTTATTTTTGTAAGCGCTACCCCATACTTTTATTAAATACATTAGGTGCGGTTTGACTAACGTGTTGTAGATGGTGTGGCGTAATTTATGAGGAATGCAAGAAGTGATATTACGCAGAGATCTAAGAAGTGCTGATAATTTATTTTTTAGGTGGTCGATGTGATAATTCCATTTTAGAGAGCTGTCGATTCGCAAACCTAGGTATTTCTCGTGGGTTTTATGTTCTAATACAACACCGTTAATTTTATTTTGTTAGTGGAGCGTGTGGTGGAATAATTTTGTTCTGAGCTTTGAATTTAATATAACACGTTTTAGATATATTTATTGTTAGTAGATTGTATTGAAACCATTTATTTAATTTATTTAAATCATTTTGTGCTTGCTTTATCATGTCATGTATAGAGGGACCAAAATAAAATAGACAGGTGTCATCCGCATAAAGTGTTAGATGACCATTTAGTTTTAAATCTTGTAAATTATTAATATAAATTAAAAAAAGCAATGGGCCTAAAATCGAACCTTGTGGTATGCCACATGTAATTGGTAAGGGAATGCTATTGTAGTTATCTATTTTAACGATTTGTGATCGATTTTTTAAATATGATTTCAGCATATCTAGTGCTTTACCAGTAATGTTAATGGATGCTAATTTCTTTATTAGAAGTTCGTGAGAAACGATATCGAAGGCCTTTTGTAGGTCAATAAACTACTATTCAATATACTAAAATTATTTGTTTCCGTGTTCAAATTTTTTATCTAATGGTAAAAAATACGCTTTCTGGCAAAGCACAAAAAATATAGGTAAACATATATATCACAATACTTTATCAAATGAACTAAGTGTAAATACTAGAGTCTAGAACCTTATTTTATATATTATTATTTTGTAAATTATATTCAAGTTTATTTGAATTTCATTTTAAAGATTTGTGGTAGCTGCGCTTGACATGCATAGCTTGACCACGGATAAATATAAGAAATGATGCATGTTATAAAGTTTGAATATTATTCAGTTTCAATTAAACGTAAAAGCTAATAACCCTATATTTATAAATTCAGTATTTACATCAACTTCTACGGAGAGATCAATTAATTTTTTATTAATATGCGCACAACGCTGTAGAACCACTGCAGCTGTTAAGACGGATAGAGTTAAAAAAAATCGCATAAAATATCGCATAAATCTCACAAAATATTACATTATGTAACATAAAACCATAGCAGCATATTTCAAAATGTATATAGGAGACACAGCGTGCGAACAAGACACAAAGGAAGTGGTAGAACGTCTAAATCAAGAGTGTCACACGGACGTACGGGCGACATAGCCGCTGCAGATAATAAATCTTTCGAGATGACGTCATCAGAAGCTGGTGCCAACAAAAAATAATGAAGCCCCTGAAGCGCCATATATGCTCAGATATGCCCGTAGAGGAATAACTATCCTTTTTATTGCAATACCGTTGTTAGAACATGAATTTATCGCTTATACATTCCGTTTTTGTAGGATTGTTTAGCTGACTTACGTGCCCCTATGACAATTATAGTCTGAGTGATAAGTTGAAAATGGCGTATAATAGAGATAAGTCTCTTAAAAATACGTGTGATAGCTCATTTGATTCGGAATGACGTCTAGAAAAATGTATCGGAAATGTGTATTAGCACACAAAAAATTGCAAAAGTTATAAACAAATTAAGTTGCAAAAAATAAGGTATTTCGTTTATTGTTAATAACTCCGAAATTATTAATATTTCAGAAATTTTGAAAAAAGATTCTTAAAGAGGAGGAAATTTCCAACGAAAATCTCCCGACTCCCGGAATTCTATCTCCATTATTTATAATTTTAATTTAACGCTGAAAATAGCCCTCCGCGCGGCATTTTTAGTTAGCGCGCGCGGCTTCAAAACCGAGCACGTCACACTAATTATTTTTTTAAGGTATTAAATATTAATTTAAAAATTTAAAAAAATTATGGTGTATTCCGAACACTTCAAAGAATTTGCTCCCGTTGGAAATTTTACTTAAAGTTAATTTTTCAACAAATTAGACAAATGTTAACTAACGAAATTTTTTTGAACTTCCGTCCTTATTGCACATTAAAAAAAATGTTTAAATAATTGTCGACACTGGATGCAATAAAATACATCAAAAAGTGTTTCATAGAAGAATTAGGCATAACCATAGAAAATTATGAAATAATTAAAATATTTCGGATTGGAACAAAAAATAAAAATGGGAAACCAAGGCCTTTACTTCTCTCATTGATAAGTGGATGGAAAAAAAACGAAATTATGAGAAATAAAAAGAAATTAAAAGAATTATATATAACAGAAGACTACTCTAAAGAAACGTTAGAAATTAGGAAGTCACTGCAACCCCAACTAATGCAAGAAAGACAAAAAGAAAACTTGGCTTACATAAAGTACGATAAACTCATAGTAAAAGAAAATTCAAAAGTCACAGATAAAAGGAAGAGAGAAAAATCAACATCACCACAAGTCGAAGCACAGCCAAAGAAGCAACAAATGCCAAGCACATCAAAAAATAGTAGAATAAACGCTTTTGATATGATGAGAGGCCGTTCAAACTCACTTTCAACACTCTCAACAACAACAACAAAACAATAGCAATCAGTAACCGGCGATCGAAAACAAAAACAAAATAGAATAGATAAAGTAATTAGAATAAAAAATCAATCTCCCCCAAGCCGGCTGGTCCCCGTGGGGGAACAAGACCACAACCCTCCAACTAATACCAAAATAATACCTAGAAAGAAAAAATTGCCACAAACGACTCTAAGGATTGGAACATTCAACGTAAGATCACTATCAACATACCAAAAATTTATAGAACTAACATACATGCTACAAAAAATAAAAATTGACATACTTGGACTGGCGGAAGTGAGAAGAATGGGCTATGTAATCGAAGAACATGAGAACTATATTTTCTGTTACAAAGGCTTATATGGAGTCGGCTTTTTAATAAAAAAAGAATATAAAGACAATATTGTAAGCTTCACAGCGTTCTCAGACCGTGTTGCACTATTAAATATTAAATACAACAATCAAATGCTTACAATACTACAAGTATACGCACCTACTGAAAAGGCCACCGATGAAGAAATGAACTTATTCTATGAAACTTTGCAAGTAGCCCAAAGCCAGGCAGCTGACCAAGTACTCGTTATCGGTGATTTTAATGCCAAAATCGGCAAACCTACTATGGAAGACAGCGATAACATTGTTCTTGGAAAATTTGGCTATGGAATCAGAAACGAAAGGGGAGAGAAACTGATACAATACGCACTCGAGCATAAACTAACAATTATGAACTCCTTCTTTAAAAGTCGAAATAACCGTAAATGGACTTGGCTATCACCATGTGGTAACATTAAAAATGAAATTGATTTTATACTGTCGAACCAACCCGCAAGGATTAGGAACGTAGAAGTTTTACATGGCCTTGGATTCCGGTCTGATCATCGCTTAGTTAGAGCTACGTATATTCTAGACCTAAAAAAAAAGAGCAGAACATATTTCAAAGCGCAACCTAAATCACTTAAAACGAACGAAGATATATCACTATACTTGGAAAACTTAGAGACTAACATACTTAAAATAGAAATACAAAAAGAAGAACATATTCCAACCTTTTACGATAAATTAGTTGACGCCATCATTGTCAGCCTTGCACGCAGATCTGAAAATAAAAAATTAAAAACTACCAACGAAATACTTAGCGAATCTACTAGAGCTCTTCTCACAAGACGAACCGAACTTTTAAAAATGAAGCAAAAGTCTAAAGAAATGGAGAAAGAACTAAGCACATTATTTAAAACTACAAGTAAAGCGATTAACAAAGATTACAAAGACCATAGACACCGAATAATTGAGAATAATCTAAACACACACAGAAGCACAAAAAAAGCCTACAAGAAATTAACAACCCACAAAACCTGGATCCCAAACATAAAATCGACATCTGAAGTAACAAAAACTAGAAAAGATATCTTGAACTGTGCTACAGATTTTTACAAAAAATTATATACAAAATCCAACTTTACTACCAATACAATTGATGTAGCAACAGCGTCTTCCCAAAGTATTAACGACGTGCCATTAGTGAATGAAGAGGAAGTCATCAAGCACATTAAAAAACTAAAACCAGACAAAAGTCTAGGTCCAGACGGTCTACAAAATGAGGCACTTAAAGCTGGCGCTACCCTATTAGCTCGCCCACTTACTTACTTGTTTAACATGGTTCTGAAAACTGGTCAGGTGCCAGTGCAGTGGAAAAGATCTGATATAATTCTCCTATACAAGAAAGGTGACCCTCGAGATATTTCTAACTATCGTCCGATTAGTCTGCTCTCAAGTGTATACAAACTGTTCGCGTCAATTCTGCAAAGCCGGCTAGCTCCGAAAATCGATAACTACCAGCCTGTAGAACAAGCAGGCTTTCGTTCAGGTTTCTCTACTACAGACCATATGCACGTATTACAACAAGTGATGGAGAAATACCAGGAGTTCAACCGCCCACTATACATTGCATTCATCGATTATGCCAAAGCGTTTGACACGATCTCACATGATTCTATTTGGGAATCACTAAGCAAGTGTAACATAAACGAAAACTACGTAAAGTTCCTGAAAAATATTTATCAGGGTTGTGTGAGTCAGGTGAAACTAGAGTCTCGAGGTCCGGATATATCGATCTGCAGAGGAGTAAGGCAAGGCGACCCGCTTTCACCAAAGTTATTCATAATGGTACTACAACACATTTTTAACAATCTTAACTGGCAGTCCGATGGCATAAGAGTTAACAGAGCTCAACTTACACACCTCAGATTCGCAGACGATATTGTTCTGTTCGCTGAAACAAGTAAGGGATTAGACAAAATGATAAACAACCTTAATGAAGAAAGTGAAAGAGTAGGTCTTAAAATGAACGAGGACAAAACAAAAATACTGACGAACAGCTACAGACATGCTATATTCCTAAATGAGAAGCCACTTGAATATGTCAGCAATTACATCTACCTGGGCAAACAACTATCCTTCGAAGACAAAAGCGAAGAACTAGAGGTAGTGCGGCGAACTAATATAAGCTGGAAAAAGTTCTGGTCGTTAAAGGAAGTTTTAAAAGGCGAATTTCCCCTTCATCTAAAAAAAATTGTATTGGACACATGTGTCTTACCTACCCTTACATATGGTTGCCAAACGTGGACATACAGCTCGAAATTAAAAAGTAAACTAGTAGCATGCCAGAAAGCCATGGAAAGAAGTATACTTAAAATAAGAAAAATACAAAAAGTAAAAAGTGAAAAAATAAGACGAAAGACGAAAATCATTGACGCTTTACAATTCGCACTAAAACAGAAATGGCAATGGGCGGGACATATAGCAAGATGCAAGGATAAGAGATGGACACTGGAGACAACTATATGGAAAGGGCCGAAGGGAAAAAGAAATGTAGGACGCCCTAAAAAAAGGTGGATAGAGGATATAAAAAATATAGCAGGAAACGACTGGAGAACAAAGGCAATGGACAGAGATACCTGGAAAAAGCTGGAGGAGGCCTATACCCGAGAAGGGGTTCCGATCAATGGTTCTGATAGATAAGCAAGCTGTGATAGAATGTTACATCTAAAATGAATAAAAATTAGAAAAAATAAATAAATTAAGTATTAGTAATTAAAATTTAAGTTAAGAAATAGTGTAATTTTTATATTGAAAACAGCTTTAAGTATATTGTAAACTATCTGTATCAAAACTTTTCTTGTGGATTGGAAATAAACGGGCTTTTTATTTATTTATTTATTTATTTAATACACATTTTCGATACATTTTTCTAGACGTCATTCCGAATCAAATGAGCACGTACACGTATTTTTAAGAGACTTATCTCTATTTTACGCCATTTTCAACTTATCACTCAGACTATTAGAGGCAGGTGGGTTACAGTATTGCAGACATGTGATAGGTATTTAATGGGAGGGTTTGTAAAACAAGAATTTATATTCTAGAAAGCTTTTGTCTTAATAAATATCGAACGTCGTGAAGCAGAATATTAGAATTTGGGTAAAATTTGGCCAATACTTTGTAATGTGACCAAGATCAAAACGTGCTGAAACAAAAACACTTCTTTGCATTTGTTAAGAGAGCGATAATTTATCTATTTCTTTAAAGGAAGCCACACTACTTCGTCAATCGTACAAAGATTGAATTATCAAACTAAATTAACTTGTCTATCGTTCCATCGAATTACCTCACATTACGCTCGAATCACTAAGCCATTATTCATTACACGCACTTACGTGATATTATACTTTCACTGGATAAAACTCCGGAGACATCTGCCGAAGGGAAGCGAATCAATTTAAATCCACATTTCCCGCCATTAAATACCTCGATGCCGGTGTACTGGTGAGTACAAAATGTAGAACATCGTTTTAAAACTATTAAAGGTGTGTATTAAAACTGATATTTTATAGTAATTTGCAAATCGAACAAGTGTCTGCTGATTATTTTTGACAGAAATATTTGAAAGCATAGCATAGAGTCCTTTAAATCCTTCTTATTATAAACAAATTAATACTCATTTCCCTCTGGCCGAACACTGCTGGTAGTAAATTATTGTTAACACATTGTTGCACTCATTCTGATGTATGCATTTTTCTTCTTTGGGCTAAGTTGTCGTCGTTGTATTAGCCATGGGCTTCCACTGCTGGACAAAGGCGTCCCACCACGACCGGTCTTAGGAGTTTTTGATAATATGAGTACTTATTTAAAAACAGCCTCATATAGGTACTGACAAAATCTTTACATAATATTAAATAGGAACATCATAAAGTAACTAGGCTTACTAAGATTATACAGATTATAAACCTAATAAATTAATAAAAATACACTAATAAAACCTTATCTTTGCGAGTGTACCTCACCTGTCGTTCGCGCGCTCCCGTTAAGTCTATGCCTCGTGTTGTCAATGCCTCTTCGTAAATAGAGCTTCCTGCAAATACTTTAAAGTTATTACTTTACATAAACATTGCCGACATCTATTCTGTGAAACACGACCGTGGGATTTTTTATTGATATTAGTTTTATTAAATAAACGTTGTGTAACGTGTGTGTACAATATAAAGTGTTTTAATTGATATATCATTGACAATAATTTTAAATTTTGGTGTTTTCCACTGCCTTGGTTAAATTGAATTTAAGGTGAGTTGAAACTTTTCAAGATGATGTAGATGTACCAAATGAACCAGAGCAGTTAATACTTTGATTGATATAGAACGACTTCACTATAACCTGGTCTGTGCATAGTAATAATTTATAAGCACAGATAAGATAAAGACCAGTATTCCATCTTAACTTCAATACGACAATAGAATTCAACCTTATCATTTATTTTATTTGTTTAAGTGCACTATATGATTGATTTAATATTTGTATTTAAATTCTTTCGCTTATAATTTCCTTGGCTATGCGTAAAGTTACTGTAATGTAGATAATCTGTATTTTTCTTTTGACAGTTGTAGTTTGGCGGAAATTTTTTTTTGACATTTAAATTTAGATCGAACGTTCAGTCGAAAATTATTTGTTGTAGATTCAATCAAGCATTCAATCAAGAGTAAACATTTTAAAGTGAAGTAATATAAGAAATAAAAAGTTTAAATTTACCTTATTTTAAAAGTACATCTTTCCAATTACGAACAATAACCAAGAAAACTATTAAAATTACGCAGAATAACAAACAAAATTCATCGACGTAAAGCGTCTGTAAGTATCCCTTCAATATTTATAATATTATTTTCAATTTACAAGGAAACCTATCATCCATATCGTAAAATAATATTGAAACCAGCGTTCCCAGTTATCGCTCGGAGCGAAAATATAGTCAAACTGCTTTGAACTCGAGTTTTCGCAATCTAAGTGTTTCCGTGCCAATAAATAAATTCGTAGAAAGGCTGGATGGTCCATTTGTACGATAGACATGAAAACAGCGAACCATCAATGTTTATTTCAGCGTAATGTCAAACTTGTCCGCAGGCATCACGGGCTGGGTTGTGTCCACAATGGCAGCTTTAGGAACTAATATTTTGACTCGGATTTTGCAGTAATTTGAGTGATGTGATCCGATAATTCAACAATGTCATGTACAGTACTCCCAAACTGATAATGCGCATAGAAAAATTCGTCACTGTTCGGCAACTGTCATATTCCCCGAGCTTCCGAAGACGATATGTATATAGAGTGGTTAAATGTATTTTCTTCATGCATAGTTTATTAGAATTATGAGTTTTATTGTGATTTTATGGTAAATGAGATAAGTAACGAAATTTGTTTCGATAATTCAATGTAAATTAATAGCGAGAATAAGCCACACGATTGCGAATATATATTTGTTGTATTGATTTACTTGGAAAATTCTATACTATTAAGACGATACACAAAAAAAAATCCACTGCTTGGTGGGCGGAGTCTAATAGCTCGCTATCGCGAACGCGGGTGTGCGCGAAGTCATTCTTGCAAACTCGCCGCGCTGCCGCTGGCCGACTCGGGACAAACATGTATGGAATCGTCATACAGTTATAATATTGTTATACATATATTTAATTGTTGATTTATTGGTTTTATTTTCTTGCTTATAAACAAATAATCTTCTTTTTAACAACTACTTAGACATTATTAATAATTATTATTATTTCGTAATGTTTACTTTATTACAAAATAATACAGGTTATAAATAATCTTTGAAATAACAAAAAATATTGTTACTCTGAAAAAATGAAATGGTACTCAATAACGCGGACTACTGAATTGATTTAGATAGAATTTAATGCTGACGTAGATATTACATCATGCCCAGAAATGAAAGGTACTATTTCTAAAAGAAGTTATAAACCCTAATTCTTCTCAGTCAAAGTCAAGAGTGGAAGATATCACTAATACAGTAAAACTGATGCGAAACTTTGGATGTTAATTTGTATATTTTTTTGTTAGTTGTTACTTAATCACGTCAAGACTACATTACCAATTTTGATAAAATATAGCTAATTGCCTGGATTTACACATAGGATACTTTTTATCCGAACTGAACACTTCTGTGGGATAAAACAGGATTCACGATATAACCTAATTCCACGCGGGCAAAGCCGCGGTCGAAATGATATTTTTTTAAATAAAAAAATTGTTTTAAAAAAAACACAAAATATATTGACGCATGTATTTATTTTTTGCACTCTATTATAATTGTAATTATTCATTACAAATAATCAAAATAAAATAGCCAGAACAAAGTTAGGCCCTGGTAGGGTAGGTAGGCAGGTACAGCAATGTGAGACGAACACTGGCTTATTTATACCAATAATAATGTATTATAAATATTAAATTAAGTTTACTTTTTAACAACAAAAATACATAATATTAGCTAATGTGAAAACGAATCAACCAATCATCCCACAACAATGAAATGTGCACACAAATATTCATCCAAATCGGTTCATGTGATTAGGAGGAGTGACTGCAGCGCCATCTTCCGGGCCCAATTGTGTTTCCAGATCACCCAGGAACTCAATTTAATATACTTACACAAAATTTTTCGAAATGAAAACTCACATTACTATGTAAATATGAATATAAACCTGTTTTAGTACTAAGCAATTTCCCGCACAGGTGTAGTAAGTATAAATGAAATAAATATCAACATCAAATTCTTTATACAACATACTTATCTACCACCTACTAAGAAATGTAATTCTTGAAATTTTTTCGTATTTTTTTTAAATATAATACTACTCCAATGAGCTCCTGTTCCATATTACGTCCACCATACTTCCACTAAGTTCACCATGATTTTTTATTTCTTTGCACTTTGTTGCTTTTTGCTAAAAATGTAATCATACGATAAAACCAGTAGAGCGTTGATAACATACATTTTTGACTGAATAAAGGTACTTACGAAGGAGTGGGTTACCATTGTGAACAATCAGTGGGTTTATTTTCCTTCTGGATTCCGGATTTCAGAAAAGATTATCTATGCTATAAATGAAAAAATCTTACACATTCGTTATGTACTTAAAACAGGGGTACATATCAAACATCGTCTATAATACAATTATCATCAAATTTAAAATAAAACCAACTTACTTCATTAATTTGTTCCAATTGTAAGCATTCTTTTTCCTCCAACCTTTATGTTTCTTCTTCTTATTTTCTTTATTGTCCCCATTTGTCTCATTTTGTCTTATCATGTTGTCACCCTTTGTTACGATTGCGCGAGCGACACAAGTTCCCCGTGTGACGGCCGTAGCGGGAATGACTCGTGCAGCGATCGGGGTAGGAAGGAACAGGGCGGCTCTCGCTATATTGGCTGGTCGCGCGCTAATTTCAAGTATTTCTTGTTTATTTCAAAACCATCGCATATTTCAAAATTCTAACTCGGTAGACGTATAGGTTATATATTTTATAGTTAATATCCAAAAAGTCGTAACTTTACGTTTGTTATTTTGAAGATGCCAGAGATTAAAAAAAAATAACAATGAGAACTTTGTATTTTTTTTCTATCGAGAAAATATCATGGAATCATGTTTCTAAAACGGTAGACGTATTGTGTTACTATTGAACTTTCTTGTCAAGAATTTTCATCACGACAACTTTAATAATATAAAAATTACGAAGGTTTAAAAAGGGCCGTAAATGTTAGAAAAATTAATTCATCACCTTAAAGTGTCTTACTGAAGCTGGCGTGATGATGGATGTATGGAAGGTTAAAATAAGACAAAGTTTATATTTAAAAAAATATTTTCAAACACTGGTTTACATTTAAATTGTAGAAATCTAATCATTAAAATCTCAGTCCAAAGGATTTACAGAATCAGGGATTATCTCTATTTCTGATATCGTAGAATGATCAGAACTTTCATTATGCTCTTATTAACTTTCACTTTCCCCACTGCTATCTGCTAAAAATAATCATTTTATCAGAAAATTCGGTGTAAATAATCATTTTATCGGAAAATTCAACTTTGAAACAAAACTAAGAAGGGTATGTAACAGCAGCTCTATATAATTCCATACAGAGATAATACGTGCGGTAACCACTAATAAATAAAGACGACTCACGGATTTTTGATTTTTTTGACTGACAAGTGACAGGCTACCGTCACCTACCGCCCGAATTGTTTTCGATTGTGTATGACTCTGAATTGACTCCTATTTCTTTCGAACAAGGTGCAAGATGCAAGTGCATTGTTTAGGGCACTTACGATTCGATGATTCGGGGTGATTCGGGTGTTTCTGGAAATACGATAATTGGCGAAGATCTGCATGCGCATTATTAATTTTGGAGTACTGTAAGTTAATTGCGAAGTTTTATATAGGTACTATATTTTCGTTATTCGGTATTTTGAGGTTATGTTATTCAATATATATAATTTGAATAGATATTGTTGTAATGCAATAAATAGTAAAAAAAACGTACGCTTTTACACATATTTGACTTAAAATAAGAGATTTGAAATGGTAGGTTTTTTTTCAGTCGTTTTATTTGAGTCTCATTTCGATGCATATCAATGTTGTATTAGGCATTTTCGATAGGTACTTAATCCAAGATAATAACAGCTAATCACACGTCATATTTCCATATCGTCATATCACCATAGTACTCTGACCAAAACCTCTATTATGAACCTCGCACTTTGACCCACGTATACCTATCATATCTGCCCAACAAATCCCCAACCATTGTAGAACAGCTCTAGGTGATCTGGCTGATGCAACATTAGCGCGGGAACGAGCCTCAAGCGAGAAGATATCGCCAACTAGGTGTGCAGACAGACGGATTGACTTAATTATCATGGCTGCGAGCGCTGCGTCAACGGGCCCTGATAAACGTGCCGTGCTCTGAGCTGTCTGACGTGCCTTTATATTCAACAGCATCCTCGGTGATGTATATTATATGGTTTAATGGTAGTAGTAGGTAGCAGCTAAAACTAACAAAAATTAGGGTATGAATGTATTTTTTCTTTTTGTTTAACGATTAAATATTGCGCATACATTACATTTAAATAACACTGCACCCATATGAGTAAATATATACGAATGAGTAACATTTTATTAGTAAGACCGTAAATGATCAACGCGGCTTTATTTTGCTTTTGTGGTTCGCTCCCATCAATAGCAGCGTGCGTTTATTTAAAGCCTAGCCACTACTATAGTAAAAATAATTTCATTGAAAATAGTTTTGAGATTACTTTGCTCACCCTCTACTAAGTAAGCAGTAGCTTTCTATACGTAGTACACAGATATGAAGTAGTGATATGTGCTTGTAACATCGCTACATAAATGCTACAGTTTCGTCCTGTTCATCTGGTTATCTATTCTAGCGTGATTTATATTTTCATCAACACTTGCATTAAACCAGGCAATTTTCTAAAAACGAATTCAAAACAATCACTCAACAAATTCGCAACCCGTTATTGTCATAGGTCACACCGCACACGGATCCAGCAATCTGGAAATAGAAGTAACAGTTATAGCGAACAATGCCCACACAAATCAGACAGGATTCCAAATACTATCGCAGCATGGTCCAAACATTTGCATCGCGGGTTGCGTGTAGACGCCCACTGCGGTGCAGTACTGTGCAATCGTCGGACATATCGGCATAGCATTAGCGCTGTAACACGTATTGAATTTCTCCATCTTCACACTATGTTGCTATTTATTGTTGGGGATTGTTGCTAGTGTCCAAAACTAGAAACTAGGAAAATTGTATCTCACGGATTTCCATTGCGTATTAATGAATCTTAACATTTTTGTTAGGGTACCCACAATGCTTATTATTAGCTTGTTTGCTATTTACTAATATATCTATTACATATAAGAATTTATTTAAAAATAATATATGTATGTTTGTCATCCATTTGGTTTCCATAACACAAGTGAAAGCTTTGTAGGTCGTGACGTGTTTGAAAAATATCCTGAAATAAGTACTTAAATACTTTTTTTATATATTTTGAATCCTATGTAGATTTGTTTTATTTTTACATTGATATTTATTCTTTGTAGCAAAGCAAAGCATGTAGGTATATATCGATGGTATGTAACAATACTGTTAAATATTATAATATAGAGTTAAATATACATTTATATCAAAAAATTACGGCTGATCAAGAGCAGATTAAAACAGACCAATAGCCCGATCGATTTCCGTATTCACGTAGAAACCACATAACAAACGACACACATAACCCCATACAATTTAACGGAGTTTTAGCTCTCGCATTACCAAACAAGTACACTGACATTCCAGTAATTGATCGATGGGTAAGTCGATCTGTAACACGATCCGGGTGATCATCTGTCGGAGTTCGGACCTTGGTTTCTTACGGAATATGCCCGTCAAGCGTGTCTCGCTGTGTTTACTAATTTACGGTCTAGATGTAAATTATGTTTCCGCTGATGATGTACACGTTTGATAGAGTTTTTAATTATTAGGTTTATTTTATAGATATTTAATTGAACTTAATTGATGGAATATAAACAATTAATTGACGCATTAAGCTACGCCATAAATATTTAGTAAACTGTTGTTACGTTTATTTTAGTTTTTTTTATTTATCATTACAATTAAAATTTATTTTTATTTATTCCTTGTCTCATCCCGTAGCATTTACCTATAAAATTAGTGAACAGAACTAGTCGCACAAAATTATATCATACTGTAATAAATATACTGTCGATATTTGTTAAATAGGATTTTCATGTTTATATACCATGCATGTGCAATAAATTTAAACTCAATATGATAAGATGGCTCAATTTGCCATACGCACATCGTTTGCAAGCTCATTATCAATTCAAGACACAGTAAAGCAATATAGGATTCTGCGTAGGCGATCCTCGTCCTAACGTATAACGACAATCATCTCTAAACCTCATACATTATTTATTTGTGTCATTATAAACGCTTATGCACAAAGATGCCCTTATCATAACGCGCAATGTATTGTAAAATAATAATTTCTATTCGTCAAACGTTTTTGTGAAGATACGCAATTATGGTCAAAAGGCGTTTATGTCAACTTTACAGCCAAACTATACGTTTTATGAATATAATTTAAGTGGTAGTCGAGCACGCTTCGGCAGGAATTGGGCCAGCTCGCACCGGGGAAGATACCACACCCCCACAGAAAACCGGCGTGAAATAGTAGCTACTACTGTGTTTCGTACGGTGAGTGGGGGGGCCGGAGGCCCGTATCCCTATCCTTATCCTTCCCACCCCTTTCCCTTATTCCCGTCTTCTTTCCTTTCTTTAACCCAATAGTCCCATCCCATCCCATCCCTACCCCCTTCAAACAAACAAAATGGCAGCGGGATTAAATATAGAATTACCCCAGGAGGGTACTAGCATCGTCGATGCTGGAGAATCCCTCTCTGAGTGTTTACACTCAGACTGCCCCACGTATTCTGGGGGGGGCAAAATTCCGCTATTTTATACTGCCACGGACAAAAAAGGTAAGCCTGTATCTGCGACCCCTACCACACCTCTATCTGTGGACTTTTGCAATATTAGGGGACTCCATTCAAATCTAAATGCCGTCCACCAACATCTTGAGACGGCTAAGCCGGCTTTACTCTTTTTGACGGAGACACAGATTTTCTCTCCTGCTGATACTTCTTACCTTAACTACCCGGGATACACGCTGGAACACTTATTTTTACCGCGTGCCGGAGTTTGCGTCTACGCTAGAGAGGATATTTGTTGCCGTCGCCTTGGCATTCTTGAGGGTAACCTGTCAATACTGTGGCTACGTGTCGACTGCGGTGATCACCCCCGCATTTACGCATGCATTTACAGGAGTCATAGTGGAAATGCCGAAACTAATCGCCTCACCGAGCACATCCAAGACACGATTGACGAACTCCTGCAGAAAATCCCCTCCGCTGAAATAGTGGTCCTGGGCGATTTTAATGCCCACCATTCCGATTGGCTGGGATCAAGAACCACAGATTATGCGGGTAGAACTTTCCACGACTTTGTTCTGTCATACGGCCTATCTCAGCTTGTCTCTACACCCACTAGGATTCCTGACGTGGAGGACCAAATGCCATCCCTTTTAGACCTCTTTCTAACATCTCATCCTGATGACTACCACGTTGCAGTTGAAGCTCCACTAGGGTCTTCCGATCACTGCCTGGTGCGGAGTACTGTGCCAGTCGCACGCAAATCTCGACCTAGACCTGCAAGCTACCGTCATGTCTGGCACTATAGATCGGCGGATTGGGACGGGATGCGTTCCTTCTTTGCGTCCTACCCATGGAGTCAGATTTGCTTTGTATCCGAGGATGCCGATGCTTGCGCTGACTTAGTCGCTGATGTGGTCACACAAGGTATGGAACTCTTTATTCCTTACTCTGTGGTGCCCGTTGGCGGCAGGTCCCAACCCTGGTTTGGACAATCCTGCAAAAAGGCATCCCGTTTTAAACAGGAATGTTTTCAGGCCTGGGTTAAAGCCATAGCAAGAAAGGACTCTAATGCTAAGGATCTTAAAAAAAGGTTTAATGCTGCCTCCCGACAGTACAAGAAGAACATCAAAAAAGCCAAAGCAGAGTTCGTCAGGAGAATCGGCGAGAGACTTGCGCGCTACCCCTCAGGTACACGTGCCTTTTGGTCACTTGCCAAAGCCGTTCAGGGGAACTTTTGCAAGTCATCCTTTCCTCCTTTACGTAGGGATGACGATACTCTGGCCCACACTGCAAACGAGAAAGCCGATACCTTGGCCACACTCTTTGCGTCGAATTCGACCCTGAATGATGAAGGAAGAGTTCCACCCACCATCCCATACTGCAACAGCAAAATGGCTGACGTGAAATTCACACAACGCGCCGTACGTAGAGCTCTTCTTTCACTCGATATCAATAAATCGAATGGGCCAGACGGAATCCCTGCAATAGTTCTTAAATCTTGTGCTCCCGAATTAGCTCCAATCCTTACGCGTCTGGTTCGATGCTCTTACACTTCCAGTATAGTCCCAAGCACTTGGAAGACCGCCCTGATACACCCTGTACCGAAGAAAGGCACTCGCTCCGACCCGAAAAACTACAGGCCGATCGCGGTTACCTCCTTATTCTCAAAAGTGATGGAATCCATCATTAATTCCCAGGTGTTACAGTATCTAGAGGATCACCAGCTGTTAAGCGACCACCAGTACGGTTTCCGTCGAAATCGCTCGGCTGGTGATCTTTTAGTTTATCTGACCCATCGATGGGCATCTGCAATTGAGAGTAAGGGGGAAGCCATGGCAGTTAGTCTAGATGTGGCCAAAGCGTTCGATCGGGTGTGGCATAAGGGGCTCCTCTCCAAGCTGCCTTCATACGGACTACCTGAGAGATTATGCAAATGGATAGCCAGCTTTCTCAAGGCACGAAGCATTAAGGTCGTTGTCGACGGAACATGCTCAGAATCCTTGCCTGTGAACGCTGGTGTTCCACAGGGGTGCGTGCTGTCGCCGACGCTATTCCTTTTGCATATCAATGATATGTTGCAAGTACGTGATATACATTGTTATGCCGATGATAGCACGGGCGACGCCGCATATACCGGTCTTGCAAATCTCTCTCAGGACCAAGTGGATGAGCATCGGAAACAACTTGTGTCTAAAATTGAGAAATCTCTTGAAGAAGTCTCAATATGGGGCCAAAACAATCTTGTCCAGTTTAACCCCTCAAAGACGCAAGTTTGCGTATTCTCAGCTAAAAAGAGGTCTTTTGCAGTGTCACCTACATTCCAGAGCACTCCTCTCAAAGCCACGCCTTGTATCGGAATTCTCGGTATCGACATTGCGAGTGACGTACAATTCCGCGGTCATCTGGAAGACAAGGCTAAATTAGCCTCAAAGAAACTTGGGGTGCTCGCTAGAGCGAGACAGTACTTCACGCCAGCTCATCGCCTACTACTCTACAAGGCCCAAGTTCGGCCACACATGGAGTACTGCTCTCACCTATGGGCTGGAGCACCCCAGTATCAGTTACTTCCTTTTGACCGCCTTCAGCGTCGTGCCAGCCGCATTGTCGATCTACCTGAGCTCACCGATCGGCTGGACCCTCTGGCTTTGAGGCGCGATGTTGCGTCTCTGTGCGTATTTTATCGCATATACAACGGGGAGTGTTCTGAGGAATTATTTGCCTTAATACCACCTGCACAATTCCACCATCGCACTGCCCGACACAAGCAAAAATATCATCCACACCACCTGGATGCATGGCGCTCGACAACCGTGCGTTTCGCACGTCATTTCCTACCCCGTGCTACAATCTTGTGGAACAATTTACCACCTTCCGTGTTCCCCAACCAATACGACATGGGAACCTTCAAGCAAAGAGTCTACACCTTCCTGAAAAACCAACTTCCACCTTAAAGCCGGCAATACGATCGCAGTGTTCCCAACGCTGTGATCGTCATGGGCGGCGTCTATCACCTACCACCAAGTGAGTCGCCTGCCCTATTGCTAGGGTTACTATAAAAAAAAAAAAAAAAAAAAAAATATGTTAGTGCAGTTTTTGTGGTATAAATCAAGTTGATGGTTACTTTCTTTAGAGCAAATTTGGTGACTACGAAGTACGAGCGCTGTTAAAGAATGTAAAACCAAACTTGGTAATATTTTTAAATGTCTCACCGGAAATGGTATTCATAAGGTTGTTATAAATTATGATTGTACGGCAAGATTAGAAAGACGACTAATAAGAAAATAGACTAAATAAGAAAATAGATAATATGCTAGGTGGACAGTCTTCTCAAATTAGTAACATTTCAATATCCACGGAACTATAACCATATTATAAAATGCGAATAAAAAAATGTAACTTTAATATTTTAAGTGAATCAACCACAAAACCTACATCCTTACAAACTATTTTATCCCTATTATAATACTAATACGTGAACAATATTCATGTTATTAAGTTTCCAATACTCTTTGATAAATTACCACAATCGCAATGACTTGCAAATCATCGTACCTATGTATTTAATAATTCATTGCACTGCCTTATCACAAAGACGCTAGTATAAAAACTTGCTATTTATCATATGAACAGCTGATTGGTTGAGATTAAATCATGAATTTGCATGATGCTTCCTTATTTGTGGATCAAGTTCTATGTCTTCCTTTATAATTACCCGCAATAAGGCGTGATCGGTGTCTATGAATAGAAATAATTCGGAATATTACATATTATATTGCGTACTGCTGAGAGGAAAATCTGTTATGTTTTGTGTAGGTATACAAAATATGTACTAGCAAAGGACATTTCAGTTTAGGACCATTTTTTGTAATTCTTAAAAATATATTTTTCCATGAGCTACTAGTAGATATCATATTAGTTATCTGTGGTAATACTGATGTTGTAGGTAGGTAAAAATAGAAAAGGATATGATTTAGTTGTTATCTTATAAAGAATCTACACCTTCAGAAGAAATATTTTGGTTTTTCATAAAATCAGCTCATTTAACCATGAAAAAAAAAGCCTATTAACGTAATATTTAATGAAAACCTAAAGCTTCTTCTGCACCTGAATGTACATGATTATCATTCAAATGCCTCGATGTATCTATACGTGTTATGATAATATTCATTATTTCTGTGATGTTTATGATCAATGTGGACATCTACGCAGTACTTTAATTCTACCTAATCATGTGATTGTTTTATGTAAGATAACCACAAATACCTTTTAAAAACACAGAATAATTGTTACCCTTTCGACTTCTTTTAAAACAATTTAGTATTTTAATTTGACAGATTTGATTGCTGGACCTTTAAATTCACATGCTTTCTTGATTCTTTTTCATATCTGCGAGAATAATCGAACGTTCATATTCATAATAACGGAAACAAGATTGATCTTAAAATCCATAAATTTAACTGAATTTAACACGTTTCGCACAATATCCTGAAAATCTATTCACACGTAATATTTATCACTGGACTATAATAAAATTATCAGTTGCAACGCAACACGTTTACGCAATAACCTATACACCCCAATGCTTTGGTAATAAAATTAGCTGACATCTGAATGGTAAGTATGACTATAATATCTTGTTAATACAGCTATTTCCATATAAATAATATCACTAGCGGCTAGTGAGAGCAGGCTGTAGAATCGCCTTTATTCATACTTTGTTATTAACGTATTTTGTTGTAGATTTTTCATTGAGATTTTATTTGTACACCTCGGTGATATTCCAACAAATCGGTGATATTTTATCGGCTACAGAGGAACTTCAATATTTTGAATTGTTTTTAAAAGTCTTCCAAGTTCCGGTAGGAATACAATTACTAATTCTTCAGATTATTATTATTTTTTTTTTGTTTTTCTCAAGACTAGATACGATTCGATTCTGTTTAAATAAATAAATTAACGAATATATAATTATAATAATGAGTAAGAAAGACTTAACGAATCAATATTATGAATTATTATACAATTTAGTGGAAAACGGAAAGCAAAAAGAGCTTTTAAAAACTCCGTACAACCTTGATAAGATGCGATTCTTATCTCATGTTTACGTACATTTACATTCAATACACTATAATTATATATTTATCAGTGCACCACTATCAAGAACATTGAATTAAAAACACAAGGTTCCAAGTTAGCCATTCGAATAATTGCCCATATAAAGTAGGTGAAGCAAACTAACTGTACCCTGGATATAGAATACAAAGCCACAGGTACGATACATCGGGCTGTGATAACGGCTCTAACCGCGTTATCACCGCGCCCGTCCACTGCGCAGTCGCCACATTCACTCCGAATATACTGCGATCGACCGATTTTGATCCTTTATTTGGTATTTGGTTACACAATAGATTGAACAATTTTGAGTTCATTTGGGGTACTAAAATTAGTTAGTAGTCATAGCAATAATGTTTTAAACAAAAGCGTCCCTCGCTGTTGATATTGTCGTTATTATCTCTCTGTTCTTAAACCACGTGACGAATTTCAGTATAGGCTTTCACCACAACACTAAATAATATTATGTCCTACTTATCAATGTTATACTTTCCGATAGTAATTTCGTATGAAAACAACAGATAATAAATCAAAACCATTTCAACAAAGATTTTGACAACATACTCAAGCTAATTTTATCAAATTGTGAACGTATTTCAATATGCACCGCAACTTATCCGGATAGAACAGGCCACAAATTTGAGACATAAGGATTCATAAAATAGGGATTTTGGCAAAGTACGGCGGCCATCTTGTTTTCCCGAAAATCGCCGTTTTTGCTGCGCCCCTGGTAATCGTCACCAGTTCTCAGCACTTTTGTTCATTATTACCTACTTACTGATTCTGAACATTAACTTATTAATATATTTTTATCACTTTGTTCTATGCTATGCTCACACATGAGTGAACCAATTTTGAAAAGAATAGTTGAATTCAGACTCTTTCAATTAGACTTAAATATTTATGAATACTTTTTTGAAAAATATTCACTATGTATGTTTGTAGTTATCAGTTACAATTTTCTCTCACAATTTTACACTCCTCACATATTTTTAATGTGAATGATTATTTAGTTTTGTTCTAGAACTACCAAATTACATCGAGCGCCGTGTACTAGGAGATCATGCGATGCTTGACGGTAGAGTCAAGGCGAGCGGCCGGCGCCGACCACGCCCGCATCCCTACCCCCCACCGCTCACCCCGCTTCATGCAAACCACCGCACATCGATATTCGACTATCGCTCATTACGGATCCTGTTGCCCTGTTAGCATAAATCACATCTGTACATAATTTAACTTATGAAAAAAAAGCTCTGAAAACTGCAGCACAATGAAACTAGATATTGTTACCAAAATAGCTTCAAACTATATTAAAAACGGTGCAAAAAAATGATAAAATAATGAACTATTTGTTTAGGAATTCCAATTCTACAATAATACAAACAGAAAATAATTTACTTCAGACTCTGAATTTACAATAAGAATCAAATCATACATTTTATTTTTATAGAAGTTTAAACACAGATTTAACCGATACAACCTAAATATAAAAAAAATGGTTGCCTGTAAAGTCGGTTTTACGGGCGAAGATTTTACGTGACAACGTCTTTTTCTCGGTAGAATATATATTTATGTGCTGCGCGCGCGGCAGACCGCGGGCCTCTCTCTCGTTCGGTGACTCATCGTAACGTTACCGAGCGTTACACTTTTTCATAAGTGACTCCCAGTCGCAACCTAATTTAAGACGTTGTCACGTCAAAAAACGCATATTGTTAATTCATATCATAATACACACATCTTATTCATTGTAGGCAACTGTTTTATTTTATTGCTGAATCCTTCAATATAAAACATTATGATAAATAATTACGTAACGTAACGTAACGTTACGTATTTCTGAGCTTTGAAAATGACAGAGTTAAATTAATACCATATGGAAATAAATCTAAAAGAGTTGTCAGGGTGGTTGATTAGTGAGTTAGCTACAGAAAAAGTGACTTGCAATCTTAATTGGGTACATTAATTAACACCTAGCCGGTCGACTACATAAATTGCAACCCTTTTGCATTCAGTTTGTATAAATAGATGTTATCAGAGAAATTAACTGGACGTAAAAATACAGACCTGTCAGCAATATTATAATAAAAGCTTCAATACTGTAACTTGTTGTTATTTCTTGTTGTGATTTATTACGACACTAAATGATTTATTTCAATTTGTTACAAAATAATTAACGAGACAGTATAATGTTAACAGTAAATAGGTTTTATTTGCATTCCCATTAATAAGGATCGGTAAAAACATCGATTGACATACGGCTAATTGCGGCACACTGAGTTACAACACGCGGATACATCGAATGATACAATAATTAAAAGTAAATTCTCATAATTGTCATAATATGAAAAACAAAGTGTTTAATATGACAAAACATATCCGTGATAAGTTCGCGGTACCTTACACATAAATTATTAAATCAGATCACCTCATAGTTACGGATCTGCACATTGATACCTTTCCGGCTGGTCAAGCGGATACTTATTAAAATTAATTACGAGGCCACCTACTCATGATCAATCTCGGACCTCATTATCATTGATAACGGAGTTCGTAAGAAGTTGCACGATCTCGAAGAAATATTTAGCATACGTAACCTGTCGCTACAAAAAATAGAAACCGTACAAAAACTGTAACGATATCTTTAATGACGAGTTATGTACTATTTAGGAAAACTCACGAGCGTTCTCAGTCCTTACTTTTAATGTTAAACCAGAACGACATGCATTCATCCAAATTTATTCGATCCGAAAAGGGAGGCTTCCCTTGTGTCGTCACAGGCTCAAACAATTAGTTCTGTCATCATTTTTCAAGTAGCGATTCGGCGAATAAAATTAAGCCATAAAATTTTATGATACGATCGCACCAAACCAAAAGCGATGGACATAAATTATCATAATTATTATAATTATCTGGTGCAGGAAAAACTGTCGAAAGCGAAGAGCAAGATTACATTGAACGAGAATCGATACTTGTACCATTAAAATAGTGGGTGTCGTGGTATCATTGTGGCGTTAATTATTATCATTTTGACTTTAATATTAAACAGCAGCAGCTGACCTTTTCACTCAAGCGATACGTTTTTATTTCAGATGTGGTTATCATCAAACGTTGATCTGGAATGGCAGTTTGAACGAGGCTGCTACATCCGTTCTCTAAGGTCTCCGGCGACCACGCCCTGCTAGCAACTTCTACCTATACTATAATCGCTACTGCGCAATTGAACGATTCATTTGGAGCTACTAATTCGTAAGGCTTAAACGATATAACTAAATATGTCGAGAGTGCTTTTTGCAATCATCCTTATAAGAGGTTATGTATTGAAAAACGTGTGTAGAAAATATATAGCATGTTACCATGTTGAGACGATTGGCCACTTAAGAGTCAGTTTTATTTTTTCTCAATTATTATAGAGAAAGTTATTACGTCACGATGGTAGATGTTCTTAGTACAATACATATCATTATGATAAAAGTCTATGCACATATTAATACAACCACGGATAATATAATACTAGATACAGCTATCGCCAAATATCTTAAAAACTGCATTAGAATAATAATTGTACATTGTTTTTGGGATGTTCTTAGAATGATTTCTATTTCATTATATTATATCCTGATACCTTCTCCATAATAAAATGAACGCAATTTTACTCCACGTTTACGGACCTCCACCTGACTTGATCGACAGGTTTTAATAACTTCGATGCGTTATTGTAATTCGCATCGAGTTGAAAATGAGAGAACAAATTCTAAAAAAAACTCAATCTATTGCTAACTACTAATCAAATTGTTTGCGTAACATTACAGTTAATAGCAGGTTTCTCCTTTGAAGTGATCTTGTTCGTTATAATCACTTTTTTGTGTTCAGTCGACCACACACTGCGTTTTGCAGTTGATTTGATTAATTTGATTGCGAATCTTCGCAACGATGCTATAGATATTCATTCATACGGTAGAACATGTTAATCGTATTAAAAGTTCAATTTATTATTTAACAAATGTCATAACCTATCCTAATTCATTTATTATGAAAATTCTGTCATTCAAACAAGTATTTATTTTTATTAAAAGCTTTTTGAATGCAGGTAATTAAGGTAAGTTAAATACGAAACAATTATGAAGTTATACACTAGTGATATTAAGGATTAAAATAAATTAAGATATAACGTGGTGATATCATTTTATGGTTCAACTTCAGTGACGAAATCTGGCTACGATGCGATCGTAAAAATTCACCGCAAAATTAAAAATTTTATTGTTTTTGTTGCATGGTGTGATGTTGTGAAAATAAAAGTGATTTGCGTTTATCATTAAAATTAAAGTTTATATTGAGAATACGACCCCTTTTCTGTTTTTTTCCACAGTAAAACAAATAATTTATAAGCTTACTTTTGTTCACTGTGTTCATTCAGTCCACTAAAGATCGAATGGCTCTGATTTAAGGCACTCTCTTACATTAACTGCTGCACCTATAAGGTGTTCTATAATTATTAACCAGTGTAATTTTTTACCATTTTAGCATAAGAACAATAATTATAAAATCGTGTACAACACAAGCTTTGTTACCAAGAATCAAAATCAACCGCAATTACGAATATAATAAACATAATTAGGTTTCCTAAAAGCTCAGTTTTCGTTTCTTAAAAGAGTTGTTCTCGTAACAGGTTCAGATGAACCTCTTTGTGCAATTTAACGGACTGTTAAGTACAGTTTTAACACCTTAAAGTTGTTTCGAATTTCTTTGGAAATTTTTACATACCATGCTGCCCATAATTTGTGTTATTTTCAATTAGAATACAAGGTTATGGCCATCTATATCGATGATATCTGGTTCTTAATAAGCTTATCTTCATAGATCTAGGTTTTTTTTCTTCATATGAAGCGTATGAGGGTTCCAGTGTACTAATCTATCTTTCAAATAAATTATGAAGCCGATCATAATCAGTAGAATAGAGCAGAACAAGAGCTGATAATGTAAAGTGCATAATTTTATAGAACTTGCAATACAAGATCCTCGCATCATCGGTAAATATACTTTTACTGCATTATCTTAAAGAAATTTAGCTGTTATTTACATTATTTTTTTTCAAAGAGTGTCCGCTATTTTGTAAGATGAGATATATAGAATATTAGATTGGCGAATTCGTTCGCACAGTGGAGGATGACCTGCGCGAGAGCTTCTGGATTTATTTTCCCATTAATACATGCAAAAATAAAAATAATGTTTATAATACTTTTAAAATATACTATGATTTTAAGGTTCTACGACATTCTGAATACTACTTTTCAGTTAAATCATATTCAATTTGTTATTGTTGAATTCACAATGGGTGAATTGTATTAGCTACCATAAAAGTATAAAACAACTATAGGTACTTTGAAAGTTCTACATACTAATAAATAAATATGAACACTCCTTTAAATATAATAAATGATATGTAAATGGTAATATGTAGTCGTCTATACCAACTTATATTATGTAGTATAACACGTAAGATTGTATGTAAGAATAAAAATGTAGCATTTTATTATAAGCGTAATTTAAAATAGTAATTGTAACTTAGAATTTACCAAGTAAATTCGGCCTTGTTATAAATGCGCAATGTAAAACACAATTCGTCATAATATCTACAAGTTTATGACATCCGCACAATGCTATAAACTGCACTCAACGTGTTTTGAACACGATCATGTCGTATGTAATTATTGCAATAAAACTCTGCAAAGTGTTGCCTCCGCCAACCTCCAGTGCTCCAGTCCACTGTAAGATTTAAGGCTATTTCGTAACCATTCGTTATCGGACTCACGACATTTAATTAAAAAATGCATGAAAACTATCTGTAGCAATATATTGTGTAATGCGGTACAAAAGATTTCAACGACGTTGTAGCTTTCGCGAATTTATGGTGTGATAAGAGAAAATGTATACTTTTTAAAATAACTGATAAGATATAGATAAAAGACCTTATTTGTTGCAAAAACGGATGTAATTTTAATTTAACTAGAAGTGTAAACCAAATGGCGCTCGTAATAATCGTACATGCATTTGTATTCATTATAATAATGCATTCGAAACGTCACATAAATTGACGATGTAAAATACGTAAGTATGGCGGGAAAATCCATTTCGTATTTCGAAGGCAGTATCACAGGCGTACGGGGCGGCGTCGCGGTTGCGACTAGCGCTATCGTTCAAGCAACCGAGTACCGTTAGAGTGAGAGAGCGCAACGACACCGCGCGTGCGAGGGAGACGGCGGACCGCGCCCCGTCCGAGCCATCCGGAAGCCTCGCTGAAACTGGACCGTTTTCTTTTCTTGTTATTATTGAGATCGGCTCTCAAGTTCTGTTGTTGTCGCGCGGCGCGCCGCTCGCGGTGATAACGCGATGCAATGCCGGCCTGCGCACGCGCACAGCTTTAAGCTCGCTCCGACGATCTGCACCCCCGTTATGGAATGGATACTATCGAGTGCCACTGACTCCTATGGATATTGTGATTAAAAACGTAGTGATAACGAATGTGAAAACTATTGTGCTCTCAATAAGCGCGATCGCAACGGATTTTTATTAAACTTTTTGATTTTTTTTCTGTTGGAAAAGTGCTTTTTGATACCGATTTAAAATCGGATCCGTCGAGGCATCTTTAATATTTTCTTCTGTACGAAAGGTAGGTCCATAATTTTTTATTTATTTGAGGAAGAAATTTTTATACATTTAATAGAATTTATAAATTAAAATTAACCATGATATTTATTTATTATTATATTTTTCTTACACTTAAAAAATATTTTCAAACAATAAATCACGTGTTTAATATACATAGCTGCATAGCGTAGAAGACAAATAAAATAATAACATTTATCATATTAATAGAATAGAATAATATCGTATTTAATAAAAAATGTAAGTAAAAACTTACGACTTTATTGCATTAACGCATTCATTAATATACTACATTAAGAATTGTTTATTGATCAATAAACAATTATCATAAAAAAATAAATTAATAATTATGATTGTAAATGGGCATAAACACTTTCTTTTTATTCAAATCAAATCAAATACACTTATTTTATTTTATATCATATTTAAAATAATTACGATAGATAATTAATGTTTCTAAAAAATATTTTTTTTTGTACTAAATATTGCTCTTATTACACTTTAACTGACAAATAAAAAAAACAATAACCAATAAAAAAACATCAAGCAATCGATGAGATAACCGTCTAGTTAAGTATAACAAACTGAATAGAACGAATTGCTAAAAAACATTTCCCATACAATACGTCAAGGTGAATTAATAAGTTACAGTTTCACTACATTTTCACTGTGTACAATAAAAAATAAATAAAAACAAACTAAACAAGATTATTCGACCCAGTAAACCAGAAAGTTAAATCGCGCGCCGCCGGCCGACGTTGCTTTTTATTTTTAACCATTGTTGAAGCTGCGACAAGTAATTCATTATTATTTACCTTATCTTTCACTTTTATTTCAATAGAAAATTTTATACAATTTGTATTGGATACATTTTTTGCTATCGATATCGGTCAAACTAATTTAACGTTTTGGCCAAATGAAAATCAATTGTGTTTTAATATTTCGGAATTTAATAATAATTTCTTCGTTTCTTTTGTCGCTTGCAATAAAATTTAATTAATTTAATCTATTTAAAATATTTTCATATATTTTACAAAATGGCGTACATTTTATTTCACCAAATATATCATATAAAAGAGAATCGCAATAAATCTTTAGGTGATAAAAAATAACATAAACGTATCGGAGCAAAATATTTACCTAATGTCTATTTTTTCTTCTCTTGTTTTATTTAAATTTCCAAAGCTAAAACATCTAAAAATATACAGTTTGCGTATTTAAGATATTTTTTCGAAACATTTCAATCTCTTTTTCATTTTAATAGAGAACTTTTAATATATTTAAAAAATCTCCTTAATAAATAGTTAACGTAATATTAGTGTGTGTAAATGTAAACCGCTTATTGTAATACGATTACAACTAACTTGTAAAAATAAAATAAACACGTTGCATCAAAACTGCACTTATCTCTGTACTGCATCGTCGAATTGACGTACAATAAGCAAATAATTTTAAATTCAAAGCACTCGTATTTAAAACGATTATAACAAATATGTCTTTACAATGACGACATACAATAGAAAGTGTAATAGCTTTATGATATAACTCTCAATGTATATAATTACGGTTCTAATAAGAATATTCTTATCAGACATCGCGTCTTTCAAACCAATTTAAATCGGCCGAACTTTTTTTTATTCGCGAGTAATATAGACATTGATACCAGTTCAGCTTTGCAATGTGGCTGAATTCGTAGATGGCAATCATTTTCCGGCATCAAAAGTCAATCACATTCTTTTTAATCGTTTCTCACGGACCGCACGAAGATTGCATTCCCGATGCAGGAAAAAAAACCACAATACCGCGTTCTGCTGTGTCATCTCTGTTATTATAAAATAAAATAAAAAATAATTAGACATTTCGCTTTCACTGGTACGGAATACGGAGTGCGTAGAGTTAGATAACTGTCAGAGCTGCTCGATTTAATTTCGATCGCGTACAGCGACATTATTCCGGTTTATTATACGCATCAGTGAGTGCGTACGTCTTGTATTTTATTTTATGTGATTGGCTTTACATTTTTTGATGTAATTGCGCATTTTGTATCTAGTTTATTGGAAGAGCGGAGAAGAGAAAATGGACGGTGATTTATTTTATATTTTGCGGACGATTTAGGTAATGTTTTTTATTATTACACATACAACTGGATGGTATTTTTAATATCCTTACGTAGGTACATTATTTTCTAAATTCGCAAAAAACATAAAATACGTTCACAGTTCATAAAAATTCATTCATGCATAGACAAAATTGAATAAAAAACTGATATTAAATATTTTATAACAGTATTTCCATACTTCTATTTAATTTATTTACTGCCCTAGCTTTATAATTTATATTTTATGAATAAAAATCAGAATGAACAGTTTTACGCTACCGTTGCAAAATCCCAGAGCATCAGTATGCTAATGATAAATATTTGCGTCACTAAATTATCCCGGGTAGGTGTGACGACAAATGAATGATTTCAAAACGAGCTCATAACCATTTGCATATAATTGCAGTCTAACTCTAATTATACATGAATATACGCGTACATTATCTCCAAGAGCCAGCGACTGCTAAGTGACCATCTGTTATGGATACCATCAATCTTCTTTAGAATTGTACTAGTATATTGTTAGTAAAAGTTATAGAGTTATTGAATACAGAGTAGTAATGGAATCGATTGTAATCTATCATTATTGCCTATCTAATTGTAATGTTCCTTCACAACGAGATGGGATATTAGAATGCAAGTGCGTTTGCTGTTTGCTGAGATATGTTTTGATGTATTATAATTTTAATTGCTTGTAACAATGTAGTTTTTAGATAGGGTTATAATAAATAAATAATAAATAAATACCTATAAATATTATAGGACATTATTACACAAATCGACCTAGTCGTATAGTAGTAAAATAATGAGATTGATAACAGTAAATTTCTATTGACTTCTATGAATGATATTGAGATGCAAATAAGGAAGGAAAATGCTTGTTCTATTAAATTTTAGAAACAATGTTTTCAAAGTAGAATGTTGTTACAAAACTGGAGCGTTCTAAAGGGAAGAGAAAGTCGCATCATTCACAAAATATCAGATAATCTATGCTACTCCTAGTACTGCTTTAAACTCAGCAAATTAGCAGGCGATATACACAGGGCTATTGGGTAGGCACAATGCAAGAGATCGTATCGGCAAACATTTCGATGCTAAATACAATTTACCTATTTGCGACGATACTATCATCCACGGCATGAAACAGTTTCTTTAATGAAATATGCGAGAACTTTTCCAGTGTTCCATAGTTTGCAAAACAATATTATTGTCGTTTGGATATATATTGTATTTCACGGCCTCTTCATTTGACAATAAAAACAACCACACGGTAGTTAGTTTTACAACAATACCAATTCTGAACATCGATTGGATTGAATACTAATAGTTTTCCCGAACAAAAATATTTGTATCTATGCGGGACTCGTAAATATTATTCGTCGCTGCAGCAGACACATGAATCACGATGACTGCATCGTATTTGTATTCACTGGGGATGAATTCGCGTCACTCTCAAAATTGTCACCACAATACCACACAGGAATTCAATCCTAAATAACCTATAAATATACTGAACCCTGTTGAAAATCGCATGAGTGTTTTCGTTACCTAGCCTACTAGTTTCTGAAGAGTCTGAGATTTCTAATAAAAATTCAAGGAAATTTGAAATAGTCTGCATTCAAGTACATCACTCAGATTGTAAAAAAATGCACAGACGACGGTATAGACCGAGACGCATAATTTTTAGATTCATTTTCATAATGTGCAGCCAAACGGCTGAGGTCAACTTCGTACATGTAACAAACTTTATTATAAAATAGGAAATCACTAGACTAAAATGAACAGAAACATTTCAAATATTTTTCAATCTATAATATTTATTTATAAAATGGCACGTTGCACATAAGAGGTGAATATTACACTATATAGTTATATAACAATGTGTTATAATAAATTTGATATTGTTTCTTGTGCCGGAGAGACTTGGCCAAGACAGAATTAGAAGATGTGAAAAGCTGATTATAATATGAACGGCTTTGGTCGCTCCGAGCTAAACAGATCAAATGATAACGATACCGTTTCTAACATATTATTTATTGCAAAAATATTTAAAATACACTCGTAAATTATATAACTCTTGGGCTTTTAAATCACCGCAATTTAAATTATATGAAAGATACTCTTTAAGCTATTAATTCACTAAAATCTATTTATGATTCTTGCGCCACGCTATAATATATTGAGTAAAGTAATTTATCAGTAGGAATATGGATGAGTTAAGAAATTATTTAATGTTATGAAAATCACGTAGCATGTAGCTACGTTTGTAACCAGTATTCTACGTAAGAACATAGATATAATTCACTCAGACAGTATATTTTCTTTCACGGTGAGTTTGCGTTAAATCACTACACATAGTACCTATAAAACAAAGTTTCTCCGTCCCTATGTAGGTATGCTTAAATCTTTAAAACTACGCAACGGATTTTGATGCAGTTTTTTTTAATAGATAGTGTGAAGTTCAAGAGGAAGGTTTTAGTATATAATTTATTATGTTTTAGACAAAGCGGGCGAAACCGCGGGCGGAAAGCTAGTTTAAAATAAACAAATAATAAAGAAAACAGAAAGTGTGCTATATTGTTGAATGTGACAAGGCTACGATCATAAATACCCATAAACCTACATTACTTAAACCCATAACGCTCACACGAGTTAAAAAAGTCCTCACTTTCATTACCTATGCGTGGCATACGTCTTCATTGCATAACTCGATGGCAATCGGTGCATGGGAACCGAATTGTTCACTCAAATCTTTTTCACACACATGAATGTAGACATAAAGCTGATTGCACGCACCTTGTTGCGATCACCGTTAAGTGGATGCACAAAAAACTGCATGTTTCACATACGATTCTGCAATTAATTAAGGTAATAGTTCGTTAAGCACAATAATCGAGTTGATTGCGCGTTTTAATTGTGCGTCTAGCCTTTATGTCTGGAATTTAGGTCATAAATGGGCGACGGACGTCTAGTTCAATAGTAGTGAGATTATAAATATTACATCACGAAACTTATATAATTCATGAAGTGGGATCGAATATTTATGTCACAAAAAGTAGTGCAATCAATTTTCTTTTGTCAAAAATAATAAAACTATTACCGTAAATGTATCGGTGTAAAATTATGAAGTTATGAAACGACCACCGCCGCTATGTTAATAGAAAAAATGCAAAAAGTTGATTGAACAAAACGTCACTCTCGATTTCATTCAAATGAAATCGTTTCGCTATAGATATTATCGTGATTTATAACAATAAACCCAAAAAATCCCATCGGCGTGCGAAATCGCGAAAAATTAGAATTGCATCATCAACAACCGTATAATTGGCGTTGCAGATTCTTATAAAAATGATCATTTATGGGCCGTTTTGAAATAATGGCCAATTTGAAAAACAACTGGAGGATATAGCACCAGTAATTAAAAGTTGCAATTATTATTGTAATGAATTTCAGTTAATTAATTAACCACAGATTTTATTTCTAATCATTTAAATAGATATGTATTATGTTTTTTATAATATCACGATATTCATCGACGCGTTCATAATAAAATGATTTGTCTGAAAAGTATGATGTCGAAAACTAGATTTAAGTCATACGTATATTCACTAATTTGCTGTAAACCGTGCGAACGGAACGAAAGGAAAGATAAATAACTCTATTTAATTTATTAAACATCCGACGAAATGCCAATACAAATTATATGTACTTACCTTATAATATGCGAAAATAATTACACATTTTATAGAATGAGCGTCGTATTTTTTCTTGGAAGTCGAGTACCTATACTTAATAATTAGGTCAAACCAACAGATGCGTTACCCGAGACGCAAGATTCTATGATTGTAAATTATAAGTATATCTATACTAACTATAGGTACCAGGAAAAGGACAACCCTTAATTCGAGGTTAATAACCCTTACAGTATTGGCCTTTCTTCTACTAGTATTATATAGGTATTAAAATACTTTAAGGTAGAGCATAAAACATACAAACAGACACATAATATCCTTATCTACATTTGCAAGTAATTGTTGATAATTTGAACGCTGTATGAATTAATTAAGTCTTTAACAAATAGTTTTACCAGAAACTCTTAAAAAACTAGTATCAATTTATCTATTTTAATACTATAAAAGTAACTCCAGCCCAGAAAACATTGTAAAGCCTTCCATATATTTATGATTTGTTTCCACTAATAACTTACTTAAAGTAAAATATTTACTCTTATCATACCTTACACATTAATGATTCAGACTAACATAAATCAGCTGCGAATTTATTGGTGCAACGTTTTAATTGGTTGGAATGCTGTCAGCATATTTTAATAGGCACTCTTATTGAATTCAAGCCATTTTCAGTATATATCGGTCAGAGATAACGAATTTTTAAAGTAATTTTAAATCGTATTGCTACCGTGCAATAAATTTATTCGATTAAATCCTCGGTGATTTTTATCAAACTGATCACGCAATTTTTAAATTAGTAATTAACATATTTTTAGGGATAAATTAATTCAATGTTAGTGATCACTTGATTTTATGATTTATGTATAGTGCGAATATTGATTAAAATTATGTATAAACAGGCTCAAATTGAAGGCTTATATAAAGCTTATATGAATGCTTATATAAGTATATTAAACTTGGGCCCATATTGGATACAATGATACAGGTGCATTGATAAGGTGTATAAACATATTAGTAAGAAGTAAATTGAATAACACATTCATTTATTGTTAGAGACAATAACGAAAAAAATATAAAACCCATATTTTTATTCAAACACATATACTAAGATAGAGAAAATACGGACAAGAAAGGAAGGATTTTCATACATTATCGTTAAACTACGTAAAAATTTACATATAAGAACATGAAAAAATCTATTTAAATACATGCAAATAGAGTCATACTATGTAATCACTATAAAGAATATTTATCTGAAGTGGAAAACTTGATGAATTCCAGATAGAATATAATTACATGATACAAATGAGATCGACAATTTTAATATTCAATTAACTAGACCATAATTCTAATTTCCATTTAAATTCATTTATTCATACGAATATATTTTATAATGCGCAGATCTTAGATCCATTATACATAATTATCTATATATATTTTACATTATTATTGTTTCAGGTACCTTATCTATACTATAATATTATAAAGAAAGGTTTGTATGTATGTATGGTTTTCACGCATAAACTACTGAACCGATTATAATGAAATTTAGCACACATATAGAGGGTAACTTGGATTAACACATAGGATAGGTTTTATCCCCGAAATCCCACGGGAACGGGAACTATGCGGGTTTTCCTTTGAAAACGCGGGCGAAGACGCGGGCGAAAAGCTAGTTAAATATAAAAAGGATGAAAACTGAAATTTTGTACGAGTAAAAATATTTATATAGTTTTTTAGAACAAGATACTTATTTTTTGTTTTTTTGCTACCGGTCGTATGAAATTCTGTATAAAAAAATATTGGAATATGATCGCGAGGCCTGTCCAATGCCCTAGGAATGCTCATATCAAAGCAAACAATGGCAATAACAAAAACTCTCTCACGGCACATAATAATGAATAGTTAACAACGAAAACTAGGTGAATCTTTGTGCAATAGCCTAGTGTCTTTTAAAAGAAATATGATCATTTTCAATTTCATAATGTTTCCCACACGTGATATGAATGGGCCGTACTTGACAACGAGGCTCTGACAAATTAGTGTAATCATAACGAGATTTTGTATGTTACTTATCATTTTGTTGGTTTTGTTACGTGCCATTAAAATATCGTTAACGATTTCAAAAATTACTTGAATAATACCCTATATAAAGTACGTTAATTAAATCAATCTGCTCTTAAAGTTCTATTTTAAAAACATTTCAATAAAACAAAAAAATGCTTAAGTCAAAGCTATTAATACACACATAAATAAACAAAGACACATAACGTTGCGTAGCATTATAAAATATGCATATATGGTGCTATTAATGATTTGTTTATATTAAGACTGAGTGAATCATCTCGCACCGAAAAATTTAAAAGTCAAATTCACACAACTCGTATATATTGCCCAAAAAAGGAATGACTCATTCGCATATTTACGAGCATAACGACATAGGAAGCAGTCATTTGTGAAAATGTATGTTAGCTTGTTAACGCATTCATAATTTGTTATTATTCTTTAATTTACTTTATCAGACGACACGAAGACACGTCTAGGGACTGATAAAATCGGATTACGGCACTTCTCACGCGAAAACTTAAAATTCTTCAAGCCCTAGTCACCGCACGGCGCCTGTCAATTGCTTAATGCTGAATGAAGAAATGTGTAACACCCGTGTTTTGTTTCTGCACGAATGAGACATTTAACAGTTTTCATCCTAATTACTTAAACACATGCATGCTGTTTATGAAATCAGCTCTAGTTATCTTAAAACTGACTGCTATAACAGTTGCAGGTGCGAATTTTTAATAGCAAGTCCAAAATTAGAAAAATAGCTTTAAAAGTAAGCATCTTAATTAAGTTCAGTTTTTTGGCCACACAATAAAATTGAATTTGAACAAAATAAATAAAAAATACACCTTATTAAAAACCAGTATTATTTAGATTCATATAACATATTTCACGCCGTTGCGCTGTAGGTATAACGAAACACTAGTATGAACTTCTGCATTACTAACAATAGTATGATAAATAACAAGAGCAAACAGAACAATGAAGGGAACGTGGCTTTAAAAATGGACGTGAATATACGCCAAGAGCACACGTTCAATGCAAATTGGCCAAATGTCATACCGTAGTAGAATCTTACACAACTCTGACATTCCTTTTTGTTCAAGATTCTCAGTGGTCCGTGTGAAACGTTCTCACGTCATAATGCGATGCTAGGAGATAAGCCAGCGATCCGGCTAAACGCTGTATTAAGATAACGTAAGGGGCATCCACAAACACAAGTTCAAATTAAATCATTCAGTGGAAACAACGCCACTTAGCGCTGTAAAATTACACGGCGGTTGAACTCGTATTGCTATATTCTGCTTACGTTAACTACAGGCAAACTTAACGCAAAAAAAACATTTTTAATGTTACGTGTTTTTTTCGAGTAGAGATATAAATATATCCGTTACAAATAAAGCAGTTCTGAAAGTAACGTCCTATTCCGAAACACATCAAAACCAACATCGGAAAGAAGTGATTTTATAATTCGCACACTAGTGCTCATAAAGAAATTTAATCTTCCTATCTAATTAAGTCCGGCCTTGAATGCCTAGCGTTGCGAACCATGTCGACGTGATCCACGCAACGCCAATATGTGGGCCGACATATCTGTTTCAAACATGCGATACCTCCCGGTGACAGTTACATCATCAGCCTTACTAACCTCTTTCCTTTCTCACACACTGCTATCGAGGTACGATCGACTTCCTTTCGATTTGGTGCCACTTCCTTTTCGTCGGATTCAATTATGCATAGATGCCTATCTATAAAAATTGACAAGCGCCAAATTCCGTTTTATTGCTGCTGTATTGGATTCGACTGGAATCTTCGAGACTGTGACGAATATCGTTTTTTTTTTGCTTCTTGGAAGATATCTCGAATTGGATGTCACAACAAAACAGGATATATCCATGTTTTAACTCATTAAAGTTTAACATGTAAGACCAGATTCTAGCCTCTTTAGTGGGAAAATTAAACGGCTGATGATGATAGTATGGATCAGTCTCACACGAATGCTAATAAATATATTAAGAATAAATTGACTATCGAATCGGCACATTTATGTTAAATATACCAGTTTCAATATATTTCTCACGATTTACCGTCCTCCAAGTGAACATCCGCCGAACTGATTTGCGGCGAATACGAGATTTCGTCCCCGTCCTGTTCACGATTGATTAGCCAATTGAGGATGTAAATTACGGCGCATCTAATGTAATCTAGGATGAGGTCTGGTGGCATTTAGAGCACTTAGCCGCAGCACCGTTATTTTTATTGCCGTCGCGGTGCGTCTGAATCGTAATATTACCCAATAAAGCGTACTAAAGCCTCCAATTACGCTGTCATTAATTCGAAATTCAAGTTTTTAACAATTACTGCGAACCAATTTGGATTGTAATATGTGAACTTGAGCAACCGCCCATCGACTTATTATTTCAAATGAGAAATGTAGCAAGGAATCGATGTAGATTTACGAGCACTTACAAAAAGCAATCAAAGGGGGCGTGACCGCCAGTAATTATTTCTTAACACCATCTTTAACTTTGCTACCGAAA
Source organism: Colias behrii (assembly GCA_029959065.1). Lineage (NCBI taxonomy): Eukaryota > Metazoa > Arthropoda > Insecta > Lepidoptera > Pieridae > Colias > Colias behrii. Next base: position 4,892,039 of record JARWMC010000016.1, read on the forward strand.
GTGGTCCATTAGAGACTTCCTCTGACTTAATGGTTCTGATTGAGATGCTGTTAAACACTTAATTAAATCCGGTTAATTATACTCTAATTTAGCCAGTGCCTAATTTCATAAGCATTTCGATGGTTTAATAATTTGTTAACTAAAACACGAAATTGAAAATGTTAATAAGCAATCGTTAACGTAAGTAATGATTTTTTTTATCGAATGTTATAATTTTGTATTACCAATATACGGTTGAAAAGGCTTTAATTAGGCTTCCAAGAATATTTTATACGTACTAAAATCATAAATAAAATCTGAAAATCATGAATAATTTACCTTACCAAAATGTTCATGTTTAGCTTTAAAAACAAATTAGCCGCAGGCATTTGTGGTTAAGTCATTTAAGTGTTGAGACTTATCGATCAATTTTATAGCTCCATAAAGGATTCATTATCACTCTGAATGAATAGACCAGCGGAGGATGTTTATAGTGCACTTGGGATCAATAAATCAATATCGTAACTTGTTAATGATTTTCTAGTCGATTTTAAGTATGATTTGCTATAACTGCGGTATATTCTGAAAGTGTTGTTCTTGTAGTTTATATTAATAACTAGCTGCTCCGCGCGGTTTCACCCCCGTGGCTCCACTCCTGTTGGTCGTAGCGTGATGATACATAGCCTATAACCTTCCTCGATAAATGGGCTATCTAACAGCGAAAGAATTTTTCAAATCCGACCAGTAGTTCCCGAGATTAGCGCGTTCAAACAACAAACAAACTCTTCAGCCTTATAATATTACTATATTTCCGCCCGCGGCTTCGCCCGCGTTTTCAAAGGAAAACCCGCATAGTTCCCGTTCCCGTGGGATTTCCGGGATAAAACCTATCCTATGTGTTAATCCAAGTTACCCTCTATATGTGTGCTAAATTTCATTGTAATCGGTTCAGTAGTTTTTACGTGAAAGAGTAACAAACATCCATACATCCATACATCCTTACAAACTTTCGCCTTTATAATATGTATTAAGATAGTATATATTGTTGTTGTATATGTATTAAGATAGTATAGATTAATTAAACTCCAATGAAAGTTTTTGAAATTTCCTTCGATTTCGTATTTTTAAATAGACTGTTAGGAATTCAAAAAAAAATTATTATTATAATTTTGTACAAACTACAAAGCCTTAATTATTTAACTACTAACCTAATGCAATTTTATTTTGAAAAAATCAAAATTATTTATAAATATCTTACTAATATTTAGTAACGCATAGCATATCATTCGCATAGGTTCTACTCGCTCAGCTTTATAGTGTAACCTTAGCTTTACAAAGCTCGTACTCACAAGGTGATTTATATAATATTATAAAGCATCAATACATGATATGTTGACATCTCCCGTCCTGTCATTGTCACGTCAGGGCAGGCTCAGACTTCCAGTTTGACAGCTCGTGTGGCACTTAGCCCGATGACGAGATAAATAACCGTTACCTTCTTTGCTATGTTGTTTGTCTTGTTTCTATTTAATGTCATAAAAGCACGACCTTGGGTTCATTGATGCGTAGAGGTGCTTAGGTATCTTGTTTGTTGTTTTGATGTGATAGAAAACGTAACGATTTTCTCACTGCTTTTATTATGCCTAACGTTTTTGTATATTTTACCATAATTTCTGAGGCACCATTTAGTTTTATTACACCTATTAGTTTTGTATAGGAATGGGTTAAAGGCTTAGATTACAAAATAAAAGACAGATGGAGCATGACAATCATCCATCGCCCTTGTCAAAGAAAATACGAAATCAAAAACGAATACGAACCTCCGCCAGTAATATAGCGATTCTAGTGTCATGCAATACGTCAAAAGGGGTTTGCTATTTTAGTAAAAAAATGCTGTCTTGTGATATTAAAACGCTGTAAAATTTGTTCCCGAAAACAAACAAAAAGATAAAACATCGTTTTACAGGTTTTCTGTAGATTATTTTTATTTTATTTATTTAATTTTGTATAAAAATAATAATTTTACATATACGAAGGAATACAAAACTTCAACGTGTGCTGCCAGTTTTTTGAAAATGAATTTGCCATTTTTATGGGTAAAACGGTAAAATGGTTAATAGATCTTCGGGGTAGTGCTGTTGGATTTTTCGATCGTGAATGTGATTATTTGTATAGTGCAATAAAGGTTCATGATCATTATTAGATAATTTTAATAAGCATAATACTTTTTTTTTTGTTACTTTTATATAGCTTAAAAACGTCAGAGTCGTTTTTGCTCGATATTTAATTCATTTGAACTCCGTGATGGATATGACAAAATTATTATTATTCAGGAATTATATTTATTTATTATCCAGTAAAGCAGCTGACAATGTGGATGTCGTAAGGTGTCACTGAAAATCAGTGTTAAGGTATTATGCCTCAGGTATCCTGAGTGGCTTCCTTTTTTAGCGCAAGCAACCATACATAAATTTATGTTTTCTATTACCTATCTATACTAATATTATAAAGAGGAAAGGTTTGTATGTATGTATGTATGTATGTATGTATGGTTTTCACGCATAAACTACTGGACCGATTTTGATGAAATTTGGCACAAATAATCTTTAGACCCTGAGAAAGAACATAGGCTACCTTTTATTGCGAAATATGTACCACGGGCGAAGCCGGGGCGGACCGCTAGTTATTCATACTTTACAATGCTATTGTTGTGTGTTTGTGTGTATTGGAATAAATGGTTTCTTCCTTCTTTCTTTCTAAAGATAAAATGTCCCGTGTTCTCGACTAAAAACTACCACTATCCGCATTCATTTATTTTGAAAATAAAAAATAATATAGTACTTAGTTCATTGTAATTTTGAAACATTTTTTTATGTTATTTATTTAATTAATATTTAATTAATTTTTATCATTTATGTAACGATAGAATTTTTACAATATTATAAAAAAAATATCATAAACAAGAATTAATATAAAAATTTAAATTAAAACCTGACAGCTAATTTATGTAGCCAACGTCACTAACACCACTACCATAATAATTCAGATGATTGCAATGTCACCTCATAAATCAAAATCGCTTCAGCGGTTTATACTGCAGGGCGTGCCAAAGAAATACTATACATAGATACACTCGAAAAACATAACCCTCTTTCTTCCGTAGTCGGGGAAAATTTTGGGAAAATTTTCAATATCTGGTAACATAACACCCACACAGAAGCACCGTGTATGTACAGTGCAGCGGCGAAATGACAGCACACATAGCTTTATGGAAATGACGATTCGGTTTAGTTCGGCAACGCTCCATCTGTCTTTTATTTTGTAATCTAATCTAATAAAACGTCTATGCCAAAATCAGTTTATCTTAAACAATCGTACTCGTAAACAAATCAAACTATCAGATTTAATCGTGCGTTTGTGTAAGGAATGCACTGAGCTCGCTATTTCAGCTATTTAGATCAAATTAAAAGACAATATAAATTCATCTAATGTGTTGTTTCAAAATCGAAATTGCTTGTCATTAGCAAGGCTAAAATGTCACAGAACAATGCTTGTCACAGCGGTCGAAGGCCGTACGTGAGCGCATTTCCTATTATATTATTTATATTACACTGAAAACGGTCACGCAACGAAAACTGATTAAAAACGCCTCGAATGTATATACATTTTAGAGATAATGTAGGCTAATGTCTATCAATTTTTGATTAGTTTTGCATACATCCAAGTATGCATAGCAATGCCAATTTTACGAGCAATTTGTGTTCGATACACAATGATGCTATTTAAGGTATCGTTACAGTTAGTGAAAGAAGCCTCTCGATGTTGGCGTCTATCTTATAACTAGCTAAAGTAAGGCCAACGAGAAGCGATACAAAAGGTCATTCACCTAAAAAACAACTGTGGCGTTGACAATCTAATATCCATTTCTTTCCATCTTGTGCCTTTGTCGTAATGTCTCGTTCTCCCGGCAAAAATATAACAACGTCAAGACGGATTCGCCAACATTCGGGCGGCAATTTTATTATTCTTATATTATATTTTATGATTCAGAAAATTATTATTATTCGCGTTATTTAATTTAAATCTACATTATACAATAATTCAAATTATGATAAAATTTATAAAAATAGACTATCCTTTTTGGTATTATTACAATTTGCCGGATATTTTTTAAAACTATATAAATCCAACTTTCAAAAAGTTACGCACCCCTGCAATTCCCAATGACCTTGCATGTGTTTTGTTTACATTTGGTATCGCTCCTCGTTGGACGTACTTTAGAGAAATATTGTTACTACAATATTTGCACATTCAAAGTTTATAACATAAATTTTGTAATCAGCTCAATTGGCTTATGAGTCACACTGAAAACAAATAAAAAATTGTATTATATACAATATAAAATTACCATCCCACCATATCATTTTTAACGCTCAATTACATAGATAGCAATATTTATTTTGCATTGCAGCTTTTAAGAAGTTCCATTCACGCTAGTTCACATTTGAAATTCAATGGACTGCTGGCATACTTGCGGTATCGCGTGGCCCGCGTTTATTTGATGATTATTTAGAATATAATAGCAAGAGTATTACGAAACGATGAGTGTTCACTTTCAGCCAATCAGAGTAGCACGTGTGGGGTCAGAGGTGAGCATGCGCCTTTGGCTTAGCAGGAGCGAGCACTTAACTATTGTTAAAAACAAACTGATGGTCCGTACTGAGCGTGAAGTTTCGACTTTCGATTACTGACGGTTTTATTTAACGCTTGTATAGTTTCTTTCTTATGAGTATTAACGAATGCAATGAAGTCTGTATCATATACTTACCTACGAAATAAATACTTTATCGCACTATTGTAATCCTCTCTTTTTTATAACAGTGTGTGACCTGTATGACACATGAAATAATGATGTTGTGCTCAACGGAAGGAGAGGTCTTGGCGCGCATATAAGTAATATAATGAAACTCTATGTAGAGTACAGTAAAACGGGAAAAAATAAAAAGACTTGTATTAAAAGTAAATAATATAAAATCACATTTTATCCAACATGACACTTACAACAACTTATCACAGCTAGCAACTATAACTTCAACTTGTCACGTATTAAGGTTACAATTTCCTTGCACCTCGTTAATGTTGCTTCATGGAATATAGAAATAAACGTAAAATTCATTACAACGCAGTACAATGAAAGTTTAATCGCATCATTGTCACAAGATTCCGTTAGTTGTTATCTTGCGCTTACAACTGCACTATCTCAATGACGCTCGGTTTAATTCAATCAGTGATAGTCGTATCTAGCCGTGTCACAGAAGGGGCGCGACCAACAATAAATTTGCAAGACCCTAGCGCGAAAGACGAAGTACCCGCTTAACATACAATGACTGTCGTAACCATAGTGTTGTATTCTAGGCCTGTATTAATAAATTGGACTTTATTTTGAAATCTGTCTTGTGAATTGTAGGCGTTGGTAAATACATCATTATTGTTACTTTTCTCTTTCAAATTGATTGGAACGAAACTGTTATCACTGTTATGTGTTACGTCTTTTTATAACGATTTCGATTATTAAATTACTGTGATTCTTCCTTACTTTTCTATAATTTAAGATAGTTAAATAAAATGTCAATACCACAATACGATTCTGACTAACGGATACTAATAAAGAACGAATATTATGACCACATGAGTTATTAGAACATATTTGACACCCAAAAACTCACTGAATGGATTCAGCTGAAATGTCACATCATAAATAATTTTTTTAGCGCCTGACATTTGTTGTACAGAACCATTAATTATGTACGAAAACGCATCTCGGACATGTATGAAATATGTTTTTTAATTTTTAGAATAAAACAAGGAAGTCATTTTCGCAATGAATTATATATTTCGCATTTGGTTAATGTTGCGAATGAAAAATGTAGGTACGACGTTAGGCAGTCTCTTCGTAAAATGACTTCCTTAACTTTACTTGTTCTCTTGAATTGCTACTTAATTCGTCCGAGCAATAATTTAAACAATTGCGTCAGTCTAACAATTTAAAACAATTACTGCCACGTTTAAATTCCATTCGAATAGTCCAAACGAAGCTTTAGAGCAGTCGCTAACGAGTCTGGGAGTGTCCCTTGGACCAGATAACGTCAAATCATAATTGCAGGTATATAAACTACATCTGGAAATTCAACTTAACGAAATAGTGGAAAAAAACTCTAATTATTTAATTATAAAATGTGATTTTACCATTATTAGTGTTATACAAATAAACGAGACCATATTATTTTGTTGGTCATTGGTGTTCAGAAAAGGCTGAGCCTACTTGGAAAGCATTTGATTTTTATTTCGTATATTATATTGTTTTAATGAGTGTTATATTAATAATTTAATGTTAGTAGTTTTAATATATGCACCAAAGTTGTATGTCATGTCAGCCTATATAACTAAAATATGAATGTAAGTCGATTATTGTATAAGGCGAATATACCAAAGCATACTATATTATTATTGTATATGAACTTTGACGATAGCATACAATACAAACGAATCAATTTTATATTTAACTTCGCTTACTCATTCTTATAGGTTCACATTTGTAAATGTCATGTGTTCAATTATTAAATAATATTTTAACATATGGTTTGTCATCTTTCGATCGTATCAAAAATGTAATAAGAACAATTTGTTTCGATTTAACACCAGTTAATCTACTCGTATAAGAACAGATAAAACAATAACACGATTATAAATGCGAAATACTTCTTTGTGCTAGTTTTCAGTGCAAATTAGACAGATAAATAGAATTATGCAAATTTGTTCAGATAAATAGATTTAAAACTACATATTTCACATCTTATGATAAAAGAAAGAAACATTTTTTTAAGATTTACCTACCACTAGCTGCGCTTCGCGGTTTCACCCGCGTGGCTCCGCTCCTGTTGATCATAGCGTAATGATATATACATGTATAACCTATAGCCTTCCTTGATAATGAGCTATCTAACAACGGAAGAATTTTTCTAATCGACCAGTAGTTCCTGATATTAGCGCGTTCAAATAAACAGACTCTTTAGCTTTATAATATTAGTACAGATTAAAATTAATATTTAAGCTTCAGCTTTGAACGGTAGCAAAACAGAGTTGTAAAACTTAAGCACAAATATAGGTATAACAATTGCAACAGAGTATCCATAACAAAACGCAACCGCCCCGTGTCGGAGTGATCTGTCAAAGATTACACATTTTAAATTGATGAGTAGCACCAACAAGTAGTTCTGAAGAATGTGGTTTTACAATACTCGCACACTGGAATCTAGAATAAGTAACAAAACAAATAGATTCGGACGATACCATCTGATCTTTACTATTCAGTCTTTAATCATTCACTGTATTTATGCAATTCATGAATAAATTATGGGTATAATAACGACTAACAGATAATGCAATCATTACTTGTACATCGTATTTCTATTTGGGTAATAAAATATTAATTTAAATAATAAAATGTAATTCTATCGTTACGTAATTATAAAGGAATAATTAATCGTAATCTCTCGTAATTAATATTTATATCTCGTAATTAATATTTAAAATCATATTCTAAGGCACCTTAATCCCTACTAATATTATAAATGCGAAAGTAACTCTGTCTGTCTGTCTATATGTCTGTCTGTTACGCTTTCCCGCTTAAACCTCTCAACCGATTTTGATGAAATTTGGCACATACAATCTTTAGACCCTGAGATAGAACATAGGCTACCTTTTATCAAAACACCGCGCGGGCGAAGCCGCGGGCGGAAGCTAGTTATTAATATAAATGACATTCTACATTAATTTTAGAATAAATTTTCTCAAGAAAAATAATTTCGGTTACTTAAATAATGAAAACATTAAGCATAGATAATTTTAAATCATGTTACAAACAACATAATGTTCAATACGTACCTACTATAAACCGTTTAACTTCAACTAGCTTTAATTGCTACAGCAAATGGAAGGGCTTTAACTCAAAACTCAACTTAATCTTGTATAAAGGACGTGTCATTCTTATCGTAAGTCAGTCACTTTGACGTATTTTATACATAATATGAAGGATGTTAAATACCGCAAATGCTTTAAATAATTTACGACTTCTTTGATAAAGCTATTTATGGAAGCTCTCTATTTGAATAGTCGGGATAATTTATTAAGGCGAAGTAATAAAGACATGTTAATATGAATGACATTTTGGGACAATTGTGAAGCGGTTCAAGAGGTTGTTTGCGTGATTTATTCCCCTTAAATGTTCAGAAATTACAAAATGATTAACAATAATTAATATGGAATCCTGCTAATAGGATTTAAAGCAAGAACAATTAGCTTAGTGATCTTTATTATTTACTAGCTTTCCACCCGCAGCTTCGCCCGCACAGTCAAAGAAAAACCCGTATAGTTCCCGTTCCCGTGGGATTTCCGGGATAAAATCTATCCTATTCCCCGGGATAAAAAGTAGCCTATGTCCTTTCTCGGGTATCAAAATATCTCTATATCAAATTTCATGCAAATTTATTAAGTAGTTAAGGCGTGATTGAGTAACAGACAGACAGACAGAGTTACTTTCGCATTTATAATATTAGTATGGATAGTATTTATAAAATGTCATTATTCTTTTTTAAATGCATTTTATAACTAACCATTTATTAAATATATACTATTATATTGAAATAAGTTCAATACAATCACATCCATAACAATTTTTCGGTAACTTTTTTTGTACCAAAGGCCAAATTTGAGTATAGGTTCGTAATATGAATCGCATTTAAATTAATAGCTCACTATATCTGGGCAATGGAATTCGATAGACACATAAGTGGTTTTCGTAACGCCCTCCACCGACCGCGATAGCATCGACGCGTGCTTAGAATCTTAGGCTCTTTGTTTTTTACACCATCTGGACATCAGATTGAACTTTATTACAACAGAATATAGTTATCGATTTAATCAATATTGATCATCAAGGGGTACATTAACTTCAATCCATAAAGATGTAATTGACCTTCAAGCGAGCATTGTAATACGATTTTTACTTTCGATTCGCCGATCGAATCAGATTGTGTCAACTTTGACGAGCATGCTCAAGGAGCTTGTACAGATACCTGTTTTGTTTTGTTCATATTAAGAAAACACTATTGTAGTAATAATTTTACAAACTTATACAGTGATGTTCAATAATTCACCATTCAAACTCAATTAAGTAAATTCGATATTTACAACGAAATGTACTAAAAAGGATAACATTAATTTTGCGAAATCCACGTAATAACGGACAAACAGAACAAGATTCATAATTTTATTTTGAGATATTGCACATTCACTCGGCTCATTTGATGCAACTAAATCTGTACTGTAATTGCAATTAATGAGATCACTTCTGACTCATCAGCAGGGGTCCGCGTTTCAATCATTCAATAGCGATTCATTGCTCTTATCATAAAATCATGTCGAAAGTAAGGTCATAGGGAGCGGTCAAGGGACAGCGGCCCGTGCCTTCACCTCGCCTTGATGATTCACAAAACCATTCATATCGCTACAGATATCGATCCTAACGATGGTGCAACTGACACTAATTATATCTTCGCTTAGTAGCCTTGTTCATAATGCGACTCATAATATAGATACTTATCATGCTGCAAATCTCTTCATGGTCACTAATGTCTTTATATTTAAAGGAAATGGCCATTTCAAACGTTCAGGTTTTGTCTTTTTGTTCATACAGTTACTTTGTCCAATAAATGTAAGAGAATAGATCGTTATAATTTATGAAAAAAAACGTCATAAAAGATCTAATTCGTGACTAGGATAAAGTGCTTCATTTGAAATGGGCAATTGTCTCACTGAAATACACTTATTCAGTATAATCTACCTTTCTTTTCTTAGAACAAAAAGTACTCTAACTAGACATTTACAAATTGGAGGATGATCTCATAGGTAAAAGTCAAGGTGAGATGGAACAGAAAATAACGGCTTATTGCAAAAAATGGTATATTGAAGAGATAATATGTTTACTGCTCAATCAATATTTACTTATTGAGCTGAAATATGGAGGCAAAATTTTAAAAACGTACATAAAATGAAATTTAATACAACCAGTACAATATTGGTTAATACACAGACATAACACAGAATACTTTATCCAAAAATATAAAATGAACTATATCAATTTATCAAATGAGCTTTATAGTAATTTTTGCAATGTTCTTTTTCCCATGATTAACAATAGTAATTGAAAGCAATAGTATTCCTAACCTATGTAGCACATATATCGAAACTTATAATAACTGCCATTCTTCTCTAGGTTATTTTTAAATACTAAATATTTATAGTCAAGATCTTCATACAAATTTGCATGATCCTTCAAAATGACAGTTTGTCCAAGAGTCGCGATATGAAATGCCGTATGACAGAAGCAAATGACACTCACTTTCAATAGACAGATTCGTTATCTGATTATTTCGTAAGTTTATATGCATCGGAGCTTTAACGCGTCGCCAGTATACCTAATATTAGAATACTACAATGTAAGTGTACCTGTATCGTGTTCTCGAGGCTATATCGGTATATGAAATGAATCTTAATATTCTTTTAACTAACATTTTTTAATGGACACAATCACATTAAACAATGAAACTGTTAATTTAAAATTACATAAATAATTAGGTATACTTATTTTTTTCTTTACATACGTCGAATTAATCGTATAATTGTGATATTCGATATCGTTCTTAGATTTCTTATCAATACAACGGATGTCACTTTCCAGTACATACCGACGATAAGCGGAGACAAACACTTAAATAGACAATTCGAGTTTTATAGTGTGCACTACCGGATAGATAACGCCTTATATTCTTTTGATAGCAGAAAAAATAGTTTCTTTACTCACTACTTAAAACCATAAACGGATTTCCCAATATACGATCCAACGGTCAATACAAGGCGTGTCAGTGAAATTCATGTGGACTCGGCTTACATGTTTTTGTTTCAATAATATGTTATAGTTAGATTCCATAACTGGTTCGCATTTGATCAGCTTTCTTGTAAAGCGGAGGTTACACTGTTGTGCTTTTGATTTAATCAAAATTAATATAAAGTATAACAACATTTGTTGTTTTATCTTTTGTCTCTTTGCATTTAAAAATAAATAAATTTACATATTGACAAAAATTGTAGTTTGATTCAAAGGTATTATCTTATTGAAAACATAATATTATATTATATGACAAAGTCATATTGGTATTCACACTTTCACAAAAATATTCATTTTATGTTTGTAAGTAATCACCGATTTATTTATGAAGTAATAAAATATAATTCAAATACAATAAAAATATGATCAATCACCATAAATCATAGTGTTAAATTTATTGACTTTTACTAGAATAATAAACAACAAAGTTATTTTATTGCCCATACAAATTGATTCATAATAACTGAGTTAGGTTCATATAGTTGATAAACTAATTACTTACCTAATTATTAAGTTTCATAACTAATACAAAATAACTCATTTTAGAATATTATCTGTAAGTTTATGCACAATCTTGATTTAATCTGATTTAAATCGCTAATAAAATTAAAGTTGAATCTAAGTACTAGTAGTTACTAAGATGCCATGCCATTATTTATATTCAACTAGCGGTCCGCCCCGGCTTCGCCCGTGGTACATATTTACGTTTTCTCTACCTAAGAACCATCCTCGTACTTCAAGGAATATAATAAAAAAAGAATTATCGAAATTGGTCCACCCGTTCACACGTGATGCCTTGACAACGCGAAACGGGTTTCATTTTTATATACATATATAGATTAAAATTAATAGATAATTTTTGAATGAAAACATACCTACATATATAATCCTAATATAATATGATTTATATCATGTTACCTATATGTATTTTTTAGCTAGAAGTCTTGTGATAAATAATTCAAGCTTTAAAAACCAACTACAGTTGAATTAACCACAAATTGACTTCTAGGTATACATATCTATGCGTAGTCTTTAAAGAATGTCTGTATTGCGAAGTGGATCTATCAAAACTTGACAAGTGTGATGAGAAGGAAAATATTTATTTTTCCTTAAATAAAATAAGGAAAAAAGAAGGAAAAACTTCTTTTTGAAACTTAGTTTTTATTGAAATGACAAATTTATTGTTTATTTTTGTTTATTTATTTACTCTTTAATACAACTAAACGGTCTTAGGTACAAAAATAAAGGCAAGAATAACTACATAGGCTAAAAGCGACTAAGGAGTAGATTTAAAAAATTTTTTTTACAAAAAAAAGCTATTTTGACGTGCTATAACTTTCTTTCCTATCTATACCAAACGGATCTATAATATCATAATTCAATCACCCTTAAAATAGATATATTATACAAATTATAGTCAAGTAATTCAATAGTATCCGTGTAATTTCTATTCATCAACATTGAAGGCATTGTGGTAAGTTAGATCGTGCATTGATACCGTTGGTTGAGGCTATTCAATTAGGCTGCGTTTCTTTAGCGGATATGCAGATTGATCTTGTTAATAGCTCTACATTCGCTTTTTCTTTGCATACATTTGTATTAAGTGTACTACAGGAATATATTTTATGATAGCTTGTAACTATTATCTGTTACAAGGAAAATAAACGTAAGTAAGGTATAAAGTAGTAGAAAGTAATTAGTAAAATGCACGATTTTTCGATCCATTTCATACACTTATTTAGATCGTTCGAATCCTTTGAGAGCAAGGTTAATCTCACGTGCTTAAATTTTTTCTCAATATTAACATTTATAAAATACTAGCGGTCCGCCCCAGCTTCGCCCGTGGTACATATTAACGTTTTCTCCACATAAGAACTATCCTCGTACTTCAATGAATATAATAAAAAAAGAATCATCGAAATCGGTTCAGCCGTTCACACATGACGCCGTGACAACGGGAAACGGGTTTCATTTTTATATATATAGATTTGTAAATGTAACACCAAAATAGTATCTGCTTAAAACATCATACTCCTTCAAAATAAATCAAAGTCACATGAGCAACTAATTATTCTAGTTTTTTTATCGGTAACACTAACGACTTGAATTAATCTCGTTTTCATTTTTTTTTTGGGATTAAATATTTTAAACAGGTTCCGGAAGTTTTGATATCACATTAAAATCAATTAAAGCATTATTTATGGCTGTAGGTATATAACAATTTCTACATTCAATGTGTGTGTACTATAAATAGTATAAAAATATTTTATATTTTTTTTTTTCAAAGCAAATTATAAAATAATTTTTGATATTTATTTTATTCAAAAACAAATACGTTCGCTAGGTGTGCAGAATCCGTAATTAAGTAAAATAAAAAGAAGTATTTATTAAAAAATGGGACAACAATAATCGTCTATTTGATGAAGTATATTGTTAATGATTGCTTATGTTCTCATAGATGTATGAATTAGTGCAACTTTTATATGCGAAAATAAAAGATTCACTTCATTTAAACTTCATCCAGTAATTCCTTATTTCCTTAACAGGTGATCTACATAAAAGTTCTCATAGACTTCGAAAGGCAAATATCATCGTCAATGTATCATTATACAATAACTAAACCATATAAATACAGGCATAATTAAATTCAAATAACCTTCTTTATCACATCAGTGTCACAGATTGGACGTAGCTAAGACACGTTGGAATTAATTCTCACGAAGCACGCACTTAAGGTGATGCACTTCAAATGGGACCAGTTATGATTACGGATGAGCATAACGTCTGGACCACGAAAGTCAACCTTACACCCCCGAAATAGAGCTTAAATTCAATTTGAATTTCAATGATCTGTGACGAATTGAGTCAGCTGTCACTTCACACGAAGCTCAGACGGACCTCTCGTGAATGTCACCGGCCAATCTGATTAAATTTAAGCCCCCATACAGGTCAGTTTGGACCACGAATTCTATTAATGCAAAATGATTTGATACGGTACTTTTTTAATATTAATTAAAAATGTAATCTCAAAAATATTTAAAGACAATTTTTTCTCTATAAAATGCCACAATGCATATTATTCTCTATGAACATTCTCATATATTATTTGCACATTTATACAAAAAAATAGCATTAAAGTAATACATACGTGCTAAAAACAACTCTCATTCTCTGGAATACAGCATAAAAATTGTTTTACTTCATTCCTTACAAATTGATGCCCCCTCTTAACTCGAAAAGAATTTATACTTTACACTAGTGCCGTTCGCATAAAGTGTTGATGTCTGATGGCGACATACTTACCCAGCTTTACGCGTATTAACTTAAGTAATTGTGAAAATAATTCTTCCCCGCGACCACTTCCTCAATAGTTTTTAATTTATTTATTTAATACGATCACACAACTCGTACGCTCCGCGTTTCCTTGTCGTATGCAGCATTTTATTGTACGTTTATGGCCACAGAGGATACTAAAATTTATGCGAGTACTCGCTTATAGGCTCAGTATTAAATTAACTCTTCACATAAAATACACAAACAATGTAAAAAACTACTCACGGAGACGAGAAAATGACCAATTACAGGCAATAATTTACAAGAGTGAATGAAAAATTACGCCATAATAATTTTATACAAATGAACGATCGAGAAATAAATAAAAATATTTTAACAGCCATATCATGGGCGGTGAGCAAAAAGTGAGCAGTGGAAATGAAAAATTTTGATGAACCCTTTAACTAACTGCGTTTTTCGTGAGTGCGATAATATTCACGCTTAATTGGGTGCCCAAATGAGTGGAGTACGTTAAATTAACTGTGGCGGCGACTTCAAAGCGCTTGTTTATTTATTGTGCCTGACAGCTGACTAAGGTTGCGATTCCACTGAAATAATGAACAGATTATAATTATCGTTACATATCTAGACTACATTTAATAACAAGTTGTATAAATGAAGATATCGATTATATCTTTAAGATTAATGTTACAATAAAAAATTTGTAGTTTCGTTTAACCTTTTGCAAAGATATAAAAACTGTGAACGTTTATTTACTTTATGAATCAACTGTTGTGAAATGTACTTATATTGATGTCAATTTTATAATCCCGTCACTTATTTCTGCCCACTATTAATTACGGTACTTCATTAAGAAATCGCGTATCAGTCGATCGTTAATGACCTTTAAGTACATTAAAATAAGAGGCATTATGTAACGTCATGCGATTCATATCTCCGCGTAAGTGGAAGATAGGTATGAAACCTTAAACAGATTAGAGTTGACGTGGTCGCGAAGATAATTTTAATGGTCCAAGAGATACAGGCAGATTCACGCTTGATGTACGTCGATTTCAGGCTTTCTCCATGTAGAAAGTGTTTAAGTATCTGGTTCATTTCTTTCTGATACTTCTTATTGCTAATAGGTATTGTTCGTTTATGAGTTTATGCGAAATGAGCCCAATAAAAACGAGAAAGTTTTATGTTTGTTAAGTAAAGACACTGAGTTGTTTACCGCCAACGATACTTTTATAGTTGACAATCATAAATCTGCTTGATGCAATTTACTGTTTATTATCACTTAAGCTCTATATAAATAATTAAATGCAGGCTTTTATTTTTTATGTTCGTTGAATAGAATCACAAATAATCTATTTTAGTAATTCATAATCAGAATTCAGGTTTGATAACTGTATAATAAAGTTATTTTTAAAATGCGTGACAGATATTTTAAAATAATTAACATATTGATAAGAATCAAAACAAATTATGATATTAGCTACTTATACGTATTAATGAACTGTGATAGATCACTTCTGGTTATATTTCAATGTCGATTTAATTAATATATAATAATTAATTGTTAAAAATGCGTATATCCTCGACTAGACACATTCAATAATCTTTTGAATTTAATATTGAAGCGAGATCGAAGCGCGTTGAATTCTTTATCAACAGGATTTTATACAATGGCATTTGTTGTAAAAAACATTGTTTTTGTGCATTGTAGATAAATATTAAACGCAGTAAGTCTTAGGAATAGATTTTATTTTATTATTTGTTAAAATAAAAAATAAACATAATATTTTTTATTAAATGTATCCATAATTGGATACCTATTGAAATCTTACTTCGAATTCCTCCATTAAACTAGCTCTTATTTTTAACACAATTTAAAATCTCTTTGGGACACACCGGTTTAAAAAAAATTTGATTCACAAAAGTTCAAATTTTATATTATATTAGGTATTATCCTTTTAAATTCTCAGTACGCGTTATGAAACATCAAGATAGTAGCAAGTAGCTGGCTCCATCTGACAAGCGTTTCATCACAGTCAGTTTACCCAACTAATATCTCATTCACGCATACGTCACTCAACTATCTCTAATATCAGTTTTCGATCACGTTTGATCCCTGACCCTTGATTTCGGCTACTGTGAGCACGATTTTTATTTCTGACCACAACCTGATTTGCACCCAATCACGTGCGTTTAAAGCTTAAATTTGAATGATTCATCTGTAATCCGCGGTACCTTTGAAACTCCTTATGTTAACTATCTGAGACCAATATTTTAAATATCTTGCAATCAGTAGCCGAATACTTTTTGTACATCACGATAGTTCGTCTGATAAAATATTTTTTTAATTGCTAAGTTTAGTCACGTCAAGATGAGTGTTTCGAAAATAATTTAAGTGGGTTGTTTTTATTTTAATATAAATATATTTTAAATAGTATTTTAAGTACCTAACTGATAATAAATAAATTGTATTTATTGATGATAAAATTGTAGATTAATTGCAAAGAAATCTCTATAATTACTAAATCACTATGAAGTAAGTAGGATTTGATGTTTTCTTCCCCATTAGCCGGTTCGATTTCCTTTTCAAGTATTAAGCCTTTCTAAATTGAACTTTAGAGCATAATTCATAGTAATTGAATTAGAGATACAATTTTTGCAAAATCTAAAAATAAACTAAACATTAAATAAAACTGATAAGCACCGATTTCTTAACACCGGCGTACGTATTTTTCTCTTGTGAATCAAGATCGATATTTCGTAATAAAAATCGTCAGGCCGCAGCCATTAAGCAAATGAATCGTGAATATGGAGCAACATCCTGCGCACGTAGGAAGTCAGACCTGTTTCTGACTAACGGCGGAGATGAGTCGCCACATTAAACCTACAAAAAGATGGCTAAAGTGCAAGGGCGACATTAATGCACTTTACCGGAGGTCAGGCAATGTGTTACGCGCCTTATTTTGTCATTAAATAGCGATCTTTATTGTGATACCGCACATTTTTCGCGCTTTTCATGTTAAAATGTATTCTTTATAATTGCGCATATTTTCGAGTTCAACCCGATTTTCGAATAATGTCATAGTGCATATAAAGCTCTGATTTAATTATTCATTGGTCATTTAACATCACTTATGTCCGTAAACAATTTTATATTACTGATAATCAATTAGTAGTAGCAGTATTATATTATCTGTGATAGTTGATAATATCGATAGTCGATAGCTTGTAATGTAAAAACGGTAATGGAGTTTATTTTACCAAGATCAACCAAAATAAAACGTATGTAAATGTGGTATTGGATTAACGATTATTTAATAATATGTAAACATCTTATTATAAGTAGAAATTGAAACAGTTACTATAAAACAGGGCACAATCAAAACTAGGTACTTTCCTCTAGGCTAAAACCCGAAATCGATTCCATAACGAGCGAAACCGCAGGCAATATATAATAACAAAGCGAATATTAAGATTTAGCCCGCTTGTCCCTTAAATCATGAACGTTATGATAGGATTCATGCATTTATCATATATAAATCATTAAAGCTACAAATTATTCATGCGCATAGTAAATAGGAGTGGATCGTGAGACCCCTATGTTTCTTCGCTATTTAGTTACGATATAATATACATATTACTTGCAAATAATTTACTATTGTTTAAATTATAAAGTGATGAATGTTATATTGTTCGATGATATGAGAAAATGGATTTAATTAAGCGATTAACTGAATTAAGTGGGTAATGTAGTATCGGACTTCATTATTATTGAAACAGAAATAGAGCTTATTGAATAAAGAAATAGAGAAACATTTTCAAGTGGATTATGGGGCAGTATTTGCCTTTGAGACAAAGTGCAAAGCATCATGTGTCCTGACTTTAGGTACTAAAACGATTTTTTAACTAAACTTACGTTGTAATAAAAGTTACATAATTAAACTATACTTTTACTAAATTTCTCACCATGTATTTAAAAACTTGTAGGTACTATAATTATTCGTTGCTCAAGTTCTTATATAAATAATTGGTCTCCATTTAAATTTAGATGAACTAGTTATCAATGCTTCGACAATTTCTTGCCCAATATAATTTGATTCACAAAAAACATCCGTAACTCTTTCAAATTGATGACTGTATCGGGTAATTAACGCTCAATCTAACAACCATTAACACATTCTCACATACTTTCGACTTTTATTAATAATAAGATTATTAGAAGCTGGTTATAATGCTGTTTGAATGATGATTCTTTATTAGTAACGACTAGATTCAGTACTAAGGATATTAAGAAATTTTAATTTAAAAAATTACATATTTTTCCAGTATAGGAATGGAAAAGGGATAAGTACGTTTAAAATTTTTATTAGTATAAATTTAAAAACCTCAAAAAATATGTCTAAAATATGTCTCACCAAAAAACGTTTCTTTTTCCATGTATTTTTAAGACTCAGCTTATGAGTTATCTTTAGTATACTTTAACATCGATGTTTTTTCTACACGATATAAATCCTACGTGATTCTCATATTACGGCGCTCATAATTGCCTTCCTCATGTGAGAAACTTTGTTAAGTGCACAAAGAAGCAGTTTGGAGGTAGAGGTCAAAATAGAAGCGGCTATAAGCATTTAGAATAAAGATGTACACAATTTTATATGTAGTAATTTAAAAGAGAAAAGACCATCAAGACATTTAGTGAACATGTTTTGAAAATATACCGCTTTTTAAATTATGTAAGTCCCATCCTGACAGTCGATTTGATTAAGTCCTATTGTTATTACCTCCATAGTATTATAATGTAGGTAATTCGCATAACAATTGGGCAGCGAGACTAAAATTTTCTTTCTAAATTTTCATTATATACCTCTGCAATTTCCACCACGATATAAATAATTAATAGAAGATATTATCACATTTTATGTTCATTCATTTAAAGTTGTATTAGTTTCACAGATAGATAGATTTAATTTAAAATTAATTACATTTACTTCTTGAAAATCGCCATCCATACTTTTTATGTCAACGTCCACTTCTTTTAAAAGATAAAAAATAATATACATTAATGTAGTATAATTATTAAATACCTACTTAATAGCGAAACGCGCAATGCAATTTATATAACAGATAAAATATCTCAAAATAAACAAATCATGCAATTAATGCCACCGTTGTTGCGTAACTAAGAAAATACTTTCAAAAGTAATAAAAAAAGTCACAGGACCCTTCTCTTGAGATCACTGATCGTAAATGTTACCGAAGTTTTGCAATCTCTGTGATATATAGATCCGTTAATTTTACGTTTTACTGCATTTTTATCAATTACCATTTTATCGTTTGTTAAAATGGTAAAATTCGGGGCACTAAATAAGTTTTACTGGCTGGGAAAGTGGTAGTTACTTAATTGGTCTCCAATTTTATGTTCATTGATTGTTCGCTTGTACCTCTATAGGTATGTATTCCAATGTAATGTTTGTTAATACAGCTGGGGTTACCTGTGAAAGATAGATAATAATTTAACATGATAATATACTATATTGGTATGTATTATGTAGTTACATACTGATTATGTAGTAAGCGTAAAACAGTCATATTAACTATACATTTGTTGCTCTCTGTTCTATCATATTCAAATTGCAGATCTACTTAACCGTAGATGATAACCCACAAATGAAGTGCAAGAATTTTATCATTGTACAAAACTTTTGTAACAATACAAACCTTCAACTCTGACAGCAATTGCCCAATTTAATTAGTCCAGCGATTCATAATAAGATCATAAACACGTTACATCATTCACCTTAACCCACTTACTTGTACATCAAAAGGTGTAGTGTCATATCAATCTTCAATGACAATTAATAATCTCCCATAGTTTTGTAGCGGAATCATCGTCTATTGTATGCTATATGTAACATGAAACACACGCTGTGAATAAGTTTGGTGAGCAAAAGTAAGATACCGAACTTTATTATAATACTATTTAGAACTATCCTACATATATTATAACTTAAAGAAAAAAGCTGAAATTAAATTGATTTGAGTCTAATTCAAATCATTGAACATACTTAGTCACACATGCTCAAATGTATAAATTAAACTGATAAACAATTTCTATTAGTTTTTAAGAAACTTGATCTCACTCAAACTCAAACTCAAACATTTATTTATTCAATTAGACTTCTTCTAGAAGCACTTTTGAAACGTCATTACATATTTTTAACATTTACCACCGATTCGGAAAGCAGTATCTACGGAGAAGAACCGACAAGAAACACTGGCACAAATACGATCACTATTCCTTATTTTATAAAGCCAATTCCAAGCGTAAAATATTCTCAAACCAATTTATTATTTAACCTATACCAGTAAAAGACTACATATATTTCGAATAATATACGACATCATCATAACAATACCATTAATCTTTACTCACCAAACACAAGAGCAGTGTGTATCAAAACGATACCCGTTTTTTCAATAACCCAACATGCATAATCGCATACACGTATAAAAATATCAATCTTGTTAAGCAATAACTATATCACCATTTGTTATGAAACCGTTGGAATAGACCCATTTGTTAACAGTCATGTTCTTATTTGATATACAAAGAATCGAGTATTTGATACTTCAATGGAGTTTTTGAAGAAAAAGTTCTTTCCTTTTTTGGAAGAATACACTTTTTTTAGTTTACTTTTTAAGCTATTGCATAGCTTCTATCGCGGGCCTTGAGCGCGGGGACTGAATCCAGAAATTCCGTAACGAAAAACCTCACGCTCCCCACTCCGACGGGCGCGGAGGTGTGGCTTGTAGGCACGCTATGCAATAGCTTTACCGCGGCAGTCCCCGCGTCCCACACGTCTTTTTTTATTTATCAAAATAACCTAACACACACATGACATGCAATTGCTTATATTCTTACGTGTCCATGTTTCTTATTAAACCAAACAATGTAGAGCTGTTGCAAATGTTTCTCGAAAAAAAATATAACAGTTACATCAATTTGTTTAATAACATATGCACACCTATAAAAACCTTATAAACTTAATTAAATACATACTGCAAGCTTAAAATTAGATCCAAAAGTGCTAAATATCTTTTTACGTTTTTAGTACTACCAATTCCAATATTTAACAGGTGTTATAGCTACAATAAGACAGTAATAAAATATCAGTAATTATTTCCTTCCAGGTTTACGAGAGCGAGTAAACGGTTAACAAACAATGAGATGACGTTCCGTAATGTTCCTCTTATTTATGGTCTATAAAAGTTTGTCGTTCAATTAAAAACTACAATATTGTTACTTTATAAGTACGTATTCATAACGCGTTTTCATATAACATTCCGGAATCGATAGCGTTTTATTAGCGAGCAAATAAATTTCGTCAGGGATGAATCATTTATTTAATTACGTGCGCTCAAGTATTTGTACAATGCAGGGATCGTGAACATTCGGCAACAGGTCAGAGATCGTGCAATTAATATCTATGGCCGATTTCTTGAACTTAATCTACAGGGCTGTGTCACGATACGACTGATTCTGTTGATTTTGAAATATTATCATAGAATAATTGGCACCGCCGTTTGTCGCAACTGAACATTGAAAGTTTGGGGACGTCTTTCTGTCTGTTGAGCAACTCGAAACAAATCTAAATTAAAATCTCGCAACGTCATCTTATTATTCGTTAACAACTGTTATTAAGGCGTTCATCAGTCATCGTTACACTCGTCCAAAATATAGTTTTAATCATATATTTCGAAAACAAACGGTTATTTTGTTGTTATTGTCATTAATGTTCTAAGTATTGTTTTGATGTCGAACTATATATGGTTTTAGTACACCGAGGACGTCATTTTTAGAAGCATGGCGTCAGACAATTGTAATCTATTGTAATGATAACGTTTTTGCCTTTGTATTGAATTGTTAAATTTACAATATTATAATATTTTAAAATGTGTCAAGAAAATCGATTTTCCTATCCCATCAACAGACATTCAAGATGTTTTTAATACAGTAGCACCTCGTTAAGTCGAACCTCGATAAGTCAAAAACCTCCAAATCTCGAAAAAATGTTTTGTTCCCTTCTCTTCAAACCCGAAAACCTCCGTTACTTGAAATCTTGACCCTCTGTTAGTCGAAATTATCACCGAGTCCCTCCAAGCCATTTTGGTACATATTTTCACTCTATAACTCGAAAAATTAAATTTGACCTCTGTATCTCGAACATAGCAACGTTTTATTTTACAACCTTTAGTATAACTTGATCATTTGGAATTTATTACCACTATTGTTCGAACAAAAATAAGTTACCGACTTTAAGAACTTGCCGACGACAGTGAAAGTACACTATTGTTTCTTAGAAAACATTTTAGGAGTATACGATAATAAATTTATGACTCACGTAAACACGTGTTTGCATTAAGTATCTGATGACGAAATTATCGATTCAGTAGCTCAGAAAACCGATACTAATGATTAAGATGACATAGAAGACGTGAATAGTACATGCGCACCATGGGTTTCCATCAAAGAGGCAAGAACCGCATTGAATACCTTTCGAAATTTTATAGAGCAAACCAGTATCTCTGAAGAAGAAGAATTTTCTGCTCTTTATAGATTAGACAATGCTAGAGAACAACCAAATTATCTAAAGCAAAAAAAATACTGACTTTTTTAATGCCATATTTTTTATTTTAAAATGATTTGAAATAATGTTGATTTATAATAAATAAAAACATGTATGTCACCTCTGCAAGTTGAATTTTAATGTACTTTACCTCTCTAACTCAAAATTTATAAGAATAAACCTCAAACTCTTTATGTCGAATCAAAATCCGCCTAAGTCGAAATCCTCCATAAGTTGAAAACTCTATAACTCGAATTTTTTGGCGTCTCCCTTGATGTTCGACTTATAGAGGTGCTACTGTACTATATTATGTTTATCGGAGAAAGACTAATTACGTATATTTACTCCGACTTATTATATTATCATGTATATAAACTTACAAAAAATAACTTAAAAAAATATTTTTCTTTGTTATAGAGTACGAAAACCGCCGCCAAGCTGTCTACCGCAAATGAGATTATACCGAGCTACCACGTCGAAGCGCTAATAGGTAAGTTAAGCATCTACTCATCAACATCAACTTATAACACTATCAAAATTGACACATTATCCTATACTCTTAATATTATTACGAGTATAATCCAAATAACTTCTTTTAGTTATATCATATAAATAAGTATATAAAATGTCAATTTTCACAAAAGTTACACACGTAATACCAGAAATATAAAGGAATAAATCACCAACAGAATAGCCATAGCAAACTATACACTATAAATACAACAAAGCATAAATACACCAGTATATAAATATATCTCGCCTTCCACTGAAAAGCATAATACTGATGTAACATCACACGAATAACGTTAACCATAAAGCGGGTAGTGAAATTTATCTGTAACAGGATTATAGCATGCTGCAAGATAAAATTAATTCCAGTATAGTAACTAGTACATAGCTGGAGATGGCTAAACTTTATAATGGTAGCTTATTATAATAAAACGTGGTGGTCCGAGCACCTACACGGTTTGACCTCGGGCGATTAGCCTGCTACCAGGGAGAGTTAGCTACGTACCTTTAACTTTGCATATTATATTGATGTTTTAATATAATCTTTTGTATAAGCATAACAATAATTAAAACTGTATTTGTACTCTTGGATAATAATTCAGTTTTAATGCAGATAACAACAATGAAAAATTATTATCGTTGCGTATAACTAAATACATGATGTAATTTTGCTTTGAAGATTATTTTCATTATAGAAATGATATGTCAATGTAATCTTACTAAAAATTATATGAGTACCTACACAATTTTCAGAATTATAAGGTCTTAACTCAAAAATAATATTCAATGAAATTATATGATATAACATTTTAATTCATGTAAACACGTCGTTTAATATTACAAATAATTTATTTGCCAACCGTACAGTTAACACGCATCGCACGCTTCGCTATAGCGTGTAGAATAAGCGTAACTTAGAAATTCCGTCCGCTATGCGAAACATTTTCTGCCTTAAATTTATGTAAATAGAGCTTATTTATACTACATTCTCACTTGTCAATAGGTACTTGTGAAGTGATCCTAAAAGGAAGACGCTATGTGGTTTGAAATCAACCCAAATTCACAAATATATTGCTTCGTAGAATAACTGTGGCATTTCAACGAAATACCTTGGATAAAGAGCGTTTCCCGTGTACATAAAATTGATTCATTAAATGTAATCAATTGGCTTTTAGATTTGGTAAGACGATCATTCAATTGAATGCTTTTGATTGAAATAGTCTGTGTGATGATAATGTGTATAATATATAATAATGTATGCAACGTCAACGAACATAGTTGGTAAAACAAATGAGAAAATGTATTTGAAACCCGTTCGTTTTTAACAGTTTTGAAAAAACATATTAAAAACATAAATAACTTTAAATATTAATGAATGCAGGTTTCCAATTTGTAAATACTGAATATTAAAAGCAAATAGTCTAGATAGTATTCAAATATTTTGCCTTAGAAGAATTCATTAGGCGCTCCGAGCAACTATATGTGTAAAATCAACATAATCTTATTTAGAAACTAGAAATGCATAAATATAATTTGATACATCATTCCCATAAGAAACAAGAGCAAAGTGCGATATGTTTTAAACATTCATATAAATCTAATAAATATAAATTTTGCTTTGGCTGTCTCATTTAAAAGAGGCATTGTAATAGACTGCATTCCTAACCTAGTATAGCATTATAATATCTAAACCAAATAATACATGAAGCAAAGGTTAATCTAAAAGCAATTTGAACGAGATACTAAGAATAAAGCGAGCAATCACAAGCTATAGAGTATCAAGAGGTTTCACTTTTGCGCGGGCGTACGAAGGGCTCCACTTAGCACGCGACCGAGCTTATCAAACAACATTGTGGACTAGCCGACTTTCGCGGGAAGATGTTGATATATCGAAAGCAACGGATCTCAGCCATTCGCGGTTTTCTACAATTGAATAGTTCGCGGTTTTGCAGCTATGTTAATCCGCTCTCGCTACGAACCCGTCTTTGTATTATATTTAATTTGCGTATATCACTTCACGATGTGAAAATCGACTTGTTTATGGCTTGACGTTCGTTAGCAATGTTTAATTTACTAGGTGTTTAACATGGCAATTCCATTAATGTTACCTACTATATAACAACTATGACCGCTCATTTAATACGTTTATGTATTCACGTATAAGCAGACCCATTTATTTAAGTATAAGAAACTTTACAGTTCAATCTTATATAATAAAGTAATAATGCTCTAACACTATCGCTTCATTACGAAATTGTTATTTTGAAGCTACACTGTACTAGTAACAGTATAGTATAGCTTTTAATTTATAGCCTATAAAAACAGTTCATAAATTAAGCTTTTTATTAAGTACCTAGCACTATACATATTTTGATGAGCGTAAAAAAATGTCCTAAACAATTAAAAAACTACCTGATTTAAATTAAAATAGATTTTTTATAATAAAAATAATAGCAAAAAATAAAATAAAGCGAAGAATAAAAAGCCGTCTTAAACATTTCCATTAAATAAGTGTCAAGCTAATAAAAACACTCTAAATATATGTGTTTTTCTAATTAAATAAGCCCATAGAAGCCTTCCGCAAGATTATATAATTAGCACTAAATATTTCCTTATAAAGTCATCAACGGCATCAAACTACATTGCTCTTAAAATATGTGACTATGCAAATAGACTGATAAAAGAAAACCGTAACTTAAGTAAATATCAAGTAAAATAAGTAAATATCAAGCACGCTCTAGTCACTTTACTGCTTAACTTAATGGAAACTATCTTTCTGTTTATTAAAATCGAGAATTTATAACAATTTGATGTAATAACTTAATCGAGAGTAAGTTAAAACGTTTTATTTAATTAGAAGTGTTGTTCAATTATATTTTATGTAGACACAACAAGGTAACGGCATAACAATATGTAAATTCGTATATAATATTATATCATGGTGTCTACAGTCTTTTTTTTACTTGCAATGACAATGTACGATATATCGCAATATTTTTTCATATGGGTCGTGTGATACAGAAGTGATTATGAAATAAATTAACACCTATAATTAACTAATTAACACACATTTTCAGATTAAAGGAATACGTAACAAAATTAAGTCCCTTTGATACATTGACCTATTAATTTAAGTTAAAAAAATGCTGATATATCAAACTTGGTAAATTTAAACTATCCCAGCATAAGAGATGTCGACAGGTGCAACGGGAAATGCGATATTTAATACCTGCATTTTACTGCAACTATTTCTAACCATAACACCAGTGGTTTTATGTGAAACAACCTAATCGAAGCTTCGATATGGAAAATTAAATAAAGATTAGCATATAATTACACCAATATCGAGCGATAAAGTGCTCTGTATT
The DNA here is from genome assembly GCA_029959065.1 of Colias behrii. Lineage (NCBI taxonomy): Eukaryota > Metazoa > Arthropoda > Insecta > Lepidoptera > Pieridae > Colias > Colias behrii. The sequence continues at coordinate 4,918,819 of JARWMC010000016.1, forward strand.
GAGATATATCTATATATTCTAATAAATACAAGTGGTAAAATGATATTTTCTCTGTATATGTTCTAGCATTCAACACTTTTGGTGATATAATCTCGATACGACTGTTATAAAAGCATAAAATAGTTGCTAGTAATACCTTGTTATTAAATACTTTAATGTTACTTTAGACAGGGTAATAAGAAGGACACCTTATAAATTGTAAATTCTGGAACGTTCCTTTGTTTTAAAAGGTAACAATTGACGCAAATAACTATTGATAATGCAAGCTTTTATGAACTCTACATTGCGGGTTTACTAGTTTTTTAACAATTAAGTTTAGTTTTTAATTTAATTTTATTATTAAGCATTCAATTATTTTATGAATGTGAAAAAGATGTGAAATGTTTAAAGAATATATAAAATAAGATCACGAAAAAAATCGGAATTTTGTTTAGATCTTAAGAAAAACATTTTAAATCCACCCTTCGGTGTTAAGGTTGAAATTTGATATAAAAATTTTACTTCACAATAAACATAAAATAAAATATACGAATATTACTGCTGCCATCGAAAGCTTTATGGTTTTCGAGGCAGTATTCTTAGAGCAAATAAAGCGACGGATGCATTTTCAATTATAGAGCGGATGCTCATATTGGTTCAACAGAAATCTGCTTCATATCTCTCTAAGTTAGATTCCTATTTACTCACGATACTGCATAAATAATATTGTCATATTTAAATACACCTTTCATGTTACGAGTGGAAAATTAACTAATAACATGCGTTACAAATTATTATAATGCATTGTAAAAATAATTGTTCATATGAGCATTGTGTTTTTTTACGTTAATTAAAGCTGCTATTCGCAAGCAGTTTTTACTGTATTGTATTTTGTATTTTAATATATTTCATAAAAAGTGTCAATTGTATTAAAATTGTCAAATCGCTGCAAAAAAAATGATTGAAAAAGCAGCGTTCTTCCATTAGACGTTTGAGAGCACTCACAGAGCGAAACGAGACATCGAAAACGAAATCCCAAAATCACGAGCACTCACGCGTAAAGTGGCTGAAAGGCGCCAACGTTTTTTCTATTGATTTGTTTCAAACAATTTACGGAAATGGCATTGACTTTTACCGCAATCTATTTGAAAGTTGTAATTATTTAATGATGTACTAGATGAAACGTTACTCAATTTACTCGACCTCGAAGCCTACAAAGGTTTCTTTTGAATTTCCTTAAGTTTAAGTACAATGCTTTCTTCTTTTGATCGAATAAGTAAATTTTATATCATAAACGCAGAAATAACGTAATACAACTTGTGAAATATCCAACCCAGGGTTTGTACCCCTTGACCAACATTTATGACGTTTTATATTCAGACTCACAATTCCAGTAAAGCTCTACTTGGAAGTAATAAATAATGAAAGAGTACAATTTATTTGACCGTTAGTGAAGACTTAATGTAACAGTTTCAATGAGTTGTTAATCTATAAGGGGACAAGTATCATAGTATAAAGAGGACAAGTATGTTATAGGCGAGCCGAGAGTCATGCGTTGAGACATTCAGACGGGTATGTGATAAATTAGTGACTTTGTTAACATGTTATTTCATTCAATAGTTTTCATACAAGATTCCTTCTACGTAATGTTACAAAATAAATAATAAATTTAGAATCAGAACACGATAGGAACTAGTTTATTTCTCTATTTTATAAAATTACTAGCGACCCGCCCCGGCTTCGCACGGGTGCAATGCTGATACTAAATACACTACAGAAAAACTGTGAACGTTGTATATAAAAACATAGCGGCCCGCTCCGGCTTCGCACGGGTATAAAATATATAGCCGGGCGGCCGGCCGGTACCGCCGCAAACGCTACGTCCCGCAATTTTTAAATCTGTAATATCTTCGAAAATATTCACTTAAATCATACGGTGTAAAGGGCCATATAGATTTATATTAAATGATCAATGTATTCAAGGTATTTAATTGGTTAAGGAATAATGCTGTATTGGTTAAAATCGCTTCGAAAATTAGCCATTATTTGTCGTAAAAAGTAAATGACAAAAAAAGTTATTGTGGGTTATCCATAAGAGATAGACATATACCTGTGACATATACCATCGCGGACTTTTCTGTAGACCTTTTCAATGTATATAATACTTAGTACATTATTTTGATAAAACTCGTAGGGATCAGCCTGCGTTTGCAATGTAAGCGGAAAAAATGTAATTTTTTACGACATCACATTAGAAACCTCAAAAATAACAGTACTTCTCCACTATTTAATGGATGTTATTATACATATAAACCTTCCTCTTGAATCACTCTATCTATTAAAAAAAACCGCATCAAAATCCGTTGCGTAGTTTCAAAGATTTAAGCGTACAAAGGAACATAGGGACATAGGGACATAGGGACAGAGAAAGCGACTTTGTTTTATACTATGTAGTGATTATACATTTGTAGCATACGCTTGTAGATGAAGAAATACATTTATTTTAATTAACTTTCGCTTAGATTCAGAGAGTTTGGTGTAAGATGTAAGGTATCAATAGTGACACATATTTTTTTCTCTAGTTTTAAATAGTTTATTTTCTAATCCAAGTAATGCTTTATTCTTTCCATTTAATTTTAATTGATTGCACTAAAAAATAAATAAATAAATGACTTAAATATCAACATTACCCAGTTATTAATTGGTTAACAGCTACTGGCGTGCAAAATAATTATAATGAAAATGAAACAAAATTTTAATTTATCCTCAATTTAAATCAACTCACTATAAATATACCTCTGATTAATTTAATTTAACGTAATAAGTCATTATTGATTAACATAAACTTTCTCTTATCTGAATAAATAATTATCATTGAAACTCGTTAAATGAAGGCTTCGTAATTTCGGCTAGATAATATCAGCTATATTGTATAGTTATATATAACATTAAGATGAATCACGCGTCAAAGAGACGTTAATTAAACAAAAAAATATAAAAGATTTTGTTAATTACAACGGTACATTTTTCTAGTCTAAAAGAGGACGAATAAAACCAGCGTTCGTATAATACTTCTGTTTACTAATACGCCACATAATAGATATTCATAAAAATTTAAGAAAGAATTGTCACACAACCTTTTCGACAATAAGACCTCAATGTCCCAAAGCAACTATCAATCTTCCTTCTACTATTCCTTCACCCAATACCCACATACCAGAACATACTCGAACATTTTCAAACATTCTCGAACATTCTAGAACAGTTCATAAGCGCTTGACGGGCGCTGACGGAACAAATCCTAAAGCACTCTAACGGCCCAGTGGCCGCACGCGCGCACGAGTACATCAATTACTTGGTCGTGATCGCTTCTGCACAACAAGCAGCATAAATAAAACTGGTCGTATGCCACCACGCCACTGCCACAATTTTATGCTGATGCAACTAAAGGTCATGCCCGATTTAAAGCTAGGTGAGATTTTACGTGAATTAAAGCATTAGCAATTAGTGGCTAAAGTGTTTCCTGCGAATTATGTAAGATGCGTTAAATATAGGATATATTAAACATTTTTAAATTCATTTTCCTTGATGTTTAATTAACTTTTTTTCTTATTTCCAGGTAAATAACTCCAGAATACTGTATCAACTCTTCCTAAATTTTCTGGTAACAAAAGTTCTATAAAATGTACGCAGATAACACTGCATGTTTTTACTATTTTCAGTTGAGTGGAACTCGATATTACACAGGCATAGATTCTTTGTTCTTATCATTCATCTGGATAAGGTTTGAATAATTATTATAATCATATAATATACAAATATAGTAATTTACAATTGACACGTTCTCGGACATTATTCGAATCGCATTAGCATTTTATCATCGACTTACTCATATTATTTGAATGTCAATAAATCAAATAAAAACTGCATAGCACACAGATAAGCTTATTATCTCACTTACCGCAGAATAACAGTGAAAAAGTAGGGTAAAAATAAAACGATCACGACTTAAGTAAATACGGGGTAATTGAATAAAACGTACTATTACCGAGTTAATGTTAGCAAATAGGCTTAATCCAATTGAAATAAGCGTTTGGAATTGCATCTAAACATTTATGTGTGGTATGGGAGTCGTGACTGCGTTGTGCTCGGCACGTGCCAGCCCGTCACGCGGTGATAAGCCTTTCGCTAACTAATCTAACTAAATTCCCGGTAGAAAATGTATGTGTTCGAATACTATTATTACGCAAAGATACCCCACATACGTGCTAAGGTCTATGGAGAGTATAGAAATTTACAATTTAATTAGAAATTTTATGTAATGAAATCTATAACATATTTTAAAAAATTATCTATTTATATAAAAAGTTTCTCAAAGAACTAATTAATTCATGATTCAAAAATAATAATAAATTAATTTTATTATGCCTACAGTATGCAGATTTGTAGGAACCATACTATTGCAATCTGCGCAACCTTTATTGAAAAATCCGTAACATAATACCTACAGATAATATTAAAATATGCTACTTCTAGACTCATCTACTAGACCGTTGCAGCAACCGCACCAAATTACCAAAGCGTATTCCTTTTTTCGTCCGTCCTGTTTGTCACTTTTGTAACAATAGCCTTGATTGCGGAAACTCTACTCTTCGATTCGCTTTCGCTTCCCCGGTGTCGATACTTGTGACGACACCCGGCCCTTGTGGTTGTGGTTATTGACGCAAAATATTTTGATTTCACTGCTATTATTTTTATGTAGACGCAAAGTGAAATTCCTCACGTAACGATGCTATGTAAATAAACTTTCGTTACGATTTTTTTAAATGATAATTGCTACATGTAAACTTGCAAAAATATGTACAATATATTTGTCTGTTGTTACACATGTTATATAATGTTCCTCTTGATATCATCAAATGTATTAAAGTAGTATAATGCGAAACTAATCAATTATGTTGATGAAGCACGGTAGATGGTTTACAATCTTCGCCGTGGGTCAATCCGAGACAATCATGGAGCGAACCTCCGGGCGATATCTTACGTTATCGGCTCCGAGTCTCGAAACAAACAAATTCAATTAGGATTAAGAAATTAAACTTTAGCTCAAAGACGCCGCAAACTTCCGATGCACCGAACGAGGTCGTCGTACCCGCTATCGTATTACGCATAAAAATATTTCGCCTCGACCATTTTCTTTTACGATATCATCTCGAATCGAAGTACTTTTAAACCTATTATACAATATTTTTATTGTTGTAAATGACTTGATACGAAGTACGGTAATTATTAAATTACTTTATTTCGAGAAACAGTAGTGTGTGCACGTAGTGAGTACAGTTTTTATTAGCCCGGCCTGTATGATACTTTTTTAAGTATACTAACATGAACCAGAAACGTTCTAAGTTGTTTCTTGGAATTGTATGAGAAATTTGGTGAACCTTTGACATAAGCAACTGTGTGGCTGTTTGCTAGCTGGTAGCATGTAATTAGATCTGAGACTGCTTATCTTAAGTCGTTAATGTTATTATGTAGAGAAATGCCATACTTATGGCTTCACACTATAAATTCCTCTAAGTGTGCTTTCTCATAACATTTATTTATGAGCTTGCAGCATGAAATGGTTGCAATATCTTTAATCTTTTACTGTCGTTAGAAACGCATACTGAATATGTAAATAAAAAAATAATAGCAAAGTTCACACCGTATTGAGAATTACTGTTGATTTTAGGAAATATGACTAGATACAAACTGTATTTTAGCTTTAAGCTTTTACTAAATCAGGCACACTTCTCGAACTCTACCTATATCTTCTCTTGTATCGGCTTTTCGGTAATATTTCAAAAGAAAAAAAATTATCTGTTCTAAGTATAATATTTTACAGCATATTCAAAAGCAAAATGATGTCGATAAAAACATTTCAGGTAGTTTGAGAAGTGTGCCTGATTTAGTAAAAGCTCATTTTCACACTGTTTGTATGCATTTCCTGAGAACATTTACTATGGTAATGTTTATTTTTTTCATATGAAAGTAGAGATTTCAATGAATAAAAGGCTCCCCAAGTTTTTGAAAAAAGCTGATATTTTGACGGGTGACTTTTCGATTGAAAATTAGGTTGTTTTTTTGGTATTAATTCAAAATAAGGCGAAAAAATAAATATTTTCAATCAAATAAATTACAGTGTATTCGGGACATAATAAAGTAAGTTTCCACCAAATTTCGTAGAAAAAAAATTAATTTTGAAGTAGATAAAAATAAAAAACCAAAAACTTGTTTTTTTTAATTTTTCACCTAAATTTTGAGGTTATGTGAAAAAATTGTTAATACAAAAGTTGTAGATCCTTTTATTACCTACAACTTTGCGATTGAACTTTTTTCCGTAGTGAAGAAGACTTGTAGTTTTGTCGAAAATCGAGAGAAACCATTTTTTTCTCTTAAAAGCTCCCCCCCTCCCACTTCCCGAACTCGGATTGACCGTAATTTATTTTTCCTTTTATTTTCATCATATTCCCCTCCTTTTCTAATGGGTTTCATCCGACTGCGATTTTTTTTTGTTTCAAAAATTATCTACTCTAGTCTATCATTGCAATGAAACTGCGCGAGTCTAGCCAGCCGTCCCTATTCGGATATCTGATAACAAATCAACAACGCCCCGACATGACATAAACAGAATCTAAAAGGGGCCCGACAACTTTCCTTCGATCGAGTTTTCTCGGCCACTCACACTTAGCGGATACTGTCGTTTTCAATAATGCAAAATGATTCGTCTGATCAAATTACGGGTAGTCAGTGAAAATGTGGGAATATTTTCTCATCGCGCCGCGCTGATCATAGGAATCAGGGTGAAATTGAGCCCGGGGCTGTTAATAGCCGCTTATTTGTAAGTTTTCACTGGACGCTCGTTACGCGCCATCGCGTGATGGACAAAGATACCCGCTGTCAGCTGAAATAGAAACTTTAATAGTAACATGCCATCCTGCGCAACTTGTCAAATGTCTATGTTAATGGTTTTACAGTTTGCATAAATCTATGGTATGTTCATAATCGATTTATTTACATTCTTTCCTTGTGCATTTGAAGTTTGAACGGTTTTATTTAAAGTTAAACTTAATTTAGAACATTATCTTTTATGTTTTTAGATATTTTTAATATAAGTAGAATATTATGCGATGGTATGTAAAGTAAAAAAACAGTTTAAATCATCAAGGTGAAATTCTTTAAGTACTTCAAATCATTAAGGATGTGAAACTTTTCTAATTACGTATTTTAACGACTTTTAGATAAAATGATGGGGCAAGTAAATGCATTTAATGCAATTCTAATTGCGAGCTGTACAATTAAAAAGATTTATAAGATTAATTTTCACCAATTGGAGTATTTACAGTAAAATATTTTGACATTTTGAGATTATTTGAATCTCTATAACTCAACCAAACAATGTTCATAGAGCAATAAAGAAAACATTTCGATTGGTTTCGTGACGAGTTCCCGATGTAACGACAGTTAGCTAGAGCAGGGATCGCTGAACCCATTACAGGAGGGCACGACCGGCGCGCGCCGCGGGCGCCGATCAACTGAGGAAGTGACGCCACGACCGCCGCACGCGCTCTAATAGGGCTGATAACTTTGCGATACTGTTTTTTTTTAAAGCTCGAGACGTGAACTATGCAGCCTTACCTTTATTTTTTATATAAAAGCTGTGTGAGTAAATAAATGTAAACTATTCATCGAATACAATTTGTATAGCTTGGGTAATATGACTGTTATTCTTTGAAGTGGTTATAACAATGACTCATATTAAATGGATAACAAAAAATAGATGAGGTGATCTGCCATCACTCCTTAATGACTTAAACACGAATGGAGATGGGATGACTCCATTCATCAAACATCGTTATTAGCCACTTCTAGTAATTATTTATGACTTGGATACTTATTAGTTTTAAAATTTGAGGACAGTACGCAAAAAATTAGAATTAAATTTACGCCTTAATTGCGACTCTACAATTCATACAAGTAACATAATGACAAAAATGTTTAGACATACATAAATTAATCATATTGTAATCTCAGATAATATTACATCGCTTTGTCTCCATACTTCCAACACAATAGATCAACATCCATATCACAATAGGCAGCGCACGAAGCCCGTATTTGCTCAAAGCGGAGCCGCTGCCCTCAGCAATTCAATATTATTCACAGTTCTACATTAGTCTCACTGGCCGACGTGACAGTCTATCTCTAACATTTCCTTCTCATAATTGGAAAATATAAACGCCTGTCCGGGCATAGCAACAATGTTGAGGAAATTCTTGCTTTGTGCGCAGGATATTTGCGTCTGAAATTTCAAGCAATACTATACAAATTGTGAAAGATATGATACATAAATCTTAACGATTTATTGGATGATATTACAATTCTTTATGTAGAAATAGATGTATAGAATACTGACCAGTCAGATCAGAATAAACAACAACCAAGTATATCCTTAAACTGAGCAAATAAAAAGCATTAAACCAACACCTTTGAGAAAGAAAAATAATTATTAATAACCCTAGCAAGTCCATTTGTTACAAGTTGTAAATGTTTATTTAATTTATTTGTCTATTCCTATCATATTATACCCGTACTTCAGCAATTTATAGTGTATTTATGTAACAATTCAGAATATGCAAGCGGCCTATTTCTATCGACATTCTCAAATTGCTGTCAATAGTTAACGATCTAGATAACCGATACGTGGATATAGGAAATCACAAGACCGTTTCAGTTATGCCGCAAACCGCTTGTTTACAAATAACTTCTGCAAATAAATCCTCTACAAATGTGTTTGAAGGTAATCGTAAGAATCGATTAAATTCTCGATTCAACTGTGACACATTCATCATTATTGTCTATGTGTACTTACGGATCGACCGCTGAATATTTAATGGTTCGAGTGGTACTATATTATACGTATAAAACACTATGTAGGCTCGACCGCATTCATGGCATAATAGAATGGATGAATGGATTTATAACCTTACAGATGAGTAAAAAGTAGACGTTGTGCGGTTCTATTTACATAGCAGCATCCAGTCGACCCGAATACGTACCATAACAGTCTGGAGAGCCTTAAATGAAAACATTAAGGCGCGAGCGAGCACGAAGCGCACATAGAAATCGCTTTCATTATTTAGTACTGCTTCAAATCGCTATCTAGGTGTGCTATAATGCATAAATGTACTGCATTAATGCGACGCGTGGGCGATTCCGTCCACATTTCTATGATGAACGGGTCTCTGACGCCGACATGTTACGAAAATTCACCTCAATTTACATACAGACAGACCAACTGCATATTTGAGGTTAGGTTATCGATTCGCAGCACTGTTCGGTTGTTACGAGAATTATTTATGGGATACTTTGAACTGCCACTACCGTTGTCCTCCGCTTAAGGTAAAAGCAAATGAGGCATAACGACATAAAATCAGTTAGTCTCGTATCATAATTGTGATATTATCCTAAAATTAACGGCAATATTTACAAATTTATCGCTCGCTATAAAATCGAGATCATAAAGCAGAACTGGAACAATTAACGTTGTGCGCAAAACCTAATGATATTACGTTACACAAGCGGTAAGTAGCTACGCAATCAACGAAAACAAAGAGTCGCTCGCCATCCAAAATATCATCGTAGACAATGCGTCCGGGCGGTCAGATGTTAACCCTGCATTGCGAAAGGTAAATGCATTAGAATGTCATATGATAAAGAATGGCCCACCAGGTGATTGATGTCGGCTCGGCGCGTGGGCGGCGCGTTCGCTGAAAACACTCGCTAAATTACACCGTGTCGTGTCAATTGTGATTGGATAATTTTAGTCGGGAGCATGGCCATCGAGATCGTCGGTAACCATTGTTACACCGCATCATTATTTATCTAACGTAATTTATTACCGTTGAAAAAACATTGCTTAATTAAAGCAACACAAACAAATGTACAACGAAGCTTCGAATCTACGTGTGCCTAATGCTTGTACTGTTTTGAATTTAATGGCGCATCGCACGCGCAGCGCACGCGTCGCTAATGATCCACGGGTCGATTCCACTATTTAGTTACGCCACTGAATATATTATAGCTTTAAACTAACAATTTGTATACTTAATAGGTTCTAATATCGGACAGTTATTATTTTATATTTATGTGAAATGAGATTCGATCTGGTGTGTAATTACGTTTTATTAAACCCGTTTAAAGTTTCGCATGCATCAGCTATATTTTGAGCTTGTTAATAAAAACGCAAAAAATAAATATCGATATTACATAAAGCGGTTTCATCACACAAATTGACTATTATCTTAAATAAATAGTTGCAGAATTATGCCGATATCATTAATGTACATTGAAGGCCTCATACGCCCATCAATCTTTTTAATAATCACTTTAATCGCTGTTCACTTTCATTTTGTGGTCTCGATATTAAATACCGAAGTATTTTAATCAAAGTTGATGCATAATGTTTGAGAACTTGGTTCGTATATTTACAGATTTATACGAGTTGTTTAACTACTGATCAGGAGCTGTAATTACAGCCGTTCAGATGAGATGCTATGAGAGCCAACCTTCTGTATTCTGTAGGATAATCTCAAGGATATTCTTTGCCCAAAGACTAGATTAAAAAATATAAAATACATATAAATTTTCCATTGACTTGTTAGGGTTCCGTACCTCAAAAGGAAAAAACGGAACCCTTATAGGATCACTTTGTTGTCCGTCCGTCCGTCTGTCAAGACCCTTTTTCTCAGGAACGCGTGGAGGTATGAAGCTGAAATTTATATCAATTACTCAGGTCTACTGTCCCTTGAAGCTGTGAAAAAATCAAACTTCTAAGCCAACGCAATCAAAAGATACAGCCGTTTATGCCGCAAATTTTCGACACTTGCAAGGGAATCAAAACCTACAGGGTGCTTCCCGTGAACTCAGAATCTTGAAATTTGGTACGAAGCAACGTCTTATAGCATAGATAAAGGAAAAATTACGAAAACCATAAATTTTTAGTTACATCACATAATATATTTTTTTTTAATAATTTTAAACTTACTACCCATTTCCTCATAAACGCGTAGAGGTATTAAATTGAAATTCATACCAAATACTCAGGTCTATAATACCTTTAAGCTGTAACAAACCTTGCAGGTTTGTACGGAACCCTCGGTGCGCGAGTCCGACTCGCACTTGGCCGGTTTTTTTTTTATTTATAAAGAGAGAGATTATTTATTTACGTTGATTAATTTGTTGTTGTCTTTGAGTGATTAGGTTAAGCTCAATTCCGTCGACCACCACAGCGAAATTCTAGACCGGCAATCAAAACTAAATTTCCCTTTTCTTGCTCTTAATTAAAACTAGAAAGTACCAGTAACCAATTAAGTGCAGACAAAAATTATCCCGCGTAGACGAAATAAGCTGGCCGCTGTATTGCCTAGATATAGATTAAAATCTTGTTCGAAGCGGGTCTCTCGCTTAATAAATTCTACTAATGCATACTGAAGAAGCTATGTAATTAAGAACTGTGCCTGCGGCTTGCGTGACTCAATAATGGAACGTGCTCCTACATTTTTGACGGCCGTAATCATAGAGAAATTGACTTGAACTTTATTATAGGACAAATATTCTAATGTATTTGCTTTGGTTAATTAATTTCGTGGTTTCTAATCAAACGCGCTGTTATTAATTACAAGCTGTGTTAATAACAACGATTGACATAATTTGTTCTAAGCAATGCCTGTTTAATGCCGCCTATTTTACTATTAATGTAGATAGGTAGGTACTTAATTGTACTTTTGATTATGAAAATTATTTATTGATATAATTACAGACTTAAATACCTTACCATTATTTCAGAAACCTCTTAAATAAAATAATTACAGAATTTAAAAGATAAATTTAACTGGACTTTACACGAACTATTTTCAATCAGGTAAGAATCGTATCCAAGAGACTTTCCACTCAATATCTACCAAATCACCTGCTACAATGCACCTACGTCCCCTAATCAACTGCAAGAATTTCAAATGGAAGATATGAAATACGCGAGCGAGCTCTATGACAGACTATTTTATAAACCGTACAAGATCATATTTAACAGGCGGGCACGCAACGAAATGCTAGCGGGCTATAAAACGAGAGTTCTAGTGGACACTAAGACGTTTACCGCATTGATGTAGTGCCGCATCAGTTTCAGCTTAGACCGCGACCAAGATTTACTGTTTTGTAAGTCATGCGGCCGATTTGAACGCATTTTGTGGTCGTCTACGAGGTATAAGCGGTAGCGGATGAACAGTGTAATTAGCGCTATGCGATATGGTGGTGCATAAGAATGACCATAATCGCAAATAAGCTATATGAGACTTTTTTCAGTTGTTATTAAATAGACGATCAGAACGTAACACAATTATACGTATTATGTATTACCAGTCAGTAAATAAAAAAAAATGTTGTGTGGTTTTATGAAACCACGGTAAAAGTGAAACTTATCGTACGGTTCCGAACACTGCTTTATACCTACTCGGCAGCCGACCGTCACGCGACATGCGCTACACATACCAAAAAGTTTGAGACGATGTAATAAAAGTTTCACTTTAAAAGAACTAGAGCCATAAGAATTTTAAAGCGTTTTATACGTGCTCTGCACATATTAATGTTCATTAGAAACACGTTCTCAACTTGTAATAATAATTTGTTAATTTTAAATATAATTGAAAACAGGTAGAGCTAACCAAAAAGCCATACCCTATTATTGTCTTAAAGCTTAATAGAACTTTAAAACAACTCGAATACATTAAATATTAAATGATAACGGTATTAAATCTCCGCTCCGCTCGTCACATACACCACACGCAAAGGGCCGTTTGTGACGATTCTAAAGAGTACTTCGCTATGTAGCTGATTGTGATGTATGATAGGATCGTGCGGATAATAACCGGCTAAGTTTCGATTGAGAGAGCATTATGTAAATCTCATTCTGCGCGCCAACTCTAAACACGTCACGTAACACATTTTAGCTATTTACCTGGATATTCTAGTACACTGTGTGTTTTAGTAATGGTTCCGCTATATTATACAAGTAATAATTTATTTAAATAATATCAAAATCTGTAGGTACTTTCTTTTCATTTCTGTACGAGGCACAAAGTTTCTAATTTTTGTAGGTTTTGAAAAGGACGTTAAGTGACTTTTTGAGTTATTTGATTATCTATAACTATTAGGGTTGCCAACACTTCATCATTAAAATATAGTATTTTCCAAAATAAGGTGTAAAAAATATAGTACATTTTAAAAAAATATAGTATTTTATAGGAAAAACAAAAAAAATAGACAAATATATATGTATTTGTTAATTATTTATTTTTATAAAAACTATATTTTTTGCACTTCTTGCACTGTGTAACAGTTTTTTGTTTAAAATAAGTGTCATATGCTTTGTCACATTCAATTTTTAGATTAATATAAATCAAAAGCTCATTTTTTATCAATGATACACTACTTCTGTTTCTTTCTTCTCGCCACTGGTATACAGGGTGTAATCGTTAAGTGTGCACAAGCGATTATTCCGCAACTATTGCAGATATCAAAAAACTTAAAACTGATATCGAAAGTACTTAACCTAATGAGTAAAATGGCCATAATAAATTTTTAAAAATAAAACGAGAAATTTCCAAAAATGATACATTAAACGCTCCCATACAATTTATTTCCCATACATTTTGTATTCGTAGCAGATATTCGAAGTGACGTCCTCATTTTGCAATACAATGAGGAGGTCTATTTACAGTTTCTAAATGAACTTCCCTTCAAAGCGAATTATTTAAAGCAGAAAATTAAAATAATAAAGAAAAAGCTAAAATCTTTCATAATAAAATATGTACATGGGATATTCATATCTCATACTAAATGTATTGGGAGGGTTTAAAGTATAGATTTTTCTAGTTTTATTTTTAAAAATGTATTATGGCCATTTTACTCATTAGGTTATGTACTTTCGATATCAGTTAAAAGTTTTTTGATATCTGTAATAGTTACGGAATAATCGTCTGTGCACACTTAACGATTACATCCTGTATATGCGCAATAGGTTATATGACTTAGCCATCTTAACAATTAAAAGGCGCGTTCTTATTTTTTTTTAAATGAAGGATTTGTTTGTTTCATTTGTCGGTGTTGAAAATATAGTATTTTTGCGTACTATATATGTTTTCAACAGTATATAGTACGCAGACCCGAAATATAGTACAATACCATATATTATAGTACGGTTGGCAACCCTAATAACTATTACTATTTAAAATCATTTAAGGACTTCGAAAAGGGGACAGAACCATACTCGCTAACGAACAATATTACCATCTAAATCAACATTCTACATACCCAACGTCCGTACAATAGAAATTTATGCTATTATAAACAAGGTTATTTATTTAGTATACAACACTATAACTTTTCATCTAGACCTCATAAAATCTCATTGGCATCGTCTAGCCATGTCTCCGCTTTGAAACTAAATACTTATTGCCAAAGAACAGATTAGTACTATAGTGTTTATCATGAGCTCTAAAAGTCATATGTAGGCGGGACCAAGAGTCATCACTTGGGCATAAATATGCTGACCTGATCAATGTTATCGTGAATGTCAGAGTTGTAAAATTTACACTATACGATATCAAGCGGTATCTCACAATTTACCATATTATCCTTTCCGCTGTATTAATTTTAGCTTCCATTGTATTGACATTATTAATACTGAGATGACGAATTTTAATCGACCATCGACTATTGGTTGACTGGCGCAGTGCACTGTTATATTTTGTAAGCTTTTTCTAAAAATGTGTAGCCGAAATTCAAAACATTTCCTCTTCCTGAAGAAATCCACTTAGATTTTAATGAATACATGCAAACATACAACGATAAATAACATAATTATTATGTAAAAAGTATAGTTTTTGAAAACAGCGTTTTTGCACTGAACTCGATTTCCATAGCAACTGAAAACTCTTTCTAAGATTCCATCCTGAATGAAATATTGAAAAGATATGATGAATTTCCAGGCACATACGCCACTTAAAAACAGACCTTGGCTCGGTTACATTTAAACCTTCTTTACTTTTATAGAGTTATCCAAGAATCATTGCATGTTATTGACGAGTACAGATGCGGTAAAAAATACATATTTCAACGTCCCAAATGTGTCGCTGCATAATTGATGTGAATGTAATGGTGGCATTTTACGATGCCTCCGGCGCGTAGACGATGCAACCGTGAATATGACCAATAACGTCTTAATTTGATTGGCGATAATAGGGCTGCTACAATTATTATTTTTGGATGTCGTAATTTTATTTGTTCGCTTTGGTGAACACAACCCGGAAAGTAAAATAAAATGTTAAATTCTAGTGAATAGTTAATTTTCAGTTTCAGTGTTCTTAAAAGATTTCACATACACCTTATAACTTTTTTAATTTAATCCATCAGGCCCCGGAATCACAGACACAATAGAAAATCTATTGTGTCGCGGTCGGATCTGGCCGTTCGGGGCTCAATGGGTTAAAAGCTTTCTTGCACCGTATGTCCTACGGCACACTATGCACTGATAAAATAAAACTTTTAAAAATAATATATATGTTCCCATTAATTTATGTCAATTTTGACAACCCTATATTCTGATATCATTATATAGGAGGAGATACTCAATAACCAAAATTATGCGCTGGACAATATTTCAACTAGACTGAATTCTTCGAAAGTTGATTTATGGTCGCATTGAATACGTCTTCATTGAAGCTTCGGGCAGGTCGTGAGTGGGAGTTATCGACCCGAAAATATTCAAAAGAGAATCCCGATGAAGTAATAAATCATATTCTTTGTGAAGCTCTCAATATACAGCCCTGTACATCCTTCGAAAGCACATTTATCATTGCGGTCAACACAGCATTTCGAGAGTGAAAATTTTCGCACGTTATCTCAAAGCGAAATTGAGAAATAATAAGTGACCGTTCCGATCCTTTTGATGATCTCCTGCACTTATGTATATGGCTAAATTGGCCGGATGACTTTTAAATTTCTTCACATCGGGTGCAAATTAGTGGATTGTTATCGAGAACGTTATGGCGACCGTAATATCCCAGTTTTATATTATGTGGCTCATCGCTACGTAACGGTTTTTTAACTGTTTACTCAAATGTAATAAAATTAAGTATCTACTTACACTGCATTTTGTGATCCATTCACGATCCAATAATAAACGTGATATAAATGTTGGAGAAATGTGAAACTTCCGAGTAACTGGAAGTCGCCCTGTTAAGATAACATCACTAAAGCAAAGATAAGAGGAATATCAACAACGAACAACAATATATTACAAATATCTTATAATAAATAATCGAAGTGAAACATATGTTAGAAATCTACATGAGAGTATAACATAATTATATTAATGTGTTTTTCAGCACATAACGTGCTTAAAAACAAGTGAGACATTACCAACTTCATTTTAATTATAAAGATAATATCAAGAAAGTCTTGCCCTTAAAATATATCATTTCGTTACTTTAACTTAACGATTTAGTGACATTTTTATGTGAACAATTAATTATTTTTATTTAACTTATTTTGTATGCCGTATTATTTTAGATGATATAGAACTTTAAACGAACATTTTATAATAACAAACGCTATAAAGAAAACGTTCAAGTCAATATAATTGAAATACGCTTCGTATTATAAGACAATAGCGAACAAGGAAGTGGGCTATCACCAACATTAACTGGAGTGGACAGAGGGCAGTGTCGCAGCTTTGTGCCTTGTGCCCTGCTTGCATACTTTCACCGCTTCCCTATATATCGATAATGCTCGTTTGATACGCCCTAGTACTCGCTCCAGTTAAAACGATTTAATGCGAGCGTACTTTGACTTGTAGCAAGAGAGTTTCTTTGAGTACACTAATGTGAAATTATATTATTGAACTACAATTAAATACAATATAAACTAATTTATACAGTTTCAATTTTCAATAAATTTCTTCTCTTCTCTTAGGAAAAGACATACAGTCTTTGCGGCAAACATTAACTGTTGAAGATTTTAACGAATTATAAAACAAACATTTACTGATCAATAAATTCTTCATATGAACAGTTAACTGTTAAACAAAGCTTCGAATCTCATTATTTCACGTATTTATTGTTAATTGTAAAAGCACATCAATGGGTACTAAACTTGAATATCTATATAGTCACACATAAAATCTAACACGGAAAGTCGTAAAAATTACAATCGCTCGATATTATCAGAGTGCTTATCTTTTAAGATAGCTGTTATAAATGTGCTTAGGCTCAGAGATCTTAATAACTTTATTAAGTAATTCCAGTTACTGGCAATGTAAATGCTCTATCAAAATGTATACCGTCGGGCTAGCACTTGTTACACATTACTTATCGAACGGCTCTTGTAGCATTACGAATACCTTCGGGCTATCTTTATTTACTCCCATTTTATACCTACAGCTATCCAATTTAGTTGGACTGGCACACGAATCTATGAAGTCAGCAAATTATTTCCTTTGTGTTTATTCTACATAATTTTACACATTTTATATTCTGTACAAAGAAATAACAAGTTTCTACTTTTGTTTTTATGGACGTTTTATATTATGTACTTACTTACATCAATAAAATCAGAAATCAAATGATACTTAAACAGTAGTTGTATGATAAAATTAGCTAAGAAGTATTTTATATTATAATTTATTACAAAAGGACGAATTACTAATCAGATGACTGGATAGAAAGAGGGCCATTTTGTGAAATTACTATTTTTGACTTTTGTTCAATAAGATATTTCGAAACACTACGATCATTTCTCATTTATCTTACATGTTAAAACACAAACAGATCAATTATTTTAATTTAATTCTATCAAACACAAATATCACCCATTAAATTGTTGCAATAGCAACACCACATTTACAATTAATTCCCAATGTTTGCGCTAATAAAGTCTTTATTGATTAATACTAATTAATTGTCGAATCGCTAATAATTACACGGCAACATTTAAGGAGCAGGTTCCATTGCGCAATCGCTTCATATTTCATTACTGAACTATAAGCGTTTCAAGCGATGTAATCTGTCAGGGGCTGGACAGTGGACTGTGGACACGGACAGGTAGCGTTGCGCAACTCAAAGAGAGCATTTCAACACGACTATTAAGAACAAAAATAATTCGAGCACGAAACACTAAAACTCAGTTTTTACGAGATTCATTTTTAAGACTCACTTTCGTTCATTAATGTTTACGATTTAAATGTTCAACTCCCGCGCAGTCGCCAGCTAACTGATAATTTGTTGTGGTTGTCCCCTGTCGCCTGTCATCGAGGTAACACGGATTCGTATCTGTGTTTTGTTATTGCCTACATGGTTTGTGTGCATTTATTTTGAAATTTTGAGGATTGAGGGATTGTAAACTCTAAAATTTATGACGATCAAAGACAGCTAAACAAGATAAATAATTAATTTATTTGCACAAAATAATTTAACAAATTAAAGTGACTTCAGGCTCCCAAAAAAATATAAGTACATATCTATTGAATCAACATGATAAGTCATACCATCGTTCATTAATACTTTTCATTATTCTTTACTTGATGAATCTAATGTAATAGCTTAAATAATTCGAGGCTCCTCCTTTTGACCTTACGAAAACAAATTCCCTCCGCCACGGTATTAAGGAAAATGCCATACTATTTATCATTTGCCATTTAAATCTTACAACAAATATTTTAAAGAATTTGTTGGCAGTGACATAAACAAGACGCAATAAATGCGCTATTTGTTAAATGCAATTGATAAAATAAGGCAGAATTTCACTGCATTTAATTATAAGCAAACCGCAAAAAATTTTTCTTATCACGACCATTAAGTGCCTTCTTACGAAGAGGCTTTCATTATTGTATTTATTTTGGTCCGATATTTTCGATATAATTATTTTTATTTGTCAGCCGCTTGCTCCGTTACTCCGCTTACAAATTGACTGAATATGAAATAAATTGTAAACTCAATATTCATTACTTGAGATGCTAAATGTTAACGTGTATGGTTTCTTTTCGTATTTGAAAGTTTATTGTATCAATTAGTGTTTTTTCCAAAAAATCTCGGAAAGTAAAGATATGAATTTATATATTCCTCCAAAACGCATCGAGCTCCAAGCCCTTACCAGATTTGTAAAACAACATCGGAAAATTTTTGGAACATAATATCACACGATTATTTTTATTTTACGTAACTTAAAATGCCGTTATTTAAAAAAAAGTACGCTTAAAAGTACCACCTAATTTTTCCATCAATGCATTCAGGGCAGTAAGGTGTTTTTTTTATGTTTTTCGCATGCGTTTATGTTTTATGCAGAGGGAGATGGACAAAAGCTTTTGCTTCTTAATAATCGAAAGGGTATGGAAAACCTTCAATAACTAGAAAACAACAAACATGTAATATTTGCTTCCCTTTTGTTCACTTGTAAAGTCTACGTAACTACGTACCTAATATTCCAGAACTACATAAATTAGTAGTCAATTATTACTATAACATACATCTCACCTAATTCTAATCAGAAAAATCGATCGTAAAAAGTGTTATTAACCTTTAATAACTCAGGCCCCGGAATCACAGACACAATAGAAAATCTATTGTGTCGTGGACCGATCGGGCCGTTCGGGGCTCAATGGGTTAATCATTATATTAATTCTTTATTGGTATTGAAAGCAAGTTAATATTTGCACTCGTAAATTATTTCAATCTAAACAGTCTTACTGTATGTCAATCATGCTCGTTTACAAGATTGTTCATTGATTTATAGTTTGCTTAAATAGAAACTGGATATAGTTTCCGGCGCGGCACAGACGAATTCTCGGATAATTAAAATTGTCGAAAATATTCATCTTGCCAATCTATTTTATTAAAAGATCACGTTTGTTATTATTAGATACCCGTCAATCAGTATATGAAAATATGCATTTATGATGCAGTAATTATTCCGTGACCATAAATGAAATTATTCAATTCTAAACCGCGTAGTGGCTAATAAAAAGAATTTTGTTTTGCAGGCTGATTACCTATTGGCACTTATAATTCGATCTATATATATCATGACACATTCACAATTTCACAACAAGGCAAATGATCACCTATTCTTTAATTACTTAGTAACAAATAAGGCTTATGTAACTCAAGTATAGATTTTGGTCATAAGAGAGAGTTTTCTATATAAACATTGCATATTTCCTTCAGATGGAATCAATGGATCGTTAAAATATCTATCTTGTGTTATGTACGCGATACTGCGATACTATACAATGGGCCGATTTCACTTTACTGAGTGCTTCTATCAAAACATCGATGCAAAAATTTATTGGCAGGTATACCTTATAATATAAGGTATAGGCCTTATGTACGAATAATACTGTTTTAAGGTAAATAAGATGAACCCAACCTTTACCCCTCTACCTTTTACAAGTGTTTAATTTGCAATTTTTATCGTCAATAATAAAGTAATTTTCCCAAGTGGCAATTTCTTTTCGTGCCCTTTTTGATACAAAGCGACTGACGACATGCAACTTTTAACATTACCGTGCGTCAGACAAGATTGATGATGTATTGATTTAATATCGCTTTATTGAACTGGAAATGTATGGTTTCGGTTCGTTACTCATTTGTTAATTAATCGTAAGACGCCCGCTCGAACATTAAATTCAATTTTGATTAACGCACGTATGTATAACGTCGTAACGTCGGCTCGGTGTTTACATTCTCGAAAATTATGTTTTCATTCATCGATTTATATTCATTCATCTGAATAGACGCACTTGTGTCTAGCCCTTTACAATATAAAACAATGAACTGTTTTATTATTTTTATACGGTACATATTTATGACTCTGGAACGTATCGAAAATTGTGAATGTAGAATTTCAGAGAACCTATTGACTTTAAGAGGAGTATAAGATGATGATGACCTTCAATTCTTTCTTTTAAGTAGAATTTTTACATTCAGAATAAGAGCATTAATTTGCGTATATAATGATATAACTAATATATACGAATATGACCCAGTACTAGATATCTACTCCTCTAGATTACACAAGACGTCGATATCACCCTATATCTTATTTTCTAATTTACTCGATCAGTAGAGCACTTATCTAGTTTAATATTGATGTGTTTTTACCATAGATGAGAACATGTTCAATTAAATACAGGTCTATTACCAATAAACATTGATATTTTCAAGCATACGCACTCACTTTAGTAGGAGGAAGGTTGATAGGTCGTAAAAGTATTTTGTAATCGCCGGATTTTAAACATCCATCAAGCTAAGTAGGTAAATTTAATATATTATGTATAATGTATATGTAGATCACTTATTTATATCCTATAGTAAAAAGGGCAAACAAAATTCTAAATAATGTGGTTAGCGATTTCATCGAAATATTATTATTAGAAATTTTAAAAGTTCATCTTTACTTAGGAAATCTCCACTATTGATCATACTTTATAAATATCTAGCTTACCGCCCGCGGCTTCGCCCGCTTTGTCTAAAACCTAATAAATTATATACTAAAACCTTCCTCTTGAATCACTCTATCTATTAAAAAAAACCGCATCAAAATCCGTTGCGTAGTTTTAAAGATTTAAGCATACAAAGGGACATAGGGAAATAGGGACAGAGAAAGCGACTTTGTTTTATACTATGTAGTGATGTCATATATCATTTAATTTAATTGCTTTAAAAATATTTCAATAATAGTTCTTCAAGGAAGCAACTGCGCCTGGGGTGTAACATTAATATTAACAGCGAGATAAAATATAGACATATATTTCATGGTGATTACAAATATTGGTTTCCGATCGCTCAACAGACTACCGACTTCTTACTGCCTACTGCTGACTACCTACTGCCTACTACCGACTACCCGGTGACTTGTCACCGGATGTATCTAAGTATATTGATGGGACCAGTTCAACGCGATCAAGGCTTCGCCAATTTCACCTCCGTGTTTCAACCAGTTTTAATTGCACCGTATTATGCACGTAGACATAATTACCCTTTTAAATCACATTCTCCTTTTAATCAACATGCAAAGCCAAGTGCAAAGAAAGCGCCGTTAAGTTTATACGAGTAATTAAATTATAGTTCAGTAATGAGGCAATCAAGTAAAGCGTGGTCTCGCCGCGGCGCGGTTCGGTTACAATGCTGTTGTTCGAATTAAAGTTTCGTTAAAATACCGCAGAGCGGAGGTACAAGTCCGGGCCGGTATCGGGACGAAAGACATAAATTCGACGATGTCATGTTTTTGTTGCTATTAAGATGTGATCCTGTCACTGTAACGAGACAACTGATCCGAGGACAATGGGTGGCCGCCCGTTAATTGATTCGTTCAAAACTTTTATAATTATTACAACAAACGATCATAACAAGAAATGGTACAAGATTTATTGCCGCCTTTCAGGGGCAAATGTGTTGGGCATGTTAATGTTCAACCATAAATGTGATAGATTAGCAATAAACCTTCACGATCAATGCCGGAATGTACTTTATAAAAGCCTAATTAATTTTAACGATTTAGACACACTTTACGTAGGTTTACGATGAACGGACCATTTGATTGAATTCTAATTAACTGAGACACACAAGTAATAAGTAACTAATTGAAGAACTAGTTTTGAAGACATTTCAAGATAAACAAGACTCAAAGTGTGTGTAGAAGATGGACCACAATATTTATTATTTATGTTAAGCAAAAAATTCAAATCTCAGTAACCAAACCCAAGGATATGTATTCAAAATATTCACTATCCTTTCTGTAAAAGACTATATTAGTATATCTATTAACAACCACCGCATTTCTAATGCAATTCGACACTCTTACATTACATCGCAAAAAAGATTTCATCACAACAATTTCGCGCTGTTACGCACAATTGTTATCCTACAAAATTAAAAGTTAATAACATAAAATGATCTTATAACAAGAAGCATGAGCACCATAAAATTATAAGTTAATCACGGTAATTCATAGTGCATTAACTTGCTATATAAATACGTATCGGGCGAGCCGCGTCGCCGATGCAATTATGTTGTTATCTAGAAACCAAGTTTTGCTTCATTTATAAGCCCATTATGTCTCTGGACACCTGAAACATATAATAGAGTTTGGAGGTAAATTACACCTAACAACTACATATATAGCATTTGATGATAAACGCTACAAGGCAACGCATTTAATTTAGATACAACAAGAAATACAGCCTTAAATGGTAAATCAATATTGGTTAATGGTTTAACAATTTCTCGTTTAATCACTTTATGGACTCATAAAGTTTCAATTAACAAGGCTAAATATTTCGTTTTCGGTTTTATGGACGGACATCTTTGAAGAAGTTACATTGGTTTCTATTTTATATTCCTCAATCATCTACTAATCAAATATACAGAGAGTATTTACCTAAAGAAATAAATCGCATGCGTTTGATGCACTACTATATTTTAAGTCCTTCTTATTAAAGAACCTTCTTCATAAACTACTTTCAATACTTTTGTCTGTATTCCCTGTTTATTTAATAACTATCTTCCGCCCGAAGCTTCACCCGCGTGGTGTTTTGATAAAAGGTAGCCTATGTTCTTTCTCAGTGTCTAAAGATTGTCTGTGCCAAATTTCATCAAAATCGGTTGAGAGGTTTAAGCGGGAAAGCGTAACAGACAGACAGAGTTACTTTCGCATTTAAAATATTAGTAGGGATAACTTATTCTGTTCAATCTTAATCCATCCTTTATCTCGATTATTGAATTGTCCAAAGTATATAGCTTGGTCAAAATTAGCCCTATCATTTCTCTAACTATAATTAACGATACCAGCCCATGAAATGGAATTATGTCGACTAATCGTTTCGCAACCATCATTCAAATTTGTTGCTTATTGATTTTAATTTATGAAGTTATTACTTTATATTGACGTATAAACCGACCGATTGATTGATCAATCATTAAATTTGATGGCCATTACGATATTGGATGTATTATTTTACGATGGCGGAATGATCAATGGTGTTTGTTTAGGAAATTAGTAAAGAAATACCATACTGATAATATTTAAATAACAAGGAAGCAATAGCGTAAAAGTTGTCATTCAAAAACATCAATAGTAATGAAATTAGCATTAATTATCGTAAAGACTTTTCTTTTACAAAACATTAACTTGTTATCGAAGTTATGTGAAATATTCAACATAAAGCTGCCAATAGTAATAGATTTACATGTAAACGATTTAATTTCCTATCAACAATTTCAGAGAACGCGTCAAAAATGTAGTAATGATGTACAAATCCATTTGAATTGCTAATCAGTGATTACCCTTGTCAATAACAGCGCAACGACTATTTTTATGTCTGTATAAGTAAGAAAGGACAAACTGGCTGAGAATCTGCTTTAGAAAATAAAATACATATGGTTCTAGCTATGTTAGTCTCTAATGTAAATAATTGAACTTAATTGGTATAAAAAATATTTATTATACATACGCTTGCTTTTTTTAATGTTTGATCCTACATCACAGATCAATACATCCGCTCCTATTTAATTTGATACCTAATATATAATTTGTACAGGGAAAAAAAACAGTAAGAGATAGAAATATTAAACGTAAGATCTCAATTGAAACAAAATTGTAGAGCCGTTGTGATAAAGAATCACGCGTTTAAAGTAAACCGTACATTCCATCCACTCTATAAAAGTAAACACTTCTTACAAACATCTAAAGCACTCACGTCACTATAAATTGGAGCGTGGATGGTCAAGATGAGTATGTAAAGCAGGTGTGTCACCTTATAAGGCATAATAGCGTCTTGACGCATTTCAGGAGTGCTCTCTTTGTAAGAGAAAGTTCGCCGCTCGAATTGCGTGCTTAATTAAGTACTAGCCCATTTTGGTTGTATTATGAAATGCTATTCAATATTGTGTAGAAGCTGCCTGGGCTTTGTTAATACGCTATCGGCGGAGATCGTGGTTAATAGACATACAATAATTAGTTCGTAAAGGTATTACGAAGGCGGACCTATTATTAGGACAATAATTTAGAATATTTTCGTACCCTTTCTATTTACTATAATAATCTGATCAAGCAGGAAGTTTATTAAATTAATACGACATGACAAAATTTCATCTAATTATGCTACGATTTTTGTGTTAAAATTTATGAATATACAAAAACTCTATCTACCACTTATTCATACTTCTATAACAGTTATTTACTTGAACAATCATTACCTATAATAGCGACAGCGTAGCCGCCAGAACTATTATTTACAAGCCAAATTATAATTCTCGTTACACAAATGTTTAGTAGCAACAAGATGCAAGCAATGTGACCCCACGCACCTCGCTTAAAGCGCAGTAAATACTTAACAGATAGTACCAAGCTACCAGTTTTTAGTTATTAAGTGATACAGGAAACTAGCCGGTCCAACATGAATCTAAATTTAATACCAATCGTGATCGAGTAGCGGAAATTATTGATTATAAACTGTATCTAACTGTTTTATACTGTCGACATTAACAGATATGCTCTAATTACTTTATTTCTCTAACACGTGGTTAATGATAATTGGCCAATGTACGTGTAGGAAATACACTTGAGATTTAACAGAGGCATTATGTGTATCGGTATTAAAACACGTTCATGGAGCAGAATATCAAAGACATCAATCAAAGATTGATAGCGCTCTGTGATAGCGCTGTAAGGACTGGCTCTATAGTGATTTTGTCCATGATTCTTTAATTTAGTAACACACATGATGACAATTAGGTACATGATGATTTAAAAAAAGCGTGTTAAAAAATAAATTAATCGATATTTTTGTCAAAATATGATGACTAGTATACTATAACTGAGACTAGTAGACTAAAATTTTTACTATCCATGTTATTTTGTTTGCAATAAAAACATCTCTATCTATTCAGAAATAGAAATTGGACTTTCACAATAGTATACAAATTGTGCTACAATAAACGAAAAGTAGTTATAGTTAGAATTCAACAACCCACATTTACAATTTGTTTAACATAAATCCGGATTAAAAGCAAATCATAGCTCCACAAATACACCTACCACAGATTAAGTTCTCGATTCTACAAACGAAATTTATTCGAATATAAACGAAATCAATGTTTATGTTGTTCTCAATTACATCACAATTTGTTTATCTGAAAAACGAGCACAGAACCAAAAGGTATAAAGCAAAGTAAATTTAATCTTAAACTTTTATTTTAAAATATTTTATGTATGTTCCATTAACAATAACAAGTTATAAAAACTCTTACACACATTTACTTCTGACCAATTTCTGTACCATATCTGATCAAAGCGAGCTTCAAAGCAGATGACTATATTTTTGCATATATTATTAATTTTGTTACGTATAAAAACATTATGAATAAATGTCATTTTAAATGTAAAAGGTGAATCCACTTTATGAAAATTTATACAACCGCCAGCTTTCATTTAATACTGCTTAAAGCGTATACGAAAAGTAACAATCATTTTATCGAACCCAATAATTTCGATAATATGTTGATTTTGAATTATTCTCATAATAAGCGTTCACCTTGCATGAATTTACATTGGTCGAAGGTAATTTTGTATCGATTATTGCGAATTTCGAAACTGGTTCGCTCTTCGCGTAATAATTCTTACAACAATGACGCCGATCGAATTTATTAATTAAAACGCATATCCATTTAAATCACAAGCTCCATTTTCTTTTTTATATGTTTTTAATGAAGTCCATATATGTAATGAATGGTCGCTCCAGTATTTACATCGATCTTCTTAATCGGCGCGTGGAAACGTTTTTTGTTTCATATTGGTCCGGTTTTCGAACTCTGCTATAGTTTTGGCAATACGATATTGAAATATAAAAACAACAAATGCTATTACATTTATTTGCTTCTCAATGTTACGCTATTAAACTGAGGTTGAGGAAAATAAAACAAAATTCCTTAAAAGCTTAAATTTCGTATCGTAATAAATAGCAATGATAAAAATATCTCTTTTACATAACAATGTCAATACGAGCATCACCGTCCCGCAACAAGGGGATAATGAGCACTCGTTTATATTATTATAGGAATGATCTCGATTTGCAACAAGTTATAGTCAATCATAAAAACTGGTTCGTTTTCAAAATGACTTGCGCAGCGCTCTCGTATTATATAACAAACCTTTTATTTCACTCCCTTGGAAAACAGTTCAAATTTAACAAAATCGGTCCATTACATAAAGATAACGATTTCGACGTAAAGCCTCTGTTATTGTAGATCGAGTACTTGTCCATACATTTAAACCAATTCACAAATTGGGAAGTATCTTTCCCTCGTATCCTACATAAACTTTTTTATTATTAACTTAAAAGTGCTCATTGTAAAAAGACATTGTGATCCGTCTACTACGCAAAGTCACTAATACATTTTATATTCTACAACTCTTAGCTGTATGTCATTGTATTGTGTCCATTTTAAACTGTAGATAAAGAGAAGCAATAAACAATGAAATCGCTACACGTCAACAATAATAACTAGAGTCGAGACACGTGGGCCGGCTGAATATAATGCCAAAAGTTCTTGCTCAATCTGAATCATATTTGAGACATACAGATCGCCGTTATGCCAAGCAAAATGGTACAAAGCATCTGAATTGGACTTGAATTAAATTTCATTGCATTATTTAACTATGGGCTGATTTTTAATCTTTAGTTAACATAAATAGCACATATTATCTACCGAACTTAATGTTGTAGCACATTATTTCTTAAGAAAATTAAGATGTCTGAAAAGCTGAAATAATGTAAAGAACATAGGAGTAACGCCCAATCGGAAGGTTTTAAGTTGACTTCTCACGTATTACTTGCTACCGAACACGTATTTCATATTGAGCAATTTTAATCGACGATAAATACATTACAAGTTGTTAAAATTAACCTCCAAATGTTGTTAAACGTGCATAATTAACCATTATATGTTTACCTTTATAAAATTTTCCGTTCGTACTGTACAAATATATCTTTGCTACTTACCAAGATAAAACGACTGTTAAATATGTATATGAAATCTGAAATCTCTCTAATAAATAATTCCGTATATTCTATATAAAAGAGAATGTGTGTGTGTGTGCGAGAACATGAAGAATGTGTGTGTGTGTGCTTCAGAAGTGAAGCTTCTTTGGCAAGATTCAAAGATATCAAAATTGTCGCCTAACTCCATGACGTGACGGTATTGCCACAACGCGACCTTTAAATTTTACTCTAAACGTGCCTAAAGAAGTTTCGTTTCAAACACAATGTACATAATAAATTAAAACGTTTACATGTGTTTACATCCTTGTTTCGTCATTACAGTATATCAAAGCACATTAAAAGTTGATATCATCCTCTAGAATCGGTCATCCGTAATGCCAAGGCCCAGGTGGGCAGTAAAGCATTGTTTGTCAATTGATATTGGAAGTATTGGATTGCTTCTGTTGCCTCATCCGTGCTATATGTTTTACGTAACGCGATCTGTATATAGGAAAGGATGATTTATTTTGCGATCGCTGTTTGTTCTGGTCTGTTTCGAAAGTTTGGAACTATTGTGTATTAGGTTGAGTGAGCTGTTCCTTAAGTAGACCATACGATTTTTTTTATAGCTAATGTAAAGACGTGGTATAAGAAATATAGGTAGTATATATTTATCTTGTGTAAAATAAATTTATTATGTAGGTAAATGTTCTCTACATTTTTCATGGAATGCTTGGAAAATATTGAAACAAAATTACCTACTGATGTTTTTAATGGAACAGCTCATAGTAAGATAAATAAAAGCGCTACGATATAGCGCTTTATGCTTGTGTAGTAAATATTTCTATAAGAAAATTCAGATAGACTTATTAAAACAAACAATTTAAAAAATATTTTCTTAACACAATGTGTGCATAAACTTACAATTATAAGCATTCCGAACATTTAGCATTCACACAATACTAATAGCCACGATCATTATACATTATACAATAAAGAATGAGAACAGTAATATAGAAAACATACACTTTGCGATCATAAAATCGTCGAACGGTCTTGACCCGCATTACCTACGATTATACGGTGTCATTAGCCGCCCCCATCGCGTTCAGACGGACGGTAATGATGGCTGGTGGTGCGCTTATCATTGGAAGGTCGTAATCAATGTACAGGTGCCCGTGCTGTATTGCACAGTTTATATTGATATCTAATATGTGTTGAGTGTTAGGAGTTGTTATTCAACTTGAAATGAAAAACGAAAAATAGTTGGAGTAGGTTGGTTGGCCATCGTGACTTTTTTGCCATTAAGAGACTGACACAATGCCAGTTCTTTGGTACGGTGTTCATGCAGAATTTCCTCATGTTAAAAAAACTTACTTTTATATGTTACTAGCTTTGCTCTGCGGTTTTACCCGCATTGCTCCGTTCCTGTTGGTCTTAGCGAGATGATATATAGCCTATAGCCTTCCTCGATATAATTTTTCAAATCGGACCAGTAGTTGCCGAGATTAGCGCGTTCAAACAAACAAACTCTTCAGCTTTATAATATTAGTACAGATATGTTATGTAAGTATAGTTGTGGAATCTTGGATCCTGTTCAGAAGTTCGTTAGTCCTTAAATAAAAAATGCGGATGAAATCTCTTTACGCAGGTTTTTACTATGACGTAAAGTACATATCTACCTATTATTATAAGGGCCGGTTTCACCACTTATTAATAATTTGATTGACGTAAATTTTCATACATTGCTTTTTTTTTTCAGAACAAAAGGTGACAGAATCTTTAAATTTTAGCTTACCAGAATGAATTGTCTGGTTAGCTTATCTGTCTATCAGCCAGAAGTGATGAAACTGGTCATAAGTGTTTTTTTTTTATTATTATCTGTCGCTATCTTCATTCTATCGAATGTTTTAACTTTTAACTACATCACTATCTCTAAATTTCAATTCTGACAATTAAGAATTATTAAAACTCCTATAATAATAATTTTACTTTACAGCTATAAACGACAAGAGATCATACAATTACCGGACCGGTTCTAAATAATTAAAAATTGAAATCACATTCAATAACGATACAGGTCACACACAAGATCTAACTGTAGCTTCAACCAGACCTTGTGTGTCAACGAGTACATAAATAGTTGCTTTGCGATATTATAAATCAAGACTTGCATACTGTAATAACCAGTCAATCTATACTAATATTATAAAGCGAGAGTTTGTTTGTTTGTTTGTTTGAACGCGCTAATCTCAGGAACTACTGGTCTGATTTGAAAAATTCTTTCGGTGTTAGATAACCCATTTATCGAGGAAGGCTATAGGCTATATATCATCACGCTAAGGCCAACAGGAGTGGAGCAATGCGGGTGAAACCGCGGGGAACAGCTAGTATCTGTATAAAACTATGTTCAAATATACTTATGTATAATTATAGCTAGGAATGACCGGTGACAAGAAATGAATAATTTGCATACACGCTTAATTCGCTTCGCTTGCTATCTGGAGTATGGTTTTCCAATTCTTATTACCACACCGATTTAATTAAAATGCAATTAACTAGATGGATTAAGGCAGAGGTATTGGGAGCGTAAATTCTATCATAAATGCTAATATATTTATTGTTTTCTCTCTTACAATGTAGAGATAATAAGAAAATACAGTCATATAGGTTTTCCCGTAGGTTTCTAGTAAAATTAAATCATAATTATAAACAAAAAAACTCTCTAATTCAATTTAATTAATCTCAATTCATCGTATCTCTAAGAACGCGTGTATAAATTTCTATACTTCTGGGAGCAAGCAATTTTATATCAATAATTTTATTAAATTCAAATATAATTAAATACAACATTAATTAAGAATTTACATTTAATAGTTCATACACATTCCCACATTTATCTTCGCCAATACCATAATATATGCAGTTTATTATTACACTGTGCACTATGTTATTCATTTAACATTTTAATACAAACATTTCTCAGTACAGATCGTACACGTTATATACTCTGTGGCCCATTACATAGATAACATACGGGGTCAGATACTGCATCCTCAAGAACAATGCTAACTGGTTTATTTACATAATATACAACTAGAACAATTAGAAGGCCGATATAATCCATCAAACCGATGTATGGAGATGATAAAAAACTCTGGATGGAATCCATCGGAGACAGACACTTGATTTATACGCTTAAAACGTTATATTTTTTACTAAATGATATCTTTAGCGACCTTAAATGGCTTATTGCTTTTATTACTAGATATGCTAAAGATTATATTACAAAGAGAATCGAATGTGTTATTAAACACTTCTTTATAAGTAAACGTCTATTTAGTTGTGTTTATAATAATCTCTAATTAATCAGTCGGTGTTATAGTAGTAGAATTATATAAATGCTATTAAGATTTTATTTCATAAGATATTTGCTGAGGAAAACTGAAGTTTGTCCATCAAAAACCATCGTGTAGTAACTATCAAGTCCAAGTGTCTAAAATACAGCATCTGCAACTTGTTTAAAAAATCTACTTCTGTCCAATAAAGCATAAATAAATAAACGGATATAAATATAAAAAATAACAAAAAAATACGGGTGGCACTCGAGGACTGACGCGGTAAAGCTTTTGCATAATAGCATCGCAATTCGCATCGCTGCGCCGGTTGGAGTGGGGGGTGTTAGGTTTTTTCGTTACGGAATTTTTACATTAGGTCGCCGCGCTCAAAGTCTATGATAAAAGCTATGCAATAGCTTCATTAATCTAATATCTGACTAGAGATAAAACCTTAAACAAACAATTCCTATAAAATCAATAACAGAGACGGTATGACGATGATAATGAAAAAGGCCTATCGGAAAAAGGAATTTTAATGCACAGGATATAACACCTTATATTGATTTTTCAAACAATTATAGAACTAAATGCTTCGAAAATAAGGTATAGATTCATAAACAACAAAAACACATAAACATGGATATTAATGCCTTGTATTTGTTGTCATAAGTGATCGACACTGATCATATCCGGTCACCTCCACCTCTATAAGGAAGTCATAAAATTTGTTCACATTTTGATAAACGCAGTTACACATAAATTTATATCAATTAGCTAATATTTTAGTGCATCCTTTTCTCTGTGATACAGTTTTGCATGTTTTATTTAAATGATTAAAATCGCATGTTTCTTTAATAAATTCCTAAAGAACGTGTTTTATGTATTTCTGTTAGAATAATTAATCTATACTAATATCCTAATATTATAAAGCTGAAGAGTTTGTTTGTTTGTTCCGATTTGAAAAATTCTTTTTGTGTTAGATAGACCATTTATCGAGGAAGGCTATAGGCATATCATCACGCTAAGACTAACAGGAGTGAAGCACTGCGGGTAAAACCGCAAGTCACAGCTAGTTTATTGATATAACCTGCCAAACATTCACAACATCAGTAGAGGCATTATCTATTTGCCACATTTGACCCTAAAGTTCACCGCTAATTTGACTTAAGTATACACTAACAATGAAACATGAGGTATGAATTTCTATAATTTATCAAGGATATATAATAAAATCCAGCAGGGCACGCCGGTCGAGTGATAAAGGCATGACCACCTACGTACTAGGAACGCGTTGGCGAAATGTCGTGTTAGAATTTCACTAGTCGACACCATTATAGCATTGGTATGCTATTGTACCGTTAATATTTGTTGTTAATTGATATAAGTACCTCTTGTTGCTTATAGTGAAATTAGGATATTTAAATTAATTTTGACATCCATATGAGCTATTCGTTCAAACATGTATATAAATAGTCTAGCCTAGTTTATATTTTAAACTTTGCTTAATTTTGAAAGGAATAAAATCGTATTCTCCGCGTCCTCTTCTCATCATCATTCAAGAGAAAATATTGGTTGAATATTCTTATAAATTTCCTTATAAGTAATCAGAATGGCATTTAATCCTAAAGTCCTAAATTATCACATCTATTACGCATCTGTCGCCCAATCAAAGCGCAATACATCATTTCAATACTGTCGTACTGCAAATCCAATGTAAATGAAATTCAAGTTTACCGAGCTTGCCCTAATGGTACGCCATAAATTATAGAACAGCGTGCTCTGTTATCTATCCTTGTACACAATGTTGTGTAGATTATACTGAATATGTAATAGAAATACCTAAATTATACATTTTATGACGATCCATATCGTAAACGAACAAACGTCCGGAATTCAGCTCTACTTTTAACATTACTAAACAATGCTTTACGTAAATAGCTTTATTTCTTAGTTTTGTAACAAATTAGAAGTATTTATGTAACGAAATGTTAGAACAAAATTTAAATATTCAATTAAGCCGCAGTCACTAATTCATCGGCTACTAGAAAACATCACGCAAACTATTTGCAAAACACAACCAGTTTCCGAATGTCGCAATTTGGCGTGTGCTTAGATTTTACGAGATGTTGGTAATTAGATCGGAGCCGGTCATAACTCACGATAAATGCCTGTTTGTGGGGAACTAGGGGAAAATTTCCTTTAAGAGAATCGTAAAATGGTTTAATGCTCGCAGCCCAGTAATCATTGGTTGAACACCTCTCATTCAATAAAGGCGCGGATTAACCTCAACTATTAAACAAATAATTGCAGACTTAACGGCCCGTTGCCTAAGCTAAATGTGTACTAGAAATAATAAGTGCCACATCATTGCAAAATTATCGAACATTCGTGAATTTCAAGACTAGGTTATTGTAAGTCTTAACTTCTACTCAGATTTTAGTCCACTAAGTTCAAACATTCCAACATTTGTCTTAAAATTGCTCAAGAATTCACTAATTTGTAATAGATATTGATAAAAACAAGCCACGACACATAAAGGCATCGCTGACAAAGGAATGAAATGGTATGCATTTCAAATTTCAAAATAATCAGAAAAATACTAAAGCCGCGCAACGTTCGCAATGGGCTAACGTACAAAAAATCCTGATTTCTGTCTGTTCTCACGATGAACGTCGCCCTGATTCCCACATCCAGTGCATTTTATAACCTTTAATATCGTAATGCGCCTGCGTGACAAATCACTTGTGATTGGTCGGAATCTGCGACTTACATTGATAGCCGTAAGCCCTTAAACGTATAACATTCTTGATCCATTCCTTACGTATTCCTGTTTACGTTTTTTACTGCTGTGACATCCTTTTTAAATCTTGTTATAATTATAGATACATGTCTAAATATATTAACATCAGAAACATATTTCTCCTTATTCCTTTTGCTTTTTATTCTACTTCGCTGGACACACTTTGAAGTAAGATATCATTTACTTACTGTAAATTTCTATCTTCCAGCTCGATCAATGTAATGAGTTGAATATCTTAACCGTTTATAGGTACTGCGTACGACGCCGCAATAACAAATGCGTCAATGAAGAGCGTTTTCAAGTATTCCAGCATAATGCTCGTGGGATTATTTACTACACAGTTTTTCCTGCCAGCAATTCATACTTCCATGCCATGTCAGTTGACATCTATACAGTCTTATTTATGTCCCATACAGAGTTCATACATCGGCTTGTAATTTCATAACTCACCTTATGGCGATCGGCGCGACTCGTTACCTAAAATAGTTATATGAAATAAATCAAAGACCGTCGACACGATATCGTCTAAAAACTGCGCGCGTGTGAATCTGCTACGACCGCAATCCTATGAGAGAATATGATATAGGAATGTGTAGTATGACGCTCTTTTAAATCGCTGGCTACAATTTAAACTTTTGCAAGCCAGTCGTATCCGACTGAAGGAAATATTATTGAATGAATAAATTCATAAAGTTTAAATCCTTTTTAGGAAACTAGCGTGAATTCATATTTTATTAAATTGTTTTATGTATCAATATTTGATGTGAATTTTCTTCATTAGTTCTTTTTTTCAGATTCCTTGAGCTATATGATTTACGATTACCATTACGATTAGGTATGTCTGTAACGCATTCCTTTACAATGTTATTTATAGTGTAGTATTAATTCTAAAAATAAACTATAACAACCAATCCTTGAGTCTTATTTATTTTTATATGTGCGAAAAAGTAAAAATATTGTAAATATAATGACGAAATATGGACGAAATATAATCTTTATCTCATTAACTCTATTTTGAAACATCGAATCAATTTTATTTTAAATAAAATGGAAGTAGTTAGCATAATATACGGAGTGGAAAATAATGGTATTAAGCAGAGACCAATAACGATGCTTCTACACATAATGATACGCACTGCAAGTCAAGCACAACAGTATTTCTCCATTGGCAGTCAACAAAGCATATAGCACTTATCGTTCAACGATTAATACATGCTATGATAGTCTTTATCTACAGAGTATTAATACCAGAATCGGTTATTCCATATGTGTATATAATATAAATGATCGTTTACATAAGTGCTCGAGCGTAATTGTCCTCCATAGCGGTAACTTATAATCCGATCACATATGAGATATTTAATTACAAAAAGAGCTGACTCTGATTAATTGATTATAGAAATACATGCAATATTTTATGCGAACGTAAATTCTATATACAGGAAACACAATCAACTCTATATAAAACGACCATAGATAAAATAACGATGTCTCATTTCAATTCACACCTCGCCTTCAATATCATACCTATATTATTATTCACTGATAAATGAAGCAATTTATATTGCATACTTGAATTATATATTTAAATTATTATGTTCGAATTCGATAACTATGTTATTCAACTTCAATACTATAATTTATGAGATTAGTTTCTACATAAGAAACAAGTGGGACGAGTTGACGAGCCTATTCGAAATGCATAAAGGCTCACCAAAGTGGCCGTTCGGAATCGCTCTGTCGGTAGCAGCACGAACGAATAACCGTTTCAAATGCTAATATATCACAAGGCGGCGCGGCGTGATAGCGCTCATTGGCCACGGTGTTTACATTAACATACATAAACGTGTTGGCCCCGCCTACCACGTAATACGTCACGTCTTCGGATCGCCGTTAATTAAGTACAATTAGACGATCGTGACTCGGGTAATGATGGGCGCACATGTTCTAAGATCCATTTGCGAGACGTGCAAACAGGCAAAATTGTAAAGATCGCGAAATATTCCATACAACTCGCCGACTAATTCCTATCCAAGCACCTAATTTCTAACGTACGTGCAAATATTAACACTACGCGGTGGAAGCCCGTACGATATTACCTGACCTGACCAACGTAATAAACTAGAAACTACTCGAAGGAGTTTGTTATAAATGAACCTCAAATGTCAATAATTCCACTACAACTGTCGTTGCTTATGGACCTGCACGGAATGTAGTTTCTTCACCTTAGCTGAGTTTGTGACCTTTTTAATTATGATTGAAATGCAGGAGGCAGGGCAGGAGCCCATATAGTGGTTAGCAAATGGAACTTATTAGGATAAGTTTTCGTGTCGATGCTCTACAGAGTGATGCTCTACATGGTTTGACCGAACCTAATCTTCTATAAAAAAAGGAAAATCAGTCAAATTTTATATCGACTAGGTTTATATCCTCTATCCTCATTAATTATCAAGGTATCGTTGGATTAGAATAGTCCAAAAAAAGATTTTCATAGCTAAGTTTATTTAATAATAATAATAATAAACCCCATCGCCCACGGTTGGAATAACCCCATCGCCCACGGTTGGAATATCTATTAGACAATAGATATTCCAACCGTGCAATCAGTCAACCCGCAGGACACCTTGTGGCGGGGTGTCGGGGAGTAGCGACCCCGCGGGAACCGAGTGCTCCCGGGGAGGCCCCTGTCTTCATCTCCGGCTTGCCTTCACCGGCCGGTCGGAGTGAAGCCTGACGAGGACAGGACCCCCACCTCTGGCTTGCCTTAACCGGCCGGCCAGAGTGGAGTCGCGAGAGCTTTTAGCTCGAAGGGTGGATGCGAAGCGTAAGTGGCGAGTGGGCACGTGATGCTGGACCCTCAGGGAGCGCGTGATCGTCGTTTAAAGTCCAGGGACGCCTCTCCACCCTTAGCTGCTCACGACATGTTGCCTTCTTGTTGCTAAGTTACTGCGACTTTTTAGAGGGCCCATCTGTGAGAGGGCGAGTCACCGTCTGCCAATATATTTTTACAAACTTTGTTGTAGAAAGACAGACGCCATAGTTCCTATAGACCCAGTAACCTGTCCACATAGCACCCCTTTCCATAGTCCAGTTATTTATTTCCATTTTTCTGTAATAGTCCTACATCGGCCGCGGACTGCCCAGGGCTGTATCTCTATATAGTGCAGTCATGGGCAGGCTGCGGCTGATGCCCCATAACACATTAAAACTCTCAAAAGGGCCTCTGCGTGTTGGATCCGTGTCCCCACGTAAGCCTTCCAAAAGACCGGGTACCGTCCTTCTGGTGGTACCCGAGTATTATGGTGATGAGAAACATAATAATAAAAACATTTATTGACAATAAAACACACCACACAGATACAAAAAACAAACATAATTAAAAAAGAAAACAAAAAAACCAATAGAACTTAAAAACTAATAAAACTTACTTAAAACAAAACAAATAAAATAATATAAAAAACCTTATAACTAAACTTAAAAAATATAAACTAAAAACAACAACAAAGAACTGTGTGGTAATGTCCATTATCAAAAGGGACTACTCAGTTAAAAGCTGTAGTGCCCCATAGGAACACTAACAGCACTGATTTTCAGGAGCCCCTATCGATTGCGACGATTGGAGTTACAGCTTATACCTACGTACTTTGCATTGTAGCAAAGTACAAACACAGACTATATTATATAAATAGATAACAAATCTGAATAATATATATATGTATATACAACGATGGAATAGTGATACGTGTGATATATATTTATTAATATTAGCACTTACTCTGCTTATATAATATGAGAAATAAATGTGTAATAAATTAAGAATAATAAATAACTAAAATAACAAGTATTATATTATATACGTAGAAATATACAAATACAGCGGGAAACATCAACGACACAGGCTGGTACAGCGTATTTAATAAATGTTTTTTATATTTAAAACGAAAGTTTGTGATAGTTTTTACTTCAGACAGGGGTGGTGGAAGGTTGTTCCAGCACTTAGTGGCGCTGTATGTGAAACCGCCTCTAAATGATGCAGTGTGGTGCATGGGAACCGAAAGCTTTATGCTGGCAAATCTGGTTTTGTATTTTAGGTCGCTTCGTTGACCTAACCAAGCTAATTTTTCATATAGGTATGATGGTATTTTTTTGTGCATCAACCCAAATAATAAAGTAGCAAAATGTAATTGCCTACGTCCATCCATATTTAAAATACTGGCGTCTTTAAGATAGGGACTGATGTGGCTCCTAGGTGGAACGTTCCAGCAATATCGTGCGCAGGCATTCTGGACGCGTTGTATAGCTGTTTTAGTACGGCTCAGCAGTCTAGGGCCATATACAGTATCCGAGAAGTTAAATTTCGACAAAACAAGAGAATCACATAGACGGATACGTAAATTTAAATTTATATATTTTCTTATTTTATACAAGATTTTTAACCTATAAAAAGAATTAGAAATAGTGTTATTTATATGTTTTTCGAATCTCAAATTCTCGTCAAATAATAAGCCTAAATTCCTTGCCTCGTGCACACGTTCGATTAAATTATTATTAACTACTATTTTGGGATCAAATTGCTCAATCGCTTTTACCATCTTAGGGCTTCCTAGAAGCATAAATTTGGTTTTTGATAAATTTAAAAATAAAGAATTACTTACGGACCATGTAAATATACTATTTAAATCCGAATTAATTAGGTTTATGGCATTTTGTGTTTCGTTAGGATAGCAAGATATGTACAGTTGCATATCGTCAGCATACATCTGGTAATTGCAATGTTTTATGCGTGACACTACATCGGCACTGTACAGGATAAATAATAGAGGTCCCAATATTGATCCCTGGGGAACTCCCCTCGAGATACTTTTGCAGTCCGAAAAACGTTTGCTACCATCTTCCTTTGCAACCGAAACCTTTTGAGTTCTACCACTGAGGTAACTGTTAAACCATTTCACAGCATTTGTACTTAAACCATAGTAAGCTAGTTTCGACAACAATAAATCGGCATTTATAGTATCAAATGCGCGAGTGTAATCGAGAAGCAAAAGAACCGTAGCCATTCCTCTATCTTGTGCTCCCAAAATGTCATCAACAACGTCCATCAATGCAGTTGAAGTGCTTCTATATTTGCGGAAACCAGATTGTCGGTCAGGAAGGATGTTATTTGACTTCAAGAACTCCATGAGCTGGTTGTGTACAATTTTTTCTAGGACTTTGGACATGCAGGGAAGTATACTGATGGGGCGTAGATCTTTACATACCAAGTGTCCTCAAATTTGCCAAGCCCTTTTTTATTTTTGTAGCGATGAAAAAATATATATATCAATTTGTCCAAAACATCTAAACAGAGAGAAATTTATTACCCTATTCTATCTTTATTTATCTATCCACACTAGACAGAGGTCGTCATAGCCAAAGATTTCGCAATACAATTTCCTAGTGTCCAGTAACAAATCATAAGTAAGCCGCGCTTGGCTCACGAGCTCACCTAATAAGGATCCGGATGTCGATGCTCGGTTCATGTTCAAAGGATTTATGTTTACTGCTTTTGGTGCAAATTAGCCGCGTGTCAGCTCGTAGGCGTGAGCTAACAAATTTGTACACTCCAGTGTTGATATGATACTTTCGCAATTAATGCATTGTTACTAAAACTGTCCTAGAACAGACAAATTCCGATTATTTCTCATACGCTGCTATGTACGAAATGATCACAATCAGACCTGCGTACTGGAAATTTTACCTCAAAGATAAACATTGTATCACTTCAAGCACTATCTGATTTTAATGCAGTTAAAATTAACTACATAATAACTGGATCTAATATGAAATTCAATCTGGAAAGTGGCAATCGATTTTAGATATAGGTATTTACTGCTTAATAAAATTGTAATATCTTGTTCAGTAGGTACAATCAGTCACCTAAATCTTTAATTGGTTATTTAGAAAACTGATATAATTGATGACTCTGTTTTTATCCCCCTCATTAAATTTATATTATGTATTTGTATAATTAATACAAAGACAATCCGAACAAACAGTAAGGCTACACATAGCGAAATATCATTAGTACTGCAAAGTAAGCAAAGTTGAATATATTCCACTACCTTGTGAATGATTAAAAAAAGAAAACATAATTGTAACGAGTGCTCTAGTTACCGATGTCGCAAGTGGGTAGGCGTACGTCGAAGGCGAGCGTAGGAGCCGGCATCGATCAGATGGTCACCCCACCGGTCACGTCATTTCGCAATTTCTGTACACATTTTAGCATACTGACGTTTCTAGGATATTCATCATTGATGTCAGTTTTCGAAGTGTATGTAAAAGTTGTTATGCGCATATCAAATTGGACCAGTCTAATTGGTATAACGACTCCGAGAAATAAACGTCTAAAACATTTCATGTATTTCGCTGTATAATAGAAGGTTGTGTAATTCTTTGAACCATATAGAAAATCATAAATTAGCCATATATTCTTAACTATAACAACTATTTATTAGAGCACGAATTTATGTGCTGATATTAATTTCCAAATCAAATAGTTATCATGTGACATGTGTTTAATATGTACTTTCTTTGTTGCAGGTCGGTGGCGCACGAGCCCGATGAGCGCGTGCGCTGCGGCCGCCATGCGCGAAAAGCACGCGGCGCCGCGCCGCCTCGCCTCCCCGCCGTCCTCTCCGCTCGAGCACCACGCCAGCCCCCTCAGCTCACCCCGTGCCGACGAACCCTTGGACCTCAGAGTCACACACAAGCGCCCCCAGCGGCTAGAAGATGAAAACTGCAACTTGATCGCTCCTTCTCCACCGCCACACCCCACGCATCCTGCGCATCCGGCGCACCCAGCGCTGCTACAATTCTGCAGGCGGTTACCTCTGGCCTTACCGGCCTCGTTTGGACGATACCCTTTCTTGCCCGCAGCGGCCGCGACCCTGCTCGCTCCGGGTGCACCCAGACCTCCACCGGTCCCTCCGAATCCAGGAGTCAACAGAGCACGTGACCGCTACACGTGCTCTTATTGCGGGAAAGCATTCCCTCGTAGTGCGAATTTAACTCGACATTTAAGGACGCATACCGGCGAACAGCCGTACCGGTGCAAGTATTGTGAACGCTCCTTTTCAATATCGTCAAATTTACAACGACACGTGAGAAATATTCACAACAAAGAGAGACCGTTCCGCTGCCGTCACTGTGATCGCTGTTTCGGACAGCAGACGAATCTAGACAGGCATTTGAAGAAACATGAAGCGGAAAATGGAGACGATAGTCGCAGGAGATCCCCTGAAGAGACTTATTTCGAAGAAATTAGATCGTTTATGGGCCGCGTTGCGCCCGCCCGACGCACTGCAGCCGCCGCGGCGGCGAGCGCCCCAGATCATACCTGATAGTGGCCTTATAAACTTAATCAACACTATATCTGGTCGGTGTATCCAAATGACTTTGTATTACACAAATTCGCCCTCAGCCTTTGGCATTGTGAGTTGTTGTGATTGATTAGTATTAGCGCCAATGGTTCCAACTTTACTTCTTCTCTTCTCTTTTCACGTATTCTGTCTTCCAAAATGTTTCTAATATTTGTGTCATGTTGAAAAATAACAGGTCTTATTTACGATCTAGATATAAGAGAATAAAAAATATTCCTAATTGTTACCGCTACCATTTCTGTACCTACTGGCGCAGATAAGAGAGACAAGGAACTATACAGTTCCGCGTTAGGTTATTAGTTTGTGTTAAGGCAAGAAGTGATATCATATCGTATCTAAAAACTGTATGTACTTACTGTAAATATAAACGATTGTGTTAAGTCTTAAATAGTTTAGGTAGAAATGTAATTAATTTTCACTTATGTGAAATTTTCTTCCTTAAAGAGAATGTTATAAGTGTTCAGAGAGTGTTCGCTACGTTAGGAGTAAGTAGTAAATAGGTATAGGTATTATATGAATGTAAGTAGTCTCCTTTGTATTATTTTTGTAAATTTTGCTTGTATGATGTTTTATATTATATTAGTACTTTAGTCTGAGAGAAAACGCCGGTTACCAATAAACATTATAACTTGTTGCTTATTGAAGATATTATAAATATTTTTATTGAGTGTTAGAAAAGTTGTTTGAAAATGTTCTGATCAGTGGATTTTATCTGTATGTTGGACAAATTATTTAATATCTGGGTTTAACAACAGCTGTGTATGTACAATATGCAGTGTGTGGTTTCCTACATTGTTAAGTTTAAAATATTATGCGAAATGATAAATTTTTATCAAATTTGAAGTTTGTATTTTACACATTTATAAAATTTTATGAATTTTATTGATAAACGTTTTGTATCCAAATTTTTAACTAAATTAAGAAATACAAATCTGTGATTTTATTTATTTACTCGTGTTTTGGCTCCGTACATTAATTCTTTTTTATATATTTTAACAGATTTTAGACGAAGTCTCTCAAAGAACTAATTTAAACGTTCCTTTAAGTATAGATAGATCTCTATTAAATGTTACGAGTATGGAAATTCTATATCGTTTTTTTTATTTAAAAATATTTGTAAAACTCCTTTTACTAGCTTATGTATACTAATACACAGTTTTGGATATTGTCAAAACTGTAGGTAATATCTGACACAATTTGTGTATGATTTTGTTTTCAAAAACTTTCTCCTGTTTCAAGTACAAATGCCACTTTGAAATAATATTGTATCCTTTGAATAATTCATATTTTAATCTTATATCAAACGTTACCTTTAAAAAATAGAATATGTATGCAGTGCCTTACTATGTTAAATACTCGTACCAAATTTAATTTTGAAGTTTTATGAGATGCTATTTAACTTATCAATAGTTATGTAAGAAATAGAGATTATCACCTTTGTCATATTGTATTTTTCATACCTATTAGTCGTTCAAAGGTCACCGATTACCTTGTCAAAATGAAATAAATATTATTAAATTTTTTTGTGTATTTATTTCTTCTTGGTTCTTTCCCTATTTTTCAACTTATTGTGTAATATAAAAGAGTATTCTAATTATATTAAAATTGTTATTTAATAATATGACGATTCAAAATTATTTATCTTCTTGATAACTAGTACAACCTTGACGTTATCTCATCTACTTATTCGGCATATTCGATTTTTGATTCGGCATATTTGCCCAAGCTAAAGTAATTTCATGTGGTTTTTTTGACAATTCCTTACATATTATTTCAATTACATTTTAACCACCATTTTATTGAACATAAGGAAACTGCTTCATCACTACATAGTATAAAACAAAGTCGCTTTCTCTGTCCCTATGTCCCTATGTCCCTATCTATGGTTAAATCTTTAAATCTACGCAAC
Source organism: Colias behrii (assembly GCA_029959065.1). Taxonomy (NCBI): domain Eukaryota; kingdom Metazoa; phylum Arthropoda; class Insecta; order Lepidoptera; family Pieridae; genus Colias; species Colias behrii. The sequence continues at coordinate 4,962,392 of JARWMC010000016.1, forward strand.
GGATTTTGATGCGGTTTTTTTGACGTGACAACGTCTTATAATTCGATTGAGCCGGCTGCACACATGAAAAAACATGACTCATGCGGCGTTACCTCGCTCTGAGGCGTTCCATGTAAGGCTTGAAGTGCAAGCGAGAGCGCGGAACGAGCGACAAAGAAGCACAATCGGACGTTGTCACGTTCAACTATCGTCAGTAAACCGACTTTACAGACAACCAATTTTTTTTAATAGATAGAGTGATTCAAGAGGAAGGTTTTAGTATATAATTTATTATGTTTAAGACAAAGCGGGCGAAGCCGCGGGCGGAAAGCTAGTAAGTTATATAAAACGAATTTAATTAGGCACATACCGTAATTCATAAATCGTAATTAGAAACTATCACCAATCGCCATTTTCGAAGGGCAGGTAGCCGTGGGCCGTGGTCGTGCGCCCGCGCCGCCTCAGAGCCCGCGATATGATTATGTTTTATAGCCATTAATTTGCGACAAATGAAACCGCCCAACACGCAGCCATCTTGGTTAACTATAAGTAGTTTAAATATAAACTAATCATAGATATTTCTAAATGCTCCGTTCGAGGGTTGCCAATTAATGTTGAGCCTTTTCGTCAGTAACATATTGATTGGGAAAATTTATAGTATTCGAATGTAGGTTTAAATTGGAGTAGTAGGTATTACTGACTGTATTTAATTTAAATTAATGTTTTGTGTCCAGAATTAAAATGTATTAATTTAAACGATAGGTACGATTATTTCGCAAGCATTTTATGTATATCCAAATGCTAACCAGCATATCATTGCTTATCAATTATGTAACTAAGATATTAAACAGTTATATAATAAACAACAGTTTACGTAGAAACTATCCCATTCTCATCGATATCTAGCAACCAAGTTTGAATTCCATTATGTATAAGTTATTCATGATAGGTAAGTCTGTAAGTTAGAAGCGACGATATGCACCTGAAAATAACATTTATCTGGTCAAAGATGCAAACATGCAGCTGAAACCTACAATATAAATAACACAATATTATCTAAGTTTTTTAATTTAGAAAATATTATTAAAAAATGGTACAACACCTCTTGGTAAACGGTAGAATAATGAACAAAGACAGCATGGGTCCTACTCTAGTACTATATTATTATCTATCTATGGCATTATTATATATAGGTAATGCGTACACGTATATATTTATTTTAAACTCAAAATAATATTTTGGACTTCCATTAATAAATGAGGAGGTTACTTATACCATAATTAATCGATATAAAATATCAAAACAACATAATAAGTTATTCTATAAATGCATTTATTTCGAGATAGATATGTATATTATACGTGTTGTCCTAACCGCTTTTCGCTAGTAACTGGTGGTGCAAAGTTCCATTGCAGGGTGGGGCAGATTGCACAACGATGACACGGCCGGGCGCTTGTTAGCGGCGCGTGCGCATGCCACTGTTGCGTTGCGTTACATTATTTATTGCTTATTGAAAAACCGCGCTGCGCCTATCGCTTTCGCACAATTATGACTTGTGGTCAACCCCTTCTCCGGCTTTTTTACAGCAATGTTTGGCAATCCTAGCGCAAAGTTGTTAGTGTTTTTAGAAATCACCATTGATATTTCACGCAAAAAATAAACGCATATTCGGCTGTTACGTCCGATTTCATATCAACGTTTCGTGCTGAATGTGAAAGTTTTTATGTAAAAATAATTACTTACCGTGTTACATGAAGTTTTTTTCGTCATTATCTCAGTGATTATAAGTGAAATATCGGTCTGATTTGAAAGGCCGGTGGATGGTGATAGCATGGAAGCGATGAAATCAACCTCCTGCGGTTGATTACATGATTTTAGAAGTGTATTTTGTGGTAACTAGCCACCACTCACCACAGACATAAAGTTTAAGTATTCATGATTTATTGCATTTGTTTAATGCTCTTTAATATAGGACAATAAAATATTATTTTAATGTATATGTTGATATTTTAAAAGAATATGTCAATACAACTACTGCGTTACTTTATGTCATAAATTAACCAAATTATGAGTAACCATTAGATGTCATGAGTTCTCTACAAACGCATCCCTCGATACGCATCCTTGCGGAAAAAGCACTCTTATTCGTCGGTACAATAGTATTCATAAATATAATATGTTAAAAAACTATACGATATTACTATACGATCCCACATACCTACAATATAGCGCTAAAACTTACCTCTAAGCCATTTTAACGCATACCTTCAGATCTGGAGGTTAAATGTAAATAGAGTTTTCCAGTACATTATTACCATGTCATAACAGGTGACCAATCCATCACTTGCTCAGCGAACTAACTAATTAACGAGAAGGTCGGAATGACGAAACCCGCTCCACATGTCAAAAATATTTACGCAATTTATTTTTATCTCAAAGATGTCTCATGATCATGGTTATATAATAAGTAACGCTAGTTTACTTATTAGAAATTATGTAGGCTCTATTGGCGAAATATTATAGGATTATTATGAAATGTAAAGTATCGTAAAATAGTTATAGGCGGTTATTATTTTTTAATGTGACACGAAATATAGCAATCACCCACCGAGGTAACAACTCAAGATACTTAGATTTTAATTAAAAGGGTATCGTGAAAGCGAAATATGTAATAAGCTATAAAATCAATTTATAGCATGAAATATGAACATTAATTTAAGGTAGCAGTTTCATTTTGATCCTTTATGTAATAGTTTAAAAATAAACACTTTATTTAGTAACTACTTTATAAACTATGTTAATAGCTTGTCGTGTATCATAGCAACTCTTCGCCAAGTATGGCGCGATTCGCTCCACATAGCCTTACCTATATATAAGAAAAGATATTTTGATGAACGATAAATTAATTAAAAAATCGCGTACCTCTATAATCAGCGAGTGACTCGCTTATCGATATCTCGTAATCGATATCGATGGCGACGACAAACATCGATTTAATTACACCTAATTTTGGTCATTGCGTCTCCCTTAAATCAATTTATGTCTCGTAAAATGAGACAGGTTCTCAGTCTGGTAACGAACATATCAGTATAGTAGGTAATAGCTTAATCAATAAATAATATATGTTTAGTTCAAATTTGGAAAATATAATAATCGGAAATAATGAAAAACTAATGTAAACTTCGCTTTAACTTGACTAATTGATAAATTATATTTTATTTCTCGTTCATTTTATGTCAAGAATAATAATTATTTTTTAAGATTAGTACCTTCTTACCTACATGTATACCTACCGCTATAACTTGTTGAAGTTTCAATGAACTTCTCGAGAAAAGATCTTTTCAAAAGCATTCAAGAATTCAAAAGGAATGCAAGCTCTAAAACACACCTGCTTTCATCTAAACTAGTGACGTGCTATTATCGTAACATAGATTACATCCGGTACTATAATTTAATACATGAACATATTATAAGCAAACAAATTACTTCGATGTATCGAGTACTCGGGGGCTATAATTATCGATTTTTTGAACAAATTCGATGATGGGCTGCTTATTCATACATCGTTGTATGGCATTTATCAACAGTTACCACAAATCGAGAAACTTATTATACCTAGTGATGTGGAGCGATGAATCGATACTACGTGCAGCGTATCGATAATTGCAAGGCTCTCGTGATAAGCGTCAACACATAATGCTGTAGTATCGTGAAATTATATATTACCTGTGGTACAGAGAGCAATGCTGTCAACCGGTCCTCCGTTACCAAGGTTCCGTTGCCACGAAATGAAAACATTTTTGTGATAAGTATTTCTTGGTTATTCAATAAATATTGTGATGAATTAATAATAAAAGTAATAAAAACTATGATCGAGATAGTACAGTAAATAAACAAGGATTACCACGAGCATATTAAAATAGCTATTTAAATCCATTACTTACTTCGTTTTTTTTCAGAAACGCAGCGGATGATTTGTTACTTTCTAAATAAGTATAGATAATTTAAATCAAAACCTATACATTGAATTATTTACTTTTAAATACACATTAAACACACACTTTATTACACTTTATTTTAGCACATAACTACATATTACACACATAGTACACAAAATTTCGAAATGTAGAATAATATAATATAATTAAAGATAAATCAAGTTTCAAAATGTTGGAATAGAAAATATTAGACAAACATTAATACGTGAGTGCACCATATACTGAACCCAGCACACATAATCTAGATGGCCTGACGGGTCGGCTCGTCGCACGTCAGCCTGTCACATTATAAATTCAACCAACGAAATGATTTTATTCCACTTGGCTCTTGCGAATTTTGGTACACCTGAAAAATAAATATTCTATCGTTAATTTACATAAATGAAAACCATAAGTTTTTTTTTTGCTAATTGATTATGTTGTTTGTTATTTTTTTAACTCTCCCTTTGAAGTCTACTACATATACTACATATTTACATGCATACATAATACATAATATGTTTCTATGTGATGTTTTGTAAATAAATATTATCTTATTTTATTCCTTCCTTTTTATTATATTTTGCTAATATTAGGTCATATATCTGTTGTATTATAAAATAATAAAAAATATACTCTTATTATACGCGCAAAGGGGAATAAACTCGATGTAAATCAGCGACTAATTCTGGTCGAGTTTTTCGTAATAAACTCGATCGCACTCGGTTTACTCGAATACTTTTGCCGCTTCAAATTAATTTAAACCATTTTGGTATGATTTAAAAACACTTTGAAGTGTTTCGCATTCAAATAACTCTATTGAAACCGATACATCATATATATTTCAAAAATGTATTACTGCACATGCTGTGAGGAAAAAATACTGAATAGAATACATTTCTAAATTAGTAACATATTTAAAATAAAAAGTAATTATAAATACATTCTTGTAAATTCCGAAAACTTTTATGTGGAATAAAATAGACATAGATACGCTAAAAAGTTACAATAGCTCCAATCTCGTTGAATTCTAATGAAAGGCTGCTTCCATCTACAAAATCGTGAATATTACATAGTACAGAAATAAATATTTTCTGGTAATTTCAACACATGTTGGTGTAATTAAAAATACTGTTAAAAATTAATTCATATTTTATTATTGAACCTTATGACGATTAATTATAATAAATAACTAATTAATCACGATCACAAAACCGCCGGTATCTCCTTACCGAATCTCATGTAAAACAACTGTGAATAAATAAAAATATCGAAGCGAAAAGTGCAAAACAAGAGCAGATTCCGAAATAATGAGCTCCCGCGGAAGACACGAATATTTAAAATCGCTCGACGGATGCGGCCGCGATTAATTAGCGAGATGTATGCTGGAAATGTGCCACCGCGTACTGCGTACTAGGAAATTTTATTTGCTTTATATTTCATTTATAACTATATGTTTATAAAAAAATTCGATGTATAGGGTAATTTTTAGGTAATTGCTGTACTAATCCTTTAGTACTGTAGAGCACAGGTTGCGTAAAATAAAAAACAATAATTTACAATGTTGAAATTGTGATAGTGGGTAAATTATGGCATGAATAGTGTCATGTTGTGTGTGATTACAACAAAACTTCTTATTATAAATTTGCCACAGGCATGCCAAGGGTTAACTACGCAGCCTTACAAATAAACGTTTAATTAATAAACCTAAATAATTTACAAATCAACAAAAATTAAAAGAATAAAATAAATTTCCATAACTGTGGCGTTAACTAAAAATCCTGTCATCGTCTTCAGAAATCAAAACTACGCAACGCACGATAAGAGCAAGAAACATCTGCACGTAACAAAAACAAACTCAACACGTACGTATATCTAAATCGAGCGATCCAGTTACCGATCGTTTTCACTCTCTATACAATCCCGCTACGTTTTCTAACTGATACAGTTTTTCATTTGACCACCGCGACACACCGGTTTCACTGTCTGCGGTTGCGCTCACAGCGAGGCTTGAACACTATCGCCTTTGCTTTAAATGCAATATTAATATCTTAGTTCTAGTTAACCTTTGGGCTGTAAAGCAAGTGATTCGAGTATAGCTTACAGTTTACACAATGCCCGTTACAGCTGGACTTTTCTGAAACATAGTACAAGGTACATTTAGGTTAAATTATGGTAGCAGATACGTGTTTAATATCATGAATATAAGGACATTGTACACATGTAAATCAAATAGGGCTTTTTCATAACTCTATCATCGATCGATAGAGATAGAGATCATCTATACTTCACCAAGTTCCATCAAACACTTTGATATCTATACTTATAATAAATCTGTAGAGAGGCCAATTCTGTACATGAAATATATTTAAAAAAAAACTATGAAGGGTTGATAAGGGATCGCTACTGATGCCAAAAATGCAATCAGTAAAATTTTTGTCTGTCTGTCTGTCTGTCTGTCTGTCTGTCTGTATATTCGTTATAGAAATAAAAACTACACGACGGATTTTAACGAAATTTGGCACAATTATTCTTCATACTCCTGGGCAGGTTATAGTATACTTTTTAATACGCTACGATCAATATGAGCAGAGCAGTGAAGGGAAATATGGGGAAAACGGGAGAAGTTACTCCATTTTTTAAGCTTCCGTCACGTGTGCAGCCGTAATGGTTAAAGCTACATAGAAATCATGTACGACACAAATGTTCTTAAATTATTATTATTATATAAAAATAAATTCCTAGACACCATATTATGTCTATCTTTTAAAATTGACTCACAATAACACGTGAAACTTCAATAGCTTAGCAATTCGGAGATTTCTGATTATATTTGTCTACTCTTACGTTTACAGCACTCTCACTCATCCCTAATAATTAAAAAAAGTTAACATTATTACCTATGCAATAAAAAAAGAATCATGTTAATCGGTGTAGAAACACCAAAGTTATACATGAAATACGCTGTAAGTCATCGCGCGTGAATACAGAATCATGCCATAAGGATTATTTTTGTGTATCAGTTGCCGCGTTCGACGCGCTTCGCGGCGGGAGCTATAAAAAGGCTGCGGGTCCGCACCCGTTTCGCGTTGTCACGGCATCACGTGTGAACGGCTGAACCGATTTCGATAATTCTTTTTTATTATATTCCTTGAAGTACGAGGATGGTTCTTATGTAGAGAAAACGTAAATACCACGGGCGAAGCCGGGGCGGACCGCTAGTTATATAATATAATAAAGTGTATTTCTTATACTTTACATCGGCTTATACATAATAGGTTTGTTAACAAAAAAAATGTGTGCGTGTACTAGTGTACACACGTAAGAAGCGAAACTTCTTTATGTCCTTATTTTTCAAAAAATAATTTACTATATGCAACTTTACAGAAATACGTCGAATCACGCGTGGTAGGGATAAGAGAAAGATGGCGCGTAACGAAAAAATGTTACACTAAATTTTTTTCCAACCCCGAGAAGTTTCACTTCAAAAAGCATAAGTGGCACCCGCTTCAAAGAACTTGCCTGTGTAGGCAGGTACCAGCTTCTCCCTAAGTCATTTTAACATTAAATTAAAACTTACCATTTTTAAAAGCACATAAAGTCAGAGCTCATTACGTTTTAGTCAAAATGATTCTTCATTAATGCCTTTCAAATCATGTTCAGGGATTAACGTCTAAACATAAAATGGTTGCATAAAGCTTTACAATTTTTATGCAAATTATTTACAAGTACTAATTTCACTTTTTATCTATGTCAATACTAATTTGCTAATCTTTGAGAAAACTAATTACTATTAATTTAAAGTTAATATAAAATAAAAACAAAATATGTAATGGCTTCATGTTTTTCTTTTAAATATTCTTGTATATCGATCATAACAGTAGGTACTTATAAAGATATACAGGGTACACAATTAATTAGCTGTGAAAAGGTACATTTACTTGAAAACTATTCCTGGTAATTCATATATTCACGATCAAGATGGATGACTTTGCTTTCTCGCGAGATGGGCACATACATTTTTTCTTACATGAAAAAAACTTGTTAAAAAGAAAAAAATAAAACGAGAGCAGCCCGCGGCAGCGGCCGAGCCTTCAATTAAGCCTCCATTGGAAAGGAGTAAAGGTTACAATGTGGCTCACGACTTTTTTTTTCGTATCCTTACAAATACTTATACAGTGGTTAATGTGATTTTTGTCACGTTCGAAATAATTGGTGTTCACTTGAAATGTTTTTATTAAATTTATTCTGATGAATTTGAACTGAAATCCAATTGAATGTGGTTGTTTCGTTTTCATGTTTAATTTTTGGAAAAAAGGTGTCATTTCTGTTTATTAGTCACGATGATCAAGATGACATTGATGAATAATTGTATACATTTAATTAAAACGGATTTGTATTTATCTTAAATGAATATGAGTATTCATACGTAAAAACAATTACTCATAAGTATATATCCATACTAATATTATAAATGCGAAAGTAACTCTGTCTGTCTGTCTGTTACTCAATCACGCCTAAACTACTCAACCAATTTGCATGAAATTTGGTATGGAGATATTTTGATACCCGAGAAAGGACATAGGCTACCTTTTATTGCGAAATATGTACCACGGGCGAAGCCGGGGCGGACCTCTAGTATTATATATATAGCTCTTAATAATTTCGCTATGAATCAATTATGAATGCAAACTTTCAGGAACATTTTTTAAGTGTAAACAAAATACCAAAACGTGTAATGAAATGAGTCAACGAGCTATTAAAAATTGGTTATATAATATTTTTAATTTTAGTCCACAAGGTTCTTAGGCTAATTATGTCATAATAAAGACGGATCATTCATAACGCACGACCAAGTTTGTAATCTAGAGCAAAATAATAACATTACGGTTAATATTACACTTTTAACATATCTGATGAACTAAATATGATGTCACATATCTTAGTCTTTTACTGGAAAAAGCGAAAGAATGTTCTCACACTCAATTAGGTACTTGGCTAAAGCATTTCATGTATTTACATACATATTTATCGATGCATTCTCAATTGGCAAAACGCAGTCTCATTTCGCGTGTCTTTCGAGATTCCCTGCGGAGCAGGAATGTTTGCAATGGACAATCATTAGCTATCAGTCTATATTTGTATTCACTCTTCTTCCATGTGGAATTTAAATAACTCATTTATTTGTAAATCGTAACATGATGTCCACCATTGAACATTTTAAGTAACAGTTTATGCATTAAACATAATATGTACACTTATTTTAAGACTTACCTATAGTTATTTTTTTTTATTGTATGTCAAAACTATTCCTACACAGTTCACGTAGTAGTTTGTGACCTTGACTGTTAGGTTAGACTGTTGGATTATCTGCTCTTAATTTAAATGTGTTCTTTATTCATATTTTTACTGACACAGGTATATCTGAAAGTCTTATGTGAAATGTTAAGAAAAAAAAACACCCTTTATAAACACGTATCTTCTAATCAAAAACTACATTCCTTTATTATATAAAAAAGCAGTTTCATATAAAATAATACTTGTCAGCAACAATTCCATAAGATTGCAAATGGACAAAAGGTCTCTGTCGTCTTCAAGTTTCTTTTTTAATTTTTCAGGTACGTTAATTTTTCTCAAAATCCTGTGTGACGGAATTAATAACTATAGTTACATATACTATATATTATAATAAATGAGTTACTATAGTTACATATTATACTTGCTTTAAGAATTAAAGTCACTTAGTTACGACTTCCAAGACGCGAGTATTTCAAGATATTTATGTATTATTCATAAAACAGCAATTCTGATATCAATAGGCAAGTTTTTTTTGCGATTTTGCTTCGTTGAATCATTACATAAATCCAATAAATGTATCATAGAATTATTGAATTAATTGAGTGTGGCTATGTAATGTATAGATAATGTATCATGTCGAAACGCATTAGCCCTCTTTATGTATTTGTTAATTTCCAGTATTTAAACAACATTTGCAGCTTTGGGTTATTTGTATCTTTAAATATTTAGAGCCCCTAGGCTTTACTCTATAAACAACAAAAAACATATTGATAGTGTAATTATAACATTTATTTTTTCGTTGAATAAGTACATCACCTCTAAATGCCAATACAATAATTAAAACAATATAAACAATATAAGCTTACTAGCCGTAAAATATTTTCACTACAACATTAAAGAGATTCATACTAGTTTCATAATGGCAGTGATGTCTCTATATTATTAATATAAACTTGTCACATAACTGGACATAGGCTACTTTCTCGTGACAAAAAACGTCACAGTACTCCATCATGACGAATGAAAGTGGAAAATCGTTGCTTATATATATTGATAATGATAAAAGAAGCACAAAACGGTCGTAATGGATATATTTCATCATTATTCTTGACGGCGATAGTTTCTATTGAATTTCTAAGTTATTTTTTTCAAGTATGAGGAAGTTATTTCACGAAGATTCAATTTAAAACTGTTACGGCATTGAGGAAAATGCGCTGCGTAAATTTTTTCGTACATAAATTTATTACTTAATATCAGCAGTACAAAGTGTTGAATAATTTTGGCCGAAATATAGCTTAATTTACAAGGGACCTCAGCGTAAATCGTATGCAAAATATTTATCATCAACAAGCAAAATAAAGTCTTGCAAGATGTGTAATAAATCTATATGTAAATCAACAGTAGTAAAGGTAACGCCTACGGGGTCACGCGATGTACGCACGTCTTTATTTAATTGTTATCATCCACGACAATCTGTGGTAATTGTTAACATAAATCTTGGACAGCTTTTTTACTTAAACATTTACTCTACACACAGATCTGCTTATTTAAGCTTGCGGTTTTAAGACCTCGACAGTATTGTTGATTAACTCCAATCTTGAAATTAATATAAGTCACGAAAGCTCATATTGTATAATATGTGTTAATATCATATTTAATTATGAAAATATTTGTATTAAAAAAAATATGTTGGGTGTCAAAATATATTTAAGATTTTGCAAACTTGCAGTAACAACATTATGTTATGTGTCGTATTAAAGGCAAGCACGCTGCAGAAAGTATTTGGTCATGTTCTGGAGGAAATTATTATACCTCTTGTAAGGATGTTCATATTATTGTGTACGTGAAAGTTTGTGAGAACGGAAGGATGTAAGTATGACTCTATCATATACAAAAAATGGTGTATTCAACTAGAATTTGATATGGGCTGGATTTTTAAATATAAATATCAAAATAAGAAGGCATGTGCCTTTATCAGAAATGGGATCAGAACATAAAATGCTTATCAGAATATCTAGAAGACGTACAATAAATGTACGCCTTTTTCTATATCAATAGTTCATAGAAACAATGTAACCATCCACAATTGCAAACATTACATCCTAACAGAACTCCACACAACTGTACCTACAATTTAAAACTGTACTCCATGAACCCACATTCACCAATATTGAAATCCACACTTGAACTAGACCAGCACACGTACGAAGATCAGCGCATAGGGCTGCGAGATAATCAGTTTCATTACACGCTGACTCGTGACTAGCGCGATGCAGCACGGTCGGTAGGCGCATATTTATGCAGCCAAACAGCATCAATCATCCTAATGAGCTACAGCTATCTGCCTAGATACGAGCGGCCGCCGCGAGGCCATCGCGTGAGGAGGCTGTAGTGCTGCCACTGATACCCCAAATTATCGATAGCGATATTTGACGGAAACATAAATCATAGCCGCAATTGAACGTAAGTTATTGTGCCATTATATTTTTGTAACCGTAGCGAGAATTTTTAGTACCAATATGGCAATGAACATAAATTGTTTTACAATAAATAATAAATAAATAAATAAATAAATATATAATAATAAACTAATTTATTAGACTCATTACTTATTCAGACATTATATTATTTCATGTCCTTTTGCTAATTCAAATATACCACTATCACTTATGTAAAAATGTAATGTAAATGCATTATTTTGTATCATAAAAATCGATATCGATAAACCATGCAATACGATATTCAAAACCCTATTCTAACACAGTGATATCCAAGTAACAAGTTTAGCAATGGAGGAAAGAAAGCTGCCCGAAGCGTCCGGCGCTATTCACAAATTGGCACGAGCTAGGCACGCGTTCTCTCCTCAACCCACCACGTTATATGTATTCCATCGCTTTAAACGAACATCTTCCCTATTTCTATCACTATTAAGTATGCTATTGAATACCAACGACGTTCACTTATGCCCTCTACGCATATGAAATGAGGTACAGAGATTGAATGGCGCAGTGCAATGATACCTCAGAGCCATTAGTAAAAGCAAAAAGGATAGGATTCTTCCGATTCAATCATGTTTGTTTAAGTAACTTTTGAATTGGGAATACGAATCTTATATAAATAACATCATGCTATCATAGATCTATTTAAGTTGCTCATTTATATCGTACTAGTCGTATAACCTATTAATATTTAATTTTCTTTTGAATCAACACAACTAATGGTTCTCAAACCAAAATATGACGATTAAAAATGATTGATCTGATTCTCAGAATGACATGACATAACTGAAAAATTGGCCATGAATACATTCAATATCAAATTATAATGTTAGCACTTATGTTACGCTTCTGTATAATTACGTGTGACCCCCTCACCTATGTATTATATTATTATATACCTTTATATATTCGTACGTCAACATTCAATTAGGTATAATCATCTCATCAAATGGGGCCGCGGGCACTACGCAACCGAGGTGCCGTCAAAACAGTGAGCCACGCTCATTTTTCTACTGCAATTATTGTACCGACAACAAAATAATGTTTTTTTTTCTAAGCAATATACGAGAGCCAATATCAATTACTAGAAATGATGAATGTGAAGCACGGATAAATGATTGCTGATGTATGGAAAACTTGATGAATTTTACACTTTACTTGATTTTTACATATTACTCTTACTTTAACTGCGTTTTATACACTATTAAATGAAGTATACAGCTCTTTTAATTTCAATTGTTAAATTATGTTATGTTAAGTCATGCATACAATTTTTACATTAAAAATAATTAAATGTTTATTAATGAATACAAAATTATGGTAAGGACATAATATTTTATGTTTATGCAGAATTTATTTATGTGTATATAAATTTCTCATTAAACTTTTACGCATCCCTATTTTAATAAGCTCGTGATGGCTGAGATTAAATCAGGTAAATCGTGCAGCATTAAATCTACTTGTCAGTAAATTTAATCACTAATTTACATTTTAATATAAATACCATGAACCAGTCTTTCACACTTTTTCTTGTTAGCATACTTAGCCCTCAAAGAAAAGCAACAAAAAAAACTATAAGCTGTAACGTTGTATAAAAATAATATATAAGTCTAATTCTGGTATTTAGAATACAAATGCAAATTTCCTGAAACACTATGATATTTTTTGCAATTTTTTCTCGTAAATATTGGATCAATCATATTTTTTCTCCTCGAAAGCTTCCTATAATAATAAGCCTTGCAACCAATTCAAACCTATAACTATCATCTCGTAGAAAGCTCCGCTTTGTTTTCCACATCATAAATTGCCCCATACATTTTCCAAAGAAACTTTTTATAGATGTAATTATTGTAATCGTTCTATCATGATTACTATGTAAATTTATAATGGACTGATCATCGTCTTGTTATCATCGACACCATTATCCCTAGAACGGTAGTTTCATCCCATCAATCTTGGATTTAAATGTTACAAGCAAAAGCTCTCAACTTACCGTGCCGTAATAGACGATAATTTTTATAAAACAATTAAGATGCATCTATGTTTATGTTCATATAATAATTTTATGAGTCTTTTCGCTATTGTGTTTATATATCGAATACTGTAGACTATAGGCCCATGTCGAAAAAGTTATACGGCATCTGTGTCATACTATTTTTATACTACTTTTTTACAAAAATCATGGAGACAAGGGGAAAAAATCTTACCTGTACTTTAGAATTCTCATCTGCACTCAGTTGGACAGCTTACAAGTGACGGCATAGTGCTGAATCTTATTATTTTATGCTCTTATATCGTTCTAGATAGGTCACCTGGTGGTTCAAATGACCCATAACTTTTTCAACATGGGCCTGTAGTCTTATCTACTGTTTTCGATATTTAACCTTAAAATAACTGTTACATATTTATTGTGAAACATAAATCAAAAACATGAATTATTTATTGCTTTGCACTAGCAAATGAGATCGAAGGTATACATTTTTTCATTTACATTTGGGCAAAAGCAATTAACCGTAGTGCAATACAATAATTACTCAAATTAAAAACAAGTAGGTAGACCATGGTAGACTTATTTTACCAAATCATAATGCAAACACGTATTTATCTGTAATTATAATGCTTGAAACACTTTACTCATAATATATTAAACCTTTGAAGTAAATTATCCCACGTAAAAAATAAAAAGTAAAGTACCTACTACAGTGATTTATACACATAAAATGTCGAGCAGAATTTGTTCAATTAGCCCCTTTCTTTAATTGCTACGGACGACGGTCACGTCCCATGAGAAATAAAGTACGGCTTATTTGGTCAATTTATAACTTATCACGTTTCACGTCAGCTTCCGTAACATGGAGGATTATGCGTTTACTCGTTGCTTTAATGATGTCAAAAGGCAGAACATAATGCAATGTCCTTAAACGGCGTCCGCGCTTCGTTACTGTCGCCCCGGCCGCTCTGACATCTCCGTCACACGTATTAACATCATCAGAGCGACTCTGAATAAAATATATCAACTCGTTAAGATATAAAAAATGGGCCGTTGGAACTTAATCCGCAATCTGGCTCCGTCGACTCGTAACTCGGTGGGTTCACGTAAATGCCCCAAAAATTTGATTGTAGATATAAAAGTGACGTTTATCAAACAGCTGGATAAGTATTCATAATTCAGCGTGTCCTCTCGCAACGCGCGATAGTAAAAGAAGTTTTTTATTATAGTCGATGGTGAGGATCGAGAGAGAGGGGTGACCTCGCACCGACAACCTCCAACCGTACGAAACGAAATTAATTTGTCCGTATTTAGAAGCAGAGCAGATTGGAAACGTGTTGGAGTATTTCAGAGATTTTGACGTGACCACCGCCAGATAATATGACGGCCGAATAATATCCACTATGATTTAATATATTTTATCTTGATTTATAAGGCCGCTCTTTTTAGATTATGTCGATCGTATGACCTCGGGCAAGACAGTGTCGAAAAATTTTGCGTCGCATTATGCAAGGATACTCAAAGTCACTTTATGCCACTACAAATTAAATGTACTTCACATTAAATTGCTGATGGTTATCGGAAAAATTCTTACTGCAGAGCAATATGAATAATTAATTTTGATTTGTCGAAATAAAAAATAAAGTAAACAAGACCTTCCGGTGTTCAAATTCCTTTAAGAAATTAAATATTGTTGCATTAATTATAAGCGTAGGTACTATAAGTTTCATAATAATTTAATATGCCAACAATTTAATACATCATCGGGATCGCGTCATTGAGTGCCGGAACGATCTTGTGTCCGTAATCGAAACTTCCTTAGATGAAGTCTCGAATTGGGGTCGAATTAATCTGGTCCAATTTAACCCCAATAAGACACAAGTCTGCGCATTCACCGCTAAGAAGAATCCCTTTATCGCGACTCCCGTTTTTCAAAGTACTCCTCTAAAAGCCACAGCCAGTATCGCAATTCTTGGACTCGAATTCTCGAGTGATGTGCAGTTCTCTTGTCATCTGGAAGGTAAAGCTAAGTTAGCTTCGCAGAAACTAGGTGTACTCTGTAGAGCGGGGCAGTATTTCACTCCGAGCCATCGCCTTAACCTTTATAAGGCGCAAGTCAGGCCGCATATGGAATACTGCTCCCATCTCTGGGCCGGTGCACCTCAACAGTATCTCCTTCCATTTGACCGGATTCAACGGAGGGCTGTGCGACTCGTTGGCGAGCCAAGTCTAACCGATCGGCTTGATTCTTTGGCATTGCGTAGAGAAGTCGCTTCCTTATGCGTCTTCTACCGCATTTATCATGGGGAGTGCTCTGAAGAACTGTTTGGTGCACTGCCTGCTGCTGAATTCCACCATCGTACGGCACGTCATAAGCTGAAATTCCACCTATACCATCTGGACAGCTGGCGATCAACAACTGTTCGCTTTAGAAGAAGTTTTTTGCCTCGTGCTACCGAAATTTGGAATCAGCTCCCGCGGGCAGTGTTTCCAATGAGTTACGATTTGGGGACCTTCAAGAAAAGAGCGTACACCTACCTTAAAGGCCGGCAACACACTCGCCATACCCCTGGTATAGTAAATTGTGTCCAACGCAGTTGAAAAGGCCGAAAGCGCGAGCTATCCATTGTGCACACGCGTCCGTTACAACCATACCTTATAATTAGACGATATCAATTCGATGCGATAGCGTGGCGGTTCCTTGCGAAACTCGTCCAGTTTCTAAGGGACCATATCGATTCCTACCACGCAAATAAACGACGTTATTGAATTCCGCTGCGCAAGGAAAGTGGCTCGTATTCCGACTGAAATAGAATCGCTTTTCCCCTATGCTCTACATAAGTATTGCCCTTTCTTTCATATCTTCAATAGTCACCTTTATCGAATTCTATCTCGAAAACTGTGGTTTCGCAGTGCTACAATGAGTGCTCTCTAGCCAGAGACGCAGGGTCCGTATTCGAAACGTCGATATTGCCACATACAACATTTGAGCACGCCTCATGAATGAAGTATGAGTTAGAATCAGGATGCTGTAACAGTCCGGACGCGGGTCTAATTACCGCCGCCACTCAATATTGCAAAATGAACGAAGCCTATTCTAGTACCCTTCGGCTATTTCACCCGGTCTATTGTTACACAAAACGCATTTAACCGCTGAATGGTGTCTTGTAATGACCTGGGTGTGCCGATTCATGCTACCGATGTCGGCTAATGTGCAACACAATAAACAATATGACGCTTATCTCGATCATCGCTCCGAACAATTTCTAATTAATGTACAACACAATCCCAATCAATAAATAGTTGTTATGAAAGTCAATTTAATATTAATATGCACTGTGAGAGTACACGAGTTACGCAACGGCTTTGATACGTGACAACTTCGCTAGAATAAATTAAAATCGAACTGTGTTTGAAATTAATGCAGCATTTTATCCTTCTTTATTAAGGAGAGATTAAAAATTAATTTTATTATAGCGGCTCGTATAATAATCATATAAAATTAGCACGTGCTGAGGAGGTGTGATGATCGTTGGGATAATTTATTGCCGTGTCGAATTATTATACGTATATTATATCAATTTATATTCAAATAACGCCATAAATCACTAAATGTTTGGCACAGTTCGATCGCTATTTACAGTTTGGTATATTAGATTTTTTATGAATAAATAATAAGGTAGAGCCTTGTTGCATTATATGCTAATATTTTATGTATCTTAATGTAAAAATGGTAATTTATTTTAAAGTATTGCATTGTTATCCACATTCAAATAAATATAAAATTATATAATATAAATAAATATTAATTTACGACTTTCAATAAATGATAAGATTTACAAATAAAATCCTAACTACCGAAAAACGTGTAGCTTTGTCGGGGAGGTTATGTTGGATTTTTTGGTTAAGATTTTAACAGAAAAAAAACCATACCCATAAAATATTTTTATTCAAACGCACATTCCAACCTAACCTAAATCGCAATTCGCAGTATAATAAAATCTCATCATAGTGCACCTTTAATAAGATAATAGTACAGTCCTTGCATAGTATAAAGTGTGTATGTATGCGCTATGCAGCAGAAATAAGCGGTTCTGCCGTTACAAGTGATACAATAATGACAGGAAACAGATACTCGCATAAAATCGATCTGTATTGGTAATACGCGTAGAAGGTCAGCCTCACTTCCTTTTTACCAACCCACTATTAGAGAATAATATATATGTAATGCATTTTTTCTGAACACTTTTTAAGTTGAATGTTAAAATATTTAAATTGGATTGAATTGTATTTCAGTTTTGCATTCGAATTTGAATTAAGAAAATCTTGTTTGCAATTTTATAAGTATGACTTGTTCAAATATGTACATATTTATGCACTAGCACACGAATTTTGTACCAACGTATTTTGAATTTATTCCGCGAATTCGATAAAAGAAAATTTAAGAGAGGTCAGATACTCAAAAGTTGTGTTTACAAAACATACAATCCTAATTAAATTTTATGACGAATTATTAAACAATTACTAAGGAAGAATACGGAACGAGAAGCGCGTGATTCAACAATTTCCTGCACAAGCGAAATTCCGAAACTGACAAAAGCTCATTGGAATTAATAAATGACAATTACCCGAATAATTTTATTTACTGTCAATTACCAATATGGTTATGGCTTAATCTTGGCAAATATAATTCCGTCAATTTGCCGAAATTATCAATATGTTTGTTCTTACTTCCGAGATTCGACATCGAGTGCACAATTTTCGAGCAAAAAACGTATCATTTTCCCAGAATTAAAATGATGATGTACGCAAATTGCTTAAGCAGTATGGCAAATTATAGGATTTCGTATCGCGTATCAATTTTATGGAATCGCGAGAACTCAATACTCGTTGTGTCTTTCGGAGTCACTCGTATCTCAATATGTAGGCACTGTTCAAGTAAAATAACTACTGATGCATATTTCTGTCAAGTGTCAAGGTATTTTGCAAATATAATTTTAACACTTATTCGTCTATTACATTTCAATCGAAATAATATTGTAATCGTCCTATTTCCAATTTTTACGAGTGCTTATAAGTATTTCCAATAATGTATATACTATATAGTTTTAATTTTATAAAAAAAATCTTAACACGTTCATATAAACTGCTTAGATATATAAAACACCTATAGTGTAAACGATCCAAGTGCATATAATATTTCTTAGTAACCTTAAATCATTATACCATATTTATCATACCGAAATCGTTCCGCTAAAATTACTTATGGTTCTTTAACAGCGAAAAACCTGCAAAATATATTAACACTTTTTGGTACTTATTAAATTATGTAAAGGGCGCGTTATATTAAATGCTAGCGGCAATAATCAGCAGCATGTATGGGCACACACGGCGCGGGCGCACGAGCGCCCATCTCACAACCACCAAAAACGTAATTTATAACTACATTTAAGCGAAAATCCAGCTGGACGACTTCGTCCAATATTAATATCGGCGTCAGCATCATTAAGAAATTCCTTTTATTGCAACTTTAAATAAGTTCGTTCGATCGCCTTTAATATGAGGCTACCTTTCTCCGAGGTTTTGCAACATCGCCCTTCTTTTAAAGCGGTTTAATGTATGACCGAGCGTGTAACAAAGAGAATTCTTATTAATTTTCTGCGGTAATTTCAGATACATTCGAGCATAATAATCACTTAATCCGTACTCAGATACAATGTTTAAAGCATTGCTTCTTGTTTCAGTATAATCCTATCGTGTAACGTCATTCCATGTTGAAATTCATAAAATTTAAAGCAGATGTTTTATTTTGTTTTGTTTTTCTTTCTTTCAAAATAAATAGAGTGTATGACGTGATTAGAAATAGAAATAGAAAGCGTTTTATTTGCCACCATGTAAAAAAAATATAAATCTTAGTAATATAATACACAAAACAGAAAAAAAAGATAGCAATGGAGGCAAAAAGGTCTCCCCTTCAGCAAAGCAGCAACCATTATTTAAAATGTATTGCTGCACTGATTTTCAGAGGAGACCACGTGACTATTTAATATAGATTCTATTTAAGGCATACCTTGACTTTTAGTGAGCCGGTGATTATTTTATTATATCAACTACTTGTTAGATTTCAATTCCTTGTTACATGCCTTTAGTCTTGCTTTTCTGCTCGATTTATAATATTCGCTAACAATCCATATAAAATTAAAAGTTTTTATTTCCTTTAAAAACAGCCTTGTACATAATAGAATCTAAAGTGAGTCAAGCACTTGTATAAAAATTACCGCATCAAATACAAGGAAATCAACAGCCGTATTAAACCATTTATTTATTTTTAATTGCAATATCGAGTGTGTTCTCGATTTATGTTCGGAACATTGATGAGGTTCAAAAATGAATGCTACAAAAACTAGTTACTTTGACCACTCAACGCCCTTGAATCTTAAATCAAAGTGACACCTTACGACATATAACTCCCACAAAATACTTCATCTTATCGGACAATAAACATCTCTCATAATTAATTACGTCAAAGCATTACGTGCAATGATGCATGAACTAACAGATTTTAATGTAACGTTACGTCGCACCACATAAAGCTCCAGCTCTCCGCATTATTACGTAAAACGGCCGAAATTTTATGAAAATTAAACGTCAATTATTCTTTTCTCCTCACGAGAAACAAGTGCAACGACTCTAATAACCACGTCGGAAATGAAATCGGGCCACATTATATAACCGAATGAAATAAGTCAGTCGCCACGCGGACGAAAAGCGTACCAAGGTCCGACGAAGATAATTTTGTGCGTCAATTTATCGGTTCATATAATTCGCACAGATTCACGAGAGGTCATTTGGTTTAAAGTTAAAAATTTGTGAGCTGAAGTAAAATCCTTGGCACGCAATAATTAATTAAGGCCTCCCAAGTTAATAATTCGAGCAAATAAAAGTTTTTAATGTCTTCCCACAGCTGCAGCGGTAGCGAGGCTGTGATGCGAGCGATTCGCGGAATTTAAACCAATTTACTGTTTGTAAAACATCGCTACCGTTTTATGCTACCTTTATGGTCTAAAGTCTTGAGAACTCTTTTCTAATTTACGTATTGCTAGAAGCCTGCTCTTCCCTCATATTGACACCAACAACTCAATGCTGTAATATGAACTTCCGATGCTTTATAAAGAAATAATTCAGAAGAATAAGTTATTCGATTCATTGGTTTGTTATTTTTATGCAAATGCAAAACATAAGTTAAATATTCAGTAGGAAATCATTATTTAAAAACAAACATCGTCTTTACAAGTGATATAACAAGAATAATGTGTTAACAAGAACAATTACTTAAATATAAACAAAACACAACGTAAAATATTATGACTTCCTTCATAAAGCAATAAGAAATTTTGACAAAATAATTATTCTTCATGGTGCATGACATAAACTTCAATCACCCACTGATGTTCTTTTCATACAGGTACAAAGATAAATTACTGCAAGCACCTCCATTTGAGCTGTCATGTTGAATACACACATTCTCTTAATATTGTGTTTTTTAAAGATGAAGATTGTCTTGAAACACTTTTTTGAAAGAACTGTTACTACGTTACTATTTTTCAAATAGATCAAAATGTAGATAACATTTTTCTAATGTAGGTAACATTTCCATTTCATTTTCACTTTAAACGTATTATCTGAAAACACATACTTCGGTACTTCAGGAGAGGAAAATTTATCATAATAAATTTTTCTATACTAATGTTGTAAACAGGCGCGGATATAAACCGTCCGTTAATTAAACGCCAATCCGCGCATATCATAAATACTTCAATAGTCATTATTATAAGAGAAATTGATGACATTACCAATTAAGGTCTGTCCATCACCGGTTGGCGGATTATAAAATCCGCTTTGATATTGATTGATATCACCTCAAAACACACTTGTACGAAGACGCAGTTTAATCCCCCGCAAGATATTAAAATCAGAACGAAAAGGGATTATATGTGACGTGCGTGAATTGACTTTAAAACGACCAGTGATGCTTGCGATAAGCGAGAGGAATCGACAGATTTTTATTTAATAACGAATTAACTTGACAAATTAATATTTATTTTCAGTAAATACGTGCAACGGGATCTGCATACCACATTGTATAAAGGCAAAATGTACTTGTATCAAACGGGACTATTTAAATTATGCATTATTCGAATTTTTTATAGAGACGTTTGACAATGAATATTTAATTAGTATCGCTTTTTTATCAGTAACGGTATCGCTTGTTTGAAAGTAAAGTAGGGATAGGTACAAAATAATACAATATTTGTCAAAACATACAAAAGCTTGGACTAAATACTCTTATTTAAATCAATGTAATTGCCTATTGCTGTTTTATTTTTTAAACTTAAAAATGTCCAATAAAAATCAGATACAAGTAGAAATTTGTGCTCGTAGCAAATAAATTTATTCAAAGAAATGCTAGCTCAATGTTTGCATTACAGTTCAAATAGTATCTCAAACTATGACAGATATAAGCTCATGAGCGCCGTGTGTTGGCTAATCATAATAGTCTCTTGAAATGTGGTAATGTAATGCCCGTCACATTAGAGGCATGTCGAAGTTGGAGAAAAGAATATAGGCAATTCATCTCGATTTGTCGGCGAGGTCAGAAAGGGGTGCACCTTCGTGACTCCCAATCGTACACGCGCGCATAGACTAACGACTATTGTAGAATTGTCTTTGATAAGAGCTGTGCTCTCTGGATGTTAAAGTTCTTACAGTTTTATGTGGAGTCGTGTTAGCTTAATTAATTGTTTACGTCTCAACGTTTTGTGTTCTTCTTGTACTTATTTTGTTGCACAGCCGTGACTTTTACAAAACTATACACACAGCCCTGAATGTACATATTTTTGAGCTAATAAAGTATTCAGAAAATAGTGATGACGTGATTATTAGTAGTGTTGAAATTTTTCATATAAATTATGTTTGTTTACATTGTAACGATTAAATATAACAAGATTTTATAACGTCATGTGCTGTTCAACCAATTAACGCGAAAACGAAATATTCTACAGCTGCTCATTATAAATAATAAGGTCTTGGTGCACTTAATATTATTGATATTACAAGTCAATCTTTCCTCCAATTTTATCTCTTTTATGATTATTTCGTATCCCAAATTACAAAAAATAAGCAACATATCTGTTTTAATGAAAAAGTGAAATATTTATAGGTCCAGTCTTCATGATTTATGGTCTATCCATCAGAGCGGGAGACGACTCTTTTGCAAAATTACTTACATATTTCCGTGATATACCACCCAAGACAAATACTCCCGAGTACACCAGCAATGTGAACTCTATTATAAGTGCAATAAGAGTGAATTTTGCATTTACATTGCAACAAAGAAAATAATAACATGATTTAGAGGTCCATTTCTGTCAAGTACGCTCGATTTTGTGAATCTGTACCTATATGCAAACAAATAGGTTTATTGGTTAACGGAGTAATAAAATTGTCTGATTAAGTAGCATTGCGGTAAGCAAATTTTATCGACATTATACAGTCAGGCCACATGAGTTGATATCAAGTTTTAAACATGACTGCCTGTTGAACGAAATTCACTTGCATTCATTATTATTGTTTTTGTATTATTTTTTTTCTCTCCTTTTTTAATCTTGTAATAATTAAACGCTTGTCAATTACTTTTTAATTTTAAAGTGAAACTTTTATTACATCGTCTCAAACTTTTTGGTCTGTGTAGCGCATGTCGCGTGTATCGCGGCTGCCGAGTAGGTATACCTACTCGGCAGCCGACCGTCACGCGACATGCGCTACACAAAGCAGTGTTCGGAACCGTTCGAACAGTTTCACTTTTACCGTGGTTTCATAAAACCACACAACATTTTTTTTTTTTTTTTTTTAATTTAAAGGGCTTTATCGCTTTGCGATAACATCGCCCTGTTGAGCCATATTACAATAATAACATACACACACATAGCAATTCACTATTTCCTTAAACCTACTTCCGCGATCTTTACCAGCATCCGGGCTTCCTCCGACAACGGGAAAGCCAGGATGCTGTTTACAAACCCGACACTGTACAATTTATTTCTAAACAAACTTCTTCTTAAGTCTTCGTTCCGCACACATTCCGCCAAAATATGCAACACATCCTCAATGCTTCCACACTCGTTGCAGTTTGGTGAATTAACTACTTTCATTAAGTATGCGAAACTATTTGACGCAATGTGTCCGGAACGTAACCTCAATATATTCTTAAGTAAATTCCTATCAAAGGTTACATTATCAATCCAGGGTTGTTGGCTAACTTGTGGTTGGATAGTCTTAAACCAAATTCCCTTCGTGCGCGACCTCTCGTCAAAATACTCTTGCCAATCATCCCTACATTTAGATTTAATAAAACCGAAATATTCCGAATAAAGCGGAGAAACAGCGAGAGGTATTCCATCGGATGAAGCTTCTTTAGCACATCGGTCAACATCATCATTTCCTCGCAAGTTGATATGTGAAGGGATCCACTGTAGTACTACGATCTTATCTTCGGATTTAAGGCTTAAGATTGATTCCAAAATCTGGTAGGCTATCGGTATACCTTTCCCCTGAGAGGTACAACGAGCCAAATGTTGCAAGGCACTTTTTGAGTCCGTCAAAATAACAATTTTTTTAGGACTAATAGACCGAATATATGATAATGCCTCTGCTATTGCAATTAATTCAATATGCATTATGGAAATCTTGGAATCTATTTTGATCTTAGTACAGCATCCCAAAGATGGGTCCAAAAAGGCTGCACCCCCTCCACTGCCGTCCTTAGAGCCATCAGTATAAAGCTTATAATAGTCCAAATATTTCTGGTCGATAAAACGGTTACAAATAAAGTTTAATTCTTGGCAGTTAAACATACGTTTCGGGCGGTCTACAGAAGGGATAGAAATGAAAATTATGTTTCGAAGATCGATGCTACCAACCCAGGTATTCATAGCAAACATTTCAGGCAAAGCGCTACTGTGCATAGGCAATGAGTTCAAATATCCATGAGTATAAATAAGCAGAGGGAGTCTTTTACCTATCCAATACCTGGAATTACTATGGGTTGTTAAATTTCTTATGACCTCGACTTCTTTGCTGTTGTTGAACGAATTACATTTTAACCAGAATTTCCCCGCCAAGTATTTCCGCCGAATTTGGAGTGGAGGGAGACTTAGTTCACACTCCATCACGTGGATGGGGGTACTGCGAATATATCCGCCTATGGCGCGCAAAGCTTGATTTTGAATTCTGTCCAATTTAATAAGATTAGATTTGAAACCATTGTCATATAAAAAACTCGCATAATCCATTCTACTCCTTATCAGGGAAATATATAAGCGTCTTAAGTGTCTTTGATGTATACCCCACCCTGGCCCAGACAGTACTTTAAGCAGATTAATGAACTTACAAACTTTTTGAATAGTTTCCTCTATATGTTTACGCCACCTTAGACGGCTATCCAACCACAAGCCTAAGTATTTATATTCCTGTACTATTGATAAGAATTGACCGTCAATATCAAAATCAAAATAACCCCTAAAACCACCCTTTTTAAAAACGCAAACCTTACTCTTAGACGGGGATATTGAAAGTCCTAATTTCGTTAACATACAATTAAGGTCTTGACATGCAAACTTCAATTCACACAAAGCAATATTTAAAGTATTGTTCGATACATATAAAACCATATCATCAGCATATTGAGAAATGTTAACGTTTTGAATAGATTTACATATATTAATTGTCGCTACATTAAAAAGAAGAGGCGATAAAGGGTCTCCTTGAGCTAAGCCGCGGCATGTATATCTAGCCACATCACAACCGTCAACCCGAATATTTAGCTGTCTTTCCTTCAAATATAGCCATAAATATCTACATATTCTTGCTCCAACGCCTAATGAATCTAAAATATTTAATAAAGAAGTGACATCTACGTTATTATAGGCATTATCTATATCTATAAAGCAAGCTACAGTAAACAAATTTTTAGAGAAACCAATTTGGATTTGGGACACTAACCGAGTGAGACTGCTCAAGCACGACCGTCCCCTACGAAAGCCCACCATATTTTGCGGAAGCAGTGATTCGTGTTCCAAATACCATTCCAGCCTTTTGTTCAAAATAGTATGAAAGATTTTACAAACACAAGAGATAAGAGAAATAGGTCTAAAAGATAAAATAGAATTCGAATCCCTGTTAGGCTTGGGTATGGGAATTATCTTAACCTGACGCCACTGTGTTGGTATGACACCGGAGCTAAATACCAAATTATATAATTTAATCAACAGAATTTTGCCAGAATCAGGAAGATTTTTAATCATAGAAAAGCTTATATCGTCGCGCCCCGGAGCAGTGTCTGAACTTTTTATTGAATTTTCTAACTCCTGTAATGTGATATAAGACTCTAAATTAGTGTTTGCTGAATAAAAACGTGGTTGTGGGGGTAACGCATAATCGGGTGTTAGGCTATTGAGTAAATCTACAACCTTCTCTTTATCCACACAATTGTTGGTAGAATTTGAGGCATGGCCTTTAATCCACCGCATTTGGTGCCACATATTAGAAGCTGAAGTTGTTTCATCAATAGACGAACAAAACTTCTGCCACGCCTGACTTTTGGCCTTCCTAATTAGCCTTTGAGCGGTACTGATTTTTTCATGCAATGTATCCAAATTTTCTGCAGATGGGTTCCGCCTGAGATTAGCCAAAGCCAAACGTCGTTCGGCTACCGCTTTAGATAAGTTTGGATTCCAATAGCATTTAGGAATAAATTTATTACAAGGATGTTTCGGAAATTTAATATAAGGGATAAATCTATCAGCAGCAGACTTTAACGCGCGTTCAAAAAAATCATAAAATTCCTGTATATTTTCCGGATGGCTGTAATTGTTAAACGTATTTTCTAAAAATAAAGCATACGACTTCCAGTCGCTTCTTTTAAAATTACGTATTTTAATCATTTCATGATTAGGGACGACTCGTATAGGAGAAGTTAATTTAATAATGAGGTGATCGCTGCCAAGAGATTCATTACTTACATTCCAGGTAAAATAAGTAGCTAGATCGGAAGAGACAAATGAGACATCTGGTGATGACTCCTGCAATAATCCATTGACATACCTTATTCTTGTTGCCTCTCCGTTATTTAAACAGGCAAAATTATGTTCTAAGATAGAATCGAAAATAAGTGTACCTCTACGATCTGTTTTGTTGGACCAAGAAGTATGATGAGCGTTAAAATCTCCTAAAATTACTGATTTACTATTTGTAATTGAAAAAATATAATCCCAATCGTTTTGTGTTGTTGGTATACCGGCCGGGCAATAAACAGAAATTACATTCTCAATATGCTGACAATTTAAAACCCGTATATGTAATAATTCAATTCCTGTATTTGAGCAACGTGTATTACAATTATAACCTCTAATAGACTTATGCAAAAGAATTGCCACGCCACCATAACCGTCGGCTCTGTCTGATCTGTGAATTACATAGTTACTAATTTTGAAAAATGAATCGGGTACTAAACACGTTTCGCTTAAAACGGCTACATGAATTTTTTCTTGGCTCAATAATGATTCTAAAGATTTAGCTTTCGGTCTTAAACTCTGACAATTCCATTGCATGATACCTATACTTACATTAATAGACTGACTATCCGTCATCACAAAATGAACTAAATACAGACTTTGCAGTAATTCCACTCATCAATTTATGTATCACCCATTCAGTACACATTATAACAACACGCTGTATCTTTACCCCTAAGGAATCCTTGCACGTAGCTATTTTATATAAACGTGAAAGAAACCGAATAAAACTTAAATCCTCTAAACTGTTCCTACTTGATTTCTTGGCGTGTTCCTGGTCTCCCTCCCGTTCCTCATTTCTTTCCGAATCATCACTCCAATTCATTTCAGCCTGTGGAGCTTCCGGAGAATTGAATGGAGATGGCGGACGATACTGTTTCTTTTTTAATATGCTTCTTTTGTTTTTGGGTATCGTAAATAATTGAGACATTAATTCTCTCGGCCTATCCTCCTCTTCCTCTTTATTATGTGAATCCCCTTCATTTTGGGTGGGGAGACAGGGGAATTCGTCTAATTCAATTTGATGTGGCTCGGGGTTAGCGTTATTCCCAGGCGCTGGTGACGGTGGGACGTATAATGAAAGTGCCTTCCTGAATGTGCAATTAAACTCCGACATAAGCTCTCTAAGTCTTCTCTCTTTCTGAAAGACTGGACATACCTTCTGCAAGGCCATGTGATTACCGGAACAGTTCACACATTTAAAAACAATCGTGTCACAGTTTTCATGATCACGAGAACATTTTGGGCAAATCACTTTAGTCGACGAACATTGGAACCGGCTATGTCCGTATTTCCAGCAGCGAGAACATTGCGTCACCGGAAAAATATAAGGGTCCACTTTAATGCCGAGGCCATAAAGGAAAACATGGGATGGGATAGAATTTCCTTTGAATCCCAGCCGAAGTGCTTCGCATTTAATCCAAGACGCGGTCCCATCAAAATTTCGTTTATTGAGACGTTTAATTGCCACTATTTCACGTTCACACTTAAGGTTACTTAAAATATCCTCGTCACTAGCCTCTAAATCTATATCCCGGATAACCCCGTAAGACACACCCACCTCCGAAGTTTTGTAACATCTCCACTCCATATCTTTAAATGTTTTGCACTCGATCAGAGATTGAGCATTAATGTTCTCGTCAAAGGTTATTATCATTTTATAACTATGCGTATATTTGACTCGCTTAACTCCCTTTATATTATTATCTTTAAATAATTTCGCTAGTGTTAATTGTTTAGGAAGTTGCTTAGTGCTAGTTACGCACACATCCACACTTTCCTCTGAAGTTCCGCTCAACCTCCGTACCGCCTTCCGAGATCTCGAGACCACATTCCATCCCTCCTCCGAAGTATCACTCCCCTCAACAGCTGTCCTAGTCCTCTTTCTGTTATGTTCCACATCAATACATTCCACACTTTCCTGCATCGTATTATTCATATTCGATTTAGCTACGTCATCGATTAACACATCATTCAAGTCTTTCCTAGCAACAGTCTCCTCATATTCATACACACTGTTACTATCCGCCTGCGACATGCGGGCGCCGCGGCCGTGCGCTAGCACCGTCACACTCGAGCGCGTCCGAGTTTATAAATAAGCAAAAACAAAAGAATATCTCGCAAAGAAAACCAGACGCGATCACTCGCACGAACGCCGCGACGAGACTGACTTTTTAATTTAAATGTAGCTACAATGTTATCGATCGATGGAAGTAAAGTATATATTTAAAAATATTTTGTTTGTTTGAATAGTTTTAAATGAAATCTATACAAAATATATTAAATTTAGTTTAAATAAATAATGCTAATGACTAAGAGAATGCAAAGTATTACCTAATTGTAATGTCTATTGAATTTTTTTCTTTATATGTGACAAGTAATACTCAGTTGCATTCGAATTTTAATGTATGCTCTGCTTTCTATCATCATCTCTATATTCAGATATTAATTTTAATCATTTTTTATTAAAATATACGACATATCTCCATCTAGTAATCTAATATATGCGAAATAGCTAAACCGATTTTGGAATGTTGAAAAGACAAGTTTATTTGTCTATTTTAATAGGGAATGGAAATATGAACAGCTGTTACGCGACAACGTGCAATGCATGTGAGTAAAGCCGCGGATGAAAAGTTTGTTTATACAATAAAGAAAAACAGTATGTATCAACTGTACTGTGCATATCTCATTAGTAATCTAAATTGAATAGTTATTAAATTGATTCAGTAATTGAAATGAGTCGATAATAAAATGGAACAATCACAACACGACCCTTACAACAACCTAAAAGTATTCTTGTCATCTATCTAACCTTCCATTCACGCAACGTCTTTCAAGCATAATTATATCCAATTCGATTGTGAACTTTTTGCATCATTTGCTAGAATTTATGACTTAATTTTATCATTCGGAATTGTGCAAGTCACATCAGAACCCCGTCCGGGAGCCGTCGCCAAGGTTTTGCTCAGTCGTGCGTGGCGCTACGTGCATCGGTTGAACTAAATTCGAAACAAACTAAATCAGGTCGCCCATTGACGAGTTACATAAATTTAAATAGGCCCGATTTCTCGCAATTATAAATCATGAGACTCGTGGATCTCATTTTTTCACAATAATTGTATAACATGGTTTATGGTGACCGTTTTCACTTGGTTACTGTAATTTTTATTGAATGCGGTCATGATTTCATACTTTTAAAGAAAACTTTTTTTTTATTTTATATGAAAAGATGTTTTCAAAGGTTGTGAGTACCTAAATCTTATATAATATATTGTTATAGTTCTATTTTGTAAAAAAATGGACTACAAAGTTGCTGAAAAACGTTTTTCTCTCTCGGTGAGAAAGCTTCTAAACAGCTGCAGCGTCATAGAAGGAAGTACCTAGCTTCAGAAGGCTCGGAAAATTTACCTGTAAAGATAAGGGTCTCCCAATAGATGTGCGCATTATAGAATTATAAAAGAAAAAAGGCTTTCCAAGAAATAATTTTAATGCCACGTTGTTATTACTAATCACAATATTGTTCAGTAACTCATGCGCATAGGAATTCATTTTGCGATCACAAATGTAGCCAACTCTGTACGTACATATACAAGTAATCAATTATTAAGACATATAAAACAGGTACGGTATCAAAGCAAACGTTTAATCAGTAATAATTATGTTATTATGTTCACTCATATCGTGTAATCAATTTATGATTAAGAAAAGGACGGTGCGCCCTCGACCCAATTACTTGAAACAGAAATTATACTACCATAATGAGAAGTTTGCAACAACTATAGAGTCCTTTAAATCCTTGTTATATTGTAAAATTTGAAAATTAAATAGCGCTAAAAATTTGAATAGAATGAAATGAAAAACTTTCAAAGCTCTTTCACAATGCGAATAAAATAGACCCTTTTGTGTTGTTGAACTTAAGTACATATATAAAGTTTCAAAATTTTCGATTTTTTTGTGTTTCAGTAAGATGGGATCATAGACGTCTTCATCACACAATGGTATATAAACGTTGTTCCTGAAATCGAAAAAAATCATCATAAAAAAACATTTCACACAAAAGTATTACCAAGTATCTAATGGTGGTACCGTGGCGTGGTACGAAAATTGATTGGAACGTTGTTTAAAGTATCGATAAAAGTTGTCTGAGATAATATAATATTGTAATCGCAGCTGCACGTTGAAGTTTATGGGGTACAAAAACAGCTATAGTATTTTCACTTCATTTTACTTGGAGCTTTTTCATTTTTGTCTTTTTGTGTAAGTTAAATGGTAAGATTATTCGAATGGTCGTGTTATGATATGCTGCTGCCTGATCTCCATCAATATCAAAAGACATTTATTTATGTGTATAACTAATTTGAATTATGGTACAAAAATTTTAAGCTTTAATTAAAATGTATTTACAATATTTTGTGTAAATATATGAGTTTTTTTCGAAGGCTCTCTTCGACTGGATGTCTTGATGTAAAGAGAAAGAAAAGCCTGACGATTCGTTGGATAATTTAGTAAGTATCCATAAAATAAATTATTTAAAACTACCAACAAATTATCTTTGATATGTACATAAATTTTCATAATAATATAATTTCAGTATTCCTTGATTAAACTAAAACACGTCATAAAATACTAATAAGCATAGATTATCGTATACCAATATGAAGTACGTAGATATAAGCTTTACTTACTGAAATTTCTTTAACAATTCTGTGCTTCCAGTGAATAAAGGAGTAAGACGAGTTATTCCCT
This sequence comes from Colias behrii, assembly GCA_029959065.1. Taxonomy (NCBI): domain Eukaryota; kingdom Metazoa; phylum Arthropoda; class Insecta; order Lepidoptera; family Pieridae; genus Colias; species Colias behrii. The sequence continues at coordinate 4,994,013 of JARWMC010000016.1, forward strand.
TTGGTTTTTAATGCACCATTGGATTCAGTTCGTCAAAATACATAACATATCAAAAGGTCATATCTCTAGCTGCATCCTAACCCATTTTTTCGAATGACCCAAACGGTACAAGTAAGGTGTAGTTACCTTATCCATCATTTTAGGCAATCGCAAAGGAACTATTCGTCTCGAGTCAAAAGTACCCACGAACACAAAGACGTATGTGTAGTTATACTTTTTGAATAAAGACTTAATTCATTCTGTTCCATCCGTGCTAACACTATTTTAGTAGTATAAACGCATTTGTGTCCTTTTTCTTACATGAGCATAAAGGAACAACTCTTAGTGTCATTGGTTCAAGTGACGACATGAGACAGTTTCGCATTAATGCCGTGTTGCTATTGGTCTATTTGAATACTGCATGGACAACACACACTATTCCTTTTTGCTTAATATTATTTTTCAATCGTTTTTTCAATAAATCTGCAACAACAAATCTTTATATTTTTTAAAAAAGGTATTTATCAGTTAACTTGGGATACTAATATATTTCTATGGAAATTAACTATTTTTTGCAATAGATATTAAAAATACAGTTTTAATTGACACATTAAGTGCAATTAATGATAATATTATACTCTTTGTTTATATAAATACAGAACGATAATTGAATCATCTAAAAAAGCCAACAAAAATTTTAAACTTAAATTTTCTAGATTTTCTTCTTTTAATTGGGTAAGTTTTATAAAAAATAACAAGTTTATAATCTTTTTTTTTATTTATTTAATCTAACTACAATGATACTGTAATAGTCGCATAGAAAAAAAAGTATTTATAACCAGTCTTGATATTTACAAATATTGTGTTCTCCGCATATAGAGCGTTTTAGCAACTGTGCTTTGGTGATTTGCCTTTTTTAAAGGCAATATCGATACTTTTTTGGTCCTGCATTATCGTAAACATATTATGGATACTCTGGTACCACATATTTTGAAAAAATTGGGATATTGTCACGTATTGTATAATATAGTATGTATGACACACCGTAATCTTTGACCTAATTGAAATATATATATTTTTTTTATTTATTTTTATTAATTACACAAAAAAAATGTAAATGTACTGTGTACTCCATACGTCACAAGGGGTTGCTGAAAACCAGTGTTGTGTAAGGGCCCTGGCTCTTACACAACTATTTGCTGAGTCAGCCCCTTTTGTCAGCAACCAACGAGCCGCGCAGTATGCTGATTTGCCCTATCTTCTCCGTTCTTTTTTTTTATGTAAAAATATTACATAATTTAAGGGTCAATTAGTTTTTAAGTTCTTTCTTTTTTTTAGCTTTTTATGTGTTTTTTTTTTTTGTTATATTGTGTGGCATATCGTTAAATGACAGTAAATTTCTTTCTTTCTTTCTTTCTTTCTTTCTAGAGTCTCTTCAAAGTGCGTGCCACTAGTCGTATTTGCATCCAAGGCACCTTCAAATCTGTGCTTAATTTTTTTATAAAATCTTTGCGGCTCATTGTATTTTCTTTATTTATCTACATTATTTTGATATTATATGATATAGAAATTGTTAAAATTCCATATCATGCCGTAAAATATCGCCACTGACCACCTATAACTTTTTCTGTAACTGAACATACAGGAATATGGTTTTCGGGCTTCTCTTATCTCTTTATAGTGCTTGTATCCTCAATGTATAATTGTATAACCACCATGACATATTCGGTTTTTCTCCAGACAACATCTTCAGCCACCCAATCCTCTTGCTTGGAGTCCAAATCCAGCGGAGGACAATAATCGTCATTTACTAAAATTGAAGGTTTTTTGTCCTTTTATAAAAGTTGTCTGGATCCCATTTTATACTCAATCTATAGTATATAATACTATGTCATGTAAAACGTGACTTGGAAAAAAAATTATTCAAATAAATCACAAAATAAAAAATTTAAAACAATCGTAAAAGTTACGAAAAGCCCAATTATACGTCAAAATGACGTACAACATCCTCTTTACAACAAAATGGCGGAATTTACCGGGATGAGCTAACTATGTACTGCTAGGTCTCGACGGCTAATGAGTTGGTTCTAGATTTCGAAGCGATTCGATTTTAAATATAGAAGAGACAAAGATATTTCGCCGCGGTATACGTCAAATTTACGTAGATTGGACTTCTAGGGTTAAATGCATAAATACCTAAATGTTGTTGTGTTTTTATTATCTAATAACGATAAAAAAACCAGTTCATTTTATTCGTTTTTCAAGCTACGTGCATGGTTGTTCCACTAAAAGGCCTCAATTGAGTCATAATGTACACAAGTTTCAAGCATCATTCAGGCACAGAATTTTATTAACACATTGCATTGCAAATAAACTTCGTTACTAGGAAGATATTCTAGAATGTGTGTTTTATGTTTGGTATAATTTAAGATAGCTCTACTACTAGTAAAGTAGTATATTATCTGTGACTCTACTAAACTCTATTGCTTGATAACATCGCATTGTCTGTAACCACATTCGATTTTTAAATGTGTATTCAAAATAACAAAATTAATATTACCTATAATTTATAGATCTACTGTTAAGTTTTATTTAAAGAAAAAAATAAAAATACTGAAAACTCCTACCTTAATTTGTGTTGCGGTGCATCTACATCAACGAGCGAATGCTTGTTCTTACCCAAGTATATTCTTTTAGTGTAAACAGGCGTAGAGAATTCTATCGTTGTTATGAGTGCGTTCAAAAAGATTGCTCTTGCTCTAGCTCTATGTTCGTTTGATGTAAATGGAAAACATGGAAGCCACTTGATACTTATTATTGGTAGCAACAAGCAAGGTTAGAAACCATCACGTACACATTTATTGTAATAGTTTTAGGAATAACACAATAATCATTGAACTACGAATAACCTCAATCAGTGAACCATCGCACGTGTCTGATTTAGGCGAGTGTCAAGGATGATTTAAATTTAAATTTGAATACAAAGAATATTTTGGATTACATTACAATAATTTGATTTGATAATGGAATTGAAGTAATTTAATAAAAATCATTATATTCAATGGATTTTTTTAGCACGCATATTAAATACACAAGCCTACATCACAACTTACTTTGCGACTTGCGATGCTACGTGGAGGTAGGAAAAGAAATTTATTTTCAAGAAAGAGTTTGTTACGGATTACGACTCCCTTTATATATCAGTAGGTATTGATTTTACGTATAGTATGTTTATTCTAAAAGTACTAGGTAAATAGGTACTTAATTGCTAAGCCACAAAATCGTTTTAACAAAACAGATATGTGGCTAAAACAATTCCATACAATATTATGTTGTGGTTTGTAAGTGATTGTAAATATAATAAAAACAAGAGATAAACGGACAATAAAATGATCCAATACCTACATCTGTCTTAATGATCGACAATCAATGTTTTTAAACAATTATACATTAATCTGACACGAAAATGACAGCAATCCTCAAGGTTAAGAACAATACGGAACTGAATACAATATTATAAATTAATTATGGACTGTTAAATTAGATTTTATTGCGGAGAATTTAGTGGCGTTTAGGTGTAAAAAAATGCATTGTTGTTTCGATTTATTAAATTGTTCGCTTACTTTTTTAATATTGCATCAAATGGGAGTATTAATTTTTAGTTCGTATGCGATCTTATTTAAATAGACACGAGGTCGAGTTTTAAATTAATAAAAGTCTATTAAAGATATTTTATCGATGTATGAATATTATTTTGTTTACTATTCGATGTAAAATTAAAAAAATTAAAATTAAAATATATTTTTTATTCTGATTCTGGATGATATTTTGTTCTTATTAGTCAATACTCAGTGCATTAATGAATAATACATTTTACAATTCGGTAATCGGTATAAAAACCTAGTACCTATCCTTAAAACTACCTTGAAGTTACAACTAGAGCAATATAATAGAGAATATTAGAGCTTATAAAAATGCCATATAATAATTATGAGTTGGCGTAATTGTAAACAAAACAAGAGTAGGTAATAACTAATAATGCTTTATGTGCCTATTCAATGCCCAGTGACACAGTTATCTATACCTACTTATAATAAATCTGTAGAGAGGCCAATTCTGTACATGAAATATATTAAAAAAAAAACTATGAAGGGGTGATAAGGGATCGCTACTGATGCCAAAAATGCAATCAGTAAAATTTTTGTCTGTCTGTCTGTCTGTCTGTCTGTCTGTCTGTCTGTCTGTCTGTCTGTATATTCGTTATAGAAACAAAAACTACACGACGGATTTTAACCAAATTTGGCACAATTATTCTTCATACTCCTGGGCAGGTTATAGTAAAAGAATCATGTAAATCGGTGTAGAAACACCAAAGTTTTACATGAAATACGCTATAAGTCATCGCGCGTGAATACAGAATCATGCCATAAGGATTATTTTTGTGTATCAGTTGCCGCGTTCGACGCGCTTCGCGGCGGGAGCTATAAAAAGGCGGCGGGTCTGCACCCGTTTCGCGTTGTCATGGCATCACGTGCGAACGGCTGAACCGATTTCGATAATTCTTTTCTATTATATTCCTTGAAGTACGAGGATGGTTTTTATGTAGAGAAAACGTAAATATGTACCACGGGCGAAGCCGGGGCGGACCGCTAGTATTCAATAATAAGTTAAAAGTTATTATTATAAAATTTATTATTTACATTATGTTCAATACATATTTATTTATTCGATCTTGATAATACACTTTTAAATAGCTTATACAAAATTCGTAGCAACAAATTGAAATTCTTATTCATGTTTCGTAGTTTCGACTTTTTCGTAGGTCAACTTATTTTATCCAGATTGTTTTAATATTTATATAGCAATATATTATTTGTGATATTTATATTGTATGATTTTTTGATACTGACATACATGCAAGACTTGACATTATAATAAAATAATGAATTGACACTTCAGCGACAACACTTTTTGATACATCATGCTAATTCCATCCACATTTCCATCGCGGTAACTATTGATGTCGTTTTAAGCTTCTTTTCTTTTATGCAATTATTTTGTTTGATCTCAATAAAACCGACTCCATTCATTGATGCATATTGTTATGACAGCATAACAAACACGAGCCCAAATGTAATGCACGATCAAATTTTACGTAATACTTGATAGGGATCTCAGGGTCCCGACAAAGACAGACGATTTAAATTACTTCGCAATGACTGTGCACCTCCGGTAAATTTATTTTCGCAATACATTTATTTGAGGTTAATTAACATTGTATGTTACGTCGTCAACAAATACGGGCAAGAAGCAATCTAAATTGAAACGTTTGTTGTATAACATTTAGATGGCGCTGCTTAAATTAAAGTTACGGTTATTATGAATAATTAAAGAATGATATTGAAACTTATGCGAGTACACGGTGTTTGAACTATACCGAAATTCGAAGGGAGTAAAGTTAATTAATGCTATAATTTTTTTTATCAATATAGATAGATAGTATCGTGTAATAAGAGATAAAGGATGAAACTTCTACACATGTTTACATGTAGTATTAGGGTGCTTTTCCACCAGTGATTCTAGAACTATGTGACCTTAGAGTAGGTACCTATATAATTTAATATAGGTACTCTAAGTATGTGACCGTTTCCACTGATGAAGGATGATGAAGAAGATGAGGAAGGAAGCCGGAAGGTGCGCAGCTGATGTATCGTTTGTAGACTCCGCTCTGCACAGCTACACTATTCGTGATCATCCACAGCATGAATTCATAGCAAGCATCTATAGCACGTATTCATAGTACAAATCCATAGCACGCATCCTTCCATATAAAAACATATATTATATATGTATAACCATTTTTAATATGCATCAAGGAATTATGAATTTGAATGGTGGTTATTTAACGCATCCACAGCAACGTAGCATAGAACATCTCTGGTAGAAAGGCACCCTTAGACTAGTCTATAGTGAATAATGTTCTGTAATTTTAACATATACCTACCTATG